>CM077663.1:160915459-163701709 GCA_039707655.1 Elymus sibiricus
AGCTCCTCTGCCCTCTGGCGAGGGGTTGACGACGACCCCGACAGGTGGGTCCGCTCATCAGCCTCTCACCCCCCCTCCCGTGTCTCTCTCTCTCATTGGCCTACGCCCCCCCGCCCGTCAGGTTTGAAACCTGACGGGCGCGGGGGCACCAAGCCGCCTGGGCCGCCTGCTGGATGGGTCGGCTCGGCTGGCTGGCTGACTCTGGCCCGGGGGCACTATCGCCATTTTTATTTTTCTTTTCTGGCAATATTTTCTAAAAATCCCTAGGGTTAAATATTTGTCCAATTCCAATAATTCTTCCACCATAAATCTTGTAATATTCTGTAGTATTTAATAGTGCCACTTGTATAAAATTTTGAAAACATTTTATGAACTGGATTTATTTAAAACCTAGTTTTAAGTATTTTTAGCCTCTGTTAAAATAGTTTTCAAAATCTTTTTTACTTCAAAACCAGAGACAAACATTTTTAGTTTCTATGTTAGGATTTTACAGAGTCGGGTAACATTTTAGAAGTGGATCTTGTGCTCTGTTTTTGTTGTGATTCTTATTATTGCCGTTATTATCGCGATGATAGATTGCGTTGTTGACGAGGGAATTGGACCAGAAGACTTTGAAGACCCCGAAGACTTTGTTGAGCCAAGCAAGCAGCCCCTTGACCATGCCTAAGAACCTTTTTCATGCATGTCATATAGCACCTTATGTTTCGATGAATTGATCATGATGATGTGGTGGCCACTTTGGTGGATGCCTCGTTACTTTCTCGTTGATACTTGCATCGTGCATGGACCTACCTCTTTATGAGGATTATGCGGGTGGGAAGTAGATAGGATGCTTAAGTAGTTGCTACGCAAAATGGGACGGGGATATGCATGGTGTCGGAAAGGAAAGGAATTCAAAGACTTTTTGAAAACCCCGTCGGGTGGCACTAATGCCCAAGGGAGATGATGATGAGCTAGGTAACCACTTGAGAAAGAAGTGGTGCACCGGAGCAAGAGGTGTGTGTGTTTTCGAAAACGGATTAGATTTAAGATCTGTTGATCGTCCCAACCTTACATGTACAACCACGATACCCCTTTATGGGACGGGGCTTTGTTGACTACCTTGGTTGATGCTAGCAGAGAGCCCACATTACTAGTGGCGAGAGAGCCAGAGTTACTCTATCGATACGGGGTCATGCCAGGTAGGGCGACCATGGGCTGTTTTTACAGACACCGGGCACACCGTTGTGTCCCTTCATGGATGGTATTATGGTAAGCAAGGCTTGTGTTTGTACATCATGAAGACGTGGGCCAATGAGTGGACTCTTTGTTTAGTGTCGCCAAGGGAAAGGCATTGTTCGGGTGCTTACCTCGGGTATGTGAAATACCGCGAGTCGTGGCTTGACACGGAAGTTCCCCGAGTCTTGTGGGTAAAGTGTGCAACCTCTGCAGAGTGTAAAACTATTCGAATAGCCGTGTCCACGGTCAAGGACAGTTGGGTGGTCCTTCTTAAACTATGTCCAGTTTGTTTTCACCAACTTGGCATGTGTGTGAGAAAGAGGGAATACTCGAGACAAGTTGGATGACTTGACATGATGACTGAACCTGAGATGTTTAGACCTTGTTTATATTAATATCTGTAACCTGTTCGTACGGATACTTGTATCCTCATGAGGCATGCTACTTCAAGTTATTTTGATCATGTCATTGCACTCAAAACTAGCTTTCTACAACTTACCCACTTAGTGCTATATCATGCTTTGTTATACCTTGTTCCAAAACATGGGTTGCTTGCGAGTACATTCAAAGTACTCATTGGCTTGCCACTAGTTATTTAATTGGCCAGGCCTGGAAGAGCAGGAATATGGTGAAGAATTCGTTGGAGACGAACATGCGAACTAGGACGCTTCCCAGTCAGAATGCCTGTAGGGTTAAGGCAGATGGCATGTGTTCACGCTTTCGTTCAAGATTTCCGCAGCTAATTGTGTTTGGTGTTTGGCCTTCATGGCCCTATCTATGTAATACTTGACCTCAATGGTCTTTATTTGTGTAAGACGGTATGTATGGATGTAAGACTCTTGTTATTCAACTTTTGTGTGTTCAGTGAGCATTGATATCTGGGATCACTGTACACGTGCATTCGGTGATCACGACTTATGAGTCGGGGTCCCCACACAGGCACTGGTATAAAGTTGCAAGGACCTTCAACATCAGCGAAGGATCAATATTTGCCTTCCGCTTCAATAGTTTTCTAGACGAGATTCATCTGTCTATTTACCGTATATGATGCTATTTTCCAAAGGTTTTAGATGTTGCATGTGAAACTCGGCGTATCGTGTAATTGGGTAGCTAGGTAGTATATGCCTATATGATGTTGTACTCTAATGTATTCCAATTATGAAATCCTGGTTGCCGTAATACGAAATGAAATATATTGTGCGCTTGATATGAAGTGTCAATTTGTTTACTAGCTGGATTACAAATAATAGAGCAATTAACCTTATTATTGTGGTTTCATATTGCAGACGGTTTGTCATAGAACACTGTGGGCGTGTTGGATCAGTGAAAAATAACACACGATTTCCGGCTGTAAATTGTGTGCATTAGAAGACAGGTTCGCAAACATTTTCACGTAAAACGTGTGTGTGATGGACAGCCCTATGCCAAACAGTTTCTTCTAGGAACCGTGCATGATGGCCACCCCTAGCACAGACGATGTTATGCAGAAAATTGTGTGTGATGTAGAATGCAAACGGAAACGTACGTTTGGGATTCACTGTGTGGGATGCTAAGCACATCTCACACGACTTCCCAAAAATATATGTTTGTGATGGCCCCTCCAATCGCACACGACATATTTTTGCTCATCGTGTGTGATCGGGCGCAGCCATCGCCGACGGGTTTTTCGTGTCGTGTGGGATATACCCCCCTATCGCCCACACATGCAAGGCAACGGTTTGAGACTACGTCACGGAAAGGGGTTAAAAACCATTTGTATAGCTAGCGCCTGCACTAGTGAACAAAGACGTCTATTTGGATAGAGACACCACTCTTAAAGGGTGCACCGAAGGTAATAATGCAGGTAAGCAAATTCTATCATGTTCCTTTGGATGCAAGACATATTTTGGGTTGTGTGACCCCGGTTCACCGTTTAATATTATTCCTTATTGTCTTTATGATAGAATTTATGATGAGATCACTCCTTGCACTCTTGAGCCTACTGCCGTTATTATCAAGCTTGCAGATAAAACTGATAGGAAACCCTGTGGCATCCTTAAAGATGTCAACATAATAATAAGCTCTCTCATTTATCCCATTGATATCAATGTACTAATGATCTCTCAGGATAAAGATTGTCCTATTGCTTTTGGAACTTCCTTTTTGAATGTTGTCGGTGCCTACATAAAGAAGGAATCTATCTCCATGAAGTGTGGAGATGAGATGATAAAGTTCCCATTTTCCTCTATGTTAAGTAAGCCATATGAAGAGGAAGCTTGGGATAATGTGGAGCAGGAACTAAATCAACTAGCTGAAATCTCCAAACACGAGAAGATGAAGTTGAATGGGTATTGGTATGTCCAGGATCCTTACATGGAGATGAAGGGAAAGAGGAGATCGAGATGATAATGGATACTGCACCAATAGTATGCCCGCGTCTTAATAAAGTGTATGAAGCACTCTAAAGATAGGGATACGAGAAATTACCTCCTCCGACTTCAAAACCATTAACCTAAGGGCTGAGGTGTGAGTTTATCGATAATACATAAATATTTTCTGTTATTGTCAATGCCGAACTTTCGGGTAAAGAGAAAGAGAAATTAGTAGTTCTGAGTAAGCATAGAAAGGCTTTGGGCTACTCAATCCGGGATGTAAAAGGGATACATCCTTCTATAAATTCTCATGCAATACCTATTGAGGAAGGGGTTAATCCAGTAATTGAGAGCCAACAGAGACTTCAGCCGGCTAACAAAAATGTGGTAAGAAAAGAAATAATACGTCTCCTTGATGCATGGGTAATTTTCCAAATCTCTGATAGCAAAAGACCGGTCCATTGCGTTCCTAAGAAAGGAGGAGTTTTCTTAGTAACTAACGAAAACAATGACTTAGTCCCTACTAGGGCTATTATTGGATATGGAATGTGTGTTGATTTCAGGGAATTAAATAAATATACGAAGAAGGATCACTACCCATTACCATTCATAAATGAGATATTGGAGAGATTGGCCAACAACTCTTATTTTTGCTACCTTGATGGATATTCTTGGTTCTCTCAAATACCAATCTGACCTAAAGATCAAGAAAAGACTACCTTCACTAACTATACGGTACATATGCATATCGTAGAATGTCATTTGGTCTATGTAATGGACCACCCTCGTTTCAAAAATGCATATCTAAAATCATTCCTGATTATATTGAAAAAAATGTTGAAGTGTTCATGGACAGTTTCAGTTTGCAAGGTACATCCTTTGATAATTGTCTCCATAATCTTACAAAGGTTTTGCAGAGATGTGAGGAAACAAGTTTTGTGCTTAATTGGGAGAAAAGTCATTTTATGGTCACTGAAGGGGTGGTGTTGGGATATAGAGTCTCAGGAAAGAGTATTGAGATAGACAAAGATCGAATTGAGGTAATAGAAAATTTACCTTACCTGCAAGATATGAAAGGCATGCAAACTTTTATGGGACATGCTAGTTTCTATAAAAGATTTATCAAAGATATTTCAAAAATATCCAAACCTTCAACTGACCTGTTGCACAAAGATGTGCCTTATTCTTTTGATAAGATTTGTGTGCAAGCTTATGAAAAATTAAGAGATTCCTTGGTCACAACCCCCATCATCCAACCTCCAAAGTGGGATGAGCCCTTCGAGTTCATGTGTGATGCTAGCAATTATGTTGTTGGTGTTGTTCTAGGACAGCGGGCTAATAAAAAACTTAACATGATGTTTTACGCTAGCAGGAGTTTGGATGAAGACCAAGTACACTTGGCAACTTCTGAAAAAGAATTACTAGCTATTGTTTTTTGCTTGTGAAAAATTTCATCCTTATATTATTTGTTCAAAAGTGATAGTCCACACTGATCACCATGCTTTATGTTATCTCCTTGCAAAGAAGGATGCTAAACCTAGGTTGATTAGGTGGATATTACTACTTCAGGAATTTGACTTGCAGATAGTAGACCGCAAAGGGAAGGACAACCTAGTAGCACACCACCTATCATGCATGCAAACAATACCTTATGATCCAGTACCTATAATGAATCCTTTCCAGGTGAGAGTTGGGCTATGATTAAAAAGATAGAACCTTGGTTTGCAGATCATGCTAACTTTCTTGTAGGAAAGTACATGCCGCTTGATATGAGTTATCATCAAAGGAAAAAGTTCTTCAGTGATCTGAAGTATTATTTCTGGGATGACCCATTTCTCTATCGGCATGGACCAGATGACATGATAAGGCGTTGTGTTCCAGAACATGAGAGGGATGCAATACTAGAAGGGTGCCATAGTATCCCTTATGCAGGACATCATGCTGGAGATAGGACCGCCGCCAAGGTGCTTGAATCAGGATTTTACTGGACTAAACTCTTCAGAGATGCTCACAAGTTTGCTTAAAATTGTGATGCATGTCAACTCACAGGTAACATTGGAAGGAGACAAGAAATGCCTATGAACTACAGTCTAGTTTGTGAATGTTTTGATGTTTGGGGATTGGACTAGGACTTTTCCTTGTCTCAGATGGGTACACTCATATTCCTGTGGCTGTAGATTATGTTAGAAAGTGGATTGAAGATCTGCCAACCAGGCATGCATATGCGGCTACTTCGTTGAAGTTGATAAAGGACATCATACTACCTAGGTTTGGAGTGCCTAAAATTCTTATCACTGATGGTAGATCTCATTTTATACAGGGAATATTCGAAAGAGTACTTCATAAGTATGGAGTGACTCACCGAGTGGCTTCACCATATCATCCTCAAACTAGTGGCTAGATGGAACTCTCTAATAGGGAAATTAAGACAATACTACAAAAGACGGTGCAAAAGTCCAAGAAAGATTGGGCAGCAAAGCTAAATGAAACACTCTGGGCTTGCCGCACCGCTTACAAGAATCCCATGGGGATGTCATCATACAAAATGGTGTATGGTAAGGCTTTTCATCTACCTTATAGAAGCTGGAGAAAAGAGCAATCTTTCTGAACAAAGTCAAAGATGGTGTTCCCGATGACAGGACGCCCCCGTATGGGCAGTCATTTGGTCCCTTCTCTACGGCAGGAAATAAAAAAGAGAGAAAGATCCAGCAGCAGGTCAAATGACCGGCCATATGGAAAGCCGTCGTTGAGCATGCTCGCCCGATTCTTTCCCGATTTTGTTTTGATTTCTTCCTAAGTAACTTTTTATCTCCTATCTTGTGATTACCTATAGGATTAGCCTTTATAAAAAGGATGGAGGGACGTCCATAAACCTAAAACCATCTAATCTCCCATCTTCATTCCTTCCCATATCCTCGAAAAATCATTTAGTTGCAGGTAACAAGCACGATCGCCGCCATGAGCAACAAGACCTCGTCCACCTATGCTCGCATCATCCCCTACCCCAACTTGGATGATGTTGTGCCCTCAAGATGTGAAGACCTGAGGAAGCTTAGCATCAAGGAAGAACCTCATGAGGATAAGAAGGATAAGGTCGAGGTGGTGGAGATCAAGGAGGAAGAACAAGCAAAAGAGGGAGATGATGACACTATTCCATATGGGTATCCTCCTAATCCCTATCAATTCAATATTCATGGATCTTTTCCATTATTTCCTCTGGGGCCTCCTCAATCTCAGTGGGGAAAGGATCCAGCTACCCTAGAGGAGAGGAAGGAAAAGATTCGAGAGTTAGAGAAAGTTTCCAAGGCTTGCGTTAATGTGATCGGAGATGGGATTGATTCTTACTAGTTAATGAGCAAGGATTTGGAAGCAAGATTAGATGGTCTATTCCATAAGATCGGGCTTATGATTGATACTCTTAACAACAACACTACACAACTTGAGTTTTTGACCCAGGTTGTAGATGATCAGCGAGCCATGATCGAAGAACAAGCTTAAGAGCATCTGCTCTGCCTTCTAGGGATTACAGGAGTGAGCATGAAACACATAGTGCCTGGATCTCCCCAGTTGGATTGTAATCTTGGGGGATATTCGTGTGTACTTTGTATATTTTACCCTTTCTCCATTTACTTTTCCGTAAGATTAGAGAATAAGCTTTAGTTTCAATAGGTTGAACTATCAAATTTTCCTCTTTAATAAGGGATGATCCCTTCCGATGAGTTTAGGGATATCTTGATGTGTGAGGTCATTGCTTTTGCTTGAAGAACATGCTTGATGGGAAAAGAAGTCTCTCTAAGAAACAAGACTGTCTTGCACATAAAGTTTTTATCCGAGCCTTCAGCATGATTCAATGATGAGAGACTAAACCCTTTTGCATAAAAGATCTCGACAAGAAGAATGAGGGAAAACAAAAACAGTTTGCCTGGTTCAAACAACAATGAACTAGGATATGAATTTATTGCTTGTCCTCAGTAAAATTTAATGACAAGATGTGGATTTCAGCATGATCCTTACCAGAGTAGGTATGGGCTGTTGTTTGCCAAGTACACTCATCAACCAATGTTCCTCTTGGGAGTAATGGTCTCATACATTTTGATATCCGTATCTTATAAACACAAGGGTGACCACTTTCTTTACAAGCCACGGTAATTGCTCAGGGATGAGCAAGACTTAAGCTTGGGGGAGTTGATGAGTCCAAATTGCGTGACATTTTTCCTATTTATTTTGTGCCTACAAGGTGGGCTTGTGGAAATTTACCGTGTTCACGCACTTCTTGTGATGATGATCCCTCAGGTAACGACTTTTGGAGAAATATTCATTTAATGGAGAAAATCCTAAAAAATGGCAGTGGAATCACGTATTAAAGGTGATAAACACTTTCCATAAAAACCCAAGCAAGAAGGCCAAAGAAACAACCGTCATCACACTTCCAGAGCGCACGACGACATTCCATGTGACTGTGCGTGCTCGCATGAGCGGTCGTTTGGCACGCTGCCATCTCTGGGAGATTGCTATTTTCACCCCGTCGAAGTAGGTCATGAATCAGATGCACATAGACTCCAGAAACTCATCCAAAAGGTAGAACCCTAACTTCCGGAACCCATCCGGAGGGAGGATCGACCAGGAGAAGAAGCGGGTTACTCTCACAGCAAGAGGAACGGCATCATCATCAAGATCTACACCATCACCACTTTCATCATCATCATCATCCGTATCCTTATCTTCTGCAACATCAAGAACCCTAGGATTCTTCACATTATCCACTACCAGGCCTTCGATGGGATTGCTATATTGCATCACATTATCCACTACCAGGCCTAATCGTATATGCAAAAGAAGAGAATCTATTAGTGCATGAACACAAAAGGACCTCTTTCATTTGCAGGGTTTCTAAAATAAATGAATAGAGTGACATGCCATGTTCGATCCTGAATGATTAACATGGGCGTTTGATTATAGTCTAGGAAAACATATGATTCTTCACAGGAGGTCGGAGTGGATCAATGTTTCCTTTGAAAACTAGTACAGATGAATCAAAATGAGAAATACTTATGGATTGTAACCACATGAATCAAGCAACCACTATAGAAAAAACATATATGTATTGAAATCCTCTAAAAATTCCTTTAGAAATTCTATTACATTCGTTATTGTAATCTTGGGGAAAGGGGCAAAAAATTAAACTCCCTTGTGGTTAACATTCAACAGGAAATGAGCATCACCTCGATATATAGCTTCTCCAGGCACAGAAAGCATCTCAGGATCCTGACAACTTGGTCTAGGTCGGGGGACCAATAGATACTAGTTCGAAGACCTTCATTGTGCGCAGGTACGGGGTCGAGTTTGTCAGAATCATTTTCAAGATGACAGACGAACATACATATTGAAAATGGAAAAAATGTTAATTTCCAAAAGGAGAAGAAGGCGACTGTTGTACCTGGACGGTGGTGGATCCAATAACAAGTTCAGATAATTTAATAGGCGAGTAGCCAAACACTATCAACTTCGGCGCGTAAATGACCCTCATTCTTGTTGGACCTTGTTGATCAACTACAAGTAATCTCTCAATTAAAGGCACATCCTCAATGACCATTTGGTGATTCACCTTGTCTGATGTGTTGCAGCACCAGCAATTCAAACAAATTGTCCGGAGACTCATGGAGGTGATGTGGAGGCTACTCAACCCATTTATCGCCTGAAGATGAAGCTAGTCCAGCACAATACAGCCGCGGAGCAGGCACTCCATGTCGTCCTTGGGGTTGCAGACAACGATGAGCTCGAGGTGGTCTAGTCGAGGGAGCAAAAGAGCGGGCTCATCGTTAATCTGGGGGAAATGGCAGTTCGTGAACCTGGCAATGCGCAATGTTGGTGTGA
This sequence comes from Elymus sibiricus, assembly GCA_039707655.1. Classification (NCBI taxonomy): domain Eukaryota; kingdom Viridiplantae; phylum Streptophyta; class Magnoliopsida; order Poales; family Poaceae; genus Elymus; species Elymus sibiricus. The sequence continues at coordinate 160,924,903 of CM077663.1, forward strand.
GGCGCAGTGCGGAGGGTGGGTGTCAGAATCAGGGCTCTAGGGACCCAAGGAGGTTCGAACTCTGGGGTGCGCAAGTTCTCTCTCCCTACTCTCCTCACGGCGACACTCTGGCATGCTCGAGCTAAGGAGGAAGAACAGTGGACACGACAGTTTACCCAGGTTTAGGCCACCTTGCGGTGTAAAACCCTACTCCTGCTTGTCTGGATTACTTGGGGATGAGAATGAGTACAAGGGTAAGTTCTAGCTAACTGGGTTCCATCCGCTCTACGATAGCGGCCTGCCCTATCTTATACTGGCCCTGATCCTATTCCCCCAAAAACACAAGGCGGGAAGGGTCGCCACAATGACCAGTTTGAAGGGGGGCAGGACTGCAGCTTATCCTGACAAAAGTAGTCTTCGCCTGCAAAAGCCTCCTGCCGTGACGCGCTAGTGGGCTCGGGGATCACCTCCATCTTGGCGAGCCCCCATCCTCAGTCTTCTTTCACCAAACAAGAAACCTTTGGGAGTTGCTTTGGGAGCGGGCAAGCTGGCCCCGCTCCCCTAGCAAAGAAGAGGAAATCCTCCTCATCCATACCTTCTGGCATGGCTCCTGGCGCCGCTTGGCGTTGCGTGCGCAGCCCATGTGAAGGTGCAGGATCACGTGGCCCCGCCGAGCCATCCTAGATTAGTCCACTCTGCAGAGGCCCCCAGGGCAACCTTGGGGAGAGACCTCGTGAGGGGACTTTGCGAGGCTCTGGACGATGCTTGCTGACGTACGCCTCGCGGGGCGGGGGCCCTCGCGAGGGTCTTTCTCGTAAGGTCCAGTGGTGGGTCGTGTTGGGCCCATGGAATGCGCCGTGTCCTGGGTCGCAGGCAGACGGGCCTGGGTACCTGTCACACCCTATGTTTGTACCACTTTGCTATGCTATGATTTATAAAATTTTGACCCATTTAAAACTTTTTGAGTGCTTGTGATGATTGACTTGAGTGCCATTTGCTTAAGTGCTTGCTTGAGTTTTAATTCACAAAAGATTCTTCTTCTCTCAAAGCTCATCAACTTGATGTGTATATAGGACCTAAAACTATTTTTATAAAATATGATTTTGTCCAAAAAGCATTTATTCAAATTAGGTTTTCAAAAACCCCTGGTTTGAGGTTTGAACTACAAGTCCTCAAATTAGTGTGAATGTTTTACCCCAAAGACTTTATTTGGAACCTACCATATATAAAAATTCCCAAAACCACCAAATATTATTTTTACAGATTAGTTTCATATTTTATTTAAAGGCTTTTTCTTAAGGCCAGAAATTGTCTTTTGTAGGGAAAAAATATTTATATGCTTTCCAAATATTTGAGAAAATTTAGGGAAACTCAGTGGACATATATCTTCCATATGTAAGAGTTTCAACACATGGTCATCTTCAAAATAGTGGACAAAACCCTCCAAAACCGTTTCTTCGTATTTCAAGCATTTGAAATATTTATATAATAAATATTCTCAAATAAATCCAGGAAAATTCTAGCAAGTCACACATGCCATATGTGATGATCTTGCAAAGTTTCATCTCAATCCCAATCATTTTGGTTCATCAAAATATCCCAAACCCCTCTCTGTCTAGATCCAAATTCGAGAAACTTTACATTGTCAAGTTTCTTATTTTTATCTCGAAGTTTGTGGACATGCTCTAATACCCAAATGATGCCACCACACCAAGTGGAGCATCAAGGAGATTATCTTAGCATGACTAGATCTACAGAAACCTGATTCTTCTGATTTCTATGGTATACAAAGTTTGCATTGCCAACTTTCCTCAAATGAGCTCAAACCTTATGATCACTCTCATATATACCCATCATTTGATCCTGTTAAGTTTCAAAATCAGTGGAGCACCAGAGGTGACCCAAACACTGATCAAACACCTCTGATGCATTATTGGAATTCCATGATTGAGCCCACAAGACTCTTCTCCTTGGCCTCCAAATTTTACCACAGCTCTGGCAGACCCCCTCTCACCGCCAGTAAACTTCCCAACGGCCAACTCCATGATTGAGAGGGTGGGAGTCCCACTTGCACCCCCTGGACAACCCCATTTCTTTCTTCTCTCTCTGCTCTCTCCCACTCATGATCTTTCAAGAGCATCCAAAGCCACTTTCCATTTATTTACTCCCTCCTGCAGTGCATGGACACTCGAAGAAACGCCAGAGCGCGTCAAAAGCACACGCATGCCGGCCAAAGTCACGCTCTGGAGTGCGCTGCCGCGCTCCATAGTGTTGACCTCTCTCATCTGGCCACCTCGAGCCTCCCCCTCACTCCAGTCGAGGCGCATCGGCATCTGGGACACGCCTCCCTGTCGCCCCCTTCTCTCTCTCCCTCCAAAGGCTCTCCACCCGCGTGCCATTGCCGCCCCTCTCGGCCAATCGCTGGTCTCGCATTAGCACGCTTCCCCGCTCCCCCTCTTACTTCTCCTACTCGTGGACGAACCGCACGAACACCTCAGACACGCCCTGGCCCTCTCCCGTGGCCTCTGGCCTTGACTGCGACCCTGCCCGCGCACCAACCCACGATGCACCGCACCCTGGCTATAAATAGCCACCCCGAGGCCACCTATCCCCTCTGCTGGCTCCCTCCTTCTCCTAATCGAGCCCCTGCACCACCAGTTTCTCCCCTGAGCCATCCAAGCTTGAGATCGAGCCCGAGCCCCGCCGCATCAAGACTCCGAAGATCTCCGGGTATGGCCCCTCTCCGGCGCTCCTTTCTCTCCCTCTGACCTTCCCTCGCTCTCCTGATGGGTTTCCCTCTCTCTCCCCCATGGATTTCCGTAGGAATCGTGGGCTTGGAGCTCGTCCGAATCCCCTCCGCCGCGGCGTCTTCGTCGTCGGAGACCCAGGCCACCCTGGCGACCATCTGCACCTCCACAGGAACAGCAGCTCGTTGCTGACTCCATTGCCGCGCTCGCCAGCCCTCGCCATGCCCCTGAGCCTCGCCGGTGAGCTCGCCGTCTCCCTGGACGGGAGGGTGACGATGACCTGGTGGGACCAGCTAGTCAGCCTCCCACCTCTCTCCTGCCTCCCCTCCCTCGCCGACGCTGGGCCCAGCGCATTAGGTTTAAACCTGGCGCCGCGCTTGCGCGCGGCTCGCTCGGGCCACTTTGGCTCTAGACCGGCCCAGCTGTGAGGCATTCTGTCCTGTGGCTAGCCGAGCCTTTTGCTTTTTCTTTTTCTATTAAATTTCTAGAAATTCCTCGGGTTTAAATTCCTATCCAAATTAAAATATTCCAACTTCTTAAATCTTGTAATATTCTGTGCTATTTAATGATGTGGTAGAGGCGAGGTTGTCCCTGTCTTTCAATGAGATGGTGGCTATCGTTTCCGGTGGAGTAGACTTTGACGATCCGACTACGAACGTGCAAAGACCAACTCTGAGAGGTTATTGACCATGCCGGAGCACGATCAACCTTACCACGAAGGTCTATTTCCTGCACGCAAACAAAGAACAAGCAAGAAATTGAAATTGCAATCTGGATATTGCGAATATAAGAGTAAAGCTTTATTGATCAAAAGTGGGGTTTTGTGATGTGTTGGTCTGGTCGTGGAACACAAACGAAGGACGCGAAGTTGCAGCTATGGCGAACTTGTAATCTATAAAAAACCCAAGTCTTAAATGGCGCCCTAAGGGCTGTATATATTGGGGGATAGAGGGGAATTTCGTGGCCCCTTGGTGGAGGGGTCCGAAACCAGCCCTAAATCAGTTTCCCCAAACATACGGACTCTAAAAACATCCTATAATATGGTATTTCAAAATTACATGGGCCTGGCCCAAAAATAAGGTGACGCGGCACCTATAATAGCCTATGGACAAAATTTATGAAGTGGCATGTTGTATATTTCGTCCAAGCCACCAAGCACTCCTTATGGTGGCTTCAAAGTGCGAAAATCACCACTGGAAAGTCCATCGTTCCTTCCCGCGCGCGCTCCTTCTTCTCCATGCTTGATCCCGCTCCAATGGCCATCCTCCTTGTCCATGCTAGGTCCTTCATTCATAAGTAAAACAAAAGTATCTAATTTAGGCAGCATCATATGTTCATGAACATTAGAAGGATTTCCAAGAAACGAAAGTACCTGATAATTTAGTTGGCGTGCGCGGGCTCTAGTAACTGGTCCAATATGTGTAGCTAGTGGGGATGTGGGTGTAACATTAGTAGGGATGCCCTCATCATGATGCCACTTGTGCATCCTTTTGAAAATAATTTTTGAACTGTTTTTATTTAAAACCCTGATTTGAATATTTAAAACCACTATAAAAATAGTTTTCACAACTTTTGGTGTTTCAAAACCAGGAACTAATAATTTTGGTATTTTCAGTTTTCAACCTAGTATTTTACAACAGCGGTTTGACATTTTTATGAGTAGTTTATTTTCCCTGTTTTGCCGTGGCCTTATTTCTTTTGCCCGTTGATATTGCGACGATAGATTGCGTTGTTGACGAAGGAGGTTGACCAGAAGATTTTGTAGACCCTAGAAACTTTGTTGAGCCAGGCAAGCAGCCCTTTGACCATGTCTAAAGAAACCTTTTTATGCATGTCATATAGCATTTTATTTTTGAATTATTGATCATGATCATTATGGTGACCACCTTTATGGCTTGCCTCTGTTACTTTCTGTGGGGACCGCGACTCATAAGTCGTGATCAACGAATGTACGTGCATAGTCATCCTAGAGATCAATGCTCACTGAACACACAGAAACTGAATAACAAGAGTCTTACATCCATTACATACCGTTTGTACTCAAATATGGCCTTTATGGCCAAGTCTTCATAATCTCACAGCGGAAAGCTTCAACGATAGCGTGAATTGTTGCCATCTACCTTAAACCTACAGGCATTCTGACTGGGAAGTGTCCTAGCTCGGATGTTCGTCACCAAGGTAATCTTCATCATAACCTGGTCTTTCATGCCCGGCCAATAAAATAACCAGTGGCAAGCCAATGAGTACTTTGAATGTACTCGCAAGCAACCCATGTTTGGAACAAGGTATAACAGAACATGATATAGCACTAATAGGTAATTTTGCGGAAAGCTAGTTTGAGTTCAATGACATGTTCAATCAACTTGTAAAAGCATGCCTCAACAAGTTGCAGATATCCAAATGAAAAAGTTACAGATATCATCATAAGCAGGGGTTGAACATCTCATGTTCAGTCATTCCATCAAGTCATCCAACTTAGCTCAAGTACCATCTTTTGTTTCACATGCTCACACAATGAGTTTGGGAAAACATCGGACGTTGTTTAAGAAGCACCACCCAACAGTCCTTGACCGTGGACACGGCTATTCGAATAGTTTTACACTCTGCATAGGTTGCACACTTTACCCACAAGACTTGGGGAACTTCCGTGTCATCCACGACTCGCGGTATATTACATCCCCGAGGTAAGCACCCGAACAATGTCTTTACCTTGACGACACTAAACAGAGAGTCCACTCGTTGGCCCACATCTTCATGATGTACAAACACAAGCCTTGCTCAACATAGTACCATCCATGAAGGGACACAACGGTGTGCCCAGTGTCTGTGAAAACAAACCATGGTCGCCCTACCTGGCACGACCCCGTATCGAGAGTGACCTCGTCACTCCCGCCACTAGTAATGCGGGCTTTCTGCTAGCATCGACCAAACTAGTCAACAAAGCCCCTTCCCATATAGGGGTAGCGTGGTCGTACATGTAAGGTTGGGACGGTCGACAAATCTTAAATCTCTCCATTTTTGAAAACACACACACACAACTTGCTCCAGTACACCACTACTCAAGTGGTTACCTAGCTCAAAACCATCTCCCTCGGGCATTAGTGGCAGCCGAAGGGGTTTTCGAAAAGTCTTTGAAATCATTTCCTTTCCATCACCATGCATATTCCCGATCCACTTGCGTAGCAACTACTTAGCATCCTATCTACTTCCCACCCGCATAACGCTCATAGGAAGGTAGGGTCATGCTCTGTGCAAGTATCAACGGGTAAAAGTATCGGAGACAACCAATGAAGGTGGTGACCATAACATCATGATCAACATATCAAAAATAAAGTGCTATATGCCATGCAATGAATATGGTTTCTTAGACATGGTCAAAGGGCTGCTTTCCTGGATCAGCAAAGTCTTTGAGGTTTTCACATGCTTCTCGTCCAACTCCGAGCACTCCATCTACTTCGTCAACTACCGTCGGAAACAACCATAACAAGCAACACAACGAGCAGAGAAAAAGAAGTGCTCTATAAATAGGAGTTTTATTTTTCTTGAACATCCCTGGTCATAAGAATAATACCTCAAATTCCTCTATTGGAGTTGGATCAATGCGGCCTTTTGAAAGGTGGAAATGGGGGTATTAATGGTCTTGTGAAAAGTCTACCAAAAATATCTTTATAAAAATGAGTGGATGCACCCATCAAATAGGGCATGAATTTAGAAGAATTAACAAAGTGGTTTCACTGGATTTGGAGTTGGGGTGAATTTCCAATGATTTTCCTAATATAGAATAATGGAAAAAGGGGCTATTTATTTGGTCTAGTAGAATTTGGTATAGGAAAAATGCTACTCATTGCTAGAAAGATTTTTGGAGTCTCTAAAAATTTTAATCACTCCATTTGGAGTTGATATGAGTGCTCTAGGGATTTTACAAGTGGGGCATTTCATAGTTCAAATTCAAATTTGAATTTGAACTCTACATAAAAGTTTGTAAGAAAAATGTGTAAGATATTTGACTGGTTAGAGAAGGATTTTAGAAACATTTAGGAGTTTCAATCAATGGATTTGGAGTAAAAATGATTTTTCCATGGATTTTTTATTCTATATAAAAAAGAAAAAGGAAAAATGAATTTTACCAAAGGCCCTGACGGCTAAACCGCGCACTGGGCGCCGAATAGAAGCTGCGCTCGCTCAGCAGGCCGACTATGCCCATAGAGGAGCCACGCTGAAGATGTATTCACGGGGATACGCCTTCCCCGTGAGAAAGCGGCTCCTGGCTGGGGCCGTTTCCACTTAAAGGGCCCGGCCCGCCCGTCAGTTACTCGGCCCCGGTACACTGGCTGACCGGCGGGACTCGGTTGGCAGCTTCCTCTACCTCCTCCCGCCCGATCAGAGGAGGAGCAGGGGGGCATCGGCGACGTCCGCCCGTGCCACCGGCCACCGTTTTGGGCGAGCTGGCTACCGGAGCGTTCAGGACGGCGAGCCGCATCCGCCTGGGTCTCTATTTCCGTCGGGGGAGCATCGGGGAAGTGGGGCTGCGGTCGTGGTGGAGGGCGATGTCGGACGACCGTAGTAGGGGTACTCTGGCCACCGGGAGGAAGAAAAGGAGCACGGGGGAAGTGTGTATGCGATGTTGTGGGGCTCTAGAGGAGCTTAGAGCAGAGGAGGGGCTCGGGGAGCTCGAATCCGAGAGAGGCCGTGACGGCGCCAGGGCGGCCATGGAGGAAGGGGCCGAGCTCAGGAGCTCAGATAGTCTTGCCAGGGGGACTCCTGGGGCTAGGGGTGCGGCATTGCGCGCGAGAGGTCGCTCGGGAAGGGTAAAAATAGGGGGAGCGGAGAAGGAGGAGCTCGGGTGCGTCTCGGACTCGCTCGGACGCGAAGCGCGCACGTGCCTGCACCGCGTTGGAAGCTTCCTGCCGTCATGGAGGGGCGTGGGAGCCGGAGGGGTTCCTTGGCACGCGTGGGCATCCTGCTATTGCCGGAAACGAGCTGCAGAACAAAGACAAGTGGCAGAGCACCGTTTCTGCATGTTGATGGCGTAGTCACCACGTCGCGTCGTGTGCAGAGCAAGCTTTTGGTCGGGAAAATGTGTCTGCCGTGTGAGGCACGCATGGTAGAGGGCACATTAGAGATTTGAGAGGATGAGGGGTTGGGTAGAAGTGGTTTCTACTGAGAGTAAGTTTGCAGCAGCAGACTTGGGGCTTAGAAAAAGGGTTTTTGCTAGAGGGCTTTTGGGGAAAGACCTTGTCTAGTGGTCATGGGCGTGGAGGGACTATATTACCCCCAATTCTTAGCTCAGGGAGACAAGTTTACAGGGCACTTGTAGTTCAAGGCTACAATTACTGCAATAATCTAGGTTTAGCGGAACTGCTCATGTTTTCTACATCAGCATACCATCTTTGGACGTGTAAATGTGTATCGACATGCCGGAGGTGTTGTGGTAAAACTTGGGAGCATTTGCATGCATACAATAGTAGGAGAGAGGAAGAAGGCCATGCTATTGATGTCCAAAACAGGGAATCTTGGGGTTTTACCCCCTCAATAATTGATCCAGGGCAAGAGAGACTTACTGGAGGTAGAAGAGGTATGTGAGTGACTGTGGTAAAAGTTTGAGAGCAAGGAGGATGGGGGAAGGGGTCAAAAACATCAGCTTTACCAATCTACCAGAAGGTGTTTGTGCTGCGTTTGGGCTAGTAAATGGATTCTACTTTCCTTGATATTTAACAGGATCCAATTTTGGGTAAAAATGAGATGGGTCACAAGGTTTGAGCTCATTTGAGGAAAGTTTACAATGTAAATTTTGTAAATCCTAAAAATTAACAAAATCAGGTTTCTGTAAATCTAGGCAGGCAAATCTATTCTCCTTAATGCACCATTTGGTGTGATAGCATTATTTGGGGATTAGAGCATGTCCACAAAGTTTGGGATCAAATGGGGAAACTTGACAATGCAAAAATTTCCAATTCTTGAAATCAGGAGAAATGGGTTTGGGGCAATTTGGGCAAGAGGATCTATTTTCCTTGAAGCACCACTTGGTGTGGATGCATTATTATAGTATTAGAACATGCCCACAAAGTTTTAGCATAGATGGAGATACATGACAATGTAAAGTTGATCAAATTTGGATCTGGTCAGAGGGTTTTTGGGGCACTTTTATGAACCAAAACAACTGGGATTGAGATGAAACTTGGCAAGATGATCACATATGGCATATGTGACCTGCTAGAAATTTCTTGGATTTATTTGAGAATATTTCTTATAGAAATATTTCAAATACTTGAAATATGCAGAAAGGGTTTCGGAAGGTTTTGTCCAATATTTTGAACATGACCATGTTTTGAAACTCATATTTATGGAAAATATATGTGCACTGAGTTTCCGTAAATTTTCTTAATTATTTTGGAAGCATAAAAATAATTTTCCCCTATGAAAGACCACATCTGGCCTTAAGAAAAAGTCTTTAAATAAAATAGGAAACTAATATTTAAAATAGTATTTGCAGGTTTTGGGAAGTCTTATATATGGTAGGTTCCAAAGAAAGTATTTGGGGCAAAACATTCACCCTTATTTGAGGACTTGTAGTACAATCCTCAATTAAGGGGTTTTTGAAAACCTAAATTGAATAAAATGCTTTTTGGCTAGAATAATATTTTATAAAAATAGGTTTAGGTTTTATACACATGTCATGATCATTGGGCAGAGAGTTTGGATCAAGTAGATGAGTTTTGAGAGTAGGAACAAGTTTATGACTCAAAGCACAAGCAAGCAATCAAGCAATCATCAATCAAGTCATGCATCACAAGAACACACAAGTTTTAATTGGCCCTGATTTTTGAACAATGTTATCTTAGTCATGAGGCAAAACACAGGGTGTGTGATACGGGGCACGCCCATGTGCGTCGATCTTTCACGAATTGGAGGGGGATTTCCACGAGAAACACAAGGAACACGAGAGGAAACCACAAACTCAAGGACAATCTTCGATTACACATCCACTAGAAACACACGAGTACACGAGACACAAGATCCACAATCAACAAAAGGATACACATAACGATAGTCTTGTCGCTCCAAAGGAGGAGGTCTTGAATCCCTTAGGATCTTCCCTTAGAGGGGCCTTGGCATCACTTGGATCTTCTCTCAATGGAGGGCAATCTCCGTGGGTGAAGGAAGTAATGGAGCTATGCTCAAGTAAGAAGTATCTTGCTAAACAAAGCTAACCCTAATTCGAGGTGGGAGAGAAGTATATATAGTGATAGGGACGAAGGGCTAAGTGGAAGAGGTACATGTGTCTCGGGCCCGAGTGGCATCGTTCTGTGAAGGCCGGAAGTTCCGGGCGCCGGAAGTTTCGGGTAGCTTCCGGGCTGGGTCCGGGCTTTCCCGAGTGTTGGCGCAGGCTTCGGATGCTGGCTTCTGGAGGGGCCGGAAGTTCTAGGCCGGCCGGAAGTTCCGGGGCTCAGAGGTTCCGGGCAAGGGTCCGGGCTGGTTCCGGGCTATCCAGAGAGTTTGCACGTCTGGACTTGGCCCTGGGTCGCCGGTGGGCCGGAAGTTCCGGGCAGGCCGAAAGTTCCGGGCGCGCCGGAAGTTCCGGGCTGTCCAGAGGGTTACCCTTGGTGCTTGACTCCTTTTCCTTTGGGCCTTGGTCTTGGGGATGCTTCCTTGGTCCTTCGTGGTCGTCTTCCTCGTACCTAAGGATACACAGGGTTTCATTGTGAGGTAGCATCCAAGTTCCTTTGCCATCCAAGTCACACTCGAAGAGGAGTGAGTTCACCTTAGCTCCAATGTCACGTGCGCGTGCTCTTGTCAATGGGCCACTTGGGGGTTGGCTTGATGGTGTATTCTTCATGGGGATGATGGTGGGATGCTCTGCATCATCTCCCCCCCCTTGGGGAAGATCCCTCTTCATATCAAGATCCTCATCGCCATGAAAAGGGGATAGATCCGTGACGTTGAAGGTGCCACTCACGTTGTACTTGTCGTGTGGTATGTCGATCTTGTAGGCATTGTTGATTAGCGTGGCAACACCTTGAAGGGACCGTCGGCTCTAGGAAGTAGCTTTGACTTGCATTCATTGGGGAAGCGGTCCTTGCGAAGGTGTAGCCAGACAAGATCACCGGGATTGAAAACGATGGTGTGCTTGTTGAGGTTGCGCTTGTTGGTGATGCGTTCCACTTGACGTTCAGTCGTGCGCCTTGTGTCTTCATGCATCCTCTTGATGTAGCTTGCCCTTGCACTTGCGTCCATGTTGACGCGCTCTTGGAGTGGTAGAGGTAGGATGTCCAATGGTGACAAAGGATTGAAGCCGTAGACCACTTCGAACGGAGACTTGCCGGTGGTGGAGTGACTTGCGCGATTGTAGGCGTACTCGGCGATGAGGAGGCAATCTTCCCACTCCTTGATGTTCTTCTTGATCAACACGCGAAGTAGGGTAGAAAGAGTCCGGTTCGTCACCTCCGTTTGTCCATCGGTTTGAGGGTAATATGCCGAAGAGAAAAGAAGCTTGATTTCGAGCTTGGCGCATAGGGTCTTCCAAAAGTAGATCAAGAACTTGACGTCGCGATCCGAGACAATGGTGTTGGGGACGCCATGTAGTCGCAAGATGTCCCTACAAAAGAGATTGGCAATATGTGAAGCATCGTCTATCTTGTGACATGGAATGAAATGAGCCATCTTGGAAAGGCGGTCCACAACGACAAAAACGGAATCATGGCCATTTTTAGTTCGTGGCAAGCCAAGCACAAATTCCATACTAATGTCTTCCCATGGTTGGAAAGCTATAGGGAGAGGCATGTAAAGACCATGGGGTTGAGCTTTTGACTTAGCTTTGTGGCATGTAGAACATCTGTTGGTGAAGGGTGCAACATCATGAAACATCTTGGGCCAAAAGTACTTGTTGGATAGTGCGGCATATGTCTTGTCGCGTCCAAAGTGACCCATAAGTCCTCCACCGCGAGCCTCTTGCAAAAGAAACAAACGAAGAGAAGACTCGGGTATACACATTTTGTTAGCACGCATACGATAGCCATCCTTCATATAATAGTTCTCCCAACAAGTTTTCACTTGGCACATAGCATAAGGATTAGCAAAATAAGCATCATGCTCATACAAGTGTTTGATGTGCTCAAAACCAACAACATTCAATTCAAGTTGAGTAACTAGCATGCATTTGCAGGAAAGGGCATCCGCCATAACGTTTTCCTTACCCTTAATGTATTTGATGACATAAGGTAAGGACTCAATGAATTCACTCCATTTAGCATACCATTTGTTCAACTTAGTTTGACCCTTTAAGTACTTAAGTGTTTCATGGTCAGTACGGATAACAAACTCATGAGGTCGTAAATAATGTTACCACACATGTAAAAGTCTCACCAAAGCATACAATTATTTGTCATATATGGGGTAGTTAAGTTGAGCACCGGAAAGTTTCTCGCTAAAATACGCAATTGGACGCTTCTCTTGCATAAGCACACCACCTATTCCATTACCACTAGCATCACAATGCACTTCGAATGTTTTATCAAAGTTGGGCAAAGCAAGCAGAGGTGCATGAGTGAGCAAATTTTGAAGTTCATGGAAAGCGGTGTCTTGTGTAGGACCCAAAATGAATGGTGCTTTCTTCTTGCTCAAAGCATGGAGAGGGGATGCAATAGTGCTAAAGTCTTTGACAAAACGGTCATAAAAACCGGCTAGTCCTAGGAAACTAGGCACTTGTTGCAAATTCGTTGGTGTAGGCCAAGTTTTAATAGCATCAATCTTAGTTTCATCTACATGAACGCCCTTAGAAGATACTACAAAGCCTAGGAAAACTACCTTCTCAACTTGGTGTAGGCCAAGTTTTAATAGCATCAATCTTAGCTTGCATCTCGTCATCACTCATAGAGTCATAGGTGCCGTCGTCGAGGAGAATCATATTGCGTTTGGTTGGACATTCGAAGGTCTTGTGGCCTCGGCCTTGGCACGTGAAACACTTGATGGAGCTTGTCTTGGCGGCAGTATCTGGTGTTGGGGTATAGGATGAAGCTCTCGACTTGTAGGTTCTTGAGGTTGGTCGGCTTGATGAAGTCGTCTTGTCCTTGAAGATTGACTTGTCGCCGGTAGGTGTTGTAGATTTCGTATTCGGGGGTGTTGTTGTCGTAGTAGCTTGAGCACTTAAGTCGTAGGTCTTGGAGGAGAACTTGGAGTACTTGTAGTCATCTTGCACTTGCCATTCCGCCTTGGTAGCTTTATGTACAAGTTCAAGAAGGTTTGAGTATGGTTGGAAGTCGGCAATTTTCTTGACTTGGTAGTTGAAGCCATTCAAGAAGCGTGCCATTGTTTGCTCGTCATCTTCCTTGACATTGGCTCAGATCATAGCGATCTCCATCTCTTGGTAGTACTCTTCTACCGACTTGGTGCCTTTCTTGAGTTGTTGTAGCTTCTTGAAGAGATCCCGGTTGTAGTGTGTAGGCACAAAATGAGCTCGCATGAGATCCTTCATTTGGGCCCAAGTGTTGATAGGAGCTTCGCCTCTTTCTCTTCTCCGCTCAATCACTTGTTCCCACCAAATAAGGACATAGTCTTGGAACTAAAGTGAAGCCATGGATATCTTCTTCTCTTCATCATAGTTGTGGAGGCGAAAGGTCTTGTCAACCTTGAGTGCCCATGATAGGTAGTCTTCGGGGTCATTGCTTCCGGAAAACTTTGGCATTGTGAGCTTGAGCTTGCCGAAGCGTTGTTCATCATTGTGGTGGTGATGCCGAAATCCTTGTCTTGGATGTGGATCCTCATTGTCATTGCCGTTAGCGTGTTGATGTTGATCTTGTCCTTGCTCATCTTCATGGTCGGGTTCGTCGCGATGATCTTGAGGACGGCGACGAGGTGGACACACTCGGTTGCGCCTTTCTTGGTACTCCTCTTGGCGATTGGCTTCTTGTTGTTATTGTCGATGAAGTTCTTCTTGTTGTGCTTGGCGAAGGGATTCTTTCTCGTGGTGAGCTTGGTGGTTGCGCTCCTCCAAGGCACGATTAGCTTCTTGTAAAGCGCGATGTGCTTCAAGCGCTCGTTCATGACGGCGATGTTGTTCTTGTTCGCGGCATTGTTGTTCTTTGTCACGGCGTTGTTGTTATTGGTCCAACGGATCTTGATCTTGTTGGCGGCGACGGTCTCGAGCGCGGACGCAATCTTGCAATCCATTGCCATAAAATTGATTGTCTTGATGGTGGTGAACTTGGGCCGGAGTTGTTGTCGCGATGGTGATGACGCGCTTGAGGACTTGCGTCGGAAGAGTACGTCGTTGAGTTGCGACTTGTGTGATGACTCCTTGTCGATGTAGATGTGGAAGGTGCGCGAGTGACCATCAAGGACCCTAGCTCCTCCATTTGGCTTGAGATCTTGGTGTCGAGGTAATCCTTGTGCGCATTTCGGATTCACGCAAGTTGGAGGCGAGTTGGTCGATGCGGTCATGCAAGACATCTTGAGCTTGAGTGATTGCCTTGTGCGCGCCGAAGAAGTGCAACTTGGTGACGTGGTTGTTCACGTCGTCGTCATGTTCCTCGAAGGCCGGGTTCGATATGATGTTCCTATCCATAGCACTCAAGAAGATATAACTGGAAGAGTGAGACGACAATACCAATTACCGTTCCAAAAGTTGAAAGTGGATCAAGATCACTCAATGTTCAAGTATGGAATTAGTAGAATTGGTACCGAAGATCGTCCTTCTCACACCTACACAAATAAGGCTTATGGAGTAGCTTGGTTAGGATACTGGCACAAATCTCAAGTAATCCGAAAGATAAGATTCAATAAAGTTGAAAGAGATTCGTAAAATCCGCAAATGAGACAATGTAGATCAATAGCAATGGGTATACACGGAAACACACACACGGAACAAAATTGGGGTCATGCTGTTGGAAATATGCCCTAGAGGAAATAATAATTTAGTTATTATCATATTTCCTTGTTCATGATAATCGTTTATTATCCATGCTATAATTGTATTGATTGGAAACTAAAATACATGTGCGGGTACATAGACAACACTGTGTCCCTAGTATGCCTCTAGTAGACTAGCTCGTTGATCAAAGATGGTCAAGGTTTCCTAGCCATAGACATGAGATGTTATTTGATAACGGGATCACATCATTAGGAGAATGATGTGATGGACAAGACCCAAACTATGAACATAGCATATGATCGTGTCAGTTTATTGCTATTGTTTTCTGCATCTCAAGTATATGTTCCTACGACCATGAGATCATGCAACTCACTGACACCGGAGGAGTACCTTGTGTGTATCAAACGTCGCAACGTAACTGGGTGACTATAAAGGTGCTCTACAGGTATCTCCGAAGGTGTCTGTTGAGCTGGCATGGATCGAGACTGGGATTTGTTACTCCGTATGACGGAGAGGTATCTCAGGGCCCACTCGGTAATACAACATCACAATAAGCCTTGCAAGCAATGTGACTAAAGAGTTAGCCACAGGATCTTGTATTATGGAACGAGTAAAGAGACTTGCCGATAACGAGATTGAACTAGGTATAGATATACCGACGATCGAATCTCGGGCAAGTAACATACCGAAGAACAAAGGGAACACCATACGGGATTAACTTAATCCTTGACATAGAGGTTCAACCGATAAAGATCTTCGTAGAATATGTGGGAACCAATATGGGAATCCAGGTCCCGCTATTGGTTATTGATCGTAGAGGTGTCTCGGTCATGTCTACATAGTTCTCGAACCCGCAGGGTCTGCACACTTAAGGTTCGGTGACGTTTCGTTAGTATAGAGTTATGTATGGTGGTGACTGAAGGTTGTTCGGAGTCCCGGATGAGATCCTAGACGTCACGAGGAGCTCCGGAATGGTTCGGAGGTAAAGATTGATATATAGGAAGTCCTGTTTTGGTCACCGGAAAAGTTTCGGGTACTTCGGTAGTGTGCCGGGAGTGCCGGGAGGGTACCGGGGGCCATCGGGAGGGGTGTCTTGACCCAAAGGACCACATGGGCTGTGGGAGGAGTCAAACCAGCCCCTAGTGGGCTGGCCTAACCCCCCACTAAGGCCCATGCGGCTAGGGGTGGGAAAATTCCAAAGGTGGAAAGGTGGAAAGAGTTTCCAAGTGGAGAGGAGGAATCCTACTCCTAGTAGGATTGGAGTAGGACTCCTCCACCTCCTATTTCGGCCGAACCCTTGAGGGTTTGAGGCTGCCTCCTCCCCTCCCTCCCTCCTATATATACTAGAGGATTTAGAGGGGAGAACTAACCCTAATTGCCACGTGCTCCCTCTACTTCCTCTAGATTGTTTTCTCCTCTAGTCTAATTTCGGCGGTGCTTAGGCGAAGCCCTGCCGGAATAGTTCCACCACCATCGCCGCTGCGCCGTCGTGCTGCTGGATAACTCATCTACCTCTCCACTCCCGCTTACTGGATCAAGAAGGCAGAGATCGTCATCGAGCTATACGTGTGCTGAATGCAGAGGTGCCGTCCGTTCGGCGCTAGATAGGAAGGACCGTGATTGGATCGCGAAACGGTTCATGATTGGATCGCGGGACGGATCGTGATTGGATCGCGGGACGCTTGGCGATTTGGATCGCGAAGACGTTCGACTACATCAACCGCGTTTCTTAACGCTTCCCGCTTAGCGATCTACAAGGGTATGTAAATCCACTCTCCCTCTCGTAGATGCTCATCACCATGGATAGATCTTGCGTGTGCGTAGGAAATTTTTGTTTCCCATGCATAGTTCCCCAATAGTGGTATCAGAGCTAGGTCTATGTGTAGATGAGATCTCGAGTAGAACACAAAGGATTTTGTGGGCGTTGATATTCAGATTGCTTCCTCCCTTGGTCTTTTCTTGATTCGGCGGTATTGTGGGATGAAACGGCCCGGACCAACATTACTCGTACGCTTACGAGAGACCGGTTCCATCAATTGACATGTAACTTCGTTGCATAAAGATGGCTGGCGGGTGTCTGTTTCTCCCACTTTAGTCAGATCAGATTTGACAAGGGCGGTCCTTGAGAAGGTTGAATAGCAATTTTTGTATCACCATTGTGGTTTTTGCGTAGGTAAGAATTGTTCTTGCTAGATACCCGTAGCAGCCACGTAAAACTTGCAACAACAATTAGAGGATGTCTAACTTGTTTTTGCAGGGTATGTTGTGATGTGATATGGACAATTACATGATGAGATATATGTGATGTATGAGATGATCATGTATTGTATAGAATATCACGACTTGCATGTCTATGAGTACGGCAACCGGCAGGAGCCATTGGGTTGTCTTTAATTATTTTCGCCGTTTTTGCTTTACTTTATCGCTATGAGTTAGCAATAGTCGTGGAAGCAACAGTCGGCGCGACAACCTCATGGCGACACATTGATGGAGATCAAGATGATGGAGAAAATGGTGTTATGCCGGTGACGATGGAGATCATGCCGGTGCTTTGAAGATGGAGATCAAAAGCACAAGTTCATGGACATATCATGTCACTTATGATTTGCAAGTGATGTTAATCCTTTTATGTATCTTATTTTGCTTAGGACGATGGTAGCATTATAAGGTGATCCCTCACTTAAATTTCAAGATAAATTGTGTTCTCCCTGAGTGTGCACCGTTGCGAAAGTTCGTCGTTTCGAGACACCACGTGATGATCGGGTGTGATAGACTCTACGTTCGCATACAACGGGTGCAAGCCAGTGTTGCACGTGCGGAACACTCGGGTTAAACTTGAAGAGCCTAGCATGTACAGACATGGCCTCGGAACACAAGAGACCGAAAGGTCGAACATGAGTCATATAGTAGATATGATCAACATGAAGATGTTCACCATTGAAACCACCTCAACTCACGTGATGATCGGACTTGAGTTTGTGGATTTGGATCATGTGACACTCGAATGACCGGAGGGATGTCAATTTGAGTGGGAGTTTTTAAGTAATATGATTAACTAAACTCATTATCATGAACATAGTCAAAATGTCATTGCAAATTATGGTGTAGATTACTAGCTTGCGCTGTAGCTCGCTTGAATTTTTATATGTTCCTAGAGAAATAGAGTTGAAAGACGATGGTAGCAATAATGCGGACTGGGTCCGTGATCTGAGGATTGTCCTCATTGCTGCACAGAAGGCTTTTGTCCTTAATGCACCGCTCGGTGCACCACCCCCTCTAGCATCGTCTGTAGATGTTGTGAACATCTGACAGGCACGTTCCGATGACTACTTGATAGTTCAGTGCGTCATGCATTACGGCTTAGAATTGAGGCTCCAAAACGTTTTGAACGTCACGGAACATATGAGATTTTCTAAGAGCTGAAATTGGGATCTCAGGCTCGTGCCCGTGTTGAGAGGTATGAGACCTCCAACAAGATTCTTTGCTTGCAAGATGAAGGAGAATAGCTCAATCGTTGAGCATGTGCTCAGATTGTCTGGGTGCTACAATCGCTTGAATCGAGTGGGAGTTGATCTTCCAGATAGGATAGTGATTGATATAGTTCTCCAAGTCATAGTCACTAAGCTACTAGAGCTTCGTGATGAACTATAAAATGCCAGGGATGGAAATAATGATCCCTGAGCTATTCGCAATGTTTGACACCGCGAAGGTAGAAATCAAGAAGGAGCATCAAGTGTTGATGGTTAGTGAAACCGCTAGTTTCGAGAAGGGCAAGGGCAAGGAGGGGAACTTCATGGATGGCAAGTCAGTTGCCACTCCAGTGAAGAAACCCAAGGTTGAACCCAAACCCGAGACTGAGTGCTTCTATTATGAGGAGAACAGTCGCTGAAGTAGAACTGCCCAAGATACTTGGTAGATGAGAAGGCTGGCAACATCCACAGAAGTATATTTGATATACGTGTTATTGATTTGTACCTTACTAGTACTCCTAGTAGCACCTGGGTATTAGATACCGGTTCGGTTGCTAAATGTTAGTAACTCGAAATAAAAGCTACGGAATAAACGAAGGCTAGCTAAGGGTGAGGTGACGATGAGTGTTGGAAGTGTTTCCATGGTTGATGTGATCACCATCGCACGCTCTCTCTACCTTCGGGATTAGTGATGAACCTAAATAAATGTTATTTGGTGTTTGCGTTGAGCATAAACGTGATTAGATCATGTTTATTGCAATACGGTTATTCATTTAAGTTAGAGAATAATGGTTATTCTGTTTACATGAATAAAACATTCAATGGTCATGCATCCAATGAGAATGGTTTATTGAATCTTGATCGTAGTGATACACATGTTCATAATATTGATGCCAAAAGATACAAAGTTAATAATGATAGTACCACATACTTGTGGCACTGCCGCTAAATGTCATATTGGTGTAAAACGCATGAAGAAACTCCATGCTGATGGATCTTTGGACTCATTCGATTTTGAATCGGTTGAGACATGCGGACCATGCCTCATGGGCAAGATGACTAAGACCCCGTTTTCCGGTATGATGGAGCGGGCAAGTAACTTATTGGAAATGATACATGTTGATGTATTCGGTCCAATGAGTGTTGTAGCGTGCGGTGGATATCGTTATTTTCCTACCTTCACTGATGATTTGAGTAGATATGGGGATATTTACTTAATGAAACACAAGTCTCTAACGTTTGAAAAGTTCAAACAAAATCAGAGTGAAGTTTGAGATCATCGTGACAAGAAGATAAAATGTCTACAATATGATCGTGGAGGTGAATATCTGAGTTACGAGTTTGGTATACAACTTAAGACAATGTGGAAGTTGTTTCACAACTCACGCCACCTGGAACACCATAGTGTGATGCTATGTCCAAACGTCGTAGTCGTGCTCTATTGGATATGGTGCGAACTATGATGTCTCTTATCGATTTGCCACTATCGTTTTGGGGTTCACTACTGGAAGCAGCAACTTTGCCGTCTGCCATGGCTGATGGCAAAGGCATGAATTGCGGACGGCAAAGGTCTTTGCCGTCAGCCAGCAGACGGCACCACATCCGGCTGAACAAGGTTCGGTAAAGGCCACTTTGCCGTCTGCTGGCCGATGGCAAAGAGGCAAAGGGCATGGACGGCACACGTGGCAGCTTAGGTCCGTTAAGGGGTTAACGGCGTGCTTTGCCGTCTGCTGGCTGACGGCAAAGATGCAAAGGTCTTTGCCGTCAGCCAGCAGATGGCAAAGCTGCCAAATAGGCCAGGCCAGTGCACCCCAGGTTGCACAGGTAGCTGCCACGTGGCATCTTTGCCGTCTGCTGGCTGATGGCAAAGCTCTTTGCCGTCTGCCAGCAGACGGCAAAGAGCCTGTACAGCCCCTGTTTTTTCTGTTTTTTCTTAAATTCATTCAATTTCACAGAATTTCACATATATATATATACACACATTTGAAAATACTTTCAACAAGCATAACAACACATATACATACCAAATCATATCCCTGCCATATGGATATGATCATCCAACACATATACATACCAAATGAAAAGTCCATACGCAACATATATAGCTAGCCAACATATCCAACAACAAGCATACAATGGTTTCATCCATACATACATATATAGGTAGCAAGTTTCACATTGTTCATCCTACAAAATCAAAACAAAAAGGAAGCACAAGAAGAAGAGTAGACTCCATGAACGCAAGCTTCGTCATCGAAAGCAAATCTGCAAATTGGGAAAGAAGAAAGTTAGAAGAAGAGGAAGAAGAAGAAGAAGAAGAAGAAGAAGAAGACTAGAAGAAGAAGACTAGCTAGAAGAAGAAGAAGAAGACTAGAAGAAGAAGAAGAAGAAGAAGAAGAAGAAGAAGAAGAATTTTTCTTCTCTTTCTTTTTCTCCTCTCCTCTTCTTTATCTTCTTATTCTTCTAACTAAGGTAGGTAAAAATGCCATTTTTTAGCTAAGCTAGGAAAAAATGCTAAGTGTAGGTCATTTTAGAGCTAAGCTAGGTAAATAGGTCATTTTGGAGCTTAGTAAGGTTATTATGTCATTTTCGAGGATGATGCCATTTTTGAGCCAACTTACGTAAGTATAGCTCATTTTTTATCTAACTTTGGTAATTATGCCATTTAGGAGGAAAATAAGCTAAGTATGCATTTGTTAAGCAAAACACTAGAGAAAACGTACCCTCGTCACAACAAATGCGATGAAGATCGCAACTAAGGTAACAATTGATCCAACGGCATAATGATACCAAGCCTCATTATCAATGGCATATTTTCTAATCTTCTTAATCTTCAAGCGCATTGCATTCATCTTCATCTTGTGATCATCGACGACATCGGCAACATACAACTCCAATGTCATCTTCTCTTTTTCAATTCTTTTAATTTTTTCTTTCAAATACTCATTTTCTTTTTCAACTAAATTTAACTTCTCGACAAGAGGGTCGGTTGCAAATTCCGGTTCACATACCTCCTAGATTAAAATATCTCTATGTAAACTTGATGGCCATAATTGTCATAAATGCGAAATGCAACAAATAGTTATAAAAGAGAATTTACCACATCCGAATCATAAAGCAGGCGAGGGCCGACGGGGACGGATATCAAGACCATGGCACTATGTATAAGAAACAATCATACAAATTAATAAAATTATACAAGTAACTATATAAATCATACAATCATACAAGAAAATGGCAAGTGTAGGTCATTTTAGAGCTATCCTAGTTAAAATCAGTCATTTTGGAGGTAGGTAAGGTTATTTTGTCATTTTGGAGGAAAATAAGCTAAGTCAATGTCATTTTGGAGCTAAACCAAGGTTATCATGCCATTTTTTACCTAAGTATGCTAAGTATGTCATAAATGAACTAAAGAAGCTAAGTATAGGTCATTTTGGAGCTATCCTAGGTAGTTATGCCATTTTTAGCTAACTAAGCATATTAAGTCATTTAGGAGGAAAAATGCTAAGTATAGCTAGGTCATTTTATAGCTATCCTAGGTAAAGTATGTCAGTTTGGAGCTAAGTAAGGTTATTATGTCATTTTCGAGGAAAATAAGCTAAGTCAATGTCATTTTGTTGAATACCTAATAACATGAACTAATTAATAATATATATGTACATAATAATAATTGAATACCTGACATTACTAATATTAATCTTCATCGTCTATATATGCTCCGGGATCAATAAATGCAGAATCATCATCACTATCAGTAATGACGTGCTCATCAGCATCATCAATAAATGCATCAACATGTGGAAGGCCTCCTTTATGTAATCGGTCAAGCATTGACAGGTCATCCGCAGCAGTAACCTCTTCTTCTTCCGTCTCTTCTTGTTCCGGCTCAGGGGTGAAGTCGGATTCACTGTCGCTGTCTACCTCAATGTTCTGGGGTGAAGTCGAGCGGTTCTTGAAATGTTTTTTGGAAACACGTGTTTCTTGGAAGAATTCTCCTTCATATGTGTCTGGGTTAATGTGAGGGTCATAATCATCTTCATTGAGGGGAGGTGGTCTAAAATGTGGCGGCACATCATAAACGACATCCCAACCATTCAGATTTGGATCAGTTTGGTAGGCCCACGTTAGATAGAAAACTTGGGTCGCCTGTTGAGCCGTAATATAGACATCGGGAACATCTAAATGGGTGCTTTGTTTGATTTCGACTAGCCCTATATGTTCATGAGTCCTTCTAGTCTCCTTCGGCTGGAACCAATAACATTTGAAGACTACGACGTTTGGTGGGTTTTCACCAAAGAATGTAAGTTCATAAATTGCTTCAACTCTTCCATAATATTCGACCCCTCCTTCGCCGACAGCGGAGACACAACAATTTGTAGACTTTCGGTCGGCCATAGATAGCTCTTTGCCAAAAGTACGAAAGCGATACCCGTTGATGTCGTATTTGTCAAATGAACGGACCTTATAGTCAAAACCATTAGCGACCTGTCTCAATTCGGAGTCCATAGACTCTGCATTAGCCTACAAGTTTAATACGAAAGGAATGTTGCATTAGCCGCAAACTAGACGAAGATATGAAATGGTCTAATGGAAATTACCATTTGTTTGAACCAAGAGATGAAACCGGGATAGCCTCCTCCATGCTTTGCCAGAAGCTCATACTCTTCGATGGAATCCTTTTGGATCACCGCTCCATCCGAGAATTTGGCGACGTATCGACTGTATCACATATCCGGGAATAAGAGCATTTCAAAGGAATTAGAAGTTGCAAAACAATGTACCGAGAACTTACTCGATGTACGGCCGCACTTCTGTTAGGTTGTTGAAGATATACAACGAAATGGTCCGCCATTCTTCGACATCCAACGGTAAGGAATTAGAAGCACCGGCTGGTGCGAGCTTCCCTTTGAATAGGCTGAGGTTGGATCCACCCTTTTTAGGGTCGCCATCATTGTACCGAGGCTTCGGATTATGCAAATGACGATTTTTGGCTTCGTAGTGTGCTGTCACGAAGTTTGCCGCCTCCTCAGTAATGAATGCCTCGGCCATCGATGCTTCAATTCTACGTTTATTTTTACATTTTGCTCAAACGTCTTCTGCATCCTCTCAGTTGCGTAGCACCAATGATTCTGCACGGGCCCCCCCAATCGTGCCTCGGTCGGGAGATGCAAAATCAAATGCTGCATTGGATTAAATAAGCCCGGTGGGAAGATCTTCTCTAACTTGCAGATCAACTCCGGCGCCAACTCTTCCATTTCATCTAGCAAGCCAGGTGATAGTTCTTTCGCACAAAGAACACGGAAGAAATAGCTCAGCTCCGCCAGTACCAGCCATTCATCCTCAGGGATAAAGCCACGCAACATCACCGGCATTACCCGCTCAAGCCATATGTGCCAATCATGACTCTTGAGACCAACTATTTTCAATTTTTCAAGACTCGCTCCCCTCTTTAGATTCGCTGCATACCCATCGGGGAACATCAACTCCTTTTTCACCCACAGGATAATTTCCTTCATATCTGGCCTTCCAAGATTGAACCATGCCTTTGGCTTCGTCCAGTTCTGCTTTCCTTTCGGTTGTCGCATGTTTTGTAACAGTCTATCACATAGAGCCTCCTGATCGACTCTAGCCTTAGGATTATCCTTTGACTTCCCCTATGTGCTGAACAATGTACCAAAGAGGGCCTCGGCGACATTCTTTTCAGTGTGCATCACGTCGATGTTGTGTGGGCAAAGGAGGTCTGTGAAGTAAGGCAGATCCCACAAGCATGTCTTGTGAGTCCAGGCGTGTTCCGAATTATACCCCTTGAAATACCCTAGACGCTCTGGATCCGGCTCGAGAGCGTTTAACTGATCCAGGGTCTGTTGGCCTGTCAACGCAGGTGGTGCAGAGTTTTTGACAACTCTACCTTTGATGAATTTCTTCTTGTCTTTTCTGAACTTATGGCGAGGATCCAGGAACTGTCTATGCAAGTCGAAGCAATAATACTTGCGACCCGCATCCAGCCAACGAAACTCAAGAGCTGCCTTGCATGTGGGGCACGGGAACCTTCCATGCACACACCAGCCAATGAATAGCGCATACGCCGGCAAGTCATGCATCGAGTACATGTACCACACATGCATTAGGAAGTTTTTTTTTGTAGCGGCGTCGTATGTCTTGATCCCATTATCCCAAGCTTCTTGCAATTCATACTTAAGTGGCTGCATGTACACATTCATACTCTTCCCCGGATAGTTGGGCCCCGGAATTATCAACGTCAGGAAAATGTTCTTTCTTTGCATAATCTGTCCGGGGGGGGGAGATTGAGTGGAATGACAAATACAGGCCAACAACTGTATTGGGCTGCCATCATACCAAACACATTGAACCCATCCGTGCTGATGGCGACTCGAGGATACCTTGGATCTGCTGCTTTGTCCTTATGTAAAGCATCGAAGTGCTTCCACGCAAAAGCGTCCGATGTGTGTACCAACATCGGATTCCCATCTGCATCTACCTCGGTTCTTTTGCCCAATTTATGCCACGTCATCTGTCTGGCCGTCTCTTCGACCATGAAAAGACGTTGAAGTCTTGGTATGATTGGCATATACCGAAGAACATTAACTGGGATTTTTGTCTGACTCTTCTCACCCATACCGTTGTCTACCATAACATACCTGGAAGACTTGCAAATGGGACAATAGTTGAAGCCCGCATACTCAAGCCTAAATAAGGCACATCCATTCTCACAGGCATCTATCTTCTCATAGGGCATCTTAAGCGCACGGAGAATTTTGTCCGACTGGTACAGGTTTGCTGGCAATACATGGCCTTTGGGTAGAAAGCGTCCAAATATCGTCATCATCGCGTCGTAGCATTCTGTGCCCAGGTTGAATTGAGCCTTCAGAGCCATTACTTGTGCGATGGCATCCAGCTGACAAAGCTCAGTGTGCTCGTGGAGAGGACGTTTTGAAGACTCCAACATATCATTGAAGGCCTTTGCAGATTCCTCCATCTCATCGTCCGAATCCCGAGCATCATCAAAGTCTTGCACCATGTCTTCGATCCCGGTACCATGCTCGTCGGTGCGACGACGAACCACCTCAGCTCTGGCACGTTGGGCAGACTCACCATGAAATGTCCAGACCGTATAATTAGGCATAAAACCCCACTTCTGTAGGTGTTTGATCATTTCAAACTCTGACCTCTTATGATAGTTGTCGCAATCGGCACAGGGGCACCAGGTTATTTTCTGTCCATTTGCAAATGCGGCTGTCACAAACCCCTTGGTTTTTGTTATCCATTCATGGGTCATGTATTTCTGACTAGTGTGACCGGTGTACATCCACGCACGATCACTCATCTTGCCTAGCTACTGGACACACAAGAAATATATACATAATTCAGCAAACCATATTCATCAGTTAATAGAGTTTGTTAGTTTTATTACGTCCATGCAACCTAGACGCTAGTAGGTAAAGATAGGTCCTAATCCCGCCCGAGTATGTGTAGATTGGGTTCGTTTTCCCATGCTCTGCTCCGGATCCGACGCAAAATTTCGGCAGCACCTCCCCGTTGTTCTCCTGATACACGTCTCGGCAATAAGCAGAGAGGATGTGTACCCGGAGAACAACAGGGAGGCACTGACGAAATTCTGCATCGGATCCGGAGCAGAGCATATGGGAAAATGAACCCAATCTACACATACTCGGGCTGTCCATGGATAACGTTGGACAATTCGAAAGAATCATGGTTATAAATATGCTAATGCATGCATATTTATAGATGTAACCCTTTCGAACGGGAGACGCATAGTGGTCACGCATACTGATGATTGAAGACACCTATAGCTAGCAAGTTTCATCGGCACGATGACCGGAACAGAGCAAATGAAGGGGGGAGGAGGAGATGTCATTTGTGCTCACCCACGAACGCAGGGGCGGAGCTCGTCGAACACTAGACCCTCGCACCGACGAAAAAATTGCACATTTTAATCGAAAGATGAGTAACATAGCAATATTGTTTTTTCCGTCAACCTAACTAAATATTTATAACAGGACGAGCGGGTTAGGGGGTTCCTCGACGTCGATGAAACCCTAAATAGCAAGTATCATCGGTCCGAGATACATGTGGCGCTTGGCGTTGAACACTAGATCCACATCCCACAAGTAACGCCGGCGCCCGGTGTCCCGCGCGCAGCAATAGTTCTGGGGGCCGATGACGGTCGAACACCTTGGCAAATTTGTCTGGCAGCCTCTGCGACAAGGATTAAAGCCAAGTTTTGAAACTTCAAACAACCAAACCGACTTGAGTCAGTTTGGGTGTTTCAAGTTTCAACAATTGGCTTTTAATCGTCATCGCAGAGGCTGCAAGACAAATTCGCATAGGTGTTCGACCGCCATCGACCCCGAGAACTGTTGCTGCGGGACGCCGGACGCCGGCGTCACTTGTGGGACGTGGATGTAGAGTTCGACACCGACGGCCACATGTATCTCGCACCGACGATACTTGCTATTTAGGGTTCTATCGACGTCGAGGAACCCCCTAACCCGCTCGTCCCCGGGAGCCCTCTGGTATGGCGACGCACGGTCGACGGGTCAGCACTCTGACCGGGGGATTCTCGGCATGGGCGACGGCGTCGGGACCGGCGGGACCCACTGGCTCCACCATCTCTTCCCTCGGCGACCAGCGATCCACGACCCTCTTCCTTTATTCCTTTTTCCTCTTCTTCTACTTATTCTTCTTTTTTTCAACTTTCTTCTTCTTCTAATTATCTAAACCTAAACCTAGCACTAACCTAATCCTACCACTAACCTAAACCTATTAATAACACCTAAACCTAAACAGCAAATAACAGTAGAAAAAAACAAAAAAAAGTTCACCTTGGCTCCGACGGTGGTGGAGGAGGCGGCGGGGCGCCTAGGCGCCGGGGGCGGGGCGTCGCCGGGGCAGCGGGGCGGGGCGTTGCCGGGGGTCGGGGCGGGGGCAGCTCGGGCCCGGGGGCGGCGGTGCAGGTGAGGTGAGGGCCGGGAGAGAGAGAGAGGGGAGGGGCGCCGGTGAGGTGAGGGCCGGGAAAGAGAGAGAGGGGCGGCGGCGCGGGTGAGGTGAGGGCCGGGAGAGAGAGAGAGATCTAGAGGGGAGAGAGAGAGGGGTGGGGCGCGGGCGCCGGCCCCTTTTCAGTTAGGTCACAGCTCTTTGCCGTCTACTAGCAGACGGCAAAGAGCCTAGCTAGTGGGATGGGGCCGGGGGGAAACGGCCGTTAAAAGGGCCACTTTCTTTGCCGTCTGCTGGCGGACGGCAAAGAAGCTTTGCCGTCCGCCAGCAGACGGCAAAGAAAGTGGCCGTTAGGTCGTTCTCGTTAGTGGGCCACCCACCCTCTTTGCCGTCTGCTAGCAAACGGCAAAGCTTCGATGCCGTCAGCTAGCTGACGGCAAAGCGAAGGCTGACGGTAAACACCTTCTTTGCCGTCAGCTAGTTCTTTACTGTGTGTTTTCTGGAAACGGATGGCAAAGAGCTTCTTTGCCGTCCGCCAGCTGACGGCAAAGAACTGGCAGACGGCAAATTTGCTGATTCCAGTAGTGGTTATGCATTGGAGACAACTACATTCACTTTAAAAGGGGCACCATCTAAGTCCGTTGAGATGATACCGTATGAATTTTGGTTTGGAGGAACCCTAATCTATCATTTCTTAATGTTTGGGGCTGTGACACTTATGTGAAAAAGGGTTTTCACCTAATGAGCTCGAACCCAAAGCGGAAAAATGCATCTTCATAGAATACCCTAACGTAACAGTTGGGTAAACCTTCTATCTTAGATCCAAGCACAAAGTGTTTGTTGATAAAACGGGTCCTTTCTCGAGAAAGAGTTTCTCTCGAAAGAATTGAGTGGGAGGAAGATAGAACTTGATGAGGTTGTTGAACCTTTGTTTCAACCAGAGAGTAGCGCAGCACAGAAAGTTGTTTCTGTGGAGCCTACGTTAGTTGAAGAGGAAGTTAATGATGTTGATCATGAAGCTTCGGATCAAGTTACTATCGAACCTCGTAGGTCGACAAGGACGTGTACTGCTCCTGAGTGGTACGGCAACCCTGTCTTAGAGGTCATGTTGTTGGACAACGATGAACCTACGAGCTATGGAGAAGCGATGATGGGCCTGGATTCCGAGAAATGGTTAGAGGCCATGAAATCCGAGATGGGATCCATTTATGAAAACAAAGTATGGGCTTTGGAAGTATTACCTGAAGGGCGAAAGGCCATTCAGAACAAATGAATCTTTAAAAGGAAGACGGACGCGGACGGTAATGTCACCGTCTATAAAACTTGACTTGTGGCAAAGGGTTTTTCACAAGTTCAAGGAGTTGACTACGATGAGACTTTCTCACCCGTAGCGATGCTAAAGTCTGTTGGAATTATGTTAGCAATTGCTGCATTTTTCGATTAGGAAATCTGGCAGATGGATGTCAAAACATCGTTTCCTTAACGGTATCCGTGAGGAAAGGTTGTATGTGATACAACCGGAAGGTTTTGTCTGTCCTAAGGATGCTAAAATATATGCAAGCTCCAGCGATCCTTCTATCGACTGGAGCAAGCATCTCGGAGTCGGAATATGTGCTTTGATGAGGTGATCAAAGTTTTTGAGTCTATACAAAGTTTATGAGAAACTTGTATTTACAATAAAGTGAGTGGGAGTACTATAGAATTTCTGATAAGTATATGTGGATGACATATTGTTGATCGGAAATGATGTAGAATTTCTGGAAAGCATAAAGGGCTGTTTGAAAAGGAGTTTTTCAAAGGAAAACTTGGATAGAAGCTACTTAAATATTGGGCATCAGGATCTATAGAGATAGATCAAGACGTCTGATAAGACTTTCAATGAGTACATACCTTGACAAGATTTTGAAAGAGTTCAAAATGGATCAGTCAAAGAAAGAGTTCTTGCCTGATTTGTAAGGTGTGGAGTTGAGTGAGACTCAAAGCTCGACCACGGCAGAAGAAAGAGAAAGGACGAAGGTCGTCCCCTATGCCTTAGCCATAGGTTCTATATAGTATGCCATGCTGTGTACCGCACCAGTGTGTGCCTTGCCATGAGTCTATCAAGGGGTACAAGAGTGGTCCAGGAGTGGATCACTGGAGAGCGGTCAAGATTATCCTTAGTAACTAGAGGACTAAGGAAATATTTCTCGATTGTGGAGGTGATAAAGAGTTCGTCGTAAAGGGTTATGTCGATGCAAGCTTTGACACCTATCCGGACGACTCTGAGTAGCAGTCAGGATACGTATAGTGGAGCAACCATTTGGAATAGCTCCAAGTGGAGTGTGGTAGCATCTGCTGTATGACATATAGATTTGCAAAGAACACACAGATCTGAATGTTGCAGACCATTGACTAAAGACCTCTCTCACATGCAAAGCATGATCGAACCCCAGAACTCATTGGGTGTTAGATTCATAACAATGTAAATCACATGGTGATGTGAACTACATTATTGACTCTAGTGCAAGTGGGAGACAGTTGGAAATATGCCCTAGAGGCAATACTAATTTAATTATTATCATATTTCCTTGTTCATGATAATCGTTTATTATCCATGCTATAATTGTATTGATTGGAAACTCAAATACATGTGTGGGTACATAGACAACACTGTGTCCCTAGTATGCCTCTAATAGACTAGCTCGTTGACCAAAGATGGTCAAGGTTTCCTAGCCATAGACATGAGATGTCATTTGATAACGGGATCACATCATTAGGAGAATGATGTAATGGACAAGACCCAAACAATGAACATAGCATATGATCGTGTCAGTTTATTGCTATTGTTTTCTGCATGTCAAGTATCTGTTCCTACGACCATGAGATCATGCAACTCACTGACACCGGGGGAGTACCTTGTGTGTATCAAACGTCGCAACGTAACTGGGTGACTATAAAGGTGCTCTACAGGTATCTCCGAAGGTGTCTATTGAGCTGGCATGGATCGAGACTGGGATTTGTTACTCCGTATAACGGAGAGGTATCTCAGGGCCCACTCGGTAATACAACATCACAATAAGCCTTGCAAGCAATGTGACTAAAGAGTTAGCCACGGGATCTTGTATTACGGAACGAGTAAAGAGACATGCCGGTAATGAGATTGTACTAGGTATAGAGATACCGACGATCAAATCTCGGGCAAGTAACATGCCGAAGAACAAAGGGAACAACATACGGGATTAACTGAATCCTTGACATAGAGGTTCAACTGATAAAGATCTTCGTAGAATATGTGGGAACTAATATGGGCATCCAGGTCCCGCTATTGGTTATTGACCGTAGAGGTGTCTCGGTCATGTCTACATAGTTCTCGAACCCGCAGGGACTGCACACTTAAGGTTCGATGACATTTCGGTAGTATAGAGTTATGTATGGTGGTGACCGAAGGTTGTTCGGAGTCCCGGATGAGATCATGGATGTCACGAGGAGCTCCAGAAGGTCCGGAGGTAAAGATTGATATATAGGAAGTCCTGTTTTGGTCACCGGAAAAGTTTCGGGTACTTCGATAGTGTACCGGGAGTGCCGGGAGGGTACCGGGGGCCATCGGGAGGGGTGTCTCGACCCAAAGGACCTCATGGGCTGTGGGAGGAGTCAAACCAGCCCCTAGTGGGCTGGCCGAATCCCCCACTAAGGCCCATGCGGCTAGGGGTGGGAAAAACCCAAAGGTGGAAAGGTGGAAAGAGTTTCCAAGTGGAGAGGAGGAATCCTACTCCTAGTAGGATTGGAGTAGGACTCCTCCACCTCCTATTTCGGCCGAACCCTTGAGGGTTTGAGGCTGCCTCCTCCCCTCCCTCCCTCCTATATATACTAGAGGATTTAGAGGGGAGAACTAACCCTAATTGCCACATGCTCCCTCTACTTCCTCTAGATTGTTTTCTCCTCTAGTCTAATTTCGGCGGTGCTTAGGCGAAGCCCTGCCAGAATATTTCCACCACTATCGCCGCTGCCGGAGAACTCATCTACCTCTCCGCTCCCTATTGCTGGATCAAGAAGGTGGAGATCGTCATTGAGCTGTACGTGTGCTGAACGCGGAGGTGCCATCCGTTCGGCGCTAGATCGGAAGGACCGTGATTGGATCGCGGAACGGTTCATGATTGGATCGCGGGATGGATCATGATTGGATCGCGGGACGCTCGGCGATTTGGATCGCGAAGACGTTCGACTACATCAACCGCGTTTCTTAATGCTTCCCGCTTAGTGATCTACAAGGGTATGTAGATCCACTCTCCCTCTCGTAGATGCTCATCACCATGGATAGATCTTGCGTGTGCGTAGGAAATTTTTTGTTTCCCATGCAACGTTCCCCAACACATGCAACCAAGGATGGGCCAAAATGTGGAATCCACGGAAAATGCTCTCATTGCACAACACTAGAGACACGGTAGCACGATTGCTCCAATGGGCATGATACACACTTGTGCACACCCTAAAATGAAAGAAACGTGTCGTCTTCCTATTCCCGGCTTGCTATATGTGTATGTGGCACGTGTCACTCGCTCTAGTGATCCAAGATGATCAAGTATGGTATGCGAAACTTGCGATGCTATTGTTCTCTTGGTCTTTTGCTCTTGCTTAAAAGCTTTGCTTCTCTTTTCTTTTGCAATGATGTTTTGTATGGTCACAATGCGGGGCGTGCACACCTAGATAGCAATTATGTATGCGGGCACTATGTTGTAACACAAAAGATGATACTAAGATATCTGCACGCAAATGAAGCTATGCGGAGTATGTATCACTAAAGTGCACAGGTAACGCTAATAGGCTCGGGGTAACAATGAAATGGCAAGGGCATAGACAAGAGTGTCGTCGCGGTTACCATCCTTGCTTACGGTGAGGTGTCAATGAAGAGCTGGTCGGCGACGATCCGGGGCGATGATGAGCGGCAATGTCGATGAAGAACCACTCCTAATTAGCCGAAACACCTTAGGAAGTGGCGAAGCTCGCGACTCAAAATCTCAAGTGCAAATGGGTTGCGGAAGAAATGGTGGAGGTTTGCGGAAAACTGTGGTGGAAAAACCCAAGAAAATGATAAATGTGGCAAAGGGAAACTTTTTGCAAAGGTCGGAAGGTCTGGGACGGCCGAAGGTTTCGGGGGCCGGAAGATCCGGAGTGGCCAGAGGATCCGGGGGCCGGAAGGTCCGGGTGAGGCCGGAGGTTCCGGGGGTCGGGAAAATTGGGACGAACCCTAATTTCCAGATCTTGGACTTGGGCGGAAAACCGAGAGGAAAAACCCAAATCTGACGGGGAAAAAGAAAAATTGGGGGGAATTGGATGGACAGAAAGGTAGATCCACACGTCCACAACGAAATCCACAGATCAAAATCAACAAAATCTCCTCAAATCCAACGAATCCAAGAAATTTTGGGTAAGGCTATTTTTGTGGGGATTTTCGAAATTAGGTCAAAACAAAACAAAATTGGCTAGCAAACGAAGGGGGAGACTCCAAATTCGTGAGAAACCTTGGCTCTTGATACCAATATAATACGGGGCACGCTCGTGTGCATCGATCTTTCATGAATTGGATGGGGGTTTCCACGAGAAACACGAGGAACACGAAGAACACGAGCGGAAATCACAAACTCAAGGACAATCTTTGATTACACAACCACTAGAAACACATGAGTACACAAGACACAAGATCCACAATCAACAAAAGGATACACGTAATGATAGTCTCCTCGCTCCAAAGGAGGAGGTCTTGAATCCCTTAGGATCTTCCCTTAGAGGGGCCTTGATATCACTAGGATCTTCTCTCAATGGAGGGCAATCTCCATGGGAGAAGGAAGTAATGGAGCTATGCTCAACAAAGAAGTATCTTGCTAAACAAAGCTAACCTAAATTCGAGGTGGAAGAGAAGTATATACAGTGCTAGGGACGAAGGGGTAAGTGGAAGAGGTACATGGGCCTCGGGCCCGAGTGGCATCGTTCTGTGAAGGCCGGAAGTTCCGGGCGCCAGAAGTTCCGGGCAGCTTCCGGGCTGGGTCTGGGCTTTCCCGAGTGTTGGCGCAGGCTTCGGAGGCTGGCTTCTAGAGGGGCCGGAAGTTCCAGGCCGGCCGGAAGTTCCGGGGCCCGGAGCTTCCGGGCGAGGGTCCGGGCTGGTTCCGGGCTATCCAGAGAGTTTGCACCTCTGGACTGGGCCCTGGGTCGCCAGTGGCCCGGAAGTTCCGGGCAGCCGGAACTTTCGGGCGGGCCAGAAGTTCTAGGCTGTCCTGAGGGTTGCCCTTGGTGCTTGACTCCTTTTCCTCTGGGCCTTGGTCTTGGGGATGCTTCCTTGGTCCTTCGTGGTCGTCTTCCTCGTACCTAAGGATACACAGGGTTTCATTGTGAGGTAGCATCCAAGTTCCTTTGCCATCCAAGTCATACTCGAAGAGGAGTGAGTTCACCTTAGCTCCAATGTCGCGTGCGTGTGCTCTTGTCAATGGGCCACTTGGGGGTTGGCTTGATGGTGTAGTCTTCATGGGGATGATGGTGGGATGCTCCACAGGGTGTGATAGACCTACCCCCTTACAAGAATCTCGTCCCTAAGATTCCTAGGCTAGGCGTAGAAACAATGCGGTAATTCAGAGGTGAGGTAGTCTTCACATTCCATGTTGCTTC
Source organism: Elymus sibiricus (assembly GCA_039707655.1). Lineage (NCBI taxonomy): Eukaryota > Viridiplantae > Streptophyta > Magnoliopsida > Poales > Poaceae > Elymus > Elymus sibiricus. Next base: position 160,958,577 of record CM077663.1, read on the forward strand.
TGCTTTGGTGTGGTTTCTCCACTAGATCTTGAAGTGTTTGATGATACCGCTTCGAGTGCGTTGTTTGGCTTTGTCTGAGAGGTGAACTGGGTTCGTGCGGTATGCTAGGTCTGACTAGGAGTTAAGGGCCTGATGAACGGGGTTCGAGCAAAGGTCTCGCTTGCATGTGTATTCCAAAGTCGGAATACGTGGCAAGGTAGTGTGTCTACGTGCTGGTCCTGGGGTAACTCGCGTAGGTTTTTGACATCTAGACGTCTCGTGTTAGACGAGAAGGGTCAAGATTTTGGTGTAGCTTCCCGTCGACAGGGAAGTCTTATCTTCCTTAAAGCAGGAGATTTTCAGTCGATGTGGTCTTCATCCTTGAGAGTGTTGAAGCGCGTCATCGTAGGCTTCTCGTCCAGAACTTCTGCTTGAGTAAGTTGGCCAGGTATGTCCTTCATTCATGTTCGGCCATTTTTCTTCGTAGTCATGGACGCACGTTTCTGGCGGGTCTTCGAGTGTCTAGTCTACTTGTCTCTCCGTAGACATTTGGGGCAAGGTTTGGGCTGAGTCTCGTCCCTAAGACTAAGCTTAGAGGTTTGACGCGAAAACTGTTCCTACTACCTAGGAAAGTTTTTGAGGGGGTCCTAGATGAGCTGGCTACCCAAAAGTATAGACCAGCCATCCAATCCCCAAGGTCTGAGGCTTGGCAAGTGGGGTGGACCACCTTTGACAGGGGTTTCACCATGTTCCATTAAGGATTCATGTCCTTGATTGGACCAAAAAGGGGCTAGTAACGAAGTCATGACAGTCGTTCCACTCCGTTCCAGGCATCTGGAGAGAGTAGGGACGTCATGCTCCTCGTATACCATCAAAGTGGTGGAGTGAGGGGTGCTATAAACTTCTTGGTTCCTTCCTTGTTAGGAACAGATATGTGACCGTTAAAATAAGGGACTCTTAAATCCTCTTGATGTCCAAGGGCTTCATCATGCTTGAACGTCGGTGCTTCTTGATATAGTCTAGCTGATGTAGCCGGCTGAGGATCGGTGGTTTACTTCCCTTGCTTCTTCTTCTTCATCGTGGATCCCCAATCGTAGTGGCTCTTCATCTTGCTTGGGCAAGAACGTCTTCTACTGCAGGGAGGGTGCTTCGAGGAGTCCAACTTCTTCAAGGTAAAACCTTACATTTGAGAAGCATGGCAATTGGCGCTTCTGGGGCTTATCCAAATAGGACTAAGGTTTTCCTCGCTCTTCTTGGACAAATAAGCATGTCATCCATGGGGAGAACAACCTATTCTTCCAAGTATCACATGGACACTTTGGTCATGGGACATGTGAGAGAAGCGGTCATTTGTTCTGGATGGTCACTTGTCCAGGGGGTTTGTGGTCTAAATTTGGTTCCAGCGTAATCTAGTTCTTCGCGTCCACCTTCCTCGTGGACATGATTGATGGTGGTCGAGGTGGAGTATTGGTCATAGTACTTTGACTTAGACTCAAAGTCTATGGTGATATTCCGACCATGTTATGGCTTCGTAAAGCTTCGGGGTTTCAAGGAGCTTAGGATGTGAGTGAACTTCTATCATCTTATCCTCGAGCACAGTTCTTAGATGCCAACAGTACTACCTATTACTCCAAACGAAATCATCCTATATCATCAAAGGTATCATCTCATATAAGTCAACTCCAACAACACTCATGCTACTCATATCTCCATGGTTTTGAGAGAAGGACTAAACCAAAATCTCATATGTATATTATAGCTAACTCATATATATCCCTATGTAAAAATCCTCGGGAAAGCATACAAGCTGCTAAGCTAGATTGTGACACTACAAATCTAAGTGATCTACTAACCTATACAAGGTCTAAGGTACTGCATATCCATGCCAAGGAAACACGTATATATCAATCCAAGATCTTGTTTCCTTCCTACGAATCCAATCCAGTGGTTCATCGATCCCAACAACAATTAGTTGACCCATTACTCCTACAAATCCAATAATGATGGGGTTCTACATAGTCTCCTAGAGTTCCTATGATCTACAAACCATTGAAAGGGCTATTATCATTATCATGATCAAGTGAACTCCAATGTGAGGTGCATATGGATCCTTGAATCAATCCCTGGCAACAATCCAATATTCTAGTTTATCATCCACCGAGAATCATGGTATCATGATTGATATCATTGGACTAAATACGATTTACTCCGAACCATGTAGACTTACTCAACATCTATACTCCACTAGGATCACCTATTTAATCGAAACCTCATGTCCTATGAGAAAGCCTACTTGTTCCTCCAAGAATCTCAGCTTGTGATCTTAATCGCCCTACTAAATCCAATTTACTCAACAGAGAAGTAAGTTATGCTATTCTACCTACTTGTTCCACCAAGTTCACCTATCGTCATAGAAGTCTCGTAATCCACCAAGGGTCTCAACTACTTCCTCAGGACATCTACTATAGTCTCGCCAAGTCATTGGTCTACTAAGTTGTAACAGCCCGGGACCGACGCTCCAAAAGATTCCCCTTTTCTTCCATTGTCGCCGTGCAATTCTTCTATTTGTCGCATTCATCATCGCATCATTCGCATCATCTGCATTGCATCGGCACGCCATTGTCATCGGTTTTCAAAACTCGCATCCCTTATTAGTCGCCGGTTCTCTCCATTCATGTCGTTGACCATTTCGAGAGCAACCACACACGCACGCGCCCGTGGCATCGTCAAAATATTGTTTTGAAAACTGTGCGAAAAATATTGTCTCATATTAAGCAATCCATGAACCGTATGAACCTGTGCCAATGGTATGTTTTGTAGTTTGTCATGTATACTCGCAGTTAGTGTCCTTTCCATGCCCATAGAGGATTGTTATTCTACTATTATTGCTATGTTAACATGCCAACCTGATAAAAACTGCTGTCCATGTCCACCCTAATTTTCACCAAGTCCGAGAATCTGTTAATTTTAGAATGCCACATTGTGTTGTTACTTGCCATGATTCCGTACATAATTAGAGCTTGGAATAATGTAATGAATTGTAGGGCATCATGTCCTCTACCTTGCTGTTAAATTTCATGTCATTCTATGGCCTGTAGCATATAGTTTTAGTGTTGTCAATATGCCATCAGGTTAAAGCCGTTTGTGAAAAACTGTGATTTTCACTAAGTCCTAATCTGCTATATTTTATTGCCATGGTGTGAGCTTCCTACCCTGTGATCCATGACTCTTTTGAGTATGATATGTGAAGATGAAATGAAGTGTGTATTATAAGCTACTGCCCCATGCTTAGCTTGTGCTATTTAGAATCTTGTAGCTTGTTGTTTTCATGTGTGAAATATGCTATGTTGCTGTTTGGGGCAGATTTGAACTAAAACTTGTGTTGGTTGTTGTGGTTGAACCGTAGCTCTGTTTTGGACATGACATATATGAATCTTTCCTAGAATTGCATGTAATCTCATATTATCATGTTGCATCCATGTTTTGAAGTCCTTGTGGTTGTCATTATCATGCATTTTGCATTCATGTCATGTTCGTCTTGTGTGTGCCGAATCTTTTAGACCGTAGCTTTGTTTCATATGTTCTATATATGTAAATCGACTAGAATGATGCGTAGAATCACATGGTCCTCTTTATTTTGCCGTTTAACAAACATAAAACATGATTAGTTCAGATCTGGACCAATTTCGAAATTAACACGTGGGGTCGTTTCGGAAATGCTATATGTTGTTTTTGACCTCATTTAACATGCCTAGAAGTCTAGTTTACTTATGGTTCACCTTTTGCCATGTTTAAAAAAATTTAATATTGTTGAGTACCTAGTCGAGATTGAACTAAGTAACTCAAATGTGGAGTTTCGTCAATATGCAACTCGTTGCATATGGAGCTTCACTTAATGTATAGTATTTGATTGTTGTGATTGCCATGCCTTGCATAATTAAACTGGACATGCATCATGTCATGCATATGTTGTGGTGTTGATCATGTGTTGATTGTTGTTTCCAGATTTCTTCTTCTCGATAGAGTTCCTAAAGCGTTCGGAGTGTGAGGATTCGTTCGACTACGTTGGTTTGTCTTCTTCATGGACTCGATCTTCTTCCAAGCGGGATCTCAGGCAAGATGATCATTTCCCTAGATACCATTACTATCATTGCCATGCTAGTTGTCTCGTTTCTATCGCTTTGTCTCGCTATCTACCACTTGTTTGTCAAGCCTACCAAAATGCCATAATAAGCCTCTAACCCTCCACATCCCAGCAAACCATTGTTTGGCTATGTTACCGCTTGCTCATCCCTTTTTATAGCGTTGCTAGTTGCAGGTGCAAATTATTTTCCATGTGCCAACATGGATGTCCTTTTTGAATATATCACAATATTATAGCTATTTAATTTTACCACAGCACTGGCAGACCCCCTCTGACCGCCAGTAAACTTCCCAACGACCAACTCCATGATTGAGAGGGTGGGAGTCCCACTTGCACCCCCTGGACAACCCCATTTCTTTCTTGTCTCTCTGCTCTCTCCCACTCATGATCTTTCAAGAGCATCCAAAGTCACTTTCCATTTATTTACTCCCTCCTGCAGTGCATGGACACTCGAAGAAACGCCAGAGCGCGTCAAAAGCACACGCATGCCGGCCAAAGTCACGCTCTGGAGTGCGCTGCCGCGCTCCATAGAGTTGACCTCTCTCATCTGGCCACCTCGAGCCTCCCCCTCACGCCAGTCGAGGCGCATCGGCATCTGGGACACGCCTCCCTGTCGCCCCCTTCTCTCTCTCCCTCCAACGGCTCTCCACACGCGTGCCATTGCCGCCCCTCTAGGCCAATCGCTGGTCTCGCATGCGCACGCTTCCCCACTCCCCCTCTTACTTCTCCTAGTCGTGGACGAACCGCACGAACACCTCAGACACGCCCTGGCCCACTCCCGTGGCCTCTGGACTTGACTGCGACCCTGCCCGCGCACCAGCCCACGATGCACCGCACCCTGGCTATAAATAGCCACCCCGAGGCCATCTCTCCCCTCTGCTGGCTCTCTCCTTCTCCTAATCGAGCCCCTGCACCACCAGTTTCTCCCCTGAGCCATCCAAGCTCAAGATCGAGCCCGAGCCCTACCGCATCGAGACTCCGAAGATCTCCGGGTATGGCCCCTCTCCAGCCCTCCTTTCTCTCCCTCTGACCTTCCCTCGCTCTCCTGATGGGTTTCCCTCTCTCTCCCCCATGGATTTCCACAGGAATCGTGGGCTTGGAGCTCGTCCGAATCCCCTCCACCGCGGCCTCTTCGTCGTCGGCGACCCAGGCCACCCCGGCGACCATCTCCACCTCCACAGGAATAGCAGCTCGTTGCTGACTCCATTGCCGCGCTCGCTAGCCCTTGCCATGCCCCTGAGCCTCGCCGGTGAGCTCGCCGTCTCCCTGGATGGGAGGGTGACGATGACCTGGTGGGGCCAGCTAGTCAGCCTCCCACCTCTCTCCCGCCTCCCCTCTCTCGCCGACGCTGGGCCCAGCGCGTTAGGTTTAAACCTGGCGCCGCGCTTGCGCGCGGCTCGCTCGGGCCGCTTTGGCTCTAGGCCGGCCCAGCTGTGGGGCATTCTGGCCTGTGGCTAGCCGAGCCTTTTGCTTTTTCTTTTTCTATTAATTTTCTAGAAATTCCTCTGGATTAAATTCCTATCCAAATTAAAATATTCCAATTTCTTAAATCTTGTAATATTCTGTGCTATTTAATGATGTGATAGAGGCGAGGTTGTCCCTGTCTTTCAATGAGATGGTGGCTATCGTTTCCGGTGGAGTAGACTTTGACGATCCGACTACGAACGTGCAAAGACCAACTCCGAGAGGTTATTGACCATGCCGGAGCACGATCAACCTTACCACGAAGGTCTATTTCCTACACGCAAACGACGAACAAGCAAGAAATTGAAATTGCAATCTGGATATTGCGAATATAAGAGTAAAGCTTTATTGATCAAAAGTGGGGTTCTGTGATGTGTTGGTCTGGTCGTGGAACACAAACGAAGGACGCGAAGTTGCAGCTATGGCGAACTTGTAATCTATAAAAAACCCAAGTCAAAAATGGCGCCCTAAGGGCTGTATATATTGGGGGATAGAGGGGAATTTCGTGGCCCCTTGGTGGAGGGGTCCGAAAGCAGCCCTAAATCAGTTTCCCCAAACATACGGACTCTAAAAACATCCTATAATATGGTATTTCAAAATTAAATGGGCCTGGCCCAAAAATAAGGTGACGCGGCACCTATAATAGCCTATGGACAAAATTTATAAAGTGGCATGTTGTATATTTCGTCCAAGCCTCCAAGCACTCCTTATGGTGGCTTCAAAGTGCGAAAATCACCACTGGAAAGTCCATCGTTCCTTCCCGCGCGCGCACCTTCTTCTCCATGCTTGATCCCGCTCCAATGGCCATCCTTCTTGTCCATGCTAGGTCCTTCATTCATAAGTAAAACAAAAGTATCTAATTTAGGCAGCATCATATGTTCATGAACATTAGAAGGATTTCCAAGAAATGAAAGTACCTGATAATTTAGTTGGCGTGCGCGGGCTCTAGTAACTGGTCCAATATGTGTAGTTGGTGGGGATGTGGGTGTAACATTAGTGGGGATGCCCTCATCATGATGCCACTTGTGCATCCTTTTGAAAATAATTTTTGTACTGTTTTTATTTAAAACCCTGATTTGAATATTTAAAACCACTGTAAAAATAGTTTTCACAACTTTTGGTGTTTCAAAACCAGGAACTAATAATTTTGGTATTTTCAGTTTTCACCCTAGTATTTTACAAAAGCGGTTTGACATTTTTATGAGTAGTTTATTTTCCCTGTTTTGCCGTGGCCTTATTTTTTTTGCCCGTTGATATTGCGACGATAGATTGCGTTGTTGACGAAGGAGTTTGACCAGAAGATTTTGTAGACCCCAGAAACTTTGTTGAGCCAGGCAAGCAGCCCTTTAACCATGTCTAAAAAACCTTTTTATGCATGTCATATAGCATTTTATTTTTGATGTATTGATCATGATCATTATGGTGACCACCTTTATGGCTTGCCTCTGTTACTTTCTGTGGGGACCCCGACTCATAAGTCGTGATCAACGAATGTACGTGCATAGTGATCCCAGAGAACAATGCTCACTGAACACACAGAAACTGAATAACAAGATTCTTACATCCATTACATACCGTTTGTACTCAAATATGGCCTTTATGGCCAAGTCTTCATAATCTCACAGCGGAAAGCTTCAACGATAGCGTGAACTGATGCCATCTACCTTAAACCTACAGGCATTCTGACTGGGAAGTGTCCTAGCTCGGATGTTCATCACCAAGGTAATCTTCATCATAACCTGGTCTTTCATGCCCGGCCAATAAAATAACCAGTGGCAAGCCAATGTGTACTTTGAATGTACTCGCAAGCAACCCATGTTTGGAACAAGGTATAACAGAACATGATATAGCACTAATAGGTAATTTTGCGGAAAGCTAGTTTGAGTGCAATGACATGTTCAATCAACCTGTAAAAGCATGCCTCAACAGGTTGCAGATATCCAAATGAACAAGTTACAGATATCATCATAAGCAGGGGTTGAACATCTCATGTTCAGTCATTCCATCAAGTCATCCAACTTAGCTCAAGTACCATCTTTTGTTTCACACGCACACACAATGAATTTGGGAAAACATCGGACGTTGTTTAAGAAGCACCACCCAACAGTCCTTGACCATGGACACGGCTATTCGAATAGTTTTACACTCTGCAGAGGTTGCACACTTTACCCACAAGACTTGGGGAACTTCCGTGTCATCCACGACTCGTGGTATATTACATACCCGAGGTAAGCACCCGAACAATGCCTTTCCCTTGACGACACTAAACAGAGAGTCCACTCGTTGGCCCACATCTTCATGATGTACAAACACAAGCCTTGCTCAACATAGTACCATCCATGAAGGGACACAACGGTGTGCCCAGTGTCTGTGAAAACAAACCATGGTCGCCGTACCTGGCACGACCCCGTATCGAGAGTGACCTCATCACTCCCGCCACTAGTAATGCGGGCTTTCTGCTTGCATTGACCAAACTAGTCAACAAAGCCCCTTCCCATATAGGGGTAGCGTGGTCGTACATGTAAGGTTGGGACGGTCGACAAATCTTAAATCTCTCTGTTTTTGAAAACACACACACACAACTTGCTCCGGTACACCACTACTCAAGTGGTTACCTAGCTCAAAACCATCTCCCTCGGGCATTAGTGGCAGCCGACGGGGTTTTTGAAAAGTATTTGAAATCATTTCCTTTCCAACACCATGCATATTCCCGACCCACTTGCGTAGCAACTACTTAGCATCCTATCTACTTCCCACCCGCATAACGCTCATAGGAAGGTAGGGTCATGCTCTGTGCTAGTATCAACGGGTAAAAGTATCGGAGACAACCAATGAAGGTGGTCACCATAACATCATGATCAACATATCAAAAATAAAGTGCTATATGCCATGCAATGAATATGGTTTCTTAGACATGGTCAAAGGGCTGCTTTCCTGGAACAGCAAAGTCTTTGAGGTTTTCACATGCTTCTCGTCCAACTCCGAGCACTCCATCTTCTTCGTCAACTACCGTCGGAAACAACCATAATAAGCAACACAACGAGCAGAGAAAAAGAAGTGCTCTATAAATAGGAGTTTTATTTTTCTTGAACATCCCTAGTCATAAGAATAATACCTCAAATTCCTCTATTGGAGTTGGATCAATGCGGCCTTTTGAAAGGTGGAAATGGGGGTATTAATGGTCTTGTGAAAAGTCTACCAAAAATATCTTTATAAAAATGAGTGGATGCACCCATCAAATAGGGCATGAATTTAGAAGAATTAACAAAGTGGTTTCACTGGATTTGGAGTTGGGGTGAATTTCCAATGATTTTCCAAAGATAGAATAATGGAAAAAGGGGCTATTTATTTGGTCTAGCAGAATTTGGTATAGGAAAAATGCTACTCATTGCTAGAAAGATTTTTGGAGTCTCTAAAAATTTTAATCACTCAATTTGGAGTTGATATGAGTGCTCTAGGGATTTTACAAGTGGGGCATTTCATAGTTCAAATTCAAATTTGAATTTGAACTCTACATAAAAGTTTGTAAGAAAAATGTGTAAGATATTTGTCTGGGTAGAGAAGGATTTTAGAAACATTTAGGAGTTTGAATCAATGGATTTGGAGTAAAAATGATTTTTCCATGGATTTTTTATTCTATATAAAAAAGAAAAAGGAAAAATGAATTTTACCAAAGGCCCTGACGGCTAAACCGCGCGCTGGGCGCCGAATAGAAGCTGCGCTCGCTCAGCAGGCCGACTATGCCCGTAGAGGAGCCACGCTGAAGATGTATTCACGGGGATACGCCTTCCCCGTGAGAAAGCGGCTCCTGGCTGGGGCCGTTTCCACTTAAAGGGCCCGGCCCGCCCGTCAGTGACTCGGCCCCGGTACACTGGCTGACCGGCGGGACTCGGTTGGCAGCTTCCTTTACCTCCTCCCGCCTGATTAGAGGAGGAGCAGGGGGGCATCGGCGACGTCCGCCCGTGCCACCGGCCACCGTTTTGGGCGAGCTGGCTACCGGAGCATTCAGGACGGCGAGCCGCATCCGCCTGGGGCTCTATTTCCGTCGGGGGAGCGTCGGGGAAGTGGGGCTGCGGTCGTGGTGGAGGCCGATGTCGGACGACCGTGGTAGGGTTACTCTGGCCACCGTGAGGAAGGAAAGGAGCACGGGGGAAGTGTGTATGCGATGTTGTGGGGCTCTAGAGGAGCTTAGAGCAGAGGAGGGGCACGGGGAGCTCGAATCCGAGCGAGGCTGTGACGGCGCCAGGGCGGCCATGGAGGAAGGGGCCGAGCTCGGGAGCTCAAATGGTCTTGCCAGGGGGACTCCTGGGGCTAGGGGTGCGGCATTGCGCGCGAGAGGTCGCTCGGGAAGGGTAAAAATAGGGGGAGCGGAGAAGGAGGAGCTCGGGTGCGTCTCGGACTCGCTCGGACGCGAAGCGCGCACGCGCCTGCACCGCGTTGGAAGCTTCCTGCCGTCATGGAGGGGCGTGGGAGCCGGAGGGGTTCCTTGGCGCGCGTGGGCATCCTGCTACTGCCGTTTCTGCATGTCGATGGCGTAGTCACCACGTCGCGTCGTGTGCAGAGCAAGCTTTTGGTCGGGAAAAGGTGTCTGCCGTGTGAGGCACGCATGGTAGAGGGCACATTAGAGATTTGAGAGGATGAGGGGTTGGGTAGAAGTGGTTTCTACTGAGAGTAAGTTTGCAGCAGCAGACTTGGGGCATAGAAAAAGGGTTTTTGCTAGAGGGCTTTTGGGGAAAGACCCTGTCTAGTGGTCATGGGCATGGAGGGACTATATTACCCCCAATTCTTAGCTCAGGGAGACAAGTTTATAGGGCACTTGTAGTTCAAGGCTACAATTACTGCAATAATCTAGGTTTAGTGGAACTGCTCATGTTTTCTACATCAGCATACCATCTTTGGACGTGTAAATGTGTATTGACATGCCGGAGGTGTTGTGGTAAAACTTGGGAGCATTTGCATGCATACAATAGTAGGAGAGAGGAAGAAGGCCATGCTATTGATGTCCAAAACAGGGAATCTTGGGGTTTTACCCCCTCAATAATTGATCCAGGGCAAGAGAGACTTACTGGAGGTAGAAGAGGTATGTGAGTGACTGTGGTAAAAGTTTGAGAGCAAGGAGGATGGGGGAAGGGGTCAAAAACATCAGCTTTACCAATCTACCAGAAGGTGTTTGTGCTGCGTTTGGGCTAGTAAATGGATTCTACTTTCCTTTATATTTAACAGGATCCAATTTTGGGTAAAAATGAGATGGGTCACAAGGTTTGAGCTCATTTGAGGAAAGTTTACAATGTAAATTTTGTAAACCCTAAAAATTAACAGAATCCGGTTTCTGTAAATCTAGGCAGGCAAATCTATTCTCCTTAATGCACCATTTGGTGTGATAGCATTATTTGGGGATTAGAGCATGTCCACAAAGTTTGGGATCAAATGGGGAAACTTGACAATGCAAAAATTTCCAATTCTTGAAATCAGGAGAAATGGGTTTGGGGCAATTTGGGCAAGAGGATCTATTTTCCTTGAAGCACCACTTGGTGTGGATGCATTATTAGAGTATTAGAACATGCCCACAAAGTTTTAGCATAGATGGAGATACATGACAATGTAAAGTTGATCAAATTTGGATTTGGTCAGAGGGTTTTTGGGGCACTTTTATGAACCAAAACAACTGGGATTGAGATGAAACTTGGCAAGATGATCACATATGGCATATGTGACCTGCTAGAAATTTCTTGGATTTATTTGAGAATATTTCTTATAGAAATATTTCAAATACTTGAAATATACTGAAAGGGTTTCGGAAGGTTTTGTCCAATATTTGAACATGACCATGTGTTGAAACTCATATTTATGGAAAATATATGTCCACTGAGTTTCCGTAAATTTTCTCAAATATTTTGGAAGCATAAAAATAATTTTCCCCTATGAAAGACCACATCTGGCCTTAAGAAAAAGTCTTTAAATAAAATAGTAAACTAATATTTAAAATAGTATTTGCTGGTTTTGGGAAGTCTTATATATGGTAGGTTCCAAAGAAAGTATTTGGGGCAAAACATTCACCCTTATTTGAGGACTTGTTGTACAATCCTCAATTAAGGGGTTTTTGAAAACCTAAATTGAATAAAATGCTTTTTGGCTAGAATAATATTTTATAAAAATAGTTTTAGGTTTTATACACATGGCATGATCATTGGGCAGAGAGTTTGGATCAAGTAGATGAGTTTTGAGAGTAGGATCAAGTTTATGACTCAAAGCACAAGCAAGCAATCAAGCAATCATCAATCAAGTCATGCATCACAAGCACACACAAGTTTTAATTGGCCCTGATTTTTGAGCAATGTTATCTTAGTCACGAGGCAAAACACAGGGTGTGTGATACGGGGCACGCCCGTGTGCGTCGATCTTTCACGAATTGGAGGGGGATTTCCACGAGAAACACAAGGAACACGAGAGGAAACCACAAACTCAAGGACAATCTTCGATTACACATCCACTAGAAACACACGAGTACACGAGACACAAGATTCACAATCAACAAAAGGATACACATAACGATAGTCTTGTCGCTCCAAAGGAGGAGGTCTTGAATCCCTTAGGATCTTCCCTTAGAGGGGCCTTGGCATCACTTGGATCTTCTCTCAATGGAGGGCAATCTCCGTGAGCGAAGGAAGTAATGGAGCTATGCTCAAGAAAGAAGTATCTTGCTAAACAAAGCTAACCCTAATTCGAGGTGGGAGAGAAGTATATATAGTGATAGGGACGAAGGGGTAAGTGGAAGAGGTACATGCGTCTCGGGCCCGAGTGGCATCGTTCTGTGAAGGCCGGAAGTTCCAGGCGCCGGAAGTTCCGGGCGCCGGAAGATCCGGGCAGCTTCCGGGCTGGGTCCGGGCTTTCCCGAGTGTTGGCGCAGGCTTCGGATGCTGGCTTCTGGAGGGGCCGGAAGTTCTTGGCCGGCCGGAAGTTCCGGGGCCCAGAGGTTCCGGGCGAGGGTCCGGGCTGGTTCCGGGCTATCCAGAGAGTTTGCACCTCTGGACTTGGCCCTGGGTCGCCGGTGGGCACGAAGTTCCGGGCGCGCCGGAAGTTCCGGTCTGTCCAGAGGGTTACCCTTGGTGCTTGACTCCTTTTCCTTTGGGCCTTGGTCTTGGGGATGCTTCCTTGGTCCTTCATGGTCGTCTTCCTCGTACCTAAGGATACACAGGGTTTCATTGTGAGGTAGCATCCAAGTTCCTTTGCCATCCAAGTCATACTCGAAGAGGAGCGAGTTCACCTTAGCTCCAATGTCGCGTGCGTGTGCTCTTGTCAATGGGCCACTTGGGGGTTGGCTTGATGGTGTATTCTTCATGGGGATGATGGTGGGCTGCTCCGCATCATCTCCCCCCCCCTTGGGGAAGATCCCTCTTCATATCAAGATCCTCATCGCGATGAAAAGGGGATAGATCCGTGACGTTGAAGGTGCCACTCACGTTGTACTTGTCGTGTGGTATGTCGATATTGTAGGCATTGTTGATTAGCGTGCCAACACCTTGAAGGGACCGTCGGCTCTAGGAAGTAGCTTTGACTTGCGTTCATTGGGGAAGCGGTCCTTGCGAAGGTGTTGCCAGACAAGATCACCGGGCTTGAAAACGATGCTGTGCTTGTTGAGGTTGCGCTTGTTGGTGATGCGTTCCACTTGACGTTCAGTCGTGCGCATTGTATCTTCATGCATCCTCTTGATGTAGCTTGCCCTTGCACTTGCGTCCATGTTGACGCGCTCTTGGAGTGGTAGAGGTAGGATGTCCAATGGTGACAAAGGATTGAAGCCATAGACCACTTCGAACGGGGACTTGCCGGTGGTGGAGTGACTTGCGCGATTGTAGGCATACTCGGCGATGGGGAGGCAATCTTCCCATTCCTTAATGTTCTTCTTGATCAAGACGCGAAGTAGGGTAGAAAGAGTCCGGTTCATCACCTCCGTTTGTCCATCGGTTTGAGGGTAATATGCCGAAGAGAAAAGAAGCTTGATTCCGAGCTTGGCGCATAGGGTCTTCCAAAAGTAGATCAAGAACTTGACGTCGCGATCCGAGACAATGGTGTTGGGGACGCCATGTAGTCGCAAGATGTCCCTACAAAAGAGATTGGCAATATGTGAAGCATCGTCTATCTTGTGACATGGAATGAAATGAGCCATCTTGGAAAGGCGGTCCACAACGACAAAAACGGAATCATGGCCATTTTTAGTTCGTGGCAAGCCAAGCACAAATTCCATACTAATGTCTTCCCATGGTTGGAAAGCTATAGGGAGAGGCATGTAAAGACCATGGGATTGAGCTTTTGACTTAGCTTTGTGGCATGTAGAACATCTGTTGGTGAAGGGTGCAACATCACGAAACATCTTGGGCCAAAAGTACTTGTTGGATAGTGCGGCATCCGTCTTGTCGCGTCCAAAGTGACCCATAAGTCCTCCACCGTGAGCCTCTTGCAAAAGAAACAAACGAAGAGAAGACTCGGGTATACACATTTTGTTAGCACGCATAAGATAGCCAACATTCATATAATAGTTCTCCCAACAAGTTTTCACTTGGCACATAGCGTAAGGATTAGCAAAATAAGCATCATGCTCATACAAGTGTTTGATGTGCTCAAAACCAACAACATTCAATTCAAGTTGAGTAACTAGCATGCATTTGCAGGAAAGGGCATCCGCCACAACGTTTTCCTTACCCTTAATGTATTTGATGACATAAGGTAAGGACTCAATGAATTCACTCCATTTAGCATACCATTTGTTCAACTTAGTTTGACCCTTTAAGTACTTAAGTGTTTCATGGTCAGTACGGATAACAAACTCATGAGGTCGCAAATAATGTTACCACACATGTAAAAGTCTCACCAAAGCATACAATTATTTGTCGTAGATGGGGTAGTTAAGTTGAGCGCCGGAAAGTTTCTCGCTAAAATACGCAATTGGACGCTTCTCTTGCATAAGCACACTACCTATTCCATTACCACTAGCATCACAATGCACTTCGAATGTTTTATCAAAGTTGGGCAAAGCAAACAGAGGTGCATGAGTGAGCAAATTTTGAAGTTCATGGAAAGCGGTGTCTTGTGTAGGACCCCAAATGAATGGTGCTTTCTTCTTGCTCAAAGCATGGAGAGGGGATGCAATAGTGCTAAAGTCTTTGACAAAACGGTCATAAAAACCGGCTAGTCCTAGGAAACTAGGCACTTGTTGCAAATTCGTTGGTGTAGGCCAAGTTTTAATAGCATCAATCTTAGTTTCATCTACATGAACGCCCTTAGAAGATACTACAAAGCCTAGGAAAACTACCTTCTCAACTTGGTGTAGGCCAAGTTTTAATAGCATCAATCTTAGCTTGCATCTCGTCATCACTCATAGAGTCATAGGTGCCGTCGTCGAGGAGAATCATATTGCGTTTGGTTGGACATTCGAAGGTCTTGTGGCCTCGGCCTTGGCACGTGAAACACTTGATGGAGCTTGTCTTGGCGGCAGCATCTGGTGTTGGGGTATAGGATGAAGCTCTCGACTTGTAGGTTCTTGAGGTTGGTCGGCTTGATGAAGTCGTCTTGTCCTTGAAGATTGACTTGTCGCCGGTAGGTGTTGTAGATTTCGTATTCGGGGGTGTTGTTGTCGTAGTAGCTTGAGCACTTAAGCCGTAGGTCTTGGAGGAGAACTTGGAGTACTTGTAGTCATCTTGCACTTTCCATTCCGCCTTGGTAGCTTTATGTACAAGTTCAAGAAGGTTTGAATATGGTTGGAAGTCGGCAATTTTCTTGACTTGGTAGTTGAAGCCATTCAAGAAGCATGCCATTGTTTGCTCGTCATCTTCCTTGACATTGGCTCAGATCATAGCGATCTCCATCTCTTGGTAGTACTCTTCTACCGACTTGGTGCCTTTCTTGAGTTGTTGTAGCTTCTTGAAGAGATCCCGGTTGTAGTGTGTAGGCACAAAACGAGCTCGCATGAGATCCTTCATTTGGGCCCAAGTGTTGATAGGACCTTCGCCTCTTTCTCTTCTCCGCTCAATCACTTGTTCCCACCAAATAAGGACATAGTCTTGGAACTAAAGTGAAGCCATGGATATCTTCTTCTCTTCATCATAGTTGTGGAGGCGAAAGGTCTTGTCAACCTTGAGTGCCCATGATAGGTAGTCTTCGGGGTCATTGCTTCCGGAAAACTTTGGCATTGTGAGCTTGAGCTTGCCGAAGCGTTGTTCATCATTGTGGTGGTGATGCCGAAATCCTTGTCTTGGATGTGGATCCTCATTGTCATTGCCGTTAGCGTGTTGACGTTGATCTTGTCCTTGCTCATCTTCATGGTCGAGTTCGTCGCGATGACCTTGAGGACGGCGACGAGGTGGACACACTCGGTTGCGCCTTTCTTGGTACTCCTCTTGGCGATTGGCTTCTTGTTGTTGTTGTCGATGAAGTTCTTCTTCTTGAGATTGGCGAAGGGCTTCTTTCTCATGGTGAGCTTGGCGGTTGCGCTCCTCCAAGGTGCGAGTAGCTTCTTGTAAAGCGCGATGTGCTTCAAGCGCTCGTTCATGACGGCGATGTTGTTCTTGTTCGCGGAGTTGTTGTTCTTCGTCACGGCATTGTTGTTCTTGGTCCAACGGATCTTGATCTTGTTGGCGGCGACGGTCTCGAGCACGGACGCAATCTTGCAATCCATTGCCATAAAATTGATTGTCTTGATGGTGGTGAACTTGGGCCGGAGTTGTTGTTGCGATGGTGATGACGCGCTTGAGGACTTGCGTCGGAAGAGTACGTCGTTGAGTTGCGACTTGTGTGACGACTCCTTGTCGATGTAGATGTGGAAGGTGCGCGAGTGACCATCAAGGACCCTAGCTCCTCCATTTGGCTTGAGAGCTTGGTGTCGAGGTATCCCTTGTGCGCATTTCGGATTCACGCAAGTTGGAGGCGAGCTGGTCGATGCGGTCATGCAAGACATCTTGAGCTTGAGTGATTGCCTTGTGCGCGCCGAAGAAGTGCAACTTGGTGACGTGGTTGTTCACGTCGTCGTCATGTGCCTCGAAGGCCGGGTTCGACAAGATGTTCCTATCCATAGCACTCAAGAAGATATAAGTGGAAGAGTGAGACGACAATACCAATTACCGTTCCAAAAGTTGAAAGTGGATCAAGATCACTCAATGTTCAAGTATGGAATTAGTAGAATTGGTACCGAAGATCGTCCTTCTCACACCTACACAAATAAGGCTTATGGAGTAGCTTGGTTAGGATAGTGGCACAAATCTCAAGTAATCCGAAAGATAAGATGCAATAAACTTGAAAGAGATTCGTAAAATCCGCAAATGAGACAATGTAGATCAATAGCAATGGGTATACACGGAAACACACACACGGAACAAAATTGGGGTCATGCTGTTGGAAATATGCCCTAGAGGCAATAATAATTTAGTTACTATCATATTTCCTTGTTCATGATAATCGTTTATTATCCATGCTATAATTGTATTGATTGGAAACTCAAATACATGTGTGGGTACATAGACAACACTGTGTCCCTAGTAGGCCTCTAATAGACAAGCTCGTTGATCAAAGATGGTCAAGGTTTCCTAGCCATAGACATGAGATGTCATTTGATAACGGGATCACATCATTAGGAGAATGATGTGATGGACAAGACCCAAACTATGAACATAGCATATGATCGTGTCAGTTTATTGCTATTGTCTTCTACATCTCAAGTATCTGTTCCTACGACCATGAGATCATGCAACTCACTGACACCGGAGGAGTACCTTGTGTGTATCAAACGTCGCAACGTAACTGCGTGACTATAAAGGTGCTCTACAGGTATCTCCGAAGGTGTCTGTTGAGCTGGCATGGATCGATACTGGGATTTGTTACTCCGTATGACGGACAGGTATCTCCGGGCCCACTCGGTAATACAACATCACAATAAGCCTTGCAAGCAATGTGACTAAAGAGTTAGCCACGGGATCTTGTATTATCGAACGAGTAAAGAGACTTGCCGGTAACGAGATTGAACTAGGTATAGAGATACCGACGATCGAATCTCGGGCAAGTAACATACCGAAGAACAAAGGGAACACCATACGGGATTAACTTAATCCTTGACATAGAGGTTCAATCGATAAAGATCTTCGTAGAATATGTGGGAACCAATATGGGCATCCAGGTCCCGCTATTGGTTATTGATCGTAGAGGTGTCTCGGTCATGTCTACATAGTTCTCGAACCCGCAGGGTCTGCACACTTAAGGTTCGGTGACATTTCGGTAGTATAGAGTTATGTATGGTGGTGACTGAAGGTTGTTCGGAGTCCCGGATGAGATCCTGGACGTCACGAGGAGCTCCGGAATGGTCCGGAGGTAAAGATAGATATATAGGAAGTCCTGTTTTGGTCACCGGAAAAGTTTCAGGTACATCGGTAGTGTGCCGGGAGTGCCGGGAGGGTACCGGGGGCCATCGGGAGGGGTGTCTCGACCCAAAGGACCACATGGGCTGTGGGAGGAGTCAAACCAGCCCCTAGTGGGCTGGCCGAACCCCCCACTAAGGCCCATGCGGCTAGGGGTGGGAAAAATCCAAAGGTGGAAAGGTGGAAAGAGTTTCCAAGTGGAGAGGAGGAATCCTACTGCTAGTAGGATTGGAGTAGGACTCCTCCACCTCCTATTTCGGCCGAACCCTTGAGGGTTTGAGGCTGCCTCCTCCCCTCCCTCCCTCCTATATATACTAGAGGATTTAGAGGGGAGAACTAACCCTAATTGCCACGTGCTCCCTCTACTTCCTCTAGATCGTTTTCTCCTCTAGTCTAATTTCGGCGGTGCTTAGGCGAAGCCCTGCCGGAATAGTTCCACCACCATCGCCGCCACGCCGTCGCGCTGCTGGAGAACTCATCTACCTCTCCACTCCCTCTTGCTGGATGAAGAAGGCGGAGATCGTCATCGAGCTGTACGTGTGCTGAATGCGGAGGTGCCGTCCGTTCGGCGCTAGATCAGAAGGACCGTGATTGGATCGCGGAACGGTTCATGATTGGATCGCGGGACGGATCGTGATTGGATCGCGGGACGCTTGGCGATTTGGATCGCGAAGACGTTCGATTACATCAACCGCGTTTCTTAACGCTTCCCGCTTAGCGATCTACAAGGGTATGTAAATCCACTCTCCCTCTCGTAGATGCTCATCACCATGGATAGATCTTGCGTGTGCGTAGGAAATTTTTCTTTCCCATGCAACGTTCCCCAATAGTGGTATCAGAGCTAGGTCTATGTGTAGATGAGATCTCGAGTAGAACACAAAGGATTTTGTGGGCGTTGATATTCAGATTGCTTCCTCCCTTGGTCTTTTCTTGATTCGGCGGTATTGTGGGATGAAGCGGCCCGGACCAACATTACTCGTACGCTTACGAGAGACCGGTTCCATCAATTGACATGTAACTTCGTTGCATAAAGATGGCTGGCGGGTGTCTGTTTCTCCCACTTTAGTCAGATCAGATTTGACAAAGGCGGTCCTTGAGAAGGTTGAATTGCAATTTTTGTATCACCGTTGTGGTTTTTGCGTAGGTAAGAATTGTTCTTGCTAGATACCCGTAGCAGCCACGTCAAACTTGCAACAACAATTAGAGGACGTCTAACTTGTTTTTGCAGGGTATGTTGTGATGTGATATGGACAATTACATGATGAGATATATGTGATGTATGAGATGATCATGTATTGTATAGAATATCACGACTTGCATGTCGATGAGTACGGCAACCGGCAGGAGCCATAGGGTTGTCTTTAATTATTTTTGCCGTTTTTGCTTTACTTTATCGCTATGAGTTAGCAATAGTCGTGGAAGCAACAGTCGGTGTGACAACCTCATGGCGACACATTGATGGAGATCAAGATGATGGAGATCATGGTGTCATGCCGGTGACGATGGAGATCATGCCGGTGCTTTGAATATGGAGATCAAAAGCACAAGTTCATGGCCATATCATGTCACTTATGATTTGCATGTGATGTTAATCCTTTTATGTGTCTTATTTTGCTTAGGATGACGGTAGCATTATAAGGTGATCCCTCACTTAAATTTCAAGATAAATTGTGTTCTCCCAGAGTGTGCACCGTTGCGAAAGTTCGTCGTTTCGAGACACCATGTGATGATCGGGTGTGATAGACTCTACCTTTGCATACAATGGGTGCAAGCCAGTGTTGCACGTGCGGAACACTCGGGTTAAACTTGACGAGCCTAGCATGTACAGACATGGCCTCGGAACACAAGAGTCCGAAAGGTCGAACATGAGTCATATAGTAGATATGATCAACATGAAGATGTTCACCATTGAAACCACCTCAACTCACGTGATGATCGGACTTGAGTTGGTGGATTTGGATCATGTGACCCTCGAATGACCGGAGGGATGTCAATTTGAGTGGGAGTTTTTAAGTAATATGATTCACTAAACTCATTATCATGAACATAGTGAAAATGTCATTGCAAATTATGTTGTAGATTACTAGCTTGCGCTGTAGCTCCCTTGAATTTGTATATGTTCCTAGAGAAATAGAGTTGAAAGACGATGGTAGCAATAATGTGGACTGGGTCCGTGATCTGAGGATTGTCCTCATTGCTGCACAGAAGGCTTATGTCCTCAATGCACCGCTCGGTGCGCCACCCCCTCTAGCATCGTCTGTAGATGTTGTGAACATCTGACAGGCACGTTCCGATGACTACTTGATAATTCAGTGCGTCGTGCATTACGGCTTAGAATTGAGGCTCCAAAACGTTTTGAACGTCACGGAACATATGAGATTTTCTAAGAGCTGAAATTGAGATCTCAGGCTCGTGCCCGTGTTGAGAGGTATGAGACCTCCAACAAGATTCTTTGCCTGCAAGATGAAGGATAATAGCTCAATCGTTGAGCATGTGTTCAGATTGTCTGGGTGCTACAATCACTTGAATCGAGTGGGAGTTGATCTTCCAGATAAGATAGTGATTGATATAGTTCTCCAAGTCACTGTCACTAAGCTACTAGAGCTTCGTGATGAACTATAAAATGCCAGGGATGGAAATAATGATCCCTGAGCTATTCGCAATGTTTGACACCGCGAAGGTAGAAATCAAGAAGGAGCATCAAGTGTTGATGGTTAGTGAAACCACTAGTTTTGAGAAGGGCAAGGGCAAGGAGGGAAACTTCATGGGTGGCAAGTCAGTTGCCACTCTAGTGAAGAAACCCAAGGTTGAACCCAAACCCGAGACTGAGTGCTTCTATTATGAGGAGAACGGTCGCTGAAGCGGAACTGCCCAAGATACTTGGTAGATAAGAAGGCTGGCAACATCCACAGAAGTATATTTGATATACGTGTTATTGATTTGTACCTTACTAGTACTCCTAGTAGCACCTGGGTATTAGATACCGGTTCGGTTGCTAAATGTTAGTAACTCGAAATAAAAGCTACGGAATGAATGGAGGCTAGCTAAGGGTGAGGTGAAGATGAGTGTTGGAAGTGTTTCCAAGGTTGATGTGATCACCATCGCACGCTCTCTCTACCTTCGGGATTAGTGATGAACCTAAATAAATGTTATTTGGTGTTTGCGTTGAGCATAAACGTGATTAGATCATGTTTATTGCAATACAGTTATTCATTTAAGTTAGAGAATAATGGTTATTCTGTTTACATGAATAAAACCTTCAATGGTCATGCACCCAATGAGAATGGTTTATTGAATCTTGATCGTAGTGATACACATGTTCATAATATTGATGCCAAAAGATACAAAGTTAATAGTGATAGTACCACATACTTGTGGCACTGCCGCTAAATGTCATATTGGTGTAAAACGCATGAAGAAACTCCATGCTGATGGATCTTTGGACTCATTCGATTTTGAATCGGTTGAGACATGCGGACCATGCCTCATGGGCAAGATGACTAAGACCCCGTTTTCCGGTATGATGGAGCGGGCAAGTAACTTATTGGAAATGATACATGTTGATGTATTCGGTCCAATGAGTGTTGTAGCGTGCGGTGGATATCGTTATTTTCCTACCTTCACTGATGATTTGAGTAGATATGGGGATATTTACTTAATGAAACACAAGTCTCTAACATTTGAAAAGTTCAAACAAAATCAGAGTGAAGTTTGAGATCATCGTGACAAGAAGATAAAATGTCTACGATATGATCGTGGAGGTGAATATCTGAGTTACGAGTTTGGTATACAACTTAAGACAATGTGGAAGTTGTTTCACAACTCAGGCCACCTGGAACACCATAGTGTGATGGTGTGTCCAAACATCGTAGTCGTGCTCTATTGGATATGGTGCTAACTATGATGTCTCTTATCGATTTGCCACTATCGTTTTGGGGTTATGCATTGGAGACAACTACATTCACTTTAAAAGGGGCACCATATAAGTCCGTTGAGATGATACCGTATGAATTTTGGTTTGGAGGAACCCTAAGCTATCATTTCTTAATGTTCGGGGCTGTTACGCTTATGTGAAAAAGGGTTTTCACCTAATGAGCTCGAACCCAAAGCGGACAAATGCATCTTCATAGAATACCCTAACGTAACAGTTGGGTAAACCTTCTATCTTAGATCCAAGCACAAAGTGTTTGTTGATAAAACAGGTCCTTTCTCGAGAAAGAGTTTCTCTCGAAAGAATTGAGTGGGAGGAAGATAGAACTTGATGAGATTGTTGAACCTTTGTTTCAACCAGAGAGTAGCGCAGCACAAAAAGTTGTTTCTGTGGAGCCTACGTTTGTTGAAGAGGAAGTTAATGATGTTGATCATGAAGCTTCGAATCAAGTTACTATCGAACCTCGTAGGTCGACAAGGACGCGTACTGCTCCTGAGTGGTACGGCAACCCTGTCTTAGAGGTCATGTTGTTGGACAACGATGAACCTACGAGCTATGGAGAAGCGATGATGGGCCAGGATTCCGAGAAATGGTTAGAGGCCATGAAATCCGAGATGGGATCCATGTATGAAAACAAAGTATGGGCTTTGGAAGTATTACCTGAAGGGCGAAAGGCCATTCAGAACAAATGGATCTTTAAAAGGAAGACGGACGCGGACGGTAATGTCACCGTCTATAAAACTCGACTTGTGGCAAAGGGTTTTTCACAAGTTCAAGGAGTTGACTACGATGAGACTTTCTCACCCGTAGCGATGCTAAAGTCTGTTGGAATTATGTTAGCAATTGCTGCATTTTTTGATTAGGAAATCTGGCAGATGGATGTCAAAACATCGTTTCCTTAACGGTATCCGTGAGGAAAGGTTGTATGTGATACAACCGGAAGGTTTTGTCAGTCCTAAGGATGCTAAAATATATGCAAGCTCCAGCGATCCTTCTATCGACTGGAGCAAGCATCTCGGAGTCGGAATATGCACTTTGATGAGGTGATCAAAGTTTTTGAGTCTATACAAAGTTTATGAGAAACTTGTATTTACAATAAAGTGAGTGGGAGCACTATAGAATTTCTGATAAGTATATGTGGATGACATATTGTTGATCGGAAATGATGTAGAATTTCTGGAAATCATAAAGGGCTGTTTGAAAAGGAGTTTTTCAAAGGAAAACTTGGATAGAAGCTACTTAAATATTGGGCATCAGGATCTATAGAGATAGATCAAGACGTCTGATAAGACTTTCAATGAGTACATACCTTGAAAAGATTTTGAAAGAGTTCAAAATGGATCAGTCGAAGAAAGAGTTCTTGCCTGATTTGTAAGGTGTGGAGTTGAGTGAGACTCAAAGCTCGACCACGGCAGAAGAAAGAGAAAGGACGAAGGTCGTCCCCTATGCCTTAGCCATAGGCTCTATATAGTATGCCATGCTGTGTACCGCACTTGTGTGTGCCTTGTCATGAGTCTGTCAAGGGGTACAAGAGTGGTCCAGGAGTGGATCACTGGACATCGGTCAAGATTATCCTTAGTAACTAGAGGACTAAGGAAATATTTCTCGATTATGGAGGTGATAAAGAGTTCGTCGTAAAGGGTTACGTCGATGCAAGCTTTGACACCTATCCGGACGACTCTGAGTAGCAGTCAGGATATGTATAGTGGAGCAACCATTTGGAATAGCTCCAAGTGGAGCGTGGTAGCATCTGCAGTATGACATATACATTTGCAAAGAACACACGGATCTGAATGTTGTAGACCATTGACTAAAGACCTCTCTCACATGCAAAGCATGATCAAACCCCAGAACTCATTGGGTGTTAGATTCATAACAATGTAAATCACATGGTGATGTGAACTACATTATTGACTCTAGTGCAAGTGGGAGACAGTTGGAAATATGCCCTAGAGGCAATACTAATTTAGTTATTATCATATTTCCTTGTTCATGATAATCGTTTATTATCCATGCTATAATTGTATTGATTGGAAACTCAAATACATGTGTGGGTACATAGACAACACTTTGTCCCTAGTATGCCTCTAATAGACTAGCTCGTTGATCAAAGATGGTCATGGTTTCCTAGCCATAGACATGAGATGTTATTTCATAACGGGATCACATCATTAGGAGAATGATGTAATGGACAAGACCCAAACAATGAACATAGCATATGATCGTGTAAGTTTATTGCTGTTGTTTTCTGCATGTCAAGTATCTGTTCCTACGACCATGAGATCATGCAACTCACTGACACCGGAGGAGTACCTTGTGTGTATCAAACGTCGCAACGTAACTGGGTGACTATAAAGGTGCTCTACAGGTATCTCCGAAGGTGTCTATTGAGCTGGCATGGATCGAGACTGGGATTTGTTACTCCGTATGACGGAGAGGTATCTCAGGGCCCACTCGGTAATACAACATCAGAATAAGCCTTGCAAGCAATGTGACTAAAGAGTTAGCCACGGGATCTTGTATTACGGAACGAGTAAAGTGACTTGCCGGTAATGAGATTGAACTAGGTATAGAGATACCGACGATCGAATCTCGAGCAAGTAACATGGCGAAGAACAAAGGGAACAGCATACGGGATTAACTGAAACCTTGACATAGAGGTTCAACTGATAAAGATCTTCGTAGAATATGTGGAAACCAATATGGGCATCCAGGTCCTGCTATTGGTTATTGACCGTAGAGATGTCTCGGTCATGTCTACATAGTTCTCGAACCCGAGGGTCTGCACACTTAAGGTTCGGTGACATTTCGGTACTATAGAGTTATGTATGGTGGTGACCGAAGGTTGTTCGGAGTCCCGGATGAGATCCTGGACGTCACGAGGAGCTCCAGAAGGTCCGGAGGTAAAGATTGATATATAGGAAGTCCTGTTTTGGTCACCGAAAAAGTTTCGGGTACTTCGGCAGTGTACCGGGAGTGCCGGGAGGGTACCGGGGGCCATCAGGAGGGGTGTCTCGACCCAAAGGACCTCATGGGCTGTGGGAGGAGTCAAACCAGCCCCTAGTGGGCTGGCCGAACCCCCCACTAAGGCCCATGCGGCTAGGGGTGGGAAAAACCCAAAGGTGGAAAGGTGGAAAGAGTTTCCAAGTGGAGAGGAGGAATCCTACTCCTAGTAGGATTGGAGTAGGACTCCTCCACCTCCTATATTGGCCGAACCCTTGAGGGTTTGAGGATGCCTCCTCCTCTCCCTCCCTCCTATATATACTAGAGGATTTAGAGGGGAGAACTAACCCTAATTGCCACATTATCCCTCTACTTCCTCTAGATTGTTTTCTCCTCTAGTCTAATTTCGGCGGTGCTTAGGCGAAGCCCTGCCAGAATATTTCCACCACTATTGCTGCCGCGCCGTCACGCTGCCGGAGAACTCATCTACCTCTCCGCTCCCTATTGCTGGATCAAGAAGGTGGAGATCGTCATCGAGCTGTACGTGTGCTAAACGCGGAGGTGCCATCCGTTCGGCGCTAGATCGGAAGGACCGTGATTGGATCGCGGAACGGTTCATGATTGGATCGCGGGATGGATCATGAGTGGATCGCGGGACGCTCGGCGATTTGGATCACGAAGACGTTCGACTACATCAACCGCGTTTCTTAACGCTTCCCGCTTAGTGATCTACAAGGGTATGTAGATCCACTCTCCCTCTCGTAGATGCTCATCACCATGGATAGATCTTGCGTGTGCGTAGGAAAATTTTTGTTTCCCATGCAACGTTCCCCAACACATGCAACCAAGGATGAGCCAAAATGTGGAATCCACGGAAAATGCTCTCATTGCACAACACTAGAGACACGGTAGCACGATTGCTCCAATGGGCATGATACGCACTTGTGCACACCCTAAAATGAAAGAAACGTGTCGTCTTCCTATTCCCGGCTTGCTATATGTGTATGTGGCACGTGTCACTCGCTCTAGTGATCCAAGATGATCAAGTATGGTATGCGAAACTTGCGATGCTATTGTTCTCTTGCTGTTTTGCTCTTGTTTAAAAGCTTTGCTTCTCTTTTCTTTTGCAATGATGTTTTGTATGGTCACAATGCGGGGCGTGCACACCAAGATAGCAATTATGTATGCGGGCACTATGTTGTAACACAAAAGATGATACTAAGATATATGCACGCAAATGAAGCTATGCGGAGTATGTATCACTAAAGTGCACAAGTAACGTAGCCCGGTAATACTCAATGGCTAGTCTCGATAGGCAAGTAACGCTAATAGGCTTTGGGTAACAATGAAATGGCAAGGGCATAGACACGAGTGTCGTCGCGGTTACCGTCCTTGCTTACGGTGAGGTGTCAATGAAGAGATGGTCGGCGACGATCTGGGGCGATGATGAGCGGCGATGTCGATGAAGAACCAATCCTTATTAGCCGAAACACCTTAGGAAGTGGCGAAGCTCGCGACTCAAAATCTCAAGTGCAAATGGGTTGCGGAAGAAATGGTGGAGGTTTGCGGAAAACTGTGGTGGAAAAACTCAAGAAAATGATAAATGTGGCAAAGGGAAACTTTTTGCAAAGGTCGGAAGGTCTGGGACGGCCGAAGGTTCCGGAGGCCGGAAGATCCGGGGTGGCCAGAGGATCCGGGGGCCGGAAGGTCCGGGTGAGGCCGGAGGTTCCGGGGGTCGGGAAAATTGGGACGAACCCTAATTTCCAGATCTTGGACTTGGGCAGAAAACCGAGAGGAAAAACCCAAATCTGACGGGGAAAAAGAAAAATTGGGGGGAATTGGATGGACAGAAAGGTAGATCCACATGTCCACAACGAAATCCACAGATCAAAATCAACAAAATCTCCTCAAATCCAACGAATCCAAGAAATTTTGGGTAAGGCTATTTTTGTGGGGATTTTCGAAATTAGGTCAAAACAAAACAAAATTGGCTAGCAAACGAAGGGGGAGACTCCAAATTCGTGAGAAACCTTGGCTCTTGATACCAATATGATACGGGGCACGCTCGTGTGCGTCGATCTTTCATGAATTGGATGGGGGTTTCCACGAGAAACACGAGGAACACGAAGAACACGAGCGGAAATCACAAACTCAAGGACAATCTTTGATTACACAACCACTAGAAACACATGAGTACACAAGACACAAGATCCACAATCAACAAAAGGATACACGTAATGATAGTCTCCTCGCTCCAAAGGAGGAGGTCTTGAATCCCTTAGGATCTTCCCTTAGAGGGGCCTTGATATCACTAGGATCTTCTCTCAATGGAGGGCAATCTCCATGGCAGAAGGAAGTAATGGAGCTATGCTCAACAAATAAGTATCTTGCTAAACAAAGCTAACCTAAATTCGAGGTGGGAGAGAAGTATATACAGTGCTAGGGACGAAGGGGTAAGTGGAAGAGGTACATGGGCCTCGGGCCCGAGTGGCATCGTTCTGTGAAGGCCGGAAGTTCCGGGCGCCAGAAGTTCCGGGCAGCTTCCGGGCTGGGTCCGGGCTTTCCCGAGTGTTGGCGCAGGCTTCGAAGGCTGGCTTCTAGAGGGGCCGGAAGTTCCAGGCCGGCCGGAAGTTCCGGGGCCCGGAGCTTCCGGGCGAGGGTCCGGGCTGGTTTCGGGCTCTCCAGAGAGTTTGCACCTCTGGACTGGGCCCTGGGTCGCCAGTGGCCCGGAAGTTTCGGGCGGGCCAGAAGTTCCGGGCTGTCCTGAGGGTTGCCCTTGGTGCTTGACTCCTTTTCCTCTGGGCCATGGTCTTGGGGATGCTTCCTTGGTCCTTCGTGGTCGTCTTCCTCGTACCTAAGGATACACAGGGTTTCATTGTGAGGTAGCATCCAAGTTCCTTTGCCATCCAAGTCATACTCGAAGAGGAGTGAGTTCACCTTAGCTCCAATGTCGCGTGCGCGTGCTCTTGTCAATGGGCCACTTGGGGGTTGGCTTGATGGTGTAGTCTTCATGGGGATGATGGTGGGATGCTCCACAGGGTGTGATAGACCTACCCCCTTACAAGAATCTCGTCCCTGAGATTCCTAGGCTAGGCATAGAAACAATGCGGTAATTCAGAGGTGAGGTAGTCTTCACATTCCATGTTGCTTCTGCTTTGGTGTGGTTTCTCCACTAGATCTTGAAGTGTTTGATGATACCGCTTCGAGTGCGTTGTTTGGCTTTGTCTGAGAGGTGAACTGGGTTCGTGCGGTATGCTAGGTCTGACTAGGAGTTAAGGGCCTGATGAACGGGGTTCAAGCAAAGGTCTCGCTTGCATGTGTATTCCAAAGTCGCAATACGTGGCAAGGTAGTGTGTCTACGTGCTGGTCCTGGGGTAACTCGCGTAGGTTTTTGACATCTAGACGTCTCGTGTTAGACGAGAAGGGTCAAGATTTTGGTGTAGCTTCCCGTCGACAGGGAAGTCCTATCTTCCTTAAAGCAGGAGATCTTCAGTCGCTGTGGTCTTCATCCTTGAGAGTGTTGAAGCGCGTCATCGTAGGCTTCTCGTCCAGAACTTCTGCTTGAGTAAGTTGGCCAGGTATGTCCTTCATTCATGTTCGGCCATTTTTCTTCGTAGTCATGGACGCACGTTTCTGGCGGGTCTTCGAGTGTCTGGTCTACTTGTCTCTCCGTAGACATTTGGGGCAAGGTTTGGGCTGAGTCTCGTCCCTAAGACTAAGCTTAGAGGTTTGACGCGAAAACTGTTCCTACTACCTAGGAAAGTTTTTGAGGGGGTCCTAGATGAGCTGGCTACCCAAAAGTATAGACCAGCCATCCAATCCCCAAGGTCTGAGGCTTGGCAAGTGGGGTGGACCACCTTTGACAGGGGTTTCACCATGTTCCATTAAGGATTCATGTCCTTGATTGGACCAAAAAGGGGCTAGTAACGAAGTCATGACAGTCGTTCCACTCCGTTCCAGGCATCTGGAGAGAGTAGGGACGTCATGCTCCTCATATACCATCAAAGTGGTGGAGTGAGGGGTGCTATAAACTTCTTGGTTCCTTCCTTGTTAGGAACAGATATGTGACCGTTAAAATAAGGGACTCTTAAATCCTCTTGATGTCCAAGGGCTTCATCATGCTTGAACGTCGGTGCTTCTTGATATAGTCTAGCTGATGTAGCCGGCTGAGGAGCGGTGGTTTACTTCCCTTGCTTCTTCTTCTTCATCGTGGATCCCCAATCGTAGTGGCTCTTCATCTTGCTTGGGCAAGAACGTCTTCTACTGCAGGGAGGGTGCTTCGAGGAGTCCAACTTCTTCAAGGTAAAACCTTACATTTGAGAAGCATGGCAATTGGCGCTTCTGGGGCTTATCCAAATAGGACTAAGGTTTTCCTCGCTCTTCTTGGACAAATAAGCATGTCATCCATGGGGAGAACAACCTATTCCTCCAAGTATCACATGGACACTTTGGTCATGGGACATGTGAGAGAAGCGGTCATTTGTTCTGGATGGTCACTTGTCCAGGGGGTTTGTGGTCTAAATTTGGTTCCAGCGTAATCTAGTTCTTCGCGTCCACCTTCCTCGTGGACATGATTGATGGTGGTCGAGGTGGAGTATTGGTCATAGTACTTTGACTTAGACTCAAAGTCTATGGTCATATTCCGACCGTGTTATGGCTTCGTAAAGCTTCGGGGTTTCAAGGAGCTTAGGATGTGAGTGAACTTCTATCATCTTATCCTCGAGCACAGTTCTTAGATGCCAACAGTACTACCTATTACTCCAAACGAAATCATCCTATATCATCAAAGGTATCATCTCATATAAGTCAACTCCAACAACACTCATGCTACTCATATCTCCATGGTTTTGAGAGAAGGACTAAACCAAAATCTCATATGTATATTATAGCTAACTCATATATATCCCTATGTAAAAATCCTCGGGAAAGCATACAAGCTGCTAAGCTAGATTGTGACACTACAAATCTAAGTGATCTACTAACCTATACAAGGTCTAAGGTACTGCATATCCATGCCAAGGAAACACGTATATATCAATCCAAGATCTTGTTTCCTTCCTACGAATCCAATCCAGTGGTTCATCGATCCCAACAACAATTAGTTGACCCATTACTCCTACAAATCCAATAATGATGGGGTTCTACATAGTCTCCTAGAGTTCCTATGATCTACAAACCATTGAAAGAGCTATTATCATTATCATGATCAAGTGAACTCCAATGTGAGGTGCATATGGATCCTTGAATCAATCCCTGGCAACAATCCAATATTCTAGTTTATCATCCACCGAGAATCATGGTATCATGATTGATATCATTGGACTAAATACGATTTACTCCGAACCATGTAGACTTACTCAACATCTATACTCCACTAGGATCACCTATTTAATCGAAACCTCATGTCCTATGAGAAAGCCTACTTGTTCCTCCAAGAATCTCAGCTTGTGATCTTAATCGCCCTACTAAATCCAATTTACTCAACAGAGAAGTAAGTTATGCTATTCTACCTACTTGTTCCACCAAGTTCACCTATCGTCATAGAAGTCTCGTAATCCACCAAGGGTCTCAACTACTTCCTCAGGACATCTACTATAGTCTCGCCAAGTCATTGGTCTACTAAGTTGTAACAGCCCGGGACCGACACTCCAAAAGATTCCCCTTTTCTTCCATTGTCGCCGTGCAATTCTTCTATTTGTCGCATTCATCATCGCATCATTCGCATCATCTGCATTGCATCTGCACGCCATTGTCATCAGTTTTCAAAACTCGCATCCCTTATTAGTCGCCAGTTCTCTCCGTTCATGTCGTCGACCGTTTCGAGAGCAACCACACATGCACGCGCCCGTGGCATCGTCAAAATATTGTTTTTAAAACTGTGCGAAAAATATTGTCTCATATTAAGCAATCCATGAACCGTATGAACCTGTGCCAATGGTATGTTTTGTAGTTTGTCATGTATACTCGCAGTTAGTGTCCTTTCCATGCCCATACAGGATTGTTATTCTACTATTATTGCTATGTTAACATGCCAACCTGATAAAAACTGCTGTCCATGTCCACCCTAATTTTCACCAAGTCCGAGAATCTGTTAATTTTAGAATGCCACATTGTGTTGTTGCTTGCCATGATTCCGTGCATAATTAGAGCTTGGAATAATGTAATGAATTGTAGGGCATCATGTCCTCTACCTTGCTGTTAAATTTCATGTCATTCTATGGCCTGTAGCATATAGTTTTAGTGTTGTCAATATGCCATCAGTTAACGCTGTTTGTGAAAAACTGTGATTTTCACTAAGTCCTAATCTGCTATATTTTATTGCCATGGTGTGAGCTTCCTACCCTGTGATCCATGACTCTTTTGAGTATGATATGTGAAGATGAAATGAAGTGTGTATTATAAGCTACTTCCCCATACTTAGCTTGTGCTATTTAGAATCTTGTAGCTTGTTGTTTTCATATGTGAAATATGCTATGTTGCTGTTTGGGGCAGATTTGAACTAAAACTTGTGTTGGTTGTTGTGGTTGAACCGTAGCTCTGTTTTGGACATGACATATATGAATCTTTCCTAGAATTGCATGTAGTCTCATATTATCATGTTGCATCCATGTTTTGAAGTCCTTGTGGTTGTCATTATCATGCATTTTGCATTCATGTCATGTTCGTCTTGTGCGTGTCGAATCTTTTAGACCGTAGCTTTGTTTCATATGTTCTATATATGTAAATCGACTAGATGATGCGTAGAATCACATGGTCCTCTTTATTTTTCTGTTTAACAAACATAAAACATGATTAGTTCAGATCTGGACCAATTTCGAAATTAACACATGGGGTCGTTTCGGAAATGCTATATGTTGTTTCTGACCTCATTTAACATGCCTAGAAGTCTAGTTTACTTATGGTTCACCTTTTTCCATGTTTAAAAACATTAATATTGTTGAGTACCTAGTCGAGATTGAACTAAGTAACTCAAATGTGGAGTTTCGTCAATATGCAACTCGTTGCATATGGAGCTTCACTTAATGTATAGTATTTGATTGTTGTGATTGCCATGCCTTGCATAATTAAACTGGACATGCATCATGTCATGCATATGTTGTGGTGTTGATCAAGTGTTGATTGTTGTTTCCAGATTTCTTCTTCTTGATAGAGTTCCGAAAGCGTTCGGAGTGTGAGGATTCGTTCGACTACTTTGGTTCGTCTTCTTCATGGACTCGATCTTCTTCCAAGCGGGATCTCAGGCAAGATGATCATTTCCCTAGATACCATTACTATCATTGCCATGCTAGTTGTCTCATTTCTATCGCTTTGTCTCGCTATCTACCACTTGTTTGTCAAGCCTGCCAAAATTCCATAATAAGCCTCTAACCCTCCACATCCCAGCAAACCATTGTTTGGCTATGTTACCGCTTGCTCATCCCTTTTTATAGCGTTGCTAGTTGCAGGTGCAAATTATTTTCCATGTGCCAACATGGATGTCCTTTTTGAATATATCACAATATTATAGCTATTTAATTTAATGCACATATATACTTGGTAAAAGGTGGAAGGCTTGGCCTTTTGCTTGGTGTTTTGTTCCACTTTTGCTGCCCTAGTTACTTGTTTACCGGTGTTATGTTCCATATTGAGTGCTCCTAACATGCTCGGGGTTGTTATGGGGACCCCCTTGATTTTCGTTTTGGGATAAAACTCTTCTGGCAAGGCCATCATTGGCACTACATTTGCCCAACATAATAACACTAATAATTAATTTGACGCATAGGGAGTTAGCGCGACCTGAGGTTCGTTATTCAACATAATATAGGGAGGCCAGTGCTGATGGCGCTGGTCCAAAACAGAGTCGTGTGCGGGCCCAACCCGGGGCAACTCGGGAGATGTTTATCAGGCCACTGTACGCTGTGCTCATCCGGTTGTGCCCTGAGAACGAGATACGCGGCTCCTATCGGGATTGTCAGCACGTCGGGCGGCCTTGCTAGATTTGTTTTACCTTTCTCGAATGTCTTGTGCGCGGGATTTCGAGGACACTTCGGGCTATCTCGAGGTTGAGATTTTCCATCGGGATTCTGCAAATACTAAGGGTTATCCCGCGGTTGAGGAATTCCAACACACCCTGTGGTTAGTTTGTGATGGATGAGTTGGAGCACCCCTGCAGGATTAAATCTTTTCGAGAAGCCGTGCCCGCGGTTATGTGCCAACTTGAAAATTGGTTTAACCCCTGGTCATAGAAAATTTGAAGTAAACTCTAATAAAATACACCAACCGTGTGCATAACCGTGACCATCTCTTCTCGTGAGGCCTGCTCCGAACGAGAACACGGTGGGGTTATGTTTGACCGTAAGTAGGTGTTCAGGATCACATAGTGATCATTACTAGTTCACGTCCGTTTATGCGACGAACATCCCCCCTTATTCTTGTACTCGTAAGTTAGCCACTCCAAATAAATGATTAGTGCTTGCTGCAGCCTCACCACTTAACCATACCTCACCCATTAAGCTTTAATAGTCTTGATACCCATGGAAATGAGATTGCTGAGTCCCTGTGGCTCACAGATTACTACAACAACAGTTGCAGGTACAGGTAATGCGATGATGTGACGTGAGCGCGATGCTTGTTTGATTTGGAGTTCTTCTTCTTCATCATCATCGATCTAGGATGGGTCCCAGGGCGGTAGCCTGGGATAGCAAGGGTGGATGTCATTTTATCGTTTGATTTCGACCGTAGTCAGACCCTGCTCTTCTGTATGATGATCGTATATGTTGTTGTATTGAGGTGATCTTGATTTAGCTTGTGGCGAGTGTAAGCCAATTCCTTATACTCATCTCTTCTTTACATGTACTTGTAATGATATCCATTCTTGCGGAACGACGAGATGCGCTTCTATCCCTGTCGAGGCCCTCGAGCCAAAATAAGGATAGGATAGCATCTTGGGCATTACATAAGTCATGTATCCTCAAAAATGATCTCCCCTATGGCATCATTAGATCGAGTGCTGGCTCAAGAATGTGATGTTTGGTCACTTCGATCACTAGTTCCATGGTGAACCCAGTGTTAAACAAGGTCATCGAAGCCTAACTGGTGTTTTCTCGCAAACCCGTTTGTTAAGCACACGGTTAAGGGTTTGAGATTGGGTAACTTGTGAGGCCTAGGCTTGTCTAGGGAGGCACTTCTAATCTTGAGGAAAGAATCATAACCCTACGGGGTTGCACCTGGTTGCATAGATTGTCGTCCAAAGTCTTCAGCGCCAGTTGTTTGTTGAGGAGGATTCTTGGTGCATCTTGTCTTGCTGGTCTTCAGTTGACGAGATGGGGGAAGAGGGGAAAGTAGTATAGAGGGGGTGGTACGGTGCTGGCGTAATCAACCAAGTGCCTAGAAGGCCAACACAAACATCAAGGTAAGGTAGGTGATATAGTCGCATACTTGTTGCCTAGGGCAAAAGTGCGACTTATATCAAAACAAAAATAGATAAAAACAAGCAACACACAACATGGTTCCATTCGAGCCATCACACGGACTCGACTTGACATAGGGGATACACGACTTATCCTACCCTAGGGGTTCTCGGACTCAGTAGTCGTGCTTGCTTCATGTCTTGGAGAGGAGTCCGCTCGGTCTTCTGGGTTTTCTTCGTTTGCCGCTATGTCTCTTGTCGTTGTTTGTTGAAACGATCCGGGTTGTGCCTGGTGAGTCCTTGACAACTTCGCATCTGGTGAGTTGACGATCAAGGTGGTTCCTCATGGCTGTCGTTGACCGGGTCTTCTGGTGGCTTCGTACTCGTGCCAATGCCTTCCTGTCTTCTAAGTTGTCAAGGGTTCCAGGTAGGTAATCCTGTATGCAATGATATTGACAAGGCATGGTAGAGTTATAACCTGCCGGTTATGTTGATGATAACGTCGACACCAAGAGCGGGGGATAAAGATAACAATTTTTCCTGCTCACTGTGGTGAGGCGGACCAAATGGCAAGGTTCTCATCCACCGGTGGTTGCCGACACAACAACAGTAATGACATGATTGCTCTATTAGCATTGCATATCCTGATCTTGCATATCTTACGCCTTTATCATCGTAGGCCAAGGTTACATCATCCTAGGGCAGTGTCGAGGGCGTCACCATCTTCTGAGTCTTGACGTCCTCATTCCTCTAGAAGGTATCTTCTATTGGTATCGTCTTGTCATGGTGTCGTCAAACTTGTGTGAATGTCTGGCAAGGTGGCTTCCTTCCAGGTTACCCACAAGGATTTCAAGGAATCCAGTGGTCAAGGCACAAGGTTACTAATGACTGTTTACAAGGTTTTGAAAAGTAGACGAGGAGAGCCAAGAGAAAAATGGTGGAAGTGCTAACGCAAAATCCTTCAGTTTCCTTGAAAGCTTAGAAGAGGTAAGGAATATAGTAGTCTTTGCAAGTGATTGAAGGGTCTGGGGAAATAGTTTCATCCTAACTAACATCCATGCTAACTAAGGGCTTCCTACAGTCAACCTCGCTCTGATACCAGCTCTATGGGGACCCCGACTCATAACTCGTGATCACCAAATATACGCGCGTAGTGATCCCAGAGATCAATGCTCACTGAACACACAAAAACTGAATAACAAGAGTCTTACATCCATTACATACCGTTTGTACTCAAATATGGCCTTTATGGCCAAGTCTTCATAATCTCGCAGCGGAAATCTTGAACGATAGCGTGAACCCATGCCATCTGCCTTAACCCTACAGGCATTCTGACTGGGAAGCGTCCTAGCTCGCATGTTCGTCAGCAAGGTAATCTTCATCATAACCTGGTCTTTCATGCCTGACCAATAAAATAACAAGTGGCAAGCCAATGAGTACTTTGAATGTACTCGCAAGCAACCCATGTTTGGAACAAGGTATAACAGAACATGTTATAGCACTAATAGGTAATTTCACGGTAAGCTAGTTTGAGTGCAATGACATGTTCAATCAACTTGTAAAAGCATGCATCAACAGGTTGCAGATATCCAAATGAACAAGTTACAGATATCATCATAAGCAGGGGTTGAACGTCTCATGTTCAGTCATTCCATCAAGTCATCCGACTTAGCTCAAGTACCATCTTTTGTTTCACACACACAAACACACACACACACAATGAGTTTGGGAAGACATCGGACGTAGTTTAAGCAGCACCACCCAACAGTCCTTGACCGTGGACATGGCTATTCGAATAGTTTTACACTCTGCAGAGGTTGCACACTTTACCCACAAGACTCGGGGAATTTCCGTGTCATCCACGACATGCGGTATATTACATACTCGAGGTAAGTACCCAAACAATGCCTTTCCCTTGACGACACTAAACAAAGAGTCCATTCGTTGGCCCACGTCTTCATGATGTACAAACACGAGCCTTGCTCAACATAGAACCATCCATGAAGGGACACAACGGTGTGCCCGGTGTCTGTGAAAACAGCCCATGGTCGCCCTACCTGGCACGACCCCGTATCGAGAGTGACCACGTCACTCCCACCACTAGTAATGGGGGCTCTCTGCTAGCACCGGTCAAAGTAATCAACAAAGCCCCTTCCCATATAGGGGTAGCGTGGTCGTACATGTAAGTTTGGGACGGTCAACAAATCTTAAATCGCTCCGTTTTTGAAAACACACACACAACTTGCTCTGGTACACCACTACTCAAGTGGTTACCTAGCTCAACACCATCTCCCTCGGGCATTAGTGGCACCCGACGGGTTTTCGAGAAGTCTTTGAATCATTTCCTTTTCGACACCATGCATCTTCCCGACCCACTTGTGTAGCAACTACTTAGTGCCCTAACTACTTCGTCAACTACTGTCGGAAACAACCATAATGAGCAACACAACAACCAAAGAAAAAGATGTGCTCTATAAATAGGAGTTTTATTTTTCTTGAACATCCCTGGTCATAAGAAAAATAGCTAAAATTCCTCTATTGGAGTTGAATCACTGAGGCCTTTTGAAAGGTGGAAATGGGGGTATTAATGGTCTTGTGAAAAGTCTACAGAAAATATCTTTAAAATAATGAGTGGACGCACCCATCAAATAGGGCATGATTTTAGAAGAATTTACAAAGTGGTTTCACTGGATTTGGAGTTGGGATGAATTTCCTATGATTTTCCTAATATGGGATAATGGAAAAATGGGCTATTTATTTGGTCTAGCAGAATTTGGTATAGGAAAAATGCTACTCATTGCTAGAAAGATTTTTGGAGTCTCTGAATTTGAATCACTCCATTTGGATTTGATATGAGTGATCTAGGGATTTTACAAGTGGGGCATTTCATAATTCAAATTCAAATTTGAATTTTAACTCTACACAAAAGTTTGTAAGAAAAATGAGTAAGATATTTTTCTGGGTAGAGAAGGATTTTAGAAACATTTAGGAGTTTGAATCAATGGATTTGGAGTAAAAATGATTTTTCCATGGATTTTTGATTCTATATAAAAAAGAAAAAGGGAAAATGAATTTTACTGAAGGCCCTGACGGCTAAACCGCACACTGGGCGCCGAATAGAAGTTGGGCCAGCCCATCAGGCTGACTGTGCCCGTAGAGGAGCCACGCCGAAGGCGTATTCATGGGGATACGCCTTCCCCATGAGAAAGCGGCTCCTTGCAGGGGCTGTTTCCACCCAAAGGTCCCGGCCCACCCGTCAGTGGCTCGGCCCTAGTACAATGGCTGACCGGCGGGACCCGGCTGGCAGCTTCGTCTACCTCCTCCTGCTCGGTCAGAGGAGGAGCAGGGGGGCATTAGCGACGTCCGCCGACGCCACCGGCCACCATTTTAGGCGAGATGGCCACCAGAGCGTTCAGGACGGCGAGCCGCATCTGCCTGGGGCTCTATTTCCGCCGGGGGAGCGTCGGGGAAGTGGGGCCACGGTCGTGGATGAGGCCGACATTGGACGACCATGGTAGGGGTACTCCGGCCATTGGGAGGAAGGAAAGGAGCGCGGGGGATGTGTGTATGCAACATTGTGGGGCTCTAGAGGAGCTTAGAGCAGAGGAGGGGCTCAGGGGAGCTCGAATCCGAGCAAGGTCGTGGAGGCGCCAGGGCAGCCATGGAGGAAGGGGCCGACCTTGGGAGCTCAAATGGTCTTGCCAGGGGGATTCCTGGGGCTGGGGTGCGGCATTGCACGCGACAAGTTGCTCATGAAGGGTAGAAATAGGGGGAGCGGAGAAGGAGGAGCTCGGGTGCGTCTCGGACTCGCTCGGGCATGAAGCGCGCACACACCTGCATTGCGTTGGAAGCTTCCTGCCATCATGGAGGGGCGTGGGAGGCAAGGATGGGTTCCTTGGCGCGCATGGGCATCCTGCCGCTGCCGGACACGAGCTACAGAACAAAGACAAGTGGCAGAGCACAGTTTCTGCATGTCGATGGCGTAGTCACCACGTCGCGCCATGTCCAGAGCAAGCTTTTGTCGGGAAAGGTGTCTGGCGTGTGAGGCACGCATGGCAGAGGGCACATGAGAGATTTGAGAGGATGTGGGGTTCGGTAGAAGTGGTTTCTACTCAGAGTAAGTTTGCGGCAGCAGACTTGGGTATTGGAAAAGGGTTTTTGCTGGAGGGCTTTTGGGGAAAGACCTTGTCTAGTGGTCATGGGCATGCAGGGACTACATTACCCCCAATTCGTAGCTCATGGAGACAAGTTTACAGGGCACTTGTAGTTCAAGGCTACAAATACTGCCATAATCTAGGTTTAGTGGAACTGCTCATGTTTTCTACATGAGCATACCATCTTTGGATGTGTAAATGTGTATTGACATGCTAGAGGTGTTGTGGTAAAACTTGGGTGGAGTCGCACGCATAGAATAGCAGGAGAGAGGAAGAAGGCCATGCGAATGCTGTCCAAAAAAGGGAATCTTGGGGTTTTACCCCCCTCAATAATTGAGCCAGGGCAAGAGAGACTTACTGGAGGTAGAAGAGGTATGTGAGTGACTGTGGTAAAAGTTTGAGAGCAAGGAGAATGGGGGAAGGGGTCAAAACAGTAGTTTTACCAATCTACCAGAAGGTGTTTGTGCTGTGTTTGGCTAGTAAATGGATTCTACTTGCCTTGATATTTAACAGGATCCAATTGTGGTTAAAAATGTAAACTTTGTAAACCCTAAAAATTAACAGAATCAGGTTTCTGTAGATCTAGGCATGCAAATCTATTCGCCTTAATGCACCATTTGGTGTGACGACATTATTTGGGATTAGAGCATGTCCACAAAGTTTGGGATCAAATGGGCAAACTTGACAATGCAAAAATTTCCAATTCTTGAAATCAGCATAAATGGGTTTGGGGGAATTTGGGTAAGTGCGTCTGTTCTCCTTGATGCACCACTTGGTGTGGATGCATTATTGGAGTATTAGAACATGCCCACAA
Source organism: Elymus sibiricus (assembly GCA_039707655.1). NCBI lineage: Eukaryota > Viridiplantae > Streptophyta > Magnoliopsida > Poales > Poaceae > Elymus > Elymus sibiricus. The sequence continues at coordinate 160,997,792 of CM077663.1, forward strand.
AGTTTTAGCACAGATGGAGATACTTGACAATGTAAAGTTGATCAAATTTGGATCTGGTCAGAGGGTTTTTTGGGGCACTTTGATGAACCAAAACAACTGGGATTGAGATGAAACTTAGCAAGATGATCACATATGGCATATGTGACACGCTAGATATTTCTTGGATTTATTTGAGAATATTTCTTATAGAAATATTTGGAATACTTGAAACATGCAGAAAGGGTTTTGGAAGGTTTTGTCCAATATTTTGAATATGACCATGTGTCGAAACTCATATTTATGGAAAATATATGTCCACTGAGTTTCCATAAATTTTCTCAAATATTTTGGAAGTATAAGAATAATTTACCCCTATGAAAGACCACTTCTGGCCTTAAGAAAAAGTCTTAAAATAAAGTAGGAAAATAATCTTTAAAATAGTATTTACTGGTTTTGGGAAGTCTTATATATGGTTGGTTCCAAAGAAAGTATTTGGGGCAAAACATTCACCCTTATTTCAGGACTTGTAGTACAATCCTCAATTCAGGGGGTTTTGAAAACCTAAATTGAATAAAATGCTATTTGGCCAGAATAATATTTTATAAAAATAGTTTTAGGTTCTATACAAATGGCATGATCATTGGGCAGAGAGTTTGGATCAAGTAGATGAGTTTTGAGGGTAGGATCAAGTTTATGACTCAAAGCACAAGCAAGCAATCAAGCAATCTAGCAATCATCAATCAAGTCACGCATCACAAGCACACAAAAGTTTTAATGGGCCCTGATTTTTGAGCTATGCTAACTTAGTCATGAGGCAAAACACATGGTGTGACACTTTCCCTCATTGATACTTGCATATCATGACTCTACTTTGTGCTTAGAGTCGTGTGGGTGGGAAGTAGATAGGTTGCTAAAGTAGATGCTACGCAAATGGGATGGGTATATGCATGGTGTTGGAAACAAAGTGTTTTCAAAGACTTTTCGAAAACCCTGTCGGGTGCCACTAATGCCCGAGGGAGAAGATGAGATAGGCAGCCACTTGAGAAAGAAGTGGCGTACCGAAGCAAGTTGTGTGTGCGTGTCTTCAAAAACGGATTAGATTTAAGATTTGTCGACTGTTCCCAACCTTACATGTACAACCACGATACCCCTTATGGGACGGGGCTTTGTTTATTACTTTGGTTGATGCTCGCAGAGAGCCCGCATTATTAGTGGCGGGAGTGATGTGGTCACTCTCGATACGGTGTCGTGCCTGAGAGGACGACCATGGGCTGTTTTCACAGACACCGGGCACACCGTTGGTCCCTTCATGGATGATACTTGTGATGTGCATCATGCGGGCTGTGTGCCAATGAGTGGACTCTTTGTTTAGTGTTGTCAAGGGATAGACAATCTTCGGGTGCTTACCTCGGGTATGTAATATACCGCGAGTCGTGGCTTGACACGAAAGTTACCCGAGTCTTCTGGGTAAAGTGTGCAACTTCTGCAGAGTGTAAAACTATTTGAATAGCCGTGTCCACGGTCAAGGACAGTTGGGTGGTGCTGCTTAAACAATGTCCATTATTTACAAAACTTGGTGTGTGTGTGGAAAGAGAATACTGAGATGAGTCAAATGACTTGACATGATGATTGAACATGAGATGTTTAACCTTTATTCATATTGATATCTGTAACCTGTTTATATGGTTACTCGGAACCTCAAGATGCATGCTTCTACATGTTGGTAGCACATATCATTGCATTAAAATTAGCTTTTCGCAAAGATACCCCTTTAATGCTATATCATGCTTGTTGTACCTTGTTCCAAATATGGGTTGCTTGCGAGTACATTCAAAGTACTCATTGGCTTGCCACTGGTTATTTAACTGGCCAGGCATGGAAGAGGAGGAATATGGTGAAGATTTCAATGGTGACGAACATGCGAGTTAGGATGCTTCCCAGTCAGAATGCCTATAGGGTTAAGGTAGATGGCATGAGTCTATGCTACCTTTCAAGATTTCCGCTGCGACTTTGTGTTTGTTGTTTGGCCTTCATGGCCCTATCTATGTAACACTTGACCTTGATGGTCTTTATTCGTGTAAGAAGCTATGTATGGATGTAAGACTCTTGTTATCCAGCTTCTCTGTGTTCAGTGAGCATTGATATCTTGGATCACTGTACACGTTCATTCGGCGATCACGACTTATGAGTCGGGGTCCCCACAGAACTGGTATCAGAGCCATCCTAACTGTAGGAAACCTTAGTTAGCATGGATGTTAGTTAGAAAAAACCCCTTTCAAAAACTACATCTAGTATCTATACTTAGGAATTTTTGTTATTCTTATCTCTTCTAGTCTCATTTCAAACTCTACAAAGACCCTCCCCTTAAACATTGTAGATTGCCATCGTACCTGAGGACCTCCTAGCATCCGGCCTTGCCCTACCCCTTGGGGACAGCCTAGAGAAGTGCCAGTTTCACCGACCACCCGTTTTCCTCTATCATGAGAATTGGGTCGATGCCACCATGAAGGAGTACCACGTTGATGTGGTCCTGAAGGCAAATGACTCTCGACGAGTTGGTTCATTGAAGGACCACGGATGGAGGTGATCGCAGTCCAGATGGCTACACGGAAGGCACTTATCCACCTTCGAGACATCATCCCCGAGATGGCTGATGAGCCAGCTACTTGCCAGCTACCTTTCAGGAAGGATGATATTGGCGAGAGTTGGACGTTGGTCCCATCCAAGGAGGATGGGACACCACTTAGATTCCAGACCTACTTCAGCCTCTCCGCCTACAGTCTGGCTCATAACCTGATTAAGGAGTCCGTGAAGCTCCGCAAGGAACTTCACCACACCAGAGAGCTACTTCGTCAAGCCAAGGTGAAGCCAGACAGGATAAAGAAGGACGAAGCCCCCGATGGATCACCAGCTATCGCTTACAGAGGAGGAGTACCCCCAGCCAGAGATGCACCCACTCATCGTCGTCGCAGGAGTGCGAAGGAGTACCGTGCGTTCTTCACCGACCCACCGGCGAAGCGTCGTCGGGATGGACCTCCTCATTCTTCGAACCCCTCAACCGGAGACGATGTCCATACGAATGATGATAGGGAGGAAGATCTTGAGGAGCGTGAGTACAAGACCGAGCACTCCACGACCTGAGTCCGAGAACCCCTATGGTAGGATAAGTCATGTATCCCTCATGCGAAGTCGAGTCCGTGTAATGGTTCATATGAAACCATGTGTTCTTGTTGTTTGTTTTTGTTGTTTGTGTCTCGATGTAAGTCGCGATTTTGCCTTAGGCAACATGTAAGTGACTACATCGTCTATCTTATCTTAACATTATGTGTTGGTCCTTCGACCTTTGTTTGATTACACTTGCACTATACTAACCCCCTTAGTCACACCTCCTCTATCCTTGCTTTTTATAATGCCTGTCCTAGTCATTTGACTTGGCTGCTGCAAACAGGATGGTGATCACTACCCGCACCAGCACCTTCCCCAACCTCAACATTGTCGGATCCAGCCAGCAGCAAGCGGCTGGCGAGTCTGCTGAAAGTGTAGCTCACCAGGAGCAGCCACATGACGACATTCCCCCGCCACCACCTCCACCAAAGAACATGACCATAGCTCAGTTTCTCCAAGTTCTCCGGGAGGAACACCAAGACAACTCAGCTGCTATCCAGCAGATGGCCCAGGCCCTTCTGAACAAGCAACAACAAGGAAGGAATGACAATGGCCGCTCCACTCTGTCGGAATTCATGAGGAATTCGCCCCCAACCTTCACCGAGACTGCTGACACCCTGGATGCCGATGACTGGATCCGCACCATCGAAGACCTCCTTGCATTGGTCAACTGCAACGAGGATCGTGAGAAGGTGCTTTATGCCTCTCACTGCCTCGGAGGTACTGCCAGAGCTTGGTGGGATGGATTCAAGGTCATGCAAGATGACCGTGGGATCACCTAGGCTGATTTCAAGGAAGGATTCCGCATGGCCCACATTCCTTCTGGGATCATGGCTATCAAGAAGAGAGAATTCTGAGCGCTGAAGCAAGGAAGTGGCTCTGTCTAGGTGTATATGCAGAAGTTCAACCTGCTGTCGAGGTATGCCCCTGAAGATGTCAACACTCAGGCCGCTAAGATGGAACGCTTCATGGAAGGACTCCAGCAAGCCCTGCAGTATCAGCTCATTGTCTGCGACTGTCGGACCTTCTTTGACCTGGTGAACAAGGCTCTCATGCTCGAAACAAGCGTCATGCCATGGAAGACACTCGCAAGCGCAAGATAATCAGCAAGTGTAGTTCCACCAACCAGAAGCCTCGCTCATGGCAGCCAGCCCCAGCCAAGCCAACTTATCAGCCTCAGCAGGCTAGACCTCCTGCACCTCGTCCGATCTACCAGCCTCAGCAGTATGGCAATCCCAGGCCAGCTTACAACAACCCCAATAACAACAATGGTGGCAACAACAACAACTGAAGCCAGGTCACTTGCTTTGGATGTGGTCAGCTCGGACACATCTCTAGGCAGTGCCCCAATAAGAAGCCAGATGCACCATGCCCCAATGCGTTGAACCAAGGACAAGGTCGTGGAGCACTGCCAAGGAACCAAGCTCCCCACAACCAGCCCAACAATGGCAAGGGTCGTGTGAATCACGTCACCGCTAAGGAAGACCAGGAAGACCTGGACGTCATACTGGGTACGTTCCTCGTCAACTCAACCCCAGCAACCGTTCTGTTCGATTGTGGAGCTTCGGATTCTTTTGATACCCAAAATTTTGCACTAGAGAGTGGTATGAAGCCTACACCCCTGGGTAGTCATATGTTGGTACAGACCCCGGGATCAATCATGAGGACCAAGATAGGATGTAAGGGAGTTGGGATTGTCATCAATGGAGTATAATTCTTAGCAGACCTCATCATCCCGAAGTCGCAAGGCTTGGATGTGATCCTAGACATGGATTGGTTAACCAAGCACCAATGCTTCTTAGACTGTGTCAAGAGGACTGTTACCATGACCAATAGCCAAGGAGTTGAAGTTAAGTATGTTCCCAACCCGGCCTCCGCTCAAGCCCCTCAGGACAATTGTCTGTCCGGAATTGAGTTGGATCAAGTGCCAGTGGTATGTGAATACCCTAATGTATTTCCCGATGAGCTGCCCCGGAATGCCTCCTGAAAGCAACATGGAGTTCATCATTGAGCTAATGCCCGGAGCAGGACCCATCTATAAGAAACCCTATAGAATGGGATCTAAAGAGTTGGCTGAATTGAAAAACAACTGACAAAGTAGCTCAAAAAAATGGATTTATCCGCCCTAGTGCCTCTCCTTGGGGATCACCTGTTTTGTTTGTGGGGAAAAGGGACAGTACTATTCGATTTTGTGTCGATTATCGATCTCTCAATGAAGTCACAATCAAGAACAAGAACCACTCCCCAAGATTGAAGACTTGTTCGACCAACTAAATGGTGCCAAGGTGTTCTCCAAGATTGACCTCAGGTCTGGGTATTATCAACCAAACATCAGACCACAAGACATTCTGAAGACAGCGTTCGTAACCCGGTATGGCCTGTATGAGTACACGGTCATGTCATTTGGGTTAACTAATGCCCCTGCCTACTTCATGTAACTCATGAACAAAGTTTTCATGGAGTACCTGGATAAGTTTGTTGTCGTTTTCATCGATGACATACTCATCTTTTCCAAGTCTGAAGAAGAGCATGAGCAACACTTGAGAATGGTCCTGGATAAGCTTCGAGAGCACTAGCTTTATGCCACATTCAGAAAGTGCGAGTTTTGGCTTCACGAAGTTGGATTCTTGTTTCATGTGTCGACTGGAGATGGATTGTCAATCGATCCTGCCAAGATTGAAGCCGTGACCGAATGGGAATCCCCAAGCAATGTGAAGGAAGTCAGAAGCTTCCTCGGACTCACGGGATACTACCGCAAGTTCGTCGAAGGATTCTCGAGCATTGCTAGACCCATGACTCAGCTCTTGAAGAAGGACAAGAAGTTCGAATGGACGCCGAAGCGCGAGGAGAGTTTCCAAGAACTCAAGAGGAGATTGACAACAGCCCCAGTTTTGGCCACCCCGATATTCACAAGGAGTTTGTTATATATTGCGATGCATCGAGAACCGGGCTTGGTAGTGTTCTGATGCAAGAAGGCAGAGTCGTGGCATATCTATCTAGACAGCTATGCCCTCACGAAGCGAACTACGCTACTCATGATCTCGAGTTGGCAGCAGTAGTTCATCCCTTGAAGACATGGCGACATTACCTTCTAGGGAAGCGATGTGAGATATACACAGACCACAAGAGTTTGAAGTATATTTTCACTCAAAAGGAATTGAACATGAGGCAGCGAAGATGGTTGGAGTTGATTAAGGACTATGACCTCAGTGTTCAATACCACCCTGGAAAGGCTAACGTGGTAGCAGATGCCTTAAGCAGAAAGTCTTGTTCCTTGAATGCTATGATTAAGGAAAGGCTACCTGCCCTGTATGAAGAGCTTGAAAGCTTTGGCTTGGAACTAGTAGCACCTGGGTTCCTAGCCAACCCCGAAGCAAAGCCTACCTTGATGGATGATATTAAGGAAGCTTAGGAGGGACATGAGAGTATTGAAGGCATCAAGAGGAAGATCAAGGCAGGCAAGGCCCCTGGATTCTCACTGGATGAACAAGGAGTTGTATGGTTTGGGAATCGCATTTGCGTACCAACAAAGTTGAGCTCAAGAACTTGATCTTGCAAGAAGCTCATGACACTCCGTACTCCATCCACCCTGGAGGAACCAAGATGTACCAAGACCTGAAGGAAAGATTCTGGTGGCATGGCATGAAAAGATAGATAGCCACTTTTGTCGCTAAGTGTGAGATATGCCAGAGAGTCAAAACTAAGCATCAGCCACCCGCTAGATTGCTACAACCTCTCAAAGTGCCTGAGTGGAAGTGGAACAAAGTTGGGATGGACTTCATCCCTGGATTGCCCAGGTCAAACAACGGACATGATTCCATTTGGGTCATCGTCGATCACCTGACCAAGCTAGCCCACTTCATTCCCTTCAAGGCCACCTATGATGGAAGTCAGCTAGCAAACCTCTACATCAACCGTATAATGAGTATTCACGGAGTTCCAAAGGAGATTGTGTCAGACCGAGGTACCCGATTTACCTCAAGGTTCTGGAAGAAGTTTCAAGAAGCAATGGGAACCAAGCTCTCCTTCCGCACTGCTTTTCATCCCCAGACCGGAGGACAAACAGAGCGAGTAAATCAGATACTCGAAGACATGCTTCATGCTTTTGTTCTAGCGTATGGAGGCAAGTGGGAAGATTGCCTACCATTCGCCGAGTTCTCCAACAACAACAACTATCAGTATAGTCTTTAGATGGCACCATTTGAGGTGTTGTATGGACGCAAGTGCCGCACTCCCCTCAACTTGTCAGAAACCGCAGAAGGACTAGTGTTTGGACAAAATATCCTCCGCGAAGCAGAAGAGCAAGTTCAACTCATCAGAGAGCATCTAGAGACCACCAAGTCAAGACAGAAGAGCTATGCCGACTCCCACCGCCGAGAAGTGAGCCTCAATGTGAGAGATCATGTCAATCTCTGGGTCACGCCTCTCAAGGGAACCAAGCGCTTCAACATCAAGGGAAAGGTCGCACCGAGATATATCGGCCCCTTCAAGATCACCTCAAGATGAGGAGAAGTTGCCTACCAGCTAGAGCTACCTTCCGAGCTATCAGATGTGCATAACGTTTTTCACGTCTCACAGCACCGGAAGTGTTTCCAAGTTCCCAACCGCCCCGACTTCTACAAGGACATCGATCATCAGGCCATCGACCTTCAGCCAGACCTCACTTATCGTGAGAGACCAGTTCACATCTTAGATGAAGCTGAGCGTTGCACCCAAAGCCGCACCATGAAGTATTTCGAGGTCCAATGGAGCAACCACACTAAAGCAGAAGCAACCTGGGAGCGTGAAGACTATCTTAGATCCGAGTTCCCTTATCTTTTTAGCGCCTAGCCTAGGAATCTCGGGGACAAGATTCTTGTAAGGGGGTAGGTCTGTCACACCTTGTGTTTGTACCACTTTGCTATGCTACGATTTTATAAAATTTTGACCCATTTAAAACTTTTTGAGTGCTTGTGATGATTGACTTGAGTGCTATTTGCTTAAGTGCTTGCTTGAGTTTTAATTCACAAAAGATTCTTCTTCTCTCGAAGCTCATCTACTTGATCCAAACTCTCTGGCCAATGAGCAGGCTATGAGTATAGGACCTAAAACTATTTTTATAAAACATTATTTTGCCCAAAAAGCATTCATTCAAATTAGGTTTTCAAAAAACCCTGGGTTGAAGTTTGAACTACAAGTCCTCAAATTAGGGTGAATGTTTTACCCCATAGACTTTATTTGGAACCTACCATATATAAGACTTCCCCAAACCACCAAATATTATTTTTACAAATTATATTCATATTTTATTTAAATACTTTTTCTTAAGGCCAAAAATGGTATTTTATAGGGAAAAAATTATTTTTATCCTTTCAAAATATTTGAAAAAATTTAGTGAAACTTAGTGGATATATATCTTCCATATATAAGAGTTTCAACACATGGTCATGTTCAAAATAGTGGGCAAAACTCTCCAAAACCCTTTCTGCCTATTTCAAGCATTTGAAATATTTCTATAAGAAATATACTCAAATAAATCCAGGGAAATTCTAGCAAGTCACACATGCCATATGTGATGATCTTGCAAAGTTTTATCTCAATCCCAATCATTTTGGTTCATCAAAATATCCCAAAACCCTCTCTGTCCAGATCCAAATTTGAGAAACTTTACATTGTCAAGTTTCTTCTTTTTATCTCAAACTTTGTGGAAATGCTCCAATACCCAAATGATGCACCACACCAAGTGGAACATCAAGGAGATTAGCTTAGCATGACCAGATCTATAGAAAACTGATTCTGCTAATTTCTAGGGTTTACAAAGTTTGCATTGCCAACTTTCCTCAAATGAGCTAAAACATTATGATCACTCTCATATATACCCATCATTTGATCCTGTTAAGTTTCAAAACCAGTGGAGCACGAGAGGTGACGCAAACACTGATCAAACACCTCTGATGCATTATTGGAATTCCATGATTGAGCCCTCAAGACTCTTCTCCTTGGCCTCCAAATTTTATCACAGCACCACCGGACCCCCACTCACCTCCAGTAAACTTCCCAATGGCCAACTCCATGATTAAGAGGGTGGGAGTCCCACTTGCACCCCCTAGACAACCCCATTTCTCTCTTCTCTCTCTGGTCTCTCCCACTAATGATCTTACCAGAGCATCCAAAGCCACTTTTCATGTATTTACTCCCTCCTGCAGTGCATGGACACTCGAAGACACACCAGAGCACGTCAAAAGCACTGGCATGCCGACCAAAGTAATGCTCTGGAGCGCGCTCCCGTGCTCTAGAGAGTTGACCTCTCTCTCCAGGCCTCCTCGAGCCTCCCCCTCGCGCCAATCGAGGCACATCGGCATCCGAGTCACGCCCTCTGTCACTCCCCTTCTCTCTCTCTCCCTCCAACGGCTCTCCACACGCACGCCATTGCCGCCCGTCTCGGCCAACCGCTGGCCTCGCACGCGCGGGCTTCCCCTCTCCCCCTCTTCCTTCTCCTGGTCCTGGACGACCCCCACGAACACCTCAGACACACCCTGGTCCTCTCCCATGGCATCTAGCCTCGAGTGCGCTGCCGGCGCACCAGGCCACGGTGCACCGCACCCGGGCTATAAATAGCCACCCCGAGGCCCTCTCTCCCATCTGCTGGCTCTCTCCCTCTCCTAATCGAGCCCCTGCACCACCAGTTTCTCCCCTAAGCCATCTGAGCTCGAGATCGAGCCCGAGCCCCGCCACATCGGGACTCCGGAGATCTCCGGGTATGGCCCCTCTCCAGTGCTCCTTTCTCTCCCTTTGACCTTCCCTCGCTCTCCTGATGCGTTTCCCTCTCTCTCCCTCGTGGATTGCCGCATGAATCATGGGCTTGGAGCTTGCCCGAATCCCCTCCGCCACGGTCTCTCCGTCGCTGGCGACTTAGGCCACCCCGGAGACCAACTCCACCTCCACAGGAACGGCGGCTCGTCGCTGACTCCATTCCCGCGCTCGCCAGCTCTCGCCGTGCCCCTGAGCCTCCACGGTGAGCTCACTGTCTCCCTGGTCAGGAGGTTGACAACGACGTGGTGGGGCCAGCTCGTCAGCCTCCCACCACTCTCCCGCCTCCCCTCTCTCGCTGACGCTGGGCCCCGCGCGTCAGGTTTAAACCTGGAGGCGCGCGCGCGCCCGGCTCGGTCGAGCCACTTTGGCTCTGGGCCGGCCCAGCAGCGGGGCATTCTGGCCCGTGGCTAGCCGAGCCTTTTTCTTTTTCTTTTTCTGTTAAATTTCCAGAAATTCCTCTGGATTAAATTCTTATCCAAATTAAATTATTCCAATTTCTAAAATCTTGTGATATTTTGTGCTATTTAATGATGCCACTTGTGCAACCTTTTGAAAATATTTTTTGTACTCTTTTTATTTAAAACCCTGATTTGATATTTAAAACCAGTGTAAAAATATTTTTCACTACTTTTGACATTTCAAAACAGGAAACTAATAATTTTGGTATTTTTAGTTTTCACCCTAGTATTTTACAAAAGTGGTTTTTCATTTTTAGGAGTAGATTATTTTCCCTGTTTTGCTGTGGCCTTATTTTTTTGCCCGTTGATATTGCGACGATAGATTGCGTTGTTGACGAAGGAGTTGGACTAGAAGATATTGAAGACCCCGAAGACTTTATTGAGCCAGGCAAGAAGCCCTTTGACCATGTCTAAAGAAACCTTTTTATGCATGGCATATAGCACTTTATTTTTGATTGATTGATCATGAGCATTATGGGTTACCTCCATTACTTTCCCTAGTTGATACTTGCATAGCATGACTCTACTTTGTGCTTAGAGTCTTGTGGGTGGGAAGTAGATGGGTTGCTGAAGTAGATGCTATGCAAATGGAATGGGTATATGCATGGTGTTGGAAATAAAGTGTTTTCAAAGACTTTTCGAAAACACCGTCGGGTGCCACTAATGCTCGAGGGAGAAGATGAGCAAGGTAGCCACTTGAGAAAGAAGTGGTGTACCAGAGCAAGTTCTGTGTGTGTGTCTTCAAAAATGGATTAGATTTAAGATTTGTCAACTGTTCCCAACCTTACATGTACAACCATGATACCCCTTATAGGACGGGGCTTTGTTGATTACTTTGGTCGATGTTGGCAGAGAGCCCGCATTACTAGTGATGGGAGTGATGTGGTCACTCTCGATACGGGGTCATGCCTGAGTGGACAACCATGGGCTGTTTTCATAGGCACCGGGCACACCGTTGGTCCCTTCATGGATGATACTTGTGATATACATCACGCGGGCTTTGTGCCAACGAGTGGACTCTTTGTTTAGTGTTGTCAAGGGAAAGACAATGTTCGGGTGCTTACCTCGGGTATGTAATATACTGCGAGTCGTGGCTTGACACCAAAGTTCCTCGAGTCTTGTGGGTAAAGTGTGCAACTTCTACGGAGTGTAAAACTATTTGAATAGCCGTGTCGACGGCCAAGGACAGTTGGGTGGTGCTGCTTAAACTACGTCCATTGTTTACCAAACTTGGTGTGTGTTTGGAAAGAGAATACTGAGATGAGTCGAATGACTTCACATGATGATTAAACATGAGATGTTCAACCTTTATTCATATTGATATCTGTAATCTGTTCATATGGTTACTCAGAACCTCATGATGCATGCTTCTACATGTTGATAGGACATATCATTGCATTAAAATTAGCATTTTGCAAGGATACCTATTTAGTTCTATATCATGCTTGTTGTACCTTGTTCCAAACATTGGTTGCTTGCGAGTACATTAAAAGTACTCATTGGCTTGCCACTGGTTATTTAATTGGCCAGACATGGAAGAGCAGGAATATGGTGAAGATTTCATTGGTGACGAACATGCAAGTTAGGACGCTTCCCAGTCAGAATGCTTGTAGGGTTAAGGCAGATGGCATGGGTCTACGCTACCTTTCAAGATTTCCGCTGTGAATTTATATTTGTTGTTTGGCCTTCATGGCCCTATTTATGTAAGACTTGACCTTGATGGTCTTTATTCGTGTAAGACTGTATGTATGGATGTAAGACTCTTGTTATTCAGCTTGTGTCTGTTCAGTGAACATTGATCTCTGTGATCACTTTACACGTGCATTCGGCGATCATGACTTATGAGTCGGGGTCCCCACAGTGCCCCCAGCCCCACAGGCCGGACAGTAGCCCCTGGGCCTGCGGCATGCATGATTCCGCCAGTTCGAGGGGCGAAATGGTGCGGGACCTGGTTGCCTGCGGGTCAGCCACGACGCATGGCGCACGATGGGGCGTCGGACGCCCCCACTTCCCCATGACGCCTCGGCAACTGCCGAGGCTAACATAAAGCCTGTGCACCGCGCGGGGCCATCATTGCCGTCCCTTGGCTTGCATCCGACTAGCGACGACGAGGGGGCGCGGGTCAGCCATCCGCCGAATGCTATATATATAGCGGCAGGGGGAAGGGTCCCTTGGCTCATATTCCTCACTCTTGCTCTTCATTCCCGCTTGTAATCGTAGTAGAGATGGCACCCGTGAGGAGGTTTTCCGGCGCTGAGAAAGGAAAGGTGGCGACAGAAGAGGCGGAAGTGCCAAAATCCGTGTGGGGGCGGGGCCGCCCTCGTACATCTGCCGCCACGCCTGGGACGCCTTCTAGGGTGCGCGGTCGCCCTCCGCTGGTGACTCACACCAGCTTGGGCCGCCGTGCAGGAAGTTCGGCCCGTGGACACGTACGCGGAGGGCGAGGCGGCTGTGGGCACAGTAGGAAGAACGGCCCAGCCGCATGGCCGCCCGGCCATGGAGCCACTCCGCCGATGCGGCCCGCGAGTTTATCGTGGGGATGGATAGCCAGTCCCGCCCCTGGCTCCGGCTCTCGGACTCCTTCGAGTAGGAGATGGCGGAGCGCACGCCCCTGGGCCTGTGGCTGCATCCAAACGGTTCCTGCAACGGGTCTTCCTAGGTGGTGACGGAGTTCACCCCCTCCGGCTTCATGCTCTTGAAGAGGGCATGGAAGTCGCTCGCCCTCGCTCGTGGCTTGAAGGAGGGGCACATCCTTCACTTTAAGTTCGACGGGGCCGCCATGCTCTTCATGAAGACGTTCGAGGAGGGCGGCGACCGCCTGGATTGCTGCATGGAGAGTGACAGCAACGGCGGCGGCAGCTATTTTGGCAATGATGGCGGCAGTTCCTCCTTCGGGGAAAGCGGGAGAGACGACTACTCCGACGACTCCCTGGGTGCCCGCGTCAAGGAGGAAGACTCCGACTAGGCGTTGGCGGTGCCAGAATCAGAGTTTTTGGATGCGGCGCTACTCGGGCCCGGTCCTCCTTCTTCTGCTCTTCCTTTTTGCAGGGAACCATGCTAGCCCCGCAGGGGCATGTAAGGAGAATTATGGCCCCCACGCCTTTAGTTTAATGTTGTTGCTGGTCGAGAACGATTTCACTCGTACAACTTTTCATTAGGTTTGTCCCCTTCTCTGCAATCGCCTTAATGCTCTGCGTCATTAGGACCCAGCCCATGAGCAGGACTCAGTCGTTGCAGGTATGCCAGGTCGCGATGCCTCAGACAAACAGGGAGGTGAGGGGCCCGAAGTCCGGTAAGAGCTCCCGAGGCGCGATGCTCAGGAGGTCCCCATTGATGTGCGAGCGGCTCACGCGGGAGAAGAGGCTTCCTCTTGGAGTAAAGTTACGACATTGAGGAACATTACCAAAGATCACCGAGCCGCGGGGGGAGGTTAACTTAACCTCTCGGGGCATGTCGCGAGGCGGCCACAGCCCGCGAGAGGTTCACGTGGCGTGAGGGCGCGTCTTTCAGAAGTTTACTTTCTTATCCCATCTTTCATCCTGCGTCGGATCAACGTAAGCCCCGCGAGGGGCACGTGAACGATCCTTGCCCTCTGCAACCGACGCCTTTGCAGTTCGAACCATGCATCCACTTCCGGGGTCCCCTCGTGGAGTTCTCCCCTTTTCCCATGCTTGCTTAGGTGCCCTTCATCATCGGAACCCAGCCCCCGAGCGAGCCTCAGCCATCGCTGGCATGTCAGGTCGTGATGCCTGGACAAAGCCAGGAGGTGAGGGGCTTCGGGAGCTAGTAAAGGCTCTTGAGGCGCGATGCTCAAGGACCCCCTTTGACGCGCGAGTTTGCCGTGCGAGGGAAAACGCTGGCAATGGATAGGCTGTCCAGGGGGTTCTCATACTTAGTTCTCTGCAACACCAACACGTTGTTACTTGCCGGACGTGCCTTGTGAGACGCCTCGAGTAGTACGCCCCGAGGAGAAACCTTGCGCATAAGACGCTTCACTTCGAACGATGCGCGCTTGCTGGTTTGCACTTGGGTGTCATGTGACGAGACCAGACACCAAGGGCCTTGGTGGGGTTTCATTCACGAGGGCAGGCCCGTGGACCAGGGCCCAGTCCCTTGGGTTTTTCAGCGCTGCTGGGGCCGACCTGAGCACAGGCACCGCGTCCAGCCCTCACTCGCATGAGGCCCTAGGGGGAGCCGGCGAGCGCATGCTGCGGGAGCGGGCTGGCGGCTGCCGTGCCAGGCACGATTCGCCTTGAGGTTGGCACGACCCGCGGGGGCACTCTCAGTTGACTTCTCCACCAGCGCAGAGCATGGGGCTTCCACTTGGGCGTGGGCATGATCATAGTTTGATCGTTCCACCAGTGCGGAGCATGGGCCTTCCACTTGGGCATGGGCATGATCATACTTTGATCGTTCCGCCAACGCGGAGCATGGGGCTTCCTCTTGGGCGTGGGAATGGTCATGATTCGACCGTTCCGCCCGCACGGAGCATGGGGCTTCCACTTGGGCGTGCGTATGGTCGCGATTCGACTGTTCGGCCAGCGCGGAGAATGGGGCTTCCACCTGGGCATGGGCATGGTTGTGGTTCGACCGTTCCGCCAGCGCGGAGGATGGGGCTTCCACTTGGGCGTGGTCGGGAGTCCTCTTGAGGCCACGGGGTGGCGCACCGGGAGGATCTGGGGAGTTTACAGCCCCACCTCATTCTTACGTGAGAGGGTCATACGTAGAACTCGTGGAGGTGTTAGATGCTCCGGGCACAGAGCTCAGGAGCTCCTTCCTCGGTCTCCAGGCGGTTTGCGCCCGGCTCTTGACACGGCTACGTGCCCATGTACCTCGTGACATGGGGGCGACGCGCGTCGGCTGGCCGCCCATGCATGGCGCCCGAGGTGGCGAAACACCGAGCTAGCGGCCATACAAACAGGGATGCACCCTCACTCACTCACGCGCGACAATTCCATGAGAGCGCGAGACACCAAGGACCTCTATGAGGTGGCGTGCGCGGGGGCAGGCCCGCGAGCCAGAGCTCGATCACTTGGGTTTATCGACGCTGCAGGGATGGACCCGAGCACAGATGTCGTGTCCAGCCCCCAGTCATGGGACGTTCGAGGGAGTGGTCGCGAGGGTGCGGCGATTTTAGATGGTAACGTGGCAGAAAATACAAGGCTTAAGCAAATGACATAAGCTCAACACAAGATAGTCAGATTCGCTACACAACCGAAAAGTAAGGGGGCTGCAGGGGCGAACCCCTGCCAGTTTGAGGATAATGCAACCTGAAGGGCGCCCTTAATTGGAACGAACCAAAAAGTGACCTAGTGATCATGCTACTTCAGAAGCATCGGGCTGCTTGGCGAAGTGTGCCACGGGGGTTCACCCCTCAGGTACTGGTTGGTGCCTGAGGTCTCGAGGGCTCGGGGAGGCCTAACACCTCCGAGGCGTCATCGCGAGCTGCGCCAGCCTCTGTAAGGTGGGCATCAAGATCTATAGAGATAGATCAAGACGTCTGATAAGACTTTCAATGAGTACATACCTTGACAAGATTTTGAAAGAGTTCAAAATGGATCAGTCAAAGAAGGAGTTCTTGCCTGATTTGTAAGGTGTGAAGTTGAGTAAGACTCAAAGCTCGACCATGGTAGAAGAAAGAGAAAGTACGATGGTCGTCCCCTATGCCTTAGCCATAGGCTCCATACGGTATGCCATGCTGTGTACCGCACCTGATGTGTGCCTTGCCGCGTGTCAGGCAAGGGGGTACAAGAGTGATCCAGGAGTGGATCACTGGACAGCTGTCAAAATTATCCTTAGTAACTGTAGGACTAAGGAAATGTTTCTCGATTATGGAGGTGATAAAGAGTTCGTCGTAAAGGGTTACCACGATGCAAGCTTTGACACCGATCCGGATGACTCTGAGTAGCAAACCGGATACGTATAGTGGTGCGTAGTAGCAGCATCTACAATATGACATAGATATTTGCAAAGTATACACGGATCTGAATGTTGCAGACCCGTTGAGTAAAACCTCTCTCACAAGCAAAACATGATCAAACCCCAGAACTTATTGGGTGTTAATCACATGGTGATGTGAACTAGATTATTGACTCTAGTGCAAGTGGGAGACTGTTGGAAATATGCCTTAGAGGTAATAATAAATTGGTTATTATCATATTTCCTTGTTCATGATAATCGTTTATTATCCATGCTATATTTGTATTGATCGGAAACTCAGATACATGTGTAGATACATAGACAACACTATGTCCCTAGTGAGCCTCTACTAGACTTGCTCGTTGATCAAAGATGGTCAAGGTTTCCTGACCATAGACAAGAGTTGTCAATTCATAATGGGATCACATCATTAGGAGAATGATGTGATGGACAAAGACCCAACCGTAAGCATAGCATTTGATCGTTCTAGTTTATTGCTACTGCTTTATGCATGTCAAGTATCACTTCCTACGACCAAGAGATCATGCAGCTCCCGGACACCGGAGGAATGCCTTGTGTGTATCAAACGTCACAACGTAACTGGGTGGCTATAAAGGTGCTCTACAGGCATTTCCGTGGGTGTCTGTTGGGTTTGTATGGATCGAGACTGGGATTTGTCACTCCATATACGGAGAGGTATCTCTGGGCCCACTCGGTAATACAGCATCACAAGAAGCTTGCAAGCAATGTGACTACTGAGTTAGTCACGGGATCTTGTA
This sequence comes from Elymus sibiricus, assembly GCA_039707655.1. Taxonomy (NCBI): domain Eukaryota; kingdom Viridiplantae; phylum Streptophyta; class Magnoliopsida; order Poales; family Poaceae; genus Elymus; species Elymus sibiricus. The sequence goes on from CM077663.1 coordinate 161,014,884, forward strand.
TTATGGAACAAGTAAAGAGACTTGCCGGTAATGAGATTGAACTAGGTATTGAGATACCGACGATCGAATCTCGGGCAAGTAACATACCGATGGAGAAAGGAAACTGCATAAGGGATTGATTGAATCCTTGACATCATGGTTCGACCTATAAAGATCTTCGTAGAACATGTAGGAAAAAATATGGGCATCCAGGTCCCGCTATTGGTTATTAGCCATAGAGGCGTCTCGGTCATGTCTACATAGTTCTCGAACCCACAGGGTCTGCACACTTAACGTTCGGTGACGATTCGGTATTGTTGCTTTATATATGTTGGTAACCGAAGGTTGTTCGAAGTCCCAGATGAGATCCCGGGCGTTACGAGGAGTTCCGGAATGGTCCAGAGGTAAAGAATGATATATACGAAGTTCCGTTTTGGTCACCGGAAGGAATTCAGGCGTCATCAGTAGTGTACCGGGAGTGCCGAAGGGTTCTGGGGGTCCACCAGCCCCGGAGGGGCCACATGGGCTGAGAAGGGTGCACACCAGCCCCTGGTGGGCTAGGCGCCCCTCCCCGCCTAGGCCCATGCGGCTACGTCTGGTGGAGGGCCAACCCTAGGGGTGACGCCACCCTTGCTTGGGTGGCAAGCCACCTCTTGGCCGCCGCCCCCTTGGGGAAACCCTAGGGCTGGCCGCCTCCACCCGTCCCCCTATATATATAAGAGGAGAGGAAGGGCAGCCGCACACAAGCCACGGCGCAGCCCTCCCTCTCCCTCTAGATTGGTTTCTCCTCTAGATTTGTTTCGGTTGTGCTTGGCAAAGCCCTGCCGGGACAGCTCCACCACCGCCTCCACCACGCCGTCGTGCTGCCGGAGATCTCATCTACCTCTCCGCCCTTACTTGCTGGATCAAGAAGGTGGAGACGTCATCGAGCTGTATGTGTGCTGAACATGGAGGTGCCATCCGTTCGGCTCTAGATCGGAACGGAACAAGATTGGATCACGGGGCGAATCGTGATTGGATCGCGAAGACGTTTGACTACCCCAACCGCGTTTCTTAACGCTTCCCTCTTAGCGATCTACAAGGGTATGTAGATCACTTCCCCTCTTGTAGCTGTTGATCTCCATAGGTAGATCTTGGTTGTTCGTAGGAAAATGTTTGTTTCCCATGCAACGTTCCCCAACAGTGGCATCAAGAGCTAGGTCTGTGCATAGATAACATGCACGAGTAGAACACAAAAGATTTTGTGGGCGTTGATGTTCAGATTGCTTACTTCCTTAGTCTTATCTTGATTCGGCGGTATGGTGGGATGAAGCGGCCCGGAACAACCTTACTCGTCCATGTACGAGAGACCGGTTCCACCGACTGACATGTAACCTTGCATAAAGGTAGTTAGCGGGTGTCTGTCTCTCCCACTTTAGTTGAATCGGATTCGACAGAGGCGGTCCTTGTAGAAGGTTAAATAGCAACTTGAATATCACCGTTGTGGGTTTGCGTAGGTAAGAACGGTTCTTACTAGTTGCCCATAGCAGCCACGTAAAACATGCAACAACAAAGTAGGGGACGTCTAACTTGTTTTTGCAGGGCATGTTGTGATGTGATATGGCCAAAGACATGCTGTCATATATGAAATGTATGAGATGATCATGCTTTGTATAGATTATCACGACTTGCATGTCGATGAGTACGGCAACCGGCAGGAGCCATAGGGTTGTCTTCAATTATTTTTGCCTTCTTTTGCTTTAATTTATCACTATGAGTTAGCAATAGGTGTAGAAGCAATAGTTGGTGCGACAACCACGTGACAACACGATGATGGAGATCATGATGATAGAGATCATGGTGTCATGCCGGTGCCAATGGAGATCATGCCGGTGCTTTGGAGATGGAGATCAAAAGCAAAAGACGATGATGGCTATATCATGTCACTTATATGATTTGCATGTGATGTTTATACTTTATGCATCATATTTTGCTTAGAATGACGGTAGCATTATAAGATGATCCCTCACTAAAATTTCAAGATAAATTACGTTCTCCCCGAGTATGCACCGTTGCTAAGGGTCGTCGTTTCGAAGCACCTCGTGAGGATTGGGTGTGATAGACTCTACGTTCGCATACAACGGGTGTAAGCCAGATTTACACACGCGGAATACTTGGGTTAACCTTGACGAGCCTACCATGTAGAGATATGGCCTCGGAACACAGGAGACCGAAAGGTCAAACATGAGTCATATAGTAGATATGATCAACATGGAGATGTTCACCATTGAAGCCACCTCATCTCACGTGATGATTGGACTTGGGTTGGTGGATTTGGATCATGTCAAACTTAGACAACCCGAGGGATGTTGATTTGAGTGGGAGTTCTTTAGTAATATGATTAGTTGAACTCATTATCATGAACATAGTCAAAATGTCTTTGCAAATTATGTTGTAGATCAATAGCTCGCGTTGTAGCTCCCCAGTATTTTGATACGTTCCTAGAGAAAACTAAGTTGAGAGTTGATAGTAGCAATTATGAGGACTGGGTCCGTGATCTGAGGATTGTCCTCATTGCTGCACAGAAGGCTTATGTCCTCGATGCACCGCTCGGTGCGTCACCACCTCAACCGTCGTCTGTGGATGTTGTGAACATCTCGCAGACACGTTCTGATGACTACTTGATAGTTTAGTGCACCATGCTTTACGACTTAGAACTGGGGCTCCAAAGATGTTTTGAACGCAATGGATCATATGAGATGTCTGAAGAGCTGAAATTGGTATTCCAGATTCATGACCGTGTTGAGAGGTATGAGACCTCCATGCCCAGTTATGGGACCGCCGCTCTATTCTCGTGTTGGGCGACCGCCCCCTTGCGAGCTGCGGCGCGCTCCGCTAAGGCCTTCTCCACTGACACCGCCTCCTCGAGGCATCGGGCGGCCTCTCCCACATCCTGGATCACCCCTTTGAGGAGATCCTAGATCTTCTGGACGGCCTCCACGCTTTCCCTTCACACGACATCGACTTGGCGGCAACCTAGCTCGGCTGCGACCACGTTCAGCTGCCGCCAGCCTCCCGCCAGGCACTCCTGCTCCTAGCAGAGGTTCTCCTCCTCGGCCATAAGGTCGGCCTCCAGGGAGATGAGGGTCGATCGAGCAGAGTCCCATTCCACAGTAGGGTGCTGTGGCTCACCGGGATTAAAGCCCAAGACGTGCCCGACCCCTCCTTCTCCGCCCTCGACGGCCCTGAGGGCCCGGGGGATGCTACGCTATCAGACCCGCCCGGGTCTCCACCTAAGGGGGCCTCATTCCCCTGCAGGCGCACAGGATCTTGCTCGACCTCCTCCTTGACTCCTGCTCGTACTAGCAGCTCGGCCGTGTGGGAGGGCTGGGTGTGGCCGCCTCTGGCTCATGGCGCCCTCACGATCGTTCGAGGCTTGTGGTGGCCGCCACGTTTGTGCATGCCTCCCCGTTGGTGCGAACCTCTTTCGGAGGCTCTCCTCCTTCGACAGGAGGGAAGAATCCTCGGGTGGCAGGGCGGAGGCCGTGGGCTCTTCCTCGGCGACTCCACTGCACTCCTCAGGGGTCGGCGGGGGCGCTGGCGTGTCGTCCGCTCCCAACTACCGTTGAGCCCCGGTCGACCCCGCGACATCCACGTCCCGGGTTTCCTCCTTCCTGTTCTTCGGCGGGGAGCTTTTCCTTCATAGTTGGGTATCAGGCCAGGCCTAGCAAGCTGAAGCGGTGAGTACGAGGAGTGCGCAGGGCAAGGAGACTTACTCGTCTCTAGGGACCCATCGCCTCCTCTTCAGCTTCCCTCCCGCGCACCTGCTACCGCTGCTTCCCGAGGTTCGTTGGGGCCTCCTCCTAGGGCCCCCTCGTGAGGCCTGCCTAGGACCCCTCCAGAAGCCTCTGCAGGCGATATCACCCCACTAGGCGGAGGGCTTTCCGTGCCAAGGGACTCCTCCCCCGGGGCATAGACCGCCGGGCCCCAGCTCGGGACCCCCCACCGTTGCTGCCACCACCGTTGTAGGCCCCCGTCGTCGGCTGGCGGCGGACCGGCGAAGGTGTCGTCACCTCGCTCTGGGCGTCGTCCGCGGCCACCACCTTGACTTCATCGCCGCCTCCAAGGAAGGGTAGCACCTGGATCGGGTTGTCATGGGGCCCCATATGACCCGTGGGCACCAGCCCCCACTAATCAAACAGCGACAAGCCTGCCCGCGCGTCCTCCCAGTTTCCGAAGCAATAGATTGGAGCCACCTCTGGCGACGGAAACGGCGTCCTCACGACAAGGAGAACATTCACCAGCCCCTACACCACCTCCGGGGCGAGGCGATCGGCGCTCAGCCTCATGGGGTCCCCCAGGCCCGAATGAGTCCATACCGGATGTGCGCTCCTCTGGAGGGGAGCAATGCACTTGCGCACGAACTCCTTAATTACCATGCCCGCTATGAGCCCACCGGCTTGTAGCACCCGCATTCTTGCCATGACTGGCTCCAGCGTCGCGTCAGTCAGTTCGGCGTGCCCCCACCGAAAGCTCTGCACCGCTAGCGCCTCAGGGATTTCAAGAAGGGGGATGTACTGGCACGCGTCCATGTTGACCGAGCGCTGCCTGAAGCCTTCCACCACCTCGGAAAGCCGCATGTCGATGATGTGCGTGCGCATGCCTGCGGCCATATGGAATGACACGCAGGCCGAGCACTGGTCCATCGCGGTCAGTTGGAGGTAGAAGAACTTCCAAAGAAAAGCCACAGACGACATCACCCGCAGGAAAGCCTCCCAGAGGTAGGCGAAGACGGAAAGAAGGAGGACCGAGCTCGGGTGCAGGTGCAGCACATGGACCTTTTAGTGGCTGAGCACGACATTGAAGAAATCACAGATGCGAGGCACCAACCCTGCGAAGACAGAGAATAGGAACATCGTTCCCTCTCGCTGAGCCGTGGGGCGCAACGCCGGCTAGATCTTCGTTGCCCTGTTCCCGTTGCGGGCGCCGGCTGTCATCGGCAGCACCTTGTCTAGGTCCTCTTCATTGAGGATCACAGATTTTAGCAGTGCGGGACCCAGCCCCGGCGGAACCGGCGGCCTCATTTGGCCGCTTTCTTCTTCCCTTTCTTGCCTGGGGCCATGGCGGCAGAGAGATTTGAAGTTGGAAGAGAAGGAACAGAGGAGCTGCTCGCGCGCAAGAAGAAGGGCGAGTTGGGGATGGCGGAACAATGATGTGGTTGCACCCTGCACGGGCAGGTTTTATCACCAGGGCAGCGGTTCCGAGGCGTCATGGGGAGTGGGTGCATTCTGCCCCATAAAATCCGCCACGCGTCGCCTCCAGGCCCGGCAACTCAATGGGCCCCGCATCGTTTCGTCCCTAACGGGTGGAACGTCCGCACCATGGCCCCGAGGGTACTGTCGGCCCAATGGGAACTAGGGTACTATGGCCAGTCTGTCGCTGGTCCCGAGGACGACACTTGGGCCGACCCAAGGAAGATGGCCATGCCCCGACCGCTCCGAAGGCAGCCTCCTCGCGAGGGGCAAGCCTCTCGAGGCCTCTTGCCGCCAGATCAAGCCCTGCCGAGGCCACTGAGCACTAGATTGCCTTGCAAGGCTCCCCTCACGAGGCCGCCTCATGAAGCAGGTCATACGACGCCAGCTGCGGGGCTCCCGGCCCATCACATGGATGACATCCCGCTATCAGGATAAGGACGGCGAGGCATGACCGAAGCCAGTTTCCTCTTTGGTAATTAAAGTAGAGCGCATGCTGCCTCCCCCAAAGCAGGTTCCCAAAGCTTGCCATTCCGGTTAAAGAAGACCATGCTTACGCGGCTCGCCACGACGGAGGTCATCATCGAGCCCACCGTCGCGTCAGGATGGCTACTTTGGCAAGCGGAGGCCGCCTTTAGTCAGGATAGGCCTGGGCGCATGTCCCCCTTTGAATTGCCACCATGTGGCACCCTTTCCCACTCAAATTTCAGGGAAGAGGACCAATGCACTACGACAGGGGCAGGGCTGCTTCCATGTAAGGGTATCGAGCCATTTGCTCCCCCACACCCAGTGTACCTCGAGCCACCCCATTGCAGAGCAATCCAACACAGGCAGGAGTAGGGTATTACACAACACGGTGGCCCGAACCTGGTGAGGGAGTCCTGGTTTAAGGGGTCCTCGGGAGGCCGACCTATTTCTTATGGGCCGGACTGTATGGGCCGCATACCGAGCACTGGATTGATCGAAGGCCCTGTCTCCAGGAAGGAAGCTTCGAGAATTGTGGCGTATTCTCCACGTTTGGAGTAGCGAATAGGCATGTTTATCCCTTTGACGTGTAACCGACCATGTGTAAACCCTAGGTACCCTCGGCGTCTATATAAGCCGAAGGGTTTTAGGTTGCAGGCCAACAGAACTCATCTAGGGTTTTAGTCATATGATCTTGAGGTAGATCAACTCTGTAACCCTTATACCATCAATATAATCAAGCAGGACGTAGGGTATTACCTCCATAGGAGGGCCCGAACCTGGGTAAACATCGTCTCCCACTCCTCCTGTTACCATCGATTCTAGTCTCACAGCTCGGGACCCCCTACCCGAGATCCACCGGTTTTGACACCGACAATGGTGCTTTCGTTGAGAGTTCCGCTGTGATCGTCAAAGAAATCGATGGCTCGCCTTGTCATCAACGAAGAGGTCCGCAATACGGGCACTTTCGTCCCTGGACAGATCTTCGCTTTTGGCAGCATTGTGCTGCACGCCGACCCGACCGGCCATCTAGGCCGTGTTGGAAGTTTCGCCCCTGATCAAGAGATCAGATTCGGGAACCTGGAGTTCCCCGTAGACTCTCGGGGCGACCTATCACTAACCGGGCTTGCGGCCTTGCCTGCCAGGCCCGAAGACTCTAAGGCTTTAACCTCAGATCCATCTTTCAGTCCCGCCCACGGAATCTACCCCGGCGAGGACCCAACTTTCAGTCCGGATTCGGTCATAGTGCCGGATGTTCGGACACCTGTTCTTGCCAAACACTCCCCCTGTGCGGACGCATCGGAGGTTAACTCCGGAAGCTCTGAGCAGGCCGGTCCGATCGAGCTCTCGATACTCAACGAGGCCCTAGATCGGATCTCGTCGATGAAGATTGCCGACAACCCAACCCCGATCTGTGCTCGGATCGGGCTTAAGACGGGTCAGGACGAATTTTTTGTCCCACCCACCACCCACTTAGTAGCCACTGTCGAGGATTTAACCGACCTGTTGGACTATGCCTCTGAGGAGGCAGATTACATGGATGAGGAGGATCACGCCCTCACCCCGTTAACACCGGGCGGTGGACTGCCACCTCCACATACGACGTCTACATGGTGGACACTCCGAAGAACGATGGCGACAAGTCGGATGAAGCGCCGTCAAGACGCCGAAAGCCGCATAAACGGTCAAAAGGGAAAAAGGGAAGAAGAGCTATCGATGGCACCAGGGGCGGAGACACCCCGGAAGACCCCGACAATCCCGAAGTCCCCGAACACCCGTTAGAGGGTCAGGAGAGGCCGGAAGACCGGCGCAACCCCGACGATCTACATGATTCCGAGGACGACAATTACCTCCCCCCTGTCGAGAAGGAGGACATCCCGGAAGCCAATGACTTCTCCATCCCTGATAATCTTGAAGATCAGGAGCTGTTTAGGCAACAGCTTATAGCCACGGCCCGCTGCCTGAAAACAAAAGAACGGCAACTTAATGCCGAGCAAGACGACCTCAACGATTGATGGACGAGAGTCCACTCAGCTGTGGAAGGATATGGTACCGGTCTATCAGACCAACCTAAAAGCTACCCACGCAGAAGGCTGCTGCCACAATTCGATGCCGAGCTCACTGATACGCCGTCCCCTAAACAGACACCATACGACAAGCCAGACCGCCCTCCTCGAGGACGAGACAGGACGGCTGACAACACCGGCTATAGGCCGACGATACCCCGTAGACGGGGAAAGGAGCCGCTAGATCCCGATGACAGGTTCGACCTGCGACACGACCTGGACGACAGAGCAGGTCGTACGCAATCCATCTACGGATCCAGAGGATACTCACCCGATGGACGGGAAGGGTACCGACCTTGGCTCGACCACAACCATAACGGACAGGAACAAAACCGGGCTAGGACAGACGTCGATCACTGGCGCGTCATAGCCTGGGTTAGAGGCGCTGCCCACCCACTGTGCTTCACGGACGAGGTGATGCAGCATCAGTTCCCGGAGGGGTTTAAACCCGTAAACATAGAAAAATACGATGGGACAACTTACTCAACCGTATGGATCGAGGATTTCATCCTCCACATCCACATGGCACGAGGAGATGACCTCCACGCCATCAAGTACCTACCCCTGAAGCTCAAGGGGCCAGCTCGGCACTGGTTAAATAGCCTCCCCGAAAACTCTATTGGGTGCTGGGAGGACCTAGAGGATGCATTCCGATCTAACTTCCAGGGCATTTATGTTCGGCCGCCGGACACCTCCGACCTAAGCAACGTCGTCCAGAAGCCAGGAGAGTCCGTGCGGCTATTCTGGAATCATTTCTTAACCAAGAAAAACCAGATCGTGGACTGCCCGGACGCCGAAGCAATAGCCTCTTTTAGGCACAATATTCGGGATGAATGGCTGGCTCGTCAGCTCGGCCAGGACAAACCAAGGACAATGACCGCCCTCACATCACTCATGACCCGCTTTTGCGCAGGAGAGGATAACTGGCTAGCAAGACGTAGCCACAACCCCGAAGACCCCGGAACCTCCGAAGTTCGGGATGGAAACGGGAAACCGAAGCGCAACAAGAACAAGCACCGGCACAATAATAGTGATGCCGATGACACGGCTGTTAACGCCGGCTTCCGCAACTCCCGGCCTGGGCAGCGGAAGAAGCCTCCTAAAGGCAATCGCGACAGACCCACCGCGCTGGACAAGATCCTGGAGAGGCCTTGCCAGATCCACGGCACTCAAGAGAAGCCCGCCAACCACACCAACCGTAATTGTTGGGTCTTCAAATAGGCCGGCAAGCTCGCATCCGAGGACCAAGGCAAGAGCCCACGCAGCGAGGACGAGGATGAACCCCGTGGTCCGATCGGTGGCGGACAAAAGAAATTCCCTCCAGAGGTAAAAACAGTAAATATGATATACACCACCCATATACCCAAAAAGGAGAGGAAGCGCGCCCTTCGAGATGTCTACGCCATAGAGCCTGTAGCCCCGAAGTATAACCCATGGTCGGCATACCCGATCACCTTCGATCGACGTGACCACCCGACCACTATCCGTCATGGGGGTTTGGCCGCCCTAGTCCTAGACCCCATCATAGATGGGTATCACCTCACTAAAGTCCTAATGGACGGAGGAAGTAGCCTCAATCTGATGTACTCAGATACGGTGAAAAAGATGGGCATAGATCCGTCAAGGATCAAGCCCAGCAACACTACCTTTAAAGGAGTGATCCCAGGCGTCGAAGCCCGGTGCATGGGATCTGTAAGCCTGGGAGTAGTGTTCGGCTCGCCTGATAACTTTCGAAGCGAGGCCTTGATCTTCGACATCATACCTTTCCGCAGCGGCTATCACTCCCTGCTCGACCGTACAACGTTCGCTCGCTTTAACGCCGTCCCGCACTACAGATACCTCAAGCTCAAGATGCCCGGCCCCAAGGGGGTCATTACTGTCAACGGCAACACAGAGCGCTCCCTCCGGACTGAGGAACATGCGTTGGCCCTGGCGGCCGAATTCCATTATAATGATGATCAACAAACGCCGACATCTGCCGCAAAGGCACCCAAAGCTGGGAAGCGAGCTCGGTCTCAACCCGAAGTACCAGAACATTCTTCTCCCAATAAATAGGGATTCGCCCCCCATCACACAGCCCTAGAACCGGCAAAGTACGTGCCGAGGAGGCACAACTTCGCGCTCAAAATTCCATGGGTAGCGGTGGGGAAAAATTATTAAAGGGTAAGTGTCCGGCTGGACCGAACTATCACCATCCACATGTCTTCGGACACACTACAGGTACCATAGAGTACCTGCTATGGCGTAAAGCTCATTCACATTTCAGCGACTTCTCAAGACTTTTCTCCAAAGTCCGCTCGCCGAACATTACACCCATCGCGGTATACAACTACTTGGGAGACACAGGAGCGGACAAGCGACATGGCACATCGAGAATGTCAGGTCACCTATTGAAGACCCTTGGAACAACCCCTCCTGTAAGGTTTATATTTTATTTTTTAATACCTGTAAACAGTTGTATCGGCAATTTGAATAATAAGAGTTGTTGAGTAAAATACAGATGTATCATGCATGATTGTTTCGCTGTTTTTGGCGCATTGTCTATTTTCCCTCTCTTCTTGCGAACCTACTTGGTATACTATACGATGCAACCGGCTAATAGACCGGGGGCTCGAACTAAAGAAAATCGCCTTAAGCACAACTGATTTTTGCGTTCGGCGTCTTGGAATTCCGCTTTATACGCATTGGTTCCGAACTATGTCTTGGGTCAATAGTTGGGTTGCCCGGCTCCTGTGCTTGCCCCATTATGTTCCGCTCGTTCGGCTAAAAGGGCAAAGGGAGAACCACTGCGATTGTTCTTCCGGCTAGCCTGGTCAAGCACCTCAGCGGAGAAAGCCGAAAACTGACTGTCATGGTATGCGAGAACTGGTCTGCGAATCCGAGCTTAACTAAATCTCGTCAGAGGTTATCCCGTGTCATACGACGGGTTTGGTATTAGTACAAACCATGTGATATAGGCTTTGGCCACGGATCATCCGAACATCACAAACACCTGGGGGCTAGTCATCAGCCCCCCGCACTCCTTTCTCGCGCCCCTACGGCTAAGTGAAAGCAATAAAGCATTATGGTCGATTGCCTTGTCCGACCCACACTACCGCCTTCGGGTACCGATAGCTCGGCTAAGGGTCACTGTGCGTTGGCAGAGACACCCCGCGTAGTATCTGCATGGGGGCTGAAGCCGACATCTCGCAGCTTTCAGTTTTAACGGCCACACAGGATTTATAAAGGATGCAAAACACGTAAGACATGATAAACCATGCATCTTAAATGTAAACGCGTTAAAAGGTCTTCGGACATATTACAACGCTTTACTCATACTTGTTCTCTCTCGAACACTGCGACTCTATCGCCCGAGCACCGTCCATTACTCCGGAGAAGTACAGCTCGGGACACCTATGCTCCTTTCCAGGAGGCGGAGGGGCTGTGGCTATCTTCATCGGATCCAGCCCCGGCCAGTGCACCATGACCTTCGCAAAGGTCATCCGAGCAGCTTCGATACAGGAGGACCGCCTTAGCACGTCGATCCAGCGCGAGGCGTCGCTCAGCTTCTGCACCAGGCCGAAGTAGCTGCCCGGCAGTGGCTCGCTGGGCCATAGCCGGATACAGAGATCCTTCATGTCCGGCTCCGCCTTCCGGTGTAGCTCCATCAGCTGCTTCAGCTGCTCCACAAGGAGAGGAGAGCGCTCGGGGGCTTCAAACTGCGCCCAAAACAGCCGAGCTTCATCTCCTTCTCCCCGCGAAGCATAGAACTGGTTCGCGTCCGCTGTGCACTTCTGGAGGTCCGAGCAGGTGCCTGAGGAACGCCATACTTGGGTAAGCAACTCGAACTTGCTATCTCCGAAGACGCACTGCAATAAATATGGCTTACCATCCATGATAGCCTTGGCCTGGCTAACTTGCTCTTCAAAGGACCGTCTATCCACCTGCTCCTTTTGAAGATTGGTTTTCAGGGTGGATAGTTCGGTGGCCTGCTCCTTGCCTTTCCGCTCAAGGTCCTCGCACTTTTGGCCGGCGTCCTTGAGCTCCTGTTGAATTTCCTCCACCCGAGCCTCGTGCTTGTCGCTGGTGGCTCTTAAGGCGGATAGCGCGGTAGCCGCTTCTTTGGTCGCCGCCCTCTCAACCGCAGCCTCCTGCTTCACCTTCTCAAGCTCGGCCTTGAGCTTCTCAATTTCCTTCGCCGAGGCTGCGTAAGCATTAAAACATATCAAAAATACTGCGTTGACAGCACGGTAATGAAGAATTTGGATACTATAATCCGGCTTACCTTGCACCTCGTCGAATCTCTTGTTCAGAGCGTCAAGCTCGTCTTCGGAGCTTTTGAGCTTCCGATTTAGCTCGTCCAGCTCGGCAGCATTAGCAGCTGCCGCCGTCGACGAAGCCTGTAAAAAACAAAACCATATCAAGTTACATGGGTTCAAACCTTCCGAACTATCATACATATGATCCTATGTCCGGTCCTCTTAAGAGCTGTTAGAACGTTCCGAACGAATATTGTCCTGTACATAGTTCGGATAATGATCTATGATTGACCCCCAGGTAAGTTTTAACAAACTCACCTAGGGTTCGGGGGCTGCCATGTATATAATAATAACTCAAAGAAATTAATATTTCACAAACAAAGCCTTACGTGGTTTACTTGAAAGCCCGTCAGGAGACCGTTGAAGGCCTCCTTCAGTCCGCTGTCTACGGACTGAATGCTCTGCAATACCGCACCCATAAGGGTGCGGTGCTCCCCGGAGATGGAGGCGCTAGACAACCCATTGGTCGGCGGCGCAGGTGGGGATCGGTTGACCCGATCTCCAACCGGGGATTGAACCGGTGCCTCCGGAGGCATGGTGCGCTCCGGAGACAGCCTTGGAGGTGACTGGACATCTCCTCGTCCGGTCTCCTCAGTATCCGGGAGGGGCTTCTCCCCCGGGTCTTCGACGGCCCAGGTATTAGCCTCGACCATGACGTCATCGCCCCCACCTCCAATGTCCGGCTCCAAAGGAGCCTGTTGGGATGACACCTCCAGGGCATCCTTCGCGGCGCCCGGAGAAGAGGGGTGCGACGCGGTCCGGCTCTCCGCTAGCTTGGCGGGCGGGGTCTCCCCATCCGAAACCTGATCGGTGGGGAGAACACGCGGTGGGCTGCAAGTCAATAGGCATTCACATGTTAGTAACATTCAAAACTTAGCACTAATAGCTCAGGAGGTCTTCGGATTTTTACCTTCGAGCTGGGGGCTTGACTGATGCGGAGCATCCCAACATCATCCCCATGGACTCTACACCATCACATCAAGCCACAAAGGGACCCATGACTAGAGCCCGGGCACGTGCTATCGAACACGAGGTGACATTTCTCCTATACGATTCTCTCTTTGATGTTCACGGAACTTGGATGCTACCTCAATCGGAGACTCTTTGCATGATTAGGTACAACGGAGAGGGCCTATGAGATGCTCGGAGTGAAGACCAAGTCCCCACGGAGAAGGACGGACAAGGGCAACAAAGGAGAGCTGGAACACCCTCCAGGCCCCGGACATCCGGCCACGAGCCCGGACATCCGGCCCCTCGAGACTGCTCCAGCACCAAGAGCCAGCAGCAGAAGCTACAGGCGCCGGACATCCAGTCCCAGCCCGGACATCCGGCCCATGGGCCCGGAAATCCGGCCCCTGCACAACCGAACCGGATGGAAACGGCAAAAACAACCCGGACATCCGGCCCCTGGCCCGGACATCCGGCGCACCTCGAAGCCCCGGACATCCGGCCCCCGCCCCGGACATCCGGCATGGGGCCCCTGCGCCCACGGCTCTCTGACCAGCCCCCGGCCGGATATCCGGCCCGTGCCCCGGACATCCGGCGTCTCCCGAAGCCCCGGACATCCGGCCCCTGGCCGGACATCCGGCGCCTGCGTGCGCGCACAGAAGGACCTGAGGCCCATGTATCCCTCTCTCTCGCCCCCTTTTCCACTAGCACTATATAAAGGACCCCTCTCCCTCTTTCTAGGGTTAGCTTAGGTTTAGCGAATACACTTGTTGAGCCTAGCTCCATTATCTCCCTTCCCTTGTGGAGCGACTACCCTCTACTTGAGAAGATCCGGAGTGATGCCAAGGCCCCTATCTAGGGAAGATCCCTAGTGGATTCAAGACCTCCTCCTTCGGAGCGAGGAGACTACCGTTACGTGTATCCTTTGGTTGTTTGTGGACCGTGATTCTCATGTACTCGGGTGATTCTAGTGGATGTGTGATCGTGGATCGTTCTTGAGTGTTTTCCTTTTGTGATTTCCCCCTCGTGTTCTTCGTGTTCTCCGCGTTCCCTCACAAATCCACCTCCAATTCGTGAAAGATCGACGCACACGGGCGTGCCCCGTATTATATTGGTATCTAGAGCCAAGGTTTCTCACGAATTTGGAGTCCCCTCCCCCGATTTCTAGCCAATTTTGTTTTGTTTTGACCTAATTTTGAAAATCCCCACAAAAATAGCCATACCCAAATTTCTTTGGTTCATTTGATTTGAGGAGATTTTCTTGATTTGGATCCGTGGATTTCGTTGTGGACAGGTAGATCTAGCATTTCCCCACCATCCCCATCATTTTCCACCGTCAAATCGTCCCAATTTTGCCAAAAAAAATCGTGTTCTTCCTCTAGTTCATAGGGTTCCTGAGATTGGATCTGTTTTCGGGAGGCCCGGACATCCGGCCCGACCCCCGGACATCCGGCCCGCCGGACATCCGCCCCCTGGAGCACAGCAAAGCTGTTTTGGCCTCCGGTTTCGAGAGTTTTTGTTTCTTTTCCGCCATTTCTTCCGCAACCCATTTGCAATTGAGATTTTGAGTCGCGAGCCTCGCCACTTCCTATGGTGTTTTGGCTAAGTAGGAGTGGTTCTTCATCGACATCGCCGCTCCTCATCGCCCCGGATCGTCGCCAACCAACTCTTCATTGACACCAACCGTAAGCAAGGACGGTAACCGCGACGACACTCTTGTCTATATCCTTGCCATTGCATTGTTACCCCGAGCCTATTTGCGTTACTTGCCTATCGAGACTAGCCGTTGAGTATTGCCGGGCTATGCTACTTGTGCATGTTAGTGATACATACTCCGCATAGCTTCAATTGCGTGCATATATCTTAGTATCATCTTTTGTGTTACAACATAGTACCCGCATACATAATTGCTATCTTGGTGTGCACGTCCCGCATTGTGACCATACAAATCATCATTGCAAAAGAAAAGAGAAGCAAAGCTTTTAAGCAAGAGCAAAAGTGCAATAGCATCGCAAGTTTCGCATAGCATACTTGATCATCTTGGATCACTTGAGCGAGTGACACGTGCCGCATACACATATAGCAAGTAGGAAATAGGTAGACGACACTTTTGGGTCATAGTAGGGTGTGCACAAGTGCGTATCGTGCCCATTGGAGCAATCGTGCTACCGTCTCTCTAGTGTTGTGCAACAAGAACATTTTCCGTGGATTCCACATTTTGGCTCATCCTTGGTTGCATGACCCCATTTGTCTACCGTGTGTGTGTTTCTGTGTACAATCATTGCTATTAATCTACATTGTCTCACTTGCGAAGTTTTTGAATCTATTTCAACATTATTGAATCTTATCTTTCGAATTGCTTGAAATTTGTGCCACTATCCTAACCAAGCTACTCCATAAGCCTTATTTGTGTAGGTGTGAGAAGGACGATCTTCGGTACTAATTCTACTATTTTCATACTTGTACATTGAGTAATCTTGATTCACTCTCAACTTTTGGATCGGTAATTGGTATTGTCTTCTTACTCTTCCACTTATATATTCTTGAGTGATATGGATAGGAACATCATGTCGAACCCGACATTCGAGGAGCATGACGACGACGCGAACACCCACGTCACCAAGTTGCACTTCTTCGGCGCAAACAAGGCAATTACTCAAGCGCAACATGCATTGAATGACTGCATCGACAACCTCGCCACCGACTTGCGCGAATCTGAGGCGCGCACACGGGACTACCTTGACACCAAGCTATCAAGCCAAATGGAGGAACTTCGGTCCTTGATGGTCAACCGCGCTCCCACTACTTTGACTACGTCAAGACGGCGATCAAGCCAACACGCATCGGAGTACTCTTCCGACGCAAGCCCCCGGCGAGCACATGTTCACCACCAAGACGAACACTCTGGCCCAAGTTCTCCACAAGGTCATCACTGTCAAGACAATCCATTTCATGCCAATGGATTGCACGATCGCGTCTGCGCTCGATAACGTCGCCGCCAACAAGAACAAGCCGCGTTGGAGCAAGAATATCAACGCCATGAACAAGACCAGCGCCGCCGAGAAGAAGAACAACATCACCGTCATGAACGAGCGCTTGAAGCACATCACGCTTTACAAGAAGCTACTCGTGCCTTGGAGGAGCGCAATCGCCAAGCTCATCTCGAGCAACAAGCACTTCGCCAAGCACAACAAGAAGACCTTCGTCGACAATAACAAGAAGAAGCCAATCGCCAAGAGAAGCTCCACGAGAGGCGCAACCAAGTGCGTCCACCTCGTCGCCGTCCTCAAGATCATCGTGACGACCCCGACCATCACAATGAGCAAGGACAAGATCAACGTCATCAAGCTCAAGGCAATGACAATGAGGACCCACCTCCAAGACAAGGATTTCGGCATCACAACAACAATGATGAACAACGCTTCGGCAAGCTCAAGTTCACAATGCCAAAGTTTTCTGGAAGTAACGATCCCGAAGACTACTTGTCATGGGCTCTCAAAGTTGACAAGATCTTTCGTCTCCACAACTATGATGAAGAGAAGAAGATAGCCATGGCTTCACTTGAGTTCCAAGACTATGTCCTTATTTGGTGGGAACAAGTGATTGAGCGAAGAAGGGAGAGAGGTGAACCTCCTATCACCACTTGGGCCCAAATGAAGGATCTCATGCGAGCTCGTTTTGTGCCTACACATTACAACCGGGATCTCTTCAAGAAGCTCCAATAACTCAAGGAAGGAACCAAGTCCGTAGAAGAGTACTATCAAGAGATGGAGATTGCTATGATCTGAGCCAATGTCAAGGAAGATGACGAGCAAACAATGGAACGTTTCTTGAATGGCCTCAACTACCAAGTCAAGAAGATAGCCGACTTCCAACCTTAATCCAACCTACTTGAGCTCGTGCACCAAGCAACCAAGGCGGAACGACAAGTGCAAGATGACTACAAGTACTCCAAGTTCTCCTCCAAGACCTACGGCTCAAGTGCTCAAGCTACTTCAACAACGACAACTTCAACTACGAAATCTCCAACATCTACCGGCGACAAGTCAAGCTACAAGGACAAGACGACTTCGTCAAGCCGACCAACCTCAAGCAGCTACAAGCCAAGGGCTTCATCCTCTACACCGACACCGGATGCTACCGCCAAGTCAAGCTCTATCAAGTGTTTCACATGCCAAGGGCGAGGCCACAAGACCTTCGAATGCCCTACCAAACGCAACATGATCCTCCTCGACGATGGCACTTATGACTCTATGAGCGACGACGAGATGCAAGCATTGGAGCAAGTGGCCATACATCGCCAAGTGAATGAAGATGAAGATTCGCAAATCTTTTGCAACAATGATTCGAGTCCCGCTCTCGTTGTCTCCAAAGTTTTGACGCTCCAACAACAAGAAGACGAGGAGCAACGTTGCCACATCTTCCACACCAAGGCGGGCATCCAAAGAAAGTCCGTCAAGGTCATCATCGACGGAGGGAGTTGTCACAACTTGGCAAGTGAAGACCTTTGTTCCAAGCTGCAATTGGTCAAGAAAAAGCACCCTCGTCCCTACAAGGTCCAATGGCTTAGTGATTCCGGCACACTCCAAGTTGACCACACCGTGGAAGTTTCTTTGAAGCTAGGCGCTTATGAAGACACTTTGGAGTGTGATGTGGTTCCAATGTCCGTTTGCCACCTCCTACTTGGTAGACCTTGGCAATTCGACCGTGGCATCACACATAACGGTCGGACGAATCAATATAGCTTCAAGATGAAGGGCAAGCAATATGTGCTCCGCCCAATGACTCCAAGCCAAGTCATCGCCGACAAGCAAGCTTCCTCCCATCGTGGAGATAAAAGTGAGAGAGTGATCCACCTCAAAGAGAGTGAGTGCTACAAGCCAAAAATGAGCGACTCCATAATGAGGGACATGAGAGATATAGTTCTTTTAGCCACCAAACGAGATTTGAGGGATGTGAGTGAGAGCCCATCGACCGTCCTTCACTATGTACTTGTGTGCAAAGATGAAGTCGTTCGGACTAACCCTTCACAACATCTTCCTCTTGTGTTATCTAAGTTGTTGCAGGAATTCCAGGATGTTTTTCCCGATGAGCTACCCCCGGGACTACCACCAAAACGAGGAATCAAACATCGCATCGACCTCATCCCCGTAGCACCGCTTCCTAACAAGGCTCCCTACCACGTCAACCCCGAAGAAACAAAGGAAATACAAAGGCAAGTCCAAAAACTCCTAGATAAAGGGCATGTACGCGAGAGCTTGAGTCCTTGTGCGGTTCCGGTTATACTTGTGCCTAAGCATGATGGTAGTATGCGCATGTGTTCCGATTGTCGTCCTATCAATGCTATCACCATTAGATATCGTCACCCAATTCCTCGCTTAAATGATATGCTAGATGAACTTAGTGGTGCCACTATATTTTCTAAGATTGACTTAAAAAGTGGTTACTACCAAATTCGCATACAAGAGGGTGACGAGTGGAAAACCGCATTCAAGACTAAATTTGGTCTCTATGGTTAGTGATGCCCATGGGCTTATCCGAACCCCCGGGTACGTTCATGCGTGTCATGCACTACGTGTTGCGACCACTCATAGGATATTGTGTTGTGGTCTACTTTGATGATACTCTTGTCTTTAGCAAGTCTCTTGAGGAGTATGCTACACATGTTCGTGATGTTTTGCAAATCCTTAGGAAAGAGCAACTCTATGCAAACATGGAGAAAGGCACATTTGGTGTTGAGAAGGTAGTTTTCTTGGGTTTTGTAGTATCTTCTAAGGGCGTTCATGTAGATGAAACTAAGATTGATGCTATTAAAACTTGGCCCACACCAACGAACTTGCAACAAGTGCGTAGCTTCCTAGGACTAGCCGGTTTCTATCGCCGTTTTGTCAAAGTTTTAGCACTATTGCATCACCTCTTCATGCTTTGAGCAAGAAGAATGCACCATTTATATGGGGTCCCTCACAAGACATCGCTTTCCACGAACTTAAAATTTTGCTCACTCATGCACCTTTGCTTGCTTTGCCCAATTTTGATAAAACATTTGAAGTGCATTGTGATGCTAGCGGTAATGGAATAGGTGGTGTGCTCATGCAAGACAAACGTCCTATCGCGTACTTTAGTGAGAAACTATCCAGCGCTCAACTTAACTACCCCATCTATGACAAGGAAGTATATGCTTTGGTGAGAGTCCTACATGTGTGAGAACATTACTTGCGCCCTCATGAGTTTGTTATCCATACCGACCACGAAACGCTTAAGTATTTAAAGGGTCAAACTAAGTTGAACAAACGACATGCTAAATGGAGTGAATTCATTGAGTACTTCCCTTATGTCATCAAATACATTAAGGGTAAGGAAAACGTTGTGGCGGATGCTCTTTCCCGCAAATGCATGCTAGTTACTCAACTTGAATTGAATGTTGTTGGTTTTGAACACATCAAAGACTTGTATGAGCATGATGCCTATTTTGCTAATCCTTATGCTAAGTGCCAAGTGAAAACTTGTTGGGAGAACTATTATATGAAAGATGGCTATCTTATGCGTGCTAACAAATTGTGTATACCCAAGTCTTTTCTTCGTCTGTTGATTTTGCAAGAGGCTCATGGTGGAGGACTTATGGGTCACTTTGGACGCGACAAGACATATGCCACACTATCCAACAAGTACTTTTGGCCCAACATGTTTCGTCATGTTGCATGCTTCACCAACCGATGCTCGACATGCCGCAAAGCTAAGTCCAAAGCTCAATCCCATGGTCTTTATATGCCTTTACATATACCTTTCCAACCGTGGGAAGACATTAGTATGGATTTTGTGCTTGGCTTGCCACGAACTAAAAATGGCCTTGATTCCGTTTTTGTAGTTGTGGATCGCTTTTCCAAGATGGCTCATTTCATTCCATGTCACAAGATAGATGATGCTTAACATATTGCAAATTTGTTTTGTAGGGACATCTTGCGACTACATGGCGTACCAAAGACCATTGTCTCGGATCACGACATCAAATTCTTGAGCTACTTTTGGAAGACCCTATG
Organism: Elymus sibiricus; assembly: GCA_039707655.1. NCBI lineage: Eukaryota > Viridiplantae > Streptophyta > Magnoliopsida > Poales > Poaceae > Elymus > Elymus sibiricus. Next base: position 161,034,908 of record CM077663.1, read on the forward strand.
CGCCAAGCTCGGAATCAAGCTTCTATTCTCTTCGGCATATCACCCTCAAACCGATGGACAAACGGAGGTGACGAACCGGACGCTATCCACTCTACTACGCGTGTTGATCAAGAAGAACATCAAGGAATGGAAAGATTGCCTCCCCATCGCCGAGTATGCCTACAACCGCGCAAGTCACTCCACCACCGGCAAGTCTCCGTTCGAAGTGGTTTACAGCTTCAACCCGTTGTCCCCATTGGACATCCTACCTCTACCACTCCAAGAGCGCGTCAACATGGACGCAAGTGCAAGGGAAAGCTACATCAAGAGGATGCATGAAGATACTAGGCGAACGATGGAATGTCAAGTGGAACGCGTCACCAACAAGCGCAACATCAACAAACACCCCATGGTGTTCCAGCCCGGTGATCTTGTTTGGCTACACCTTCGCAAGGACCGCTTCCCCAATGAACGCAAATCGAAGTTACTTCCTCGAGCCGACGGCCCCTTAAAGGTGTTGGCACGCTACAACAACAATGCCTACAAGATCGACCTACCACGCGACAAGTACAACGTGAGTGACACCTTCAACGTCACGGATCTATCCCCTTACCATGGTGATGAAGATCTTGATCCGAGGACGGATCTTCCCCAAGGGGGGGAGATGATGCGGAGCATCCCAACATCATCCCCATGGACTCTACACCATCACATCAAGCCACAAAGGGACCCATGACTAGAGCCCGGGCACGTGCTATCGAACACGAGGTGAGATCTCACCTATACGATTCTCTCTTTGATGTTCACGGAACTTGGATGCTACCTCAATCGGAGACTCTTTGCATGATTAGGTACAACGGAGAGCGCCTAGGAGATGCTCGGAGTGAAGACCAAGTCCCCACGGAGAAGGACGGACAAGGGCAACAAAGGAGAGCTGGAACACCCTCCAGGCCCCGGACATCCGGCCACGAGCCCGGACATCCAGCCCCTGGAGACTGCTCCAGCACCAAGAGCTAGCAGCAAAAGCTACAGGCGCCGGACATCCGGTCCCAGCCCGGACATCCGGCCCCGCCCCGGATATCCGGCCCATGGTCCCGGAAATCCAGCCCCTGCACAACCGAACCGGATGGAAACGGCAGAAACAGCCCGGACATCCGGCCCTTGGCCCGGACATCCAGCGCACCTCGAAGCCCGGGACATCCGGCCCCCGCCCCGGACATCCGGCATGGGGCCCCTGCGCCCATGGCTCTCTGACCAGCCCTCGGCCGGACATCCGGCCCATGCCCCGGACTTCCGGCATCTCCCGAAGCCCCGGACATCCGGCCCCTGGCCGGACCTCTGGCGCCTGCCTATGCGCACGGAAGGGCCCGAGGCCCATGTATCCCTCTCTCTCGCCCCCTTTCCACTAGCAATATATAAAGGACCCCTCTCCCTCTTTCTAGAGTTAGCTTAGGTTTAGCGAATACACTTGTTGATCCTAGCTCCATTATCTCCCTTCCCTCGTGGAGCGACTACCCTCTACGTGAGAAGATCCGGAGTGATGCCAAGGCCCCTATCTAGGGAAGATCCCTAGTGGATTCAAGACCTCCTCCTTCGGAGCGAGGAGACTACCGTTACGTGTACCCTTTGGTTGTTTGTGGACCGTGATTCTCATGTACTCGGGTGATTCTAGCGGATGTGTGATCGTGGATCATTCTTGAGTGTTTTCCTTTTGTGATTTCCCCCTCGTGTTCTTCGTGTTCTCCGCGTTTCCTCACAAATCCACCTCCAATTCGTGAAAGATCGACGCACAGGGGCGTGCCCCGTATCATTGACCCTAAGGTTCCTTTGAGGAACCCTCTCGAAGTCCTCAGACTCGGTATCCGAGTCCGAACTGTCGTCGGACAACACTACCTGTGTCCGGTGCGCTTTCTTCAGGGCGGGAGGAGGTACATCCTCTGAGGCGTCCGATGACGCCGCCCTCTTTCCTGTGAGGGGGGAAGCGCCTCCCCCACACCCTCGTGCTCCTCCTCTTGATTCGAGGAGGCGTGGGTTTCCTCGGACACAGCCCCTGGCTGGTCCCTGATGCGCAGGCCTGCTCGGCCTGGCTTCTTCTTCTGCTCCTTCTCTGGCGCCTTGTAAGGCACCACGACGCGCATCTCCGACAGCAGCTGAGACCTAGGGTCTTCGGGCTGTGGAGCCGAGCATTTGATGCCCGTGGCCTTGCTCAACCATTCCCGCAGAAGCAATTGGAAAGTACTTAGATTTTCTTCATTAAAAGAAAGCCGATCAAGCGAAACTGTGTTATACCTCGGAAGGGAGCTTATCGGCGCGCAGGCCCTGGTCCTCCTTCTTGGCTGGCCACTTCTCATGCGCCTTGAACAACGCCTTCCACAGCTTCTCCCGAGTGGTGCGGAAGAGCTGACGGATCGTAGGATCATCGTCAGTCCGGTAAGTCCACATAGGAGAGTCCTGGCGCTGGCAGGGGAGGATGCGCCGCCGGAGCATAATCTGGACCACGTTGGTCAGCTCGATGTTGTCCTTGATCATGGAGGCGATGCCCCTCTACAGGTCATCCACCTCGGTATCCAACCCCCAGTCGAGGCCCTTTCGGACCCATGAGGTCAATCTGGTCGGGGGGCCGGATCTGAATTCGGCAGGAACAGTTCCGCCCTCCTCCCTTGGCTCGGTGATGTAAAACCACTCTTTTTGCCAAGTCTTGATGGTGTCGATGAAGGTGCCGGATGGCTACACTGCGCGGGGAAGCTTGCTGATGACCGCCCCGCCGCAGTCTGCGTGTGCGCCTGCGACACACTTCGGCTTGATGTTGAAGATCTTGAGCCATAGTCCGAAGTGTGGCTCGACCCGCAAGAAGGCCTCGCAGACGATGATGAAGGCCGATATATGCATGAAAGAGTTCGGCGGGAGGTCGTGGAAGTCGAGTCCGTAGAAGAACATGAGGCCCCTAATGAAGGGGTGGAGCGGGAAGCTCAATCCTCAGATAAAATGAGGAATGAAAACCACCCTCTCGCCTAGTTTGGGGGTGGGGATCACCTGGCCCTCCTCCGTAGCATGGTGGAAGATATTGGCGGGGAGGTAGCCGGCGTCCTTGAGGCCCCGGATGTCCTGGTCTGTGACCGTGGAAGCCTCCCACTTGCCGTTGGAGCCGGAGCTGGCCATGGCTGAGCTCGGAGGAGGAAGGGTGGAAAACCTAGATCTAGGCTCTGGAAGCTCGGGAGATTGGGGAAGCAGGGATGCGAATGGGAAGTGCGCTTAAGCCTTGGGGTTTTCTTTCCCTTTTATTGGGCATGTTACCGGTTAGCCTCCCTTCACTGCGCCGTGAATCCCTCCGCTTCCCAAGATGTGCGTGCCGTTATACGCACATGATTAAACATATCCCGTGTGAAATGGAGCACGATCTGTGCATTAATGGATCGTGCTGATGAAAACGGCCTCGAACCGCGAATCGAGTCTTTACGACTGGTTCAGTGGTCGTGGTGGGCCATGACCTTTCATCTGAAAGGTTGTCAGGATCACTATTTACTCCTTGACGTTTGGCCTTCGGTACCGAGTTATTCTTGGTGTTCGGACGGTCAATGATCGGGAAAACTACACGTCGTCGGGGGCCGCACTAAACTCTGCCGATCACTATCTGGAGAAAGGAGCTCGCCCCGCAAGCCGAAGACTCTGATCATTTGAAGCAGCTGAAGCTTAGACCCTTGGCGTTGGAGGCTAGTTTGGGGGCTATTGAGGGAGTCCTGGTTTAAGGGGTCCTCGGGAGGCCGACCTATTTCTTATGGGCCGGACTGTATGGGCCGCATACCGAGCACTAGATTGATCGAAGGCCCTGTCTCCAGGAAGGAAGCGTCGAGAATTGTGGCGTATTCTCCACGTTTGGAGTAGCGAATAGGCATGTTTATCCCTTCGATGTGTAACCGACCATGTGTAAACCCTAGGTACCCTCGGCGTCTATATAAGCCGAAGGGTTTTAGGTTGTAGGCCAACAGAACTCATCTAGGGTTTTAGTCATACGATCTCGAGGTAGATCAACTCTGTAACCCTTATACCATCAATATAATCAAGCAGGACATAGGGTATTACCTCCATAGGAGGGCCCGAACCTGGGTAAACATCGTCTCCCACTCCTTCTGTTACCATTGATTCTAGTCTCACAGCTCGGGACCCCCTACCCGAGATCCGCCGGTTTTGACACCGACACCTGGGTAGCTCGCACGTCACTGTCATGTCTGGTGTGAGTGAGTGTGATCGTCGTGATCTCGCCGTAGTTGTCATCGAGTCGTAGGATGCCAAGCCAACCCCCACCCCCCAGTGTTCGAACCCTAGTTCTTGGAGAGGTTTCTTGGACGCAGATCCTAGACCCCGACAGTAACCGACACGCGGCAGCCACCATAACGGATCGCCGTTAAGCTATCGGGTGCCGGTTTTGGATCCGTTTCCGTTTAACAGCCCCGACCAATGACGATTTTCCAGGTGTCATTTTCTCATTCGCCCAAGGAACCACCTGTCAGCTCTGCATTGCGACATATGTCAGTTGTCCATTGGACAAGACGCGCCAATAAAATGTTGACACATGGCATGACCAACAATGGCCCATTTAGGTTAAAAGGGTCAGTCCAGTCAAAGGCCTGCAAGAGTTTGTCACATACTAGTGGGCCGGCCCATTAACAGCCTACCATGTTTTGGGCCAAAATATGGCCCATATTAGATCCAACCCATTAACAGTCCAATGTGTTGTTTGGACCATTGAAGGCCCAATTTATATTTTCGCATTTTAAAGGCTCGTTGAACAGTTTGACCCAGTTCAGCCCGATGTTTGTTTCAGCCTGTCAATGACCCGTGTTGCAATTGGGCTGTTTTCGGCACGGTTTCAGTTTCGTCCATTTAATGCCCCATGCTGCATTTGGGACATATTTCTCGTCCGAAGTGACTTTTGGCCTCTTAATGGCTTGTAGATTTAATGGATAAATTTTAGCCCAACCTGACTGTCACCGTATTATAGGCCCGTGATACCGTTGGGCCTAATTATGGCCCTCTTTGCATCTCGCCTGCTTACAACACATAATGTGATTGGGCCAACCAAGGCCCAAGATAAATTTTGGCATGTTAATGGCCCATCATGTAATTAGGCCAATCATGGTCCGAGGTATATTTTGGTGTTCGACACAATTCAGGCCCGATCTACATTTCAGCCTGTTAAAAGCCCATGGTATTTTCTGGCCCAACTAAGGTCCGCAGTTTACTCAGCCTGTTAAATGCCCAAAACTACTTCACGTTTACGCCAGCTAATGGCCTAAGATGATTATAGGGCCATGTTTTGGCCCATATATAGCAAGTTAAGGGCCGGCTATAGGATCGAAAATATGTCTTGAGGGGGGGTGATTAGACTACTCGATGAAATTAAAACTTTTCCTTTTCCCAATTTAGTTGTAGGAAAGTTTTAGCGATTTTACCAAGTCAGGAAACACCCTACACATGCAAGTCTATGAGTTGAGTAGTGGAAAGTAAAAACATTGCAAATGTATTTAAAGGAGGGATTTGAGAAATCGAATGCAATGAAGACACGGTGATTTTTTGGGGTGAATCAGATAGGTGGTGCTATCGTACATCCACGTTGATGGAGACTTCAACCCACGGAGGGTAAAGGTTACGCGAGTCCATGAATGGCTTTGTTGGTGTCAGTAAAACCATGGTATTACTAACATGGTAAGAAGAGCCTTGGACATGAAGGCATAGATATTTCTTCATCCGGAGAATACCTTTTGAAGACCCTGATGTGCCCGACGCACTAAATCCTGATTCGTCGGGGACAGTTCAAGAGGAGAATGCGGTTCACCTTTGGGAAGCCCTTCGCGGGGACTTCCCGGGAGGAGTAAGCTTTGACTCTGATGATCGTATGATGGCCTGTATTGGGGAACATTGCTGCCTGCGTTAGGTATGGACGAAGTTCGAATGACTAGCCCTTGAGTGTGGGCTTCGGCAGGACCCATGCGGCCCAAGACATGCACGACACCTACCGCTTGCAGCACTAAAGTGGTGGTACTTGACTACCGACCGACAAATAACAAAGGAGGCACGTAAGTGTCCGAGGAGTAATGCATAGACCCGGGAAGATGTCATCATCACTCGTACAAGCATGCCACAAGCAACCATGCCGTTTTGGTGCAGACTATGCTAGTCTACTCAATTGTATATTCAACCAATCAGAGCCTCTGACAAGGGCTCCCTCAGCACTATAAATAGGGGAGACCGAGGCCTCAGAGGGGTCGATCTTTTCACCATTGTAACACACATTGTAGTTCCCTACCATTGCATTACAATACACCAAGAAGGTGGCCCGAACCTCGGTAGTTCTTCGTGTTCATCCACCGCATTCTATTCGCGACTTAGGATAGTTGGACGTGTTCAGTCCCCGACCAAACTCTCAAAGAGTTGTTGCTCACAACTTATGTGTAGGTTCTTAGAAACTGACATTTGGCGCGCTAGGTAGGGGACTGAGGCATTTTCAGCTATCTTGGTTCACTTCCTTCGTTCCTCCAAGCACATGATCCGGCAAGCGCTCCGCTAAAGATGGTGCGGGATAGGATTCCTCGTCGTACAACGCACGCCCAGGTGCACCGACCTGGGCAGGACCACATTGACTTCCCTCTTGCACCTTCGATAGAGGACTGGGGAGCAACTTAGGAGCTATGTCGCTTATTTTTGCCAGCTCCACGCACAGACCTGAGGCATTCCAGAGGCTGCTATCGTTATGGTGTTCTTCAAGAACGTCAACACCCTTGGGGTCTGCGTGAAGCTCGCAACACAGGCAGTGACGACCGTGGCGGATCTCTACCGTGTGGCACGCCAGTGCGTTCGGTTTGTGGAGGCTAGTACCTACCCGGGTCTTGCCGCTTTCATCGCACTGAGCCAGTTCTCCTAGGAGCAGTCGTTCCTGTCAATGGTATCGAGAATGCCTAGTCGCCATCGCAGGAGGGACCCGCCGCCTCGAGCACCCCTGTTCGAACCGGGTCGGCTGCAGCGCCGGCCTCCCCGGCAGGACTAGCCGTGGTGGCGTAGGCCAAGGAGCCAGAGAAGACCTCATTTGCCATCGAGATCGCCTTTAGTGGGGACACATCCTACAACATCTCCATAAAGGCGGACTACTCTGTCGCGTAGGCCTGGGAGTTATGCCTGATTTCCTGAAACGTGGCGAGTTGCTGCTTCACTAGATGATGCACCGATAGGAGACCACTGACCGTACGGTATCCAACTACCCGCGGCAAGCCCAGAACAGGACTTGTTGTTTTGTGTCTAAAAATATAAGTACTCCACTGGACTTGTACTCGGGTTCTGCCCCATCAAAAGTGCATCATGGCATACCCCATCTATGTACTGTGTACCATTGTTCCCTTTCCCTGCACTTGTACGCCCTATATGTAGTCACCGAGTCGGGAAAAAGGGGCGCAAGCACCCCAGCGCTCTCGAAGCCGTGTACAAGTGTAATCGGTCCCGACCGTGAAACGGGGGCTTCCCGGGAAATTCACCACGTGACCCGCTCCTAGGAACACTCTGTCATCTAGAGAAGCAAAACATACACACTGCGTTCCAGACCGGCTCCAACATATCTGTGTCGCATTGTTCTTGTCATCGGTGGCAGTTACTCTGGCTACGTGGGATTACACTAATTATGCTACATGTTTTGAGAAGAACAACGTAACTCACACACATAGTAAAAAGACATGTGACGTGGCTTGAGGCTACGTCGGTATTTCCCCAAAGAGGAAGGGATGATGCAGCACAGCAACGGTAAGTATTTCCCTCAGTTATGAAACCAAGGTATCAAACCAGTAGGAGGATCACGCAACACTATGTAAATAGCACATGCACACAAAGAACAAATACTTGCAACCCGACGCGAAAGAGAGGTTGTCAATCTCTCCAAGGTAAAAAGATAGATTAGGTTGTAATAGATTGGATAGATAGATCTCGCAAGAACACAAAATAAAAGAGGCAAATAAAAAGTGCAGCAAGGTATTTTTGGGTTTTTGGAATAATAGATCTGAAAACAAAAGCGGCAACAAGATAGATCAGAAAGAAATATGTTGGAAAAGTAGACCTGCTGGTCGTAGGTTTCACTAGTGGCTTCTCTCATAAGTATAGCACACGGTGGGTGAACAAATTACTGTTGGGCAATTGATAGAAGATCAAATAATCATGACGATATCCAAGGCGATGATCATTATATAGGCATCACGTCCAAGATTAGTAGACCGAAACGATTCTGCATCTACTACTATTACTCCACACATCGACCGCTATCCAGCATGCATCTAGTGTACTAAGTTCAAGGAAAAACGGAGTAATGCAATAAGAACGGTGACATGATGTAGACAAGATCTATTCATGTAGGAATAGACCCCATCTTGTTATCCTTAATAGCAACGATACATGCGTGCCTTGCTTCCCCTTCTGTCACTGGGAGAGGACACCGCATGATCGAACCCATCACAAGGCACCTCTTCCCATGGCAAGAAAAATTGATCTAGTTGGCCTAACTAAACCAAAGATTCGAAGAAGAAATACGAGGCTAGAAGTAATCATGTATATAAGAGATCAAAGAAGACTCAAATAATATTCATGGATAGAAACTGATCATGAACTCAAAATTCATCGGATCCCAACAAACACACCGCAAAAAGTTTACATCAAATAGATCTCCAAGAGACCATTGTATTGAGAATCAAAAGAGAGAGAGGACACCATCTAGTTACTGCCTACGGACCCGTAGGTCTATGGTAGACTACTCACGCATCATCGGAAAGGCACCAATGAGGATGATGAACCCCTCCGTGATGGTGTTAGATTGGATCTCGCAGTTCTGAAACTTGCGGCGGCTGGATGTATTTTTCATCGACTCCTCTAGGGTTTCTGGAATATTTGGGTATTTATAGAGCTCAGAGGCGGTGGAGGGGGTTCCCGAGGTGGCCACAACCCATCAGGGCACGCCCGGGTTCCCTAGCGCGCGCTGGTGGGTTGTGGGCGGCCTGGGCTCCCTCCTAGTTACTTCTTTGGCCCACTGGCCTTCTTTTGGTCCAAAAAATTCTCCAAAAAGTTTTGTCGCGATTGGACTTCGTTTGGTACTGATATTCTGCGAAGTAAAAAACAAGGAAAAAACAGCAACTGGCACTTGGCACTATGTCAATAGGTTAGTCCCAAAAAATGATATAAAGTTGCTATAAAATGATTGTAAAACATCCAAGAATGATAATATAACAGCATGGAACAAGCAAAAATTACAGATACATTGGAGACGTATGAGCATCCCCAAGCTTAATTCCTACTAGTCTTGGAGTAGGTAAATGATAAAAACAGAATTTTTGATGTGGAATGATGCCTAACATGTTCATCACATATTCTTTTCTTTTGTAGCATGGACATTTGGACTTCTAGATGGTTCAAAGCAATAGTCTAGTTTTGACATAAAGACTTTAATACTAACTACACCCATGTCTTTCAAAATATCAACACTAAAGAAAGTTATCCCTAGCCCATCATCCTCAATCATTGATCCATTCATGAAACACACTCAAATATTAACTACACCCAATGCACAAGTATGATCATAGTGCCCCCTTGTTGGTGCTTTATAAGAGAGGATGGAGACTCAAATAAAAAATAAAAATTGCATAAAGTAAATAGATAGGCCCTTCGCAGAGGGAAGTAGGGATTTGTTGAGGTGCCAGAGCTCAAAGTTTAAATTGAGAGAGAGAAATATTTTGAGTGGCATGCCTTTCTTGGCAGCGAAAACGACAAAGTAGTTCTCAATAGTTTCCATGCTAGATATATCATAGGTGGTTCCCAAACATAAATTAAAGTTTATTCCTTTTTCCAACATTCTTACACAATCCATGGCTAGCCGTATCCACGGTTGCCTTCCATACTAAAACTTTCCAACGAATTTATTATTTGACAACATAAAGTAAATTTCTTTTTCATTTCAGGATTTGGCATCCCTATTACCGCCGTACTCTCGTGCAATGACAAGTGAATAAACACTCATCTTGAGAATAACACATCTAGCATGGAAAAATATTGGATACCCCCTACCGTTTCATGAGCGGTACGAGCAGACAAAAAGGAAATTTATTTTGAAAATTTAGAGATGGCACAAACAAATTTACTTAGAACGGCATGGAAATACCGCATATAGGTAGGTATGGTGGACTCATGAGGCAAAACTCGGTTTAAGGATTTTGGATGCACAAGTAGTATTTTTACTTAGTACAAGTGGAGGCTAGCAAAAAGATTGAGAATCAACCAACCAAGAAACGAAAATTCACATAAATGGGCATTGAGCATAGCTAACACCGAATAATGCACCATAAGTAGGATGTAATTTCATTGCATAACTATTGACTTTCATGCTTGCATAGGGAATCACAAACCTTAGCACCAATATTCTTACTAAAGCATAATTACTCACCAACATGACTCACATATCACTATCATCATGTCTCAAAACTATTACAAGGAATCAAGTTTAATTTGTCCGATGATCTTCATGAAAGTTTTAATTATATCCTCCTTGAATATCTATCACTTTGGGACTAGTTTCATATATTGCATGGAACAAGCAAAAATTATATATACGTTGGAGACATATCAACATGCAGTATTCCAACGAACAATCCTTTAAGCTCTTACAAACTAATGCAAGCGTACTTAACAAAATCTGTCATACTACTATGCAGCTCGGTCGCTGAAGCTGTCTCCTGGGCCAATAAAAGTCTCGCCGCGAAGCCTCCATTCCAGCCGAAGATAAAAGGATTGCTCCAGCCAAACTCATAGGACACTGTAGTCCCTGCTCTTCTCCTCCCGCACCATAGCAGACATGTGGATCACCATGGTTCTCAGGGACCACACCTGGTCGTCAGGTGCGAGGTCCTCTATGATGGCGTCCACGGGGAAGAAGGGGTCTTGATGATGAAGGGAGGAAAGTATACGCAAGGCCACCGCCATGACAGACCGGGCTTTCTCTTTCTCCAGATTCTCTCCAACTGTCTCTCGGAGGTGGGAGAGCTCATCGGCCAGATGTCTGAAGAAACCGACGAGATCCGTGACCCGATGATTGTTGAAGCCGTTAGCGAGGTGATATAGGTTGAGACAAAGGGTGGGCATGAACACGCTGACGAGACGGCAGATCTCGCGCAAAGCCACATGATGCTTGCCGATCTCCGCCAGCATGCCACCGAGACACTCCTGGTCCTCCTCCCGCTTACCGTTCTCCCACGCCGCTAGGCCGGCCATCTTGAGCGTCTCCTAGGTGAGGTTGTCCCTCAGCTCCCGGAGCTCCGTCGTAGTCTTGTGGAGCCACATGCGGAGTTCCTCGTTCTCTTGCTCATGCCGCGTCAGCATGTCGAGAGCACGGGAAAAAATAGTGTCCAGAATGGCGTCCTTCTCCACCCAAGCCTCGTCCTTTGCCACTAGTTCACCGCCCTTAGCGGTCAGTTCACGGTGCAGCCATGCCACCTCGCGAGTAAGAAAGTGGGCAGACAACATGGCTACAATGCTCCGAGTTGGTCTAGGTGGATTGAGGGTGTTGGGCAAAGAGATACGAAGGAAGAAGAAGACAGAGAAGAACCAGGGGCCATGGCGTGGAAGTTCCTCTCCCTGCATCACATATAAGCTGGGGGAGGAGAACGGCCACACACTAGAAGTTTCTGCGCGGCCTCCACCGACCCGCTTCTCCAAGCGGCATGGCACGGGAAGCAAGGAGTTGCCCACTTTTTACGATACTTCATTACGATCATAAATATGACATGATCGGGCGGCAAAATGACCGGACCACGGGGCTGTGCTTCCCCAACAAAGGGCAGAAGACACCACGTGTTGGGCCTCTATGGACTCTAGGCTCCACTCCCTCCGGCGACTCCTTGCTCATCGCTCGAAGGGCCTGGACCTGGGGGCTACATGGGACATCCACAGGCCCAAGGACGGGGCGGCCCATCATTTGGATAAAAATCATCACTTCCCGGCAAGCGAAAACTTATAGGTAAAACAGAAAAAAAAATATGAAAGCGACACATGCAAGGATTCAAGGGCGAGCATCACATGCACATCAAAAGTAGTACTAAAGTATGTATTATTACAGGTACAAGACCCAGGGGCTCTAAGCCAACAACCTACACATTTGTATCATCGTTAGAAGGTCCTCCATGAGGTGCAGGGTCTTCCAGGGCCTCCAGTTCCTCTTTGACGCAGACGTACAAGCCGAGAAGCTCTTCCATGAAGCCTGCCACGGCAGCCCAAGAAGCCTGCGTCTGCGGAAAGTCCTCCTGTTGGAAATATACCCTAGAGGCAATAATAAATTGGTTATTATTATATTTCCTTGTTCGTGATAATCGTTTATTATCCATGCTATAATTGTATTGATTGGAAACTCAAATACATGTGTGGGTACATAGACAACACTGTGTCCCTAGTATGCCTCTAGTTAACTAGTTCGTTGATCAAAGATGGTCAAGGTTTCCTGGCCATAGACATGAGATGTCATTTTATAACGGGATCATATCATTAGGAGAATGATGTGATGGACAAGACCCAAATTATAAACATAGCATATGATCGTGTCAGTTTATTGCTATAGTTTTCTGCATGTCAAGTATCTGTTCCTATGACCATGAGATCATGCAACTCACTGACACCGGAGGAATACCTTGTGTGTATCAAACGTCACAACGTAACTGGGTGACTATAAAGATGCTCTACAGGTATCTCCGAGGGTGTCTGTTGACTGGGCATGGATCAAAACTGGGATTTGTTACTCCGTGTGACGGAGAGGTATCTCAGGGCCCACTCGGTAATACAACATCACAATAAGCCTTGCAAGCAATGTGACTAATTGTTAGCCACGGGATCTTGTATTACAGAATGAGTACAGAGACTTGCCGGTAACGAGATTGAACTAGGTATAGAGATACCGACGATCGAATCTCGGGCAAGTAACATACCGAAGAACAAAGGGAACAGCGTACGGGATTAACTGAATCCTTGACATAGAGGTTCAACTGATAAAGATCTTCGTAGAATATGTAGGAACCAATATGGGCATCCAGGTCCTGCTATTGGTTATTGACCGTAGAGGTGTCTTGGTCATGTCTACATAGTTCTCGAACCCGCAGGGTCTGCACACTTAAGGTTCGGTGACGTTTCGGTATAGTAGAGTTATGTATGGTGGTGACCGAAGGTTGTTCGGAGTCCCGGATCAGATCCTGGACATCACGAGGAGCTCCGGAATGGTCCGGAGGTAAAGATTGATATATAGGAAGTCCTGTTTTGGTCACCGGAAAAGTTTCGGGTATTTCGGTAGTGTACCGGGAGTGCCGGGAGGGGTACCGGGGACCATCGGGAGGGGTTTCTCGACCCAAAGGACTTCATGGTCTGTGGGAGGAGTCAAACCAGCCCCTAGTGGGCTGGCCTAACCCCCCCCCCCCCACTAAGGCCCATGCGGCTTTGGGTGGAAAAAATCCAAAGGAGGAAAGGTGGAAAGGGTTTTCAAGTGGAGAGGAGGAATCCTACTCCTAATAGGATTGGAGTAGGACTCCTCCACCTCCAATTTCGGCCAAACCTTGAGGGTTTGAGGCTGCCTCCTCCCCTCCCTCCCTAGAGGATTTAGAGGGAAGAGCTAACCCTAATTGCCACGTGCTCCCACTACTTCATCTAGATCGGTTTCTCCTCTAGTCTAGTTTCAGCGGTGCTTAGGCGAAGCCCTACCGGAATTGTTCCACCACCATCGCCGCCGCGCCGTCGCGCCGCCGGAGAACTCTTCTACCTCTCCGCTCCCTCTTGCTGGATCAAGAAGGCGATGATCGTCATCGAGCTGTACGTGTGCTGAACGCGGAGGTGCCGTCCGTTCGGCGCTAGATCGGAAGGACCGTGATCAGGATCGCGAGACGATTCGTGATTTGATCGCGGGACGGATCGTGATGTGATCGCGGGACGGATCGAGATTGGATCGTGAGACGGATCGTGATGGGATCGCGTGACGGATCGAGATTGGATCGCGAGATGGATCGTGATGGGATCGCGGGACGCTCGGCGATTTGGATCGCGAAGACGTTCGACTACATCAACCGCGTTTCTTAACGCTTCCCGCTTAGCGATCTACAAGGGTATGTAGATCCACTCTCCCTCTCGTAGATGCTCATCACCATGGATAGATCGTGCGTGTGCGTAGGAAAACTTTTGTTTCCCATGCAACGTTCCCCAACAGTGGCATCATGAGCTAGGTCTATGTGTAGATGACATCTCGAGTAGAACACAAAGGAGTTTGTGGGCGTTGATATTCAGATTGCTTCATCCCTTGGTCTTTTCTTGATTCGGCGGTATTGTGGGATGAAGCAGCTAGGACCAACATTACTCGTACGCTTACGAGAGACCGGTTCCATCAACTGACATGTAACTTCGTTGCATAAAGATGGCTGGCGGGTGTCTGTTTCTCCCACTTTAGTCGGATCGGATTTGACAAAGGCTGTCCTTGAGAAGGTTGAATAGCAATTTTTGTATCACCGTTGTGGTTTTTGCGTAGGTAAGAATTATTCTTGCTAGATACCCGTAGCAGCCACGTAAAACTTGCAACAACAATTAGAGGACGTCTAACTTGTTTTTGCAAGGTATGTTGTGATGTGATATGGCCAATTACATGATGAGATATATGTGATGTATGAGATGATCATGTATTGTATAGAATATCACGACTTGCATGTCGATGAGTAAGGCAACCGGCAGGAGCCATAGGGTTGTCTTTAATTATTTTCGCCATTTTTGCTTTACTTTATCGCTATGAGTTAGCAATAGTCGTGGAATCAACAGTCGGCGCGACAACCTCATGGCGACATATTGATGGAGATCAAGATGATGGAGATCATGGTGTTATGCCGGTGACGATGGAGACCATGCCGGTGCTTTGAAGATGGATATCAAAAGCACAAGTTCATGGCCATATCATGTCACTTATGATTGGCATGTGATGTTAATCCTTTTATGCATCTTATTTTGCTTAGGACGACGGTAGCATTATAAGGTGATCCCTCAGTAAAATTTCAAGATAAAATTGTGTTCTCCCCGAGTGTGCACCGTTGCGAAAGTTCGTCATTTTGAGACACCACGTGATGATCGGGTGTGATAGACTCTACGTTCACATACAACGGGTGCAAGCCAGTGTTGCACGTGCGGAACACTCGGGTTAAACTTGACGAGCCTAGCATGTACAGACATGGCCTCGGAACACAAGAGACCGAAAGGTCAAACATGAGTCATATAGTAGATATGATCAACATGAAGATGTTCACCATTGAAACCACCTCAACTCACATGATGATCGGACTTGAGTTGGTGGATTTGGATCATGTGTCACTCGAATGACCGGAGGGATGTCAATTTGAGTGGGAGTTTTTAAGTAATATGATTAACTAAACTCATTATCATGAACATAGTCAAAATGTCTTTGCAAATTATGTTGTAGATTACTAGCTCGCGCTGTAGCTCCCTTGAATTTTTATATGTTCCTAGAGAAATAGAGTTGAAAGATGATAGTAGCAATAATGCGGACTGGGTCCGTGATCTGAGGATTGTCCTCATTGCTGCACAGAAGGCTTATGTCCTTAATGCACTGCTCGGTGTGCCACCCCCTCAAGCGTCGTCTGTAGATGTTGTGAACATCTGACAAGCAGGTTCTGATGACTACTTGATAGTTCAGTGCGTCATGCATTATGGCTTAGAATTGAGGCTCCAAAACGTTTTGAACGTCACGGAACATATGAGATGTTCTAAGAGTTGAAATTGGGATCTCAAGCTCGTGCCCGTCTTGAGAGGTATGAGACCTCCAACAAGATTCTTTGCCTGCAAGATGAAGGAGAATAGCTCAATCGGTGAGCATGTGCTCAGATTGTCTGGGTGCTACAATCGCTTGAATCGAGTGGGAGTTGATCTTCCAGATAAGATAGTGATTGATATAGTTCTCCAAGTCACTGTCACTAAGCTACTAGAGCCTCGTGATGAACTATAAAATACCAGGGATAGAAATAATGATCCCTGAGCTATTCGTGATGTTTGACACCGTGAAGGTAGAAATCAAGAAGGAGCATCAAGTGTTGATGGTTAGTGAAACCACTAGTTTCGAGAAGGGCAAGGGCTAGGAGGGAAACTTCATGGATGGCAAGTCAGTTGCTGCTCCAGTGAAGAAACCCAAGGTTGAACCCAAACCCGAGACTAAGTGCTTCTATTATGAGGAGAACGGTCGCTGAAGCGGAACAACCCTAGATACTTGGTAGATAAGAAGGCTGGCAACGTCGATAGAAGTATATTTGATATACGTGTTATTGATGTGTACCTTGCTAGTACTCCTAGTAGCACCTGGGTATTGGATACCGGTTCGGTTGCTAAATGTTAGTAACTCGAAATAAAAGCTACGGAATAAACGGAGGCTAGCTAAGGGTGAGGTCACGATGAGTGTTGGAATTGTTTCCAAGGTTGATGTGATCACCATCGCACGCTCTCTCTACCTTCGGGATTAGTGATGAACCTAAATAAATGTTATTTGGTGTTTGCGTTGAGCACGAACGTGATTAGATCATGTTTATTGCAATACGGTTATTCATTCAAGTTAGAGAATAATGGTTATTCTGTTTACATGAATAATACCTTCAATGGTCATGCACCCAATGAGAATGGTTTATTGAATCTTGATCGTAGTGATACACATGTTCATAATATTGATGCCAAAAGATAAAAAGTTAATAATGATAGTACCACATACTTGTGGCGCTGCCGCTAAATGTCATATTGGTGAAAAACGCATGAAGAAACTCCATGCTGATGGATCTTTGGACTCATTCGATTTCGAATCGGTTGAGACATGCGTTCCATGCCTCATGGGCAAGATGACTAAGACCCCGTTTTCCGGTATGATGGAGCGGGCAAGTGACTTATTGGAAATGATACATGTTGATGTATTCGGTCCAATGAGTGTTGTAGCGTGCGGTGGATATCATTATTTTCCTACCTTCACTGATGATTTGAGTAGATATGGGGATATTTACTTAATGAAACACAAGTCTGAAACATTTGAAAAGTTCAAACAAATTCAGAGTGAAGTTTGAGATCATCGTGACAAGAAGATAAAATATCTACGATATGATCGTAGAGGTAAACATCTGAGTTACGAGTTTGGTATACAACTTAAGACAATGTGGAAGTTGTTTCACAACTCACGCCACCTGGAACACCATAGTGTGATGGTGTGTCCGAACGTCGTAGTCGTGCTCTATTGGATATGGTGCGTACTATGATGTCTCTTATCGATTTACCACTATCGTTTTGGGGTTATGCATTAGATGTTGGGAAACGTTGCATGGGAAACAAAAAATTTCCTACGCACACACAAGATCTATCCATGGTGATGAGCATCTACGAGAGGTAGAGTGAATCTACACACCCTTGTAGATCGCTAAGCGGAAGCGTTAAGAAACGCGGTTGATGTAGTCGAACGTCTCCGCGATCCAAATCGCAGGTCGTCCCTCGATCCGATCACGAACTAGTGCCGAACGGATGGCACCTCCGCGTTCAACACACGTACGGCTTGATGACGCCTTCACCTCCTCGATCCTGCGAGCGATGATGAAGTAGTAGATGAGTTCCGGCAGCATGATGGCGTGGTGATGGTGGTGAGGAACAATCTCTGCAGAGCTTCGCCAAGCACTACGGAGATTATGACGGGAGGAACTAGAGGGTTAGGGTTGCCGGCACACGGCTTGGGAAATCTTGATGTATCCCGTGTGTTAGCCCTGCCCCTCTATTTATATGTTGAGCCCTGGGGTCTAAACTTGGAGAGAAAGCCTCCACAAGGTCGGTTTTGCCCGCACAAGGTCGGTTTGGCCCGCACGGAAAGAGTCCAACTCGGATTCCAGCAGTATCGCGTACAAGCGGTAGTACCGCTCACGAGCGGTAGTACCGCTTGAGCGGTAGTACCGCTTCACACAAGCGGTAGTACCACTTACGCGGTAGTACTGCCTTACCAGCGGTAGTACCACTTAAGGCAGCAGCAAAACTTCCTTTTGCACTTTCCAATTCCTCGTGAGCTTTACCCCTTTGGCTCATATAAAGTGTTGCTGCACCCGAACACTTCGGTAAACATCCGGAACCCCTTCCGATGAATTCCGGAACCCTTCCGGAGATCAAAAACACTATTATCACATATATCAATCTTTACCTCAGGACTCTTCCGGAGATCCTCGTCATGTCCGGGATTTTATCCGGGACTCCGAACAACCTTCGGTCACCAACAAAATAACTCAACTATACTAATCGTCACCAAACGTTAAGTGTGTACACCCTGCGGGTTCGAGAACTATGTAGACATGACCGAGACACCTCTACGATCAATAACCAATAGCGGGACCTGGATGCCCATATTGGCTCCTACATATTCTACGAAGATCTTTATCTGTCGAACCTCTATGTCAAGGATTCAGTTAATCCCGTATGATGTTCCCTTTGTTCTTCGGTATGTTACTTGCCCGAGATTCGATCGTCGGTATCTCTATACCTAGTTCAATCTCGTTACTGGCAAGTCTCTTTACTCGTTCCGTAATAGAAGATATCGTGGCTAACACTTTAGTCACATTGCTTGCAAGGCTCATTGTGATGTTGTATTACCGAGTGGGCCCTGAGATACCTCTCCGTCACACGGAGTAACAAATCCCAGTCTAGATCCATGCCAACCCAACAGACACCCTCGGAGATACCTGTAGAGCATCTTTATAGTCACCCAGTTACGTTGCGACGTTTGATACACACAAGGTATTCCTCCGGTGTCAGTGAGTTGCACGATCTCATGGTCATAGGAACAGATACTTGACATGCAGAAAACAATAGCAATAAACTGACACGATCATATGCTACGTTTATAGTTTGGGTCTTGTCCATCACATCATTCTCCTAATGATGTGATCCCGTTATCAAATGACATCTTATGCCCATGGCCAGGAAACCTTCACCATCTTTTGATCAACGAGCTAGTCAACTAGAGGCTTACTAGGGACACAGTGTTGTCTATGTACCCACACATGTATTTGAGTTTCCAATCAATACAATTATAGCATGGATAATAAACGATTATCATGAACAAGGAAATATAATAATAACTAATTTATTATTGCCTCTAGGGCATATTTCCAACAGTCTCCCACTTGCACTAGAGTCAATAATCTAGTTCACATCACTATGTGATTTACATTGTAATGAATCGAACACCCATGCAGTTCTGGTGTTGTTCATGTTTAGCCCTTGGAAGAGGTTTAGTCATCGGATCTGCAACATTCAGATCCGTGTGTACTTTGCAAATATTTATGTCGTCCTCCTTGATGTAATCACGGATGGAATTGAAACGTCGCTTTATGTGTCTGGTCCTCTTGTGAAATCTTGGTTCCTTGGCTAGAGCAATGGCACCAGTATTATCACAAAACAGAGTCATTGGGTTAAGCGCACTAGGCACTACTCCAAGATCTGTCATGAACTCCTTCATCCAGACACCTTCCTTCGCCGCCTCCGAGGCAACGATGTACTCCGCTTCGCATGTAGAATCAGCTACCACGCTTTGCTTGGAACTGCACCAGCTAACCGCACCCCCATTAAGAATAAATATGTATCCGGTTTGCGACTTAGAGTCATCCGGATCAGTGTCAAAGCTTGCATCGACGTAACCCTTTACGACGAGCTCTTGATCACCTCCATAAACGAGAAACATGTCCTTAGTCCTTTTCAGGTACTTCAGGATATTCTTGACCGCCGTCCAGTGTTCCACTCCTGGATCACTTTGAAACCTTCCGGCCATACTTATGGCAAGGCTAACATCGGGTCTTGTGCACAGCATTGCATACATGATAGAGCCTATGGCCGAGGCATAGGGGACGACACTCATCTTTTCTCTATCTTCTGCAGTCACTGGGCATTGAGTCTTACTCAATTTCACACCTTGCAATACAGGCAAGAACCCCTTCTTGGACTGATCCATTTTGAACTTCTTCAAAACTTTGTCAAGGTATGTGCTTTGTGAAAGTCCTATTAAGCATCTCGATCTATCTCTATAGATCTTGATGCCTAATATGAAAGCAGCTTCTCCTAGGTCCTTCATTGAAAAACTCTTGTTCAAATATTCCTTCATGCTTTCCAACATTTCTATATTGTTTCCAATCAGTAATATGTCATCCACATATAATATTAGAAACGCTATAGAGCTCCCACTCACTTTCTTGTAAATACAAGCTTCTCCGTAAACTTGTATAAACTCGAACGCTTTGATCACCTCATCAAAGTGAAGATTCCAACTCCGAGATTCTTGCACCAGTCCATAAATGGATCGCTGGAGTTTGCAAACTTTGTCAGCATTCTCTAGATCGACAAAACCTTCTGGTTGCATCCTATACAACTCTTCCTTAAGGAAACCGTTAAGGAATGCTGTTTTGACGTCCATCTGCCAAATTTCATAATCGAAAAAGGCAGCTATTGCTAACATGATTCTGACGGACTTAAGCATCGCTACGGGTGAGAAGGTCTCATCGTAGTCAACTCCTTGAACTTGTGAAAAACCCTTTGCCACAAGTCGAGCTTTATAGACGGTGACATTACCGTCCGCGTCCGTCTTCCTCTTAAAGATCCATTTGTTCCTAATGGCCTTACGCTCTTCAGGTAATACTTCCAAAGTCCACACTTTGTTTTCATACATGGATCCCATCTCGGATTTCATGGCCTCTAACCACTTCTCGGAATCCGAGCCCATCATCGCTTCTCCATAGCTCGTAGGTTCATCGTTGTCCAACAACATGACCTCTAAGACAGGGTTGCCGTACCACTCAGGAGCAGTACGCGTCCTTGTCGACCTACGAGGTTCGATAGCAACTTGATCCGAAGCTTTATGATCATCATCAACTTCCTCTTCAGCTGATGTAGGCTCTACAGAAACATCTTTCTGTGCTGCGCTACTCTCAGGTTGAAGTAAAGGTTCAACAACCTCATCAAGTTCTATCTTCCTCCCACTCAATTCTTTCGAGAGAAACTCTTTCTCAAGAAATGTTCCGTTTTTAGCGACAAACACTTTGCCTTCGGATCTGAGGTAAAAGGTATACCCAACTGTCTCTTTTGGGTATCCTATGAAGACGCATTTCTCCGCTTTGGGTTCCAGCTTTTCAGGCTGAAGCTTTTTGACATAAGCATCACATCCCCAAACATTAAGAAACGACAGCTTTGGCTTCTTGCCAAACCAAAGTTCATATGGCATCGTCTCAACGGATTTCGATGGTGCCCTATTTAAAGTGAATGCAGCTGTCTCTAATGCATAACCCCAAAATGATAGTGGCAAATCGGCAAGAGACATCATAGATCGCACCATATCCAATAAGGTTCGATTACGACGTTCGGACACACCATTACGCTGTGGTGTTCCAGGCGGTGTTAATTGTGAAACAATTCCACACTGTCTTAAGTGACTGCCAAACTCATACCTTAGATACTCTCCTCCTAGATCAGATCGTAGGAATTTAATCTTCTTGTTACGATGATTCTCAACTTCACTCTGAAATTGTTTGAACTTTTCAAACGTTTCAGACTTGTGTTTCATTAAGTAAATATACCCATATCTACTTAAGTCATCAGTGAAGGTGAGAAAGTAATGATAACCACCGCGCGCCTCAATGCTCATCGGACCGCACACATCAGTATGTATGATTTCCAACAAGTCACTTGCCCGTTCCATTGTTCCAGAGAACGGCGTTTTAGTCATCTTGCCCATGAGGCATGGCTCGCATGTGTTAAGTGATTCAAAATCAAGTGACTCCAAAAGTCCATCAGCATGGAGCTTCCTCATGCGTTTTACACCAATATGACCTAAACGGCAGTGCCACAAGAAAGTGGTATTATCATTATCAATTCTACATCTTTTGGCATCAATGTTATGAACATGTGTATCATTACTATCGAGATTCAATAAGAATAAACCCCTCACTTCGGGTGCATGACCATAAAAGATATTACTCATATAAATAGAACAACCATTATTCTCTGATTTAAATGAGTAACCGTCTCGCAATAAACAAGATCCAGATATAATGTTCATGCTTAACGCAGGCACTAAATAACATTTATTCAGGTTCATCACTAATCCCGATGGTAATTGAAGAGCGAGCGTGCCGACGGCGATCACATCAACCTTGGAACCATTTCCCACGCGCATCATCACTTCATCCTTTGCCAGCCTCCGTCTATTCCGCAGTTCCTGTTTAGAGTTGCAAATGTGAGCAACCGCACCGGTATCAAATACCCAGGCACTACAACGAGAGTTGGTAAGGTACACATCAATAACATGTATATCATATATACCTTGTTTGTTGTTGGCCGCCTTCTTGTCAGCCAAATACTTGGGGCAGTTCCGCTTCCAGTGTCCAGTTCCCTTGCAATGAAAGCACACAGTTTCTGGTTTGGGTCCAGCCTTGGGTTTCTTCACGGGAGGAGCAACTGCTTTGCCACTCTTCTTGGAGTTACCCTTATTACCCTTGCCATTTTTCTTGAAACTAGTGGTTTTATTGACCATCAACACTTGATGCTCCTTCTGAATTTCAGACTCAGCGGCTTTCAGCATCGCAAACAGCTCGGCGACTGACTTGTTCATCCCGTGCATGTTATAGTTCAACACGAAGCTCTTGTAGCTACGTGGCAATGATTTAAGAACTCTGTCAGTGATAGCCTCTGGCGGAAGGGGCATCCCCAATTCAGCCAGACGGGTGGAGTACCCAGACATTCTGAGTATGTGATCACTGATAGACCCGTTCTCCTCCATCTTGCAAGCATAGAACTTATCGGAGATCTCATACCTCTCGATCCGGTCATTCTTCTGAAAGATAAACTTCAACTCCTGGAACATCGCATATGCTCCATGACGTTCAAAACGTCTTTGAAGTCCCGGTTCTAAGCCATACAATATTGCACATTGAACTATTGAGTAATCTTCAGAACGAGCCTGCCAGGCGTTCACAATGTCTAGAGACTCAACTGGAGCGGGTGGATCACCAAGCGGTGCATCAAGGACATAAGCCCTCTGG
Organism: Elymus sibiricus; assembly: GCA_039707655.1. Classification (NCBI taxonomy): domain Eukaryota; kingdom Viridiplantae; phylum Streptophyta; class Magnoliopsida; order Poales; family Poaceae; genus Elymus; species Elymus sibiricus. The sequence goes on from CM077663.1 coordinate 161,058,016, forward strand.
GAAGCCGTAAGGATAATCCTTAGATTACGGGCCCAGTCCACAAAGTTACTTCCATGATCTTTCAACTTAGCTTTCTCTAGGAACGTATTAAAATTCGGGGGTGCTACTGCGCGAGCCATGATCTACAATATAAATATAGCAAAGACAACTTAGACTATTGTTCAAGATAATGAGTTTAGTTAATCATATTACTTAAAAAACTCCCACTCAAATTGACATCCCTCCGGTCATTCGAGTGTAACATGATCCAAATCCACCAACTCAAGTCTGATCATCACGTGAGTTGAGGTGGTTTCAATGGTGAACATCTTCATGTTGATCATATCTACTATATGACTCATGTTTGACCTTTCGGTCTCTTGTGTTCCGAGGCCATGTCTGTACATGCTAGGCTCGTCAAGTTTAACCCGAGTGTTTCGCACGTGCAACACTGGCTTGCACCCGTTGTATGCGAACGTAGAGTCTATCACACCCGATCATCACGTGGTGTCTCGAAACGATGAACTTTCGCAACGGTGCACACTCGGGGAGAACACAATTTTATCTTGAAATTTAAGTGAGGGATCACCTTATAATGCTACTGTCGTCCTAAGCAAAATAAGATGCATAAAAGGATAAACATCACATGCAAATCATAAGTGACATGATATGGCCATGAACTTGTGCTTTTGATCTCCATCTTCAAAGCACCGGCATGATCTCCATCGTCTCCGGCATGACACCATGATCTCCATCATCTTGATCTCCATCAACGTGTCGCCATGAAGTTGTCGCGCCGACTGTTGCTTCCACAACTATTGCTAACTCATAGCGATAAAGTAAAGCAAAACGGCGAAAATAATTAAAGACAACTCTATGGCTCCTGCCAGTTGCCGTACTCATCGACATGCAAGTCGTGATATTCTATACAACACATGATCATCTCATACATCACATATATCTCATCATGTACTTGGCCATATCGCATCCCAACATACCCTGCAAAAACAAGTTAGACGTCCTCTAATTGTTGTTGCAAGTTTTACGTGGCTGCTACGGGTATCTAGCAAGAACGATTCTTACCTACGCAAAAACCACAACGGTGATATAAAAATTGCTTTTCAACCTTCTCAAGGACCGCCTTTGTCAAATCCGATCCGACTAAAGTGGGAGAAATAGACACCCGCTAGCCATCTTTATGCAACGAAGTTACATGTCAGTTGAAGGAACCGGTCTCTCGTAAGCGTACGAGTAATGTTGGTCTGAGCCGCTTCATCCCACAATACCGCCGAAACAAGAAAAGACTAAGGGAGGAAGCAATCTGAATATCAATGCCCACAAAACCCTTTGTGTTCTACTCGAGATCTCATCTACACATAGACTTAGCTCTGTTACCACTGTTGGGAAACGTTGCATGGGAAACAAAAATTTTCCTACGCACACACAAGATCTATCCATGGTGATGAGCATCTACGAGAGGGAGAGTGAATCTACATACCCTTGTAGATCGCTAAGCGGAAGCGTTAAGAAACGGGGTTGATGTAGTCGAACGTCTCCGCGATCCAAATCGCAAGTCGTCCCTCGATCCGATCACAAACTAGTGCCGAACGGACGGCACCTCCGCTTTCAACACACGTATGGCTTGATGACGCCTTCACCTCCTCAATCCAGCGAGCGATGATGAAGTAGTAGATGAGTTCCGGCAGCACGATGGCGTGGGGATGGTGGTGAGGAACAATCTCTGCAGGGCTTCGCCAAGCACTACAGAGATTATGACGGGAGGAACTAGAGGGTTAGGGTTGCCGGCACACGGCTTGGGAAATCTTGATGTATCCCGTGTGTTAGCCCTGCCCCTCTATTTATATGTTGAGCCCTGGGGTCTAAACTTGGAGAGAAAGCCTCCACAAGGTCGGTTTTGCCCGCACAAGGTCGGTTTGGCCCGCACGGAAAGAGTCCAACTCGGATTCCAGCAGTATTGCGTACAAGCGGTAGTACCGCTCACGAGCGGTATTACCGCTTGAGCGGTAGTACCGCTTCACACAAGCGGTAGTACCGCTTACGCGGTAGTACAGCCTTACCAGCGGTAGTACCGCTTAAGGCAGTAGCAAAACTTCCTTTTGCACTTTCCAATACCTCGTGGGCTTTACCCCTTTGGCTCATATAAAGTGTTGCTGCACCCGAACACTTCGGTAAACATCCAGAACCCCTTTCGGTGAATTCCGGAACCCTTCCGGAGATCAAAAACACTATTATCACATATATCAATCTTTACCTCCGGACTGTTCCGAAGATCCTCGTCATGTCCGGGATCTTATCCGGGACTCCGAACAACCTTCGGTCACCAACAAAATAACTCAACTATACTAATCGTCACCAAACGTTAAGTGTGTAGACCCTGCGGGTTCGAGAACTATGTAGACATGGCCGAGACACCTCTACGATCAATAACCAATAGCGGGACCTGGATGCCCATATTGGCTCCTACATATTCTACGAAGATCTTTATCGGTCGAACCTCTATGTCAAGGATTCATTTAATCCCGTATGCTATTCCCTTTGTTCTTCGGTATGTTACTTGCCCGAGATTCGATCGTCGGTATCTCTATACCTAGTTCAATCTCGTTACTGGCAAGTCTCTTTACTCGTTCCATAATACAAGATCTCGTGGCTAACACTTTAGTCACATTGCTTGCAAGGCTCATTGTGATGTTGTATTACCGAGTGGGCCCTGAGATATCTCTCCGTCACACGGAGTAACAAATCCCAGTCTTGATCCATGCCAACCCAACAGACACCCTCGGAGATACCTGTAGAGCATCTTTATAGTCACCCAGTTACGTTGCGACGTTTGATACACACAAGGTATTCCTCCGGTGTCAGTGAGTTGCACGATCTCATGGTCATAGGAACAGATACTTGACATGCACAAAACAATAGCAATAAACTGACACGATCATATGCTACGTCTATAGTTTGGGTCTTGTCCATCACATCATTCTCCTAATGATGTGATCCCGTTATCAAATGACATCTTATGCCCATGGCCAGGAAACCTTCACCATCTTTTGATCAACGAGCTAGTCAACTAGAGGCTTACTAGGGACACAGTGTTGTCTATGTACCCACACATGTATTTGAGTTTCCAATCAATACAATTATGGCATGGATAATAAACGATTATCATGAACAAGGAAATATAATAATAACTAATTTATTATTGCCTCTAGGGCATATTTCCAACATTAGAGATAACTACATTCACATTAAAAAGGGGCACCATTTAAGTCCGTTGAGATGACACCGTATGAATTTTGGTTTGGCAGAAACCTAAGCTGTCATTTCTTAATGTTTGGGGCTGCGACGCTTATGTGGAAAAGGTTTTCAACCTGATGAGCTCGAACCCAAAGCGGACAAATGCATCTTCATAGAATACGCTAACGTAATAGTTGGGTAAACCTTCTATCTTAGATCCAAGCACAAAGTGTTTGTTGCTAAAACGGGTCCTTTCTCGAGAAAGAGTTTCTCTCGAAAGAATTGAGTGGGAGGAAGATAGAACTTGATGAGGTTGTTGAACCTTTGTTTCAACCAGAGAGTAGCGCAGCGCAGAAAGTTGTTTCTGAGGAGCCTACATTAGTTGAAGAGGAAGTTAATGATGATGATCATAAAGCTTTGGATCAAGTTACTATCGAACCTCGTAGGTCGACAAGGACACATACTTCTCCTGAGTGGTACGGCAACCCTGTCTTAGAGGTCATGTTGTTGGACAACGATGAACCTACGAGCTATGGAGAAGCGATGATGAGCCCGGATTCCGAGAAATGGTTAGAGGCCATGCAATCCGAGATGGGATCCATGTAAGAAAACAAAGTATGGGCTTTGGAAGTATTACCTGAAGGGTGAAAGGCCATTCAGAACAAATGGATCTTTAAAAGGAAGACGGACGCGGACGGTAATGTCACCGTCTATAAAGCTCGACTTGTGGCAAAGGGTTTTTCACAAGTTCAAGGAGTTGACTACGATGAGACTTTCACACCCGTAGCGATGCTAAAGTCTGTTGGAATTATGTTAGCAGTTGCTACATTTTTCGATTATGAAATCTGGCAGATGGATGTCAAAACATCATTTCTTAACGGTATCCGTGAGGAAAGGTTGTATGTGATACAACCGGAAGGTTTTGTCAGTTCTAAGGATGCTAAAATATATGCAAGCTCCAGCGATCCTTCTATGGACTGGAGCAAGCATCTCGGAGTTGGAATATACGCTTTGATGAGGTGATCAATTTTTTTGAGTCTATACAAAGTTTATGAGAAACTTGTATTTACAATAAAGTGAGTGGGAGCACTATAGAATTTCTGATAAGTATATGTGGATGACATATTGTTGATCGGAAATGATGTAGAATTTCTGGAAAGCATAAAGGGTTGTTTGAAAAGGAGTTTTTCAAAGGAAAACCTGGAATGAAGCTACTTAAATATTGGGCATCTTGATCTATAGAGGTAGATCAAGACGTCTGATAAAACTTTCAATGAGTACATACCTTGACAAGATTTTGAAAGAGTTCAAAATGGATCAGTCAAAGAAAGAGTTCTTGCCTGATTTGTAAGGTGTGGAGTTGAGTGAGACTCAAAGCTCGACCACGGCAGAAGAGAGAGAAAGGACGAAGGTCGTCCCCTATGCCTTTTCCATAGGCTCTGTATAGTATGCCATGCTATGTACCGCACCTGTGTGTGCCTTGCCATGAGTCTGTCAAGGGGTACAAGAGTGATCCGGGAGTGGACCACTGGACAGCGCTCAAGATTATCCTTAGTAACTAGAGGACTAAGGAAATATTTCTCGATTATGGAGGTGATAAAGAGTTCGTCGTAAAGGGTTACGTCGATGCAAGCTTTAACATCAATCCGGATGACTCTGAGTAGCAATCCGGATACGTATAGTGGAGCAGCCATTTGGAATAGCTCCAAGTGGAGTGTGGTAGTAGTGTCTATAGTATGACATAGAGATTTGCAAAGTACACACGGATCTGAATGTCGCAAACCCGTTGACTAAAGACCTCTCTCACATGCAAAGCATGATCGAACCCCAGAACTCATTGGGTGTTAGATTCATAACAATGTAAAACACATGGTGATGTGAACTAGATTATTGACTCTAGTGCAAGTGGGAGACTGTTGGAAATATGCCCTAGAGGCAATAATAAATTGGTTATTATTATATTTGCTTGTTCGTGATAATCGTTTATTATCCATGCTATAATTGTATTGATTGGAAACTCAAATACATGTGTGGGTACATAGACAACACTGTGTCCCTAGTATGCCTCTAGGTAACTAGTTCGTTGATCAAAGATGGTCAAGGTTTCCTGGCCATAGACATGAGATGTCATTTGATAACGGGATCACATCATTAGGAGAATGATGTGATGGACAAGACCCAAACTATAAACATATCATATGATCGTGTCAATTTATTGCTATAGTTTTTCTGCATGTCAAGTATGTGTTCCTATGACCATGAGATCATGCAACTCACTGACACCGGAGGAATACCTTGTGTGTATCAAACGTCACAACATAACTGGGTGACTATAAAGATGCTCTACAGGTATCTCCGAGGGTGTCTGTTGAGTGGGCATGGATCAAGACTGGGATTTGTTACTCCGTGTGACGGAGTGGTATCTCAGGGCCCACTCGGTAATACAACATCACAATAAGCCTTGAAAGCAATGTGACTAATTGTTAGCCATGTGATCTTGTATTACAGAACAAGTAAAGAGACTTACCGGTAACGAGATTGAACTAGGTATAGAGATACCGACGATCGAATCTCGGGCAAGTAACATACCGAAGAACAAAGGGAACAGCGTACGGGATTAACTGAATCCTTGACATAGAGGTTCAACCGATAAAGATCTTCATAGAATATGTAGGAACCAATATGGGCATCCAGGTCCCGCTATTGGTTATTGACCGTAGAGGTGTCTTGGTCATGTCTACATAGTTCTCGAACCCGCAGGGTCTGCACACTTAAGGTTCGGTGACGTTTCGGTATAGTAGAGTTATGTATGGTAGTGACCGAAGGTTGTTCGGAGTTCCGGATGAGATCCGGGACGTCACGAGGAGCTCCGGAATGGTCCGGAGGTAAAGATTGATATATAGGAAGTCCTATTTTGGTCACCGGAAAAGTTTCGGGTATTTCGGTAGTGTACCGGGAGTGCCGGGAGGGGTACCGAGGACCATCGGGAGGGGTGTCTCGACCCAAAGGACCTCATGGGCTGTGGGAGGAGTCAAACCAGCCCCTAGTGGGCTGGCCTAACCCCCCCCCCCACTAAGGCCCATGTGGCTTTGGGTGGAAAAATCCAAAGGAGGAAAGGTGGAAAGGGTTTCCATGTGGAGAGGAGGAATCCTACTCCTAATAGGATTGGAGTAGGACTCCTCCACCTCCAATTTCGGCCAAACCTTGAGGGTTTGAGGCTGCCTCCTCCCCTCCCTCCCTCCTATATATACTAGAGGATTTAGAGGGAAGAGATAACCCTAATTGCCACGTGCTCCCTCTACTTCATCTAGATCGGTTTCTCCTCTAGTCTAGTTTCAGCGGTGCTTAGGCGAAGCCCTGCCGGAATTGTTCCACCAAGATCGCCGCCGCGCCGTCGCGCCGCCGGAGAACTCTTCTACCTCTCTGCTCCCTCTTGCTGGATCAAGAAGGCGGAGATCGTCATCGAGCTGTACGTGTGCTGAACGCGGAGGTGCCGTCCATTCGGCGCTAGATCGGAAGGACCGTGATCAGGATCGCGAGACGATTCGTGATTTGATCGCGGGACGGATCATGATGGGATCGCGGGACGGATCGAGATTGGGTCGTGAGACGGATCATGATGGGATCGCGGGACGGATCAAGGTTGGATCGCGATATGGATCATGATGGGATCGCGGGACGCTCGGCGATTTGGATCGCGAAGACGTTCGACTACATCAACCGCGTTTCTTAACGCTTCCCGCTTAGCGATCTACAAGGGTATGTAGATCCACTCTCCCTCTCGTAGATGCTCATCACCATGGATAGATCTTGCGTGTGCGTAGGAAATTTTTTGTTTCCCATGCAACGTTCTCCAACACCTCCAGCATCCTCAGCATGTTGGCAATTGGGAACCCGACGTCGAGAAGATGGAGCTTGGGAAGAAAACGTTCGCCGTTGGTCGCCCCCAGCTCGCCGGACTCCTCCTCAATAGTCTTTCTCGAAGTCCTGTGCCTTTTCGACTAGCTTCTCGGCAAACTTCTCGAAGAAGCTAGCATAACTCCCCACATCATCGTCTTGGAAGTTTCCGGGGGGCACGAGGGTCATACCCAACGACCCGACAGCTCTAAATATGTGAATGAAAATTTTCTTGAAGTTCCTGCACTGCATCGTTCGCTGCCCTCCGAGCCTGAGTATCTCCTCCTTGCGCCGAGAGTTGGACTCAACCAACTGGGCGTTCAACTCTCCAAGATGCGTCACGTCCTCCTTCGGCTTCTCGTGTCTGTCCTCGGCTACGGACCGCGCCCCGTCGCTCTCTGTAACGAGGGATCGAGCTTCCTCAAGGGAGCCCTTGACCACCTTGAGTTCCTCTTCCCGCGACGCACGTTGGGCTACAAGGACTTCCTCTCCTCTAAGGAGCGCCATGTTTGGAGGTCCAGCTATCGCTCATATTCTGCGTGGGCCTCATCCCGCTACTCCAAGGCCTCCGCATTCTCCGCCTCCTGCACCTGGCGCTCTCGTGCCAACTCAGCGGACATCTTCTTGATAGCTTTATCGGCATCACGATCCAGGATCGCCTTGGCCTCCGCCAAGACTTGGGACACTTGCTCCCGAGTCTCGTCGCTCTCCCGCTCGGTGCAGGTAGATTGGGAGTAGAAAACATCCCACGCCTCGGCAAGGGCCTGCCAGCTAAGGGCCAGGGGCTCTTTCTATCCTATGAGGTCGGCTTCATGGTGATCAACGGGCCGACGCATCAAGCGGAGAAACTTGCCGGCGGGCACGCCGGCACGAACAGCGTTTGCAGGGTGAAGCACCGGTCCCAGGGCCCGGTTGGAGCTACCGACGGGAGTTTGTTTCTAGGCGATTTCCTCCACCCCAGGGGCGGCCGCTTCTCCTTAATCACGGGTGACACTGCCAAATGGATAGTCAAGCCCCTCCTGGCTGGAGGTGCTTGCCAGAAAACCTCCTGCCGACACTGAAGGGGTGAGGATGCCGCTGCCGGAGGCGTTGTTGGACGGAGCCCCGGGGCCCCTCATAGACCCAACAATGGGGCCTCCAGGGCCTTGGCATTCGGGCCGACAACACTTCCCGGGGTGTCAACCGACAGAACCCCGAGGCCCCTGTAGACCCAATAACACTTGCTGGCGCATCATCCTGCTGGGCCCTGGGGCCCTCCGTATACCCAATAACGAAGGCCTCCAGGGCCAGGTGTCCGTGTCAAAACCGGCAGACCTCGGGTATGGGGGCCCGAGCTGTGAGATCGGATCGATGGTAACAGGAGACAAGGAACATGAGTTTGTACCCAGGTTCGGGCCCTCTCGATGGAGGTAAAACCATACGTCCTGCTCTTGTTATATTGATGGTGTAACGAGTATAAAGTTGATGTACCTCGAGATCATATGTTTGTGGTCTAAACCCTAGGGGTGATGATGTTGTGCATGGGTAACCTCTACAGGCTAAACCCCGCGGTTTATATAAGCACCGAGGGTATCTAGGGTTACATGAATGTCGGTTAACTTCTATCGGTTACATGCCGAATGAATTATCCTCCTCTTGGAGTGCACACCAAGTCTTTGGTAGAATCCGATATGCGCATGCTCCATCATAGGGCCTCCGAAGTTCTTCCTCCAGGATGGGCCTCCAGCCCGGCCCATGGACTACACCAGCAAGGCTGGGACCCACTAGTCCAAGACTCCCTCAGTAGCCCCCAAACTAGTCTTTGATGCTGAACATGGCAGCGTTCATCGGTCAATCTTCTTCGGACGCATAACTTTGGATAACAGAATCTTCGGCTCGACAGACGAGTTTAACAGCCCTTAAGTAACCGTGTAACACCTTTCCTTGTCTGAGGTGTATAACTGAGTCCCGAGGACTAAAAATATATGCATGTCCAGTAACAAGGTACTAACAACTTTTTCTGAATCATCATACTAATGATATAATGCACATCGTTCACAATTTACTCAAACCATGGTTTGATGCGACCCTTGGCATGTCGTATCAAAATAGAGACCATGCCCCATGTTTTAGGGGATATCATCAATCGATTACTTCACCCTATGCATCCACAACGGTTCGATCCTTCCGAAACGCGGCGATTTTGTCAGCGCATTTAAAGGGACTCTTCAGCTTTTCACCGGCCTATAAAGGTCTGGGGTGGGTTAATCCTTTTTCCCCATGCTTTCTCTTCTCGCCTCAGCACAAAAACCTTCTCTGCTCCAGCGCCTACAAGCCCTTCTGTCGAGCTCCAAACCCTCCCACCACTATTGCAGATGCAAATCTGAAAGGGTAGTGGGTCTCTTCGAGGGTCGATCTTGCCACCATCAATGAGCTCCGGGCTGTGGGGTACATCCCTAAGCGCGTGGCCTACCGAGTGCCGAAGCCTAATGAGCGCATCCCCACTCCCCAAGCCCGGGAGTGGGTTATCTTTATCTCCCACCTTGTCAGAGGTCTAGGCTTCCCCCTACATCCCTTTGTGCGGGGGTCCTCTTCTTTTACGGGCTTGAATTTTATAATCTTGCCCCGAATTCCATTCTCCACCTCATTGCCTTCATCACGGTATGTGAGGCCTTCTTGAGGATTGCGCCACACTTCGGCCTATGGTTGAAGAAGTTCTGCATCAAGTCAAAGAGTGGTGCCGGCCGTGGCAGAGGCGGTGGCTTCGCCGAATGCGACGGGGCGATGATCAGCGAACTCCAGAAAAGTGGAGTGAGGGGACCTTTGTGGAGACAATAAAGATGTGACAGCTGTACTGGTTCTACATCACCGAGCCCCACGCCGAGAACCTGGCCGCGCTTCTACCCTTCACAGGGCTGCCTCCGAGGAAGCTAAATTCCTAGGAGCCGAAGAGGTTGAACTGGGGCAACCCCGAGGAGGTATCCATCCTCTAGAAGAATATCCACAACCACCAGGGCAGCACCAAGCTGGTGGATGTGATCGACGTGATGATGCACAACGGCATCCTTCCGCTCCAACTTCGGGCCAGCCCGATGTGTCTCTACAAGCCCGAGCACCCTCGGACGATCCGCCACTTCTTCCACACGGACATGAACGGCATGTGGACGTCTCTCTTCAAGCCGAAGAAGAACAAGTTCCCCGTGAATGTGCCTGACAGTGGCTACTCGGAGTCACATGCTCCGAAAAAGGTGACCCCTCCTACCGCTGGCCCTTTAAATCCGAAGTTATTCTTTATAGATGAGATATTTTCCTTCATATGCAGAAGTGGATGGATCAGGCAGCAAACACAAATTGTCCTGCCCCTTTGCCCGAAGACGTCATCTCCCTTGATCACCAAGCACTTCTGGCTATGGCGCCGCCAAATGGCTCGACCAAGGCAAAAAGGGAGCTGGGGAGGAACAGGAAGAAGACTGGAGGTCTTCAAATTGAGGAGCCCTTGGATTCCAAATCCGAGGAACTCAAGTCCGTCTGCTCGGAAGGAGGAGACGAAGAGGAGGAGGAGGAGGAGAGAGAGAACAACTCCTCCCCTCTGAGGAAGAGGGCGGCGTCCAAGGACATCGTGGGGGTGGAGACCCGTGGTAGTCTAAAGCACCTGATGAAGGCGTCCGATGCCATGGGTCGGAAGGCCTCGGCAAAGCCTAGGGCCATTCTCTCCTCCAGGGAGAGCGAGCAATCCGAGGCGGGCAGGAGCAAACAGCCGCGTCTCGCAAGCATCCGCAACTACGAGAAAAGTATTAAGATAAAATCTAACCATAGCATTAAACTTTTGGATCCAAATCAGCCCCTCATGAAGTAGCACATAAACTAGAGTTTAAGCTTTTGCCACTCTAGCAACCCATCATCTAATAACTACTCCACAATGCATTCCCTTAGGCCCAAGGATGGAGAAGTGTCATGTAGTCGACGTTCATATGACACCACTAAGGGAATCACAACATACATATCATCAAAATATCGAACACATATCAAATTCACATGATTACTTGCAACATGACTTCTCCCGTGACCTCAAGAACAAAGGTAACTACTCACAAATAATATTCGTGCTCAAGCTCAGAGGGGTATTGAATAGCATAATGGATCCGAACATATAATCTTCCACCAAATAAACCATATAGTAATCAACTACAAGATGTAATAAACACTACTAGTCACCCACAGGTACCAATCTAAGGTTCTGGTTTCAAAGAGTGAACACAAGAGATGAACTAGGGTTTAAGAGGAGATGGTGCTATTGAAGATGTTGATGAAGATTGGCCTCCCAAAGATGAGAGGGGTGTTGGTGATGACGATGGCTTCGATTTCCCCCTCGGGGAGGGATGTTCCCCCAGCGGAATCGCTCCGCCGGAGGGCAAAAGTGCTCCTGCCCAAGTTCCGCCTCGAGACGGTGGCGTTCCATCCCGAAAGACCTTATATACCAGAAGATGGGCACCGGAGGTGGGCCGTGCTGGGCAAAACCCAGCAGGGCGCCCCTGGGGGGTCTGGCGCGCCCGGGTGTCTTGTGCTCACTAGGGTGGCTCCCTCCGGTAGTTATTTGCTCCATTATTTATTATATAATCCAAAATAATTCTCCGTAAAGTTTCAGCTTATTTGGAGATGTGCAGAATAGGTATTTCTGATGTGCTTTTTCAGGTCCAGAATTCCAGCTGCCGGTAATCTCCCTCTTTGTGTAAACCTTGCATATTATGAGAGAAAAGGCATTAGAATCACTCCCTAAAGCATTATTATACATCAAAACAATATAAATAACAGTAGTAAATCATGATGCAAAATGGACGTATCAACTCACCCAAGCTTAGACCTCGCTTGTCCTCAAGCGAAAGCCGAAATTGAAAAGCATGTCCACATGGTTTGAGAGAGAGAGGTGTCGATAAAAAAAATACGGACATAGTAGCATCATGCTTATTATTATAAAAACAACAAATTTTATCAAATAACTTATTCATATAAATTTTATTATATAACTTCATCATATAACTTCTCATGAACAAGTAACAATTCATCACAACATAGAAGTATAAAGCATAAACCTTATTGGAAAACAACAAACTATGTTCTCAGTCAACTTTGCAACTACAATTTATCATATTTTCAGGAAGGGTCTCTTGTCAGAGCCTTTTGGCAAGTCCACATACTCAACCATCATTTAGTCTTCTATGATTGCTAACACTCATAAAATACCCATGAGCAAAAAGTTTCAACCGGACACATAGAAAGATAGGGGCTTATAGTTTCGCCTCCCAACATACTCACCTCAAGGGTGATGTCAACAGTAATAATGCATGCTTACTCACATCCAACTGGATATATGTGCCTAGATCTTTCTTCACCACATGATGCTTGCAAAAAGAAAAAGTAAAAAGGAATATGGAATAATACTTTGACTCTTGCTTAAAAGTAAATACATAAAAGTAAAAGATAGGCCCTTCGCAGAGGGAAGCATATGTTTTCATGCGTTTTTGGTTTGTATGCCCAATCCCTTAATGTAAAAGAATGTCACGCTATATTGCCCCTATGATAGCAACCTTTATTATGCAGTCTGTCGCTTTTATTACTTCGCCATCATAAGTTCGTATAACGCTCAATTTTCTCTTACACTAATTGATCAAACACATTTAGAAGCAATTTTTATTGCCTTAGTGCACCGATGACAACTTACTTGAAGGATCTTACTCGATCCGTAGGTAGGTATGGTGGACTCTCAAAACATGGATTTGGGTTTTGGGTTTTTGGATGCACAAGTAGTATCTCTACTTAGTGCGGGATTTTTGGCTAGCAAAGATATTGAGAAAGCACCACATGTTGAAGGATCTATGACAATATAACTTCTATGTGAATATGAACACGCATAAATCATTATGTTGTCTTCCTTGTCCAACGTCAACAATTTTGATATATAATATTTAATGGGGGCTCACAATCATAAAAGATGTCCAAGATAGTGTATTTGCATGTGAATCTTCTCTTCCCTTATTAATTCTTTCATGAATTGCATCATTGACCAATGCTACGTTTGTCAATCTCCAATAAATTATATCACTTATACTTTTCTTTATGTGATGTCATTACTTACCATAAGATTAGCATATGATTCTTTCCCATTTATTTCTTTTATTTTGATTGCAACAAGAAAGTAAAGAAACAAGAGCTTGAACTGAACTTTATTATATAACTCTCACTCGATTACAAAGAAACTAACACTCGAAAATAGATCATACTAAACTTTTATTCAACTAAATCACGAAAAAGCTAAGGATCGAACGAAAATAGGTAAAGGTGAATAAGAGTGATGGTGATACGATACCGGGGCACCTCCCCCAAGCTTGGCTCAAGCCAAGGGGATTGCCCATACCCGTGTACTCAAGTCTCCTTTGGTGGTGGTGATGATGAAGGTGGTGGTGATGAAGTAGCCCTCTTCTTCAACTTAAATTTGAGCATAAAAATTTCCTCCCTTAGATCATCATTCTCTAACTCGAGCTTTAATATCCTTTTGCATAATGTCGCCTTACTCTCCTGCAGAAAACGAGATGGAATAAATTGAACCTCAGGTTTGTACCCTTTAGGGAGGCTTGACTTCTTGAATTCCACATGCATGTCTCCAGGCTGAGGTAGCGGGTCATCCTCTTCCTCAGAGCTCTCATCTTTTGTTTCCTTCATGGCAGCGTCTTCCTCCTTGTCCGAGGTCCACCCATAGTTCTCCACTTCTCCATAAATCTTGGGGTTTGCAATATAGTCAGCAACATAGCTCTCCCCCTCTGAATCTTCAGACGACATATTTCCAGTTCTGTCAATAAAACAGCATGAAACAAGAACAGAGGATTTTTTTGCGATGCGGTGGTCAAAACAATCGGGGGTATATATAGAGAATTTTTTTATCTTGGGAAGCAAGAATATGGAAGGAAAATGGAGTCGGGAAGGTGTCCGAGGTGGGCACAACCCACCAGGGTGCGCTTGGTAGGGCTGGTGTGCCCTGATGTATCATGCTCACCTAAGTTGCTTTCCCGTTTATTTCTTATTTTCCTAATTTTAGTAATATTCCAAAACTGACAGAAAATATTTTTGTGGATTTTTCGGAGTCCGTTTACTTACCGTATCATGTATCTCTTCTTTTTCAGAATTCTGGAGTGTTCCGGAAGGTTTCCTTTATGTGTTCCTCCGGTGTCATGGTTTGAATAACATTGCTTCAACGTTAATAGGCTTACATGAGATATAGTGTTTAATTCTTTGTTCATTGGCCACCTTCGGGTTAGTGCCTTCGGCATTATTAATCTTAATAGCTCCAGAACGATAAACCTCTTCGATAATATATGGTCCTTCCCATTTGGAGAGAAGCTTACCTGCAAAAAATAAACGAGAGTTGAACAAAAGAACATAGTCTCCTATTTTGAATTCCCACTTTTGGATTTTTTGTCATGCCATCTTTTTACCTTTTCCTTGAATAGTTTGGCATTTTCATAAGCTTGGGTTCTCCATTCATCTAGTGAGCTAATATCAAATAACCTCTTCTCACCGGCAAGTTTGAAATCATAATTGAGTTCTTTAATTGTCCAAAATGCTTTATGTTCTAACTCTAGAGGCAAATGGCAAGCTTTTCCATATACCATTTTGTATGGAGACATGCCCATAGGATTTTAATAAGTTGTTCTATAGGCCCAAAGTGCATCATCTAGTTTCTAAGACCAATTCTTTCGAGACCTATTGGCAGTTATTTGTAATATTAATTTTATTTCTCTATTGCTAAGTTCAACTTGACCACTGGATTGAGGATGATAGGGTGATGCAATTCTATGGTTAACATCATATTTAGCAAGCATCTTATGGAAAGCACCATGAATAAAGTGTGAACCACCATCAGTCATTAAATATCTAGGGACTCCAAACCTCGGGAAGATAACTTCATTAAGCATTTTAATGGAGGTGTTGTGATCAGCACTACTAGTTGGAATAGCTTCTACCCACTTAGTGACATAATCAACAACAACCAAAATATGAGTGTACCCATTAGAGGAAGGAAAAGGTCCCATATAATCAAAACCCCAAACATCAAATGGTTCAACAACAAGTGAATAATTCATTGGCATTTCCTGACGCTTACCGATATTACCAATTCTTTGATATTCATCACAAGACAAGACAAACTTACGGGCATCCTTGAAGAGAGTAGGGCAATAAAAGCCAGATTGCAATACCTTATGAGCGGTTCTATCTTCCGCATGATGTCCTCCATAAGCTTTGGAATGACATTTCCGTAGGATTTGTTCATGTTCATGCTCAGGTATACAACGTCTAATAATACCATCTACTCCTTCTTTATAAAGATGTGGGTCATCCCAAAAGTAATGTCTCAAATCATAGAAGAATTTTTTCTTTTGTTGATATGTGGAACTAGGCGGTATATATTTAGCAACAATGTAGTTAGCGTAATCAGCATACCAAGGAGTGTTTTGAGAAACATTTATTGCAGCTAACTGTTCATCAGGAAAACTATCATCAATGGGTAGTGGGTCATCAATAATATTTTCCAACCTAGACAAGTTATCAGCTACGGGGTTCTCAGCTCCCTTCCTATCAGTGATATGTAAGTCAAATTCTTGAAGCAAGAGAACCCACCTAATGAGTCTAGGTTTAGCATCATCCTTTTCCATAAGATATTTTATAGCAGCATGATCGGTGTGAACAATAAGTTTGGAGTCAACAATGTAGGATCTAAATTTATCACAAGCAAACACAACTACTAAAAATTCTTTTTCAGTAGTAGCGTAATTTCGTTGGGCACTGTCTAGAGTTTTGCTAGCATAATGGATAACATTTAATTTCTTATCAACTCTTTGTCCTAGAACAACACCAACAGCATAATCACTAGCATCACACATAATTTCAAAAGGCAAGTTCCAATCTGGTGGTTGAACGATAGGTGCAGAAGTTAAGGCTTTCTTGAGTGTTTCAAAGGCTTCTACACAATCATCATCAAAAACAAATGGAATATCCTTTTGTAAAATATTAGTAAGAGGCCTAGAAATTTTAGAGAAGTCTGTAATAAACCTCCGATAGAAACCATCTTGGCCAAGGAAACTCCGAATATCTTTAATATCTTTAGGACATGGCATTTTCTCAATTGCATCAACTTTAGCTTTATCCACCTCAATACCTCGTTCAGATATTTTATGCCCCAAGACAATACCTTCATTCACCATAAAGTGGCACCTCTCCCAATTCAAGACGAGATTAGTTTGTTCACATCTCTACAAAACTCGATCAAGGTTGCTTAAGCAATCATCAAAAGAAGTTCCGTAAACGGAAAAATCATCCATGAAAACCTCCACAATCTTTTCACAAAAATCAGAGAATATAGTAGTCATACATCTTTGAAAGGTAGCAGGTGCATTGCATAAACCAAAAGGCATACGTCTATAAGCATAGGTTCCAAAAGGATAAGTAAAGGTGGTTTTCTCTTGATCAGATTATGATACAGGTATTTCAGAAAAACCAGAATATCCATCCAGAAAACAAAACTGTGTGTGCTTAGATAATCTTTCTAGCATTTGATCAATAAAAGGCAGAGGGTAATGATCTTTTCTAGTAGCTTTATTTAATTTTCTAAAAACAATTACCATTCTATAGCCAGTGACAATTCTTTGCGGAATGAGTTCATTTTTATCATTAGGAACAACGGTAATACCTCCCTTCTTAGGGACACAATGAACATGACTTACCTAGCTACTATCAGCTATGGGACAAATTATACCTGCCTCAAGAAGCTTTAATATTTTAGTTCTTACTACTTCCTTCATCTTAGGATTCAATCGCCATGGATGATCAACAACGGGTTTAGCATCAGGTTCCATATTAATCTTGTGCTGACATAGAGTGGGACTAATGCCCTTAAGATCATCAAGAGTATATCCAACAGCAGCCCGGTGCTTCCTCAGAATTTTTAATAATCTACATTCTTCATGTTCTGAAAGGTTACCACTAATAATAACAGGATATATCTTTTTCTCATCAAGATAAGCATACTTCAAGGTGTCAGGCAATTGCTTTAATTCAAACACAGGATCACCTTTAGGTGGAGGAGGACCTCCAAGGGTTTCAATAGGCAAATTGTGTTTTAGGAGAGGTTGTTGTTCAAAGAAAATTTTATCTATTTCATTTCTTTCATGCAAGTGAATATAATTTTCATGGTCTAACAGATATTGTTCTAGTGGATCGGTAGGAGGTACAACAATAGAAGCAAGACCAATTATTTCATCCTTACTAGATAATTCTCTATCATGAGGTTGTCTACTAAACTTGGAAAAATTAAACTCATGAGACACATCACCAAAACTGACACTCACAATTTGTTTTTCACAATCTATCTTAGCATTGACGATGCTCAAGAAAGGTCTACCAAAGATAATGGGATAAAAGTCATCTTGCGGGGAGCCAAGAACTAGAAAATCAGTAGGATATTTTACTTTCCCACACAAGACTTCAACATCTCTAACAATCCCAAGTGGTGTGATGGTTTCTCTATTGGCAAGTTTAATAGTAACATCAATGTCTTCTATTTCAGCAGGTGCTATTTCATTCATAATTTCTTTGTATAAGGTAAAAGGAATAGCACTCACTCTAGCGCCCAAATGACATAAACCATGATAGCAATGATCTCCTATTTTAACTGCGAAAACAGGCATGCCGACTACGGGTCTGTGCTTATCTTTTTCATCAGGTTTGGCAGTTCTAGCAGCTTCATCACAAAAGTAAATAACAGGCCCATCAATATTTTCTACCAAGAGATCTTTAACCATAGCAACGCTAGGTTCTACTTTAATTTGCTCAGGGGGCTTAGGTGCTCTAATATTACTCTTGCGAACCACAGTTGATACCTTAGCATGTTCCTTTATCCTAACAGGGAAAGGTGGTTTTTCAATATAAGAAGTAGGCACAACTGGATCAACATTGTAAATGATGGTTTCATCCTTAGCTTTTACCGGTTCTTTAATTTCTTCTTTAATAGGGGGATGATATTTAAACCAATTCTCTTTAGGAAGATCAACGTGAGTAGCAAATGATTCACAGAAAGAGGCTACTATCTCAGAGTCAAGGCCATATTTAGTGCTAAACTTGTGAAATGCATCGGTATTCACAAAAGATTTAACACAATCAAACTTAAGCTTTATACCTGACTCATTACCTTCATCGAGTTTGCAATCTTCAGAGTTGCGTTTAATACTTTCTAAGACATCCCACTTGAATTCAATAGTCTTCTTCATAAAAGAACCAGTACAAGAAGTATCGAGCATGGATCGATCATTATGAGAAAGCCGAGCATAAAAATTCTGAATAATAACTTCCCTCGGAATATCATGATTGGGGCATGAATATAACATTGACTTAAGCCTCCCCCAAACTAGAGCGATGCTTTCTCCTTCACGAGGCCAAAAATTATATATATAATTCCGATCACGATGAACTAGATGCATGGGATAAAACTTTTGATGGAATTCTAATTGCAATCGATTCCAGTTCCATGATCCAATATCATCACATAGCCTATACTATGTCAATGCTTTTCCCTTCAAAGATAAAGGGAAAACTTTCTTCTTAGCTTCATCTCCCGATAAACCTGCAAGCTTAAATAATCCACAAATTTCATTCACATGTATTAAGTGCATATCAGGATGTTCAGTTCCATCTCCTGCATATGGATTAGCTAGCAGTTGTTCTACCATACCCGAAAGAATTTCATAACCAATATTTTCAGTAGATGCAGAAGGTCGAGGGGCAACTAATTGTGGTTCCGGTCGAGGTGAAGATACCCCCAAACAAACCCCTTAAAGGATTGTTTTCCATAGTAGCAAGTAACAATAAATTTCAGCATGTAGTATAAGTTTTTCCTTACCGATTTCCAATTACCAAGAGCGCTTCACTCCCCGGCAACGACGCCAGAAAAGAGTCTTGATGACCCACAAGTATAGGGGGTCAATCATAGTCCTTTCAATAAGAAAGAGTGTCGAACCCAACGAGGAGCAGAAGGAAATGACACACTTTTGTTTGATAGCAAGATAATTGGTAACGAGCAAATAACGGCAACGGTAAATAAAGTGCAGCAAGGTAGCCTAATCCTTTTGTGGCAAAGGATAGGCCAGAATAGTATCTTATAATAGGCAAAGTGTTCTTGAGGGTACACGGGAATTTCGTCTAGTCACTTTTATCATGTCGGTTTGATTTGCGTTTGCTACTTTGATAATTTGATATGTGGGTGGACTGGTGCTTGGGTGCTGTTCTTACTTGAACAAACCTACTACTTATGATTAATCCCCTCGCAAGCATCCGCAACTATGAGAAAAGTATTAAGATAAAATCTAACCATAGCATTAAACTATTGGATCCAAATCAGCCCCTTACAAAGTAGCGCATAAACTAGCGTTTAAGCTTCTGTCACTCTAGCAACCCATCATCTAATAACTAGTACACAATGCATTCCCTTAGGCCCAAGGATGGTGAAGTGTCATGTAGTCGACATTCACATGACACCGTTAAGGGAATCACAACATACATATCATCAAAATATCGAACACATATCAAATTCACATGATTACTTGCAACATGACTTCTCCCGTGACCTCAAGAACAAAGGTAACTACTCACAAATAATATTCATGCTCAAGATCAGATGGGTATTGAATAGCATAATGGATCTGAACATATAATCTTCCACCAAATAAATCATATAGTAATCAACTACAAGATGTAATCAACACTACTAGTCACCCACAGGTACCAATCTGAGGTTCCGGTACAAAGATTGAACACAAGAGATGAACTAGGGTTTGAGAGGAGATGGTGCAGTTGAAGATGTTGATGAAGATTGGCATCCCAAAGATGAGAGGGGTGTTGGTGATGACGATGGCTTTGATTTCACCCTCCGGGAGGCAAGTTCCCCCGGCGGAATCGCTCCGCCGGAGGGCAAAAGTGCTCCTGCCCAAGTTCCACCTCGAGACGGCGGTGTTCCGTCCCGAAAGTCCTCACCTAATTTTTTCTAGGTCAAAATACCTTATATACCAGAAGATGGGCACCGGAGGTGGGCCGTGCTGGTCATAACCCACCAGGGCGCGGCTGGGGGGGCCTGGTGCGCCCTGGTGTCTTGTGCTCACCGGGGTGGCCCCCTCCGGTAGTTATTTGCTCCAGTATTTATTATATAATCCAAAATAATTCTCCGTAAAGTTTTAGCTTATTTGGAGATGTACAGAATAGGTATCTCTGATGTGCTTTTTCAGGTCCAGAATTCCAACTACCGGTATTCTCCCTCTTTGTGTAAACCTTGCATATTATGAGAGAAAAGGCATTAGACTCACTCCCTAAAGCATTATTATATATCAAAACATTATAAATAACAGTAGGAAATCATGATGCAAAATGGACGTATCAAGACCCACTCGTCAGCGACCTGTTGATCGGGCCCATCATTTCAAATAGAAACTGGTTTCTCAGATCGCGCCTACCCACAGTGAACGCGTACTATAGGGAGTGCGCCTCTGACGTGGTGCCTTTCGCGTGCACAGTTGAATGGCTGGGCCGTCCCTATGCACTTTGCTGCTATATTGCGCCTAGTGCACGTCATCGCTTTGTCAGGTCCGGCACATCTAGGTAGATTCTTTTTTGTTTTTCCTTTTTCAGAAAAATAGAACAATTCATAAAATATTCAATTCAATTCCAAATTTGATTATTCAAATTCCTAATTGTTTCTAAAATCATGCTCTATCCAAAAACATATCCTACACCTTTTTCCTGCAAACTTTTCTGTGTTGTTCAAATTTAAATTCAAATTTGAACCTCCTAAAGGCCCCTTTTGCAAAATTCCAGAACATGCAAATCAACTCCAAATGGAGTTATTTCATTTTCTAGGTGCTCTAAATATCATGCCCTATTCATCTATCCATGGTCAACACTTTTCCCATGTATTATTTCTGTTGGATCTAATGAATAGCTCCTTTTTCCATTTACTTCATCTTAAGAAATTCATAGGAAAATCAGCTCAACTCCAAATCCAGTGAAACCACTTCCTACATGTTTCTAAGATCATGCCCTAATTAATAGGTGCATCCACTCATTTTTATAAAAATATTTTCTGTAGACTCCTTATAGGATCATCATTTCCTTCATTTCCACCCTTGAAAAATCCCCATTGAACCAGATCCAATAAACTTTTTTGGTTATTATTCTTATAGCCAGAGGTGTCCAATAAAAATAAACTTCCTATTTTAGAACACTTTGATTTCTCTTCTTGTTATGTTGCTTATTATGGTTGTTTCCGGTAGTAGTTGATGAAGTAGACGGAGTGCTCGGAGTTGGACGAGAAGCGTGAGAAGACCTCGAAGACTTTGCTAAGCCACGCAAGCAGCACTTTGACCATGTCGATGAAACTATTTTTATGCATGACATTATAGCACTTTGATTGTTGCATGAAAGGGCATGATGATGATGTGGTGGCGACCTTGCCGGGTTGGTCTCCGACACATTCCTCGTTGATACTTGCATTGTGCATGACCCTACCTTCCTATGAGGGTTATGCGGGTGGTAAGTAGATAGGATGCTATGTGGTTGCTACACAAGTGGGACGGGAATATGCATTCAGATGGAAAACAAATGTTTACCAAAGACCTTTTTGAAAACCCCATCGGGTGCCACAAATGCCTGAGGGAGATGGGGTTGAGCTAGGTAACCACTTGATAAAGAAGTATTTTATCGAGGCAAGTGTGTGTGTTTTCAAAGAGGGATTGGTTTAAGTTGCGACCGTTACTCCAACCTTACATGTACAACAACTCTACCCCTATATGGGAAGGGGCTTTGTTGATTACTTCGGTCGATGCTAGCAGAGAGCCCACATTACTAGTGGCGGGAGTGATGTGGTCACTCTCGATACGGGGTCGTGCTAGGTAGGGCGACCTGGGCTGTTTTTACAGACAACCGTTGCGTCCCTTCATGGATGGTACTATGTTGAGCAAGGCTCGTCTTTGTACATCATGAAGTCGTGGGCCAACGAGTGGACTCTATGTTTAGTGTCGTCAAGGGAAATGCATTGTTCGGGTGCTATCCTCGGGTATGTAATATACCGCGAGTCGTGGATGACACGGAAGTTCCCCGAGTCTTGTGGGTAAAGTGAGCAACCTCTACAGAGTGTAAAACTATGCGAAGAGCCGTGTCCACGGTCAAGGACAGTTGGATGACCGCTCTTGGGCTACGTCCATTGTTTTCACAAACTTGGTGTGTGTGTGTGGACAAAGAGATACTTGAGCTAAGTCGGAATACTTGATGAAATGATTGAACATGTGATGTTCAAACCCTGCTTATATTGATATCTATAACCTATTCATATGGATATCTGCAACCAGTTGATGCATAATTTTATAAATGGTAGGACATGATGTTGCACTCAAAACTAGCTTTCCGCAAAACTACCTACTTAGTGCTATACCATGCATTTGCTTTACCTTGTCCAAACATGGGTTGCTTGCGAGTACATTCAAAGTACCATTGGCTTGCCACTGGTTATTTTATTGGTCACGCATGAAAGAACAGATATAATAAAGAGTACCTTGGTGACGAACATGCGATCTAGGACGCTTCCTAGTCAGATGCATGTAGGGTTAAGGCAGATGGCATGGGTTCACGCTATCGTTGAAGATTTCCGCTGCAAACATATGAAGATTTGGCCATAAAGGCCATATTCGAGTGAAACGGTATGTAATGGATGTAAGACTCTTGTTATTCAGTTTTTGTGTGTACAATTAGCATTGATCTCTGGGATCACTGTGCACGTACATTCGGTGATCCCGACTTATGAGTCGGGGTGCCCACATAGGACCCCCTAGCCAAGGACTCCCTCAGTAGTCCCCGAACTAGTCTTCTGTGCCGAGAATAGGAATCTTCACGGAACAATCTTCGGCTATGTGACTTTGGATAATAGAGTCTTCGGCTTGGCAGACAACTTCAAGAATTTCCAAGTAAGTTGCTCAGCCCTTTAATTCATCCTAGGCATTTACTGGAACCTCAAAAAGACCATATTGCAAACCAATCATGCGGCGATGTTCTGACAACTTTTACCAAATTTTCATCCTAATGACATCAAGCACATCGGTCATAACTTACTCAAGCTGCGGTTCGAGGCGACTCTTGGTATGTCTTATCAAAACAGAGATCGTGCCCTTCGTTTTGGGGGATATCATCAATCGAGTATCACACCCAACTCATCCACAACGGCTAGATTCATACGAAACATGGCGATTCAACCAGTGTAGTTAGGTGGTTGATCGCATTTTTACCAACCTATAAAGGCCTGGGGCGGTTAGTCCCTTGCACTCACGCTTCCTCCTTGATCCCGTATCAAGAACTCCTCCCGCTTCATGGGATCACAGCCTTATCTGTTCCATTCCACCACAATGGCGGATGCAGATCTAAAGGGGCGGTGGTGTCCTTCAACGGTGAACCTCACCGCCATCAACGAGCTTCGGGTGGCAGGTTACATTCCCGTAGGTGTAGCCTGCAGAGTGCCGGAGCTCAACCGGCATGTCCCCACTCCCCAAGCCGAGGAGCGGGTCATCTTTGTTTCCCACCTTGTCAGAGGTCTGGGTTTGCCCCTGCATCCCTTCGTGCGGGGGATTCTCTTCTTCTATGAGGTTGATTTTTACAATCTCGCCCCCCATTTCGATCCTCCACCTTCCTGCCTTCATTACATTATGCGAGGCCTTCCCGCGGATCCTTCCCCACTTCGGCTTATGGCTAAGCACCTTCTACTGCAAATCTAAGAGCGGTGGTGGCCGCGACGGTGGTAGCGACCCTGCCAAATGTGGCAGGGCGACGATTAGTAAACGCCAGAAGGTGGCGTGGCTGAAAGGCATCTATGTCGAGAAAGTGAAGAGGTGACAGGAGGAGTTGTTCCACATCACCGAGCCTCGTGCCGGGAACCTAGCCGCACTCCCACCCTTCACAGGGTTGCCGCTGAGGAAGTTATATTCCTGATAGCCGAAGAACGTGGAATGGGGCAATGCCAAAGAGGTCTCCATCCTGCAGTGAAAGATCTTCAAGCTTGGAACCCACGCCAAGCTCTTGCACATCATCGACGTCATGCTACACTGCAGGATCTTGCCACTTCAGCTGCGGGCCAACCCGATGTGCCTCTACACTCCCGAGGACCCGCCGACGATCCACCATTGCTTCCGTGCTAATTTGAGCAGCATGTGGACATTGCTCTTCAAGACGAAGGGAGCGAGTTCCCCGTGGACGGGGCTGACAGTGGCTACTCCAAGGCGCATACGCAAAAGGAGTTAATTTTCTTTCCACTGATCTTCTTCATCCGAATACGGTGATTCCTAAATGTATTATTTCCTTCAAAGCGCATGAGTGCTTAAATCGAGCAGTAAATATAGACTGCCCTGCCCGTCTGCCCGAAGAAGCCATCGCCCTCGAACTCAAGGCACTCCTGGCCCAGGTGCCTCCAAAGAGCCTGTCCAAGGCTACAAAGAAGTTGGGGAGTAAAAGGGGGAGGACCGGAGGTCCTCAAAGCGAGGAACCCTCGAATTCTAAATCCGAGGACAACAAATCCGGCTCCTCGAAAGGAAGAGCCGAGGAGGAGGATGAGGAGGGCGAGGACAACTCCTCACCTCCGAGGAAGCGAGCTGCGTCCGAGGACCCCGTCAGCATGGATACCCGTGGGGGTCGGAGGCGTCTGGCAAGGGCGTGCGATGCCACGCCCCATAGGCCCAGATCCCTCTATCCTCCTCGGAGAGCGAAGTGTCCGAGGCTGGCAGACGCAGGCCTCCGCCGAGGAGGTATCTCCCTGTCCCTTCAACCTTACATTTATGTAGATTCATAATTTCCATTGGTTTTCTAACACTTCCCTTTCACCTTCTACAGGGCCCAAGGGACGGTTCCTAGCGATGGGGTATCCAGTGGGCTTCCTTCAAGCAGCTCCTGTGAGGGTCACTGCCCTACCCCTACCGCGCCAGAGGTGCCAAGGGAGGTGATAACACCGGCTCCACCTGTGACTACCATGGGTGGAACTGCCAGCGCGGTCACGGTTGGGATGGAGTCCTCGGCGGCCGAGGACGCTCTGGTCAAGGTTCCTTCTTTTACGGTAGGAACACAGCTTGGGGAACCCGCATCCTCGGTGCCCGAGGGTGCCGAGATGAATCGGCCATCCACCCAGGTGGTTCCTTCTTCGATAAGGGACAAGGAGGTCTGCTCACCTCCGCTTACTCGAGGGCAAGCGTCCGAAGGGTGGGCTAATAACGTGAAGGAAGCCATATATGTCTCTTCCATTCACGCCGAGCAATGCACCATGATGAGTGCGGTGCTGCAAAGCTACCGAGCAGCAGAGGTCGGCATCCTATGGGGGCTTCAAAGGCCTCTTGCGAGGTTTTGAGGTAAACCATGTTACGCTTACATTTGCCTATATAGCTAGTGTATATAATTGCTAGAATACAATCAAAGATCTTTGGCTAAAAGTTAATTGATCCAAAGATCATAGGTGACGAACCTTAGTAGCCCCCAAGCGCTGAGTTAGATCCGAGGATCTTGCTCGGGGGTTGTAATTTTCCTTTTGAAGGAGAGAACTGAATAGAAGTCCCCGAGACCTTGATCATATACAATGATCCGAAAAAGGGATCAAAGTCATCTGAGGTGTTATAATACCTGCTTGTTTCTCCTCTTTATTTTGTAATTTGGTTGCAGCTTCCAACTCCGAGGATCTGGTAGAAATCAACTGTAAGCTCGAGATGTCCGAGAAGGACATGGAGCTTGTGAAAAGGCAGATGGAGGAAGCACCAGGTAAAATTGATAATCTTACTTGGGGGTTTATATTTCCTCATCCAATCTATTTTTAAAGTAGTAGGATTTAACGTACTAGTTATTTTGCAGCCTCCTCCTCAACATTGGAGAAAGTCCACGCCCAACTGGAAAGAATTTGGTAGGAGGCGGAGCAGCATAAAGCTGCAGTAGGCCAAGCTAGCAAGGAGCTAGCCCTACCAAAGGAGGCTGCGAACAAGCACGCATCTCGGATCCGGGAGCTGGAGGCAGACCTGGCGGGGATCTATACCGAGCAAGACGCTCTACGGGAGGAGATGAAGACCTTCTCCGCCAATCTTGCCAAGGCTACCTCGGAGTGCAAGGAGGCCAAGATCCAGGCACGGGCGGATCGTGAAACGCTCCGTCAAGTGAGCCAGATCACCGCGGGTAAGCCCTACTTGCTTCAATATGTTTTTGGTGATAGTCGTTTTGCTCGTCTTATGCAAAACTGGTATTCCTCAAAGGCTTTCAAGGACCTTCCCCGTAGTGCTGCGGATGAGTGTGCTTTTTACGCTACCCGAATAGACGATCCCATGGAGAAGATATTCTGGCGTCAGTTTCAGGAGCCCGAGCATCCGCCACAGTTCGAGAATCAGATGAAGCAGCTTGTGAAGCTATTCCAAGTGGAGAACCCTGTTATGAGGGACCTCTACATCAATTTGTGGCCATCAAGGCCCATACCCAACAGCCTTTTTGGCTTGCTGAATATGTTGTGCGAGGCCAACCCCCAGGTCCTCAACTGGAAGAGGTCGGCCTTCCTTGAGGGTATGGACTGGAAGCTCGAGGACTACCTTACCGAGGTCCTGCAGGGCGCCAAGCAGACCGAGCTGCAGTGCTCCAAGTCCGAGCTCTATTTTCAGTAGGCCCCTTGGTATGACAAGGATGACTTTTGTAAAGACAAATGTTTGAATTTTTTGAAGTTTTTTCTCGGTTTTATCCGATGTGTTTATATCCACTTGTTGTGCGACTGTTTATTTTATTTGATAGTTTCCTATCGTCGGCTTCTACCCCCTCGTAGATACCATAAGGGGTGTTCGTCTAGCACACAGGAATCCTCGAGTCGACGTCTCGGAACTGTAGTGGTGATTTGTGTGTTGAGATGAACGAGGCAATCCGACCATAATGGCTTTATCCCTTTCACTTAGTCAAAGGAGCTCTAAGTTATGGGGCAGTTGAACTAGCCCCCGATGTAGGGGTGATCACACTGGCCGAAGGTCCACTTCTAACACTCGGTCCTTGTAGGAAGGACCCGTTGTTTATCACGATGTCACCTCTAACGGCTTAGTAGGTTTACACTGTCTTCAGATATCAACACTTGTTTGTGCTTACTGTGATAGTCGATTTTAGGCTTTCTCCACCGAGGCGCTTAACCATCCAGACTAGAATTGCAATCGCAGTGGTTCTCCCTTTACACTCTTAGCCAAGCTAAGCGGAACGTAAGATGTAAGCACAGGAGCTGGGAAACCGAATCTTTGACGAAAATCACAATTCAAAAGATGTGCATATAACGCAAATCCAAGACGCCGACAACACGTCGGACTTTAAACATGGGCTCTTTTTATATCCAAGCCACCGGTCCGAAGCCGAACCCTTCTGTATGTGGGAGGGAACCACCTCAGATATTGTATGTGATAAAAAACAATACACTAAAGATGTGTAAGGACTGAAAAGATGTCGGTTTTATTAATCATCAAGCCGAGCTAAAAATAGATACAGGCGGTACACTAGTAGAGAAATGGCTAGCCACAACTCTTGTTGGTGGCGCGCCATTTTCCACTAACGCCAGAACTAATATTTCCATATAGCAATGGCGTTGGGCGAAATGGTACGACAACGTTGTGAAGTTAGTGCTGGCGTCGACATAATGTAGAACGCCACCAGAAAGTGGGCCCTGCTGAGCTGACCAGTCGGGATGCGTTGCTGGCATAGATCGTTCTGACACGCCATAGATACATTATGTAGTTCTGTAGTTCCCTGCTCGTGAACGCCAGCATTATGTTTTGCCTATATAACCTGCTGTTGGAAGCCATCTTGCTTCTCAAAATACATTCACTTCCAATTCTTGTCCCTAATAACTAGTTAGCTCCTCTTAGTTATGGACCCACGTCGACGGAGCGTGTCGAAAGTTTGGGACTCCGCCGCCCTGGCCGAGCTCCCGTCTTGTCCTGTTGGCTACACCATGAGCTCGCCATGACCAATGCAGTCCGGTGAATCATCGCGCCGCAACAGCGCCACTTCTGTTCAATCCGGCAGCTACGCCACCAGCGTCGAAGATACCGGCCGTGTGCTGCTTTGCGGCTGTCGTCGCCCTCTTGATAAGCATATGTCGCACACGGAATGGAATCCAGAGCGAGAGTTCTACATGTGCGCCAACCGTGGAAAGGTACGTATGTACATATTGATTGGCTTCCAGCTAATTTGCACAATTCAACTCCTCTAGCATTGGTCACATCAATATGACTGTGTGTGTATATTGTGATCCACAGAAAACAGGGGGAAAATATTGCTTCACAAGGATATGGGTTGATCTCGTCTAGAAGTACGTAAGCGAGGTTCTCGACTACTCCATTGGACCTTTGAGACTACAGATAGACGAAATGCAACTCCAGAACGATGTGATGCGAGGCCAAATAAAAAAATTCAAGATGCTTCGATATGCTCTTTTAGCCGGTTGCCTTCTTGGCCTATTTCTCCCAGCTAGATCGATGACACCATTTCTTCTGGTGGTCGTCATCACACTGATGATGTTCTTAGTCTAGATCTAGTAGTAGTAAACTATAATTGTTACTTTTTATTATCCTTCTGTAATGTATGTAAGCAGGCCAGATTAATTAATGAAATCTATGTTGTTCATCTATGTGAATTATAATTTGAATTAATTTTTAATTCTGTGTATATATCTATTCACCAAAGGAAATAAAATAATAATGAACTGAAATGGCATTGGACACGTGGGCCAACGCTATCAAACACATCACACAGCCCGTCAAACCCAACCACTCGTATATACGCACCCAGATCTAATCCCCACACAAACTCCCCCAAATCAATCCCAACCCGCCGCCGCCGCCGCCAACGACCAATCCCCCCGTCCGCCATCGCCATCTCCTACTCCACATCGCCGCCGTCTGCCTCTCCATCTCAACCTCCGGTTTTTAGTGTAGTTTGTGTAGTTTCACATTTTTAGTATAGTATGTGTAGTTTCAGATTTTTAGTGTAGTTTTGTAGTTTCAGATTTTAGTCTAGTTTTGTAGTTTAATTACATTGTCTATAGATTGTATATATATAGGTGTTGCAGGTTTTGTCATATGGCTCCGAAGTTTCGTGGTGTGCGACAAAAGGGTACTAAGTACTATGCAACCATCACGAAGGACAATGTCGTCCACCAGCTTGGCCACTGGGACACCCCAGAGTTAGCGGCGCGCGCCTACGATGCAAAGGCGGTTGAGTATCACAAGGACAAAGCGATTCTAAACTTCCCTGATTGCCGTGAGTATGCGCAGTTCCTCGCACCAGAGAACATAAGGATATGCACTAGGGTTGAGGAGAAGGAGAACCTCCAGGCCGAGCAACAATTGTTCGACCCATTAGTGACGGAGCTTGCGAGAGATGACAAACTCTTAGAGACCAACAAGATGATGCTTCTTCAGTATGCAGCAAAGAAGAGCGCAGAGGAGGATCCCATAGACTGGGATAAGCTCGAGGAGGAAGAGGAGCATGAGGAGGACGAGGAGGTTTAGTCGCTACTGCGTCGTCCTAGGTCCACCAGGGACGACCACGAGGCCGGCCTCTCTAGCCATTACCTTGCTAGAGATGGACGTAGCATTAGCTATTTCATATACGAATGACTGTTTAACTTTATGCATGTTATTATATGTTTGAACCGTGCTTAATTATGCTAGAGATGGACGTAGAATTAGCTATTTCGTATATGCTTAATTACTAGTGCATATATGTTCTATTTTGATGTGTTAGTTATTTAGTTTAATTATCTATGCTTACTTTGATCAACGATATTGACAACAAAAAATGGATGCCCCGTGTAAGACTTGTGGTGCTTTGAGATGCTAGAAGGATAGGAAGTTCTTCATCGATCTTCCGAAGGGCTTCATTGCTAAGACGGTATATATATATATATATATATGATTTAGTTTAACATGTTCTGATTGAGTTTCATATGGTACGTTTGGGGCCGAAATTGTCTAACTAGTTATTTTTTCAAATTTCGCTCAGGTCATCCCTTGCGGGGCAAGGCGTGACTTCTTAGAGAAGTTTTGAGTTCCGCTTGATGCAACCATCACGTTCCAATGCACCCTAATGAAGATGCTGACGGCCGAACACTTCAATTGCCTTGTCACCAACGAGTCAGACCGCACCTATTTCGGTTGCCCTGGTTGGACAGCCCTTGCAACTGCTTACCAGATGGAAGTTGGGGAGAGAGCCATGTTCTACCTTGACTATGATCCTGACTGGCAGTGACGAGATCATGGTCTACTACATGCCTGCTGGCAGCGATGATGATGGTCCGCTTACTCCAGACTATGATCCTGACTCCGCCCGGCGTATTGTCTGAGTTAGCTGCTAGTAGGGCATGCATGCCATATCACATCCTTTTAATTTATCCGAACTTGCGTGTACTTGTGTTATATGCCTCCTTTTGATACTTTTCTGAATAATGTCAATAAATAATGACTCTTGAACTTAGATTTAGGTATTTGCAATGTACTATTTAATTACTGTCAAACCCTTTGATTATGCTGTCATTTTTGTTGTATCGCTGTAGGACCGAAAGTATGTTTAGAGGGGGGTGATTAGACTACTTTACCAAATAAAAGTTTTGCCTTTTCCCAATTTTAGAGTTGGCAGTTTTAGCATTTCATGGCAAGTCAAGTACACCCTACACATGCATGTCTAAGAGTATAGCAGCGGAAAGTAACAACAAGCATGAGTAGTAAAAGATAGGGTAGGAAGATCAAACGCAATTGTAGACACGATGATTTTTTTCCATGGTTCCGATAGGTGGTGCTATCGTACATCCACGTTTATGGAGTCTTCAACCCATGGATGGTAACGGTCGCGAGAGTCCACGGAGGGCTCCACCCATAAGGGTCCACGAAGTAGCAACCTTGACTATTCCATAACGGCTTCCGTCCACGAAGGACTAGCCTCACTATGGGTAAATCTTCACGAAGTAGGCGATCTCCTTGCCCTTACAAACTTCTTGGTTCAACTCCACAACACGAAGTAGGAGGCTCCCAAGCGACACCTAACCAATCTAGGAGGCACCACCCTCCAAAAGGTAATAGGCTCGGTAATGTCGATGAACTCCTTGCTCTTGTGCTTCAAGATGATAGACTCCTCAACACACAATCACTCTCTCACAGATTTGGCTTGGTGGAAGAGATGGGATTGGTGGAAAGCAACTTGGGGAGGCTAGAAATCAAGATCCATATGGTTGGAGTGGAAGATCTTGACCTCAACACAAGAATAGGTGGTTCTCTCTCAGAAAACTGGATGGGGCAAGTATGGAATAGTTCTGAGTGCTTCTCTCTCGAGTAGGTGGTGGTGGAGGGGTCTATATAGGCATCCCCAAAAATCCAACCGTTACACACAAAATAACCAACTCTGTGACACCGATGTGTAAATCTCGGTGGTACCGAAGTGACCAAAAGGTGGCAACTTTTGAATCTCGGTGAGACCGATATAGGAAACTCGGTTGCACCGATAAGGTGACCAACGATCAGATTGACATTCTCGGTGACGCCGATCCAACAATCTCGGTGTTACCGATATTGTGAATTTGCGTAACAGAAAGTTGGCAACCTAAACTCGGTGGCACCGGGATTCAATCGGTTGCACCGAAGTGGCTAGGGTTTGGCTGAGTCTGTCTATGGTTGAGAATCGGTGGCACCGGGATGGAAATGTTGGTTGCACCGAATTTGAGTATTTGGCTTTGGACAGACTTTGGTGGGAGAGCTTGTGGGTGTTTTTGGTGACTATCACTTGTGCACGTATGAGCATTTTGTTCACCAACAAAACCTTACCCCCTTTTAATAGTATTGGCTTTCCTATGGACTCAAAGTGATTTCTCACAAATGTAAAATGTAGAGTCCTCTTCCTTGAAGCTTTGCCAACCTATTTCCTTGCATCTTGGGGTATTCCACAATCTCCACAATCCTTTTGCCAATCCTATCATTGAACATTTCTTGAAATATACTTAGTGGAAACATTAGTTCAATGACTTATATGTTGTTATTAATTACCAAAACCACCAAGGGAGCAAATGTGCTTTCAATCTCCCCCTTTTTGGTAATTGATGACAACATATAGATCAAAGCTTCGACATATGATATAATCAATGAATATAATCGTCGCTTTGAGAAGTATGTGATAAGAAAGAGCTCCCCCTAAATGTGTGCATTATTTTAAATTTGCGTTTGAATGCAAATGCACAATCGATTAGGTACATGGGGCACTTCTTCCATATCACATACATCTTGGTGGTGTGCGAGAGTAATTAGAATGAACATCATAGCACAACACAATCAAGCAAAGGTGAATGATCATCTCATAAGCATTAAGATGATAGGAAATAGTAGCATCACACATAACGTGTATGATCAAACACCACAAACAAGTATCACAAGCAACCAAAAGATCAAATGTTTTGAAAAAGCAAAAAACACCAAACGCTCTCTCACTCGAAGCCTAAAGATCTATATACACTTCTCCCCCTTTGGCAACAAGTTACCAAAAAGTTCAAAGGCATATATCTAAGCGTTTTTGGGCTGATCTCCTCCGGTTGTTGATGAAGGAGTCGAGAGAACAGCGTCGGCGAAGATCTCTGCAGATGTCGTGGATGGAGTTGGAGTGGCAACTGGAGGAACTGAAACTGATGGAGCAAGAGTTGAGGTGACAGTAGCAGGAGCTGATAAAGAGGGCCTCAAGTCTGGAGCTGGCACAGTGGCTGATCTGGCCTGAGTGGTAAACTGTGTGCCTGGCCTGAGAGGAGAACCATCCTCATCATCATCATCATCAGAAGAAGTCTGAGGAAGAGGCACTGAGTCAACTTCCTTCTTGAGCTCATTTACTGTTCTAGTCAGCCCATCCACCTTATCATTAAGGGTCTTGATCCTGTTCTCGAAGATTCTCACAAGACTGTTCTGGTTGTCCAGAATCCCCCTAATGTCCTTCTTCATGCCCTGAACTGATGAGATCAAAAGATCCATTTGCTCGTTCCTGGATCTGGGGATCTGAGCACCAGTGGCTCTAGCCGCCTCTGCCTCTGCCTGAGCTGCAGCTGAAGTGGGATGATCTGGGTTCATCACCACAACGTTGTCCTCGAGATCTGGCTGTAGGGGCAAGTGGGGACGATCTAGAGCAAATATGTGCTTCTCCAACTTTGAGTTGCTGAGCATCTGGATGTAGGGTGCATAACAGCAAGAGCACTTCTGATCAGCAGGAACCCTCTTGATTGTCTCAACAATCAAGTCCATGACTCTGATCCTGGTGTGTCTGTCGAGGTGAATCAACATGTTAATGGAGTAGCCTCGGATCATCTTGTCATCACCTGACTTGGGCATCAAGGTATGCCTCAGAATGTTGTTCATGGTGCGGAGGCCAGCCTGAAGAAAGTAGATAGATCCTAGCCTGTGAGACTGCACATTAGCAGCAGGAATCTCATTGTACATGTTGGCCATAGCATTGTGGTTTGCCTTGGATTCTGAGTAGACATCCAGGTCACCATCCTGTACCTCTGGGACTCCTAAGATTTCAGCCCACTCCTCAACAGTAGACTCATACCTTGCACCTTCAGTCATCCATACAATCCTACCATCTCCATAGAAATGTGCAGTGGAGTAGAATTGCATGATCATCTCATCAATCCAAGCAGTGAACTCTTTGCCAACAAACACATCCAAACCAATGCAGTGGAAATTATCTTGGACATTTGGAAAATAGTCCTCATTCTCCTTGATGAATTTCCAGTCCAGATACCGCATATCGCTCACAGCTGGACTCTTGTCAAACAGCACAGCTATCTGGTGAAGAATCTGTAGTCCACAGCTGTCTTCTTCCTTTGGGCATATGGATCAGCAGCTCTCCATGCCCTCAAGCCAGAGTCCTTCCTCTTCTTCATATCCTCAGCAAGTGGGTAGCTGGCATTATGTACTGGAAGGTGTGGCCTAAGCTTCATTAGGGCAGACATAGCATCTTCATCCTCAACTCTGGGGGCAGTCCCTTTGTTCTTCTCAGATGCTGGAATTTGCCTGGACAATCTCTTGGGCTTCTCAGCAGTAGGCTTCTTAGGTGCAGATTTAGTGCTCTTGGATGTGCCAGTCTTTGGCATAGCATCAGCCATTAGCTTCTTTTTCTTCTTGGGAGGGGCTTTCTCAACATGTTCTTCCTCCTCCTCAGCAGCAACAGCAGCAGCCTCCTTAGGGTCCTCAAACATGGAGGTCTGCGTGCCAGTGACATAGACTATCCTCTTCCTAGCACCCTTCTTCTCCCCTGCCTTCTTAGGGGGTGACTCAAGGTGAAGAGCCATCTTTGTCCTAGCACCTTCAGGTGCTCTCATAGCCTCAGAGCTAGCATATTCTTTCCTGACAGCTCTCCTTGAAGAGGTAGCTACATTTGCAGCTTTCTTGGCAGCCTTTTCTTACTTCTTAGCAAGAATCTCTTCTGGAACGAAGTCTGAATCCTCCTCATCTGAATTCAGCTTCTTCTTGGCCCTTGTAGCAGCCTTGGGCAACCCATGAGAACTGGGGGTGCCTGGATCTGAAGATGAACTAGATTCAGGACTAGTGCCAGGATCCAATTCAACACTCTTCTCTCTGAAGTTGTTCTCACTGTCCTCAGCACTTGACATACTGACCCTGTGAATAGAGTATAGAGGAGCAGAAAAGGATAAGTCATCACAAAATGTGGCTGGTTTTTGAAAGATTGAACAAAAGATTTTCAAAGTTTTGCATTCTGTCACATGCAAATCGGTACAGCCGAAGTAAAATTGTCGGTGCCACCGAGCCTGACTATCTCATTAACAGAAACATGGCACTCTTTTCGGTGGGACCGAAAAGAAGTACTCGGTTTCACCGAGACAGTTCTCAGCAACACAGACAGACAAATCGGTGAGACCGATTTGTTCACTTTGGTTCTACCGAGTTCCATCGGGCGGAAGGCAAACCCTAGAAAATCGATGGTTCGCTAATCTACGGAGTTTTCTCATGGATAGAACGATGAGCAAACTGTGGCTTATAGAGAAAAATAACTTTATTGCGCAAGAATTAGACGGGAGCGCAAGAAAGATCGAATCTGTACCCTAGCTCGGTGACGGATCCGCTACGGCGGCGACGGCGGCAAAGATACCTGTCGACGGCGAGGATTCCCAGCGGCGGAGAGGCTCGGGAAGGCAAGGCGATGACCAGGGGGTCCTTCTGCGGCAGCTTAGGGTTTGAGGTGCGACGATTTGAAGATTGAAATTTCGAACCGTCGGGACCACAGACTATATACCCTTCACTGTCGGTGATACCGATTTTAAATTTTCGGTGTCACCGAGTTCCACAACCGTCAGCTGACAGGGAAACTCGGTGTAACCGAGAATATGAAATCGGTAGTACCGAGATTGAAAACCAGATCAACCCTAGGCATTCGGTGTGACCGGGAATTGTGGATGGTTCCACCAAGATGCACTTGGGAGGTTTTAATGGTCAGTCCTTGTCGATACGGAACTCCGAGTGCTCCACACACAGAGGGATCGAAAAGTACTTGTTCAAATTTTGTGATGCAGCATGAATAGAATATGAGGTGAGAAAGCATAGATAGCTAAAGAGTGGTCCTAGGCATTCTTGTCCATCCAATTGGCAAAAGATAAAACAAAAGCCAAATAGCAACAATTGGATGTCCTCGAATGAGAAAATAAATGCAGACCAACATGCTCACACAATAAGATGTCAAATGAAATCATGACAAACATGCACATACACACTAGCATCTAACAAGCACTAGGGCGATGACGAAGTCATCTATATATGAGTATTTGACTTAGGAGCCAAGTAAGAATACTTGATCATAGGTCATACTCATCGTTTAAGCACAAGTGGGGTTACCACTTTTACATAAAGCATTTAATGTTGTCACATACTAAGAGATGCTTTGACTCAAGTCTTAGAGAAAAGCTCCCCATTGATGTGACATCCCCCCATAAGAGGGATAGACTAACCTTGGGTTTTGTCGATGAAGACTTCATGTTGGTGAGGTAGTGGTGGATGCTCAAGGTTGATGAAGATCACCAAGAGTTGAGAGCATCCTTGTTGTTTGCTAACTCTTCTCACCTACATGGGTTAGTCCCAACACAAAAGAGACAAATACAAGGATATCTATGGACATGGAGTGCAAAACATGTGTGATGATGTCCATTGATTTGTTGATTACCTTGTCCCTTGCTTACCTTTGAGGGAATGTGTGACTCCTTGAATTATTGCATAGAATTGATGTTGATTGCAAATAATTCTTGCCAATAATGAATGTGAGAGAATTTCATTGGCGGAGTCACCCCTCAAGAACTCACTAGTTCTTCTTCTTGGGGACCCACATCAAGTTGATGGGGATCCTTGGTGTTGTAGTAGCCTTTGTAGAAGTTGAGCTTGACATAGCATTGGGAACCCACTCCACCATAGCTAGGGATCCATCTTCATATGAGTCAATGTCCTCTTGAAGCTTGTTCTTGCCCTTGAGCTTGTGATCTTGTGGTGGAAGGTCATCTTGAGTGCTTGTCCCCTTGGGAAGAGTATTTTCATACTTCTCCTTTTGAGGAACAAACTTGGGCTCGGGATATTGACCTTCTTTCCATTCAACTCCATTTGCGTTGAAGTAGCCAACACCACGATTCTTCCGGTATCCTCCGTGCTTGCGTACAATTTCCTCAAATTGCTTACACCCGGCAAGACTCTTGTAGATACCTTTTTCTATAATTCCTTTCAATAAAGCATTTTCTTGCTCAAGTGTAACTTGGCTAAGAGAAACATCATTAGTGGAATCAATAGAACTACTAGAAGCAACATCATTGGGTTTAGCATTTTTATTGTTGCTACTAGATGAAGAACCTTTCTTGCCTTTGTTACTAGTTTGTTTAGATTTAACTTGTGGCATGAAAGTAGACAAGAGTAGTCGTTTGGCTAGATAAGATGAAGTCTTCTTTCGGAGATCGTCATTGATAGCTTTAAGAAACTCATGCTCTTGCTCCAAGTTGAGCTTCTCGAAGCGTAGCTTCTCATGAGTTCTTACAAGCTCTCTATGATCTTCAAGAGTAGATTCATGAGCTAACTTAAGAGTGTTTAGTTCTTTAGTTAGTTCTTCTATTTTCATCTTATCATCATCAATTGACTTATCTTGACTAGCATGAGAATTATCAAGTTCATTTTGACTAACATCACTAGTTTTATCAAAGAGCAAGTCATCATCACAAAGCAAATCATCTTCATCACTATCAAAATCAAGATACTCGGGGTGTGATACCTTGGGGCCTTTAGCCATGAAGCAACTTCCACTCCCTTTGTTGGGTGAGTCAAATAGATCATGGGAGTTGGTAGTCACTAGAGCAATTCCGGCAACACCATCATCTTGACTATAGTCGGAGTCGGAGTGATAGCTTTTCTCGGAGTTGTCGTCGGAGTCGGAGCCGGAAACCCATTCACCAACATGAGCTTGATGTTTCCTTCTTGTGTAGCTCTTGGTGTACTTGCCCTTCTTCTCCGAATCCCTACTTCTCCTTGAGTGTCTTCGTTCATAACGATCATCTCTACTCCTTCTCTCTCTTTGAGGTGATTCATTCCTTGAGCTTCGTCTTCTTGGTGACTCTTCTCTTCGTTTGTAGGGAGCCGTGCGCTCATTGGAGTAGTGTTCGGGCTTCCCAGAATTGTAGCAATTGCGGTCACGACTTGACGAACGCTTCTCATCATATCTTGAGTTGGAGCTTCTTTCTTTGCCTCTATTCTTGTAGAACTTGTTGAATTTCTTGACCATGAGGCTTATCTCTTCATTGGTGACAAGGTTGTTGCTTGAGGTTGCGGGAGCATCACTTGTGGCTTTGTAAGCACCGCTAGACTTGTGATGAAGCTCTTCCTTGTCTTTGAGTGTCATCTCATGAGCAACAATCCATCCAATGACTTCCGTAGGCTTGAGATCTTTGTAGTTGGGCATCATTTGGATCAATGTGCACACGGTGTCGTATCTCTCATCCAAAGCTCTAAGTATCTTCTTGATGATGAATTTGTCGGTCATTTCTTCGCTTCCTAAGCCGGCAATCTCATTGGTGATGAGAGCTAGCCTAGAGTACATCTCTGCGACTCCTTCACCATCCTTCATCTTGAACTTGTCAAGCTGACCTTGAAGAACATCCAACTTGGATTCTCTCACGGACTCGGTTCCTTCGTGCATATCAACCAAAGTATCCCAAATCTCTTTTGCATTCTCAAGACGGCTGATTTTGATGAATTCTTCTGGGCATAGACAGTTGAATAGAATGTCGCATGCTTGAGCGTTGTATTGCAACATCTTCAATTCTTCCGCGGTCGCTTCATGATCTGGTTCCTTTCCATCTCCAAAGAATTCACCTTGCAAGCCAACACTAACAACAGCCCCAACGGCGGGATTATGACCAAGAATATGCATTTTCATTTTGTGCTTCCAACTAGCAAAATTAGTGCCATCAAAGTACGGACCTCTACGGTGATAATTACCCTCACTAGACGCCATACTCTCCTAGGTTGTGAGACCAATGCAATGGAGACCAAAGCTCTGATACCACTTGTAGGACCGAAAGTATGTCTAGAGGGGGAGTGATTAGACTACTTGACCAAATAAAAGTTTTGCCTTTTCCCAAATTTTAGAGTTGGCAGTTTTAGCATTTCATGGCAATTCAAGTACACCCTACACATGCATGTCTAAGAGTATAGCAGCGGAAAGTAACAACAAGCATGAGTAGTAAAGGATAGGGTAGGAAGATCAAACGCAATTGTAGACACGATGATTTTTTCCCGTGGTTCCGATAGGTGGTGCTATCGTACATCCACGTTTATGGAGTCTTCAACCCACGGAGGGTAACAGTCGCGAGAGTCCACGGAGGGCTCCACCCATAAGGGTCCACGAAGTAGCAACCTTGACTATTCCATAACGGCTTCCGTCCATGAAGGACTAGCCTCACTATGGGTAAATCTTCACGAAGTAGGCGATCTCCTTGCCCTTACAAACTTCTTGGTTCAACTCCACAACACGAAGTAGGAGGCTCCCAAGCGACACCTAACCAATGTAGGAGGCACCACCCTCCAAAAGGTAATAGGCTCGATAATGTCGATGAACTCCTTGCTCTTGTGCTTCAAGATGATAGACTCCTCAACACACAATCACTCTCTCACAGATTTGGCTTGGTGGAAGAGATGGGATTGGTGGAAAGCAACTTGGGGAGGCTAGAAATCAAGATCCATATGGTTGGAGTGGAAGATCTTGACCTCAACACAAGAATAGGTGGTTCTCTCTCAGAAAACTGGATGGGGCAAGTATGGAATAGTTCTGAGTGCTTCTCTCTCGAGTAGGTGGTGGTGGAGGGGTATATATAGGCATCCCCAAAAATCCAACCGTTACACACAAAATGACCAACTCGGTGACACCGATGTGTAAATCTCGGTGGTACCGAAGTGACCAAAAGGTGGCAACTTTTGAATCTCGGTGAGACCGATATAGGAAACTCGGTTGCACCGATAAGGTGACCAACGGTCAGATTGACATTCTCGGTGACGCCGATCCAACAATCTCGGTGGTACCGATATTGTGAATTTGCGTAACAGAAAGTTGGCAACCTAAACTCGGTGGCACCGGGATTGAATCGGTTGCACCGAAGTTGCTAGGGTTTGGCTGAGTCTGTCTATGGTTGAGAATCGGTGGCACCGGGATGGAAATGTTGGTTGCACCGAATTTGAGTATTTGGCTTTGGACAGACTTTGGTGGGAGAGCTTGTGTGTGTTTTTGTTGACTATCACTTGTGCACGTATGAGCATTTTGTTCACCCACAAAACCTTACCCCCTTTTAATAGTATTGGCTTTCCTATGGACTCAAAGTGATTTCTCACAAATGTAAAATGTAGAGTCCTCTTCCTTGAAGCTTAGCCAACCTATTTCCTTGCATCTTGGGGTATTCCACAATCTCCACAATCCTTTTGCCAATCCTATCATTGAACATTTCCTGAAATATACTTAGTGGAAGCATTAGTTCAATGACTTATATGTTGTTACTAATTACCAAAACCACCAAGGGAGCAAATGTGCTTTCAATCGCGCTGCTGTACAGATTTGGTTTAAATCTGAAAATTACATTGATGGCGTAGCACTAATGTCCAATGCCACTACTGACGTACATTACTGTTGGGATTGGACAAGAGGCACGCCATAAACACATGGAATAGTGCTGGCATCAAATCCAACGCCACCACTAATTTTTAACTGTGGCGCCATATTTCTGGCGTAGGGTGCCTACGCCAGCAAGGCCCTTCTTGCCACGCCATAGCTAGGCTTTTCTGCACTAGTGGTATGTTGAAAAGACAAAAATAAAATGAAGGGGGATGTTAGTACAAAGTTTTGTTAAACAATCGGGCTTAGAAGCCCGTTGCTTCCGAGTCGCACGTCTACGTCCCCGAGCTGTTAACCAGCCTGGCCTTGTCTATTTCTGGGTTGTTGTGTATTGCCGTCTCCGATGATTCTAGAAGTATTCTGAAAACGGGGCCTCCCATGAGGGTGGGGCCAACATGTGGTAGGTTTAGACAGCCAAAGAGATCCTCTGCTCGGGTCTTCATGTGCCGACGAGGTTAGCAGGGGCCTCAGGTGTTCAAATTATCCGAGGTAGTGGTCCTGGTGTAAAAGATAATTTTTTTCCCCAATTCCCCAAGGAATTTTAAGCGCGAAATTGTGTACTATTGGTACATAGTCTGCTACAAGATAGCAAGGGAGCGCGTGTCCCTATTTGGGAGGGCCGCATGTTCGACCCAGGGTTGTGCGGACGCGTTTAGTGGTGGCCGGGAACTTCTGTCGAGACTCCTATCATGCCGCCTCCATGGCCTTCTGGATATTGGCTGCATATGCCGCCGTCTACTCCTCAGTAAGGATGGACCGCTCTGTATTGCTATTGATAGTAATGATCCCGTTGGGCCCTTGCATCTTGAGATTGAGGTACGCGTAGTGCGGTACTGCATTAAATAGGGCATAGGCATTACGACCAAGCAATGCATGGTAGCCGTTGCAGAATGGGACTATGTCAAAGGTCAGGTTCTCGCAGCGGAAGTTACCGGGGGAGCCGGAAACAACTTGTAGTATAATGGTGCCTGTGCACCGGGCCTCCACGTCGGGTATTACCCCCTTAAACGTGGTTTTGCTAGGCCGGATTCGTAATGGGTCGATCTCCATCTTCCGTACCGTATCCGTGTATATCAGGTTCAAGCTGATTCCGCCATCCATAAGGACACAGGTAATGTGAAACCCATCGATAATGGGTCTAGAAATAGGGCAGCTGACCTGCCAAGATGGATACTGGTTGGATGGTCCATCTTATGGAAGGTGATTGGGCAGACCATCCAGGGTCTGCGCCTCGAGGCTGGAGGCTGTATGGCGTATACGTCCCGAAGTGCACGTTTCCTCTCCTTTTTAGGAATGTGCGTAACGTAAATCACGTTTACTTCTTTTACCTTGGAGGGGACCTGTTTTTGGCTACCATTGCTCGGCCCCCGAGGTTCCTCCTCGTTGTCCTCGATCCTCGAGCGGCCTATGCCTGAGTCCTTGGTCATGCCTTATCGGCTTGCTGGAACACCCAACAATTCCTATTGGTGTGGGTGGCAGGTTTATCCGGGGTGCCATGGATCTGACAAGTTGTTTCAAGTATTTTGTCCAGAGCGGTTGGGCCATCTTTGCCTCCTTTAAAGGATTTCTTTTTGGGTCCGGATAGTGAATTGGTGAATCCTTCTTGGACTGCTAGGTCCTTGGCGTCACTCTCGATATTCTTATGTCGGCACTTCTGTTTGTTGCGCTTGGGCTTGCCATTCCCATCCCAGATTTCCAAAGTGCCGGGGTCGCTCCTTGAGGAGGTGCGTGCAAGCTAGCTGTCCTCTCCCACATAGAAATGGGTCATTAGTGCTGTGAGGGCAGCCATGGTCCTAGGCTTGTCCTGTCCGAGCTGTTGGGCTAACCATTCGTCCCGGATGCTATGCTTGAAGGCAACAACCGCCTCGACGTCGGGGTAGTAGATGATTTCGTTCTTCTTAGTTAAGAACCGATTCCAGAACTTCCAAGCTGACTCGCCCTCCTTTTGGATAACGTGGCTAAGGTCATATGCGTCCGGGGGGCCAAACATATGTGCCCTGAAAGTTGGACCTAAACGCATCCTCCAGCTCTTCTCAGCTTCCGATAGAATTTCTGGGCAGGCTATGGAGCAAGTGCCATAGTGACCCCTTAAGCTTGAGTGGCAAGTATTTTATGGCGCAAAGATCATCTCCTCAAGCCATGTGTGTGTGCAGAAGGTAGTCTTCAATCCAGACGGCTGGGTCTATAGTGCCATCAGATTGGTTGATGTTGAAGGGTTTAAACCCCTCTAGGAACTGATGTTCCATGACCTCGTCTGTGAAACAAACTTGGTGTGCGGGATCTCGGTGCTGGAATGTATCCTGGCAAGGATTGGCCAAGGCATTTTCCCCTCTTATTTCCTGAGCTCGTCCTACGGGCATGTGGTCCCGGGATCCCTAGATTGACCGGGGAGGTTATCCGTCCCTGCATATCTTAGTTCGCAGGTTGTACGACTCGACCGAGTCCTGATCATGTGGACGAGGCCTCGTTGGGT
Source organism: Elymus sibiricus (assembly GCA_039707655.1). Classification (NCBI taxonomy): domain Eukaryota; kingdom Viridiplantae; phylum Streptophyta; class Magnoliopsida; order Poales; family Poaceae; genus Elymus; species Elymus sibiricus. Next base: position 161,100,884 of record CM077663.1, read on the forward strand.
TCTCTTTATATGCCCCTGTGGGCCGATCTCGTCCTCTAGGGGGATGGTCAGTGTGTTCGTTGTACTAGTAATCGAGGGGGTCAGATTCAGCAACCTCGTCCTCGAATTCAGGACACATGCGCCGCCGTGGAACCGATTTGGCCGCCATGCACTGTGCCTCCAGAGAGGCTTCAGCTACGAGTACTTTCTCCCATTTGTCATTAAGGGTGGCTTCATGCGAATACATCTCCTGATGCTTCTGCTTCATGCTTCGAGTGGTGGCAGCTTGCCGACGTTGGAAACATACCTGTTCTGATGGGTCCTCGGGTACCTCAAAGTCCAAGGGTCCGAGGCTGTGAACGTCCTCGGATTCTAGGATGTAGTCGTCGTCCGTTCCATTGTCGGAGCCTTCCATCTTCTCAGCTTTGTCTCCCAAAAGGGTTTCCATGTGCCCGTTTTGTTGTACGAGCTCGATATGCTCGTTCTCGCAGGTATTGGGGGTGGTGTTGTCTTCTACGGCGTTGGTTTTGTGATTTCTTCCATCGATGCCTTTCGGCTTCCTCTTTGGACGACGGCGTTTTGAATTCCCCTTAGGCTTCTGGTCGGTGTCCTCCTTTGGAGTGTTGACCATGTAGACATCATAGGTAGATGTGGTGGCCCACTTCCCTGTCCGGGGTATGGCCGCGGTGAATTTGATCCATATAAGCTGAGATCTTCCTCGTCCATACCGAGGGCTTCGTCGGATCCGTAGTCAAGCATGTCGGTTAGATTTTTAACCGTGGTGACTAGGCGGGTGGTGGGTGGGTTGAAAATTTCCCGATCGCCAGCTTTACAACCGATCTAATCATAAACTGCACATGAGATCGCCAAGTTCTGGATCCGGTCCAGTACCTCATTTGTCTGCGAGAGCTCTTTTGCATCCAAGGCCTAGCGGTAGGCCGGGCTGATGTGCAAAAGTTCATTTGGGCCACTCGCGGTTGGCCCATCACCCGAAGCTTCATTGGCCAACATTGGTTCAAGGACCGGGGTGAACTCTTTGCGGATTGCCATCAGATCCAGAGAGGTGTTTGGCTCCAAGCAACTGCCCGAGGTGGCACAGATTGGGTCGGACGCAATAGCTGCCTGGATCCATCTCCGATGCAGCTTTCGTAAGGAGGTCGGACCCATGGGTTAGATCGGAGATATGTTCCATGGTGTTGACGCTCGAGAGTTCCTCAGGTTGAACCGCGACTTGTCTCGATAGGACTAGGTCGCCGCGGGCGACAACAACGTACTCCAAACTGCCAAACATGATGACATGATTTGGGGCGAATTTGTCAATGCGGCCTAGATGCCACTGGGGGCGGCGTGTAACACTACACTACCGAATGCGAAAAGCTGTTCAGGGACGAAAACGCCACCGCGGTATATGTTGCGGTTGAACTGCAGACGAGCCATCAGTCGTGATCATCACACAGCAAGCTCTCAATGAAAGCACCAATGTCGTTGTCAAAACTGACAGATCTCGGGTAGGGGGCCCGAGCTGTGAGATCAGACAGATGGTAACAGGAGACGAAGAACACGAGGCTTTTACCCAGGTTCGGGCCCTCTTGATGGAGGTAAAACCTTGCGTCCTGCTCTTGTTGTATTGATGTTGTAGAGATTACAGAGTTGATCTACCTCAAGATCTTGGCTTTGTGGACTAAACCCTAGGGGTTATGATGTTGTGTATGAGTATCCTCTACGTACTAAACCCCACGGTTAATATAGGCATCAGGGGTATCTAGGGTTACACGAATGTCTGTTATCACCTATGCACTATACGTCGAATGGAATCCTTCTCTCTTGGAGCACACGTCAAGTCTTCGGCAGAATCCTGGATACACATGCCTCATCCCAAAGCCTTCAAAGTCCTTCCTCTAGGGCAGGCCTCCAGCCCGGCCCATTAAGTAGCCCACCTCGACTAGGACCCCCTAGTCCAGGACTCCATCACCCTCCACCAAGTGCACACCTTCCGAGCCTGCACAGAGGTCTTCTATCACAGCCCTAGATTATTTGCTTGTAATCAATTGCATTTGCATCCATGCATCATGTTAATTTTCCCTTAAACTTGAAATGGGGATGACCTAACCCAACCCCAAATGGATTAAACCAGATTGAAAACAAATTTGAATCAATGAACCCAAAATGGCATTCATAAAACCCTAGCAAATGGGATTTACCTCAAATCAGATAACTGGTCCAAACCAACAAATTTTAGGTTTCAAAAGAAATATTTGAAACCAGTGAAAAATATTGTTGGAATTATGCTAATTAATTTTGTTATTCCTAAATAAAACAAATTGTGCAAATTAGAAAACAAAATGTTCACTGTGTGTGGAATAATCCAGTCAACCACAGGAAGAAGTTTGAAGTTTTTCAAAAAATGATCTGGTTCTTAAATTAAATCAAAACATATAAAAGAAATAGAAAATAGAAAGAAATAAAACAGAAGGTTTTACCTGGCGCTTACCTTGCCGGCCCATCCCAGCATCGAGGGCAACCTCGTCTTCCTCCTCTCGCCAGTAGGCAGAGGGGAAGAAGCGCATGGCGCTAGCCGCGCACTGCCATGCTAGCAGCCTGCCTGGCCTCCCCTGGCCAGTGCGACACTAGGGATTACCTCCCCGTTACTGCATGGATCGGGAGGACCTCCCCATTTGCCCTCTGCTTCTCTCCCTTGCCCCTGCCCGCCATGGCCGCCACACCCGCAAGCTCACCGCCGTCGGCCGCGTAGCCATAGCCGCCCCCTCACTCCCTCCTACTGTCACCGAGCTCCACCATGACCCTCTTAGCCTCTCTGCCGAAACACGCAAGTCGGGACGCTCCAGAACGATGCCATCGCCTCCCTCTTCAACCTCGGTCGCCCGAGATTGCCACCGTCGTCCTGCGCTCACCGAGCCTTCCCCGAGCCTGCTGAGCCGCCCGTTCGACTTGCTGTGAGCTCCTGGTGTGATCACCCCTCTTCCTCGCATCTATTTCGCCCTCTAGTTGTCAATGCCACAACGTCTGAATCCTGCCGCCGCCTAAGCTCGTCGTCGACGCAGCTCCAGTGAACATTTCGTCACACGCCGGTGTCCAACGACATAGTAGCACCCCGTAGAGGCCGTTCAACACATTGCCTCACTCGTCTGTATGCCGTAGCACCGATCCCGCAAACACCCAAACTTCGGCCGCCGCTAGAATGGTCGCCGTCGATGACCCCGACCACCGCAGCTCCGGCCACCACAGCTCTTGCAACCACCACCAGTCGATGCGCTGTTGAGCCAGCTCTCCAGCACGCCTAGCCACGCATCAAACGGTGCACCACATAGCAAACCCGATGCGCTACGCTGTTCCTGGCCTTGCCGGTGGCTTAACGCCGATGGGTTTGACCCTGCTGACCGGATTTTGACCTCCTTGGGTCAAGGATAGGTGGGGCCAGCCCCCTGGCTTAATTAGCTTATCACCTAATTAGTTTAATTAACCTTTGTTATTTAACTGGGTCACTGACCATTGGGACCCACTGGTCAGGTGTGACCTGGACCGGGTCAGTTGACCTACTGACGTCACCCTGACATAGTGCTGATGCCATAATCCTTTCTGGATTTTTTTAATTCTAAAATGAATTTGGAAATTTCAGAAAATGATATAAACTTTGAAAAATCAAAGAAGTTCAAACGTAACTCCACTAAAAATAATTTATAGATGAAAAATGATCAAAAAAATATGAAGAAACTGTTTAGGCCATGTTCATGCATATTTGAGCAAGTTAACATCACCAAGTAGGACATTTTATGATTAAGACAATTTATGAAATACTATCCGTAGTTTGAATTTGAACTAGGTTTGAATTCCACATCAATTAATATGACTAGCTATTGCATTAGGTGAATTGAGTACCTTAATCTGACATATCATTCATGTGGTTGTGCATCACATTGAATGTGTTCCTTCTTCTTGTTTGTCGGTGTTATTCCTTCTCGGTAGACGATGGTTCCGACGTTATCATCGTTGACACTGATGAAGAGAAGTACTACCTTAAGAACTGTCAGGCAAGAAACCCCCTTTAGCACATTGATATAAACCCACTCTCTCGCTCCTGCTCTCCTTTACTACATTAGGACAATAACTATTCAACTTCTACATGTTCTCGGTAGTTGAAACCATTCCTTTGCATGACATGTCTTTGTCATAGTAAATAGTTGAAACCACTTAGCATGAGTAGCTACTACTTGAGCCTTGTTGTGCTTACTCATCCATGCTTGCTTACTGTGTCTGCTATGCTTAGAGTCGTGTCGGGTCTTATCCATCTAGGAGATGAATTGGAATGGATGTGTTCATGTCCTATGGTTTGAGAGCTATGTGTGTGAACACGATTTGGTAAAGGTAGCGATGAGAGGCCATATAGGAGTACATGGCGGGTTGTCTCATTGGAACCGCCCTTAAGAACTCAGTTCTGTGCATGTTATCCAAGAAAAGATACTACCACACATTGAGTTCCGGTAACTCGACCCCTCTCGGCCTATTAATTGCCTTGATCTCTATCCTGGAGTTGCAACTAGTTTCCGGTGTTTGTAGGAAAAGTGTTGGCGGTCGTGCTTAGCGTTGCTCGATGGGGTGGGCTTCGATGCGGTAGACGCATAGTGGTACGGTGTAACAAGTGGCACTTGAATGGTAGGCTTGTGGAACCCTGCGCACATCGTTAGGGGCCGTACAGGAAACTTCAGCTGGACTTCCTTGCGGGTTCAGTCTAAAATAGGCGATAAACCAGGACTAGAGTCTTGTGTGGTTAACGGTCATGGACGAGGCCCACGCCAGTGCTTCCGCTTGAAGGTTGTCGAGATGCATGATGTGCATATGGTGATAAGTGGTGAGAGCGTGTGTGCAGAAGAATACCCCAGCAGGGTTAATTAATCTTTTCGAATAGCCGCGTCCTCGGATATGGACTACTTGGAAAGCTTATGTGGTTCATAGACAACTTGAAATGGATACTCTAAAATGCGCAAGATAAGTGTGAGTGCTATAGATGGCCCTCTCATAGGAAGACGAGAGAGAATCTATAGTGGTGTATTGTTGTGGCGAATATGTGGACTCTTGTGCGCTATCCCACCTCAAAGAAAGTACTCATAGTCGTAGTACAGGCTGATGACTGACACCTACATTGTTCGGTTATGTATGCTTGTTCCTGTACGATTGTGCCACTTGGGTCTATAACTAGTCATGTCGACCCAGGTTCTCTAACTTATGATTGCTAGCGAAATATTCATATTTGTGAGCCAAAAGGCGCAAACGGTCACAACGATGGAAAGGTGCCAGCCGTGCAGCTTACCTTGCGTGAGGCTGCAAAGTGATATGATGTGTTACATGCTGGATCCATATGGCTTATGATCGGGGTCCCGACAGCGTTGGTATCAAAGCTTGACTGCCTATAGGATTACCAAGCCAAACTGGTCGATGTTGAGTCTAGAACTACTTTAGTTATATAAGGGAATTGATTGTGGAATGGAACGTAAGGTTCTTTTTACTCCTTTCGTTGTGTCCTTCTGATTCTGAGTCACCCTCTTCTTTATTCTACAAGTTTTAAAACTAGGCTTTCTCATCTATCTATCAGGATGACGAGTTACTATGATGCAGACTTATTGGAAGGATGTTGTCTTGCCAGATCGATGTCTCCATAGAAATTCAATGTTATGTTGTCAGTTGTCTTGCAGGCTGCCTCATATTTCATGCCCGTACAACCGTTATGCTGTCCGAGTTATCCAAGATTTACAAACATCTGATCCAATTGCAAATTCCTTCCTCCTGTTCCTGATGTCTTTTGTCCAAACAAAGCACATCAATTATTGTGTTGAGGTACTCCATTACCTTGACGTATCTGCTGAAGGTGTTATGAAACTATGTTATCTCAGAGAACCACCCAATAGTCTAGTTGTGTTTTGTGCTTCCCGTGTGATAATTTTGGCCCCCATTGTCGAAAGCATCCCGTGATGTTATTTAGTCAGTAGGTATTCTATTTATGGGTTTTGAACCCAAGATTCATTCTTCCTACTCCTGTTGATAGTATTTGCTTGTTCCTTTAGGATGATTAGTAACCTTGTTCTAGTCCTCGAGGTCCGTGGTATGTCATTCTTCCAATACCATGAACCAGTTATGGCAGAAGTTCTCCCGAACTAAAAGATCACAATAGGATTGCTCTCAATGAGTTCTTCACTCGATGTTGTGACATCTGCCAACCCTTCCTTCTGCATGGGTTATTCAGAAGAACTATGTTGAACTCGTTCGACATGTTAACCTATGCATCTACAACTCAAAAAATCATGTGCGCTTGAGTTGCCCCTCCTCAGTTGTATTCTGACCTTCAGCGGTGAGTGGATAGTCAAGAGTACTTGTGCATTCGTGTTCATCATTCCCTATTATTCTTGTGGTTTGTCAAGTCATTTTATTTTATAATGACTAGAACAAGCAAACTCGAATACCTTATCCATTTCTAGGATTGGGTCAAAGCAGTTGTATTCTGCAGATCAAAATGCAAATCTAGCCTTTGCTATATTCTACCTTGGAGTATTACCCTCTTTATGTCAGGAATGTCATGGGAATTGCACAACCTCTTATGATTTCTTGATGCAGTGGTACTTCTCGCCATCATTATTCATTCCTTGGTCTCTGTGTTTGTTGTAACCAGAATATTGACAACTGAACCATGATGTGTGAAATCAATACTCCTAGCAACTCTATTGCTTGGTAGTTAATGGCAATAATTTCATTCTTAACGTTTTGGTTATTGAATCATCATTATAAGATTGATCGTGTTACCTAGTCCATCTTACATGGTGCACTCTTCGATTAACGAGTTAGGATTGTGTCAATCCTTCGCGCTTTTGATCGTATCGTCTTGCTCTGAAAAGCAAGATTGTTCTCGAGTTCATTAACAAATCGGTGGTCCGTGGCTTTCCGAATATCTTCTTGGAAGAATTACCAGGTTGTTCCTTGACCATTACGTTGAGTTTGTGATCAAATTGGTTTCCCTATAAACCATCCTTTTTCCAAGGATTCATTTTGGATACTCTGAACTAGTTGGTTAAGCTAAACAACAACTTGGAGAGTTGGAAGATAAAAGCTTTGCCTAACTTAGTTCATTTAGAAGGGATATTCTTGTGTGCATATGTGTGTGTGTGTTGAAGAAAGATGATGTCTTCATCGACGATCCTTGTGATAAATTGTTGCATCTATTGTCTTATCCAATCTTTGATTTGAGTGTGGGATATCGTCAAATCAAAATCAGAACCAAAGATTTTCCTAATATTGTTTTACTCATGTATGTTTCCTCGAGCATGCATCATTAGGTCTTTTGGTCTGACCGATGTTATTATCTTGCTCACATAGTTGATCCATCCTTATGGATATCTCAATGAATTGTTCTTGAGCCCATCAACAACACCTTTATCTTCTCCATAACCTATGCTGGACATTAAGCTAGTGTTGGAAACTTTTGTAGGATATATCTTCGTGTTTCGTACATGAAGTATATGTTTGGTGTAAGAAGTGACTTCCTCTAAGTTCATGTGCATTTGATGCAAGTTGCTCCCGTGAATTTGAGAAAGTTTGTTTTGCTTCCTTTGGAATCATCCCAAGTCATTCATCCATGTGCGAATGTATGCTATGGTCTGGCAGATTAGTTACCTCCATTCCGTATGTACCACTGATAGATTTGTACAAGGAAAAGAGGTTAAGTGCTAATACTGAAGGGCCCTGACGGACGTGCACAAGGCTTCGTTACCCCAATGATGGTTCGTAACCCGAACTCGGTGGTGTTTTGTTGTAAGAATTCCATGTGGCCACGATTGTCTTTGACAGTGTGTCCACGTGAGTCCTGCAATCCAGCTCATGTTAAGGAGTTGGCTTCCGTAGTTCATTTCCCGAGAATCTTGCAACTTCATCTCATTGATTTGTGTTGCAAACTTTATTTTTCAGACATGCTGAGTCTGAATTATCCCAACACCAACCACATCGGAATCTCAGGAAGATATAATGGTTGGAATGTTTCCCAAGAATTATAATATTGGTCTCGCTGTAACCCAGTAAAAGGATGTCGTGGCTAACACACCTAACCGGAAGACCTATTATTATAGTATCTTGTATCAGCAACATTAGCCACTTTCACATGAGGACCTTGTATGACTTATTCTAGATGTTGTTCCTTATAGACACTTGTGTTTCCGAAGTCCAACCTTTTACATGATGTTCTAGATACCAAACGTTACCTATAATTGGGGTACGCTATTACATCAAGGAGAACATTAGAAGCGGAGTGCTAAATGTCTCTCAGTCGATCATCTAGATTTTGTTTCCTTGGCATAGCTAAGGTGAAATCTGAGAAAGTGTTGTCTTCCTTTGCATCTGCATCCTCCATTGTTATTCATCATGGTAGTATGATGTGTCACCAATATCTTGGCATGGATGTTGGTAAAACCTTTATGAATATGGAAATTCTCAAGTTCTTGAGAGCACGCTCAAACACTAAGTTATATCCTCGGTATCAATTGGAATGTGCCTTCCGTTTGCCGAGTTGTCCTATAACTCTAGTTTTCTTTTCAAACTGAGTATGCCATTTCTTTCGAATTCCTTCAAACGATCGCTTGAGAACTTCCTTAGTCTGGTATGAAGAGTTCCAATGATCTCTGTATCAAAAGTAATTCTTTTTGCCACTTAAGGGATAACTCTATGAGTCACCTCCCATAAGGTTCCCCTTTATGGTATCAAGGGTAACTTAACTCCTCGGTACTTTGAAACCTCTTCACCATCTGTTTTTGCATGGAATTGTTACGTACAAAATTGAACCTTCGTCCTTTGCTCTTTCTGTTCGCCTGATGTGTGTTTTGTGTCTCAGCTCGACAGATGTAATCACATCCCATTCCATGAGTCCATCGTGAGTTGTTCGATCTTTATGAAGATCGATTCTGTCAGAGTTCTCCTTTATCTCGTCGTCATGTTAGATGAAGATCTCGAAGGTGAAGATATCAAGATCAACATGATGCAACGAACCAACATCTTCGAGAAGGGCAACTGGATCATGAAGACTGTAATAGTTTCGTGTCCCCTCTTCCTCTTTCCCTACGTCTGAATCTCGGGACGAGATTCTTGTTTAGTGGGGATGAGTTGTCACAACCCTAGATTATTTTTTGTAATCAATTGCATTTGCATCCATGCATCATGTTAATTCTCCCTTAAACTTGAAATGGGGACGACATAACCCAACCCCAAATGGAATAAACCAAATTCAAAACAAATTTGAATCGATGAACCCAAAATGGCCTTCATAAACCCTAGCAAATGTGATTTACCTCAAATCAAATAACTCGTCCAAACCAACAAATTTTAGGTTTCAAAAGAAAATTTTGAAACCAGTGAAAAATATTGTTGGAATTATTCTAATTACTTTTGTTATTCCTAAATAAAACAAGTTGTCCAAATTAGAAAACAACTTCAATCTCTCCGATCAATTGATTTGGTTTGGCCAACTAGATTGATTTATCTTCAGTGAGAGGGGTGCATTGTAGTGGGTTCAATCTTGCAGTGCTCTATATCCCTGTGACAGTAGGGGACAACACACATATTTGTATTGATGACAATTGGATTTTCTTTGTCTACATCATGTCATTGTTCTCCAAGCATTACTATGTTTTACTTAATACTCTAGATGCATGCTGGATAGTTGTCGATGACTGGAGTAATAGTAGTAGGTGCAGGCAGGAGTCGGCCTACTTGCTTATGGACGTGATGCCTATATACACATGATCATTGCCGTGAATAAATATTGCATAACTATGCGCTTTTCTATCAATTGCCCAGCAATAATTTGTTTACCCACTCTATGCCTACTTCGAGAGAGATGCCACTAGAGAACACTATGGCCCCCGGGTCTATTCACATATAAGTTTACAAACGGTACTATTTCCTTGCTGCCATTGTTTCCTTTTTATTTATTTTGCAATTTATATTTATCCAACTATCAACTACACTACTTATCGTGAAGGAGGATTAATGGGACATTTTGGCGTGAAGAAGACGGATGACGTACTTGGTACACATTTGTTTTGGCAAAAGACGAGACGAGATGTTGAGCATTTGTTGCTCGCTGCACTACATGTCAAAAAGCTAACCCTCGACTCAATCCTCATGGTTTATATATGCCTTTGCGTGTACCTAGTGTTCCATAGGAGGATATATCTATAGACTTTGTTTTATGTTTACCTCGAACAAAGAAGGGGAGGGATATCATATTTGTTGTCGTGGATACATTTTCAAAAATGACACAGTTTGTACCATGTCATAAAAGTGACACTGCTACTAATGTTGATGATTTGTTCTTTTGTGAAATTATTCGGTTGCATGGTGTGCCAAATACAATTGTTTCAGATCGTGATACTAAGTTTCTTAGCCACTTTTGGAAATGTGTATGGGCTAAGTTGGGAACTAAACTGCTTTTTAGTACTACACGTCACCCGAACTGATAGACAAACTAAAGTAGTCAATAGAACACTGCATACTATGCTTAGGGCTGTTTTGAGAATAACCTGAAAATGTGGGAAGAATGCTTGCCTCATATTGAATTTGCTTATAATTGTTCGCTGCATTCTACAACTAAGGATTGCCCTTTTGCAGTTGTGTATGGTTTCTTACCTAGGGCACCTATTGATTTGTTGCCTCTTCCATCTTCGGAGAAGGTTAATATTTATGCTAAACAATGTGATGATTTGATTTTAAAAATTTATGAGTTAACTACAGAAAACTCGAGTGTATGAATGCTAAATATAAACTTGTTGGAGATAAGGGTAGAAAACATGTTGTCTTTGCACCTGGAGATCTTTTTGGTTACATTTGCGTAAGGATAGTTTTCCTGATTTGCGCAAATAAAAGCTAGTGCCACGTGGTGATGGTGCTTTTAAGGCGTTACAGAAAATAAATGCTAAAACATATAAACTTGAGTTGCATGCAGATTTTGGGGTTAGTTCCACTTTTAATATTGCAGACTTGAAGCCTTATTTGGGTGAGGAAGATGATCTTCTGTCGAGGACGACTTCATTTCAAGAAGGGGAGGATGATGAGGACATCAATTCCGTTGTTACACCCACAGCCCTGCAGCTATACATACTGGACCAATTACTAGAGCTTGCGCATGCCAATTAAATTACCAGGTGCTTTCGTTTCTTGGTAACAATTCCAATGTTCATGAGAACATGATGCTACCTAAAATAGATACATATATGTTGATCACTAAAGAAGGGCCTTGCATGGACAAGAGGGATGAACACTCGAGCAGGATCAAGCATGAAGATGAAGGCGCGCGCGAAGGGAACCAGAACGGCGTTTCTAGTATAGATTTCAGCACTTTGAAGCCCCCATAATGACATACAATAACATGGACGAAATATTCAAGATGCCTCTTCATAATATTCGTCCATAGCTTATTATAGGAGATGCGTCACCTTATCTTTGGGCTAGTGATAATCCCCAAGTGCAAGGAATCATCGTAGCAATTTCCAAAGCTGGAGGTGATAAGTATGGAGTGTCGAACCCACAAGGAGCTAAAGGTAAGATCAATATTCTCTCAAGTCCTATCTGCCACTGATACGACTCTACGTACGCCGAACGTTTGCTTCCAACTAGAAACGAGAAATAAAACTACGTTGTGGGTATGAAGAGGATAGCTTTGCATGATAACGGAGAACTAGAATATAAAAATAGGTGCTGTTGTCATAAAGCTATAATATATTACAATCTATTACAAACAGCGAGTGTGGAATAATGATGGGTCGGTGTGCGGAATTGTCCTAGGCAATTGTTAACAAGATCGGTAATCATAATTGCAATTTTATATGAAGGAGAGGCATAAGCTAACATACTTTCTCTACTTGGATCATATGCACTTATGATTGGAACTCTAGCAAGCATCCGCAACTACAAAAGATCATTAAGGTAAAACCCAACCATAGCATTAAAGCATCAAGTCCCCTTTATCCCATATGCAACAACCCACCTACTCGGGTTTATGCTTCTGTCACTCAAGCAACCCACTATAAGCGAATCATGAACGTATTGCAACACCCTATAGCAGGAATCCTTCATGTGTGCGCGGCACGGAAGGCACCATAGGACAGCACCAAAGTAAAACATACAACTCAAACCAATCTAGATCATCAATCAACCCAAAGGACAAAAGCAATCTACTCAAAACATCATAGGATGGCAACACATCATTGGATCATAATATGTGGCATAAAGCACCATGTTGAAGTAGGGGATTACAGCGGGGTGTGGGAGAGTGGACCGCTGAAAAGACATGAGGACGATGATGAAGAAGGTGATGTTGATGAAGACGATCACCGCGGCGATGGTTCCCCCGATGGCACTCCGGCACCACAGGGAGAGAGGGGGAGAGGGTCTCCCCCTTGTGCTTCCTCCTCCATGGCCTCCCCCCTGAGTGGGGAGAGGTTCTCCCTCTGGTCCTTGGCCTCCATGGCGATGATGGCCCCTCCGTCCACCTCCTCCATGGTCTCCGGTGAAGGTGACCCCCTCCGGCAGGGTGCCGGAGAGGGCCAAGATTGATCTTTCGTGGCTACAGAGACTTGCGACGGCGGAACTTCCAATCTAGGTTTCTTTTCGGAGATTTCTATATTTATAAGAGTTTTTGGCGTTGGTCCCACGTCTGGAAGGTTCCCGAGGAGGTGACAAGCCAGGGGGGCGCGCCCTAGGGGGGGCGCGCCCCCCACACTTGTGGCTTCCTCGGCCTTCCTTTCCGGTGAATTTTTGCTCCAGTATTTTTTTTATTTTCCAAAAATATTCTCCGTAAATTTTCAGCTCATTCCGAGAACTTTTATTTCTGCACAAAAACAACACCACGGTAGTTCTGCTGAAAACATCGTCAGTCCGAGTTAGTTCTAATCAAATCATACCAAAATCATATAAAACATTGTAAACATGGCATGAATACTTCATAAATTATAGATACGTTGGAGACATATCAGCATCCCCAAGCTTAATTCCTGCTCGTCCTCGAGTAGGTAAATGATAAAAGAAATAATTTATGAAGTGTGAATGCTAGCAAGTGCACAAGTTTGATCAATGGTAATTCCAATCACTTTTTCTAGCATCAATATAAACCATAAACAGTAGCTAATTTCATAAAACTTCTCATGATCAAGTTACAAGCAATTCACATGTTAAAGTATAGACCAGAAAGTTTCTTGAAAACTAACAAACCATAATCCTAGTCATCGAACAATTGCAATTCATCTTATTTTCAGGAAGGGTCTATGTAAGAGCTTTGATTTAGCAAATTCCACATACTCAACTATCATATATTCTTCCATGATTATTGACACTCAAAGCATATTTTTAGAACAAATAGCATCCATCGAACACAAACAAAGATGGGGGCTTAATGTTTCGCCTCCCAACTTATTTATCATATAGATAATTGTCAACAATAATAATTCATGATCAAATATATTTGTGTGGATATATATGTCTAGATCATTCCCCAACATATGACGCTTGCCGAGAGAAAAAAGCAAAATATAGGATGCGGTGAAGATCACCATGACTCTTGCATAAGGGTAAGTACTAAAAAGTAAAAGATAGGCCCTTCGCAGAGGGAAGCAGAGGTTGTCATGCGCTTTTTGTTTTTTGGATGTGCAACCCTTAATGCAAAGGAACGTCACGTTGCATTGCCCTTTGTGATAGCAACCTTTATTATGCATTCCGTCGCTTTAATTTTTTACCATCACAAGTTCGTACAACGCTTATTTTCCCTTACAATAAAAGATCATACATATTTAGGAGCAATTTTTATTGCTTTTTGCACCGATGACAACTTACTTGAGGGATCTTACTCAATCCATAGGTAGGTATAGTGGACTCTCATGGCAAAACTGGTTTAAGGGTGTTTGGATGCACAAGTAGTATTTCTACTTGGTGCGGAAGTTTTGGCTAGTATGAGGTGGAAGCAAGCACCACATGTTGGAGGATCCATAACAATATAACTTCTATACAAATATACCCAAACATAACTCATTACGTTGTCTTCCTTGTCCAATTTCAACTAATTTGCTCAAGTTTGAAAATAATTAATGAGCTCACAATCATAGAAGATGTCCAAGATAGTATATTTATATGTGGAATCTCTCTTCCTTTAATATTTTTTCATGAATTGTTCAAGTGACCAATGCGTGACCAATGCAGTGTTTGCTAACTTTCAATAAATTTTACCACCTATACTTATTATGTGTGAAGTCATTACTCCCCATGGGATAAGTATATGAAGCATATTTAATTTCAGATTTATGATATTCAATTCATTCAACCATTTACTCATAGAATATAAGTGAAGCACGAGAGTAAATGACAAAACTACTTCAAAAGATATAAGTGAAGATCAATGCGTAGTCAAGTAGTTAAATAACCATGTGAGGACTCTCTCTCATTCAAAATTTTAGATCCAATGATTTTATTCAAAAAGCAAGCAAAAAAAAATAGCACTCCAAGAATAGCACGCATCATGTGAACGAATAAAAATTTAGGCTCAACATAGGCTAACCGATAATTGTTGATGAAGAGAGGTGGGATGCGTAGCATCCCCAAGCTTAGATGCTTGAGACTTCTTGAAATATTTACTTGGAGTGCCTTGGGCATCCCCAAGCTTGAGCTTTTGTATCTCGTTCAATCCTCTCATATCATGGTTTCACCTATTCTCAAAAACATCTTCCACACAAAACTCGAAAAGAACTCGTGAGATAGGTTAGCACACATAAAAATAAATAAATCAACACTTCATGTACTGCCAAGACAAGTTGCACAATAATTTTCAAACATCATCTACTGTTTACTATCGTTTCCACAATTTATATCTACCAATATGGGCTATGAAAACTAGAGGATAAGTAGATAACAAAACTATGACAGCAATCTGTCCAAACAGAACAGCCTGTAGCAATTTATGAAAACAGTGTACTTCCGTAACTCAAAAAATTATGAAAATTTAGGACATGCTAAGGAATTTATATGAAAATACTGTGTAAAAATTTCAGAAACTTTCCCCATTCCAGTAAAATATGAAAATTCAAATACTACAGCAAAAGTTTCTGTTTTTTTACACAGCACACATCAAACATGAAATGCAAGCATCCTAAGGCAATTCTTGGAACTTTTTATTGAAAAACAAGATTATAAATAACACCTAACAGAGAACAAGAAAATAAAATGACGCTCCAAGCAAAGCACATATTATGTGACGAATAAAAATATAGCTCCAAGTAAGATATACCGATAGTGTTGAAGACGAAAGAGGGGATGCCTTCCGGGGCATCCCCAAGCTTTGGCACTTGAGTCTTCCTTGAATATTACCTTGGGGGTGCCTTGGGCATCCCCAAGCTTAGGTTATTTTCACTCCTTATTCTCCTCATATCGGTGTCTCACCCAAAACTTGAAAACTTCAATCACACAAAACTTAACGGAACTTCGTGAGAAGGGTTAGTGTAATAAAGATAAATCATTCACTTAGGTGCTGTCAAGACAAGATTCATAATTGTTCCCACATGATACCTACTGTATTATACCATTCCCATAATTTATACCACTAAATATAGGCTATGGAAACACTAAAACAAGCAGATTATGCATGCAACACAGAATCTGTCAAAAACAGAACAGTCTGTGAAGATCTGTAGTGTAACCATACTTCCCTGTCTCTAAAAATTCTGAAAAATTAGGAAAATCTAGGAAATTTGTATATAAATCATGTGTAAAAATTTCAGATCAAAATCACGTTCCAGTGAATTTACAAAATTCGTGGACTGAGAGCAAAAGTTTCTGTTTTTGCACAGAATCAAGTCAACTATCATCCACACTATCCCAAAGGCTTTACTTGGCACTTTATTGAAATAAAAGGCACAAAACATGATTAATACAGTAGCTTAATCATGTTAAAACACAAAAACAGAAAGGGTAAATATTGGGTTGTCTCCCAACAAGCACTTTTCTTTAATGCCTTTCTAGCTAGGCATGACATTGATACACTTCCAAGCCCAATTCCGATGGAAATTTTATTCATACTCTAAAAGATATAAGTGAAGTTCATAGAGCATTCTACAATTAATGAATATTAACCAATACCCAAGCTCAAAATATATAAGTAAAGCACACGAAGCATTCTATAAAGCCATACTCAAAAGATTTAAGTGAAGCACAAAGAGCATTCTACAAAGCCATACTCAAAAGATTTAAGTGAAGCACAAAGAGCATTCTACAAAACCATACTCAAAATATTTAAGTGAAGCACATGAAGCATTCTATAAATAAATGAAGGACTAACTCATACTAGAAGGGTGCATAAAAGGAAAAGAAAAACACTAAAGACGCATATCAAGTGAACAAAACAAAAACCGAGGTATACCGATAATTGTTGAAGAATAAAGATGGGATGCCTTCCGGGGCATCCCCAAGCTTAGATGCTTGAGTATCCTAGAAATATTTACTTGGGGTGCCTTGGGCATCCCCAAGCTTGAACTCTTGTCTCTCCGTATTCTTCTTATATTGATACTCCCTCGATCTTCGAACACTTCATTCACACAAAACATAACAAAACCCTCGTGAGATCCGTTAGTATAATAAAGCAAAATACTACTTTAAGTACTGTTATGAACTCATTCCAAATTAATATTAGCATTATATATACTGTATTCCAACTTCACCATGGTTCATACCCCCCGATACTACCCATAGATTCATCAAAATAAGAGAACAATTCATAGAAAACAGAATCTGTCAAAAACAGGACAGTCTGTAGCAATCTGGAAACTTCGTATACTTATGTAACTCAAAAAATTCTGAAATTTTAGGGAAAATTAAAAAATTTGTATAGAAGTACTGTGTAAAAATTTCAGAAACTTTTGACGTTCCAGTAAGAAATGTAAATTCATTAACTACAGTCAAAGTTTCTGTTTTTCCACCGCACAAAGCAAACAAGCAATCTAATCATCCTAAAAGCAAATCTTGGCACATTATGTTTATAATACAATGGATATATACAAGGGGATAATTATTTTTGAGAATCTTCCATGAAAAATTCTACATTGTTTCCATGAGCATGAACACAAGTGTTCAAGGTCGACCCTCACTTCTCCAATGCACAACCTTCCAATCACTTCTCTTTTTTGAAAAATTTCTTAGGCAAGAGGTAAGTAATTCTTTTTGTATTTTTCATTATTTAAATTTTTTTTGGTTTGTTTCACCCACAACTAAAGAAAGCAAAAAGGGAAAAACAAAATCTACTTAGTGAAGAAAGCAAACAAGCACACACGAGAATATCAACCCCACGCTATTGCTCCCCGGCAACGGCGCCAGAAAAGAGCTTGATAATCCCCAAGTGCAAGGAATCATCGTAGCAATTTCCAAAGGTGGAGGTGATAAGTATGGAGTGTCGAACCCACAAGGATATAAAGGTAAGATCAATATTCTCTCAAGTCCTATCTGCCACTGATACGACTCTACGTACGCCGAACGTTTGCTTCCAACTAGAAACGAGAAATAAAACTACGTTGTGGGTATGAAGAGGATATCTTTGCATGATAACAGAGAACTAGAATATAAAAATAGGTGCTATTGTCATAAAGCTAGAATATATTACAATCTATTACAAACAGCGAGTGTGGAATAATGATGGGTCGGTGTGCGGAATTGTCCTAGGCATTTGTTAACAAGATCGGTAATCATAATTGCAATTTTATATGAAGGAGAGGCATAAGCTAACATACTTTCTGTACTTGGATCATATGCACTTATGATTGGAACTCCAGCAAGCATCCGCAACTACTAAAGATCATTAAGGTAAAACCCAACCATAGCATTAAAGCATCAAGTCCCCTTTATCCCATACGCAACAACCCACCTACTCGGTTTTATGCTTCTGTCACTCAAGCAACCCACTATAAGCGAATCATGAACGTATTGCAACACCCTACAGCGGGAATCCTTCACGTGTGCGCGGCACGGAAGGCACCATAGGACAGCACCAAAGTAAAACATACAACTCAAACCAATCTAGATCATCAATCAACCCAAAGGACAAAAGCAATCTACTCAAAACATCATAGGATGGCAACACATCATTGGATCATAATATGTGGCATAAAGCACCATGTTCAAGTAGGGGATTACAGCGGGGTGCGGGAGAGTGGACCGCTGAAAAGACATGAGGACGGTGATGAAGAAGGTGATGTTGATGAAGACGATCACTGCGGCGATGGTTCCCCCGATGGCACTCCGACACCACCGGGAGAGAGGGGGAGAGGGTCTCCCACTTGTGCTTCCTCCTCCATGGCCTCCCCCTGAGTGGGGAGAGGTTCTCCCTCTGGTCCTTGGCCTCCATGGCGATGATGGCCCCTCCGTCCACCTCCTTCATGGTCTCAGGTGAAGGTGACCCCCTCCGGCAGGGTGCCGAAGAGGGCCAAGATTGATCTTTCGTGGCTACAGAGACTTGCGGCGGCGGAACTTCCGATCTAGGTTTCTTTTTGGAGATTTCTATATTTATAAGAGTTTTTGGCGTTGGTCCCACGTCCGGAAGGTTCCCGAGGAGGTGACAAGCCAAGGGGCGCGCCCTAGGGAGTGGCGCCCCCCACACTTGTGGCTTCCTCGGCCTTCCTCTTCGGTGACTTTTCGCTCCAGCATTTTTTATATTTTCCAAAAATATTCTCCGTAAATTTTCAGCTCATTCTGAGAACTTTTATTTCTGCACAAAAACAACACCACGGTAGTTCTGCTGAAAACAACGTCAGTCCGGGTTAGTTCTAATCAAATCATACCAAAATCATATAAAACATTGTAAACATGGCATGAATATTTCATAAATTATAGATACGTTGGAAAGGTATCAGCCAGGCCCATGTAATTTCAAAATACCACATCATAGGTTGGTTTTAGAGTTTGTATTGTAGGGAAAACGACTTAGGAGGTGTTTTAATCCCACCTTGCCAAGGGTGGACTAAATCCCCTCCTTTCCCCCCTATAAATACAGCCTTAAGGAACTATTTAGACTTGTATTCTGTTTATATAACAAGTTCGCCATAGCTGCAACTTCGCGTCCTTCCATTGTGTTCTACGACCAGACCAAGACGTCATAGAACCCCACTTTCATCAATAAAGCTTTCCGCTTATATTCGCAATATTCAGATTGCAATTTCAGTTTCTTGCTTGTTCTTCGTTTGCGTGTAGGAAATAGACCTTCGTGGTCGGGTTGATCGTGCTCCAGCACGGTCAATAACCTCTCGGAATTAGGTTAGCGAATGCCAAGGTGCGACGTCTTCACACGTTCGTAGTCAGGTCATCAAAGTCTACTCCAGCGAAAACGAAAGCCACCATCTCATTGAAAGACGGGACAACTTTGCCCCTATCAGGACCCGGAGGGAGTGTACGCTAAGCGTGACACCTTTCACGAAGAGAAGATGAAGCTCTCCGCCGACCTGCCAAGGCAAGCTCAGAGTGGAAGGAGGCCAAGACCCAGGCCCGGGTGGATCGTGAGGTGCTCAATCAAGTGAGCAAGATCACCACCGGTAAGTCGTATCTGCTTCGCTGTGTTTTGCATTCCTCAAAGGCTTTCAAGGACCTTCCGATCAGTGCCACGGATGCCAGCGCCCATTACACCGACCAACCTGACGAGCCAGTCGGGAAGATATTCTGGCATCAGTTCTAGGCACCCGAGCACCCGCCGCAACTCAAAAACCAAATGATGCACTTGGAAGAACAGTTTCGGGCGGCGCGTCCTGTTATGGAGGACCTCTGCATCAACCTCTGGCCATCAAGGCTAATGCTTAGTAGCTTCTACGGTTTGACTGGCAGGTTGCGCGAGGCCAGCCCCCAGGTTACCAATTGGAAGAGGTCGGCTTGTCTGGAGGGCACCCAACATGCATATGCATCAGTGATGGCGCATTACCCGAGATCAAGCCACTTGAGATCGCTTTTGGTCCACCGGAGGGAAAGAACCGAAAGCCTGAGCGGTTCTTGGCCGAGGTCCTTGAAGGCGCCAAACAGACCAAGGCACAGTGCTGGAAGTCCGACCTGTATTTCTAGTAGGTCCCTCGGTATGCCAAGGAATATTTTATAAAGACAAGTTGAACAATATGAATGAATCAATTCGGCTTTAATCCGATGTGTTTATATTCTCCTCCTTTGTGATTGTTTATACGTCTGAAAGTGACCGGTCGTCGGCTTGTGCCCCCTTGTAGAAACTACGCGGGGTGTTCTCTTAGCACACGTAAATCCTTAGCCGACGTCTCGAAACCTTACCGGTGATTGTTTGCTTAGATGAACGAGGCAATCGGACCATAATGGCTTTATCTCTTTCACTTAGTCATAGGATCTCTAAGTTGCGGGGTAGTTGAACTAGCTCCCGGTCTAGTGGTGATTTGATCAGCCGAGGTACCCCACTATTAACACCTCGGTTCTTACAAGAAGAACCCTTCATTTATCATTGTTTAACCACTAACAACACATTATTTATAGACTATCTTCAAATTGATTGACCTGTTTGTGCTTATCGTGACAGTCGATTTTCAGCTTTCTCCACTAAGGCGCTTAACCATCCAGGCTGGAAGCACAATCATAGTGGTTCTCCCTTTACACTCTTAGCTGCACAGGATCCGGTCGACCTAATCTTTGGCCAAAATCATGATTTGAAACAGATGCATATAACGCAATATCCAAGACGCTGACCAGACATCGGATGTGGGGACCCCGACTCATAAGTCGTGATCACCGAATGCACGTGTACAGTGATCCCAGAGATCAATGCTCATTGAACACACAGAAGCTGAATAATAAGAGTCTTACATCCACATTTAGCGTCTTACACAAATCAAGACCATGAAGGTCTAGTCTTACAAGATAGGGCCGCAAGGGCCAAACACTTAAACATAACAAGCAGCGGAAATCTTGATCGGAAGCGTGAACCCATGCCATCTGCCTTAAACCTACAGGCATTCTGACTGGGAAGCGTCCTAGTTCGCATGTTTGTCTCCAACGAACTCTTCATCATATTCCTGCTCTTCCATGCCTGGCAAATTAAATAACTAGTGGCAAGCCAATGAGTACTTTGAATGTACTCGCAAGCAGCCCAAGTTTTGGAACAAAGTAATAACAATGCATGATATAGCACTAAGTAGGTAAGTTTTGCGGAAAGCTAATTTTGAGTGCAATGACATGATCAAGATAACTAGTAATAGCATGCATCATGAGGATACAAGTATCCGCACAAACATGTTACCGATATCAATATAATCAAGGTCTGAACATCTCATGTTTAATCATCGTGTCAAGTCATCCGACTTGTCTCGAGTATACCATCTTTGTTAACCACACACTTACACCAAGTTTATGAAAACCCAGGACATAGTTTAAGCAGCACCACCCAACTGTCCTTGACCGTGGACATGGCTATTTGAATAGTTTTACACTCTGCAGAGGTTGCACACTTTACCCACAAGACTCGGGAAACTTCCGTGTCTAGCCACGACTCGCGGTATTGTCCATACCCGAGGTAAGTACCCGAACATTGCCTTTCCCCTGATGATACTAAACAAAGAGTCCACTCGATTGGTACCCAGCCCACATGATGTACATCACAAGTAACATCCATGCAGGGACCAACGGTGTGCCCGGGCCTGTGAAGAAAGCGCATGATCGTCCTTACCGGCACGACCCCGTATCGAGAGTGACCATGTCACTCCCGCCACTAGTAATGCGGGCTCTATGCTAGTACCTATCAAAGTAATCAACAAAGCCCCGTCCCATAAGGGGTATCGTGGTTGTACATGTAAGGTTGGGACGGTCGACAAATCTTAAATCTAATCCATTTTTGAAAACACGCATACTCACTTGCTCCGGTACACCACTTCTTTATCAAGTGGTTACCTAGCTCAACATCATCTCCCTCGGGCATTAGTGGCACCCGACGGGTTTTCGTAAAGTCTTTGAAAACTCTCTTGTTTCTGACACCATGCATACTCCCGTCCCACATTGCGTAGCATCTACTAAGCAACCTAACTACTCCCACCCGCACAACCCTCATAAGGAGGTAGGGTCATGCACGATGCAAGTATCAATGGTAAAAGTATCGGAGGCATCCCACCGAAGGGGATACCACATCAACAAGAACATCATCAAGAAATAACATGCTATATGCCATGCAATAAGAGGTTTCATAGTCATGGTCAAAGGGCTGCTTGCCTGGCTCAACAAAGTCTTCGGGGTATTCAAAGTCTTCGGTCCAACTCCCTCGTCAACAGCGCAATCTATCGCCACGATAAATAACGGTAAAAATAAGCATCACACAAAAACAGAGCACAATCTTTACTTATAAAATGTTACCCTACTCTGATAAATACTACAAACTATTCTAGAAATATTTGCCTAAGTTTTTGGGGTGAAAAGGTTTTTCAAAACAATTTATAACATGGGCTAAAAATGCCTAAAAGAGGTTTTAAAATAAAACAGTGCCAAAAAGGTTTTCAAAAAAATTCACAAATGGTACTGTAAAATACTACAGATTATTACAGGAATTATGGTGGAAAAATATTTGGCATTGGATTTTATTTATTTCACTGGAATTTTTGGAAAACCGGAGTAAAAAGAAAAAGAAAAATGCCTTAGAGCCAACTGGGCCAGAACAGACCCAGTTGGGCCGGCCTGAGGCCGAGCAAGGCCTGGGTGAGCCAGGGCGCGCGCGCCGTCTCGGTTCAAACCCGATAGGCGGGCCCCTGGCGTCAGCCGCACAGGGAGAGGGGGAGAGGTGAGGAGAAGGCCGACAGGTGGGGTCCCGCTGTCAGGACCTTCTCCCACCTCGGGACCGAGGGGGGAGGAGCTCACCGGCGGCAGCTCCGTCCACGACGAGGGAAGCCGTGCGCGGGAATGGACTCAGTGTCCAGCCGCCATTCTCCTGGAGGTCGAAGGAGCAGCGGGGGTGGCCGGAGTCGCCGGCGGCGAGGAGGCCGTGGCGGAGGGGATTCGGGAGGTGATCGCCGGGGCCGTCTCGCGCTGCCAAACGAACGGGGAGGAAGGGGAATCGCATCAGAGAGCTCCAGAGGGTCCAGATTGAGAGAGAATGGAGGCGGGGGAGGTCCCTACCGAGCGAACGCCGGTGACCCGAGGCGGCGATGCAGCGGTCGATCCCGAGCTTAGAGGCCCTTGGAGCTTGCTTGGGTGGCACGGGGGCTCGATTGGGACGAGGAGGGAGGGACCAGAGGGAAGAGGAGGCTCGGGGGAGGCCCCTTTATAGGAGACCCGCTGTGGCAGCCCGGCTCAGAGAACCGGATTACCAGTGTTTCCAACCCAGAGATCTTGTCATCTAGAAGCACACAACAACTTGGTATAGAACAGAACTGAACTTTATTGATAGCTGATGGGTACAAGCTCATATTTTACAATGATAACGAGGCCAAAGGCACCCTCGGTGCTATGACAGTATCCACATTATTTATGGAACATAGCAGGACCTCGGAACTACTAAGTACTTCTACGGCGTAGTGGATCATAGTGGCAACTCCATCCACAGGGACACTGCTGTGGACACATCCTAGTTAATGTAGCACGAACCATCAGGACCTCCGTCCTCGGCTTCTCCTGCATCTGGCATGATACGCCAGGTGAGTACTTTGAATGTACTCGCAAGCTCACGACAACCAAGTAATGCAGCAAACAATAGCATGGCAATCACATGTTAAATACTTAAGCAATTCACTTACTGCACCGGTCATTAACTTACTCTCAATCGGGTTGCCCCACAACCCTCGGAATACTCATCAGTCATCGAGTACTTCCGACCATACGAAGAGTTCTTCCATCATTACTAACATTGATACAGTTTACCATCTACTGAGGTCTGGACGGGCTGTCCAATACCGTGGACGCGGCTATTCGAATAGATTTTTCACTCTGTAGAGGTTGCGCACTTTACCCACACCATGAAGCAACTGGCCCCGCGATCCCCTTCGGGTGGACCAGCATTGCTTCAACGAAACCTGGCTGACCCGTGATTCTCCCATCGTACCTCCGGCATTTATCCTCCCCCGGAGGCCTGCCCTGGGTGGCCCCTGTGTCCCCATGACACCTGTGTCCTCATGACACCTGCCACCGTCGTGGCCAAACAAAACTGTCCCAAACGGGGACGCCGGCACAAACAAACAACAACTGGGCTCACAGGATTATCGCCGCCTACCTGATCAGGGTAGCACGCGCGCATAACCCTCCCTCTTTGGAGGTACCGGTGAAAGATCACGCAGTCGGGCCAAGTCAAGGCCGTCCCATACCGGCAAATGTGTTTGCACGGGTAAGCCCGGACAAGTGACTCAAGATCAACCACTAAGTCACTTAGCAAAATAGTGGTTATCACAACATGCCATTATCTACTTAATTTATTCTATGAATTATCTCAAAGCAACTAAATAAGCATAATATATTAGAATATGCAATGCAATTGGAATGCTTCATGAAATGGGTATCATGGCTTGCCTTGCTCTGTTGGGTTGTTCAAACACTCTTGGTCTTCAAATGCACCACAATCTCCTTCTGAAAATATTTTTAAAGTGCGAAGGAAAATGTCACATAATGCTTTTCTGTTCACCAACAATTCTGTGAGTATTGGATAAATACCAAAATTTGTCAGAAAATAAAAGGGCTCAGTACCAACACAATGCAAAAAGAATCAACTGAATTGGGTTTGTAGATTAAAAGTTATTCAGGGTCAAAGTTTGGTCAAAATCTGGAATTAAATAAATGAAAAACAGAAAAACCAGAAAACCCTCCAGCGGCCACGTCGAAGGAGTATTCTTAGAATACGCCTCCACTCATACCGCTTCGGGCGCAGGCGGGGTCGCTGATAGGTGGGGCCTGTCTGGTTTAAAACAGAGGGAGAGAAGGGCAGAGAGGAGCGGTGGCTCACCGGCGATGTTCACCGGCATTAGAGACGGCGGCGAGGTCAGGCAATTGCGGGGATGGAACGGGCGCTCAACGGCGAGCACGTACGTACCCGCAGCTCCTCCGGAGGTGGACGGACAGCGTCGCCCCCTTCCTCTCCGGTGGGTGGAGCTCACGGTGGTCGCCGACGATGGAGATTCCGACGGGGATTGGGCTGGGCAAAGGGTCGAGGGAGACCAGGGGGATCTACTGAGCTCGATGGCTGGCTCAGGAGGGCTGGAATGGGGCTGGAGGTGGCTGGCTTCAGAGAGGATTCAGGTGGCGGAGCCTTCACCGGAGTCGAGGGAGACGAGCTCCCGGCTCTTGCTGGAGTGCTCTAGGGTCGATTCAGAGGTGGCGAGGAGGGGTGAGGAGCTAGGAGGGGCTGAGCGGGGCTTTATATAGGCGGAAGACGAAGGCAGCCGATCTCTCCCGAAGCGGCGAGGCTCGGGCACGCCACTGGAGCAAGGACGGCGAGCTGGCCGTCGCGGCGTGGATTGAGGTGATGGAGGAGGGCAGAGGAGCGACGGGACGGGTCCGGCGCCATCAATGGATTGCGGACGACCACAGTGGCCGAAGCTCACTGTTGCGCCCATGGCGAAGCTTGGCCGGGAGCGGCGGCGGCCTTCTCCGGCGACCAGGAGGGTTTAAGAGGAGCCACGCGGCTGGCTGAAGCGATGTCGGCACCAAGGGACAAGGGGGAGCAACGAGGGACGGCTCAGGCGAGCTCATCCGGTTCTGGCGCCGTGCAGAGCGCGCGCACTGGCATGCCAGTGCCGTGCTCACCACGGTTGCGGCCACCATGAGGACACGCACGCCTGGCGCACCTTGTCCATAGTGTCAACCTTTGTTCACTTAGCCTCCCTGGGTCACTGGCTCGACCAGGTTCACCCTTCTGTGAAGTGTAGCCTCAGCTACAGCTTCTGCCAGCAATCTTGAGGAGATTCTAGAGGGGAAATGAGATAGGGATGGAGCCAGAGGAGATGTCTAGTGTCATCTAGGTTGGAAGGACTACATACTGGCAAAGTTTGAGATAGATTGAGAAAGATTTGAGCATAGATCCTTTGAAAACCACAATTCTGGTCCAGAAAGCAAATGAGCTTGTGGCAGTCACATGGATGCTCTGCTAATGATGAAACTTGGTGGAGGGAAGTTATTTGGTAGTGCACACATGCCATAAAAATTGTGGATCAATTGTGCACCCCTAGCTGGTACTTCCTTCACAAAGTTCTTAAGTAAGCAGAATCTTGTCAGAGTTGTGCTGCTCAAAATTTGTACTGGACCAGATGATGTTTTTGGATATTGTGGCTATATAGGATCCGTAGGAGCTTGGGGAATTTATTGAGAATTTTCTGAGATAGGAAAAATGGGGTTGCTTCACAATGGACAAATTCTGGTCAGGAATAAAATAATTATTCTGGCCAAAATTTTACATTGGGCAATAGAATATTTTTGGAGATTATGGAATCATATGATGATGAGAATGTGTGGAACAAGTTTGGGAATTTATTGATCATCCAAACTATAGGTTGCTTCACAACCCATAGTGGTGACATAATTTCCCAAATGAAGAAAAGGGTTTATTGGAAAAGATAAAATATTGGAAATTGATCCAGGAGATATGCAGAAGGGTTTTGGCAAGATGAGGAGAGTTTTGGGTTACTTGGAAAGAAAATTCAAAGAATCATAGATCCTATCAACTGGAAAAATTTGAAGATCATCCAAATTTGCAAATAAAACCCAAATGATTTTGAAAAAAAAAAGTTGTCAAAATCAGCGTGTCACAAACCTACCCCCCTTAGGATGAATCTTGTCCTCGAGATTCGGTTGCTCAGGGAACAAGTATGGATATGCGGATCTCAAGAAATCTTCTCTTTCCCATGTAGCCTCTTCCTCAGTGTGGTGCTCCCATAGCACTTTGTAAAACCTGATTATCTTACTCCTGGTAGTTCTTTCCATTTCATCCAGGATTCTGACTGGCTTCTCTTCGTAGGTCAGGTCTTTAGCCAGCTCTAACTCACTCATATCCGCTTGCTTGAATGGTGGTGCAATGCACTTTCTTAATTGTGATATATGGAAAACATCGTGCACTTCAGACAGTTCTGGCGGTAGTTCCAACTGGTATGCTACTCTGCTTCTTCTAGCAACCACTGGAAAGGGACCGATATATCTTGGTGCAAGCTTTCCCCGGGTATGAAACCTCTTTACTCCCTTCATGGGGGTTACTCGCAGGTAAGCATATTCTCCGGGCTCAAAGGTCACTTCTCGGTGCTTTGGGTCATAGTAGCTCTTTTGTCGGGACTTGGCTGCTCGAAGACGCTCCTGAATGTCCTTGACCCGTCTCTCAGCCTCGAGCATCAAGTCCGTGCCGAAGATACGGCTATCTCCTGTCTGGGACCAATTTAAGGGGGTGCGGCACTTCCGCCCATAGAGTGCCTCAAACTGTGACATCTTCAAGCTTGACTGATAGCTGTTGTTATAGGAGAATTCCGCATAGGGTAGGCTATCTTCCCATTTGGGTCCATGGGTAAGAGCACAGGACCGAAGCATATCCTCCAATATCTGGTTAACTCTTTCGGTCTGTCCATCTGTCTGCGGATGGTACGCCGTGCTATGCTTTAGCATAGTTCCCAAAGCTTGGTGCAATCGCAACCAAAATGTGGAGGTGAATAGGGAATCCCTGTCTGAGGTGATGGACTTGGGTACTCCAAGGAGGCTGACTATCCGGGACATGTAGAGTTGTGCCAGCTGATTTGCGTTGAAAGTGGTTTTTACCGGAATAAAGTGAGCCACTTTTGTGAGTATGTCCACAATGACCCAAATAGCATCGTTGCCTCTTGTTGACTTGGGTAGTCCAACAATAAAGTCCATACATATGTCGTCCCACTTCCACTGGGGAACCGGTAAAGGTTGCAGTAGCCCAGCGGGTTTCTGGTGTTCTGCCATGACCTTGTTGCAGATATCACAGTAGGCGACATAATATGCTATATCTCTTCGCATTCCTGGCCACCAAAATGTCTCTCTCAGATCCTGATACATCTTTGTGCCTCCCGGGTGGATAGAGTATGCGGACTCATGAGCTTCCCTGAGTATTTGTTGCCTCGGGTTGTTCTGGTCAGGCACACATATCCGTTTCTCAAACCATAGGGTGCCCTGATCATCCACGCGGAAGGATTTGGCCTTCCCTTTCGGAATCAGCTCCTTGATCTCTTTTATTCCTTCATCTGGCTCTTGGGCCTTTCTGATTTCTTCCAGAAGCGTTGGAGTAATTTCCAAAGTATCCGGGGTAATAGGGCCGCATAGCACCATGTTGAGTTCAGCGAATTCTTCATGTAACCTTGGATGCATACTTCCCATTAGTGCATTCACGGTGCCTTGCTTTCTGCTGAGAGCGTCTGCGACCACATTAGCTTTTCCCAGATGATAGTTTATTCCAATGTCATAGTCCTTGACTAGTTCAAGCCATCTTCGCTGCCTGAGATTCAGGTCAGGTTGGCTGAAAATATACTTGAGACTCTTATGGTCTGTGTATATATCACAACGTTGTCCAATGAGGTAATGCCTCCAAATCTTCAGGGCATGAACCACAGCTGCCAATTCCAAATCATGCGTGGGGTAGTTCTCCTCATGAGGTCGTTGCTGTCTGGATGCATACGCTACAACCTTTCCTTCTTGCATCAATACGCAGCCGATTCCACGTCCGGAAGCATCGCAGTATATGTCAAAGCTCTTTTGGATGTCTGGAAGGACTAGGACAGGTGCTGTCGTTAGCCTTGTCTTTAGCTCTAGAAAGCTGCTATCACACTCCGTCGTCCAAGCAAACCTTTGATTTTTCTTTAGCAATTCTGTCAGTGCCTTAGCTATCTTGGAGAAGCCTTCTATGAAACGACGGTAGTAGCCTGCCAATCCCAGGAAGCTACGGACTTCGGTCACCGTGGCTGGTGTCTTCCAATTCAGCTCGGCAGTTACTTTGCTGGGGTCGACGGCTACTCCTTGTTCTTTCTAGGACAGCACGGAGGTGTTGTTTGTGCTCTTCTTCATCCTTGGAATATATCAGGATATCATCGATGAACAGCACCACAAACTTGTCCAAAAAGTCCATGAAGACTTTGTTCATCATGCTGATGAAGTAGGCTGGAGCATTCGTCAGTCCAAATGACATGAATGTAAACTCATACAGACCATATCGGGTGGTGAACGCTGTCTTGGGTATATCCTCTTTTTGGATTTTTAGCCGATGATACCCGGTTCGGAGGTCAATCTTGGAGAATACCCGTGCTCCGTTTAGTTGGTCGAATAAATCATCAATGCGAGGGAGCGGGTACTTATTCTTGATGGTGACCTCATTCAGCTGGCGATAGTCTACGCACATTCTTAGACTCCCATCCTTCTTCTTAACAAAGAGCACTGGTGATCCCCATGGCGAGATGCTTGGGCGAATGTACCCTTTTTGCAACAATTCATCTAACTGCTTCTTCAACTCTGCCAGCTCTAGACCTGGCATACGATAGTATTTCTTGTAAATTGGAGCAGTGCCGAGAACCACTTCAATTGCAAACTCCAATTCCCGGTCGGGTGGCATTCCTGGTAGTTCCTCGGGAAATACGTCCGGAAATTCAAAGACTACCGGGATTAAGTTCATATCCGTGGCGGTAGTTTGGTATGCCATTCCCTTCTTCGTCATCATCTTGCTGGCAAGGAATTGGACGGTTTGCCCTGCTGGGTTAACTAGCGTCACTGTCCTGGTGGCACAATTGATACACACCTGATGTGGTGTCAACCAGTCCATTCCCAGTATTACGTCCAATCCCGAGGATTCAATGGCAATGAGTGCGGCTGGAAATTTAATTCCATGTATCGAGATTTCCAGATCTCTATATATCAGATTGGTTTTGAGTAGGGAGCCAAGGGATTGTACCACCATGATTTTGTCCAGGAGCGAAGGGAGAAATTTGTCCAAGGTGGCAAAACTCCGCGAAATAAACGAATGGGAAGCCCCAGAATCGAATAAAATTACTGCAGGTATGTTGTTAACAGAAAACATACCAAGGACTACTTCTGGAGCTTCGCAGACTTCCTCAGCGGAGATATGATGGACGCGTCCGTGGCTGAAGTTATGATTGGGGTGGCGTCCAATAGAGTTGACCTGTGGCTTGACATCGGAAGATGGCTTCCCGTGGTTGGCGCGGCACTGTTTGGAGTAGTGTCCGCTCTGGCCGCAAGTGAAGCAGGTGTTGTTGCGGCGGCAATCCTCTAGCACTGGTTGTTTGCCGAAGGTCTTGGTCTGACTCACGGTCTTGTTGTTGTTGTTGCCATTGCTCCAGGTGGGCTTATATTCAGATGAGCCTGGCTGCCAAATGCGTGGCTTCTGCGTAACCTGCTCACGGTTGTCCTTCTTAGGTTCAAACTTCCGCTTGTGGTTGTCATATCCGGACTTATGTTCCCGTTCGGCTATAAAGGCCTTGTTTACCAGAGTTTGGAAGTCTGGAAAATCTAGCATGCAAAGATGACAACGGAGGGCGTGATTCAGTCCTCCCAGGAACCGATCTATCTTTCTTTCCTCGGTGGCCACATCATAGGTAGAGTACCGGGACAGATTGTTGAACTTGTTTAGGTACTCTGCTACCGACATATTTCCTTGTGTCAAAGCGAGGAACTCCCTCTGCTTCACCTTCATTATGCCGGTGGGAATGTGGTATTTGCGGAATAACTCCTTAAATTTATCCCAAGTGATTTCTTCTTCCGAAGACCATGTTGCCTTTGTATTGTCCCACCAGATAGCTGCTGGCCCTTCCAGGTAGTGGGTGGCAAAAGGACCCTTGTCGGATTCTTTGCAACGGGCTATTTCCAGCTTCTTTTGTATTGTCCTTAGCCAATCATCCTCTTCTATCGGGTCCACACCTTGACCAAAATTGGGCGGTTTGGTGCGCTGGAAGTCGGACCATCTAGAATGTGTTCTATTATGGTTGTGGTTCTGACCCACCATGGTCTGCATGCTTTTCAGAAATTCCATAAGGTCCTGGTTTCTCTTCTCCTCAAACATTCTCATCATCTGATCAGTGGTCGATGCTTGAGGCGGTGGGGGTGGTAAATCTTCTGGTGGTTGTCCTGCTTGTCTGGCGGATCGACGAACGGGGGTTCCATCGCCGCCTTGGCTACAACTTCCCTTCATCCTAAATTTGTTCCCATTGCCAAATACCGAATCGATGAGCAACATCCATAAGGGAAACACAGGGGTATGACACCAGAAAGAAAATACGCGAAAAAGGCAAATAAAGCAAACAACATAATTATACAAGATAACCCAACATCATACATGGCAAGCTAGTAGGGAAATATCATGCTAGACTGCTCATACGGGAGTTGACATATGCAAAGATGCATGCATAATAACTCAAGCCTCTACTCTAGTGGCGCGGATGGCACGAGCACTGGTAGACTAAAGACTCCTCGTCATCTGATCCTGAGTCAGAGTCAGAACTGATGATATGGATCTCATCCTCCAGATCAAAGGAAACACGACGACGCTGCTGGGACGGTTCTCCTTCAGGGGTAGAAGGAGCATGACGCCGCAGCATCGGAGCAGCTGGAGTGGCTAGGAGTGAGGCCCACTCTGCCGGGGTCTCACGGCGGCTACCAGACGGAAAGCCTGGCGGCACCGTAGAGCTAGAAGGAGCCTCAAACCTAGGTGGAGGTTGAACTGGTGGTGGATATATTGGTGGAAATATAGGCTGAGGTGGAGGTGGAACTGGGGCCACAGCTGCAAGTGCCCCTTGGACACGAGACAGCTCCTCAGCCAGGGATATGATCGTGCGATAACTGGCGTTCAGATAACAAGCCAGAACAGAAGTCGCACGGTCACACGCCGGGCCAATTGGCGCAAAAAGGACTCGCCCTGTCATAGGCGACAGGGTGGGATAGTGGAAGAAACCTGGGTGAGTCTGCATCTCGACCTTGTGGAAACGCAAGTCAGTGAGAGCCTCCATCGCAACAAACTGGATCGCCAACTCCGGGGTGGAAGCCGTTCTGCCCTTGGTAGAGCGAGAGTAGCTACCAAGGTCCGAGCTCGCGATCAGGAAAGCCTCTGCGTGGTACTCATAGACTGACTCGGCAAGCTGCTCCCGAAACACCTGGTACACTGGATCTTCGCCGTGGGGATACAGTCGAAGCCAGACGCTCCGGAGCAGTACTGGAAAGGTGGATGGTGCAGGCTCAAAATGGCTCAGAGAACCGGATTACCAGTGTTTCCAACCCAGAGATCATGTCTTCTGGAAACACACAACAACTTGGTATAGAACAGAACTGAACTTTATTGATAGCTGATGGGTACAAGCTCATATTTTACAATGATAACGAGGCCAAAGGCACCCTCGGTGCTATGACAGTATCCACATTATTTATGGAACATAGCAGGGCCTCGGAACTACTAAGTACTTCTACGACGTAGCGGATCATAGTGGCAACTCCATCCACAGGGACACTGCTGTGGACACATCCTAGTTAACGTAGCACGAACCATCAGGACCTCCGTCCTCGGCTTCTCCTGCATCTGGCATGATACGCCAGGTGAGTACTTTGAATGTACTCGCAAGCTCACGACAACCAAGTAATGCAGCAAACAATTGCATGGCAATCACATGTTAAATACTTAAGAAATTCACTTACAGCACCGGTCATTAACTTACTCTCAATCGTGTTACCCCACAACCCTCGGAATACTCATCAGTCATCGAGTACTTCCGACCATACGAAGAGTTCTTCCATCATTACTAACATTGATACAGTTGACCATCTACTGAGGTCTGGACGGGCTATCCAATACCGTGGACGCGGCTATTCGAATAGATTTTTCACTCTGCAGAGGTTGCGCACTTTACCCACACCATGAAGCACCTGGCCTCGCGATCTCCTTCGGGTGGACCAGCGTTGCTTCAACGAAACCTGCCTGACCCGTGACTCTCCCATCGTACCTCCGGCATTTATCCTCCCCCGGAGGCCTGCCCTGGGTGGCCCCTGTGTCCCCATGACACCTGTGTCCTCATGACACCTACCACCGTCATGGCCAAACAAAACTGTCCCAAACGGGGACGCCGACACAAACAAACAACAACTGGGCTCACAGGATTATCGCCGCCTACCTGATCAGGGAAGCATAC
Organism: Elymus sibiricus; assembly: GCA_039707655.1. Lineage (NCBI taxonomy): Eukaryota > Viridiplantae > Streptophyta > Magnoliopsida > Poales > Poaceae > Elymus > Elymus sibiricus. The sequence continues at coordinate 161,134,015 of CM077663.1, forward strand.
GTGCATAACCCTCCCTCTTTGGAGGTACCGGTGAAAGATCACGCAGTCGGGCCAAGTCAAGGCCGTCCCATACCGGCAAATGTGGTTGCACGGGTAAGCCCGGAGAGGTGACTCAAGATCAACCACTAAGTCACTTAGCAAAATAGTGGTTATCACAACATGCCATTATCTACTTAATTTATTCTATGAATTATCTCAAAGCAACTAAATAAGCATAATATATTAGAATATGCAATGCTATTGCAATGCTTCATGAAATGGGTATCATGGCTTGCCTTGCTCTATTGGGTTGTTCAAACACTCTTGGTCTTCAAATGCACCACAATCTCCGTCTGAAAATATTTTTAAAGTGCAAAGGAAAATGTCACATAATGCTTTTCTGTTCACCAACAATTCTGTGAGTATTGGAAAAATACCAAAATTTGTCAGAAAATAAAAGGGCTCAGTACCAACACAATGCAAAAAGAATCAACTGAATTGGGTTTGTAGATTAAAAGTTATTCAGGGTCAAAGTTTGGTCAAAATCTGGAATTAAATAAATGAAAAACAGAAAAACCAGAAAACCCTCCAGCGGCCACGTCGAAGGCGTATTCTTAGAATACGCCTCCACTCATACCGCTTCGGGCGCAGGCGGGGTCGCTGACAGGTGGGGCCTGTCTGGTTTAAAACAGAGGGAGAGAAGGGCAGAGAGGAGCGGCGGCTCACCGGCGACGCTCACCGACGTTAGAGACGGCGGCGAGGTCAGGCGATTGCGGGGATGGAATGGGCGCTCAACGGCGAGCACGTACGTACCCGCAGCTCCTCCGGAGGTGAATGGACGGCGTCGCCCCCTTCCTCTCCGGCGGGTGGAGCTCACGGTGGTCGCCGGCGATGGAGATTCCGACGGGGATTGGGCTGGGCAAAGGGTCGAGGGAGACCAGGGGGATCTACTGAGCTTGATGGCTGGCTCAGGAGGGCTGGAACGGGCCTGGAGGTGGCTGGCTACAGAGAGGATTTAGGCGGCGGAGCCTTCGTCGGAGTCGAGGGAGACGAGCTCCCGGCTCTTGCTGGAGTGCTCTAGGGTCGATTCAGAGGTGGCGGGGAGGGGTGAGGAGCTAGGAGGGGCTGAGCGGGCTTTATATAGGCGGAAGATGAAGGCAGCCGAGCTCTCCCGAAGCGGCGAGGCTCGGGCACGCCACTGGAGCAAGGACGGCGAGCTGGCCGTCGCGGCGTGGATTGAGGTGATAGAGGAGGGCAGAGGAGCGACGGGATGGGTCCGGCGCCATCAATGGCTTGCGGACGACCACAGTGGCCGAAGCTCACTGTTGCGCCCGTGGCGGAGCTTGGCCGGGAGCGGCGGCGGCCTTCTCCGGCGACCAGGAGGGTTCGAGAGGAGCCATGCGGCTGGCTGAAGCGATGTCGGCACCAAGGGACAAGGGGGAGCAACGAGGGACGGCTCGGGCGAGCTCATCCGGTTCTGGCGCCGTGCAGAGCGCGCGCACTGGCATGCCAGTGCCGTGCTCACCACGGTTGCGGTCACCATGAGGACACGCACGCCTGGCGCACCTTGTCCATAGTGTCGACCTTTGTTCACATAGCCTCCCTGGGTCACTGGCTCGACCAGGTTCACCCTTCTGTGAAGTGTAGCCTCAGCTACAGCTTCTGCCAGCAATCTTGAGGAGATTCTGGAGGGGAAATGAGATAGGGATGGAGCCAGAGGAGATGTCTAGTGTCATCTAATTTGGAAGGACTACAGACTGGCAAAGTTTGAGATAGATTGAGAAAGATTTGAGCATAGATCCTTTGAAAACCACAATTCTGGTCCAGAAAGCAAATGAGCTTGTGGCACTCACATGGATGCTCTGCTAATGATGAAACTTGGTGGAGGGAAGTTATTTGGTAGTGCACACATGCCATAAAAATTGTGGATCAATTGTGCACCCCTAGCTGGTACTTCCTTCACAAAGTTCTTAAGTAAGCAGAATCTTGTCAGAGTTGTGCTGCTCAAAATTTGTACTGGACCAGATGATGTTTTTGGATATTGTGGCTATATAGGATCCCTAGGAGCTTGGGGAATTTATGGAGAATTTTCCGAGACAGGAAAATGGGGTTGCTTCACAATGGACAAATTCTGGTCAGTAATAAAATAATTATTCTGGCCAAAATTTTACATTGGGCAATAGAATATTTTTGGAGATTATGGAATCATATGATGATGAGAAGGTGTGGAACAAGTTTGGGAATTTATTGATCATCCAAACTATAGGTTGCTTCACAACCCATAGTGGTGACATAATTTCCCAAATGAAGAAAAGGGTTTATTGGAAAAGCTAAAATATTGGAAATTGATCCAGGAGATATGCAGAAGGGTTTTGGCAAGATGAGGAGAGTTTTGGGTTACTTGGAAAGAAAATTCAAAGAATCATAGATCCAATCAATTGGAAAAATTTGATGATCATCCAAATTTCAAATAAAACCCAAATGATTTTGAAAAGAAAAAGTTGTCAAAATCAGGGTGTCACACCCGCGGTCCACCGGTTGCCCGTGTGCCGGCGAGGTCCAGGCCTTCGCTGGGGGCCATGGGAGGGAGAGCGTGGGAGTCTAGGGGTCATCCCGGGGGTGGTTTAGTCTGCGGAAGGAAAGAGAGAGAGGGGGGAGACGCGCTCGTGTGAGCTCGAGCATTGGCCGAGGGGGGGCCCGACACCTTGGATGGTTGCAGACGTCGAGGGCATCTCGGGGGACAGCTTCCCTCATCCCAAAGCTGTCAGGGAGCCTCGGGATGCTCGTGCTACAGTGCGGACATGCATTGTAGCGCGCTCCAGAGCATGCCTTTGGCATGCCAGGGCATTCTTGCGTGCTCTGGACGCACCCCAGCATGTCCCTTAGCTCCTGGGTGATCTGAAGATGCTCTAGGAGCTAGAGAGGGCTAGGGAGAGTAGAGGTAAAGGAGGGGGAGGTAAAAATAGATGTTGTCCATGCTGTCCAGAAGTGAAAATGGAGGTTTCCACCCCCAATCATGGAGCTGTGGCCAAGCAAGTTTTACTGGAGGTGAATGATCATTGCAAGATGGTGTGGTAAAAATTTGGACCCAAGGAGAACAGAGAAAGGGGGTCAAACAGGGTTTTTACTAAGTATGTAGAAGGTGGTTGATGTGGATTAGGGTAAGCAAATGGGCTTTGCTTGCCATAAGATTGGACAGGGTCAAATAGTGGTTAGAATTAGGGTTGATCACCATTTTGACCCTATTTGAAGAAAGTACACAATGTATCTTTGTAAAACCCTAGAAATCAACAGAATTATATTTTTGTAGATCTAGGCATGCATTTCACTTCCCCCAAATCCACCACTTGGTGTAGTATCATTATTTGGGGTTTAGATCATGCCCACAAAGTTTGGGGTCAAGGGAAGAAACTTCACAATGTAAAGTTGCTCAAATTTGGTTCTGGACAGGAATGGTTTTGGAATATTTTGGTGAATCAAAACAATTGGTATTGAGATGAAACTTTGCAAGATCATCACATATGTCATGTGTGACTTGCTAGAATTTTCCTGGAATTTATTGAGAATATTTCTTATAGAAATATTTCAAAAGCTTGATTTGGGCAGAAAGGGTTTTGAGGGGTTTTGCCCATGATTTTCAACATGACCATGTGGTGAAACTCATATATATGGAAAATATATGTCCAATGAGTTTCCCTAAATTTTCTCAAATATTTTTAAAGCATTTGAATAATTTTTACCTATGAAAAACCATTTCTGGCCTTAAGAAAAAGCCTTTAAATAAAATAGCAAAATAATCTTTAAAATTAATATTTGGTGGTTTTGGGAAGTCATATATATAGTAGGTTCCAAATAAAGTCTTTGGGGAAAAAGGATCCACCCAACTTGAGGACTTGTAGTACAAACCTCAATTCAGGGGCTTTTGAAAACCTAATTTGAATAAATCCTTTTTGGCCAAAATAATATTTGATAAAAATAGTTTTGGGTACTATTCACATGGCATGATCATTGGGCAGGAAGTTTGGATCTAGGAAGATGAATATGGAGTGGAGTAGAAGCTAAGAGTGCCATACACAAACAACCAAACAAGCAAACAAGCAACAATTCAAACAAGCTCATGCACTGAAAAAGTTTTAATTGGTTCCAAATTTTGTAAATCCAATCATAGCAAAGTGATACAACACAGGGTGTGACATCGGACTTGAACATGGGCTCATCTATAGATCCGAGCCCTCGGGCCAAAGCCGGACTCTACTGTATGTGGAAGTAAACCACCTCGGTGCAATTATGAAATATAAAACAACACGTAAAAATGTGCAGGTACCAAAAAGTGGTCTGATTATTATTCGTAAGGCTTGGCCTCGCAAGCCGAGCCATAAGCAGATACACAGAGCATGTTGAAGGAAAAGATAGGCGGGGAGAGAAGTATAGAGTTTTAAATAAGCGGGTCTTGTAGTCCGTTGCTCCCCTGCCGCACATCTGCGCCCCCAAGCTGTTGACCAACCAGTCCTTGTCTATTCCATGGCTGATGCATATGGCCGATCCCCGCGATGCTGATTGCACTTGAAAGGCAAGGCCACCGAGGAGGTTGGAGCCGTGATCTGGCAGATTGATGCTGCCGAGAAGTTCTTCTGGTGAGACTTTATATGCCTAAGAGATCACCAGGCGTCAGTTGTGTTCGGATAATCCGAAATGACACTCCTGGCATTATAAATTTTTTCTCCCCGATTCCCCAAGGAATTTTAAGCGCGAATTTATGTAGCCAAGGTACGTAATCTGCTACCAGATAGTAGGGGCAGGGGAGCACAAATCCCTATTTAGGAGGGAACGGGTTCGACCAGTGGCCGTGCGGACGAGTTTGGAAGAGACCGGAAGATCACGCCGAGCTTCCTGTCTTCTTGCTTCCTCGGCCTCCTGGGAATCGGATGCATAATCCATTGTCTGCTCCTCTGTACGGAGGGAGTATTCCGTGTTGTCGTTGATTGTAGTCACCCTATTGGACCCCGTCATTTTAAGCTTGAGGTATGCGTAGTGCGGCACTGCATTAAAGCGGGTGTATGCAGTACGACCAAGCAATGCAGAGTAGCCGCTGCGAAAAGGGACTATATAAAAAAATAAGTCCTCACAGCGGAAGTTGTCGGGGGAGCTGAAAACAGCTTGTAATGTTGTAGTGCCCATGCATTGGGCCTCCATGCCGGGTAATTCTCCCTTCAACGTGGTTTTACTGGGTTTGATTCTTGACGACTCAATACCCATTTTCCGCGTTGTATCCACATGTGTCAGGTTCAGACTACTTCTGCGTCCATAAGGACGCGGGTGAGGTGAAACCCATCGACAATGGGGTCTACAACAAGGGCAGCTGACCCACCTTGACGGATACTGGTCAGATGGTCTTTCTTATCGAAAGTGATCGGGCATGCCATGTAAGGGGTACGCCTCGAGGCTACAAGCTCTAAGGCGTAGACGTCCCAAAGTTCACGTTTTCTCTCCTTTTTAGGGATGTGCGTGACATAGATCATGTTCACTTCCTTTTAATTAGGAACCGATTCGCCCTCCTGTTACTTGGGAGCTGTGTTGGGATATTCCTCGAAGGGGAGAGGAGATGCAATACAGTAGAGATAAGTATTTCTCTTAGAGAGAACCAAGGTTATCGAACCAATAGGAGATGCAAGCAAATTCCTTTCAACAACACCTACACACACAAAACCAAACACTAGCACCCAACGCGGGCAAGAGGGTTGTGAAGCCCCTTGAACTCTTTACTTGCAAGGATTAAATCTTGATAGAATAGATAATGTAAAAGAAAAATTAAATAAAAGTAAATAATATGCAGCAAGGTAATTTAGATGTTTTTGTTTTTATGTTTAAATAGACCCGGGGGCCATAGTGTTCGCTAGAGGCTTCTGTCTCGAAAGTAGCATACGGTGGGTAGACAAATTACTGTTGGGCAATTGATAGAATAGGGCATAGTTATGACATGTTATTCACGGCAATAATCATGTATATAGGCATCATGTCCATAAACAAGTAGACCGAAATGATTCTACATCTAGTACTATTACTTCACTAATCGACCGCTATCCAGCATGCATCTATGGAATTAAGTTCATGACAAACGAAGTAATGCTTGGAGCAAGATGACATGATGTAGACAAAATAAGACAAGCAATATGTTCAGATCTCGTCGTTTAATCCTTAATGGTAAAAATAAAAATACGTTCCTTGACCCCTTCTATCACGAGGATAGAGCACCACAAGATTGAACCCCTTACAACACACCACTCCCACTGAAGATAAATCAACCTAGTTGGCCAAACCAAACCGATAGATCAGAGAGAAATACAAAGCTATAAGATCATGCATATTGAAATTCAGAGAAGACTCGATAACTTTTCATGAATAATCTGATCATAAACCCTCAATTCTTCGGATCCCAACAAACACACCGCAAAAGAAGATTACATCGAATATATCACCGGGAAGATCGCGATGAACTTTGTTTTGATGATCAAAGAGAGAGAAGAAGCCATCTAGGTACTCACTATGGACCTGTAGGTCTGTGGCGGACTACTCACGTATCATCATGGAGGCAACAAGGTTCATGTAGATGGCCTCCATGATCGATTCCCCCTCCGACAGATCATCCGAAAAGGTCTCCAGATGGCATCCCGTCGGAACAGAGGCTTGCCGCGACGGAAAAAGTATTTCGGGTGGCTCTGTGTTGGTTTCCCAATATTTGAGAATTTATAGAAGTGGAATTAGGTCAAACGGAGTGCGGGGACCCCGACTCATAAGTCGTGATCACCGAATGCACGTGCAAAGTGATCCCAGAGATCAATGCTCACTGAACATAGAGAAGCTAAATAACAAGAGTCTTACATCCATACATACCATCTTACACAAATAATGACCATGATGGTCAAGTCTTACATAGATAGGGCCATGAAGGCCAAGCAACAAACATAAGCTCGGAATGGAAATCTTGAAAGATAGCGTAGGCCCATGCCATCTGCCTTAACCCTACATGCATTCTGACCGGGATGCGTCTAATTCGCATGTTCTTCTGCAACGAATTCTTCACCATATTCTTATTCTTCCATGCATGGCCAATTAAATAAGCACTGGGAAGCCAATGATTACTTTGAATGTACTCGCAAGCAACCCATGTTTTTGGAACAAGGTATAACAATGCATGGTACAACAGTAAGTAGGTAATTTTGCAGAAAGCTAATTTTGTGCGATGATATGTCCTATCAACTTGTAAGAACTTCCATCATGAGGTTTCGAGTATCCATATGAACAGGTTACGGATATCAATATGAATAAGGGTTGAACATCTCATGTTCATTCATCATGTCAAGACCTCTGACTTAACTCACGTATTTCTTTCCCACACACTCACAACAATTTTAGAAAACATCTAAACGTAGTTTAAGCAGGACAAAACAACTGTCCTTGACCCCCATGGCTATTCAAATAGTTTTACACTTTGCAGAGGGTGTACACTTTACCCACAGGACTCGGGAAACTTCCATGTTAAGCCACGACTCACGGTATATCACATACCCGAGGTTAGTACCCGAACATTGCCTTTCCCCTGATGACACTAAACAAAGAGTCCACTCGTTGGCACACAGCCCGCATGATGTACTTCACAAGTATCATCCATGAAGGGACCAACGGTGTGCCCGGTGTCTGTGAAAACAGCCCATGGTCGTCCTATCAGGCATGACCCCGTATCGAGAGTGACCACGTCACTCCCGCCAGTAGTAATGCGGGATCTCTGCTAGCGTCGACCAAGGTAATCAACAAAGCCCCGTCCCATAAGGGGTATCGTGGTTGTACGTGTAAGGTTGGGAGGATCAGCAAATCTTAAATCTAATCCGTTTTAGAAAACCAACAGTGAAAACTAAAAATACCAAAATTATTAGTTCCTGGTTTTGAAATGCCAAAAGTGGTGAAAGTCATTTTAGAAGTGGTTTTGAATATTCAAAACAAGGTTTGAAATAAAACCAGTACATAAACTATTTTCAAAAAGTTGCACAAGTGGCATTATTAAATAGGTGGTATTTTTACAAGAATTATAAATTTGAATCACTAGATTTGGGCAAATATTCATTGGTATGGAAATTTTGGAAATAATGCGAGAAAAGAAAAACAAAAAGGGACACTTTGCCCCCGGGCCAGATCTGGTCGCGGCTGGGCCGGCCCAGAGGCTAGACAGCCCAGGCAAGCCAGGCGCGCATGTTTCAAACCTGACGGGCGGGGCCCGGTGACAGAGAGAGAGAGAGAGAGAGAGAGAGAGAGAGGGAGAGAGAGAGAGAGACGCGGGAGATATATATGGGAGGCTGACGGGCAGCCCCCCCCACCAGGGTCATCGTCAAGCTCCCGTCTAGGGAGGACGGTGAGCTCACCGGCGAGGCTCAGGGGCACAATGAGGGAAGGTGAGGACTGGAACGGCTTCATGAGGTTGCCGCTGTTCGAGTGGAAGCCGAGGGAGTCGCCGGGGTGGCCAGAGTCGCCGGCGACGAAGAGGCCGTGGCGGTGGGAATTCGGGCGAGCTCCAAGTCCATGATTCCTGCGGCAATCCACAGGGAAGAGATAGGGAAACAAATCAGAGGAGTGAGGGAAATCCAGAGGGGAAGAAAGGAACGCCGGAGGGGGGCTATACCCGAAGATCACCGGCGAGCTGATGCGGCAGACTTCAAGCTCGATCTCGAGCTCAGGGGCTCCTAGGGAGGAATGGGGATTACAGGGGTGCGATTGTGGTCCGGAGGGAGAAACCAGAGGTGGTAGAGAGCTCAGGGAGGGCCTTATATAGAAGGGCAAGGGGTGCACCATGGACCCGTGCACCGGCGAGGTTGTGGTGACCACCAGAGGGCGTGGGAGCTCACGGGGGCTCATCTGGGCTGTTTCTGGGGATGGTCTACGACCAGGGGGGAGAGTAGTGAGAGCGGGGCAACACGCGCGTGCGAGGCCCATGGTTGGCCGAGAAGGGCGGCATCGGGCACCCACGGGAGAGGGGTGAGAGAGAGAGGGAGAGGCGGCTCCCGACACGGTGGCGTGTCGCGGATGCAGAGGCGCCTTGACTGGCGCAAGGGAGAGGCTCGAGGTGGCCAGGGTATGGGCAGGGCGCGAGGTCAAATCTTTGCATGTGTTGTAGCACGCTCCAGAGCGCTTCTTTGGACGGCATGATGATGCTTTTGGCGTGCTCTGGCGCGTCCTCGTGTGTCCAACGGCTACACATGGTTTAAACTAGAGGGAAAAGAGCATTGGATGCTCTGGAGTTTGCCCGGAGGGAAAGAGAGTTGAGGGAAGGGGAGGAAAGTGGCTGTCCAAAGAGGGAAATGGGGGTCTTACCCCATGCAATCATGCTCCTGGGCGCCATAAATTTTTACTGGAGGTGGGGAGGGGTTGCATGGTGCTGTGGTAAAAATATGGGGTAAAGGAGAATAGTCAAAGTGGTCAAAACCTGGTTTTTACCAAATCACCAGAAGGTGTTTGCTGCTGGTTTGGGCTAGTAAAAGGACTCAACTTGGCGTGAGATTTACTAGGATCAAATAGAAGATAAAAATGAGATTGATCACCAAGTTTGAGCTCATTTGAGGAAAGTTGACAAACAAACATTGTAAACCCTAGAAATGAGCAGAAACTAATTTTCTTAGATTCAATCATGCTAATCTATTCTCCTTAATGCTTCACTTGGTGTGGTGGCATTATATGGGGGTTAGATAATGCCCACAAGGTTTTAGATCAATTGGAGAAAGTTGGCAATGTAGAGTTGATCAAATTTGGATCTGGACAGAGAGGGTTTTGGGGCACTTTTGTGGACCAATACATATGGGATTGAGATGAAACTCTGCAAGGTCAACACATATAGCATGTGTGACTTGGTAGAATTTTCCTGGATTTATTTGAGAATATTTCTTATAGAAATATTTCAAAATCTTGAAATAGGCATAAAGGGTTTTGGAGGTTTTTGTCCAATATTCTGAACATGACCATGTGTTGAAACTCTTATATATGGAGAATATATGTCCACTGAGTTTCCCTAAATTTTCTCAAATAATTTGAAAGCATAAAAATAAATTTTCCCTATGAAAGACCATTTCTGGCCTTAAGGAAAAGCCTTTAAATAAAATATGAAAATAATTTTAAAAATAATATTTGGTGGTTTTGGGAAGTCTTATATATAGTAGGTTCCAAATAAATTAATTGGGGAAGAACAGTGTCCCTAATTTGAGGACTTGTAGTACAAACCTCATTTCAAGGGTTTTTGAAAACCTAAATTGAATAAATGCTTTTTGGACAAAATAATATTTTATAAAACTTTGTTTTAGGTCCTATACACATGGCAAGATCATTGGGAAAGGGTATTGGAAAAAGAGATGAGTTTGGAGAGTTGGAGGAATAAAATGGTTGGTGGCACAATCAAACAAGCAAGAAATTACCAAACAAGTCAACCATTCATATGCACACAAAAAGTTTTAAATGGGTCCAAATTTTATAAACTTATAACATAGCAAAGTGGTACAAACACAAGGTAGTGGGTCATCAATAATATTTTCCAACCTAGACAAGTTATCAGCTACGGGGTTCTCAGCTCCCTTCCTATCAGTGATATGTAAGTCAAATTCTTGAAGCAAGAGAACCCACCTAATGAGTCTAGGTTTAGCATCTTCCTTTTCCATAAGATATTTTATAGCAGCATGATCGGTGTGAACAATAACTTTGGAGTCAACAATGAAGGATCTAAATTTATCACAAGCAAACACAACTGCTAAAAATTCTTTTTCAGTAGTAGCATAATTTCGTTGGGCACTGTCTAGAGTTTGCTAGCATAATGGATAACATTTAATTTCTTATCAACTCTTTGTCCTAGAACAACACCAACAACATAATCACTAGCATCACACATAATTTCAAAAGGCAAGTTCCAATCTGGTGGTTGAACGATAGGTGCAGAAGTGAAGGCTTTCTTGAGTGTTTCAAAGGCTTCTACACAATGATCATCAAAAACAAATGGAATATCCTTTTGTAAAATATTAGTAAGAGGCCTAGAAATTTTAGAGAAGTCTTTAATAAACCTCCGACTGAAACCATCATGGCCAAGGAAACTCCGAATACCTTTAATATCTTTAGGACATGGAATTTTCTCAATTGCATCAACTTTAGCTTTATCCACCTCAATACCTCGTTCAGATATTTTATGCCCCAAGACAATACCTTCATTCACCATAAAGTGGCACCTCTCCCAATTCAAGACGAGATTAGTTTGTTCACATCTCTGCAAAACTCGATCAAGGTTGCTTAAGCAATCATCAAAAGAAGTTCCGTAAACGAAAAAATCATCCATGAAAACCTCCACAATCTTTTCACAAAAATCAAAGAATATAGCAATCATACATCTTTGAAAGGTAGCAGGTGCATTGCATAAACCAAAAGGCATACGTCTATAAGCATAGGTTCCAAAAGGATAAGTAAAGGTGGTTTTCTCTTGATCAGATTGTGATACAGGTATTTGAGAAAAACCAGAATATCCATCGAGAAAACAAAAGTGTGTGTGCTTAGATAATCTTTCTAGCATTTGATCAATAAAAGGCAGAGGGTAATGATCTTTTCTAGTAGCTTTATTTAATTTTCTAAAATCAATTACCATTCTATAGCCAGTGACAATTCTTTGCGGAATGAGTTCATTTTTATCATTAGGAACAACGGTAATACCTCCCTTCTTAGGGACACAATGAACAGGAGTTACCCAGCTACTATCAGCTATGGGATAGATTATACCTGCCTCAAGAAGCTTTAATATTTTAGTTCTTACTACTTCCTTCATCTTAGGATTCAATCGCCGTGGATGATCAACAATGGGTTAAGCATCAGGTTCCACATTAATCTTGTGCTGACATAGAGTGGGACTAATGCCCTTAAGATCATCAAGAGTATATCCAACAGCAGCCCGGTGCTTCCTTAGAATTTTTAATAATCTTCATTCTTCATGTTCTGAAAGGTTAGCACTAATAATAACAGGATATATCTTTTTCTCATCAAGATAAGCATACTTCAAGGTGTCAGGCAATTGCTTTAATTCAAACACAGGATCACCTTTAGGTGGAGGAGGACCTCCAAGGGTTTCAATAGGAAATTGTGTTTTAGGAGAGGTTGTTGTTCAAAGAAAATTTTATCTATTTCATTTCTTTCACGCAAGTGAATATAATTTTCATGGTCTAACAGATATTGTTCTAGTGGATCGGTAGGAGGTACAACAATAGAAGCAAGACCAATTATTTCATCCTTACTTGATAATTCTCTATCATGAGGTTGTCTAGTAAAGTTGTAAAAATTAAACTCATGAGACACATCACCAAAACTGATACTCACAGTTTGTTTTTCACAATCTATCTTAGCATTGACGATGCTCAAGAAAGGTCTACCAAAGATAATGGGATAAAAGTCATCTTGCGGGGAGCCAAGAACTAGAAAATCAGTAGGATATTTTACTTTCCCACACATGACTTCAACATCTCTTACAATCCCAAGTGGTGTGATGGTTTCTCTATTTGCAAGTTTAATAGTAACATCAATGTCTTCTATTTCAGCAGGTGCTATTTCATTCATAATTTCTTTGTATAAGGTAAAAGGAATAGCACTCACTCTAGCGCCCAAATCACATAAACCATGATAGCAATGATCTCCTATTTTAACTGCGAAAACTGGCATGCCGACTACGGGTCTGTGTTTATCTTTTTCATCAGGTTTGGCAGTTCTAGCAGCTTCATCACAAAAGTAAATAACATGCCCATCAATATTTTCTACCAAGAGATCTTTAACCATAGCAACGCTAGGTTCTACTTTAATTTGCTCAGGGGGCTTAGGTGCTCTAATATTACTCTTGCGAACCACAGTTGATACCTTATCATGTTCCTTTATCCTAACAGGGAAAGGTGGTTTTTCAATATAAGAAGTAGGCACAACTGGATCAACATTGTAAATGATGGTTTCATCCTTAGCTTTTACCGGTTCTTTAATTTCTTCTTTAATAGGGGGATGATATTTAAACCAATTCTCTTTAGGAAGATCAATGTGAGTAGCAAATGATTCACAGAAAGAGGCTATTATCTCAGAGTCAAGGCCATATTTAGTGCTAAACTTGTGAAATGCATCGGTATTCACAAAAGATTTAACACAATCAAACTTAAGCTTTATACCTGACTCATTACCTTCAACGAGTTCGCAATCTTCAGAGTTGCGTTTAATACTTTCTAAGAGATCCCACTTGAATTCAATAGTCTTCTTCATAAAAGAACCACTACAAGAAGTATCGAGCATGGATCGATCATTATGAGAAAGCCAAGCATAAAAATTCTGAATAATAACTTCTCTCGGAATATCATGATTGGGGCATGTATATAACATTGACTTAAGCCTCCCCCAAACTAGAGCGATGCTTTCTCCTTCACGAGGCCAAAAATTATATATATAATTCCGATCACAATGAACTAGATGCATGGGATAAAACTTTTGATGGAATTCTAATTGCAATCGATTCCAGTTCCATGATCCAATATCATCACATAGCTATGCCATGTCAATGCTTTTCCCTTCAAAGATAAAGGGAAAACTTTCTTATTAGCTTCATCTCCCGATAAACCTGCAAGCTTAAATAATCCACAAATTTCATTCACATGTATTAAGTGCATATCAGGATGTTCAGTTCCATCTCCTGCATATGGATTAGCTAGCAGTTGTTCTACCATACCCGAAAGAATTTCATAACCAATATTTTCAGTAGATGCAGAAGGTCGAGGGGCAACTAATTGTGGTTCCAGTCGACGTGAAGATACCCCCAAACAAACCCCTTAAAGGATTGTTTTCCATAGTAGCAAGTAACAATAAATTATAGCATGTAGTATAAGTTTTTCCTTACCGATTTCCAATTACCAAGAGCGCTTCACTCCCCAGCAACGGCGCCAGAAAAGAGTCTTGATGACCCACAAGTATAGGGGGTCAATCATAGTCCTTTCAATAAGAAAGAGTGTCAAACCCAACGAGGAGCAGAAGCAAATGACACACTTTTGTTTGATAGGAAGATAATTGGTAACGAGCAAATAACGGCAACGGTAAATAAAGTGTAGCAAGGTATCCCAATCCTTTTGTGGCAAAGGACAGGCCAGAATAGTATCTTATAATAGGCAAAGTGTTCTTGAGGGTACACGGGAATTTCGTCTAGTCACTTTTATCATGTCGGTTTGATTTGCGTTCGCTACTTTGATAAATTGATATGTGGGTGGACCGGTGCTTGGGTGCTGTTCTTACTTGAACAAACCTACTACTTATGATTAATCCCCTCGCAAGCATCCGCAACTATGCGAAAAGTATTAAGATAAAATCTAACCATAGCATTAAACTTTTGGATCCAAATCAGCCCCTTACGAAGTAGCGCATAAACTAGCGTTTAAGCTTCTGTCACTCTAGCAACCAATCATCTAATAACTAGTACACAATGCATTCCCTTAGGCCCAAGGATGGTGAAGTGTCATGTAGTCGACGTTCACATGACACCACTAAGGGAATCACAACATACATATCATCAAAATATCGAACAAATATCAAATTCACATGCTTACTTGCAACATGACTTCTCCCGTGACCTCAAGAACAAAGGTAACTACTCAAAAATAATATTCATGCTCAAGATCAGAGGGGTATTGAATAGCATAATGGATCTGAACATATAATCTTCCACCAAATAAATCATATAGTAATCAACTACAAGATGTAATCAACACTACTAGTCACCCACAGGTACCAATCTGAGGTTCCGGTACAAAGATTGAACACAAGAGATGAACTAGGGTTTGAGAGGAGATGGTGCGGTTGAAGATGTTGATGAAGATTGGCATCCCAAAGATGAGAGGGGTGTTGGTGATGACGATGGCTTCGATTTCCCCCTCCGGGAGGCAAGTTCCCCCGGCGGAATCGCTCCGCCGGAGGGCAAAAGTGCTCCTGCCCAAGTTCCGCCTCAAGACGGCGGTGTTCCATCCCGAAAGTCCTCACCTAATTTTTTCTAGGTCAAAATACCTTATATACCAGAAGATGGGCACCGGAGGTGGGCCGTGCTAGTCACAACCCACCAGGGTGCGGCTGGGGGGCCTGGTGCGCCCTGGTGTCTTGTGCTCACCGGGGTGGCCCCCTCCGGTAGTTATTTGCTCCAGTATTTATTATATAATCCAAAATAATTCTCTGTAAAGTTTTAGCTTATTTGGAGATGTACAGAATAGGTATCTCTGATGTGCTTTTTAAGGTCCAGAATTCCAACTATCGGTATTCTCCCTCTTTGTGTAAACCTTGCATATTATGAGAGAAAAAGCATTAGACTCACTCCCTGAAGCATTATTATATATCAAAACATTATAAATAACAGTAGGAAATCATGATGCAAAATGGACGTATCAAGACCCACTCGTCAGCGACCTGTTGATTGGGCCCATCATTTCAAATAGAAACAGGTTTCCCAAATCGTGCCTACCCATAGTGAATGCATACTATAGGGAGTGCGCCTCCGACATGGCGCCTTTCGCGTGCACAGTTGAATGGCTGGGCCGTCCCTATGCGCTTTGCTGCTATATTGCGCCCAGTGCACGTCATCGCTTTGTCAGGTCCGGCCCATCTAGGTAGATTCTTTTCTGTTTTTCCTTTTTAAGAAAAATAGAACAATTCATAAAATATTCAATTCAATTCCAAATTTGATTACTCAAATTCCTAATTGTTTCTAAAATCATGCTCTATCCAAAAACATATCCTACACCTTTTTCCTGCAAACTTTTCTGTGTTGTTCAAATTTAAATTCAAATTTGAACATCCTAAAGGCCCCTTTTGCAAAATTCCAGAACATGCAAATCAACTCCAAATGGAGTTATTCCATTTTCTAGGTGCTCTAAATATCATGCCCTATTCATCTATCCATGGTCAACATTTTTCCCATGTATTATTTCTGTTGGATCTAATGAATAGCTCCTTTTTCCATTTACTTCATCTTAAGAAATTCATAGGAAAATCAGCTCAACTCCAAATCCAGTGAAACCACTTCCTACATGTTTCTAAGATCATGCCCTAATTAATAGATGCATCCACTCATTTTTATAAAAATATTTTCTGTAGACTCCTTATAGGATCATCATTTCCTTCATTTCCACCCTTGAAAAATCCCCATTGAACCAGATCCAATAAACTTCTTTGGTTATTATTCTTATAGCCAGAGGTGTCCAATAAAAATAAACTTCCTATTTGAGAACACTTTGATTTCTCTTCTTGTTATGTTGCTTATTATGGTTGTTTCCGGTGGTAGTTGACGAAGTAGACGGAGTGCTCGGAGTTGGACGAGAAGCGTGAGAAGACCTCGAAGACTTTGCTAAGCCAGGCAAGCAGCACTTTGACCATGTCGATGAAACTATTTTTATGCATGACATTATAGCACTTTGATTGTTGCATGAAAGGGCATGATGATGATGTGGTGGCGACCTTGCCGGGTTGGTCTCCGACACATTCCTCGTTGATACTTGCATTGTGCATGACCCTACCTTCCTATGAGGGTTATGCGGGTGGTAAGTAGATAGGATGCTATGTGGTTGCTACACAAGTGGGACGGGAATATGCATTCAGATGGAAAACAAATGTTTACCAAAGACCTTTTTGAAAACCCCATCGGGTGCCACAAATGACCGAGGGAGATGGGGTTGAGCTAGGTAACCACTTGATAAAGAAGTGTTTTTTCGAGGCAAGTGTGTGTGTTTTCAAAGAGGGATTGGTTTAAGTTGCGACCGTTACTCCAACCTTACATGTACAACAACTCTACCCCTATATGGGAAGGGGCTTTGTTGATTACTTCGGTCGATGCTAGCAGAGAGCCCACATTACTAGTGGCGGGAGTGACGTGGTCACTCTCGATACGGGGTCGTGCTAGGTAGGGCGACTTGGGCTATTTTTATAGACAACCGTTGCGTCCCTCCATGGATGGTACTATGTTGAGCAAGGCTCGTCTTTGTACACCATGAAGTCGTGGGCCAACGAGTGGACTCTATGTTTAGTGTCGTCAAGGGAAATGCATTGTTCGGGTTCTATCCTCGGGTATGTAATATACCGCGAGTCGTGGATGACACGGAAGTTCCCCGAGTCTTGTGGGTAAAGTGAGCAACCTCTATAGAGTGTAAAACTATTCGAAGAGCCGTGTCCACGGTCAAGGACAGTTGGATTACCGCTCTTGGGCTACGTCCATTGTTTTCACAAACTTGGTGTGTGTGTGTGAAAAAGAGATACTTGAGCTAAGTCGGAATACTTGATTAAATGATTGAACATGTGATGTTCAAACCCTGCTTATATTGATATCTATAACCTAGTCATATGGATATCTGCAACCAGTTTATGCATAATTTTATAAATGGTAGGACATGATGTTGCACTCACAACTAGCTTTCCGAAAAACTACCTACTTAGTGCTATACCATGCATTTGCTTTACCTTGTCCAAACATGGGTTGCTTGCGAGTACATTCAAAGTACCATTGACTTGCCACTGGTTATTTTATTGGCCACGCATGAAAGAACAGATATAATGAAGAGTACCTTGGTGACGAACATGCGAGCTAGGACGCTTCCTAGTCAGATGCATGTAGGGTTAAGGCAGATGGCATGGGTTCAAGCTATCGTTGAAGATTTCCGCTGCAAACATATGAAGATTTGGCCATAAAGGTCATATTCGAGTGAAACGGTATGTAACGGATGTAAGACTCTTGTTATTCAGTTTTTGTGTGTTCAATGAGCATTGATCTCTGGGATCACTGTGCACGTACATTCGGTGATCCCGACTTATGAGTCGGGGTGCCCACATAGGACCCCCTAGCCAAGGACTCCCTCCGTAGTCCCCGAACTAGTCTTCTATGCCAATAATAGGAATCTTCACGAAACAGTCTTCGGCTATGTGACTTTGGATAATAGTCTTCGGCTCGGCAGACAAGTTCAAGAATTTCCAAGTAAGTTGCTCAGCCCTTTAATTACTGCTAGGCATTTACTGGAACCTCAAAAATACCATATCGCAGACCAATCCTGTGGCGAGGTTCTGACAACTTTTACAAAATTGTCATCCTAATGGCATCATGCACATCGGTCATAACTTACTCAAGCTGCGGTTCGAGGCGACTCTTGGTATGTCTTATCAAAACAGAGATCGTGCCCCTCATTTTGGGGGATATCATCAATCGAGTATCACACCCAACGCATCCACAACGGCTAGATTCATACGAAACATGGCGATTTAACCAGTGCAGTTAGGTGGTTGATCGCATTTTTACCAACCAATAAAGGCCTGGGGTGGTTAGTCCCTTGCACTCACGCTTCCTCCTTGATCCCGCATCAAGAACTCCTCCTGCTTCATGGGATCACAGCCTTATCTGTTCCTTTCCACCACAATGGCGGATGCAGATCTAAAGGGGCGGCGGTGTCCTTCAAAGGTGAACCTCACCACCATCAACGAGCTTCGGGTGGCAGGTTACATACCCGCAGGTGTAGCCTGCAGAGTGCTGGAGCTCAACCGGCATGTCCCCACTCCCCAAGCCGGGGAGTGGGTCATCTTTGTTTCCCACCTTGTCAGAGGTCTGGGTTTGCCCCTGCATCCCTTCGTGCGGGGGATTCTCTTCTTCTACGAGGTTGATTTTTACAATCTCGCCCCCAATTTCGATCCTCCACCTTCCTGCCTTCATTACATTATGCGAGGCCTTCCCGCGGATCCTTCCCCACTTCGGCTTATGGCTAAGAACCTTCTACTGCAAATCTAAGAGTGGTGGTGGCTGCGACGGTGCTAGCGACCTCGCCAAATGTGGCGGGGCGACGATTAGTAAACGCCAGAAGGTGGCGTGGCTGAAAGGCACCTATGTCGAGACGGTCAAGAGGTGACAGGAGGAGTTGTTCCACATCACCGAGCCTCGTGCCGGGAACCTAGCTGCACTCCCAACCTTCACAGGGCTGCCGTTGAGGAAGTTATATTCCTGGCAGCCAAAGAACATGGAATGGGGCAATGCCAAGGAGGTCTCCATCCTGCAGTGAAAGATCTTAAAGCTTGGAACCCACGCCAAGCTCGTGCACATCATCGACGTGATGTTGCACTGCAGGATCTTGCCACTTCAGCTGCGGGACAACCCGATGTGCCTCTACACTCCCGAGGACCCGCCGACGATCCACCATTGCTTCCGTGCTGATTTGAGCAGCATGTGGACGTTGCTCTTCATAACGAAGGGAGCGAGTTCCCCGTGGACGGGGCTGACAGTGGCTACTCCAAGGCGCGTACGCAAAAGGAGTTAATTTTCTTTCCACTGATCTTCTTCATCCGAATACGGTGATTCCTAAATGTATTATTTCCTTCAAAGCGCATGAGTGCTTAAATCGAGCATTAAATATAGACTGCCCCGCCCGTCTGCCCGAAGAAGACATCGCCTCGAACTCAGGGCACTCCTGGCACCGGTGCCTCCAAAGAGCCCGTCCAAGGCTACAAAGAAGTTGGGGAGTAAAAGGGGGAGGACCGGAGGTCCTCAAAGCGAGGAACCCTCGAATTCTAAATCCGAGTACATCAAATCCGGATCCTCGAAAGCAAGAGCCGAGGAGGAGGATGAGGAGGACGAGGACAACTCCTCACCTCCGAGGAAGAGAACTGCGTCCGAGGACCCCGTCAGCATGGAGACCCGTGGGGGTCTAATACGGGGCACGCCCGTGTGCGTCGATCTTTCACGAATTGGAGGTGGGTTTGTGATTGAACACGAAGAACACGAAGAACACGAGGGGAAAATCACAAGAGGAAAACACTCAAGGACAAACTCCGATCACACATCCACTAGAATCACCCGAGTACATGAGTATCACGGTCCACGAACAACCAAAGGATACAAGTAACAGTAGTCTTCTCGCTCCGGAGGAGGAGGTCTTGAATCCCGAGGGGATCTTCCCTTAGAGGGGCCTTGGCATCACTCCGGATCTTCTCACGTAGAGGTGTGTCGCTCCACGAGGTAAGGGAGATAATGGAGCTATGCTCAACAAGTGTCTTTGCTAAACATAAGCTAACCCTAGGAAGAGGAGGGGAAGGTGTTTATATAGTCCTAGGCGAAACGAAGGGGTACATGGACCAAAGCCCGCGGGCCTGTGCGCAGACAGGGTCCGGACGTCCGGACCCGGTCAGACGTCCGAGGCTTCACGGCGGTCCGGACGTCCGGAGGTGGCCGGTCGTCCATGGTTTCGGCTCTGGATCGGGGTCTTCGGATTTCCGGAGGACTTCGGTCTTTCGAGGATTTGGTGCGGGTACCGGGGCGTCAGATTTCCGGACGGGTCCGGTCGTCCGGGTGCTGGAGCGTGTCGGAGGTCCGGTCGGGGTCGGTCGTCCGTGCGCTGGAGCGTCTGGGAGTTCCCTGATAAGGTCGTTCTTCAGGCATCGGATGTCCGAGGCTGCCCGGACGTCCGAGGCTGTCCGGACGTCCGAGAGTTGGGCCTTGTCCGCAACTTCTCCCTTTTCGTTCCAAGCTTGAGGTCCTCCGCTCCGAGCATCTTCTAGACCATCTCCATTTCCATTGTACCTGATCATCCAAAGGATCTCCGATTGAGGTAGCATCCAAGTTCCATGAACATCAAAGAGAGAATCATATAGGAGAGATGTCACCTCGTGTTCAATGGCACGTGTCCGGGCTCTAGTCATGGGTCCCTTTGTGGCTTGGTGTGATGGTGTAGAGTCCATGGGGATGATGGTGGGATGCTCCGCATTATCCCCCCCCCCCTTGGGGAAGATCCGACCTCGGATCAAGATCTTCATCACCATGGTAAGGGGATAGATCCGTGACGTTGAAGGTGTCACTCACGTTGTACTTGTCGCGTGGTATGTCGATCTTGTAGGCATTGTTGTTGTAGCATGCCAACACCTTGAAGGGGCCGTCGGCTCGAGGAAGTTGCTTCGATTTGCGTTTGTTGGGGAAGCGGTCCTTGCGAAGGTGTAGCCACACAAGATCACCGGGCTTGACGACCATGGGATGCTTGGTGAGGTTGCGCTTGTTGGTGACGCGTTCCGCTTGTCGTTCAATCGTGCACCTTGTATCTTCATGCATCCTCTTGATATAGGTTGCCCTTGCACTTGCGTCCATGTTGACGCGCTCTTGTAGAGGTAGAGGTAGGATGTCCAATGGGGACAAAGGATTGAAGCCGTAAACCACTTCGAATGGAGACTTGCCGGTGGTGGAGTGACTTGAGCGGTTGTAGGCGTACTCGGCGATGGGTAGGCAATCTTTCCATTCCTTGATGTTCTTCATGATCAACACGCGAAGTAGGGTAGAAAGCGTTTGGTTCATCACTTCCGTTTGTCCATCGGTTTGAGGATGGTATGCCGAAGAGAAAAAGAAGCTTGATTCCGAGCTTGGCGCATAGGGTCTTCCAAAAGTAGCTCAAAAACTTGACGTCGCGATCCGAGACAATGGTCTTGGGGACGCCATGTAGTCGCAAGATGTCCCTACAAAAGAGATTCGCAATATGTGAAGCATCGTCTATCTTGTGACATGGAATGAAATGAGCCATCTTGGAAAAGCGGTCCACAACGACAAAAACGGAATCATGGCCATTTTTTGTTCATGGCAAACCAAGCACAAAATCCATACTAATGTCTTCCCATGGTTGGAAAGGTATAGGTAGAGGCATATAAAGACCATCGGATTGAGCTTTTGACTTAGCTTTGCGGCATGTAGAGCCTCGGTTGGTGAAGCGTGCAACATCACGAAACATCTTGTGCCAAAAGTACTTGTTGGAGAGTGTGGCATACGTCTTGTCGCGTCCAAAGTGACCCATAAGTCCTCCACCGTGGGCCTCTTGCAAAAGCAACAAACGAAGAGAAGACTCGGGTATACAAAGTTTGTTAGCATGCATAAGATAGCCATGTTTTATATAGTAGCTCTCCCAACAAGATTTCACTTGACATTTAGCATATGGGGTAGTAAAATAAACATCATGCTCATACAAGTCTTTTATATGTTCAAAACCAATAACATTCAATTCAAGTTGAGTAACTAGCATGCATTTGCGGGAAAGAGCATCCGCCACAACATTTTCCTTACCCTTAATGTATTTGATGACATAAGGGTTAGACTCAATAAATTCACTCCATTTAGCATGCCGTTTGTTCAACTTAGTTTGACCCTTTAAGTACTTAAGCGTTTCATGGTCGGTATGTATAACAAACTCATGAGGGCGCAAATAATGTTCCCACATATGTAAAACTCTCACCAAAGCATACAATTCTTTATCATATATGGGGTAGTTAAGTTGTGCGCCGGAAAGTTTCTCGCTAAAGTACGCAATTGGGCGCTTCTCTTGCATAAGCACACCACCTATTCCATTACCACTGGCATCACAATGCACTTCAAATGTTTTATCAAAGTTGGGCAAAGCAAGCAAAGGTGCATGAGTGACCAAATTTTTAAGTTCATGGAAAGCAGTGTCTTTTGTAGGACCCCAAATGAATGGTGCATTCTTCTTGCTCAAAGCATGGAGAGGAGATGCAATAGTGATAAAGTCTTTCACAAAACGGCGATAGAAACCCGCTAGTCCTAGGAAGCTACGCACTTGTTGCAAATTCGTTGGTTTGGGCCAAGTTTTAATTGCATCAATCTTAGTTTCATCTGCATGAACGCCCTTAGAAGATACTACAAAACCTAAGAAAACTACTTTCTCAACACCAAATGTGCATTTCTCCATTTTTGCATAGAGTTGTTCCTTTCTAAGGATTTGCAAAACATCACGAACATGTGTAGCAAAACATAGTGCATGACACGCATGAAACTACCCGGTGCTTCGGATAAGCCCATGGGCATAACCAACCATTCATAGAGACCAAATTTTGTCTTAAAAGTAGTTTTCCACTCGTCACCCTCTTGTATGCGAATTTGGTAGTAACCACTTTTTAAATCAATTTTAGAAAATATAGTGGCACCACTAAGTTCATCTAGCATATCATCTAAGCGAGGAATGGGATGACGGTATCGAATGGTGATACCATTGATAGGATGGCAATCGGAACACATACGCATACTACCATCTTGCGTAGGCACTAGTATCACCGGGACCACACAAGGACTCAAACTCTCACGTACATGCCCTTTGTCTAGGAGTTTTTGGACTTGCCTTTGTATTTCCTTTGTTTCTTCGGGGTTGACATGGTAGGGAGCCTTGTTAGGAAGCGATGCTCCGGGGATGAGGTCGATGCAGTGTTCGATCCCTCGTTTTGGTGGTAGTCCCGGAGGTAACTCATCGGGGAAAACATCATGGAATTCCTGCAACAACTTAGATAACACAAGAGGAAGATGTTGTGAAGGGTTAGTCCGAACGACATCATCTTTGCACACAAGTACATAGTGAAGAACGGTCGATGGGCTCTCACTCACATCTGTCCCTCATCGTGGAGTTGCTCATTTTTTGCTTTGTGGCACTCACTCTCTTTGAGGTGGATCACTCTCTCACTTTTATCTCCACGATGGGATGAAGCTTGCTTGTCGGCGATGACTTGACTTGGAGTCATTGGGCGGAGCACATATTGCTTGCCCTTCATCTTGAAGCTATATTGATTTGTCCGACCGTTCTGTGTGACGCCACGGTTGAATTACCAAGGTCTACCAAGTAGGAGGTGGCAAACGGACATTGGAACTACATCACACTCCAAAGTGTCTTCATAAGTGCCTATCTTGAAGGAAACCTCCACGGTGTGGTCAACTTGGAGGGTTCCGAAATCACTAAGCCATTGGACCTTGTAGGGACGAGGGTGCTTTTTCTTGACCAATTCTAGCTTGGAACAAAGGTCTTCACTTTCCAAGTTGTGGCAACTCTCTCTGTCGATAATGACCTTGACGGACTTTCCTTTGATAGCCGCCTTGGTGTGGAAGATGTGGCATCGTTGGTCCTTGTCTTCTTGTTGTTGGAGCGTCAAAACTTTGGAGACAACGAAAGCGGGGCTCGAATCCTTGTCGCAAAAGATTTGCGAATATTCATCTTCATTCACTTGGTGGTGTATGGCCACTTGTTCCAAAGCTTGCATCTCGTCGTCGCTCATAGAGTCATAGGTGCCATCGTCGAGGAGGATCATGTTGCATTTGGTTGGACATTCGAAGGTCTTGTGGCCTCGCCCTTGGCACGTGAAACACTTGATGGAGCTTGTCTTGGCGGTAGCATCCGGTGTTGGGGTAGAGGATGAAGCCCTCGGCATGTAGGTGCTTGAAGTTGGTCAGCTTGACGAAGTCGTCTTGTCCTTGTAGCTTGACTTGTCGCCGGTAGGTGTTGTAGATTTCGTAGTTGAAGGTGTCGTTGTCGTCGTAGCTTGAGCACTTGAGCCGTAGGTCTTGGAGGAAAACTTGGAGTACTTGTAGTCATCTTTCACTTGCCGTTCCGCCTTGGTTGCTTGATGCACGAGCTCAAGTAGGTTTGAGTAAGGTTGGAAGTCGGCTATCTTCTTAACTTGGTAGTTGAGACCATTCAAGAAGCGTGCCATTGTTTGCTCGTCATGTTCCTTGACATTGGCTCAGATCATAGCGATCTCCATCTCTTGGTAGTACTCTTCTACCGACTTGGTGCCTTGCTTTAGTTGTTGGAGTTTCTTGAAGAGATCCCGGTTGTAGTGTGTAGGCACAAAACGAGCTCGCATGAGGTCCTTCATTTGGGCCCTAGTGGTGATAGGAGGTTCACCTCTCTCCCTTCTTCGCTCGATCACTTGTTCCCACCAAATAAGGACATAGTCTTGGAACTCAAGGGAAGCCATGGCTAGCTTCTTCTCTTCATCATAGTTGTGTAGGCGAAAGATCTTGTCAACCTTGAGGGCCCATGATAAATAGTCTTCGGGATCATTGCTTCCGGAAAACTTTGGCATTGTGAACTTGAGCTTCCCGAAGCGTTGTTCATCATTTTGATTGTGATGGCGAAATCCTTGTCTGGGAGGTGGATCCTCATTTTCGTTGCCTTGAGCATGTTGACGTTGATCTTGTGCTTGGTCATCTACATGGTCAGGTTCATCACGATGATCTTGAGGACGGCGACGAGGTGGACGCACTCGGTTTCGCCTTTCTTGGTGTTCCTCTTGGCGATAGGCTTCTTCTTGTCGTTGTCGACAAAGGTCTTCTTGGTGTGCTTGGCGAAGTGCTTCTTGCTCGTGATGATCTTGGCGGTTGCGCTCCTCCAAGGCGCGAGTAGGTTCTTGCAAAGCGCGATGTGCTTCAAGCGCTCGTTCATGACGGCGATGTGGTTCTTCTTCTCGGCGTCGTTGTTCTTGTTCTTGGCGTTGGTGTTCTTGCTCCAACGCATCTTGATCTTGTTGGCGGCGGCGTTCTCGAGCGCGGACGTGATCTTGCAATCCATTGCCATGAAATGGATTTTCTTGACGGTGACGACCTTGTGGAGGACTTGGGCTGGAGTGTTCGTCACGATGATGATGACGCGCTTGTGGACTTGTGTCGGAAGAGTAGGTCGTTGAGTTGCGACTTGTGTGACGACTCCTTGTTGATGTAGATGAGGAAGGTGCGCGAGTAACCATCAAGGACCGAAGCTCCTCCATTTGGCTTGAGAGCTTGGTGTCGAGGTATTCCCTTGTGCGCAATTCAGATTCACGCAAGTTGGAGGCGAGGTGTTCGATGCGGTCATTCAAGACATCTTGAGCTTGAGTAATTGCCTTGTGTGCGCCGAAGAAGTGCAACTTGGTGACGTGGTTGTTCATGTCGTCTTCATTCTCCTCGAAGGCCGGGTTTGACATGATGTTCCTATCCATAGCACTCAACAGTATATAAGTGGAAAAGTGAGAAGACAATACCAATTACCATTCCAAAAGTTGAAAGGGGACCAAGATCACTCAATGTGCAAGTATGAAAATAGTAGAATTGGTACCAAAGATCGTCCTTATCACACCTACACAAATAAGGCTTATAGAGTAGCTTGGTTAGGATAGTGGCACAAATTTCAAGCAATTCGAAAGATAAGATTCAATAATGTTGGAAGAGATTCGTAGAATTCGCAAATGAGACAATGTAGATCAATGGCAATGGGTATACACGGAAACACATGCACGGAAGAAAATTGGGGTCATGCAACCAAGGATGAGCCAACATGTGTAATCCACGGAAAATGCTCTTGTTGGACAACACTAGAGAGACGGTAGCACGATTGCTCCAATGGGCATGATACGCACTTGTGCACACCCTAAAATGAACCAAAAGTGTCGCCTGCCTATGCCCGACTTGCTATGTGCGTATGCGGCACGTGTCACTCGCTCAAGTGATCCAAGATGATCAAGTATGCTATGCAAAACTTGTTATGTTATTGCTCTTTTGCTCTTTTGATCTTGCTTAAAAGCTTTGCTTCTCTTTTCTTTTGCAATGATGTTTAGTATGGTCACAATGCGGGACGTGCACACCGAGATAGCAATTATGTATGCGGGTACTATGTTGTAACACAAAAGATGATACTAAGATATATGCATGTATGCGGAGTATGTATCACTAAAGTGCTTAAGTAGCGTAGCCCGAGAATACTCAAAGGCTAGTCTAGATAGGCAGGTAACACAAATAGGCTTGAGGTAACAATGCAATGGTAAGGGTATATAGCGGAAGAGAGAGTTGTCGCGGTTACCGTCCTTGCTTACGGTGGTGTTTGAACGAAGAGGTGCTTGCGACAATCCGGGGCGATGACGAGCGGCGATGTCGGGGAAGAACCACTCCTAATTAGCAGAAACATCTTAGGAAGTGGCGAGGCTCGCTGCTCAAAATCTCAACTGCAAAAGAGTTGCGGAAAATTGTGGATGAACAAAAAAATTCAGGCGAAATTCAGTTTCGTCAGGGTTATCCGGACGTCCGAGTGGGGCCGGTCGTCCGGTGGGCCAGACGTCCGTAGGAAGCCGGTCGTCCAGGTCCTGCGCGATTTCACGGGATGAACACGAACCCAAGAAAAATTTCGGCCAAAAATTGTGGCGATTTTGCCGGTGGAATTGGTGGGGAAGATGGGGGAAAGGTAGATCCACTTGTTCACAACGAAATCCACGGATCAAAATCAATAAAATCTCCTCAAATCCAACGGATCCAAGAAATTTGGGTATGGCTATTTTTGTGGGGATTTTCGAAATTAGGTCAAAACAAAACAAAATTGGCTAGAAAACGGTGGGCGAGACTCCAAATTCGTGAGAAACCTTGGCTCTTGATACCAATATGATATGGGGCACGCTCGTGTGCGTCGATCTTTCACGAATTGGAGGTGGATTTGTGATTGAACACGAAGAACATGAAGAACACGAGGGGAAAATCACAAGAGGAAAACACTCAAGGACAAACTCCGATCACACATCCACTAGAATCACCCGAGTACATGAGTATCACGGTCCACGAACAACCAAAGGATACAAGTAACGGTTGTATTCTCGCTCCGGAGGAGGAGGTCTTGAATCTCGAGGGTTTCTTCCCATAGAGGGGCCTTGGCATCACTCCGGATCTTCTCACGTATAGGTGTGTCGCTCCACGAGGGAAGGGAGATAATGGAGCTATGCTCAACAAGTGTCTTTGCTAAACATAAGCTAGCCCTAGGAAGAGGAGGGGAAGGTGTTTATATAGTCCTAGGTGAAACGAAGGGGTACATGGGCCAAAGCCCGCGGGCCTGTGCTTAGACAGGGTCCGGACGTCCAGACGCGGTCGGACGGCCGAGGCTTCACGGCGGTCCGGACGTCCGGAGGTGGCCGGTCATCCGTGGTTTTGGCTCTATATCGGGGTCTTCGGTCTTCCGAGGATTTGGTGCGGGTGCTGGGGCATCGGATTTCCGGACGGGTCCGGTCGTCCGGGTGCTGGAGCGTGTCTGACGTCCGGTCGGGGTCGGTCGTCCGTGCGTTGGAGCGTCCTGGAGTTCCCTGGCAAGGTCGGTCTTCAGGCGTCGGACGTCCGAGGCTGTCCGAACATCCGAGAGCTGGGCCTTGTCCGCAGCTTCTCCCTTTTCCTTCCAAGCTTGAGGTCCTCCGCTCCGAGCATCTTCTAGACCATCTCCATTTCCATTGTACCTGATCATGCAAAGGATCTCCGATTGAGGTAGCATCCAAGTTCCATGAACATCAAAGAGAGAATCATATAGGATGTCACCTCGTGTTCAATGGCACGTGTCCGGGCTCTAGTCATGGTTCCCTTTGTGGCTTGGTGTGATGGTGTAGAGTCCATGGGGATGATGGTGGGATGCTCCGCATCAGGGTCGGAGGTGTGTGGCAAGGGCGTGCGATGCCACGCCCCGTAGGCCCATATCCCTCTATCCTCCTCGGAGAGCGAGGTGTCCGAGGCTGGCAAACGCAGGCCTCCGCCGAGGAGGTATCTCCCTGTCCCTTCAACCTTACATTTATGTAGTTTCATAATTTCCATTGGTTTTCTAACACTTCCCTTTCACCTTCTACATGCCCCAAGGGACGGGTCCCAGCGATGGGGTATCCAGTGGGCTTCTTTCAAGCAGCTCCTCTGAGGGGCACTGCCTTACCCCTACCGAACCAGAGGTGCCAAGGGAGGTGATACCACCGGCTCCACCTGTGACTACCATGGGTGGAACTGCCAGCGCGGTCACGGTTTGGTTGGAGTCCTCGGCGGCCGAGGATGCTCTGGCCAAGGTTCCTTCTTTTACGGAAGGAACACGGCTTGGGGAACCCGCATCCTCGGTGCCCGAGGGTGCCGCGATGAATCAGCCATCCACCCAGGTGGTTCCTTCTTCGATAAGGGACAAGGAGGTCTGCTCACCTCCGCTTACTCGAGGGCAAGCGTCCAAAGGGTGGGCTAATAACGTGGAGGAAGCCATATATGGCTCTTCCATTCATGCCGAGCAATGCACCATGATGAGTGCGGTGCTGCGAAGCTACCGAGCAGCAGAGGTCGGCATGCTATGGGGGCTTCAAAGGCCTCTTGCGAGGTTTTGAGGCAAACCATGTTACGCTTACATTTGCCTATATAGCTAGTGTATATAATTGCTAGAATACAATCAAAGATATTTGGCTAAAAGTTAATTGATCCAAAGATCATAGGTGACTAACCTCAGTAGCCCCCAAGCGCTGAGGGAGATCCGAGGATCTTGCTCGGGGGTTGTAATTTTCCTTTTGAAGGAGAGAACTGAATAGCAGTCCCCAAGACCTTGATCGTATACAATGATCCGAAAAGGGATCAAAGTTATCTGAGGTGTTATAATACCTGCTTGTTTCTCCTCTTTATTTTGTAATTTGGTTGCAGCTTCCAACTCCGAGGACCTGGTAGAAATCAACCGTAAGCTCGAGATGTCCGAGAAGGACATGGAGCTTGTGAAAAGGCATATGGAGGAAGCACCAGGTAAAATTGATAATCTTACTTGGGGGTTTATATTTCCTCATCCAATCTATTTTTAAAGTAGTAGGATTGAACGTACTAGTTATTTTGCAGCCTCCTCCTCGACATTGGAGAAAGTCCACGCCCAACTAGAAACAATTTGGTAGGAGGCGGAGCAGCATAAAGCTGCAGCAGGCGAAGCTAGCAAGGAGCTAGCCCTACCAAAGGAGGCCGCGGACAAGCACGCAGCTCGGATCCAGGAGCTGGAGGCGGACCTGGCGGGGATCTATACCGAGCAAGACGCTCTGCGGGAGGAAATGAAGACCTTCTCCGCCAATCTTGCCAAGGCTACCTCGGAGTGCAAGGAGGCCAAGATCCATGCGCGGGCGGATCGTGAAATGCTCCGTCAAGTGAGGCAGATCACCTCGGGTAAGCCCTACTTGCTTCAATATGTTTTTGCTCGTCTTACGCAAAACTGGTATTCCTCAAAGGCTTTCAAGGACCTTCCCCGTAGTGCTGCGGATGAATGTGCTTTTTACGCTACCCGAACAGACGATCCCATGGAGAAGATATTCTGGCGTCAGTTTCAGGTGCCCGAGCATCCGCCACAGTTCGAGAATCAGATGAAGCAGCTTGCGGAGCTATTCCAAGTGGAGAACCCTGTTATGAGGGACCTCTACATCAACTTGTGGCCGTCAAGGTCCATACCCAGCAGCCTTTTTGGCTTGCTGAATATGTTGCGCGAGGCCAACCCCCAGGTTCTCAACTTGAAGAGGTCGGCCTTCCTCGAGGGTATGGACTGGAAGCTCGAGGACTACCTTACTGAGGTCCTGGAGGGCGCCAAGCTGAC
Source organism: Elymus sibiricus (assembly GCA_039707655.1). Lineage (NCBI taxonomy): Eukaryota > Viridiplantae > Streptophyta > Magnoliopsida > Poales > Poaceae > Elymus > Elymus sibiricus. Next base: position 161,164,197 of record CM077663.1, read on the forward strand.
CGAGCTGCAGTGCTCCAAGTCCGAGCTATATTTTTAGTAGGCCCCTTTGATACGGGGCACCCCCGTGTGCGTCGATCTTTCACAAATTGGAGGTGGATTTGTGAGGGAACGCGAAGAACACGAAGAACACGAGGGGGAAATCACAAGAGGAAAACACTCAAGAACGATCCACGATCACACATCCACTAGAATCACTTGAGTACATGAGAATCACGGTCCACAATCAACCAAAGGATACACGTAATGGTAGTCTCCTCGCTCTGAAGGAGGAGGTCTTGAATCCACTAGGGATCTTCCCTAGATAGGGGCCTTGGCATCACTCCGGATCTTCTCACGTAGAGGGTAGTCGCTCCACAAGGGAAGGGAGATAATGGAGCTAGGCTCAACAAGTGTATTCGCTAAACCTAAGCTAACCCTAGAGAGAGGAGGAGGAGGTGTTTATATAGTACTAGGGGAAAAGGGGACAAGAGAGAGGGTACATGGCCTCTTGGGCCCGAGTCTGCACACACAGGGGCCGGATGTCCGGGGCGTCAGCATGCGCCGAATGTCCGGGCTGAAGTTGCCGTTTTCGCTTGGTTCGGTCGCGCTGAGGCCGGATTTCCGGGGGTAGCGGCCGGATGTCCGGGCCGGGGCCGGATGTCCAGGCCGGGGTCGGATGTCCGGCGCCTGTAGTCCCTGCTGCTGACCTTTGGTGCTGGTGCGGTCTCCAGGGGCCGGACGTCCAGGGCCTTGGCCGGATGTCCGGGGCCTGGAGGGTGGACTTGCCTTCTTTCGTTGCGCTTGTCCATCCTTCTCCGTGTCCGTCTCCGTGGTGACTTGGTCTTCACTTCGAGCATCTCCTAGGCCCTCTCCGTTGTACCTAATCATGCAGAGAGTCTCCGATTGAGGTAGCATCCAAGTTCCGTGAACATCAAAGAGAGAATCGTATAGGAGAGATGTCACCTCGTGTTCTATAGCACGTGCCCTGGCTCTAGTCATGGGTCCCTTTATGGCTTGATGGGATGGTGTAGAGTCCATGGGGATGATGTTGGGATGCTCCGCATCATCTCCCCCCCCCCCTTGGGGAAGATCTGTCCTCGTATCAAGATCTTCATCACCATGGTAAGGGGATAGATCCGTGACGTTGAAGGTGTCACTCATGTTGTACTTGTCGCGTGGTATGTCGATCTTGTAGGCATTGTTGTTGTAGCGTGCCAACACCTTGAATGGGCTGTCGGCTCGAGGAAGTAGCTTCGATTTGCGTTCGTTGGGGAAGCGGTCCTTGCGAAGGTGTAGCCAAACAAGATCACCGGGTTTGAACACCATGGGATGTTTGTTGACGTTGCGCTTGGTGATTACGCGTTCCACTTGACGTTCCATCGTGCGCCTAGTATCTTCATGCATCCTCTTGATGTAGCTTTCCCTTGCACTTGCGTCCATGTTGACGCGCTCTTGGAGAGGTAGAGGTAGGATGTCCAATGGGGACAACGGGTTGAAGCCGTAAACCACTTCGAACGGAGACTTGCCGGTGGTGGAGTGACTTGCGTGGTTGTAGGCGTACTCGGCGATGGGGAGGCAATCTTCCCATTCCTTGATGTTCTTCTTGATCAACATGCGGAGTAGAGTGGATAGCGTTCGGTTCGTCACTTCCGTTTGTCCATCGGTTTGAGGGTGATATGCCGAAGAGAATAGAAGCTTGATTCCGAGCTTGGCGCATAGAGTCTTCCAAAAGTAGCTCAAAAATTTGACATCGCGATCCGAGACAATGGTCTTTGGAACGCCATGTAGTCGCAAGATGTCCCTACAAAACAAATTTGTGATATGTGAAGCATCGTCTATCTTGTGACATGGAATGAAATGAGCCATCTTGGAAAAGCGGTCCACAACGACAAAAACGGAATCATGGCCATTTTTTGTTCGTGGCAAACCAAGCACAAAATCCATACTAATGTCTTCCCAAGGTTGGAAAGGTATAGGTAGAGGCATGTAAAGACCATGGGATTTCGCTTTGGACTAAGCTTTGCGGCATGTCGAGCATCGGTTGGTGAAACGTGCAACATCACGAAACATCTTGGGCCAAAAGTACTTGTTGGATAGTGTGGCATACGTTTTGTCGCGTCCAAAGTGACCCATAAGTCCTCCACCGTGAGCCTCTTGCAAAAGCAACAAACGAAGAGAAGACTCGGGTATACACAATTTGTTAGCACGCATAAGATAGCCATCTTTCATCTAATAGTTCTCCCAACAAGTTTTCACTTGGCACATAGTGTAAGGATTAGCAAAATAGGCATCATGCTCATACAAGTCTTTGATGTGCTCAAACCCAATAACATTCAATTCAAGTTGAGTAACTAGCATGCATTTGCGGGAAAGAGCATTCGCGACGACGTTTTCCTTACCCTTAATGTATTTGATGACATAAGGGAAGGACTCAATAAATTCACTCCATTTAGCATGCCGTTTGTTCAACTTAGTTTGACCCTTTAAGTACTTAAGCATTTCATGGTCGGTATGGATAACAAACTCATGCGGGCGCAAATAATGTTCCCACACATGTAAAACTCTCACCAAAGCATACAATTCTTTGTCATAGATGGGGTAATTCAGTTGAGTGCCGGATAGTTTCTCGCTAAAGTATGCGATGGGACGCTTCTCTTGCATAAGCACACCACCTATTCCACTACCACTCGCATCACAATGCACTTCAAATGTTTTATCAAAGTTGGGCAAAGCATGCAAAGGTGCATGAGTGAGCAAATTTTTAAGTTCATGGAAAGCGGTATCTTGTGAGGGACCCCATATAAATGGTGCATTCTTCTTGCTCAAAGCATGAAGAGGAGATGCAATAGTGCTAAAGTCTTTCACAAAGAGGCGATAGAAACCTGCTAGTCCTAGGAAGCTACGCATTTGTTGCAAATTCGTTGGTGTGTGCCATGTTTTAATAGCATCAATCTTAGATTCATCTACATGAACGCCCTTGGAAGATAATACAAAACCAAAGAAAACTACCTTCTCAACACCAAATGTGCATTTCTCCATGTTTGCATAGAGTTGCTCTTTCCTAAGGATTTGCAAAACATCACGAACATGTGTAGCATGCTCCTCAAGAGACTTGCTAAAGACAAGAATATCATCAAAGTAGACCACAACACAATATCCTATGAGTGGTCGCAACACGTAGTGCATGACACGCATGAACGTACCCGGTGCTTCGGATAAGCCCATGGGCATCACTAACCATTCATAGAGACCAAATTTAGTCTTGAATGCGGTTTTCCACTCGTCACCCTCTTGTATGCGAATTTGGTAGTAACCACTTTTTAAGTCAATCTTAGAAAATATAGTGGCACCACTAAGTTCATCTAGCATATCATCTAAGCGAGGAATTGGGTGACGATATCTAATGGTGATAGCATTGATAGGACGACAATCGGAACACATGCGCATAGTACCATCATGCTTAGGCAGAAGTATAACCGGAACCGCACAAGGACTCAAGCTCTCGCGTACATGCCCTTTATCCAGGAGTTTTTGGACTTGCCTTTGTATTTCCTTTGTTTCTTCGGGGTTGACGCGGTAGGGAGCCTTGTTAGGAAGCGGTGCACCGGGGATGAGGTCGATGCGATGTTCGATTCCTCGTTTTGGTGGTAGTCCAGGGGGTAGCTCATCGGGAAAAACATCCTGGAATTCCTGCAACAACTTAGATAACACAAGAGGAAGATGTTGTGAAGGGTTAGTCCGAACGACTTCATCCTTGCACTCAAGTACATAGTGAAGGACGGTCGATGGGTTCTCACTCACATCCCTCAAATCTCGTTTGGTGGCTAAAAGAACAATATCTCTCATGTCCCTCATCGTGGAGTCGCTCATTATTGGCTTGTGGCACTCACTCTCTTTGAGGTGGATCACTCTCTCACTTTTATCTCCACGATGGGAGGAAGCTTGCTTGTCGGCGATGACTTGGCTTGGAGTCATTGGGCGGAGCACATATTGCTTGCCCTTCATCTTGAAGCTATATTGATTCGTCCGACCGTTATGTGTGATGCCACGGTCAAATTGCCAAGGTCTACCAAGGAGGAGGTGGCAAACGGACATTGGAACCACATCACACTCCAAAGTGTATTCATAAGCGCCTATCTTGAAAGAAACGTCCACGGTGTGGTCAACTTGGAGTGTGCCGGAATCACTAAGCCATTGGACCTTGTAGGGACGAGGGTGCTTTTTCTTGACCAATTGCAGCTTGGAACAAAGGTCTTGACTTGCCAAGTTGTGACAACTCCCTCCGTCGATGATGACCTTGACGGACTTTCCTTGGATGCCCGCCTTGGTGTGGAAGATGTGGCAACGTTGGTCCTCGTCTTCTTGTTGTTGGAGCGTCAAAACTTTGGAGACAATGATAGCGGGGCTCGAATCGTTGTCACAAAAGATTTGCGAATCTTCATCTTCATTCACTTGGTGATGTATGGCCACTTGCTCCAATGCTTGCATCTCGTCGTCGCTCATAGAGTCATAAGTGCCATCGTCGAGGAGGATCATGTTGCGTTTGGTAGGGCATTCGAAGGTCTTGTGGCCTCGCCCTTGGCATGTGAAACACTTGATAGAGCTTGACTTGGCGGTAGCATCCGGTGTCGGTGTAGAGGATGAAGCCCTTGGCTTGTAGCTGCTTGAGGTTGGTCGGCTTGACGAAGTCGTCTTGTCCTTGTAGCTTGACTTGTCGCCGATAGATGTTGGAGATTTCGTAGTTGAAGTTCTCGTTGTTGTAGTAGCTTGAGCACTTGAGCTATAGGTCTTGGAGGAGAACTTGGAGTACTTGTAGTCATCTTTCACTTGTCGTTCCGCCTTGGTTGCTTGGTGCACAAGCTCAAGTAGGTTGGAGTAAGGTTGGAAGTCGGCTATCTTCTTGACTTGGTAGTTGAGGCCATTCAAGAAACGTGCCATTGTTTGCTCGTCATCTTCCTTGACATTGGCTCGGATCATAGCAATCTCCATCTCTTGATAGTACTCTTCTACGGACTTGGTTCCTTCCTTGAGTTGTTGGAGCTTCTTGAAGAGATCCCGGTTGTAATGTGTAGGCACAAAATGAGCTCGCATGAGATCCTTCATTTGGGCCCAAGTGGTGATAGGAGGTTCACCTCTCTCCCTTCTTCGCTCAATCACTTGTTCCCACCAAATAAGGACATAGTCTTGGAACTCAAGTGAAGCCATGGCAATCTTCTTCTCTTCATCATAGTTGTGGAGACGAAAGATCTTGTCAACTTTGAGAGCCCATGACAAGTAGTCTTCGGGATCGTTGCTTCCGGAAAACTTTGGCATTGTGAACTTGAGCTTGCCGAAGCGTTGTTCATCATTGCTGTTGTGATGCCGAAATCCTTGTCTTGGAGGTGGGTCCTCATTGTCATTGCCTTGAGCTTGATGACGTTGATCTTGTCCTTGCTCATTGTGATGGTCGGGGTCGTCGCGATGATCTTGAGGACGGCGACGAGGTGGACGCACTCGGTTACGCCTCTCGTGGAGCTCCTCTTGGCGATTGGCTTCTTCTTGTCGTTGTCGACGAAGGTCTTCATGTTGTGCTTGGCAAAGTGCTTGTTGCTCGAGATGAGCTTGGCGATTGCGCTGCTCCAAGGCACGAGTAGCTTCTTGTAAAGCGCGATGTGCTTCAAGCACTCGTTCATGACGGTGATGTTGTTCTTCTTCTCGGCGGCGCTAGTCTTGTTCATGGCGTTGATATTCTTGCTCCAACGCGGCTGGTTCTTGTTGGCGGCGACATTCTCGAGCGCGGACGCGATCGTGCAATCCATTGGCATGAAATGGATTGTCTTGACAGTGATGACCTTGTGGAGAACTTGGGCCAGAGTGTTCGTCTTGGTGGTGAACACGTGCTCGCCGGGGGCTTGCGTCGGAAGAGTACTCCGATGCGTGTTGGCTTGATCGCCGTCTTGACGTAGTCGAAGTAGAGGGAGCGCGGTTGACCATCAAGGACCGAAGTTCCTCCATTTGGCTTGATAGCTTGTTGTCGAGGTAGTCCCGTGTGCGCGCCACAGATTCGCGCAAGTTGGTGGCGAGGTTGTCGATGCGGTCATTCAATGCATGTTGCGCTTGAGTAATTGCCTTGTTTGTGCCGAAGAAGTGCAACTTGGTGACGTGGGCGTTCGCGTCATCATCATGCTCCTCGAATGTCGGGTTCGACATGATGTTCCTATCCATAGCACTCAAGAAGATATAAGTGGAAGAGTGAGAAGACAATACCAATTACCGATCCAAAAGTTGAGAGTGAATCAAGATTACTCAATGTACAAGTATGAAAATAGTAGAATTGGTACCGAAGATCGTCCTTCTCACACCTACACAAATAAGGCTTATGGAGTAGCTTAGTTAGGATAGTGGCACAAATTTCAAGCAATTCGAAAGATAAGATTCAATAATGTTGAAAGAGATTCGAAAACTTCACAAGTGAGACAATGTAGATTAATAGCAATGATTGTACACGGAAACACACACACGGTAGACAAATAGGGTCATGCAACCAAGGATGAGCCAAAATGTGGAATCCACGGAAAATGCTCTTGTTGCACAACACTAGAGAGACTGTAGCACGATTGCTCCAATGGGCACGATACGCACTTGTGCACACCCTACTATGACCCAAAAGTGTCGTCTACCTATTCCCTACTTGCTATATGTGTATGCGACATGTGTCACTCGCTCAAGTGATCCAAGATGATCAAGTATGCTATGCGAAACTTGCGATGCTATTGCTCTTTTGCTCTTGCTTAAAAGCTTTGCTTCTCTTTTCTTTTGCAATGATGATTTGTATGGTCACAATGCGGGACGTGCACACCAAGATAGCAATTATGTATGCGGGTACTATGTTGTAACACAAAAGATGATACTAAGATATATGCACGCAATTGAAGCTATGCGGAGTATGTATCACTAACATGCACAAGTAGCGTAGCCCGGCAATACTCAATGGCTAGTCTCGATAGGCAAGTAATGCAAAGAGGCTCGGGGTAACAATGCAATGGCAAGGATATAGACAAGAGTGTCGTCGCGGTTACCGTCCTTGCTTACGGTTGGTGTCAATGAAGAGTTGGTTGGCGACGATCCGGGGCGATGCTGAGCGGCGATGTCGATGAAGAACCACTCCTACTTAGCCGAAACATCGTAGGAAGTGGCGAGGCTCGCGACTCAAAATCTCAATTGCAAATGGGTTGCGGAAGAAATGGCGGAAAAGAAACAAAAACTCTCAAAACCGGAGGCCAAAACAGCTTTGCTGTACTCCAGGGGCCGGATGTCCGGGCTGCCTGGCCGGATGTCCGGGGGTCGGGCCGGATGTCCGGGCCTCCCGAAAACAGATCCAATCTCAGGAACCCTATGAACTAGAGGAAGAACACGAAACAATTTCGGCAAAATTGGGACGATTTGACGGTGGAAAATGATGGGGATGGTGGGGAAATGCTAGATCTACCTGTCCACAACGAAATCCACGGATCCAAATCCACGAAATCTCCTCAAATCAAACGAACCAAAGAAATTTGGGTAAGGCTATTTTTGTGGGGATTTTCGAAATTAGGTCAAAACAAAACAAAATTGGCTAGAAATCGGGGGAGGGGACTCCAAATTCGTGAGAAACCTTGGCTCTAGATACCAATATGATACGGGGCACGCCCGTGTGCGTCGATCTTTCACGAATTGGAGGTGGATTTGTGAGGGAACGCGAAGAACACGAAGAACACGAGGGGGAAATCACAAGAGGAAAACACTCAAGAACGATCCACGATCACAGATCCACTAGAATCACCCGACTACATGAGAATCACGGTCCACAAACAACCAAAGGATACACGTAACGGTAGTCTCCTCGCTCCGAAGGAGGAGGTCTTGAATCCATTAGGGATCTTCCCTAGATAGGGGCCTTGGCATCACTCCGGATCTTCTCACGTAGAGGGTAGTCGCTCCACGAGGGAAGGGAGATAATGAAGCTAGGCTCAACAAGTGTATTCGCTAAACCTAAGCTAACCCTAGAGAGAGGAGGAGGAGGTGTTTATATAGTACTAGGGGAAAAGGGGGCGAGAGAGAGGATACATGGCCTCTTGGGCCCGAGTCTGCCCACACAGGGGCCGGACGTCCGGGCCAGGGGCCGGATGTCCAGGGCTTCTGCATGCGCCGGATGTCCGGGCCAGGGGCCGGATGTCCGGGCTGAAGTTGCCGTTTCTGCTTGGTTCGGTCGCACTGAGGCCGGATTTCCGGGGGTAGCGGCCGGATGTCCGGGCTGGGGCCGGATGTCCGGCGCCTATAGTCCCTGCTGCTGACCTTTGGTGCTGGTGCGGTCTCCAGGGGCCGGACGTCCGGGGCCTGGAGGGTGGACTTGCCTTCTTTCGTTGCGCTTATCCATCCTTCTCCGTGGTGACTTAGTCTTCACTCCGAGCATCTCCTAGGCCCGCTCCGTTGTACCTAATCATGCAGAGAGTCTCCGATTGAGGTACCATCCAAGTTCCATGAACATCAAAGAGAGAATCGTATAGGAGAGATGTCACCTCGTGTTCTATAGCACGTGCCCGGGCTCTAGTCATGGGTCCCTTTGTGGCTTGATGGGATGGTGTAGAGTCCATGGGGATGATGTTGGGATGCTCCGAATCACCCTTGGTATGACAAGGATGTCTTTTGTAAAGACAAGTGTTTGAAGTTTTTTGAAGTTTTTGCTCGGTTTTATCCGATGTGTTTATATCCACTTGTTGTGCGACTCTTTATTTTATTTGATAGTTTCCTGTCGTCGGCTTCTACCCCCTCGTAGATACCATAAGAGGTGTTCGTCTAGCACACAGGAATCCTTGAGTCGAAGTCTCAGAACTGTAGTTGTGATTTGTGTGTTGAGATGAACGGGGCAATCCGACCATAATGGCTTTATCCCTTTCACTTAGTCAAAGGAGCTCTAAGTTATGGAGAAGTTGAACTAGCCCCCGATGTAGGGGTGATCAGACTGGCCAAAGGTCCACTTCTAACACTCGGTCCTTGTAGGAAGGACCCGTTGTTTATCACGATGTCACCGCTAACGGCTTAGTAGGTTTACACTGTCTTCAGATATAAACACTTGTTTGCGCTTATTGTGACAGTCGATTTTCGGCTTTCTCCACCAAGGCGCTTAACCATCCAGACTAGAATTGCAATCGCAGTGGTTCTCCCTTTACACTCTTAGGCAAGCTAAGCGGAACGTAAGATGTAAGCACAGGAGTCGGGCAACCGAATCTTTGACGAAAATCACAATTCAAAAGATGTGCATATAACGCAAATCCAAGACGCCGACCACATGTCGGACTTTAAACATGGGCTCTTTTTATATCCAAGCCCCCGGTCCACAGCCGAACCCTTCTGTATGTGGGAGGAAACCACCTCGGATATTGTATGTGATAAAAAACAATACACTAAAGATGTGTAAGGACCAAAAAAATGTTTGTTTTTTTAATCATCAAGCCGAGCTAAAAATAGATACAGGCGGTACACTAGTAGAGAAATGGCTAGCCACAACACTTGTTGGTGGCGCGCCATTTTCCACTAACGCCAGCACTAATATTTCCAAATAGCAATGGCGTTGGACGAAATGGTACGACAACGTTGTGCAGTTAGGGCTGGCGTCGACATAATGTAGAACGCCACTAGAAAGTGGGCCCTGCTGAGCTGACCAATCGGGGTGCGTTGTTGGCGTAGATCGTTCTGACACGCCATAGATACATTATGTAGTTCTGGCGTTCCCTGCTCGTGAACGCCAGCATTATGTTTTGCCTATATAACCTACTGTTGGAAGCCAGCTTGCTTCTCAAAATACATTCACTTCCAATTCTTGTCCCTAGTAACTAGTTAGCTCCTCTTAGTTATGGACCCACGTCGACGGAGCGTGTCGAAAGTTTGGGACTCTGCCGCCCTGGCCGAGCTCCCGTCTTGTCCTGTTGGTTACGCCATGAGCTCGCCACGACCAATGCAGTCCGGCGAATCATCTCGCCGCAGCAGCGCCACTTCTGTTCAATCCGGCAGCTACGCCACTAGCGTCAAAGATACCGGCCTTGTGCTGCTTTGCGGCTGTCGTCGCCATCTTGATAAGCATATATCGCACACGGAATGGAATCCAGAGCGAGAATTCTACATGTGCGCCAACCGTGGAAAGGTACGTATGTACATATTGATTGGCTTTCAGCTAATTTGCACAATTCAACTCCTCTAGCGTCGCTCACATCAATATGCATGTGTGTGTATATTGTGATCCACAGAAAATAGGGGGAAAATATTTCTTCACATGGATATGGGTTGATCTCGTCCAGAAGTACGTAAGCGAGGTTCTCGACTACTCCATTGGACCTTCGAGACTACAGATAGACGAGATGCAACTCCAGAACGATGTGATGTGAGGCCAAATAAAAATATTCAAGATGCTTCGATATGCTCTTTTAGCCGGTTGCCTGCTTGGCCTATTTCTCCCAGCTGGATCAATGACACCATTTCTTCTGGTGGTCGTCATCACACTCATGATGTTCTTAGTCTAGATCTAGTAGTAGTAAACTATAATTGTTACTTTTTATTATCCTTATGTAATGTATGTAAGCAGGCCAGATTAATTAATGCAATCTATGTTGTTCATCTATGTGAATTAAAATTTGAACTAATTTTTAATTCTGTGTATATAACTATTCACCAAAGATGAAAATAAAATAATAATGAACTGAAATGGCGTTGGACACGTGGGCCAACGCTATCAAACACATCACACAGCCCGTCAGACCCAACCACTCGTATATACGCACCCGGATCTAATCCCCACACAAACTCCCCCAAATCAATCCCAACCCGCCGCCGCCGCCGCCGCCAACGACCAATCCCCCCGGCCGCCGTCGCCATCTCCTACTCCACATCACTGCCGTCTCCCTCTCCATCTCCACCTCAGGTTTTTAGTGTAGTTTGTGTAGTTTCAGATTTTTAGTATAGTATGTGTAGTTTCCGATTTTTAGTGTAGTTTTGTAGTTTCAGATTTTAGTCTAGTTTTGTAGTTTAATTACATTGTCTATAGATTGTATATATATAGGTGTTGCAGGTTTTGTCATATGGCTCCGAAGTTTCGTCGTGTGCGACAGAAGGGTACTAAGTATTATGCAACCATCACGAAGGACAATGTTATCCACCAGCTTGGCCACTGGGACACCCCAGAGTTAGTGGCGCGCGCCTACGATTCAAAGGCTGTTGAGTATCACAAGGACAAAGCGATTCTAAACTTCCCTGATTGTCGTGAGTATGTGCAGTTCCTCGCGCCGGAGAACATAAGGATATGCACTAGGGCTGAGGAGAAGGAGAACCTCCAGGCCGAGCAACAATTGTTCGACCCATTAGTGACGGAGCTTGCGAGAGATGACAAACTCTTAGAGACCAACAAGATGATGCTCCTTCAGTATGTAGCGAAGAAGAGCACAGAGGAGGATCCCATAGACTGGGATAAGCTCGAGGAGGAGGAGGAGCATGAGGAGGAGGAGGAGGTTCAGTCGCTGCTGTGTCATCCTAGGTCCACCAGGGACGACCACGAGGCCGGCCCCTCTGGCTGTTAGCTTGCTAGAGATGGACGTAGCATTAGCTATTTCATATATGAATGACTATTTAACTTTATGCATGTTATTATATGTTTGAACCATGCTTAATTATGCTAGAGATGGACGTAGCATTAGCTATTTCGTATATGCTTAATTACTAGTGCATATATGTTCTATTTTGATGTGTTAGTTATTTAGTTTAATTATCTATGCTTACTTTGATCAACGATATTGACAGCAAAAAATGGATGCCCCGTGTAAGACTTGTGGTGCTTTGAGATGGGAGAAGGATAGGAAGTTCTTCATCGATCTTCCGAAGGACTTCATTGCTAAGATGGTATTTATATATATGATTTAGTTTAACATGTTCTGATTGAGTTTCATATGGTACGTTTGGGGCCGAAATTGTCTAACTAGTTATTTTTTCAAATTTCGCTCAGGTCATCCCTTGTGGGGCATGGCGTGACTTCTTAGAGAAGTTTCGAGTTCCGCTTGATGCAACCATCACGTTCCATTGCACCCTAATGAAGATGCTGACGGCCGAACTCTTCAATTGCCTTGTCACCAATGAGTCAGACCGCACCTATTTCGGTTACCCTGGTTGGACAGCTCTTGCAACTGCTTACCAAATGGAAGCTGGGGAGAGAGCCACGTTCTGCCTTGACTACGATCGCGATGAGATCATGGTCTACTATAGGCCTGCTGGCCGCGATGATGATTGTCCACTTACTCCAGACTACGATCCTGACTCCGCCCGGCGTATTGTTTGAGTTAGCTGCTAGTAGGGCATGCATGCCATATCACCTCCTTTTAATTTATCTGAACTTGTGTGTACTTCTGTTATATGCCTCCTTTTGATACTTTTCTGAATAATGTCAATAAATAATGACTCTTGAACTTAGATTTTGGTATTTGCAATGTACTGTTTAATTACTATCAAAACATTTGATTATGCTGTCATTTTTGCTGTATCGTGTTGCTGTACAGATTTGGTTTAAATCTGAAAATTACATTGCTGGCGTTGGACAAGAGGCATGCCATAAACGCATGGAATAGTGCTGGCGTCGAATCCAACGCCACCACTAATTTTTAACTGTGGCGCGATATTGCTGGCCTAGGGTGCCTACGCCAGCAAGGCCCTTTTTGCCACGCCATAGCTAGGCTTTTCTGCACTAGTGGTATGTTGGAAAGACAAAAAGAAAATGAAGGGGGATGTTAGTACAAGGTTTTGTTAAACAATCGGGCTTAGAAGCCCGTTGCTTCCCAGTCGCATGTCTGCGTCCCCGAGCTGTTAACCAGCCTAGCCTTGTCTATTCCTAGGTTGTTGTGTATTGCCGTCTCCGATGATGCTAGAAGTATTCTGAAAATGGGGCCTCCCATGAGGGTGAGGCCATCATGTGGTAGGTTTAGACAGCCAAAGAGATCCTCTGCTCGGGTCTTCATGTGCCGACGAGGTTACCAGGGGCCTCAGGTGTTCTAATTATCCGAGGTAGTGGTCCTGGTGTAAAAGATAATTTTTGTTCCTCAATTCCCCAAGGAATTTTAAGTGCGAAATTGTGTACTATTGGTACATAGTGTGCTACAAGATAGCAAGGGAGCGCGTGTCCCTATTTGGGAGGGCCGCATGTTCGACCCAGGGTTGTGCGGACGCGTTTAATGGTGGTCGGGAACTTTTCCTGAGCCTCCTATCGTGCCGCCTCCTCAGCCTTCTGGATATTGGCTGCATATGCCGCCATCTGCTCCTCAGTAAGGAGCGAGCGCTCTGTATTGCTATTGATAGTAATGATCCCGTTGGGCCCTTGCATCTTGAGATTGAGGTACGCGTAGTGCGGTACTGCATTGAATAGGGCATAGGCATTACGGCCAAGCAATGCATGGTAGCCATTGTGGAATGGGACTATGTCAAAGGTCAGGTTCTCGCAGCGGAAGTTATCAGGGGAGCCGGAAACAACTTGTAGTATAATGGTGCCTATGCACCGGGCCTCCACGTCGGGTATTACCCCCTTAACGTGGTTTTGCTAGGCCGGATTCGTAATGGGTCGATCCCCATCTTCCTTACGGTATCCGTGTATATCAGGTTCAAGATGATTCCGCCATCCATAAGGACGCGGGTAATGTGAAACCCAACGATAATGGGGTCTAGAACTAGGGCAGCTGACCTGCCAAGACGGATACTGGTCAGATGGTCCATCTTATGGAAGGTGATTGGGCAGACCATCCAGGGTCTGCGCCTCGAGGCTGCAGGCTGTATGGCGTATACGTCCCGAAGTGCACGTTTCCTCTCCTTTTTAGGAATGTGCGTAACGTAAATCATGTTTACTTCTTTTACCTTGGAGGGGAACTGTTTTTGGCTACCATTGCTCGGCCCCCGAGGTTCCTCCTCGTTGTCCTCGCTCCTCGACCGGCCTTTGCCTGAGTCCTTGGTTAGGCCTTACCGGCTTGCTGGAACACCCAACAATTCCTATTGGTGTGGGTGGCAGGTTTATCCGGGGTGCCATGGATATGACAATGTTTTTCAAGTATTTTGTCCAGAGTGGTTGGGCCATCTTTGCCTCCTTTAAAGGATTTCTTTTTGGGTCTAGATAGTGAATTGGTGAATCCTTCTTGGAATATTGGGTCCTTGGTGTCACTCTCGATATTCTTATCTTGGCACTTCTGTTTGTTGCGCCTGGGCTTGCCGTTCCCATCCCAGATTTCCAAACTGCCGGGGTCGCTCCTTGAGGAGGTGCGTGCAAGCTAGCTGTCCTCTCCCACATAGAAATGGGTCATTAGTGCTGTGAGGGCAGCCATGGTCCTATGCTTGTCCTGTCCGAGCTGTTGGGCTAACCATTCGTCCCGGATGATATGCTTGAAGGCAACAACCGCCTCGACGTTGGGGTAGTAGATGATTTGGTTCTTCTTAGTTAAGAACCGATTCCAGAACTTCCAAGCTGACTCGCCCTCCTTTTGGATAACATGGCTAAGGTCATATGCGTCCGAGGGGCCAAACATATGTGCCCTGAAAGTTGGACCTAAAGGCATCCTCCAGCTCTTCCCAGCTTCCGATAGAATTTCTCGGCAGGCTATGGAGCCAGTGCCATAGTAACCCCTTAAGCTTGAGTGGCAAGTATTCTATGGCCCGAAGATCATCTCCTCGAGCCATGTGTGTGTGTGCAGAAGGTAGTCTTCAATCCAGACGGCTGGGTCTATAGTGCCATCAGATTGGTTGATGTTGATGGGTTTAAACCCCTCTAGGAACTGATGTTCCATGACCTCGTCTGTGAAACAAACTGGGTGTGCGGGATCTTGGTGCTGGAATGTATCCTGGCAAGAATTGGCCAAAGCATGTTCCCCTCTTATTTCCCAAGCTGGTCCTACGGGCACGTGGTCCTGGGATCCCTAGATTGACCGGGGAGGTTATCCGTCCCTGCGTATCTTAGTTCGCAGGTTGTACGACTCGACCGAGTCCTTATCATGAGGACGAAGCCTCGTTGGGTTCTCTTTATATGCCCCTGTGGGCCGATCTCGTCCTCCAGGGGGATGGTCAGTGTGTTCGTTGTACTAGTAATCGAGGGGGTCAGATTCAGCAATCTCGTCCTCGAATTCAGGACACATGCGCCGCCGTGGAACCGATTTGGCCGCCAAGCGCTGTGCCTCCAGAGAGGCTTCAGCTATGAGTACTTTCTCCCATTTGTCATTAAGGGTGGCTTCATGCGAATACATCTCCTGATGCTTCTGCTTCATGCTTCGAGCGGTGGCAGCTTGCCGGCGTGGGAACCATACCTGTTCTGATGGGTCCTCGGGTACCTCAAAGTCCAAGGGTCCGAGGCTGTGAACGTCCTCGGATTCTAGGATGTAGTCGCCATCCGTTCCATTGTCGGAGCCTTCCATCTTCTTGGCTTTGTCTCCCGAAAGGGTTTCCATGGGCCCATTCTGTTGTACGAGCTCGATATGCTCGTTCTCGCTGGTATTGGGGGTGGTGTTGTCTTCTGCGGCGTTGGTTTTGTGATTTCTTCCATCGATGCCTTTCGGCTTCCTCTTTGGACGACGGCATTTTGAATTCCCCTTAGGTTTCTGGTCGGTGTCCTTTATGGGAGTGTTGACCATGTAGACATCATAGGTAGATGTGGTGGCCCACTTCCCTGTCCGGGGTATGGCCGCGGTGAATTTGATCCATATAAGCTGAGATCTTCCTCGTCCATACCGAGGGCTTCGTCGGATCCGTAGTCAAGCATGTCGGTTAGATTTTTAACCGTGGTGACTAGGCGGGTGGTGGGTGGGTTGAAAATTTCCCGATCGCCAGCTTTACAACCGATCTAATCATAAACTGCACATGAGATCGCCAAGTTCTGGATCCGGTCCAGTACCTCATTTGTCTGCGAGAGCTCTTTTGCATCCAAGGCCTAGCGGTAGGCCGGGCTGATGTGCAAAAGTTCATTTGGGCCACTCGCGGTTGGCCCATCACCCGAAGCTTCATTGGCCAACATTGGTTCAAGGACCGGGGTGAACTCTTTGCGGATTGCCATCAGATCCAGAGAGGTGTTTGGCTCCAAGCAACTGCCCGAGGTGGCACAGATTGGGTCGGACGCAATAGCTGCCTGGATCCATCTCCGATGCAGCTTTCGTAAGGAGGTCGGACCCATGGGTTAGATCGGAGATATGTTCCATGGTGTTGACGCTCGAGAGTTCCTCAGGTTGAACCGCGACTTGTCTCGATAGGACTAGGTCGCCGCGGGCGACAACAACGTACTCCAAACTGCCAAACATGATGACATGATTTGGGGCGAATTTGTCAATGCGGCCTAGATGCCACTGGGGGCGGCGTGTAACACTACACTACCGAATGCGAAAAGCTGTTCAGGGACGAAAACGCCACCGCGGTATATGTTGCGGTTGAACTGCAGACGAGCCATCAGTCGTGATCATCACACAGCAAGCTCTCAATGAAAGCACCAATGTCGTTGTCAAAACTGACAGATCTCGGGTAGGGGGCCCGAGCTGTGAGATCAGACAGATGGTAACAGGAGACGAAGAACACGAGGCTTTTACCCAGGTTCGGGCCCTCTTGATGGAGGTAAAACCCTGCGTCCTGCTCTTGTTGTATTGATGTTGTAGAGATTACAGAGTTGATCTACCTCAAGATCGTGGCTTTGTGGACTAAACCTTAGGGGTTATGATGTTGTGTATGAGTATCCTCTACGTACTAAACCCCACGGTTTATATAGGCATCGGGGGTATCTAGGATTACACGAATGTCTGTTATCACCTATGCACTATACGTCGAATGGAATCCTTCTCTCTTGGAGCACACGTCAAGTCTTCGGCAGAATCCTGGATACACATGCCTCGTCCCAAAGCCTTCAAAGTCCTTCCTCTAGGGTAGGCCTCCAGCCCGGCCCATTAAGTAGCCCACCTCGGCTAGGACCCCTAGTCCAGGACTCCATCACCCTTCACCAAGTGCACACCTTCCGAGCCTGCACAGAGGTCTTCTTTCATAGCTCTAGATTATTTGCTTGTAATCAATTGCATTTGCATCCATGCATCATGTTAATTTTCCCTTAAACTTGAAATGGGGATGCCCTAACCCAACCCCAAATGGATTAAACCAGATTCAAAACAAATTTGAATCAATGAACCCAAAATGGCATTCATAAAACCCTAGCAAATGGGATTTACCTCAAATCAGATAACTGGTCCAAACCAACAAATTTTAGGTTTCAAAAGAAATATTTGAAACCATTGAAAAATATTGTTGGAATTATGCTAATTAATTTTGTTATTCCTAAATAAAACAAATTGTACAAATTAGAAAACAAAATGTTCATTGTGTGTGGAATAATCCAGTCAACCACTGGAAGAAGTTTGAAGTTTTTCAAAAAATGATCTGGTTCTTAAACTAAATCAAAACAAAAAAAGAAATAGAAAACGGAAAGAAATAAAACAGAAGGTTTTACTTGGCGCTTACCTTGCCGGCCCATCCTAGCATCGAGGGCAACCTCGTCTTCCTCCCCTCGCCAGTAGGCAGAGGGGAAGAAGCGCATGGCGCTAGCCGCGCACTGTCATGCTAGCAGCCTGCCTGGCCTTCCCTGGCCAGCGCGACGCTAGGGATTACCTCCCCATTACCGCATGGATCAGGAGGACCTCCCCATTTGCCCTCTGCCTCTCTCCCTTGCCCCTGCCCGCCATGGCCGCCACACCCGCGAGCTCACCGCCGTCGGCCGCGTAGCCACAGCCGCCCCCTCACTCCCTCCTACTGTCTCCGAGCTCCACCACGACCCTCTTAGCCTCTCCGCCGAAACACGCAAGTCGTGACGCTCCAGAACGACGCCATCGCCTCCCTGTTCAACCTCGGTCGCCCGAGATCGCCACCGTCGTCCTATGCTCATCGAGCCTCCCTCGAGCCCGCTGAGCTGCCCTTTCGACTTGCTGTGAGCTCCTGGTGTGATCACCCCTCTTCCTCACGTCTATTTTGCCCTCTAGTTGTCAATGCCACAACGTCTGAATCCTGCCGCCGCCTGAGCTCGTCGTCGACGCAGCTCCAGTGACCATTTGGTCACACGCCGGTGTCCAACGACATAGCAACACCCCGTAGAGGCCGTTAAACACTTTGTCTCACTCATCTGTATGCCGTAGCACCGATCCCGCAAGCACACAAACTTCGGCCGCCGCTAGAATGGTCGCTATCGATGAACCTGACCACCGCAGCTCCGGCCACCACAGCTCTTGCAACTACCACCAGTCGATGCGCTATTGAGCCAGCTCTCCAGCGCGCCTAGCCACACATCAAATGGTGCACCACATAGCAAACCCGATGCGCTACGCTGTTCCTGGACTTGCCGGCGGCTTAACGCCGACGGGTTTGACCCTGTTGACCGGGTTTTGACCTCCTTGGGTCAAGGACAGATGGGGCCAGCCCCCTGGCTTAATTAGCTTATCACCTAATTAGTTTAATTAACCTTTGTTATTTAACTGGGTCACTGACCATTGGGACCCACTGGTCAGGTGTGACCTGGACCGGGTTAGTTGACCTGCTGACGTCACCATGACATAGTGCTGATGCCATAATCCTTTCTGGATTTTCTTAATTCTAAAATGAATTTGGAAATTTCAGAAAATGTTATAAACTTTGAAAAATCATAGAAATTCAAACGTAACTCCAATAAAAATAATTTATAGATGAAAAATGATCAGAAAAATATGAAGAATCTGTTTAGGCCATGTTCATGCATATTTGAGCAAGTTAACATCACCACGTAGGACATTTTATGATTAAGAGAATTTATGAAATACTATCCGGAGTTGGAATTTGAACTAGGTTTGAATTCCACTTCAATTAATATGACTAGCTATTGCATTAGGTGAATTGAGTACCTTAATGTGACATATCATTCATGTGGTTGTGCATCACATTGAATGTGTTGCTTCTTCTTGTTTGTCGGTGCTATTCCTTCTCGGTAGACGATGGTTCTGACGTTATCATCATTGACACTGATGAAGAGAAGTACTACCTTCAGAACTGTCAGACAAGAAACCCCCTTGAGCTCATTGATATAAACCCACTCTCTCGCTCCTGCTCTCCTTTACTGCATTAGGACAATAACGATTCAACTTCTACATGTTCTCGGTAGTTGAAACCATTCCTTTGCATGACCTGTCTTTGTCATAGTAAATAGTTGAAACCACTTAGCATGAGTAGCTACTACTTGAGCCTTGTTGTGCTTACTCATCCATGCTTGCTTACTGTGCTTGCTATGCTTCGAGTCGTGTCGGGTCTTATCCATCTAGGAGATGAATTGGAATGGATGTGTTCATGTCCTACGGTTTGAGAGGTATGTGTGTGAACACGATTTGGTAAAGGTAGTGATGAGCGGCCATGTAGGAGTACATGGCGGGTTTTCTCATTGGAACCGTCCTTAAGAACTCAGTTCTGTGTATGTTATCCAAGAAAAGATACTACCACACATTGAGTTCCGGTAACTCGACCCCTCTCGGCCTATTAATTGCCTTGATCTCTATCCAGGAGTTGCAACTAGTTTCCGGTGTTTGTAGGAAAAGTGTTGGCGGTTGTGCTTAGCGTTACTCGATGGGGTGGGCTTCGATGCGGTAGACACATAGTGGTACGGTGTACCAAGTGGAACCCGAATGGTGGGCTTGTGGAACCCTGCGCACATTGTTAGGGGCCGTAAAGGAAACTTCGGCCGGACTTCCTTGCGGGTTCAGTCTAAAATAGGCGATAAACCTGGACTAGAGTCTTGTGTGGTTAACGGTAATGGACGAGGCCCACACCAGTGCTTCCGCTTGAAGGTTGCCGAGATGCATGATGTGTATATGGTGATAAGTGGTGAGAGCATGTGTGCAGAAGAATACCCCTGCAAGGTTAATTCATCAATTCGAATAGCCGCGTCCTTGGATATGGACTACTTGGAAAGCTTATGTGGTTCATAGACAACTTGAAATGGATACTCTAAAATGCGCAAGATATGTGTGAGTGCTATAGTTGGCCCTCTCGTAGGAAGACGAGAGAGAATCCATAGTGGTGTATTGTTGTGGCGAAGATGTGGAATCATGTGCGCTATCCCACCTCAAAGAAAGTACTCATAGTCGTAGTACAGGTTGATGACTGACACCTACATTGTTCGGTTATGTATGCTTATTCCTGTACGATTGTGCCACTTGGGTCTATAACTAGTCATGTCGACCCGGTTTCTCTAACTTATGATTGCTAGCGAAATATTCATATTCATGAGCCAAAAGGCGCAAACGGTCACAACGATGGAAAGGTGCCAGCCGTGGAGCTTACCTTGCGTGAGGCCGCAAAGTGATATGATGTGTTACATGCTAGATCCGTATGGCTTATGATCGGGGTCCCTACAGTGTTGGTATCAAAGCTTGACTGCCTATAGGATTACCAAGCCAAACTGGTCGATGTTGAGTCTAGAACTACTTTAGTTATATAAGGGAATTGATTGTGGAATGGAACGTAAGGTTCTTTTTACTCCTTTCCTTGTGTCCTTCTGATTCTGAGTCACCCTCTTCTTTATTCTGCAAGGTTTAAAACTAGACTTTCTCATCTATCTATCAGGATGACGAGTTACAATGATGCAGACTTATTGGAAAGATGTTGTCTTGCCGGATCGATGTCTCCATAGAAATTCAATGTTATGTTGTCAGTTGTCTTGCAGGATGCCTCATATTTCATGCCCGTACAACCGTTATGCTGTTCGAGTTATCCAAGATTTACAAACATCTAATCCAATTGCAAATTCCTTCCTCCTGTTCCTGATGTCTTTTGGCCAAACAAAGCACATCAATTATTGTGTTGAGGTACTCCATTACCTTGACGTATCTGCTGAAGGTGTTATGAAACTATGTTATCTCAGAGAACCACTCAATAGTCTAGTTGTGTTTTGTGCTTCCCGTGTGATAATTCTGGCCCCCATTGTCGAAAGCATCCCGTGATGTTATTTAGTCAGTAGGTATTCTATTTATGGGTTTTGAACCCAAGATTCATTCTTCCTACTCCTGTTGATAGTATTTGCTTGTTCCTTTAGGATGATTAGTAACCTTGTTCTAGTCCTCGAGGTCCGTGGTATGTCATTCTTCCAATACCATGAACCAGTTATGCCAGAAGTTCTCCCGAACTAAAAGATCACAATAGGATTGCTCTCAATGAGTTCTTCACTCCATGTTGTGACATCTGCCAACCCTTCCTTCTGCATGGGTTATTCGGAAGAACTATGTTGAACTCGTTCGACATGTTAACCTATGCATCTACAACTCAGAAAATCATGTGCGCTTGAGTTGCCCCTCCTCAGTTGTATTCTGACCTTTAGTTGTCAGTGGATAGTCAAGAGTACTTGTGCATTCGTGTTCATCATTCCCTATTATTCTTGTGGTCTGTCAAGTCATTCTATTTCATAATGACTAGGACAAGCAAACTCGAATACCTTATCCATTTCTAGGATTGGGTCAAAGCAGTTGTATTCCGCAAATCAAAATGCAAATCTAGCTTTTGCTCTGTTCTAGCTTGGAGTATTACCCTCTTTATGTCAGGAATGTCATGGGAATTGCACAACCTCTTATGAATTCTTGATGTAGTGGTACTTCTCGCCATCATTATTCATTCCTTGGTCTCTGTGTTTGTTGTAACCAGAATATCGACAACTAAACCATGATGTGTGAAATCAATACTCCTAGCAACTCTGTTGCTTGGTAGTTAATGGCAATAATTTCATTCTTAACGTTTTGGTTATTGAATCATCATTCTAAGATTGATCCTGTTACCTAGTCCATCTTACATGGTGCACTTTTCGAATAACGAGTTAGGATTGTGTCAATCCTTCGCACTTTTGATCGTATCGTCTTGCTCTGAAAAGCAAGATTGTTCTCGAGTTCATTAACAAATCGGTGGTCCGTGGCTTTCCGAATATCTTCTTGGAAGAATTACCAGGTTGTTCCTTGACCATTATGTTGAGTTCGTGATCAAATTCGTTTCCCTATAAACCATCCTTTTTCCAAGGATTCATTTTGGATACTCTGAACTAGTTGGTTAAGCTAAACAACAACTTGGAGAGTTGCAAGATAAAACCTTTGCCTAACTTAGTTCATTTGGAAGGGATATTCTTGTGTGCGTATGTGTGTGTGTTGAAGAAAGATGATGTCTTCATCGACGATCCTTGTGATAAATTGTTGCATCTATTGTCTTATCCAATCTTTGATTTGAGTGTGGGATATCGTCAAACCAAAATCAGAACCAAAGATTTTCCTAATATTGTTTTACTCATGTATGTTTCCCCGAGCATGCATCATTAGGTCTTTTGGTCAGACCGATGTTATTATCTTGCTCACATAGTTGATCCATCCTTATGGATATCTCAGTGAATTGTTCTTGAGCCCATCAACAACACCTTTATCTTCTCCATAACCTATGCTGGGCATTAAGCTAGTGTTGGAAACTTTGGTAGGATATATCTTCGTGTTTCGTACATGAAGTATATGTTTGGTGTAAGAAGTGACTTCCTCTAAGTTCATGTGTATTTGATGCAAGTTGCCGCCATGAATTTGAGAAAGTTTGTTTTGCTTCCTTTGGAATCATCCCAAGTCATTCATCCATGTGCGAATGTATGCTATGGTCTGGCAGATTAGTTACCTCCATTCCGTATGTACCACTGATAGATTTGTACAAGGAAAAGTGGTTAAGTGCTAATACTGAAGGGCCCTGGCAGACATGCACAAGGCTTCGTTACCCCAATGATGGTTCGTAACCCGAACTCGGTGGTGTTTTTTTGTAAGAATTCCATGTGGCCACGATTGTCTTTGACAGTGTGTCCACGTGAGTCCTGCAATCCAGCTCATGTTAAGGAGTTGGCTTCCGTAGTTCATTTCCCGAGAATCTTACAATGTCATCTCATTGATTTGTGTTGCAAACTTTATTTTTCAGACATGCTGAGTCTGAATTCTCCCGACAATAACCAGATCGGAATCTCAGGCAGATATAATGGTTGGAATGTTTCCCAAGAATTATGATATTGGTCTCACGGCAACCCGGTAAACTGATGTCGTGGCTAACACACCTAACCGGAAGACCTATTATTATAGTATCTTGTATCAGCAACATTAGCCACTTTAACATGAGGACCTTGTATGACTTATTCTAGATGTTGTTCCTTATAGACGCTTGTGTTTCCGAAGTCCGACCTTTTACTTGATGTTCTAGATACCAAACGTTACCTATAATTGGGGTATGCTATTACATCAAGGAGAACATTAGAAGCCGAGTGCTAAATGTCTCTCGGTCGATCATCTAGATTTCGTTTCCTTGGCATAGCTAAGGTGAAATCTGAGAAAGTGTCATCTTCCTTTGCATCTGCATCCTCCATTGTTATTCATCATGGTAGTATGATGTGTCACCAAGATCTTAGCATGGATGTTGGTAAAACCTTTATGAATATGGAAATTCTCAAGTTCTTGAGAGCACGCTCAGACACTAAGTTATATCCTCGGTATCAATTGGAATGTGCCTTCTGTTTGCCGAGTTGTCCTATAACTCTAGTTTTCTTTTCAAACTGAGTATGCCATTTCTTTCGAATTCCTTCAAACGATCGCTTGAGAACTTCCTTAGTCTGGTATGAAGAGTTCCAATGATCTCTGTATCAAAAGTAATTCTTTTTTCCACTTAAGGGATAACTCTATGAGTCACCTCCCATAAGGTTCCCCTTTATGGTATCAAGGGCAACTTAACTCCTCGGTACTTTGAAACCTCTTCACCATCTGTTTTTGCATGGAATTGTTACGTACCAAATTGAACCTTCGTCTTCTGCTCTTTCTGTTCGCCTGATGTGTGTTTTGTGTCTCAGATCGACAGATGTAATCACATCTCATTCCATGAGTTCATCGTGAGTTGTTCGATCTTTATGAAAATCGATTCTGTTATAGTTCTCCTTTCTCTCGTCGTCATGTTAGATGAAGATCTCGAAGGTGAAGATATCAAGATCAACATGATGCAACGAATCAACATCTTTGAGAAGCGCAACTGGATCACGAAGACTATAATAGTTTAGTGTCCCCTCTTCCTCTTTCCCTACGTCTGAATCTCGGGACGAGATTCTTGTTTACTGGGGGTGAGTTGTCACAACCCTAGATTATTTGTTGTAATCAATTGCATTTGCATCCATGCATCATGTTAATTCTCCCTTAAACTTGAAATGGGGATGACCTAACCCAACCCCAAATGTAATAAACCAAATTCAAAACAAATTTGAATCAATGAACCCAAAATGGCCTTCATAAACCCTAGCAAATGTGATTTACCTCAAATCAAATAACTAGTCCAAACCAACAAATTTTAGGTTTCAAAAGAAAATTTTGAAACTAGTGAAAAATATTGTTGGAATTATTCTAATTACTTTTGTTATTCCTAAATAAAACAAGTTGTCCAAATTAGAAAACAACTTCAATCTCTCCGATCAATTGATTTGGTTTGGCCATCTAGATTGATCTATCTTCAGTGAGAGGGGTGCATTGTAGTGGGTTCAATCTTGCGGTGCTCTATATCCCTGTGACAGTAGGGGACAAGACATGTATTTGTATTGCTGGCAATTGGATTTTCTTTGTCTACATCATGTCATTGTTCTCCAAGCATTACTAGGTTTTACTTAATACTATAGATGCATGCTGGATAGCTGTCGATGACTGGAGTAATAGTAGTAGGTGCAGGCAGGAGTCGACCTACTTGCTTATGGACATGATGCCTATATACACATGATCATTGCCGTGAATAAATATTGCATAACTATGCGCTTTTCTATCAATTGCCCAGCGATAATTTGTTTACCCACTCTATGCCTACTTCGAGAGAGATGCCACTAGAGAACACTATGGCCCCCGGGTCTATTCACATATAAGTTTACAAACGGTACTATTTCCTTGCTGCCATTGTTTCCTTTTTATTTATTTTGCAATTTATATTTATCCAACTATCAACTACACTACTTATCATGAAGGAGGATTAATGGGACATTTTAGCGTGAAGAAGACGGATGACGTACTTGCTACACATTTGTTTTGGCAAAAGACGAGACGAGATGTTGAGTATTTGTTGCTCGCTACACTACATGTCAAAAAGCTAACCCACGACTCAATCCTCATGGTTTATATATGCCTTTGCGTGTACCTAGTGTTCCATAGGAGGATATATCTATAGACTTTGTTTTATGTTTACCTCGAACAAAGAAGGGGAGGGATATCATATTTGTTGTCGTGGATACATTTTTGAAAATGACACAGTTTGTACCATGTCATAAAAGTGACTCTGCTGCTAATGTTGATGATTTGTTCTTTTGTGAAATTATTCTGTTGCATGGTGTGCCAAATACAATTGTTTCAGATCGTGATACTAAGTTTCTTAGCCACTTTTGGAAATGTGTATGGGCTAAGTTGGGAACGAAACTGCTTTTTAGTACTACACGTCACCCCAAACTGATAGAAAAACTAAAGTAGTCAACAGAACACTGCATACTATGCTTAGGGCTGTTTTGAGAATAACCTGAAAATGTGGGAAGAATGCTTGCCTCATATTGAATTTGTTTATAATTGTTCGCTGCATTCTACAACTAAGGTTTGCCCTTTTGCAGTTGTGTATGGTTTCTTACCTCGGGCACCTATTGATTTGTTGCCTCTTCCATCTTCAGAGAAGGTTAATATTTATGCTAAACAATGTGCGGATTTGATTTTAAAAATTTATGAGTTAACTACAGAAAACTCGAGTGTATGAATGCTAAATATAAACTTGTTGGAGATAAGGGTAGAAAACATGTTGTCTTTGCACCTGGAGATCTTTTGGGTTACATTTGCGTAAGGATAGTTTTCCTGATTTGCGCAAATAAAAGCTAGTGCCACGTGGTGATGGTGCTTTTATGGTGTTAGAGAAAATAAATGCTAATACATATAAACTTGAGTTGCATGTAGATTTTGGGGTTAGTTCCACTTTTAATATTGCAGACTTGAAGCCTTATTTGGGTGAGGAAGATGATATTCTATCGAGGACGACTTCATTTCAAGAAGGTGAGGATGATGAGGACATCAATCCCATTGTTACATCCACAGCCCTGCAGCTATACATACTGGACCAATTACTAGAGCTCGCGCACGCCAATTAAATTACCAGGTGCTTTCGTTTCTTGGTAACAATTCCAATGTTCATGAGAACATGGTGATACCTAAAATAGATACATATATGTTGATCACTAAAGAAGGGCCTTGCATGGACAAGAGGGATGAACACTCGAGCAGGATCAAGCATGGAGATGAAGGCGCACGCGAAGGGAACCAGAACAGCGTTTCTAGTGTAGATTTCAGCACTTTGAAGCCCCCATGATGACATACAATAACATGGACGAAATATTCAAGATGTCTATTCATAATATTCGTCCATAGCTTATTATAGGTGATGCATCACCTTATCTTTGGGCCAGGCCCATGTAATTTCAAAATACGACATCATAGGGTGGTTTTAGAGTTTGTATTGTAGGGAAAACGACTCAGGAGGTGTTTTAATCCCACCTTGCCAAGGGTGGACTAAATCCCCTCCTTTCCCCCCTATAAATACAGCCTTAAGGCACCGTTTAGACTTTTATTTTGTTTAGATAACAAGTTCGCCATAGCTGCCACTTTGCGTCGTTCCATTGTGTTCTACGACCAGACCAAGACGTCATAGAACCCCACTTTCATCAATAAAGATTTCCGCTTATATTCGCAATATTCAGATTGCAATTTCAGTTTCTTGCTTGTTCTTTGTTTGCGTGTAGGAAATAGACCTTCGTGGTCGGGTTGATCGTGCTCCAGCGCGGTTAATAACCTCTCGGAATTAGGTTAGCGAATGCCAAGGTGCGACGTCTTCGCACGTTCGTAGTCAGATCATCAAATTCTACTCCAGCGAAAATGAAAGCCACCATCTCATCGAAAGACGGGACACCTTCGCCCCTATCAGGACCCGGAGGGAGTGTACGCTAAGCGTGACATCTTTCATGAAGAGAAGATGAAGCTCTCCGCCGACTTGCCAAGGCAAGCTTGGAGTGGATGGAGGCCAAGACCCAGGCCCGGGTGAATCGTGAGGTGCTCAATCAAGTAAGCAAGATCGCCACCAGTAAGTCGTATCTGCTTCGATGTGTTTTGCATTCCTCAAAGGCTTTCAAGGACCTTCCGATCAGCGCCGTGGATGCCAGCGCCGATTACACCGACCAACCTGACGAGCCAGTCGGGAAGATATTCTGGCATCAGTTCCAGGCGCCCAAGCCCCCGCCGCAACTCAAAAACCAAATGATGCACTTGGAAGAACTGTTTCGGGCGGCGCATCCTGTTATGGAGGACCTCTGCATCAACCTCTAGCCATCAAGGCCAATGCTCAATGGCAGGTTGCGCGAGCGTCGGTGTCAAAACCGGCGGATCTCGGGTAGGGGGTCCCGAGCTGTGAGACTAGGATCGATGGTAACAAAGGGACGAAGGAGACGATGTTTACCAAGGTTCGGGCCCTCCTATGGAGGTAAAACCCTACGTCCTGCTTGATTATATTGATGATATGGAGGTTACAAAGTTGATCTACCTCGAGATCGACTAGCTAAAACCCTAGATGAGTTTCTGTGTCGTATGATCTAAAACCCTCTGGCTTATATAGACACCAGGCGCCATTTGGGTTACATATGGTCGGTTGCCCACCGGAGGGAAAAAACATGCCTAAACTACCATCTTCAACTTGATGGACACGCCACAGCTCCTGAGGTCTCCTCCTTGATGACAAGGCCTTCGATTAAACTCATCCTCAGCGAGCGGCCCATTAGCCTGACATATGAGAAATAGGTCGGCAGTTCGAGGACCCCTTAATCCCGGACTCCCTCAGTAGCCCCCGGACTAGCCTCCAACGCCGAGGTATATCCGGAAAATATTATGTGTCGAAGTCTTCGGCTTGCGAGGTGAGTCCCTCAACCTCTTATGGCTTGGCAACCATCCCGTCATCGGAGAATCCTCGATTGCGGAGAACTCGCGGGACCCAATATAATAACCTTCAGCGCTTCTCGATCCTTGTGCGCCGAGGGGAGACGAGCGTCCCGGCGGCTTTTTACAAGACTACCCCTCCCGCAAGGGAGGCACCACTGTATTTAAACAAGTTAAATTGCGGTCCGGGTCACAGCTTCCTCTTCTTCCCCGTTTAGAGAAAAACTTCAAGCGAGAGACCCTCACAAAATCATGGCGAGCGCCCCCAGCTCTTCCTCGTGCCCTTACGGCTCCCGTCCTGGGGATTGGACGGGTTGCTCTATATCCCTCCTCCGGTTGCGTGACCTCGAGACCCAAGGGTATCTTGCTTCCTCAGATCTGGCGGCAACTCGCGCCGGCTTGACTTCCTTTGACGACGAAGCTTTCGCGGAGAACTTCCCCAATCCCAACCAGGGCGAGCGGGTATGCTTTGTACCCTTCCTCTTACGAGGCCTAGGGTTCCCCATTCATCCTTTCCTCAGGGGGTTACTGGAGTTCTATGGGATCCAGCTCCATCATCTTACCCCCGGATCCATTCTGCACATTTCGGGCTTTGTCGCTCTCTGTGAAATGTTCTTGGGATGCGAGGCGCACTTCGAATTATGGAGGAAGTACTTATGCCTCGTCCCCCGAACTCGGGGTGAGACAATTCGGGAAATCGGAGGAGCCGAAGTATGTCGCATAGCGGGAACAGGATACCCAGTGGGGACACCAAAGAAGGAATCCGAAGAGTGGTCTTCGGAGTGGTTCTACATCGAGGACTTCCCCCTATTCGATCCAGCTCAGAGGGGCTTGCCCGAATACTCCGACGGTCCTCCAAATAAAAAGTATAATTGGCGACCGAGGAGTTCATCTCAACAGGACAGTGCCGAAGTTCGACGCTTGGCCGCCCACGTAAGGATACTGGCTCATCACAAGCTGACAATGATTGACGTGATGGCCGCCGCCATCTCCCGATGCATTCAACCTCTTCAACAAAGGATACATCCTCTGTGGTAATACAACGGAACGAGTGACACCACTCGCTCCCGACGGCTGGGCCCTGCCAATCAGGTGGCCTTGGCAGCAGCACTTGCCGACTTGTACAAAGGAGAAAAAGAAGATTTTGTTCAGTTGCAGGTTAAGGAGGGCTACTCGAGTTACAACCCTATTGAATGGGTAAGCCCTTCAACTCTGCGTCTTGAGTTCAGGCATTTATTTGCCCTTTTTTACTAACGCTTTCAATCTGCGCAAACATGAATGGTGGAGCTTTGCTGAGACAATCAACTATCCGGCCCCCCAACCAGAGAACTACTCCCGCAACGATGATCCAGGTTTCCATGACGATCCGGAGTTGTCACTGGGGTATGAAGACTGGGTCTTTTACCAGGAGAGCCTTGATCGATCCAAGGTGGCCATCATAACTGATCACCCCGAACCACTCCCCTCCTTCACTGTGGGCAAGAAGAAAAATTCTACCCGCAAAAGGCAGACGCCCTTCGTCGACCCAAACATACCGGCTCCCACTCCCAAGCGCCGTCGGTCCTCGCGACGAACGTCGGCTACAGCAGCAATGCCCGAGCCGGGCGCCAACAGGAGTCCCTCATGTGAGCCGGTCGTGGAGACGGTGCCGAACACTCGATCAACCCAAAGGTACTTTGTTCAGTAGCTTAACCTATTATTGTTATGATCGGTAGGATCTTACAGAAGATCTTATGTTGAATTACTTGACTTACTCAGGAGGAGAGTACAGCCCTCCTCTGCCGAAGACATTGCCAGGACACCCAGCAATACACATGAATCATGATTTTCTGCTCACGCCAAACCCGCCGCGGAGGCCCCCATGGTCAATCTGACCCCCAAAGATTCTGGGGACGAGGTATCAGTCACTAAATCTGAAGCAGGGAGCACGATGAAACATCGGCGGCGGCGAGGAATCCTGCACGACCCGGTGTTTTCCGAACAAGAGTTCAATGCTCTAGCTCGGCGGACGCACACCTTGGAGGTGCCCGAGCCGGGTTCGGCGAAGCTGTGAAACTGATATCGTCTGGCCTGAAGGTAAGTGATTAAAAATCCAGACATAAATGTAAACCCAGTAGCCCCCGAGCCTTGATTTGGTTGGGACGACTGAATTAAGGATCCGCACATTGCTTGCATGCATGATGCAGGCCTCAAGGCAGCAGAACGAGCAATTGGCCAATGAATTGGCAGCGAGCCGAACACAGGTGGAAACCGTGAAGGCCGAGCTTGAACAACTGAAGAAGTTTACCCGGGAGGCGCATGGTGAGTATAACTATTCTGCTAATCTTAGCGTATAATCCCATGCTGACGCGATGGTACTTTTAGCAGCTGAATCAATAGGGCAATTGCAAAAAGATTTGGATGCAGCCCTAGACTCCCAGAGGTATGCAGAATCCCAGTATGAGGCTGGCTACCTTTCGCTGCAGCGAAACCTGGAGGAGAAGAAACGCCTCCAGGTGGAAAACAAACAGCAGGCCGAAGATATTGAGAGTTTAAAGACTCAACTGGCCCATGCCCAAGAAGAGAACCAGAAACTACAAAGGGGCATGTTCGGTAAGTTTTGATTATAACGTCGAAAGGTATCACCCCTTCATAAGGTGTAATGGACATGCTTTTTCTCATGTATAGGTCTCCTGACCGGGCGGCCTGAAGAAGAGATCGGCTCCTTCCGGGGGAACCTCCTGAAGGAACTGTCCGTCGTGCATGAGCGGGCTCGGAAGGCTATGAGGGGCGTGATAAAAGCGCTATGGCCTGCCGAGCAGCCTCCGGAAAGGATGGCCGAATTAACCGATCGGTTCAAAGAAGCCCGGAGTCGGTTCGAGCTATGGAAGACATCGGCCTGCCGGGAGGGAGCACGAGAAGCGTGGGCAATGATCCAGACCCGTTATACCGGTCTTAACCCCGAGCATATGGCTAGGGTTGGGCCAGTAGGACCTGATGGGCAAGAAGTGCCACTTCACTTGGTGTACGACCAAGTGATGCCTGCTGCTCGTCTCTTGCAGGAGGATTGCACCCTGGATGCCATAATAGACAATCTTGACTAGCAGCCAGATGTGTGATTCTATGTATCTATGTACTTTAAATCAAAAAGTTGCTCCATCTGTGTTGTAAACTTTGTCTTAACCAGCCATCGGCTTCGACCTCCCATGCAGAGAGCTCGGGAGTGTTCTGTATAAAATATCCCTTGATTAAGAGGGAATTCTTTCGAGGAGCCAGGCAATCCGGCCATTTGGTACGAACAGACAGAAGGCGCAGAGGGAGACATGTTATATTACTGCTTAGCATAAGAAACATCTTCCAAAGAAAATAGTACGTCTATCGGTGCCTTCCTTTAGGTTGCTACATAAATCGTAGATAATAGGGCCGCATACTGATAGTATGCGACTAATGGCTTTATTGAGAAAACCGCGTGATGTTAATAACAACCATAATTTTATTTGCTGCTTCCATCGTAGCCGACCAATTTTCTGCTAAAGATAGCTAGCTTTTGGCTTCACCCGTCTGAGGTACATATCCGGATGACCCGGCCGTAACAATCGCAGAGGTGCTCCCTTTACTCTCTAGCCGAACAATCGGGAACGTAGCAAGTAAACACAGGAGCGAGGCAACCCAGCTTGGCAAAAATCTTAGTTCGAATTGATGCATATGATGGCTTTACAATCGACAAAGGAAACATTCATGCATGATAAATTCAACAGATGCTTAAAAGAAAAAACTCATAGGCTTCGAGAAGAAGCCCCAGGTGTTATATTCGGATTTTACATTTGACGATGTATGCTGAATATCTAAACACTAGCTCGGGTTAGCCGAACACAAACTTGGGGAGAGAAAGGTCCTGGCCTGCCAGAAATTAAGGTGGAAGGGAAGGAAAAATGAAAATAAGAGAGAAAAAAGAAAAGGGGAGGGTAAAGAGAATGACGACACTGGTGTAGTCGTAGAAGCGCCGAAGACGAGCTACGTTCCATGGGTTTGGTTCGAGGTGGTTGTCTGCCGGGCTTCGAAGACGATAAGCCCCCCCTGTGAGGACTTCGTTGATTATGAAGGGGCCCTCCCATTTGGGATTGAGCTTATGCTTCTGCTTCTTGGGGAGCCGTAAGACGAGTTCACCCACGTTATATGCTTTCGCCCTAACCTCCCTGCTCTGGTAACGCCAGGCCTGCTATTGATAAAAAGTAGAGCGAGCCCGAGCTATGTCGCGCTCTCCTTCCAAGGCGTCCAAGTCATCCTGCCAATCTAGCTCAGCCTCCTTTTCTTCGTACATGCGCACCCTTGGTGCATCGTGAATAATATCAGAAGGAAGGACCACTTCTGCCCCGTAGACCATGAAGACCGGTGTGTATCCCGTTGATCGATTCGGGGTGGTACGCAGACCCCACAGAACGGAATCAAGTTCCTCCACCCAATGGCAGTCGGACTCATGAAGAGATCGGACCAAACATGGCTTAATACCACTCATAATGAGGCCGTTGGCTCGTTCGACCTGTCCATTGGTCTGCGGGTGATACACCGATGCGTAATCGAGCTTAATGCCCATTTTTGCGCACCAGTCTTTTACTTCCTGGGCGATGAAGTTGGATCCATTGTGCGTTATTATACTGTGCGGGACACCGTAACGGTGTACCACACCAGATATAAAGTCGATTACTGGTCCGAACTTGGCTGATTTGACAGGTTTTGCTTCGATCCATTTGGTGAACTTGTCCACCATGACCAGTAGGTATTAATTTTTCTTGGTCCCCCCTTTAAGTGGTCCGACCATGTCCAGCCCCCAGACCGCAAAAGGCCAAGTGATCGGGACAGTCCGAAGAGCCGTTGGGGGCATGTGACTTTGATTTGCAAAAAGTTGGCATCCTACGCAATATTGGACCAGCGACTGGGCATCCGCTCGAGCGGTGGGCCAGAAGAATCCAGCTCGGAAGGCCTTGCTTACTAAGGCCCTTGCGGCGGCGTGGTGGCCGCCCATTCCTGCGTGGATTTCAGCCAAAAGCTGCTTTCCCTCTTCCTCAGATATGCACCATTGGAGTACCCCGGTGGTGCTTTTCTTGTATAACTCACCCTCGTGGACCTTATAGGCCTTGGATCGCCGAATTATGCGTCTCGCCTCTGTCTGGTCATCGGGGAGCTCTCGGCGAAGAAGGTAGGCGAGGAAGGGCTCGGTCCATGGCGCGATTATTGCCATGACCTCATGAGCCGAAGGTGTTTCGTCCATTATGGAGCCGCCGATGATTTGATCGTCTGGTTCGTTTGTAGGGTGGACAACCTTTTCCGTGCTGATGGATCCGGCGCCCTTATTGTCGTCCTGCCAGACGACCGATGGCTTGAAGAGCCGTTCAAGAAAGGTGTTTTTTGGGACGGGGTCGCGTTTGGCACCCATGCGGGCCAACATATCAGCGGCCTGGTTGTTGTCTCTAGCGACATGATGGAATTCCAGCCCCTCAAACCGTGCGGATATTTTAAGGATGGCGTTTCTATATGACGCCATCTTCGGGTTTTTGGCGTCGAACTCGCCGTTGATTTGGGAGATGGCCAAGTTAGAGTCTCCCCGTACTTCCAGCCGTTGTATACCCATGGAGGCTGCCATCCGAAGACCATGCAAAAGTGCTTCGTACTCGGCTGCATTGTTGGAATCGGCATACATGATTTGCAGCACGTATCGAACGTTGTCGCCTATGGGGGGTGTGAGGATAACTCCAGCCCCCAGTCCGGCCAGTGTCTTGGATCCGTCGAAGTACATCGTCCAATGGGAGTACGTACTATATTCCCTGGGGAGCTCGGCCTCCGTCCATTCGGCTAGGAAATCTGCCAACACCTGAGATTTAATAGCTCGTCGTGGCTTATAGGCGATTTCGAAAGGAAGGAGTTCGATGGCCCATTTGGCTATGCGGCCGGTGGCGTCCCTGTTATTGATTATATCATTCAGGGGTACTTCAGAGGCCACCGTGACCGAACACTCTTGAAAGTAGTGTCTTAGTTTTCGCGATGCCATAAATACTGTATAGGTTATCTTCTGGTAATGCGGGTATCTGGACTTGCATTGCGTTAGCACTTCTGACACATAATAGACCGGTTTTTCTATCCGGAATTTGTGACCCTCCTCCTCTCGTTCGACGACAAGTACTGCGCTAACCACTTGGTTGGTGGCCGATATGTATAATAACATTGGTTCACCGGCGCCTGGTGCTGTGAGTATGGGTTGCTTGCCAGCAGTGTTTTAATTTCCTCTAATGCGGCAGCTGCTTCATCAGTCCATACGAAATTGTTGGTCCGTTTCAGCAACCTGTAGACCGGTAGAGCCTTTTCACCGAGACGGGAGATAAAGCAACTTAATGCTGCCACACAACCCGCTAGTTTTTGGACATGCTTGAGCTCTGTGGGAATTGCAAGCTCCGATAAGGCGCGGATCTTAGCCGGATTCGCTTCTATTCCTCTGTGGGAAACAATGAATCCGAGCAGTTTACCAACAGGGACTCCGAAGACACATTTCTCCCGATTGAGTCGTATATCGTACTCGCGTAAGCTGGCAAAGGTTTGCCTTCGGTCGTCGATCAGCTGGCTGACATGTTTGGTTTTAATGACCACATCGTCCACATATGCTTCGACTGTTTTGCCAACCTGTTTTTCGAGGCAGGTCTGGATCATACGCTGGTATGTAGCTCCAGCGTTCTTTAGCCCAAAGGGCATTGTGTTGAAATAGAATGGCCCGTATGGGGTGATGATTGCGGTTGCAGCTTGATCGGATTCCTTCATTCTGATCTGATGGTATCCGGAATAAGCGTCGAGGAAACACAGCGAGTCGTGTTCGGCTGTGGCGTCAATAATCTGGTCTATGCGTGGTAGGGGGAAAGGGTCCTTGGGGCAGGCCTTGTTAAGGTCTTTAAAGTCGACGCACAGCCGCCAGGATTTATCTTTCTTTGGTACCATTACCAGGTTTGCCAGCCATACGGGGTGTTTGATCTCTCGTATGAATCCGGCCTCTAGCAACTTGGCTAATTCTTGACCCATAGCTTGACGTTTGGGCTCGGAAAAGCAGCGCAGAGTCTGTTTAACGGGCTTAAAGCCTGGGATTATATTCAGACTGTGTTCTGCCAGCCGTCGTGGGATTCCTGGCATATCAGAGGGATGCCAGGCGAAGATGTCCCAATTTTCTCGTAAAAATGCTCGCAGCGCCTCGTCCACCGTGGGGTCCAGCTGAGCTCCGATGGACGCTATTTTATTAGGGTCCGTCGGGTGTACCTGGAATTTAATGATTTCCTTTGCAGGCTTAAAGGACGTGGGTTTGGGCCTTTTACTAAGGATCACATTGTCCTTGTCCACTGTTGACCGGAGTGCGGTCAACTCCTCTGCAGCAAAGGTCTCGGCTAGCGCCTTGAGGGCGAGTGCTGCCATTTTGTTTTCGGCCCGAAGGGCTATGCTCGGATCACTGGCGATTGTGATTACCCCACCTGGGCCTGGCATCTTGAGCTTCATATACCCGTAATGGGGTATAGCCTGGAACTTTGTGAAGGCGTCGCGCCCTAACAGTGCGTGGTAGCCACTGGGGAAGGGCGCGATATGGAAGTGAAGCTCTTCGGATCGGTAGTTGTCGGGTGTGCCGAATACCACGTCAAGGGTGACACGTCCCGAACAACGCGCCTCTTTCCCAGGGATGATCCCTCAGAAGGTTGTGTTGCTATGCTCGATGCGATTTCGATCGAACTGCATTTTTTCCAGGGTGTCTTCGTAGATGAGGTTTAATCCACTGCCACCGTCCATTAGCACTTTCTGTAGCCTGAAACCATCGACGATAGGGTTTAGGACCAGTGCGGCCGGTGCGTGACCGGGGCGGATGGTTGGTTGGTCAGTATCTCCGAAGGTGATTGATGTGTCTGCCCATGGGCTTGCTGCCGCTACATGGTAGACCTGTTCGAGTTCTTTAAGAGCTCTCTTTCTCATGTTCCTAGAGGGGAACGTTTCGTAGATCGTCAGGACTTCCGCATTGTACTCTCGTGGCATTGTGCGGCGCCTGTTCAGCGGTTGGTCCTGGAGAATGACTTCTCCACTTTTGGCGATCTGCCTGACGACCCAGCAAGCTCTAAGGCTGTGAGTCAGGTTTGTGTTCAGCAATACAGAATGTTTAGGGCATGGTTTGTCCAATAGTCCATCAAGGACGGTTCTGGCCCCCATAGGGGTTCTATTTCTCTTTTCGGCGGGTTCATGTTCGGCTAGCCGCTTTGGGGGTATCCTCTTTTTCCGATCTCCTATAGAGTGTTCGGTAAAGTCTGGTTCCGCGAGTAGCCGTTCGGCTTGCCAGGTGCTCTCTATGGCACAGTACTTTTGTACCAGGTCCGATAACTCGGTGAAGCTGCGAACGTGCCACCGGGATAGGGCGTTGAGGATCCCTTCATCATGACAATTGCGACTGAATGTTGCGATTACCTCCTGGTCACTAGATCCCAGTACCCTGTCTCTAACGAGGAGAAGCCTGGCCCAAAAGTGGTGAACCGACTCCCCCGGTAAGTGTTTGACGTCCCGTGAGTCCAAAGACTTGGACTCTCCTGCGATGCACGAGTGCTCGACTTGGGTGGCGGGTGGGAAATTTTTTGGCTTCGCGCCGCGATGTGAGTCCGGAACAACGAGGTTCGGCGTAGGGCTCGGGTTGCGTGCGAGATCGGGAATCGATCCTGAGCTATCCTTGGAGCGGACTTCCGAGTCTGGGTTATCCGAGGGATCTAGATGATCGGGGACCGGGACATAAACTGTATTTAGTTTCGGTTGTTGGGAGGACAAGCCTTCGGCCGGGCACTCAACGGTGGCGACCAAGTGGGTGACCGAGAGAGAGCAAATCTCCCTGTCATCGGTTTTAAGCCCGATCGGGTCATAGACCGGGGTCTGGTGGCGGTCGCCCTGGCCGAAGGTTCGAATACGATCTAGTAGTTCGTCCAAGGACGAGATGTCGGCTGTGTATACATTGCCGAGGCGCACAGGGCTGACCTGTGGCGCCGAGGTCCCAGGATCGTTCGAAGGCGAATCCAGGTTATGTTCGGTCGCGACGGATCCGGGCGTATCAACGGGGTTGGGCGTGCTAGACGGCCCGAGGGGGGAGGCCACCTTGGAGGCGACACCCGATGCCTCCGACGTCAAAGCGTCGGATTCCACGGGCTCCTCCATGGGGGTTGAGGGCCTCACCCAAAAGAGTTCTCCCTAGGAATCAGCGGCGAACTCTAGGTTCCCGAACCTGATTACTTGACCGGGGAAGAAACTTCTGATCTGGCCGAGAAGGCCAGTCGGATCAGCACGCGGCAGGGCACCGCCACCCGCGGGGGTCCGTGCGGGGATAGTGGCATCCTGGTCACAGACCCCACGGCTTATGCGAAGACGAGCCATCGATTCTTTCGGTGATCACAGCAGAACTCTCAATGAAAGCACCAATGTCGGTGTCAAAACCGGCGGATCTCGGGTAGGGGGTCCCGAGCTGTGAGACTAGGATCGATGGTAACAAAGGGACGAAGGAGACGATGTTTACCTAGGTTCGGGCCCTCCTATGGAGGTAAAACCCTACGTCATGCTTGATTATATTGATGATATGGAGGTTACAAAGTTGATCTACCTCGAGATCGACTAGCTAAAACCCTAGATGAGTTTCTGTGTCGTATGATCTAAAACCCTCTGGCTTATATAGTCACCAGGGGCCATTAGGGTTACATATGGTCGGTTGCCCACCGGAGGGAAAAACATGGCTAAACTACTATCTTCAACTTGACGGACATGCCACGGCTCCTGAGGTCTCCTCCTTATGACAAGGCCTTCGATTAATCTCATCCTCAGCGAGCGGCCCATTAGCCCGACCTATGAGAAATAGGTCGGCAGTCCGAGGACCCCTTAATCCCGGACTCCCTCAGCGAGGTCAGCCCCTAGGTCACCAATTGGAAGAGGTCGGCTTGTCTGGAGGGCGCCCAACAAGCATATGCATCAGTGATGGCGCATTACCTGTAACACCTTGGTTTTCGCTCCCTGTTTTTTTTTCCTCGCGGGATTTGACTCCCGTCCTTTTTCTCGGTGTTATCGTATTTCTTTCACTCTTGGGTATATGAAGATGGTCATCCAGCCTTGACTTACCTATCCAACCAGACATTCTCTCCAGTCCAACCTTGCCAACCAAGATCTATCCTCAGGGTTTTACCGTCGAAACCCTACCTTCCGAGCTGCCGGAAGGGAAACCCTAATCCTTCCAGTTACAAAGGAACCCCAATTTCCTTTGATCTGTTGCCTCCCAAACTTTTCCCAGTGATCATCCCACATCTATAAACCCTGGATATGCAAAAATATTGCCAAGTCATTTGCAATATTTTTCATTTATAATTAATTCCTTTTTCTTCCAGTTAAAGGAATTAAATCCAGGAAAATATCTATCCATCTCCAAGGTTCATGAAAACTTGTGGAGATATTCTTTGTGATCATATTGAGCTCCCATAAAAATATTGGCCATAATTAAATAGGAGAAATTGCATTTTCCTATTTAATGCCAATATTGCATTTTGGGCACTTTCTAAAGGAACTACCATTTTGGTAGCCAGGAAAAATCCCAAATAAATTGTGGAGCTTCTCATATCCATATCTTCCCCATTTCCATCAAGAACCCAAGTTCCATAGTTCAAATTTTGAGCACAACATCAATTTGCAAATTCTGTCTAGTTGGGCAATTTGCAAAGGAAGTGCTTGAACCCTTGATCTATTTGAGCTGAAATTTTTCATGGTGATTAACATTGATAAATCACTCATGGAAACAAAAATCAGCTCAATTCATCTATCCAATTTCCCCAGCAATTTTCCCAAGTTCCTGTCCATTTAAAAGCTCTGTGAAGGAAGTACCATTTTGGTGTATCCACATGAGCTTAAATTTGGCCAGTATCTCCATATGTCCAAATCATCACTCTCCACCAAATTTGAGCCAGATCTATCTAGCCATTCTTCCCAGCATCATTATTTCCATTTCTGGCCAGTTTGCAAGTTTGCAAAGGAAGTGCCATCCAGAGCAATCTATTGGTGCTGAATTTTGGTAAGGATGGTCACCCTAGTGAGATATCACCCTCTGCCAAAGACCAGGCCAAGAGCAGCACTGTGGTGGCCACACCACATGTCAAACACTTGCTGGTTAGCACCTAAGTCAGCTCTCACCTATCATCTCCTGCCCCCACTTCCCTCCAAAACCTCTCTGGTCAACTCAGCGAAGCAAGGAGAAGGCCCCAGACACGATTTGGCTGTGAGTGGGGCGTGGCAATGTCGTGGTCACGCGGTGACCACGCGCAGAGCGCGCCAAATCGGTGCACTATGTCCTGGACCCTTCGGGAGTCATCTCTGGCAGGCCGTGGCCTGTCTGCAAGTGCCGGCGGGCTCCCCACCATGCGCTTGAGCCTTCTGGAGTCCTCTCCCCTTCATCTCCTAGCTTCTGGCCTTGCCTGCCGACATCAGATGCTCCACCGGATTACCGCCGCGTCGCCGATCCTCCTGGAACTTCGGCCACCCGCCCCTGCCTTCCAGAGCTCTCCTCCTCGGCTATTTAAGCTCACCTCGAGTCTCCCCACAACCTCCCACTCCTCACAACCGAGCTCCGGAGCTTCTCTCTCTCCCCATGACTGAACCTCCGTCGCTGGTGCTCAGGAAGAAACCGAGCCCCGTGGCCTTCCCGCTCCCCAGCTCACCGCAGCCACCGCATCCCCGGAAGATTCCGCAGCCGTGGCCCTCTCCAATTTCTCCGGGGAAACCCCACCGGTGCAGATCCGGGAAGCTTACGGCTGCCGCAGCCCTGCCCATGGTGGCGGCGACGGGAGCCGTCCCAGGTGACCCCGCGGCCACCCCTGGACTCGGTGCTACGCGCTGGCTCCGGTGAGCCCAGCGGTGGGCCCTCCCAAGGTCGCTAGGCGCCGGCAGCGCTGGCGGCCGAGCCGCCCCTGTCCTCGTTCGGGAGGTTGAAGAAGGCCAGGCAGGAGGAGAGAGATGGATAGGGTGGGCCCCGCCCGTCAGCCTCTTGAGGCCGGGC
Organism: Elymus sibiricus; assembly: GCA_039707655.1. Taxonomy (NCBI): domain Eukaryota; kingdom Viridiplantae; phylum Streptophyta; class Magnoliopsida; order Poales; family Poaceae; genus Elymus; species Elymus sibiricus. Next base: position 161,204,265 of record CM077663.1, read on the forward strand.
CCGGTGGAGTAAGTGGAAGCGTACTTCCTAAAGTGCGCTTTTGGTTCATTGAAAGCGTATTTCCTTCTACTGCGGCTAAGTTTGCGTTTTCCTTTTCAGAAAACGTATTTCAGCCGAGTGCGCTTTCGGTTTAGTCCTAGGGGCCTGTCTGTGAATACTTTATTTATAAATTCGTCCCTATACTTCAAACGGCTATATCTTTTTAACCGAGACTCCGATCGAGGTGAAACCAACGCTCACATCTTCATCTCGTCGAGCCCGTTCTTTTGTCATCATTTTCACAATATGTTCACACAGTGAAAATGACCATTTTGCCCTTGCCCTTCTATCAGCCCCCTCCGAGAGAGAACAGTTTCCGGCGTATCGTTACGCGGCTTCACCGCACTTCTCCCGGAGTGTTTCTTCGACCCCAGGCAAGCCGACCATCTGATATATGCCCTAAAGCATTGCTCTGTGTTATTATTGCGTGTTTAAGTAATGATATGCTTGTGCTAGAAATAATTAAACCTTTGTTAGTTTGCACTTACTGTTTACATTACTTGCATAGTTTGCTAGGTAGTTTACTTAAGTGCATAGTTGTTGCCACTTCAACTTGTTGTGATATATAACCATACTTGTTAAGTGATGGCTAAAGCTAAACCTAGCCGGTTGATCTAGAGTCACCTGTCCGGGCTTATCCGTGCAGCCACATTTGCCGGTATGGGACGACCTTGACTTGGTCTAATCACGTGCTCTTTCACCGGTACCTCCAGACAGGGAAGGTTATGCGCGCGCGCTACCCTGGCCCGATAGGCGGCGATAACCTTGTGAGCCCAGTTGAGTTTTGTGTCGGCGTCCCCGTTTGGGATAGTTTAGTTTGGCCACGATGGTGGCAGGTGTCACGAGGTGACACAGGGGCCACCCAGGGCAGGACCTTGGGGAAGGTTGAATGCCGGTGGTATGATGGAAGGGTCACGGGTCAGGCAGGTTTCGTTGGAGCAACGCTGGTCCACCCGAATGGGATCACGAGGTCAGGTGCTCCATGGTGTGGGTAAAGTGCGCAACCTCTGCAGAGTATAAAATCTATTCGAATAGCCGCGTCCACGGTATTGGACAGTCCGTCCAGGCCTCACTAGGTGGTCATTTGTAACAATGATAATAATGATGGAGGAACTTATATTATGCCCGGAAGTACTCAGTGGACCATGGATGTTCTGAGGGTTGTAAGGCAACCCGGAAGAGAGTAAGCTGGATCTAGTTAAGAGTTGGATTGGATCCTGAGATTATTCGGAGTATGGATTACTTACTGGATATGCTTTACTTTACTGTATTTTACAATAATTAATATTGCTAGATAGGTATGCTATGCCATGATAATTAGTATGGCTCTAATAACAAATGCATGCTTGAATGCCATGGATTGCTTTGCTTGGTGTATATGTTAGCTTGGTTTGCTTGCGAGTACATTCAAAAGTACTCAGCGGCCTTTAACATGGCCAGGTTCACATAAGGATCCGTCGTCCGTCGTCAAGGAGCCGGAGCATTCACGAGCTAGGAGAGTAACCCAGTCAGATCCCTGTGGATTGGAGCCGCACCAGAACCATGCTGCCTTAGATAGAGCTTTTCCGCTGCCATCACCTGTTGTAACATATCATGTAAGACTCATATATCCATTAATAGAAATGCTTGTGTTCATGATACTTGTTGTAAACACGCATGCCAGAGTGATTTCCTGGGCTGGTATGCGTGGCGACCGTCTGACTACAGTGGTAATCAGGCGGGAGCATCACATTACCCGAGATCAAGCCACTTGAGATCGCGTTCGGTCCACCGGAGGGAAAGAACCGAAAGCCCGAGCGGTTCTTTGCCGAGGTCCTTGAAGGCACCAAACATACCAAGGCACAGTGCTGGAAGTCCGACCTGTATTTCTAGTAGGTCCCTCGGTATGCCAAGGAATATTTTATAAAGACAAGTTTAACAATATGAATGCATCAATTCGGCTTTTATCCAATGTGTTTATATTCTCCTCCTTTGTGATTGTTTATACATCTGAAAGTGATTGTTTATACATCTGATTGACTTGTAGAAACTACGCGGGGTGTTCTCTTAGCACACACAAATCCTTAGCCGACGTCTCGATACCTTACCGGTGATTGTGTGCTTAGATGAACGAGGCAATCAGACCATAATGGCTTTATCTCTTTCACTTAGTCATAGGATCTCTAAGTTGCGGGGTAGTTGAACTAGCTCCCGGTCTAGTGGTGATTTGATCAGCCGAGGTACCCCACTATTAACACCTCGGTTCTTACAAGAAGAACCCTTCATTTATCATGGTTTAACCACTAACAGCACATTAGTTATAGACTATCTTCAAATTGATTGACCTGTTTGTGCTTATCGTGACAGTCGATTTTTAGCTTTCTCCACTAAGGCACTTAACCATCTAGGCTGGAAGCACAATCACAGTGGTTCTCCCTTTACACTCTTAGCTTGAACAGAGCAGAATGTAAGAGGTAAGCACAGGAGCCGGTCAACCTAATCTTTGGCCAAAATCATGATTCGAAACAGATGCATATAATGCAATATCCAAGACGCTGACCAGACATCGGACTTGAACATGGGCTCATCTATAGATCCGAGCCCTCGGGCCAAAGCCGGACTCTACTGTATGTGGAAGTAAACCACCTCGGTGCAATTATGAAACATAAAACAACATGTAAAAATGTGCAGGTACCGAAAAGAGGTCTGATTATTATTCGTAAGGCTGGGCCTTGCAAGCCGAGCCGTAAGCAGATACACAGAGCATGTTGAAGGAAAAGATAGGCGAGGAGAGAAGTACAGAGTTTTAAATAAGTGGGTCTTGTGGTCCGTTGCTCCCCTGCTGCACATCTGCGCCCCCAAGCTGTTGACCAACCAGTCCTTGTCTATTCCATGGCTGATGCATATGGTCGATCCCCGCGATACTCAATGCACATGAAAGGCAGGGCCACCGAGGAGGTTGGAGCCGTGATCTGGCAGATTGATGTTGCCGAGAAGTTCTTCTGGTGAGCCTTTATATGCCTAAGAGATCACCAGACATCAGTTGTGTTCGGATAATCTGAAATGACACTCCTGGCATTATAAATGTTTTCTCCCCGATTCCCCAAGGAATTTTAAGCGCGAATTTATGTAGCCAAGGTACGTAATCTGCTACCAGATAGTAGGGGCAGGGGAGCACATATCCCTATTTAGGAGGGAACGGGTTCGACCAGCGGCCGTGCGGACGAGTTTGGAAGAGACCGGCAGATCACGCCGAGCTTCCTGTCTTCTCGCTTCCTCGGCCGCCTGGGAATCGGATGCATAAGCCATTGTCTGCTCCTCTATACGGAGGGAGCATTCCGTGTTGTCGTTGATTGTAGTCACCCTGTTGGACCCCGTCATTTTAAGCTTAAGGTATGCATAGTGCGGCACCGCATTAAAGCGGGTGTATGCACTACGACCAAGCAATGCATAGTAGCCGCTGCGAAAAGGGACTATATAAAAAAATAAGTCCTCACAGCGGAAGTTGTCGGGGGAGCTGAAAACAACTTGTAATGTTGTAGTGCCCATGCATTGGGCCTCCATGCCGGGTAATTCTCCCTTCAACGTGGTTTTACTGGGTTTGATTCTTGACGACTCAATACCCATTTTCCGAATTGTATCCACATGTGTCAGGTTCAGACTACTTCTGCGTCCATAAGGACGCGGGTGAGGTGAAACCCATCGACAATGGGGTCTACAACAAGGGTGGCGGACCCACCTTGACGGATACTGGTCAGATGGTCTTTCTTATCGAAAGTGATTGGGCATGCCATGTAAGGGGTACGCCTCGAGGCTACAAGCTCTAAGGCATAGACGTCCCAAAGTGCACGTTTTCTCTCCTTTTGAGGGATGTGCGTGACATAGATCATGTTCACTTCCTTTTAATTAGGAACCGATTCGCCCTCCTGTTACTTGGGAGCTGTGTTGGGATATTCCTCGAAGAGGAGAGGAGATGCAATACAGTAGAGATAAGTATTTATCTTAGAGAGAACCATGGTTATCGAACCAATAGGAGATGCAAGCAAATTCCTTTCAACAACACCTACACACACAAAACCAAACACTAGCACCCAACGCGGGCAAGAGGGTTGTGAAGCCCCTTGAACTCTTTACTTGCAAGGATTAAATCTTGATAGAATAGATAATGTAAAAGAAAAAATAAATAAAAATAAATAATATGCAGCAAGGTAATTTAGATGTTTTTTGTTTTTATGTTTAAATAGACCTGGGGGGCATAGTGTTCGCTAGAGGCTTTTGTCTCGAAAGTAGCATACGGTGGGTAGACAAATTAATGTTGGGCAATTGATAGAATAGGGCATAGTTATGACATGTTATTCACGGCAATAATCATGTATATAGGCATCACGTCCATAAACAAGTAGACCGAAATGATTCTAAATATAGTACTATTACTTCACTAATCGACCGCTATCCAGCATGCATCTATGGAATTAAGTTCATGACAAACGAAGTAATGCTTGGAGCAAGATGACATGATGTAGACAAAATAAGACAAGCAATATGTTCAGATCCCGTCATTTCATCCTTAATGGTAAAAATAAAAATACGTTCCTTGACCCCTTCTGTCACGAGGATAGAGCACCACAAGATTGAACCCATTACAACACACCACTCCCACTGAAGATAAATCAACCTAGTTGGCCAAACCAAACCGATAGATCGGAGAGAAATACAAAGCTATAAGATCATGCATATTGAAATTCAGAGAAGACTCAATAACTTTTCATGAATAATCTGATCATAAACCCACAACTCTTCGGATCCCAACAAACACACCGCAAAAGAAGATTACATCGAATATATCACCGTGAAGATCGCGATGAACTTTGTATTGATGATCAAAGAGAGAGAAGAAGCCATCTAGGTACTCACTATGGACCTGTAGGTCTATGGCGGACTACTCACATATCATCATGGAGGCAACAAGGTTCTTGTAGATGGCCTCCATGATCGATTCCCCCTCCGACAGATCATCAGAAAAGGTCTCCAGATGGCGTCCCATCGGAACAGAGGCTTGCCACGACGGAAAAAGTGTTTCGGGTGGCTCTTTGTTGGTTTCCTAATATTTGAGAATTTATAGAAGTGGAATTAGGTCAAACGGAGTGTGGGGACCCCGACTCATAAGTCGTGATCACCGAATGCACGTGCAAAGTGATCCCAGAGATCAATGCTCAATGAACACAGAGAAGCTAAATAACAAGAGTCTTACATCCATACATACCATCTTACACAAATAATGACCATGATGGTCAAGTCTTACATAGATAGGGCCATGAAGGCCAAGCAACAGACATAAGCTCGCAATGGAAACCTTGAAAGATAGCGTAGGCCCATGCCATCTGCCTTAACCCTACATGCATTCTGACTGGGATGCGTCTAATTCTCATGTTCTTCCACAACGAATTCTTCACCATATTCTTATTCTTCCATGCATGGCCAATTAAATAAGCACTGCGAAGCCAATGATTACTTTGAATGTACTCGCAAGCAACCCATGTTTTTGGAACAAGGTATAACACTGCATGGTACAAAAGTAAGTAGGTAATTTTGCAGAAAGCTAATTTTGTGCGATCATATGTCCTATCAACATGTAAGAACTTCCATCATGAGGTTTCGAGTATCCATATGAACAGGTTACATATATCAATATGAATAAGGGTTGAACATCTCATGTTCATTCATCATGTCAAGACCTCTGACTTAACTCACATATTTCTTTCCAAGACACTCACACGAATTTTTCAAAACATCTGGACGTAGTTTAAGCAAAACCACACAACTGTCCTTGACCCCCACGGCTATTCGAATAGTTTTACACTCTGCAGAGGGTGCACACTTTACCCACAAGACTCGGGAAACTTCCGTGTTAAGCCATGACTCGTGGTATATCACATACCCGAGGTTAGTACCCGAACATTGCCTTTCCCCCGACGACACTAAACAAAGAGTCCACTCGTTGGCACACAGCCCGCATGATGTACATCACAAGTATCATCCATGAAGGGACCAACGGTGTGCCCGGTGTCTGTGAAAACAGCCCATGGTCGTCCTATCAGCCACGGCCCCGTATCGAGAGTGACCACGTCACTCCCGCCAGAAGTAATGCGGGATCTCTGCTAGCGTCGACCAAGGTAATCAACAAAGCCCCGTCCCATAAGGGGTATCATGGTTGTACATGTAAGGTTGGGACGATCAACAAATCTTAAATCTAATCCGTTTTAGAAAACCATACACTCACTTGACTCAGTACACCACTTCTTTGTCAAGTGGTTACCTAGCTCATCATCATCTCCCTCGGACATTGGTGGCACCCAGCGGGGGTTTTGAAAAGTCCTTGAAACACTTTTGTTTCCATTACCGTGCATATTCTTGTCCCATTTTGCGTAGCATCTACTTAGCAACCTATCTACTTCCCACCCACACAACTCTAAGCGAGAGGTAGAGTCATGTCATGCAAGTATCAACGAGGAAAGTAACGGAGGCAACCCATAAAGGTGGTCACCATAAACACCATTATTCGGATGCATCAATATCAAATGCTATATGACATGCATAAAAGGGTTCTTAGACATGGTCAAAGGGCTGCTTGCCTAGCACAACAAAGTCCTCGGGGTCTTGAAATGCCTCTGGTCTAGCTCCTTCGTCAACTTCGTAATCTAACGTCCCAAGTAACGGGCATACAAGAAGACAATAGCACAAAACAGGAAAACAAAAGCACTCAGAAAAATGCCAATCATTTTTGTAAAATACTACAGTGAAAACTAAAAATATCAAAATTATTAGTTTCTGGTTTTGAAATGCCAAAAGTGGTGAAAGTCATTTTAGAAGTGGTTTTGAATATTCAAAACAAGGTTTTAAATAAAACCAGTACATAAACTATTTTCAAAAAGTTGCACAAGTGGCATTATTAAATAGGTGGTATTTTTACAAGAATTATAATTTTGAATTCACTAGATTTGGGAAAATATTCATTGGTGTGGAAATTTTGGAAATAATGCTAGAAAAGAAAAAGAAAAAGGGGCACTGTGCCCCCGGGCCAGATCTGGTCGCGGCTGGGCCGGCCCAGAGGCTAGACAGCCCAGGCAAGCCAGGAGCGCATGCGCCGCCAGGTTTCAAACCTGACGGGCGGGGCCCGGTGACAGAGAGAGAAAGAGAGAGAGAGGGAGCGAGAGAGAGAGAGAGAGAGAGAGAGAGAGAGAGACGCGGGAGATATATATGGGAGGCTGACGGGCAGGCCCCCCTCACCAGGGTCGTCGTCAAGCTCCCATCCAGGCAGGACGGTGAGCTCACCGGCGAGGCTCAGGGGCATGATGAGGGAAGGTGAGGACTGGAACGGCTTCAGGAGGTTGCCACAGTTCGAGGGGAAGTCTAGGGAGTCGCTGGGGTGGCCGGAGTCGCCGGCGACGAAGAGGTCGTGACGGAGGGAATTCGGGCGAGCTCCAAGTCCATGATTCCTGCGGCAATCCACGGGGGAGAGACAGGGAAACACATCAGAGGAGTGAGGGAAGTCCAGAGGGGAAGAAAGGAACGCCGGAAGGGGGCTATACCCAAAGATCACCGGCGAGCTGATGCAGCAGACTTCAAGCTCGATGTCGAGCTCGAGGGCTCGTGGGGAGGAATGGGGATTACAGGGGTGCGATTGTGGGCTGGAGAGAGAAACCAGAGGGGAGAGAGAGCTCAGGGAGGGCCTTATATAGAAGGGCAAGGGGTGCACCATGGACCCATGCACCGGCGAGGTTGTGGTGACCACCAGAGGGCATGGGAGCTCACGGGGGCTCGTCTGGGCTGTTTCTGGGGGTGGTCTACGACCAGGGGGGAGAGGAGTGAGAGCGGGGCAACGCACGCGTGTGAGGCCCATGGTTGGCTGAGAGGGGCGGCATCGGGCACCCGCGGGAGAGGGGTGAGAGAGAGAGGGAGAGGCGGCTCCCGACACGGTGGCATGTCGCGGATGCTGAGGCGCCTCGACTGGCGCAAGGGAGAGGCTCGAGGTGGCCAGGGTTTGGGCAGGGCGCGAGGTCAAACCTTTGCATGTGCTGTAGCACGCTCCAGAGCGCTTCTTTGGACAGCATGATGATGCTTCTGGCGCGCTCTGGCGCGTCCTCGTGTGTCCAACGGCTACACATGGTTTAAACTAGAGGGAAAAGAGCATTGGATGCTCTGGAGTTTGCCCGGAGGGTAAGAGAGTTGGGGGAAGGGGAGGAAAGTGGCTGTCCAAAGAGGGAAATGGGGGTCTTACCCCATGCAATCATGCTCCTGGGCACCATAAATTTTTACTGGAGGTGGGGAGGGGCTGCATGGTGCTGTGGTAAAAATATGGGGTGAAGGAGAATAGTCAAAGTGGTCAAAACCTAGTTTTTACCAAATCACCAGAAGGTGTTTGCTGCTGGTTTGGGCTAGTAAAAGGACTCCACTTGCCGTGAGATTTACCAGGATCAAATAGAAGATAAAAATGAGATTGATAACCAAGTTTGAGCTCATTTGAGGAAAGTTGACAAACAAACATTGTAAACCCTAGAAATGAGCTGAAACTGATTTTCTTAGATCCAATCATGCTAATCTATTCTCCTTAATGCTTCACTTGGTGTGGTGGCATTATATGGGGGTTAGAGCATTCCCACAAGGTTTTAGATCAATTGGAGAAAGTTGGCAATGTAGATTTGATCAAATTTGGATCCGGACAGAGAGGGTTTTGGGGCACTTTTGTGGACCAATACATATGGGATTGAGATGAAACTCTGCAAGGTCAACACATATAGCACGTGTGACTTGGTAGAATTTTCCTGGATTTATTTGAGAATATTTCTTATAGAAATATTTCAAAATCTTCAAATAGGCAGAAAGGGTTTTGGAGGTTTTTGTCCAATATTCTGAACATGACCATGTGTTGAAACTCTTATATATGGAGAATATATGTCCACTTAGTTTCCCTAAATTTTCTCAAATAATTTGAAAGCATAAAAATATTTTTTCCTTATGAAAGACCATTTCTGACCTTAAGGAGAAGCCTTTAAATAAAATATGAAAATAATCTTTAAAAATAATATTTGGTGGTTTTGGGAAGTCTTATATATAGTAGGTCCCACATAAATTAATTGGGGAAGAACAGTGTCCCTAATTTGAGGACTTGTAGTACAAACCTCATTTCAGGGGGTTTTGAAAACCTAAATTGAATAAATTCTTTTTGGCCAAAATAATATTTTAAGTCAACCATTCATATGCACACAAAAAGTTTTAAATGGGTCCAAAATTTATAAACTTATAGCATAGCAAAGTGGTACAAACACAGGGTGTGACAAGCCTACCCCCCTTACAAGAATCTCGTCCCCGAGATTCCTAGGCTAGGTGCTAAAAAGATAAGGGAACTCGGATCTAAGGTGGTCTTCACGCTCCCAGGTTGCTTCTGCTTCCGTGTGGTTGCTCCATTAGACCTTGGAGTACTTGATGGTGCGGCTTCGGGTGCAACGCTTATCTTCATCTAAGATGCGAACTGGTCTCTCGCGATAAGTGAGGTCTGGCTGAAGGTCGATGGCTTGATGATCGATGTCCTTGTAGAGGTCGGGGTGGTTGGGAACTTGGAGAAACTTCCGGAGTTGTGACACGTGGAAAACGTTATGCACATCTGATAGCTCGGAAGGTAGCTCTAGCTGGTAGGCAACTTCTCCTCGTCTTGCGGTGATCTTGAAGGGGCCGATATATCTTGGTGCGAGCTTTTCCTTGATGTGGAAGCGCTTGGTTCCCTTGAGAGGCATGACTCGAAGGTAGACGTGGTCTCCGTTGTTGAAGCTCACTTCTCGGCGGCGGGAATCGGCGTAGCTCTTCTGTCTTGATTTGGCGGTCTCTAGATGCTCTCTGACAAGTTGAACTTGCTCTTATGTTTGCGGAGGATATCTGGTCCAAAGATTAGTCCTTCTCCGGTTTCTGACCAACTGAGGGGAGTGAGGCACTTGTGTCCATACAACACCTCAAACGGTGCCATCTGAAGAGTTGACTGATAGTTGTTGTTGTAAGAGAACTCGGTGAACGGCAGACAGTCTTCCCACTTGGCTCCATACGCTAAGACACAAGCACAAAGCATATCCTCGAGTATCGGCTTTACTCATTCTGTCTGTCCTCCGGTCTGAGGGTGAAAAGCGGTGCTGAAGGATAGATTAGTCCCCAAGGCTTCTTGGAATTGCTTCCAAAACCTTGAGGTAAATTGGGTACCTTGGTCTGACACAATCTCCTTAGGAACTCCGTGAAGGCTCACAATACGCTCGATGTAAAGACTAGCTAGCTTGCTTCCATGATAGGTGGTCTTGACGGGAATGAAGTGAGCTACCTTGGTCAGGTGATCAACAATGACCCAAATAGAATCATGTCCTTTGCTTGAGCTGGGCAATCTGGTGGCGAAGTCCATCCCGACTTTGTCCCACTTCCATTTTTGGCACTTTGAGAGGTTGTAACAGTCCAACGGCTCGTTGATGCTCAACTTTGACTCTCTGGCATATGTCACACTTAGCGACGAAAGTGGCTATTTCTCTCTTCATGACATGCCACCAAAATCTCGCTTTAAGGTCTTGGAACATCTTGGTTCCTCCAGGATGGATGGATTATGGAGTATCAGGAGCTTCATGCAAGATCAAGTTCTTGAGCTCAACTTTGTTGGGTACGCAAATGCGGTTCCCAAACCATACAACTCCTTGTTCATCCACTGAGAATCCCGGGGCCTTGCCTTCCTTGATCTTCCTCTTGATGCCTTCAATACTCTCATGTCCTTTCTGAGCTTCCTCAATATCATCCATCAAGGTAGGCCTTGCTTTGAGGTTGGCTAGGAATCCAGGTGCTACTAGTTCCAAGCCAAAGCTTTCAAGCTCTTCATACAGGGCGGGTAGCCTTTCCTTAATCATAGCATTCAAGGAACAAGCCATTCTACTTAAGGCATCTGCTACCACGTTAGCCTTTCCAGGGTGATATTGAACACTGAGGTCGTAGTCCTTGATCAACTCCAACCATATTCGTTGCCTCATGTTCAACTCTTGTGGTCTATGTATATCTCACATTGCTTCCCAAGAAGGTAATGTCGCCATGTCATCAAGGCATGAACTACTGCTGCCAACTCAAGATCATGAGTAGCGTAATTCGCTTCGTGGCGGCGTAGCTGTCTAGAAAGATATGCCATGACTCTGCCTTCCTGCATCATAACACTTCCAAGCCCGGTTCTCGATGCATCACAATATATCACAAACTCCTTGTGGATATCGGGAGTGGCCAAAACTGGGGTTGTCGTCAATCTGTTCTTGAGTTCCTGGAAACTTTCTTCGCACTTTGGCGTCCATTTGAACTTCTTTTCCTTCTTCAAGAGCTGAGTCATGGGTCTAGCAACGCTCGAGAATCCTTCGACGTACTTGCGGTAATACCCTGCGACTCCGAGGAAGCTCCTGACTTCCTTCACATTGCTTGGGGATTGCCATTCAGTCACGGCTTCAATCATGGCAGGATCCACTGAGAATCCTTCTGTAGTCAACACATGACCCAAGAATCCAACTTTGTGCAGCCAAAATTTGCACTTGCTGAACTTGGCATAAAGCTGGTGTTGTCGAAGCTTATCCAGGGCCAATCTCAAGTGTTGCGCATGCTCTTCTTCAGACTTGGAAAAGATGAGTATGTCAACGATGAAGACAACAACAAACTTGTCCAAGTACTCCATGAAAACTTTGTTCATGAGGTACATGAAGTACGCAGGGGCATTAGTCAACCCAAATGACATGACTGTGTACTCGCACAGGCCATACCGGGTTACGAATGCCGTCTTCGGAATGTCTTGGGGTCTGATCTTCAGTTGGTAGTATCCAGACCTGAGGTCAATCTTGGAGAACACCTTGGCACCATTCAGCTAATCCAACATGTCTTCAATCTTGGGGAGCCGGTACCTGTTCTTGATTATGACTTCATTGAGAGATCGATAATTGACACAACGTCGAATAGTACCATCCCTCTTTTCCACAAACAGAACAGGCGGTCCCCAAGGAGAGGCACTAGGGCGAATGAACCCTTTCCTGAGTTGTTCTGCCAGTTGCTTCTCCAGTTCTGCCAATTCCTCAGATCCCATTCTATAGGGCTTCTAATAGATGGGTCCTGCTCCCGGCATTAGCTCAATGATGAACTCAATGTCACGGTCAGGAGGCATTTCGAGCAGCTCATCAGGAAATACATCAGGGTATTCACATACCACCGGCACTTGGTCCAACTCAATTCCTGATAGACAATTGACCTGAGGTGTTTGAGCGGAGATGGGGTTGGGAACATACTTGACTTCAACTCCTTGGCAATTGGTCATGGTAATAGTCTACTTGGCACAGCCTAACAAGCCTTGGTGCTTGGTTAACCAATCCATGCCTAGGATCACATCCAAGCCTTGCGACTTCAAGATGATAAGGTCTGCTAGGAATTCTATTCCGTTGATAACAATCCCAACTCCTTTACATCCTATCTTAGTTCTCATAACCGATCCTGGGGTTTGTACCAAGATATGACTACCCAGGGGTGTAGGCTTCATACCACTTTCTAGTGCAAACTTTTGGGTAACAAAGGAATGCGAAGCTCCACAATGAAACAGAATGGTTGCTGGGGTTGAGTTGACAAGGAACGTACCCAGTATGACATGACCCTTGCCTTCCATGAAGCGTTCCTTGGTGTGACAAGGGGTTGAGTCTCCCTTGGCTTCCTCAGTGGTGATGTGATTCACACAACCCTTGCCATTGTTGGGCTGGTTGCGGGAGCTTGGTTCCTTGGTGCCGCTCCACGAACTTGACCTTGGTTTGGCACATTGGGGCGCGGTGCATCTGGCTTCTTGTTGGGGCACTGCCTAGAGATGTGTCCTGGCTGACCACATCCAAAGCAAGTGACTTGGCCTGAGCCACTGTTGTTGTTGCCACCATTGTTGTTATTGGGGTTGTTGTAAGCTGGCCTGGGATTGGCATACTGCTGAGGCTGGTAGCTCGGACGAGGTGCAGGAGGTTTAGCCTGCTAAGGCTGATAGGTTGGCTTGGCTGGGGCTGGTTGCCAGGGGCGAGGCTTCTGGTTGCTGGAACTACCCTTGCTGATCATCTTGCGCTTGTGAGTGTCTTCCATGGCACGACGCTTCTCTTCCAGCAGGAGAGCCTTTTTTACTAGGTCGAAGAAGGTCCGGCAGTCATAGACAATGAGTTGATACTGCAGGGCTTGCTGGAGTCCTTCCATGAAGCGTTCCATCTTAGCGGCCGCAGTGTTGACATGTTCTGGGGCATACCTCAATAGCAGGTTGAACTTCTGCATATACTCCTTGACAGAGCCGCTTCCTTGCTTCGGCGCTCGGAATTCTCTCTTCTTGATAGCCATGTTCCCAGAAGGAATTTCGGCCATGCGGAATCCTTCTTTGAAATCAGCCCAGGTGATCACACGGTCGCCTTGCATGACCTTGAATCCATCCCACCAAGCTTTGGCGGTACCTCTGAGGCAGTGAGAGGAATAAAGCACCTTCTCATGATCCTCGTTGCAGTTGACTAGTGCAAGGAGGTTGATGACCCACAAGTATAGGGGATCTATCATAGTCCTTTCGATAAGTAAGAGTGTCAAACCCAACGAGGAGCAGAAGGAAATGACAAGCGGTTTTCAGTAAGGTATTCTCTGCAAGCACTGAAATTATCGGTAACAGATAGTTTTGTGATAAGATAATTCATAACGGGTAGCAAGTAACAAGTGTAGAAAAGGTGCAGCAAGGTGGCCCAATCCTTTTTATAGCAAAGGACAAGCCTGGACAAACTCTTATATAAAGCAAAGCGCTCCCGAGGACACATGGGAATTTCTGTCAAGCTAGTTTTCATCATGCTCATATGATTCGCGTTCGTTACTTTGATAATTTGATATGTGGGTGGACCGGTGCTTGGGTGCTGTCCTTACTTGGACAAGCCTCCCACTTATGATTAACCCCTCTCACAAGCATCCACAACTATGAAAGAAGAATTAAGATAAATCTAACCATAGCATGAAACATGTGGATCCAAATCAGCCCATTACGAAGCAACGCATAAACTAGGGTTTAAGCTTCTGTCACTCTAGCAACCCATCATCTACTTATTACTTCCCAATGCCTTCCTCTAGGCCCAAATAATGGTGAAGTGTCATGTAGTCGGCGTTCACATAACACCACTAGAGGAGAGACAACATTCATCTCATCAAAATATCGAACGAATACCAAATTCACATGATTACTTATAACAAGACTTATCCCATGTCCTCAGGAACAAACGTAACTACTCACAAAGCATATTCATGTTCATAATCAGAGGAGTATTAATTGTCATTAAGGATCTGAACATATGATCTTCCACCAACTAAACCAACTAGCATCAACTACAAGGAGTAATCAACACTACTAGCAACCCACAGGTACCAATCTGAGGTTTTTAGACAAAGATCGGATACAAGAGATGCACTAGGGTTTGGAGAGGAGATGGTGCTGGTGAAGATGTTGATGGAGATTGACCCCCTCTCGATGAGAGGATCGTTGGTGATGACGATGGCTTCGATTTCCCCCTCCGGGAGGGAAGTTTCCCCGGCAGAACAGCTCCGCCGGAGCCCTAGATTGGTTCTGCCCAAGTTCCGCCTCGAGACGGCGGTGCTTCGTCCTGAAAGCTCCCTTATGATTTTTTACAGGTCAAAACCCTCCATATAGCAGAAGATGGGCACCGGAGGCCTGCCACGGGGCCCACAAGCCACAGGGGCGTGCCCATGGGGGTAGGGCGCGCCCCCCTGGCTTGTGACTCCCTGGTGGGTCCCCTCTGGTATTTCTTTCGCCCAGTATTTTTTATATATTCCAAAATAATTCTCCGTAGATTTTCAGGACTTTTGGAGTTGTGCAGAATAGGTATCTCAGATTTGCTCCTTTTCTAGTCCAGAATTTCAGCTGCCGGCATTCTCCCTCTTCATGTAAACCTTGTAAAATAAGAGAGAAAAGGCATAAGTATTGTACCATAATGTGTATTAACAGCCCATAATGCAATAAATATCGATATAAAAGCGTGATGCAAAATGGACGTATCAACTCCCGCAAGCTTAGACCTCGCTTGTCCTGAAGCGAAAGCCGAAATCGATAAATATTCCCACATGTTTAGAGATAGAGGTGTCGATAAAATAAAATATGGACATGAGGGCATCATGGTCGTCTTTAGAACAGCAGCATATATTGACATATAATTTCTTATGCGAAAGTAACAATTCATTCACAAGGTAAAGTATGAATCAAGAACTCTATTGAGAACCAACAAACTATGATCTCAGTCATTGAAGCAATTCCAATTTATCATAATGTCGGAAAGAGTCAATATAAGAGCTAGTAAAGCAAATCCACATACTCAATCATCTTTTAGTCTTTCATAATTGCTAACACTCACGCGGTACCTATGAGGTCAAAGCTTCAATCGGACACAGAGAAAGATAGGGGCTTATAGTTTTGCCTCCCAACTATTTACCTCAAGGGTAATGTCAACAGAAATAACTCATGCTCACCCACATCCGAGTGGATATATGTGTCTAGATCATTCCCCAACACATGATGCTTGCCAAGAGATAAAGGCGAAATAAAGGAAGAAGTGAAGATCACCACGACTCTTGCATAAAGGTAAGTACTAGAAGATAAAAGTAACAGATAGGCCCTTCGCAGAGGGAAGCAAAGGTTGTCATGCGCTTTTATAGTTGGATACGCAATCCCTTAATGCAAAAGAACGTCAGTTTATATTGCCCCTTGTGATAAAGAACTTTATTATGCAGTCTGTCACTTTTATTTCTTCCATATCACAAGTTCGTATAAAGTTTATTTTCCTCACACTAATAGATCACACATATTTAGAGAGCAATTTTTATTGCTTGCACCGATGACAACTTACTTGAAGGATCTTACTCAATCCATAGGTAGGTATGGTGGACTTTCAAGGCAAAACTGGGTTAAGGGTGTTTGGATGCACAAGTAGTATCTCTACTTGGTGCAGAAGTTTTGGCTGATATGGGGTGGAAGCAAGCGTCACATGTTAAAGGATCTATAACCATATAACTTCTATTCGGAAATAAGCAAACATAACCCATTATGTTGTCTTCCTTGTCCAACATCAACTTCTTAGCATATAATATTTTAATGAGTGCTCACAATCATAAAAGATGTCCAAGATAATATATTTATATGTGAACCTCTCTTTCTTTATTACTTCCTTTTAATTGCAACAATGACCAATAACTATGTTTGTCAACTCACAACAAATTTCAATCGACATACTTCTTATATGTGAAGTCATCACCCCCCATAAGGTCATCATATATATTCTTTGCTTTTATTTTATACGTCTTTCTATTTCTTTTTCTCAAGATCATAGCAAGCAAGCAAAGCCCTCAACTCAAAACTATTCTTTATTATATAACTCTCGGACTTGATTACATAGGGGGAACATAAAGCAAAACTCAAAACTAGATCACACTAAAAACTTTATTCTACTAGATCAAGATATAACCAAAAGGATCGAACTAAGAAAAACGATAAAAGTAAAAGATGTGATGGTGATACGATACCGGGGCACCTCCCCCAAGCTTGGCACAAGCCCAGGGAGTGCCCATACCCATGTGTTTGGTTGTCTTTCTTCGGAGGTGGTGATGTTGGAGTTGTTGATGAGGTTGGAAGCTTGTCCTCCGTCTTCCAAGGCATAGGCTCACCATCATAAAAAGATGAACGAGTCTCCGGGATCCTCAAATCTACAGCCAAACTCATTCTCTTAAATCTGTATTCATACTCACAGTTTTGGTTTTGCAGGTCATAGATCTGGGCTTGGAGATGCTCGATTTTCTCGTAAAGCTTGAAGATGTGCTCCCCGATGTCCTTGGCGTCCAGCTTGTGCTTATGGGTAAACTCCGCTATCATCATGTGATTGCCATTGAGTCCTTGTTCCACCATCCCTTGGCACTTGAAGACTTGTTGCTCCATTGCTTCGAGCCTTGTCTCCACGCTTCTGGTCTTCTTTGGCCCCTCAACATCATGGATGTGCAGCACCCCCTCACGCATCTCAATGGTTTGAGGGTGTCGCAGCACCTCCGCAAGGTAGGGGTTGATGACCTTCTCGAAGAACTTGTCCTTTGAAGCACTTGGGGACGTCATGTTGATCTAAATCTGCGGCAGAAACAGCTCAAAACGAAAACAGGAAGTATTGTCGTGATACGAAGGCCAAAACCTTCGGGAGGTTATATAATGAATTTTTACCGACCTAAAGGAGTATACCACAAGAAAACGGATTCCGAAGGGTACACGAGGTGGCCACAAGCCACAGGGGCGCGCCCAGGGGGGTAGGGCGCGCCCCCTGGCTTGTCGCCTCCTCGTGCACTCTTCGGAATACTTTAAATGTTCCTAATTTTTTAAATATTCCAAAATAGAGAAAAATTGTTGTTGAAAAAGTTTTGGAGTCGGTTTACTTACCGTACCACATACCTATTCCTTTTCGGAGTCTAAAATGTTCTGGTAGGTCTCCCTAATGTACTCCTCCGGAGTTATGGTATTAATAATATTGGTTTCAACATTTATGGGAGTACCTGAGATATAATGTTTGATTCTTTGCCCGTTTACCACCTTAGGATTTGTGCCTTCGGCGTTGTTGATCTTGATGGCACTGGAACGATATACTTCCTCGATAATGTAAGGCCCTTCCCATTTAGAGAGAAGTTTTCCTGCAAAAAATCTTAAACGAGAATTGTATATCAAGACATGATCACCTACATTGAATTCACGCTTTTGTATCCTTTTATCATGCCATCTCTTAACTTTTTCTTTAAACAACTTAGAATTCTCATAGGCCTGGGTTCTCCATTCATCAAGTGAGCTAATGTCAAATAACCTCTTCTCACCAGCAAGTTTGAAATCATAGTTGAGCTCTTTAATTGCCCAATAAGCTTTATGTTCTAGTTCCAGAGGTAAGTGACATGCTTTACCATAAACCATTTTATACGGAGACATACCCATAGGGTTTTTGTAAGCAGTTTAATAAGCCCATAATGCATCATCAAGTTTCTTAGACCAATTCTTTGGATCTATTAACAGTCTTCTGCAAGATCAATTTAATTTCTCTATTGCTCAATTCTACTTGACCACTAGACTGAGGATGATATGGAGATGCAATTCTATGATTAACATCATACTTAGCAAGCAATTTACGGAAAGCACCATGAATAAAGTGTGAACCACCATCAGTCATTAAATATCTAGGGACTCTAAATCTAGGGAAAATAACTTCTTTAACCATTTTAATAGAAGTGTTATGATCAGCGCTACTAGTTGGAATAGCTTCTACCCACTTAGTAACATAATCAATAGCAACTAGAATATGAGTATACCCGTTAGACTGTGGAAAGGTCCCATATAATCAAAACCCCAAACATCAAATGGTTCAATGACAAGAGAGTAATTCATAGGCATTTCCTGGCCTCTACTAATATTACCAATTCTTTGACATTCATCACAAGACAAGACAAACTTACGAGCATCCTTGAAGAGAGTAGGCCAATAAAAACCAGATTGTAATACCTTGTGTGCAGTTTTATCTCCAGCGTGGTGTCCCCCATATGCCTCGGAGTGACACTTGCGTAGGATCTGTTCCTGTTCATGCTCAGGTACACAATGTCTAATAACACCATCTACTCCTTCTATATAAAGGTGTGGATCATCCCAAAAGTAATGTCTTAAATCATAGAAGAACTTTTTCTTTTGTTGGTATGTGAAACTAGGCGGTATAAATTTAGCAACAATGTAATTAGCATAATCAGCATACCATGGAGCATTATGCAAAGCATTTATGACAGCTAATTGTTCATCAGGAAAGCTATCATCAATATGTAGTGGGTCATCAAGAACATTCTCCAATCTAGACAAGTTATCTGCTACGGGGTTATCAACACCCTTTCTATCAATAATATGCAAATCAAATTCTTGTAGTAGAAGAACCCATCTAATAAGTCTAGGTTTAGCATCTTTCTTTTCCATAAGGTATTTAATAGCAGCATGATCGGTGTGAACAGTTACTTTGGAATCAACAATATAAGGTTTGAACTTATCACAAGCAAACACAACCGCTAAAAATTCATTTTCAGTGGTAGCATAGTTTCTTTGAGCACTGTCTAGAGTTTTACTAGCATAATGGATAACATTTAATTTCTTATCAACTCTTTGTCCTAGAACAACACCAACACCATAATCACTAGCATCACACATAATTTCAAAGGGTAGGTTCCAATCAGGTGGTTGAACAACAGGTGCGGAAATCAAGGCATTCTTAAGAATTTCAAATGCTTCTACACAATCATCATCAAAAACGAATGGGACATCTTTTTGCAAAAGATTAGTGAGAGGCCTAGAAATCTTAGAGAAGTCTTTAATAAACCTCCTATAGAAACGAGCATGACCAAGGAAACTTCTTATACCTCTGATATCCGTAGGACACGGCATTTTTTCAAAAGCATCAACTTTAGCTTTATCAACTTCAATACCATCTTTCGGAGATTTTGTGCCCCAAGACAATACCTTCATTAACCATAAAGTGGCACTTTTCCCAATTCAAGACAAGATTAGTTTCTTCGCATCTCTGCAAAACTCGATCAAGGTTGCTCAAGCAATCATCAAAAGAAGTTCCGTAAACGGAAAAATCTCAAGAATCTTTTCACAAAAGTCAGAGAATATAGCCATCATACATCTTTGAAAGGTAGCAGGTGCATTGCATAAACCAAAAGGCATACTCCTATAAGAAAAGGTACCGAAAGGACAAGTAAAAGTGGTCTTTTCTTGATCCTCTTTTGACACAGGTATTTGAGAGAAACCAGAAAAACCATCTAGAAAGCAAAAATGTGTGTCTTTGGATAGTCTTTCTAGCATTTGATCAATAAAAGGTAGAGGGTAATGATCTTTCCTAGTAGCTTTATTTAATTTCCTAAAATCAATTACCATTCTATATCCTGTAACAATTCTTTGCGGGATCAATTCATTTTTATCATTAGGAACAACGGTAATACCTCCTTTCTTACGAACACAATGAACGGGGCTAACCCATCTACTATCAGCAATAGGATAAATTATACCTGCCTCCAGAAGCTTTAGTATTTCATTTCTTACCACTTCTTTCATTTTAGGATTTAACCGTCGTTGGTGATCAACAACTGGTTTAGCATCAGGCTCCATATTAATTTTATGCTGACATAGAGTGGGACTAATGCCCTTAAGATCATCAAGAGTATATCCAATAGCAGCACGGTGCTTCCTCAAAGTTTTCAATAATCTCTTTTCTTCATGCTCTGAAAGGTTAGCACTAATAATAACAGGATATATCTCCTTTTCATCAAGATAAGCATATTTCAGAGTATCAGGCAATTGTTTAAGCTCAAACACGGGATCACCCTTGGGTGGAGGAGGATCCCAAGTATTTCAAAAGGCAGGTTGTGTTTCAAAATAGGCTGCTGATCAAAGAAAATCTTATCTATTTCTTCATTTCATTCATATGCATATCGTTTTCATGGTCTAGCAAATATTGTTCTAAAGGATCAGTAGGAGGCACAGCAATAGAAGCAAGACCAATAATTTCATCTTTACTAGGCAATTCCTTGTCATGGGGTTGTCTACGAAATTTAGAGAAATTGAACTCATGAGACACATCCCCAAAACTTACAGTAACAGTTTCTTTCTCACAATCAATCATAGCATTAACAGTATTCAAGAAGGGTCTACCGAATATAATGGGACAAAAATCATCTTGTGGGGAACGAAGAACAAGAAAATCAGTAGGATACTTTATTTTCCCACACAAGACTTCAACATCTCTGACAATCCCAATTGGTGCAATAGTATCTCTATTAGCCAGCTTAATGGTAACATCAATTTCCTCTAATTCAGCTGGTGCAATATCATTCATAATTTCTTGATATAAGGTGAAGGGAATTGCACTCACACTAGCACCCACATCACATAAGCCATGAGAACAATGATCTCCTATTTTAACAGAAACAACAGGCATGCCAACAACATGTTTATGTTTATCTTTAGCATCAGGTCTAGCAATTCTAGCAGCTTCATCACAGAAATGAATAACATGCCCATCAATATTATCAACCAATAGATCTTTAACAACAACAATACTAGGTTCAACTTTAATTTCTTTAGGGGGCGCAGGTGTTCTAGTACAACTCTTACGAACCACAGTTGAAGCTTTAGCATGTTCCTTTATCCTAACAGGGAAAGGTGGTTTCTCAATAGAAGCAGTAGGAACAACAGGATCAACATTATAAGTAATAGTTTCTTCTTCAACTTTAATAGGTTCAACTACTTTCACTTCAATGGGAGGATGATATTTAAACCACTTCTCCTTAGGGAGATCAACATGAGCAGCAAAAGATTCACAGAAAGAAGCTACTATCTCAGAGTCAAGTCCATATTTAGTGCTAAATTCACGAAAAGCATCGGTGTCTATAAAGGATTTAACACAATCAAACTTAAGGTTTATACGTGACTCATTACCTTCGTCGAGTTCCCAATCTTCAGAGTTGCGTTTAATTCTTTCCAATAAGTCCCATTTGAATTCAATATCTTTCTTCATAAAGGAACCAGCACAAGAAGTATCGAGCATGGATTGATTATTACGAGAAAGCCGAGCATAAAAAATCTGAATAATAATTTCTCTCGGGAGCTCATGATTGGGGCATGAATATAACATTGACTTAAGCCTCCCCCAAGCTTGAGCGATTCTTTCTCCTTCACGAGGCCAAAAATTATAAATATAATTCCGATCACGATGAACCAGATGCATAGGATAAAACTTCTGATGAAATTCCAATTTCAATCGGTTGTAGTTCCATGATCCAATATCATCACATAGCCTATACCATGTCAATGCCTTCTCCTTCAAAGATAAAGGAAAGACCTTCTTCTTGACATCATCCTCGGGCAAACCTGCAAGCTTAAATAATCCACAAACTTCATCCACATAGATTAGATGCAAATCAGAATGTAGTGTTCCATCTCCTGCATAAGGATTAGCTAGCAGTTTCTCTATCATACCCGAAGGAATTTCATAATAAATATTTTCAGTAGGTGCAGTAGGTTGAGGAGCATCTCTTTGTGCTTCCGGTCGAGGTGAAGATACCCCGAACAAGACCCTCAAAGGATTATTTTCCATAGTAACATGTGACAGTAAATTTCAGCACACTATACAAATTTTTCCTTACCAAGTTCCACTCACCAAAGGCGCTTCACTCCCCGGCAACGGTGCCAGAAAAGAGTGTTGATGACCCACAAGTATAGGGGATCTATCGTAGTCCTTTCGATAAGTAAGAGTGTCGAACCCAACGAGGAGCAGAAGGAAATGACAAGCGGTTTTCAGTAAGGTATTCTCTGCAAGCACTGAAATTATCGGTAACAGATAGTTTTGTAATAAGATAATTCATAACGGGTAGCAAGTAACAAGTGTAGCAAAGGTGCAGCAAGGTGGCCCAATCCTTTTTATAGCAAAGGACAAGCCTGGACAAACTCTTATATAAAGCAAAGCGCTCCCGAGGACACATGGGAATTTCTGTCAAGCTAGTTTTCATCATGCTCATATGATTCGCGTTCGTTACTTTGATAATTTGATATGTGGGTGGACCGGTGCTTGGATGCTGTCCTTACTTGGACAAGCCTCCCACTTATGATTAACCCCTCTCACAAGCATCCGCAACTATGAAAGAAGAATTAAGATAAATCTAGCCATAGCATGAAACATGTGGATCCAAATCAGCCCATTACGAAGCAACGCATAAACTAGGGTTTAAGCTTCTGTCACTCTAGCAACCCATCATCTACTTATTACTTCCCAATGCCTTCCTCTAGGCCCAAATAATGGTGAAGTGTCATGTAGTCGGCGTTCACATAACACCACTAGAGGAGAGACAACATTCATCTCATCAAAATATCGAAAGAATACCAAATTCACATGATTACTTATAACAAGACTTATCCCATGTCCTCAGGAACAAACGTAACTACTCACAAAGCATATTCATGTTCATAATCAGAGGAGTATTAATTGTCATTAAGGATCTGAACATATGATCTTCCACCAAGTAAACCAACT
Organism: Elymus sibiricus; assembly: GCA_039707655.1. Lineage (NCBI taxonomy): Eukaryota > Viridiplantae > Streptophyta > Magnoliopsida > Poales > Poaceae > Elymus > Elymus sibiricus. Next base: position 161,227,460 of record CM077663.1, read on the forward strand.
AGCATCAACTACAAGGAGTAATCAACACTACTAGCAACCCACAGGTACCAATCTGAGGTTTTGAGACAAAGATCGGATACAAGAGATGCACTAGGGTTTGGAGAGGAGATGGTACTGGTGAAGATGTTGATGGAGATTGACCCCCTCTCGATGAGAGGATCGTTGGTGATGACGATGGCTTCGATTTCTCCCTCCGGGAGGGAAGTTTCCCCGGCAGAACAGCTCCGCCGGACCCTAGATTGGTTCTGCCCAAGTTCCGCCTCGAGACGGCGGCGCTTCGTCCCGAAAGCTCCCTTATGATTTTTTCCAGGTCAAAACCCTCCATATAGCAGAAGATGGGCACCGGAGGCCTGCCAGGGGGCCCACAAGCCACAGGGGCGTGCCTAGGGGGGTAGGGCGCGCCCCCCTGGCTTGTGACTCCCTGGTGGGTCCCCTCTGGTATTTCTTTCGCCCAGTATTTTTTATATATTCCAAAATAATTCTCCGTAGATTTTCAGGACTTTTGGAGTTGTGCAGAATAGGTATCTCAGATTTGCTCCTTTTCCAGTCCAGAATTTTAGCTGCCGGCATTCTCCCTCTTCATGTAAACCTTGTAAAATAAGAGAGAAAAGGCATAAGTATTGTACCATAATGTGTATTAACAGCCCATAATGCAATAAATATCAATATAAAAGCGTGATGCAAAATGGACGTATCAACTCCCGCAAGCTTAGACCTCGCTTGTCCTGAAGCGAAAGCCGAAATCGATAAATATGCCCACATGTTTAGAGATAGAGGTGTCGATAAAATAAAATATGGACATGAGGGCATCATGGTCGTCTTTAGAACAGCAGCATATATTGACATATAATTTCTTATGCGAAAGTAACAATTCATTCACAAGGTAAAGTATGAATCAAGAACTCTATTGAGAACCAACAAACTATGATATCAGTCATTGAAGCAATTCCAATTTATCATAATGTCGGAAAGAGTCAATATAAGAGAGAACCAACAAACTATGATCTCAGTCATTGAAGCAATTCCAATTTATCATAATGTCGGAAAGAGTCATTGAAGGAGAATAGGTATCTCAGATTTGCTCCTTTTTCCAGTCCAGAATTCCAGCTGCCGGCATTCTCCCTCTTCATGTAAACCTTGTAAAATAAGAGAGAAAAGGCATAAGTATTGTACCATAATGTGTATTAACAGCCCATAATGCAATAAATATCGATATAAAAGCATGATGCAAAATGGACGTATCAGAGGTCCTCGATGGTGCGGATCTAGTCATCAGCATCCAGGGGTTCGGTGATATGTCTCCAACGTATCTATAATTTTTGATTGTTCCATGCTATTATATTATCTATTTTGGATGTTTTATATACATTAATATGCTATTTTATATTATTTTTGGGACTAACCTATTAACCTAGTGCCCAGTGCCAGTTTCTATTTTTTCCTTTTTTTGAGTATTGCAGAAAAGGAATATCAAACGGAGTCCAAACGGAATAAAATTCTACGATGATTTTTCTTGGACTAGAAGAAACCCAGGAGACTTGGAGAAGCGGCCAGAAGTCCTACGGGTGGGCCACAAGCCACCTGGGCGCGCCCCTAGGGGGGGCGCCCCCTGTCTTGTGGGCCCCCCGTAGCTCCTCCAACCCTAATTCTCTGCCTATAAATTCAGAAATATTCCCCCAATACCAAGGAGAGCCACGATAATACTTTTCCGCCGCCGCAAGCCTCTGTTCCAGTGAGATCCCATCTTGGGGCCTTTTCCGGTAATCTGTCGGAGGGGGATTCGATCACGGAGGGCATCTACATCAACACCATTGCCCCTCCGATGATGCGTGAGTAGTTCACCTTAGACCTTCGTGTCCATAGCTAGTAGCTAGATGGCTTCTTCTCTCTCTATGATCTTCAATACCATGTTCTCCATGATCTTCATGGAGATCTATCCGATGTAATACTCTTTTGTGGTGTGTTTGTCGAGATCCGATGAATTGTGGATTTATGATCAGATTATCTATGAATATTATTTGAATCTTCTCTGAATTCTTATATGCATGATTTCATATATTTGCAAGTCTCTTCGAGTTATTGGTTTGGTTTGGCCAACTAGATTGGTAATTCTTGCAATGGGAGAAGTGCTTGGTTTTGGGTTCAATCTAGCGGTGTCCTCACCCAGTGACAAAGTAGGGGTAGCGAGGCACGTATTTGTATTGTTGCCATCAAGGGTAAAAATATGGGGTTTTCATCATATTGCTTGAGTTTATCCCTCTACATCATGTCATCTTACCTAATGCGTTACTCTGTTCTTCATGAACTTAATACTCTAGATGCAGGCAGGAGTCGGTCGATGTGTGGAGTAATAGTAGTAGATGCAGAATCGTTTCGGTCTACTTGATACGGACGTGATGCCTATATGCATAATCATTGCCTTGGATATCGTCATAGCTATGCGCTTTTCTATCAATTGCTTGACAGTAATTTGTTCACCCACCATATTATTTTCCTTCAAGAGAGAAGCCTCTAGTGAAACCTATGGCCCCCGGGTCTATTTTCCATATTATATTTTCAGATCTATAAACCCAAAATACCAAAAATACTTTTCTGCAATCTATTTACTTTTATTTTACTTTTCGTTTTAGTAATATTTTATATCTATCTCTATCAGATCTCATCCTTGCAAGTAACCGTGAAGGGATTGACAACCCCTTCATAGCGTTGGGTGCAAGTGTTTGATTGTTTGTGGAGGTGCAAAGATTGGGCCCCTGCTTGTACCTCCTACTGGATTGATACCTTGGTTCTCAACAACTGAGGGAAATACTTATCTACTTTGCTGCATCACCTTTTCCTCTTCAAGGGAAAACCAACGCAAGCTCAAGAAATAGAAAGAAGGATTTCTGGCGCCGTTGCCGGGGAGGATACATAGCAAGTCAAGACATCAAGCCTACCAAGTACCCATCACAAACTCATCTCTTGCATTTACATTATTTGCCATTTGCCTCTCGTTTTCCTCTCCCCCACTTCTAAAACGATTTTTAGAAAAAACAAAAAAGATTTGCCTTTTTTTCGCCCCTCTTCCGTTCGTCTTTTCGTTTGCTTTTTGTTTGCTTGTGTGCTAGATTGCTTGCTTTGTCACGATGTCTGAGAATACCAAATTGTGTGACTTCTCCAATACTAATAATAATGATTTTATTAGTACTCCGATTGCTCCCGCCACTAGTGCGGAATCTTATGAAATTAATGCCTCTTTGCTTAATCTTGTTATGAAAGAACAATTTTCCGGCCTTCCTAGTGAAGATGCCTCATCCGATCTAAATACTTTCGTTGAGTTGTGTGATATGCAAAAGAATAAAGATGTGGATAATGATATTGTTAAATTGAAGCTATTTCCGTTCTCACTACGAGATCGTGCTAAAACTTGGTTTTTATCTTTGCCTAAAAATAGTATTGATTCATGGAATAAGTGTAAAGATGCTTTTATTTCCAAGTACTTTCCGCCCGCTAAGATCATCTCCCTTAGGAACGATAGAATGAATTTTAAGCAACTTGATCATGAGCATGTTGCACAATCTTGGGAGAGGATGAAACTAATGATTAGAAATTGCCCCGCACATGGTCTGAGTTTATGGATGATTATACAATTTTTTTATGCGGGATTGAATTTTGCTTCTAGAAATCTTTTAGATTCTGCCGTGGGTGGTACTTTTATGGAAATCACATTAGGATAAGCTACTAAACTCCTAGATAATATTATGGCAAATTACTCTCAATGGCATACCGAAAGATCTCCTACTAGTAAAAAAGTGCATGCTATTGAAGAAATAAATACTTTGAGTGAAAAGATGGATGAATTAATGAAATTGTTTGCTAGTAAGAGTGATCCTATTGATCCTAATGATATGCCTTTGTCTTCTTTGATTGGAAATAATAATGAATCTATGGATGTGAATTTTGTTGGTAGGAACAATTTTGGTAATAACGCGTATAGAGGTAATTTCAACCCTAGGCCGTTTCCTAGTAATTCCTCTAATAATTATGGTAATTCCTACAAAAATCCTTATGGAAATTATAATAAGATGCCCTCTGATCTTGAGAATAATATTAAAGAATTTATTAGTTCGCAAAAGGTTTTCAATGCTACGATTGAACAAAAATTACTCAAGATTGATGATTTGGCTAGGAACGTTGATAGAATTTCGCTTGAGATTGATTCTTTGAAAATTAGATCTACTCAACCCAAGCGTGATATTAATGAGTCTTTAAATTCTATGAGAACTTCTATTGATGAGTGTAAGGAAAGAACCGTTAGAATGCGTGCTAAGCGTGAATGGCTTGAAAAAGTGTGTTCTCGTGATAATAATGATGAAGATCTTAAAGTGATTGATGTGACTCCTATTGAATCTTTGTTTTGTAATACAAATCTTGATAAAGATGGGACTGGAGATAAGTCAACTTTAGTTAAAAGTCGTCCCAATGATTCGGAGTTTATAGATCTTAATGCTAAAATTGATAAAAGTGGGATTGAAGAGGTCAAAACTTTAAATAGCAATGAACCCACTCTTTTGGATTTCAAGGACTTTAATTATGATAGTTGTTATTTGATTGAGTGTATTTCCTTGTTGCAATCCATGATGAATTCTCCGCATGCTTATGATCAAAATAAAGCTTTTACTAAACATATCATTGATGCTATGATGAAATCTTTTGAAGAAAAACTTGAGTTGGAAGTTTCTATACCTAGAAAGCTTTATGATGAGTGGGAACCTACTATTAATATTAAAATTAAATATTATGAGTGCCATGCTTTGTGTGATTTGGGTGCTAGCGTTTCCACGATTCCGAAAACTTTATGTGATGTGCTAGGTTTCCATGAACTTGATGATTGCTCTTTAAATTTGCATCTAGCAGATTCCACTATTAAGAAACCTATGGGAAGGATTAATGATGTTCTTATTGTTGCAAATAGGAATTATGTACCCATAGATTTCATTGTTCTTGATATAGATTGCAATCCTACATGTCCTATTATTCTTGGTAGACCTTTCCTTAGAACGATCGGTGCAATTATTGATATGAAAGAAGGAAACATTAGATTCCAATTTCCATTAAGGAAAGGCATGGAAAACTTTCCTAGAAAGAAAATTAAATTACCTTATGAATCTATTATGAGAGCTACTTATGGATTGCATACCAAAGATGACAATACCTAGATCTATTGCGTTATGCCTAGCTAGGGGCGTTAAACAGTAGCGCTTGTTGGGAGGCAACCCAATTTTATTTTATGTTTTTTGTTTTTGTTTCTGTTATTGAGTCCTTTTCACATTATTACCTCTCTAGTAATCATGTTTTAGTGTTTTAATTAGTGTTTGAGCCAAGTAAGACCTTTGGGATGGTCTACGGTGATTGTTGATTTGATTTTGCTGAAAAACAGAAACTTTTGCGCTCAGCCCAGGAATTTTATAAATTCACCAGAGCGTCGAATGAGTCTGAAATTTTTACACAAGATTTATATAAAAAATTTACAGATTTTCCAAATTTTTCAGAATTTTTGGAATTACAGAAGTATTCGAAGTTTACAGATTGCTACAGATTGTTCTGTTTTTGACAGATTCTGTTTTCTTTGTGTTGTTTGCTTATTTTGATGTATCTATGGGTTGTATCGGGGGGTATGAACCATGGAGAAGTTGGAATACAGTAGATATTACACCAATATAAATAAAGAATGAGTTCACAACAGTACCTAAAGTGGTGATTTATTTTTCTTATACTAACGGATCTCACGAGTTTTCTGTTGAGTTTTGTGTTGTGAAGTTTTCAAGTTTTGGGTAAAGATTTGATGGACTATGGAATAAGGAGTGGCAAGATCATAAGCTTGGGGATGCCCAAGGCACCCCAAGGAATATTCAAGGATACCAAATATCCTAAGCTTGGGGATGCCCCGGAAGGCATCCCCTCTTTCGTCTTCAATCCATCGATATATTTACTTGAGGCTATATTTTTATTCACCACATGATATGTGTTTTGCTTGGAGCGTCTTGAATGATATGAGTCTTTGCTTGTTAGTTTGCCACAATCATCCTTTATGCACACATCTTTTGAGAGGGACATGCATGAATCGTGAATTTATTAGAATACTCTATGTGCTTCACTTATATCTTTTGAGCTAGGCAATTTTGCTCTAGTGCTCCACTTATATCTTTTTAGAGCACGGTGGTGTTTTTACTTTATCGAAATAATTGAACTCTCGTACCTCACTTATATTATTTTGAGAGTCTTTAAACAGCATGGTAATTGGTTTAGGTTATGAATTTAGTCCTAATATAATGGGCATCCAAGAGGGATATAATAAAACTTTCATATAAAGTGCATTGAATACTATGAGAAGTTTGATTCCTTGCATATAGTTTTGAGATATAAAGATGGTGATATTAGAGTCATGCTAGTGAGTAATTGTGTATTGGTAGAAATACTTGTGTTAAAAGTTTGTGATTCCCATAGCATGCACGTATGGTGAACCGTTATGTAACGAAGTCGGAGCATGATTTGTTTATTGATTCTCATCCTTTGTTTGAGGGTCGGGAGCGCGCGATGGTTAGCTCCTACCAACCTCTCCCCTAGGAGCATGCGTCTAATACTTTGCTTCGATAACTAATAGACTTTTGCAATAAGTATGTGAGTTCTTTATGACTAATGTGAGTCCATGGATTATACGCACTCTCACCCTTCCACCATTGCTAGCCTCTCTAGTACCGCGCAACTTTCGCCGGTGCATTAAACCGACCATATTCCCTTCCTCAAAACAGCCACCATACCTACCTATTATGGCATTTCCATAGTCATTCCAAGATATATTGCCATGCAACTTCCACCGTTCCGTTTATTATGACACGCACCATCATTTTCATATTGCTTTGCATGATCGTAAGATAGCTAGCATGATGTTTTCATGGCTTGTCCGTTTTTTGATGTCATTTGCTATGCTAGATCGTTGCACATCCCGGTACACCGCCGGAAGTATTCATATAGAGTCATATTTTGTTCTAGGTATTCAGTTGTAATTCTTGAGTTGTAAGTAAATAAAAGTGTGATGATCATCATTATTAGAGCATTGTCCCATGAGAGGAAAGGATGATGGAAGCTATGTTTCCCTCACAAGTTGGGATGAGTCTCCGGACTTTACAAATAATAAAAGAGGCTAATGAAGCCCAAATAAAAAAAAGAGGCCAAAGATGCCCACCAAAATTAAAAAAATGAGAGAAAATAGAGAAGGGACAATGCTACTATCTTTTTTCCACACTTGTGCTTCAAAGTAGCACCATGATCTTCATGATAGAGAGTCTCCTATTTTGTTACTTTCATATACTAGTGGGAATTTTTCATTATAATGCACACCCACTTAGTTTCTTTTTGAGATACACTTATAGCTCTAGTGCATCCGTTGCATGGCAATCCCTACTCACTCACATTGATATCTATTGATGGGCATCTCCATAGCCCGTTGATACGCCTAGTTGATGTGAGACTATCTTCTCCTTTTCCTCACAACCTCCACCATATTCTATTCCACCTATAGTGCTATATCCATGGCTCACGCTCATGTATTGCGTGAAAGTTGAAAATGTTTGAGAACATAAAAGGTGTGAAACAATTGCTTGACTTGTCATCGGGGTTGTGCATGATTTAAATACTTTGTGTGGGGAAGATGGAGCATAGCCAGACCATATGATTTTGTAGGGATAACTTTCTTTGGCCATGTTATTTTGAAAGGACACGATTGCTTTGTTAGTATGCTTGAAGTATTATTGTTTTAATGTCAATATTAAGCTTTTGTTTTGAATCTTATGGATCTGAACATTCATGCCACAATAAAGAATATTACATGGATAAATATGTTAGGTAGCATTCCACATCAAAAATTCTGTTTTTATCATTTACCTACTCGAGGACGAGCATGAATTAAGCTTGGGGATGCTTGATACGTCTCCAACGTATCTATAATCTTTTATTGTTCCATGCTATTATATTATCTATTTTGGATGTTTTATATGCATTAATATGCTATTTTATATTATTTTTAGGACTAACCTATTAACCTAGTGCCCAGTGCCAGTTTCTGTTTTTTCCTTGTTTTTGAGTATTGCAGAAAAGGAATATCAAACGGAGTCCAAACGGAATAAAATTCTACGATGATTTTTCCTGGACCAGAAGGAACCCAGGAGACTTGGAGAAGAGGCCAGAAGACCTACGGGTGGGCCACAAGCCACCTGGCCGCGCCCCTGGGGGGGTGGCGCGCCCCCTGGCTTGTGGGCCCCCCTAGCTCCTCCAACCCTAATTCTCCGCCTATAAATTCAGAAATATTCCCCCAATACCAAGGAGAGCCATGATAATACTTTTCCGCTGCCGCAAGCCTCTGTTCCCGTGAGATCCCATCTAGGGGCCTTTTCCGGTAAACTGCCGGAGGGGGATTCGATCACGGAGGGCATCTACATCAACACCATTGCCCCTCCGATGATGCGTGAGTATTTCACCTCTGACCTTCGGGTCCATAGCTAGTAGCTAGATGGCTTCTTCTCTCTCTACGATCTTCAATACCATGTTCTCCATGATCTTCATGGAGATCTATCCGATGTAATACTCTTTTGCGGTGTGTTTGTCGAGATCCGATGAATTGTGGTTTCATGATCAGATTATCAATGAATATTATTTGAATCTTCTCTGAATTCTTATATGCATGATTTCATATCTTTATAAGTTTCTTCGAGTTATTGGTTTGGTTTGGCCAACTAGATTGCTAATTCTTGCAATGGGAGAAGTGCTTGGTTTTGGGTTCAATCTTGTGGTGTCCTCACCCAGTGACAAAGTAGGGGTAGCAAGGCACGTATTTGTATTGTTGCCATCAAGGGTAAAAAGATGGATTTTCATCATATTGCTTGAGTTTATCCCTCTACATCATGTCATCTTACCTAATGCGTTACTCTGTTCTTCATGAACTTAATACTCTAGATGCAGGCAGGAGTCGGTCGATGTGTGGAGTAATAGTAGTAGATGCAGAATCGTTTCGGTCTATTTGATACGGACGTGATGCCTATATGCATAATCATTGCCTTGGATATCGTCATAGCTATGTGCTTTTCTATCAGTTGCTTGACAGTAATTTGTTCACCCACCGTATTATTTTCCTTCAAGAGAGAAGCCTCTAGTGAAACCTATGGCCCCCGGGTCTATTTTCCATATTATATTTTCAGATCTATAAACCAAAAATTCCAAAAATACTTTGCTGCAATCTATTTACTTTTATTTTACTTTTTGTTTTAGTAATCTTTTATATCTATCTCTATCAGATCTCATCCTTGCAAGTAACCGTGAAGGGATTGACAACCCCTTTATAGCGTTGGGTGCAAGTGTTTGATTGTTTGTGTAGGTGCAAAGATTGGGGCCTTGCTTGTACTTCCTACTGGTTTGATACCTTGGTTCTCAACAACTGAGGGAAATACTTATCTACTTTGCTGCATCACCTTTTTCTCTTCAAGGGAAAACCAACGCAAGCTCAAGAAGTAGCATTCGGCAGTCTCAGTGAAGGTCGTGGGCGAATTCCTCATGAACTCCGACAGAGTGGAGTGGCCATTGCCGTTCCTTCCTTGCTATTGGTTTTTTACAAGGGCCTGGGCCATCTGCTGAATAGCAGCAGAGTTTGCTTGGCATTCCTCCCGAAGAACATGGAGAAACAGAGCTATGGTCATGTTCTCTGGTGGAGGTGGTGGCGAGGGAATGTCGCCATGTGGCCGCTCCTGGTGATCTCCAGCATGAGCAGACCCACCAGCCCCCTGCTGTTGGCTAGAGTTGCCAGCGTCGGGGTTGCCAAAATTGCTGGCATGGGTTGCAGTCACCATCCTATTTGGAGTAGCCAAGTAAAACAACTGGGATAGAAGAGACGGGGGAGCAATAATAGAGAAAGCACGCCTAAGGGGGTTGGTATATTGCAAGTGTGATCAAATAGAGGTCGAAAGACCAAACCCATAATATTAAGATAAGATAGGCGATGGAGTCGCTTACATGTTGCATGAGGCAAAAGCGCGACTTGCATCGGAACACAAACAACAAAACAACAACAAGCACACATGGTTTCATATGAACCATTACACGGACTCGGCTTCGCATGAGGGGTACATGACTTATCCTACCCTAGGGGTTCTCGGACTCAAGTGGTGGAGTGCTCAATCTCATACTCACGCTCCACGGGATATTCCTCCTTGTCATCATCCGTAGGGGCATCGTCTCCAGTCGAGGGGGTCAGAGGACGAGGAGTTCCATCCTGACGACTCTTCGCCGGTGGTGTGCAGTGAAGAGCTCACGGTACTCCTTCGCACGGATGCGACGACGACGAGTGGGTGCATCTCTGGCTGGGGGTAGTCCTCCTCTGTAAGCGATAGCTGGTTGTCCCTCGGGGGCTCCACCCTTCTTGATCCTGTCTGGCTTCACCTTGGCTTGACGAAGTAGCTCTCGGGTGTGGTGAAGTTCCTCGCGGAGCTTCATGGACTCCTTAATCAGGTTATGAGCCAGACTGTCGGCAGAGAGGATGAAGTAGGTCTGGAATCTGAGTGGTGTCCCATCTTCCTTGCATGGAACCAACGTCCAACTCTCGCCTATACCATCCTTAATCCCCACCTTTCCTCTCTCTCGAGAGTAGCCTCATGAGGGGAAGGGTCCCTTGGCGTGATACCATCCTTGACGAGGAACCCTGGCGGGCGCAAGCGCCCTGTGAGGCCTCCCTCACAGGGTAGCTTCGCGAGGCTGTTTGCACGGGGCTAGCCACGGGCCGTGACCCTCTCAATAAAGGTGATTCCCTCGATGTCATGGTGAGGACAGAGGGGTAGGGAAACATAGTTTTCATTATGGTGATAAGCGAGGCAGTGGAGCCCGCCTCCCCCAATGCAAGTCCCAAAACGTTTCCCCTTTGGTGTAAGGAGATCAGGACGGATTGGCGCTGCCGCACGACGGAGGTCATCACCGAGCCCACCGACCCGTCATGAAGACCACTTTAGTTGGCGGAGATCACCTTTTCTCAGGATAGGACTGGGTTCCTATCCCCCTTTGAGTTGCTTCCATGTGGCCACCCTTTCCCGCCGATATTTTCGGGGATGAGGACCAAGGCACTACAAAGGGGGCAGGGACGCCTTCACGTAAAGGGATCGAGCCATTTTCTCTCGCCAAGACCTCATGTACCTCGGGCATAGCTCTCCCACACAGAGGAATCCAACACAAAGCAGGTGTAGGGTATTACAATACTTGGTGGCCTAAACCTGGGTAGCTCGTTTGTCCCTGTCGTGTCCGGCCAGCAGCAGCGAGCTCGTCGTTGATACTTTTGCATTCACCGTCGAGTTGTAGGTAGCTAAGCCAAGCCCCCCAGTGTTCGAATCTTATTTACGGAGAAGTTCTTGGATGCAGATCCCAGACTCCGACATTTGGCGCGCCAGGTAGGGGGACTTGCCGTCTTCGCGCCTTTGACCTCGACGTCAGCATCGACATGGACGAAGCCGCCGCTCGCCGGCGACGCGCTGCGCCGAGTTGCTGCCAGGGCCCACATGGCCCCCGCCTCCCGAAATTCTCCGGGGCAGCGCCCTCGCGTCGTCACTGAGCTCGTTGGGGAGCGGGCGGCCTCCTTCGCTCACCCGCCAGTGAACGAGCGTGCGAGTGGCTGCTCCGCTGCCGAGCCCTCGCTTGCGCGTCGTGACCCTCCTGCTCCGCACTGCCAGGCCAGTGGGACTGGGGGTACCCAGGCCCGTCTGCCTGCGGCCCAAGATGCGGCGCTTGCCATGGGCCCAACATGACCCACCATTGGACTTCATGAGCAAGACCCTCGCGAGGGCCCCCGCCTCGCGAGGTGCACGTCAGCGAGCATTGTCAGGAGCCTCGTGAAGCCCCCCCTCACAAGGTCGCCTACCGAGGCTGCCCCCGAGGTCTTCACGGGGCGGACTAATCAAGGGTGGCCCCGCGGGGTCAAGCGGTCCTGCATCTTTACGTGGGTGACGCGCGCCACGCCGAGCGGCGCAAGGAGCCATGTCAGCAGGCACGGATGATGATGCTTTCCTCTTTTATGCTAAGGGAGCAAGGCCAGCTCACCGGTTCCCAAAGCAATCTCCAAAGGTTTCACGTTTGGTGCAAGAAGACCAAGGCTGGGGGCTCGCCAGGATGGAGGTCATCCCCGAGCCCACCAGCGCGTCATGGCGGGAGGCTTTTGCCGGCGAAGTCTACTTTTGTCAAGATAAGCTGCAGTCCTGTCCCCCTTTAAACTAGTTGTTGTGCCAACCCTTCCCGCCTTGTGTTTTCAAGGGAAGAGGACCGGGGCCAGTATAAGACAGGGCTGGCAGCTGCCATAGAGAGGGACCCCAGGGGAGCAAGAACCCACCTTTGTATTCCCTCTCATCCTAAAGCAATACAGCCAAGCAGGAGTAGGGTTTTACACCGCAAGGTGGCCCGAACCTAGGTAAACTGCCGTGTCTACCATTCTTCTTCCATAGCTGAAGCACGTAGGAGTGTCGCCGTGAGGTTGTGAGGTGGAGCAGAGTGGGGGAACGAGCGCACCCCAGAGTTTGAACCTCTTTGGTTCCCCGGAGCACCGATTCCGACAATTGGCGCGCCAGGTAGGGGTGCGCCGCTGTTCTCCAGTTCCGTTTTGGCTCCAACTTCGCCAACCCTATGGTTGATGCTCACCGTGTGTGTGCCTAGCGTCGGGCGGCCCTCCTCGCCCAGAGCGCGCCTGCTGGCCGCGACGGTCACCACCACTCCATCGGTGCCGAAGCTGCCATCGCCACCGACCCTACTGCCCGCGAGCAGCAGGACTCCTACTTGTACCCTTCCGTGCAGAAGGATGGCCGCACCGCCACGGCATCCTCCTTCCACGCCAGCCTTGGGCACATGAATGCACATGCCGGGCTGCTCATGGAGCGCTTGCTACTTTGCTACCACCCGGCGGATGCTGGCTACGACGCCTGGCTGGGCCGCATCACCGAGCTCGTCACCGCCGCCGGAGAAGCCCCAACACCCTCTCGCTCGCTTCGCCCTCCACCGTCTTGCGCTGGGGACGTGGCGCACGGTGCGCCTCCGCCACCTCCCTTTGCGCAACGACCCAGTCGAGCCTCGGCGCGACGAGCGCCCGCGCGACCAGCCCTGCGGATCACCTTCACAGGCCCAAGAAAAGGCCCGCTGCCAGATTGTCCGCCACACGCTGCCCGACACGCGCGTGATCCTCGAGCAGCAGCGCCAGCGCCAGGACCGGATCGTCCAGCATGTCGCGGCGGCCAGGCGACAGAGCCTGGCCGCCCTCGCGCGTGGCGTCCCTTCGAGTAGTGTAGGCTGCCGGGCTTTCACCCGCGAGCAACGTCGGGTGGTTTGACCGTCAAGTTCAAGCCTGAGCTGGCCCCGCGCTATGATGGCATACCCGACCCCACGGAGTTCATCCAGCTCTACGCGTTGAGCATCGAGGCGGCGAACGGCGACGACAAGGTCATGGCGAAATGGTTCCCCATGGCCCTCAAGGATGGCGCGTTCTCCTGGCCCATGAACCTGTCCGAGGAGTCGATCCCTTCGTGGAGCGAGCTTTGCGAGCAGTTCATCACCAACTTCAAGGGCACGCATGACCGCCCCCTTTCCGTCAACGACCTGCGGCCCCTGACGCTACGCCCTAGAGAGACCCTACGCAAGTACATCCAGCGCTTTAGCCTGGTGCACAACAAGATCCTGCGTGCCTCGGACGAAGCCATCATCATGGTGTTCACCAACGGCATCGAGGACGTCCGGATGTATGAGAAGCTCGCCATCAATGACAGCCTGAGCTCGGCTATGGAGCTGTTCAACATCGTTGACAAATACGCCAAGGCCGAAGAGGGCCGCCTGTTCATCCACGACGACCCCAACGCCACACCCGACGACAGCAAGGCAAAGGGCAAGGAGGTCAAGCGCAAGGGCCCTGCCGTGCTCGCGGTGGAGCCTGAGCAGAAATGCGGCCGCGACCATGAGGTGCCCGAGGAGGACCGCCGCTCATTCTGTGTCTACCACAACGTGCACACCCAAAACACCGAAGACGGCCAGGAGCTCAAGTCCCTCCGCGACGAATGCATCGGCCAGCGTACAGACCGCAACGACCGCGGCGCCGGCGGCGGCGGCGGCAGGTGGGACAACCGCAATGGCAACCCCCGCCAGGGCTAGCATGAGCAGCCTCGCAAGGATGGCTGGCGATATCAGCCTCGGGGGGGGGGGGGGGGGCTGGCATGAACAGCCTGGCGAGTTGTGCCCTCAGGACAACGCTGCTCTTCCGTCGCTTCCACCGCCGCCCAGAAGGAACTACAACAACCAGCATGATGAGGGGGGTGGGGGCTATCAGGAGCCTCACGCAATAGCCTGTATCCTCGGTGGAACCCATGCCCCCTGCGTCAAATCGCATGTTCAAGCAGTTCTCTCGTGAGGTGAATGCCGCCCTCCCGAGGTCGGAGGCCGTGCGGCCCCTCTAGTGGACGCGGTACGACATCATCTTTGATGCCAAGGATCACCCGAGATCAGGAGCTACCACGGGGCACGCTCCCCATGCTGTGCACCCCCACCATCAGCAACGTCTCAGTCACCAAGGCTCTCATCGACGGGGGCGCCGGACTCAACGTCATCTGCGTTGCAACCTTTGAGGCTATCCAGGTGCCCATTTTACAAGGCCTCTTCAGTTCATACTGTGCTAACCTTGGTATGCAGATATGCTACGCTTTCATGGTGCACTCACAAAGTAATGGCCAGGCCGAGCGCGCCAACGCTGAGGTCCTCAAGGGCCTTAAGAGTAGGAGCTTCAAGAAGAAGCTTGAGGCCTGCAGGAAGGGTTGGCTGGGTGAGCTGCAGTCCGTGCTGTGGTCCATTCGCAGCACCGCGACTAAGCCCACTGGCGAAACCCCCTTCTTCCTCGTCTACGGGGCTGAGGCGGTCCTTCCCTCAGAGCTTAAGCATGGCTCTCCGTGGGTCTTGGCGTTCGACAAGGCGCGTCAGGACGACTCGCGGGAGACCGATCTTTTGCTCCTGGAGGAGGCCCGCCGCCAGGCCGCCCTTCACGCCGCGAGGTACCAGCAGGCTGATACGTCCATTTTGCATCATGCTTTTATATCGATATTTATTGCATTATGGGCTGTTATTACACATTATGGCACAATACTTATGCCTTTTCTCTCTTATTTTACAAGGTTTACATGAAGAGGGAAAATGCCGGCAGCTGGAATTCTGGACTGGAAAAGGAGCAAATCTGAGATACCTATTCTGCACAACTCCAAAAGTCCTGAAAATCTACGGAGAATTGTATTGGATTATATAAAAAATATTGGGTGAAGAATATACCAGGGGGGACCCACCAGGCAGTCACAAGCCAGGGGGGCGCGCCCTACCCCCCTGGGCGCGCCCGTAAGGGGCTGATTTGGATCCACATGTTTCATGCTATGGTTAGATTTATCTTAATTCTTCTTTCGTAGTTGCGGATGCTTGCGAGAGGGGTTAATCATAAGTGGGAGGCTTGTCCAAGTAAGGACAGCACCCAAGCACTGGTCCACCCACATATCAAATTATCAAAGTAAAGAACGCGAATCATATGAGCATGATGAAAACTAGCTTGATAGAAATTCCCATGTGTCCTCGGGAGCGCTTTGCTTTATATAAGAGTTTGCCCAGGCTTGTCCTTTGCTATAAAAAGGATTGGGCCACCTTGCCGCACCTTTGCTACATTTGTTACTTGCTACCCGTTACGAATTATCTTATCACAAAACTATCTGTTACCGATAATTTCAGTGCTTGCAGAGAATACCTTACTGAAAACCGCTTGTCATTTCCTTCTGCTCCTCGTTGGGTTCGACACTCTTACTTATCGAAAGTACTACGATAGATCCCCTATACTTGTGGGTCATCAAGACTCTTTTCTGGCGCCGTTGCCGAGGAGTGAAGCGCCTTTGGTGAGTGGAACTTGGTAAGGAAAAATTTATATAGTGTGCTGGAATTTACTGTCACTTGTTACTATGGAAAATAATCCTTTGAGGGGCTTGTTCGGGGTATCTTCACCTCGACCGGAAGCACAAAGAGATGCTCCTCAACCTACTGCACCTACTGAAAATATTTATTATGAAATTCCTTCGGGTATGATAGAGAAACTGCTAGCTAATCCTTATGCAGGAGATGGAACACTACATCCTGATTTGCATCTAATCTATGTGGATGAAGTTTGTGGATTATTTAAGCTTGCAGGTTTGCCCGAGTATGATGTCAATAAGAAGGTCTTTCCTTTATCTTTGAAGGAGAAGGCATTGACATGGTATAGGCTATGTGATGGTATTGCATCATGAAACTACAACCGATTGAAATTGGAATTTCATCAGAAGTTTTATCCTATGCATCTGGTTCATCGTGATCGGAATTATATTTATATTTTTTGGCCTCGTGAAGGAGAAAGAATCGCTCAAGCTTGGGGGAGGCTTAAGTCAATGTTATATTCATGCCCCAATCATGAGCTCCCGAGAGAAATTATTATTCAGAATTTTTATGCTCGGCTTTCTCGTAATGATCAATCCATGCTCGATACTTCTTGTGCTGGTTCCTTTATGAAGAAAGATATTGAATTCAAATGGGACTTATTGGAAAGAATTAAACACAACTCTGAAGATTGGGAACTCAACGAAGGTAGTGAGTCAGGTATAAACCTTAAGTTTGATTGTGTTAAATCCTTTATAGACACCGATGCTTTTCGTGAATTTAGCACTAAATATGGACTTGACTCTGAGATAGTAGCTTCTTTCTGTGAATCTTTTGCTGCTCATGTTGATCTCCCTAAGGAGAAGTGGTTTAAATATCATCCTCCCATTGAAGTGAAAGTAGTTGAACCTATTAAAGTTGAAGAAGAAACTATTACTTATAATGTTGATCCTGTTGTTCCTACCGCTTATATTGAGAAACCACCTTTCCCTGTTTGGATAAAGGAACATGCTAAAGCTTCAACTGTGGTTCATAAGAGTTTTACTAGAACACGTACGCCCCCTGAACAAATTAAAGTTGAACCTAGTATTGCTATGGTTAAAGATCTCTTGGTTGATAATATTGATGGGCATGTTATTCATTTATGTGATGAAGCTGCTAGAATTGCTAGACCTGATGCTAAAGATAAACATAGACCTGTTGTTGGCGTGCCTGTTGTTTCTGTTAAAATAGGAGATCATTGTTATCATGGCTTATGTGATGTGGGTGCTAGTGTGAGTGCAATAACCTTCACCATATATCAAGAAATTATGAATGATATTGTTGGGGAACGTCGCATGGGAAACAAAAAAATTCCTACGCACACGCAAGATCTATCCATGGTGATGAGCATCTACGAGAGGGAGAGTGAATCTACATACCCTTGTAGATCGCTAAGCGGAAGCGTTAAGAAACGCAGTTGATGTAGTCGAAGGTCTTCGCGATCCAAATCGCAAGTCGTCCCTCGATCCAAACACGATATAGCGCCGAACGGACGGCACCTCCGCGTTCAACACACGTACGGCTTGATGACGCCTTCACCTCCTCGATCCAGCGAGCGATGATGAAGTAGTAGATGAGTTCCCGCAGCACGACGGCGTGGTGATGGTGGTGAGGAACAATCTCTGCAGGGCTTCGCCAAGCACTACAGAGATTATGACGGGAGGAACTAGAGGGTTAGGGTTGCCGGCACACGGCTTGGGAAATCTTGATCTCTCCCGTGTGTTAGCCCTGCCCCTCTATTTATATGTTGAGCCCTGGGGTCTAAACTTGGAGAGAAAGCCTCCACAAGGTCGGTTTTTCCCGCACAAGGTCGGTTTGGCCCGCACGGAAAGAGTCCAACTCGGATTCCAGCAGTATCGCGTACAAGCGGTAGTACCGCTCACGAGCGGTAGTACCGCTTACGCGGTAGTACTGCCTTACCAGCGGTAGTACCGCTTAAGGCAGCAGCAAAACTTCCTTTTGCACTTTCCAATACCTCGTGGGCTTTACCCCTTTGGCTCATATAAAGTGTTGCTGCACCCGAACACTTCGGTAAACATCCGGAACCCCTTCCGGTGAATTCCGGAACCCTTCCGGAGATCAAAACACTATTATCACATATATCAATCTTTACCTCCGGACTCTTCCGGAGATCCTCGTCATGTCCGGGATCTTATCCGGGACTCCGAACAACCTTCGGTCACCAACAAAATAACTCAACTATACTAATCGTCACCAAACGTTAAGTGTGTAGACCCTGCGGGTTCGAGAACTATGTAGACATGACCGAGACACCTCTACGATCAATAACCAATAGCGGGACTTGGATGCCCATATTGGCTCCTACATATTCTACGAAGATCTTTATCGGTCGAACCTCTATGTCAAGGATTCAGTTAATCCCGTATGCTGTTCCCTTTGTTCTTTGGTATGTTACTTGCCCGAGATTCGATCGTCGGTATCTCTATACCTAGTTCAATCTCGTTACTGGCAAGTCTCTTTACTCGTTCCGTAATACAAGATCTCGTGGCTAACACTTTAGTCACATTGCTTGCAAGGCTCATTGTGATGTTGTATTACCGAGTGGGCCCTGAGATACCTCTCCGTCACACGGAGTAACAAATCCTAGTCTTGATCCATGCCAACCCAACAGACACCCTCAGAGATACCTGTAGAGCATCTTTATAGTCACCCAGTTACGTTGCGACGTTTGATACACACAAGGTATTCCTCCGGTGTCAGTGAGTTGCACGATCTCATGGTCATAGGAACAGATACTTGACATGCAGAAAACAATAGCAATAAACTGACACGATCATATGCTACGTTTATAGTTTGGGTCTTGTCCATCACATCATTCTCCTAATGATGTGATCCCGTTATCAAATGACATCTTATGTCCATGGCCAGGAAACCTTCACCATCTTTTGATCAACGAGCTAGTCAACTAGAGGCTTACTAGGGACACAGTGTTGTCTATGTATCCACACATGTATTTGAGTTTCCAATCAATACAATTATAGCATGGATAATAAACGATTATCATGAACAAGGAAATATAATAATAACTAATTTATTATTGCCTCTAGGGCATATTTCCAACAGTCTCCCACTTGCACTAGAGTCAATAATCTAGTTCACATCACTATGTGATTTACATTGTAATGGATCGAACACCCATGCAGTTATTGTGTTGTTCATGTTTAGCCCTTGGAAGAGGTTTAGTCATCGGATCTGCAACATTTAGATCCGTGTGTACTTTGCAAATATTTATGTCGTCCTCCTTGATGTAATCGCGGATGGAATTGAAACGTCGCTTTATGTGTCTGGTCCTCTTGTAAAATCTTGGTTCCTTGGCTAGAGCAATGGCACCAGTATTATCACAAAACAGAGTCATTGGGTTAAGCGCACTAGGCACTACTCCAAGATCTGTCATGAACTCCTTCATCCAGACACCTTCCTTCGCCGCCTCCGAGGCAGCGATGTACTCCGCTTCGCATGTAGAATCAGCTACCACGCTTTGCTTGGAACTGCACCAGCTAACCGCACCCCCATTAAGAATAAATACGTATCCGGTTTGCGACTTAGAGTCATCCGGATCAGTGTCAAAGCTTGCATCGACGTAACCCTTTACGACGAGCTCTTGATCACCTCCATAAACGAGAAACATGTCCTTAGTCCTTTTCAGGTACTTCAGGATATTCTTGACCGCCGTCCAGTGTTCCACTCCTGGATCACTTTGAAACCTTCCGGCCATACTTATGGCAAGGCTGACATCGGGTCTTGTGCACAGCATTGCATACATGATAGAGCCTATGGCTGAGGCATAGGGGACGACACTCATCTTTTCTCTATCTTCTGCAGTCACTGGGCATTGAGTCTTACTCAATTTCACACCTTGCAATACAGGCAAGAACCCCTTCTTGGACTGATCCATTTTGAACTTCTTCAAAACTTTGTCAAGGTATGTGCTTTGTGAAAGTCCTATTAAGCGTCTCGATCTATCTCTATAGATCTTGATGCCTAATATGAAAGCAGCTTCTCCTAGGTCCTTCATTGAAAAACTCTTGTTCAAATATTCCTTCACGCTTTCCAACATTTCTATATTGTTTCCAATCAGTAATATGTCATCCACATATAATATTAGAAACGCTATAGAGCTCCCACTCACTTTCTTGTAAATACAAGCTTCTCCGTAAACTTGTATAAACTCTAACGCTTTGATCACCTCATCAAAGCGAAGATTCCAACTCCGAGATGCTTGCACCAGTCCATAAATGGATCTCTGGAGTTTGCAAACTTTGTCAGCATTCTCTGGATCGACAAAACCTTCTGGTTGTATCATATACAACTCTTCCTTAAGGAAACCGTTAAGGAACGCTGTTTTGACATCCATCTGCCAAATTTCATAATCGAAAAAGGCAGCTATTGCTAACATGATTCTGACGGACTTAAGCATCGCTACGGGTGAGAAGGTCTCATCGTAGTCAACTCCTTGAACTTGTGAAAAACCCTTTGCCACAAGTCGAGCTTTATAGACGGTGACATTACCGTCCGCGTCCGTCTTCCTCTTAAAGATCCATTTGTTCTGAATGGCCTTACGCCCTTCAGGTAATACTTCCAAAGTCCACACTTTGTTTTCATACATGGATCCCATCTCGGATTTCATGGCCTCTAACCACTTCTCGGAATCCGGGCCCATCATCGCTTCTCCATAGCTCGTAGGTTCATCGTTGTCCAACAACATGACCTCTAAGACAGGGTTGCCGTACCACTCAGGAGCAGTACGCGTCCTTGTCAACCTACGAGGTTCGATAGCAACTTGATCCAAAGGTTCATGATCATCATCATTAACTTCCTCTTCAGCTGATGTAGGCTCTACAGAAACATCTTTCTGCGCTGCGCTACTTTCAGGTTGAAGTAAAGGTTCAACAACCTCATCAAGTTCTATCTTCCTCCCACTCAATTCCTTCGAGAGAAACTCTTTCTCAAGAAACGTTCCGTTTTTAGCGACAAATACTTTGCCTTCGGATCTGAGGTAGAAGGTATACCCAACTGCCTCTTTTGGGTATCCTATGAAGATGCATTTCTCCGCTTTGGGTTCCAGCTTTTCAGGCTGAGGCTTTTTGACATAAGCATCACATCCCCAAACTTTAAGAAACGACAGCTTTGGCTTCTTGCCAAACCAAAGTTCATATGGCGTCGTCTCAACGGATTTCGTTGGTGCCCTATTTAAAGTGAATGCAGCTGTCTCTAATGCATAACCCCAAAACGATAGTGGCAAATCGGCAAGAGACATCATAGATCGCACCATATCCAATAAGGTTCGATTACGACGTTCGGACACACCATTACGCTGTGGTGTTCCAGGCGGTGTCAGTTGTGAAACAATTCCACATTGTCTTAAGTGGCTGCCAAACTCATAACTCAGATACTCTCCTCCTCGATCAGATCGTAGGAATTTAATCTTCTTGTTACGATGATTCTCAACTTCACTCTGAAATTGTTTGAACTTTTCAAACGTTTCAGACTTGTGTTTCATTAAGTAAATATACCCATATCTACTTAAGTCATTAGTGAAGGTGAGAAAGTAACGATAACCACCGCGCGCCTCAATGCTCATCGGACCGCACACATCAATATGTATGATTTCCAACAAGTCACTTGCCCATTCCATTGTTCCAGAGAACGGCGTTTTAGTCATCTTGCCCATGAGGCATGGCTTGCATGTGTCAAGTGATTCAAAATCAAGTGACTCCAAAAGTCCATCAGCATGGAGCTTCCTCATGCGTTTTACGCCAATATGACCTAAACGGCAGTGCCACAAGAAAGTGGTATTATCATTATCAATTCTACATCTTTTGGCATCTATGTTATGAACATGTGTATCATTACTATCGAGATTAAATAAGAATAAACCCCTCACTTCAGGTGCATGACCATAAAAGATATTACTCATATAAATAGAACAACCATTATTCTCTGATTTAAATGAGTAACCGTCTCACAATAAACAAGATCCAGATATAATGTTCATGCTTAACGCAGGCACTAAATAACAATTATTCAGGTTCATCACTAATCCCGATGGTAATCGAAGAGCGAGCGTGCCGACGGCAATCACATCAACCTTGGAACCATTTCCCACGTGCATCGTCACTTCATCCTTTGCCAGCCTCCGTCTATTCTACAGTTCCTGTTTAGAGTTGCAAATGTGAACAACCGCACCGGTATCAAATACCCAGGCACTACAACGAGAGTTGGTAAGGTACACATCAATAACATGTATATCATATATACCTTGTTTGTTGTTGGCCGCCTTCTTGTCAGCCAAATACTTGGGGCAGTTCCGCTTCCAGTGTCCAGTTCCCTTGCAATGAAAGCACACAGTTTCTGGTTTGGGTCCAGCCTTGGGTTTCTTCACGGGAGGAGCAACTGCTTTGCCACTCTTCTTGGAGTTACCCTTCTTACCCTTGCCATTTTTCTTGAAACTAGTGGTTTTATTGACCATCAACACTTGATGCTCCTTCTGAATTTCAGACTGAGCGGCTTTCAGCATCGCAAACAGCTCGGCGACTGACTTGTTCATCCTGTGCATGTTATAGTTCAACACGAAGCTCTTGTAGCTAGGTGGCAATGATTGAAGAACTCTGTCAGTGATAGCCTCTGGCGGAAGGGGCATCCCCAATTCAGCCAGACGGGTGGAGTACCTAGACATTCTGAGTATGTGATCACTGATAGACCCGTTCTCCTCCATCTTGCAAGCATAGAACTTATCGGAGATCTCATACCTCTCGATCCGGGCATTCTTCTGAAAGATAAACTTCAAATCCTGGAACATCTCATATGCTCCATGACGTTCAAAACGTCTTTGAAGTCCCGGTTCTAAGCCATACAATATTGCACATTGAACTATTGAGTAATCTTCAGAACGAGCCTGCCAGGCGTTCACAACGTCTAGAGACTCAACTGGAGCGGGTGGATCACCAAGCGGTGCATCAAGGACATAAGCCTTCTGGGAAGCCGTAAGGATAATCCTTAGATTACGGGCCCAGTCCACAAAGTTACTTCCATCATCTTTCAACTTAGCTTTCTCTAGGAACGCATTAAAATTCAGGGGTGCTACTGCGCGAGCCATGATCTACAACATAAATATAGCAAAGACAACTTAGACTATTGTTCAAGATAATGAGTTTAGTTAATCATATTACTTAAAAACTCCCACTCAAATTGACATCCCTCCGGTCATTCGAGTGTCACATGATCCAAATCCACCAACTCAAGTCCGATCATCACGTGAGTTGAGGTGGTTTCAATGGTGAACATCTTCATGTTGATCATATCTACTATATGACTCATGTTCGACCTTTCGGTCTCTTGTGTTCTGAGGCCATGTCTGTACATGCTAGGCTCGTCAAGTTTAACCCGAGTGTTCCGCACATGCAACACTGGCTTGCACCCGTTGTATGCGAACGTAGAGTCTATCACACCCGATCATCACGTGGTGTCTCGAAACGACGAACTTTCGCAACGGTGCACACTCGGGGAGAACACAATTTTATCTTGAAATTTAAGTGAGGGATCACCTTATAATGCTACCGTCGTCCTAAGCAAAATAAGATGCATAAAAGGATTAACATCACATGCAAATCATAAGTGACATGATATGGCCATGAACTTGTGCTTTTGATCTCCATCTCCAAAGCACCGGCATGATCTCCATCGTCACCGGCATAACACCATGATCTCCATCATCTTGATCTCCATCAACGTGTCGCCACGAGGTTGTCGCACCGACTGTTGCTTCCACGACTATAGCTAACTCATAGCGATAAAGTAAAGCAAAAACGGCGAAAATAATTAAAGACAACTCTATGGCTCCTGCCACTTGCCGTACTCATCGACATGCAAGTCGTGATATTCTATACAACACATGATCATCTCATACATCACATATATCTCATCATGTACTTGGCCATATCACATCACAACATACCCTGCAAAAACATGTTAGACGTCCTCTAATTGTTGTTGCAAGTTTTACGTGGCTGCTACGGGTATCTAGCAAGAACGATTCTTACCTACGCAAAAACCACAACGGTGATATAAAAAATTGCTATTCAACCTTCTCAAGGAACGCCTTTGTCAAATCCGATCCGACTAAAGTAGGAGAGACAGACACCCGCCAGCCATCTTTATGCAACGAAGTTACATGTCAGTTGATGGAACCGGTCTCTCGTAAGCGTACGAGTAATGTTGGTCCGAGCCGCTTCATCCCACAATACCGCCGAAACAAGAAAAGACCAAGGGAGGAAGCAATCTGAATATCAACGCCCACACACTCCTTTGTGTTCTACTCGAGATCTCATCTACACATAGACCTAGCTCAGATGCCACTGTTGGGGAACGTCGCATGGGAAACAAAAAATTTCCTACGCACACGCAAGATCTATCCATGGTGATGAGCATCTACGAGAGGGAGAGTGAATCTACATACCCTTGTAGATCGCTAAGCGGAAGCGTTAAGAAACGCGGTTGATGTAGTCGAACGTCTTCGCGATCCAAATCGCAAGTCGTCCCTCGATCCAAACACGATCTAGCGCCGAACGGACGGCACCTCCGCGTTCAACACATGTACGGCTTGATGACGCCTTCACCTCCTCGATCCAGCGAGCGATGATGAAGTAGTAGATGAGTTCCGGCAGCAATGCGGCGTGGTGATGGTGGTGAGGAACAATCTCTGCAGGGCTTCGCCAAGCACTACGGAGATTATGACGGGAGGAACTAGAGGGTTAGGGTTGCCGGCACACAGCTTGGGAAATCTTGATCTCTCCCATGTGTTAGCCCTGCCCCTCTATTTATATGTTGAGCCCTGGGGTCTAAACTTGGAGAGAAAGCCTCCACAAGGTCGGTTTTGCCCGCACAAGGTCGGTTTGGCCCGCACGGAAAGAGTCCAACTCGGATTCCAGCAGTATCGCGTACAAGCGGTAGTACCGCTCACGAGCGGTAGTACCGCTTACGCGGTAGTACTACCTTACCAGCGGTAGTACCGCTTAAGGCAGTAGCAAAACTTCCTTTCCCTGTTAGGATAAAGGAACATGCTAAAGCTTCAACTGTGGTTCGTAAGAGTTGTACTAGAACACCTACGCCCCCTGAACAAATTAAAGTTGAACCTAGTATTGCTGTAGTTAAAGATCTCTTGGTTGATAATATTGATGGGCATGTTATTCATTTCTGTGATGAAGCTGCTAGAATTGCTAGACCTGATGCAAACGATAAACATAGACCTGTTGTTGGCGTGCCTGTTGTTTCTGTTAAAATAGGAGATCATTGTTATCATGGCTTATGTGATGTGGGTGCTAGTGTGAGTGCAATAACCTTCACCTTATATCAAGAAATTATGAATGATATTGTTGGGGAACGTCGCATGGGAAAAGTAAAATTTCCTACGCACACGCAAGATCTATCCATGGTGATGAGCATCTACGAGAGGGAGAGTGAATCTACATACCCTTGTAGATCGCTAAGCGGAAGCGTTAAGAAACGCGGTTGATGTAGTCGAAGGTCTTCGCGATCCAAATCGCAAGTCGTCCCTCGATCCAAACACGATATAGCGCCGAACGGACGGCACCTCCGCGTTCAACACACGTGCGGCTTGATGACGCCTTCACCTCCTCGATCCAGCGAGCGATGATGAAGTAGTAGATGAGTTCCGGCAGCACGATGGCGTGGTGATGGTGGTGAGGAACAATCTCTGCAGGGCTTCGCCAAGCACTACAGAGATTATGATGGGAGGAACTAGAGGGTTAGGGTTGCCGGCACACGGCTTGGGAAATCTTGATCTCTCCCGTGTGTTAGCCCTGCCCCTCTATTTATATGTTGAGCCCTGGGGTCTAAACTTGGAGAGAAAGCCTCCACAAGGTCGGTTTTGCCCGCACAAGGTCGGTTTGGCCCGCACGGAAAGAGTCCAACTCGGATTCCAGCAGTATCGCGTACAAGCGGTAGTACCGCTCACGCGCGGTAGTACCGCTTCACACAAGCGGTAGTACCGCTTACGCGGTAGTACTGCCTTACCAGCGGTAGTACCGCTTAAGGCAGCAGCAAAACTTCCTTTTGCACTTTCCAATACCTCGTGGGCTTTAACCCTTTGGCTCATATAAAGTGTTGCTGCACCCAAACACTTCGGTAAACATCCGGAACCCCTTCCGGTGAATTCTGGAACCCTTCCGGAGATCAAAACACTATTATCACATATATCAATCTTTACCTCCGGACTATTCCGGAGATCCTCGTCATGTCCGGGATCTTATCCGGGACTCCGAACAACCTTCGGTCACCAACAAAATAACTCAACTATACTAATCGTCACCAAACGTTAAGTGTGTAGACCCTGCGGGTTCGAGAACTATGTAGACATGACCGAGACACCTCTACGATCAATAACCAATAGCGGGACTTGGATGCCCATATTGGCTCCTACATATTCTACGAAGATCTTTATCGGTCGAACCTCTATGTCAAGGATTCAGTTAATCCCATATGCTGTTCCCTTTGTTCTTCGGTATGTTACTTGCCCGAGATTCGATCGTCGGTATCTCTATACCTAGTTCAATCTCGTTACTGGCAAGTCTCTTTACTCGTTCCGTAATACAAGATCTCGTGGCTAACACTTTAGTCACATTGCTTGCAAGGCTCATTGTGATGTTGTATTACCGAGTGGGCCTTGAGATACCTCTCCGTCACACGGAGTAACAAATCCCAGTCTTGATCCATGCCAACCCAACAGACACCCTCGGAGATACCTGTAGAGCATCTTTATAGTCACCCAGTTACGTTGCGACGTTTGATACACACAAGGTATTCCTCCGGTGTCAGTGAGTTGCACGATCTCATGGTCATAGGAACAGATACTTCACATGCAGAAAACAATAGCAATAAACTGACATGATCATATGCTACGTTTATAGTTTGGGTCTTGTCCATCACATCATTCTCCTAATGATGTGATCCCGTTATCAAATGACATCTTATGTCCATGGCCAGGAAACCTTCACCATCTTTTGATCAACGAGCTAGTCAACTAGAGGCTTACAAGGGACACAGTGTTGTCTATGTACCCACACATGTATTTGAGTTTCCAATCAATACAATTATAGCATGGATAATAAACGATTATCATGAACAAGGAAATATAATAATAACTAATTTATTATTGCCTCTAGGGCATATTTCCAACAGATATTGCACCAGCTGAATTAGAGGAAATTGATGTTACCATTAAGTTGGCTAATAGAGATACTATTGCACCAATTGGGATTGTTAGAGATGTTGAAGTCTTGTGTGGGAAAATAAAGTATCCTACTGATTTTCTTGTTCTTGGTTCCCCACAAGATGATTTTTGTCCCATTATATTTGGTAGACCCTTCTTGAATACTATTAATGCTATGATTGATTGTGAGAAAGAAACTGTTACTGTAAGTTTTGGGGATGTGTCCCATGAGTTTAATTTCTCTAAATTTCGTAGACAACCCCATGACAAGGAATTGCCTAGTAGAGATGAAATTATTGGTATTGCTTCTATTGCTGTGCCTCCTACTGATCCTTTAGAACAATATTTGCTAGACCATGAAAATGATATGCATATGAATGAAAGGAATGAAATAGATAAGATTTTCTTTGATCATGCGCCTATTTTGAAACACAACCTGCTTGTTGAAATACTTGGGGATCCTCCTCCACCCAAGGGTGATCCCGTGTTTGAGCTTAAACAATTGCCTGATACTCTGAAATATGCTTATCTTGATGAAAAGGAGATATATCCTGCTATTATTAGTGCTAACCTTTCAGAGCATGAAGAAAAGAGATTATTGAAAACTTTGAGGAAGCACCGTGCTGCTATTGGATATACTCTTGATGATCTTAAGGGCATTAGTCCCACTCTATGTCAGCATAAAATTAATATGGAGCCTGATGCTAAATCAGTTGTTGATCACCAACGACGGTTAAATCCTAAAATGAAAGAAGTGGTAAGAAATGAAATATTAAAGCTTCTGGAGGCAGGTATAATTTATCCTATTGCTGATAGTAGATGGGTTAGTCCCATTCATTATGTTCCTAAGAAAGGAGGTATTACCGTTGTTCCTAATGATAAAAATGAATTGATCCCGCAAAGAATTGTTACAGGATATAGAATGGTAATTGATTTTAGGAAATTAAATAAAGCTACTAGGAAAGATCATTACCCTCTACCTTTTATTGATCAAATGCTAGAAAGACTATCCAAACACACACATTTTTGCTTTCTAGATGGTTATTCTGGTTTCTCTCAAATACCTGTGTCAAAAGAGGATCAAGAAAAGACCACTTTTACTTGTCCTTTCGGTACCTTTGCTTATAGACGTATGCCTTTTGGTTTATGCAATGCACCTGCTACCTTTCAAAGATGCATGATGGCTATATTCTCTTTCTTTTGTGAAAAGATTGTTGAGGTTTTCATGGATGATTTTTCCGTTTACGGGATTTCTTTTAATGATCGCTTGAGCAACCTTGATCGGGTTTTGCAGAGATGCGAAGAAACTAATCTTGTCTTGAATTGGGAAAAGTGCCACTTTATGGTTAATGAAGGTATTATCTTGGGGCACAAAATCTCCGAAAGAGGTATTGAAGTTGATAAAGCTAAAGTTGATGCTATTGAGAAAATGCCGTGTCCTACGGATATCAGAGGTATAAGAAGTTTCCTTTTTCTTGCTGGTTTCTATAGGAGGTTTATTAAAGACTTCTCTAAGATTTCTAGGCCTCTGACTAATCTTTTGCAAAAAGATGTTCCATTCGTTTTTGATGATGATTGTGTAGAAGCATTTGAAATTCTTAAGAATGCCTTGATTTCCGCACCTATTGTTCAACCACCTGATTGGAACCTACCCTTTGAAATTATGTGTGATGCTAGTGATTATGCTGTTGGTGCTGTTCTAGGACAAAGAGTTGATAAGAAATTAAATGTTATCCATTATGCTAGTAAAACTCTAGACAGTGCTCAAAGAAACTATGCTACCACTGAAAAGGAATTTTTAGCGGTTGTGTTTGCTTGTGATAAGTTCAGACCTTATATTGTTGATTCCAAAGTAACTGTTCACACCGATCATGCTGCTATTAACTACCTTATGGAAAAGAAAGATGCTAAACCTAGACTTATTAGATGGGTTCTTCTGCTACAAGAATTTGATTTGCATATTATTGATAGAAAGGGTGCTGATAACCCTGTAGCAGATAACTTGTCTAGATTAGAGAATGTTCTTGATGACCCACTACCTATTGATGATAGCTTTCCTGATGAACAATTAGCTATCATAAATGCTTCGCGTAATGCTCCATAGTATGCTGATTATGCTAATTACATTGTTGCTAAATTTATACCGCCTAGCTTCACATACCAACAAAAGAAAAAGTTCTTCTATGATTTAAGACATTACTTTTGGGATGATCCACACCTTTATAAATAAGGAGTAGATGGTGTTATTAGATGTTGTGTACCTGAGCATGAACGGGAATAGATCCTACGCAAGTGTCACTCCGAGGCCTATGGGGAACACCACGGTGGAGATAGGACTGCACACATGGTATTACAATATGGTTTTTATTGGCATACTCTCTTCAAGGATGCTCGTAAGTTTGTCTTGTCTTGTGATGAATGTCAAAGAATTGGTAATATTAGTAGACGTCTGGAAATGCCTATGAATTACTCTCTTGTCATTGAACCATTTGATGTTTGGGGTTTTGATTATATGGGACCTTTTCCACAGTCTAACGGGTATACTCATATTCTAGTTGCTGTTGATTACGTTACTAAGTGGGTAGAAGCTATTCCAACTAGTAGCTTTGATCATAACACTTCTATTAAAATGCTTAAAGAGGTTATTTTCCCTAGATTTGGAGTCCCTAGATATTTAATGACTGATGGGGGTTCACACTTTATTCATGGTGCTTTCTGTAAATTGCTGCTAAGTATGATGTTAATCATAGAATTGCATCTCCTTATCATCCTCAGTCTAGTGGTCAAGTAGAATTGAGCAATAGAGAAATTAAATTGATCTTGCAGAAGACTGTTAATAGATCCAGAAAGAATTGGTCTAAGAAACTTGATGATGCATTATGGGCTTATAGAACTGCTTACAAAAACCCTATGGGTATGTCTCCGTATAAAATGGTTTATGGTAAAGCATGTCACTTACCTCTTGAACAAGAACATAAAGCTTATTGGGCAATTAAAGAGCTCAACTAGGATTTCAAACTTGCTGGTGAGAAGAGGTTATTTGACATTAGCTCACTTGATGAATGGAGAACCCAGGCATATGAGAATGCTAAGTTGTTTAAAGAAACAATTAAGAGATGGCATGATAAAAGGATACAAAAGCGTGAATTCAATGTAGGTGATCATGTCTTGCTATACAATTCTCGTTTAAGATTTTTTGCAGGAAAACTTCTCTCTAAATGGGAAGGGCCTTACATTATCGAGGAAGTATATCGTTCCGGTGCCATCAAGATCAACAACGCTGAAGGCACAAATTCTAAGGTGGTATACGGGCAAAGAATCAAACATTATATCTCAGGTACTCCCATAAATGTTGAAACCAATATTATTAATACCATAACTCTGGAGGAGTACATTAAGGAGATCTACCAGAACGTTTCAGACCCCGAAAAGGAATAGGTATGTGGTACGGTAAGTAAACCGACTCCAAAACTTTTTCAATAGCAATTTTTCTCCGTTTTGGAATATTTAAAAATTTAGGAAAATTTAAAGTAGTCCGAAGAGTGCACGAGGAGGCGACAAGCCAGGGGGACGCGCCCTACCCCCCTGAGCGCGCCCCTGTGGCTTGTGGCCACCTCGTGTACCCTCCGGACTCCGATTTCTTGTGGTATACTCCTTTAGGTCGGTAAAAATTCATTATATAATCTCCCGAAGGTTTTGACCTTCGTATCACGACAATACCTCCTGTTTTCGTTTTGAGCTATTTCTGCAGCAGATTTAGAGCAAGATGTCTTCGCAAGAGTCGGCCGAGGAGAGCCGGGCCTCTCACCTCACACCAGGGTTCGGAGCATTCAGTGAAGCCAACCGCTTCGGGCAGGCCACGGAGGAAGAGATGGAGGCCGACTTGAAGAGGATAGATGCCATGGAGGAAGACCAAGAAGTTACCTCTCGTCTACAACCTGGAGCCATGTTGGAGGAACTTCAGAGCTCAGCAATTCCGAATTCAGTTATCCCTCCCAATGCTAAATCTCTTACTTATGAAAATATGAAAAAGAGTGTTGCTTCTTCCCCCGCAGCAATGAAACATCCATGGGTTATGGGAGCTCTAACCGTCACTAGAAAACTTCGCAAGGAAATAATGGATCTCAGACAGCAAAATAAATAAGCTTGAAGAGGAGAATCGCATTCTGAGGGGCATCATCTCCAAGAATATAACATCACCACCTCCGAGGAACGACAACTAAACACATGGGTATGGGCACTCCCCTTGGCTTGTGCCAAGCTTGGGGGAGGTGCCCCGGTATCGTATCACCATCACATCTTTTACTTTTATTGTTTTTCTTAGTTCGATCCTTTTGGTTATATCTTGATCTAGTAAAATAAAGTTCTTAGTGTGATCTAGTCTTGAGTTTTTGCTTTATATTCCCCCTATGTAAGCAAGTCCGAGAGTTATATAATAAAGAGTAGTTTTGAGTTGAGGGCTTTGCTTGCTTGCTATGATCTTGAGAAAAAGAAATAGAAAGAAGTATAAAATAAAAGCAAAGAATATATATGATAATCTTATGGGGGGTGATGACTTCACATATAAGAAGTATGTCGATTGAAATTTGTTGTGAGTTGACAAACATAGCTATTGGTCATTGTTGCAATTAAAAGGAAGTAATAAAGAAAGAGCGGTTCACATATAAATATATTATCTTGGACATCTTTTATGATTGTGAGCACTCATTAAAATATTATATGCTAAGAAGTTGATGTTGGACAAGGAAGACAACATAATGGGTTATGTTTGCTTACTTCCGAATAGAAGTTATATGGTTATAGATCCTTTAACATGTGACGCTTGCTTCCACCCCATATCAGCCAAAACTTCTGCACCAAGTAGAGATACTACTTGTGCATCCAAACACCCTTAACCCAGTTTTGCCTTGAAAGTCTACCATACCTACCTATGGATTGAGTAAGATCCTTCAAGTAAGTTGTCATCGGTGCAAGCAATAAAAATTGCTCTCTAAATATGTGTGATCTATTAGTGTGAGGAAAATAAACTTTATACGAACTTGTGATATGGAAGAAATAAAAGCGACAGACTGCATAATAAAGTTCTTTATCACAAGGGGCAATATAAAGTGACGTTCTTTTGCATTAAGGGATTGCGTATCCAACTATAAAAGCGCATGACAACCTCTGCTTCCCTCTGCGAAGGGCCTATCTGTTGCTTTTATCTTCTAAGCACTTATCTGTATGCAAGAGTCGTGGTGATCTTCACCACTTCCTTTATTTTGCCTTTATCTGTTGGCAAGCGTCATGTGTTGGGGAATGATCCAGACACATATATCCACTCGGATGTGGGTGAGCATGAGTTATTTCTGTTGACATTACCCTTGAGGTAAATAGTTGGGAGGCAATACTATAAGCCCCTATCTTTCTCTGTGTCCGATTGAAGCTTTGACCTCATAGGTACCGCGTGAGTGTTAGCAATTATGAAAGACTAAAAGATGATTGAGTATGTGGATTTGCTTTACAAGCTCTTATATTGACTCTTTCCGATGTTATGATAAATTGGAATTGCTTCAATGACTGAGATCATAGTTTGTTGGTTCTCAATAGAGTTCTTGATTCATACTTTACCTTGTGAATGAATTGTTACTCTAGCATAAGAAATTATATGTCAATATATGTTGCTATTCTAAAGATGACCATGATGCCCTCATGTCCGTATTTTATTTTATCGACACCTCTATCTCTAAACATGTGGGCATATTTATCGATTTCGGCTTTCGCTTGAGGACAAGCGAGGTCTAAGCTTGGGGGAGTTGATACGTCCATTTTGCATCATGCTTTTATATTGATATGTATTGCATTATGGGCTGTTATTACACATTATGGCACAATACTTATGCCTTTTCTCTCTTATTTTGCAAGGTTTACATGAAGAGGGAGAATGCCGGCAGCTGGAATTCTGGACTGGAAAAGGAGCAAATCTGATATACCTATTCTGCACAACTCCAAAAGTCCTAAAAATCTACGGAGAATTGTTTTGGATTATATAAAAAATATTGGGCGAAGAATATACCAGGGGGGACCCACCAGGCAGTCACAAGACACGGGGGCGCGCCCTACCCCCCTGGGCGCGCCCTTGTGGCTTGTGACCCACCTGGCAAGCCTCCGGTGCCCATCTTCCTCTATATGGAGGGTTTTGACCTGGAAAAAATCAGAAGGGAGCTTTCGGGACGAAGCGCCGCCGTCTCGAGGCGGAACCTGGGTAGAACCAATCTACACTACTGGAATCAGGGATTTTGCCATGGGCCGACTCTTTGCCGTCAGCCAGCGGACGGCAAAGAAAGTCATTGCCGTTTGCTGGCAGAAAGCTGACGGCAAAGGGTGAGCTGACGGCAAAGAATGAATTTGCCGTAGGCTTGTTCTTTGCCGTCTGCCAGCTGACGGCAAAGGGCCAGCTGGGCAGACGGCAAAAAAACGGCCCACGGCAAAGGGCAGCTGACAGACGGCAAAGGGCCAGCTGGGCCCATCGGGCCCTTGCGCCGCTTAGGTCAGTTCTTTGACGTCTGCCAGTAGACGGCAAAGGCAGGCTGGCAGACGGCAAAGGCAACGCCCTAATAATGGCCATCACCCACCCCTCTCTCCTCTCCCTCTCTCCCTCCCTCCCTCATCCCTCCCCTCCCTCTCCCCGACGCCCAGTGACCGCCGCTGCCCCGCCGCCCCCACCCACTGGCTGCCCCGTCGCCCCACCGGCCGCCCCTCGCCCCGCCACCCCCACCCAGCCGCTGCCCCGACGCCCACCCCGCCTCCCTCCCTCCCTCCCCCCGACGCCCACCGACTGCTGCCCCCACCCACCGGCTGCCCCGCCACCCCACCCACCGGCCGTCCCCCGCCCCTCCACCCCCACCCACCCGCCGCCTCGCCACCCCCACCCACCCGCCGCCCCGCCACCCCCACCCACCCGGCACCACCACCCACTGGCCGCCCCGCCGCCCCCACCCACCGGACGCCCCCCTGCCCCCGTGCCCCTGCGCACCACCGCCCCGCCGCCCCGGCACCCCAGACGCCCCCGCCGCCCGGGCGCCCCCTCCGGTGAGCTCTCTGTGCCTCCTCCCTTCCCCCCTCTTCCACATTTTTCTGTTTTTTTTATTTTTTAGATTAGTAATTAGCTAGCTAGCTATAGTTAGAAGAAGAAAAGAAGAAGGAAAAAGAACAAATGAAAAGAAGAAGAAGAAGAAGAAGAAGTAGAAGAGGAGGAGGAGGAGGTGGAGATGAAAAGGAAAAACAGAAGAAGAGGAGAAAGTAGAAGAAAAAAGGAGAAGAAAAGAAGAAGAAGAAGAGAAGAAGAAGAAGAAGAAGAGAAGAAAAGGAAGAAGAAGAGGAGAAGAAGAGGAGAAGAAGAAGAAATAGAGGAGAAAAAGATGAAAATAGAAGTGGAAAAGTAGTCATACATAGAGAGATTTTTCTATCAGGATTGAATATTCGTTTTGATCGTGTGGATCTAAATGTGCAGTTTTTCGTCGCTTGAAGGGTCTGGTGTTCGACGGCCTCCCCGTGCGACTATGTCCCCTACACGGTCTAGTGGTGAGCACTACTGTCATCTCCTCCCCGACCCTCCCCTATTTGCTCTGTTCCGGTTGTCATGCCGTTGTCACTTAATTTTATTTTCATGTCAAGTTTCGTAACCTAGGTGTCTCCCGTTCGAAAGGACGACTTCTATAAATATGCATGTCTTTGCATATTTATAAATGCCGTCCTTTCGAATTGTCCAACGTTATCCATGGACAGCCCGAGTATGTGTAGATTGGGTTCGTTTTCCCGTATGCTCTGCTCCGGATCCTATGCAGAATTTTGTCAGTGCCTCCCTGTTGTTCTCCGGGTACACATCCTCTCTGCTTATTGCCGAGACGTGTATCAGGAGAACAGCGGGGAGGTGTTGTCGAAATTCTGCGTCGGATCCGGAGCAGTGCATGGGAAAACGAACCCAATCTACACATACTCGGGTGGGATTAGGACCTATCTTAACCTATTAGCATGTAGGTTGCATGGACGTAATAAAACTGACAAACTTGATTAACTGATGAATATATATGCTGAAATATATATATATTTCTTGTGTGTCCAGTAGCTAGGCAAGATGACTGATCGTGCGTGGATGTACACCGGTCACACCAGTCAGAAAGACATGACCAAAGAATGGTTAACAAATACCAAGGGGGTTTTGTGACAGCCGCATTTCCAAATGGCCAGGAAAAAACAAGGTGTCCCTGTCCCCGGTGCGACAACTTTAAAAGGCAGACAGAGGGTGAAATGGTTAAACACCTGTAGAAGTGGGGTTTTAGGCCTAATTATACGGTGTGGACTTTTCATGGTGAGTCTGCCCAACGTGCCAGAGCTGAGGTGGTTCGTCATCGCACCGATGAGCATGGTACCGGGATCGAAGACATGGTGCAAGACTTTGATGATGCTCGGGATTCGGACGATGAGATGGAGGAATCTGCAAAGGCATTCTATGAAATGTTGGAGTCTTCAAAACGTCCTCTCCACGAGCACACTGAGCTTTGTCAGCTGGATGCCATCGCGCAAGTAATGGCTCTGAAGGCTCAATTCAACCTGGGCAGAGAATGCTACGACGCGATGATGACAATATTTGGACGCTTTCTACCCAAAGGCCATGTACTGCCTGCAAACCTATACCAGTCGGACAAAATTCTCCGTGTACTTAAGATGCCCTATGAGAAGATAGATGCCTGTGAGAGTGGATGTGCCTTATTTAGGCTTGAGTATGCGGACTTGAACTATTGTCCCATTTGCAAGTCTTCCAGGTATGTTGTCGTAGACAACGGTATGGGTGAGAAGATGCAGACAAAAATTCCTGTTAACGTTCTTCGCTATATGCCAATCGTACCAAGACTTCAACGTCTTTTCATGGTCAAAGAGACGGCCAGACAGATGACATGGCATAAATTGGGCAAAAGAACCGAACTAGATGCAGATGGGAATCAGATGTTGGTTCACACTTCAGACGCTTTTGTGTGGAAGCACTTCGATGCATTACATAACGATAAAGCGGCAGATCCAAGGCATCCTCGAGTCGCCATCAGCATGGATGGGTTCAATGTGTTTGGTATGACGGCAACCCAATATAGTTGTTGGCCTGTATTTGTCATTCCACTCAATCCCCCCCCACCCCCGGAGAGATTATGAAAAGAAAGAACATTTTCCTGACGTTGATAATTCCAGGGCCCAACTATCCGGGGAAGAATATGAATGTGTACATGCAGCCACTTAAGGATGAATTGCAACAAGCTTGGGATAATGGGATCAAGACATACGAAGCCGCTACCAAAAAAACCTTCAAAATGCATGTGTGGTACATGCACTCGACGCATGACTTGCCGGCGTATGCCCTATTCGTTGGCTGGTGTGTGCATGGAAGGTTCCCGTGCCCCACATGCAAGGCAGCTCTTCAGTTCCGTTGGCTGCAGGCGGGTCGCAAGTATTCTTGCTTTGACATGCATAGACAGTTCCTGGATCCTTGCCATAAGTTCAGAAAAGACAAGAAGAATTTCATCAAAGTTAGAGTTGTCAAAAACTCTGCACCACCCGCGTTGACAGGCCAACAGCTCATGGATCAGTTAAACGCTCTCGAGCCGGATCCAAAACGTCCTGGGTATTTCAAAGGGTATAATACGGAACACGCATGGACTCACAAGTCATGCTTATGGGATCTGCCTTACTTCAAAGACCTCCTTTGCCCACACAACATCGACGCGATGCACACTGAAAAGAATATCGCCGAGGCCATTTTTGGTACATTGTTCGGCATAGAGGGGAAGTCAAAGGATAATCCTAAGGCTAGAATCGATCAGGAGGCTCTATGTGACAGACCGTTACAAAACGTGCGACAAGCGAAAGGAAAGCAGAACTGGACTAAGCCAAAGGCATGGTTCAATCTTGGAAGGCCGGCTATGAGGGAAATGATCTTGTGGGTGAAAATGTAATTGATGTTCCCCGATGGTTATGCAGCGAATATAAAGAGGGGAGCGAGTCTTGACAAACTGAAGATATTTGGTCTCAAGAGTCATGATTGGCACATATGGCTTGAGCGGGTAATGCTGGTGATGCTGCGTGGCTTTATTCCTGAGGATGAATGGCTAGTACTGGCAGAGCTGAGCTATTTCTTCCGTTCTCTTTGTGCGAAAGAACTATCGCCTGGCGTGCTAGATGAAATGGAAGAGTTGGCGTCGGAGTTGATATGCAAGTTAGAGAAGATCTTTCCACCGGGCTTCTTTAATCCAATGCAGCATTTGATTTTGCATCTCGCGACCGAGCCAAGATTGGGGGGCCCGTGCAAAATCATTGGTGCTTCGCAACTGAGAGGATGCAGAAAACGCTTCGAGCAAAATGTAAAAATAAACGTAGAATTGAAGCATCGATGGCCGAGGCATTCATTACTGAGGAGGCGGAAAACTTCGTGACAGCACACTACGAAGCCAAAAATCGTCATTTGCATAATCCGAAGCCTCGGTACAATGATGGCGACCGGAAAAAAAGTCGATCCAACCTCAGCCTATTCAAAGGGAAGCTCGCACCAGCCGGTGCTTCTAAAGCAAAAGCGTTGGATGTCGATGAATGGCGGACCATTTCGTTGTATATCTTCAACAACCTAACAGAAGTGCGGCCGTACATCGAGTAAGTTGTCGGTACATTATTGTTTCGCAACTTGTAATTCCTTAGAACTGCTCTTATTCCCGGATATTTGTTATAGTTGATACGTCGCCAAATTCTCGGATGGAGTGGTCATCCAAAAGGATTCCGTCAAAGAGTATGAGCTCCTAGCGAAGCATGGAGGCGGCTATCCCGGTTTCATCTCTTGGTGCAAACAAACGGTAATTACCATTAATGGACCATTTTATTTCTTCGTCTTATTTGCGGCTAATGCAACAATCCTTTCGTATTAAACTTGTAGGCTAATTCAGAGTCTGTGGACGCCGAGCTGAGACAAGTCCCTAATGGTTTTGACTATAAGGTCCGTTCATTTGACAGATACGACATCAACGGGTATCGCTTTCGTACCTTTGGCAAAGAGCTATCTATGCCCGACCTAAAGACTACAAATTGTGGTGTCTCTGCTATCGGCGAAGGAGGTACAGAGTATTATGGAAGAGTTGAAGCAATTTATGAACTTCTATTCTATGGTGAAAACCCACCGAACGTCGTAGTCTTCAAATGTCATTGGTTCCAGCCGAAGGAGACTAGAAGGACTCATGAACATATAGGGCTAGTCGACATCAAACAAAGCACCTATTTAGATGTGCCCGATGTCTATATTACGGCTCAACCGGCGACCCAAGTTTTCTATCTACCATGGGCCTGCCAAACTGATCCAAATCTGAAAGGTTGGGATGTCGTTTATGAAGTGCCGACACATTTTAGACCACCTCCCCTCAATGAAGAGGATTATGAACCTCACATTAACCAAGACACATATGAAGGAGAATTCTTCCAAGAAACACGTATTTCCAAAAAACGTTTCAAGAACCGCTCTACTTCACCCCGGAACATTGAAGTAGACAGCGACAATGAATCCGACTTAACCCCTGAGCCAGAACAGGAAGAGCTGGAACAAGAAGAGGTTACTAATGTGGATGATCTGTCAATGCTTAACCGAGTACATGAAGGAGGCCTTCCACATGTTGTTCCTGATAGTGATGATGATGATGCATTTATTGATGATAGTGATGATGATGATGCATTTATTGATCCCGGAGAATATATAGACGATCAAGATTATTATTAATTCATGTCAGGTAATCAACTTTTAGTTCATGTTAGGTATATGATGATACACTTAAATTATATACATTTTATTATTCATGTCGGTATTCAATTTTATGTTGTACTAATTTCGTTTACTATTTGTCATGGCAGTTGTTGAAAGATGGTGGAAAGGGTCGAGACCACTCCGCGACTCCTTCGTCGGAGGGTGGTGGGATGGGTACTTCCATTCCTGCCGACTCTCTTCGAAGAGCGTTGCTCTCTAGTCTGCATACACCGGTGGCCGCTTCTTCGTCGACCCCCGTGAGAGGAGGTCGGGGGAAGAAGAGAGGTAGTAGAGGTGGGAGAGGAGGGAGAGGATGCCGCGGCAAAGGTAGGGTGGCTGCTACGCCTCCTCGCCGCCACCCCCAGCTGATTCACCCGAGCACAGGACTGCTAGGGTGGACCCGTCTGAGGACGAGGCTACGCGGACTCCGGTCCACGAGCCTCGGGTCGACGAGCCTTCGACCTACACGACTCCTGTCCCAGAGGCTTCATCCCACGAGACTCTGGAGCAGAGTAGGGATGAGGGCACGTCCCGGCAGACCCCATGGGATACCTGGCCGGAGGAGCCTAGTGGCCATGCTAATGGTGGCGGGGATCGTTTTCCTGATAGCGACGAGGAGCTGCCTGAGGGCGCCACCGTCTACCAGCGTGGTATGACACGGCTCCCGCCCATGCCGGCGACCCACGAGCTGAGGTGGTTGATTAGGCCTGATCGGGACAGGTAAGTGCATGTACTCTTTTTTAACCTTTTGCCTTCACGTTTTTTCAAATATCTAATGTGTTGGCTTTGTCATACTGCAGGGGTTGGCATCAACCCAAGGATGCCCGCAGGCCCAACAGCATCCTTGGTGTCCTTGTCAGGCAAAACTTCCCGGGATTTGTCACGTTGCCCGGTGAGGGCCAGGTTCTAGAGTTAGGACTGACCTGGGAGCACTACTTGGCTGCACCGGCCCCGCCTGAGGAGAGGATCGACGGTGTTTTGTGCCACACGAGGGCGGAGATGGTGATCAGGCATTGTTGGCTAATTTCTCCTTTACACAATTAAGAATCAACAATAGCTAGTTATTGTACTAATAAGTGTTGTGTCGTTTGATTGCAGACCTTCTACAGGTGTCCGGAGGGATACGAGGAGGCCGCGTCAAAGGTTATCGATCAGCAATGCAAGCGCCTACTGCAAAACTTTCGGCACGAGGCTCGGGTGCAGGCTGTTCGAGACTACTATGCCTCGCGGCGTATTAGGAAGGAGAAGTCGACGTGCCGCGGAAAGAAGATGGAGAAGGAGCATTACATGAAGGTAATTACGTATTCTTAAGGCCTTGTACTTAGTTTCCTTCATTTGATTCCTACACGTAGCGCTCAAATATCTCTTTATTAACTTAGGTGCCCCCGAGATGGTGTGCGGATAAGATGGATTGTTGGGAGGCGTTGGTGGATGAGTGGTGCTCAGAACAATGGCTATCCGTCCACAACAATGCCAAGGACCGGCGTAACAAAATGGTTGGTGTGCCACACCATCAAGGGAGCGCCAACTTAAATCAGTTTGGTCTGAACTGGGTATGTGGTTAGCTTCATGATTCATGCAATTCATTCTTGATTCTAGCTTGAGCCCTTTACTAATACTTTGTTCCTCCCTCTCTCTCTTTTAGGCGCATCACAATAAAACGGAGGTGCCACAGATGTACGACCTCTATGCGATGGCCCATATTGCCTCGTACAAGAAGGTCAAGGCATTCTCTGAGTCTGACC
This sequence comes from Elymus sibiricus, assembly GCA_039707655.1. NCBI lineage: Eukaryota > Viridiplantae > Streptophyta > Magnoliopsida > Poales > Poaceae > Elymus > Elymus sibiricus. The sequence continues at coordinate 161,268,273 of CM077663.1, forward strand.
TCGATGATCCCTTGAAGTTCAGCAACAGCTCCTCCCACAACAAGCTCGTGAGGTACAGAGATGAGGGGAAGGCGAGGAAAGGGGAGGACTTTAACCCGAGCCAGGAGCCTATTGATCCAGAGCTGGTGATGATAGCTGGCGGTGGGAGGCCCCATGGCTCGATTGCCATTGGAGATGGCCTTATACGTTGTCCTAGCAACCTCCGGGGGATCAAGGCGGCCAAACGAGCTCCTATCCTGAGATAAGGCCTCGTCCACGGCCAGTCGAGCTCGCCATCGAGGTTAGTTATACGGACTCAGATATCTTTCCTCATTACGTTGTGTGTGTGAACAAAGATGATTACAATGCTAACGAGGAGTTGTGTTGCAGGCTGCTATTCAGAAAGAGATGGAGGCAGCACAGGCGCTTATGGCGGCGAAGGAGAAGGAGATGGAGGAGAGGACGGCAAGGTTGTTGGAGGAGGAGAGGGCACGGTCCGATGCGTCTTACCGGGCCATCTACGAGCTCTTTGTGGTAAGATTCTTCTTCATATTTGTCAAATCTTGCATTTAATGTTCGTTTCATTAATAATGAATATCGTTGACTTGTGAAAACCAAATGTGCAGACTATGTGCGAGAAGAACGGCCAGACCGCTCCGTCGATGCCAGTCATTACCACGGCTGCAACGGTGAGTTTCATTTCAATGCAATGATCTTTTCAGTGTCATCATGCTAACGAGACATTGCAAATCATCTTTGGTGCAGCTTAACTCCGGAGTCGCATCGCACGACCCTTCTCCAGGGCAGCCTTCTCCAGGTGAAACCGGTCTGAGCAACCGTGGTGCCTCTCCTCCCTGATGACAAGGACGGTAAGCCCCAAACTTAGCTCGTTTTCTCAAAGAAAGACAAACTTAGCACTTAGACAAACTTAGCTCCTTCCGAAATATTAGTTCTAGGGGAAACGACCATCACCAACTGTCGAAATATTAGTGTTAGGTAGTGTCCACCAACATACACCACCATATGTGTGAGTGAGTGCGCACCATACACACCATGAGGCAAACCTCGAAAGACCTATCCTTCTTCCATTTTTTCCCGAATGACACAAATAAGCAATAAGAAGAAGAAAACAAGAGGAGAAAGATAGAGAGAAGAAAACCGCTTCTTCATCTTCTTCTTCTTATTATAGTCTTCTTCATCTAACTTTCATATTTCCCATTTTGCAGATTAGAGTCACTTCACAGAAGCTTGTATTGATGGAGTGCTTGTGATTTTGTATCGATCAACAATGTTAAACTTGCTACATATGTGAAACTTGTTACTATTGTAATATGGTGAACAATGTGACATTTGTTTTGGTATGTTTGTTGGATAATTGTGCTTGTGCTTGTTGTTGGATGATCATCAGTAGGGTTATTGTGAAATATATACATATATAGCATATTTTGCCTGTGAAAATTGTTGGATATAAGAAAAAACAGAAAAAACTGGGGCAATATTGCCACTTTGCCGTCTGCCACCGTCGACAAAGCTTCTTTGCCGTCTGGCACCGACGGCAAAGGTGACACATGGCACTCACCTGTGCACTCTGGGAGTGCCAGGCCTGATGCCATTTGGTACATTTGCCGTCCGGGGGCGGACTGCAAAGGGCGCGGATGGCAAAGGAGTGGGTGGCGGGGGGACGACGGCAAATGAGGGGTGGTGGACGGCAAAGGAGGGGGTGGCAGACGGCAAAGGGGGCCGACGACAAAGGAGGGGTGGCAGACGGCAAAGGCTCTGTTAGCCACTAACGGGGCTAACTCAAGTTTAGGCCGTCCAGCCGCTTTGCCGTCTGCTGCCTGACGGCAAAAACACTTTGTCGTCCGCTGTATAAAGGCAGACGGCAAAGCACTCCTTTACCGGAGTTCACAGTGCCAAAAATTTGGCCATCTGCTGCCGGTCGGCAAAGGCTTTGCCATCGGTGGTCCAACCCTTTGCCGTCCGCTATGGCAGACGGCAAAGTACCTGATTCCAGTAGTGCTAGGGCTCCGGCGGAGCTGTTCTGCCGGGGAAACTTCCCTCCCGGCGGGGGAAATCGAAGCCATCGTCATCACCAACGATCCTCTCATCGAGAGGGGGTCAATCTCCATCAACATCTTCACCTGCACCATCTCCTCTCCAAACCCTAGTTCATCTCTTGTATCCAATCTTTGTCTCAAAACCTCAGATTGGTACCTGTGGGTTGCTAGTAGTATTGATTACTCCTTGTAGTTGATGCTAGTTGGTATACTTGGTGGAAGATCATATGTTCAGATCCTTAATGACAATTAATACTCCTCTGATTATGAACATGAATATGCTTTGTGAGTAGTTACGTTTGTTCCTGAGGACATGGGATAAGTCTTGTTATAAGTAATCATGTGAATTTGGTATTCGTTCGATATTTTGATGAGATGTATGTTGTCTCTCCTCAAGGGGTGTTATGTGAACGTCGACTACATGACACTTCACCATTATTTGGTCCTAGAGGAAGGCATTGTGAAGTAATAAGTAGATGATGGGTTGCTAGAGTGACAGAAGCTTAAACCCTAGTTTATGCGTTGCTTCGTAAGGGGCTGATTTGGATCCACATGTTTCATGCTATGGTTAGATTTATCTTAATTCTTCTTTCGTAGTTGCGGATCCTTGCGAGAGGGGTTAATCATAAGTGGGAGGCTTGTCCAAGTAAGGACAGCACCCAAGCACCGATCGACCCACATATCAAATTATCAAAGTAACGAACGCGAATCATATGATCATGATGAAAACTAGCTTGACAGAAATTCCCATGTGTCCTCGGGAGCGCTTTGCTTTATATAAGAGTTTGTCCAGGCTTGTCCTTTTCTATAAAAAGGATTGGTCCACCTTGCTGCACCTTTGCTACATTTGTTACTTGCTACCCGTTACGAATTATCTTATCACAAAACTATCTGTTACCGATAATTTCAATGCTTGCAGAGAATACCTTACAGAAAACCGCTTGTCATTTCCTTCTGCTCCTCGTTGGGTTCGACACTCTTACTTATCGAAAGGACTACGATAGATCCCCTATACTTGTGGGTCATCATAGGCCTTGCGGGGTTACCACAGTCGCAACATCCTGTAACACCCAAGATGCGATCCTATCCTTATTTTGGCTCGAGGGCCTCGATAGGGATAGAAGCGCATCTCGTCATTTCGCAAGAATGGATATCGTTACAAGAGATGTAAAGAAGAGATGAGTATATGGAATTGGTTACACTCGCCACAAGCTAAATCATTATCATCTCAATACAACAATATATTAAATCATCATATAGAAGAGCAGGGTCCAACTACTGACGAAATCAAACGATAAAAGCGACATCCATCCTTGCTATCCCAGGTTGCCGGCCTTGAACCCATCCTAGATCGATGATGAAGAAGAAGAACTCCAAAACAAACAAGCATCGCTCTCACGTCAAAGCATCACATTACCTGTACCTGCAACTGTTATTGTTGTAATCTGTGAGCCACGGGGACTCAACAATCTCATTTCCATGGGTATCAAGACTAGCAAAGCTTAATGGGTGAGGTATGGTTAAGTTGTGAGGCTGCAGCAAGCACTAAGCATTTATATGGGTGCCTAACTTATGAGTACAAGAATAAGAAGGCTGATCTATGCATAAACGGACGTGAACTAGTAATTATCACTAAGTGATCCTGAACACCTACTTACGAGTCAAACGTAACCCCACCGTGTTCTCTCTTGGTTCAGAGGTCACGAGAAGAGACGGTCATGATTTCGCACACGGTTGGTGTGTTTTAATTGAGTTTACTTTAAGTTTTCTATGACCGGATGTTAAACAAATGTACAAGTAGCCACATAACCACGGGCATGACTTTCAGAAAGATTTAACCCTGCAGGGATGCTCCAACTCATCCATCACAAACTAACCACAAGCTGCGTCGGAAAACCTCAACCATTGAATAGCCCGCGGTATCCTCAGAATCCCGGTGGAAAACCTCAACCTCAAGATAGCCCAAAGTATCCTCGGAATCCCGTGCAGAAGACATTCGAGAACGGTAAAACAAATCCAGCAAGACCGCCCGACGTGTCGACGAACCCGATAGGAGCCGCGTATCTCATTCTCAAGACATGACCGGATGAGCAATACGTAAGGTGTCTTGATAGAAATCCCTCGAGTTGCCCCGAGGTGGCCCCGCAAGTGGCTCTAGTTTGGATCAACACTCATGAGGAGCACTGGCCCGGGGGATGATTAATTATCCACGGGGTGATCATGCCCTATGCATATTTTATTAGTTGTTATTAAGCAAATAGAACCAATGTTGGGTCTTGCCAGAAGAGTTTTATCCCCAAACGAAAATCAAGGGGTCCCCATAACAACCCCAAGCATGTTAGGAGCGCTCAATATGGAACATAACACCAATACACAAGTGACTAGGGAGGCAAAGGTGGAACAAAACATCGAGCAAAAGGCCAAGCCTTCCACCTTTTACCAAGTATATATGTGCATTAAATGAAATAGCAATAATATTGTGATATCTCAAAATATCCATGTTGTCACATGGAAACAACTTGCACCTGCAACTAGCAACGCTATAAGAAGGGTTGAGCAAGCGGTAACATAGCCAAACAATGATTTGCTAAGATGTGGAGGGTTAGAGGCTTATCATGGCATTTTGGGAGGCTTGACAAACAATTGGTATGTAGCGATACATAGCGATAGAAACGAGACAACTAGCATCATAATGATACTAGTGGTATCCAGGGACATGTTTATATTGCCCGAGATCCCGCTTGGAAGAAGAACGAATCCATGAAGTAGACGAACGGGGTGTAGTCGAACGGATCGTCACACTCTAAAACGGATCGAAACTCTAGCGAGAAGAAGAAAATCCGGAAACAAACAAATGACACGGTAAACAACACAACATATGCATGACATGATGCGCAAACAAATATGATGCATGTTCATACAATTATGCAATTCATGGCAAGCACAACGAGTTGCATATTGACGAAACTCCACATTCGGATCATTTAGTTCACTCTCATTTATTTACATGGCAAGTTTAAATGTTATTTATCATGGCAAGAGATGAAGCATAATGAAACTACACTATCTAGGCATTTTAAATGAGGTCAGAAACAACATATAGCTTTTCCGAAATGAATCCATATGCAAATTATGAATTTGGTCCAGATCTGTTGTAAACATATTTTATATTTTTAGACAGGAAAATAAAGTGCACCATGTGATTCTACTCGTCATTCTAGGCGGTTTACATATATAGATCATTTAAAACGGAGCTACGGTCTAAAAGATATGACACACACAAGATGAGTATGTCATGAATGCAAAATGCATGCAAAAAACAACCACAAACATTTCAAACCAAGGATGCAATAAGATATTATGAAACTATATGAAATTTTAAGCAAGTTTCTTATGGAACATGTTCAAACCGGAGCCACGGTTCAACAAATACAACCAACACAAGTTTTAGTCCAAATCTATCCAAAATAGCAACATGACATTTGCACACCTCAAAATAACAGGCTACAAGAAGCTAAAATGCACAAACAAAACATGGGGAAGTAGCTTACATGATGCACAACAATTCATCTCATAGCAACAAGTTCAATAGAAGCATGGACCAATAGCAAAAGAGCTCACAAGATAGCTATTGGAACAACACTTATAACTTAGTGAAAATACTAGTTTTTCACAAACAGTGTTAACCTGAAGGCATATTGACAGCATGAAAACTATATGCTACAAGAATTATAATGGCATGAAAATCTACAGCATGGTAGAGGACATGATGCACTTCAATGCATTCCATAATGGCAAGGTCTAATTATGCACCGATTCACGGCTAGCATCAACACAACATGGCATTATGAAATAACCAAACTCTCAAACTTTGTAAAAATTAGAGTAGACATGAGCAACAGTTTTTATCAGGTAGGCATGTTGACAGCAAGAAGCAAGTATATAGCAAGGTTATTTCATGGAATCAAATGACACATATATCTAGAGCATAACATGCACTTCAATTCATCCCACATGGGCATTTGCAAAAGATCTATGAATCCATAGCAATCATCAAGACAAAAAGCTAAGTTTCAACCCAGATTCCAGAGTTAGTGAAATTTGACCATCTCCCAAAACAACAGTTTGACTAGGCATGTTTACAAAGCAATAACAGTAGCATGACAATCATTTATATGCATGGCTAGGATAATAACAGCTAGTAGACATGTCACACTACAAAATACTCCATTGGCACAACTTCATAGGTCACAAGGTTTGCATAATATGATGCTCACAAAACGGAACTTATCATTAACAGACTAGTAGTTTTAACACGATAGCAACTTGAGAGCAACATATTGACATGCTAATGATGTTTGACACAGCAACTAGAGACATGGCATCAAAGTAGACATCACACAGAACAAATCTCGTGAAGCAGCCATACGAAAAAGACCTACGGATTAGATGCAATCATCGACACAAGTTCGAACAAAATAACAGTTTTTTGGAATTAGTTCACGATGCACTTTGCAACAGAGATTTGAACTAGCAGTTGAGTCTTAATGCACATGCAAAGGCAACATTCATGTAGAACACAATCTCTAGATACTTCTACATATTTGAATCATTTCAAACGGACAAACGAGCACAAAGTTACAACAAGTTTAATATGGGCATGTGATGATTTTACTGTCAGGGAAAAAGACTTAGTGAGATTTTCACCTCGGGGCAAATCAGGACGGGTGGATTCGAGCGGTTGCGGGGCCGGCGTTTGGTTGGGCGATTGTGGCAGTACCGAGACGGGCCTGTCCCGACGGCGGTTGGCCGAGGCCGGCCATGGCAGCGGCTGCTGGGCCGGAGGGAGGCGCTGGCGAGGCCACGAGGCCGGCGGGGTCAGATCCGAGCGGCGCCGGCACGGATTTGGCAACCTCCGGCAACGGCAGTGGCGTAGCGGCAGCGGGCTGGCGAGGTAGGAGCCGGGCGGCGGGTGGTGTTCCAAGCGGCGGGGCTGGCGCAGAGGCGGATGCTCGGCGAGTCGCGCGGGCTTGGCGGCGGCAGCGCGGAACAAGCACGACGGCGGTGGGCCTTGCCGGAGCACCGGTGACGGCGTGACTCGAGGGGAGGCGAGGAGGCGGGGAGGCAACCTTCGGCGGGGCGAGCCGCGCGGGCCTGTGCGCACGACAACGGGTCGGTTGAGGCCCGGGCGTGCCTGCTCCGGGTCATGCGGGCCGCGGGGAGGGTGCGGTAGCTGGGAGATGAGGGAGGCGAGGTCGCGCAACCTTATTGGCTAGGGCGGCGGCTCAGGTGGCGGCGTAGTCGCTGGGGCGACACCAAGTGGTGGTGGTGGGTTTGGCCGACGTGGAAAATGATGGGGGCGGCGGCTGGCTAGTGGGAGGAGGCTGTGGGCGGCGAGGTTTTTGAGGCAGGGAGTTATGGTTCCAAATTAGGCAGGTAGGGGATCTATTTATAGAAAGGACGACTAGGGTTAGGGGTTTTGCTTCATTTTCGGACCCTTGGTTCTCGATCCGACGGGTCCGATGGGATGGGTAGGATAGGTGGGCTATGTAGGAGGGGTGTGGGCTGACAAGAGAGGGAGATTTGTGGCCCGTGACACGTTTTAAAATACCAAAACATGCGACGATTGACCAGCTATATTGCCGTTATATGTTTAACGGTTCGGGTATCAAAGGATCTCCGACTGCGACAAAATTTGGCAGGCGGTCTACCCACACTATATTGAGACCGCATGCCAACTTTTGACCCAATCCGGTAATGTTTTATACGCACTTTTAAAAACAATATTTTAATGATGCCGCGGGTGCGTGCATGTGTGGTTGGTCACGAATGGTCAACGACGAGAACGGAGAGAACCGGCAACTATGAACGGATGCAAGTTTTGAAAAATGATGGCAACGGAGTGTCGATGCTATGCGGATGATGCGAATGATGCGATGATGAACGCGACAACCAAACGAATCACACGGTGACGACGGACTGAAACGGGAATCCTCTGGAGCGTCGGTCTCGGGCTGCTACACATCCGCCCTCGTACCCTCGAGGTCAGGATCTCGTCCTAGGGCGGATCCTTTCTAGAGAGGGCCTCCACAAGCTCTCGCCCATGTGGGAAGGCCCTTTTAGGGTTGCACATGTCTCCAGGCCAGGCGCGAACCCGCTGGAAATGGAGGATGGCGTACCCATGCAGAACGCCTGGAATATCCAGTACCCCCGCAAGTTCTACCTATGACCCTCTAACGTAAGAATGAGGTGGGGATGTGATACGGGGCACGCCCGTGTGCGTCGATCTTTCACGAATTGGAGGTGGATTTGTGAGGGAACGCGAAGAACACGAAGAACACGAGGGGGAAATCACAAGAGGAAAACACTCAAGAACGATCCACGATCACACATCCACTAGAATCACCCGAGTACATGAGAATCACGGTCCACAAACAACCAAAGGATACACGTAACGGTAGTCTCCTCGCTCCGAAGGAGGAGGTCTTGAATCCACTAGGGATCTTCCCTAGTTAGGGGCCTTGGCATCACTCCGGATCTTCTCACGTAGAGGGTAGTCGCTCCACGAGGGAAGGGAGATAATGGAGCTAGGCCTAACAAGTGTATTCGCTAAACCTAAGCTAACCCTAGAGAGAGGAGGAGGAGGTGTTTATATAGTACTAGGGGAAAAGGGGGCGAGAGAGAGGGTACATGGCCTCTTGGGCCCGAGTCTGCCCACACAGGGGCCGGACGTCCGGGCCAGGGACCGGATGTCCGGGGCTTCAGCATGCGCCGGATGTCCGGGCTGAAGTTGCCGTTTCCGCTTGGTTCGGTCGCGCTGAGGCCGGATTTCCGGGGGTAGCGGCCGGATGTCCGGGCCGGGGCCGGATGTCCGGCGCCTGTAGTCCCTGCTGCTGACCTTTGGTGCTGGTGCGGTCTCCAGCGGCCGGACGTCCGGGGCCTTGGCCGGATGTCCGGCGCCTGGAGGGTGGACTTGCCTTCTTTCGTTGCGCTTGTCCATCCTTCTCCGTGTCTGTCTCCGTGGTGACTTGGTCTTCACTCCGAGCATCTCCTAGGCCCTCTCCATTGTACCTAATCATGCAGAGAGTCTCCGATTGAGGTAGCATCCAAGTTCCGTGAACATCAAAGAGAGAATCGTATAGGAGAGATGTCACCTCGTGTTCTATAGCACGTGCCCGGGCTCTAGTCATGGGTCCCTTTGTGGCTTGATGGGATGGTGTAGAGTCCATGGGGATGATGTTGGGATGCTCCACATCATCTCCCCCCCCCCTTGGGGAAGATCCGTCCTCGGATCAAGATCTTCATCACCATGGTAAGGGGATAGATCCGTGACGTTGAAGGTGTCACTCAGGTTGTACTTGTCGCGTGGTATGTCGATCTTGTAGGCATTGTTGTTTTAGCGTGCCAACACCTTGAATGGGCCGTCTGCTCGAGGAAGTAGCTTCGATTTGCGTTCGTTGGGGAAGCGGTCCTTGCGAAGGTGTAGCCAAACAAGATCACCGGGTTTGAACACCATGGGATGTTTGGTGACGTTGCGCTTGGTGGTTACGCGTTCCACTTGACGTTCCATCGTGCGCCTAGTATCTTCATGCATCCTCTTGATGTAGCTTGCCCTTGCACTTGCGTCCATGTTGACGCGCTCTTGGAGAGGTAGAGGTAGGATGTCCAATGGGGACAACGGGTTGAAGCCGTAAACCACTTCGAACGGAGACTTGCCGGAGGTGGAGTGACTTGCGCGGTTGTAGGCGTACTCGGCGTTGGGGAGGCAATCTTCCCATTCCTTGATGTTCTTCTTGATCAACACGCGGAGTAGAGTGGATAGCGTTCGGTTCGTCACTTCCGTTTGTCCATCGGTTTGAGGGTGATATGCCGAAGAGAATAGAAGCTTGATTCCGAGCTTGGCGCATAGAGTCTTCCAAAAGTAGCTCAAAAATTTGACATCGCGATCCGAGACAATGGTCTTTGGAACGCCATGTAGTCGCAAGATGTCCCTACAAAACAAATTTGCGATATGTGAAGCATCGTCTATCTTGTGACATGGAATGAAATGAGCCATCTTGGAAAAGCGGTCCACAACGACAAAAACGGAATCATGGCCATTTTTTGTTCGTGGCAAACCAAGCACAAAATCCATACTAATGTCTTCCCAAGGTTGGAAAGGTATAGGTAGAGGCATGTACAGACCATGGGATTGAGCGTTGGACTTAGCTTTGCGGCATGTCGAGCATCGGTTGGTGAAACGTGCAACATCACGAAACATCTTGGGCCAAAAGTACTTGTTGGATAGTGTGGCATACGTTTTGTCGCGTCCAAAGTGACCCATAAGTCCTCCACCGTGAGCCTCTTGCAAAAGCAACAAACGAAGAGAAGACTCGGGTATACACAATTTGTTAGCACGCATAAGATATCCATCTTTCATATAATAGTTCTCCCAACAAGTTTTCACTTGGCACATAGTGTAAGGATTAGCAAAATAGGCATCATGCTCATACAAGTCTTTGATGTGCTCAAACCCAATAACATTCAATTCAAGTTGAGTAACTAGCATGCATTTGCGGGAAAGAGCATCCGCCACGATGTTTTCCTTACCCTTAATGTATTTGATGACATAAGGGAAGGACTCAATAAATTCACTCCATTTAGCATGCCGTTTGTTCAACTTAGTTTGACCCTTTAAGTACTTAAGCGTTTCATGGTCGGTATGGATAACAAACTCATGCGGGCGCAAATAATGTTCCCACACATGTAAAACTCTCACCAAAGCATACAATTCTTTGTCATAGATGGGGTAGTTGAGTTGAGCGCCGGATAGTTTCTCGCTAAAGTATGCGATGGGACGCTTCTCTTGCATAAGCACACCACCTATTCCACTACCACTCGCATCACAATGCAATTCAAATGTTTTATCAAAGTTGGGCAAAGCAAGCAAAGGTTCATGAGTGAGCAAATTTTTAAGTTCATGGAAAGCGGTATCTTGTGAGGGACCCCATATAAATGGTGCATTCTTCTTGCTCAAAGCATGAAGAGGAGATGCAATAGTGCTAAAGTCTTTCACAAAGCGGCGATAGAAACCGGCTAGTCCTAGGAAGCTACGCACTTGTTGCAAATTCGTTGGTGTGGGCCAAGTTTTAATAGCATCAATCTTAGATTCATCTACATGAATGCCCTTGGAAGATACTACAAAACCCAAGAAAACTACCTTCTCAACACCAAATGTGCATTTCTCCATGTTTGCATAGAGTTGCTCTTTCCTAAGGATTTGCAAAACATCACGAACATGTGTAGCATGCTCCTCAAGAGACTTGCTAAAGACAAGAATATCATCAAAGTAGACCACAACACAATATCCTATGAGTGGTCGCAACACGTAGTGCATGACACGCATGAACGTACCCGGTGCTTCGGATAAGCCCATGGGCATCACTAACCATTCATAGAGACCAAATTTAGTCTTGAATGCGGTTTTCCACTCGTCACCCTCTTGTATGCGAATTTGGTAGTAACCACTTTTTAAGTCAATCTTAGAAAATATAGTGGCAGCACTAAGTTCATCTAGCATATCATCTAAGCGAGGAATTGGGTGACGATATCTAATGGTGATAGCATTGATAGGACGATAATCGGAACACATGTGCATACTACCATCATGCTTAGGCACAAGTATAACCGGAACCGCACAAGGACTCAAGCTCTCGCGTACATGCCCTTTATCTAGGAGTTTTTGGACTTGCCTTTGTATTTCCTTTGTTTCTTCGGGGTTGACGCGGTAGGGAGCCTTGTTAGGAAGCGGTGCTCCGGGGATGAGGTCGATGCGATGTTCGATTCCTCGTTTTGGTGGTAGTCCCGGGGGTAGCTCATCGGGAAAAACATCCTGGAATTCCTGCAACAACTTAGATAACACAAGAGGAAGATGTTGTGAAGGGTTAGTCCGAACGACTTCATCCTTGCACACAAGTACATAGTGAAGGACGGTCGATGGGCTCTCACTCACATCCCTCAAATCTCGTTTGGTGGTTAAAAGAACTATATCTCTCATGTCCCTCATCGTGGAGTTGCTCATTTTTGGCTTGTGGCACTCACTCTCTTTGAGGTGGATCACTCTCTCACTTTTATCTCCACGATGGGAGGAAGCTTGCTTGTCGGCGATGACTTGGCTTGGAGTCATTGGGCAGAGCACATATTGCTTGCCCTTCATCTTGAAGCTATATTGATTCGTCCGACCGTTATGTGTGACGCCACGGTCGAATTGCCAAGGTCTACCAAGTAGGAGGTGGCAAACGGACATTGGAACCACATCACACTCCAAAGTGTCTTCATAAGCGCCTATCTTGAAAGAAACTTCCACGGTGTGGTCAACTTGGAGTGTGCCGGAATCACTAAGCCATTGGACATTGTAGGGACGAGGGTGCTTTTTCTTGACCAATTGCAGCTTGGAACAAAGGTCTTCACTTGCCAAGTTGTGACAACTCCCTCCGTCGATGATGACCTTGACGGACTTTCCTTGGATGCCCTCCTTGGTGTGGAAGATGTGGCAACATTGGTCCTCGTCTTCTTGTTGTTGGAGCGTCAAAACTTTGGAGACAACAAGAGCGGGGCTCGAATCGTTGTCGCAAAAGATTTGCGAATCTCCATCTTCATTCACTTGGCGATGTATGGCCACTAGCTCCAATGCTTGCATCTCGTCGTCGCTCATAGAGTCATAAGTGCCATCGTCGAGGAGGATCATGTTGCGTTTGGTAGGGCATTCGAAGGTCTTGTGGCCTCGCCCTTGGCATGTGAAACACTTGATAGAGCTTGACTTGGTGGTAGCATCCGGTGTCGGTGTAGAGGATGAAGCCCTTGGCTTGTAGCTGCTTGAGGTTGGTCGGCTTGACGAAGTCGTCTTGTCCTTGTAGCTTGACTTGTCGCCGGTAGATGTTGGAGATTTCGTAGTTGAAGTTGTCGTTGTTGTAGTAGCTTGAGCACTTGAGCCGTAGGTCTTGGAGGAGAACTTGGAGTACTTGTAGTCATCTTGCACTTGTCGTTCCACCTTGGTTGCTTGGTGCACGAGCTCAAGTAGGTTGGAGTAAGGTTGGAAGTCGGCTATCTTCTTGACTTGGTAGTTGAGGCCATTCAAGAAACGTGCCATTGTTTGCTCGTCATCTTCCTTGATATTGGCTCGGATCATAGCAATCTCCATCTCTTGATAGTACTCTTCTACGGACTTGGTTCCTTGCTTGAGTTGTTGGAGCTTCTTGAAGAGATCCTGGTTGTAATGTGTAGGCACAAAACGAGCTCGCATGAGATCCTTCATTTGGGCCCAAGTGGTGATAGGAGGTTCACCTCTCTCCCTTCTTCGCTCAATCACTTGTTCCCACCAAATAAGGACATAGTCTTGGAACTCAAGTGAAGCCATGGCGATCTTCTTCTCTTCATCATAGTTGTGGAGACGAAAGAACTTGTCAACTTGGAGATCCCATGACAAGTATCTTCGGGATCGTTGCTTCCGGAAAACTTTGGCATTGTGAACTTGAGCTTGCCGAAGCGTTGTTCATCATTGTTGTTGTGATGCCGAAATCCTTGTCTTGGAGGTGGGTCCTCATTGTAATTGCCTTGAGCTTGATGACGTTGATCTTGTCCTTGCTCATTGTGATGGTCGGGGTCGTCGCGATGATCTTGAGGACGGCGACGAGGTGGACGCACTCAGTTACGCCTCTCGTGGAGCACCTCTTGGTGATTGGCTTCTTCTTGTTGTTCTCGACGAAGGTCTTCTTGTTGTGCTTGGAGAAGTGCTTGTTGCTGGAGATGAGCTTGGCGATTGCGCTCCTCCAAGGCACGAGTAGCTTCTTGTAAAGCGCTCATTCATGATGGTGATGTTGTTCTTCTTCTCGGCGGCGCTGGTCTTGTTCATGGCGTTGATATTCTTGCTCCAACGCGGCTTGTTCTTGTTGGCGGCGACGTTCTCGAGCGCGGACGCGATCGTGCAATCCATTGGCATGAAATGGATTGTCTTGACAGTGATGACCTTGTGGAGAACTTGGGCCGGAGTGTTCGTCTTGGTGGTGAACACGTGCTCGCCGGGGGCTTGCGTCGGAAGAGTACTCCGATGCGTGTTGGCTTGATCGCCGTCTTGACGTAGTCGAAGTAGAGGGAGCGCGGTTGACCATCAAGGACCGAAGTTCCTCCATTTGGCTTGATAGCTTGGTGTCGAGGTAGTCCCGTGTGCGCGCCTCAGATTCGCGCAAGTCAGTGGCGAGGTTGTCGATGCGGTCATTCAATGCATGCTGCGCTTCAGTAATTGCCTTGTTTGCGCCGAAGAAGTGCAACTTGGTGACGTGGGTGTTCGCGTCGTCGTCATGCTCCTCGAATGTCGGGTTCGACATGATGTTCCTATCCATAGCACTCAAGAAGATATAAGTGGAAGAGTGAGAAGACAATACCAATTACCGATCCAAAAGTTGAGAGTGAATCAAGATTACTCAATGTACAAGTATGAAAATAGTAGAATTGGTACCGAAGATCATCCTTCTCACACCTACACAAATAAGGCTTATGGAGTAGCTTGGTTAGGATATTGGCACAAATTTCAAGCAATTCGAAAGATAAGATTCAATAATGTTGAAAGAGATTCGAAAACTTCGCAAGTGAGACAATGTAGATTAATAGCAATGATTGTACACGGAAACACACACACGGTAGACAAATGGGGTCATGCAACCAAGGATGAGCCAAAATGTGGAATCCATGGAAAATGCTCTTGTTGCACAACACTAGAGAGACGGTAGCACGATTGCTCCAATGGGCACGATACGCACTTGTGCATACCCTACTATGACCCAAAAGTGTCGTCTACCTATTCCCTACTTGCTATATGTGTATGCGGCACGTGTCACTCGCTCAAGTGATCCAAGATGATCAAGTATGCTATGCGAAACTTGCGATGCTATTGCTCTTTTGCTCTTGCTGAAAAGCTTTGCTTCTCTTTTCTTTTGCAATGATGATTTGTATGGTCACAATGCGGGACATGCACACCAAGATAGCAATTATGTATGCGGGTACTATGTTGTAACACAAAAGATGATACTAAGATATATGCACGCAATTGAAGCTATGCGGAGTATGTATCACTAACATGCACAAGTAGCGTAGCCCGGCAATACTCAATGGCTAGTCTCGATAGGCAAGTAACGCAAATAGGCTCGGGGTAACAATGCAATGGCAAGGATATAGACAAGAGTGTCGTCGCGGTTACCGTCCTTGCTTACGGTTGGTGTCAATGAAGAGTTGGTTGGCGACGATCCGGGGCGATGATGAGCGGCGATGTCGATGAAGAACCACTCCTACTTAGCCGAAACATCGTAGGAAGTGGCGAGGCCCGCGACTCAAAATCTCAATTGCAAATGGGTTGCGGAAGAAATGGTGGAAAAGAAAAAAAACTCTCGAAACCGGAGGCCAAAACAGCTTTGCTGTGCTCCAAGGGCCGGATGTCCGGGCTGCCTGGCCGGATGTTCGGCGGGCCGGATGTCCGGGGGTCGGGCCGGATGTCCAGGCCTCCTGAAAACAGATCCAATCTCAGGAATACTATGAACTAGAGGAAGAACACGAAAAAATTTCGGCAAAATTGGGACGATTTGACGGTGGAAAATGATAGGGATGGTGGGGAAATGCTAGATCTACCTGTCCACAATGAAATCCACGGATCCAAATCAACAAAATCTCCTCAAATCAAACGAACCAAAGAAATTTGGGTATGGCTATTTTTGTGGGGATTTTCGAAATTAGGTCAAAACAAAGCAAAATTGGCTAGAAATCGGGGGAGGGGACTCCAAATTCGTGAGAAACCTTGGCTCTAGATACCAATATGATATGGGGCACGCCCGTGTGCATCGATCTTTCACGAATTGGAGGTGGATTTGTGAGGGAACGCGAAGAACACGAAAAACACGAGGGTGAAATCACAAGAGGAAAACAATCAATAATGATCCACGATCACACATCCACTAGAATCACCCGAGTACATGAGAATCACGGTCCACAAACAACCAAAGGATACACGTAACGATAGTCTCCTCGCTCCGAAGGAGGAGGTCTTGAATCCACTAGGGATGTTCCCTAGATAGGGGCCTTGGCATCACTCCGGATCTTCTCACGTAGAGGGTAGTCGCTCCACGAGGGAAGGGAGATAATGGAGCTAGGCTCAACAAGTGTATTCGCTAAACCTAAGCTAACCCTAGAGAGAGGAGGAGGAGGTGTTTATATAGTACTAGGGGAAAAGGGGGCGAGAGAGAGGGTACATGGCCTCTTGGGCCCGAGTCTGCCCACACAGGGGCGGGACGTCCGGGCCAGGGGCCGGATGTCCGGGGCTTCAGCATGCGCCGGATGTCCGGGCCAGGGGCCGGATGTCCGGGCTGAAGTTGCCGTTTCCGCTTGGTTCGGTCGCACTGAGGCCGGATTTCCGGGGGTAGCGGCCGGATGTCCGGGCCGGGGCCGGATGTCCGGGCTGGGGCCGGATGTCCGGCGCCTGTAGTCCCTGCTGCTGTCCTTTGGTGCTGGTGCGGTCTCCAGGGGCCGGACGTCCGGGGCCTTGGCCGGATGTCCGGGGCCTGGAGGGTGGACTTGCCTTCTTTCGTTGCGCTTGTCCATCCTTCTCCGTGTCCGTCTCTGTGGTGACTTGGTCTTCACGCCGAGCATCTCCTAGGCCCTCTCCGTTGTACCTAATCATGCAGAGAGTCTCCGATTGAGGTAGCATCCAAGTTCCGTGAACATCAAAGAGAGAATCGTATAGGAGAGATGTCACCTCGTGTTCTATAGCACGTGCCTGGGCTCTAGTCATGGGTCCCTTTGTGGCTTGATGGGATGGTGTAGATTCCATGGGGATGATGTTGGGATGCTCCGCATCAGGATGTACATGCCCCGAAGCCTGCTGGTGCGCCACCCCTTGGCCTCTGTTGAACTCCTGCCCATGCCCAAGTGGAAGCACCATGCTCTGCGCTGGTGGAACGATCGAACAACGATCATGCCCACGCCCAAGTGGAAGCCCCATGCTCCGCACTGGCGGAACGATCAAACCACGATCATGCCCACGCCCAAGTGGAAGCCCCATGCTCTGCGCAGGCGGTATGGTTGAATCGAAACCATGCCCACACCCTAGTGGAAGCCCCATGCTCAGTGCTGGCGAAACGGTCGAACTACGACCATGCCCACGCCCTAGTGGAAGCCCCGTGCCTCGCGTTGGTGGAACAATCAAACTATAATCATGCCCACTTCCAAGTGGAAGCCCCATGCTCCACGCTGGTGGAAAGTCAACTAAGAACGCCCCACGGGCATGCGCTCTCCAGCTTCCCCTTGAGCCTCACGCGAGCGGGGGCTGGACACAGTGCATGTGCTCGGGTTATTCCCAGCATCGCTGAAAAACCTAAGGGACTGGGCTCTGGCTCGCGGGCCTGCTCCCGCACACGTCACCCCACCTAAGGGTGTCTGGTCTCCTCACGTGACACCCAAGTTCAAGCTAGCGAGCACGCGTCATTCGAAATAAAGCTTTTGTGCGTAGGATTTTCCTCGGGACGGATCACTCGAGTGGTCTCACGAGGCGTGCCCGGCAAGTGACAACCTACTGGCGTTGCAAAGAGCTAAGTATGAGAACCCCCTAGGGCAACCTCGCCATTGCCAGCGTTTTCCCTCATGGGGGCAGCTTGCGCATCAAGGGGGGTCCTTGAGCATCGCGCCTGAGGAACCCTTACTAGCTTCCGGAGCCCCTCACCTCCTGGCCTTGTCCAAGGCATCGCGACCTGACATACCAGCGGCGGCTGAGGCTCGCTCGAGGGCTAGGAAAAGGGGAGAACCCCGTGAGGGGACCTCAGAAGTGGACGCATGGTCCAAACTGCAAAGGCGTTGGTTGCAAAGGTCGCAGGATAGAAGATGGGATAAGGAGGTGAACTTCGGGAAGAAGCGCCCTCACGCCACGTGAACCTCTCGCGGGCCGCGGCCGCCTCGCGACTCGTTCCAAAAAGTTACGTTAACCGCCCCACGCGGCTCGGTGATCTTTGGTAGTGTTCCTTCTGAGTATCGCGCCTCTGGAGATCTGACTGGACTTCGGGTCCCTCACCTCCTGCCCTTGTCCCAGGCATCTTAACCTCACATACTAGCGATGGTTGAGTCCTGCTCGGGGGCTGGGTCCTAGTAACACGGAGCATTAAGGCGATCACAAAGATGGAGACAATGTCGGGTCAATGGGACCGGGGTTACCCAAGCCCGTGTGCCTGTAGCCCAAGGCGCTGCACCAGTCGTGGGCCCCATGGGGCCCACCATAGGACATTACGAGCAAGACCCTCGCGAGGGCCCCCGCCTCGCGAGGCGTACGTCAGCAAGCGCCGCTGGGGTCTCACGAAGACCCCTCGCAAGGCCACCGCCTATGGGTGTCCAGTAGGACCACGCGGGGTAGCTTGATCAATGGTGGCCCGGAGGATCGCCCAGTTCTGCGTCTTAATGCTCTGGGCGCCGCGCGCCGCGCCAGCTGGCGCAGATAGGGAAGTTTCCCTCTTTTGTGCTAAGGGAGCAGGGCCAGCTTGCTGGTTGCCAAAGCAACACCCAAAGGTTTCCTGTTTGGTGAAAGAAGACCAAGGACGGAGGCTCGGCTGGACGGAGGTCATCCCCGAGCCCACCAATGCGTCCTCGCAGGAGGCTTTTGCAGGCGAAGACCGCTTTTGTTAGGATAAGATAGCTACCCTGTCCCCCTTCAAACTGGCCGTTGTGGCAACCCTTCACGCCTGGTGTTTTCGGGGGAAGAGGACCAGTGCCGATATAAGAGAAGGCGGGCCGCAACCGTAGAGAGGACCGAAACCCAGTTTGCCAGAACCGACCTCTTGTATTCGCTTTCTTGCTCAAGCAATCCAGCCAAGCAGGACTAGGGTTTTACACCGCCAGGTGGCCTGAACCTGGGTAAACCACCGTGTCAGTTGTTCTTCTTCCTTAGCTCGAGCACGCCGGAGAGTCGCCGTGAGGGTGCGAGCTAGAGCAGGGCTAGAGAACTCGTGCACCCCTGAGTTTAAACTTCCTTGGGTCCCTGGAGCCGTGATTTTGACATTTGGCAAGCCAGCTAGGGGCGTGCCACAGTTCTCCAGCTCCGTTTCTGCACCAGCTTCGGCAACCCTATGGCTGACGCCCGCCGTGCGCGTGCCGAGCGCCATGCGGCACGTGTCGTTCAGACTGCGCCCGCTGGTCATGACGGCCGACACAACTCCACCGGCGCCGAAGCTGCCGCCACCGACCCCGCTTCTCACGAGCAGCAGGACTCCTTCGTGCACCCCTCCGTGCAGCAAGACAACTGCATTGCCACGGCCTCCTCCTTCCATGCCAGCCTTGGGCAGGTGAACGCGCAGGCCCCGTGGCTCGTGACGTGCGAGCTGCTGCCCTACCGCCTGGCAGCCGCTAGCTACGGTGCCTGACTGGACCGTGTCGGTGTCAAAACCGGCGGATCTCGGGTAGGGGGTCCCGAGCTATGGATCTAGAATCGATGGGTAACAGGAGACGTAGGAGACGATGTTTACCCAAGTTCAGGCCCTCCTATGGAGATAAAACCCTACGTCCTGCTTGCTTGTATTGATGTGTATGAAGATTACAGAGTCGATCTACCTCGAGATCAAGTTGCTAAACCCTAGATGAGTTCACCTGCCTTCTACGGACTAAACCCTCTGGCTTATATAGATACCAGGGGTCCCTAGGGTTACACATAGTCGGTTGCTTATCGAAGGAGTAAACATGCCTATTCTATCATCTTAAACTTGAAGGGCACGCCACGGCTCCTTAGGTTTCCTCCCTGGTCACGGGGTATTCAGTCAGTCCGATCCTCCAACGAGTGGCCCACGAGTCCGGCCCATAAGGAATAGGCCGGTAGTCCGAGGACCCCTTAATACCGGACTCCCTCAGTAGCCCCCGAACTAGACTCCAATGCCGAGAAATGTAGTCCGGACGGTCCTGTGCTCCCAAAGACTTCGGCTTGCGAGGCGAGTTCTCCTCCCCCTCTCTGTTCGGTAAACAATAATCCGGTCATTAGTGAGCTCTCGATCGTCGAGACATCGCGGGGCCCATAGCATTAACTCCGCCGCCCCTCGATCCCTGTGCGCCAATGGGAGACGGGCGGCCCAGCAGCCTTTTACAGGACTGCCCTTCCTACAAGCGAAGGGAAGGAACTGCCCATTTAAGCAGGCTGAATCGTGGCATAGGCAACCCCTTCCTCTTCCTCACCATCGAAACGCCTCAAGCGAAAGAACTTGAAAATATGACGAGCATCCCTGGTTCCTCCTCGCGTCCTCATGGCCCCCTTCCCGGAGATTGGGCAAGTTGTTCAGTATCTCTCCTCCAGCTGTGCAACCTTGAGACCCAGGGTTATCTTCCCGCCTCGGATCTGGCGTTTACCCGTGCCGGATTGACTTCTTCGAACGGCGAGGCCTTCGCAGAGAATTTCCCTGTTCCACACAAGGGAGAGCGGGTATGTTTCGTGTCCTTCCTCTTACGGGGCCTGGGATTCCCCATTCATCCCTTCTTGAGGGGACTGTTGGAATTCTACGGGATCCAACTCCATCATCTCACCCCCAGATCCATCCTGCACATTTCGGGCTTTGTTGCCCTCTATGAGATGTGCTTGGGCTGCGAGGCCCATTTTGGTTTATGGAGGAGGTACTTCTGCCTTGTCCCCCGTACCCGGGGTGGGACAATTCGGGAAGTGGGCGGAGCCGAAGTATGGTGTATAGCCTGGACGGGGTATCCCATGGGGACTCCGAAGAAAGAATCCGAAGAATGGACCTCGGAATGGTTCTATATTGAGGACGTTCCCCTGTTCGACCCAGCTCAGAGGGGTCTGCCCGAATACTCTGACGCTCCTTTGAAGAAATGGTTCAACTGACGACCAAAGAGTCCATCCCAAGAGGAAAGTGCCGAAGTAAAATGCCTAGCTGCACAAGTAAGGCTACTAGTTCACAGTAAGCTAACCATCATCGACGTGATGGCAACCGTCATTGCTCGATGCGTTCAACCCTTTCAGCAAAGGATACACCCCCTATGGCGTTACAACGGAACAAGTGACACCACCCATTCCCAACGGCAGGGTCCTGCCAATCAGGCGGCAATGGCGGCCATACTGGTCGAGCATTTCAAAGGAGAAAAAGAAGATTTTGCTCGACTGTCAGCCAAGGAAGGCTATTCGAGTCATAACCCCATCGAATGGGTAAGCCTTTGGCTTTGTTT
Source organism: Elymus sibiricus (assembly GCA_039707655.1). Lineage (NCBI taxonomy): Eukaryota > Viridiplantae > Streptophyta > Magnoliopsida > Poales > Poaceae > Elymus > Elymus sibiricus. The sequence goes on from CM077663.1 coordinate 161,289,530, forward strand.
TCTAAGTTCGGATATTTATGTATAATCCTTCTGAGCTGGAGGCGCTGGGTCGAGACAGTCAGCTGTCCGGCGCCTCAACCAGAGAGTTATTCTCACAACGACGATCCCAGATTCCATGACGACCCGGAGCTATCAATTGAATACGAGGATGGGGTATTTTACCAGGAGAGCCTTGACGGCTCCAAGGTGGCTCATTTAGCCGATCACCCCAGACCACTTCCTTCTTCCGCCACTGGTAAAAAGAAGGTCTCTTCCCGTAAAGGGCGAGCGACCCCTGCCAGACTGAGTGTGCCGATCCCTACTCCCAAGGGTCGTCGGTCCACGCGTCGAACGTCGTCCACGGCAGCGGGGCCCGTACCGAGCAACAACAGGAATCCTCCTCGTGAGCCAGCCGCGGAGACCACCTCGACCGTGCACTCAACCAAGAGGTACTTTATTTAACCGTTTAGTTTGGCTATTGTCATGATTGCAACAAAATCTCGTGTTGAAATACTCAGGAGACGAGTACAACCACCTTCTTCCAGGAACATCGCTGAGGAGCCAGGCAACCATCATGAATTAAGGTCTTCTACTCAGGCTAAACTTGACGCGGAGGCCCCTGTGACGGATCAGCCCCCTGAAGATTCCGGGGACGTATCGGTCACTAATTCCGAGGTAGAGAGTGCGATGAATCACCGGCGATGAAAGGAAGCCCTGCGCCACCAAGCGTTTTCCGAACAAGAGTTTAATGCCCTAAGTTCGCTGGACTCATACATCGGAGCTGCCCAGCCTGGAGGTGAGTTATTGGTTTTAACAACCGAACACAAATATTAATCCAGTAGCCCCCGAGCCTTGATTTGGTCGGAACGGCCGAGTTAAGGATCTGAATATTTTTTTATGTATAATGTAGGTTTCAAGGCAGCAAAATGCGAAGTTGGCCGAGGAACTCGAGGTGAGCCGAACACAGGTACAAACCGTGAAGGCCGAGCTTGAGCCAGTGAAGAATTTCACCCGAGAGGCGCACGGTGAGTACGTCAATTTGCCGAATTTATTTGACATTCCCGTACTGATGAGAGAGTACTTTATAGCAGCTGAATCCATAGGGCAGTTGCAAAAAGATTTGGATGCAGCCCGACAATCTCAGAGGTATGCCGAATCTCAGCAAGAGGCTAGCCACCGTGTGTTGACCCTAAGTCTTGAGGAAAAGAACCGGCTTAAGGCGGAAAACCAGCGGCAAGCCGAAGAACTTGAGAGTTTGAAAACTCAATTAGCTCAAGCCCAGGAAGAGAACCAAAGATTACAGAGGGGCATGTTCTGTAAGTGCACTTATATCTTCGTAATTCCGAAAAGTACCTTTATTATATCAAGAGTAAGGGACATGCTTCGTCTCGTGTCTAGGTCTCCTGACCGGGCGGCCCGAGGAAGAAATCGGATCATTCCGAGGGAACCTACTGAAGGAACTGTCCGTTGTACATGAGAGGGCTCGGAGAGCCATGAAGAGCATGACCAAAGCACTCTGGCCTGCCGAGATGCCTCCAGAAGGGATGTCCGAACTGGCTGATCGGTTTAAAGGAGCCCGATGTCGTTTTGAGTTATGGAAGACATCGGCTTGTCGAGAGGGAGCACGGGAGGCATGGGCAATGGTCAAGACCCGCTTTACCAAACTTAACCCAGAGCATATGGCTCGGGTTGGGCCGGTAGGGCCGGATGGGCAAGAAGTGCTGCTTCATTTGGTTTACGACCAAGTGATGCCCGCCGCTCGTCTTTCGCAAGAAGATTGCACCCTGGATACCTTAATAGATAATCTTGACTACCAGCCAGGTGTTTGATTCTATGTAACTATGTACTTTAGATCAAAAACTGCTTCGTCTATGCTGTAAGCGTTGTCTTAACCGGCCATCGGCTTCGAACTCCCTCGCTGAGAGCTTGGGAGTGTTCCATATCGAATGTCCTCCGATAAAAGGAACTTATTTCGGGGAACCAGGCAATCCGGCCATGCAGTGCGAACAGCCAGAACGTGCATAGGGAGATATTTTATATTACTACTTAACATAAGAAACATCTTCTGAAGAAAATAGTGCCTCTATCGGTACCTTCCTTCAGGTTGCTACGTAGATCATAAATATCATGGCCGTATACTACTAGTATGCGGATGATGGCTTCTTTGGGAAAATAATCCCAGGCAATGGTGATAACCACCACAAGTTTTTTACTTCTGTCGTGGCCGACCAATTTTCTTCTTAAGATAGCTAGCTTTCGGCTTCACCCGTCTGAGGTACGTATCCGGATGATCCGCTCGTAACAATCGTAGAGGTGCTCCCTTTACCCTCTAGCCGAACAATCGGGAACGTAGAGGGTAAGCACAAGAGCGAGGCAACCCAGCTTGGCCAAAATCTTAGGTCCAATTGATGCATATATTGGCTTAAAAACGATAAGTGAAGTGTGCACGCACAATACATATGAATCAGTGCATAGAATATATAATAATCGGCTTCGAGAAGAAGCCCCCAGGTGTTTTTTCGGATAGGACATCTGAAGATGTATGCTGAAAAACTTAACACAAGCTCGGTTTAACCGAACACATGCTGGGAAATAATATCCAATCCTGTAAAGCTAATATGGAAAGAATACAAAAGAAAAAGGAAAAAAAGAAAAAGAAAGGTAAGAAATATGACGACACCGGTCTAGCCGTAAAAGCACCGAAGACGAGCTGCGTTCCATGGTTTTGGTTCGAGGCGATTGTCCGGCGGGTTGCGGAGGCGATAAGCCCCTCCTGTGAGTACTTCGTCAATTATTATAGGGCCCTCCCACTTGGGATTGAGTTTGTGCTTCTGCTTCTCTGGGAGTCGTAAGACGAGTTCGCACACATTATATGCCTTCGCTCTAACCTCCCTGCTTTGGTAGCACCGAGCCTGCTATTGATAGAAAGTAGAGTGGGCCCGAGCTATATCGTGCTCTCCTTCCAAGGCGTCTAAGTCATCCTGCCGATCTAACTCGGCCTCCTTTTCTTTGTACATGCGCACCCTAGGTGCGTCGTGAATGATATCGCAGGGAAGGACTACTTCTGCCCCGTAGACCATAAAAACGGTGTGTATCCCGTTGATTAATTCGGGGTGGTAAGCAGACCCCACAGAACGGAGTCAAGCTCCTCTACCCAATTGCAGTTGGATTCATGAAGAGATCGGACCAGACGTGGTTTGATGCCACTCATGATGAGGTCATTGGCCCGTTCGACTTGTCCATTGGTCTGTGGGTGATACACCGAGGCGTAATCGAGCTTGATGCCCATGTTTGCGCACCAGTCCTTCACCTCCTGGGTGGTGAAACTGGATCCATTGTCCATTATTATGCTGTGCGGGACACCATAACGGTGTACCACACCGGATATAAAGTCGACTACCGGTCCGGACTTAGCTGATCTTACGGGTTTTGCTTCGATCCATTTGGTGAACTTGTCGACCATGACCAGTAGGTATTTATTTTTCTTGGTCCCCCCTTTAAGTGGTCCGACCATATCCAGCCCCTAGACCGCGAAAGGCCAGGTGATCGGGATAGTCCGAAGAGCTGTTGGGGGCATGTGGCTTTGATTTGCGAATAGTTGACATCCAACACAATGTTGGACAAGTGCTTGGGCGTCCGCTCGAGCGGTGGGCAAAAAGAATCCGGCTCGAAAGGCTTTTCTTACTAAGACCCATGCTGCGGCGTGGTGGCCGCCCATGCCTGCGTGGACTTCGGCCAAAAGTTGCCTTCCTTCTTCCTCAGATATGCACCGTTGGAGTACCCCGGTAGTGCTTTTCTTATATAACTCACCCTCGTGAACCTTATAGGCCTTGGATCGCCGAATTATGCGTCTCGCCTCCGTCTGGTCGTCGGGGAGTTCTTGGCGGAGAAGGTAGGCAAGGAAGGGCTCGGTCCATGGTGCGATTATTGCCAAGACCTCATGAGCCGAAGGCGTTTCTTCAATTATGGAACCGCCGATGATTTGCTCATCTGGTTCATTTATAGGAGGGACAATTTCTTCCGTACTGATGGCTCCAGCGCCCTTATTCTCGTCCTGCCATACCACCGATGGCTTGAAAAGCCGTTCAAGGAAGGTGTTTTTCGGGACGGGGTCGCGCTTGGCCCCCATACGTGCCAGCATGTCAGCAGCCTGATTGTTGTCTCTAGCGACGTGGTGGAATTCTAGCCCCTTGAACCGTGCGGATATTTTAAGAACGGCGTTTCTATATGCTACCATCTTTGGGTTTTTAGCATCGAATTCACCGTTGATTTGAGAGATGGAGAGATTACAATCTCCCCGTACTTCAAGCCGTTGTATGCCCATCGATGCTGCCATCCGAAGCCCGTGCAATAGTGCTTCGTACTCGGCCACATTGTTGTAATCGGCGTACATGATCTGCAGCACGTACCAGACGTTATCTTCCTTGAGAGATGTGAGGATAACTCCAGCCCCTAGTCTGGCCATTGTCTTGGATCCATCAAAGTACATCGTCCAATGGGAGTATGTACTATATTCTCTGGGGAGCTCGGCCTCTGTCCATTCGGCAAGGAAATCAGACAACACCTGAGATTTAATAGCTCGTCGTGGCTTATAGGCGATTTGGAAAGGAAGGAGTACGATGGCCCATTTGGCTATGCAGCCGGTGGCGTCCCTGTTATTAATTATAGCGTTCATGGGTACTTCGGATGCCACCATGACCGAACATTCTTGAAAGTAGTGTCTGAGTTTTCGTGATGCCATAAACACTGTATAGGCTATCTTCTGGTAGTGCGGATATCTGGACTTGCATGGCGTTAGCACTTCTGACACATAGTAGACTGGCTTTTGCACCCGGAATTTGTGACCCTCGTCTTCTCGTTCGTCGACGAGCACCGCACTAACCACTTGATTGGTGGCCGAGATGTAAAGTAACATTGGTTCACCGGCGCCTGGCGCCGTGAGTATTGGGTTGCTAGCCAGCAGTGTTTTAATTTCCTCTAGTGCAGCCGTTGCTTCATCGGTCCACTCAAAGTTTTTGGTCCGTTTCAGCAGCTTGTAGAGCGGTAAAGCCTTTTCACCAAGGCGGGAGATAAAGCGGCTCAAAGCCGCCATGCAGCCCGCCAGCTTTTGTACGTGCTTTAGCTCCGTAGGAATTGCAAGTTGAGATAGGGCGCGGATCTTAGCAAGATTCGCTTCGATTCCTCTATGGGAAACAATGAATCCGAGTAGTTTACCAGCGGGAACTCCGAAGACACATTTGTCCGGATTGCGCCGTATATCATATTCCCGTAGACTAGCAAAAGTTTGCCTGAGGTCGTCTATCAGTTGGCTGACGTGTTTGGTCTTAATGACCATGTAGTCCACGTATGCCTCGACTGTTTTACCAACTTGTTTTCCGAGACATGTCTGAATCATACTCTGGTATGTGGCACTTGCGTTTTTTAGCCTGAAAGGCATCGTGTTAAAGCAGAATGGCCCGTAGGGGGTGATGAATGCAGTTGCAGCTTGATCGGATTCCTTCATTTTGATACGATGGTATCCGGAATAAGCATCGAGGACGCACAATGAGTCGTGTCCGGCTGTGGCGTCAATAATCTGGTCTATGCGTGGTAAGAGGAAAGGGTCCTTGGGGCAAGCTTTATTAAGGTCTTTGAAATTGACACACAGCCGCCAGGATTTATCTTTCTTCGGTACCATCACCAGGTTTGCCAGCCACTCGGGGTGTTTGATTTCTCTTATGAATCCGGCCTCCAGCAATTTTGCTAGCTCTTCGCCCATAGCTTGTCGCTTGGGTTCGGAAAATCGACGTAGAGCCTGTTTGACGGGCTTGAAGCCTGCGATTATGTTCAGGCTGTGCTCTGCTAGCCGTCGTGGGATTCCTGGCATATCTGAAGGATGCCAGGCAAAGATATCCTAGTTTTCTCGCAAAAATGTTCGCAGTGCTTCGTCCACCATGGGGTCCAGCTGAGCTCCGATGGACGCTGTTTTCTTGGGGTCCGTTGGATGGACCTGAAATTTGACGATTTCATCCGTAGGTTTAAAGGACGTGGGTTTGGGTCTCTTGCTAAGGACCACATCATCCTTATCCACTGTTGACCAGAGTGCGGTCAACTCCTTTGCTGCAAAGGTCTCAGCTAGTGCCTCGAGGGCAAGCGCTGCTGTGCGGTTTTCGGCTCGAAGGGCTCTATGCGGGTCACTTGTAATTGTGATCACCCCGTTTGGGCCCGGCATTTTGAGCTTCATATACCCGTAATGTTGTATAGCTTGAAATCTTGTGAAAGCGTCACGCACCAACAGAGCGTGGTAACCACTGTGAAAGGGCACGATATGAAAGAGAAGTTCTTCGGATCTGTAGTTCTCGGGCGTGCCGAATACCACTTCGAGGGTAACACGTCCGGAACAACGTGCCTCTTTCCCAGGGATAATCCCGCGAAAGGTTGTGTTGCTATGTTCGATGCGGGATCGGTCGAATTGCATTTTTTCCAAGGTATCCTCGTAAATGAGGTTTAAACCACTGCCGCCGTCCATTAGCACCTTTTGTAACCTGAAACCATCGACGATGGGGTTGAGGACCAGCGCAGCCGGTGTTCGGCCGGGGCGGGTGATTGGTTGATCAGCTTCTCCAAAGGTGATCGGTGTGTCTGTCCATGAATTCGTTGCTGCCACCTGATATATTTGTTCGAGTTCTCGAAGAGCTCTCTTCATCTTATTCCTTGAGGAAAACGTTTCGTAGATCGTCAGGATCTCGGCGTTGCATTCTGGTGGCGCTGTTGAACGTCTGCCTGGAGGTAGGGCCTCGAGGATGGCCTCTCCGCTTTTTGTGATCTGCCTGATGACCCAACAAGCTCTAAGGCTGTGAGTCGGGCTTGTGTTCAGTAATACAGAGTGTATAGGGCGTGGCTTTTCTAATAGACCGTCAAGGACAGTTCTGACTCCCATAGGGGGTCTATTCTTTTTCTCAGCGGGTTCGTGTTCGGTTGGCCGTTTCGGAGGTATTCGCTTTTTCTGAGCTCCTCTAGGGTGTTCGGCAGGGACCGGATCCAAAAACAAACGTTCGGCTTGCCAGGTGCTTTCCATGGCGCAATATTTTTGTACCAGGTCCGATAGCTCGGTGAAGTCATGAATGTGACGACGGGCTAGGGCATTGAGGATTCCTTCATTGTGGCAATTGTGCCTGAAGGTTGCTATTATCTCCTGGCCACTAGGGTCTGGTACTCTATCTTTAATAAGGAGGAGTCTAGCCCAAAAATGATGGACTGATTCTCCTGGCTCTTGTTTAACTTCCCATAAGCCCGATAACTTGGGATCTTCTGCACTGCTTGAGGAGTGCTCGACTTGGGTGGTGGGCGGGGAAATTTTTAGTTTCTCGCCAGGATGTGAATCCGGGATCACGGAATTTGCCTCCCGTGTCATCGCGGGATCTGGCGTGGCGGGTTCGGAGTCCATATTATAAATAGGACCCCTCTGCGCGGGTTCTAGGTCGCGCGCCAGATCGGCGGCCGATCCCGAACTATTTCCGGTGTGGGTTCCAGATTCCGGATCGTAGGAGAGATCCCGACGATCGGAAACCGGGATGTAAACTGTTTTTAATTCCGGTAGTTGAGAGGATGAGCCTCCGGCCGGGCACTCGATGATGGCGACTAAGTGAGTGATCGGTGGGGTATGAATCTCCCTATCATCGGGTTTAAACCCGATCCGGTAGTAGATTGAGGTTTGGCCGTCGGTCACACCCATGGTTTGAATCCGACCAAGCAACTCGTTTAACGACGAGATGTCAGCGGGGTCCATGTCGCTGGAGCGCATGGGGTTGGTCCGCAGCGCCGTTGTCCCAGGGTCGCTCGATGACGCGCCCGGGTTGTATTCGGCTGCGGCAGATCCGGGCATATCAGCTGGGTTGGGCGTTATGGCCGACCCAGGGATAGAGGTCACGTCCGCGGTGGGGCCTGCTGCCTCCGGCGTTAAGGCGTCGGGGCCTGCGGGCTCCTCCATGGGAGCTGAGAGCTTCGTTAAACCGAGATCTCCCCGGGAGTCGGCGACGAACTCAAGGTTCCCGAATCTGACTTCCTGATCGGGGGTGAACTTCCGACCTGGCCAAGATGGCCGGCCGGATCGGCATGCGATACGATGCTGCCGAACGTGAAAATCTGACCAGGAACGAAAACGTCCTTGCTGCAGACTTCTTCGCTGATGATAAGGCGAGCCATCGATTCCTCTATCGATCGCGCAGTGGAACTCTCAATGAAAGCACCAATGTCGGTGTCCAAACCGGAGGATCTCGGGTAGGGGGTCCCGAGCTGTGGATCTAGAATCGATGGGTAACAGGAGACGAAGGAGACGATGTTTACCCAGGTTCAGGCCCTCCTATGGACGTAAAACCCTACGTCCTGCTTGGTTGTACTGATGTGTATGAATATTACAGAGTCGATCTACCTCGAGATCAAGTTGCTAAACCCTAGATGAGTTCACCGGCCTTCTACGGACTAAACCCTATGGCTTATATAGATACCAGGGGTCCCTAGGGTTACACATAGTCGGTTGCTTATCGAAGGAGTAAACATGCCTATTCTATCATCTTAAACTTGAAGGGCACGCCACGGCTCCTTAGGTTTCCTCCCTGGTCACAGGGTATTCAGTCAGTCCGATCCTCCAATGAGTGGCCCACGAGTCCGGCCCATAAGGAATAGGCCGGTAGTCCGAGGACCCCTTAATCCCGGACTCCCTCAGGCCGCCTCACTTAGATCGTCACCGCCGCCGGAGAGGCCCCGACATCGTCTCGCTTGCTTCGTCCTCCATCATCCCGCGCTGGGGACTTGGCGCATAGAGCGCCTCCGCCACCTCCCCTGCACAACGACCCGGTCGAGCCACGGCGCAACGCACGCCCGCGCGACCAGCCCCGTGGAGCACCTTCGCAGGCCCAGGACGAGGCCAACTGCCAGATCGTCCGTCGTGCGCCTCCTGACGCGCGCGTGATCCTTGAGCAGCAGGGCCAGCCCCAGGACCGGATCATCCAGGATGTCGTGGCGGCCGGGCACCAGAACCGAGCCGCACTCGCAGGAGGAGTCCCTTCGAGCAGCATACGATGCCGGTACTTCACCTGCGAGCTGCGCCGTGTGGTTTGGCTCGTTAAGTTTAAGCTTGAGCTGCCCCCGTGCTACGACGGCATCCCCGACCCCATGGAGTTCATCCAGCTCTAGCATTGAGCATCGAGGAGGCGAACGACGACGACAAGGTCATGGTGAACTCGTTCCCCATGGCCCTCAAGGATGGCGCGCGCTCCTGGCTCATGAACCTGCCCGAGGAGTCGATCTCTTCATGGAGCGAGCTCTATGAGAATTTCGTCGCCAACTTCAGGGGCACGCACGATCGCCCTCTCTTCATTAATGACCTGCGGCGCGTGAAGCAGCACCCTGGGGACACCTTGCACAAATACATCCAGCGCTTCAGTCAGGTGCGCAACAAGATCCCGCGCACCTCGGACGAGGCCGTCATCATGGCGTTCACCAACGGCGTCAACGACGTCCAGATGTGCGAGAAGCTCGCCATCAACAATAGCCTAAACTCAGCCCTGGAGCTGTTCAGCATCGTTGACAAATGTGCCAAGGCCGAGGAGGGTCGTCTATTCATCCATGAAGACCTAGACGCCGCAGCCGACGACAGCAAGGCAAAGGGCAAGGAGGTCAAGCGCAAGGGCCCTGCCGTGCTCGTGGCGGAGCCTGAGGAGAAGCACGGTCGTGACCACGACGTGCCTGAGAAGGACGCCTGCCTGCTCTGTATCTACCACCACTTGTGCACCCACAACACCGAAGATTGCCAGGAGCTCAAGGCCTTCCGCGATGAACGCGTCACCGGCTGCGGTGGCAGCAAATGGGACAAAAACAATGGCAACCCCTCAAATGGTCGCAGTATGCCATCTCCTTCGACGCCAGGGACAACTTCAAGTCCACGGCTGCTGTAGGCGCGCTTCCGATGTTGTGCACTCCCACCATCAGCAACGTCTTAGTCACCAAGACTCTCATTGATGGAGGCGCCGGCATCAACGTGCTTTCTATTGAGACCTTCAAGACACTCTAGGTGCCTTACGACCAGCTGATGCCCACCAGGCCATTCTCTGGGGTGACCAATGAGTCCACCACTCCCCTCGGACAAGTCCACCTCCCCGTCACCTTCGGCACGTGAAACAACTACCGCACCAAGCTCATCGACTTCGACGTGGCACACGTTGGACTCCCGTACAACGTGATTCTAGGGTACCCAGCGTTGGACAAATTCATAGCGGCAACCCACCATGGCAACAACGTCCTCAAGATGCCGGGCTGCAGTGGCGTCATCACCATCGCCTGCGACGAGAAGGACGCGGTTTTCTCCATTGAGCGTGCCTACAAAGCTGTCGTGGCTGAGCAGTCAGACGACGAGGGAGGTGATGGGCCTCACGAGGCCGCGCCCCCAAGGAAGAAGCAGTCGCTGCCCACCTAGGGGCCCGCCAAGCCGAAGGATGTCGCGCCCGGTACCAGCGCTGTGAGCCCCATGCCCGCTGCCAGCGCCCACTTCTCTCCAGCATAGGAAGGCACGCCTGGCGCCTCCCTCAGGCCAGGCTTGGGGGCTTCCACCTGGAAAGCGTCTGACCTGATCAACATGACAAGGGAGGAGCTCGACCACCACCTAGAGGCGTGCCTCGGCGCACGCCCCCGCAAACAAGGTGTACGGTGCCAGGTGCCAGGAGCACAAGAGTTCATCACCCAAGAGGCTAGCAATCTGCGTGAGGCACGGGCCATGCGCGGCGAGTGTCGCCCGAGGCGTCCTACCAGCCCGGGGAGGACGGCAAGGCGCGCATGTGCGTCGACATTGCGGGCCTCAACAGGGCCAGCTCACAGGACCTCTTCTGGCCATCGCGTGCTGGCCTGAGCAGGGGCGTCACTACCAACTACACCCTCCTGCCCTTTGGCCTGGAGAACGCTGGCGCTACCTTCTACAGACTAGCGCAGCTCGCATTGGTGCCTTGCGAGGCGACATGCCCTCGTGTGCCCTCAAGGCCTCAGGAGCCAGCCGGCCCCTGAGAGGTGAACTCTCGCGGCAGCCCCCCCCCCCCCCCAAGAGGCCCGATGCTTCCGTAGTAGCATGATTGCCAAATGATTTTTTTTAGTTTGTTCAAATTGAGGGCCCCCTTCAGGCTGCATTATCCTCAAGCAGGCAAGGGTTCCCCCCTGTAGCATACGCACTTTTTGGTTGTGTAGCGAATTTGGTTATCCTGTGATGAATTCATGAAGCTAGCTTAAGCCTTGTGCCTGGTGCTTCGTCACCACTTGCGTTTGCCGCACCTTCGCGAGCCTTCTCTCGGCCGTCCCATGACTGGGGTGGAACACGGCGTCTGTGCTCGGGTCTGCCTCTGTAACATTGATAAATCCAAGTGATCGAGCTCTGTCTCACGGGCCTGCTCCCGTGCACGTCACCTCACACAGGTCCTTGGTGTCTCGCCCTCACATGGAACCGTCGAGAGCGAGAGAGTAAGGGTGCGGCCCAATATTGTATGATTGCCAGTAAGGTGTTTTCGCCACCTCGGGCACCACTCGTCCGGCGACTTTTCCCTTGATCATCCTATGGGGGAACTCGACATGACGAGTGTGCTCGAGTCCGTCCCTGTAGCGTCGCTAAACCCGAGTTACCAAGCTCTGTCTGGCGGGCCAAACCCGCACACGTCACCTCAGTGGGTCCTTGGTGTCCAACCTCTCCATGCGGTGGCCTCACGACGGCCGTCCGACGTGCGTCGCCCCCATGTTCCAGGTTATATAAGCACACAATTGTGTCTAAGAGTTAGGAGCAAACTGCCTGAAGAACGAGGAAGGAGCTCCGGACCCCTGTGCCCAGAGCATTCGACACCTCCGCAATCGCCACCCGTGACCTCTCAGGTAATAATGAGGTTGGGGTTGTACACGCCACGGAGACTCTGAAACAGATCTCCCGCCCACACCCAAGTGGAAGCCCCATGCTAAGCACTAGCGGAACGGTCAAACCACGACTATGCCCACGCCCAAGTGGAAGCCCCTTGCTCTGCGCTGGCAGAAGGATCATGCCCACGCCCAAGTGGAAGCCACATGCTCCGCACTAGTGGATAGTCATCTAAGAACCTCACCCTCCCTCGAGGCAAGCGCTCGCCGGCTTCCCCTTGTTCCTCACGCGAGCGGGGGCTGGACACGAAGCATGTGCTCGGGTTAGTCCCACCAGCACTGAAAAACCCAAGGGACCGGGCTCTGGCTCGCGGGCCTGCTCCCGTGCACGTCACCCCACCAAGGCCCTTGGTGTCTGGTCTCCTCGCATGACACCCAAGTGCAAGCTAGCGAGCGGGAAGAGTTAAGTATGAAAATTCCCTCAGGACAGCCTCGCCATTGCTGTCGTCTCCCCTCATGCGAGCCGCTTGCGCGTCAAAGGGGGGCCCTTCAGCATCGCGCCTCAGGAGCCTCCACTAGCACCCGAAGCACCACACCTCCTGTCTTTGTCCAGGCACCGCGACCTGACATTCCAGCCACGGCTGAGGTATGCGCGGGGATGGGCCCTGCCGACGTAGACCACGAAGGCACGCAAAGGGGAAACTGAGCATGGAGAGAAAACCCGTGGATCACAAACCATTATTACAAACTTCAAGTGTTTCGCAAATAAAACCTTCGCCTTAGAGTCTCCCCGAAGCGGATTTGGTCTATTATAGGACAACAAAAAGAAGCTTCAGGAAGAAGAGTCGCCATTGCCCTTGCCGTCGCCCGCCATGGCCTGGCCGGTCTCCTCATCATCGCCACAGGAGAACTTCTCAAGCAGCGCGTTCACGTGACTCTTCACAGCTTCTGGCAGGCTGTCGAGAGACTCTTCAGTGACAGGGCCTATCACCTCATTGAAATTAAAGCCAGGTTCGCAGAGGAGGAGGTGGGTGAAGACGCGGGTCGCCGCCAAGAAGAAGAGATCTCGGCATTCTTCCTCCAGGATGCCATCCACCTTCCAGGCCAAGTCCTCGAGCCCCTCCATGGGCTTGGAGGAAAGCTCGGCATAGACGGCGTCCTGGGCGGTGAGAGGAGCCCCAAATTCTCCCCTGCATATGGAACTCAGGGCCTTGTGGGCCCTGAGCACGAGAGAAGAAAAGGCGGGCCAGTGCCTTCGCGATGGTGCCGGCCTGACTCTCCTTTTCCCTGGCATCCGGCTCAGCGCTGGATTCGGAGACACGCGTGGCGCGGGCCTCTTAAGCTTCGGTTGCCTCGCCCCGTAGAGCCTCCAGGCACCCCCGCTCCGGCGCTTGATCCACCGCCACCTTCTCCATCTCGGAGTCATGACTTGCGAGCTTCGCCTTGTGAGCCTTGAGGTCGTCTTCCCGCTCTGCCTATCCTCCTTCGCCTCGTCTTCCCGCAGCTGGAACTACCGCACCTCGGTGGCTCGCTCGACCTGGAGCTCCTTTAGGCTGGCCTCCGCTTCCTCGTGGCGCTTGGCGGCCGCCATCACCTCTGCGAGGGCACTCTCCTTGGCCGCCTCTGCCTCAGCGCCCTCCTGTTTGCTCACCATGATCACGCCCTCGGCCCTGCCCAGGGCCTCCTTAGCAGCGATGTCGAGCTGGCGCCACCCCACAGCTAGTCTCAGGCGCTCTGTGGCAAGACGCTCCTCGGCGTCCCGAAGTTCTGCCCCGAGCTGATCGAGCGCAGCTTGGACGTCGGGCAAGGCCCCATGCCTGAGTAAGATGATGCGGTCCACGAGGGCGAGAGCCTTGCAGAGAGATGGCATCTCAGTGCTCGTGGTCATCTCAACCGACGAGGCCCCAGTGCCCTCTGCCCGTGCCACAGGGGCTCCTGGTTCTCCCCCGCGCTCGGCTCCCGCGTCAAACATGGTGGTACGGCTGTGCCGGCCTCCTGAGCCCCGGAAGTGGGCATGGCTTGAGGCTGCCCCATGGCTGGAGTGTGGACCGCCGGCGGAAGCTGTGGCGCCTGCCCTTTCTCTGTAGTTAGGGCCGAAGCGGCCTTGGCGGACAACGATGGGGGCTGGGCCGTCAGGTCGGCGGCAGTTGGACCCACTCGTCGTGCTGGAGAGGCGTTGGGGGCTATCGTGGCGCCCGCGCGCATGGATGCAGTGACGCCCGCAAGCCCAGGCGTAGCGTCGGGCCGGCGCGAGGCATCCCCAAGCCCGCCAAGGCTGTGGTCGAGTGTGGATGCAGCCTCTTGGGTGTGGGTCACCTTTGCCCTGGTGATCACCCTCTTCTTCTTCCCCTTGCTGCCGCTCCGGCGCCTGCCAAAGCGAGGAGCCAACATCAATAGATGCACAACAGGTGCGCTGTGTAAGAATATACTAGAGCACTTACTCATCTCTGACGGCCCAATTCCTCTTCTTCTCAGTGGCGGGTGGCATGCCCGTGGCGCTGGCGTGCACCTCCCCGTCGTTGCTCAAGGGACGTTCGGCGCGGTCCTCGGTGGTCCCAGTTGGGTCACCCTCCTTCCCAAGGGTAGGGGGAGCATACTCTGGGGGTGCAGCCGCCACGGGTGCGACTGCCGCCTGGCCAGCAAGGGCCTCCGTTGCTGGTGCCCGAGTGGCCACGGGGTTGGGCCCCGCTCCCCCCTCCGTGCCGGAAGGCCGAGGAGGCGTTGCCTGGGGTCGCTCATCCGCGCCGTCGTCGTCGTCCCCGAACCAACACAGGGATTGGCGGTGGTCGGGCGGTGGCACCCGACCCGCGTCATCCTCCTCCTCTGTTGCCTCGGAGTCCACACTGCCATCGGCTTCGCTAGAGGACGACGCCACGACAGAGGAGCTCCTGTGCGACTCAGTGCGACCGCTTGGCACGAGACCCCATTCGTTGAAGGCAGGAATGACTGCGACCAGCTCAGCTTTGTCGTCGTAGCTGTACAGCGGGATCGTGGCCTTAGGAGGATCCTCGAGGGTGAAGCCGAGCAGAGCCCACAGGGCCCCGTCGAGCTCTTTGGTTGTCAAGCTGGCAGCGTGCAACCTCATCGCCTCTTCTGCGCCCTCATACTCCCACACAGGCCGCGAGCATGCCTGAAGCGACACGATGCGCAGCCACAGGAATTCTTTGATGATCATCGCCCATGTCAGTTGGGCCTTCCCGTGTGCGGTGATCCGCTCCAGGACCGGCTCCGCCCTCGGGTCGGTGAGCTTCGCGTGAGCCCACCCGGGGTTCTGCTCAGGACGGGTCACGGGGATTCTCAATTGTGTACTGACCTGGCGTGCGTCCATGAAGACCCAGTGCTACCAATAGCCCTCCACCTTCTTCCCGGCCGTCAAACGGATGTTCTCACCCTTGACATTGACAAAGGAGATGCATGCAGAGCGTTGGTCTTGGGCAGTGAACTACAGGCTGAAGAAGTGGCAAAAGAGCGCCACCGAGGGCATCAGCCCACGAAGGCCTCAAGGTAGAAGGGAAAGATGGCCAGGAGAAGAATGGAGTTGGGCTAGAGATGCAAGGCATGGATCCGGTAATGGGGGAGGATGGCGTAGAAGAACTCAGAGAACGGCGGGATCAACCTGCCGTAGATGCTGTGGATGAAGAAGGAGTAAACGGACTCCCTAGGCTACTCCGCGCCTCCGAGCCCGACCAGATCTTGGTTGCACGCCCCTCGTTCAAGTCACCGGCTATTAGCGGGAGCACCATGCCCAGGTCCTCCTCCGAGGCGATGGAGGAGGGCAGGAGAGATGGCCCAAGAGCCAGAGGGCTGGCGGCGGGAGCCGCGTCCTTAGCCTTCTTGCCTGTCGGCGCCATCTGCGTATCAGGGCCGCGAACGAGACGGCACGGGGCCTCATCTGAGATTGGATCGGGAGGAATCTTGCATAGGAAAGAGAGGCGCAGCGAGAGGGGTGCAAGGCGAGGTGGAGTAATGATGGCACCACACCGCGCGAAGGCTTTTTGTCAGCCTGGGCCATTGCCGAGGCGTTATGGGAAGTGGGGGCACCTCGCGCCCCGACACACGCCACGCGTCGCGCCTGACCCGCATGCGGTTGGAGCCCGCACCATTCCGCCCCCTCCAACTGGCAGAATCAAGCACGCCATGGGCTCGGGGGCTACTGTCGGGTCATTGGGACATGGGGTACCCAAGCCCGTATGCCTGCGGCCCAAGGCTCCGCACCAGTCATGGGCCCCACGCGGCCCACCGCAGGACGTCACGAGTAAGACCGTCGCGAGGGCCCTCGCCTCGCGAGGCGTATGTCAGCAAGAGCCACTGGTGGTCTCATGAAGCCCCCCTCGCAAGGCCACTGCCTACGGGTGTCCCCTAGGCCCACGCAGGGCAGATTGATCCAAGGTGGCCCGGAGGATTGCCCGGTTCTGCATCTTCACGTGGGCGATGCGCTTCGCGCCGGGCAGCGCCTAGAGTCGCGCCAGTAGGAGTGGTGGCGCGGATAGGGAAGTTTCCCTCTTTTGTGCTAAGGGAGCAGGGCCAGCTAACTGGTTCCCAAAGCAACCACCAAAGGTTTCCTCTTTGGTGGAAGAAGACCAAGGACGAAGGCTCGGCTGGACGGAGGTCATCCCCGAGCCCACCAATGCGTCACGGCGGGATGCTTTTGCAGGCGAAGACCGCTTTTGTCAGGATAAGATGCAACCCTGTCCCCCTTCAAACTGGCTGTTATGGCGACCCTTACCGCCTGGTGTTTTCAGGGGAAGAGGACCAGGGACGGTATAAGAGAAGGCGGGCCGCAACCGTAGAGAGGACCGAAACCCAGTTAGCCAGAACCCACCTCTTGTATTTGCTTTCTTGCTCAAGCAATCCAGCCAAGCAGGAGTATGGTTTTACACCGCAAGGTGGCCTAAACCTGGGTAAACGACCGTGTCTACTGTTCTTCTTCCTTAGCTCGAGCACGCCGGAGAGTCGCCATGAGGTTGCGAGGTAGAGCAGGGCTAGAGAACTCGCGCACCCCAGAGTTCGAACTTCCTTGGGTCCCCAGAGCCCCGATTCCGACAGACAAGCCTAACGAGAAGCGATAAGAGCGAACTCATTTTCGACCAGAACAGCATTAAACTTAAGGCGTGAGGGCCATAATTCTTCTTACACGCCCCCGCGGGGCCAGCATGGTTCATTGCAGGAAAAAAGCAAAAGAGGAAGGACTGGGCCCGAGCAGCGTCGCCTCCAGGACTCCGACTCTGGCGCCACTTGCGCGCAGTCAGAGTCTTCCTTCTTGACGCGGACACCCAAGGAGTCATTGGAGTCGTCGTCGCTCCCGCTTCCCCCGGAGGAAGAGCTGCTGCTTCCATCGTCGCTGGAGGAGCTGCCGCCACCGCTGTTGTCGCTCTCCATGCAGCAGTCCAGGCGATCGCCAGCTTCGCCGAAGATCTGCACGAAGAGCAATGATGGACCCGCGCCGCGCTCAGGCTTTATGTCAGCCTTGGCAGTTGCCGAGGCGTCATTAGGACGTGGGGGCGATTGGAGCCCACATGGTTTCGCCCCTCCAACTGGCGGAATCGTGCACGCCGCGGGCCCGGCGGCTACTGTCGGGCCAGTGGGACTAGGGGTACCCAGGCATGTCTGCCTGCGGCCCAAGACGTGACGCATGCCATGGGCCCAGCATGACCCACAATTGGACTTCACGAGCAAGACCGTCGCGAGGCGCACGTCAGCGAGCATCGCCAGAAGCCTTGCGAAGCCGCCCCCCTCGCAAGGTTGCCTACCGAGGCTACCCCCGAGGCCTTCGTGGGGCGGACTAATCAAGGGTGGCCTGGCGGGGTCGCGCGGTCCTGCATCTTCACGTGGGTGACGCGCGCCATGCCGAGTGACGCCAGGAGCCATGCCAGCAGGCACGAATGAGGAGGCTTTCCTCTTTTGTGCTAAGGGAGCAGGGCCAACTCGTCAGTTCCCAAAGCAATCTCCAAAGGTTCCCTGTTTGGTGCAAGAAGACCAAGGCTGGGGGCTCGCCAGGACGGAGGTCATCCCCGAGTCCACCAGCGCGTCACGGCGGGAGGCTTTTGCACGCGAAGACTACTTTTGTCAGGATAAGCTACAGTCCTGTCCCCCTTCGAACTGGCCGTTCTGGCAACCCTTCCCGCCTTGTTTTTTCGGGGGAAGTGGACCAGGGCCAGTATAAGACAGGGCAGGCCAATGCCGTAGAGAGGGACCCCAAGGGAGCAAGAACCCACCTTTGTATTCCCTCTCAACCTCAAGCAATCCAGCCAAGGAGGAGTAGGGTATTACACCGCAAGGTGGCCCGAACCTGGGTAAACTGTCGTGTCTACTTTTCTTCTTCCTTAGCTCTAGCATGTCGGAGTGTCGCCGTGAGATTGTGAGGTAGAGCAAAGTGGGGGAACTAGCGCACCCCAGAGTTTGAACCTCTTTGGGTCCCAGGAGCCCCAATTTCGACACGCACGACGTGCTGCTAATGGCACAGGAGCTGCTGCGCTACCGCCCCACCGAGGACGGCTACGGCACCTGGCTCGAGCGCATCACCGAGCTCATCGATGCCGCGCGCGATGGCCTAGCGCCCTCCACCTCCCCGCTGGCTCCATTGTCGTGTGCCGACCGGGCTGGGCGCAACTCTCCTCCTCCTCCACCGGCCCATGACGCGGTCGAACGGCGCCCTATGGCCCGCGCTCCAGAGTCGTCCCACGGGTCGTCCACGCGCGTCGGCAACGACCACAGCTGCCAGATCATCCGTTGTGCGCTCCCAGACGCGCACGTGATCCTCGAGAGGGCGCGCAACTGTTAGGATCACATTCTCTATGACGTTGCCGCGGCTAGGCGCCAGAATTGTGCGGGCCTCGATGGAGGCGTCAGCATCACCGGGGGCTACCCGACGCTCCTGAAGTTCATGGCCGCGACGCATCACGCCTACAGCCTTGTCAAGGAGCCCGGTTGCAGCGGTACCCTCACCATCCGCTGTGACAAGAAGGTCGCGGTCCACACCCTCAAGCATTCCTACGAGGTTACCTCCACCGGGCACCCGGCCCGGCGAGGACGCCCCTGGGCTTGCCGAGGAGGCGCCAGTGAAGAAGAAGCCCCCGCTCCCTCAGGAGCGGCCCGAGTCCAAGAAGACATCGCCAGACGGCCGCGACGCCGACACCGCCCTTGCCAGAAGTGGTGGCCCTTCTTTCAAATAGGAAGGCGCGCTCGGCACCCCCCTCTGGGCCAACGCTGGTGCGTCATCTTGGACAACATCAGGTGAGCTCGGCCCGCAAAGGGAGGTGATCGAGCATCACGCGGCTGCGTGCAGACGCGCACGGCCCGTCAAGCGCCAAGAAGGGCCCCGACCGCCCTAGGAGTAGGGGGATAACAAACTCCAAGATGCGGGAGGCGCCCATGAGGCTTACATTCTCAAGCTGACCAGGCTCATGTGCAGGAGGCACATGTGCGTTGGCTACATCTCCACCGACCAGGCTCGCCTCACGAGCCCCCCCTCTCCATCTCCACTCAAGCGCATGCCTTTCAGCCTGGAGGGTGTTGTAGCTACCTTCCAGAGGCTGATGCGCATGAGCCTCGAGTTCCGCGCTGCAAGGCATGCGGAAGTGGTCCATGACCAATCTCTAGCCCCATGCGGCACCTCTCATGATGGTGGTGGGTGTTCCGGTGCCAAACACATGGAACGCCCATCATCACCGTAAGTTCTTTACATTTTCACGGATACGAGCGAGATAGAGTTGTACACGCTCCAGGGTTCTCTCTGCCCATGCTGCCCTCGGCACGTAAGAGTCCCTTCCTACTCTCGTGGAAGCCCCATGCTCCGCACTAGTGGATTTTGTCAATGAGGGCGCTTTTTAGCTGCATCAACGTCAGGCTGTCTCGTGTCCATCACGGCAGCATTTTCGTCACATAATGAGGGCAATTTTCAGCCGCATTAACCTCAAGCTGTCCCATGTCTGTCATGGCAACAACTCCGTCACCTCACGATGGCGCTTTTCAGCTGCATCAACCTCAGGTTGCCCCGTGTCCAGCACGACAGCACCTCCAAACCTAACGAGGGCGCTTTTCAGCTGCATTAACCTCAAGCTGACCCGAGTCCAGCACGGCAGCATGTACCTTTCTGTTATGTAATGAACCCGTTTCATGCATCAGTAAAGTTCATTTCCTCCAAAAAATTTGCCCGCGTGCGGTGGAGCATGCCTCAAGGGGCGCACGCTCGAGGTCTCCCCTATGTCTATGATGTGAGCGGGGGCTGGGCACGGTGTCTGTGCTCGGGTCAGTCCCACCAGCGCTGCAAAACCCAAATGATCAAGCTCTAGCTTGTGGGCCTGCTCCCGTGCACGTCACCTCGCTAGGTCCTTGGTGCTCTAGTCTCCTTGCATAACACCCACAGGCGAACCCACGAGCATGCCCCGCTGCGTAAATTGCAAAAGTATTGGCAACCTCTTTGATGCAGGATATCAAAGGCCCACGGGGCCTCCCCCGCGGGAGGCTTGGCGAGCCGCATGCCGCGAGGGGCATGGAGCCTCCTGAGGAACCACGCTTCGCGAACCATTCTTTGCAGAGGATCCTCCCTAGGCCACCCACCCCGGAGGACCTAAGTTCAAACACTCCATGTGTAATGCCAAGATGCAGACCTATCCTTATTTTGGCTCGAGGGCCTCGATAGGGATAGAAGTGCATCTCGTCGTTTCGCAAGAATGGATATTGTTACAAGTACATGTAAAGAGGAGATGAGTATATGGAATTGGATTACACTCGCCACAAGCTAAATCATGAACATCTCAAATACAACAATACATTCAATCACCATACAGAAGAGCGGAGTCCGACTACGGACGAAATCAAACGATAAAAGCGACATCCATCCTTGCTAATCCCAGGCGGCCTTCCTGGAACCCATCATATGATCGATGATGAAGAAGAAGAACTCCAAATCAAACAAGCATCGCTCCCACGTCAAAGCATCGCATTACATGTACCTGCAACTGTTGGTGTAGTAATCTGTGAGCCACGGGGACTCAACAATCTCATTTCCAAGGGTATCAATACTACAAAGCTTAATGGGTGAGGTATGGTTAAGTGGTGAAGCTGCAGCAAGCACTAAACATTTATTCGAGTGGCTAACTTATGAGTACAAGAATAAGAAGAGAGTTCTACGCATAAACGGGCATGAACTAGTCATGATCAAGAAGTGATCCTGAACACCTACTTACGAGTCAAACATAACCCCACCGTGTTCCTTCTTGGTTCAAACCACACAAGAAGAGACAATCACGGTTACGCAGACGGTTGGGGTGTTTTAATTGAGTTTGCTTCAAGTTTTCTATTACCGGATATCACAAAATTTCCAACTTGCCACATAACCGCGGGCACAACTCTCAGAAAGATTTAACCCTGTAGGGGTGCTCCAACTCATCTATCACAAACAAACCACAAGCTGCTTCGAAAAATCTCAACCTCGAGATAGCCCAAAGTATCCTAGAAATCCCGATGCACAAGGCGTTGGAGAAAGGAAAAAGAAATCAAGCAAGACCGTCCGACGTGCCGGCGAACCCAATAGGATCCGTGTATCTCATTCTCAGGACACTACGGATAATCGAAGCGTACGGTGACCAGATTGGAATCTCCCGAGTTGCCCCGGGTTGGCCCCGCGCGGTGCTCTAGTTTGGACCAACACTCATGAGGAGCACTGGCCTAGGTTGTTGTTTAATCATCCGCGGGTGCTGGAAGGTCCCTATGCAATTTTATTAGTTATTAGGAAAATGTAGTACCAATGTTGGGCCTTGCCGAAAGAGTTTTATCCCAAAACGAAAATCAAGGGGGTCCCCATAACAACCCTATACATGTTAGGAGCGCTCAGTATGTAACATAACACCGGTACTCAAAAACTAAGGTGGCAAGACTGGAACAAAACACCAGGCAAAAGGCCGAGCCTTCAACCCTTTACCAAGTGTATAGTTGCATTAAATTAAATAGTAAGAATATTGTGATATCCCAAAGATATCCATGTTATCACTTGGAACAACCTGCACCCGCAACTAGCAACGCTATAAGAAGGGCCGAGCAAGTGGTAACTTAGCCAAACCATGGTTTGCTAGGATGTGGAGGGGTTAGCAAAACTAGTAGTAGGTATCGAGACATAGCAATAGAATCAAGAAAACTAGCATGGCAATGATATTAGTGGTATTCAGGGAAATGGTCGTCTTGCCTGAAATCGCGCTTGGAAGATGACCGAATTCGTGAAGAAGATGAACCAACGTAGTCGAACGGATCCTCACACTCCGAAACGCTTTGGAACTCTATCGAGAAGAAGCAACCCAGAAACAAGCAAGTGACATGGTAAACACCACAACATATTCATGATGCACAAACAAGGATGAAGCATGTCCGGTTTAAATATGCAAGGCATGACATGGCAAGATGCAACAATCAAACACTACAAATTAAGTGAAGTTCAATATGCAATGAGTTGCATATTGATGGAACTCCACGTTCGAATCATTTAGTTCACTCTCATTTTTTTACATGGAAATTTTAAATGTTATTTATCATGGCCAGAGGTGAAGCATAAATAAACTATCTATCTAGGCATTTTAAATGAGGTTGGAAACACCATATAGTATTTCCGAAACAACCCCATATGTTAATTTCAAAATTGGTCCAGATCTAAATTAACCATATTTTATATTAATTAAACAGCAAAAAAATGCATCATGTGATTCTACTCGTCTTTCTAGGCGATTTACGTATATAGATCATTCAAAACGGAGCTACGGTCTAAAAGATATGACCAACACAAGATGAATATTTCATGAATGCAAAATGTAAGCAAACGACAACCACAAACATTTTAAAACATGGATGCAACATGATATTATGAAACTACATGAAATTATAGGAAATTTTCATGTATAAAATGTTCAAAACGGAGCCACGGTTCAACAATGACAATCAAGACAAGTTTTTGATAAAATCTGTCCAAAACAGCAACTTAGCATTTTGCACACATCAAAACAACAAGCTACAAGAATCTAAAATGCACAAACTAAGCATGGGGCAGTAGTTTACATGATGCACAAAAATTCATCTCACAGGAGCAAATTGTTTAGAAGCATGGATCAATAGGAAAGGAGCTCACAAGATGGCTATAAAAACATGGCATTTAGGGACTTATTGAAAATAACAGGTTTTAACAGAGCGGTTTTTATTTTGAAGGCATATTGGCAGCAAGAAAACCATATACTACAGGACTTATGATGGCATGAAAATTTATAGCATGGTGGTGGACATGATGCACTACAGATAACTCCATAGGAGCATCAACAAAATATGCACAGAAACATGGCTAGCATCAACACAACATGGTAATCTGAAATAAGCAGACTCTCAGACTTAGTGAAAATGAGAGTAGACCTGAGCAACAGTTTTTATCAGGTAAGCATGTTGACAGCAAGAAACAAGTATGTAGCAAGACTATTTCATGGAATCAAATGGCACATCTATCTAGAGCATAGCATCCACTTCAATTTATCCCACATGGGCATTTGCATAAGAGCTATGAATCAATGGCAATCATCAAGACAAAAAAGCTAAGTTTCAATCCAGATTCCACACAGTGAAATTTGACTATCTCCCAAAACAGCAGTTTGACTAGGCATGTTTACATGGCAATAACAGTAGCATAACAAACATTTATTGGCATGGCTAAGATACTAGCAGCAAGTAGACATAGTATACTTAAGTTAACTTCATTGTCAAAAGTCCAAAAGAGGCACGGATTTGATGCAATCATCCACACAAAATGATTAAAACAACAGTTTCGACAGTCTATTCATGAAGCACTTTTGTAACAGAGATTACAACAACTATATGATTCCTAATATGTGTGCAAATAATGCCATCATGTAGAGCATGCCGAGTAGATGCTTTTTCATATAAGGATCGCCTCCAACCGATGAACATGCATGAAAATATGGAACTCACAAAATGCTAATATACTGATTTTCGCACACAAAAAAGGACTTGGTGAAAAACGGGTCTGCGCCGGATAGACTACTCGATGAGCAGGCGGAGGATAGGGCTTTGGGGTGCTCATCTCATGGGCTTCGGCCCAGCAGAGAGGAGGCAGGCCGTGGGCTGCCTAGGCCGGGGCGTCGCTCGGCCCACGTGGACGACAGGGGCGAGGGCGGCGTTGTCCTCCTCCTTGATCCCGCCTGGATCGGGGCAGGCAGGGCAGGCGACATCTCGTAGGGGCCAATGATGGGGAGGCAACAGCGAGGCGGCCGACAACGACGGGAACCGGCGGAGGCCGGCTGGTCCGGCTAGATCTGGCGAGGAGAGATCTGATCCAAGGGCCTGAGGTCGCAATGAACTTGGCCTCGGATGGCCATGGCGGCTGCACGCGGGAGTGCGGAGGCCTCCGGCAGGGCGGGAGTTGGGCGCGGGGAGCGACCCGGTGGTGGAGCTTGCCGGCAGGTGGCGGCGCTCCGACGAGGGGTGGGTTGGAGGCGAGGCAGCTCGGCTGCGGGAGGTCACGGCACGCTCGGGCCTCCCGTGGGATGGCGGCGGTGCCCTTCGGGCCCGGGAGGGCCAGATCCGGGCCCAAGTGGGCCGTGGCGGTGGGGCTGGCTGGCTGGCCACGTGGCACTGCAGGAGTGGTGGAGGCTGCCGGTGCGGTGGCTCACGTGCCGGCGGTGGAACTGGTGGGCGTGGATCCTAAGGTGGGAGGTAGGAGAAGGCCATTTTTGAAGAGGGGGCACGTCTATTTATAGAAAGAGGGCTAGGGTTAGGGGTTTTTAGTCCGAAATCAAACCTCGGGATCGCGATCCGATGGCTCCAACCGAAGGGGGGGCATGGATGTGCTAGGTGGGCTGTATAGAGTAGTTGGGCTGAGAGAAGAGAGGGAGGTTTGCGACCCGGCATGCAGTTTTTAAAATCGAAAATGTCCACGATTTAAACTGGCTACTTGTCACACCCTGTGTTTGTACCACATTGCTATGTTATGAGATTATAAAAATTTGCACCCATTTAAAACTTTTTGTGTGCTTATGCATGATTGAATTGTTTGCTATTTGCTTGACTCCTTGTTTGTATTTTAATTCCCAAAGATTCTTATTATCTCGAGAACTCATTTCCTTGATCCAAACCTTTGCCCAATGACCCCGCCATGTGTATAGGACCCAAAACTATTTTTATAAAATATTATTTTGGCCAAAAAGCATTTATTCAATTTAGGTTTTCAAAAATCCCTGAATTGAGGTTTGTACTACCAGTCCTCAAATAAGGGTGAATGCTTTGCCCCAAAGACTTTTTTTGGAACCTACAATATATGAGACTTCCCAAAACCACCAAATATTATTTTTAAATATTATTTTCATATTTTATTTAAAGGCTTTTTCTTGAGGCCAGAAATGGTCTTTTATAGGGAAAACTTATTTTTATGCTTTAAAAATATTTTATAAAATTTAGGAAAACCCAGTGCACATATATTTTCCATATATAAGAGTTTCAACACATGGTCATGTTCAAAATATTGGACAAAACCCTCCAAAACCCTTTCTGCCTATTTCAAGCATTTGAAATATTTGTATAAGAAATATTCTCAAATAAATCCAGGAAAATTCTAGCAAGTCATCTATGCCTAATGTGATGATCTTGCCAAGTTTCATTCCAATGAAAATTGTGTTAGTTCACAAAAGTGCCCCAAAACAATTTCAGTCCAGATCCAAATTTGATCAACTCTACATTGCCAAGTATCTCCTATTGATATCAAACTTTGTGGATATGCTCTAATCCTCAAATGATGCCACCACACCAAGTGGTGTATTAAGGAGAATAGATATGCATGACTAGATCTAATAAAATCAGTTTCTGCTCATTTCTAGGGTTTACAAAGTTTGCATTGGCAACATGGTGATTCACCCTATTTTTACCGTCCCTTTTATCATGTTAAATCTCATGGCAAGCAAAGTCTTTTTACTTGCCCAAATTAACATCAAACACCTTCTTGTTAAATCCTAAAGTTATTGGTTTCACCTTTTAACCTGATCTCCTTGACCTAAGCTTTTTACCACAGTCCCTCCTATGCCTCCTCTACCCCGAGTAGGAATTTCAAGCGAGGACTCAATCATGGGGTAGGGTGAAAACCCCATTTACCCCTATGGACAGTCAAAACCAGCAGCATTTTTACCTCTGCTCCTTACTACCCCTGCTTCCCCTAGCCCCCCTAGCTCCAAGAGCATCTACAGAAACCCCAAGTGCTAAGGGACACGCTGGGACGCGTCCAGAGCACGCAATGCATGCCATGGCATGCTAAAAGCATGCTCTGGAGCGTGCTACAGTGCATCCTCGCACTGTAGCAGGAGCATCTTGAGGCTCCTGACAGCGTTGGGATGAGGGACCTTGTCCCCTGGCCCCTCCTCGACATCCGCAAACCTCCAAATCGTTGGCCCCCTCCTATTTCTCTCTCCGGCGACTCCAGCCGCGCATGCCCGATGCCGACCGAGCCAGCCAATGCGCGAGTTCGCACGCGCGACGCCCCATGTCCCCCTACGCTCCTTCTCTCCCTCCCTCTAGTCATGGACCTCTCCAAGGGGCACCCACGACTTGAAGCCGAGCCCTCCCATGGCCAACATCGCCTCTTCAGCTAGCTCCGGCGGACCACGTCCACGGTGCTCCGGCCAGAGCCTATATAAGGCCACCCCGAGGCTCTCTCCCCTCTGGATCCCCTCTCTCCCTCCTAATCGAGCACCAGAACCCTCCTACTGAGCCCCTAGTGCCTAAGTGCTCGGGATCGACCGAGGCGCCGCCGCGTTGGATAGCCACCGATATCCGGGTACGGCCTCCCTCCGGCCCTCTTTCCCTCTCCTTGGAACCTCCATTCACCTCTGATCGTTTCCCCCCTCTTATCTCGTTAAATTGCAGCCGGGATCGTCGACGGAAACCTCCTCCCAAAGCTTCATCGCCCTGCCATCGGTGGCCCTATCTATGTAAGACTTGACCTTGATGGTCTTTATTTGTGTAAGACGATATGTATGGATGTAAGACTTTTGATTATCTAGCTTCTGTGTGTTCGGTGAGCATTGATATTTGGGATCACTATACACGTGCATTCGGTGATCACGACTTATGAGTCTGGGTACCCACAGAGCTGGTATCAGAGCCATCCTGACTGTAGGAAGCCTTAGTTAACATGGACGTTAGTTAGGATAAAACCATTTTCAAAAACCATACCTAGTTGCTGAGTGCAATAGTTTCTATATTTCTCTTCTCTTGTAGTCTATTTCAAACCCTTGCTGACTCTCCTCCCTTCAAATCTTGTAGATGGCCATCGTAACGAAGGATCCCCTAGCATCCAGCTTTCCCCTACTTGAGGATAGCCTGGAGAAGTGCCAGTTTCGCCGACCTCCCGTTTTCCTCTACCACGAGAACTGGGTCGATGCCACCATGAAGGAGTACCACATTGATGTGGTCGTGAAGGCAAATGACTCCACGGTGAGTTGCTTCATTGAAGGACCACAGATGGAGACCCTGGCGTTCGCAGTCGAGACAGCTACATGCAAGGCACTTATCCACCTTCGAGACATCATTCCAGATATGGCAGACGAGGCAGGTACTCGCTACCTACCTTTCAGGAAGGATGACATTGGTGAGAATTGGACGTTGGTCCCATCCAAGGAGGATGGCACGCCACTCAGGTTCCAGACCTACTTCAGCCTCTCCACCGACAATCTGGCTCACAACCTGATTAAGGAGTCCATGAAGCTCTGCAAGGAACTACACCACACCCGAGAACTACTTCGTCAAACCAAGGTGAAGCCAAACAAGATCAACAAGGATGGAGCCCACGAGGGATGACCACCTATCGCTTATAGAGGAGTATCCCTAGCTAGAGATGCACCCACACGTCATCGCCGCATGAGTGTGAAGGAGTACCGAGCACTCTTCACCGACCCACCGGAGAATCGTCGTCGAGATGGACCTCCTCGTTCTCCGACCCCCTCGACTAGAGACGACGCCCGTACGGATGATGACAAGGAGGAAGATCCTGAGGAGCGTGAGTACGAGACCGAGTACTCCACCACCTGAGTCCGAGAACCCCTAGGGTAGGATAAGTCATGTAACCCTCATGCAAAGTCGATTCCGTGTAATGGTTCATATGAAACCATGTGTGCTTGATGTTTGTTTTGTTATTTTTGTTCTGATGTAAGTCACGCTTTTTCCTTTGGCAACATGTAAGCGAATCCATCGTCTATCTTATCTTAATATTATGTGTTTGGTCTTTTGACCTCTGTTTGATCACACTTGCACTATACCAACCCCCTTAGGTGCGTTTTCTCTATTATTGCTCCCCCGTCTCTCCTGCCCCAGTTCTTTGACTTGGCTGTGCCAACCAGGATGGTGACTACAACCCGCGCCATCACTTTTGGCAACCCCAACGCCGGCAACTCTAGCCAGCAGCAGGGAGCTGGTGGGTCTGCTCACACTGGAGATCACCAGGAACAGCCACATGGCGACATTCCCTCGCCACCACCTCCACCGGAGAACAAGACCATAGCTCAGTTTCTCCAAGTTCTCCGGGAGGAACGCCAAGCCAACTGTGCTGCTATCCAGCAGATGGCTTAGGCCCTTGTGAACAACCAATAGCAAGGATGGAACGGAAATGGTCGCTCCACTCTGTCAGAGTTCATGAGGAATTCGCCCCCAACCTTCACTGAGACTGTTGAACCCCTGGATGCCGATGAATGGATCTGCACCATCGAGGACCTCCTTGCATTGGTAAATTGCAATGAGGATCATGAGAAAGTGCTTTATGCCTCTCACTGCCTCGGAGGTACCGCCAGAGCTTGGGGGGATGGATTCAAGGTCATGCAAGGCGATCATGTGATCACTTGGGCTGATCTCAAGGATGGATTCCGCAAGGCCCACATTCCTTCTGGGATCATGGCTATCAAGAAGACAGAATTCCGAGCGCTGAAGCAAGGAAGTGGCTCTGTCAAGGAGTACATGCAGAAGTTCAACCTCCTGTCGAGGTATGCCCCTGAAGATGTGAGCACCGAGGCAGCTAAGATGGAACGCTTCATGGAAGGACTCCAGCAAGCCCTGCAGTATCACCTCATTGTCTGCGACTGCCGGACCTTCTTTGACCTGGTGAACAAGGCTCTCTTGCTGGAAAACAAGCGTCGTGCCATGGAAGACACTCACAAGCGCAAAATGATCAACAAGTGTAGTTCCAGCAACCAGAAGCCTCGCCCCTGGCAGCCAGCTCCGGCCAAGCCAACTTATCAGCCTCAGCAGGCTAGACCTCCTGCACCTCGTCCAAGCTACCAGACTCAGTAGTACACCAATCCCAGGCCAGCTTACAACAACCCCAATAACTACACTGGTGGCAAACCCGGCAATTCTGGTCAAGTCACATGCTTTGCATGTGGACAACCTGGACACATCTCTAAGGAGTGTCCCAACAAGAAGCCAGATGCACCGCGCCCCAATGCGCCTAACCAAGATCAAGGTCGTGGAGCGCCACCAAGGAACCCAGCTCCTCACAACCAGCCCAACAATGGCAAGGGTCATGTGAATCACGTCACCGCTCAGGAAGCCCAGGAAGACTCGAACGTCATACTGGGTACGTTCCTCATCAACTCAACCCCAACGACTGTTATGTTTGATTGTGGAGCTTCGCATTCTTTTGTTACCCAAAAGTTTGCACTAGAGAGTGGTATGAAGACTACACACCTAGGTAGTCATATGTTGGTACAAACCCCAGGATCGGTCATGAGAACCAAGATAGGATGTAAAGGATTTGGGATTGTCATCAACGGAGTAGAATTCCTAGCAGACCTTATCATCTTGAAGTCGCAAGGCTTCGATGTGATCCTAGGCATGGACTGGTTAACCAAGCACCAAGGCTTCTTAGACTGTGCCAAGTGGACTGTTACCATGACCAATAGCCAAGGAGTTGAAGTCAAGTATGCTCCTAACCCTATCCCCACTCAAGCACCTCAGGTCAACTGTCTGTCGGGAATTGAGTTGGACCAAGTGCCACTGGTATATGAATACCCAGATGTATTTCCTGATGAGCTACCCGAAATGCCTCCCGATCGTGACATTCAGTTCATCATTGAGCTAATGCCCGGAGTAGGACCCGTCTATAAGAAGCCCTATAGAGTGGGATCTGAAGAGTTCGCTCAATTGCAGAAGCAACTGGCTGAGCAGCTCATGAAGGGATTTATTCGTCCTAGTGCCTCTCCTTGGGGATCACCTGTTCTGTTTGTGGAAAAGAGGGATGGTACTATTCGACTCTGTGTCAATTATCGATCCTCAATGAAGTCACAATCAAGAACAAGTACCCACTCCCCAAGATTGAAGACATGTTCGATCAGCTAAATGGAGCCATGGTCTTCTCCAAGATTGACCTTAATTAGGTCTGGGTACTATCAGCTGAAGATCAGAACCCAAGACATTCCAAAGATGGCATTCGTGACCCGGTATGGCTTGTATGACTGTACGGTCATGTCATTTGGGTTGACCAATGCCCCCGCCTACTTCATGTACCTGATGAACAAGGTTTTCATGGAGTACTTGGACAAGTTTGTCGTCATCTTCATTGATGACATACTCATCTTTCCAATCTGAAGAAGAGCATGAGCAACATTTGAGATTGGTCCTAGATAAGCTTCGAGAGCACCAGCTTTATGCCAAATTTAGCAAGTGCGAATTCTGGCTGCATGAAGTTGGATTCTTGGCTCATGTATTGACCGCAGAAGGATTGTAGTGGATCCTGCCAAGATTGAAGTTGTGACTGAATGGTAATCCCTAAGAAATGTGAAGGAAGTCAGAAGCTTCCCCAGACTCGCGGGATATTACCGCAAGTTTGTCGAAGGATTCTCGAGCATTGCTAGACCCATGACTCAGCTTCTGAAGAAGGATAAGAAGGTCGAATGGATGCCGAAGTGCGAAGAAAGCTTCTAAGAACTCAAGAAAAGATTGACGAACACCCCAGTTTTGGCCACCCCCGATATTCACAAGGAGTTTGTGATATATTGTGATGCATCGAGAACCAGGCTCGGAGGCGTTCTCATGCAAGAAGGCAGAGTCGTAGCATATCTGTCCAGACAGCTACGCCCTCACGAAGAGAACTACGCTTCTCATGATGTCGAGTTGGCAGTAGTAGTTCATGCCTTGAAGACATGGCAACATTACCTTCTAGGGAAGCAATGTGATATACACAGACCACAAGAGTTTGAAGTATGTTTTCACTCAAAAGGAATTGAACACGAGGCATCGAAGATGGTTGGGGTTGATCAAGGACTATGACCTTAGTGTTCAATACCACCCTGGAAAGTCCAATGTGGTAGCAGATGCATTAAGCAGAAAGGCTTGTTCCCTGAATGCTATGGTTAAGGAAAGGCTACCCGCCCTGTATGAAGAGCTTGAAAGCTTTGGCTTGGAACTAGTTGCACCTGGATTCCTAGCCAACCTTGAAGCAAAGACTACCTTGATGGATGATATTAAGGAAGCTCAGAAGGGACATGAAAACATTGAATGCATCAAGAGGAAGATCAAGGCAGGCTAGGCCCGAAGATTCTTAGTGGATGAACAAGGGTCGTATGGTTTGGGGATTGCATTTGCGTACCCAACAAACTTGAGCTCAAGAACTTGATCTTGCAAGAAGCTCATGACAGTCCGTACTCCATCCACCCTCGAGGAACCAAGATGTATCAAGACCTCAAGGCAAGATTTTGGTGGCATGGCCTTAAGAGAGATATAGCCACTTTTGTCGCTAAGTGTGACATATGCCAGAGAGTCAAAGATGAGCATCAGCGACCTGCTGGATTCTTACAACCTCTCAAAGTGCCTGAATGGAAGTGGGACAAAGTCGGGATGGACTTCATCACCGGATTGCCCAGGTCAAGCAAGGGATATGATTCCATTTGGGTCATCGTCGATCACCTGACCAAGGTAGTTCATTTCATTCCTGTCAAGACCACCTATGACGGAAGCAAGTTAGCCAGCCTTTACGTCGAGCGTATTGTGAGCCTTCATGGAGTTTCAAAGGAGATCATGTCAGACCGAGTGTAACAGACCAAGACCGACGCTCCAGATGCCTTCAGTGTTTGTCGTGACCGCCGTGTTAATTATCTATTTTTTGCATTGCATCATTTCATCATTCCATCATGCCATTAATTTTGCAACTCAAATTAATAAATTGTATGGATCTTCGATCCATTTAAACCGTGGGAAATTCACATGGTGATTTCTCTTTATAACTTATAAAATATCCACCAATATTTATAGAGAGCTAAAATAAATATTCCAATATTTTGGAACCACCCTCTAACACACTTGCATTTTAAAAACTCTCTTGCTCCTATAAAATATTTAATTCCTCGCACCATTCTCCATTGACTCCTTTCGACGTGTGGCACTTCGAGTTATGTCAAAGTAGCCACATTCGAGATTTCGAATCCACTTGTATTTCTTTGGCCTTCCAAATAAATAATTTTGCTCCTCTTTCTTTTCTGTAATAGAATAGGAGAAAACCTTGTTTTTTTTTTACTTTTTAGCTAGGCCATCCCGTTGGGCCAAGGCCCAACCTAACCCTAGCCTCTCCTGATCCTCGCTCCTCCCACATTTTCCTCCCCCTCATCCCGACCGCGCCGTCTCTGCCTGCACACACATGCACCAGAGAGGAGCGGGAGCCCCGCATGCCAAGCCGGCCCCGACCTTGGCCCCTGGCCATGGCGCACCACCGGCCGCCCTGCGGCCTCCTCCTTTTCCCGTGCTCCTCTCCTCTCCTCTCCCTCGCGTCTCCTTTGCCCGCAACCGAGCGCCGCCACCCCCGCAGCTTTGCCCCGCCGCCAGAGTCCGAAGCCACCTCCTCCACCTCGCGCATCAAGCCTCTGCCGCGCCCGATCTGGAATGAGCTGGAGCCCCCACGCCAGGATCCACTGGTCCCGAGTTGCTCCTCGTCGCGGGGTTCCCGCAGCCATGGCAATCCGACCGTGGGGATGAGTCGCACTGCCCGTGAGGCCTCTGTCTCCGGCAACGCTCGCCCCGCACCTCGCCGTTGAGCGCCGCCCTCCCGGCCTCCTCCTCGCCATGCCTTGCTGCCGCTTTCTGCGTCATGTTGTCTCTTTCCCACTCCGTTTGCGTGACTGCCATAGCTTCCCCCTTTGCGACCTCGCTGGGGCCTCGAGCACCCACATGCCCTCCTCCTTGCTTGTGGATGCTGACAAGAGTGCCCGCCCCTCTGTCGCTTTGCCTCGGACGCCTAAGACCTTCTTTGCGCCTTCCTCGCCGTTGCTGTCTCGCTGGCTGAGCCGATGTGCTGATGCATGCCTCCTCCGTTGACAACCAGCCCGGCCGGAGCTCCCCCTTGATTCGCTCACCGTCGCTTGTTGCTACGTCTGGTTGACCTCCTCTCAACCACCAGTGACCTCCCGTGCCCCAGCTTATTTTGTTGCCACCTGTTGCTGCCTCGGTGTTCCACCGATGCCTCTTTGTGGCCAGCACCTTCACCGAATTGCCATCGGTCATCTTCATAACCGGGACGCGAAGTGCAACGATGAACCTCGAAGACCCCTAACCTGTGTACCACTTCCGGACTGGAACCTGCCAAGTCCCTCGACGACCATCACCGTGTACCACTACCGACGCCGAAGACCGATTAGTGTACCTCTACTCTCATTGTGGATCCGACAAGACCGTCGCCAGGTACATCTACTTCCACAACGACCCGTGAACGACTACTTCCCTCGACGAATTCGAACCACCTCATTTGCATGCTTCGAAGGTATAACATTGAGTCGACCGCCCTTGGATGAATGCATTGCTGTATGACATGCTCGTGTTTGCACCGTGTAGATTTGTTAGTTGCAGGTACCTCGACCCTTCCCACCGACACGTGGGAACACGGAAACCGGGATCACCCCACCATCTTTGCATGACACGCACATGACCATACCATCTTTTGCACCGGCATCTCAATGAGTTGCCGGAACCCGAACATTGCCATGGCACCATTCTCGTTTTCGTTGTCATGGCACCCCTTTCCTTCCGCCATGATGACAAATGCTCCATATCATATTATATGTCAATGTCTTCATAAATTGCATCTAACTCAAATGTGTCATCCTCATGCATGATTAAGAACATTTAAAATATTGTTTGCATTAAAAGTTGCCAATGCCATGTTAAAAACGGTTTATTCGATAACTAAATAACCGTAGCTCCGATTAAAATGTTCCACATATGAAACTTGACTAGAAAAACGTGTAGAATCATATGGTGCACTTTATTTTCCTGTTTAAAAACTATAAAATTGTGTTAGGACAGATCTGTACCAAATACATAATTTTCATATGAGGTCATTTCGGAAGTACTATAAGTTGCTTTCGGCCTCATTTAAAATGCCTAGATGATGTAGTTGTGTATGCATCACCTCTTGCCATGTTGAACAATATTTTAAACGATTGTTTAGTTAAACAACATTAACCACATTTCTCATAATATGGAGAGCTATTATTTTGTTATATGTATGTTCTCGTTGTCCATTTAAAATTGCTTAATTCCATCTTCACCTTAGGTCATGACCATTCATGTTAAACAACATTTAATATTGATGAGTACCTAAACGAGAGTGAACTAAATAATTCCAACGTGGAGTTTCGTCAATATGCAATTTGTTGTATATTGAACATCACTTAATGTGTGGTAGTTGAATGTGTGCTTTGTCATGCCTTGCATATTTAAACTTGAGATGCATCATCATTGTTTGTGCATCATGTCATGCATATGTTGTGATGTTTACCATGTCATTTGTTGTTTTAGATTGCTTCTTCTCGATGGAGTTTGATACGTCTCCAGTGTATCTATAATTTTTGATTGTTCCATGCTATTATATTATCTGTTTTTGATGTTTTATATGCATTAATATGCTATTTTATATTATTTTTGGGACTAACCTATTAACCTAGTGCCTAGTGCCAGTTTTTGTTTTTTCCTAATTTTTGAGTATTGCAGATAAGGAATATTAAACGGAGTCCAAACGGAATAAAATCTTCGCGATGATTTTTCTTGGACTAGAAGAAACCTACCAGACTTGGAGAGGGGGGCAGGAGACCTGTCGGGAGATGACAAGCCTGCAGGGCGCGCGCCCTAGGGGGTGGCGCGCTCCCTGGCTTGTGGCCCCCCTGCAGGCCTCCTAACCCTAATCTTCCGCCTATAAATTCTCAAATATTTCCCCAATACAAAAAAGAGCCACGATAATACTTTTCCGTCGCCGGAAGCCTCTGTTCCTGTGAGATCCCATCTTGGAGCCTTTTTCGGTAATCTGTCGGAGGGGGATTCGATCACGGAGGGCATCTACATCAACTCCATTGCCCCTTCGATGATGCGTGAGTAGTTCACCTCAGACCTTCGGGTCCATAGCTAGTAGCTAGATGGATTCTTCTCTCTCTATGTTCTTCAATACCATGTTCTCCATGATCTTTATGGAGATCTATCCGATGTAATACTCTTTTGTGGTGTGTTTGTCGAGATCCGATGAATTGTGGGTTTATGATCAGATTATCTTTAAATATTATTTGAATCTTCTCCGAATTCTTATATGCATGATTTCATATCTTTGCAAGTCTCTTCGAGTTATTGGTTTAGTTTGATCAACTAGATTGGTAATTCTTGCAATGGGAGAAGTGCTTAGTTTTGGGTTCAATCTTGCGGTGTCCTCACCCAGTGACAAAGTAGGGGTAGCGAGGCACGTATTTGTATTGTTGCCATCAAGGGTAAAAAGATGAGGTTTTCATCATATTGCTTGAGTTTATCCCTCTACATCATGTCATCTTACCTAATGCGTTACTCTGTTCTTCATGAACTTAATACTCTAGATGCTGGGAGGAGTCGGTCGATGTGTCGAGTAATAGTAGTAGATGCAGAATCGTTTCGGTCTACTTGACACGGACGTGATGCCTATATGCATAATCATTGCCTTGGATATCATCATAAATATGCGCTTTTCTATCAATTACTTGACAGTAATTTGTTCACCCACCGTATTATTTTCCTTCAAGAGAGAAGCCTCTAGTGAAACCTATGGCCCCCGGGTCTATTTTCCATATTATATTTTCAGATCTATAAACCAAAAATACCAAAAATACTTTGCTGCAATCTTCTTACTTTTGTTTTACTTTTCGTTTTAGTAATCTTTTATATCTATCTCTATCAGATCTCATCCTTGCAAGTAACCGTGAAGGGATTGACAACCCCTTTATAGCGTTGGGTGCAAGTGTTTGATTATTTGTGTAGGTGCAAAGATTGGGGACTTGCTTGTATCTACTACTGGATTGATACCTTGGTTCTCAACAACTGAGGGAAATACTTATCTACTTTGCTGCATCACCCTTTCCTCTTCATGGGAAAACCAACGCAAGCTCAAGAAGTAGCAAGAAGGATTTCTGGCGCCGTTGCCGGGGAGATCTACATCACGCCTACCAAGTACCCATCACAAACTCATCTCTTGCATTTACATTATTTGCCATTTGCCTATCTTTTTCCTCTCCCCCACTTCTAAAACGATTTTTAGAAAAAAAAACAAAAAGATTTGCCTTTTTATTCGCCCTCTTTTCCGTTTGCCTTTTTTGCTTGTTTGCTATCTTTGCTTGTGTTGCCATGTGCCTTCTATTTTGCTTGCATCTTCGCTTGCTAAAAATCTATTGATATGGATCCTCATCCACTTGCTAATCTTTTCAAAAAGTCAAATTATGATGAACCAATTGCTAGTGAGTTGAGTGCACTTGATTATCTCTATGAAGTTTTGTTTGAAAATCATGAATCTGAAAATTTTGATGAAGTGTTGAAAGAAGAAATTTATAAGGTGATTCATGATAGTTCCTTGAATGATGAGCATGATTGCAATGTTGCTAGTATGAATTCTCTAAATATCCATGATGCTAATGATATTTAAAGCCACAAGCTTGGGGATGCTATGTTTGATGAAGATGATATTTCTAGTCCCCCAAGTTTTGATGAGCAAATTTATTATGATTGCAAGCCTCCTATTTATGATGAGGGTGATGACACGTATGCTATAATGAGTAATGATAATCATGAAACTTATCATCATGGTTTTAAATTGCAATATGGTTATGTCAATCAAGTGTCTCGTGATAGTTATTTTGTTGAGTTTGCTCCCACTACTATGGATGAAAAGGAATTTGCTTATGTGGAGAGTAATGAAAGTTCTATGCTTGTGCATCATGAAAAGAATGATTTATGTGATAGTTATATTGTTGAATTCCTTCATGGTGCTACTGAAATTTATTATGAGGTAGGAATATATGCTTGTAGGAATTGCAATAACATCAAGTTTCCTCTCTATGTGTTCAAAGTTTTGAAGTTATGCTTGTTTTGCCTTCCTATGCTAGTTGATTCTTGTTCCCATAAATTGTTTGCTCACAAAATCCCTATGCATAGGAAGTGGGTTAGACTTAAATGTTCTTGTCATGATATTCATGATGCTCTCTTGCATATTTCAGTTACTACTTTTTATCTGAGCATCATTGAAATCATTATGCCTAGCTAGGGGCGTTAAACAATAGCGCTTGTTGGGAGGCAACCCAATTTTATTTTTATGTTTTTTGTTTTGTTTATGTTATTGAATAAATTACACATTATTACCTCTGTAGTAATTGTGTTTTAGTGTTTTAATTAGTGTTTGAGCCAAATAAGACCTTTGGGATGGTCTACGGTGATTGTTGATTTGATTTTGCGGAAAAATAAAAACTTTTGCGCTCAGTCCAGGAATTTTATAAATTCATCAGAGCGTCGAATGAGTCTGAAATTTTTACACAAGATTTATATACAAATTTCCAAGATTGTCCTAATATTTCAGAATTTTTGGAGTTACATAAGTATTCGAAGTTTACAGATTTCTACAGACTGTTCTGTTTTTGACAGATTCTGTTTTCTTTGTGTTGTTTGCTTATTTTGATGTATCTATGGGTTGTATCGGGGGGTATGTACCATGGAGAAGTTGGAATACAGTAGATATTACACCAATATAAATAAAGAATGAGTTCACAACAGTACCTAAAGTGGTAATTTATTTTTCTTATACTAACGGATCTCACGAGTTTTCTGTTGAGTTTTCTGTTGTGAAGTTTTCAAGTTTTGGGTAAAGATTTGATGGACTATGGAATAAGGAGTGGCAAGAGCCTAAGCTTGGGGATGCCCAAGGCATTCCAAGCCATATTCAAGGATACCAAAGAGCCTAAGCTTGGGGATGCCCCGGAAGGCATCCCCTCTTTCGTCTTCAATCCATCGGTAAATTTACTTGAGGCTATATTTTTATTCACCACATGATATGTGTTTTGCTTGGAGCGTCTTGTATGATATGAGTCTTTGCTTTTTAGTTTTCCACAATCATCCTTGCT
The DNA here is from genome assembly GCA_039707655.1 of Elymus sibiricus. NCBI lineage: Eukaryota > Viridiplantae > Streptophyta > Magnoliopsida > Poales > Poaceae > Elymus > Elymus sibiricus. The sequence goes on from CM077663.1 coordinate 161,327,776, forward strand.
TCACACATATTTTGAGAGAGACACGCATTAATCGTGAATTTATTAGAATACTCTATGTGCTTCACTTATATCTTTTGAGCTAGGCAATTTTGCTCTAGTGCTTCACTTATATCTTTTTAGAGCACGGTGGTGTTTTTATTTTATAGAAATAATTGAACTCTCGTACCTCACTTATATTATTTTAAGAGTCTTTAAACAGCATGGTAATTGGTTTAGGTTATGAATTTAGTCCTAATATAATGGGCATTCAAGAGGGATATAATAAAAACTTACATATAAAGTGCATTGAATACTATGAGAAGTTTGATTCCTTGCATATAGTTTTGAGATATAAAGATGGTGATATTAGAGTCATGCTAGTGAGTAATTGTGGATTGGTATAAATACTTGTGTTAAAGTTTGTGATTCCCGTAGCATGCACCTATGGTGAACCGTTATGTAACGAAGTCGGAGCATGATTTGTTTATTGATTGTCATCCTTTGTGTGAGGGTCGGGAGCGCGCAATGGTTAACTCCTACCAACCTCTCCCCTAGGAGCATGCGTCTAATACTTTGCTTCGATAACTAATAGACTTTTGCAATAAGTATGTGAGTTCTTTATGACTAATGTGAGTCCATGGATTATACGCACTCTCACTCTTCCACCTTTGCTAGCCTCTCTAGTACCGCGCAACTTTCGCCGGTGCGTTAAACCCACCATATACCCTTCCTCAAAACAGCCACCATACCTACCTATTATGGCATTTCCATAGCCATTCTGAGATATATTGCCATGCAACTTCCACCGTTCCGTTTATTATGACACGCACCATCATTTTCATATTGCTTTGCATGATCGTAAGACAGCTAGCATGATGTTTTCATGGCTTGTCCGTTTTTTGATGTCATTTGCTAGGCTAGATCATTGCACATCCCAGTACACCACCGGAAGCATTCATATAGAGTCATATTTTGTTCTAGGTATCGAGATGTAATTCTTGAGTTGTAAGTAAATAAAAGTGTGATGATCACTATTATTAGAGCATTGTCCCGTGAGAGGAAAGGATGATGGAAGCCATGATTCCCTCACAAGTTGGGATGAGTCTCCGGACTTTACAAATAATAAAAGAGGCCAATGAAGCCCAAAAAAAAGAGGCCAAAGATGCCCACCAAAAAAATGAGAGAAAAGAGAGAAGGGACAATGCTACTATCTTTTTTTTTTCACACTTGTGCTTCAAAGTAGCACCATGATCTTCATGATAGAGAGTCTCCTATTTTCTCACTTTCATATAACTAGTGGAATTTTACATTGTAATGCACACCCACTTAGTTTATTTTTGAGCTTTCATACACTTATAGCTCTAGTGCATCCGTTCCATGGCAATCCCTACTCACTCACATTGATATCTATTGATGGGCATCTCCATAGCCCGTTGATACGCCTAGTTGATGTGAGACTATCTTCTCCTTTTCCTCACAACCTCCACCATATTTTATTCCACCTATAGTGCTATACCCATGGCTCACGCTCATGTATTGCGTGAGAGTTGAAAAGGTTTGAGAACATAAAAAGTGTGAAACAATTGCTTGACTTGTCATCGGGGTTGTGCATGATTTAAATACTTCGTGTGGGGAAGATGGAGCATAGCCAGACCATATGATTTTGTAGGGATAACTTTCTTAGGCCATGTTATTTCGAAAGGACACAATTGCCTTGTTAGTATGCTTGAAGTATTATTGTTTTTATGTCAATATTAAGCTTTTGTTTTGAATCTTACGGATCTGAATATTCATGCCACAATAAAGAATATTACATGGATAAATATGTTAGGTAGCATTCCACATCAAAAATTCTGTTTTTATCATTTACCTACTCGAGGACGAGCAGGAATTAAGCTTGGGGATGCTTGATACGCCTCCAACGTATCTATAATTTTTTATTGTTCCATGCTATTATATTATCTGTTTTGGATGTTTTATATGCATTAATATGCTATTTTATATTATTTTTGGGACTAACCTATTAACCTAGTGCCTAGTGCCAGTTTCTGTTTTTTCCTTGTTTTTGAGTATTGTAGATAAGGAATATTAAACGGAGTCCAAACGGAATAAAATCTTCGCGATGATTTTTCTTGGACCAGAAGAAACCTACCAGACTTGGAGAGGGGGCAGGAGACCTGCCGGGAGACGACAAGCCTGTAGGGCGCGCCCTAGGGGGGGGCCCTGGCTTGTGGCCCCCCTGCAGGCCTCCTAACCCTAATCTTCCGCCTATAAATTCCCAAATATTCCCCCAGTACCAAAAAGAGCCACGATAATACTTTTCCGCCGCCGGAAGCCTCTGTTCCCGTGAGATCCCATCTTGGAGCCTTTTCCGGTAATCTGTCGGACTGGGATTCGATCACGGAGGGCATCTACATCAACTCAATTGCCCCTCCGATGATGCGTGAGTAGTTCACCTCAGACCTTCGGGTCCATAGCTAGTAGCTAGATGGCTTCTTCTCTCTCTATGTTCTTCAATACCATGTTCTCCATGATCTTCATGGAGATCTATCCGATGTAATACTCTTTTGCGGTGTGTTTGTCGAGATTCGATGAATTGTGGGTTTATGATTAGATTATCTATGAATATTATTTGAATCTTCTCTGAATTCTTATATGCATGATTTCATATCTTTGCAAGTCTCTTCGAGTTATTGGTTTGTTTTGGTCAACTAGATTGGTAATTCTTGCAATGGGAGAAGTGCTTAGTTTTGGGTTCAATCTTGCGGTGTCCTCACCCAGTGACAAAGTAGGGGTAGCGAGGCACGTATTTGTATTGTTGCCATCAAGGGTAAAAAGATGGGGTTTTCATAATATTGCTTGAGTTTATCCCTCTACATCATGTCATCTTACCTAATGCGTTACTCTGTTCTTCATGAACTTAATACTCTAGATGCTGGCAGGAGTCGGTCGATGTGTGGAGTAATATTAGTAGATGCAGAATCGTTTCGGTCTACTTGACACGGACGTGATGCCTATATGCATAATCATTGCCTTGGATATCGTCATAACTATGCGCTTTTCTAGCAATTGCTCGACAGTAATTTGTTCACCCACCGTATTATTTTCCTTCAAGAGAGAAGCCTCTAGTGAAACCTATGGCCCCCGGGTCTATTTTCCATATTATATTTTCAGATCTATAAACCAAAAATACCAAAAATACTTTGCTGCAATCTTTTTACTTTTGTTTTACTTTTCGTTTTAGTAATCTTTTATATCTATCTCTATCAGATCTCATCCTTGCAAGTAACCGTGAAGGGATTGACAACCCCTTTATAGCGTTGGGTGCAAGTGTTTGATTGTTTGTGTAGGTGCAAAGATTGGGGACTTGCTTGTATCTCCTACTGGATTGATACCTTGGTTCTCAACAACTGAGGGAAATACTTATCTACTTTGCTGCATCACCCTTTCCTCTTCAAGGGAAAACCAACGCAAGATCAAGAAGTAGCAGAGTTCCGAAAGCGTTCGGAGTGTGAGGATTCGTTCGACTACGCCCGTTCGTCTTCTTCACGGATTCATTCTTCTTCCAAGCGGGATCTTAGGCAAGATGAACATTTACCTGGATACCACTACTATCATTGCCATGCTAGTTGTCTCGTTTCTATCGCTATGTATGGCTACCTACCACTTGTTTGTCAAGCCTCCCAAAATGCCATGACAAGCCTATAACCCTCCACATCCCAGCAAACCATTGTTTGGCTATGTTACCGCTTGCTCAGCCCTTCTTATAGCGTTGCTAGTTGCAATTGCAAATTATTTCCATGTGCCAACATGGATGTTTTTTAGATATCACAATATTGTTGCTATTTAATTTAATGCACATATATACTTGGTAAAAGGTGGAAGGCTTGACCTTTTGCTCGGTGTTTTGTTCCACTTATGCTGCCCTAGTTACTTGTGTACCGGTGTTATGTTCCATTTTGAGCGCTCCTAACATGCTTGGGGTTGTTATGTGGACCCCCTTGATTTTCGTTTTGGGATAAAACACTTCTGGCGAGGCCCAACATTGGAACTATATTTTCCCAACTTAATAATACTGAACACTGTTACTAAAGCATTGGGCGTCATGATCCCGAGGAGTTAATTCAACATAATACAGGGAGGGCCAGTGCTGATGGTGCTGGTCCTAAACAGAGTCGTGTGTGGGGCCAACCCGCGGCAACTCGGGTGATTTCTATCAGGCGACTGTACGCTGCGGTCATCCGATTGTGCCCTGAGAATGAGATACGCGACTCCTATCAGGATTGTCGGCACGTCGGGCAGCCTTGCTGGATTTGTTTTACCTTTCTCAAACGTCTTGTGCATTGGATTTTAAGGACACTTCGGGCTATCTCGAGGTTGAGATTTTCCAACGGAATTCCGCGAATACTACGGGTTATCCCGCGGTTGAGGATTTCCAATGCAGCTTGTGGTTAGTTTGTGATGGATGACTTGGAGCACCCCTGCAGGGTAAAATCTTTTCAAGAAGCCGTGCCCGCGGTTATGTGGCAACTTGGAAATTTGTTTAACATCTGGTCATAGAAAACTTAAAGTAAACTCAAATAAAATACACCAATCGTGTGCGTAACCGTGACTGTCTCTACTCATGAGTTCTTTACCGAGAGAGAACATGGTGGGGTTATGTTTGACTCGTAGGTAGGTGTTCAGGATCACTTAGTGATCATTACTAGTTCACGTTCGTTTATGCGACGATCACCCCCCCTATTCTTGGACTGGTAAGTTAGCCACTCAATAAATGCTTAGTGCTTGTTGCAGGCTCACCACTTAACCATACCTCACCCATTAAGCTTTGCTAGTCTTGATACCCTGGAAAATGAGACTGCTGAGTCCCTGTGGCTCACAGATTACTACAACAACAGTTGCAGGTACAGGTAATGCGATGCTTTGACGTGAGAGTGATGCTTGTTTTATTTGGAGTTCATCTTCTTCTTCATTGGTCATAGGATGGGTTCAAGGCCGGCAGCCTAGGATAGCAAGGATGGATGTCATTTTATCATTTGGTTTCGTCCGTAGTCGGACCCTGCTCTTGTGCATGATGATTGAATATGTTTTTGTATTGATGTGATCTTGATGTAGCTTGTGGCGAGTGTAAGCCAATTCCATATACTCATCTCTTCTTTACATGTACTTGTAATGATATCCATTCTTGCGAAACGAAGAAATGCGCTTCTATCCTTGTCGAGCTCCTCGAGCCAAAATAAGGATAGGACCGCATCTTGGGTGTTACACCGAGGCACCCAGTTTACCTCAAGATTCTGGAAGAAGTTTCAAGAAGCCGTGGGAACCAGGCTATCCTTCAACACTGCTTTTCACCCCCAAACCGGAGGACAAACGGAACGAGTAAACCAGATACTCGACAATATGCTTCGTGCTTGCATCTTGGCATATGGAGCCAAGTGGGAAGATTACCTACCTTTCGCTGAGTTTTCCTACAACAACAGCTATCAGTATTGTCTTCAGATGGCACCGTTTGAGGTGTTGTATGGACGCAAGTGCTGCACTCCCCTCAATTGGTCAGAAACCGGAGAAGGATTAGTCTTTGGACCAAATATCCTCCGTGAAGAAGAAGAGCAAGTTCAACTCATTGGAGAGCGTCTAGAGACCGCCGAGCCAAGACAGAAGAGCTACGCTGATGCACACCGCCGAGAAGTGAACTTCTGCGTGGGGGACCATGTTTATCTATGAGTCACACCTCTCAAGGCATACAAGTGTTTCCACGTCAAGGGAAAGCTTGCACCAAGATATATTGGTCCTTTCAATATCACTGCAAAATGAGGAGAAGTTGTCTACCGGCTAGAGCTACCTTTCGAAATATCAGAGGTGCACAACGTATTCCACGTGTCACAACTCCGGAAGTGTCTCCAAGTTCCTAACCGCCCCGACCTCTACAAGGACATCGATCATCAAGCCATCGACCTTCAGCCAGATCTCACTTATCGTGAGAGACCATTTTGCATCTTGGATGAGGCTGAGCATTGTACCCGAAGCCGCACCATCAAGTACTTCAAGGTCCAATGGAGCAAACACACTGAAGCTGAAGTTACTTGAGAGCGTGAAGACTACCTTAGATCTGAGTTCCCTTATCTTTTTAGCGCCTAGTCTAGGAATCTCGGGGACGAGATTCTTGTAAGGGGGGTAGGTCTATCACACCCTGTGTTTGTAAACTTTGCTATGTTATGAGATTATAAAAATTTGGACCCATTTAAAACTTTTTGTGTGCTTATGCATGATTGAATTGTTTGCTATTTGCTTGAGTGCTTGTTTGTATTTTGATTCCCAAATATTTTTTCTCTCTCAAGAACTCATTTCCTTGATCCAAACCTTTGCCCAATGAACATCCCATGTGTATAGGACCTAAAACTATTTTTATAAAATATTATTTCGGCCAAAAAGCATTTATTCAATTTAGGTTTTCAAAAGCCCTGAATTGAGGTTTGTACTACAAGTCCTCAAATTAGGGTGAATGCTTTGCCCCAAAGACTTTATTTGAACCTACCATATATGAGACTTCCCAAAACCACCAAATATTATTTTTAAATATTATTTTCATATTTTATTTAAAGGCTTTTCCTTGAGGCCAGAGATGGTCTTTTAGAGGGAAAATTTATTTTTATTCTTTTAAATATTTTATAAATTTTAGGGAAACTTAGTGGACATATAATTTCCATATATAAGAGTTTCAACACATGGTCATGTTCAAAATATTGGACAAAACCCTCCAAAACCCTGTTTGCCTATTTCAAGCATTTGAAATATTTCTATAAGAAATATTCTCAAATAAATCCAGTAAAATTCTAGCAAGTCACATATGCCTAATGTGATGATCTTGTCATGTTTCTTTCCAATCAAAATTGTTTTAGTTCACAAAAGTGCCCCAAAACCATTCATGTCCAGATCCAAATTTGATCAACTCTACATTGCCAACTGTCTCCTATTGATCTCAAATTTTGTGGACATGCTCTAATCCTCAAATGATGCCACCACATCAAGTGGCGCATTAAGGATAATAGATATGCATGACTAGATCTAAAAAAATCAGTTTCTGCTCGTTTCTAGGGTATACAAAGTTTGCATTGGCAACTTTCTTCAATTGAGCTCAAACTTGGTGATCCACCCTATTTTTACCTACCCTTTTATCATGTTAAATCTCATGGCAAGCAAACTCTTTTTATTTGCCCAAGTCAACATCAAACACCTTCTGGTTAAATCCTAAAGTTATTGGTTTCACCTTTTAACCTATTCTCCTTGATCTAAGCTTGTTACCACAGTCCCTCCTATGCCGCCTCTACCCCCAGTAAGAATTTCAAGCCAGGATTCAATCATGGGGTAGGGGTGAAAACCTCATTTACCCCTCTGGACAGCCAAAACCAGCAGCATTTTAACCTCTCCTCCTTACTACCCCTGCTTCCCCTAGCCCCAAGCTCCTAGAGCATCCCCAGAAACCCCAAGTGCTACGGGACATGCTGGGACGCATCCAGAGCATGCAATGCATGCCATGGCATGCCAAAAGGATGCTCTGGAGCGTGCTCTAGTGCATCCTCGCACCGTAGCAGGAACATCGTCAGGCTCCCGACAGCGTTGGGATGAGGGACCTTGTCCCTTGGCCCCTCATCGACGTCCACAAACCTCCGAACGGTCGGCCCCCTCCTATTTCTCTCTCCGGCAACTCTAGCCGCGCGCGCCCAACGCCGACCGAGCTTGCCAATGCGCGAGCTCACACGCGCGATGCCCCCCTGATACGTCTCCAACGTATCTATAATTTTTTCTTGTTCCATGTTGTTATATTATCATTCTTGGATGATTTACAATCATTTTATAGCAACTTCACATCATTTTTTTGGGACTAACCAATTGCCATAGTGCCAAGTGCCAGTTGCTATTTTTGCTTGTTTTTTACTTCGCACAATACAATACCAAATGGATTCCAATCGCGATGAAACTTTTTGGAGATTTTTTTTGGACAAGAAGAAGGCCTGTGGGCCAAAGAAGTAACCAGGAGGGAGCCCAGGCCGCCCACAAGATACCAGGGTGCCAGCGGGCCCGGGCACGCCCTGGTGGGTTGTGGCCGCCTCGGGAACCTTCTCCACCGCCTCTGAGCTCTATAAATATCCAAATATTCCAGAAACCATAGAGGAGTCGAAGAAAAATACATCCAACCGCCGCAAGTTCCAGAACCGCGAGATCCAATCTAACACCATCATTGGTGCCTCTCCGATGATGCATGAGTATCCACCATAGACCTATGGGTCCGTAGGCAGTAGCTAGATGGCTTCCTCTCTCTCTCTCTTTTGATTCTCAATACAATGGTCTCTTGGAGATCTATTTGATGTAATGACTTTCTGCGGTGTGTTTGTTGGGATCCGATGAAATTTGATTTCATGATCAGTTTCTATCCATGAATATCATTTGAGTATTCTTTGATCTCTTATATGCATGATTACTTACAGCCTCGTATTTCTTCTTAGAATCTTTGGTTTAGTTAGGCCAACTAGATCGATTTTTCTTGCCATGGGAAGAGGTGCTTTGTGATGGGTTTGATCTTGCGGTGTCCTCTCCCAGTGACAGAAGGGACAGTGAGCCACGCATGTATTGTTGCTATTAAGGATAAGAAGATGGGGTCTATTCCTACATGAACAGATCTTGTCTACATCATGTCACCATTCTTATTACATTACTCCGTTTTTCCATGAACTTAATACACTAGATGCATGCTGGATAGCGGTCAATGTGTGGAGTAATAGTAGTAGATGCATAATCGTTTCGGTCTACTAATATTGGACGTGATGCCTATATAATGATCATCGCCTTGGATATCGTCATCATTATTTGATCTTCTATCAATTGCCCAACAGTAATTTGTTCACCCACCGTGTGTTATACTCATGAGAGAAGCCACTAGTGAAACCTACGGCCCCCGGGTCTACTTTTCCAACATATTGCTTTCCCATCTATCTTGTTGCCGCTTTTGTTTTCAGATCTATTATTCCAAAAACCCAAAAATACCTTGCTACACTTTTTATTTGCCTCTTTTATTTTGTGTTCTTGCGAGATCTATCTATCCAATCTACTACAAGCTAATCTATCTTTTTACCATGGAGAGATTAACAACCTCTCTTTCGCGTCGGGTTGCAAGTATTTGTTCCTTGTGTGCAGGTGATGTTTACATAGTGTTACGTGATCCTCCTACTGGTTCGATACCTTGTTTTCATAACTGAGAGAAATTCTTACCGTCGTTGTGCTGCATCATCCCTTCTTCTTTGGGGAAATGCCGACGCAGTCCCAAGCCACATCAAAGGAATTTCTGGCGCCGTTGACGGGGAGGAAGCAGTCTCTTCAATGTGCCAATCTCTGGCCGAGGAGACATCATCAACATCTATCAGGTTCCTAATAAAAAATCTCATCTCCTTGCAATTACATTATTTGCCATTTGCATCTCGTTTTCCTCTCCCCCACTTCACAAATTTGCCGTTTTATTCGCCATCTTTTCCGTTTGCCTTTCTCTCGTCAGATCTCTTGTTTGCTTGCAATCTTGTTTGCGTATTCATGTTGACTCAAGAAAATACTAAATTGTGTGATTTTTCCAATACCAATAACAATGATTTTATTAGCACTCCGATTGCTCCTCCCGCCACTAGTGCGGAGTCTTGTGATATTAATGCCGCTTTGTTGAATCTTGTCATGAAAGATAAATTTTCCGGTACTCCTAATGAGGATCCCGCGTCCCATCTAAACACATTCGTAGAATTGTGTGATATGCAAAAGAAAAAATATGTGGACAATGATATAGTGAAGTTGAATTTTTTTTCCTTTCTCCTAGCGGGATCTTTCAAAAAATTGGTTTTCTTCTTTGCCTCGCAATAGTATCTATTCTTGGAATAAGTACAAAGATGCTTTTATTACTAAGTATTTTCCTCCCGCGAAAATTATTTCCCTTAGAACACAAATCATGAATTTTAAGGAACTTTAGCATGAACATGTTGCACAATCTTGGGAAAGAATGAAATTGATGCTAAGAAATTGTCCTACTCATGGTTTAAATCTTTGGATGATCATACAAAAAAATTATGCGGGATTGAATTTTGTCTCTAGAAATCTTTTAGATTCTGCCGTAGGTGGTACTTTTATGGAAATTATTGTGGGTGAAGCTACTAAGTTGCTAGATAATATTATGGCAAATTATTCACAATGGCATACTGAAAGAGCACCTACTAGTAAAAAAGTCTATTCGGTTGAAGAAATTAGTACTTTGAGTGAAAAAGTTGATGCTCTTATGAAGTTGGTTTCTAGTAAAAATGCTCCTACTAATTTTAATGATGTGCCTTTGTCTACTTTGATTGAGCAAAATAGTGATTCCGTAGATGTGAATTTCATCTCGCAAAACAATTTTAATAACAATGCTTATAGAGGTAATTTTAATCCTAGGCCTTTTCCTGGAAATTCCTCTAATAATTTTGGTAATTCCTATGGTAATTCTTCTTACAATAATAATAGGAACCCCTCTGATGTTGAGAGTAATATTAAAGAATTTATCAATGCTTAAAAAGTTTTCAATATTACGATAGAGTAAAAGTTGAATAAGATTGATGATATGTCTAGAAGCATTGATAGAATTTCTCATGATGTAGAAAATCTCAAGTTGAAAGCTTTTGCACCTAAGATTGATGAATCAATTAAAGCTTTATATGTTTCTATGGATGAAAGTAAGAAAAGAACCGCTATACTTAGAACTAAAAGAGAATTTTTAGAAAAAGCGTTTTCTAGTGATTGCTTTTAGAAAAATGATGAAGATCTTAAAGTGATTGGTGTTTCCTCTATTGATTCCTTGTTTAGTAATATTAAAATTTATGACAAAGGGACTGAAGTAGAGTCAACTTTAGTTAGAAGGCGTCCCAATAATTTGGAGGGTGAAAATCTTGATGAAAAAATTGACGAAAGTCGGTTTCAAGAGGTCAAAACTTTAACTAGTGATGTGCCCACTATTTTGGATTGCAAAGATTTTAATTATGATAGTTTCTCTTTGATTGAATTTATTTCTTTGCTGCAATCAATTTTAAATTCACCCCATGCTTATGAACAAAATAAAGCTTTCACTAAACATATCGTTGATGCCATGATGAAATCTTTTGAAGAAAAGTTGGAGTTTGAGATTTCAATTCCTAGAAAATTACATGATGAGTGGGAACCTACCATTAAAGTCAAGATTAAAAATTATGAGTGTTTGCTTTATGTAATTTGGGTGCTAGTGTTTCCATGATTCCGAAATCTCTATGTGATGTGCTTTGTCTTACAAATTTTGAAGAATGTTTTCTTAATTTGCACTTGGCGGATTCTACTATTAAAAAGCCTTTGGGAAGAATTAATGATGTTATTATTCTTGAAAATAGGAACTATGTGCCCATAAATTTTATTGTTCTTGATATTGATTGCAATCCATCTTGTCCCATTATACTTGGTAGACCGTTTTTACGCAATATAGGTGCCGTGATTGATATGAAAGAAGGCAATATTAAATTTCAGTTTCCACTAAGAAAGGGTATGGAACACTTCCCTAGAACAAGAATTAAGCCACCATATGAATCAATCATGCGAGCATCCTATGAAGCAAAAACCAAAGATAACAATACTTGAATCAATGCTTTATGCCTAGCTAGGGGCGTAACATGATAGCGCTTGTTGGGAGGCAACCTAATGAATAAATTTATTTTCATCTTTTTCTTTCTGTTTTTGAGTGTTGAAAAAATTATGCCTCTGTTATGATTGTGTTTTTATGTTTTATTTAGTGTTTGTGCCAAGTAAAGCCTTTAGGATGATTCATAAGATGAGTAAAAATAATGCTGAATCTGAAACAGAAACTTTGACTCCAGTGTGCGAATTTTCATTTTTTACTGGACCATGATAATAAGCTGAAATTTTAACACAGTGTTTCTATAAAAATTCCTTACGTTTTCCTAATTGTTCAGAATTTTTAGAGTTAAAGAAGTATGGTTAGAGTACAGATTACTACAGACTGTTCTGTTTGAGACAGAATCTGTTTTCGTTGCATTGTGTGCTTGTTTTGATGAATCTATGGGTTGTATTGAAGGGTATAAGCCATGGTAAATTAAAATACAGTAGGTATAATGGAATAATAAAATTTGAATGAGTTTGCAACAGTACTTAAAGTGGTGATTTGCTTTATTATACTAGCGGATCTCATGAAGGTTTTTTTGAGTTTTGTGTGATTAAAGTTTTCAAGTTTTGGGTGAGATCACGATGGATGAAGGAATAAGGAGTGAAAAGAGCCTAAGATTGGGGATGATACAGCACCCCCAAGATAATATCCAAGGAGAAACAAACAACTAAGATTGGTGATGCCACGAGTCTGCTAACGACCATCGATATTTTACTTGGAGCTATATTTTTATTCGTCACATATCATGAGTTTTTCTTGGTGCGTCTTATATTATTTGAGTCTTTGATTGCTTTGCTTTTTAGTTTGTCACTAGTATCCTTGCTGGACACACCTATTTGAGAGAGCCAAAATTATTCTATGATTTGTTAGAATTGCTCTATATGCTTCACTTAAATTTTTTGAGCTATGGAATTGCTCTAGTGCTTCACTTATATCTTTTTGAGCATGGTGTGCTTTGAAATTTTGAAGAAATACTCTCATGCTTCACTTAGATTAATTTGAGAGTTAGTAACTTTTGAAGAAATTCTCTGATGCTTCACTTATACTATTTTGAGAGATGAAATCTTTATGCTCATGTTCTTCACTTAAATTTGCTTGAGCTTGTCAAAAGCAATGGCAATATATGAAACTAGTCCCAAAGTGATAGATATTCAAGAGGGGTATAATAAATACTTTCATGAAGATCATTGGATAAATTAAACTTGATTCCTTGTAATAGTTTTGAGAAAAGATGGTAGTGATATGTGAGTCATGTTGGTGAGTAATTATGTTTATTAAGAATATTGGTGTTAAGGTTTTTGATTCCCTATGCAAGCACGAAAGTCAATAGTTATGCAATGAAATTACATCCTACTTATGGTGCATTATTCGGTGTTAGTTATGCTCAATGCCCGTTTATGTGAATTTTCGTTTCTTGGTTGGTTGCTTCTCAATCTATTTGCTAGCCTCCACTTGTACTAAGTAGAAAAACTGCGTGTGCATCCAAAATCCTTAAACCCAGTTTTGCCTTATGAGTCCACCATACCTACCTATATGCGGTATTTCCATGCCGTTCTAAGAAAATTTGTATGTGCCATCTCTATTTTTCAAAATAAATTTCCTTTTTGTGTGCTCGTACCGCTCATGAAACGGTAGGGGGTATCCAATATTTTTCCATGCTAGATGTGTTATTCTCAAGATGAGTGTTTATTCACTTGTGATGGCACGAGAGTACAGTGGTAATAGGGATGCCCAGTCCCGAAATGGAAAAGAAATTTACTTTATGTTGTCAAATAATAAATTCCTTGGAAAGTGTTGGTATGGAAGGCAACCATGGATACGGCTAGCCATGGATTATGAAAGAATGGTGGAAAAAGGAATAAACTTCACTTTATGTTTGCGAACCGCCTATGATGTATCTAGCATGGAAAGTATTGAGAACTACTTTGTCATTTTCGTTGACAGGAAAGGCATGCCACCCAAAATATTTTCTCTCTCAATTTAAACTTTGAGCTCTGGCACCTCTACAAATCCCTACTTCCCTCTGCGAAGGGCCTATATATTTACTTTATGCAATTTTTATTTTTAATTTGAGTCTCCATCCTCTCTTATAAAGCACACACTAGGGGGCACTATGATCATACTTGTGCATTGGGTGTAGTTAATATTTGAGCGTGTTTCATGAATGGATCAATGATTGAGCATGATGGGCTAGGGATAAATTTCTTTAGTGTTGATATTTTGTAAGACATGGTTGCTTGTTGTCATGCTTGAGTATTGAAGTCCTTATGTCAAAACTAGACTATTGCTTTGAACCATCTAAAAGTCCAAATGTCCATGCTACAACAGAAAAGAATATGTGATGAACATGTTAGGCAGCATTCCACAACAAAAATTCTGTTTTTATCATTTACCTACTCGAGGACGAGTAGGAATTAAGCTTGGGGATGCTAATACGTCTGCGACGTATCTATAATTTTTGCTTGTTCCATGCTGTTATATTATCATTCTTTGCTGTTTTACGATCATTTTAGAGGAACTTTACATCATTTTTTTGGGACTAACCTATTGACATAGTGCCAAGTGCCAGTTGATGTTTTTGCTTGTTTTTTACTTCGTAGAATATCAGTACCAAACGGAGTCCAATCACGACGAAATTTTTTGATAATTTTTTGGACCAGAAGAAGGCTAGTGGGCCAAAGAAGTAACCAGGAGGGAGCCCAGGCCGCCCACAAGGCACCAGGGCGCCCTAGGGGCCCCGAGGCGCACCCTGGTGGGTTGTGGCCGCCTCGGGAACCTTCTCCACCGCCTCTGAGCTCTATAAATACCCAAATATTCTAGAAACCCTAGAGGAGTCGACGAAAAATACATCCAGCCGCCGCAAGTTCCAGAAGTGCGAGATCTAATCTAAGACCATCACAGAGGGGTTCATCATCCTCATTGATGCCTCGCCGATGATGCGTGAGTAGTCCACCATAGACCTACGGGTCCGTAGGTAGTAGCCAGATGGCTTCATCTCTCTCTTTTGATTCTCAATACAATGGTCTCTTGGAGATCTATTTGATGTAATGACTTTTTGCGGTGTGTTTATTGGGATCCGATGAATTTTGAGTTCATGATCAGTTTCTATCCATGAATATTATTTGAGTCTTCTTTGATCTCTTATATGCATGATTACTTATAGCCTCGTATTTCTTCTTCGAATCTTTGGTTTAGTTAGGCCAACTAGATCAATTTTTCTTACCATGGGAAGAGGTGCTTTGTGATGGGTTCGATCTTGCGGTGTCCTCTCCAAGTGATAGAAGGGGCAGCAAGGCACACATGTATCGTTGCTATTAAGGATAACAAGATGGGGTCTATTCCTACATGAATAGATCTTGTCTACATCATGTCACCATTCTTATTGCATTACTCCATTTTTCCATGAACTTAATACACTAGATGCATGCTGGATAGCGGTCGATGTGTGGAGTAGTAGTAGTATATGCAGAATCGTTTCGGTCTACTAATGTTGGACGTGATGCCTATATAATGATCATCGCCTTGGATATCGTCATGATTATTTGATCTTCTATCAATTGCCCAACAGTAATTTGTTCACCCACCATGTGCTATACTCATGAGAGAAGCCACGAGTGAAACCTACGACCAACGGGTCTACTTTTCCAAGATATAGCTTTCCGATCTATCTTGTTGCCGCTTTTGTTTTCAGATCTATTATTCCAAAAACCCAAAAGTACCTTGCTGCACTTTTTATTTGCCTCTTTTATTTTGTGTTCTTGCGAGATCTATCTATCCAATCTATTACAGCCTAATGTATCTTTTTACCTTGGAGAGATTGACAACCTCTCTTTCGCGTCGGGTTGCAAGTATTTGTTCTTTGTGTGCAGCTGATGTTCACATAGTGTTGCGTGATCCTCCTACTGGTTCGATACCTTGGTTTCATAACTGAGGAAAATATTTACCGTCGTTGTGCTGCATCATCCCTTCCTCTTTGGGGAAATACCGACGCATTCTGAAGCCACGTCAGCCCCTGGCCCCCTCTGCTCCTTCTCTCCCTCCCTCTGGCCATGGACATCTCCCATGAGCACCCCCGACTCGAAGCCGAGCCCTCCCTTGGCCTTCATCGCCTCCCAGCTCGCTCCGGCGGACCACGTCCATGGTACTCCGGCCTGAGCCTATATAAGGCCACCCCGACCGAGCCTATATAAGGCCACCCTGAGGGCTCAGGGTGGCCTTATATAGGCTCGGGCCAGAGCATCGTGGACGTGGTCCACCGAAGCTGGCTGGAGAGGCGATGGAGGCCAAGGGAGGGCTCGTCTTCGAGTCAGGGGTGCTCATGGGAGATGTCCATGACCATAGTGTTGGGGAACGTTGCATGGGAAACAAAAAATTTCCTACGCACACGCAAGATCTATCCATAGTGATGAGCATCTACGAGAGGGAGAGTGGATCTACATACCCTTGTAGATCGCTAAGCGGGAAGCGTTAAGAAACGCGGTTGATGTAGTCGAACATCTTCGCGATCCAAATCGCAAGCCGTCCCGCGATCCAATCACGATCTAGCGCCGAACGGATGGCACCTCCGCGTTTAGCACATGTACAGCTCGATGACAATCTCCCCTTCTTGATCCAGCAAGAGAGAGCGGATAGGTAGATGAGTTCTCCGGCAACACGACGACGTGGTGGCGGTGGTGGTGGTGCTATCCTGGCAGGGCTACGCCTAGCGCTACCGAAACCGCGAACGGAGGAGAAAACGATCTAGGGAGAGAGGGGGGCGCCAAGGGCTTCGTGTGTCCTCTTGGGGCACCCCTCCCCTCTATATATAGGTGGAGGGGCATGGAGATCAGCCCCTCCAAGCCCTAGGGCGCAGCCAATGGGGAGGAGTTGGACTCCTTGTCCAATTCCCTCCCTTTCCATAAACAGGTGGACTTTCCACCTCTCCCAAGCCACATGGGCCTTGAGGGACTTGTGCGCCTGGCCCAATAAGGCCAGGGCACCTCCCCTCAGCCCATGCAAACCCTTGGGATGTGGTGGAACCCTTGGTGGACTTCCGGACTCCTCCGGAAGTTTCCGGAACCTTCTAGAAGCTTCCCGGTACAATACCGAAAAAACCCGAAACTTTTCCGGTCGCCAAAATATGACTTCTCATATATAAATCTTTACCTACGGACCATTCCGGAGCTCTTCATGACGTCCGGAATCTCATCCGGGACTCCGAACAACCTTCGGTCACCAACATACATAACTCAATAATACCGAAACGTCATCGAACGTTAAGTGTGCAGACCCTGCGGGTTCGAGAACTATGTAGACATGACCGAGACACCTCTACGGTCAATAACCAATAGCGGGACATGGATGCCCATATTGGTTCCTACATATTCTACGAAGATCTTTATCGGTTGAACCTCTATGTCAAGGATTCAGTTAATCCCGTATGCTGTTCCCTTTGTTCTTCGGTATGTTACTTGCTCGAGATTTGATCGTCGGTATCTCTATACCTAGTTCAATCTCGTTACTGGCAAGTCTCTTTACTCGTTCCGTAATACAAGATCCCGTGGCTAACTCTTTAGTCACTTTGCTTGCAAGGCTTATTGTGATGTTGTATTACCGAGTGGGCCCTGAGATACCTCTCCGTCACACGGAGTAACAAATCCCAGTCTCGATCCATGCCAGCTCAACAGACACCTTCGGAGATACCTGTAGAGCATCTTTATAGTCAACCAGTTACGTTGTGACGTTTGATACACATAAGGTATTCCTCCGGTGTCAGTGAGTTGCATGATCTCATGGTCATAGGAACACATACTTGACATGCAGAAAACTATAGCAATAAACTGACACGATCATATGCTATGTTTATAGTTTGGGTCTTGTCCATCACATCATTCACCTAATGATGTGATCCCGTTATCAAATGACATCTCATGTCTATGGCTAGGAAACCTTGACCATCTTTGATCAACGAGCTAGTCTATTAGAGGCATACTAGGGACACAGTGTTGTCTATGTACCCACACATGTATCTGAGTTTCCAATCAATACAATTATAGCATGGATAATAAATGATTATCATGAACAAGGAAATATGATAATAACTAAATTATTATTGCCTCTAGGGCATATTTCCAACACATAGGGAGGGAGAGAAGGAGCGGAGGGGGCCAGGGGGTGACGTGGCTTGAGACTGTGTCGATATTTCCCCAAAGAGGAAGGGATGATGTAGCACAGCGACGGTAAGTATTTCCCTCAGTTATGAAACCAAGGTATCGAACCAGTAGGAGGATCACCACCACTACGTAAGCAGCACCTGCACACAAAGAACAAATACTTGTATTCCGACGCGAAAGAGAGGTTGTCAATCTCTCTACGGTAAAAAGATAGATTAGGTAATGATAGATTGGAGAGATAGATCTCTCAAGAACACAAAATAAAAAGAGTAAATAAAAAGTGCAGCAAGGTATTTTTGTGTTTTTGGAATAGTAGATCTGAAAACAAAAGCGGCAAAAAGATAGATCGGTAAGCAATATGTTGGAAAAGTAGACCCGGGGGCCGTAGGCTTCACTAGTGGCTTCTCTCATGAGTATAGCACACGGTGGGTGAACAAATTACTATTGGGCAATTGATAGAAGTTCAAATAATCATGACGGTATCCAAGGTGATGATCATTATATAGGCATCACGTCCAAGATTAGTAGACGGAAACAATTCTGCATCTACTACTATTACTCCACACATCGACCGCTCTCTAGCATGCATCTAGTGTATTAAGTTCATGGAAAAACGGAGTAATGCAATAAGAACGGTGACATGATGTAGACAAGATCAATTCATGTAGGAATAGACCCCATCTTGTTATCCTTAATAGCAACGATACATGTGTGCCTCGCTGCCCCTTCTATCACTAGGAGAGGACATCGCAAGATCGAACCCATCACAAAGCACCTCTTCCCATGGCAAGAAAAATTGATCTAGTTGGCCTAACTAAACCAAAGATTCAAAGAAGAAATACGAGGCTATAAGTAATCATGCATAGAAGAGATCAAAGAAGACTCAAATAATATTCATGGATAGAATCAGATAATGAACTCAAAATTCATCGGATCCCAACAAACACACCGCAAAAGTTCACATCAAATAGATCTCCAAGAGAACATTGTATTGCGAATCAAAAGAGAAAGAGGAAGCCATCTAGCTACTGCGTACGGACCCGTAGGTCTATGGTGGACTACTCACGCATCATCGGAGAGGCACCAATGAGGATGATGAACCCCTCCGTGATGGTGTTAGATTGGATCTCGAGGTTCTGGAACTTGCGGAGGCTGGATGTGTTTTTCGTCGACTCCCCTAGGGTTTCTGGAATATTTGGGAATTTATAGGCTTCACAGGCGGTGGAGAGGGGCCATGAGGAGGGCACAACCCATCAGGGCGCGCCCGGGGCCTCTAGCGCGCCCTGGTTGTTTGTGGTCTGCTCGACCCTCCCCGCTGGCACTTCTTTGGCCCACTGGATGTCTTCTGGCCCAAAAAATCTCCAAAAAGTTTCGCCGCGATTGGACTCCGTTTGGTACTGATATTCTGCGAAGTAAAAAACAAGCAAAAACAGCAACTGGCACTTTGGCACTATGTCAATAGGTTAGTCCAAATAATGATATAAAGTTGCTATAAAATGATTGTAAAACATCCAAGAATGATAATACAACAACATCGAACAAGCAAAAATTATAGATACGTTGGAGATGTATCAGCCCCCAGTGCCTAATTGCTCAGGATCGACCGAGGCACCTCTGATCGTTTCCCCCCTCTTATCTCGTTCGATTGCAGCCGAGATCGTCGATGACAACCTCCTCCCAAAGCTTCACCGCCCTACCATCTCGCTGTCGACGAACCCGAGCATCTCCGTCGCCCCTTCCTCCTCCATCGGCACGACCGAAGCCCCCTGGTTCCATTGCCATTGCCAGCTTGCCTCGCCGTGCTCTCCTCCATCGCCGGTGATCCTCGTTGTCCTCTAGACAGAGGTTGACGACAACCTGCCAGTGGGCCCTGGTCGTCAGCCTCTGCCTCGCCCCGCGCTTCTCTCCCTCTCGCTGGCCTCCGGGCCCCGCCCGTCAGGTTTCAAACCGGCACGCGCGGGTGTCGGGGCACGGATGCTCGTGATCACCTATGGGACCTGGAGACCCCTTGTGGTTCGGCAAGGGGGCGTCACGTTGCATGAAGAATGGAGAGCATGAGACGGCATGATGATCAGGACACTGCCTTTTACCCAGGTTCGGGCCGCTGATAAGCGTAAAACCCTACTCCTGCTTTTTGGTGGATTTGATTGGAAGAACACGAGTGGTGCCTCGCGCTCTACCCCGGCAAGGGTTGCCTTCAGGGAAAGAGCTGCTAGGCGAGTACAAATGTTTGGGGGTCCGAATCCTGAGCTAGGTAGCCTTGGGCCTCCTTTTATAGTGCAAGGGGTTACCACAATGGCAAAACAGTCATTATCTATCGATTGGATAGCTTAGCAGAGCTATCATACCTAACTCTGGCATTTAGGCCAAAGTACCATGATTACCAGCCTAGGTGGCGCTCGGGGGTGCATCCCTGGCAAGCTTTTACCACCGCTTGGCCGGCCATTGATTACAATTTTGACACGCTGCAAGGAGGGTGTCAACTGAGTATAACTTGCCTCCCGGTGTGTCGCCACGTGTTTACCGAGAGCTGATTAGCCGCTTGAGGGCTCGACACTGCATTGATAATTGACTGACGTAGCGATGCGGTGGAGCGGTGGCCAATCAGCTCGCGAGTGCCGGGGGATGGCTTGCCGGGTCTTCAGGAAGGTGCGCATGTCTTGGTCCCCGACAAGCGCCGGGGACGTGCTTGGCACGTTGCTGTCAAGGCTTGGGCTGCCGCGTCGGGCTTGTTGGAGTCTGGTCTTGATCATTCATCGGATTTGTACGAACATTGAAGGGTTCAGCTACTACCTCCTGTGCATAAGTCAGGGGCACTGGGTACCCCTATACTAGTGCACCGACAGGATCCCCCGGGACTGGCCCACACGCACTTGCCAAGTGCCGTTGGGGTAGGCCCAAAATCTATGCACAGGCGCGCAATGGGAGGGAGTAACAGCCAATTTATTGGTCAGCACTGACCCACCACCTCAGGCCGTTTCCGCCACGCGCGCCGCATAAATAGCGGGGGGTTAGCGACGAGCGCGCGTGACTTAAAGCCCTGGTTGTGGCAGAAACGACAGCGCCATGGATTGGAGCAATGGGGCGGTTACCTGTTCGCCCGTGATCGTGGGTGGTGGAATTGGTGGAGATGGGCGGCGACCTTTGGAGCGGAGGAGAGCCAGCCCCCTCGCTCTCCCCTATAAATTGGGGGCCGCGAGGGGCGATGCTCATCCATCCTTTCTTCCTCCTTGAGTTCGAATCCACAGAGCCCGCCCTTCTGCTTCCTTGTCTTGGGCCGCGCTCGCCGCTAGCATGCCTAGGGGACGAGGACATCCTCTGGCCTCCGCCTCAACGGTGAGGGCTTCCTGTCGGGATCATGCCACCGCTTCAGTCGTGGAGGTGGAGGGCGGTTTGAGTGCGCGTGGTGGAGGGGCCGGAAGAGGCCGAGGTCGAAGCGGGGCCCGCGGCCGGGGAAGACGGAGTACTGCTTCTCTTCCTCCTCCTCCATTAGACCCCCCCTCGAGGAGGCCCATGCCGGGGGAACGGCGCTGGAGTTCGTCATCAAGTTGCGTGGTCCTCCCTCTGCTCTTTTTCTCTTTGTAACCTACCCCTATGGGAGAAAGTCAAATAAAGAGTTATTAAAAAGGGGTGCCTTCTTATGTAATCTTTATCCCATTTGTATCGGAAATGAATGAGAAAAGGTGCCATCTTTCTTTCGCAAGTACTATCCCTGTTCTGTCCTTGTTTATACTGTATCGGTATGTTTTGTCCTTGCTACATGGAGCTACTTGCCGGGTCATCATTCAAACCATGAGTGCCAAAAAGGGAAAACGAGCCCCCGGTAGCAGGTTGGCGTTGTTCCCCGGCAGATCTCCTTGTCGGTGTCGGCGCCGCCTCCCCCCCCACAGTCGTTAAACAAGGACAGGGGGACGGCTCGTCCCGACAAGGGTTTTCACCACGTGGATGACTCCACTACCCGCAGTAAGGAAGATACTAAGGATTTCCTTGAGGAATCGAAAGGTACTGAACTTGGGATATGCGATATACTTATATTTTCCAAGCAGTATCCCCTTTTAGAGTGTGATGAGCCGCCATCCTTGTTTCTTTGTTTTCCTTCACTGTTTTCCCGATGGTCAAACATGTAGGGTGAGAACAGTAACAAAGATTACGGGTTCATCAAGTATTCTAGCAAATCTTTATAACTCAAAAGCGATAACATTGCAGTCATAAAAAATGCGTAATGAGCATGTAAAAATGATGATATGATGCAATGTCTAGCTTTATTGTTGTTGCACAGGGTCTGCGCCTGGCTTTGTACAAAGGGTTACATGCAACATCGGCAAGGCTTGTACAAAAGGTGGCTGCCGGGGACTGAACCCAACAACCACGCCTTACGGGTAGAACTTACGAAGATGCTCTATGTTCCATGAGTTAAGCACCTTGGTGCCATCTTCGGTCTCCAGACGGACTGCGCCAGGTCTGGTGACTCGTGCTACCCGGTAAGGGCCTTCCCACTTGGGCGTCAACTTGTTAGCACCCTTGGCGGATTAAACACGCCTAAGGACAAGGTCGCCTTCCTCAAGGCTCCGGACGTGGACCATGCGGCTATGGTAGCGGCGTAGGGCTTGCTGGTAACGTGCAGCACGCACCGCAGCCCGGAGACGGTCTTCCTCGAGGAGCATGGCATCGTCATGCCGTAGCTGCTGTTGCTCTACTTCATCGTAGGCAAGCACTCGAGATGACCCGTTTATGTGTTCCGTGGGGAGTACTGCTTCCGCCCCGTACACTAGGGAGAAGGGCATCTAGCCAGTAGCTCGATTTGGTGTCGTCCTGAGGGACCAAAGAACCACCGGCAGTTCGTCTATCCAGCGCCTCCCGCTCTTCTGCAGCTTATCAAAAGTCCTTGTCTTGAGCCCTCGCAGCACTTCAGCATTCATCCTCTCGACTTGCCCATTGATTCATGGGTGGACAACAGAGGCGAAGGAGACCTTGGTTCCAAGGCTTTGGATATATTGCATGAAGGCGCAGCTCGTGAACTAGGTGCCGTTGTCAGTGATCACTCTGGTAGGCACTCCAAAGGGGCACACCAGTCCTTTCATGAACTTGATAGCTGACTGCGCGGTCACCTTTCACAATGGTTCCACCTCAGGCCACTTTGTGAACTTGTCGGTTGCCACAAACAAGAACTCAAAGCCACCGACAGCTCGGGGAAGGGCCCCAGAATATCGAGCCGCCAGACCGAGAATGGCCAGGATAGAGGGATTGTTTGCAGGGCTTGTGCTGGTTGATGGATGTTCTTGGAATGGAACTGGCAGGCTTCACACTTGGTGACTAGCTCAGTAGCGTCCTGGAGAGCAGTGGGCCAATAGAAACCCTGTCGGAAAGCTTTCCCGGCAAGGGCCCTTGATCCAATGTGGGAACCACATACTCCTCCGTGAATCTCTGCCAACAACTTCAGTCCATCCTCCCGGCAGATACACCTTAATTTCACACCGTTCGGTTGTCTTCTGTACAAGGTGTCATCGACAAACTCGTACATACTAGACCGACGGGCTACTCTTTCAGCTTCCTCTTGCCCATGTTGGAGCCCGCGGCTCGACAACAAGGACTAAAGGTGTCTCCTCATCTCCAGGAGCGCTTGTCTCAACCGTGAGAACCTGAGGTCCCGCAGGAGGGAGCTGCTCGTCAACCGAAACGGGGTTTTCCCCGGCAGCTTCTCTACCAGCGGCTTTGGGAAGCTTCGCCGGGAAATGCTTGTCGGAGTTCAGCTTCCTTCTCTTCTTGGACATCGCTGATGGGGATACTGATGGTTGAGCGAGGAGGCAAACGAAAGTCCCTGGTTCCACAAGAAGTTTCTGCGTAGCGCACTTCGATAGATGGTCGGCAATGCAGTTTTCTGCTCGTGGCACGTGCTCTGTTTGCAGTCCATCAAAATGCTCCTCCAATTTCCTCACTTCTTCCACGTATGCCTCGATCAGCGGGCTCTGATAATCCTTGTTGACTTGCTTCACCACAAGCTGAGAATCTCCTCGGACGATCAGCCTCTTTATTCCCAACTCCACCGCGATTCTAAGTCCGGCAAGGAGCCCCTCGTACTCAGCGGTATTGTTGGTGGCTTCCTCCTGGGGAAAGTGCATTTGTACGACGTACTTGAGGTGCTCTCCGGTAGGGGCAATGAGGAGCACGCCTGCTCCAACGCCCTAGAGTGAGAAAGAGCCATCAAAGAACATGATCCAATCCTTGGGTGCTTCTTTGCCGGGGAGGATTGTCTCCGGAGCTTCATCATCTGGCGTGGGTGTCCATTCTGCAATAAACTCCGCCAACGCCCTGCTTTGAATGGTGGAAGTGCTCTCATACATTAATCCGAAACATGACAATTCTAATGCCCACTCAACTATCCTGCCAGTGGCTTCGGGGTTCCTCAATATGCGTTGCAACGGGAAATGGGTAACAACTGTTATCTCATGGGCTTGGAAGTAGTGGCGCAGCTTCCTCGAGGCCATGATGAGGCCGAAGATCCGCTTTTGTACTCCAGAGTACCTTGATCTAGCCCCCTGTAGCAGGGAACTGACAAAGTACATAGGCCGCTACACCATTTTCTTCTTTTCCACCTCTTTGGATCCGCTGTCGATCATTTGCTAAGGTCCCCCTTGATTTGTATCGAGTCCTGCCGCGGATGCTTCTTTCTCGTCCCCGGTAGCATTAGCAACAGCCGCTAAATCTCCATCCACTTCCCGTTGCGCCACCAGCGCTGCACTAACTACTTGATTCGTCGCTCCCAAATATAGCAGTAACGGCTCTTGCGGTTTAGGAGCGACCAAGGTGGGAGCAGAGTATAGGTAATTCTTCAAGTCTTGCAGCGCTGCATCTGCCTCCGGGGTCCACTTCATCGGGCCGGCCTTCTTGAAGATCTTGAAGAATGGCAAGGTGCGCTCAGCAGACTTGGAGATGAACCTACTCAACGCGGCAACACATCCGGTCAAGCGTCTGATATCCTTGATAGTCTTGGGTGCCTGTATCTGTTCAATCGTCTTGATCTTTTCAGGATTGGCTTCTATTCCTCGCTGAGATATAAAGAAGCCAAGCAGCTTGCCGGATGGGACACCGAACATGCACTTTTCATGGTTGAGCTTCAGGTTGATTTTGCGCAAGTTCGCAAAAGTTTCTTCTAGATCTTGTATGAGAGTGGCTTCATCCTTGGTCTTGACCACGATGTCATCCGTATAGGCTTCCACATTTCTATGTAGCTGAGGTCCAAAAGCAATATGAACAGCTCTGGCAAAGGTTGAACCAGCACTCTTTAACCTGAAGGGCATACGCACAAAACAGTACGTGCCACAGGGAGTTATGAATGCAGTCTTCTCCTCATCTTCTTTAGTCATAAATATCTGGTGGTATCCGGAGGAGGCATCCAAAAAGGAGAGCAAGTCACATCCAGAGGTGGAATCAATAATCTGATCTATGCGCGGCAAGGGGAAAGGGTCCTTCGGGCAAGCTTTGTTCAAGTTAGTGAAGTCTATGCAAAGCCTCCATTTCCCATTTTCCTTACGTACCACCACCGGGTTTGCCAGCCAAGTTGGATGCAGCACCCCTCTGACCAAACCAGCTGCTTCAAGCTTCTTAATTTCCTCGGCAATGAACTCCTGTCACTCCAGGGCTTGTTTCCTATCCTTTTGCTTGACGGGCCGGGCATGAGGACATACAGCAAGGTGGTGCTCAATTACCTCCCTGCGAACACCGGGGATGTCAGATGGTTGCCAGGCAAACACATCGACATTCTCCCGCAGGAAGATAACGAGCGCTCTTTCCTATTGGTTAGTAATGGTAGCACTGATGGTGAACGTGCCACCAGTGCTGTCCAGCCTTGCCGAGATTTTCTCCATCTCAGGATAGGTGGCCTTGGTCTTCTTGCTAGTGGAACTCCCCGGCAAGTCATCGTCGGGTGCGGCGCACTCCGAAGAGGCACGCGTTCCGGAGTCCTTGTCGGTGTTCCTGCTAGCCTTCGTCAATTTCTCTGTGTCCCTGGCAGGAGCTGGGATTTCTGTGGCTTCAGCTGCTACTGCGTCACGGTACATCTGGTCCACGCAGATAACTGCGTTCTTCTTATCGGATGGGATGGAAATGACCCCAATGGGCCCTGGCATCTTTAAGGTATTGTAGGCATAGTGGGATGCCGCCATGAACTTTGCCAGAGCTGGGGGACTGAGGATTGTAAGGCAGCGGGATCTCTGCGACATCGAACACTATCCTCTCTGCCTGGAAGTTCAGTTCCCCGCCAAATGTTACAGGCAGAGTGATCTTTCCCTTGGGTCGGCTCCTACCGGGGTTGATTCCTTGGAATGTACCTGTAGCTTCGAGCTCTTCATCAAGGATCTGTAGTTTCTCAACCACTTTAGGGGAGATTAAGTTCAATCCTGCCCCACCGTCAACTAACATCTTGGACACCTTGAGGTTTCGGATTGTCGGAGAAATCAACAATGGCAAACACCCGACCGTAGTGGTACGGTCGGGATGATCCTCTTCGTCAAAGATGATAGGCGTGCGGGACTATTTGAGTGGCTTCCTAGATTCTGCAGTTGGTTCCACAGCATTGACCTCGCATGGCCAATGCTTGAGCTGGCGGTGAGAGGAATGCAAGGATGCACCCCCATCAACGCACATGGCTTCGGTTGCTTTCTAAAACTCCCTGTCGCTGGAATCCTCATCATCATCCTCATCCTCACTCATATCGTCTGTTTCCTTCTTCTCTTGGCCTCTAGAGGGTTTTTCCTTTTGCTGTGGGGTTTTGCTGCGGCGACCTCCTCTGCCGCCACGGCCTTTCTCGGCAGCACCATCCTGGCCTTTTTGTTTGTCACGCTTCTCATACTCGGCCCTCTGCTTCACAACAAGTTGCTCGACCTGTCGGCTTTCTTGGAGATCATGGCCCTTGGTGCGGTGAATTTTATAGTACGGCCCGTCGGACTTCCCGGTCTTCTCAGCGGCAGCAGCCTCTCGGAAATCAGCGCACGCGGCAGCTCCCTTGCCGAGGGTTTCGGCTTTCACCTTCTTGCCTGCACTGAGGTCTCCGGAGCTCTCGATAGCCAATACTGCTTTTCCCTTACACTTCTTGTTGCGCTTCCTGCTTCTTCCCTTCGGGTCGGGGGCATCGTCGTCGTCATCGGAGTCCACTTTGATGCTCGCCTCCTCCCCAGGAAGTCGCCTTCCTTCTTCAGCTCGAACACATTTATCTGCCAAGGTGTAAAGCTCATTAACAGTCTTGGGGAGCTTGACATTCATCTTGGATCGCATCCTCCTGTTGCGCATGTTTGAATGAAACGCGACAATCACCGCTGCGGGATGTATCTCTGGGATGTTGCGGTGCACTCGGCTGAATCTCTGGATATACTTCCTCAAGGTTTCTCCCTCCTTTTGCGGAAGGACTTGGAGATCGCTGGGCTGGCATGGTTCTTGATGACCACCGGTGAAGGCGCCAACGAACGTTGCATAGATCAGCCCATGAAGAAATTGAATTTTCCGGCAGATGCATCAGCCACGATCCCATGTTCGGCTTAAGTGCCAAAGGGAAATAGTTGGCGAGCACCTTTTCATCTCTTCCTCCCGCAGCTTGAAAATAGCTATCATGTATATGCCCATGAACTCTGCCGGGTTCAGCTTCCCGTCATATTTCTCAGGCAGCTCAGGTTTGAAAGCTTCGGTCGACGGCCAGTGGACCCGTCGCAGCTCGCTAGTGAAGGCAGGGCAACCAACCTCGTAGGGATGGTACCCTCCAGTACTGGGCGCGGGGTCGCCGATGTCTGGACCGTTGTGCTTGTCGGATTGACGGTGAGCTTCCTGGCGTCGCTCGATGGTGATGCGCGCGTCTTCTTTCCGCCGGTCTTCAAGGACACCGTTGATCCTGGCGGTCGCGCGGGCCAGACGAGACTATGGACGCCTCGTCGTGCTCATCAGCATATGAAGCTTGCTGCGGCTGCCTCTGGGCCTATTATCGCGGAGGGGATTGCACCATTGGGGTGGCCCTTCGACGCGCTCGCCGGCCCGGGCTGCTGGTGCTGTTCGTGTACGTCGCGACGGCTCTGCATGCTGGGGCTTGTTGGCTTAAACGAAAGAAATCAAACTCTGAATGGTGGCTCTCCATTCATCCATCTTATCAGCTGTTGGCATAAAGTTGAGCAGCATCAGGACTCGCGCCATGGCTTCCTCTGCGGTGCTCGGCATGGCGAAAGAGGCGGACCGTGACGTCGCTTGACTCCTGGTAGGACCAAGAGAAGCGTCGCCACGTTCTTGATGCCGTGTGCCACTCGCCAGGGCTGTCTGGCATGCAGGGGGCCGAACCTGCGGGAATGTGGCCCCGCTTGACGCTCCGTCTCGTTCCGCACGAGGTGTACGCCCAGTAGTCTCACCGGTGACGGGCGCGGCTGAGGGTCACGGCTCGCACTGGACCGGGCGCCACCGAGGCGGCCGCGACCATCCGCGCGGCGGGGAGGTGATGGGTGGTTGTTTCCCTTGCCCGTGGCACCGGGGCCGAGCTCGCCAAGTTGTTGTTGTAGTCACTTCCCTCCGGCGTCTCCTGCTCCATCTCCAGCAGTGAAGGACTGGACGGGGGCGCCGCCTGCGCCGACCGTGTCGTCCACGATGCCCGCCTCACCCGTAGCCGCCGCGATATCGATGATGCCGGCGGCCGCGTGTGAGGGAGGCTTCGAAGTGGAGGGATGCGTGGCCGCACCGGATTTCTTCTTGGGAGCCATTGTTGGGGAAGATGATGATGAGGACCGACTCGCCGTTCATGAACTCTGGTTCGCGCAAATGATGCACGCCCCCTACCTGGTGCGCCAAAGATGTCAGGGCATGAATGCTCGCGATCACCTATGGGACCTGGAGGCCCCTTGTGGTTCGGCAAGGGGGGGTCATGTTGCACGAAGAGCGGAGAGCATGAGACGGCGCGACGATCAGGACTGGCCTTTTACCCAGGTTCGGGCCGCTGCTACGCGTAAAACCCTACTCCTGCTTTTTGGTGGATTTGATTGGAAGAACACGAGTGGTGCCTCGCGCTCTACCCCGGCAAGGGTTGCCTTCGGGGAAAGAGCTGCTAGGCGAGTACAAATGTTCGGGGGTCCGAATCCTGAGCTAGGTAGCCTTGGGCCTCCTTTTATAGTGCAAGGGGTTACCACAATGGCAAAACAGTCATTATCTATCGATTGGACAACTTAGCAGAGCTATCATACCTAACTCTGGCATTTAGGACAAAATACCATGATTACCAGCCTAGGTGGCGCTCGGGGGTGCATCCCCGACAAGCTTTTACCACCGCTTGGCCGGTCGTTGCTTATGGTCTTGACACGCTGCAGGGCGGGTGTCAACTAAGTATAACTTGCCTCCCGGTGTGTCGCCACGTGTTTAGCGAGAGCTGATTAGCCGCTTGAGGGCTCGATGCCGCTTTGATAAGTGACTGACGTAGCGATGCGGTGGAGCGGTGGCCGATCAGCTCGCGCCTGCCGGGGGATGGCTTGCCGGGTCTTCAGGAAGGTGCGCCTGTCTTGGTCCCCAGCAAGCGTCGGGGACATGCTTGGCGCGTTCCAGTCCAGGCTTGGGCTGCCGCGTCGGGCTTGTTGGAGTCTGGTCTTGATCATTCGTCGGCTTTGTACGAACGTTGAAGGGTTCAGCTACTACCGCATGTGCATAAGTCAGGGGCACTGGGTACCCCTATACTAGTACACCGACAGCGGGGGTACCGGCTCGCCTGAGGCTCTTTTGCTCTGGGCCGGCCCAGCTGCGGCCAACTCTGGCCCAGAACATAGTGGCTCTTTTCTTTTTCTTTTTCTTATTTATTTCCAAAAATAACACAGATTTAAATATTTGTCCAAATCCAATAATTCCAATTTCTAAATTTTTGTAAAAACACCACCTATTTAATGATGCCACTTGTGCATCACCTTGAAAATATATTATTTATTGTTTTTATTAAAAATCTTTTTAAAGTAATTTAAATCTGTGTTAAAAATACTTTTCACCATTTTTGACACTCCAAAACCAGAAACTAGTAATGTTAGTATTTTTAGTTTTTAGCCTAGTATTTTACAGAGTGGTTTGACATTTTTAGGAGTAATTTATTTTCTTCACTTTTGCTGTGGTGTTATTTGTACCCCGTTACTTTGCGACGATAGATCACATTCTTGATGAGGGAGTTGGAGAGGAAGCACTTGAAGACTTTGTTGAGTCAGGCAAGCAGCCCTTTGACTATGTCTAAGAAACATTTTATGCATGTTATATAGCACTTGATATTGATGCATCGGAATCATGATGATTATGGTGACCACCTCTAGGGGTTGCCTTCGTTACTTTCCTCGTTGATACTTGCATGACATGACTCTACCTTCTACTTAGAGTTGTGTGGGTGGGAAGTAGATAGGTTGCTCTATTAGATGTTATGCAAGTGGGACGGGAATATGCATGGCGATGGGAACAAAGTGTTTTTAAAGACTTATCGAAAAACCCGTCGGGTGCCACTAATGCCTGAGGGAGATGATGTTCAGCTAGGTAACCACTTGATAAAGAAGTGGTGTACCAAGGCAAGTTGTGTGCGTGTGTTTTTCAAAAACGGAGAGATTTAAGATTTGCTGACCGTTCCAACCTTACATGTGCGACCACGATACCCCTTATGGGACGGGGCCTTCTTGATTACTTTGGACAATGCTAGCAGAGAGCCCGCATTACTAGTGGTGGGAGTAACGTGGTCACTCTCGATATGGGGTCGTGCCTGATAGGACGACCATGGGTTGTTTTCACAGACACCGGGCACACCGTTGTGTGCCCTCATGGATGGTACATGTGATGTGCATCATGAGGGATGGCACGAACGAGTGGACTCTTTGTTTAGTGTTATCAATTGAAAGGCATTGTTCGGGTGGTTACCTCAGGTACCTAAGGTACCACAAGTCGTGGATGACACGGAAGTTCCCCGAGTCTTGTGGGTAAAGCGCGCAACCTCTGTAGAGTGTAAAACTATTCGAATAGTCATGTCCACGGTCATGGACAGTTCGTGGTCCTTCTTAAACTACGTCCGATGTTTGCACAAAACTTGGTGTGTGTGTGAGACAAAGAGACACTTGAGCTAAGTCTGAT
The DNA here is from genome assembly GCA_039707655.1 of Elymus sibiricus. NCBI lineage: Eukaryota > Viridiplantae > Streptophyta > Magnoliopsida > Poales > Poaceae > Elymus > Elymus sibiricus. The sequence continues at coordinate 161,358,718 of CM077663.1, forward strand.
GACTTGATGAGATGATGATACTAGAGTTGAGATACTCTGCTTATATTGATATCTATAACCTATTCATATGGTTAATCGGAACCTCGTGATGCACGCTTCAACATGCTGATAGGTCATATCGTTGCATAAAATTAGCTTTTCGCAAAGTTACTTATTTAGTGCTATATCATGCTTTGTTATACCTTGTTCCAAAACATGGGTTGCTTGCGAGTACATTCAAAGTACTCATGGGCTTGCCACTGGTTATTTAATAGGCCAGGCATGGAAGAGCAGGAATATGGTGAAGGTTACCTTGGTGATGAACATGCGAACTAGGGCGCTTCCTAGTTGGAATGTCTATAGGGTTAACGCAGATGGCATGGGTCTACGCAATCTTTCAAGATTTCCGTTGTGAGTTTATGTTTGTTGTTTAGCCTGCATGGCCCTATCTATGTAAGACTTGACCTTGATGGTCTTTATTTGTGTAAGATGATATGTATGGATGTAAGACTCTCTATTATCCAGCTTCTGTGTGTTCGCATTGATCTCTGGGATCACTGTACACGTGTATTCCGTGATCACGACTTATGAGTCGGGGTCCCCACACTACTAGTGCCGCTATAGTTATCCGTTGGGATATCAAACTACCTCCGAATGTGATGAAATTTGGTAGGCGGTCTACCTACAACATATTAAGACTGCACGCCAACTTTTGACCCATTCCAAGAAAGTTTTATACGCACTTTTAAAAACAATATTTTAACGATGCCGTGGGCGCATGCGTGTGTGGTTGGTCCTGAAACGGTCATCGACGAGAATGGGAAGAACCAACAACTATGAAGGGATGCAAGTTTTGAAAAAAATGACGGCAGCGGAGTGCCGATGCATTGCGAATGATGCAGATGATGCGATGGTGAATGCGACAAGTAAATGAATCACACGGCGACATGGTAACCTATGGAGCTAATGCCGTGTCGACCCCTTAAGTCTGAGTAGCAAGTATTTTATGGCGTGAAGATCATCTCCTCGGGCCATGTGGATGGGCAATAGGAAACCTTCTATCCAAATGGCTTGATTTGTCGTGCCATCATACTGATCGATGTTGATGGGATTAAACCCTTCTAGATCCTGATGTTCCATGACCTCGTCTGTAAAACAGACTGGGTGTACAGGAGCCCGATATCGAAACGTGTCCTACCGGGTGTTGGCGATCACATGCTCTCTTCTCAGTTCACGAGCTCGGCTTTGCTTATCTATCCAGGCGCCGTACCCCTCTAAGTCGGAGGGCACATGGTCCCGCACTCCTTAGATGGATTGAGGTGGTGTTTTTTCCCTACGTATTGTATTGCGCAAGTCATAGGGATCGGGATAATCGACCGGGCTCTTGCCGTGGGGGCGGAGCTTCGCAGGCGGATCTTTGTATGCCCCTGTTAGCCGATCTCGTCCTCTAGGGGGACTGTCAGCCTGCTCCTTGTGGCCATATGCGAAAGGATCGACGTACACCTCGTCTTCGAATTAAGGAAATAATGCTGTTTTGGGAATGGCTTGGCTGCCGTACGCCGTGCTTCGAAGTCCGCTTTGACCTTAAGTACATGATCCCACTTCTCATTGAGCATGGCTTCGTTAGAGTAAAGCTCCTGCTGTTTTCTCTTCATGATCCCCACGGTTGCGGCTAGACGACATTGAAAGCGTATCTATGCAGATGGACTCTGAGGCACCTTGAATTCATAGGGTCCAAGGCTATTATCGTCCTCGTATTCCAGAGTGTAGTCCTGATACGTCTCCAACGTATCGATAATTTATGAAGTATTCATGCCATATTCACCTATGTTTACAATACTTTTATATGGCTTTGATGCATTTTTTTATTTAATTAAAACTAACCCGGACTGACGATGTTTTCAGCAGAATTTCCGTGGTGTCATTTTGTGTGGAAAAAATGGAAGTTCTCGGAATCGCCTGAAACTTTTTGGTGATTTTTTCTGGAACATATGTGCAACATTGGAGCAAAGAACCACCTTAGAGGGGCCACCTATTAGCCACAAGCTAACAGGGCGCGCCCAGGGGGGTCAGCGTGCGCTGTTAGCTTGTCAGCCCTTCGTAACTCCATTTTGCATGATTCCCAAAAAATCGTATACATAGACAAATCATCATAAATTAGGAGGGACTCTCCATTCCCCCACCGCAGCTCTATGTATCGAAGAAAAACCAATCTGGAGAGAAAACATAGAGGAAAACAGAGAGAGATCCAATCTCGGAGGGGCTCTCGCCCCTCCGGGAGCCATGGAGGCCAATAACCAGAGGAGAGAACCTCTCCCCATCTAGGGAGAGGCCATGCAGGAGGAAGCCTAAGGGGGCATACTCTCTCCCCCTCTCTTCCGGTGGCACCAGAGTTCCACCGGGGGAAACATCGCCGTAGTGACCGTCTTCATCAACATCACCGTCTCCATCACCTCCCCTCATCTATTTACGGTGGTCCACTCTCCCGCACCCAGCTGTAATCCCCTACTTGAACATGGTGTTTCATGCCACGTATTATTAATCAATGATGTGTTGCCATCCTATGATGTTTGAGTAGATTTATGTTGTCCTTTGGGTTGAATGATGACCTTGATTGGTTTGAGTGTATGTTTTATTTTGGTGCTGTCCTATGGTGCCCTCCGTGCCACGCACACGTGAGGGATTATCGTTGTAGGGTGTTGTAATACGTTCATAATTCGCTTATAGTGGGTGGCTAGAGTGACAGAAGTTTACACCCTAGTAAGGGGATTGTTGTGTATGGGAGTAAAGGGGACTTGATGTTTAATGCTATGGTTGGGTTTACCTTAATGATTTCTAGTTGTTGTGGATGCTTGCTAGAGGGCCAATCATAAGTTCATATAATCCAAGTACGAAAAGTATGTTAGCTCATGCCTCTCCCTCATATATAATTGCAATAATGATTACCGATCTTGTTATCAATTGCCTAGGACAATTCCGCACACCTTACCATCATTATTCCACACTTGCTATTTGTAACATATTGTACTATATTCTAGCCCTATTTAGGGCAGCAACTAGTTTTCATATTTTTGTTCTCCAATATCATGCAAAGCTATCCTCTTTATACCCACAACGGAGTTTTATTTCTCGGTACTAGATAGAGGAAAACGTTCGGTGTACGTACAGTCGTATCGGGGGCAGATAGGACTTGAGAGAATATTGATCTTACCTTTAGCTCCTTGTGGGTTCGACACTCCATACTTATCACTTCCATCTTTGGAAAGTGCTACGATGATTCCTTGCACTTGGGGATTATCAAGCTCTTTTCTGGCGCAGTTGCTGGGGAGCAATAGCGTGGGGTTGATATTTTCGTGTATGCTTGTTTGCTTCTAGCACTAAGTAGATTTTGTTTTCATTTTGTTTCTGTTTGGGTTTTTATTTCTTTAGTTGTGGGTGAATTTTTTTTGAAAAAATAAAAACACAAATTTTTTACTTTGCTTTTATAAGAGAAGCGATCGGAAAGTTATGCATTGGAGAAGTGAGGGTCGACCTTGAACACTTGTGTTCATGCTCATGGAAACAATGTAGAATTTTTCATGGAAGTTTGTCATAAAAATAATTATCTACTTTCCTATACCAATGTACCATGAAAATAATGTTCTTGTCATAATATTCATGATGCTCTTTTGCATGTTTCATCTACTATTCTTATGCGAGCATCATTGAAATCATCATGCCTAGTTAAAAGGCTTCAAAGAAAAAGGCTTGTTGGTAAACAAACCAACACTTATCCTTTGTGTTTTTGTGTTTTTAAATGATTAATATACTGTATTAATCATGTTTTGTGTCTTTTTTTCAATAAAGTGTAAGTAAAGCATTTAGGATGATTTGGATGATAGTAGATTTGGTCCTGTGCAAAAAACAGAAACTTTTGGGTCAGGTGCAGAATTTCTCTAATTTTACTGGAACGTATTTTTGATCTGGATTTTTTACACAGTATTTTTATACAAATTCCTCAGGTTGTCTTAATTTTTCAGAATTTTTGGAGTTAAGGAAGTATAGTTTCTCTACAGATCACTACAGACTATTCCGTTTTAGCTTGCAAAGTTTGCTTGTTTTGATGATGCTATGTATTATATCGGGGGGTGTAAGCCATGGAGAATTTAGAATACAATAAGTTATGCAATAATTAAATAAGAATAAATTTATAACAGTACCTAAATTTTATGATTTGCCTATTATACTAACGGATCTCACGAGGTTTCTAATAAGTTTTGTGTGATTGAAGTTTTCATGTTTTGGGTGAGGTACCGATATGAGGAGAATAAGGAGCATCAAGACCCTAATATTGGGGATGCCCAAGGCACCCCCAAGGTAATATCCAAGGAAGACTCAAGCGTCTAAGCTTAGGGATGCCCCGGAAGGCATCCCCTCTTTCGTCTTCAACACTATCGGTATACCTTACTTGGAGCTATATTTTATTTGTCACATAATATGTGTTTTGCTTGGAGAGTCATTTTATTTTGTTGTTCTCTGTTAGATTTTATCAATAATCATGTTTTTAAATAAAAGGTTCCAAAAATTGCCTTAAGATGTCTCAATTCGATGTTTGATGTGTGACTGTGTAAAAACATAAACTTTTTCTGTAGTGTTTGAATTTTCATATTTTGCTGGAACGTGGAAAGTTTCTGAAATTTTTACACAGTAATTTCGTACAAATTCGTTACGTTGTCCTAAATTGTCAGAATTTTTTGTTTTATATAAGTACACATTTTGAAATGAATTGCTACAAACTGTTCTGTTTGGACAGATTGTTGTCATAATTTTGTCATCTACTTATCCTAGAATTTTCATGGCTTATATTGATAGATATAAATTGTGGAAATGATAGTATACAGTACCTAACGTTTGAAAATTATTATGCAACCTGTCTCGGCATTACATGAAGTTTTGATTTATTCTTATGTGTACTAACATATCTCACGAGTTCTTTTCATGTTTTATGTGGATGCAGACTTTGAGACTTAGGTGAAACCAGGATATGAGAGGATATAATGATATACAAAGCTCAAGCTTGGGGATGCCCAAGTCTCCCCAAGTCAATATTACAAGAATTGTCAAGCATCTAAGCTTGGGGATGCTACGCATCCCACCTCTCTTCATCAACAATTATCGTTTAGCCTATGATGATCATAAGTTTCTTTTCGTTCACATGTGCTATTCTTGGAGCATCTTTTGTGTTTATTTTTCCTTTTTCATGCACCATGCTGGTATGAGATAATACTTGGCTTATAGAATGCTTCATGAGCTTCACTTAAATCTTTTGAGCATGGCTTTATAGAATGCTTCATGCGCTTCACTTAAATCTTTTGAGTGTGGACAAGGAAGACAACGTAATGGTTATGTTTGTTATATTCACATAGAAGTTATATTGTCTTGGATCCTCTACCATGTGGTGATTTCTTATGATCTTGTGCTAGCCAAAAAATCGTTCTAAGTAGGCATACTACTTGTGCATCCAAAACCCCCTAAACCAAGTTTCTTGACACGAGAGTCCACCATATCTACCTATGGATTAAATAAGATCCTTCAAGTAAGTTGTCATTGGTGCAAAAAAGCAATAAAAAATACTCCTAAATATGTATGATATTTTATTGGAAGGGAAAATGAGCTTTGTATGAACTTGTGATGGTGATGAAATAAAAGCGACGGACTGCATAATAAAGGTTGCCATAATAGGGGGCAATATAAAATGACGTTCCTTTTCATTAAGAGATTGCACATCCAAAAAATAAAAAGCGTATGACAACCTCTGCTTCCCTCTGTGAAGGGCTAATCTTTTACTTTTATGTATTTACTTTTCTATATTTACTTTTATGCAAGAGTCAATAATGGTCATCCCTATTCCAATCTATTAATTCTTTAGTTGGCAAGCATCATGTGGTGGGGAAAGATCCACACACATATATCCAGTTGGATATAGGTGATCACGATTCATTATTGTTGACATGATCCGTGAGATAAATAAGTTGCGAGGCGGAATATTAAACCGCTATCTTCCTATGTGTTTGATTGAAACTTCTTGTTCTAAAAATATGCTTTGAGTGTCAGCAATCATTGAAGACTAAATGACAGTTGAGTATGTGGAATTTGCTAAATCAAAGCTCTTGCATAGACCCTTGCTGAAAATAAGATTAATTGTAATTGTTTGATGACTGAAAACATAGATTTCTAGTTTTCAAGAATGTTTATGGTCTATACTTTAACATGGGAATAGCTTGTTACTTGATCATGAGATGTTCTATAAGAAAACAGTTGTTGTTTATGATGCTAGAAAAATCAGTGGTGTCGGATTTCGGGCTCTGCAAAACCCTCAAGGTTCGAAGACAGGGGCATGTGCGAAGATCCCCTGCAGCCTCGCCCTACCTATCTCTCTACACGGTGATTACTACAACGAACTCGCGCGAAGACGAGGAAGAAGATGCACACGGTGATTTACCCAGGTTCGGGCCGCTGCGAAGCGTCATACCCTACTCCTGCTTTGGTGGATTGCCTCTCGAGGAGGTGTGGTGGATGAACGAGTACAATGGTGAGGAGCCTCATGAGGCGCTTGAGTGGTGTTCTTGCTCTTTGCCTTGTCTGATGTCCCCCCTTCTATCGTGCAGCCTACCCTCTATATAAATCAGTGACCCGGGTCCTCTTCCCTTATCGCAATGGCGGGAAGGGATCCCACAACGGCCAAATTTGAAGGGGGACAGGAGTACATCCCCGCCCTGTCCAAAGGTGATCTTCGCCTACAAAGTGGCTGGCGATGATGCAGAGGTGGGCTCGGCGATGACATCCATCCTGCGGGGCTCGTGGTCGTGGTCTTGTTGCACCGGAATGGAAACCTTTGGGTGGCGCTTTGGGAACCCACGTACGTCCTTGCTCCCTTTGCACCAAAGGGGAAACTGCTCCGCCTGGCACGCTGGTGCCTGCCTATCCTTCCTTGCGTCATCCTTGACTCCTGAGGCCGGGTTCTGCATAGAGATCTCCGCCGCTCCGGAGGTGGCCTGAGGGGGGCCGATCCTTTGCTGGTCTTCGTGTTGTTCTCCCTCGCTAGCTTAGGGCCCTCGCGAGGGCCTTGTCATGGGAGCAGTCCCGTCGGGCCGTGCCAGGCTGACATAGTGCGCCAAGCCCTAGGCCGCAGGCTGGCAGGTCTAGGTACCCCCGTTCCCAGAACGCCGACAGTAGCCCCCGGGCCCAAGGCGCGCCCGAGTTGGCTTCTAGGCGAAGTTGTTGAAGGCGGCCCGAAGCGCCGCGGGCCCCGATTGCCTGCGGGCCAGGCTCGACACGCGGCAAACTCCGAGAGGCCATCGCCTCCTCTTCTTCATGCCAGCTCGGCCTTTGTCAGGTTCGTCAAATTGCCTGGCGCACGCCACCAAGCCGTCTTTGTTCCCCATCGATCTCGCCGTCTGATTTCCACACTTACGCGGCTTTCGCCCTTTCCGCCAAATCCCTGCGCGCGCGCTGCCCCACCCCCTTGCCATGGCCCCCAAGAAGGGAGAGGGCAAGGGCTTGCGGGCGCCGATGACCACGCCTGCGCCTGAGCCTGCGCTAGGCCGGTCATTGGTGGTGAATATGGAGGGGTTGGAGAAGGTTCAGCTGGTGGTCGCCGCCAGCTCCAATGAATGGGGGGCAACCAAGATCTGGCCGGGCTCGCGGCCTCGGAGCGAGCTCGAGGCCTCCGCCATTCCCCTTCATATCCATGCCCTTCTCTCAGGCTTGCTGCCGCTGTTCTCGGGCTTCCTCTCCGCCGTGCTTTCGCACTATCGGATCCACGTGCTCCACCTTGACCCCGGCTCCCTTGTCCTCCTCTCGGCCTTCGCGTTTCTGTGCGAGGCCTTCGTTGGTGTCTTCCCCTCCGTGGCCTTGTTGCGCCACTTCTTCTCCCTCGAGTTGGTCTCGGGGGAACAATGCTCGGGGTGCGTGTCCCTGAGGGCAGCAGACGCATCGGCCCGGGGGGCCCTCCATGCCGGACTCTCTTCGGAGGCAGAAGGGTTCCGGCGGCAGTGGGTGTACGTTAATGCCGCTGAGGCCGGCCCCCTGTTTCAACCCCTGCTGGCCCCCGCAGTGCTGAATCATGGGTGGAGGCTCGAGGAACTTGCCGACCCGTGGCTTGCGCGGGTCCTAGCCAGGCTGGCGATGCTGAAGAAGGCGGGCGTGACGATGGCGATGGTGGTGTAGGAGTTCACACGCCGACGAATTGCTCCCCTTTAGCGCCATTCCCGCCTGATGTGGGCCTTCACAGGTCCTCACGATCCCATGAGGACCCAGGTCCCGTCCCTTTCTCCCGACGTGCTGCGCGAGCTGCTCCGCCGCCTGACCGGCGGTGAACCCGACGAGCTCCCCCGGGGCGGCCTCCCCTTGTACATCTACAAGGACCGGGAAGCCCTCGTCCTGAAGATGCCGCGTTTCGATGAGTGGGGGTTCCTTCCTCCAGAGGGAGCGTGTCCCTAGGGTGCCCCCTTCTCGGGGGCCCTGATCCCCGGGAACCCTGAGGCCACCGCCCCTCCCGTGGCTAAGGTGGGGCGCCCTTCGCCGTCCGCTTCCCCGGTTCCCGCTTCGGGTCAGCCCGGGGTCGAGGGTGACGCCCCGTCGATGATGGAGGTCGCCGTCTCCGCCGCTGAGTGCCAGGTGCCGGTCGTCGGTTCATCGCCCCCCAGCCTCCGCGCCGGCCGGAAGAGGAAGGCGCCCAAGGGCGGCCGCTCCTCGGCGCTGTGGGCGCCGATGAAGAGGAAGTGGATCGCCGTGGATGAGTAAGTGCCCGCGTCCCCGCATCCTTCCCTTTTGCGCTCTCCTTCTGAGTTTCTGTTCCGAAGGCTCCCCACCAGCGAAGGAGGAACCGAGTCGACGCCGCCCACTTCTGGGGCTGCCGAGCTCCTTGCGGCCCCGTCTTCCATCGGCTGCGGGGTTCTGGGCGCCAGGGCACCTGTACTAGAGCCTGCTCGGCCTTCAGGAGGCCTCGAGTGCAAGCCTCCTGCTGTCTTCTTCGCCCGTGGCTTCCAGCCCCCTAGGATGGGACCGCACCCCCCGCTGGCGGCCTTCCCTGGGGGCGTGCTTCGCCGTGTCTTTGTGCCCCCTTCACTCGCTGACGTGGGGCCTCAGGGGGCGCGTCCTTCTTCTGGGGCGGTCAGGCGGGAGCCCCCAGCCCCTGGGCACGCATCTGGCCTGGGTGGCCCCTCGCATGCCTCCCCCGTCCATCCTGGGGGAGGCGGGGACCCTGGCTGGGCCCTTGAGCTCGCAAGTGACCAGAGCGCCGTGCGGTGGGGTTTGCTCCAAACTACGGAGGAAACGCTAGGACGCCTGGGGGTGGAGCTTGCCAACAACGATGCCCGCTTGGAGATGGAGCGCCAGTGCCTCGCGCAGGAATGGCATCGTCTTGAAGTCGCCATGAATTTTGGCCGCCTGCAGCGCGAGCGCGCCCGTGCAAAGGCCGAGGAGTCCCTTGCTGCGGCGGTGGAGGCTCGCGAGCGCGCCTTTGCGGATGCTCAGGAAGCCGACTGCCGGTGCAGGGCCTCCGAGGAACGCCTCGAGGAACTCCAAGCCCTCAACGCCGCCCTTGAAAGGCAGATCCAGGCGCGGAGGGCCACACTTGATGGCCCGGCAATCGAGTTCCTCGCCGCTGGTGCAAGCCCCCGCGTGCCCGTAGACGCATTGGCGATGGAGGCGCTGGAGCAGAGCCTGGAGCAGGAGAGGCTAGAGGTACGGGAGCACCAGGTGTCGCTTGCCGAGGAACTCCTCGGCGCCCGCGAGGCGTGGGCTCAAGAGGAGGTCGACGACAAGGTGGCAGAGGTTCGGCGCTCCTTCTCCAAGATTATCGCCCCAAGCTGAAGCTTCAGGAGTCTCGTTTCTGTAGGCGACGCGACTAGTTGAGGGGCGAGGCGAACGACCTCAGGAGGAGGTTGGCGGCGGCGGAGCAGCGTCAAGAGGCCGCGGCGGAGGCCCAAGCTGCTACCGAGGCCGAGCTGTCCTCCCTCTTCAAGCTGGTGAAGGGAGTGACCTCCCTTGTGGAGAGGGCTGCGGACGAGGCGAGTCGGGCCCGCGGCCTTCAGCACACGCGCTCCAAGATGTTCCAGTCCCTCAAGAGGAGGGCCCTCCAGGCCTTGAGTGATGTTTGTGGTGAGAGCCTCGCAAGCCCCCTCGTCCCCGACGACGCCGGGTACCTGAGCTTCTTCTCCAGGGTCATGGAGTGCCTTGAGAGGGGCGCGGAGATGATCAGTGATCTTGTGGAGGAGAAGCGCTATGATTCCCTTGCGCAGGCGGCTTCGCGCGTCTCCGGCCACCTCCTTCGCCTCGACCGGCGCCTCGGCTTCGAGGCGGTGCTTGGTCCCGTACCTGAAGCGACTCGCGTTGCTTTTGCCGAGTGGGTCGAGGACCATGTGGTGGACTTGATAGCGGCGCTTTCTTCTGATGAAACCGAGGATCACGCTAGAGCCGGGGAGCACGAGGCCGACGGTGGTGGTGATGGCGAGAGCGGTGGCGACTGCACGCCCCCTTGAGTAGCCTTTTGTTCACCCGGCAGGGTTATGCATGTGGCCTAGTGGCAACTCTAATGTATTTTGAAAAATACCCTTGAATGTGCTCCTGAATGACGATGTGTGTCAGGCCACGCTTCCTCTTGCCGGGGGTCCCTGTTAATCCGATTGACACGCTCGCGGTAGGCTTCTGCGTCAGGGAGGTTTAGCAGTGGCGCTTGGGGGGGTTCGGACGTCCTGAGGGTTTCTCCTTCTTATGAGTGAGGCAAGTTGGGAGCCCTTTCGGCACTCTGCGTCCGCAAGTCCCAGTCCCGCACATTTCTCGACCATCGTAATATACGTCCAGATCACCAGGACGCAACTACGAGGTGAGGCCTCGATACCCTTGATGCCGACTGGATCGCCAGGACGACATCAAGGGGCGAGTGGCTATATGACCGGTAAGGCTCCTGAAGCGCGCTGCTCAGGAGCCCCCTTTGACGCTCAAGTAGCTCTATGTCGGCAGGTCCCAGTCCCTCACATTCCTCGACCTCCGTAATGTACGTCCGGATCACCAGGACGCAACTACGAGCTGAGGCCTCGACACCCTTGATGCCGACCGGATCGCCAGGACGACATCAAGGGGCAAGTGGCTATATGACCGGTAAGGCTCCTGAGGCGCGTTGCTCAGGAGCCCCCCTTGACGCCCGAGCGGCTCCCAAAAAAAATTTGTTTCCTACCCCGGGAGGTGCGAACCCCTAGGGGCTCTTGATATGATGAGTTGGGCCACAGGCGGAGCCTCCGAGCGAGGGAAAAACGACACACGCCTGCTGACCCTCTCGGGAGCGCCACGAGAACACCCGGGCGCCAAGGCCTTGGCGAGGTGCAGGCACCATCCCTCCAGCCCCCGCTCGTGGGGTGCGAGGGGGAGGGGAGCAGGCGAGTGCTTGCCCCGAAGAAACGAGGCGCAAAATGAGGGTTGTTATCAAAGAGAGCGACACCCCTTCCCTCCAGAAGAAAAATGCAAGAACACCAAAATTCCATTCCAAAAGGCGGCAAGTTCGAGTATAAAAAGGATTCTCAAAGGCGGCAACTTCGAATACAAAAAGGAGCGAGAAATGGCCGCGTCCGGCTCTTAGGGTAGTCTTCGTCTTCGTCTTCCCCCAGCGCTGAGCACAGGGCATCCACGTTGCATGGGCATAGCCATTGGAGGGCAGTGTTTTCCGCCAGCGCGGAGCATGGGGCTTCCACATTGCGTGGGAAGGAACCCCTCCGCGTCCTCGGGGGGCTCCGGGCGTATACAGTCCACTCATTATTACGTGAGAGTGTCACGGGTTGGTCCTAGGGGTGTACAGGGAGCTCCATGCCCCGCAGACATGAAGCCCACTCCCAACCCCTAGGCTTGGCGTGGCGAAGTAGGGTCGGCTCCAGACGGGCCCTCGAGCGTAGGGGGAGCCCCTCGCGCTCTCTGATGGGAAGGCCCACCCCGGAGAAAGGCCTTGGGCACCCCAGAGCCCATGGCCGGGTTCCGTCGTCGTGGTGATGGCTCAACCCCCTGCGCCGCGGGTCGGGTCCAGTGGTGCCCCTCCATTGCGTGCGCTGCCGGCACCCTGGGCAGTGCCCCAACGCGCCTCGCTGGGGCGCCTGGGGCCCCCACGCAGGTACTCGAGACCCTGCCCCCAGGCTAGGCGAGCTGGGCCTGGGGACATGGGCGAGTATGTGATTGCATGCTGGTGATCGAACAAAACCCGACCCGGAGACATGGGCGTATGTTCCACCCTTCGTCTCCAAGCGGGCGTCGTGCTCCCCGGAGACATGGGCGTGTGTTCCACCCTCCGTCTCCAGGTTGGGATCATCTGCCCTGAAGACATGGGTGTGTGTTCCACCCTCCGTCTCCAAGCTGGGGCCATCCGACCCGGGGACATGGGCATGCCTTCCACCCTCTGTTCCCAGGCAAGTGACCCCCGGTCCCCAGACCCAGATGCCTGCTCAAGGCAGCTCCCTACCAGCGGGTGCGCCTCGCGACGCTGCCTACGCCGGGCATCCTCGCGAGGCCAACCGCACAAGCCGCCCTCGCGAGGTTGTGCATACCAGCCCGGGCAAGAGCCGCTCGCGAGGTCGCATACGCGCCCCCTGTCGCCGTGGTAGCCGGCGTTGCTTCCTTCGCGGCCCGGGCGCTCGTTAACATGGTCGTTGTAGAGTTGCTCGAGCCCCCGAGCACCGGCGCAGTCGATCCCTTGGTCCTCCTCCCTGGTTCCGGCTGGCGTGCTGAGGGGCGCGAGGCGAAGCCCCTCTCGCGCGGTTAGCACCTCGCACCGGTCTCTGCTGGCTCCTGCGGCCAGCTCCTGCGCCCCCGGCGACCCGGGCCAGGCCCCCGGCGAGCGCGGGTCGCAGCGGACGTCACGAGCGCGCCCGTGCGGCCCAGGCGCTATGCCAGCCGGTTGAGTGAGTTCACAGGCACGAGCCTCGCCGAGATACACCCGGGTCCCGCCGGCCCAGTCGTTGCGGCGATCGCGCGTAGCGTGGTGGCGTTGTAGCTCGTGCGCCACAAGTAGCGCGACGTGTCTACGCGTCCGGTCATGGCAGACCCGGAAGGGCGGCAGCGCGGCCCGTATGCGGGGAAGGGCCGGGGCGGCAGGGGCGTGCCGTGTGGTTGGTGAAGGCGGCAGCCCCTGGCGCTTGTTGAGGGCCCGGCCGGTGATGGCGCCCGCCGACGGGGAGGCAGAACGACGTGGGGTGCCGAGGCCCGCCGGCGCCGCCCGCGCCACGCGGGCAGCCCGCCGCTCAGAACGGGGTCGACGTCCTTTTGCCATGAGTGCGGCGAGCAGAGGTGAGGCGAGGTTTGAGGAAGACTTCGACACGCCCCCTACCTGGCGCGCCAAATGTCGGATTTCGGGCTCCGCAAAACCCTCAAGGTTCGAACACAGGGGCGTGTACGAAGATCCCCTGCAGCCTCGCCCTACCTAGCTCTCTACACGATGATTACTACGACGAACTCGCGCGAAGACGAGGAAGAAGATGCACACGGTGATTTACCCAGGTTTGGGCCGCTGCGAAGCGTAATACCCTACTCCTGTTTTGGTGGATTGCCTCTCGAGGAGGTGTGGTGGATGAACGAGTACAGTGGTGAGGAGCCTCGCGAGGCGCTCGAGTGCTGTTCTTGCTCTTTGCCTTGTCAGATGTCCCCCCCCCTTCTATCGTGCAGCCTACCCTCTATATATATCAGCGGCCCGGGTCCTCTTCCCTTATCGCAATGACGGGAAGGGATCCCACAACGGCCAAATTTGAAGGGGGACAGGAGTACATCCCCGCCCTGTCCAAAGGTGGTCTTCGCCTGCAAAGTGGATGTCGATGATGCAGAGGTGGGCTCGGCGATCACATCCGTCCTGCGGGGATCGTTGTCGTGGTCTTGTTGCACCGGAATGGAAACCTTTGGGTGGCGCTTTGGGAACCCGCGTACGTCCTTGCTCCCTTTGCACCAAAGTGGAAACTGCTCCGCCTGGCACGCTGGTGCCCGCCTGTCCTTCCTTGCGTCATCATTGACTCCTGAGGCTGGGTTCTGCATAGAGATCTCCGCCGCTCTGGAGGTAGCCTGAGGGGGGCCGATCCTTCGCTGGTCATGGTGTTGTTCTCCCTCGCGAGCTTAGGGCCCTCGCGAGGGCCTTGTCCTGGGAGTGGTCCCGTCGGGCCGTGCCTGGCTGACATAGTGGGCCAACCCCTGGGCCGCAGGCTGGCAGGTCTGGGTACCCCCGTTCCCAGAACGCCGACAATTGGAAGTAACATTGATCAAACCTATATACTATCCTAGCATTGACACTTCCTAAATTATTTCTTCTATCATTTTCCTACTCGAGGACGGGCAGGAATTAGGCTTGGGGATGCTGATACGTCTCCAACGTATCAATAATTTATGAAGTATTCATGCCATATTCACCTATGTTTACAATACTTTTATATGGCTTTGATGCACTTTTTGTGATTAAAGTAGAACTAACCCAGACTGATGTTGTTTTCAGCAGAATTACCGTGGTGTCATTTTTTGTGCAGAAAATGAAAGTTCTCGGAATCGCCCAAAACTTTTTGGTGATTTTCTCTCGAACATATGAGCAACATTGGAGCGAAGAACCACCATGAGGGGCCACCTATTAGCCACAAGCTAACAGGGCACGCTCAGGGGGGTGGGTCAGCGTGCGCGGTTAGCTTGTGGGCCCCTCGTAACTCCGTTTTGCGTGATTCCAACGCCAAAAATCCTATAAATAGAGAAAGCATCAGAAATTAGGAGGGACTCTCTGCTCCGCCGCCGCGGCTCTGTATATCGAAGAAAAACCAATCTGGAGAGAAAATAGAGAGGAAAACAGAGAGAGAGATCCAATCTCAGAGGGTCTCTCGCCCCTCCGGGAGCCATGGAGGCCAATAACCAGAGGGTAGAACCTGTACCCATCTAGGGAGAGTCCATGCAGGAGGAAGCCTAAGGGGGCAGACTCTCTTCCCCTCTCTTCCGGTGGCACCAGAGTTCCACCGGGGGAACCGTCGGCGCAGTGATCGTCTTCATCAACATCACCGTCTCGATCACCTTCCTTAATCTATGTACGGCGGTCCACTCTCCCGCACCCCACTGTAATCCCCTACTTGAACATGGTGTTTCATGCCACGTATTATTAATCAATGATGTGTTGCCATCCTATGATGTTTGAGTAGATTTATGTTGTCCTTTAGGTTGATTGATGTTCTTGATTGGTTTGAGTGTATGTTTTATTCTTGTGCTGTCCTATGGTGCCCTCCGTGCCATGCAGACGTTAGGGATTCTCGCTGTAGGGTGTTGCAATACATTCATGATTCGCTTATAGTGGGTGGCTAGAGTGACAGAAGCTGACACCTTAGTAAGGGGATTGTTGCGTATGGGAATAAAGGGAACTTGATGTTTAATGCTATGGTTGGGTTTACCTTAATGATTTCTAATAGTTGCGCATGCTTCCTAGAGTTCCAATCATAAGTTCATATAATCCAAGTATGGAAAGTATGTTAGTTCATGCTAAGAATGATTATCGATCTTGTTATCAATTGCCTAGGATAATTCCGCACACCATACCATCATTATTCCACACTCGCTATTTGTAACATATTGTACTATATTCTAACTCTATTTAGGGCAGAAACTATTTTTCATATTTTTGTTCTCCAATATCATGCAAAGCTATCCTCTTTATACCCACAACACAGTTTTATATCTCATTACTATATAGAAGCAAACGTTCGGTGTACGTACAGTCGTATCGGTGGCAGATAGAACTTCAGAGAATATTGATCTTACCTTTAGCGCCTTGTGGGTTCAACACTCCATACTTACCGCTTCCATCTTTGGAAAGTGCTATGATGATTCCTTGCACTTGGGGATTATCTCGTCCTCGCCTTTCCCGCTTTTGGAGCTTTCCTTCTCCTCGGGATCCTCTTCGGTGGGTGTACTCACAGGCCCGTTTTGCTGAGCGGGCTCGGCCTGTCCATTTTCGTCCGCGACGGGGCTAGCCGTGTTATCTATTGCGGTAGCTTGACTTTTGTTTACGTTGTTGCCCCTTGGTCTTCTCTTGGGGCTACAGCACTTGGAACTCCCCTTAGGTTTCTCCTCATGATCTCCCTTAGGGGTGTCTACCATATAAACGTCATAAGTCGACGTTGTGGCCCACTTTCCAGTTCGGGTAACGGCCGCGGGTGAGTTTGATCCGGATTTGCCGTGATCATCGTCCATGTCGATGGCCTCATTGGATCCGTAGTCCAACGCATTCGATAAATCTTCGACCGTGGCGACTAGGTGGGTGGTGGGTGGGATGAAAATCTCCCGATCAACGGCTTTACATCCGATCTAGTCGTAAACTACAAATGAGATCGCCAGGTTCTGGATCCGATCCAGCACCTCATTTATCAGCGGGAGCTCCTCTTCGACAAGGGCCTAGTGATAAGTCAGGATGATATGAAAGGGCTTGCTTGGACTGCCTGAGACGGGTCCACTTTCTAGGCCCCTCTGGGTCTGCTCCGGTTCAAGGACCACAACGGCTTCCTATAGGACCGCCATTAGATGCTAAGACGAATTCGGCTTCGGGGTATCAACCAAGGTAGCTTGAGTTAGGTCAGACATGGCCGCTACCAGATCCATCTCTGGGGTCAGTCTGTCGGGGGGTCAGATCCGAAGATCAGATCAGGATCCTGATCTGGAGCATTCCCACTTGAAGGCTCTTCAAATTGAGCCGGGATCTGTTCTGATAGAACCAGATCGCCTCTGGCGTCGGCGACGTACTTCAAACTTCCGAACATGATAGCCTGGTTCGAGGTAAAGGTCTAGATGCGGTCTAGATGGCCGGTGGGATCGGCGTGCAGTACCACAGTACCGAAAGTGAAGAGCTAGCCTGGGACAAAGACATCACAACAGCTAATGCTGCCGTCGAACTGTAGACGAGCCATCAATCCTGATGATCACACAGCGAGCTCTCAATGATAGCGCCAATGCGGTATCAAAACTGGTAGACCTCGTGTAGGGGGACCCGAGATGTGAGATCGGATCATTGGTAACAGTATACAAGGAACACAAGGCTTTTTCCCAGGTTCGGGCCCTCTCGATGGAGGTAAAACCCTACGTCCTGCTCTTATTATATTGATGGTGTAACGAGTACATAGTTGATCTACCTCGAGATCGTACGTTTGTGGTGAACCCTAGGGGTGATGATGTTGTGTATGGGTATCCTCTACCGGCTAAACCCTACGGTCTATATAGGCATCGAGGGTATCTAGGGTTACATGAATGTCGGTTACCATCTATGGGTTACATGTCGAATGAAGTATCCTCCTCTTGGAGTGCACACCAAGTTTTCGATAGAATCCGATATGCTCACACTCCATCATAGGGACTCCGAAGTTTTTCCTCCAGGATGGGCCTCCATCTCGGCCCATGGACTAGACCAGCTCGGCTAGGAACCCCTAGTACAGGACTCCCTCATGAGGGTACCTCCGGTGTAGTCCACCTCACTCTGGGCATCCGCCCGGGAGGCCTTTGTGTCCTCGGCCTAGCGGCCTGCCTCTCGGTTGCCGTCGCCGGCCCCTTCGGTCGCGCCATTTCCTGGGTCCACGCAGGTCCTAGGTTTCGTCGCCAGCCGCTTCAACTCCTTCGGAGGTGTCGGTGCACTAGTACAGCGGTACCCAGTGCCCCTGACTTATGCACAGGCGGTAGAAGCAAAAACCCGGCGAATGACCAAGGCAAGACTTCAACAAACTCAACGCGGCAGCCCAAGCCTAGACTGCGATGCGCCAAGCACGCCCCCGATGCTTGCCAGGGACCAAGACGTGCACACCTCCCAGAAGACCCGGCAAGCCACGCCCGGCAGGCGCGAGCCAGCCAGCCATCGCTCCACCACATCGCTACGCCCGTCACTTATCGATGCGGTGTCGAGCCCCCAGGCGGCTTATCAGCTCTCGCTAAGCACGTGGCGACATATTGGAATACAAGTTACGCTCGGTTGACACCCGCCCTACAGCGTGTCAAGACCATAAGCAACGACCGGCCAAGCGGTGGCAAGAGCTTACCGGGGATGCACCCCCAAGCGCCACCTAGGCAGGTAATCATGGCAT
Organism: Elymus sibiricus; assembly: GCA_039707655.1. NCBI lineage: Eukaryota > Viridiplantae > Streptophyta > Magnoliopsida > Poales > Poaceae > Elymus > Elymus sibiricus. Next base: position 161,376,789 of record CM077663.1, read on the forward strand.
TTTGTCCTAAATGCCAGAGTTAGGTATGATAGCTCTGCTTAGCTATCAAATCAATAGATAATGTCTGTTTTGCCATTGTGGTAACCCCTTGCACTATAAAAGGAGGCCCAAGGCAACCTAGCTCAAGGTTGGCAATTCGAACCCCCGAACACTTGTACTCGCATAGCAGCTCTTTCCCCGACAGCAGTCCTTGCCGGGGTTAGGCGCTATGCGTTCTTCGTGTTCCTCCAATCAATCCACCAAAAAGCAAGAGTAGGGTTTTACACTTAGTGGCGGCCCGAACCTGGGTAAAATGCCTGTGTCTTGATCATTGCGCCGTCTCATGCTCTCCGCTCTTCGTGCAATGTGACCCCCCTTGCCGAACCACAAGGGACCTTTGGTCCCATATGTGTTCGTGAGCATCTGTGCCCCGACATCTTTGGCGCGCCAGGTAGGGGGCGTGCATCATTTGCGCAAACCCAAGTTCGTGAACGGCGAATCGATCCTCATCATCATCTTCTTCAACAATGGCTCCCAAGAAAAAATCTGGTGCGGCCACGCATCCCTCCACTTAGAAGGCTCCCTCACATGTGGCCGCCGGCGCCATAGGCGCCACGGTGGCTGCGGGCGAGGCGGACATCGTGAACGACATGGCCGGCGCTGGCGGCGCCCCCGTCCAGTCCTTCGCGGCCGGAGATGGAGCAGGAGGCACCAGAGAGGAGCAACTACAACAACAACATGGCGTGCTCAGCCCCGACGCCACGGGCAAGGGAAAGATACGTTCATCACCTCCCCACCGCGCGGATGGCCGAGGCCGCCTCAGCGGCGCCTGGTCAAATGCGAGCCGTGACACTCCGGCCGCACCCGTCGCCAGCGAGATTTTTGGGCATGCACCTCGTGCAGAACGGGTTGGAGCGCCCAGCGGAGCCGCAGCCCCGCAGGATTGGCCCACTGCTCACCAAAAAGCTCCGGCGAGTGGTGCACGGCATCAAGGATGCGGCGACGCTTCTCTTGGTCCTACCAAGAGTCGAGCTACGTCGCGGTCCGCCTCTTTCGCCATGCCGGGCACCACAGAGGAGGCCATGGCGCGAGTCTAGATGCTGCTCAATTTCATGCCATCGGCTGATAAGATGGATGAATGGAGAGCCACCATTCAAAATTTGATCACTTTCATTGAAGCCAACAAGACCTAGCGTGCAAAGCCGTCGCGGCGTACACGAACGGCAGCAGCGGCCCGGGGCGGCGAGCGCGTCGAAGGGGCCACCCCAACGGTGCAGTCCTCTCCGCGACAACAAGCCCAGAGGCAGCTGCAGCAAGCTTCGCATGCTGATGAGCACGACGTGGCGTCTATAGTCTCGTCTGGCCTGCGCGACCACCAAGATCAATGGCGTGTCCTTGAAGACCGACGGAAAGAAGACGCGCGCATCACCATCGAGCGATGCCGGGAAGCACACCGTCAATCTGACAAGCGGAACGGTCCAAACGTCGGCGACCCCGCGCCCAGTGCTTGCGGGTACCTTCCTTACGAGGTTGGTAGCCCTACCTTCACTAGCGAGCTGCGACGGGTCCGCTAGCCGTCGACCCAAGCTTTCAAGCCTGAGCTACCGGAGAAATACGACGGGAAGCTGAACCCTGCGGAGTTCTTGGGCATTTACACGATAGCTGTTCAAGCTGTGGGAGGAAGAGATGAAAAGGTGCTCGCCAACTATTTCCCTTTGGTGCTCAAGCCAAATGTGAGATCATGGCTGATGCACCTGCCGGAGAATTCCATTTCGTCTTGGGCTGATCTATGCAACGAGTTCGTTGGCGCCTTCACCGGTGGTCATCAAGAACCAGGCCAGCCCAGCGATCTCCAAGTCCTCCCGCAAAAGGATGGAGAAAACTTGAGAAAGTATATCCAAAGATTCAGCCGAGTGCACCACAACATCCCAGAGATCCACCCCGCAGCGGTGATTGCCACGTTCCACTCGAACATGCACAACAGGAGGATGCGACCCAAGATGATTGTCAAGCTCCCCAAGACTATTAATGAGCTTTACACCTTGGCAGATAAGTGTGCTCGAGCTAAAGAAGGAAGGCGACTTTCCAGAGAGGAGGCAGGCATTGAAGTGGACTCTGATGATGACGACGACGCACCCGACCCGAAGGGAAGATACAGGAAGCGCAACAAGAAGCGTAAGGGAAAAGCAGTATGGGCTGGCGAGAGCTCCGGAGACCTCAGTGTAGGCAAGAAAGCGAAAGTCGAAACCCCCGGCAAGGGAGATGCCTCGTGCGCTGATTGCCGGGAGGCTGCTGCCGCTGAGAAGAGCGGGAAGTCCGGCGGGCCGTACTACAAGATTCACGGCACCAAGGGCCATGATCTCCAAGAACGCCGACAGGTCGAGAAACTTGTTGAGAAACAGAGGGCCGAGTACGAGAAGCGCGACAAAGAAAAAGGCCAGGACGGTGCTGCCAGGAAGGGCCGTGGTGGCAGAGGAGGTCGCCGCGGCAAGACCCCGCAACAAAAGGAAAAACCCGCCAGAGGCCGAGAGAAGAAGGAAAAAGACGATATGATTGAAGATGAGGATGATGATGAGGATTCCAGCGACAGGGAGTTTCAGAAAGCAACCGAAGCCATGTGCGTTGATGGGGGTGCATCCTTGCATCCCTCTCACGGCCAGCTCAAGGAGTGGGCACGCGAAGTCAATGCTGTGGAACCAACTGCAGAATCTAGGAAGCCACTCCGATGGTCCCGCACGCCTATCATCTTTCACGAAGAGGATCATCCTGACCGTACCACTATGGTCGGATGTTTGCCATTGTTGGTTTCCCCGACAATCCGCAACCTCTAGGTGTCTAAGATGTTAGTTGACGGCGGGGCCGGATTGAACTTGATCTCCCCTAGAGTGGATGAGAAACTGCAGATCCTTGATGAAGTGCTCGAAGCTATGGGTACATTCCAAGGAATCAACCCCGGCAGGAGCCGACCCAAGGGAATGATCAGTCTGCCTGTGACATTTGGCGGGGAGTTGAAGTTCCGGACAGAGAGGATAGTGTTCAACGTCGCCGAAATTCCACTGCCTTACAATGGAATCCTCGGTCGCCCAACTCTGGCAAAGTTCATGGCGGCATCCCACTATGCCTACAACACCTTGAGGATGCCAGGGCCCATTGGGGTCATTTCCATCCCATCCGACAAGAAGAACGTGGTTATCTGCGTGGACCAGATGTATCGCGACGCGGTAGCAGCTGAAGCCACAGAAATCCCAGCTCCCGCCAAGGACACAAAGAAAATAAAGAAGACTGGCAAGAACACTGGCAAGGACTCCGGGAAGCGCGCCTCTTCAGAGTGCGCTGCACCCGACGATGACTTGCCGGAGAGTTCCCCTAGCAAGAAGACCAGGGTCGCCTATCCTGAGACGAAGAAAGTCCCGGCAAGGGAGGATGGCACTGGTGGTACCTTCACCATCAGTGCTACCCTTACTGACAAATAGGAAAGCGCGCTCGCTACCTTCCTGCGGGAGAATGTCGATGTGTTTGCCTGGCAACCATCTGACATCCCCGGTGTTCCCAGGGAGGTAATTGAGCACCACCTTGCTGTCTGTCCTCACTACAAGAAATATGTCAACTTGCGACCATCAATATTTGTCACTGAATGGTCACTGTTTTCCATTTTTGATCTTTTTATGACCAAAAACAGTTGGTCAAAAGCTGGCCGTCTTTAATGAAACTTAACGACCGTTTTCGTGAAATGGTCGTAGGACCAAAATGCAAGGTCGTTGGTTCGATGACCAACTGTATTGGTCACTGGCAATCTGCCCACACCACGTCAGATCCGACGTGGCAAGTTGGCGTGGCAAAATTGCGAACAAATGAAAAGGTCGTTGATTAGAATCATCCTGGTCCAGTTCGGCGCTTTACTTGGGCCAAGCCCACTAATTCAGCTCATTTAATATTATTTTTCATGTTAATTCTGATCAGCCACATGGGCCAGGCCCAACAATTCAGCCTTTTTTATTTTCTGGGTCGTGGCCTTTTAGTCTATTGATTTTCTATTTTCAGCCATTATATATTCAAGCTGGTCCCACTAGCCAAATGGGTCCCACTTGTCATGTTCATCTCTCAAATTGGTCCCACATGTCGGAAATGTACAAATTTGACAGATTATCTTCATATGTGGCCCCACTGGTCAAGTTTCCATTTCACAAGTTTTCAAATCACATACATAATCAATATTTCAATTAGAACAAAGAACACATAAAATTCATCAAATATACCACTAAATAAATATATTACAATCTTTACAACACAGATATGCTACAATATGCTACTCTTCACTGAGTAGGACCTCACGGCTTCACACTTCACGGCTTCACACTTCACACTTGAGCTTCTGTAAAAGAGGAACCACCACAATTTTAAGTCTACAATACAACAATTGATACTAATCAAGGATAAAAACAAAAACAAGTAATAGACTCAAATGTGAAGGCAGCATGGAACTGGTGATATGACAACATGTAGAAAACAATACAATGTAATACAGTTTTAAGTTCATATCAACGCAAAATCAGCACTGTGTCATTATATAGAGCAAATGATATGCCCCCTTTTATCTAAAATGGTAGTGTATGCTAGTGACAGAACAAGGGATAAGACTAATATGATATGCCAGATTGCCAGCAATAGTGCTTACATGCAACTTCATATTTTGAAACGCCCAATAGACTAGTTAGCTGGCAAAACACTAAAGAAGGCATAGACAGAAAGGAAGGTAACATGCATCGCATAAAAAGAATAGTAAGCACTGAACCTACATCATATCTACAGTAACATCACCAATCAGGTTGCATGTGTATACTAGAAATCAAGAATCAAAAGGACTTCAGCTTGTTTTGAATAGCTTGCCTCTGTTCCTCCCAGTTCAGTAAAGAGATGGTCGAGCAGTGAGCGCTTCGCCTCATGGACTTGGCAGTGCACAATAGATTTCGGGTTGAAGCACAAATAGAATACCTGGAAAAGAACAATAAAGAGCTATACAGTTAAGTAAGCATCCTTGACTGTACAAATAAGTGGAGAGAACAATAAAGAGCTATACAGTCTAGAATTTATGTTGAGAACAATAAAGAGCTATACAGATTGATATTCAAGTTTGACTACATGCTAACAGACTCATGATCAAGTTTGACTACAAGCTAACAGATCATGGTGAATACAGATGATTTTCAGACCAGAACTGATGCACAAGTACTGATCGTTTGAAGTTTTGACAACAACCTTCTATATGTCTATGATGGGGCAGGAAATAAAGCAAGTTCGTTAATTTTCCACCACAGCTTTTATGCTTCACCCAACACAAACCAGTCATCATTAAACTTACATAAGATCGACCAAAGACGAAAATTGAACACGTATATACGCATGCTAGTCACAGTTTCATTCCAGAGAATTAAAGTACTTCCAATAGTAACCAAATTGTTTTAATACTCAGCCATCCAGTACCACACAGGAAGCAAATCCTAAAATAAAAATGCACTTCCGAACAGAGCGACACATTACAAGAACTTAACCAACAGGTTTAAAGAATGGATGACATACAGTGCAAGAAAAAGAGTGGGCGAATGGATTCTGGTAGAATCTTGCATCTTCCAAATGAAGACGCTTTGCGTTTGGAGCTAGCTCGCACTTGGAAGATTAACAACACATTAATTAGAGAATAATTAACAGTCTTCACTGCCCATGCCACTTCTCGTGCTGTCCAAGACGGGTCTTCATGGTGCTTGGGCAGCTGAGTGCGTGCACATTATAAATGTTAAATATGGCAGAAACAGAAAAATAGTGTTCTTCTCAATAAAGTTAAAGAATGATTTGTAACAGTGAAAGCTAATGATTAGCAATTATTTGCATGCTGCACCAAAACGTAACATTCAGCCACAGTGTAATGCAATGACATATGGTTGCAGCAGCAAATCATCTATCTAATTATTGGTCTCTTTTACAGTGTATGATATGATTCGAATACAGTAATATTGTATTTCCGCGCTTGAGCAGCTATAATCTTGAATATCCAACACTTGAGCTCATTACCATCAGATGCTTCTAAGTTACTTGTGCATACAATCTTTTGCAGTGCTACTATGTGACTTATACAAACCAGAAGTTGAGCCAAGCAGGCAAATAACAAGTCATTTTCAAATTGATCTCAGAAATGCACCTCCTGTTTGGAGATACTTTTAAGAGGTTAAGCATTTGTATCATCACATCAATGTTTATCTGTTGAGCTAAGGTAGGGAGGGCAGAGAAGGGAACGACCTTGTGCGTGGAAGGCTAGATGAGGCGTCCGACGTCTTGGTCCTTGTGGATGTCGTCCATGGATTGGAATTGGAGTATATAGCAGTGACAGAATCCCTCCCTTGAGATGACTTGTTGACCTGTTGAGGATTCCCCATCCCCATGGAGAAGAGAAGCATCATGAGCACACAAACAAAACGGAAGGGGGCTCTGAAACTGAAACGACCATGGGTATGGGGGTGCTGCTTGGCTTACCCGAGCTAGAAGCCATCTAGGCGGTCGAGGACCATGGAGACGTAGTCGTTGGCCCAACTCGACTGCACCAGACCGAGGCACTGTTGTTCCATCGAGCTCGACTATGTGCGGGGCTTCTTCATCGCCGTGGAGGTCCCGATGGTCATCCTGGTCCATGGAGTGTGCACCTTATTATTTCATTTCAGAGAAAGTGTGAAACACAAATGGCATGTATATGGACTACGAGGACAAAGCAAACTTAGCTAATAAATATGAACAAGGTCTACTATAGCATAAGGAGGTAATGAGTTAGATTCACTTAAGTACTGGTGACTAATAATAGACCTATTATTTCATTTCAGAAAAAGCATGAAACACAAAATGGCATGCATATAGATCAATAACAGTGTCAAGTTCTCACCATATCCATTGATTTGTACAAATAGGTGCCAGACCCATTAATTCACATGCAAAGGCAGAGTGCTGCTGAAACTAACAGTGTGTGCTTCATCAAATTTCTTAATTAACAGTGTCAAGTTCTCACCATGGTCAGTGATTAATCCAAATTAAGGTGATGTGTTAACTAAATTCATGTTAATCAGGAAACAATGCACCCAAATCACAAAATCTAAACACACAATGGACAAAGTATCAATAGATGATATGATATTTTTGAACCATGCAAGCAACATCATCGGCAAAAATACAAAAATCATTGTGGAACACAGGGGACGGGGAGAAGCAAAGCCTCATCAGATGTTGCTTGCACAGTGAAGGAGCACGATGTTGAGGAGGAGTCTGCAAGGGAAGCATCAATCAACGCATTAGCTCAGCAATAGCCAACAAGCTGCCTCACAACTTCCCGAAAACTGCGGTCTGTGATGTCAAGATATAGTACCTTTGATATCTCGATGCAGCACCTGGTTGACGTGGCAGTAGTGCAGGCCCGTAAACAGCTGCTTCATGTAGCACTGGACCAAGACAAGATCATAACATGCCATGCACCGGCAGAACATCAGCATCTCATTGGCATCAAAGGGAAATCAATCGCAGAATCCGGGTGGACAGGCAGGCGGCGGCTCTACCTTGATCTACGGCACGGTGAAGCGCATCCCCGGCCTGTCGGCGAGCCCGGTGAGGTCGTGGTCCATGTACTCGAAGACCATCTAGATGCTCCCCTTGTACTTGTTGTCGTCAACTTTTTTTTGCAACAACATGACAAGCCGTCAGATAGACGTTCACAACCTTACAACTACAGCAAGCATCAACGCCACAACAGATCAGACGTTCACAACCTTACAACCTTGTAGTTTTCGCTAACTACGCTAGATAATCCCGCATCAGATCAGGCGAATCGAGATGGAGCACGAGGACGATTACGAGCAATATTTCTGCGCAACCCTAGATCAAGAGATCAACACAGAGGCACGGCAAACAGAACTCACGATGGAGCAAGGGAGGGGGCGAGGGGACAGGGTGCTTACGGAAGAGGATGAGGCCCCCGAAGGCGCTGGCGTGGGAGGAGTAGGAGACGCGGGGGATGGAGAGGTCGAGGCAGGTGTCCCATTTGGCATCCAGGTCGTACCGCGGTGGGATCCCGGACCTGGCGGGCGGGGACGGCTTCGTCGCCGGCGCTGGGGCGGGGACAAGTGGCGTGGGCGCCGCGGTGACGTTCTCGGGCGATTCCGCCATGGCAGGAGAGGAAGGGATGAGGGTTTCTCGCGACATGGGGGAGGAGGAGGAGACGGGACGAGGGGGGCGGTGGGGTGGAGACGCGAATGGGGGAGAGAAATGCAGAGGAGGGTTGGGGCCGTGGGTGTGGGGGGTGGAGAGGTGACGCCTCCCTCCCCGGATCCGGCAGCGAGGGGAGAGGGAGGTGGGTGGCGGATCTGGACGGGGGAGAGCACGCCGGTGGGATCGGGGGATCGGGGGAGAGGGAGTGGTTGGGGTCGGGGTCACGGGGCTGCGGGAGGGATGGAGCTAGGGTTTGGATTAGTCGACGTGTGTTTGGGAGAGATGAGTGAGATACGTTGGATCTGTATGGTATGGACGGTTCAGATCGGCTGTAGTGGGGTGATCCGTGGGAAGAGAGGTTCTGCTTTCTGATTGGTCCAAAAAATGTTTCATTTAAAACAGTTTCTAAGTGGTAAAAAAAGGGGGATTTGTGAAGCAACTACCAATAATATCTTTCAAAATGGCAGCACTAAAATTTTCACTCAAGTTATATAACATTTTATGGATGATAACCAACTTGTATGCATTTTCGACCTTTCTAGCATTTTATAGCCATTTAAACCAACTTGTACCAAATCAACAGGAACCGGGTCAAATTTGAAGTACAATTACTTCATAGTTTGCTCATTATTTTTTCCAAAAATCATTTTTAGGTATACATGTATATATTTCATCAGAGAAACACTACGAGTTTTGTAAGATTTCACCTGTAGCTACGAACGATCATGCCCGTGGCTTTGACCGCGTTTTGAAATCGACATAAAGAATTCAAAATAAATCAAAAAAATGGAAAGTCTTTGCATTGTGTCATTATATGTGACCTAGTGCCTTGGAAAAATAACCAATTTGTAATATGGTAAATACCTTGAAAAAGTCTTCTCGTATGAGCTATCATGTGTGAAGATTTGTGGCTTTCAAACATTATGATCAATCTTATGGCCACATTCATTGAATAGTTTTTTCAAATGATCTAATATTGTGCACAAGGGTGCATATTGGAATGACAAACAATGTTGCCTAAGGAAGTTTTTATTTTCTTTGGACGGAAAATTCATTTTCCATTTTTCGACTGCCCAAAATGAGTTTTTTTGTGAAGGACCTACCATATATTTGTTGCAAAATTGGACCGAATCATTTTTCTAAAATAGTATGTCATATTTAATGTACAATTGACTAAATTATTGGTTGTCAAAAGCTTTGAGCCACCTCTCATGAAAAAGACAAATTTCCCCCGAGTCAAGAGGAACCGGGTCAAATTTGAACTGCAGCTGCCTCATAGATTGCTTTTTATTTTTAGCAAAAATCATTTCTAGGTACAAAAGTATCTATTTAATCATAGAAAAACCAAAAGTTTTCCAACATTCAACCACTAGCTAGGAACGGGCATGCCCGCCGTTTTTACCGCATTTTGAAATGGGCATGAAAAATTTAAAACAAAATTGAAAAATTGAAAAACTTTCACATTGTGTCATTATATGTGACCAAGTTGCCAGGAAAAATAATAAACTTGTAATATGGTAATTATTTTAAAAAAGTGTTCTAAAAAATGAGCTATCATGTGTGAAGATTCATGGCTTTCAAGCCAAATGATCAATCTTATGGCCACATTCATGGCATAGTTTTCTCAAATGATCTCATATTGTGCACAAGGATTCATATTGGAATGACAAATAATCTTGCCTAAGGAAGTTTTCATTTTCTTTGACAAAAAAATCATTTTCCATTTTTCTAGTGCCCAAAATAAGTTTTTTTGTGAAGGACCTACCATATATTTGTTGCAAAATTGGATCGAATCATTTTTCTAAAATATTAGGTCATATTTAATGTACAATTGACTAAATGGTTGGGCGTCCAAAAGCTTTGAGCCACCTCTCGTGAAAAAGACAAATTTCCCCCGATACAAAAGGAACCGGGTCAAATTTGAACTGTAGCTGCCTCATAGATTGCTTTTTATTTTTTGAACAAATCATTTCTAGGTACAAAAGTATCTATTTAATCATAGAAACACCAAAAAAAATTCAATATTCAACCCCTAGCTAGGAACGGTCATGCCCGTCGTTTTGACCGCATTTTGAAATTGGCATGCAAAATTCAAAAAAATCAAAAAAAGTTAAAACCTTCAAATTGTGTCATTATATGTGACCAATTTACCAGTAAAAATAATAAACTTGTAATACGGTAATTATTTTAAAAAAGTGTTCTAAAAAATGAGCTATCATGTGTGAATATTCTTGGCTTTCAAGCCAAATGATCAATCTTATGGCCACATTCATGGCATAGTTTGTTCAAATGACATCATATTGTGAAAAATGGTGCATATTGTAATGGTAAACAATGTTGCCTAAGGAATTTTTCATTTTCTTTGGACAAAAAAATCATTTTCCAATTTTCTAGTGCCCAAAATGAGTTTTTCTGTGAAGGACCTACCATATATTTATTGCAAAATTGGACCAAATCATTTTTCTAAAATATTAGTCCACATTTAATGTATAATTGAAAAAGTGGTTGGGTTTCATAAGTATTGATCCACCTCTCATGAAAAAGACAAATCTCCGAGGATTCAGTAGGAAGCGGGTCAAATTTGAACTGCAGCTGCGTTATAGCTGTTGGGGAACGTAGTAATAATTCAAAAAAATTCCTACGTGTCACCAAGATCAATCTAGGAGATGCTAGCAATGAGAGAGAGTGAGTGCATCTTCATACCCTTGAAGATCGCTAAGCGGAAGCGTTGCAAAGAACGCGGTTGATGGAGTCGTACTCGCGGCGATTCAAATCGCGGAAGATCCGATCCAAGCGCCGAACGGACGGTGCCTCCGCGTTCAACACACGTACAGCCCGGGGACGTCTCCTCCTTCTTGATCCAGCAAGGGGGAAGGAGAAGTTGAGGGAGAGCTCCGGCAGCACGACGGCGTGGTGGCGGTGGAGCTCGTGGTTCTCCGGCAGAGCCTCGCTAAGCACTAAGGAGGAGGAGGAGGAGTAGGAGGGGGGAGGGCTGCGCCAGGGGCAAGGGGTGCAGCTCCCATGCGCCTCCCCACTATATATTGGGGTGGAGGGGGCTGGTTTCTTGCCCTCCAAGTCCATTGGGGCGTTGGCAAAGGTGGGAGGATAGAAATCCCATCCTTTCCCTTCCCCACCGATTGTTATCCCCCCTTTTTAGGGATCTTGATCTTATCCCTTCGGGATATGATCTTATTCCTTCTAAGGGGGGATCTTGGTGCGCCTTGACCAGGGGTGTGGGGCCTTGCCCCCACTACCCATGTTCATATGGGTCCCCCCATGCAGGTGGGCCCCACTCCGGAACCTTCTAGAACCTTCCCGGTACAATACCGAAAAATCACGAACATTTTCCGGTGGCCAAAATAGGACTTCCCATATATAAATCTTTACCTCCGGACCATTCCGGAACTCCTTGTGACGTCCGGGATGTCATCCGAGACTCCGAACAACTTTCGGTAACCACATACAATTCCCATTACAACTCTAGCGTCACCGAACCTTAAGTGTGTAGACCCTACGGGTTCGGGAACCATGCAGACATGACCGAGACACCTCTCCGGCCAATAACCAATAGCGGGATCTGGATACCCATATTGGCTCCCACATGTTCCACGATGATCTCATCGGATGAACCACGATGTCAGGGATCCAATTAATCCCGTATACAATTCCCTTTGTCCATCGGTATGTTACTTGCCCGAGATTCGATCGTCGGTATCCCTATACCTTGTTCAATCTCGTTACCGGCAAGTCTCTTTACTCGTTCCGTAACACATGATACCGTGACTAACTCCTTAGTCACATTGAGCTCATTATGATTATGTATTACCGAGTGGGCCCAGAGATATCTCTCCGTCACACGGAGTGACAAATCCCAGTCTCGATTCGTGCCAACCCAACAGACACTTTCGGAGATACCTGTAGTGCACCTTTATAGTCACCCAGTTACGTTGTGACGTTTGATACACCCAAAGCATTCCTACGGTATCCGGGAGTTGCACAATCTCATGGTCTAAGGAAATGATACTTGACATTAGAAAAGTTCTAGCAAGCGAACTAAACGATCTTGCGCTATGCTTAGGATTGGGTCTTGTCCATCACATCATTCTCCTAATGATGTGATCCCGTTATCAACGACATCCAATGTCCATGGTCAGGAAACCATGACCATCTATTGATCAACGAGCTAGTCAACTATAGGCTCACTAGGGACATGGTGTGGTCTATGTATTCACACATGTATTATGGTTTCCGGTTAATACAATTATAGCATGAACAATAGACAATTATCATGAACAAGGAAATATAATAATAACCATTTTATTATTGCCTCTAGGGCATATTTCCAACAGTCTCCCACTTGCACTAGAGTCAATAATCTAGTTACATTGTGATGAATCTAACACCCATAGAGTTCTGGTGCTGATCAAGTTTCGCTCGTGAAAGAGGTTTAGTCAACGGATCTGCGACATTCAGATCCGTATGTACTTTACAAATATCTATAACTCCATCCTGAATGTAACCACGAATGGAGTTGAAGCGGCGCTTGATGTGCTTGGTCTTCTTGTGAAACCTGGGCTCCTTGGCAATGGCAATAGCTCCAGTGTTGTCACAGAAGAGAGTCATCGGGCCCGACGCATTGGGAATCACTCCGAGGTCGGTGATGAACTCCTTCATCCATACTCCTTCCTGTGCTGCTTCCGAAGCAGCTATGTACTCTGTTTCACATGTAGATGCCGCCACGACACTTTGCTTGCAACTGCACCAGCTGACTGCCCCACCATTCAAAATATACACGTATCCGGTTTGTGACTTGGAGTCATCCGGATCTGTGTCGAAGCTAGCATCAACGTAACCCTTTACGACGAGCTCTTCGGCACCTCCATAAACGAGAAACATATCCTTAGTCCTTTTCAGGTACTTAAGGATATTCTTGACCGCTGTCTAGTGTTCCATTCCGGGATCACTTTGGTACCTCCCTACCAAACTTATGGCAAGGTTCACATCAGGTCTGGTACACAGCATGGCATACATAATAGAGCCTATGGTTGAGGCATAGGGGATGACACTCATCTTTTCTCTATCTTCTGCCGAGGTCGGGCATTGAGCTGTGCTCAATCTCACACCTTGCACTACAGGCAAGAACCCCTTCTTGGACTGATCCATATTGAACTTCTTCAATATCTTGTCAAGGTATGTGCTTTGTGAAAGACCAATGAGGCGTCTCGATCTATCTCTATAGATCTTGATGCCTAATATGTAAGCAGCTTCTCCAAGGTCCTTCATTGAAAAACACTTATTCAAGTAGGCCTTTATGCTTTCCAAAAGTTCTATATCATTTCCCATCAACAATATGTCATCCACATATAAAATGAGAAATGCTACAGAGCTCCCACTCACTTTCTTGTAAATACAGGCTTCTCCATAAGTCTATATAAACCCAAACGCTTTGATCACCTCATCAAAGCGAATGTTCCAACTCCGAGATGCTTGCACCAGCCCATAGATGGAGCGCTGGAGCTTGCATACCTTGTCAGCATTCTTAGGATCGACAAAACCTTCCGGCTGCATCATATACAATTCTTCCTTAAGGAAACCGTTAAGGAATGCCGTTTTGACATCCATTTGCCAGATCTCATAATCATAAAATGCGGCAACTGCTAACATGATTCGGACGGACTTCAGCATCGCTACGGGTGAGAAATTCTCATCGTAGTCAACTCCTTGAACTTGTCGATAACCCTTAGCGACAAGCCGAGCCTTATAGACGGTCACATTACCATCCGCGTCAGTATTCTTCTTAAAGATCCATTTATTTTCTATGGCTTGCCGATCATCGGGCAAGTCCACCAAAGTCCATACTTTGTTCTCATATATGGATCCTATCTCGGATTTCATGGCTTCAAGCCATTTGTTGGAATCCGGGCCCGCCATGGCTTCTTCATAGTTCGAAGGTTCACCGTTGTCTAACAACATGATTTCTGAGACAGGGTTGCCGTACCACTCTGGTGCGGAACGTGTCCTCGTGGACCTACGAAGTTCAGTAGTAACTTGATCCGAAGTTTCATGATCATCATCATTAACTTCCTCTCTAGTCGGTGCAGGCACCACAGAAACATTTTCTTGCGCTGCGCTACTCTCCGGTTCGAGAGGGGGTACAATTACCTCATCAAGTTCTACTTTCCTCCCACTTACTTCTTTCGAGAGAAACTCTTTCTCTAGAAAGGATCCATTCTTGGCAACAAAGATCTTGCCTTCGGATCTGAGGTAGAAGGTATACCCAATAGTTTCCTTAGGGTATCCTATGAAGACGCACTTTTCCGATTTGGGTTCGAGCTTTTCAGGTTGAAGTTTCTTGACATAAGCATCGCATCCCCAAACTTTCAGAAACGACAACTTAGGTTTCTTCCCAAACCATAATTCATATGGTGTCGTCTCAACGGATTTAGACGGTCCCTATTTAAAGTGAATGCGGCAGTCTCTAATGCATATCCCCAAAATGATAGCGGTAAATCAGTAAGAGACATCATAGATCGCACCATATCCAATAGAGTGCGATTACGACATTCGGACACACCATTACGCTGAGGTGTGCCAGGCGGCGTGAGTTGTGAAACAATTCCACATTTCCTTAAGTGCGTGCCAAACTCGTGACTCAAATATTCTCCTCCACGATCAGATCGTAAGAACTTTATTTTCTTGTCACGTTGATTCTCTACCTCACTCTGAAATTCCTTGAACTTTTCAAAGGTCTCGGACTTGTGTTTCATTAAGTAGACATACCCATATCTGCTTAAGTTATCAGTGAGGGTGAGAACATAACGATAGCCACCGCGAGCCTCAACGCTCATTGGACCGCATATGTCGGTATGTATTATTTCCAACAAGTTGGTTGCTCGCTCCATTGTTCCGGAGAACGGAGTCTTAGTCATCTTGCCCATGAGGCATGGTTTGCACGTGTCAAATGATTCATAATCAAGAGACTCCAAAAGTCCATCTGCATGGAGTTTCTTCATGCGTTTGACACCAATATGACCAAGTCGGCAGTGCCACAAGTATGTGGGACTATCATTATCAACCTTACACCGTTTGGTATTCACACTATGAATATGTGTAACATGACGTTCGAGATTCAATAAAAATAAACCATTGACCAGCGGGGCATGACCATAAAACATATCTCTCATATAAATAGAACAACCATTATTCTCGGATTTAAATGAGTAGCCATCTCGCATCAAACGAGATCCAGATACAATGTTCATGCTCAAAGCTGGTAACAATTATTGAGGTTTAAAACTAATCCCGAAGATAGATGTAGAGGTAGCGTGCCGACGGCGATCACATCGACCTTGGAACCATTCCCGACGCGCATCGTCACCTCGTCCTTCGCCAGTCTCCGCTTATTCCGCAGCTCCTGTTTTGAGTTACAAATGTGAGCAACCGCACCGGTATCAAATACCCAGGAGCTACTACGAGCGCTGGTAAGGTACACATCAATAACATGTATATCATATATACCATTGACGTTGCCGGCCTTCTTATCCGCTAAGTACTTGGGGCAGTTCCGCTTCCAGTGACCGGTTCCCTTGCAATAAAAGCACTCAGTCTCAGGCTTGGGTCCATTCTTGGGCTTCTTCCCGGCAACTGATTTACCGGGCGCGGCAACTGCTTTGCCATCCTTCTTGAAGTTCTTCTTACCCTTGCCTTTCTTGAAACTGGTGGTCTTATTCACCATCAACACTTGATGTTCCTTTTTGATCTCCACCTCCGCTGATTTCAGCATCGAATATAACTCAGGAATGGACTTCTCCATCCCTTGCATATTGAAGTTCATCACAAAGCTCTTGTGGCTAGGTGGAAGCGAATGGAGGATTCTGTCAATAACCGAGTCATTCGGAAGATTAACTCCCAGCTGAGACAAGCGGTTGTGCAACCTAGACATTTTGAGTATGTGCTTGCTGACAGAACTATTTTCCTCCATCTTACAACTGAAGAACTTGTCGGAGACTTCATATCTCTCGACCTGGGCATGAGCTTGGAAAACCATTCTCAGCTCTTGGAACATCTCATATGCTCCGTGTTGCTCAAAACGCTTTTGGAGCCCCGGTTCTAAGCTGTAAAGCATGTCGCACTGAACCAGGGAGTAATCATCACTACGCGACTACCAGGCGTTCATAACATCTTGAGTTGCTGGGAAAATGGGTGCGTCACCTAGCGGTGCATCAAGGACATATGCTTTCTTGGAAGCTATGAGGATGATCCTCAAGTTACGGACCCAGTCCGTATAGTTGCTTCCATCGTCTTTCAGTTTGATTTTCTCTAGGAACGCGTTGAAGTTGAGGGCAACATTAGCGTGGGCCATTGGATCTACAAGATAGATTGTAAAGACAATTTTAGACTAAGTTCATGATAATTAAGTTCATCTAATCAAATTATTTAATGAACTCCCACTCAGATAAACATCCCTCTAGTCATCTAAGTGATACATGATCCATATCGACTAGGCCGTGTCCGATCATCACGTGAGACGGACAAGTCATCAATGGTGAACATCTCCATGTTGATCGCATCTACTATACGACTCATGTTCGACCTTTCGGTCTCTCGTGTTCCGAGGCCATGTCTGTACATGCTAGGCTCATCAAGTCAACCTAAGTGTTTCGCGTGTGTAAATCTGGCTTACACCCGTTGTATGCGAACGTTAGAATCTATCACACCCGATCATCACGTGGTTCTTCGAAACAACGATCCTTCACAACGGTGCACATTTAGGGGGAACACATTTCTTGAAATTTTAGTGAGGGATCATCCTATTTATGCTACCATCGTTCTAAGCAAATAAGATGTAAAAACATGATAAACATCACATGCAAATCATAAAGTGACATGATATGGCCAATATCATCTTGCGCCTTTGATCTCCATCTTCGGGGCACGGCATGATCACCATCGTCACCGGCACGACAGCATGATCTCCATCATCATGATCTCCATCATCGTGTCTTCATGAAGTTGTCTCGCCAACTATTACTTCTACTACTATGGCTAACGGTTAGCAATAAAGTAAAGTAATTACATGGCGTTTTTGATTGACACGCAGGTCATACAATAAATTAAGACAACTCCTATGGCTCCTGTCGGTTGTCATACTTATCGACATACAAGTCATGATTCCTATTACAAGAACATGATCAATCTCATACATCACATATATTTCATCACATCCTTTTGGCCATATCACATCACATAGCATACCCTGCAAAAACAAGTTAGACGTCCTCTAATTGTTGTTGCAAGTTTTACGTGGCTGCTATGGGTTTCTAGCAATAATGTTTCTTACCTACGCAAAAGCCACAATGGTGATATGCCAATTGCTATTTACCCTTCATAAGGACCCTCTTCATCGAATCCGATCTGACTAAAGTGGGAGAGACAGACACCCGCTAGCCACCTTATGCAACAAGTGCATGTCAGGCGGTGGAACCAGTCTCACGTAAGTGTACGTGTAAAGTCGGTCCGGGCCGCTTCATCCCACAATGCCGCCGAATCAAGATAGGACTAGTAACGGCAAGCAAATTGACCAAATCATCGCCCACAACTACTTGTGTTCTACTCGTGCATAGAATCTACGCATAGACCTAGCTCAAGATGCCACTGTTGGGGAACATAGTAATAATTCAAAAAAAATCCTACGTGTCACCAAGATCAATCTAGGAGATGCTAGCAACGAGAGAGAGGGAGTGCATCTTCATACCCTTGAAGATCGCTAAGCGGAAGCGTTGCAAAGAACACGGTTGATGGAGTCGTACTCGTGGCGATTCAAATCGCGGAAGATCCGATCCAAGCGCCGAACGGACGGCGCCTCCGTGTTCAACACACGTACAGCCCGGGGACGTCTCCTCCTTCTTGATCCAGCAAGGGGGAAGGAGAAGTTGAGGGAGAGCTCCGGCAGCACGACGGCGTGGTGGCGGTGGAGCTCGTGGTTCTCCGGCAGAGCCTCGCTAAGCACTACGGAGGAGGAGGAGTAGGAGGGGGGAGGGCTGCGCCAAGGGCAAGGGGTGCAGCTCCCATGCGCCTCCCCACTATATATAGGGGTGGACGGAGCTGGTTTCTTTCCCTCCAAGTCCATTGGGGCGTTGGCAAAGGTGGGAAGAAAGAAATCCCATCCTTTCCCTTCCCCACCGATTGTTATCCCCCCTTTTTAGGGATCTTGATCTTATCCCTTCGGGATATGATCTTATTCCTTCTAAGAGGGGATCTTGGTGCGCCTTGACCAGGGGTGTGGGGCCTTGCCCCCACTACCCACGTTCATGTGGATCCCCCCATGCAGGTGGGCCCCACTCCGGAACCTTCTAGAACCTTCCCGGTACAATACCGAAAAATCCCGAACATTTTCCGGTGGTCAAAATAGGACTTCCCATATATAAATATTTACCTCCGGACCATTCCGGAACTCCTCGTGACGTCCGGGATGTCATCCGAGACTCCGAACAACTTTCGGTAACCACATACAATTCCCATTACAACTCTAGCGTCACCGAACCTTAAGTGTATAGACCCTACGGGTTCGGGAACCATGCAGACATGACCGAGACACCTCTCCGGCCAATAACCAATAGCGGGATCTGGATACCCATATTGGCTCCCACATGTTCCACGATGATCTCATCGGATGAACCACGATGTCGGGGATCCAATTAATCCCGTATACAATTCCCTTTGTCCATCGGTATGTTACTTGCCCGAGATTCGATCGTCGGTATCCCTATACCTTGTTCAATCTCGTTACCGGCAAGTCTCTTTACTCGTTCCGTAACACATGATCCCGTGACTAACTCCTTAGTCACATTGAGCTCATTATGATGATGTATTACCGAGTGGGCCCAGAGATACCTCTCCGTCACACGGAGTGACAAATCCCAGTCTCGATTCGTGCCAACCCAGCAGACACTTTCAGAGATACCTGTAGTGCACCTTTATAGTCACCCAGTTACGTTGTGACGTTTGATACACCCAAAGCATTCCTACGGTATCCGGGAGTTGCACAATCTCATGGTCTAAGGAAATGATACTTGACATTAGAAAAGCTCTAGCAGACGAACTACACGATCTTGTGCTATGCTTAGGATTGGGTCTTGTCCATCACATCATTCTCCTAATGATGTGATCCCGTTATCAACGACATCCAATGTCCATGGTCAGGAGACCATGACGATCTATTGATCAACGAGCTAGTCAACTAGAGGCTCACTAGGGACATGGTGTGGTCTATGTATTCACACATGTATTAGGGTTTCCGGTTAATACAATTATAGCATGAATAATAGACAATTATCATGAACAAGGAAATATAATAATAACCATTTTATTATTGCCTCTAGGGCATATTTCCAACAATAGCTTGCTCTTTATTTTTTCCAAAAATCTTTTGTAGGTACATAAGTATCCATTTAATCGGAAATACATGGTGTGGTGACGAGATGTCGAGGTTTGGATGGTGTCTGAGGGCCCTAACACCAGAGCACGTAAACCGGCATGCCATCCGTGTGGTCACCGAGTGACCATAGCGTCGCCACATGTTCTGGGCGGCCTAGGCATGTCTGGTGAGTTGGTCACAGAAGAATCTCACGAGGAGACTGAACTAAGCTCAAACATGAATTAGCAACAAAGTGTTTGATTAGCGGTGGGTGAAATTCACATGGCCAATGGGCCTGAGTTTTGGCTGAGGATGATCATCTACTAAGGAGACTGTCTTGGCAAATTTTCAGCTCAAATGCAGGATCCTAGGTGGCACTTGCTTTGCAAAGTACCACACTATGCAAAAATATGGATGTTGAAGCTGGGCTCAAATAGATGAATGTATTGAGCTGAAATTTGGTGGAGCATGGTAATTTGGGCATAGAAAAGCACTGTAAATGTTTTGTACCATTTGGACATGCCAAAGTGGCACTTCCTTCACAATGCTCTTCTTTGGACAGAAACTTGGGAAAATTATTGAGAGGAATTGGCTAAATGAAATGAGCTCAAATTTGGTGGAGGTAAGTTATGCACGTAGGAACATTCCCTGGTAAATTGTCAAAAATAATTAAGCAATATAAAATATATTTGCTTCACAAACTTAAAATATGAACAGAAATATGGATGTTGAAGCTGGGCTCCAATGAATGCATGGATTGAGCTGAAATTTGGTGGAGCATGGTAATTTGGGCATATAAAAGCACTGCCAAAATTTTATAACAGTTGGACATGCCAAAGTGGTACTTCCTTCACAATGCTCTTCTCTGGATAGAAACTTGGGAAAATTATTGAGAGAAATTGGACGAATGAAATGAGCTCCAATTTTTTGGAGAGTTTTTATTTGAGCATATGGAAGATTGGATAAAATCTCAGAGAATTTTGAGAAACCTAGATAGTACTTCCTTCACAAAGCTTCTCTTTGGATAGAAACTTTGTAAATTTACCGAGGAAGATTTACTATGCAAATGGAGCTGAATATTGTCATGTGGCAATCATTTGAGTATGTAAGAGTGCCCAAAAAGTTTGAGGGCAATATGAGGGGTCTAGGTAGCACTTGCTTTGCAATGTGCTAATCTGGCTAGAAAATAGAAATTGAATCTCGGCTCGCATAAATTATTGGATTGAGCTGTAATTTGGTGGAGGATCACAACTTGGTGATATGAAGGTACTGTACAAATTTCATACCATTTGAATAAATAAAAGTGGTACTTCCTTCACAATACTCTCCACTGAATAGAAAATTGGGAAAAATATTGAGGAACATTGGCTACAGTAAAATCAGATAAAATTTGGTATAGGGAAGTTCTATGGGCAGGGTCATCTCCTGGTAAATTTTCAGAAATTATAAAGCAATATAAAATATAGCTGCTTCCCAAACTGAAAATATTACCAGAAACAAAGATTGGATGGTGAGCTCACATGGATTATTAGATGGGGATCAAATTTTGTGGAGAGATATGATTTTGGCATACAGAATATGTGGCAAAAATTCAGCTCATTAGGAGATGCCTATCTAGTACTTACTTCGCAAAGCTTCTAGCTGAACAGAAACTTTGTAAATTTGTTGAGGAAGATTTAATAGGCAAATGGATCTGAATTTTCTCATGAGGCAATGATTTGGATAGAAAAGAGTGCCCGAATTTTTGAGGGAAATCCAAAAAATATAAATAACACTTCCTTCACAAAGTGCTGTTCTGAACAAAATTGGAAAATGAATATTCCTGAATTAGTTTTGAACTAGGCAAGGAAGGGTTTTGACATATTTCAGGAATATATGATCCAAAGTATTTATGAGAATTTTTTGGGAATCTTTGGAATGACAGAAATGTAGGCTCCTTCACAACCTAGGGCAAAAATTGACACATGGACATGACACATAGGCAAAACTGATGAGGTGACGCCTATTCATAGCAATGCACCACAATTTACAAGGCTATGACCATCTATATTGGTCGTGATCAGCTAGAAATAAGGCAGCGGACTAGTGCTGTCTACTTTATGACCATTTCGTGTAAGGAAATTATGACCTTTCTGGCCCAATTGGTCGGTATGGTTTAGCGTTTGGAGCCCCCCGAACAGCTTATGACCTATTGGTCTCAAATGGTCGTAGATTTACGACTATTTCTTCCAGGGTCACTGCCAAAAGGTCACAAGTTGACATATTTCTTGTAGTGCCTCATGCCCGTCCCGTCAAGCAAAAGGTTAGGAAACATGCCTTGGAGTGGTAGCAGTTCATTGCCGAGGAAATCAAGAAGCTTGAAGCAGCTGGTTTGGTCAGAGGGGTGTTGCAACCAACTTGGCGGGCAAACCCGGTGGTGGTACGAAAGGCAAATGGGAAATGGAGGCTTTGCATAGACTTCACTGACTTGAACAAGGCTTGCCCGAAGGACCCTTTCCCCTTGCCGCGCATAGATCAAATTGTTGATTCCACCTCCGGATGCGACTTGGTCTCCTTTTTGGATGCCTGCTCCGGTTACCACCAGATATTTATGACCAAGGAAGATGAGGAGAAGACCGCATTCATAACTCCATGTGGCACGTACTGCTTTGTGCGTATGCCCATCGGGTTAAAGAGTGCTCGTTCGACCTTCGCCAGGGCTGTTCAAATTGGTTTTGGACCTCAGCTGCACAGAAATGTGGAACCCTACATGGATGACATCGCGGTCAAGACCAAGGATGAAGCCACCCTCATACAAGATCTGGAGGAAACTTTCGCTAATTTGCGCAAGATCAACTTGAAGCTCAACCCTGAAAAGTGTGTGTTCGGTGTCCCATCCAGCAAGTTGCTTGGGTTCTTCGTATCTCAGCGAGGAATAGAAGTCAATCCCGACAAGATCAAGGCGATCGAATAGATACATGCACCCAAGACCATCAAAGATATGAGACGCTTGACCATATGTGTTGCCGCGTTGAGTAGGTTCATCTCCAAGTCCGCTGAGCGCGCCTTGCCGTTCTTCAAAATCTTGAAGAAGGCTGGCCCGATGAAGTGGACCCCGGAGGCAGATGCAGTGCTGCAAGACCTGAAGAAATACCTATCCTCTGCTCCCACCTTGGTCACTCCTAAACCGCAAGAGTCGTTGCTGCTATATTTGGCAGTGACAAATCAAGTGGTTAGTGCAGTGCTGGTGGCGCAGCGGGGAGTGGATGGATATTCAACAGTCGCTGCTAATGCTGCCGGGAGCGGGGAAGAAACATCCGCGGTAGGACTTGACACAGACCAAGGGGGATCTCAGCAAATGATTGACAGCGAATCAAAAGAAGTGGCAAAGAAGAAAATGGTGCAGCGGCGCGTGTACTTTGTCAGTTCCCTGCTACAGGGGGCTAGGTCAAGGTACTCCGGAGTACAAAAGCTGATCGTCGGCCTCATCATGGACTCGAGGAAGCTGCGCCACTACTTCCAAGCCCATGAGATAACAGTTGTCACCCGTTTCTCGTTGCAATGCATACTGAGAAATCCCGAAGCCACTGGAAGGATATTTGAGTGGGCATTGGAGTTGTCAAGCTTCGGATTGAAGTATGAGAGCACTTCCACCATTCAATGCAGGGCGTTGGTGGAGTTTATTACAGAATGGACACCCACGCCAGATGATGAAGCTCCAGAGACAATCCTCCCCGGCAAAGAAACACCCAAGGATTGGATCATGTCCTTTGACGGTGCTTTCTCACTCCAGGGGGCTGGAGCAGGTGTGCTCCTCATCACCCCTACTGGAGAGCACCTCAAGTACGTCCTCTAGATGCACTTTCCTCGGGAGGAAGCCACCAAGAATACCCCTGAGTACGAGGGGCTCCTTGCCTGACTCAGAATCGCGGTGGAGTTAGGAATAAAGAGGCTGATCGTCCGAGGAGATTCACAGCTTGTGATAAAGCAAGTCAACAAGGATTACCAGAGCCCGCTGATGGAGGCATACGTGGAAGTAGTGAGGAAATTGGAGGAGCACTTGGATGGGCTGCAAACAGAGCACGTGCCGCGAGTAGAAAACAGCATTGCTAACCATCTATCGAAGTGCGCTGCGCAGAAGCTTCATGTGCAACCAGGAACCTTTGTTCTCCACCTCACTCAACCATCAGTATCCCCATCAGCGATGTCCAAGAAGAGAAGAAAGCTGAACTCCAGCAAGCATTTCCCGGCAGAGCTTCCCGAAGCCGCTGGTAGAGAAGCTGCCGGGGAAAATCCCGTTCCGGTTGACGAGCAGCTCCCTCCCATAGGACCTCAGAGTCTAGCGGTTGAGACAAGCGCTCCCGGAGACGAGGAGATGCCTTTAGTCCTTATTGTCGAGCCACATGCTCCAACCTGGGCGCAGCATATAGTCCATTTCCTTCAAACAGGAGAACTCCCCGAAGAGCAAGAGGAAGCCGAAAGAGTAGCCCGTCGGTCAAGTATGTACCAGTTTGTCGACGACACCCTGTACAGAAGACGACCGAATGGTGTGAAATTAAGGTGTATTTGCCGGGAGGATGGACTGAGGCTGTTGGCGGAGATTCACGGAGGAGTATTTGGTTCCCACATTGGATTAAGGGCCCTTGCCGGGAAAGCTTTCCGGCAGGGTTTCTATTGGCCCACTGCCCTCCAAGACGCTACTGAACTGGTCACCAAGTGTGAAGCCTGCCAGTTCCATTCCAAGAACATCCATCAACCAGCACAAGCCCTACAAACAATCCCTCTATCCTGGCCATTCTCGCTCTGGGGGCTCGATATCTTGGGCCCCTTCCCCCATGCTGTCGGGGGCTTTGAGTTCTTGTTCGTGGCAACCGACAAGTTCACAAAGTGGCCTGAGGTGGAACCAGTGAGAAAGGTGACCGCACAGGCAGCTATCAAGTTCATGAAAGGACTGGTGTGCCGCTTTGGAGTGCCTAACAGAGTGATCACCGACAACAGCACCCAGTTCACGAACCGCGCCTTCATGCAATATATCTGAAACCTTGGAAGCAAGGTCTCCTTCGCCTCTGTTGCTCACCCGTGAAGCAACGGGCAAGTCGAGAGGACGAATGCTGAAGTGCTGCGAGGACTCAAGACAAAGACTTTCGATAAGCTGCGGAAGAGCGGCTGGCGCTGGATAGATGAGCTGCCGGTGGTTCTTTGGTCCCTCAGAACGATACCAAATCGAGCTACCAGCCAGACGCCCTTCTCCCTAGTGTACGGGGCGGAAGCAGTGCTCCCCACGAAACTCATATACGGGTCACCTCAAGTGCTTGCCTATCATGAAGTAGAGCAACAGCGGTTGCGGCATGACGATGCCATGCTCCTCGAGGAAAACCGTCTCGGGCTGCTGTGCGTGCTGCACGCTACCAGCAGGCTCTGCTCCGCTACCATAGCCGCAGAGTTCATGCCCGGAGCCTTGAGGAAGGCGACCTTGTCGTTCGGCGTGTTCAGTCCGCCAAGGGTACAAATAAGTTGACGCCGAAGTGGGAAGGCCCTTATCGGGTAGTACGAGTCACCAGACCTGGCGCAGTCCGTCTGGAGACCGAAGATGGCACCAAGGTGCAGAACACATGGAACATAGAGCATCTTCGTAAGTTCTACCCGTTAGGCGCGGCTGCCGGGCTCAATTCCCGGCAGCCACCTTTTGTACAAGCCTTGCCGATGTTGCATGTAACCCTTTGTACAAAGCCAGACACAGACCCTGTGCAATAATAATAAAGCTAGGCATTGCATCATATGATGATCCATACATGCTAATTATGCATTTTTTATGACTACAATGTTATCGCTTTTAAGTTATAAAGATCTGCTAGGATACTTGATGAAACCGTAATCTTTGTTACTGTTCTCACCCTACATGTTTTACCGTCGAGAAAAGAGGAAAGGGGGACAAAAGAAACAAGGATGGCGGCCCATCACGCTCGAAAAGAAGATACTTCTTGGAAAAGATAAGTATATCGCATATTCCCAGTTCAGTATTTCTCGATTTCTCAAGGGAACCCTTAGTATCTCCCTTGCTGTGGGTAGTGGAGTCCTCCACGTGGTGAAAACCCTTGCCGGGACGAGCCGCCCCCTGTTTTTTGATCAACAACTACGGGGGGCTGTGCTGACACCGGCAAGGAGCTCTACCGGGGAACAACGCCAACCTGTTGTCGGGGGCTCGTTCCCCCCCCCTGGCACCTGTGGTTAAGTTGTGGCCCGGAAAGTGGCTCCATGTGGCAAAGACCAAACATCCCAAAACAGCATAAACTGGGAAAGAAAAGGATAGTACTTGCAGGAAGAAAATGGCACTCTATTCTCATTCATTTCCGATACAAGCGGGATAAAGATTACATAAGAGGGCACTCCTTTTTAATAACTCTTTATTTGGCTTTCTCCCCTAGGGGTAGATTACAAGAGAAAAAGAGCAAAGGGAGGGCCCCAACAGAAGCCTAGCCAGACCCCGTCAGGACCAGCATTGCGCGGACGTCAAGCCCACCAGAAAGGAAGACGAAGCCAAAGTCCACGAGCCTACCGGGGTCCAGCTGAGAAGAAGAGGCGGCGCCCAAGTCGATGACCCTCGGCAAATCGCTCTGCCGGGAGGAGGAGGAGGAATGCGATGACGGTGATGGTGCAACCACGATCAGCTGGAGCCCAGGTCGTCGTACTCCGACTTGACGGCCTGGGACTCATCGTTGTCGTCTTCACCGACACTGTCCTCCTCGTCACTATCGCTCGAGGAGGAGCTTTCGTCATCGCTCGAGCTCTCCTCACAGCAGCCAAGACAGGCGCCCGAATGCCCGTAAATCTTGACGGAGAGCAGGTCGGCCTCCATCATCTTGAAGCGAAAGACGTGCCCATCCATGAGGTTGTGGGAACGGGCGAAGGTTTTCCACCCGCGCCTGAGAAGCATGAGGCGACGCTCCGGGTACTCAACATCCACCCGCGCAGCACCATTACAGCAACCATGCGCCCGCAGCCACAGGGCATGCGGCTTGTCAACCTCCATCACCCTGGCGAAAGGGTGAGGAAGGCGCAGGTGGCTTCGGAGACGACCACATAGCTTGATGACGGACTCCCGCGCCGTTCCCTCAGCGTGGGTCTCCTCAAGGGGAGGGTCTGATGGCAGAGGACGAAGAGAAGCGGCGCTCCGTCTCCCCCGACCACGGGCTCCGCGTCGACTTCGGCCCCTCCCAGCTCCTCCGCCGCGCGCACTCGAGCCACCCTCCACCTCCGCGGCTCAAGCGGTGGCATGATCCCGATGGGAACCCCTCGCCATTGAGGCGGAGGCCGGAGGACGCCCTCATCCCCTAGGCACTCTAGCGGCGGGCGCGACTCAAGACAAAGAGGCAGAAGGGCGAGCTCTGCGGGTTTGGACTCAAGGAGGAAGAAAGGATGGATGAGCATCGCCCCTCGCAACCCCCAATTTATAGGGGAGGGTGCAGGGGCTGGCTCTCCTCCACTCCAAGGGTCGCCGCCCATCTCCACTAATTCCATCGCCCATGATCACGGGCGAGCAAGTAACCGCCCCATTGCTCCAATCCATGGCGCTGCGGTTTCTGCCACGATCAGGACTTTAAGTCACGCGCGCCCGTCGCTAACTCCCCGCTATGCATGCGGCGCGCGTGGCAGAAACGGCCTAAGGTGGTGGGTCAGTGCTGACCAATAAATTGGCAGTTTCTCCCTCACATTGCGCACCTGTGCATGAAATTTGGGCCTAACCCAATGGCACTTGGCGAGCACGTGTGGGCCAGTCCCAGGGGCTCCTGTCGGTGCACTAGTATAGGGGTACCCAGTGCTCCTGACTTATGCACAGGCGGTAGAAGCAAAAACCCGACGAATGACGAAGACAAGACTTCAACAAACTCAACGCGGCAGCCCAAGCCTGGACTGCGACGCGCCAAGCATGTCCCCGATGCTTGCCGGGGAACAAGACGTGCACACCTCCCAGAAGACCCGGCAAGCCACTCCCCGGCAGGCGCTAGCTAGCCAGCCACCGCTCCACCACATCACTACGCCCGTCACTTATCGATGCAGTGTCGAGCCCCCAAGCAGCTAATCAGCTCTTGCTAAGCACGTGGCGACACATTGGAATACAAGTTACGCTCGATTGACACCCGCCCTGCAACGTGTCAATATCATAAGCAACGATCGGCCAAGCAGTGGCAAGAGCTTGTCGGGGATGCACCCCCAAGCGCCACCTAGGCAGGTAATCATGGCATTTTATCCTAAATGCCAGAGTTAGGTATGATAGCTCTGCTTAGCTATCTAATTGATAGATAATGTCTGTTTTTCCACTGTGGTAACCCCCTTGCACTATAAAAGGAGGCCCAAGGCAACCTAGCTCAAGGTTGGCAATTCGAACCCCCGAACACTTGTACTCGAATAGCAGCTCTTTCCCCGACAGCAGTCCTTGCCGGGGTTAGGCGCTGTGCGTTATTTGTGTTCCTCCAATCAATCCACCAAAAAGCAGGAGTAGGGTTTTATGCTTAGCGGCGGCCCGAACCTGGGTAAAATGCATGTGTCCTGATCGTTGCGCCGTCTCATGCTCTCTGCTCTTCGTGCAACGTGACCCCCCTTGCCGAACCACAAGGGACCTTTGGTCCCATAGGTGTCCGTGAGCATTCGTGCCCCA
Source organism: Elymus sibiricus (assembly GCA_039707655.1). Classification (NCBI taxonomy): domain Eukaryota; kingdom Viridiplantae; phylum Streptophyta; class Magnoliopsida; order Poales; family Poaceae; genus Elymus; species Elymus sibiricus. The sequence goes on from CM077663.1 coordinate 161,405,057, forward strand.
ACAGGAGGGCTACTGTGGCGAGATGGGGTGCATATATAACAAAGCAACAATTAAAAGTAGTCTGAGGGCTTCAAAACCTGCATTTTCAAGGCATGGTTTGCTTATTCATCCTTGGCAGTCTAGGACCTCTTGAGTCGATCAAGAGAAGGTGATGTTCGGGCCCGACCCTCCAACAGGACCACCAGCAAGCCTCTACGAAGCACGATCCTGCACAAGCTGAGGGGTGGCCAGAACCTCCACCACATACCCCGAGGACGCGCTCATGGTCGAGGGATTGATCGCTCCCACCGGGTCGTCATCCACGACCGACGAACTGAAGACAAAGGGCAACAATGACAAGACTGCGCCTATAATCAAAAGAACAAACTCAACATTTACCTAGCGCTAGCGGCACGGCTTTGTCGCTGGGCTCGGGTAGTAGGATAGAGGGATGCAGATGATAAGGCCGTTTTCGGCTAGGCAGCGGAAGTGTGTCCCCCCTGGCGGAGTGCTGGAAGAGCTTTCAGAGTCATTTTCGTCCTCCTCCTTCTTCGCCATGCTTTCCACTGATACCTCCTCTCTGGCCTCTTGCTGTGAGAAACACTTCGAGCTCTCAGGGTTCATTGGCCCAGCGGAGACCAAGGCACAGGGGTTCCTCTGTCACCCCACATCAAGCCTTGGACTATAAATAGACACCCCTCCTCATTTTTGGGGTTACCAATAGTTTAGCTCTTAGTTAGTTGAGCATTGCTCCTTCAACTTACCTCCTCCATGGAGATGGCCTCTATGTGAGAAGATCCAAGTGGATTTCAAGGCCCCTCTCATAGGGAAGATCCTCTGGGATTTCAAGGCCGCATCTACCCATGGTATTTGGGATGAACTTTACCATGTATCCTTCTTCACTTTGTTATTCTTGTACCTTCGTGGATCTTGTGTAGATGTGAGTCTAGTGGATGTGTGATTGTACTTGTTCTTAAGTGTTTCTCTTGTGATTTCTGCCTGTTTATCCCTGTGTTCTTCGTGTTTTTCGAGGTTTCCCACTCCAATTCGTGGAAGATCAACATCTAGGGCTTGGCCCCATATCATCTTGGATTAGAGCTTTGATTGACATGAATTTGGAGTCCTCCTCTTTGTTTTCTAGCCTAATTTTGTTTGTTTTTATCCCAATTAAAAAATCCCCACCAAAAATAGTCTCACCATTTTTTTTTTGCAATTTGTTGGTTCTTGTGAGATTTTGTTGCGTTTGATCCATGATTTTGTTGTTTGGCAAGTGGATCTTGGCATTCCCCACCTCCCAACCACAGAGCCTACCCAAAATTTTTCTTTTCCCCATTAATTTTGGCCCACGAAATCGAAAATTTCTGCCCAAATCGAGATCTGGATTCGTCGGGCCGGAATTCTAGGCCACAGGCCGGACATCTGGCCATCGGGGTGGACATTCGGGTCCGTGGCCAGACATCTGACTCCTGGAGCGCAAAATCGCGCAAGTTTCTGGACAATGAGCCCCGGACATCCGGCTCCCCCCCCCCGCCCCCGGATGTCCGACCCCTGGAGACTTCAGCCTCCCATGTTTCAACGTTTTGATCATAAATTTCACATCTGGAGTCCAATTTTGACGTTCTTTAGCTCGTTGGATAGCTATTGACATCCACCATCCATCTAGATACGTTTCATCATCCTTTGACTCCATCAATATTTTTCCATTTTGGCATATTGTCCTAGGCCTCCACAACAATTTCCGCATAACCTTCCCACTAGACACTTCCGCCACCGTAACCCCATTTTGTTTGAGATTTTGAGTTGCGGTTTCCATTTCCTAAGGTGTTTCGGCTAATTAGGGATGGTTCAACATCGACAATGCCACCACTCATCACCGCCTCGGCCTCGATATTGACAACGACCACTTTGCCTTTTTGCACCCCAACCGTAAGCAAGGACGGTAATCTCGACGACATCATTGTCCATTTCCTTTACAGCGCATTGATCGCCTCGAGCCTATTATGTATCTTACCCATTGAGACTAGCGAGTTAAGAATTTTCGGGCCACGTTACTTGTGCACCATAGTGATATACTTATGCCGCATAGCTACTTTTAGCATGCAAACATCTTGTTATCTACATTGTCCATACGTCTCTCCCATGCATATCTAATATACCTGTCTCATATCTTTGTTAGAGCATCAAGCATAACCAATAAAAAGAAAAGATAAAGCTTTTAAGAAAAAGTGGAGATCAAAAAATCTTATAATCAATATCTATAGAATTGAGCCATTTTTCATAATACATACTCTTGGATCATACATACATAGCATACAAGATGGCACATTTACTATCATAGGTTCGTGCACAAGCGCGTATCTAGACCATTTTAGAAATCGAGCTATTTGTCTCTCTAGAATCCATGCAACATGAGCTTTTCCCATATCTCACATTTTGTGCTCATTCCTTGGTGGCGCGGATCCCACTTGTCTATCCCTATGTGTGTTCCTAGTGCCACCATAGCTATTGATCTATTTTCTTTGCATTGCATTTTTGTGAATCTTCCTCAACATTTTTGATATCTTGACTAACATTTGCTTGAATTTTTTGCCACTTGTCCTAACCAAGCCCCTCGATAAGCTTTACTATGTCGGTGTGAGTGAACAAGTCTGGTACCAATTCCACTATTCTCTCAATTCACATTGAGTGAAACGGGATACATCCTCAACTTTGGGAGCGATATCTTGGTATTGTTTATCTCATTTCCTACTCACCTTTGCTCGAGTCTTGTGATGTCTGGGCAAAGCACATCATCTTCGGTCTACAACAAGAATGACGAGTTCGATGCCATGAAGAACATCATCGATGCCAAGATGGATGCTCAAATAGAGGAGGTCAAGGTCCTCATCAACATCGGCAAGAGGTCTTCCTCATCTTTGAGAAGATGCTCAAGTGCACATGCTCCCGAGCTACCATCTCTGGAAAGATCACATCGGCATCGACACCATTAATGACATGAAGAACTAACAACGCCAACATCAAGGCGTCCAACGTCGAGCAAGAATGAAGGCCATGAGCTCGACACCAACCACTGCTCGATGACTTCACCGCCTACATTAGAATCTTTGCCAACTGACTTCAAGGCATCTTCCCCTTTGGATATGTGACATCTTCACCAAGAAGAACCTCATGAGAAGCTCCCCAAGCTCAAGTCCGCGACCTCCATGAGCTACTATGACTTTGACAATGATTATGATATTCCATTCTGTGGGACTCATGACCCCGAAAAGTACCTCAAGTGGGAGCGCAAGATGGACACCTACCTCAAGCTACTTCAAGTCCCTTCCAAAGGTTAAGTGAAGTAAGCTACAAGAAACTTCCATGACTATGCGTCGACATGGTGGCTTAACACATCTTCGAAGAGATTCACCATGAGTTTGTCCAAGATGAAGAAAGCGATGCGACAAGAGTTTGTGCCTTCTACATACACAAACAATCTTCAATGCCAATTGGAGAACACCGTACAAGGATCCATGTCCACAAACGAGTACTTGATGGAAATGAAGAAAGCCTTGTGACGAGCCAGTGTGGACGACCCCATTGCGATGAAGTTCCACTTCACGATGGGATTGAACAACGACATCGCCAAGACTAACTTGCTCAACAACTATGAGTTTCTCGATGACCTCTACATTGGTACTCTCAAGTCGGAACAAGAACTCAAGGACAAGGCTACTCGACCCCGACCACACTTCGTGATGACAAAGCTCCACGACAACGAGCATGAGGATGGTACCACCAAGATGTCCAAGCCCGACGAGCTCCAAGATGACGCTCCCAAGATCGACTTCACCGTCATCCCTCTTTGTGGCATTGACAATGCCGAGTCTACCACGACACTTTTTGAAGAAGGCATGGACCACAACTATGGAGCCACTTGTCGGGCCCGTGGGACCGGGGGTACCCAGGCCCGTCTGCGGCGGCCCGTAGCGCGGCGTATGCAATGGGCCCAGCGCGACCCACATCTAGACTTCCTGAGCAAGACCCTCGCGAAGGCCAGCGCCTCGCGAGGGGTACGTCGGCAAGCTTCGTTATGGGCTTCGCGACGTCCCCTTCGTGAGGCTCCCACCTACAGATGCCCCGAGGTCTTCGTAGGGTGGACTGATCAAAGGTGGCCCGGCGGGTCATCCGGTCCTGCACCTTCATGTGGGCAACACGCGTCGTGCCAAGCAGTGCCAGGAGCCGCACCAGCAGGCGTGGGTAGGGGAGCTTTCCTCTTTTGTGTTAAGAGACCACAGCTAGCTTGCCAGTTCCCAAAGCAATCCCCAAAGGTTTCCTGTTTGCTGAAAGAAGACCAAGGACGGGGGCTCGCCAGGACGAAGGTCATCCCCGAGCCCACCAACACGTCACGACGGGAGCTTTTGCAGGCGAAGACTGCTTTTTGCAGGATAAGCTGCATCCCAATCTCCCTTCAAACTGGTCGTTGTGGCAACCCTTCCCGCGGAGTGTTTTCAAGGGAAGAGAACCAGGGCCGGTATAAGAAGGGGCAGGGTAGCAACCGTAGGGAGGGGGACACCCTCGTATTCCTATCCCCGAACAATTCGGGCAAGCAGGAGTAGGGTTTTACACAGCAAGGTGGCCTGAACCTGGGTAAAGCACCATGTCCACTGTTCTTCTTCCTTAGCTCGAGGCTGACGGAGTGTGGCCGTGAGGGTGCGAGGGAGGGTAGAGCAGGAGAGCCAGTGCACCCCAGCGTTCGAACCTCTTTGGGTCCCCAGAGCCCTGATTCCGACATTTGGTATGCCAGGTAGGGGTGCGCCGCTGTTTTCCTGCTCCGTTCCTACTCCAGCTTTGCCAACCCTATGGCTGACGCCCGTCGTGCGCGTGCTGAGCGCCGGGCAGCACGCGTCGTTCAGACTACGCCCGCTAGACGCGACAGTCGATGCCACTCTGCCGGCGTCGCAGTTGCTGCCATCGACCCGCTGCTCGTGAGCAGCAGAACTCCTCCATGCACCCCTCCATGCAGCAGGACGGCCACACTGCCACGGCCTTGTCCTTCCATGCCAGCCTGGTCTGGTAAACGCGCAGGCCGTGTTCTTCATGGCGCACGAGCTGATGCGCTACCGCCCAGCGGACGTTGGTTACGACGCCTGGCTGGGCTGCATCACTGAGCTTGTCACCGCCGCCGGAGAAGCCCCGGTACCCTCTCACTCGCTTCGTCCTCCACCATCCCGCGCTGAGGAAGTAGTACATAGAGAGCCTCTGCGACCTCCCCTGCAAAACGACCCAGTCGAACCTCGGCGCGACGCGCCCTCGCGCGACCAGCCCTGTGGAGCACCTCCGCAGGCCTAGGACGAGGCCAGCTACCAGATCATCCATCGTGTGACGCCTGACGTGCGCATGCTCCTCGAGCAGCAGCACCAGCGCCAGGACTGGATTGACCAGGATGTCGTGGCAGCCGGGGGCCAGAACCTGGCCGCCCTCCGGCGTGGAGTCCTTTCGAACAGCATAGGCTATCGGGCCTTCACTCACGAGCTGCGCCGGGTGATTTGACCCGTCAACTTCAAGCCTAAGCTGCCCCCGCGCTATGACGGTATCCCCGACCACACAGAGTTCATCCAGCTCTACGCGCTAATCATCAAGGCGGCAAACAGCGATGACAAGGTCATGGTGAACTAGTTCCCCATGGCCCTTCAGGATGGCACGCGCTCCTGGCTCATGAACCTTCCCGAGGAGTCAATTTCTTCATGGAGCGAGCTCTACGAGAAGTTCGTCACCAACTTCAGGGGCACACACGACCACCCTCTCTCCATCAATGACCTGTGGCGCGTGAAGCAGTACCCAGGGGAGACCTTGCGCAAATACTTCCACCACTTGAGCCAGGTGGGCAACAAGATCCCGCGCACCTCGGACGAGGCCATCATCATGGCATTCACCAACGGCATCAAGGATGTCCGGATGTGTGAGAAACTCGCCATCAACAACAGCCTTAGCTCGGCTTTGGAGTTGTTCAACATCGCCGACAAATGTGCCAAGGCCGAAGAGGGCCGCCTGTTCATCCACGACGACCCAGATGCCGCGCCCGACGACAACAACACGAAAGGCAAGGAGGTCAAGAGCAAGGGCCCTGTCGTGCTCGCGGCGGATCCTGAGCAGAAGCATGGCCACGACCACGACAGGCCCAAGAAGGACTACCGCCCGCTCTGCATCTACCACAACGTGCGCACCCACAACACCGAAGACTGCCAGGAGCTCAAGGCCCTCCGCGACGAACGCGTCGGCCAGCGCCCGGACCCCAAAGACCGTGGCACCGGCCGTGAAGGCGGCAACGGCATATTGGACACTCGCAACGGCAACCCCCGCCAGGGATGGCGTGAGCAGCCTCGTGAGGACACCTGCCGTGAACAGCCTCGCAAGGCGCGCCCTCAAGACAACGCCGCTCTCCCACCGCTTCCGCCGCCACGCAGGAAGAACAACAAGAACCAGCGTGATGAGGGGGCTGGGGGCCATCAGGAGCCTCAAGCGGTAGCATGCTGTAACGCCCAAGATGCGGTCCTATCCTTATTTTGGCTCGAGGGCCTTGATAGGAATAGAAGCGCATCTCGTCGTTTCGCAAGAATGGATATCATTACAAGTACATGTAAAAAGGAGATGAGTATATGAAATTGGCTTACACTCACCACAAGCTAAATCATGACCATCTCAAATACAACATTACATTCAATCACTATACAGAAGAGCAGAGTCTGACTATGGATGAAATCAAATGATAAAAGCGACATCCATCCTTGCTAATCCCAGGCTGCCGGCCTGGAACCCATCCTATGATCGATGAAGAAGAAGAAGAAGAAATCCAAATCTAACAAGCATGGAGGTCACGTCACATCATCGCATTACCTGTACCTGCAACTATTTTTTGTAGTAATCTGTGAGCCACAGGGACTCAGCAATCTAATTTCCAAGGGTATCAAGACTAGCAATGCTTAATGGGTGAGGTATCAAGACTAGCAAGCACTTAGCATTTATTTGAGTGGCTAACTTACGAGTACAAGAATAAGAAGAGTGATCTACGCATAACGGACGTGAACTAGTAATGATCAAGAAGTGATCCTGAACACCTACTATGAGTCGAACATAACCCCACTCTGTTCCTTCTTGGTTCAAACCTCACAAGAAGAGACAGTCACAGTTACGCACATGGTTGGTGTGTTTTAACTGAGTTTGCTTCAAGTTTTCTATTACGGTATATTATAAAATTTCCAAGTTCCCACATATCCATGGGCACGGCTGTCAGAAAGATTTAACCCTGCAGGGGTGCTCCAACTCATCCATAACAAACTATCCACAAGGTGCGGTGGAAAACCTCAACCGCGGGTTAGCCCGTGGTATCCTCGGAATCCCGTGCACAAGACGTTCGTCAAAGGTAAAACAAATCCAGCAAGGCCTCCCGGTGAACCAAATCCGCATCTAGGGCCGCACGCTCTCTATCTACGGGCATCACCCATCTATGCAAAGTGGACGGTAGCCGAAGAAAATGCCTTGAGTTGCCCCGAGGTGACACCGTCGACTGCAAGGTAGGTGGACCAACACTCATGAGGAGCACTGGCCCGGGGGTTGATTAATTATCCATGGGGTCCGAAAAGTCCCTATTCAAGTTTCATTAGTTAGGCAAATGTAGTACCAATGTTGGGCCTTGCCATAAGAGTTTTATCCCAAAAAGAAAATCAAGGGTGTCCCCATAACAACCCCAAGCATGTTAGAAGCGCTCAATACGGAACATAACATCGGTACTCGGAAACTAATGTGGCAAGAGTGGAACAAAACACCATGCAAAAGGCCGAGCCTTCCACCCTTTACCAAGTATATAGGTGCATTAAATTAAATAACAAGAATATTGTGATATCCCAAGATATCCATATTATCACATGGAACAACCTGCACCTGCAACTAGCAACGCTATAAGAAGGGCTGAGCAAGCGATAACATAGCCAAACAATGGTTTGCTGTGATGTGGAAGGTTAGAGGCTTATCATGGCATTTTTGGAGGCTTGACAAACAAGTGGTAGGCAGAGAGACATAGTGATAGAAACGAGACAACTAGCATGGCAACAATAGTAGTGGTATCCAGGGAAATGGTCATCTTGCCTGTAATCCCGCTTGGAAGAAGAGCGAATCCGTGAAGTAGATGAACGGGCGTAGTCGAACGAATCCTCACACTCCGAAATGCTTTCGGAACTCTATCGAGAAGAAGCAATCCGAAAACAAGCAAATGACACGGTAAACACCACAACATATTCATGACATGATCCGCAATCAAGTATGATGCATGTTTGGTTTAATTATGCATGGCATGGCAAGCACAACAATCAAACACTACAAATTCAGTGAAGTTCAATATGCAACAAGTTGCATATTGATGAAACTCCACATTCAAATCATTTAGTTCACTCTCGTTTCTTTACGTGGCAAGTTTAAACGTTGTTTATCATGGCAAGAGGTGAAGCATAAATAAACTATCTATCTAGGCATTTTAAATGAGGTCAGAAACAAGTTATAGTATTTCTGAAACGACCACATATGTTAATTTTGAAATTGGTCCAGATCTAAACTAACCATATTTAATATTTATTAAACAGCAAACAAAATGCACCACGGATTCTACTCGTCATTCTAGGCGATTTACATATATAGATCATTTAAAACGGAACTACGGCCTAAAAGATATGAAAACGCAAGTTGAATAGGACATGAATGCAAAATGCATGCAAACAACACCCACAAACATTTCAAAACATGGATTCAACATTATAATATGAAACTACATAAAGTTCTATGCAAGTTTCATGTGGAACATGTTGAAAACAGAGCAGCGGTTCGACAATAACAACCAACACAAGTTTTAGTTCAAATCTGTCCAAAACGGCAATATGGCATATTGCAACCCTCAAAACAACAAGCTACTGTAATCTAAAATGCACAACAAAGACCTGGGAATGTAGACCACATGATGAACAACAATTCATCTCATAGCAGCAAATTTAATAGAAGCATGGATCAATAGCAAAAGAGCTCACAAGACTACTATTGGAACAACAGTTATGACTTAGTGAAAATAATAGTTTTTCACAAACAGTGTTAACCTGAAGGCATATTGACAGCAAGAAAACTATATGCTACAGGACATATAATGGCATGAAAATCTACAGCATGGTAGTGGGCATGATTCACTACAAATAACCGCACAGAAGCATCATCAAAATATGCACAGAAACATGTCTGGCATCAACACAATATGGCAATCTGAAATAAGCAGTTTCCCAGACTTAGTGAAAATTAGAGTAGACATGAGCAGCAGTTTTTATTAGGTAAGCATGTTGCCAGCAAGAAACAAGTATGTATGCAGACTATTTCATGGAATCAAATAGCACATCTATCTAGACCATAAGATGCACTTCGATTCATCTCACATGGGAAATTGCGTAAGAGCTAAGAATCCATGGCAATCAAGACAAAAAGAGAAGTTTCAATCCAGATTCTAGATTTAGTGAAATTTGACCATCTCCCAAAACAATAGTTTGACTAGGCTTGTTTACATGGCAATAACAGTAGCATGAAAATAATTTATAGGTATGTCTAAGATACTAGCATAAAGTAGACATGGCATACTACAAATTACTCCACTGGCACAATTTCATAGGAGGCATGGATTGCTTACTATGATGCTCACAAAACGAAACTTATCATTAACAGATTAGCAGTTTTATCACGAAGGCTACTTTAGAACAACATATTGACATGATAGAGATGATTTACATGGCAACTAGAGGCATGCCATCAAAGTAGACATGTCATAGAGCAATTCTCATGAAGATACCACATGCAAAGGGCCTACGGTTTAGATGGAATCATCGACGCAAGTTTTTACAAAATAACAGTTTTCTGGAACTAGTTCACGATGCACTTTTGCAACAGAGATTTGAGCAAGAAGATGAATCCTATTATGCATGAAAATGATGCCATGATGTAGAGCACATTGAGTAGATCGGTTTTCATATATTGCACATGTTCATACGACACACAATTTACAAACAACAAACGCCACGAAACGCAATCATGCTGGAAAAAAAATGGACACATTAGGGACTTAGTCGTTTTTACCCCGGGTTTGAAATGGGACAAGGAGGTGCGGGACGGGTCGGTGCAGGATCCGCGAGGGCATTTGGATGGAGGGATGAGTAGATCCAGGACGTGGCCATCCCGACCGGCGGTAGAGGAGGCCCAAGGCTATGCCATGGCCGGCGGCGGGCGCGGAAGCGACGCCGGCAAGGCCAGGAGGACGGCGGCGAGGTCGGGGCAGCCGGATCCGGGCACGGCTCGCCGGATCTTGCCGGCCGGCAGCTGAGGACGGTGGAGATCCGCGGCAGCGGGCAGCGGCTTGCTGGCAGCGGGGTAAAGCGGGGTGGCGAAGTTGGGGCTGCGAGGCAGCGGGGCGTGGGCGGATGCGGGCTCCGGCGAGCTGCGACGGCTCAGGAGGGGCTCGCGGCCAGAGCGGAGGAAGGTGGAGGAAAGAAGCGGCGGCGGCGGAGCGCTCTGGTGGAGTTCCGACGAGGTTCCCGGGAGGCGCGGGCGCAGGGGGCACGGGGGCGCGCTGGAGGCCGACCCGGGCCTAGGAGGGCCTGGCCTGGGCCCGGCGGGCCGCGACGATGATAGGCGCTGGATAGGGCAATGTGGCGGCGACTGGTTGGTTGCGGGCGGCAGCGCAGGTGGAGGTGGCGGCGGGGCATTAGGCCAGAACGGAAAACGAGGAGGAGGGAGAAGGAAGGCCATTTTTGGGCAGGGGAGCCTTCCTTTTATAGGCAGGGGCTAGGGTTTGGGTTTTTATTCCGATTTTGGACCTTCGGATCTCAATCCAACGACTCCGATCGGAGGGGGTTAGGGTAGGCCTAGTGGGTTGTGTAGAGGTGTTTGGCCAAGAAGAGAGGGAAGTGGGCGGCCCGTGACAGAGTTTTTTTTGAACCGAAACGTCCGACGATTTACCGGCTATAGTGTCGCTATATGTTTAACGGTTCGGGTATCAAACAGACTCCGAATGCGATGAAATTTGGCAGGAGGTCTACCTACAATATATTAATACCGCATGCCAACTTTCAACCCATTCCAAGAAAAATTTATATGCACTTTTAAAAACAATATTTTGCAATGCCGCGGGCGCGTGCGTGTGTGGTTGGTCTCGAAACAGTCACGACTAAAATAGAGAAAACTGGCAACTACGAATGGATGCATGTTTTGAAAAAAAATGACGACAACGAAGTGCCGATGCTATGCAGATGATGCGAATGATGCAATGATGAATGAGACAACCAAATAAATCACACGACGATAAGGAATAAAACGGGAATCTTCTGGAGCGTCGGTCTTGGGCTGTTTCAACTCTCCTCCACTAACAAGAGATCTCGACCCGAGATCTTATAATGAAAAGGGGAAGAGTAAGACGAAAGGAAGAGGTAAAACTTAGTTGCTTCTTTGGCAAATTAGTGAAACCAACGAAACTTGACGGTTGCAAAGAAATGAAGAATGGCACGAGGAAGAGAATTCAAAAGAAATTTGGGAAACACTTCGGTAGAAAAGAGAAGCAAAACTTGATAAGATGGAAAGAACTTGAAGAGAGGACACAACACCCCAGATAAATGGATAAGCAAGGAAAAGAACAAGTTCTTGGCAAAACGAGATGATGGTTCGAAGAGAGCAACATCACAATGCATCCGGAACAAAAGAATAGAAGGTAGATCTTTGGAAAAAAAGAACAGAGAAGAAAATGACAACTTCAACCACCATTGAATTGAATAGCATCGTTACAACGGAGGATTGAATGGAGTTGTTGGAAAATCAACAGCGAAAAGAATAAGCTTGTTGTGGGATGATGGAAAACATCTCAAAATTATGAGGTGACGACCGGTCACTAACGGAAAGAAAGCTTGCTTGGGAGCCACAAGATAAGCAAAACTTCTTTCACCAAAAGGATACTTTGAAAACACGGATCATGATAAACACCACAAATAGCAACAATCCTTAGGAAAGGTTTTAGTTGAAATCTAATCCAAGATAACTCGAAGGAAGAAAATGATGGGTTTAAATATCTCATTCTTGACAAATTCTCTTCGAGACTCCTCATAAATCAAGAATGCTATAACAGCATCTCAAAAGATAAGGGAGAATGAATTGGACTTTGAAATGCAAGATAAAGAATACTTGAGCTCCTCCAACAAGAATCTTGAAGAATACTTCGAGAATGAATTAAATTCTTGACGAACCACCATGAAGAACCTCCGTATACAAAAGAATGATAAGAAGAAATGAAGGTTGAAAACAATAAAATTATGTTCTTGGAAAGATTTAGACGGAACGTCGCGAAGAGATACTTGATAAAACTTGGAACTCCGGAATAGAAAATATGAGAAACTTAGAATCAAGAATTTGATATCATTAACAACTCCGGAAAAGGATTGAAAACGCCTTGATGAAAAAAGAATAAGAATTATGTTATGCTTATCCCTCATCAAATTAAATTGATGACAAGCAACAGATTGGCATACTACTTATTCTTCTTGAAAAGATTGGAGAGAAAGCTCAGACTTGAAGAATTCTTGAACGAAAACACCGGAATACTTGAGATACGAACGAAGAGACAAAAATTGAGAAATTTTTGAGAATGAAAGCTAAAAGCTGAGAAGAAAGAAATCTTCTGAAATGATGGACTTCGGAGGATCGAGGAATAAAAACAACTCTAAAATGCTCCGGATAGATATGGAAGGAATTCTCATGATCGAAAACAATTTAAGAGGATCACAACAAACTGAGAAGAAGAATCTTCTTAAGAACGGACAAAGATTTAAGAGAAACTCTCCTTCGGTCTTGCAGATTGAGAAAGATGACAGGAACGCCGCCAAAATTGTTGAGACACTCCAGAAGAATAAAGAAAGAAAATTTTGAGCCAACAATAATGATAATTCAAAAACGATCTTGGAGACGTAATATGAATGATGGAATTCATTCTTACGTCACATTTGAAAGGACTTGAGGAGATCTCCCAAAAAGATTAGAAGGCCCAGGTGAGATCCTGGGAAAAACCTGTTGGTTATGGTCCCACTCAATGGAAAACACCGTTGGAACGATTGCTTAGAAGGAGAGATTGCATCGGTACAAATAAAAACTTGCTGAGGTGAGAACCCCAAAATAATTTAAGAGGATTTTGAATAGAAACAGAAATCTTGTGAGAAATCTAAGAACTCCGGATAAGAATGGAGAGAGGCTTGGCTAAAAATTCCAATATGGGAATGCATTTAGCGAATGAAAAGGATATGATGAATACCAAACTCTTGAATTGACTCCACCGGAGAAAAAAACAAGAACGAAGCATTATGAACTTAGCACTTAAGTATCTTCACAGTGAATCACCGGATACAAAACGGAAGAAAATATAGTGGAAGCATCACATGAATAGAAATGGCACTTGGATGCGAACTTAATCACTAAAGAAAAAGGGCGGGAGGGTTGGAAAAACAAAGACAACTTGGGACGGATGAAACAAACTCCGGAAATAAAATAGGAGGATTGATCTTGCAAATATTGGAGAGAATTGAATTATCTTGAAGAGAAGCATTCCCGATGGAAAGACTTGACATGACAATTGATTGAGCAAAAGGATTAGCAATCCCATAGATATATGAGAACACCGCTTAGGAAAGATATGAAATCAACACTTGACATCGAAGCAACTCGAATTACCATACTGCAACAGAACAAATGATGGGGCTTGCAAATTAAGCCGGAAACAAATACATACCCCATTATGCATTTGTTGGAAGGACAATCCTAGGTAACTACTTGAATTCCCACCTGAGAACTTCTGAACTTTCTTAGTTATGTGATTTGGGTTGCGGACCCAGGAATGTACCCAAGGTAATCAGCTACAACTGGACCCGCAACCTTCCACAACATAATCCGAGAAACTCCGCAAACTCGTCTACCTCAAACCGTCATAATCACAACTATACTAATTATGGCAGTATATTTGGACGCTCTCCCCAGTACTGGGTGACGCCAAACTCCTCTCGCCACAAATAGTATTGAAGCAATTTCGAAAATCCTCGTCCTGAGATACTAAGAAAATTGAACGATAACGATGTGTCAAGAATCCCCTGGAGCTCTACTCCCCGAAAACAGGAGGCACCAAGTACATAGTTCCGTCACATCGACATCATAGAGGTTCCAAAATACCCTCTTGATCCTAAAAATTTGAGTGAGAAGAGGGGTAGAATTAAAATTCCTATGTCACTATTCCTCACCAAAGCAGAGAAGAGAAGTAATAAGAATTCCTACTCTCTGATATATAACTAGACTCAAAATAGTTTTTCACTAGACTCGACTCGGCCAAGTTCGATCAATCAAGGGGGCTCCTAGGTCGATACTGCTCTGATACCAACTTGTAACACCCAAGACGCGGTCCTATCCTTATTTTGGCTCGAGGGCCTTGATAGGGATAGAAGTGCATCTTGTCGTTTCGTAAGAATGGATATCGTTACAAGCTTACACCCGCCACATGCTAAATTGTAACGATACATTCTTCCGACCACCTCAAATAAAGAGGCTTACACTCGCCACAAGCTAAATCATGACCACCTCAAATACAACAATACATTCAATCACCATAAAGAAGAGCAGAGTCCGTCTACGGACGAAATCAAACGATAAAAGCGACAACCATCCTTGCTAATCCCAGGATGCCGGCCTGGAACCCATCCTCTGATTGATGATGATGAAGAAGAAGAACTCCAAATCAAACAAGCATCGCTCTCACGTCATAACATTGCATTACCTATACCTGCAACTATTGTTTTAATAATCTGTGAGCCACAGGGACTCAGCAATCTCATTTCGAAGGGTATCAAGACCGGCAAAGCTTAATGGGTGAGGTATGGTTAAGTGGCGAGGCTACAACAAGCACTAAGAATTTATTTGAGTGGCTAACTTCTGAGTAAAGAATAAGAAGAGTGGTCTACGCATAACGGACATGAACTATTAATGTTTAAGAAGTGATACTAAACACCTACTTACTAGTCAAACATAACCCCACCGTGTTCGTTCTTGGTTCAAACCTGACAAGAAGGGACAGACGGTTACGCACAGGGTTGCTGTGTTTTAATTGAGTTTGCTTCAAGTTTTATATTACCAGATATTATAAAATTTCCACATTGCCACATAACCGCGGGCACAGCTCTCAGAAAGATTTAACCCTGCAGGGGTTCTCCAACTCATCCATCACAAACTAGCCACAAGTTGTGGTGCAAAAGCTCAATCGCGGGATAGCCCATAGTATCCTCGGAATCCCGTGCACAAGACTTTCATCAAAGGTAAACCAAATCCAGCAAGGCCTCCTGGTGAGCCAGATCCACATCTAGAGTCGCGTGCTCTCTATCTACGGGCGTCATCCGTCTATGCAAAGTGGGCGCGGTAGCTGTCGTGGTTTTGTCACGGCAGATGTCCTCGTGCAAGGAGTTAGGTGTGAGGCCATCGCCGCTAGATGGCGACTCAAAGGGGTTAAACAGGAACGGGAGGCAAGTTTACCCAGGTTCGGCCCCTACGATGGAGGTAATAGCCTATGTCCTACTTTGTGTCTATATTGATGATGATCTCGATTACAAGGGCACGAAATCGCTTACCTAGCTTTAGAGGGTGTGTAGCCTGTCCCTTACGGCCCTAGGGGCTCGCCTTTATATACAGGTTGAGACCCTAGGGTTTACAACAGAGTCTGAGTCATATTACAACTCGTAACCTATCATGTCTCTAACACACCTTGCCTCTCAAGCAAGGAATCTTCTGGCTTCTTCCGCCCTATGGGCCGTGAGTCGCCGTCTCCACACGCTTGGGCCGCCGGGCGGCCTACTTAGTAACCGCCTTGCTCGCTTTATCTTCATGACACGGCCCATCTTGAACATAATTCCAAAGCCACCAATTCATTGACCTGACCCAATAGGATGGGTTATACCATGGGGTTATATCCCCGGCATTAGGCCCCAGATTGATTTGAATTTATTCATGTCAATTTTCTCTAACTTCTCTTGGCGGCTTATCATTTGCTTGCATCTGTGTTCTTCATGGATCTTGAAGTGCCGGCTCGCAACATTTCTAGACTTGTTAGTTTTCCAGCGCCCGTCTGTCAGTGACGTCTGATGACCCACAAGTATAGGGGGTCAATCGTAGTCCTTTCGATAAGTAAGAGTGTCGAACCCAATGAGGAGCAGAAGGAAATGACATGCGGTTTTCAGCAAGGTAATTTCTGCAAGCACTGAAATTGTAGGTAACAAATAGTTTGATAGCAAGATAATTGGTAACGAGCAACTAACGATAACGGTAAATAAGGTGCAGCAAGGTAGCCCAATCCTTTTGAGGCAAAGGATAGGCCAAAACAATCTCTAGTAATAGGCAAAGTGTTATTGAGGTTACACAGGAATTTCATCTAGTCACTTTTATCATGTTGATTTGATTCATGTTCGCTACTTTGATAATTTGATATGTGGGTGGACTGGTGCTGGGGTGCTGTTCTTACTTGAACAACCTCCCACTTATGATTAACCCCCTCTCAAGCATCCGCAACTACGAGAAAAGTATTATGATAAAATCTAACCATAGCATTAAACGTTTGGATCCAAATCAGCCACTTACAAAGTAGCGCATAAACTAGGGTTGCTTCTGTCACTCTAGCAACCCATCATCTAATAACTACTCCACAATACATTCCCTTAGACCCATGAATGGTGAAGTGTCATGTAGTCGACGTTCACATGACACCACTAAGGGAATCACAACATACATATCATCAAAATATCGAACACATAGCAAATTCACATGATTACTTGCAACATGACTTCTCCCGTGACCTCAAGAACAAAGGTAACTACTGACAAATAATAATCATGCTCAAGATCAAAGGGGTATTGAATAGCATAATGGATCTAAACATATAATCTTCCACCAAATAAACCATATAGTAATCAACTACGCAAGGTAATCAACACTACTAGTCACCCACAGGTACCAATCTGAGGTTCCGGTACCAAGATAGAACACAAGAGATGAACTAGGGTTTGATAGGAGATGGTGTTGTTGAAGATGTTGATGAAGATTGGCCTCCCAAAGATGAGAGGGGTGTTGGTGATGACGATGGCTTCAATTTCCCCTCCGGGAGGGAAGTTCCCCTGGCGGAATCGCTCAGCCGGAGGGCAAAAGTGCTCCTGCCCAAGTTCCGCCTCGAGGCGGTGGCGCTCCATCCCAAAAGTCCTCCCCTTATTTTTTTCTAGGTCAAATGTGACTATATACCAGAAGATGGGCACCAGAGGTGGGCCGAGGAGGCCGCAACCCATCAGGGCGCGCCAGGGGGGCCTGGCGCGCCCTGGTGGGTTGTGACCACCAGGTTTGCCCCCTCCGATAGTTTTCTGCTCCAGTATTTTTTATTTAATCCAAAAATAATCTCCGAAAAATTTCAGCTTCATTGGAGTTGTGCAAAATAGGTATCTCTGATGTGCTTTTTTGAGGTCCAGAATTCCAGCTGCCGGTATTCTCCCTCTTTGTGTAAACCTTGCATATTATGAGAGAAAAGGCATTAGAATCACTCCTTAAAGCATTATTATTTGACAAAACATAATAAATAACCGTAGAAAATCATGATGCAAAATGGACGTATCAACTCCCCCAAGCTTACACCTCGCATGTCCTCAAGCGAAAGCCGATACTGAAAAGCATGTCCACATGGTTTGAGAGAGAGGTGTCGATAAAAACAAAATACGAACATAGAAGCATCATGCTTATTAATATAATAGCAACAAACTCTATCATAAAATTTATTCAATACATTTTTATCATGTAACTTCTCATGAACAAGTAACAATTCATCACAACATAGAAGTATGAAACATAAACCTTATTGACAACCAACAAACTATGTTCTCAATCAACTTTGCAACTACAATTCATCATATTTTCAGGAAGGGTCTCATGTCAGAGCCTTTTGGCAAGTCCACATACTCAACCATCATTTAGTCTTCTATGATTGCTAACACTCACGGCATACCCATGAACAAAAAGTTTCAACCAGACACATAGGAAGATAGGGGCTTATAGTTTCGCCTCCCAATGTATTCACCTCAAGGGTGATGTCAACAATAATAACTCATGCCCACTCATATCCAACTGGATATATTTGCCTAGATCTTTCCTCACCACATGATGCTTGCAAAAAGAAAAAGTAAAAAGGAATAGGGAAGAATACTTTGACTCATGCAAAACAGTAAATACATAAAAGTAAAAGATAGTCCCTTCGCAGAGGGAAGCAGAGGTTGTCATGCACTTATTGGTTTGTATGCCCAATCCCTTAATGTAAAAGAACGTCACGCTATATATCCCCCTATGATAGCAACCTTTATTATGCAGTCCGTCGCTTTTATTACTTTGCCATCATAAGTTCGTATAGCGTTCAATTTTCTCTTACACTAATTGATCAAAACACTTTTAGAAGCAATTTTTATTGCCTTATTGCACCGATGACAACTTACTTGAAGGATCTTTCTCGATCCATAGGTAGGTATGGTGGACACTCAAAGAATGAATTTGGGTTTGGGTTTTTGGATGCACAAGTAGTATCTCTACTTAGTGCGGAATTTTGGGCTAGCAAAGATATTAAGCAAGCACCACATGTTGAAGGATCTATGACAATATAACTTCTATGTGGATAATAACAAACATAAATCATTACGTTGTCTTCCTCGCCCAACGTCAACAATTTTGACATATAATATTTGATGGGGGCTCACAATCACAGAAGATGTCCAAGATAGTGTATTTGCATGTGAATCTTCTCTTCCATTATTAATTCTTTCATGAATTGCATCATTGATCAATGTTATGTTTGTCAATTTCCAACAAATTTTAATACTTATACTTTTCCTTATGTGATGTCATTACTCACCATAAGATTAGCATATGATTCTTTTCATATGTTTCTTTTTCCTTTATTTTGATTGCAACAAGAAAGTAGAGAGGCAAAAACTCAAACTAAACTTTATTATATAACTCTCACTCGATTACATAGATAGATTGGCCACGAAACTAACACACGAAAATAGATCATGCTAAACTTTTATTCAACTAAAGCAAAGGGAAACTAAAGATCGAACTAAGATAGGTAAAGGTGAATAAAAGTGGTGGTGATACGATACCGGGGCACCTCCCCCAAGCTTGGCTCAAGCCAAGGGGAGTGCCTTTACCCGTGTGCTCAAGTCTCCTTTGGTGCTGGTGATGAAGAAGGTGGTGGTGATGAAGAAGTAGGATTGTCCTCCAGCTTCTAGGGCAAGGGATCCCCATCAAAAGTTGACGCAAGAGTCCCCTGAGTCCTGCAACTGGCAGCTAAACTCATAACTTTAAATCTTGCTTCATATTCGAAGACTTGGTTTTGAAGATCATAAACTTGGCTCTACAGAAAATTAATTTGCTCGTTGAGGATGGCGATGATGTCCTTCACAGACCGGCCATCCACCATCTGATCACGGGTGAATTCCGTGATCATGGAGTGATCGGCACTAAGTCCACGCTCCACCATGTTCTGACACTTGAAGATTTCCTGTTACACCGCCTCGAGCCTAGCCTCCACGCTTCCGGTCTTCTTGGGTCCCTGAACATCGTGGATGTGGAGCACCCCCTCATGCATCTCAATGGCTTGAGGGTGCTTCATCACCTCCGACAAGTACGGGTTGATGACCTTCTCGAATAACTTGTCCTTGGAGGAGCTTGGTGGAGCCATGGAGATCTAGATCTGAGAAGAAAACAGCAAGAAACAAGATCAGAGGATTTTTTTGTGATGCGATCGTCAAAACAGTCGGGGGTATATATAGAGAATTTTTATTCTTGGAAAACAAGCATATGGAAGGAAAACGGAGTCGGGAAGGTGTCCGAGGTGGGCACAACCCACCAGGGCACGCCCAGGGGTGCCTGGCGCGCCCTGGTGTATCGTGCTCACCTCGATCACCTTCCGGTTTATTTCTTTATTTCCAAAATTTTCGAATATTCCAAAACTGACAAAAAATATTTTTGCGGATTTTTCGGGGTTCGTTTACTTACCGTATCACGTACCTCCTATCTTTTCAGAATTCTGGAGTGTTCCGGAAGGTTTCTTTTATGTGTTCCTCCGGTGTCATGGTTTGGATAACATTGCTTTCAACGTTAATAGGTGTACCTGAGATGTAATGCTTAATTCTTTGTCCATTGACCCCCTTCGGGTTAGTACCTTCGCCATTATTAATCTTGGTAGCTCCAGAACGATAAACCTCTTCGATAATATATGGTCCTTCCCATTTGGAGAGAAGCTTACCTGCAAAAAATCTTAAACGAGAGTTTAACAAAAGAACATAGTCTCCTATTTTGAATTCCCACTTTTGGATTCTTTTGTCATGCCATCTTTTTACTTTTTCTTTGAATAGTTTGGCATTTTCCTAGGCTTGGGTTCTCCATTCATCTAGTGAGATAATATCAAATAGCCTCTTCTCACCGGCAAGTTTGAAATCATAGTTAATTTCTTTAATTGCCCAAAATGCCTTATGTTCTAATTCTAGAGGCAAATGACAAGCTTTTCGATACACCATTTTGTATGGAGACATACCCATAGGATTTTTATAAGCTGTTCTATAGGCCCAAAGTGCATCATCTAATTCCTTAGACCAATTCTTACGAGACCTATTGACAGTTTTTTGTAATATTAATTTTATTTCTCTATTGCTAAGTTCTACTTGACCACTAGATTGAGGATGATAGGGTGATGCAATTCTATGGTTAACATCATATTTAGCAAGCATCTTACGGAAAGCACCATGAATAAGGGTGACCACTATCAGTCATTAAATATCTAGGGACTCCAAACCTCGGGAAGATAACCTCTTTAAGCATTTTAATGGAGGTGTGGTGATCAGTACTACTAGTTGGAATAGCTTCTACCCACTTAGTGACATAATCAACAGCAACCAAAATATGAGTGTACCCGTTAGAGGAAGGAAAAGGCCCCATATAATCAAAACCCCAAACATCAAATGGTTCGACAACAAGTGAATAATTCATAGGCATTTCATGACGCTTACCGATATTACCAATTCTTTGACATTCGTCACAAGATAAGACAAACTTACTGGCATCCTTGAAGAGAGTAGGCCAATAAAAACCAGATTGCAATACCTTATGAGCAGTTCTATCTCCCGCATGATGTCCTCCATAAGCTTCAGAATGACATTTCCATAGGATTTGTTCCTGTTCATGCTCGGGTACACAACGTCTAATAATACCATCTACTCCTTCTTATAAAGATGTGGGTCATCCCAAAAGTAATGTCTCAAGTCACAAATTTTTTTTCTCTTTTGTTGGTATGTGAAGCTAGGTGGTATATATTTAGCGACAATGTAGTTAGCAAAATCAGCATACCAAGGGGTGTTTTGTGAAACACTTATTGCAGCTAACTGTTCGTCAGGGAAACTATCATCAATAGGTAGTCATCAAGAATATTTTCTAACCTAGACAAGTTATCAGCTACGGGGTTCTCAGCTCCCTTCCTATCAACGATGTGTAAGTCAAATTCTTGAAGCAAGAGAACCCACCTAATGAGTCTAGGTTTAGCATCTTTCTTTTCCATAAGATATTTTATAGCAGCATGGTCGGTGTGAACAATAACTTTTGAGTCAACAATATAGGATCTAAATTTATCACAGGCAAACACAACTGCTAAGAATTCTTTTTCAGTAGTAGCATAATTTCGTTGAGCACTGTCTAGAGTTTTACTAGCATAATGGATAACATTCAATTTCTTATCAACTCTTTGTCCTAGAACAGCACCAACAGCATAATCACTAGCATCACACATAATTTCAAAAGGCAAGTTCCAATCAGGTGGTTGAATGATAGGTGCAGAGGTTAAGGCTTTCTTGAGTGTTTCAAAGGCTTCCACACAATCATCATCAAAAACAAAAGGAATATCCTTTTGCAAAAGATTAGTAAGAGGCCTAGAAATTTAAGAGAAGTCTTTATAGAACCTCCTATAAAAACCAGCATGACCAAGGAAACTTCGAATACCTTTAATATCTTTAGTACATGGCATTTTCTCAATTGCATCTACTTTAGCTTTATCCACCTCAATACCTCGTTCATATATTTTATGCCCCAAGACAATGCCTTCATTAACCATAAAGTTGCACTTCTCCCAATTCGAGACGAGATTAGTTTGTTCACATCTCTGCAAAACTCGATCAAGGTTGCTTAAGCAATCATCAAAAGAAGTTCCGTAAACGGAAAAATCATCCATGAAAACCTCTACAATCTTTTCACAAAAATCAGAGAATATAGCTGTCATACATCTTTGAAAGATAGAAGGTGCATTGCATAAACCAAAAGGCATATGTCTATAAGCATATGTTCCAAAAGGGCAAGTAAAGGTGGTTTTATCTTGATCGGATTGTGACACAGGTATTTGAGAGAAACTAGAATATCCATCTAGGAAACAAAAGTGTGTGTGCTTAGATAATCTTTCTAGCATTTGATGAATGAAGGGCAAAGGGTAATGATCTTTTCTAGTAGCTTTATTTAAGTTTCTAAAATCAATTGCCATTCTATAGCCAGTAACAATTCTTTGTGGAATGAGTTCATTTTTATCATTAAGAACAACGGTAATACCTCCTTTCTTAGGGACACAATGAACGGGGCTTACCCATATACTATGAGCAATGGGATAGATTATACCTGCTTCCAGAAGCTTTAATATTTTAGTTCTTACCACTTCTTTCATCTTAGGATTCAACCGTCGTTGGTGATCAACAACGGGTTTAGCATCAGGTTCCATATTAATCTTATGCTGACATAGAGTGGGACTAATGCCCTTAAGATCATCAAGAGTATATCCAATAGCAGCCCGGTGCTTCCTTAGAACTTTTAATAATCTTTCTTCTTCATGTTCTGAAAGGTTAGCACTAATAATCACAGGATATATCTTTTTCTCGTCAAGATAAGCATACTTCAAAGTGTTAGGCAATTGCTTTAATTCAAACACAGGATCACCTTTAGGTAGAGGAGGACCTCCAAGAGTTTCAATAGGGAAATTTTGTTTCAGAAGAGGTTGTTGTTCAAAGAAAATTTGATCTATTTCGTTTCTTTCACGCAAGTGCATATCATTTTCATGGTCAAGCAAATATTGTTCTAATGGATCGGTGGGAGGCACAGCAATAGAAGCAAGACCAATTATTTCATCCTTACTAGATAACGCTTTATCACGAGGTTGTCTGCTAAACTTGTAAAAATTAAAATCATGAGACACACTACCAAAACTGACACCGACAGTTTGTTTTTCACAATCTATCTTACCATTGACGGTGCTCAAGAAAGGTCTACCAAAGATAATGGGACAAAAGTCGTCTTGTGGGCAACCAAGGACTAGAAAATCAGTAGGGTATTTCACTTTCACACACAAGACTTCAACATCTCTAACAATCCCATGTGGTGTGATAGTGTCTCTATTAGCAAGTTTAATAGTAACATCAATGTCTTCTATTTCAGCAGGTGTTATTTCATCCATAATTTCTTGGTATAAGGAAAAAGGGATAGCACTCACACTAGCACCCAAATCACATAAACCATGATAGCAATGATCTCCTATTTTGAATGAGACAACAAGCATGCCTTCTATGGGTCTATGTTTATCTTTTTCATCGGGTTTAGCAATTCTAGCAGCTTCATCACAGAAGTAGATAACATGCCCATCATTATTTTCTACGAAGAGATCTTTAACCATAACAACACTAGGTTCTACTTTAATTTGCTCAGAGGGCTTAGATGCTCTTATATTACTCTTACGAACCACAGTTGATACCTTAGCATGTTCCTTTATCCTAACAGGGAAAGGTGGTTTTTCAATATAAGCGGTAGGCACAACTGGATCAACATTGTAAAAGATGGTTTGTTCTTTAGCTATGACCGGTTCTTTAATTTCTTCTTTAATAGGGGGATGATATTTAATCCACTTCTCCTTAGTGAGGTCAACATGAGTAGCAAATGTTTCGTAGAAAGAGGCTACTATCTCAGAGTCAAGTCCATATTTAGTGCTAAACTTGTGAAAAGTATCGGTATTCATAAAAGATTTAACACAATCAAACTCAAGCTTTATACCTGACTCATTACCTTCGTCGAGTTCCCAATCTTCAGAGTTGCGTTTAATTCTTTCTAAGAGATCCCACTTGAATTCAATAGTCTTCTTCATATAAGAACTAGCACAAGAAGTATCGAGCATGGATTGATCATTATGAGAAAGCCGAGCATAAAAATTCTGAATGATAACTTCTCTCGGAATGTCATGATTGGGGCATGAATATAACATTGACTTAAGCCTCCCCCAAGCTAGAGCGATGCTTTCTCCTTCACGAGGACAAAAATTATATATATAATTCCGATCACGACGAACTAGATGCATGGGATAAAACCTTTGGTGAAATTCCAATTGCAAACTATTCCAGATCCACGATCCAAGATCATCACATAGCCTATACCATGTCAATACTTTTCCCTTCAAAGATAAAGGGAAAACCTTCTTCTTAAATTCATCTCCGTGTAAACCTGCAAGCTTAAATAATCCACAAATTTCGTTCACATATAATAGGTGCATATCAGGATGTTCAGTTCCATCTCGTACATAAGGTTTAGCAAGCAGTTGTTCCACCATACCCGAAGGAAATTTATAACCAATATTTTCAGTTGGTGCAGTAGGTTGAGGGGCAAATAATTGTGGTTCCGGTCGAGGTGAAGATACCCCGAACAAACCCCTCAAAGGATTGTTTTCCATAGTAGAAAGTAGCAATAAATTTCAGCACATAGTATAAGTTTTTCCTTACCGATTTCCACTTACCAAGAGCACTTCACTCCCCGGCAACGGCGCCAGAAAAGAGTCTTGATGACCCACAAGTATGGGGGGTCAATCGTAGTCCTTTCGATAAATAAGAGTGTCGAACCCAACGAGGAGCAGAAGGAAATGACAAGCGGTTTTCAGCAAGGTAATTTCTACAAGCACTGGAATTGTAGGTAATAGATAGTTTGATAGCAAGATAATTGGTAACGAGCAAGTAACGGTAACGGTAAATAAGGTGCAGCAAGGTAGCCCAATCCTTTTGAGGCAAAGGACAGGCCAAAACAATCTCTAGTAATAGGCAAAGTGTTCTTGAGGTTACACGAGAATTTCATCTAGTCACTTTTATCATGTTGGTTTGATTCGTGTTCGCTACTTTGATAGATTGATATGTGGGTGGACCGGTGCATGGGTGCTGTTCGTACTTGAACAACCTCCCACTTATGATTAACCCACTCGCAAGCATCTGCAACTATGAGAAAATTACTAAGATAAAATCTAACCATAGCATTAAACGTTTGGATCCAAATCAGCCCCTTACGAAGTAGCGCATAAACTAGGGTTTAAGCTTCTGTCACTCTAGCAACCCATGATCTAATAACTACTCCACAATGCATTCCTTAGGCCCATGAATGGTGAAGTGTCATGTAGTCGATATTCACATGACACCACTAAGGGCATCACAACATACATATCATCAAAATATCGAACACATATCAAATTCACATGATTACTTGGAACATGACTTCTCCCGTGACCTCAAGAACAAAGGTAACTACTCACAAATAATAATCATGCTCAAGATCAGAGGGGTATTGAATAGCATAATGGATCTGAACATATAATCTTCCACCAAATAAACCATATAGTAATCAACTACGCAAGGTAATCAACACTACTAGTCACCCACAGGTACCAATCTGAGGTTCCGGTACCAAGATTGAACACAAGAGATGAACTAGGGTTTGAGAGGAGATGGTGTTGTTGAAGATGTTGATGAAGATTGGCCTCCCAAAGATGAGAGGGGTGTTGGTGATGACGATGGCTTCGATTTCCCCCTCCGGGAGGGAAGTTCCCCCAGAGGAATCGCTCCGCCGGAGGGCAAAAGTGCTCCTGCCCAAGTTCCGCCTCGAGGCGGTGGCGCTTCATCTTGAAAGTCCTCCCCTTATTTTTTCTAGGTCAAATGTGACTATATACCAGAAGATGGGCACCGGAGGTGGGCCGAGGAGGCCACAACCCATCAGGGCGCGCCCTGGTATCTCTGATGCCCACCAGGTTTGCCCCCTCCGGTAGTTTTCTACTCCAGTATTTTTTATTTTATCCAAAAATAATCTCCATAAAATTTCAGCTTCATTGGAGTTGTGCAGAATAGGTATCTCTGATGTGCTTTTTTCAGGTCCAGAATTCCAGCTGCCGGTATTCTCCCTCTTTGTGTAAACCTTGCATATTATGAGAGAAAAGGCATTATAATCATTCCTTAAAGCATTATTATTTGACAAAACATAATAAATAACAGTAGGAAATCATGATGCAAAATGGACGTATCAACGTCATCCTCGCTGGTCGTTGCCCTTTGGAGTTATCATAACGAATCTTTTGAAAACTGCGCCAAATCCAGGCCGATGCGAAAATCGAGGCGCACCCCTAGCCACAAATTTACTGCAGCTGTTTCGTTTTCCACAGTGCCGTTTCATTTTCCCCCTTATAAATAAGTCCGCTGGGCCCCTGTAACAATCTTCCCTTCTTCTTCTTCCTCTTGCCCTTTCTTGGACCGAACACCACCGGAGCTTCGGAGGCTTCATCGGGGTCTCCAGCCACGTCATCAACGTCTCCAAATATTCTTGCAATCGCCGGAGCGAGCACGGCCATCTCCATTTTTGTTTCAACAAGATCTGGTACGAACCCCTCTCATTAGGGTTTGATTCATCCAGTGTTCATACCAGGTCCGTCATGTTCGTTCAAGATGTAGCTTGTAAATCCATACGCTTGGTACTTCTTAATGATGTAAAACTCTAGTCTGGTCTTTGACCTATTTTCCTCGTAAGTAGATCTAAAAATAATCCATCGAGGGTATTCTTTGAATGCTATTGTTTCGGTCTTTCCGTCAGCCAAAACGCATATTTCATTGTTTTTCCTCATTTAGTTAGATCCATTCAAAAGAATGTCTTCATAGAAATATGTTTGTGAGCCAGTCCTCTCACTAAGTTTTGTGGAGATATGCCTTTGATCTTCCTTGATTTTGCCGGCTTAAAATAGCAAATCGTTATAGGTGACTTACGATACACACCGGCTCATTTTTCTTGTTGCTCTTGTAGTTGCTCCGTAACCCGCCATGGCTCCTAAGAACTCCAAAGTCTGTAACTGGGCCAAGACCAAAGAATCCAAGCTTACCTTAGATAACCTTGTGGGCCAAGGTTTCTTGCCGGCTCGAAAAGACATAGAGTGGTGGGCTCCCAAAGAAGAGCCGTATCCACAGCCATGGCAAGCAGAAGTTGTTGTTTTTACTGATCATCTATGTAGACGTTTCCGACCCCCCGGCTCAAAGTTTTTCAGAGATCTTTTGCACTTCTTCATACTCAGGCCTCAAGATATCGGTCCGAATTCCATGACCAATATTTGTCAATTCCAAGTGCTATGCGAGGTATATCTCCAGGTTGAGCCGTATGTGACCCTTTTTAGGGATATTTTTTATCTCAGCCGTCAGACTGAGGTGAAGAATGGTGTTGCCTGTGAACTTGGCGGAGTTTCCATTCAAAAGAGAAAGAACATCGTCTTTCCTGATTCGAATATGGCGAGTCATCCGAAAGGATGGAACAAGACCTGGTTCTATTGCAAAAATACTGCACCCAAGGGAGAAAATCCCCTGCTAGGTGTCAGACTAGAAAGGATCACCAGCAATGTGGTATTTTTGGGTTGGCCAACAGATGAAGAGAGGGCTCCATTAGAACCCCTTCATACAAAATTGGGAGCTCTGACCGCGCATGGCTTAACCGGGATTGATCTGATTTGTTGCTGGTTAAAGTGGCGAATCCAACCTGTCAGTGTAAGGGACGGCTTGATGTGTGATTACTCAGGTGCCTCATTTGATCCTCACCGCTTCTCTCGTGATGATCTGACTGATGATGTCCTTAACAAAGAAACAAAGAAGTTCTTTTCTGACTCAAGGGAACATTGCAGTGTTACCGGCTTGGGTCCGTTCTATCTGCTCAACCCGCCACCTTCGGTATTGATTATTTTTGCTGTCTTTTATCAATTTACTTTCACCCGTCGTTCCTTACCACATGCTTTATATGCTGCAGGAGAACTCTATTTTCTGGAAGGTCACCCCTCAAGCCCCCGTTCCTTCGTCGGGTAAAAAAGATGACCCGACCCCTCTATTGTCTTTGGGGGAGGAATACAAGGTAGAACTTGATTCTCTTGGCCACTTGTTTATTGAGCTTGCTGACGCGCCTTCTTGTCTGGATGACTCAGAATCTAGCCAAGCCGGCGAAATTGAGGTAACTCCAATCTCCTCCAGTTCTTCGGAAATGTTTGTTCCCAGAAAGCCAAGAAAAACCGTCCGGAAGGTTAAGTTGACACATCCAGATGCTCACTTGGCTCCCGATTTTCTTTTGAAGAAAGCACAATTTGCCGGCTCACGAAAACGCAAGACCCGAATTGGTTCCGGTGACTTAGACCCCGGTTTGTCTCGTGCACCGCCGGTTCGCAAACCACGTCTCGAGGTGCCTCATAGTCCAACCAATTCTCGACCTAGATCCGGTTTGTTTAAACGACCTCTTAGTCCTTCGAATTCACTTTATCAGGCTTCCCCTCCATCTTCGGGCGACTCAACTGCAACGCAGCTTCCCATTTTTAATGTCAACCGCGGGTAAGCTCCTGAACTTGCACTTCTGACTTATGTCACTTTAAACCTTGAGCTATATTTTCCTTAGCATAATACTTGATTGTTGCAATCATAGGGCCAAAGCTATCTTGTCGAAACAGGCTGGCGGGTCATCTTTTGGTACTGCAAAAGAAGACATTCCAGACCCCCCACTAGCAAAGTTTGCCACAACAATTAGCCTTTCTGTAGCCGACAATCAATGTTGAAGTGTTCAGACCAGATGAGCCAATATTTATGGACATGCCAACGGAGGATCAAGGCATGCCAGACGACCCATCTGCCCGTCCTTCAAGCCCGGCTCGTCCTTCAAGCCCGGCGACCCATGCGGATGACCCCATGCCACCAGCTGATGAAGATATTCCAGATGTCTTTATTTTTAAGGAAAGCTTTCAAACTCCAATTGTTTCCACCTCCTTGGCTAAAATTATGGCCAAAGATGAGCCAGTGGATTTGAACAAATTGATAGCCAAACTGGAGATTCCATAGTTGTCTGCACTTGGTACTGAAGATTTACACCAGCAATACTTGACACGGCTATGTGAGAGCCGGGAAATTGAAATCATCATGATAAATGCTATGAAGGAAAAGTATGAGGTAATATTCTTGTTTTACCACTATCATTATACTGTCATTAGCCTCCAAGGACCAGCTTATTATGGTAAGCTGGTTCCATAAAATAAATATGACCTATAGCTCGAGCCCCCAAGGACCGGGTCACGGTGATTATAGCGAACCAGTACTTTGTAATAGAGAGAAACATGACCCAGCCCCCAAGGGCCGGCTTATCTCATTGAGTAGCCCGGGTCTTCCTTTATAAGAAACCCAACAATATGAAAATTTTAAATCATGTAGCCCCCAAGGGCCGACTCATCTTCGTGAGATGATTCAGGTCTTTATTGGTATTCTAAAGAAAGTCGACCAGTAGCCCCCAAGGGTTAGCTCATCTCATTGAGATGAGTCGGGTCTTTGTTTAATAAGCTGGAAGAAATCGACCTGTAGCCCCCAAGGGCTGACTCATCTTCTTGAGATGAGTCGGGTCTTTCCATGCTAAGATTTTTAAGAAAAACTACCATGCATTAGCCCCCAAGTGTCAAGGATATTGCTTGCAATTTGCTTGGGACTTTTGATAATATATAAAAAAGAAGTAATCCGTCATAGGGTGGCTTGAAGCTATTGTAGAAATTATTGCTGATACTTCTTGTATGTCTGTCAGGAGTATGTAGGGGATGCTGAGGCGGTTGCTATGAAACTGCAGAAACGGCTCAAGGATGAGAGGAAACTGAAAGCTGATGCTGAGCTCATGGCGGCTCGTTTTGAGGATTCTGCACGGCAGGCTAATGAACGCCTCGAACAAGCCATAAAGTTGTTTGAGGCAGAAAAGGCCACCCTCTTAAAACGAGCTGAAAAGGCAGAAGGGAAACTTGGTCCGTTGAAGGAGAAATATGCCGCTCTTGTGAAATAGATAAACGAGATGTTGACGGCAATCTTGGTATGTATTCTGTCTCTTTTGTAAATATACTGGCTTCCGATTGCATGGCGGCTCATTGTCTCTCGTTTGCTTTATTTGCAGGACGAAAAGACCATAATCTTGTAGAGCTGCCTATTGTGAAATTGAAGGCCATCTTCACAGATGTAGAGCAATTGTTCACAGGATCTGTCTACTCCATTATGGCAGTAAAGAATTTAAAACACCCGCCCAGAAATATCAAGGACATGTTGAAGCAGCTCTCCACCGTGCCACAATGGGTCACCGAGACCCGAAAAGCGGCGGCTCGAGGAGGAGCAAATATGGCTCTTGCCCGAGTGAAAGAATATTTACCTGAACTGGATGTGGAGCTATTAAAAGGCGGCTTTCCTGAGTTCAAACTTGATGGCTCCACATTTACTCATTCAGACTACGCTACGTGCGTCACAGAGACTTGGCCGCTGGCAACTCTCATAGCTGAAGAGATTGACCTCTCGACGTACCATTCTGCGTTCTCCAATGATAATGAGCATATCAATGCGCCCAAAGATGAGTCGTCTGAGTTGGTGCCTCCCCGACGTAAGAGACCTTTTGCTCCTGATGTTGACGCATCATCTCTTGTTGAGGGAACATCCAATTTGAATCTTTGAACTCAATTCGAATGCAATAGAAGGACCAGCAGGTTGACGAGGATGATGAACCGGTGGATTCAGATCCAGAGGCGGCTGATGAGGAGGAGGCATGAAGGCAGCTCCAGAGATAAATGAGTCGCCAAACTAAGCTAGCCCCCAAGTGTTTGGGGGAAAACTTGAGTACTTTGTGGCTCCTATATGGGCCTGTAATAGGGGTTGTCTTCAAACTTCTTTGAAATGCTTGGTCGTGCCTCGTGCATGTGTGCACCTTTGTTGGTGCAGAACTCCAATCTTTCGAGCTATTTGCTGAGATAGGATTTATGCTTCTTTTTTGCTTATCATTGAATAGCTCTGTTGTTGTGCTCAATGAGTCGCTTGATTGAAACAGAAAGAATAATTCAAAAACAAGCCGGCAAAAGAACTTGACTGTCGAGCCCCAAGTCTTTGTTGAACCTTTCCACAATGATATTGAGAATAGGCGATTTAAACCTGGTCATAATAGGACCGCAGTTTGTTAACCCGGACGCTCATATATGAGCCGGTAATAGGGACAATGTTGTTCCTAAAAATTCATAATGTGATAATACATTTTTTATTTATATGAAGTACTGTTAAAAAGCCAGCTCAATGAGATTCGACAAAAAGGGACTGACTTTCGAGGCTCAAGTCTTGCTTCAATGAAGCGGGTATGATAACCCATGGTTTATCCTAGCTATCTATATGCCGTCTCTCACATGACTCAAGCCGGTGTTTTAACCTTGAGAAGTTCAGGGTCCATAAAGGATTGACTTGCAAGAGTACACAGGGTCACCTGATTGGAGTAGCATCAAGCATACAGGCAGGTTTAACCATATATTGTGGCGTTTTTGCCGGGTCAAGAGGGTGAGAAAGCTAAACTCAATGAGTTGGAAGCCCCGAGGTGACCTATGTTTCAAAGAATATAGACTCATTCTCACTTTGTAGGCTGAAACGACAGAGACCCCGAGTTTTGAGGATGTCGGCTTTATTATATTTGAACATAAAGAAGTATGTACATAATTTGCAAGGGGGATTACAAAAAAAGAGCCGGTGGCTTTTAAGTATAATAGGGCCGCAGGTGAGGAATGTTCTTGGGCCAGGTTGTCTAGTCTTCAGAGGTGTATGATCCTTGTCGTAAGTCCACCAAATAGTATGAACCGTTATTGAGGTTTTGGCTGATGACGAAAGGACCCTCCCAAGGTGGGGAAAGCTTGTGCATCCCCGCATGATCTTGAATCAGACGGACAACTAAGTCGCCTTCATGAAAAGTATGGCTTCGGTCTCTACGGCTATGATAGCGACATAGGTCTTGCTGATATATGGCAGATTTGGCTGTTGCTAAGTCACGTTCTTATTCCAAGGCATCCAGGGAGTCTTGAAGTGCCAGCTCATTGTCCACCTCAACATAGGCAATAACCTGAGGCGAGTCATGGCGAATATCGCTTGGTAAAACCGCCTCGGCTCCGTAAACCAAGAAGAAAGGTGTGTATCCAGTGTATCTATTTGGACTTGTATGAATACTCCAAAGTACTGCGGGGAGTTTTTCAACCCAACAACCCGGGGTATGCTCAAGGGGCACCATAAGCCGGGGTTTGATCCCTCTGAGGATCTCCTGATTAGCTCGTTCAGCTTGTCCATTGGACTGTGGATGTGCAACTGCTGCCAGGTCAAGCCGGATGTGCCTCGTTGACAAAACTGTTCCATGGCTCCCTTGGACAAATTGGTACCATTATCAGTGATAATGCTGTGGGGGTAGCCAAAACGAAATATCAACTTCATCACAAATTTGACTGCAGTCTCCTCATCACAATTACTGACTGGTTCTGCTTCAACCCACTTGGTGAATTTATCAACCACCACCAAGAGGTGGGTTTTCTTGTCAGAAGATGGCTTGAACGGGCCAACCATGTCAAGCCCCCAAACCGCAAATGGACAAGTAATTGGGATTATCCACAATTCCTGAGCCGGTACATGAGCCTGTCGACCAAACTTTTGGCAACCATCGCACTTGCGCACAATCTCTTCTGCATCTGCATGATCCGCTAGCCAATAAAACCCATGCCGAAAAGCTTTGGCCACAAAGGATCGTGAGCCGGCATGGTGTCCACAGTCGCCAGCATGGATTTCATTAAGGATCTCTTAGCCTTCTTCAGGGGAAACACAGCATTGGAACACGCCAGTGCTGCTTCGCCGATGTAACTCGCCATTGACAATAGTCATTGATTTGGACCGCTGAATTATCTGTCGAGCGATGATTTCCTCAGCTGGGAGCTCGCCTCGAGTTAGATAAGCCATATATGGAATAGTCCAGTCAGGAGTAGCATGGAGAGCCACCACCAAGTGTGCCTCCGGGTCAGGAATAGCTATGTCCACCTCAGATGGCAACTTGACCGAAGGATTATGAAGGACATCTAAAAAGACATTGGGGAGAACCGGCTTCCTCTGTGAGCTGAGTCGTGACAGGGCGTCGACCGCCTCGTTATGCTGGCGATCTATATGATCGACTTGATAGCCTTGAAAATGACCCGCCACATCAGAGACCGCCCGTTGGTAAGCCGCCATCAGGGGTCCTTAGAATCCCAAGTCCCTGAAACTTGCTGAGCCACCAAATCTGAGTCGCCCAAACACCTGACCCGGCTCAGATTCATATCCTTAGCTATTCTGAGTCCGTGTAGGAGGGCCTCGTATTCAGCTACATTGTTAGTACAAGGGAACATGAGCCGTAGAACATAACAAAATTTATCACCTCGTGGAGAAGACAATATAACTCCAGCCCCCAAGCCCTCCAACATTCTAGATCCATCAAAGTGTATAGTCTAGTACGTGCTATCTGGCCTATCTTCTGGAATCTGTGATTCTGTCCAATCATTGATGAAATCTACCGGCGCTTGGGACTTGATGGCGGTTCGGGGCACATACTTTAGATGGTGATCACCAAGTTCAATAGCCCACTTAGCAATCCGTCCAGTGGCCTCCCGGTTTTGTATAATATCACCAAGGGGTGCCAAACTGACCACAGTGATTGGATGCTCCTGGAAATAGTGCTTCAGCTTCTGGCTTGCCATAAAAATGTGGAACACCAACTTTTACCAATGCGGGTACCGCTTCTTGGACAAAGTTAAAACTACACTGACGAAGTAAACTAGTCGCTGAACCGGATATTCCTTCCCTTCCTCTTTCCGCTGAACAACAACTGCCACACTCACCACTTTGGAATTGGTAGCAATGTACAGGAGCATTGGCTCTTTGTCAGCAGGGGCGGCTAAGATGGGCGGGTTAACAAGATGTTGCTTGAGCGCTTCAAAAACTTCATTAGCGGCGTCAGTCCACTTAAAGTCGCCTGTCTTCTTCAGCAATTGATAAAAAGGAATATCTTTTTCTCCCAGGTGGCTTATGAACCGACTTAAAGCTGAGATGCGACCCGCCAGGCATTGAACCTGGTTTATATTTGCCGGCTTAGCCAGCGAAGTCACCGCCTTGATTTTGTCCGGGTTAGCTTCGATGCCTCTCTCGAAAACTAGAAACCCCAATAGCTTGCCTATAGGAACACCAAAAACGCACTTGGCCAGGTTAGGTTTCATCTGGTACACTCGAAGGTTATCAAATGTTTCTTTGATATCATCCAAGAGTGTTTCCTTCTTCTGAGATTTCACCATGATGTCAATGACATAAGCATGTACATTGCGCCCAATCTATGGTTGAAGGCAATTCTGGACGCAGTGTTGGTAAGTCGCCGCTGCACTCTTAAGCCCAAAGGGCATAGTGACATAGCAGAAGGCACCAAAAGTAGTGATGAAAGTTGTCTTCTCTTGATCCTCAACAGCTATCGTTATCTGGTGATAGCCGAAGTATGCATCTAGGAAGCATAGACGCTCACAACCCGCCGTAGAGTCAATGATCTGATCGATACATGGGAGAGCAGAAGGATCCTTTGGACAAGCTTTGTTGAGATCTATGTAGTCAACTCACATGCACCAAGTGTCGTTCTTTTTCAGAACAAGCACCGGGTTACCCAACCATTCAGGGTGGAAAACTTCGACGATAAACCCGACAGCTAGGAGCCCGGCTACCTCTTCCCCAATGGACTTGTGTCTCTCCTCATTGAAATGACGAAGGTATTGGCATACTAGTTTCATCTTTGGATCCACATTAAGGTGGTGCTCAGCGAGTTCTCTCGGGACTCCAGGCATGTCAGAAGGTTTCCATGCAAAAATGTCCCGATTCTCATGGATGAACTCGATGAGCGCGCTTTCCTATTTAGGATCCAAACCGGTCCCAATAGTGAAATGTTTGAACGAATCGCCTGGCGTGAAATTGATCTATTTCGTAT
This sequence comes from Elymus sibiricus, assembly GCA_039707655.1. NCBI lineage: Eukaryota > Viridiplantae > Streptophyta > Magnoliopsida > Poales > Poaceae > Elymus > Elymus sibiricus. The sequence goes on from CM077663.1 coordinate 161,440,316, forward strand.
CTTCAGCCGGCTTAAACTTTAGTGAAGGTTCCTACTCATTATTGGGCTTCTTAAGGGGGCTCTTATCGGCCGGGTTGACATTGGCTGTATAGAATTTCAATTCTTCAGCTGTGCAAGCCGACTCCGCGTAAGCCGCATCTCCTTCCTCGCACTCCTGAGCTATCTTCCGGCTTCCGTACATGATAATGGTGCCTTTCAGTCTAGGCATCTTGAGCTTGAGATAGACATAACAAGGTCGGGCCATGAAACGAGCATCAGCCGGTCGCCCAAGAGGGCATGATAAGGGCTCTTTATCTTGACCACCTCAAACATCAGAGACTCGCATCTGTAATTGTGCTCATTACCGAAAGCGACGTCGAGCTTGATCTGCATGATTTGATAGGCCGACTTTCCAGGAACAATCCCGCGAAACAACGTTGTTGAGGGAAGCAGCGTGCTCTCAGATAGGTTCATCCGGCGAAAAGTTTCGTAGTATAAGATGTTTATGCTACTACCCCCATCCATAAAGACCTTGGACAAAGTGTAACTGCCAACCTGAGGTGACACCACCAAAGCCAAACCGCCAGGGTTGTCAACCCAGGAGGGATGATCCTCCCTGCTCCAGGTAATCGAATGTTTAGACCAGTTGAGATACCTGGGAACTGCCGGCTTTGCCATGTTGACCGCTCTGCTCTTGACCTTACTGTCTCTCTTGCAAGTACTAGTGGTGAAAACATGGTACTGGCCGCTATTCAACTGCTTGGGATTACCTTGGAAGATGCCTTGGTTGCTATGCTGCTGATTGCTTTGATCAAGAAACTGTCCACCACCGTTGCTATCGTGGTGATGAGATTCAGCTCCTGAGCCGCCCGGAGTGAGTATCCAGTGCTCCGGGCACTCACGTGCTATGCTGATACGAGCATCTGGGAGCCCTTGGATCTGGGATCCAAGGGCTCCCGTTAGTTTGTGATTTTTGTCTAAAAAGCCCCTTTGGAAGTCCGAAAATTGCGCAAAAGTCCAGCCAATCTAGCATCTCTTGTATGCCGTCCGATCTAAAATCTAACGGTCCAGAAGTTCGTATCATGGGAGCACCTGAGAGCTTGGAGCACTTGATATTTTCCTAGCCGCCCCGTGGCGAGCCGGAGCCGCCCGATGCTCCAGCCGTGCACTGGGCTTGGTCCGCCGCGATTCCTACTGTAGAGACAACAACTTGACGAGGAGACTCATGAACCTCCTCGAGGATCTTGGTATCGTGCCGCTGGCCATTTTGACGTTGGCCGGTTGGGCGCGCCGAGCCGGCTCGATGATATTGGTGCAAATGTCCGTCTCGGGCACCGACGCGCCAATCTAGCCGATGAAGACATGGATCTTACCAAACGGGACCCAGTACCCGCATTCAATCGAGTCAGCCTCGGGGCCCCAGCCTGAGTTGTCGATGTAGATCTTGCTGCGGCGGCTCTTGGTCATTCGGCCGACCGCGAATCCCCCAAACCCTAGAAGGGCTCCCTTCGAGAACTCAACTCCACCGGGCGAAGGCCCCACGGTGGGCGCCAACTGTCGTGGTTTTTTCACGGCAGATGTCCTCGTGCAAGGACTTAGGTGTGACGCCATCGCCGCTAGGTGGCAACTCAAAGGGGTTAAACGGGAACGGGAGGCAAGTTTACCCTGGTTCGGCCCCTCCGATTAAGATAATAGCCTACGTCCTGCTTTGTGTCTATATTGATGATGATCTCAATTACAAGGGTGCAGAAACGCTGACCTAGCTTTCGAGGAGCTCACCTTAATATAAAGGTCGAGACCCTATGGTTTACAACAGAGTCCGAGACATATTACAACTCGTAACCTATCAGGTCTCTAACACGCCTTGCCTCTCAAGCAAGGAATCTTCTGGCGTCTTCCGCCCTGTGGGCCGTGAGTCACCGTCTCCACGTGCTTGTGCCGCCCGGCAGCTTACTTAGTAACCGCCTTGCTCACTTTATCTTCACAACATGGCCCATCTTAAACATAATTCCAAAGCCGCCACTTCATTGACCTAGCCCAATAGGACGGGTTATACCGCGGGGTTATATCACGGACAGTAGCCGAAGAAAATGCATGGAGTTGCCCCGAGGTGACACCATCGACTGCTAGGTAGGTGGACGAACACTCATGAGGAGCACTGGCCCGGGGGTTGATTAATTATCCACGGGGTCCGGAAAGTCCCTATGCAAGTTTTGTTAGTTAGGCAAATGTAGTACCAATGTTGGGCCTTGCCCAAAGAGTTTTATCCCAAAACAAAAATCAAGGGGGTCCCCATATCAACCCCAAGCATGTTAGGAGTGCTCAATATGGAACATAACACCAGTACTCGGAGAGTGGAACAAAACACCGGGCAAATGGACGAGCCTTCCACCCTTTACCAAGTGTATAGATGCATTAAATTAAATAGCAAGAATGTTATGATATCCCAAGATATCCCAAGAACAAAACACATGTAACAACCTGCACCTGCAACTAGCAACGTTATAAGAAGGGCTGAGCAAGCGGTAACATAGCCAAACAATGGTTTGTTGGGATGTGGAAGGTTAGAGGCTTATCATGGCATTTTGGGAGGTTTGACAAACAAGTGGTAGGCAGCAAGACATAGCGATAGAAACGAGACAACTAGCATGGCAATGATAGTAGTGGTATCTAGGGAAATGGTCATCTTGCCTGTAATCCCGCTTGGAAGAAGAAAGAATCCGTGAAGTAGACGAACGGGCGTAGTCGAACGAATCCTCACACTTCGAAGCGCTTTCGGAACTCTATCGAGAAGAAGCAATCCAAAAACAAGCAAATGACACGGTAAACACCACAACATATCCATGACATGATGCGCAATCAAGTATGATGCATGTCTGATTTAATTATGCATGGCATGGCAAGCACAACAATTAAACACTACATATTCAGTGAAGTGCAATATGCAACGAGTTGCATATTGGTGAAACTCCACATTCAAATCATTTAGTTCACCCTCGTTTATTTATGTGGCAAGTTTAAATGTTGTTTATCATGGCAAGAGGTGAAGCATAAATAAACTATCTATCTAGGCATTTTAAATGAGGTCGGAAACAAGTTATAGTATTTCTGAAACGACCACATATGTTAATTTCGAAATTGGTCCAGATCTGAACTAACCATATTTAATATTTATTAAACAGCAAAATAAAATTCACCATGTGATTCTACTCATCATTCTAGGCGATTTTCATATATAGATCATTTAAAAGGTGCTACGGCCTAAAAGATATGACAAACGCAAGTTGAATAGGACATGAATGCAAAATGCATGCAAACAACACCCACAAACATTTCAAAAAATGGATGCAACATGATAATATGAAACTACATAAAGTTCTATGCTAGTTTCATGTGGAACATGTTCAAAACAGAGCAACGGTTCGACAATAACAACCAACACAAGTTTTAGTTCAAATCTGTCCAAAACAACAATATGGCATATTGCAACCCACAAAACAACAAGCTACAGTAATATAAAATGCACAACAAAGACGTGGGGATGTAGTCCACACGATGCACAACAATTCATCTCATAGCAACATATTTAATAGAAGCATGGATCAACAAGACTACTATTGGAACAACAGTTATGACTTAGTGAATATAACAGTTTTTCACAAACAGTGTTAACCTGAAGGCATATTGACAGCAAGAAAACTATATGCTACAGGACATATAATGGCATGAAAATCTACAACATGGTAGTGGGCATGATGCACTACAAATAACCGCAGAGGAGCATCATCAAAGTATGCACCGAAACATGTCTAGCATCAATACAACATGGCAATCTGAACTAAGCACTTTCAAAGACTTGGTGAAAATTAGAGTACACATGAGCAGCAGTTTTTATCAGGTAAGCATGTTGCCAGCAAGAAACAAGTATGTAACAAGACTATTTCATGGAATCAAATTGCACAACTATCTAGACCATAACATGCACTACGATTCATCCCACATGGGAAATTGCATAAGAGCTATGAATCCATGGCAATCATCAAGACAAAAAGCTAAGTTTCAATCCAGATTCCAGACTTAGTGAAATTCGACTATCTCGCAAAACAGCAGTTTGACTAGGCATGTTTACATGGCAATAACAGTCGCATGACAATAATTTATAGGCATGTCTAAGATACTAGCATAAATTAGACATGGCACAAATTATACATGGCACACTACAAATTACTCCACTGGCACAATTTCATAGGAGGCATGGATTGCTTAATATGATGCTCACAAAACGGAACTTATCGTTAACAGATTAGCAATTTTATCAGGAAGGCTACTTTACAGCAACATATTGACATGATAGAGTTGATTTACACTAGAGGCATGTCATCAAAGTAGACATGTCATAGAGCAATTCTCATGAAGATAGCACATGCAAAAGGCCTACGGTTTAGATGCAATCATCCACGTAAGTTTGAACAAAATACCAATTTTTTGGAATTAGTTCACGATGCACTTTTGCAACAGAGATTTGAGCAAGAAGATGAATCCTATTATGCATGAAAATGATGCCATTATGTAGAGCACATTGAGTAGATCAGTTTTCATATATTGCACATGTTCATACGACGCATGGTTTAGAAACTACAAACGCCACGAAACGCAATCATGCTGAAAAAATGGACACATTAGGGATTTAGTCGTTTTTACCCCATGGTTGAAATGGGATGATAAGGTGCGGGACGGGTCGGTGCAGGATCTGCGCGGGCGTTTGGACGAAGGGATGAGCAGATCCGGGACGTGGCCGTCCCGTCCGGCGGCAGAGGAGGCCCAAGGCGAGGCCATGGCTGGTGGTGGGCGCAGAAGCGACGCCGGCAAGGCCAGGAGGCCGGCGGCGGGGTCGGGGCAGCCAGATCCGGGCATGGCTCATCCGATCAGGTCGGCCGGTGGCTGAGGATGGCGGAGATTCGCGGCGGCGGGCAGCGGCTTGCTGGCAGCGGGGTGTAGTGGGGAGGCGAGGTCGGGGTTGCGAGGTGGCGGGGTGTGGCTGAACGCGGGCTCCGGCGAGCTGCGACGGCGCAGGTGAGGTTCACGGCTTGCGCAAAGGAAGGTGGAGGCGAGGAGCGGCGGCGGCGAAGTGCTCTGGTGGAGCACCGGCGAGGCTCCCGGAAGTCCGACCCGGGCCTCGCCTGGGCTCAATGGGCCGCGGCGGCGGTGGGCGCTTGGTAGGGCAACGTGGTGGCGGCTGGTTGGTCACGGGCTGCAGCGCAGGTGGAGGTGGCGGCGACAAGTGGCGGCGGAGCATTAGGCCCGCACGGAAAACGAGGAGGAGGGAGAAGGAAGGCCATTTTTGGGATGGGGAGCCTTCCTTTTATAGGAAGGGGGCTAGGGTTTGGGTTTTTATTCCGATTTTGGACCTTCGGGTCTCAATCCGATGGCTCCGATCGAAGGGGGTTAGGGTAGGCCTAGTGGGTTGTGTAGAGGGTTTGGTCCAAGAAGAGAGGGAAGTGGGGGGACCGTGACAGAGATTTTTTAAACCGAAACCTCCGATGATTTACTGGCTATATGTTTAACGGTTCGGGTATCAAACGGACTTCGAATGCTATTAAATTTGGGAGGCAGTCTACCTACAATATATTAAGACTGCATGCCAACTTTCAACCCATTCCAAGAAAAAATTATATGCACTTTTAAAAACAATATTTTGCAATGCCGCGGGCGCGTCGTGTGTGGTTGGTCTCAAAACGGTCCCGACGAAAACGGAGAGAACCGGCTACTACGAATGGATGCAAGTTTCGAAAAAAAATGACGACAACGAAGTGCAGATGCTATGCAGATGATGCGAATGATGTGATGATGAATGCGACAAAAAAATAAATCACACAGTGTTATGGAATAAAATAGGAATCTTCTCGAGCGTTGGTCTTGGGCCGTTACACATGCATCCTCGGTGGAGCCCATGCCCCTGCGTCCAACCGCCTGTTCAAGCAGTTCTCTCAGGAGATGAATGCCGCTCTCCCGAGGCCGGAAGCCACGCGGCCCCACAAATGGTCGTGGTACGCTATCTCCTTCGACGCTAGGGACAACTTCAAGTCCATGGCTACTGCAGACGCGCTCCCCATGTTGTGCACCCCCACCATCAGCAACGTCTTAGTCACCAAGACTCTCATTGACGGAGGCGCCGGCCTTAACGTGCTCTATGTTGAGACCTTTGAGAGACTCCAGGTGCCTAACGACCAGCTGATGCCCACCAGGCCGTTCTCCGGGGTGACCAATGGTTCCACCACTCCCCTGGGGCAAGTCCGCCTCCCCATCAGCTTCGGCACGCGAGACAACTACCACACCGAGCTCATCGACTTTGACGTGGCCCACATTGGCCTCCCGTACAATGCTATCCTGGGGTACCCGGCATTGGCCAAATTCATGGCGGCAACCCACCCTGGCTACAACGTCCTCAAGATGTTGAGCTGCAGCGGTGTCATCACCATTGCCTGCGATGAGAAGGACGCGGTTTGCTCCCTTGAGCGCGCCTACAAAGCTGCCGCGACTGAGCATTCTGACAACGAGGGAGGTGCTGGGCCTCGCGAACCCGCACCCCCAAGGAAGAAGTAGTCGCTGCCCGCCAAGGGCCCTGCCAATATGAAGGATCCCGTCCTGGTACCAGCGGTACGAGCCCCGTGCCCGCCGCCAACGCCCGCCTCCCTCCAGCATAGGAAGGCGTGCCCGACTCCTCCCTCAGGCTAGGCTCGGGGGATTCCACCTGGAAAGCGTCTGACCTAATCAACATGACGAGGGAGGAGCTCAGGCACCACCTGGAGGCGTGCGTCGAGGCACGCCTCCGCAAGCAAGGAGTACGGTGCCAGGCGCCAGGAGCACAAGAGTTCATCACCCAAGAGATTGGCAAGCTGCGCGAGGCGCGGGCCATTCGCGCCGAGGGTCGCCCTTGGTGTCCTACTAGCGAGGCAGGCGTCCGGGGGGAGGACGGTGAAGTGTGCGTGTGCGTCGACATCGCGGGCCTCGACAGGGCCAGCTCCCAGGACCTCTTCTAACCATCGCGTGTTGGCCTAAGCAGGGCCACCAACAACACCCGCCTGCCCTTTGGCCTAGAGAACGCGGGCGCTACCTTCCATGGACTGGCGCATCTCGTGTTGGCACCTCGCGAGGCGACAGGCCGTCGTGCGCCCTCAAGGTCTCAGGAGGCAGCCGACCCCTAAGAGGTGAACTCCCGTGGCACCACCAACCCCCCCCCCAAGAGACCCGACGCTTCTGCATCAGCATGATTGCCAGGTGACTTTTTAGTTTGTTCAAATTGAGGGCACCCTTCGGGCTACATTATCCTTAAGCGGGCAAGGGTTCCCACTCTGGCATCCGCACTTTTTGGTTGTGTAGCGAATTTGGTTATCCTTTGATGAATTCTCGACGCTTGCTTAAGCCTTGCGCCTAGTGCTTCATCACCGCTTGCATTTGCCGCGCCTTCACGAGCCTTCTCTCGGCCGTCCCATGATTGGGGTGGAACATGATGTCTGTGCTCGGGTCCATCCCTGCAGCGTTGATAAATCCAAGTGACTGAGCTCTGTCTCGCGGGCTTGCTCCCGTGCACGTCACCTCCCGGAGGTCCTTGGTGTCTTGCCCTCTCATGGAACCGTCGCCAGCGAGCGAGTGAGGGTGTGGTCAAATATTGTATGGCTGCCAGTAAGGTATGACTGCCACCTTGGGCGCCATGCAGACGGCGACTTTTCCCTTGATCATCCTATGGGGGAACTCGACACGGTGTCAATGCTCGGGTACTGTCGTGGTTTTGTCACGGCAAGATGTCCTCGTGAGAGAACTTAGGTGTGAGGCCATCACAACTAGGTGGCGGCTTGAGAGGGGTTGGTCGGAATCTAGAGACGCGAGTTTACCCAGGTTCGGCCCCTCCGATGGAGGTAAAAGCCTACGTCATGCTTTGTGTGTATTGTTGATGAGGATGATCTCGATTACAAGGGTGCTGTTTCGCTACCTCTAGTCTCGAGGGTTTCTAATTTGTCTATCTCTAATGACTTGAACTTGTCCCTCTTGGGGTGCCATACCCCTCCTTATATAAGTTAAAGGGGTAGGTTTACATGTAGAGTCCTACTAGGACTAGGATTAGGACTAGTCTTTCTAGAATCCTAATCCGGGTCTTGTTTCTCTTTTGAGGGAATTATTTCCTCTTCTTGGGCCCTTTTTGTGAGCCGGCCCTTATGGCCTCTCTATGAGCCTCCTTCCGCTGGGGTGCACGCCGGGCCTTGGGCCTTGCCATCCAGGTTAACCAGTTAAACATGGTGACTTTATAAGCCACCAGATGGTGGGCCGGGTCATACTCCTGGCCGGGTCAAACCGTGGGTAATATCCCCGACAGTAGCCCCCAGGTTAAATTGAATTTATTCATCGTAAGCTCCTAAAATAAGAATAACAAATATGTTTAAGGGACCGGCTTGCTCCACTGGCCGGCTTAATTTAATGAAGTGGCTCCTTGAAAATCCGTGTTTCTTCTTCATATTAATGACCCGTCTTCATAATCATCTTGCAGGTCTGTCCTTTGCAATAAAATATTGGGAATAAAACACCCATATGCCATTGAGTCAACCTCCAATCCTTTGGCTTGATAAAAAAATTTGAGAATAAGAAATTCGGCCATTGTTAAACCACTTTCAACTTGTGAAGCCGGGTAGCTTATATAGAATCTGCCGGGTCATGATTTTTGACAATGCCGGGTCATGATTGTTGATGATGCCAGGTCAAAAAACTAGACTCTAGTTGACTTGATAAAATTATTGGGAATAAAGAAATCCACATGATGCTGAGCCGGTCTTTCAATGCTTCGGCTAGATCAAAATATGTTGAGCCGGTCTCGCTCACAATTGACATCTTGAAAGTGTTTTTTCTATTTTTTTGATATATCCATATTACCTGTAGCCCCCAAGCTCCAAGTTTATCAGTTTCATGATGACTTGGTGATTTGCAATAATATCTTTGACTGTGTAGCCCCCAAGTGCCGAGTTGTCTTGCCTGCAGTAACTGGGACTTGTAATTGTCTTATACTTTAGAAAGCTTCAGCTAGTGTAGCCCCCAAGGGCCGGGTTGTTTTGCTTGCAACAACCTGGGACTTTTGAACTTGGTTTTGAATGTTGTATATAAATAGCTTTGGAGAAATCCGGGTTGTCATCTGAGTCGCCTGATATGGACTGAATGTCTTGTATTTCCATGTGTAGCCCCCAAGGGCCGGCTCATCAGTATGTGATGGGCCGGGTCTTCACTTTGGACCTTTATAATCTGTTTAAGCGGCTGAATACTATAGCCCCCAAATGTCGGGTCACATGGATGCAGCGACTTGGGACTTTTCAAAGTTTGATCTGAGTAGTGTAGCCCCCAAGTGCCGGGTCGTTTGCGTGCAGCGAGACGAGACTGTGTGAGAATAATATAACCCATCATAATTTGATATTTAAACTGATTTGAATGAATCCTTGACCGTGGTTGTAACCCGGTATTTTATCGAATATCCTGGAATAATGCCTTTGTGCTTGAAATGAAATCCTTGCCCGTGGTTGTGGTGCAACCCGGCAAATATATGTTTGAGAAATCCATAAGTGTTGTAGTTTACTACAGAGCACAAATTGAAAAAAATCCAAGGGCCGGTCAATTAGATGACCCAGCATTCTATGTGATAGGGCAGCTCTTGGAGAATAGTTATTTCGTCCAAGCTGACTTGAAAAACCCCAATCAATTAATACTGGTTATGATGAACCATGGTGAAGATCCAACCATTTTGGCTATCAAAGATATATTTGTTCCTGCAGAGGTTACGATGTAACCCGGTTTGATGACCAGATTTCCGCAATGAATATATAAATGTATGTATGACGAATTGTGCAATGATGCAATGTAGGATGATGTATGTATATGATAATAATGCCAGTTTTCAAGGCGTAACATAAAGACCGGCTTTCGAGGCTCTAGTCTTGCTTCGATGAAGCGGGTGTGATAACCCATGGTTTATCCTAGCTCTCTGTAAGCCGGCTCTCACGTGACTCAAGCCGATGTTTTAACCTGGATAAGTTCAGGGTCCAGATGGATTGACTTGTCAAGAGTACATGGGGTCACCTGATCGGAGTCGCATCAAGCATACAGGCAGGTTTAACCATTTTGTGGCGTCTTTGCCGGATCAAGAGGGTGAGAAAGCTAAACTCGTTGAGTTGGAAGCCCCCAAGTGACCTATGATCATGGAAAAGCTCAGCATAGGATATACAGGAGACAATGCTACTACTGCAAAACATATGGGGTCCAGATAAGTCGGCTTTATTCCATTGATCATAATATGATCATATGATGATCCAAGAAAGTAGGATACCTATGTTTGAATAGTGCATCATGGCAGCTAGTCCTCTTGGCAACCTTTAATTTTTCGCCCATAAGGCAGGACACACATGTTTGAACTGCGCATCGTGGCAGCTAGTCCTCTTGGGCGGCTTTTAATTTTTCGCCAATAAGGCAGCAGCCTCCGGGACTGGGTTGTCTTCCTTGCGATGACCCGGGGTTTATTGTATTTTTTAAAATCGATCAAATCTGCCGAGCCATATCTGTGTAGCCCCTGAGTCTTAAGTTGACTCAAGGAGGCGGCTTAAGAGTCTTTATCCTTGGCTGTGGCGTAAGCCGGCATAAGGTTGACGGCTGGACGATGGAATTTATTGATACTAGAGACGATGTGGCAAGTTGACGATCTTCGTGATGCTCATCATATGTCTTTGGCAAATTTCGTGGCCAAATTGTGTTCATATGTCTCTTGACCCAATCTTTGCGATTCTAATTTGTTCTAGCTCTCCTGGCTCCTCTAGGGTCATCTTTGTTTTTTTTTGCTGCTGGCTTTTGAATTGTCGGCTCAATGGTGGCACCTCAATACGGTAGCTTCTCCTGGGATGGTTCCTCTGTGGCTCCGGCTTTCCCATTTCCTCTTATGTGCTTAAGCAGATCGGGCCGGGGGATGGCAAGCCAGTGCACCCATCCATTGGCAACCCGGCACGAGTGGAGTTTGATAATAGATATATATTTCCATGTTTTGCTCCACCGTTGTTGGAGTACACCAGATCGTGGGGGCGGCGGCTCACGCGTATTCGTTGGGCGGCTCGAGTGACCAGGAACGGCACCGGCGTGTTATTGTAGATTGGACCGCGACGGCGGTGGCTTGCGCACGTCCATCGGATGGATCGTACGGCAAGCACGACACCAGTGTGTTGATGTACACCGGGCCGCGGGGGCAGCGGCTTGCGCGCGTCCATTGGGCGGTCGTACGGCGGGCGCGACACCGGTGTGTTGATGTATACCGGACCGCGGCGGCGACGGCTTGCGCGCGTCCGTCGGGTGGCTCATATGGCGGGCGCGGCACCGATCTGTTGATGTAGACGCGAGATTAGACTGCGGCATTGAAAACCAGCGTGAACGGTGAGTCGGCCGTGGCGATGCAAGTTGGTGGGGTCGCGTGAGTCGGCCGCGGTGTTGTAAGCCGGTGCAGTGTGACATGGACGAACACCAGTGCAGAATGATGTTCCCACATGCTCCATCTCCGCGGTACAATGCCATTTTGGTAATGAATTATTGTCCCGCATAAAAATATTGCCGGCCAAATTGATTTGTTCTCGACGGAATTTTAATATGTACAGATAAATAGATAAGGCAAATAGCACCTGATTTCTTTCGGATGAATCGCGGACGACGTGTAGCCGCTGGTAGATTACACTGTATGGGCGGTGGCCTACGCGTCTGTTCGTTTGGCGGCTCATCCAGGCGGGCGCGACCATTGTAAGCCGGTGTGGAAGCGCAAGGCGGCCGCAACGTTGTTGATGTAGACCGGACCGCGGGGGCTGCGGCTTGTGCGCGTCCGTTAGGGAGTCGGCCGCGGCGTTGTCAGTCGGCGCGGACGCGCGAGTCGACCGCGGCGTGTCCATCGGACAGTGTGGCATGAACGGATGCTGGCGCGTGATGATGTTGCTGTGAGCTCCGTACGCGCAATATAACTGCCACCTTTGTAATGAATAATTTTCCTACGTATAAAAATATTGCAAAAGTCGGAGTAATTGTTCTCTGATGAATCGATATATATTGAAAACAAAAAAGGTAAATAGCACCTGGGATTTTTATCGGATGAATGCGGACACCGGTGCTGAATAATACTGGACGTAATCGGATGACCACCTTGATGTACTTCCAATGATTAAACCTTCAACTGTCCTTTCCTTTATTCGATAATTGATCTAATCTCAGTAGAATTTGGAGCCGATCTGATCTCTGTGGAATTACATGCATGGAGTATTATATTTCTTTGGTAGCTGTTGGCTTCCTACTATAGACTTTGGGCGTTAGGATTTTGAGGCCTGAAGGAACTCGGTTGAAAAAAAAATAGCAGGTGCACACGTGTGTCTCGCCCGATCCGATGTATTTTTTTTAAACGCGTGAGTTGTATTCGAGCACAAAAGCTATCTCCCTTTTTTTATCTCCATCTTCTAGTCGCAGATAACTATCACTGATCCATGGTCATCTTTGTGAATAAATCTCGTGGAGGTTTGCCAGTTCCTCGGGCTGCCGCTTCTTGCTTTTGCCGGCGAAAGAAAATACCAACGCTGGGCTGTCCTCAAGAGTAGTATTGCTATATTTGCTTCCCCTAAGAAATCATGGTCTTGACTTTGACTAGACTTCTCAGCAGGGGTTTCTTCACGTGTCCTTGTTTCTTTTCCTTTTCTTTCTGCTGTTGGGGAAAGCAATAGAGGTTTGACCGTGGGTGGCTCAAACTCCATTTTGCCTTTATTCGATGGGACATCTAGGGCTTGTGGCTGATCCTCTCGTGCGCGTACTTCTAGATCTCAGCGTATATATGGACAACGAATGCCAAGACGGTTTGGACGGGAGTATAGCTGTTCAACTATGGAGATCGATCTGTACGGGCGTTGCACGCCACCGCTGAAAACTTCTCCCTTTTTATCTTGATTTTGCAAGCATACTGCATGGTTCCCCACGGGAGTGCATGCTACAGCACGGGAGTTTACCTCTGATAGATTAACCATGATGACGAGCACGACGCCAATGATTTTCTTCTTTGGTTGATGCGATGCTATGGTGCTACCATACAAAAAGTGGCTAATCTTTTGACGATTTGACGGATCTCCAGCGGCACGTATCTTCAAGGTTTTAGCGTATTTTCTCGGGTAAACACTTGATGCCAAAACCGCCAATGAACTCAAAGATGATATAGATCCTTTTGCGCCGGCTTTTCTTCATCCGGCGGGTCATAAGCTTCTCGATCCCTAGGAGAGATCCCTTCAAGAACACAACACCACCGTGCGCGGGCCCCACGGTGGGCTCCAACTGTCGTAGTTTTGTCATGGCAAGATGTCCTCATGAGAGAACTTAGGTGTGAGGCCATCCCAACTAGGTAGAGGCTTGAGAGGGGTTGGTCGGAATCGAGAGACGCGAGTTTACCCAGGTTCGGCCCCTCTGATGGAGGTAAAATCCTACGTCCTGCTTTGTGTGTATTGATAATGAGGATGATCTCGATTACAAGGGTGCTATTTCGCTACCTCTAGTCTCGAGGGTTTCTAATTTGTCTATCTCTAATGGCTTGAACTTGTCCCTCTTGAGGTGCCTTACCCCTCCTTATATAAGTTGAAGGTGTAGGTTTACATGTAGAATCCTACCAGGACTAGGATTAGGACTAGTCTTTCTAGAATCCTAATCCGGGTCTTGTTTCTCTTGTGAGGGAATTCTTTCCTCTTCTTGGGCCCTTTCTGTGAGCCGGCCCTTATGGCCTCTCTATGAGCCGCCTTCCGCAGGGGTGTACACCGTGCCTTGGGCCTTCCTGTCCAGGTTGACCCGGTAAACATGGTGACTTTATAAGCCACCAGATGGTGGGCCGGGTCATACTCCTGGCCAAGTCAAACCGTGGGTAATATCCCCGACAGGTACGCCCTGCAGCATTGCTAAATCCGAGTGACTGAGCTCTGTCTGGCAGGCCAGACCTGCACACGTCACCTCAATGGGTCCTCTGTGTCCAACCCCTCCATGCGGTGGCCTCGGGATGGCCGTCCGACGCGCGTCGCCCCCATGTCCCAGGTTACATAAGCACACAACTGTGTCTAAGAGCTAGGTGCAAACCACCTGAAGACCGAGGGAGGAGATCCAGAGCCCTATGCCCAGAGCGTTCGACACCTCCGCAATCGCCACCCGTGACTCTCTCACGTAATAATGAGGTTGGGGTTGTACACGCCCCGGAGACTCTGAAACAGAGCTCCCGCCCACGCCCAAGTGGAAGCCCCATGCTCAGCGCTGGCGGAACGGTCGAACTGCAACTATGCCCACGCCCAAGTGGAAGCCCCATGCTCCTCGCTGGCGGAATGATCATGCCCACGCCCAAGTGGAAGCCCAATGCTCCGCGCTGGTGGATAGTCAACTGAGAACCTCACTGTCCCTCGAGGCAAGCGCTCGCCGGCTTCCCCTTGTTCCTCATGCGAGCGGGGGCTGTACACGGTGCCTGTGCTCGGGCTAGTCCCAGCAACACTTAAAAACCCAAGGGACCGGGCTCTGGCTGACGTGCCTGCTGCCGTGCACGTCACCCCACCAATGCCCTTGGTGTCTGGTCTCCTCGGGTGACACCCAAGTGCAAGCTAGCGAGCGGGAAAAGTTAAGTATGACGATTCCCTCGGGACAACCTCGCCATTGTTGTCATCTTCCCTCATGCGGGCCGCTTGTGCGTTAAAGTGGGGCCCTTGAGCATCGCGCCTCAGGAACCTTCACTAGCACCTAAAGCCCCTCACCTACTGGCTTTGTCTAGGCAGCTCGACCTGACATTCCAACGACGGTTGAGGTATGCCGACGCAGAGCACGAAGGCAAGCAAAAGGGAAACCGAGCATGGAGAGAAAACCCGCGGATCAAAACCATTATTACAAACTTCAAGTGTTAAACCGTCACCTTAAAGTCTCCGCGAGGAGGATTTGGTCTATTACAGGATGATAAAAGGAAGCTTCAGGAAGAAGGGTCGCCGTTGCACTCACTGTCGCCCGCCACGGCCTCGCCAGTCTCCTCATCATCGACAGAGAAGAACTTCTCAAGCAACGCATTCACGTGGCTCTCCAGAGCTGCCGCCAGGCTGTAGCGATACTCTTTGGGCACGGGGCGTATCACCTGGTTGACATTAAAGCCAGGATCATAGAGGAGGAGCTGGCAGAAGAAGCAGGTCGCCGCCAAGAACAAGAGATCGCGGCATTCTTCCTCTATAATGCCATCCACCCTCTGCGCCGAGTCCTCAAGACCATCCACGAGCTTGGAGGAAAGCTCGGCATAGCCGTCGTCGTGTGCAGCGAGAGGAGCCCCAAATTCTCCTCTGCATATGGAACTCAAGGCCTTGCGGGCCAAAAGCTCGAGAGAATAAAAGGTGGCATGGTCCGCCACCGCCTTCGCGATGGTGCCGACCTGACTCTCCTTCTCCCTGACGTTCGACTCAGCACTGGATTCGGAGACACGCCTAGCGCGGGCCTCTTGAGCTTCGATCGCCTCGCGCCATAGCCCCTCCAGGCACCCCCGCTCCGCGGCCTGATCCGCCGCGACCTTCCCCAGCTCAGAGTCACGGCTTGCGAGCTTCGCCTCCCGAACCTTGAGGGCGTCTTCCCCCAGTTGAGCTGCCATGCCTCGGCGGCTCGCTCTTCTCGAAGCGCCTTCAGCTTGGCCTCCGCTTCCTCGCGGCACTTGATGACCGCCGTCTCCTCGGCGAGGGCTCTCTCTATCCGCCTTCATCTCATCTTCCCGCAGCTTGAACTACCTCACCTCGGCGGCTCGCTCGTCTTGGAGCGCCTTTAAGCTGGCCTTCGCTTCCTCGCGGCACTTGGAGGCCACCTCCGCCTCGGCGAGGGAGCTCTCCTTGGCCGCATCCACCTCGGCGGACTCCTGTTTGCTCCCCGTGATCGCGGCCTCGGCCCTGCCCAGAGCCTCCTTGGCGGAGATGTCAAGCTGGCACCACCCTACAACTAGTCTCAAGCGCTCCATGGCAAGACGCTCCTCGGCGTCTCGAAGGTCCGCCCCGAGCCGATCGAGCGCGGTTGGGGCGTCGGGAAGGGCCCCGCGCCTGAGTAAGGTGCTGCACTCCATGAGGGCGAGAGCCTTGCGGCGAGATGGCGCCTCAGCGCTCATGGTCGTCTCAACCGACGAGGCCCCAGCACTCTCTACCCGTGGAACAGGGGGCTCCGGGTTCTCCCCCATGCTCAGCTCCCGCGTAGAACTTGGTGGGACTGCCGTGCTAGCATCCTGAGCCCCGGAAGTGGGCGCGGCTTGAGGCTACCCCGTGGCAGGAGTGTGGACCGCCGGCGGAAGCTATGGCGCCTGCCCTTCCTCCTTAGGCAGGGCCGAAGCGGCCCTGGTGGACGATGATGGGCGCTGGGCAGTCACGTCGGCGGCAGTTGAACCCACTCACCGTGAGGAAGAGGCGCCGGGGGCTGCCGTGGTGCCCGTGCACACGGACACAGCGACGCCCGCGCGCCCTGGCGTAGCGTTGGGCTGGTGCGAGGCACCCCCATGCCCGCCAAGGCTACGGCTGAGTGTGGATGCAACCCTTCGAGCGTGGCTCACCTTCGCCCTGGCGACCACCTTCTTCTTGTTCTCCTCGCCGCCGCTCCGGCGCCTGCGCAAGTGAGGAGCCAGCATCAATAGACGGATCACAGGGGCGCGGTGTAACAATGGACTGGAGTACTGACTCATCTTCGGCGGACCACTTCTTCTTCTTCTCAGCGGTGGGTGGCATGCCCGCGCCGCCGGCATGTGCCGCCCTGGCGTTGCTCAAGGGATGCTTGGCGCGGTCCTCAGAGGGTGCAGTTGGGTCTCCCTCCTTCCCAAGGGCGGGAGAAGCATACTCAGGGGGCGCAGCCACCGCGGGTGCGACTGCCGCCTCGCTAGCAAGGGCATCCGTTGCTGGTGCCCAAGCAGCCGGGGGGTGGGGTCCCCCCCCCCCCCGCTGTGCCGGAAGGCCAAGAAGGCGTTGCCCGGGGTCACGTGCCCGCACCGTCGTCGTCATCCCCGAACCCGTGCAAAGATTGGTGGTGGTCGGGCGGTGGCCCCCGACCCGCGTCTTCCTCCTCCTTCGTCGCCTCGGAATCCACACTGCCATCGGCTTCACTAGAGAACGACACCACGATGGAGGAGCTCCTCGGCGACCCAGCGTGACCGCTAGGCACGAGCGCCCATTCGTTGAAGACAGGCATGACTGTGACCAGCTCTGCCTTGTCCTCGTAGCTGTACAGTGGGGACACGGCCTCGGGAGGATCCTCGGGGCTGGAGCCAAGCAGGGCCCACAAGGCCCCCTCCAGCTCGTCAGACGTCAAGCCAGCGGTGTGCAGCCTCATCGCTTCACTTGCGCCACTGTACTCCCACATGGGCCACGAGTGCCCCTGAAGAGGCATGATGCACTGCCCTAGGAATTCTTTGATGATCATCGCCCCAGTCACCTGGGCCTTCCTGTGCGCGGCGATCCGCTCAAGGACGGGCTCCGCCCTCGGGTCGATGAGCTTCGCGTGAGCCCACCTGAGGCTCTGCTCAGGACGGGTCGCGGGGATCATCAAGAGTGGACTAGCCTGGTGCGCGTCCGTGAAGACTCAGCGCTGCCGATAGCCCTCCACCTTCTTCCTGGCCTTCGAACAGATGTTCTCGCCCTTGACTTTGACGAAGGAGACACACGCGGAGCGCTGGTCTTGGGCGGCAAACTGCAGGCTGAAGAAGTGGCAAAAAAGCGCCATCGAGGGCCTCACACCCATGAAGGCCTCGCAGTAACAGGCGAAGATGGACAGGAGGAGGATGGAGTTGGGTTGAAGATGTAGGTCCTGGATCTTGTAATGGGAGAGGATGGCGTGGAAGAACTCAAAAAATGGTGGGATCAACCCGACGTTGATATTGTGGATGAAGAAGGCATAAAAAGACAACCCCAGGTCGCTCCGCGCCTTCCAGCCCGACCAGATCCCGGTCGCCTGCCCCTAGTTCCCGTCACCAGCAATCAACGGGAGCCACGTCCTTCGCCTTCTTACCGGCCGGCGCCATCCGCCTATCGGGGCTGCAGACGAAGCGGGAAGAGGGCCTCGCCTGAGATTGGATCGGGAGGAATTTCGCACAAGAGCAGGAAGCACAGTGAGAGGGAGACAAGGCAAGGAGGGCAATGATGGCACAACGTCGCACATAGGCTTTATTTTAGCCTGGGCAGTTGCCGAGGCATCATGGGGGAGCGGGGGGATCCCACACCCCGTCGAGTGCCACGCGTCATGCCTGGCTCGTAGGTGATTGGAGCCAGCGCCGTTTCATCCCCTCCAGCCGGTAGAGTCGTGCACGCCGCGGACTCGGGGGCTACTGTCGGGCCTGTCGGACCGGGGGTACCCAGGCCCGTCTGCCTGCGACCCAAAGCATGGCGTCTGCCATGGGCCCAGCGAGGCCCACCTCTGAACTTCTAGAGCAAGACCCTCGCGAAGGGCACCACCTCACGAGGGGTACGTCGGCGAGCGTCGTTATGGTCCTCGCGAGGCCCCCTCCGTGAGGCTCCTGCCTACAGATGCCCCGAGGTCTTCGTAGGGTGGCTGATCAAAGGTGGCCAGATGGCTCATCCATTCCTGCACCTTCACGTGGGCGACGCGCGCCATGCCAAGCAGCGCCAGGAGCCCCGCCAGCAGGCGTGGGTAGGGGAGCTTTCCGCTTTTGTGTTAAGGGAGCACGACCAGCTCGCCAGTTCCTAAAGCAATCCCCAAAGGTTTCTTGTTTGGTAAAAGAAGACCAAGGACGGGGGCTCGCCAGGATGGAGGTCATCCCCGAGCCTACCAGCATGTCACGGCGGGAGTTTTTGCAGGCAAAGATTGCTTTTGTCAGGATAAGCTGCAGCCCTGTCTCCCTTCAAACTGGCCATTGTGGCAACCCTTCCCACGGTGTGTTTTTGGGGGAAGTGGACCAGGGCCGGTATAACAAGGGGCAGGGTAGCAACCGTAGGGAGGGGAGACACCCTCGTATTCGTATCCCTGAGCAATTCAGACAAGCAGGAGTAGGGTTTTACACCGCAAGGTGGCCGGGACCTGGGTAAACCACTGTGTCCACTGTTCTTCTTCCTTAGCTCTAGCCCACCGGAGTGTCGACGTGAGGTTGCGAGGGAGAGTAGAGCAGGAGAGGCAGCGCACCCCAGAGTTTGAACCTCTTTGGGTCCCCGGAGCCCCGATTTCGACACCACTCAACGAGAATGCTTTGTAGGCGAACGACAAGGTGGTGAGCGAGGATCATGTTTCCATATTTGGAGGCGAGAGTTATGATGTGCCATTTTCGTCCTTCATCAATGGCGATGATGATGTGCTATTTGAGCATGGGATTTTCCCTTCGACCACGGCGGTGTTTGGCGATGAGTTCTGCGACTTATGCCACCATATTGAGAGTGAGAGTGAGTTCACCATTAGGCCATGATGAGTTGCCTCAATACCCATGTGAGGAGAGCCACAACCCCCACCACTTGAGTGAGATGAGTGACTCCACCATATATGAGTTTGAGTGCACATACCTTGAGGGAGTGAGTGAGCATCCACCACGTATATAGAGTGAGGTAGTTGATAGGTCATATGAGGCCGTTTCGATTTCTAACGACTTAAACTCTATCTCTATTGTCTCTTCTCATTTGGTGCTAGGTCCAATATACGATGACGAGCCGATCCTCGACAATTTCGTCCCTCCTTTGGACAAGACGACTACCACGGTGGAATATGATGCACCTCCCACATGGTACCATCACGACGAAGATGACCATGATTTGGTCCTTGCCACCTCACCTACACCACATGAGTGGAATGAGAAAGGTAACGTAGGTGAAGGTGATGCTCTTGTCCCACTAGTGGACATTGATTGCTTGCATGATGATGATCGCCATATTGTCATGCTTCACAATTGTGTGACTTTGTCATGTGCTGAACTACCCATTTATGATGCTTGACGACTATAATGGGGTGTCTATTTGTCACACCCTGTGTTTTGCCTCATGACTAAGTTAACATGACTCAAAAAATTAGGGCCAACAAAAACTTTTTGTGTGCTTCTGATGCTTGACTTGATTGTTGTTTGCTTGATGGCTTGCTTGTGCTTTGATTCATAAAATTCCTCCTACTCTCTAGGCTCATCTCCTTGATCCAAATATTTTCCCAATGATCATGCCATGTGTATAGGACATAAAACTATTTTTATAAAATATTATTTTGGCCAAAAAGCATTTATTTAATTTAGGCTTTCAAAACCCCCTGAATTGAGGTTAGTACTACAAGTCCTCAAGTTAGTGTGAATGTTCTGCCCCAAAGACTTTATTTAGAACCTACCATATATTTTAATTCCCAAAACCACCAAATATAATTTTTAAAGATTATTTTCATATTTTATTAAAAGAATTTTTCTTAAGGCCAGAAATGGTCTTTTATAGGGAAAAAATATTTTTATGATCTAAACATATTTGAGAAAATTTAGGGAAACTCAGTGGACATATATTTTCCATATATAAGAGTTTCAACACATGGCCATGTTCAAAATATTGGACAAAACTCTCCAAAACCCTTTTTGCATATTTCAAGTATTTGAAATATTTCTATAATAGATATTCTCAAATAAATGCAGGAAAGTTCTAGCAAGTCACATATGCCTAATGTGATGATCTTGAAAAGTTTCATCCCAATGCAAATTGTTTTGGCTCACAAAACTTCCCCAAAACCATTCATGTCCAGATCAATAATTGATCAACTCTACATTGTCAACTGTCTCCTCTTGATCTAAACTTTTGTGGGCATGCTCTAATCACATAATGATGCCACCACACCAAGTGATGCATCAAGGAGAATAGTTTTGCATGACTAGATCTACAGAAACCTAATTCTGTTGATTTCTAGGGTTTAACAAGTTTGCATTATGAACTTTCTTCAATTGAGCTGAAAACTTGTGATCAGTACCAACTGGACTTACCATTTAATCCTGGTAAATATCAATGCCATAGGATCCCTCTACCTAGCCCAAACACATCACAAACACCTTCTGCTATAAACTAGTGGACAAGCTAAGTTGACCCAGAAAGATTCCCCTTGCCTCCAACTTTTTACCACAGTATGTTCTAACCCCACTTTACCTCCAGTAACTTTGCCATGGCCTCTACTCAATTATTGGGGGGTAACTCCCTCATTTTCCCTCTCTTTTTACCATGGCAAGACCTCTCTTTCCCCTCTCCCATTATTCTGTACATGCAAAGGCCCCCAAACTCTTTCACAACCTCAATTGCATACTGATGCATCAATCCAAACCCAAAGATGGCATGCTCATGTGGAAAATATGAGCAAATCATCTGAACCTACATTTTGGCAGAAATAGTGCCTTTGAACTACAATAACTCTGTAGAGTTATCTCCTTGAGCTGAAAGTTGGTGAGCATCTTCTCCTTCCATGTCTAAGACCACCAAACAACCTTTTACCTCTTATGGCCTACAGTAGTAACCCTTTGGATGAGCCCCAAGTTTGCTGCTGCGAACTTACCAACTGTCAAGACCTAGCCCAACCAGCTCCATTTAGCTTGAAGCTTCGCCAGTGCTCTCCTGCATGCGTGCCTCACACGCCAGACAACCTTGGCCGATCCAAAAGTTAACCTGGACATGCGTTGACTTGGTGACCACGCTATTGGCATGCAGCAACGGCGCTCTGCCAACAGAAATTACCATGTAGCTCGTGGCCAGCAGCGGCAGGATACCCTCGCGTGCCAGGGAACCCTCCTTGACCTCACACGCCCTGCCCCGACGCTCACAAACCTCCAAGGTCCCTCTGGCACGCGTGCTCACCGCGCCCGAAGCACATCTGAGGCCACCCGTGCTCCCCCCTCATCGCCCCTCTACTTCCACCCCTCCCCGAGCCCCCCTGCAGTGCCCATTTGCTCTCTCTCCCTCCCGTGGACCTCCTGGACCAATCAATTCCCCCTCTCATTCCCTCCATCAACATCCATGGCCGGAACATTCCAGCCGGCCTCGGCTTAAATTTGAGCCATTTAAGGCCCTCCTTCCCTTCTAAACCACACCATGGCGCTGCCCTAGCCACTGCAGGACTCCCCGTAGTCCCATACCTTCCCTAGCACCGCCATTGCGTGCTCCCCGTGGTCACCGACGCCGCCGTCCGCCTCAACCGGTGCTCTGACCTTGCGTGTCCTCCCCGGCATAGACGTCGCAGTTCACTCGAAGCACCTCCCTCCCTTGAGCTTACCGGTAGGCCGAGCCTCGCCGGAGGCAGCCTGGGCCGCCGGCACGGGCGATGCCGGCGCCCCTGTGTTCGCACTCGGGTGGCTGAAACAGGAGGAAGAAGAAGGACGTGCCAGCGGGCCCGGTCTCCTCTCGGTCCCACCCGTCAGCCGGAGCGGCAACTGGGCGGCCCCGCCGTCAGGATAAGTGGAGACGGTTTCCAGTGAAGACGTTTTTGGCAAATGAAAACGCATTTTCTCCATTGCGCCTTCGACGTCGCCGTCCTCCCGCGCGGCTGGACTGATGGGCCGGCCCAGTCACGGTCCCGCGCCGGTGCGCGCTGCTGCACTGTGGAACCGGCCCATTTAGGTGAGGGTTTTTCCTTTTTCTTTTATCAGGAGAATTCAAAAATTCATAATAAATTCATGTTAACTCCAAATGGGATGATTCAAATTCCTATAGACTCCAAAATCTTCCTCTATCCATATTATCAACTTCCATATTTTTCCAGAAAACTTTCCTGTGCACATATATGATTAAAACCTATTTTGAATTTCTACATTAAACTTTGGAAATTCTTGGGGAGTTCATACTAGATCCAAATGAAATGACTCAAAATCCTAGGTGAATCTAAAATCATGACTTAAGATGTGAACATTTTTCCTTACACTTCCTATGCTATGTCAATTATTGGACCATTTTTTCATGTTTGATCCACTTTGCAAATCCCTAGGAAATTCATACCAACTCCAAATCCAGTGAAACCAATTTATAGATTCTTCTAAAATCATGCCCTATTTAATGAGTGCCTCCACACATTTTTGTAAAGATATTTTCTGTGAACTTCTTATAGGATCACCATTTCCTCCATTCCCATCCTTTTGGCCTTTCAAAAAATGCCTATTGATGCAACTCAAGTAGATCCTCTTTAGTTATTTTTCTGAGACCAGAGGTGTCCGAGAAAAATAAACTTCCTATTTTAGAACACTTCTATTTTCCTTCTTGTTGCGTTGCTTATTATGGTTGTTTCCAATAGTAGTTGACGAAGTAGACGGGGTGCTCGGAGTTGGACCAGAAGCTTGTGAAGACCTCAAAGACTTTGTTGAGCCAGGAAAGCAGCCCTTTGACCATGTCTAAGAAACCATTTTATTGCATGGCATATAGCACTTTATTTTGATATGTTGATCATGATGCTATGGTGACCACTTTTATGGGTTGTTTTCGATACTCTTACCATTGATACTTGCATGACATGACTCTACCTTCTACCTAGAGTTGTGTGGGTGGGAAATAGGTAGGTTGCTAACTAGTTGCTATGCAAATGGGATGGGAATATGCATGATGTCGGAAAGGAAATGATTTCAAAGGCTTTTCAAAAATCCCTCCGGGTGTCACTAATGCCCGAGGGAGATGATGATGAGCTAGGTAAACACTTGACAAAGAAGTGGTGTACCGGAGCAAGTTGTGTGAGTGTGTGTGTGTTTTCGAAAATGGAGAGATTTAAGATCTACTGACCGTCCCAACGTTACATCTACAACCAAAATACCCCTTATGGGACAGGGCTTTGTTGATTACTCTGGTTGTTGCTAGCAGAGAGCCTGCATTACTAGTGGCAGGAGTGGCGTGGTCACTCTCGATACGGGGTCGTACTGTAATGGACGATCATGGGCTGTTTTCACAGACACCGGGCACACCGTTGCGTTACCTCATGGATGATAAGTGTGATGTATATCGTCAGGGATGTCACTGACGAGTGGACTCTTTGTTTAGTATTGCCATGGGAAAGGCATTGTTCGGGTACTTACCTCGGGTATGAACAATATCGCGAGTCGTGGCTTGACACGGAAGTTTCTGAGTCTTGCGGGTAAAGTGTGCAACCTCTGCAGAGCGTAAAACTATTAGAATAGCCGTGTCCACGGTCATGGACAGTTGGAGGTCCTGCTTAAACTACGTCCAGAAGTTTTCACAAACTTGGCGTTTGTGTGTGTGTGTGTGTGTGTGTGTGTGTGTGTGGCAAAGATGATACTTGAGCTAAGTCGGATGACTTGACATGATGATTTAACATGAGATGTTCAGACCTTGTTTATATTGATATCTGCGGATACTTGTATCCTCATGATGCATGCTCTTACAAGCTGATTAATCGTGTCATTGCATTCAAAAATTAGCTTTCCGCAACTTACCTACTTAGTGCTATATCATGCATTGTTAAACCTTGTCCCAAACATGGGTTGCTTGCGAGTAAATTCAAAGTACTCATTGGCTTGCCACTGGTCATTTTATTGGCCACACATGAAAGAATAGGATATAATGAAGATTACCTTGGTGACGATCATGCGAGCTAGGACGCTTCCCAGTCAGAATGCCTGTAGGGTTAAGTCAGATGGCATGGGTCCACGCTATGATTGAAGATTTCCGCTGTGAGATTATGAATACTTGGCGATGAAGGCCATATCTTAGTAAAACGGTACGTAATGTATGTAAGACTCTTGTTTTTCAGTTTCTATGTGTTCAGTGAGCATTGATCTCTGGGATCACTGTGCACGTACATTCGGTGACGACGACTTTTAGCATGGACGTTAGTTAGGACAAAACTTTTTTTCCAGACCCTTCAAACCGCCTACAAAACCTATATATTTCTCACCTCTCCTAAATTTTCAAAGGAAATGAAGGTTTGTGCCTTAGCAGTTCCACCCTTATCCTCTTGACTCTCCTCGTTTGCTTTTTCAAAACTTTCCAACAGTTGTTAGTATCCTTATGTCCTTGACCACTGGATTCCTTGAAATCCTTGTGGGTAAGTTGGAAGGAAGCCACCTTACCAAAAAATTCACCCACATCTTTGGGAGACAAGGTTGGCGATACGACGACAGGACAACACCAACAGGAGATACGTACTCAAGTTACGAGGACGTCAAGACTCGGAAGATGGTGACACCCTCGACACTACCCCCAGGATGAGGCAACCTTGGCCAACAATGATCAGGGCTTAAGATATGCAAGATCATGATATGCATTGCTAGTAGAGTAACCCTGTCATTACTGTTGTTGTATCGGCCACCACCGGTGGATGAGAACCTCGCCATTTGCTCCGCCTCACCATAGTGAGCAGGAAAACTGTTCTCTCCATCCCCCGCTCTTAGTGTCCATTATTATCGTGAACGTAACCGGTAGGTTATAACTCTATCATGCCTTTTTAATGACATTGCATGAAAGATTGCCCGCTTGGAACCCTCAAAGCCTCAGAAGAATAGAGGGATTGTCATGATTAAGAAGACAACAGAAGACCCTATCAACGGCAGCCACAAGGAATCACCTTTTCTCCGTCAACTTATCAGACGAGAAGTTGTCGAAGATTCTTCAGGACCAACCTAGGTCGTTTCATCGAACAACTACAAGGGACATGGCAACACCTGCAGAAGACCCAGAAGACTGAAAGTTCTTCTCCCCGAGACACGAAGCAAAGCACGACTACTAAGTTGGAGAACCCCTAGGGTAGGATTAGTCGTATAACCCCTATGCGAAGTCGAGTCCGTGTGATGGTTTGAATGGAACCATGTTGTGTCTTGTTTGTTTTTACTTGTTTGTGCTTCGACATAAGTCGCACTTTTGCCCTAGGCAACAAGTATGCGACTATACCACCTATCTTATCTTAATGAATCTGTTAGTCCTTTCGGCACTTGTTTGATTGCACTTGCACTATAGAACCCCCTTTTGGCACCTCCTCTATCCTACTTTTCCCTCTCACCTTCCTCATCGCCTGACGACCAGCAAGGCAAGATGCACCAAGGATCTACCTCAATAAACAACTAGCATGGAAGACCTTTGCAACAACCTACGAAACCTAGTCCAACTAAGTAAGGATGTACCCTTCCCTCAAGATTGGGAATCCCCTCCTATACTGTCCTGGACCTCACAATTTACCCGCCTGAACACCTAACCATGAGCTTAACTCACGAGTTCGCAAGAGAACCAGTTAAGCTCCAACGACCCTTTGTTTAGCACTGTGTTCGTTATGGAACTGGTGATCATAGTGGACATACACATTTCATCCTTAAGTCAGCACCGGGACTGTGATGCCTTAAAGAAATTGTTTGAGGATATATGACTAGGTGACAAATGGTTTGATACGACTATAATAGGTGTCTTGAGGATATAGCTAACACTTTTTGTGGATTGCGGGATTCTTATGACGATAGGTGAACTTGGTGGAACAAGTTGATAAGGTAGCATAACTTACTTCTCCCTTGAGTAAATTGGATTTAGTAGGACAGTTATGACCAAGAGCTCAAATTCTTGGTGGTATGATAACTTGATTTTCACAAGTAGTGGTCATGGATTGATGGTGTTACAATAATAACTTGGAGTAGCAAGTAGGAGTTCTCGTTGGACATGAGATTCGGATTTAAATAGGTAATCATAATGAAGTGTTGGTCTTAAGCAAGACTACATGGCTCGAAGTAATTTAGATTTAGTCCAATGATCTTGATCATGATACCATATTTCTTGGTGGGGGATGAACTAGGAATATTGGATTGTTGTATGGATTGATTCAAGGATCTATATGCACCTGACATTGGAGTTTACTAGATCGTCATGATGGGAATTGGTGGATGTACTACGATGAGATAGTCCTTTCAAGGATTTGGGGATTATAGGAACTCTAGGAAATATACGGAACGTCACTAGTATTGGATTTGCAGCTGTAATAGATCATGTAATAGTGGATGATATTCGTAGAACGATTACTTGGATTTGTAAGAAGGAAACAAGATCTTGGATTGGTATATTACGTATTTCCTTAGCATAGAGGTACAACACCTCAGATCTGGGATACATTAGTTGAGCACTTGGGTTTGCAGTGCCTTATTCAAGCCTAGCAGTTTGTATGCTTCTCCCGAGGATTTTTATATAGGGATACATATGAGTTAGATATAGTATACATATGTGATTTGGTTTAGTCCTTCTCTCCAACCATGGAGATATAAATAGCATGAGTGATATTGGAGTAGACTTATATGAGATGATACCCTCAATGACAAGGGATGATTTGTTTGGAGAAATAGGTAGGACTATTGGCATCTAAGAACCATGCTCAAGGATAAGATGATAGACGTTCATGTTGGAAATATGCCCTAGAGGCAATAATAAAATGGTTATTATTATATTTCCTTATTAATTATAAATGTTTATTATCCATACTATAATTGTATTGATTGGAAACTCAAATACATGTGTGGGTACATAGACAACAATGTGTCCCTAGTAAGCCTCTAATGAACTAGCTCATTAATCAAAGATGGCTGTGGTTTCCTAGCCATCGACAAGAGTTGTCATTTGATAACGGGATCACATCATTAGGAGAATGATGTGATGGACAAGACCCAAACTATGAACGTAGCATATGATCGTGTCAGTTTATTGCTATTGTTTTCTGCATGTCATTTATATGTTCCTATGACCACGAGATCATGTAACTCACTGACGTCGTAGGAATACCTTGTATGTATCAAACATCACAACGTAACTGGGTGACTATAAAGATGCTCTATAGGTATCTCCGAAGGTGTCTGTTGAGTTGACATGGATCAAGACTGGGATTTGTTACTACGTGTGACGGAGAGGTATCTCAGGGCCCACTCGGTAATACAACATCACAATGAGCCTTGCAAGCAAAGTGACTAAAGTGTTAGCCACGGGATCTTGTATTACAGAATGAGTAAAGAGACTTGCCGGTAACGAGATTGAACTAGGTATGGAGATACCAACGATAGAATATCGGGCAAGTAACATACTGATAAACAAAGGGAACAGCGTACGGGATTAACTGAATCCTTGAGATAGAGGTTCAACTGAAAAATATCTTCGAAGAATATGTAGGAACCAATATGGGCATCTAGGTCCCACTATTGGTTATTGACCGTAGAGGTGTCTCGGTCATGTCTACATAGTTCTCGAACCCGCAGGGTCTGCACACTTAACGTTCAGTGAGATTTCGGTATAATTGAGTTATGTATGTTGGTGATGGATGGTTGTTCAGAGTCCCAGATGAGATTCCGGACATCACGAGGAGCTTCGGAATGGTCCGGAGGTAAAGATTGATATATAGGAAGTCCCGTTTTGGTCACCGGAAAAGTTTCGGGTAGTTCCGGTAGTGTACCGGGGGTGCCGGGACGGTTCCGGGGGTCCACCGGGAGGGGCTCACCCACCCCAGGGGCCACATGGGCCTAGGAGGTGGCGCACCAGCCCCTGGTGGGCTAGGAAACCAGCCCCTAAGGGCCCATGCGCATGAGGTGGGAGGAGGCCAAGTGGGGAAAGAGTCCACCCAAGACTCCACCTTCCTTGTGGTAGGAGGAGTCCTTGTGGGGGGTGGACTCTCCCCCCTTGGTTCGGCCGAACCCCTCCTTGGAGGAGGGGCTAGGGCTTCCTTCCCCCTCCCCTTCCTCCTATATATAGTGGGGGTTTTGAGGGCAGCCACCACCTGAGAAAGCCACATGATGCCCTCTCTCCCTCTAGATCGTTTTCTCCTCTAGATTAATTCGGTACCTGAAAAAGCCACGTGATGCCATCTCTCCCTCTAGATCGTTTTCTCCTCTAGATTAATTCGGTAGAACTCGGTGAAGCCCTGCCGGATTAGTTCACCACCACCGCCACCACGTCGTTGTGCTGCCGGAGAACTCATCTACCTCTCCGCCCTCGCTTTTTGGATCAAGGAGTCGGAGATCGTCATCGAGCTGTACGTGTGCTGAACGCGGACGTGCCGTCCGTTCGGGGCTAGATTGTGATTGGATCGCGGGACGGCTTGCGATTTGGATCGCGAAGATGTTCGAGTACATCAACCGCATTTCTTAACGCTTCCCGCTTAGTGATCTACAAGGGTATGTGGATCCGATCTCCCATCTGGTAGATGCTCATCTCCATGGATAGATCTTGTGTGTCCGTAGGAAATTTTTTGTTTCCCATGCAACGTTCCCCAACAGTGGTATCAGAGCTAGGTCTATGCGTAGATGAGATCACGAGTAGAACACAAAGGAGTTTGTGGGCGTTGATATTCAGATTGCTTCCCACCTTTGTGGTATCAGAGCTAGATCAATAGTTGGTGTGACAACCTCATGGCGACACGTTGATGGAGATCATGGTTTTATGCCGGTGACGATGGAGATCATGCCGGTGCTTTGGAGATGGAGATCAAAAGCACAAGATCATGGCCATATCATGTCACTTATGATTTGCATGTGATGTTAATCCTTTTATGCACCTTGTTTTGCTTAAGACGACGGTAGCATTATAAGGTGATCCCTCACTAAAATTTCAAGATAAAATTGTGTTCTCCCCGAGTGTGCACCGTTGCGAAAGTTTGTCGTTTCGTGACACCACGTGATGATCGGGTGTGATAGACTCTACGTTCGCCTACAACGGGTGCAAGCCAGTGTTGCACATGCGGAACACTCGGGTTAAACTTGACGAGCCTAGCATGTACAGACATGGCCTCAGAACACAAGAAACCGAAAGGTGGAACATGAGTCATATAGTAGATATGATCAACATGGAGATGTTCACCATTGAAACCACCTCATCTCACGTGATGATCGGACTTGGGTTGGTGATTTTTGATCATGTAGCACTCGGATGACCGGAGGGATGTCAATTTGAGTGGGAGTTTTTAAAGTAATATGATTAACTAAACTCATTATCTTGAACAATAGTCTAAGTTGTCTTTGCAAATTTTATGTTGTAGATCAATGGCTCGCGCAGTAGTTCCCCTGAATTTAAATGCGTTCCTAGAGAAAGCTAAGCTGAAGGATGATGGAAGTAACTTTGTAAACTAGGCCCTAATCTGAGGATTATCCTCACGTCTTCCCAAAAGGCTTATGTCCTAGATGCACCGCTCGGTGAACCACCCACTCCAGTGTCGTCTGCAGACGTTGTGAACGCCTGGCAGTCGCGTTCGGATGATTACTCAATAGTTCAGTGTGCTATGTTGTATGGGTTAGAGCCGGGACTTCAAAGGCCTTTTGAACGTCATGGAGCATATGAGATGTTCCAGGAGTTGAAGTTTATCTTCGAAAAGAATGCTCGGATAGAGAGGTATGAGACGTCCGATAAGTTCTATGCTTGCAAGATGGAGGAGAACGGGTCTGTCAGTGAACACATACTCAGAATATGTGGATATTCCAACCGTCTGGCTGAGTTGGGAATTGCTCTCCCGCCGGAGGCGATCACTGACAGAGTTCTTCAATCACTGCCACCTAGCTACAAGAGCTTTGTGTTGAACTATAACATCCAAGGGATGAACAAGTCAGTCGCCGAGCTGTTTGCGATGTTAAAGGTCGTTGAGTCTGAAATCCAGAAGGAGCATCAAGTGTTGATGGTCAATAAAACCACTAGTTTCAAGAAGAATGGCAAGGGCAAGAAGGGTAACTCCAAGAAGAGTGGCAAAGCAGTTGCCCCTCCCATGAAGAAACCCAAGGCTAGACCCAAGCCAGAAACTAAGTGCTTTCATTGCAAGGGTACTGCTCACTGGAAGCGGAACTGCCCCAAGTATCTGGCCGACAAGAAGGCGGCCAACACCAAACAAGGTATATATGATATACATGTTATTGATGTGTACCTTACCAACTCTCGTTGTAGTGCCTGGGTATTTGATACCGGTTCGGTCGCTCACATTTGCAACTCAAAACAGGAACTGCGGAATAGACGGAGGCTGGCAAAGGACAAAGTGACGACGCGCGTGGGAAATGGTTCCAAGGTTAATGTGATCGCCGTTGGCACGCTCGCTCTTCGATTACCATCGGGATTAGTGATGAACCTGAATAATTTTTATTTAGTGCCTGCGTTAAGCATGAACATTATATCTGGATCTTGTTTATTGCGAGACGGTTACTCATTTAAATCTGAGAATAATGGTTGTTCTATTTATATGAGTAATATCTTTTATGGTCATGCACCCATTGTGAGGGGTTTATTCTTATTGAATCTCGATAGTGATGATACACATGTTCATAACATTGATGCCAAAAGATGTAGATTTGATAATGATAGCACCACTTTCTTGTGGCACTGCCTCTTAGGTCATATTGGTGTAAAACGCATGAAGAAACTCCATGCTGATGGACTTTTGGAGTCACTTGATTTTGAATCACTTGACACATGTGAACCATGCCTCATAGGCAAGATGACTAAGACCCCGTTCTCTGGAACAATGGAACGGGCAAGTTACTTGTTGGAAATCATACATACTGATGTGTGCGGTCCGATGAGCATTGAGGCGCGCGGTGGATATCGTTATTTTCTCACCTTCACCGATGACTTAAGTAGATATGGGTGTATTTATTTAATGAAACATAAGTCTGAAACGTTTGAAAAGTTCAAGCAATTTCAGAGTGAAGTTGAGAATCATCGTAACAAGAAGATTAAATTCCTACGATCAGATCGAGGAGGAGAATATCTGAGTTATGAGTTTGTCAATAACTTAAGACAATGTGGAATTGTTTCACAGTTGACGCCACCTGGAACAACAGAGCAAAATGGTGTGTCCGAATGTCGTAATTGAACCTTATTGGATAAGATGCGGTCTATGATGTCTCTTGCCGATTTGCCACTATCGTTTTGGGGTTATGCGTTAGAGACAGTTGCATTCACTTTAAATAGGGCACCATCTAAATCCGTTGAGACAACGCCGTATGAACTGTGGTTTGGCAAGAAACCAAATTTGTCGTTTCTTAAAGTTTGGGGATGAGATCCTTATGTCAAAAAGCTTCGGCCTGAAAAGCTGGAACCCAAAGCGGAGAAATGCATCTTCATAGGATACCCAAAAGAGACGGTTGGGTACACCTTCTATCTGAGATCCGAAGGCAAAGTGTTTGTTGCTAAGAGTTTCTCTCGAAAGAATTGAGTGGGAGGAAGATAGAACTTGATGAGGTTGTTGAACCTTCACTTCAACCAGAGAGTAGCGCAGCGCAGAAAGATGTTTCTGTGGAGCCTACATCAGTTGAAGAGGAAGCTAATGATAGTGATCATGACGCTTCGGATCAAGTTACTGTCGAACCTCGTAGGACGATAAGGGCACGTACTGCTCCTGAGTGGTACGGTAACCCTGTCTTGGAGGTCATGTTGTTGGACAACGATGAACCTACGAGCTATGGAGAAGCGATGGTGGGCCCGGATTCTGACAAATGGTTAGAGGCCATGAAATCCGAGATAGGATCCATGTATGAAAACAAAGTGTGGACTTTGGAAGTATTACCTGAAGGGCGAAAGACCATTCAGAATAAATGGATCTTTAAGAGGAAGATGGACGCGGACGGTAATGTCATCGTCTATAAAGCATGACTTGTGGCAAAGGTTTTTTCAGAAGCTCAAGGGATTGACTACGACGAGACTTTCTCTCCCGTAGTGATGCTTAAGTCCATCAGAATCGTGTTAGCAATAGCTGCATTTTTCGATTATGAAATTTGGCAGATGGATGTCAAAACAGCGTTCCTCAACGATTTCCTTGAGGAAGACTTGTATATGATGCAACCAGAAGGTTTTGTCGATCCAGAGAATGCTGACAAAGTTTGGAAGCTCCAATGATCCATTTATGGACTGGTGCAGGCATCTCGGAGTTGAAATAAGCGTTTTGATGAGGTGATCAAAGCATTTGGGTTTATACAAGTTTATGGTGAAGCTTGTATTTACAAGAAAGTGAGTGGGTGCTATATAGTGTTTCTAATATTAAATGTGGATGACATATTGCTGATTGGAAACAGTATAGAATTTTTGGAAAGCGTGAAGGAATATTTGAACAAGAGTTTTTCAATGAAGGACCTAGGAGAAGTTGCTTTCATATTAGGCATCAAGATCTATAGAGATAGATCAAGACGCTTAATAGGACTTTCACAGAGCACATACCGTAATAAAGTTTTGAAGAAGTTCAAAATGGATCTGTCAAAGAAAGGGTTCTTACCTGTGTTAATTACAAGGTGTGAAGTTGAGTAAGACTCAATGCCCAGTGACTGCAGAGGATTGAGAAAAGATGAGTGTCATCCCCTATGCTTCTGCCATAGGCTCTATCATGTATGCAATGCTGTGCACGAGACCAGACGTCAGCCTTGCCATAAGTATGACCGGAAGGTTTCAAAGTAATCCAGGAGTGGATCACTAGACGGCGGTCAAGAATAACCTAAAGTACCTGAAAAGGACTAAGGAAATGTTTCTCGTTTATGGAGGTGATCAAGAGCTCTTCGTAAAGGGTTACGTCGATGCAAGCTTTGACATTGATCCGGATGACTCTAAGTCTCAAACCGGATACA
The DNA here is from genome assembly GCA_039707655.1 of Elymus sibiricus. NCBI lineage: Eukaryota > Viridiplantae > Streptophyta > Magnoliopsida > Poales > Poaceae > Elymus > Elymus sibiricus. Next base: position 161,473,830 of record CM077663.1, read on the forward strand.
TATTTATTCTCAATGGAGGAGCGGTAAGCTGGTGCAGTTCCAAGCAAAGCGTGGTAGCTGATTCTACATGCGAAGCGGAGTACACAGCTGCCTCGGAGGCGGCGAAGGAAGGTGTCTGGATGAAGCAGTTCATGACGGATCTTGGAGTTGTGCCCAGTGCACTGAACCCAATGACCTTGTTCTGTGACAACACTGGTGCCATTGCTCTAGCCAAGGAACCAAGGTTTCAGAAGAGGACCAGACACATAAATCGACGCTTCAATTCCATCCGCGATTACATCGAGGGAGGAGACATAAGTATTTGCAAAGTACACATGGATCTGAATATTGCAGATCCACTAACTAAGCCTCTTCTACGAGGGAAACATGATGAACACCAGAACTGTATGGGTGTTAGATTCATTACAATGTAAATCACATAGTGTGTGAGCTAGATTATTGACTCTGGTGCAAGTGGGAGACTGTTGGAAATATGCCCTAGAGGCAATAACAAAATGGTTATTATTATATTTCCTTATTCGTGATAAATGTTTATTATCCATGCTATAATTGTATTGATTGGAAACTCAAATACATGTGTGGGTACTGTCGGCGTTCTGGGAACGGGGGTACCAAGACCTGCCTGCCTGCGGCCCAGCGCGTGGCCAACCACGAAGGCCCAGTACGGCCCCGCAACAAGCCCCCCAAGTCAAGGCCCTCGTGAGAGCCCCCGCCTCGCGAGGATAACAACGCCAAGACCTCCGGAGGAGTAGCATTGCCTTCAGGCCGCCTCCCGAGGAGCGGAGATTCCTATGCAAGTACCCGGTCTCGTGAGGCCGGGGTGACGTGGGTTCTGACGACCAAGCCAGGCGGGCGCCAGCGGGCGCAGTGGGAGGATAGTTTCCTCTTTGGTGCAAAGGAGGCAAGGACGTACGCGGGTTCCCAAGGAACCCCCCAAAGGTTTCCTTCTCGGTGCAAGAGGACCAAGCCCACGAGCTCGGTAGGATGGATGTCATCGCCGTGCCCACCACTGCGTGACGCCCAGAATCTTTGTAGGCGAAGAGCACCTCTAGTCAGGATAGGATGTACCTCTTGTCCCCTTTCAAATTTGGCCGTTGTGGGATCCCTTCCCGCCAGTTCGACGAGGGAAGAGGACCGCGGCCCCTATAAATAGGGATGAGCTACCATCATAGAGGGGGGAATCAGGTCGAGTTCATCACCACCAAGAGCCCTCATGAGGCCACACTACCGCTGTACTAGTTCATCCAGAGTCTCCTCGAGAGGCCAATCCACCACAAAGCAGGAGTAGGGTTTTACACCGCAAGGTGGCCCGAACCTGGGTAAAGATCGCGTGCCTCCCATTTGTTTCCTCCTGAGAGCACCGCCGTAGAATCACTAAGAAGCTGTGAGGTTGAGCGGGATTGGAGGGGGAGCGCACCCCAGTGTTCGAACGTCAGTCGGTTTTGCGGAGCCCCGATTCCGACATTTGGCGCGCCAGATAGGGGTGCGCCGATGTCCTTCAGTTCCGTCGACTCCTTCTTCACCAGCTATCGGTCACCTCCCGCTCCTGATTCACCAACGCCATGGCCAGCTCAGGATGCGCGCGCCTTGGGGGCTCCATACTGGATGGCCGTTATCAGGCCACCAGCGTCGTCGCCGTCACCACTGCCACTTGCACCTCTCGCGCGCAGCAAGGGCCCTCGTGCGCACAGCGGCGCCCGAATAGCCGGCGCGCCGTGCACTCTACGGCCCCTGTCCATGTGGGGGACCTAAACGTGCAGGACGCGCTGCCCATGGCCAGCGAACTCCTTCGTCATCGCCCGACGAAAGGGGGCTACGACGCCTGGCCCGACCACATCGCCGAGCTGCTTACTGTCGCAAGAATGGCCCTGACACCTTACCTTCCTCTACGGCCCCGGGTGCAAGGAGCCGAAGGCTCGGCTGGCGAACCAGCTCCGCCGCCCCGCCTCAACACTCACGGCCCCCAACTCGAGGAGCCCGAGCAGGGCCTGCCTCGCGCTGTGTTTCTCCTCCTCAGGGTTCCGGTGGCCGATTTCGGGCCGTCGTCCGGACCTAGCAGCGGCGCGCCCGAGGGAAATGGCGGAACACCCCACGCACACCATGGTGCGCAGGCCGACAACATGGAGAACCACCACGCTCTCGCACCCCCTCGATACGAAGGCACCAACCGGCGCAGGGGCTGGGCAGCTCACGCCGCCGCGCATGGAGGAGGTCACGGCGGGGGCGCGGGGAATGGCCACGATGGCCATTCTCGCCTAGACAGGCACGACGAACCTCGTGGCGGCACAGGAGGCGGCCAACTTCGGGCGGAAGCTCCGCGCAGGTGTGCCCGTGGGATGCGTGCCCAAGACAGCGTCACGATGTTGCCCGAGGGGATCAGCCTCGGGGCATCCAGCGGGGCGCCAGGAGGGAACCCAGGCCCTCACGACGCGGCCTGCGCTCCAGGCGACGCAGCGACAAGCGCCAGCGCCGTGGGTCTCATACCCACCGCTGGCACCAGCACCCCCAGGCGTAGGGGGCACATCCCAGGGCTTCCGCTATGGGAGCACCTGTCCGGTCGGCATGACAAAGGGGGCGCCCGGGGTCGCGTTGGGGCGCTCCACAACGGGCGCCCACACGAGCAGGGAACCCGGCACCGGGCGATGGAGCTGCAGGGGCCCGTCACCTAGAAGATCGGCAAGGCTCGAGCAGTGCGGGCCACCCGCGGCCGGCACAGCGAGGATGCTCCACTGGCAGAGCCACGCTCCACGGGGCCTCGCACGCTCCACGGCTTGGGGGCGCCGGCGCTATGCCGAGGGGGCTACAGAAGCTTGGCGAGCCTGGGGGCTCGGGAGACCTCTAGGGCGCAGCCCGGATGGCGCCGTGGCGCCTCCCTAGGCAACTGCACCGACACAATACTCCTACGGTCGCGCCGGGTGTGTTGCGCTAATGTTTGGGCCGCGGAAGCGCAATTCCGCGGTCACGCGGGGAGCAATGCACCCATGTTTGGGCCATAGGAGCGCGCAACCGCGCCAAAACGCGCGGGAGTCTCAAGAACCCGGTCGGGAACTCCAGGGCATTGCACCTGGGGTCCCCACCCAACTATCTCCAACCGTGACACTCTCACATAAGAATGAGTGGGTTGTACACGCCCGGAGCCCCCCGAGGAGCACCGTACGAAGCCGCGGAGGGGCTGCCACCCATGCCCAAGTGGAAGCCCCATGCTCCGCACTGGCGGACGACACTGTCCTCCAATGACTCTGCCCATGCCTAGTGGAAGCCCTATGCTCCGCGCTGGGGGGAAGACGAAGACTAGCTATTAGGCGCCAGACGCGGCTTTTCCTCGTTCTTTTCTGTAATCGAATTTGCCACTTTCTTGAATGAAGTTAAAACTTTTCGCATCTTATTTGAAAAAAGGGGAGGGGGACTTTTTCCCATGTTGTGCTTGCGTCCTGAGTTTCGTTTTTAAGAAGCTGGCATATGCCAGCTCTCTCCCTCTCGCGCACCCCGCGAGCGGGGGCTGGGCATCGTATGCACATTCGAGCCGGACTAGCGGCATCAAGGGCGGCGTTGAGGGCCCCCCAACTTGAGGGCCCTAAACGCGATGTCCATGGGCCTCACGCCCACGCCCGGCCAAGGTTTTGGCGAAAAATCCCCAGTAACTGCCGCGGGCGAGCCAGCAGGCGCATGGGGCCCGGTGGCTCCGTCAAACATCCCCCCCCCGGCTTGGTCGGACGACCGCGGTCCGGCGTGTTAGTAATGACCCGCCCCTCCTCAGGGCCTGCGGGCACACAATAAGAAAGGGAACGCGGCGCAAGGGAGTGCAATATTACTTAACATATCATAGGGGAGTTCTTCCAAAGCACACTCACATCCCCGCGGGGTCATGTTCAAAATCTTTACAGGAGAACAGGGAAGTATAGTCTAAGAAGATGCGCCATCGCCGCTATCTCTGTTGCAGCCGTCGGACTCACGCTCTCCGATAGCGGGGTGGTCCTCGCCTACGGTAGGAGCGAATTCCGCGATCAAGCCGTCCACATGATCCTACACCCAATCCTGCAGGGCACACCGGATCACCTCGGACGCGGGGGCTGTCACGGACTCGAAGTCAAAGTATGGATCAAGGCAAAGAAGGTGGCTGAAGACGCGTGAAGACGCCCACACGAGGAGGTCATGGATCTTCTCCTCTGCGAGCTGGCAGACCTTCTCCGCACCACCATCAAGATGTTCCACGATCCCGGTGAAGAAACAAAGGTAGCCGACGTCGTCGGCGACGAGCGGGCTTGAGACACTCTCGCCGATGATGCTGCTCAGGTCCCGATTTGCCCTCCCCACAAGAGCCCGGAACATCTTGGAGCGCGTGTGCTGCAGCCTCCGGGCTCGGTTCTCCTCTTCCGAGGCCCTCTCCGCGCGGGAAACAACGTCCTCCACCTGTGTATAGAGGAAGGACGGCTCGACTTTGGTGGTGACCTGGGCATCCACCGCAGCCTTCTCGCGTCGCTCCGCCGCCGCTAACCTTTTCATGAGGCCGCCCGCCTCAGCTTTCAGCTCATCACGCCGCTTGCAGAAGCGGGACTCCTGCAGCTTTAGCCTCTCACGGTAGTCCTAGGCAAGAGTTCTACGGGTCCGCGCCGCCTCCTCGACGGCCTCCTCACGGACCCTCGCCTCGTGAGCAGTGAGGGAATCTTCAGCGGCAGCCACCTGGCGCTTCATCACATCCAACCGCTCGCGCTCCAGGCCAAGCTCCATCGCCTCCAGCATCAGCGTATCTTCAAGGATGCGGAGCCCAGCTTCGCCCATGGATGGCCCGCCCGCTGAGGCGGCTAGCGCGGCCTTGCAGGACTGAACTTGTCGCTCAAGGGAGGCATTGGAAGCCAGAAGCTCTTCCTCACGCCTCACTGCAGCCTTACGCCGCCCATCCATGGCCTGGGCCTCTTCAAGGGCGCGATCGCAGGCATCTCACGTTGTGGCAAGGGATTCCACGACTTCCACGCAAGCACACTCGCGCTGCAGACGACCAAAGTTGATGGAGACCTCAAGCCGACGCCATTCACGCGCCAGGCACCGACACTCCGCCTCGAGGTACGAGTCGACGTCGTCAAGCTCTGTCCCAAGGTGGCCCAGTGCGCTCACCGCGTCCTGGAGGAGACCACGCCAAGCATCGCTGCGACTACAAGCAAGAGCCAGCGCTTGGCCCGGGCCCTGGGCGGCAAGAGGGGGCGCGAAGGCCTCTCTGCCTCTGGCAAGGACTCGGGGGCTGGGTTCCCGCGGTCCAGCACCCCAGCCCGGGGCCGGGCCTCACAAGAAGTCGCCTCACCGGTCGAGGAAGGCACCGATGCACCGGGCACCCTGACGCCGGAGAAGACCACCAAAGGAGGCCTCAGTCCCTCCATTGCTGGCTGGAGGCCTCGCCTGAAGGAGGATGCAGGAAGCCCACGCCAGAGGTCCCCCCGGGACCGCTTGGGCCTGGGTACGGCAATCTCCTCGCGCACCATCACGCGCTTCGTGAGGTATTGGGCCGCTCCTGGCCCGGTCACCCTGGGAGGCGATGGCGGGGGCTCACCCGCCACTTCGGTGGGAAGGGGCCTGAGGAGCAAGGATTCAGAGATGCACATCATGTGGGAAACAAGGAAGGGCATGCACTTACTCATCCACGGCGACCCACTTCCTCTTCCTCCAGGCCAACGGAACCGGGCCACTGCAGTCCCCGAGTTCTCTACTCCGCCGGCGCATGTGAGGATCCGGGGATGACCCGTCGGCGCACGACTGATGACACCCCGCGGCATGAGCTCCGGCAGCGACCCCTGGCGGGGCGACCCCGTCGCCACCTGGAAGGGCGGAGGTGGGCGCCTGAGGAACGTGCGGCTTGGGACGTTCTTCCGTGACCACTTGAAGGTCACCGGCCTCAGGATCTCCGGAGCAAGAGGCCACCGAGAGGGAATTTTTTGCGAGGTATGACGGGACCCTCTGGAAGAAGCCCCCACTCGTCGAAGCGCGGCATCCTCAGGGCGAAGGCCCTCCCATTCTGATAACGGTACAGGGGGAGCCCGTCCTCTGGAAGCTCGGGAGGCTTCCCCCCGGTCAGGAGGCGGAGCGCCTCCCGCAGCGCGCCGGAGGAAAGAGAAGGCACCTGGAGCCTCATGACATCGTCAAGGACGGTGAAAGTCAACATGGGACGGGAATGGCGCTGAAGGGAAGCGATTCGCCGGCGGACGAACTCCCTCACCACCATCGCCATCGCACGCCCGCTTTCTTCAGGCTGCTCAACCTGGCGGTGACCTGCGCGAGCCGCGGGTCAACAAGCTTCAAGTGCTCCCAACTCGCACTCGGCTCCGCCGGTGCCGTTGGGGCCTGGAGCAGGGGATTGCGCACAGTGGCGTTGACAAACACCCACTGCCTCCGGAAGCTCGCCGCATCCAGACTGAGCTCAACAGCGAGGATTGTGTCCGCCGCCGTGGCCACCACTCGGATTGACACGCATCCCGAGCATTGTCCGCTGGCATCCAGCTGGAGGGAGAAGAAATGGCGGAGCAAGGCCACGGATGGCGTGATGCCCATGAAAGCCTCACACAAGAATGCGAAGGCGGAGAGGAGGACGACTGACCCAGGGTCGAGATGCAAGGCGTGGATCTGGTAGTGCATGAGCACGGCGTTGAAGAAATCTGAAAACGGCGGTAGCAAGCCACAGAAGAGGGCATGGAGATGAAGGGGGATGTCGGTGGCACTCAGATCAACCGCAGACCAAGAGGCAAGCCAGATCATCATCGCCCCCCACTCATTGGTGCCGGCGGCAATTGCTCGCCGGACCTTATCCAGCCCCTCAAGATTGAGCACGGTGGACCGGTCCAGTGCGGGCTCGGGCACCGGCAGGGGCCCTAACGTCATCAAAGTCCTGTCCCTTTTCCTCTTGGGAGCCATGGCGGAGGGGCAGATGGAAGCAGACGCGAAGCCTGACGAAGAAGGCGCAAGCCACTGGCGAAGGAGCAGCGGAAGCCGGGCGCGCGGAGAGGCAATGATGGTTCCGCCGCACGCGCCAGGTTTTTTTTCAGCAAGGGAGGTTACTGAGACGACGTGGGGAAGTGGAGGCGTGCGCGTCCCGTCGTGCGCCACGAGTCGAGCCTGGCCCACAGGTGATTAGGGGCCTGTAGCGCTTCGCCCTTTGCTCCTTGCCTTCGCCTCGAAGCCAAGGTTGGCATGCCTTGGGCCCGGGGGCTACTGTCGGCGTTCTGGGAACGGGGGTACCCAGACGTGCCTGCCTGCGGCCCAGCGCGTGGCCCACCAAGAAGGCCTGGCAAGGCCCCGCAACAAGCCCCCCAAGTCAAGGCCCTCGCGAGAGCCCCCGCCTCGCGAGGACGACAATGCCAAGATCTCTGGAGGAGTGGCATCGCCTTCAGGCCGCCTCCCGAGGAGTGGAGATTCCTATGCAAGTACCCAGCCTCGTGAGGCCGGGGTGACGTGGGTTCTGACGACCAAGCAAGGCGGGCGCCAGTGGGCGCAGTGGAAGGACAGTTTCCTGTTTGGTGCAAAGGAGGCAAGGACGTACGCGGGTTCCCAAGGAACCCCCCAAAGGTTTCCTTCTCGGTGCAAGAGGACCAAGACCACGAGCTCGGCAAGACGGATGTCATCACCGAGCCCATCACTGCGTCACACCCAGAATCTTTGTAGGCGAAGACCACCTTTACTCAGGATAGGATGTACCTCTTGTCCCCTTTCAAATTTGGCCATTGTGGGATCCCTTCCCGCCAGTTCAACGAGGGAAGAGGACCGTGGACCGATAAATAGGGACGAGCTCCCATCGTAGAGGGGGGGAATCAGGTCGAGTTTATCACCACCAAGAGCCCTCGTGAGGCCACACAACCGTTGTACTAGTTCATCCATAGCCTCCTCGAGAGGCCAATCCACCACAAAGCAGGAGTTGCGTTTTAAACCGCAAGTTGGCCCGAACCTGGGTAAAGATCGCGTGCCTCCCATTTGTTTCCTCATGAGAGCACCGCCGTAGAATCACTGGGAAGCTATGAGGTTGTGCGGGATTGGAGGGCGAGCGCACCCCAGTGTTCGAACCTCAGTCGGTTTTGCAGAGCCCCGATTCCGACATTTGGCGCGCCAGGTAGGGGAGCGCCGACATCCTTCAGTTCCGTCGACTTCTGCTTCACCGGCGGTCGGTCACCTCCCGCTCCAGAAGGCTCGGCCGGCGAACCAGCTCCGCCGCCGTGCGTCAACACGCACGGCCCCCAACTCGAGGAGCCCGAGCAGGGCCCGCCTCGCGCTGTGCTTCTCCTCCTCAGGGTTCCGTTGGCCGATTTCGGGCCGTCATCCGGACCCAGCAGCGGCGCACCCGAGGGAAATGGTGGAACACCCCATGCACACCATGGCGCGCAGGCCGACAACATGGAGAACCACCATGCTCTTGCGCCCCCTCGGTACGAAGGCACCACCCAGCGCACGGGCCGGGCAGCTCATGCCGCCGCGCATGGACGAGGTCATGGTGGGGGCGTGGGGAATGGCCACGATGGCCATTCTCACCCAAACAGGCGCGACAAACCTCGTGGCGGCACAGGAGGCGGCGAACTTTGGGCGGAAGCTCGGCGCGCCCGTGGGATGCGTGCCCAAGACAGCATCACGATGTTGCCCGAGGGGATCAGCCTCGGGGCATCCAGCGGGGCGCCAGGAGGGAACCCAGGCCCTCACGACGCGGCCTGCGCTCCAGGCGGCGCAGCGACAAGCGCCAGCGCCATGGGTCTCGCACCCGCCGCTGGCACCAGCACCCCCAGGCATAGGGGGCACATCCGGCACCCCACGTCAAGCCAGGCCCCGGGGCTTCCGCTATGGGAGCACCTGTCTAGTCGGCATGACAAAGGGGGCACCCGGGGTCGCGTGGGGGCACTCCACAACGGGCGCCCACGCGAGCATGGAACCTGGCACCGGGTGATGGAGCTGCAGGGGCCCGTCACCCAGAAGATCGGCAAGGCTCGAGCAGTGCGGGCCACCCGCGGCCGGCACAGTGAGGACGCTCCACTAGTAGAGCCACGCTCCACGGGGCCTCGCACGCTCCACGGCTCGAGGGCGCTGGCGCTATGCCCAGGGGGCTACCGAAGCCTGGCGAGCCTGGGGGCTCGGGAGACCTCTGGGGCGCAGCCCGGCTGGTGCCGTGGCGCCTCCCAAGGCAACTGCACTGACACAATACTCCTACAGTCGCGCCGGGTGTGTTGAGCTAATGTTTGGGCTGCGGAAGCGCAATTGCGCGGTCACGCGGGGAGAAATGCGCGGGAGTCTCAAGAACCCGGTCGGGAACTCCTGGGCATTGCGCCTGGGGTCCTCTCCCAACTATCTCCAACCGTGACACTCTCACGTAAGAATGAGTGGGCTGTACACGCCCGGAGCCCCCCGAGGAGCAACGTACGAAGCCGCGGAGGGGCTGCCACCCACGCCCAAGTGGAACCCCATGCTCCGCGCTGGCGGATGACACTGTCCTCCAATGACTATGCCCATGCCTAGTGGAAGCCCTATGCTCCGCGCTGGGGGGAAGACGAAGACTAGCTAATAGGCGCTGGACGCGGCTTTTTCTCGTTCTTTTCTGTAATCGAATTTGCCACTTTCTTGAATGAAGTTGAAACTTTTCGCATCATATTTGAAAAAAGGGGAGGGGGACTTTTTCCCGTGTTGTGCTTGCGTCCTAAGTTTCGTTTTTAAGAAGATGGCATATGCCAGCTCTCTCCCTCTCGCGCGCCCTGCGAGCGGGGTCTGGGCATCGTATGCACATTCGAGCCGGACCAACGGCATCAGGGGGGCGTTGAGGTCCCCCCAACCTGAGGGCCCAAAATGCGATGGCCACGGGCCTCACGCCCACGCCCGGCCAAGGTTTTGGCGAAAAATCCCCAGTAACTGCCGCGGGAAAGCCAGCAGGCACGCGGGGCCCGAGGGCTCCATCAAATATCCATCCCCCAGCTTGGTTGGACGACCGCGGTCCGGTGTGTCAGTAATGACCCACCCCTCCTCAGGGCCTGTGGGCACACAATAAGCAAGGGAACGCGACGCAAGGGAGTGCAATATTACTGAACATATCGTAGGGGAGTTCTTCCAAACCACACTCACATCCCCGTGGGGTCATGTTCAAAATCTTTATAGGAGAACAGGGAAGTCCAGTCTAAGAAGATGCGCCATCGCTGCTATCGCTGTTGCAGCCATCGGACTCACGCTCTCCGATACCGGGGTGGTCCTCGCCTATGGCAGGAGCGAATTCCGCGATCAAGCCGTCCACATGATCCTGCACCCAATCCTCCAGGGCACACCGGATCACCTCGGACGCGGGGGTTGTCACGGACTCGAAGTCAAAGTTAGGATCAAGGCGAAGAAGGTGGCTGAAGACACGTGAAGACGCCCGCGCGAGGAGGTCGTGGCTCTTCTCCTCTGCGAGCTGGCAGACCTTCTCCGCACCACCCTCAAGACGTTCCATGATCCCAGTGAAGAAACAAAGGTAGCCGACGTCGTCGGCGAGGAGCGGGCTTGAGACACTCTCGCCGCTGATGCTGCTCAGGTCCCGATTTGCCCTCCCCTCAAGAGCCCGAAACAACTTGGAGCGCGTGTGCTGCAGCCCCCGGGCTCGGTTCTCCTCTTCCGAGGGCCTCTTCGCGCGGGAAGCCACGTCCTCCACCTGCGTATATAGGAAGGGCAGCTCGGCTTTGGTGGTGACCTGGGCGTCCATCGCAGCCTTCTCGCGTTGCTCCGCCGCTGCTAACCTTTTCCTGAGGCCGTCCGCCTCAGCTTTCAGCTCATCACGCCGCTTGTAGAAGCGGGACTCCTACAGCTTTAGCCTCTCACGGTAGTCCTAGGCGAGAGTTTTGCGGGTCCGCGCTGCCTCCTCGATGGCCTCCTCACGGTCCCTCGCCTCGTGAGCAGCGAGGGGATCTTTAGTGGCAGCCACCTGGCGCTCCATCACCTCCAGCCGCTCGCGCTCTAGGCCTAGCTCCATCGCCTCCAGCGTCAGCATATCTTCAAGGATGCGGAGCCCAGCTTCGCCCGTGGATGGCCCGCCCACTGAGTTGGCTAGCGCGGCCTTGCAGGCCTGAACTTGTCGCTCAAGGGAGGCATTGGAAGCCAGAAGCTCTTCCTCATGCCTCACTACATCCTTACACCGCCCATCCACGGCCTGGGCCTCTTCAAGGGCGCGATCGCGAGCATCTCGCGTCGTGGCAAGGGATTCCTCGACTTCCACGCAAGCATGCTCACGCTGCAGACGACCAAAGTTGATGGAGATCTCAAGCCGACGCCATTCACGCGCCAGGCGCCAATGCTCCACCTCGAGGTACGAGTCGACGTCGTCAAGCTCTGTCCCGAGGTGGCCCAGTGCGCTCACCACATCCTGGAGGAGACCATGCCGAGCATCGCAGCGACTACAAGCAAGATCCAGCGCTTGGTCCGGGCTCTGGGCGGCAGCAGGGGAGCACAAAGGCCTGTCTGCCTCTGGCAAGGACTCGGGGGCTGGGTTCCCGTGGTCCGGAACCCCAGCCCGGGGCCGGGCCTCACGAGAAGTCGCCTCACCGGTCGAGGAAGGCGCCGATGCACCGGGCACCCTGAAGCCGGAGAAGACAACCAAAGGAGTCCTCAGTCCCGCTGTTGCTGGCTGGAGGCCTCGCCTGAAGGAAGATGCAGGAAGCCCAGGCCAGAGGTCCCCCCGGGACCGCTTGGGCCCGGGTACGGCAATCTCCTCGCGCACCGTCACGCGCTTCGCGAGGTATTGGGCCGCCACTGGCCCGGTCACCCCAGGAGGCGATGGCGGGGGCGCACCCGCCACTTTGGCGGGAAGGGGCCTGAGGAGCAAGGATTCAGAGATGCACATCATGTGGGAAACAAGGAAGGGCATGCACTTACTCATCCACGGCGACCCACTTCCTCGTCCTCCAGGGCAACGGAATCGGGCCACTGCGGTCCCCGAGTTCTCTCCTCTGCCGGCACATGTGAGGATCCGGGGACGACCCGTCGGCACACGACTGACGACACCCCGCGGCATGGGCTCCGGCAGCGACCCCTGGCGGGGCGACCCCGTCGCCACCTGGAAGGGCGGAGGTGGGTGCCTGAGGAACGTGCAGCTCGGGACGTTCTTCCGCGACCACTTGAAGGGCACCGGCCTCAGGATCTCCAGAGCGAGAGGCCACCGAGAGGGGATCATCGCGAGGTATGACGGGACCCTCTGGAAGAAGCCCCCACTCATCGAAGCGCGGCATCCTCAGGGCGAAGGCCCTCCCGTTCTGATAACGGTACAGGGGGAGCCCGTCCTTTGGAAGCTCCGGAGGCTTCCCCCCGGTCAGGAGGCGAAGTGCCTCCCGCAGCACGCCAGAGGAAAGAGAAGGGACCTGGAACCTCATGACATCGTCAAGGCCAGTGAAAGTCCACATGGGACGGGAATGGCGCTGAAGGGAAGCGATTCGCCGGCGGACGAACTCCCTCACCACCATCGCCATCGCACGCCCGCTTTCTTCAGGCTGCTCAACCTGGCGCTGACATGCGCAAGCCGCGGGTCGACAAGCTTCAATTGCTCCCAACTCGCACTCGGCTCCGCCGGGGCCGTCGGGACCTGGAGCAGGGGATTGCGCACAGTGGCGTCGACAAACACCCACTGCCTCCGGAAGCTCGCCGCATCCGGACTGAGCTCGACGTCGAGGATTGCGTCCGCCGCCGCGGCCACCACTCGGAGCGACACGCATCCCGAGCATTGTCCGCTGGCAACCAGCTAGAGGGAGAAGAAATGGCGGAGCAAGGCCACAGATGGCGTGATGCCCATGAAAGCCTCGCACAAGAATGCGAAGGCGGAGAGGAGGACGACAGACCCAGGGTCGAGATGCAAGGCGTGGATCTGGTAGTGCATGAGCATGGCATTGAAGAAATCTGAAAACGGAGGTAGCAAGCCAGAGAAGAGGGCATGGAGATGAAGGGGGATCTCGGTGGCACTCAGATAACCCGCAGACCGAGAGGCAAGCTAGATTATCGTCGCCCCCCACTCATTGGTGCCGGCGGCAATTGCTTGCCGGACCTTATCCAGCCCCTCAAGATTGAGCACGGTGGACCGGCCCAGTGCAGGCTCGGGCACCGGCAGGGGCCCTGACGTCATCAAAGTCCTGTCCCTTTTCCTCTTGGGAGCCATGTCAGAGGGGCAGATGGAAGCAGATGCGAAGCCCAACGAAGAAGGCGCAAGCCACGGGCGAAGGAGCAGCGGAAGGAGGGCGCGCGGAGAGGCAATGATGTTTACGCCGCACGCGCCAGGTTTTTTGTCAGCAAGGGAGGTTACCGAGGCGACGTGGGGAAGTGGAGGCGTCCGCGTCCCGTCGTGCACCACGAGTCGAGCCTGGCCCACAGGTGATTAGGTGCCTGTGGCGCTTCATCCTTTGCTCCTTGCCTTCGCCTCGAAGCCAAGGTTGGCACGCCTTGGGCCCGGGGGCTACTGTCGGCGTTTTGGGAAAGTGGGTACCCAGACCTGCCTGCCTGTGGCCCAGCGCGTGGCCCACCACGAAGGCCCGGTAAGGCCCCGCAACAAGCCCCCCAAGTCAAGGCCCTCGCGAGAGCCCCCGCCTCGCGAGGACGACAACGCCAAGACCTCTGGAGGAGTGGCATCGCCTTCAGGCCGCCTCCCGAGGAGTGGAGATTCCGATGCAAGTACCCGGCCTTGTGAGGCCGGGTGACGTAGGTTCTGACGACCAAGCCAGGCGGGCGCCAGCGGGCGCAGTGGGAGGATAGTTTCCTCTTTGGTGCAAAGGAGGCAAGGACGTACGCAGGTTCCCAAGGAACCCCCCAAAGGTTTCCTTCCCGGTGCAAGAGGACCAAGACCACGAGCTCGGCAGGACGGATGTCATCGCCAAGCCCACCGCTGCGTCATGCCTAGAAGCTTTGTAGGCGAACACCACCTTTAGTCAGGATAGGATGTACCTCTTGTCCCCTTTCAAATTTGGCCGTTGTGGGATCCCTTCCCGCTAGTTCGACGAGGGAAGAGGACCGTGGCCCCTATAAATAGGGACGAGCTCCCATCGTAGATGGGGGGGGGGATTAGGTCGAGTTCATCACCACCAAGAGCCCTCGTGAGGCCACACAACCGATGTACTAGTTCATCCATAGCCTCCTCGAGAGGCCAATCCACCACAAAGCAGGAGTAGGGTTTTACACCGCAAGGTGGCCCCAACCTGGGTAAAGATCGCGTGCCTCCCATTTGTTTCCTCCCGAGAGCACCGCCGTAGAATCACTGAGAAGCTGTGAGGTTGAGCGGGATAGGAGGGCGAGCGCACCCCAGTGTTCGAACCTCAGTGGGTTTTGCGGAGCCCCGATTCCGACAGGTACATAGACAACAATGTGTCCCTAGTAAGCCTCTAATGAACCAGCTCGTTAATCAAAGATGGCTGTGGTTTCCTAGCCATGGAAAAGAGTTGTCATTTGATAACGGGATCACATCATTAGGAGAATGATGTGATGGACAAGACCCAAACTATGAACGTAGCATATGATCGTGTCAATTTATTGTTATTGTTTTCTGCATGTCAAGTATATGTTCCTATGACCATGAGATCATGTAACTCACTGACGTCGGAGGAATACCTTGTGTATCAAATGTCACAATGTAACTGGGTGACTATAAAGATGCTCTACAGGTATCTCCGAAGGTGTCTGTTGAGTTGACATGGATCAAGACTGGGATTTGTTACTCCGTGTGACGGAGAGGTATCTCAGTGCCCACTCGGTAATACAACATCACATTGAGCCTTGCAAGCAAAGTGACCAAAGTGTTAGCCACGGGATCTTGTATTACGGAACGAGTAAAGAGACTTGCCTGTAACGAGATTGAACTAGGTATGGAGATACCGACGATCGAATCTCGGGCAAGTAACATACCGATAAACAAAGGGAACAGCGTACGGGATTAACTGAATCCTTGACATAGAGGTTCAACCGATAAAGATCTTCGTAGAATATGTAGGAACCAAGATGGGCACCAGTCCCGCTATTGGTTATTGACCGTAGAGGTGTCTCTGTCATGTCTACATAGTTCTCGAACCCGCAGGGTCTGCACACTTAACGTACGGTGACGTTTCGGTATTATTGAGTTATGTAAGTTGGTGACCGAAGGTTGTTCGGAGTCCCGGATGAGATCCTGGACGTCACGAGGAGCTCCGGAATGGTCCGTAGGTAAAGATTGATATATAGGAAGTCCCGTTTTGGTCACCGGAAAAGTTTCGGGTATTTCCGGTAATGTACCGGGGGTGCCGGGAGGGTTCCGGGGGTCCATCGGGAGGGGCCCACCCACCCAGGGGCCACATGGGCCTAGGAGGTGGCGCACCAGCCCCTGGTGGTCTGGGCAACCCGCCCCAAAGGGGCCATGCGCAGGAGGTGGGAGGAGGCCAAGTGGGGAAAGAGTTCACCCAAGACTCCACCTTCCTTGTGGGAGGAGTCCTTGTGGGGGGAGGACTCTCCCCCCTTGGTTCGGCCGAACCCCTCCTTGGAGGAGGGGCTAGGGCTGCCTCCCCCCTCCCCTTCCTCCTATATATAGTGGGGGTTTTGAGGGCAGCCACCACCTGAAAAAGCCACGTGTTGCCCTCTCTCCCTCTAGATCGTTTTCTCCTCTAGATTAGTTCGGTAGAGCTCGGCGAAGCCCTGTCGGATTAGTTCACCACCACCGCCACCACGCCGTTGTGCTGCCGGAGAACTCATCTACCTCTCTGCCCTCGCTTGCTGGATCAAGGAGGCGGAGATCGTCATCAAGCTGTACGTGTGCTGAACGCGGAGGTCGTTACCAAGCCATAACATGGTTGAATCATGACCATGGGCCTAGGCTCTAAGTCGGAAGACTACGGCCAATACTCTACCTTGACCACCCCGACC
The DNA here is from genome assembly GCA_039707655.1 of Elymus sibiricus. Lineage (NCBI taxonomy): Eukaryota > Viridiplantae > Streptophyta > Magnoliopsida > Poales > Poaceae > Elymus > Elymus sibiricus. The sequence goes on from CM077663.1 coordinate 161,489,667, forward strand.
CTATCCAAAGGGAAGGTGGACTCAAAGAATTTGGTCATGAAGGACCACAAAAGCCATGGGCAAGTGACCACCCAGGACAAATACAACCCTCAGAAGATTAAGACTGACTGGCCAAAGATCGGTTCCCGAGATACCTCTTGAGAGCAAGCTGAATCAAATGCAGTCAGTCTGAAGCCAGTCCCGAGTCTTACCCAAGACCACACCATCCACACCTCACAGCTAATGGGTTTACCGCCAAGTACTTTTTAGGTTGACTCATGCCCGCTTCTCTCACATATCCCATGAACAATGTGTTTATGTGATACTTGGAGAAATACATTGTTACCCCCCATGGGTGACACACTTATTTGCCCAATGAGGGAAGGGAACACCTTAGCCCTAACTGGGTGAGCCCCGAAGCCCCAATTGTCGAGCTTCTCAAGTGCAAAGTTCTACCTTGAAGAAGTCTGACCCCTCAAAGCACCCTCCCTGCAGCAGAAGACATTCTTGCCCAAGCAAGATGAAGAACTACTACGGTTGGGAAACCATGACAAAGAAGAAGAAGCAAGAGAAGTCAACCACCACCCCTCTGCTAGCTACATCAGCTAGGCTATGGTGAGAAGCACCAACATTCAGGTGTCTGGAATGGAGTGAAATGACTGTCATAACTTTGTCACTAGCCCCCTTTTTGGTCCAATCAAGGACGTGATCCTGACTTAATCATGGTGAGACACCTGTCAAAGGTGGTTCACCCCACTTGCCAAGCCCCAGACCATGAGGACTAGATGGCTATTCCACGCTTTTGAATAGCCAGCTTACTTAAAGAACCCCGCTGAAACCTTCCTAGATGGTAGAACCCATTTTGACATCCAGTCTCTAAGCTTAGTCTTAAGGACGCGACTCAACCCAAACCTGCCCACAAATGGCAACGAAGGGACAGGTAGACCAAACAATCGAACCCGCCAGAAACATACGTCCGTGACTACAAAGACAAGTGACCAAGGATGATCGAAGAACGTACCTTGATAGCTATGCCAAGCAGGAGACGTCAACAAGAAACATACGTTGACACGCCTCTACACTCTCAGGGATGAAGACCACCTACAACTAAAGATCTCCTGCTTTAAGGAAGATAAGGACTTCCCCGTCGACAGGAAGCTACAGCAAGACTTGACCCTTCTAGAATAGAGCGAGACATCCACATGTAACTAACCAATGTGAGTAACTCCAGGATCAGCACACAGACACACTACTTTGCCCCGTATTCCGACTTCGGAATACATACGCAAGCCAGACTTTGCTCAAGCTCCGTCCATCAGCCCTTAGTCAGACCCAGCATACCGCAGGAACTCTGTTCACCTCCAGGACAAAGTCAACAATGCACTCAAAGACGTATTGTCAAGCGCTTCAGGGAATAGTGGAGAAACCACACCAAAGCAGAAGCAACATGGAACGTGAAGACTACCTCACCTTTGAATTTCAATATCTTTTCAACTCCTAGCCTAGGAATATCGGGGACAAGATTCTTGCAAGGGGAGTAGCTCTGTCACACCTCTGTTTTGCCTCATGACTAAGTTAACATGACTCGAAAAAATTAGGGCCAACAAAAACTTTTTGTGTGCTTGTGATGCTTGACTTGATTGTAGTTTGCTTGATGGCTTGCTTGTGCTTTGATTCAAAAAATTCCTCCTACTCTCTAGGCTCATCTCCTTGGTCCAAATATTTTTCCCGATGATCATGCCATGTGTATAGGACATAAAACTATTTTTATAATAAATTATTTTGGCCAAAAAGCATTTATTTAATTTAGGCTTTCAAAAACCCTTGAATTGAGGTTAGTAACAAGTCCTCAAGTTAGGGTGAATGTTCTGCCCCAAAGACTTTATTTGGAACCTACCTTATATATGAATTCCCAAATCCACCAAATATTATTTTTAAAGATTATTTTCATATTTTATTAAAAGGCTTTTACTTAAGGCCAGAAATGGTCTTTTATAGGGTAAAATTATTTTTATGATTTAAAAATATTTGAGAAAATTTAGGGAAACTCAGTGGACATATATTTTCCATATATAAGAGTTTCAACACATGGTCATGTTCAAAATATTGGACAAAACCCTCCAAAACCCTTTCTGCATATTTCAAGTATTTGAAATATTTCTATAATAAATATTCTCAAATAAATCCAGGAAAATTCTAGCAAGTCACATATGCATAATGTGATGATCTTGCAAAGTTTCACCCCAATGCAAATTGTTTTGGCTCACAAAAGTGCCCCAAAATTATTCATGTCCAGATCCAAAATTGATCAACTCTACATTGTCAACTGTCTCCTCTTGATCTAAACTTTTGTGGGCATGCTCTAATCACATAATGATGCCACCACACCAAGTGATGCATCAAGGAGAATAGTTTTGCATGACTAGATCAACAAAAACCTAATTCTGTTGATTTCTAGGGTTTAACAAGTTTGCATTATGAACTTTCTTCAATTGAGCTGAAAACTTGTGATCAGTACCAACTGGACTTACCATTTAATCATGGTAAATATCAAGGCCATAGGATCCCTCTACCTAGCACAAACACAGCACAAACACCTTCTGCTATAAACTAGTGGACAAGCTAAGTTGACCCAGAAAGATTCCCCTTGCCTCCAACTTTTTACCACAGTATGTTCTAACCCCACTTTACCTCCAGTAACATTGCCATGGCCTCTGCTCAATTATTGGGGGGTAACTCCCTCATTTTCCCTCTCTTTTTACCATGACAAGACCTCTCTTTCCCCTCTCCCATTATTCTGTACATGCAAAGGCCCCCAAACTCTTTCACCACCTCAATTGCATACTGATGCATCAATCCAAACCCAAAGATGGCATGCTCATGTGGAAAATATGAGCAAATCATCTGAACCTACATTTTGGCAGAAATAGTGCCTTTGAGCTACAAGTACTCTGTAGATTTATCTCCTTGAGCTGAAAGTTGGTGAGCATCTTCTCCTTCCATGTCTAAGACCACCAGACAACCATTTACCTCTTATGGCCTACAGTAGAAACCCTTTGGATGAGCCCCAAGTTTGTTGCTGCAAACTTACCAACTGTCAAAACCTAGCCCAACCAGCTCCATTTACCTTGAAGCTTCACCAGTGCTCTCCTGCATGCGTGCCTCACACGTCAGACAACCTTGGCAGATACAAAAGTTAACCTGGACATGCGTTGACGTGGTGACCACGCTATTGGCATGCAATAACGGTGCTCTGCCGACAGAAGTTGTCATGTAGCTCGTGGCCGGCAGTGGCAGGATGCCCTCGCGCACCAGGGAACTCTCCTTGACCTCGCACGCCCCTCCCCGACGCTCACAAACCTCCAAGGCCCCTCTGGCACGCGTCCTCACCGCACCCAAAGCGCATCCGAGGCCACCCAAGCTCCCCCCTCATCGCCCCTCTACTTCCACCCATCCCCGAGCCCCTGCAGTGCCCATTTGCTCTCTCTCCCTCCTGCGGACCTCCTGGACCAACCCATTCCCCATCTCGTTTCCTCCATCAGCATACATGGCCGGAACCTTCCAACCGGCCTCGGCTTAAATTTGAGCCATTTAAGGCCCTCCTTCCCCTCTAAACCACACCATGGTGTTGCCCTAGCCACTACGGGACTCCCTGTAGTCCCATACCTTCCCTAGCACCACCATTGCGTGCTCCCGGCGGTCACCGATGCCGCCGTCCGCCTCAACCGGTGCTTCGACGCCGCGTCCTCCCCGGCATTCACGTCGTAGTTCACTCGAAGCACCTCCCTTCCTTGAGCTTACCTGTAGGCCGAGCCTCGCCGGAGGCAGCTTGGGGCGCCGGCATGGGCGACGCCCCCGCCCCTACGTCCGCACTCGGGCGGCTGAAATAGGAGGAAGAAGATGGACCTGCTAGCGGGCCCGGTCTCCTCTCGGTCCCACCCGTCAGCCGGAGCGGCAACTTGGCGGCCCTGCCGTCAGGATAAGTGGAGACGGTTTCCAGTGAAGACGTTTTCGGCAAACGAAAATGTATTTTCTCCAGTGCACCTTCGACATCACCGGCCTCCCGCGCGGTTGGACTGATGGGCCGGCCCAGTCACGGTCCCTCGCCGGTGTGTGCTGCTGCACTGTGGAACCGGCCCATTTAGGTGAGGATTTTTCCTTTTTATTTTATTAGGAGAATTCAAAAATTCATAATAAATTCATGTTAACTCCAAATGGGAAGATTCTAATTCCTATAGACTCCAAAAATCTTCCTCTATCCATATTATCAACTTCCATATTTTCCCAGAAAACTTTCCTGTGCACATATATGATTAAAACCTATTTTGAATTTCTGCATTAAACTTTGGAAATTCATGGGAAGTTCATACTAGATCCAAATGAAATGATTAAAAATCCTAGGCAAATCTAAAATCATGACTTAAATTGTGAACATTTTTTCTTACACTTCCTCTGCTATGTCAATTATTGGACTATTTCTTCATGTATGATCCACTTTGCAAATCCCTAGGAAATTCATACCAACTCCACATCCAGTGAAACAAATTTATAGATTCTTCTAAAATCATGCCCTATTTAATGAGTGCCTCCACACATTTTTGTAAAGATATTTTCTGTGAACTGCTTATAGGATCACCATTTCCTCCATTCCCATCCTTTTGGCCTTCCCAAAAATCCCTATTGATGCAACTCAAGTAGATCCTCTTTATGTATTTTTCTTGAGACCAGAGGTGTCCGATAAAAATAAACTTCCTATTTTAGAACACTTCTATTTTCCTTCTTGTTGTGTTGCTTATTATGGTTGTTTCCGACGGTAGTTGACGAAGTAGACGGAGTGCTCGGAGTTGGACCAGAAGCTTGTGAAGACCTCGAAGACTTTGTTGAGCCAGGCAAGCAGCCTTTGACCATGTAGAAGAAACCATTTAATTTCATGGCATATAGCACTTTATTTCGATATGTTGATCATGATGCTATGGTGACCACCTTTATGGGTTGCCTCCGATACTCTTACCGTTGATACTTGCATGACATGACTCTAGCTTCTACCTAGAGTTGTGTGGGTGGGAAATAGGTAGGTTGCTAACTAGTTGCTACGCAAATGGGATGGCAAAATGCATGATGTTGAAAAGGAAATGATTTCAAAGGCTTTTCAAAAACCCCTCCGGGTGCCACTAATGCCCGAGGGAGATGATGATGAGCTAGGTAACCACTTGACAAAGAAGTGGTGTACCGTAGCAAGTTGTGTGAGTGTGTGTGTGTTTTTGAAAACGGAGAGATTTACGATCTGGTGACCATCCCAACCTTACATGTACAACTATGATACCCCTTATGGGTCGGGGCTTTGTTGATCACTTTGGTTGATTCTAGCAAAGAGCCCGCATTACTAGTTGCGAGAGTGGCGTGGTCACTCTCGATACGGGGTCGTACCGGACTGGACAATCATGGGTTGTTTTCACAGACACCGAGCACACCGTTGCGTGCTCTCATGGATGATACGTGTGATGTATATCATGAGGGATGTCACTGATGAGTGGACTCTTTGTTTAGTATCGCCATCGGAAAGGCATTGTTCGGGTACTTACCTCGGGTATGAACAATACCGCGAGTCGTGGCTTGACACGGAATTTTCCCGAGTCTTGTGGGTAAAGTGTGCAACCTCTGCAGAGTGTAAAACTATTCGAATAGTCGTGTCCATGGTCATGGACAGTTGGAGGTCCTGCTTAAACTACGTCCAGATGTTTTCCCAAACTTGGCGTGTGTGTGTGTGTGTGTGTGTGTGTGGCAAAGATGATACTTGAGCTAAGTCAGATGACTTGACATGATGATTTAACATGAGATGTTCAGACCTTGTTTATATTGATATCTATAACCTGTTCATACGGATACTTGTATCCTCATGATGCATGCTCTTACAAGCTGATTGATCATGTCATTGCACTAAAAAAATTAGCTTTCCACAACTTACCTACTTAGTGCTATATCATGCATTGTTAAACCTTGTCCCGAACATGGGTTGCTTGCGAGTACATTCAAAGTACTCATTGTCTTGCCACTGGTTATTTTATTGGCCAGGCATGAAAGAACATGATATAATGAAGATTACCTTGGTGACGATCATGCGAGCTAGGATGCTTCCCAGTCAGAATGGCTGTAGGGTTAAGGCAGATGGCATGGGTCCACGCTAGCATTGAAGATTTCCGCTGCGAGATTATGAAGACTTGGCGATGAAGGCCATATTTTAGTAAAACGGTACGTAATGGAGGTAAGACTCTTGTTATTCAGTTTCTGTGTGTTCAGTGAGCATTGATCTCTGGGATCACTGTGCACGTACATTCGGTGACCACGACTTATGAGTCAGGGTCCCCACACTATTAGTTGTGATGTCATGTTCCATAGGATATCTTGTGACAATTCTTTAGGTCACGTCATGTTTGGAAATCCGCTTGGCTTGCCATATGTTATGCTTGAGATAAATAAATTCAAATCCTTGCAATCGCAACGAGTGACTATGCCATGCCCATTAAATTCAACTTGATTTGTGAATTTGGCATAGATGACAAGCCCATGGTTAGTGGCATTTGTTTCTCTTGTGGTGATATTGCCATGCTTCCTTTGCTTCATTTTTGCAATTGTTCACATATGGCATGCCATGACCACCTAGCTTCGGATATGCATTGTTTTGGATGTTGTGCATCTGCTCTGAATTATGCTTCTGCTATTGCGCATGAGGAGACCCCCAAAGTTTCCTCATGCATATTCGGATATTTTGTTCCATCCCATCCAGTGCGTGTTCCCAATATTTGTGTGCACCATCCGCATATCTTGAATAACAATGCTCTCAATTCAAGTGTTGCTATACGTAACAAGAGACCTTTCATGATGGATGACATGTTCCTATATCATGCATCTCATTTATTTGAGCATTGGATATTTTCTGCTAACCAATACTTGTAGGCGCACATCCTAATGGATGATGTGTACATTTGCCACGCACACACATTGTTTCGTGTGTCTCCTTGTTGTGTAGGAACACATGATTCTTCGTGAACCTCGCAAGCACACGAGTTGACGAAATGAGCTTTAGAGAGCAATGAATATGTGCGCCACCATGGAGTGATTACCCTCCACCCACCCACCTTGCGCAAAGACTTCGCGCATATCTTCTACATGGCCCTCACATGGCTATTGTGTCTTGCTCGTTACAGTTATTATGCCAATAGTGCCATGTTCAGTTTCCATGGTATGCTCATTTCTATGCCTTTGCCATGCATTTGTGACCCATGTTTTGCATCTCACATGACACCTGATTATATGACTTGTATATGTATTTGCCTACTTGGTGGAGATATTACTTGTTATTGCCATGATTGCTTTGTATTCCATCTCTATGATGATACTTTACCATCGCTTTGTGTTCATGCTCGCGATATGTCATGCACATTATTTAAGCCAACTATTTGATCACATCACATGATTATGATGATTTTCTCTAGTATGTTGCATCTTCGCACTACTAGTTTGCCCGACATGATTACTATGCTTGCTTATGTTGTATTACCGATGATGAATACTTGCTCCTTTCATGCGGTTGATGACAACCATTGCCATGCTTCACACATGATAGCTATTGAATGTTGTCATCTGTCTCCATATGTTGCCTCTCTCATGCTACAATTGCCATGTATTGAGTGCACCAATGAGTTTAGTCTTGCTAATGAGATTCCCCCATAACTTTCTCCCATATATTTGGAGCTTTTGCCATCTTTAATGTGAAGCATGTTTGCCTTCCTTCCTTGCACCATATGCCTACTGCCATGCATATCGCTGTCGGCCCAGTGGGAACTAGGGTACCACGACCCGTCTGCCGCTGGCCCTGAGGGCGACGCTTGGGTCGGCCAACGAAAGACAGTTCTACCCCGGCCGCCCCGGAGGGAGCTGCCTCGCCCGGGGCAAGCCTGTCGAGGCCCCTTGCCACTATGTCGAGCCCTGCCGAGGCCACCAGGCACCAGATCACCTCACAAGGCACTCCGCGCGAGGTAGCCTCACGAGGTTTAATGTACGGCACCAACCGCAGGGCTTCGCGCTCGTCACATGGATGACGTCCTGCTGTTAGGATAAGGACGGCAGGGCATGACCGAAGCCGGTTTTCGCTTTGGTGGTAAGGGAGCGGCAGCGTACGCCTCCCCCAAAGCAGGTTCCGAAAGCTTGCCATTCCGGTGAAAGAAGATCAGGACGGATCGGTGCGCCAGGACGGAGGTCATCGCCGAGCCCACAAGAGCGTCACGAAGACTACTTTATCAGGCGAAGACCACCTTTAGTCAGGATAGGCCTGGCTTCTGTCCCCCTTCGAATTGCCACCCTGTGGACACCCTTTCCCACTCATATTTTCGGGGAAGAGGACCAAGGCACTACAAGAGGGGCAGGGAAACTTTCATGTAAGGGGATCGAGCCATTCTCTCCCCGACACCTCGTGTACTCGAGCCACAAGCTCTCCATTACACAGCAATCCAACACATGCAGGAGTAGCTTATTACAGCACACGATGGCCCGAACCTGGGTAGCTTGTGCGTCCCCTCTGTTTCCGGCGAGAGGGAGTGAGTTCATCATCGATCTTGCTGTGTTTGCTGTCGTATTGCAGGTCGCCAAGGCAAGCCCCCAATGTTCAAACCTTGATTCTTGGAGAAGTTCTTGGATGCAGATCCCAAACTCTAACATTTGGCGCGTCGGGCAGGGGGACTTGCCATCTTCGCACTTTCGACCTCGACGTCAACATCGACATGGACGAAGCCACCACTCGCCGGGAACGTGCTGCACGGCGAGCTGCCTCCAGGGCCCTCGCGTCGCCCGCCGCCCGAGGTGCCCGAGGGCAGCGCCCCCACGGCGCCCTCGAGTCCGTTGGGGAGCGGGTGGCCTCCTCCATTCACCCGTCCATGAACGAGCAGGCGAGCAGCCGCTCCACCACCACCTCCTCGCTTGCGCGTCGCGACCCTCCCGCTCTGCACGCCGCGCTTCTCATGGCACAGGAGTTGTTGTGCTACCGTCCCGCCAAGGACGGCTACGACGTCTGGCTTGGGCGCATCACCGAGCTCGTCGACGCGGCACAGGATGGCCAGGCGCTCTCTCGCTCCCTACCTGCTCCGCCGTCGCATGCCGACCAGTCTGAGCACGACGCTCCTCCTCCTCCTCGGCTGGCCCTTGATGTGGCATAACGGCGCCCTGTGGCACGTGCCCCGGAGCAGTCCCACGGGCCGTCCGCGCCGGCCGTCGATGACGATAGCAGCCAGATCATCCGCCGTGCGCCCCCGGATGCGCGTGTAATCCTCAAGAAGGCGCCCAGCCGCTAGGACCAAGTTCTCCACGACATCGCCAAGGTTGGGCGCCAGAACCACGCGGCCCTCGACGGTGGCGTCGCCACCACCGGGGGCTACCTGGCCGTCGCTCCTGAGGTGCGCCGCAAGGTGTGGGCCGACAAGTTCAAGCCAGAGATTCCTCATCGCTATGACGTCAGCGCCAACCCTACGAAGTTCCGCCTGCACTACACCATCAGCATCCAGGCTGCGAGGGGGGACGACCGGGTCATGGCGAATTGGTTCCCCATGGCCCTCAAGGAGGTTGCGCATGCATGGCTCATGAACCTCCCCGAGGCGTCCATCTCTTCATGGGAGGACTTGTGCAAGTAGTTCGTCGCAAACTTCACATGCACGAGCGACCGTCCCCTCACGCTCAATGACCTGCAGGCCATGCGCCAGCGCCTCGACGAGCCCCTTCGCATGTTCATCCAGCCCTTCAGTCAAGTGTGCAACAGGATCCCGAAGGCCTCCAATGTTGCGATCATCTCCGCCTTCACCAGTGGCATCACCAACGTGAAGATGCGCGAGAAGCTCTCCGTCAGGGATGAGCTCGACTCCATGACGGAGTTGCTCATCCTCGTCGACCGCTACGCCAAGGCCGAAGAGGGACGCCTATTCCTCCACAACGACCCTTATGCTGAGCCTGGCACGGCAAAGTCCAAGGGCAAGGACCCCAAGCGCAAGGGCCTTGTTGCGCTCGCGGCAGAGATAGACTACAAGCATGGCCGCGACCGCGGCGAGGACAAAAACGACAACCGCCCTGTCTGCGCCTAGCACAATGTGAACTCCCACAACATTAAAGACTGCTACGAGCTCAAGCAGCTTCGTGAAGGCCGCACCGATCGCCGCGGCAGCCGCAAGGAGCGTGGTAGGGGCCGCGGGAGCAGGAACGGAGGTGGCAGCTGCGGTGACAAGAACGACAAGGGCACCGATGACAACAATTGTCTGGGCTGGCAGAACTAGCCACGGCAGGCTGACCCTTAGGCCAACACTGCCTCGCCGCGCGCCAATGACCTCCCCCTCGCTGAGAACGCTGGGGGCTACCAAGAACCCTGTAGGGTGGCCTGCATCCTCAGAAGGACCCAGGCCCCTCCGTCTAACTGCCACTTCAAGCACTTCTTCCGTGAGGTAAATGCAGCCCTCCCAGCGCTCGAGTCCGCCAACCGCCTCAAGTTGTCTGAGCTCCCCATGTGCTTCGACGCCAGCGACCATCCCAAGTCCACGAAGGCCATGGGTGTCGTCCCCTGTTGTGCACTCCCACTATCACCAATGTGTCTGTCACCAAGACGCTCATCGACGGCGGGGCAGGCCTCAACGTGCTTTTGGTGGAGACCTTCGAGATGCTTCAAGTGCCTTACGAGCAACTGATGCCCACCAGGCCCTTCTCGGGCGTCACCGACGGCTCCACTATCCCCCTGGGGCAAGTGCGCCTTCCCGTCACCTTCGGCACCCACAGGAACTACCATACGGAGTTCATCGACTTCGACGTGGCACACATCGGCCTGCCCTATAACGCCATCTTGGGCTACCCGGTGCTCTCCAAGTTCCGGTCCATGACTCACCACGCCTACGGCCTCGTCAAGATGCCCGACTGCGGCGGCACCATCACTATCCGCTGCAACGAGAAGGACGCGATGCACACCCTCGAGCATGCCTACAAGGCCGCCACCACCGCGTACCCAGCCGACGAGGACACCCGTGGGCCTGTCGAGGAGGCGTCCGAGAAGAAGAAGCCCCTGCTCCCTCAGGAGCGGGCCGGGTCCAAGAAGGCGTCGCTGCGCGAAGGCGAGGCAGGCATCAGAAGTGACCCTTCCCCCAAATAGGAAGGCACGCTCGTCACCTTCCTCCGGGCAAGCCCTGATGCGTTGGCCTGGATGTCATCAGGCATGCCTGGCCCACCGAGGGAGGTAATTAATCACCACTCAGCCACGTGCCAGGGCGCGAGGCTCACCAAGCCCAAGGTGCCCGAGAAGCAAGAAGTCAGCAATCTCCAAGATGCAGGAATCACCCGCGAAGCTCCGCACCACAGGTTTTCCCACCCACGTCTCCTAGCCGCGCGGCGACGGGCGCATGTGCATTGACTTCGTCGACCTCAACCAGGCTCGCCTCGCGAGCCGCTTCCCTCCTCCACCTCCACTCATGCGTATGCCTTTTGGCCTGTGGAATGCTGCAGCTACCTTCGCAAGGCTGATGCGCATGAGCTTGGAGTCCCGCATCGCAGACATTGTTAATGACCACTGTCATCCCATCGCGGCCCCACTCATGACGGCTGAGGGTATTCCGGTACAAAATACATGGAATACCCTCTATCACCGTAAGTTCTTTCCGTCCTCCACGGATACAAGCGAAATGGAGTTGTACACGCTCCAACGCTCCCTCTACCCACACTGCCTTCAGCACGTGAGAGTCCCTTCTCATGGAAGCCCCATGCTTAGAGCTGGTGGATGCCCCATGCTCAGTCATGGCGGACTTTTTGACATGAGGGCGCTTTTCAGCTGCAATGAGGGGCACCTCTCGGTAGCATGTATCTTTCTGTTATGTAATGAACATGCTTCATGCAACATTAAAGCTCATTTCCTTCAGAATTTTTGTGTGCTTGAAGCTGGGTATGCCTCGGGAAGGGTGTGCGCTCGTGATCTCCCCCATGTTTGTCATGCGAGCGGGGGCTGGGCACGGTGTCTGTGCTCGGGTCAGTCCCTGCAACACTGCAAAACCCAAGCGACTGAGCTCTGCCTAGCGGGCTTGCTCCCGTGTACGTCACCTCACCAGGTCCTTGATGCTCTTGTCTCCTCGCGTAACACCCACAAGAGACCTCGCCAACGCGTCCTACTGTGTTCCTTGTGAAAACTTGGCAATTTCCCTGGTGCAGGATGTTGAAGGCCTCAGGAGCCCCCCTCGGGAGGACTCACGAGTGGCGCCCCGCGGACAGAAGGCTCCGCGAGGGACCGTGCCTCTCGTGTCGCTCCCTACGGAGGACCCGTCCCAAGCCTCGCACCTCGAAGGAGCTAAGTGTAACGCCCAAGATGCGGTCCTATCCTTATTTTGGCTCGAGGGCCTCAATAAGGATAGAAGCGCATCTCGTTGTTTCGCAAGAATAGATATCATTACAAGTACATGTAAAGAAGAGATGAGTATATGGAATTGGCTTACACTCACCACAAGTTACATCAAGATCACATCAATACAACAACATATTCAATCATCATACACAAGAGCAGGGTCCGACTACGGACGAAACCAAATGATAAAATGACATCCATCCTTGCTATCCCAGGCTGCCGACCTGGAACCCATCCTATGATCGAGGATGATGAAGAAGAAGAACTACAAAGAGAACAATCATCACGCTCACGTCAAGGTAACGCTTTACCTGTACCTGCAACTATTGTTGTAGTAATCTGTGAGCCACAGGGACTCAGCAATCTCATTTCCAAGGGTATCAAGACTAGCAAAGCTTAATGGGTAACGTATGGTTAAGTGGTGAGGCTGCAGCAAGCACTAAGCATTTATTTGAGTGGCTAACTTACGAGTACAAGAATAAGGGGGGGTGATCGTTGCATCAACGGACGTGAACTAGTAATGATCACTAAGTGATCCTTCTCACCTACCTACGAGTCAAACATAACCCCATTGTGTTCTCTCTCGATTCAGAAATTCACGAGAAGAGACAGTGACGGTTACGCACACGGTTGGTGTATTTTATTTGAGTTTACTTCAAGTTTTCTATGACCGGATGCTAAACAAATTTCCAAGTTGCCACATAACCGCGGGCACGGCTTCTCGAAAAGATTTAACCCTGCAGGGGTGCTCCAACTCATCCATCACAAACTAACCACGAGCTGCGTTCGAATTCCTCAACCACGGGATGACACGTAGTATTCGCGGAATTCCAATTAAAATCTCAACCTTGAGATAGCCCGAAGTGTCCTCGAAATCCCGTGCACAAGACGTTCGAGAAAGGTAAAACAAATCCAGCAAGGCCGCCCGACGTGTCGACGAACCCGATAGGAGCCGCGTATCCTGTTCTCAGGACACGACCGGATGAGCACAGCGTATAGTGGCCTGATAGAAATCTCCGGAGTTGCCCCGGGTTGGCCCCGCACACGACTCTAGTTTGGACCAACACTCATGAGGAGCACTGGCCCGGGTTGTTGATTAAATATCCTCCGGTTAATTACTCCCTATGCAGGTTTACTAGTTAGTAGGCAAAAGTAGTACAAAGTTGGGCCTTGCCAGAAGAGTTTTATCCCAAAACAAAAATCAAGGGGGTCCCCATAACAACCCCAAGCATGTTAGGAGCACTCAATATGGAACATAACACCGGTACACAAGTAACTAGGGCGGCAAAAGTGGAACAAAACACCGAGCAAAAGGCCAAGCCTTCCACCTTTTACCAAGTATATATGTGCATTAAATTAAATAGCAATAATATTGTGATATCTCAAAAACATCCATGTTGGCACGTGGAGACAATTTGCACCTGCAACTAGCAACGCTATAAGAAGGGATGGGCAAGCGGTAACATAGCCAAACAATGGTTTGCTGGGATGTGGAGGGTTAGAGGTTTATCATGGCATTTTGGGAGGCTTGACAAACAAGTGGTAGGTAGCGAGACATAACGATAGAAATGAGACAACTAGCATGGCAATGATAGTAGTGGTATCCAGGGAAATGTTCATCTTCCATGAGATCCCGCTTGGAAGAAGAACAAATCCATGAAGAAGGCGAGCCAACGTAGTCGAACGAATCCTCACACTCCGAATCGGTTTCGAAACTCTATCGAGAAGAAGCAAGCCGGAAACAAACAAATGACACGGTAAACACCACAACATATTCATGACATGATGCGCTAGCAATGATGATGCATGTCAAGTTTAAATATGCAAGGCATGACATGGCAAGATGCAACAGTCAAACACTACACATTAAGTGAAGATCAATATGCAACGAGTTGCATATTGATGAAACTCCATGTTCGAATCATTTAGTTCACTCTTGTTTAGGTACTCATCAATATTAAATGTTGTTAATCATGGCAAAAGGTAAAGCATAAGTAAACTAGACATCTAGGCAAGTTTAAATGAGGCCGGAAACAACATATAGCATTTCCAAAATGACCCCACATGCAAATTTAGAAACTGGTTCAGATCTGAATAAAACATATTTTATAGTTATTAAACATGAAAATAAAGTGGACAATGTGATTCTACATGCTTTTCTAGTCAACTTACATATGTGGAACAATTTAAACGGAGCTACGGTTATTTAGTTATGAAATAAACCGCGTAGTAAGTAATTAGGCAAATTTTAATGCAACATCATGTTAAATGTTTTTAACATGCATGAGGTTGACATATTCAAGTATATGCAATTTTTGAAAATGTTGACATATATCATAATATAGAGCATTTGTCACCATGGCGGAAGGAAATGGGTGCCACGGCGATGAAAACGAAAACGGCACCACGGTAACGTTTCGGTTCCGACAACTCCTTAGGATGTCGGTGCAAAAGAAACATAGGGTGTGCGAAATGTGCAAGAGCGATGGGGAGTGATCCTGGACACCGGGTGTCCCACGTGTCGAAGGGTGCTAAAGGAGGGGCAACGTGCAACAAACTATAATAAACGGTGCAAATACACGGTTCATCACCTACATCACACATGCATTCATTCACGGGCATCGTCTCGGGGTTATACCTTCGAAGCGTGCATTTCGGGGTGGATCGAGTTCGTCGAGGGAAGTAGACGTTCACGGTTGTAGTGGAAGTAGTGGTACACAGGTCTTCGGCGACGGTAGTGGTACATGCGACGGTCGTCGAGGTTCAGGTCTTGCGAGACTTGGCATCCAGGTAGTCGATCTTGTCATATCCGTGCGTAGAGGTACACTTGTCGAAGTGGAACTCGACGAATCCCATGGTCGTGGGGTAATGGTGTTCCGGGTCTTGCACTATAGTCGAACTTCATGGCCTTGACGAACCCAAGTGGTACTAGGCGACATACGCAGCCACTAAAGTCTTCGGACAAATTTGATGGGACCAGGTCTCTGTTGGTGGCGAGCCAAGGCTGACCAGAGAGCCAGAGCAGGGAGCAGTGGGCGGCAAAGCAGGGGAGGCGAGTAGCGCAAGCAGCAGGGCGCGGGTGAGGAGCAGCACCGCAGCGGCTGCTGCAGCAGATGGTGGTGGCGCACATGAGAGGAAGGGAGGCGGGCGCGGACGGGGCACTGGTCGCCGGTGGATGAAGGGGTAGCATGCAGCCAGGGCAACGAGGCAGAGGTCACCGGCGTGGCCGTCGGGCGGCGTGAGGACGAGCACGCGCGCCGGGTCAAGCGAGGCACTGCGCTCCTAGAGAGGGAGGCGTCCAAGAGGTCTGGCGGGGCACCATGGCTGAGAGGAGGAGGGGCTCGAGCGGAGCTACGGGGAGGAGCGTGGGGGCATGGAGGTGCTGCGCGAGTTGGGAGGTTGCCGGCGGCCGGAGCATGGAGGCGCACGAGGAGGTCCTCTCCTTGGGCGAGCTCTCAACGAAAGCAGGGCGAGAATGCACGTGCGAAGCCGCGACGGTGAGGAAAGAGGGCAGAGGTGGTCCTCGTCGGCGGCGGCCGAAGGAGGTCGCCAGACCTGGAAGAGGAAGCGGTGGCTGCGGGCGCGGGGGCGCATCACGGCGAGGGGATCAGATGCCCTGGTCACGTTTTGTGTGGGTGTGCGTGCGAGTGAGTGCAGGTGGCGCCAGGAGGAGGAAAACAAAGTGGAGATCGAGGGAAGAGTGGGTGGATTGATCATCTAGGGTTCGATCGTCCCTGGAAATGGGTTGGGGTTAAGGAGGGGGTTCAGCTAGGCTAGTTGGGAGGCCCACGGGGTTGGCTGGACTTCTCTCTCTTTCCCTTTTCAATTCTTTTCTATTTTTAGAAATAGCAAAGAAAGAAAAATAGAGAAAATAAATGATTTCAGGTGGACTTTGGGCATGGGGTCAATTTTCCTGGCCTCACAAAAATGCGCTTGTTCCATGGAAAAATAGAAGTTGGCATGAATGAAATAGCTTGAACTAGGACTAGGTTTAATAAGTGTCCCAAAATGATGAGAACTTTGGAGGATTCTCGACAAATGGAGAAAGAAATATTAACAAGGTTTGGAGGTCAAACTTGAAGTAGGAAAGGCATGGGATTTACATTGCAAGTGTGTTGAAATATTTTATAGTAGCCCCGTAAAATATTGGGAGGATATGTTTTAAAGAGAAATCACCATATGAATTCTCTCAATTTAAATATATCAAAATATCTATGCAATTTATTTAAGAGTTTTAATTGGCTTGCAAGAAAATTTAATGGCATGATGACATGATGCACTGCAACAATGGAATATAACAAAATAACATCATACTAATTACTGAAGGCAACGATCTCGGGCTGTTATAACTCTCCTCCACTAAGAAGAGATCTCGCCCCGAGATCTTAGAATGAGAAGGGGAAGAGGAAAAGAAAGGAAGAGCTAAAACTTAGTTGCTTCTTTGACAAACGAGTGAAACCAACGAATCTTGAAGGATGCAAAGAGATGAAGAATGATATGAGCAACAAGCAAGAATTCAAAAGAAATTTGGGCAGCACTCCGATAGTAAACAGATGCAAAACTTATAAGATGAAAAGAACTTGAAAAGATGGCACAACACTTCGGTTACACGGATAAGCAAGGAAAGAACATGATGTTGATAAAACGATATGATGGTTCAAAGAGAGCAACATCACAACGCCTCCGGAACAAAAGAATATAAGCTAGATCATTGGAGAGAAAAACACGAAGAAGAAAATGACAACTTCTACCACAATTGAATTTGGAAACCATCATTACACGAAGAGATTGAACGGAGTTGTTGGAACAGCAACAACGAAAAGAATAGGCTAGTTATGGGCTTATGGAAAGTATCTCAAAATTATGAGGGGACAACCGACCACTAAACCAAAGAATTGATTGATTGGGAACCACAAGATATGCAAAACTTCTTTCGCCGAGAGGATACATTGAGAACTTGGATCATCGATAAGCACCACAAATAGCGAAAACCCTTACGAAACGCTTTATGAGAAATGAATTCCAAGATAACTCCGAGAAAGAAAAGATGGGATTAAATATCTCATTCTTGACAATTCTCTTTGAGACTCCTCATGAATCAAGAATGCTATAACACCATCTCAAAATATAAGGGAGAATTAATTGCACTTTGAAATGCAAGATGAAGAACACTTTGAGAATGAATTAAATACTTGACGAACACCATGAAGAACCATTGGGAAGAAGGCCGGAATGAAAGGATGATAGAAACGAATTGAAGTTTGCAGAATGAACAAGATTGAGTCCTTGCAAAGATTTAGATGGAACTTCGTGAAGAGGTACTTGAGAAAACTTGAAACTCCAGAAAAGAGAAGATGAACAACTTTGAATCGAGAATTTGATATCATGAACAACCTCTGGAAGAAGGATTGAAAACACTTTGATGAAACAAGAATAAGAATTATGTTATGATTATCCTTCATCAAGTTAAATTGATGAGAAGCAACGGATTTGGCATACGACTTATTCTTCTTTAAAACGATTGAAGAGAGATAACACGAACTTGAAGAAGTCCTGAACGAGAACACCAGTAAGAATTTGAAATGAATAAGGGATACTAAGAATGAATGGAGATACATGAGAATGAAGAGATCCTGAACCGTCTAGCAGAACTAGAATGAGCCATCGGAATACTTGAGAGACAAACGGAGAGACAACAATTGAGAAGAATTTGAGAAGGAAAGCTGAAAGCTGAGAACAAAGAAATCTTCAGAAATGATGGCTTCGGAGGATCGAGAAATGAAAACAAGTCTAAATGCTCTGGATAGATAAGGAATGAATACTGATGATCAAAACAATTTTGGAAGAATAGCATGAAGCTTGAAACACGAATCTTCAAGAGAATGGATCAAGATTTAAGAGAAATCATCCTTCGGTCTTCAAACGTAGAGAACGATGACAAGGAACACCACGAACAATTACTGAGATACTCCGGAATCATGAATAAATAAAGGTTGAGCCAATGATGGAAAAGATTTAGAAGCGATTCGAGAAGGAATATGACTGATGAAAATCATTCTTACGTCATATTTGAAAAGAAATGAGATCTGCGGAGAAGATTAGAAGAGCCAGGTAAGATCCTGGGGAAAAACCTGTGGGTTATGGGCCCACTCAAAGGAAACACCATTGAAATGATTGCTAAGAATGATATATTGCATCGGTACGAATGAAAATTTGATGAGGTTGAGAGCCTTGAATAGATTTGAAAGAATTTTCAAGGGAAACATGAATCTTCCGAGGTATCTTCAGCACTCCAGATAACATAGAGAGAGGCGAATAAAGAAGAGAGGCTTGGATAAAACTTTCCAACACGGAAAGCATTTAAGTGATGAAAAGGATATGATTAAGCTCGAAATATTGAATTGAATCCACTGAAGAAGAAAATAAGAACGAAGAATGATGAACTTGAAGCTCCTGGGCATCTTCACAATGAATCACCGGATACAAAATGGAAGAAAACATAGCGGAAGCCTCACATGAATAGAAAGACACTTGATTGAGAATTTAATCACTGAAGAAAAAGGACGGGAGGGCGGGGGAAAACAAAGACAACTTGGGATGGATGAAATGATCTCCGGAAAAGAAAAACGAGGATTGATCTTGCCAATATTGGAAAAGATTGAATTATCTTGAAGAGAAGCACACCGGTTGGAAAACAATTGACATGACAATTTGATTGAGCAAAAGGATTAGCATTCCCATAGAAATATGAGAACACCGCTTAGGGAAGATATGAAATCACCACTTGACATCGAAGCAACTCGAATTACCATACTCTAACAAAACTAAAGGATAAGGCTGTCGAATTAAGCTAGAAACAAACTCATGACAGAGATTTCATCCGATATTTTCGTGGTAAGGCTCGCACGGGCTCGATCCTACATCGGATTGTCATATTGAAATGACGCTCGAATGTGCTCCCTAGGCGTAGCGAACTACAAGGCTTGACGAAGCATACTAAGATTGTCCTCTGTAAAAAAGACCGTGAACAAACGAACCACTAGATGTCGAACCCCAACCTCACATCATGCATCTGTTGGAAGATAATCCTAGGTAACTACTTGGATTCCCACCGAAGAACTTCTGAAATCTTTGGTTGTGCAATCGGGTCCACGGTACACGGAGTAAATCCATCACTCAACTCCTAGCAGTAATACTACTCTCCAATGTATCACATCTATCAATACATAACCAGAGGCCTCGGAAAGTCATCTACCTCAGACTCCCGTAATCACAACGATACTAAACATGGCAGTACATGTGATCCCGCTGCCCAGTACTGGGTGCCGCCACACTCTTCGCACCACAAATAGTATTGAAGCAATTTTGAACATCCTTGTCCTGAGATACTAAGGAAACTGAACGATAACGATGTGTCAAGAACCCCCTGGAGCTCTACTCCTTGGAAACAGGAGGCACCAAGTACAGAATTCTGTCACATCGGCATCATAGAGGTTCCAAAATACCCGCGTGATCCTAAAAAAAATTTGAGTGAGAAGAGGGGTAGAATTAAAATTCCTATGTCACGATTCCTCACCAGAGCAAGGAAGAGGAGTAAAAAGAATCCTACTCTCCGATATATAACTAGGCTCAAAATAGTTTTTCACTAGATTCGACTCGGCCAAATTTCAATCAATCAAGGGGGCTGCTAGGTCGGTACAGGCTCTGATACCAACTTGTAACACCCAAGATGCGGTCCTATACTTATTTTGGCTCGAGGGCATCGACAAGGATAGAAGCGCATCTCGTCATTTCGCAAGAATGGATATCATTACAAGTACATGTAAAGAATAGATGAGTATATGGAATTGGCTTACACTCGCCACAAGCTACATCAAGATCACATCAATACAACAACATATTCAATCATCATACGCAAGAGCAGGGTCGGACTACGGACGAAACCAAACGATAAAATGACATCCAACCTTGCTATCCCAGGCTGTCGGCCTGGAACCCATCCTATGATCCATGAAGAAGAAGAAGAACTCCAAATAGAACAATCATCACGCTCACATCAAGGTAATGCTTTACCTGTACCTGCAACTGTTGTTGTAGTAATCTGTGAGCCACAGGGACTCAGCAATCTCATTTCCAAGGGTATCAAGACTAGCAAATCTTAATGGGTAAGGTATGGTTAAGTGGTGATGCTGCAGCAAGCACTAAGCATTTATTTGAGTGGCTAACTTACGAGTACAAGAATAAGGGGGGTGATCGTCGCATCAACGGACGTGAACTAGTAATGATCACTAAGTGATCCTGATCACTTACCTACGAGTCAAACATAACCACACCGCGTTCTCTCTCGGTTCAGAAATTCACAAGAAGAGACTGTCATGGTTACGCACACGGTTGGTGTATTTTATTTGAGTTTACTTTAAGTTTTCTATGACCAGATGTTAAACAAATTTCCAAGTTGCCACATAACCACGGGCACGGCTTCTCGAAAAGATTTAACCCTGCAGGGGTGCTCCAACTCATCCATCACAAACTAACCACAAGTTGCGTTGGAATTCCTCAACCGCGGGATGACACGTAGTATTCGCGGAATTCCAATGGAACATCCCAACCTTGAGATAGCCCGAAGTGTCCTCGAAATCCCGTGCACAAGATGTTCGAGAAAGGTAAAACAAATCCAGCAAGGCCACCCGACGTGTCGACGAACCCGATAGGAGCCACGTATCTCGTTCTCAGGACACGACCGGATGAGCACAACATACAGTGGCCTGATAGAAATCTCCCGAGTTGCCCCGGGTTGGCCCACACACGACTCTAGTTTGGACCAACACTCATGAGGAGCACTGGCCCGGGTTATTGATTAAATATCCTCGGGTTAATTACTCCCTATGCAGGTTTATTAGTTATGAGGCAAAAGTATTACCAAAGTTGGGCCTTGCCAGAAGAGTTTTATCCCAAAACAAAAATCAAGGGGGTCCCCATAACAACCCCAAGCATGTTAGGAGCGCTCAATATGGAACATAACACCGATACACAAGTAACTAGGGTGGCAAAAGTGGAACAAAACAACGAGCAAAAGGCTAAGCCTTCCACCTTTTACCAAGTATATATGTGCATTAAATTAAATAGCAATAATATTGTGATATCTCAAAAACATCCATGTTGGCACATGGAGACAATTTGCACCTGCAACTAGCAACACTATAAGAAGGGTTGAGCAAGCGGTAACATAGCCAAGCAATGGTTTGCTGGGATGTGGAGGGTTAGAGGCTTATCATGGCATTTTTAGAGGCTTGACAAACAAGTGGTAGGTAGTGAGACATAGCGATAGAAACGAGACAACTAGCATGGCAATGATAGTAGTGGTATCCAGGGAAATGTTCATCTTGCTTGAGATCCCGATTGGAAGAAGAACGAAGCCATGAAGAAGACGAGCCAACGTAGTTGAACAAATCCTCACACTCCGAATCAGTTTCAGAACTCTATCGAGAAGAAGCAAGCCGGAAACAAACAAATGACACGGTAAACACCACAACATATTCATGACATGATGCGCAAGCAATGATGATGCATGTCAAGTTTAAATATGCAAGGCATGGCATGGCAAGATGCAATAGTCAAACACTACACATTAAGTGATGTCAATATGCAACGAGTTGCATATTGACAAAACTCCACGTTTGAATCATTTAGTTAACTCTCGTTTAGGTACTCATAGATATTAAATGTTGTTACTCATGGCAAAAGGTAAAGCATAAGTAAACTAGACATCTAGGCAAGTTTAAATGAGGCCGGAAACAACATATAGCATTTCCAAAATGACCCCACATGCAAATTTGGAAACTGGTTCAGATCTGAATAAAACATATTTTATAGTTATTAAACATGAAAATAAAGTGGACCATGTGATTCTACATGTTTTTCTAGTCAAGTTACATATGTGGAAACATTTTAAATGGAGCTACGGTTATTTAGTTATGAAATAAACCGCTTAGTAAGTAATTAGGCAAATTTTAATGCAACATCATGTTAAATGTTTTTAACATGCATGAGGATGACATATTCAAGTATATGCAATTTTTTTAAATGTTGACATATATCATAATATAGAGCATTTGTCACCCTGGCGAAAGGAAATGGGTGCCACGGCGTTGAAAACGAAAACGGCACCACGGTAACGTTTCGGTTCCAACAACTCCTTGGGATGTCGGTGCAAAAGAAACATAGGGTGTGCGAAATTTTCAAGAGCGACGGGGAGTGATCCCGGACACCGGGTGTCCCACGTGTCTAAGGGTGCTAAACGAGGGGCAACGTGCAATAAACTATCGCAAACGGTGCAAATACACGTTCATCGCCTACATCACACATGCATTCATTCACGGGCGTCGTATCGCGGTTATACCTTCGAAGCGTGCGTTTCGGGGTGGATCGAGTTCATCGAGGGAAGTAGACGTTCATGGTTGTATTGGAAGTAGTGGTACACAGGTCTTCGGCGACGGTAGTGGTACACACGACGGTCGTCGAGGTTCAGGTCTTGCAAGACATGGCATCCAGGTAGTCAATCTTGCCGTATCCGTGCGTAGAGGTACACTTGTCGAAGTGGAACTCAACGAATCCCATGATCGTCGGGTACTGGCGTTCTGGGTCTTGCACTGTAGTTGAACTTGATGGCCTTGAAGAACCCAAGTGGTACTAGGCGACATACGCAACCACTAAATTCTTCGGACAAATTTGATGGGACTGGGTCTCTGTTGCTGGCGAGGCAAGGCTGACCAGAGAGCCGGAACAGGGAGCAGTGGGTGGCAAAGCAAGGGAGGCGAGCAGCGCAAGTAGCAAGGCACGGGCGAGGAGCAGCACCGTTGCGGCTGCTGCAGCAGATGGTGGTGGCGCGCCCGAGAGGAAGGGAGGCGGGCGCGGACGGGGCGCTGGTCGCCAGTGGACGAAGGGGCGACGCGCAGCCAGGGCAAGGAGGCGGAGGCCACTGGCATGGCCGTCGAGCGGCGCGAGGACTAGCACGCGCGCCGGGTCGCACGAGGCACTATGCTCCTAGAGAGGGAAGTGACCAAGAGGTCCGGCGGGGCGCCATGGGTGAGAGGAGGAGGGGCTCGAGCGGAGCTATGGGGAGGAGCCTGGGGGCATGGAGGTGTTGCGCGAGTCGGGAGGTTGCCTGCGGCCGAAGCTTGAAGGCGCACGAGGAGCTCCTCTCCTCGGGCGAGCTCTCAACGAAAGCAGGGTGAGGATACACGTGGGAAGCCGCGACGGAGAGGAAGGAGGGCAGAGGTGGTTCTCGTCGGCGGCGGCCGAAGGAGGTCGCCGGACTTGGAGGAGGAAGCAGTGGCTACGGGCGCGGGGGCGCATCGCGGCGAGGGGATCAGACGCCCTGGTCACGTTTTCTATGGGTGTGCATGCGAGTGAGTGCAGATGGCGGCAGGAGGAGGAAAACTAGGTGGAGATCGAGGGATGATAGGGTGGAACGATGAGCTAGGGTTCGATCGTCCCTAGAGATAGGCTGGGGTTAAGGAGGAGGTTCGGCTGGGCTGGTTGGGAGGCCCACGTGGTTGGCTAGACTTCTCTCTTTCCCTTTTCAATTCTTTTCTATTTTTAGAAATAGCAAAGAAAGAAAAAGAGAGAAAATAAATGATTTCAGGTGGACTTTTGGCATGGGTTCAATTTTTCTGGCCTCACAAAAATGCGCTTGTTCCATCGAAAAATAGAAGTTGACATGAATGAAATGGTTTGAACTAGGACTAGGTTTAATAAGTGTCCAAATGATGAGACCTTTGGAGGAGTCTCGACAAATGGAGAAAGAAATATTAACAAGGTTTGGAGGTCAAACTTGAAGTAGGAAAGGCATGGGATTTTCATTGCAAGTGTGTTGGAATATTTTATAGTAGCTCCGTAAAATATTGGGAGGATATGTTTTAAAGAGCAATCACCATATGAATTCCCTCAATTTAAATAGATCAAAATATATATGCAATTTATTTAAGAGTTTTAATTGGCTTGCAAGAAAATTTAATGGCATGATGACATGATGCACTGCATCAATGGAATATAACAAAATAACATCATACTAATTACTGAAGGCAACGATTTCGGGCTGTTACACTAAGTCTAAAACCCCCTCGGGTTTCCTCCCTCTTGTTTATGTTTCGAGGCGTCCTAATTTCCTCGGCACGAGCCGGCTGCACGTCAAGGGGGACCCTTAGGATCTCCTACCAGCCCTAAGAGCCCTACACCCTCTGGCCCTGCTGAGCCCTCACTCCAGGCATACCATGGACGGTGTAGCCTGCATCGGGGGCTGGGACCCAGTGACGCAGGGCACATGGGCAATGTAGAAGGGAAAGAAAGGCCTCGAGAGGAAAACGGAAACACGTAAAACATTGAGTACTTAAGACAAAAGTGCCCCACAAGTGTTTTTACGCCCCCACGGGGCCAGGTGATTCACGGTGCAGCAGGAAAAGAAAGATAAAGCCAAAGCGGAGGAGGCGCCGTCTTCGTCATCGTCGTTAGGA
Source organism: Elymus sibiricus (assembly GCA_039707655.1). Taxonomy (NCBI): domain Eukaryota; kingdom Viridiplantae; phylum Streptophyta; class Magnoliopsida; order Poales; family Poaceae; genus Elymus; species Elymus sibiricus. The sequence continues at coordinate 161,514,567 of CM077663.1, forward strand.
AGGTCCACACCTTGGCTGCCGCCTTCTTCGGAGGGCTCGACTTGCACGAACCGCTTGATCAGGGAGTCTATGCTCGCTCACCTCATCCCTGAGCAGGCCTAGGAGCTCTGCAGGCACTAGCTCTACCACGCGGGAGAAGTCGAAGGTTGGGTCCCAGCATCGCCGCGCAGTCCAGGAGGGCTTGGGCGCCTCCCTCGATGGCTTCATCCACCTTGGAGACTCCCGACTCGAGCGTATCCACCACCTTGGTGAAGAAGTCAAGGTACCCACCATCGTAGTTCACACGGGGCAGCGTCGGGACGTCCTCGACAAAGCAACTGAGCGCTCCACCGGCACGCGTGGCAAGGCCCAGGAATAGCTTGGCGCGCAGCGCTTGCATCGTCTGCGACTGTGCTTCATAGTCATTGGCCTTCTGCACGGCGTTAGCAGCTTCGCTAACCTGCACCTGGAGCGACGCTAGCTCCGCCTCGACATCCACTCTGCCCTCGAGGGCAGCCTGGAGGTCCCTCTCAGCATCTTGGAGCTGGGCCTTGAGCTCCTCGATCTCCTTCTGGAGCTCGTCGCGCCTAAGCTAGAAGCGGGCTTCCTGCAGCTGCAACTAGCCGCGGTACACCTCCAAAGTGACCTCCCTGTCCATGCAACCCTGGCGTCGGCGCCGGCACTGGCTGAGGCCTCCCTCCTCTCAAGCTGAGCATTGGCCATGTCGCGCGCTCCCTCGAAGGCAGACCTGTTGGCAAGGACCTGGCTCTCCAGGGTCATGGGGTGCTCGTGCTCCGCCTCTTGGCCGAAGGTGGTCCGGGCTGCCTCTCGCTCCCGAAGGGCCATGTCGGCCTCCCGGCTGGCGACGACCTCCTCCCTCTGGGCTAGCTCCTCCTCGCGGGCGGCGTACTACTGTTGCACGCAGTAGCTACGTCTTCGTGTGCCCGGAGCTCCTGCTGGCAGAGGGTAGTCTGCTCCTCCACCCAGCGAGCACGAGATTCGGCCTCCAAGCGCCGCTCATCGGCCGGCTCCGCCTCACGGACGACGCTCTCCCACAACTCCTTGGTGTCATGAGTGGCCTTGCTCCTTTTCTCCTGGGCTGCTCGTCTTGCCGCCGGCCCAGCTTGACGGCCACCTTGAGCTGGCGCCATCCTGTGGACAGGCTCAGGTGCTCGGCTTTGAGGCGCGCTTCCTCTGCCTGAAGGTCAACCTCGAGCACGTCAAGAGCGGCGCAAGCGCTCCTGAAAGCCCCGTGCCTAACCAAGGCGCTGCCGCTGATCCTTTGAAGGGCCTGGCACGGGGGCGCCCTGGCGCCGCCTCCTGAGGCGGCCACCCGCGAAGTCCCTGGGGGGGTCTCCCCCCGCAAGGCCCTTGCCCTTGGCTAGGGCAGCGTCACCAGCCGCGTGCCGGGGGCCGGGCGCGGCCTCCTCCTTGCCCTGCTGGGGTGATGCGTGCTGGGGGCTCGCCGCGACCCATCGGCGGGCATCCTCAACATCGGCCGCCTCCGGAGGCACATCTCCCTCCCCAGGCAAGGGAGGCAGGTCTTCGAGTGGGGCGACAGGCACCACGCGCTCCTCCTCCATCACCACTTGCTCCGCCTTGGCCTCCGGTGGCGGGCGAGGTCTTCAAGCCCTGCAGGACCTGGCGTGGGCGCGGAGGCCTCCCCGGCAGGCAATATAGGCGAGGGCGCCGCAGATGCGGCGGCCTTCTGCCTCTTACGCACGGGCGCCCTGTAGGATCAACGGTTCAACTTACTTGCCTCAAGCGCAACAAGCAGTGACAAACGAGAGAGGCCGGTAAACTTACTCATCGGCGGCGGCCCAGCGCCTCTTCGTCGGGAGGGACCTTGAGTGGCTGTTGCCGCCACTTCTAGCCCCCCCCCGGAGCCACCTCCGGAAGGTGCTCCGTGAGTCCTGCTACAGCTCGCGCCGGTCCTGCTAGGCTAGCCCATCTCCTTCCGGGGCCTGGAGGCCCCCTCGATCTCCCCCCGTTGGAGGTCCATCACTTCCACTGCCTCATCGTCCTCCTCCTCCACTCTCCCGAGGGGTGCGACCATGGACTGGCGGAGGGGAACATTGTCATCGTCATTGCTGTCCACCAACAGAAAGCTACGACGGTTCGACATGCGCCCCCTCTTGCCACCACCAGCGACGCTGGAGGAGGGCACGGCATCCTTAGAGCCCCTCATGACTGGCATCACAAGGATGGGGTTGTCGCGGGTCCCATCCAGGCCTACGGGGATCAAGCACCACTGTGCCAGGGCCGACATCAGGGCCCAGAGTGTCGCGCCGTTTCCACGAACATACATGGGCTCTGCCCCAAATGGCAGCTCCGCAGGCACGTTCTCGGCGAAGAGGAGCTGTAGGATTGCCCCTAGCACTGGCGACTGTAGGGAGTCGGCGTGCAGCCTGGTGCGGTCCTTGCGCCCCTGGTACTCCCAGATCGGGTGCAAGCGCCTCTGGAGGGGGGCGATGCGGCAGAGCATTAACTCTCGTGCCACAATGGCGCCCGTGAGTCCTACTGCACGGAGTGCCTATAGCCTGGCTGCGATCGGTCCGAGTTGGGCATCCTCCGTCTTGGAGTGCCCCCAGCCCGAGCTCTTCACGAGGGGGGGGCATAGGCTACGCGAACAGGGGGCTACACTGGTCTACCTCCATGTAAATCCAGCGCGCCCTAAGGTTCTTCGCCTTCCTGAGCGGCGTTATGTCGATGAACCGCTCCGACATGCGGTCCACTGTGCGGAAGGAGGCGCACCCCGCGGTTGACCCCTCTTTGCACCTCATGGTGTGGAAGAGGGCCAACGGGGGCATCAACCCTAGGAATCCCTCACTGAGGTAGGCGAAGGTGGCGAGGAGGAAGACAGAGTTGGGATGAAGATGGAGCACGTGGATTTGGTAATGCTCCAGGACCGCGCTGAAGAAGTTTAATAAGGGAGGGAGCATACCTCCATAGATGCAGAGGGAGAAGAAGGGAAACATCGTCTCCAACAGCGCCACGGCCGGCCTTGAGCCTGGCCAGATCATGGCCGCCCAGTGCTCATTGTGAGCACTGGCCGTCAGCGGGATAAGCCTTTGCAGCCCATCCTGATTCCTGACGGAGGAGGGCAGCATCGCGGGATCCACTTGTGCACCGACGGCAGCAGCGCTCCTCTTCGGCGCCATGGCAATGGAAAAGTGGCAGCGGAGGCAGAGAAGAAGGCTAGGAAGGAAAGCAGCAAGCGACACGTGTGTAAGGAAGGAGGAGCAATGAGCAAGGGAAGCATATGGCGAAAGGCGAGAAATGATGGTTTCGCCCGACGCGCACGACAGTTTTCTAGGCGGATGTGTTGTTCCCGGTGCGTCATGGGGGAGTGGGAACGTCCTGTCCCATCGCGGCTCACATGCATCACCTCCTAGCCTGGCAGTTTGCCGGGGCCCACGGCATTTCGACCGGTGCCGTTTCGTGCTTCACTTGCGGAACGTGCGTGCCACGGGCCCGGGGGCTACTGTCGGCCCAGTGGGAACTAGGGTACCACGGCCCTTCTATCGTTAGCCCTGAGGGCGACACTTGGGCCGGCCCACGAAAGTCAGTTCTGCCCTTCCGCCCTGGAGGACACTGCCTCTCTAGAGGCAAGCCTGTCGAGGCCCCTTGTCACTAGGTCGAGCCCTACCGAGGCCACCAGGCACCAGATCACCTCACGAGGCAGCCTCACGAGGTTTGAGGTACGGCACCAGCCACGGGGCTTCGCGCTCGTCACGTGGATGACGTCCCGCTATCAGGATAAGGATGGCGGGGCGTGACCGAAACCGGTTTCCGCTTTGGTGATAAGGGAGCAGCAGCGTACGCTTCCCCCAAAGCAGGTTTGCAAAGCTTGCCATTCTGGTGAAAGAAGATCATGACAGATCGGCACACCAGGACAGAGGTCATCACTGAGCCCACAAGCGCGTCACGAAGACTACTCTATCAGGCAAAGACCACCTTTAGTCAGGATAGGCCTGGCTCCTGTTCCCCTTCGAATTGCCTCTCTGTGGCCACCCTTGCCACTCATATTTTCAGGGAAGAGGACCAAGGCACTACAAGAGGGGCAGGGCCACTTCCATGTATGGGTATCGAGCCATTCTCTCCCCGACACCTCGTGTACTCGAGCCACAAGCTCTCTGTTATAGAGAAATCCAACACAGTCAGGACCGCATGGTGGCCCGAACCTGGTGGCCCGAACCTGGGTAGCTCGGGCGTCTCCTTTGTTTCCAACGAGAGGGAGTGATTTCGTCATCGATCTTGTTGTGTTTGCCGTCATGTTGCAGGGTGCCAAGCCAAGCCCCCCAGTGTTCGCACCTTGATTCTTGGAGAAGTTCTTGGATGCAGATCCTAGACTCCGACAATAGCCGTTGTTGCATCATATTATCCATCCACTTTTGATCATAATGGATATGTGCAAGAGAAGAGAACCATCATGATGGATGATGTGTTTATCTACCATGCATATACATTCTTCATTTTTGTTTATGCATGTGTAGGAACCTTCGACTTCATGTCAACTTCTACTTCCCGAGAGTTGACCGTTCGATCTCTTGAGAGCGAGGCACTTTGGACCAACGCGTTTCTACATCGCACTCGCTTGTGTTTAGGCATTTTGAACAACGCACAAGGACACACTTTTGAGGTGACATCCTTCTTGAGCATGGATATTGTGGATCATCTTAATTGTGTTTCTTGCCTCATGACATATATTGGTCATCTTCGGCCACTTATTTGCACACATGTTAGAGATATTTCTTTCACTCATGATTGCCACTTTACCATGCCTCGTGACATATATACCTTGCGTGTTGCATCCAACTTGTGGATTGTGTGCCCCTATCATATTCTTGGTTGCAACAATGTCATGCCTTCACATATGCCACATGTCATTGATTGTTACATGTTCGACTTGATTGCCTCACACATATTGACCAATTGCTCTTTCTATCGTGTTGAGTGCCACACCATCTTCACTACACCATATGCACATTATGCTTGGATTGTCTTTCACTTGACCCATGTGTTTAGACATCTCATTTTATTTGGTGTTGTGAATGATTCATATGCCTACCATAGACCATTTGTTGAGCACTTCGTGCATGCTTGCTATTAGCTTGAGGTAGATGCTTGTTATATTGTCACACATATTTGCATGCCTACCTCACCTTTGCATATATACTTGTTCCCATGATGACATTACTTGTGCCCAATTTATATGCTTACATGCCATGACACAATCCCATGTCACACAACATGTTATGCATGATGATGACACTTGTTCTGTGAATAACCGCTTGAATGCTTGGTTTTGCCCTAACGCTAACCACATTTATTTTTCCAAGTGTTTGTCGTATTTTCTATTTTGAAGAACTCACAAGATGGTGCAACATTGGAGAGTGTACAATTAGACCTTCTACATGATGAGCGCTTGGTGATCGTCCACTTCAACATGGCAACGCCGTCTATTTGGATTTTGATCCAAGGACAGATCTTTCCCAAGGGGAAGGGGATTATGCGGAGCATCCTACGAACATCACCATGACAAGAGTCCGTTTGGCAAGTGACATGTGCGACATCAACTTCACATACATAAAGGTGAATCATCTCCTTTACACGTGTTCACTTGACCCATTCGTGGATGGTATACTACTTGACACTCCTCTCTTGTGAATACATAGGTATTATCGGATATTCACGGATGACGAGGAGGAGTGCAAGCGCTGACGTGGTTTTGTCACGGCAGATGTTCTCTTAGGAGAACTTGAGTGTGAGGCCATCGCCGCTAGGTGGCGGCTCAAAGGGGTTAATTGGGAACAAGAGATGAGTTTACCCAGGTTCGGCCCTTCCAATGGAGGTAATAGCCTACGTCCTGCTTTATGTCTATATTGATGATGATCTTGATTACAAGGGTGCGGAATCACTAACCTAGATTTTGAGGGGTGTAGTATAAGTCTTTCGGTCCTTGGGGCTCGCCTTTATATACAGGTCGAGACCTTAGGTTTTACAAGAGGCCGAGTCGTGCTACGATTCGTGGCCTACCATGTTTCTAACTTGCCTTGCCTCCTAAGCAAGGAAACTCCTGACGTCATCTGCCTCTTGGGCCTTGAGTCGCCCCCTTCATGTGCTGGGCCGCCATCCGGCATACTTGGTAAGCTGCCTTGCTTGTCGTGTCTTCAACAACACGGCCCGCCTTGAGCATGACAATGAAGCCGCAAATATTTTGACCCGACCCCGTAGGGCGGGTTATACCGCGGGGTTATATCCCCGACATTAGGCCCCAAATTGATTTGAATTTATTCATGTCAATCTTCCTCTCCTTCACTTGGCTGCTTATCTTCTACTTGTATCTATGTCGTCTCTGAATCTCAGGAATGCCGGCTTACAACATTTTCAGACTTGTAATTTTCCTTCGTGCCATCCATCAGTGATGTCAGCCGCCGATAATCTAGGAAACCAATGATGACACCACAACAGATCTTTGCCTGTATCCCGAAAATCGAGGCGTCTCTTGTTCCAAAATTTACTGCGCCTCTGTAACGCCCAAGATGCAGTCCTATCCTTATTTTGGCTCGAGGGCCTCGATAGGGATAGAAGCGCATCTTGTCGTTTCGCAAGAATGGATATCATTACAAGTACATGTAAAGAGGAGATGAGTATATGGAATTGGCTTACACTCGCCACAAGCTAAATCATGATCACACCATTACATCAATACATTTAATCACCATACAGAAGAGCAGGGTCCGACTACGGACGAAATCAAATGATAAAAGCGACATCCATCCTTGCTATCCTAGGCTGCCGGCCTAGAACCCATCCTATGATCGATGAAGAAGAAGAAGAAGAACTCCAAATCAAACAAGCATCGCTCTCACATCAAATCATCGCATTACCTGTACCTGCAACTATTGTTGTAGTAATTTGTGTGCCACGGAGACTCAGCAATCTCATTTCCAAGGGTATCAAGACTAGCAAAGCTTAATGGGTGAGATATGGTTAAGTGGTGAGGTTGCAGGAAGCACTAAGCATTTTATTTAGGTGGCTAACTTATGAGTACAAGAATAAGAGGGGATGATCTACGCTTAAACGGTCGTGCACTAGTAATGATCACTAAGTGATCTTGAACACCTACTTACGGTCAAACATAACCCCACCATGTGCTCTCTCGGTTCAGAACTCACGAGTAGAGACAGTCACAATTAAGCACACGGTTGGTGTATTTTATTTGAGTTTACTTTAAGTTTTCTATGACCGGATGTTAAACAAATTTCCAAGTTGCCACATAACTGCCGACACGGCTTCTAAAAAAGATTTAACCCTGCAGGGGTGATCCAACTCATCCATCACAAACTAACCACATGCTGCATGGAAAACCTAAACCACAGGATAACCCCGTAGTATCCTCAGAATTCTGGTGGAAAACCTCAACCTCGGGATAGCCCAAAATATACTCGGAATCCCATGCACAAGACGTTCGAGAAAGGTAAAACAAATCCAGCAAGGCCGCCCGACGTGTCGACGAACTCGATAGGAGCCGCGTATCTCGTTCTCAGGACACGACTGGATGAGCTACGCGTACAGTGGCCTGATAGAAATCTCCTGAGTTGTCCAGGGTTGGCCCCACACAGTGCTCTGTTTTGGACCAACACTCATGAGGAGCACCGGCCCGGGTGGTTAATTAATTTTCCGCGGGTGCCGGCGGGTCCCTATGCAATTTTATTAGTTATTAGGCAAATGGAGTACCAATGTTGGGCCTTGCCAGAAGTGTTTTATCCCAAAATGAAAAATCAAGGGGGTCCCCATAACAATCCCCAAATAAAAAATCAAGGGGGTCCCCATAACAACCCCAAAAATCAAGGCGCTCAATATGGAACAAAACACTGAGCAAAAGGCCAAGCCTTCCACCTTTTACCAAGTATATATGTGCATAAGTTAAATTGCAATAATATTGTGATATCTCAAAATATCCATGTTGTCACATGGAAACAACTTGCACCTGCAACTACCAACGCTATAAGAAGGGATGAGCAAGCGGTAACATAGCCAAACAATGATTTGCTGGGATGTGGAGGGTTAGAGGCTTATCATGGCATTTTGGGAGGCTTGACAAACAAGTGGTAGGTAGCGAGACATAGCAATATAAACGAGACAACAAGCATGGCAATGATAGTAGTGGTATCTAGGGAAAAGGTTCATCTTGCCAGAGATCCCGCTTGGAAGAAGAACGAATCCATGAAGTAGACGAACGGGCATAGTTGAACGAATCCTCACTCATTGAATCGGTTTCGGAACTCTATCGAGAGGAAGAGATCTAGACACAACAATCAATACATGATAAACACCACAACATATGCATGACATGATGCGCAAACAATATGATGCAAGTCCGATTTAATATGCAAGGCATGGCATGGCAAGCTGCAACAATCAAACACTACAAATTAAGTGAAGTTCATTATGCAACAAGGTGCATATTGACGAAACTCCACATTCAATTATTTAGTTCACTTTCGTTTATTTAGACGGCAAGTTTAAATGTTGTTAAACATGGTAAGAGGTGAAGCATAAACAACTACAACATTTAGGCATTTTCAATGAGGCCGAAAGCAACATATAGCATTTCTGAAACGACCTCATATGCAAATTATGAATTTGGTCCAGATCTGTCCTAAGCATATTATATATTTGTTAAACAGCAAAATAAAGTGTGCCATGAGATTCTACACATTTTTCTAGTCAAGTTACATATGTGGACCATTTTAAATGGAGCTACGATTATTTAATTATGAGGCAAATCGTTTTCACATGCCATTAAGGAAAATTAATGCAAACATCAACTTAAAACATTTTTAACGTGTGTGAAAGTTGGATATTGTGAATCTACACGAAATTCTACACATTTTTCATATATACTTCATTTTAATCTGATGCACAATTATTTAGTTATTAGCATTTCAATATGATGGCCTTTGGTGCACTTATGCATGATTTGATTAATTGCTAAATTCGCTGGGACATAAAAAACTACATGGGCCGAAAGCACTGCACTGGGCGAGCCCGGTCAGAGATCTGGCCCAAACGGTTGTGCATGCGCGTGTGTGGATTCAAAACCCAGAGACAACAATAAAAAATAAAAGGAAAAACAAGAACCTGGGATTTGAACCCCTAACTCTTGGGTCTACACATGCGAGATTGACTAGTTGCTCTACTAATGAGATGTGATCACACATGGGTTCGGGCATATATGTGACAAATTCTCGAGCTAATATTAACAAAACTACAAGGCAAAACAGGGTGCCGAAATAGTGGCGTCTGGGATTTGAACCCCAGACCCCTAGGGTGAAGCAGAGTGCACTGAACAACTCGGCTACGAAGGGACTACGATAAAGAATTGGTTTTGCACTAGATGAGCCATACCATGGCGCTGGTCTGACGAAACTGCAAATCAAAATAGAGATAGCTCTGTTGCCATGTTGGGGACGGGGATGCAGTTGCTGATGCGGCGGCCCGGCTTGGCATCTGCCTCCGGCGGGCTCGTCGCCGGCGGGATGAGGGCGTCGCTCGAGAAGGTTGCAAGCGTGTTGCGGGGACTCCGGCAGGCGAGCATGGAGAGGCTACGACGGAGGTGCTTGAGGCTGGTCATGGCACTACAGCTCCTAGTTCAGAGAGAGAGATAGTCAAAGAGAGATGAGAGGAGAGGGAGAGACAGGGGAAGGAGAGGGACGAGAAGGGGTAGCACGACTTGACCTTTGGCAAGGCCTCCAGCGCGAGGGAGGCCGGGGAGGCTTCGGGCTACTGCTGCTGGACTTCGGCGTCGCACCCCATGCACGGGACGGGCGCGGGGGCTCTCTCTGCTCGCCTCGCGAGGAGAGGCATCGAGGGCCTCTAGCTCCTCTGCCGCTGGATGGTTGGGAGACACAGGGTTGCGAGGTTGAGGCATGGCGTTGGGGCTCCTCCCTTGTGATGCGTCTGCGGCAGCTCCGGTCTCCTGTGGGTACAAGCGCGAGGAGGCAGGGAGCACCTCTCCCGATGGCAGCGTGCCATGGGTGGCCGGATGCACCGGTTGGTCGGCATCTGAATTCGAGGTCGTGGAGCTGGATGGATGGATCCGGTTGGCTGGATGCTAATTTTGTGGAGACCAGGTGGTGGCTGTGAGTGGAGGTGGAGGAGATCCCGAGGAAGAAGGGTGTGGTGGCGGCGCGATGGGACAAAAGGGCTAGGTTTTAGGGTTTGTTTAGTGGGTGGTCTATATATACCAAAACCGAGTAGGTTTGGTCCCTTCGATTAGAACGGACGGTCGAGATAAAAGGTTAGGGAAGTCCAATGAAAAAACATAAAATGTTTGGGGTATTACGGGGTTGATCCGGATCCAATGGTCACAACAGTCGGGTTCGGGTCTGTTGGGAGTTTTCGGACTAGGTTGCGAGCGGATCGGTGCATTGTGCAGAGAGGCAAGGCGGCGATGAGAGGGAAAACGGGCAATCCGGCAACAAGATTCATTTATGAAAACGTCCAATGATTTGACCGGCTATAGTGCCTCTATAGGTTTAACGGTTGTGGTACCAAACGACCTCCGAATGCGACAAAATTTGGTAGGCGGTCTACCTATAATATATTAAGACCGCACCCCAACTTTCAACCCATTCGAAGAATGTTTTATACACACTTTTAAAAACAAGATTTTACAGATGCCGCGGGTGCGTGCGTGTGTGGTTGGTCTCCAAACGGTCCAAGACAAATCGGAGAGAACCGACAACTACGAACGGATGCGAGTTTTGAAAAATGAAGGCAGCGGAGCGCCGATGCTATGTAGATGATGCGGATGATGCGATGATGAATGTGACAACCAAACGAATCACACGATGACAACAAAATAAAACGGGAATCTTCTGGAGCGTCGGTCTCGGGCTGTTACAACTCTCCTCCACTAACAAGAGATCTCGCCCCGAGATCTTAGAATGAAAAGGGGAAAAGGAAGAGGAAAGAAGAGGTAAAACTTAGTTGCTTCTTTGACAAACAAATGAAACCAACATAACTTCGAGGTTGAAAAGAGATGAAGAATGGCATGAGGAACAACAAGAATTCCAAAAGAAATTTGGGCAGCACTTCGGTAGAAAAGAGAAGCAGAATTTGATATGATGGAAGAACTTGAATAGGGGCACAACACTCCGGTTGAATGGACAAGCAAGGGAAGAACATGACCTTGACAAATGAGATGATGGGTTGAAGAGCACAACATCATAATGCCTCCGGAATAAAAGAATAGAAGCTAGATCCCTGGAGATAAGAGAACGGAGAAGAAAAATGACAACTTCTACCACCTAGGATTATCCTTCCAGCAAATGCAAATGGGTTATGTATTTGTTTCCGGCTTAATTTGCAAGCTTCATCCTTTGTTTTGTTGGAGTATGGTAATTCGAGTCGCTTCGATGTCAAATGTTGTTTTCATATCTTTCCTAAGTGGTGTTCTCATATTTCTATGGGAGTGCTATTTCTTTTGATCAATCAAAGTGTCATGTCAATTCCTTCCAACCGGTGTGCTTCTCCTCAAGATAATTCAACCCTCTCAAATATTTGCAAGATCTATCCTCATATTTCTTTCCGGAGTTCATCTCAATTGTTCGAAGTTTTCTTTGTTTTCCACACCCTCCCGCCCTTTTCTTCAAAATATTAAATTATAATCCAAGTATCTTCTTTTCATGTGATGCTTCCGCTATCTTTTCTTCCATATTGATCCGTTGATTCATTGTGAAGATTCTCAGGAGTTGCAATGTCATCATTCCTTGTTCTTGTTTTTCTTCTCCGGTGGATTCAATTCAAGCTTTCGGTGTTCATCATATTCTTTCATTCGTAAAATCTTTTTCATATGGAAATTCTTATCCAAGCCTCTCTTGTTCATTCGTCTCTCATTATTCTATCCGGAGTGCTGAAGACTTCTTAGAACATTCGTGTTATCGTCCAAATCCTTTCAAGTAACTCGAGGTTCTCACCTCATCAACTTCTTAATTTGTAATGGTGCCATCTCTTTTCCAATTGTTTCAACGGTGTTCTCTTTGAGTGGGCCCATAACCCACAGGTTTTTCCCAGGATCTTACCTGGCTCGGATACCAACTTGTAACGCCCAAGATGCGGTCCTATCCTTATTTTGGCTTGAGGGCCTCGATAGGGATAGAAGCGCATCTTGTCGTTTCGCAAGAATGGATATAATTACAAGTACATGTAAAGAGGAGATGATATATGGAATTGGCTTACACTCGCCACAAGCTAAATCATGATCACACCATTACATCAATACATTCAATCACCATACAGAAGAGCACGGTCCGACTACGGACGAAATCAAATGATAAAAGCGACATCCATCCTTGCTATCCTAGGCTACCGCCTGGAACCCATCCTATGATCGATGAAGAAGAAGAAGAACTCCAAATCAAACAAGCATCGCTCTCACGTAAAATCATCGCATTACCTGTACCTGCAACTGTTGTTCTAGTAATCTGTGAGCCACGGAAACTCAGCAATCTCATTTCCAAGGCTATCAAGTCTAGCAAAGCTTAATGGGTGAGATATGGTTAAGCGGTGAGCCTGCAGCAAGCACTAAGCATTTTATTTGAGTGGCTAACTTACGAGTACAAGAATAAGAGGGGGTGACCTACGCTTAAACGGTCGTGCACTAGTAATGATCACTAAGTGATCATGAACACCTACTTACGGTCAAACATATATAACCCCACCGTGTTCTCTCTCGGTTCAGAACTCACGAGTAGAGACAGTCACGGTTACGCACACGGTTGTTGTATATTATTTGCGTTTACTTTAAGTTTTCTATGACCGGATGTTAAACAAACTTCCAAGTTGCCACATAACCGCGGGCACGGCTTCTCGAAAAGATTTAACCCTGCAGGGGTGCTCCAACTCATCCTTCACAAACTAACCACACGCTGCTTGGAAAACCTCAACCGTGGGACAACCCTGTAGTATCCTCAGAATTCCGGTGGAAAACCTCAACCTCGCGATAGCCCAAAGTATCCTTAGAATCCCGTGCACAAGACGTTCGAGAAAGATAAAACAAATCCAGCAAGGCCGCCCGACGTGTCGACGAACCTGATAGGAGCCGCGTATCTTGTTCTCAGGACACGACCGGATGAGCTACGCTTACAGTGGCCTGATAGAAATCTCCAGAGTTACCCCGGGTTGGCCCCGCACAGTGCTTTGGTTTGGACCAACACTCATGAGGAGCACTGGCCCGAGTGGTTGATTAATTATCCGCGGGTGCCGGTGGGTCCCTATGCAATTTTATTAGTTATTAGGCAAAGGGAGTACCAATGTTGGGCCTTGCCAGAAGAGTTTTATCACAAAACTAAAATCAAGAGGGTCCCCATAACAACCCCAAGCATGTTAGGAGCGCTCAATATGGAACATAACACCGGTACACAAGGAACTAGGGCGGCACAAGTGGAACAAAACACCGAGCAAAAGGCAAAGCCTTCCACCTTTTACCAAGTATATATGTGCATTAAGTTAAATAGCAATAATATTGTGATATCTCAAAATATCCATGTTTTCACATGGAAAGAACTTGCACCTGCAACTAGCAATACTATAAGAAGGGCTGAGCAAGCGGTAACATAGCCAAACAATGGTTTGCTGGGATGTGGAGGGTTAGATGCTTATCATGGCATTTTGGGAGGCTTGACAAACAAGTGGTAGGTAGCGAGACGTAGCGATAGAAACGAGACAACTAGCATGGCAATGATAGTAGTGGTATCCAGGGAAATGTTCATCTTGCCTGAGATCCCGCATGGAAGAAGAACGAATCCATGAAGTAGACGAACGGGCGTAATTGAACGAATCCTCACTCTCTGAATCGGTTTCGGAACTCTATCGAGAAGAACAGATCCAGAAACAACAATCAACAGATGATAAACACCACAACGTATGCATGACATGATGCGCAAACAATATGATGCAAGCCATGTTTAACATGCAAGGCATGGCATGGCAAGATGCAACAATCAAACACTACAAATTAAGTGAAGTTCATTATGCAATGAGGTGCATATTGATGAAACTCCACATTCAATTATTTAGTTCACTTTCGTTTATTTACACAGCAAGTTTAAATGTTGTTGAACGTGGCAAGAGGTGAGGCATAAACAACTACAACCTTTAGGCATTTTCAACAAGGCCGAAAGCAACATATAGCATTTCTGAAACGACCCCATATGCAAATTATGAATTTGGTCCAGATCTGTCCTAAGCATATTTTATATTTGTTAAACAGCAAAATAAAGTGTGCCATGAGATTCTACACGTTTTTCTAGTCAAGTTACATATGTGGACCATTTTAATCGGAGCTACGATTATTTAATTATGAGGCAAATCGTTTTCACATGGCATTTAGGCAAATTAATGCAAACAACAACTTTAAACATTTTTAACGTGTTTGAAAGTTGGATATTGTGAATCTACACGAAATTCTACATATTTTCATATATACTTCATTTTAATCCGATGCACAATTATTTAGTTATTAGCATTTCAATATGATGGCCTTTGGTGCACTTATGCACGATTTGATTGATTGCTAAATTCGTTGGGACATAAAAACTACATGGGCCGAAAGCACTGCACTGGGCAAGCCCGGTCAGAGATCTGGCCCAAACGGTTGTGCGTGTGCGTGTGTGGATTTAAAACACAGAGACAACAATAAAAAGTAAAAGGAAAAACAAGAACTTGGGATTTGAACCCTGGTCTTTTGGGTCTACACATGCGAGATTGACCAGTTGCTCTACTAATGAGATGTGATCACAGATGGGTTCGGGCATATATGTGACAAATTCTCAAGCTAATCTGAACTAAACTACATGGCAAAACAGGGTGCAAAAATAGGGGCGCCTGGGATTCGAACCCTAGACCCCTAGGGTGAAACAGAGTGCATTGAACAACTTGACTACGAAGGGACTACGATAAAGAATTGGTTTTGCACTAGATGAGCCATACCATGGTGCTGGTCTGACGAAACTGCAAATCGAAACAGAGATAGCTCTGTTGCCATGTCAGGGACGGGGATGCAGTTGCTGATGCGGCGGCGCGGCTTGGCATTTGGCTCCGGCGGGGCTCGTTGCCGGCGGGATGAGGGCGTCGCTCGAGAAGGTTGCCTGCGCGTCGTGGGGACTCTGACAGGCGAGCATGGAGAGGCTGCGACGGAGGTACTTGAGGCTGGTCATGGCGCCGCAGCTCCTGGTTGAGAGAGAGAGATGGTTGGAGAGAGATGAGAGGAGAGGGAGAGATAGGGGAAGGAGAGGGACGACAAGGGGCAGCGTGACCTGTCCTCTAGCAATGCCGCCGGCGCGAGGGAGGCCGGAGAGGCTTCTGGCTACTGCTGCTGGACTTTAGCATCGTGCCTCATGTGCGGGACGGGCGCGGGGGCTCTCTCTGCTCGCCTCGCGAGGAGAGGCATCGAGGGCCTCTAGCTCCTGCGCCGCTGGTTGGTTGGGAAACACGGGGCTGCGAGGTTGAGGCATGGCGTTGGGGCTCCTCCCTTGTGATGCGTCTGCGGGAGCTCCGGTCTCCTGTGGGTACGAGTGCAACAAGGTAGGGAGCACCTCTCCCGATGGCTGCATGCCATGGGTGGCCGGATGCACCAGTTGTTTGGCGGCTGAATTCGAGGTGGGTGGAGCTGGATGGATGGATCCGGTTGGTTGGGCGCTAATTTTGTGGAGACCAGGTGGTGGCTGTGAGTGGAGGTGGAGGAGATCCCAAGTAAGAAGTGTGTGGTGGCGGCGCGATGCGACAAAAGGGCTAGGTTTTAGGGTTTGTGTAGTGGGTGGTCTATATATAGCAAAACCGGGTAGGTTTGGTCCCTTTGATTAGATCGGATGGTCGAGATAACAGGTTAGGGAAGTCCAATGAAAAAACGGAAAATTTTTGGGGTATTATGGGGTTGATCCGGATCCAATGGTCACGACCGCCGGGTTCGGGTCGGGAGGGAGTTTTCGGACTAGGTTGCGAGCGGATCGGTGCACTGTGCAGAGAGGCAAGGCGGAGATGAGAGGGAAAACGGGCAGCCCGGCAACAAGATTCATTTATGAAAACGTCCGATGATTTGACCGGCTATAGTGCCGCTATAGGTTTAACGGTTGGGGTATCAAACGACCTCCGAATGCGACGAAATTTGGCAGGCGGTCTACCTATAATATATTTGGACCGCGTGCCAACTTTCAACCCATTCCAAGAACGTTTTATACTCACTTTTAAAAACAAGATTTTACGGATGCCGCGGGCGCCTGCGTGTGTGGTTGGTCTCGAAATGGTGCACGACAAAACGGAGAGAACCGACAACTACGAACGGATGCGATTTTTGAAAAATGAAGGCAGCGGAGCGCCGATGCTATGCAGATGATGCGGATGATGCGACGATGAATGCAACAACCAAACGAATCACACGATGACAACGGAATAAAACGAGAATCTTCTGGAGTGTCGGTCTCGGGCTATTATAGCCTCCTCAATTCCCACGCCTGCTAGTTGCCACTTCGGGTTTCTTCCCTTATAAATATTCACTGGGGGGCCCTTAGTCACTTTTACAAAGCCCCCTCACTTCATCTTCCTCCTCGAGCCAGAAGGTTCCTCGCGCCGCCGCCGCTGCTCGCTCGTCGCCGGCGACCGTTTTTGGGACCGTAGCGGCGCCTCAACTTCAGCAAGATCCAGCCGAGGGTCTCCACCACCCCCGGCTACTATCAAGGTAAGCCATTTTCTTCTCCTTGATCTATCTCAATTCATCGGAGTTCGTCGGAAGTACCGTAGTCTTTCATCCGTCCATCACCATTGCTATTTCTCGTGTAGCTTCGATGACTTTTATCATAGGAATAAAGCGGTAGAAACAACGGTTCCATTTCGTATATAGCATATTCGGATCTCCTTTAGGAATCTGTAAACTGGACCGCCACTGCTTCCCTGCTTCGTCATTAGGTTTAGCAAATATTTTCTTTTCTTAACCATTTGTAGATCCGTAATTTTAGTCAGTTCGGTAGAAACCTGTTTGTCCCACACTTGGAAAAAATTAGGAATCTCCAATTTGGCATAAGACGCCCGTCTGTTTTCCGGCTCATTCTTATGACTATGACCCGCCATATGTAGATACTGCTTTAGGCTCCAGCTCATCATTATGGCTTACAAATCGCCATGTTTAGAAACTGTCTCGTCTAAATGTCGGCTCATCATAAGGTGACTCATCTGCTACATTTTATTCATGCCGTCTTTATCCTTGATCATCTCATACGTACTTATGCAACTTCTTTTCTTAGGCGTCTCACCATGTCAAAAACCAACACATGTAACTGGGTGGCTTCACAAGTTACTGAACTTGTGCTTAAAGATTATTAAGTTCAAAGCCTCCTGTAGTCTAAAGCCGCAATTGGATGGCGGGCTCCTGAAGGAGAAGAACGCCCGGAACCCGACAAAGGAGAAGTAGGGGTGTTTATTGATCACCTTCTTCGTGTTTTTTCTCCTCCCGGGTTAAAATTCTTCCGGGATGTTCTAAACTATTTCCACCTTCATCCACAAGACCTTGCTCCCAACTCTATATCCAACCTTTGCCAATTCCAAGTACTTTGTGAGGTGTACCCCTGGAAATGGAACCAACTGTCCCCCTCTTCATGGAGTTCTTCTACCTCAACCGTCAGACTGAATGTGCAGATGGCCTAATCCTAGAATTAGGCGGGGTCTCTATTGAAAGACACAAAGACGGTGCCTTCCCTACTGCTATTCTGCCAAGTCACCCCAAAGGATGGGCCAAGACTTGGTTCTACTGCTGGAACACGGCCCCTGCTAATGAAAACCCTCTACCGGGTTACAGGCCAGATCGTCTTCCCATGAATTTTGAGGTTCCTGGCCGGGCGTCTCAAGAAGAGCGTGATCAACTCGCCCCCATATACCCAAAACTGGCAGCTTTGCAGGCTCATGGCTTGACTGGGGTTGATCTAACCTAGTGCTGGGTATCTTGGAAGATCCTGTCATTGAGTCGCCGCAATGATTTGATGTGTAACTACTCTGGTGGCTTAGACGATGCACAAAGATACAGCAACCAGGACTTGACAGCTGATGATATTAACAAGACTGTGAAGAAGCTGCTAGGAGAAACTGTAGCAGATTGCAGTAAAGTTGGGCTGATTCCCTTCTGTACTCTCAACCCGGCGTCGCCAGTAAGAATCCTTGATAACTATTCAACCGGCTCATAACACTTTTTATACTCCCAAACTTACTTGTCATTTTCATTGTTAACCTTATAGGCAGATTCTCGATTCTGGAAGAAAAAGAGGGGGGAGGTTGCAGCACAAAAACCAAAACCCGCTCAGAAGACTAAGGTGGTTGCAGCAGAGCCGTCAAAAAAGGGCGAGTCAACAACGGTTGACGTTCAATTAGAGGTAAAAAGCTTCTCCATTGGTTGTGCTTTTATTGAACTTGCTAACACCTCTTACTCTTAGGGCGACGCAGCAACAAGCCGGGCTGATGATGTTGAGGTAATCTCCCTCTCTTCCGGCTCAGAATCCTTGTCTCCGAGGAAAACAAGGAGGGTCATTTAGAAAGTACATTTTTCTCACCCAGATGCTCATTTGGATCCTAACTTTATTTTGAAGAAAACTCAGCATGAAGTAAGGCGGCACACTCGGAGTAACTCCGGTGGCCTTGTGGGCGGCTTGCCTAACAAATCAGTTGCCCGCAAACAACAACATGAGGTGCCTCATAGCCCAACTCTATCTCTTCCAAAAGCTGGCCTCTTCCGACAACCCCTTAATCCCTCTGATTCCAATTATCAGGAGTCATCTCCTTCATCAGGCGACTCAACTGCCTCTAAGCTGCCACCCCTTGTCATTAATACAGGGTAAGTTTTTTCTTTTACACCATGTGTTACTTATTCATGCTTAATCTTGCATATCTTGGACTTTGTTGCCTTGTTTGCAGAGCCCAAGCCAAAGCCAAGAAGAGAAAAGGTGGCGAGTCATCCACCACTCCTGAGGTTCTTGAGCCGGCAGATCCAAAGCTAGCGACTCCTGATGCTTGTACCGAGAATCCTCAAGATCAACAGGAGTTCCAAAACATACCGCCCGAGCCTTCTGAACCAGAAAATATGGAAGCTGAAGATGTTGCAAACACCCTGGCAGTTGATGTTAACCCACCAAATCTTCAAAAGGAAACTGAAGACGCTCCTCTGAGAAGCACAAGGACGTAATTATCATCGGGACGGGTCTCACTGCTCCAGGGACCCCTAATGTTTTGGCCAAGCTTATCACCAAGGATGAGGCGGCACCACTTGATAAGGGGCTAGCTCATCTTGTATGAGATGAGGCGGGTCTTGCTCATATGAAACTGTTGTAGCCCCAAAGGGCCGGCTCATCTTCTTGAGATGAGTCGGGTCTTATTAATAATTTGCAGAAATCAATCCTATGGCCCCCAAGGGCCATCTTCTGTTCTTGAGATGAGTCGGGTCTTCTTATTATCTGAAGAAATCAACCTGTAGCCCCCAAGGGCCGGCTCATCTTCTTGAGATGAATCGGGTCTTCTTATTATCTGAAGAAATCAAACTGTAGCCCCCAAGGGCCGGCTCATCTTCTTGAGATGAGTCGGGTCTTCTTATTATCTAAAGAAATCAACTTTATATCTTTTACCATCTTGGAATCATGTAGATGTAGATTGCTTTCATCGCGGGGTCATTCCTGAAGGTGGCTTGTACCAGCTCTTCGTCATCATAAATAGCAAGCCACTCCTTGTTTATTACTCCGCTTTTTCACTCTCTCATTCTTGGTCTTTATCCTGGTGCTGCGGAGACCGGTGTTGCTGATCGAACTCATTTTCTTTCGAGGAGATGGAAAATCTCTGAATTTCTGCGAAACGAATTTACATATTTATTGCGAGGGGCTTTGAAAAGCGAAAGGATGAAGACTGATTTAGATTCTCTGAAAGCGCAGGAAGTATGCCTTTTGAGCTTTTTCTCCACCCACCTCTGAGCATCCTGTTGGAATGGTCCTAGGCACCTGTAGCCCCCAAGGGCTGGCTCATATTCTTGAGATGAGTCGGGTCTTCTTCAAATCTTTTCTTGGAAGAACTATCATGCATTATCCCCCAAGTGTCAAGTATATTGCTTGCAATCTGCTTGGGACTTGTTATAATTTTTCCTTGTCATATTCATGCTGCACCTTGCGATCGGCTTATGACCAATCAATATGATGACCCCTATTGTGCAGGAAGCTCTGAAATCAGCCAAGTTAACTGTGACCAGCTTGAAGAAAGATCTTGAGGTGGGGCAAGACGCCGGAGCAAATACTGAGGAGAAACTTCGCCTTGCCTTGGAAGAATTGGAGAAAGCCAAGGCAAGCTTTGAAAATCAAAATAAATCTTTTGAGGCTAAAAGAGCTGCCTTGTTGAAGCGCGCAGAAAATGCTGAGTTTCAACTGAAACCCATCGCAGAAGAGCTACCTGGGTTTAAATGACACATTGCCAACATGACCCAGGCCATCTTTGGTAAGTATCTTCATGAGTTCTTGCTAACCCGCTCAAATACTCATGTATGCAGATAAATCACGTGGCAACATATTTGCTGAAATTGCTATGCAGGTCCTAGGACTCGCAACCTCCAGGATAACTGCTTGCTGAAGCTGAAGGCCGTGTATTCACTAACTGAATAACTTTATGCTGGAAGCCACTGCGCAATTAAGGCTGTTATGGGGAACAAAGAGCCGGTGAAGCTCATCAAAGATGTATTAAAATGCCTCTCGATGATCCCAAAGCATATTGAAGAATTAAAGAGATCAGTCGCCCGAGCAGGTGCAACGTCTTCGTTGAGTCGGGCCTTGGCTTACTCGGAAGAGCTTGATCCGGAAGAGATGGCCAAAGGGTTTCCTGAGTTCAAGGACGACGGGTCAGCATTCACCGATGGTGATTATGCTAAGTGTGTTAAGGCGGCTCGAATGTTAGCCACCCAATTTGTTGCTCAAATGGAGTTAAAAAACTATCAGCCGGCTTATGATGCTAACAACTCGCAAGTTCGACCACCTTCCTTTGTACCGGTGGACCTGAATCCTCAACATCGTAAGCACATCTTCGCCCCTGATGTAGACCCGTCCCCCATCTTGAATGAAGAAGTTGTATTCCAGGCTTTAACCCATTGCAACTGGGATTTGGACAACCTTCAGATCGAAGAACCAGAAGCCCCAGTGGAGGATGACCCGGAGGCGGCTCAAGCAGGAGGTCAACCAGAGGTTAACGCGATGGTACAGGGGCCGGGTTGTAAAAAACTTTGATTCAACTGTCTGGGCTTAATGGCGCCTTGTAATATTTTTAAGTTGTCAGTTGTTTGCATGTGCCGTACCTTCATGCACGTTTCAAACTTTGATCTTGTCTTGTCAATCATGGATTAGTAACAAGCCTTGTTAACTCTCCTTTTATCCTTTTGCTTAAGAATCGTATAGCCTGTGACTTGTACTTTGTATTGTCTTGGCTAAGTTGCATCTAAGCGTTAAATCTTCCAGGCAGTTGCTGAAAGATGAACATGTCTTTGAATGGTTCTGCTGACCCTGCTCAATGAGCCTTTGATGGAATCAATATGGGCGGATCTTTATAAGCCGGCCTTCTGAATTTTTTCCACAATAGTTGATTGTAGAATATTAATTCAAACTTGTCATTATATGATCATAGTTTTCGTAACCCGGACACTCTTTTTATGAGCCGGTAACATAAATAATATTGTACCTGAAAAATTGAGGAAGTAACCGCATATGGTAATAATAATAAGAATTCGTTAATAAGCCGGCTCAGTGAGACTCGGCAAGGAGACTGGCTTCTGAGGCTCAAGTCTTGCTTCAATGAAGCGGGTATGATAATCCGTGGTTTATCCTAGCTTTCTGTATGCCAGCTCTCATGTGACTCAAGCTGGTGTTTTAACCTTGATAAGTTCAGGGTCCAAAGTGGATTGACTTGTCAAGAGTACACGGGGTCACCTGATCGGAGTCGCATCAAGCATACACGCAGGTTTAACCATATAGTGTGGCGTCTTTTAACGGGGCAAGAGGGTGAGAAAGCTAAACTCGATGAGTTGGAAGCCCCCAAGTGACCTATGTTTCAAAAAAATAAAGACTCGTGCTCAATTTGTAGGATGAAACGACAAAGACCCTGAGTTTCGGGGGTGTCGGCTTTATTATATTTGAACATAAAGAAGTATATACAGAATTTGCAGGGGGGTTACAAAAAAAGGAAAAGGGGCCGGTGGCTCTAAGTATAATAAGGCCATAGGTGAGCAGTGCTCCAAGGCCGGGTCGTCTTTTCAGAGGTATATGACTCTGGTCGCAAGTCTATCAGGTAATATGAACCATTATTGAGGTTTCTGCTGATGACGAAAGGACCCTCCTGATACGTCTCCAACGTATCTATAATTTTTGCTTGTTCCATGCTATTATATTATCATTCTTGGATGTTTTACAGTCATTTTATAGCAACTTTATATCATTTTTTTGGACTAACCTATTGACATAGTGCCAAAGTGCCAGTTGCTATTCTTTATTATACTAACGGATCTCACGAAGATTTTGTTGAGTTTTGTGTGATTGAAGTTTTCAAGTTGTGGGTGAGATCACGATGGATGAAGGAATAAGGAGTGAAAAGAGCCTAAGCTTGGGGATGCTACAACACCCCCAAGATATATCGAAAGAGAAACAATCAACTAAGCTTGGGGATGCCCCGAGTGGCATCCCCTCTTTCTTCTAACGACCATCGGTATTTTACTTGGAGCTATATTTTATTCGTCACGTATCATGAGTTTTGCTTGGAGCGTCTTGTATCATTTGAGTCTTTGCTTGCTTTGCTTTTTAGGTTGTCACTAGTATCCTTGCTGGACACACCTATTTGAGAGAGCCAAAATTATGCTAAGATTTGTTAGAATTGCTCTATATGCTTCAATTAAACTTTTTGAGCTATGGAATTGCTCTAGTGCTTCATTTATATCTTTTTGAGCACGGTGTGCTTGGAAACTTTTGAAGAAACACTCTCATGCTTCACTTAGATTAATTTGAGAGTTAGAAAATTTTGAAGAAATCCTCTCATGCTTCACTTATACTATTTTGAGAGATGAAATCTCTATGCTCATGTTCTTCACTTAAATTTGTTTGAGCTTGTCAAAAGCAATGGCAATATATGAAACTAGTCCCAAAGTGATAGATATTCAAGGAGGATATAATAAAAACTTTCATGAAGATCATTGGACAAATTAAACTTGATTCCTTGTAATAGTTTTGACACATGATGATAGTAATATGTGAGTCATGTTAGTGAGTAATTATGCTTTAGTAAGAATATTGGTGTTAATGTTTGTGATTCCCAATGCAAGTACGAAAGTCAATAGTTATGCAATGAAATTACATCCTACTTATGGTGCATTATTTGGTGTTAGTTATGCTCAATACTTGTTTATGTGAATTTTCATTTCTTGGTTGGTTGCTTCTCAATCTATTTGCTAGCCTCCACTTGTACTAAGTAGAATTACTACTTGTGCATCCAAAATCCTTAAACCCAGTTTTGCCTTATGAGTCCACCATACCTACCTATATGCGGTATTTCCATGCCGTTCTAAGAAAATTTGTATGTGCCATCTCTAATTTTCAAAATAAATTTCCTTTTTGTGTGCTAGATGTGTTATTCTCAAGATGAGTGTTTATTCACTTGTCATTGCACGAGAGTATGGCGGTAATAGGGATGCCCAGTCCTGAAATGAAAAAAGAGATTACTTTATGTTGTCAAATAATAAATTCCTTGGAAAGTGTTGATATGGAAGGCAACCGTGGATACGGCCAGCCATGGATTGTGAAAGAATGGTGGAAAAAGGAATAAACTTTACTTTATGTTTGGGAACCGCCTATGATATATCTAGCATGGAAAGTATTGAGAACTACTTTGTCGTTTTCGTTGACACGAAAGGCATGCCACTCAAAATATTTTTCTCTCTCAATTTAAACTTTGAGCTCTAGCACCTCTACAAATCCCTACTTCCCTCTGCGAAGGGCCTATCTATTTACTTTATGAAATTTTTATTTTTATTTGAGTCTCCATCTTCTCTTATAAAGCACCAACTAGGGGGCACTATGATCATACTT
The DNA here is from genome assembly GCA_039707655.1 of Elymus sibiricus. Taxonomy (NCBI): domain Eukaryota; kingdom Viridiplantae; phylum Streptophyta; class Magnoliopsida; order Poales; family Poaceae; genus Elymus; species Elymus sibiricus. The sequence continues at coordinate 161,538,689 of CM077663.1, forward strand.
GAGCATTGGATGTAGTTAATATTTGAGTGTGTTTCATGAATGGATCAATGATTGAGCATGATGGGCTAGGGATAACTTTCTTTAGTGTTGATATTTTGAAAGACATGGTTGCTTGTTGGCATGCTGGAATATTGAAGTCTTTATGTCAAAACTAGACAATTGCTTTTAACCATCTAAAAGTCCAAATGTCCATGCTACAAAAAGAAAATAATATGTGATGAACATGTTAGGCAGCATTCCACATCAAAAATTCTGTTTTTATCATTAACCTACTCGAGGACGAGTAGGAATTAAGCTTGGGGATGCTGATACGTCTCGAATGTATCTATAATGTTTGCTTGTTCCATGTTGTTATATTATCATTCTTGGATGTTTTACAATCATTTTATAGCAACTTTATATCATTTTTTTGGGACTAACCTATTGACATAGTGCCAAAGTGCCAGTTGCTGTTTTTGCTTCTTTTTTTACTTCGCAGAATATCAGTACCAAACGGAGTCCAATCGCGACGAAACTTTTTGGAGATTTGTTTTGGACCAGAAGAAGGCCAGTGGGCCAAAGAAGTTACCAGGAGGGAGCCCAGGCCGCCCACAACCCACCAGGGCGCGCCAGGTTGTGGCCGCCTCGGAAGTCCCCTCCACCACCTCTGATGCCTATAAATTCCCAAATATTCCAGAAACCCTAAGGGAGTCGACAAAAAACACATCCAGCCGCCGCAAGTTCCAGAACCGCGAGATCCAATCTAACACCATCACGGAGGGGTTCATCATCCTTATTGGTACCTCTCCGATGATGTGTGAGTAGTCCACCATAGTCCTACGGGTCCGTAGGCAGTAGCTAGATGGATTCCTCTCTCTCTTTTGATTCTCAATACAATGGTCTCTTGGAGATCTATTTGATGTAAACTTTTGCGGTGTGTTTGTTGGGATCCAATGAATTTTGAGTTCATGATTAGTTTCTATCCATGAATATTATTTGAGTCTTATTTGATCTCTTATATGCATGATTACTTATAGCCTCATATTTCTTCTTGGAATCTTTGGTTTAGTTAGGCCAACTAGATCGATTTTTCTTGCCATGGGAAGAGGTGCTTTGTGATGGGTTCGATCTTGCGGTGTCCTCTCCCAGTGACAGAAGGGGCAGCGAGGCACGCATGTATCATTGCTATTAAGGATAACAAGATGGGGTCTATTCCTAGATGAATAAATCTTGTCTACATCATGTCACCGTTCTTATTGCATTACTAGATGCATGCTGGATAGCGGTCGATGTGTGGAGTAATAGTAGTAGATGCAGAATCGTTTCGGTCTAGTAATCTTGGAGTGATGCCTATATAATGATCATCGGCTTGGATATCGTCATGATTATTTGATCTTTTATCAATTGCCCAACAGTAATTTGTTCACCCACCGTGTGCTATACTCATGAGAGAAGCCACAAGTCAAACCTACGGCCCCCGGGTCTACTTTTCCAACATATTGCTTTCCGATCTATCTTTTTGTTGCTTTTGTTTTTAGATCTATTTTTCCAAAAACCCAAAAATACCTTTCTGCGTTTTTTATTTGCCTCTTTTATTTTGTGTTCTCGAGAGATCTATCTATCCAATCTAGCATATCCTAATCTATCTTTTTACCATAGAGAGATTGACAACCTCTCTTTCGCGTCGGGTTGCATGTATTTGTAATTTGTGTGGAGGTGCTGCTTATTAGGTGGTGGTGATCCTCCTACTGGTTCGATACCTTGGTTTCATAACTGAGGGAAATACTTACCACCATTCTGCTGCATCATCCCTTCCTCTTTGGGGAAATAACAACGCAGTCTCAAGCCACATCACCTCCCAACGTGGGAAAACTTGTGCATCCCTGTTTGATCTTGAATCAGATGGAGCACTAAGTCGACCTGTTGAATGGTACGGCTTCAGACTCTACGACTATGATAGCGACGTAGGTCTTGCTGATATATGGCAGATCTGGCTGTTGCTAAGTCACGTTCTTCTTCCAAGGCGTCCAAAGAATCTTGACGTGCTTTCTCATTATCTGCCTCAACGTAAGCAGTGACTCGATGTCGGGGCACGGATGCTCGCGATCACCTATGGGACCAGAGGCCCCTTGTGGTTCGGCAAGGGGGGTCACGTTGCACAAAGAGCGGAGACCATGAGACAACGCGACGATCAGGAGGCTGGCATTTTTACCCAGGTTCGGGCCGCAGTGAAGCGTAAAACCCTACTCCTGCTTTTGGTGGATTGATCGAAGGAACACAAAGAACACGCATTGCTCAACTCCGGCAAGGGTTGCTGTCGGGGCGAGCTACTACGCGTGTACAAGTGTCCAAAAGTCCGAATCTTGAGCTAGATTGCCTCGGGCCTCCTTTTATAGTGCAAGGGGCAACCACAATGGCAAAACAGTCATTATCTATCAATTAGATAGCTTAGCAGAGCTATCATACCTAACTCTGGTATTTAGGACAAAATACCATGATTGCTAGACTAGGTGGCGCTCCGGGGTGCATCCCCGGCAAGCTCTTGCCACCGCCTATCTGGCCGTTGCTTAGGGTCTTGACACGTTGCTGGACGGGTGTCAACTGGGTATAATCTGCCTTCCGGTGCTTCGCCACGTGCTTAGCGAGAGCTACTTAGCCGCTTGAGGGCTCGACACCGCATCGATAAGTGACTGGCGTAGTGATGCGGTGGAGCGGTGGCTCGTCTTGCTCGCGCCTGCCGGGGGATGGCTTGTCGGGTCTTCCTGAGATGTGCATGCCTCGGTCCCCGGCAGGCTCCGGGGACGCGGCTGGCGTGCTTTGCGCCCCTCCTGGGCAGTTGCGCTGGTGTTGCCGGTGTTTGCTTGGCCCTCTGTAGGTTGCTGCTGCTAGGGTCTGGTTCTTGAATGCTTGCTTGGTGGTGTGGTAGCTTTCCCGATGGGCTCAGGTCATGAGGGCCGGAGGCTTATTGTCCGTGGACAAGTCAGGGGAGACAAACACCCATGTTTGTGTACCCCGACAGAAGCCGCCCGGTCCTGTGCCATACGTGTCGCTTGGCACGTTGGGTTAGGCCCCCAAACAGTGCACGGACACGCGTCGAAGGGATGTTGTCCTCCCGTCCCACGTCCACTCTGCGCAATTATCGTAGGTCCTGGGGTCGTGGAACAGTAGCCGTTGGAGAGTAAAAAAGAACTGCCAGTAAGAAAACGACAGTTTTCCGAAAAGATAGCGAAGGGCCAGCCCCTGTGCGGGTCCCCCTAAATAAAAAGGGGAACGCACAGGGGTGCTGCTCATTCGCATCCTTTTCTCCGTCCTTCATCTTCCTCCTCAAGCCAAAGAACCGCTCCCGCCGCCACTTCTGGCCCACCGAGCGCTGCCAGACCATCCGCCGCCCTTGAAAGCTTCAAGTATGGGGCGGAAGACGACCACTAGCAAGGGGAAGCAGACGGCTGCATCTGCGGACCTGGCGGCCGAGGAGAGGAAGCAGAAAGCAGAAGAGCTGGAGAGGCTGCGACAGGGAGATGTGGTTATCTCCCCGTCGAGCCTGGATGAGAACACCCTAATCAAAGGTATGCCTATATGTGGGGGAGGGCGACGAAGGGGCATGGAGCACCCGTAGTCCTGCCAGATAGTCCCAAGGAGAAGAAGCCATCAGATTCGTACCACTTCTTCTGTGCGTACTTCTACTGCGGCCTTGTTCCCCCCTTCTCTGATTTCTTCGACGCCATGATGGCGGCATACGGGTTCCACCTTCTGGACTTCACGCCCAATGCAATGGCGTGCATGGCGATCTTTGCCCATCTGTGCGAGAACATCGTCGGAGTCGCCCCCAATGTGGACATGTTCAGGCACTTCTCCGTTCCTCGGATTGAGGACAGATCCCACCGCTCGGGGAATATAAGTTGGATCCCCCGGGGCAGGAAGGATGACTGTGATTACCTCCCTGGACAGCAGCGTGGGAAGTGAGAAGAATGGAGGGGTGACTGGTGCTGGATCAAGGACGACAAGGCCCCCGCGTTCTGCCCGGCGCGGACTGGATGCGCTACGTGCGGCAGCGATTGGAGCAAGCTAGGACCTACCGATGGCAAGCTCCGTCAGGCGTTGAACATGATCATTCGCCTCAAGGCTGCCGGGCTGACCATCGAGCATGTGGGAGCAGACTTCCTCCGTCACCGCATTGCGCCGTTGCATAAGAGGGACAGGTTTGCGTGGGAGTTTAATGGTCCCGCCGACTGGATGCGACTGTACCCAGACCCTGCCAACAACCTCATAGCTTATGTCCATGGCTGGTTGTGCGATCAGCTGTTGGGCCGCCTTGGGCCGTTCCATTTGCCGGCAGGAGTTACCCCCTTGCACCGCAGTTCTGCCCGGGGTCAGATCCTGCAATGGATGCCTGATTGCGATGCGTCCAGTGTTAAGCCTGATTGAGAGCTGCCCACCCTAGAGAGCGAGATGGAGTGGGTCTCCAGTCTGGATGAGAGAGCTTCCAAACCAGAGGACAACTTGACCGCGCCAACAAGGGCGGCGGAGAGAGCCTTCATCGCCGCTCGGATTGCGAAAGACAAGACCATCAGACCTGCCAAGGAAGCAGCCTCCGGAGAAGAGGAGGAGGAGGAGTCTGGGGACGATGACACTTCTGGGGAGGAAAGCGGAAATCTTGCTCTGGGGGAAGCTGCCGGGTTGGACCTACTGGGGCTGGTGGTTCCCAAGCCGCGATGACAGGAACCCAAGAAGGGGTCAAGGCGGAGGAGGTGAAGGACCCGGAGGTGGAAGAGGAGGGGCTCGAAGAGGGTCCCCAAGCTCTAGAGCCGGGGCACCGCCTCCGTTAGCGCGCCAACCGAGAATCATCGGCCCCCGCGTCTTCGCGAGGTCCCCCAAAGATAAAGAAGACGACCTACAAGGGTGGCGGGTGCGAAGTAGCGCGCCGCCAATCCTCCCGCCTTTCCCAAGCCAAGACGTCTCCCGTCAAGTGACGGAGGGTTTTAGGGGTGGACCCCAGCCCCCCGTCAAGCCCAACCTCTCCGCCAGGCTCGCCCTTGCCGGAAGTCCCGGCCTCTCCGGCAGGCCTTGTCCCTCCAACTCTAAAGAGGGGCAGGTCAACTCCACCGCCCGCGTCGTATGAGCTGGGCTCAATGCTCCTTGCCTCGGAGTAAGTTTTCATTGATCTCAACTTTCGTCAAAGTCTTTAATTTTGATTCTTATGACCGATCTTGTGTGGTTGATCTTCATAGGGACGAGGATGAGGGGACTCTTGCGCACAGGGTCAAGCGGGCCAAATCCGTGGCAGGGCCGGATTCCGTGGCAGGCATGGGCTCGGCAGGAGACGTGGAGGAGAACCCCGTGCTTAGCCCCCAGTCCAGCCCTCTCCGTGAAATCCAAGCGTAGGACTCGCCTGTCGGCGGGGGTGAGGAAGGGCGTCTCCCTACTCCCGACAGGGAGACGGGAGAGAAGTATCAGGGAGAGGTTCGTCAGGAGGAACCCTCCCTTCAAGATTTCTCATCGACCGTCGCCCGTGGGAATGATTCGCCGACAAGGGCCTCCACCGAAGAGCTTGCCCGTGCAGAAGTCATCTCTGGAAGGATGGTGACAGACCACACGCCGGCAACCGATGCTGCCGGGGATCGGGATGTCCCTCCGTAGAAACCTCCATCGGGTATCCCACTTGCCTGCATTTTTACTTCCCCTGCGTTATCCCTTTGACGTGCCTCGTTGATTTCTGACTTTCATATCTCTGTTTCTGGCAATAATCCGTAGCTCCGCTATCTGAAGAGCTTGAGTTGGTGGAAGAGGTGGCAGACATTGGGAAGGATGCTGCCGCGGAAGCGATGAAAATCGCTGCCGTGGAGGAACATGGGCCGGCTGCTGGGGACATTCAGAAGTCCTCAGGGGAAACATAGCTAAACCCCGGCAGCGCGCCTGGCCTGGACCCAGTGGTTGAAGAGAAGATTTCCCTTCAATCCATGAGGCCTCCCTCGTCCAGTTATCCCCTGGCATTGGCTCTGCAGTCCCCTCAGAGTCACCTGGTGTTGGTCACTGCTCCACTAAGTCACACAGCTCCCAGCTCGCCCTTCTCAGTGGGCGCAGACCTTGATGAAGAAATCAACAAGATCCTGGCGCCGCTGTCCCAGGAGATCGAAGGAGCTGATAGCACTGCTGACGGCGCCAAGGATCTGGCTTTTCTGGAATCTATAGCAGCAGGGCTTAAGGATGTGCAGAGCAGGTACAGCCTCAAGTGGCAGGCGGTCAAGGAGCAGCGTGACTCGGCCGAGCTTGTGGATCAACAGCTGAGGAGCAAAGGGAGCGAGCTGCGAGATTGGTACAACCGGCAGGTCCATTCTCTTAAGAGGTAGCATGAGATGCTATCCATGGCCAACGAGGACGTTCCTGCCTGGAAGGCTCGAGTGGCGGAGCACGAGGCGCTTCTAGACGCCAGAGAGGAGGGCATCTCCTTCCGGGAAGGGGCCCTTGAGGCTACCCTCCGTGCCAAGGACGAGGAGCTAGAGGCCCGCGTCCGGTAGCGTACCGTGGAGCTGGAGGATAGCCATAAGATCACCGTTGACGCACTTTCCCTGGAGTCTGCTGCTCAACTGAACAAGGTAGCTGACGAGCTAGCTGCTGCATCCGCCGCCAAGGCCAAACTTGAAGTTCAACTGACCAAGCTGACAGAGGATCTTGCCGGGAGCACCAAGAAGATCGAGGCCCTCAAGCAGGAAGCGCGAAAGGCAGAAGCAACTCTAGGAGAGGTGCAATCACAGCTTTCCTCCAAGAGCCAAGGTCTTGATGCTACCAACAGCACCATTTCCGACATGAAATTCAGGCTTGCTTCCTTGGAGAGCGATCTCGAATCTGCTGGGGCCCGCGAGAAATTGCTACTGACAGATGTGACCCACGCGAAGACCCTCCAGAAGGACGCTGAAGAAAATCTGGAGAACTTGGTTGAGCAGCGCGACCTCTGGATCAAGAGGATGGTTGATATCACCGAGCGCCTCACTGCCCAGATTGCAAAGATGGACATGAAGAGCAAGGCCTTCACCGTCGACAGACACGAGGCTCCAAGCGTCAAGCTGACACTCTTCTTCGACGGCCTGATCGAGGGGTTGAAGACGTATGAGGAAGACAGGGCCGCCTGCTTCGCCAATGAATCCCGGAAGCTGGCGCGTGACGCCCTCTTCCTGGTCTTGAGCAACCTCGCCTTCTTCCACCCGGAGCTCGATCTCTCTGATGGCTTCAAGAAGCTGCCGTCGGGCGCCGACACCTCGGCTGCCATTGAGAAGGCCGGTCCCCTTGCTGATAGGATCCTCAAAGTTTCAAGGACCCAGGGGAGCCACCGGAGTTAACTTTAAGCCTTCCTTGTCGCCATGTTGCCCTGTACTTAAGATACAGTAGGTATCTCGTATTAGGGCATGCACTTTCTTTATTTTAATGTTTGCTGAACTGATTTTTTATGCAAATGTATGTCACCCCCTTCGCTTCTCTTGTCGGTGTTCGTATGATTATTATCTTTGCGTGTTCTAGTTACTCGCCAATGAGGTGTTGCCGCGATTGCCTTGAGGAACGGGTCCTTAGCTTTCTGCTGGCAATGGCACGCTGCTGGCGAGATTACCTTTGGCAGTGTTGACACAGCCGCGCATTTTGTTGAGCAGACTCGAAACAAAATACGGGCGCGAACGAACACAGTAAGGTCCCATCACACGCAAGATTTATCATACGAAACCTTTGGTTCGACGAAGGCGCATACTAATGTATGTCCTAATGGGAGTTGATATCTGTGTCAACTTAGCTTTTGTCATGATTTTTCATTCCGTCCTGGCGCGTGTTTATTTATGTTCATAACTCCTCCCTTTATCCATTGGCACCTCTCCTCTTTGTGCTCCCTCCGGTGTGTGCACAAGCGCGTGCTCGCCGCTGCCCTGAAAGGAAGGCAACGTGGAGAGGAACGAAATGGAGGCACTTGGGGATCCGTTAGACATGAATATAGTCCACGACAGGGATCTGTTGGGTTAATGTAACATTCATAATCAGTTCAGGAATGGAAGAGAAAGCATGCATGGCCGGGCCTTCCCTCCTTTTCTTCGCACCCAACGGTCCCGCGGCGACCTATGATAGGCGGACGGGACCTTGCGATGGTTCGCCTGCCGGGAGCATCGACCAGCGGATGCGCTCTAGCATTCGGTTTGGGAATTATCCCTGGCGGAACAAATGCAAGACCGAACCTCATGCGAGCTCATCGACACTGACGATACCGCCGCCGCGCAGAGCTGACCACAGGCGGGGAAGGAGGAGGGAGATGGGCATATCCAGGTACCTCTTTCTTTCCTTGGCCTACTAGATTACGCCACACCTCCCTAGGGTCGGGCGAACCCATTTCCTCCCGGCGTTCCCCGCTCCAACTTCGGCCGCGGGGGACACGACGGTGGCGCCGCCTGTGCCTGCCGTGTCGCCCATGACGTCCGTCTCATTTGCGGCCGCCGCAACGCCCACAGCGTCTGCGGCTGCATGCAAAAGAGCCTTTGAAGTGGAAGGATGCATGGCCATGGCGAGCTTCTTATTTGGAGCCATGGATGAAGAAGATGATGATGAAGATCGACTCGCTATTCATGAGCTCGGGTTCGCGCAAATGATGCATGCCCCCTGCCTGGTGCGCCAAAGATGTCGGGGCACGGATGGTCGCGATAACCTATGGGACCATAGGCCCCTTTTGGTTCGGCAAGGGGGTCACGTTGCACAAAGAGCGGGTACCATGAGACAGCGCGATGATCAGGATGCTGGCATTTTTACCCAGGTTCGGGCCGCTGTGAAGCGTTAAACCCTACTCCTGCTTTTGGTCGATTGATCGAAGGAACACGAAGAACACGCAGCGCTCAACTCCGGCAAGGGTTGCTGTCAGGGCGAGCTACTACGCGTGTACAAGTGTCCAAAAGTCCGAATCTTGAGCTAGGTTGCCTCGGGCCTCCTTTTATAGTGCAAGGGGCAACCACAATGGCAAAACAGTCATTATCTATCGATTAGATAGCTTAGCAGAGCTACCATACCTAACTCTGGTATTTAGGACAAAATACCATGATTGCTAGACTAGGTGGCGCTCCGGGGTGCATCCCCGGCAAGCTCTTGCCACCGCCTATCTGGCCGTTGCTTAGGGTCTTGACACGTTGCTGGACGGGTGTCAACTGGGTATAATCTGCCTTCTGGTGCTTTGCCATGTGCTTAGCGAGAGCTACTTAGCCGCTTGAGGGCTCAACACCGCATCAATAAGTGACTGGCATAGTGATGCGGTGGAGCAGTGGCTGGTCTTGCTCGCGCCTGCCGGGGGATGGCTTGCCGGGTCTTCCTGAGATGTGCGCACCTCGGTCCCCGGCAGGCTCCGGGGACGCGGCTGGCGCGCTTTGGGCCCCTCCTGGGCCGTTGTGCTGGTGTTGTCGGTGTTTGCTTCTCCCTCTGCAGGTTGTTGCTGCCGGGCTCTGGTTATTGAAGCTTGCTTGGTGGTGTGGTAGCTTTCCCGATGGGCTCAGGTCATGAGGGCCGGAGGCTTACTGTCCGTGCACAAGTCAGGGAAGACGAACACCCATGTTTGTGTACCCCGACACTCGAGGCGAGTCATGGCTAATATCGCTTGATAAAACCGCCTCAGCTCCATATACCAGAAAGAAAGGTGTGTATCTAGTGGATCTATTTGCAGTTGTTCTGAAAATCCAAAGCACTGCGGGAAGCTCCTCAACCCAATAGCTTGGAGTACGCTGTAGTGGAACCATGAGCCAGGGTTTGATCCCTCTAAAAATCTCTTGATTAGCTCGTTCAGCTTGCCCATTGGACTGTGGATGTGCCACCGCTGCCAAGTCAAGCCGGATATGCTCGCGCTGACAAAACTGTTCCATAGCTCCTTTGGATATATTGGTACCATTGTCAGTAATAATGCTATGAGGGTAGCCAAAACGGAAGATCAACTTTTTCAAAAAATTGACTGTTGTCTCCGCGTCACAGTTGCTGACAGGTTCTGCTTCAACCCACTTGGTGAATTTATCAACCGCCACCAAGAGGTGGGTCTTCTTGTCAGAGGACGGCTTGAACGGGCCAACCATGTCAAGCCCCCAGACCGCAAACGGTCAAGTAATTGGGATCATACGCAATTCCTGAGCCGGCACATGAGCTTGTCGACCGAACTTTTGACACCCGTCGCACTTGCGCGATGTCTTCTGCATCCGCGTGAGTCGTCAACCAATAAAAACCGTGAGGAAAAGCCTTGGCCACTAGGGATCGTGAGCCGGCATGATGTCCACAATCGCCAGCATGGATTTCATTGAGAATCTCCTGGCCTTCCTCAGGGGAAACACAGCGTTGAAACACGCCTATGCTGCTTTGCCGATGTAACTCGCCAGTGACGATAGTAATTGATTTGGACCGCCGAACTATCTGTCGAGCGATGAGTTCCTCAGCTGGGAGCTCACCTCGAGTCAGATAAGCCAAATATGGTACGGTCCAGTCAGGAATAGCATGAAGAGCCGCTACCAAGCGTGCCTCCGGGTCAGGAATAGCCAAATCCTCCTCTGATGGCAATTTGACCGAAGGACTATGAAGAACGTCTAAAAAGACGTTAGGGGGGACCGGCTTCCGCTGAGAGCCGAGTTATGATAGGGCATCGGCCGCTTCATTCAGTCGGCGATCTATATGATCGACTTGATAGCCTTGAAAATATCCCTCCACGCCAGTGACTGCTCGTTGGTAAGCCGCCATCAAGGGGTCCTTGGAATCCCAAGTCCCTGAAACTTGCTGAGCCACCAAATCCGAGTCTCCAAGACACCTGACCCGGCTAAGATCCATCTCTTTAGCCATTCTGAGTCCATGTAGGAGGTCCTCGTACTCAGCTGCATTGTTAGTGCAAGGAAACATGAGATGTAAGACATAACAAAATTTGTCACCTCGCGGAGAAGACAATATAACTCCAGCCCCTGAGCCTTCCAATTGCCTGGACCCATCAAAGTGTATAGTCCAGTACGTGTTATCTGGCCTATCCTCTGGAATTTGCATATCTGTCCAATCATTAATGAAATCCACCAGTGCTTGAGACTTGATGGCAGTTCGGGGCACATATTTCACATGGTGAGGGCCAAGCTCAATTGCGCACTTGGCGATTCGACCAATAGCCTCTCGATTTTGTATGATATCTCCAAGGGTGCTGAGCTGACCATAGTTATTGAATGCTCCTGAAAAAAGTGCTTCAACTTCCGACTTGCCATAAAAACTCCAAAGACCAACTTTTGTCAATGCGGATACTGCTGCTTCGATAAGGTCAAGACTTGGGTGACAAAATAAACTGGCCGTGGAACCGGATATTCCTTCCCCACCTCCTTTCGCCCAACGAGAACTGCAACACTCACCGCCTTGGAATTGGCAGAAATGTACAGGAGCATGGGCTCTTTGTCGATGGGGGCGGCTAAAACAGGCGGCTCATCCAGCTACTTGACGTGGCTTGAGACTGTGTCGGTATTTCCCCAAAGAGGAAGGGATGGTGCAGCACAGCGACAGTAAGTATTTCCCTCGGTTATGAAACCAAGGTATCTAACCAGTAGGAGGATCACCACCACCTAATAAGCAGCACCTGCACACAAATAACAAATAATTGCAACCCGACGCGAAAGAGAGGTTGTCAATCTCTCTACGGTAAAAAGATAGATTAGGATATGCTAGATTGAATAGATAGATCTCTCGAGAACACAAAATAAAAGAGGCAAATAAAAAGTGCAGCAAGGTATTTTTGGGTTTTTGGAAAAATAGATCTGAAAACAAAAGCGACAAAAAGATAGATCGGAAAGCAATATGTTGGAAAAGTAGACCGGGGGGACGTAGGTTTCTCTTGTGGCTTCTCTCATGAGTATAGCACACGGTGGGTGAACAAATTACTGTTGGGCAAATGATAAAAGATCAAATAATCATGACGATATCCAAGGCGATGATCATTATATAGGCATCACGTCCAAGAGAAGTAGATCGACTACTGCCTGCATCAACCACTATTACTCCACACATCGACCGCTATCCAGCATGCATCTAGTGTATTAAGTTCATGGAAAAATGGAATAATGCAACAAGAACGCTGACATGATGTAGACAAGATCTATTCATGTAGGAATAGACCCCATCTTGTTATCCTTAATGGCAACGATACATGTGTGCCTTGCTGCCCCTTCTGTCACTGGGAAAGGACACCGCAAGATCGAACCCATCACAAAGCACATCTTCCCATGGCAAGAAAATCAATCTAGTTGGCCTAACTAAACCAAAGATTGGAAGAAGAAATACGAGGCTAATTAATCATGCATATAAGAGATCAAAGAAGACTCAAATAATATTCATGGATAGAAACTGATCATGAACTCAAAATTCATCGGATCCCAACAAACACACCGCAAAAGTTTACATCAAATAGATCTCCAAGAGACCATTGTATTGAGAATCAAAAGAGAGAGAGGAAGCCATCTAGCTACTGCCTACGGACCCGTAGGTCTATGCTGGACTACTCACGCATCATCGAAGAGACACCTATGAAGAAGATGAACCCCTCCGTGATGGTGTTAGATTGGAACTCGAGGTTCTGGAACTTGCGGCGACTGGATATGTTTTTGTCGACTCCCCTAGGGTTTTTTGAATATTTTGGTATTTATAGGTGTCAGAGGCGGTGGAGAGGGGCCCCGTGGAGGGCACAACCCATCAGGGCACGTCGAGGGGCCCTGGCGCGCCCTGGTGGGTTGTGCTCTCCACAGCCCACCTCTTTGGCCCTTCTTTGGTACACTGGGTGTCTTCTGGTCGAAAAAAATCTCTAAAAAGTTTCGTCGCGATTGGACTCCGTTTGGTACTAATATTCTGCGAAATAAAAAAAGCAAAAACAGCAACTGGCACTTTGGCACTATGTCAATAGGTTAGGCCCAAAAAATGATATAAAGTTGCTATAAACTGATTGTAAAACATCAAAGAATGATAATATAACAGCATGGAACAAGCAAAAATTATAGATACGTTGGAGACGTATCAGCATCCCCAAGCTTAATTCCTACTCGTCCTTGAGTAGGTAAATGATAAAAACAGAATTTTTGATGTGGAATGCTGCCTAACATGTTCATCTCGTATTCTTTTCTTTGTGGCATGGACATTTGGACTTTTAGATGATTCAAAGCAATAGTCTAGTTTTAACATAATGCCTTCAACACTCAAGCATGCCAACAAGCAACCATGTCTTTAAAAATATCAACACTAAAGAAAGTTATCCCTAGCCCATCATGCTCAATCATTGATCCATTCATGAAGCACACTCAAATATTAGCTATACCCAATGCTCAAGTACGATCATAGTGCCCCCTAGTTGGTGCTTTATAAGAGAAAATGGAGACTCAGGGTAGAAGTAAAAATTGCATAAAGTAAATAGATAGGCCCTTCGCAGAGAGGAGTAGGGATTTGTAGAGGTGCCAGAGCTCAAAGTTTAAATTGAAAGAGAAAAATATTTTGAGTGGCATGCCTTTCCTGTCAACAAAAATGACAAAGTAGTTCACAATAATTTCCATGCTAGATACATCATAGGCGGTTCCCAAACAGAAAATAAAGTTTATTCCTTTTTCCACCATTCTTTCACTTTCCATGGCTGGTCGTATCGACGGTTGCCTTCCATACCAACACTTTCCAAGGAATTTATTATTTGACAACATAAAGTAAATATTTTCTTTCTTTTTTCCATTTCGGGAATGGGCATCCCTATTACAGTCGTACTTTAGTGCCATGACAAGTGAATAAACACTCATCTTGAGAATAACACATCTAGCATGGAAAAATATTGGACACACCCTACCGTTTCATGAGCGATACGAGCACACAAAAGAGAAAATTTATTTTGAAATTTAGAGATGGCTCATACAAATTTGCTTGGAACGGCATGGAAATACCGCATATAGGTAGGTATGGTGGACTCATAAGGCAAAACTTGGTTTAAGGATTTTGGATGCACAAGTAGTATTTCTACTTAGTACAAATGGAGGCTAGCAAATAGATTGAGAAGCAACCAACCAAGAAACCAAAATTCACATAAGGGAGCATTGAGCATAACTAACACCGAATAATGCACCATAAGTAGGATGTAACTTCATTGCATAACTATTGACTTTCGTGCATGCATAGGGAATCACAAACCTTAACACCAATATTCCTACTAAAGCATAATTACTCACTAACGTGACTCACATATTACTATCATCATGTCTCAAAACTATTACAAGGAATCAAGTTTAATTTGTCCAATGATCTTCATGAAAGTTTTTATTATATCCTCCTTGGATATCTATCACTTTGGGACTAGTTTCATATATCGCCATTGCTTTTTGACAAGCTCAAACAAATTTAAGTGAAGCACATGAGCATAAAGATTTCATCTCTCAAAATAGTATAAGTGAAGCATGAGAGGATTTATTCAAAATTTACTAACTCTCAAAATAATCTAAGTGAAGCATGAGAGTATTTCTTCAAAAGTTTCCAAGCACAGCGTGCTCTAAAAGATATAAGTGAAGCACTACAGCAATTCTATAGCTCAAAAGGTTTAAGTGAAGCATATAGAGCGATTCTAACAAATGATAGCATAATTTTGGCTTTCTCAAATAGGTGTGTCTAGTAAGGATAAAAATGACAAACTAACAAGCAAAGCAAGCAAAGACTCAAATGATACAAGACGCTCCAAGCAAAACTCAAGATATGTGACGAATAAAAATATAGCTCCAAGTAAAATACCGATGGTCGTTAGAAGAAAGAGGGGATGCCACTCGGGGGCATCGCCAAGCTTAGTTGCTTGTTTCTCTTTGGATATATCTTGGGGGTGTCATAGCATCCCCAAGCTTAGGCTCTTTTCAATCCTTATTCCTTCATCCATCGTGATCTCACCCAAAACTTGAAAACTTCAATCACACAAAACTCAACAAAATCTTCGTGAGATCCGTTTGTATAATAAAGCAAATCACTACTTTAGGTGCTGTTGCAAACCCATTCATATTTCATTATTGCATTATACCTACTGTATTTTAACTTTACCATGGATCATACCCTTCAACACAACCCATAGATTCATCAAAACAAGCACACAATGCAACGAAAAGAGAATCTGTCTTAAACAGAACAGTCTGTAGTAATCTGTACTCTAACCATACTTATGTAACTCTAAAAATTCTAAAAAAATTAGGAAAACGTAAAGAATTTGTATAGAATACTGTGTTAAAATTTCAGCTCAATATCACGTTCCAGTAAAAAATGAAAATCCGAACACTGGAGGAAAAGTTTCTGTTTCAGATTCAACATCGGTTCTACTCATCTTATGAATCATCCTAAAGGCTCTACTTGGCACAAACACTAAATAAAACATAAAAACACAATCATAACAGAGGCATAACTATGTCAACACTCAAAAACAGAAAGGAAAAAGGCAAAAATAAATTTATTCATTGGGTTGTCTCCCAACAAGCGCTATCGTTTTACGCCCCTTGCTAGGCATAATGATTTCAATGATGCTCACATAAAAAGTAGTAATTGAAATATGCAAAAGAGCATCATGAATAGCATGACAAACACATTTAAATCTAACCCACTTACTATGCATAGGGATTTTGTGAGCAAACAATTTATGGGAACAAGAATCAACTAGCATAGGAAGGCAAAACAAGCATAACTTCAAAACTTTAAACACATAGAGAGGAAACTTGATATTATTGCAATTCCTACAAGCATAGGTTCCTCCCTCATAATAAATTTCAGTAGCATCATGAAGGAATTCAACAATATAACTATCACATAAATCATTCTTTTCATGATGCACAAGCATAGAATTTTCATTACTCTCCACATAAGCAAATTCCTTATCATCCATGGTAGTGGGAGCAAACTCAACAAAATAACTATCATGAGACACTTGATTGACATAACCACATTGCAAATTAAGACCATGATGATAAGTTTCATGGTTATCATTACTCATTATAGCAGACGTGTCATAACCATCATCATAAATAGGAGGCATGCAATAATCATAATAAATTTGCTCATCAAAACTTGGGGCACTAGACATATCATCTTCATCAAACATAGCATCCCCAAGCTTGTGGGCTTGCATATCATTAGCATCATGGATATTTATAGAATTCATACTAGCAACAATGCAATCATGCTCATCATTCAAGGAACTATCATGAATCACCTTATAAATTTCTTCTTTCAACACTTCATCAAAAAAATTAGATTCATGATTTTCAAACAAAGCTTCATAGAGATAATCAAGTGCACTCAACTCACTAGCAATTGGTTCATCATAATTTGGCCTTTTGAAAAGATTAGCAAGTGGATGAGGATCCATATCAATAGATTTTTAGCAAGAAAAGATGCAAGCACATAGAAGGCACATGGCAACACAAGTAAAGATAGCAAACAAGCAAAAAGGCTAACGGAAAAGAGGGCGAATAAAACGACAAATTTGGTGAAGTGGGGGAGAGGAAAACGAGAGGCAAATGGCAAATAATGTAATTGCAAGGAGATGAAATTTGTGATTAGGAACCTGGTAGATGATTATGGTGTCTCCTCGGCGCCAGAGATTGGCAGGTAGAAGACACCGCTTCCTCCCCGGCAACGGCGCCAGAAATTCCTTTGACATGGCTTGAGACTGCGTTGGTATTTCCCCAAAGAGGAAGGGATGATGCAGCACAACGACAGTAAGTATTTCCCTCAGTTATGAAACCAAGGTATCGAACCAGTAGGAGGATCACCACCACCTAATAAGCAGCACCTCCACACAAATAACAAATACATGCAACCCGACGCGAAAGAGAGGTTGTCAATCTCTCTACGGTAAAAAGATAGATTCGGTAGTGACAGATTGGAGAGATAGATCTCTCAAGAACACAAAATAAAAAGAGCAAATAAAAAGTGCAGCAATATATTTTTGGGTGTTTTGGAATAATAGATCTGGAAACAAAAGAGGCAAAAAGATAGATCGGAAAGCAATATGTTGGAAAATTAGACCCGGGGGACGTAGGTTTCACTAGTGGCTTCTCTCATGAGTATAGCACACGGTGGGTGAACAAATTATTGTTGGGCAATTGATAGAATATCAAATAATCATGATGATATCCAAGGCGATGATCATTATCTAGGCATCACGTCCAAGATAAGTAGACCGACTCCTGCCTGCATCAACCACTATTACTTCAAACATCGACCGCTATCCAGCATGCATCTAGTGTATTAAGTTCATGGAAAAATGGAGTAATGCAATAAGAAAGACGACATTATGTAGACAAGATCTATTCTTGTAGGAATAGACCCCATCTTGTTATCCTTAATGGCAACGATACATGCGTGCCTTGCTGCCCCTTCTGTCACTGGGAAAGGACACCGCAAGATCGAACCCATCACAAAGCACCTCTTCCCATGGCAAGAAAAATCGATCTAGTTGGCCTAACTAAAGCAAAGATTCGAAGAAGAAATACGAGGCTATAAGTAATCATGCATATAAGATATCAAAGAAGACTCAAATAATATTAATGGATGGAAACTGATCATGAACTCAAAATTCATCGGATCCCAACAAACACACCGCAAAAGTTTACATCAAATAGATCAGCAAGAGACCGTTGTATTGAGAATCAAAAGAGAGAGAGGAAGCCATCTAGCTACTGCCTACGGACCTGTAGGTCTATGGTGGACTACTCACGCATCATCGGAGAGGCACCTATGAAGAAGATGAACCCCTCCATGATGGTGTTAGATTGGATCTCGAGGTTCTGGAACTTGCAGCGGCTGGATGTGTTTTTCGTCGACTCCCCTAGGGTTTTCAGAATATTTTGGTATTTATAGGTGCCGGAGGTGGTGGGGAGGGGCCCCGTGGAGGGCACAACCCACCAGGGCGCGCCAGAGGGATCTTTGGCCCACTGGGTGTCTTCTGGTCCAAAAAAATCTCCAAAAAGTTTCGTCGCGATTGGACTCCGTTTGGTACTGATATTCTGCGAAGTAAGAAAACAAGCAAAAATAGCAACTGGCACTTTGGCACTATGTCAATAGGTTAGTCCCAAAAAATGATATCAAGTTGCTATAAAGTGATTGAAAAACATCGAAGAATATAACAGCATGGAACAAGCAACCATTATAGATACATTAGAGACGTATCACTACTTCTTGAGGGCTTCAAAAGCTTCGTTAGCTGCATCAGTCCAGATGAAGTTGTCCGTTTTCTTCAACAATTGATAAAGAGGGATTGCCTTCTCTCCAAGGCGGCTTATAAACCGGCTTAATGCCACGATACGACCAGCCATTCACTGGACTGATTTATATTTGTCGGCTTACCAAGTGAAGTTACAACCTTGATCTTATCCGGGACAGCTTCGATGCCTCGCTCAGAAACCAGGAATCCCAATAACTTGCCTGCAGGAACACCAAAGACACACTTTGCTAGGTTAAGTTTCATCTGGTACACTCGAAGATTATCAAACGTCTCCTTGAGTTCATCCAAGAGCGTATCCTTCTTCTGAGATTTCACCACGATGTCATCGACATAAGCATGAACATTGCGCCCAATCTGTGGGTGAAGGCAATTCTGGACACAGCGTTGGTAAGTCACCCTTGCGCTCTTGAGCCCAAAAGGCATGGAGACATAGCAGAAAGCACCAAAAGGGGTTATGAAAGCCGTCTTCTCTTGATCCTCAATAGCCATCTTGATCTGGTGATAACCGGAGTATGCGTCCAGAAAACATAAGCGCTCACAACCCGCCGTAGAATCAATGATTTGATCAATATGCGGGAGAGCAAAAGGATCTTTAGGACAGGCTTTGTTAAGATCTATGTAATCAACACACATGCGCCAAGTGTCCTTCTTTTTCAGAACAAGCACCGGGTTAGCCAGCCACTCAGGGTGAAAAACTTCAATGATAAACCCAGCAGTTAGGAGCCGGGCTACCTCTTCCCCAATAGCCTTGCGTCTCTCCTCGTTAAAACGACGGAGGTGTTGGCGTACTGGTTTCATCTTTGGATCCACATTAAGGTGGTGCTCAGCGAGTTCTCTCGGGACTCCAGGCATGTCAGAAGGTTTCCATGCAAAGATGTCTCGATTCTCACGGATGAACTCGATGAGCGCGCTTTCCTATTTGGGATCCAAGCCGGTCCCAATAGTGAATTGCTGGGATGAGTCGCCCGGTGTGAAATCAATCTGCTTTGTATCCTCAGCCGGCTTAAACTTGAGCAAGGAATCAGTCTCAGTGGTGGGCTTTTTGAGGGGGCTCATATCAGCAGGATCGACGTTGGATGTATAGAATTTTAATTCCTCCGCTGCGCAAGCCGACTCAGCATAGGCTGCATCACCTTCCTCGCACTCCTGGGCTATCTTCCGGCTGCCACTCACAGTTATGGTACCCTCCAAACCCAGCATCTTGATCTTGAGATAAACATAACAACGCCGAGCCATGAAACGAGCATAAGCCGGCCGCCCAAAAAGGGCATGATAAGGGCTCTTAATCTTAACCACCTCAAAGGTCAAGGACTCGCATCGGTAGTTGAATTCATCACCGAAGGTAATGTCTAGCTTAATCCACCCGATTGGGTACGCCGACTTCCCCGGTACAATAACATGAAAAACCGTAGTTGAAGGTTGCAGTCTATTTTCGGCAAGGTTAATCCTCCGAAATGTGTCATAATAGAGGATGTTAATGCTACTTCCACCATCCATGAGAACCTTTGTCAAGGTATAACCGCCAACCTGTGGTGCCACCACCAAAGCAAGGCCACCCGGGTTATCAACCTGCGGGGGATGATCCTCCCGGCTCCAAGTGATCGGCTGCTAGGACCAGTTTAAGTATCTTGGGACTGCCGGCTCAACCAAGTTAACGGCCCTTTGCTTCCGCTTGTGAACCTTCTTGCAAGTGCTAGTGGTGAAGACATGATATTGCCCACTACTCAATTGCTTGGGATTGCTCTGAAAACCAGTTTGATTGTTATGCTGTTGACTGCCTTGGCCGGAGCGCTGCCCATTGCCGGTGTTCCCTAGATGCTGGAAACCTGCTCCTGAGCCGCCTTGTCCAGGAAAACCTGATCCTGCAAATCCGCCAGACGAACCGCCGTGTGAGCCACCCTGACCAAGCTGACCCAGATGTCCCCCACCATTGCCTCCTTGGTGATTCTGGAAAGCATGGTTGCGGAACTCATGCATGACATAACAGTTTTCCCATGAGTGTGTATACGGCTTATCCGGGGTGCTGTGTTTGGGACAGGGCACCTTGAGAGCCTCCTCATAATTGTGCGGCTTGTTCCCGTTGTAAGCTCCTCCAGGGCGGTTGTTGCGACGCTGGTTCTTGAAACAGGTGTTGTATTAGCGACGAACTCAGACCCGCCATCGTGCTGTTTTCGCTTACTATTATTACCTTGTCCCCTGGGTTCCCATGGTTTTGCTGACCCTTGGCGCCATCGCCCTTCTTGGTCTTGCCAGTTTTGTCCTCGTCTGAGCCGGGATCCTTTGTGCCGTCTGACTCGGTGTACCTAGTAAGAACATCCATCAAGTTGCCCATATCTTGCACCTTCCGCTTGGGACGGCCAAGCTTTTGGACCAACGGCTGAAAGTGGCAGTTTTTCTCCAAGATTAGGACGGCTTGAGCCGCCGTGATGCTATCCGATGAGTGGATGATTTCGGCGACCCGGCGAATCCAATGATGAGCCAACTCGTCGCCGCCCTGGACACAATGCTGAAGATCCACGATCGTCATTGGTCGCTTGCACGTTCCCTGGAAGTTCTTAATAAATCACTCCTTCATCTCTGCCCAAGTGTTGATGGAATTGGGTGGCAAGTTCTTCAGCCATGTTTGAGCCAGTCCTTCCAGCATCATGGTCAGGTACTTCGCCCACACGACTTCGCTGACGTCGAGCATGTCCGTGGCCAACTCATAACTCTCAATCCATGCTGCTGGCTCAAGGTCCGCTGTGTAGTTTGGTACTTTACCAGGCCCCTTGAAGTCCTTGAGCATACGCTCAGCACAGAGCGCCGGGGATAAGCAAGGGATTCCAATCGTCCCACTATTCACCCCAGCCTCCGTAGTCGCCAGTTGAGGATGAAACTGCTGATTCGCCCGTGCTGCCGCCACTTCTACCTCTGCCTGTCGCGTAGCCCTGGCCACATCGACAACCGCCTGGGCATCTGACGGCACAGGTCGGGGAGACCTGAGGCTGCTGCCTGCGTCCACTTCTAGAAACAGCTGGAGATTCCACATGGTGACTCTTGCTGCGGCTGGCATACGGGGTGGAGTCCATCCGATCACGGCTATAAGAGTATTGCGCTTGTTGCACCACCGCTGTTTTCAACATCTCTTTGGCGTTCCTGGCCTCGATCTCGACGGGGGTGTTCCCGTGGATGGGAAGTGCCTCCAGATTGTGAGTCGCCGCCAGCATGTTATCAACGGGGCTGGAGAAGTGACCTTGCGGCTTCTGGAACCATGATGGTGAAGGCCGAGCCGGCGATGGTTGAGCCGGATCCGTTTGCCAGGCCGTCTGACGAGGGAGGTCCTCACGCGCTCGTTCAGTCCCTGGTGTTTGGTGCGGAGTGGGGAACAAACGGGTCGATCGGCTCGAGATTGAATGCAAGGCGGCTCTGGTGTCTCCTCTAGTGAACTGCCTCAGAGGCGTCTTGACGAAGCCCTAACTGCCAAGCCTCAGCCTTCAGACGCTCCGACTCGTTATGGATACGAGCTTGTATTTCTGCCATCCAGGCGTTTTCGACGTCAATTTCCCTCTACACCTGAGTCATCTGCTCGCGGAGTTTTACTAACTCCGTGTTGCGTTCCTCTTGGTTTTCCGCAGTGACGGGTGTTTCTACCAGCTTCGCCTTCTCGGCAATTAGGTCTATCATGGCTTGAGCCGGTGCTTTGACTGATCCACCAGAGCCGCCAGCCGCACCTGCTGACGACGGGTGTTGAGCCGCTGTTGTTTCTGCCATGTAGACAGTGATCTGACGAGGCGGCTCATGTGACTCCCTAGGAGCTTCTGCTTCCATAGAGCCCCCAAGTCTGCCATCGTAAAGAGGATAGATCGATTCGGTGTCTCCCATGGAATATTCGCCATCAGAGTTGGCGAGGGTGTCCCTGCTACCCGCCGGCTCATCCGAGAGGCTAACTCCTTGGGTGAAACCGATGAAGACGTCACGTCGGTCGACTTGATGCCGGACGGGTTGGGTGCGCTGAGCCGGCTCGACAAGGTTGGTGCAGATGTCCGACTCAGCCACCGACGCGCTGATTTTGCCGATGAGGAAGTGGATCTTACCAAAGGGAACCCGGTACCCGTACTTGATTGAGTCGGCCTCGAGGCCCCAGCCTGCATTGTCGATGTAGAGCTTGTCGCGGCGGCTTTTGGTCATCTGACAAACCACGAATCTCCCAAACCCCGGAAGGGCTCCCTTTGATAAGTCAACTCCACCGGGCGAGAGCCCCACGGTGGGTGCCAACCGTCATGGTTTTGTCACGGCAGATGTTCTCTTAGGAGAACTTGAGTGTGAGGCCATCGCCGCTAGGTGGCGACTCAAAGGGGTTAATTGGGAACAAGAGACGAGTTTACCCAGGTTCGGCCCCTCCGATGGAGGTAATAGCCTACGTCCTGCTTTATGTCTATATTGATGATGATCTCCATTACAAGGGTGCGGAATCGCTAACCTAGCTTTCGAGGGGTGTAACTTAAGTCTTTCGGTCCTAGGGGCTCGCCTTTATATATAGGCCGAGACCCTAGGTTTTACAAGAGGCCGAGTCGTGCTACGATTCGTGATCTACCATGTTTCTAACTTGCCTTGCCTCCTAAGCAAGGAAACTCCTGGCATCTTCTGCCTCTTGGGCCTTGAGTCGCCGCCTTCATGTGATGGGCTGCCATTCGGCGTACTTGGTAAGCCGCTTTGCCTGTCTTGTCTTCGACAACACGGCCCGCCTTGAGCATGACAACTAAGCCGCCAATATGTTGACCCGGCCCCGTAGGGCGGGTTATACCACAGGGTTATTGTTGGAAATATGCCCTAGAGGCAATAATAAAGTGATTATTATTATATTTCCTTGTTCATGATAATCGTTTATTATCCATGCTATAATTGTATTGATTGGAAACACAAATACATGTGTGGATACATAGACAACACTGTGTCCCTAGTATGCCTCTAGTAGACTAGCTCGTTGATCAAAGATGGTCAAGGTTTCCTAGCCATAGACATGAGATGTCATTTGATAATGGGATCACATCATTAGGAGAATGATGTGATGGACAAGACCCAAACTATGAACATAGCATATGACCGTGTCAGTTTATTGCTATAGTTTTCTGCATGTCAAGTATCTGTTCCTATGACCATGAGATCATGCCACTCACTGACACCGGAGAAATACCTTGTGTGTATCAAACGTCGCAATGTAACTGGGTGACTATAAAGATGCTCTACCGGTATCTCCGAGGGTGTCTGTTGAGTTGGCACGGATTGAGACTGGGATTTGTTACTCCGTGTGACGGAGAGGTATCTCAGGGCCCACTCGGTAATACAACATCACAATAAGCCTTGCAAGCAAAGTGAATAAAGAGTTAGCCATGGGATCTTGTATTATGGAACGAGTAAAGAGACTTGTCGGTAACGAGATTGCACTAGGTATAGAGATACCGACGATCGAATCTCGGGCAAGTAACATACTAAAGAACAAAGGGAACAACATACGGGATTAACTGAATCCTTGACATAGAGGTTCAACCGATAAAGATCTTCGTAGAATATGTAGGAACCAATATGGGCATCCAGGTCCTGCTATTGGTTATTGACCGTAGAGGTGTCTCGGTCATGTCTACATAGTTCTCGAACCCGTAGGGTCTGCACACTTAACGTTCGGTGACGTTTCGATAGTATTGAGTTATGTATGGTGGTGACCGAAGATTGTTCGGAGTCCCGAATGAGATCCCGGACGTCACGAGGAGCTTCGGAATGGTCCGGAGGTAAATATTGATATATAGGAAGTCCCGTTTTGGTCTTCGGAAAAGTTTCGGGCACTTCCGGTAGTGTACCGGGAGTGACGAATGGGTTCCGGGGGGTCCACCAAGTGGAGCCCACCCACCCCAAGGGTCACATGGGCCTAGTAGGTGGCGCACGAGCACCTGGTGGGCTGGCTGGCCAGCCCCTAGGAGGCCCTTGCGCAAGGGGTGGGGAAGGGGCCAAGAGGGGAGGAGTCCTACTAGGATTCCACCTCCCTTATGGGAGGTGGACTCCTCCCCCTTGGTGGAGGCTCGGCCGAACCCCTAAGGAAACCCTAGGGCTGCCGCCTCCTCCCTCCCTCCTATATATACTAGAGGTTTTTCAGGGCAGCCCCCAACCTGAAAAGCCACGGCTGCCTCTCTCTCCCTCTAGATCTGTTCTCCACTAGATCGTCTCGGTTACGCTTGGCGAAGCCCTGCCGGGACAGCACCACCACCACCGTCACCACGCCGTCGTGCTGCCGTAGTACTCATCTACCTCTCTGCTCCCTCTTGCTGGATCAAGAAGGCGGAGATCGTAATTGAGCTGTACGTGTGCTGAACGCGGAGGTGTCGTCTGTTCGGCGCTAGATCGGGACGGATCGTGATTGGATCACGGGACGGCTTGCGATTTTGATCGCGAAGACGTTCGACTACATCAACCGCGTTTCTTAACGCTTCCCGCTTAGCGATCTACAAGGGTACGTAGATCCACTCTCCCTCTCGTAGATGCTCATCACCATGGATAGATCTTGCGTGTACGTAGGAAATTTTTTGTTTCCCATGCAACGTTCCCCAACAGTTATATCCCCGACAAGCACCAAGGAACAACTCTACACCATCTGTGAGGAAAGCTTGGAAGCGACGAAAGAAGAAGACGATGCTGCTGAAGCTACAGCGACCAGACATCCGGCCAAGGGCCGGAACATCCGGTGACTGGAGACCCGGCCACCAAAAAGGCACGGCCGGAAGAGCCATAGCGGCCGGACATCAGGCCAGAGCCCGGACATCCAGCACACCAATGACCAGCTGGACATCTGGCATCCCCGCCCGCAAATCCGGCGCGAGGAGTCCAGAACCTCGCAGAGACCACCACCTCCAGCCCGGACATCCGACCTCCCCTGCCCAGACATCCGGTGACTCGTGAAGCCCCAGACATCTGGCCCTCGGCCGAACAACTGGCCCCTCTGCGGGCAGAAGCGGGCCGAAGGCCCATGTATCCTCCTCGCTCTCCCCCATCACACCTTGGACTCTAAATAGACACACCCTCCTCATTTCTAGGGTTAGAAATAATTTAGCTCTTAGTTAGTTGAGCATTGCTCCTTCTACTTACCTCATCCATGGAGATGTCCTATATGTGAGAAGATCCAAGTGGATGTTAAGGCCCCTCTTGTAGGGAAGTTCCTCCGGGATTTCAAGGACCCATCTCCCCATCCGATTTGGGATGAAATTTACCATGTACCCTTCTTCCCTTTGTTGTTCTTGTACCTTTGTAGATCTTGTGTGGATGAGAGTATACTGGATGTGTGGTTGAACTTGTTCTTGAGTGTCTCTCTTGCGATTTCTCCCCGTTTAAACCTGTGTTCTTCGTGTTCTTCGAGGTTTCCCCCTCCAATTCGTGGAAGATCAACATCTAGGGCTTGTGTAACAGCCCGAGACCGACGCTCCAAAATATTCCCGTTTTATTCCGTTGTCATCGTGTGATTCGTTTGGTTGTCGCATTCATCATCGCATCATTTGCATCATCCGCAGTGCATCGGCACTCTGTTGTCGTCGTTTTTGAAAACTTGCATCCGTTCGTAGTCGCCGGTTCTCTCCGTTCTCGTCGTTGATCATTTCAAGACCAAACACACACGCACGCGCCCGCGGCATCATTAAAATATTATTTTAAAAAAGTATGTATAAAACTTTCTCCCTGCCTCGAAAATGGAAACCTAACTCCCTGCCTCCGTTTTTCTTCTAAGTCCCTGATTTTGAATATCGTATATGCATTTTGTGATGGCCATAATTTGGTGCACGTGCATCCGTTTTGGATGAACTTCATATGGAAATGGATCTACTCATTGTGCTCTACATGATGACATAATTTGCATGCATAATAGGATTAATGTGCTTGATGTAATCTCTATTGCAAAAGTGCTCCGCGTCGTAATTGTCAAAAATTGTTAAAACTTGCAAACTTTCGTGGATGATTGCATCTAAACAGTAGGCCTTTAGCATGTGGTTTCTTCATGCGATTTGCTCTATAATATGTCTAGTTTGATGCCATGACTCTGGTTGCCATGCAAATCATCCATATCATGTTCATTTGTTGCTCTCAAGTTGCTATCGTGTTAAAACTGCTAATCTGTTAATGACAAGTTCCGTTTTGTGAGCATCATATTAAGCAAACCATGACCCCTATGAAGTTGTGACAATGGAGCAATTTGAAGTGTGACATGTCTAGTTGTTGTTAGTGTCCTTGCGATGCACATAGAGGATTGTTATGCTACTGTTATTGCTATGTAAACATGCCTAGTCAAACCGCTGGTTTGGGAGATAGTCAAATTTCACAAAGTCTGAAATTTGGATTGAAACTTAGCTTTTTGCCTTGATGATTTCCATGGATTCATAGCTCTTTTGCAAATGCCCATGTGGAATGAATTGAAGTGCATGTTATGGTGTATTTAGATGTGTCATTTGATTCCATGAAATAGCCTTGATACATACTTGTTTCTTGCTGTCAACATGCCTACCTGATATAATTTCCTGCTCATGTCTGAGAATCTGGTTATTTCAGAATGCCATGTTATGTTCATGATAGCCATGATTCTGTGCATAATTAGACCTTGCCATTATGGAATGAATTGAAGTGCAGCATGTCCTCTACCATGCTGTAGGTTTTCATGCCATTATAATTCCTGTAGAATATGTTTTTCCTGCTGCCAAGATGCCTTGAGAATAAAACTGCTCTGTTAAAACTTGTTATTTTCGCTAAGTATGAAACGGTGTTCAAATAGACATATTGTGAGCTCATTCCCTAGTGATCCATGCTTCTATTCAACTTGCTGCTATGAGATGAATTGTTGTGCATCATGTAAGCTAAAGCCACATGTCTTGTTTGTGCATTTTAGATTCTTGTAGCTTGTTGTTTTGAGGTGTGCAAATGCCATGTTGCTGTTTGGACAGATTTTGTCTAAAACTTGTGTTGGTTGTTATTGTTGAACCGTTGCTCCGTTTTGAACATGCCATATATGAAACTTGCTTAGAATCTCATGTAGTTTCGTAATATCTTGCTGCATCCATGATTTGAGATGTGTGTGCTTGTCGTTTGCATGCATGTTGCATTCATAGCATATTTATCTTGCGTGTGTCATATCTTTTAGGCCGTAGCTCGTTTTAAATGATCTATATACGTAAATCGTCTAGAATGACAAGTAGAATCACATGGTGCATTTTATTTTCCTGTTTAACAAACTAGGCAGGTAGCCCGCTCGATGCGCGGGCTAGAACTTTAGAAAGATTTATAATGTGAATATATTATTGGATTTGTGTAAATAAACCCGGGACCAAATGTAATGAACTTTACAAATATAAGGCTTTTGATAATATAATTATGGATCCACCTCGGGTGAGAATCACTCTCAAGCTCCCTGCTTTTCCTTTTTGAAGGCTCTCACTTGCATTTGCACGGGCTAGATAGATAAATTTATAATTATTTCTGTAAATAAATTTAGAAACACATATTGGTACTATGATACTTTATAATTAATAAGGGTATCTATGATCATTTCACATCTATTTTCATTCAATTAACTTAAGTGCTTTGTTAGTTTGTACAAATGTTGAGCCAAGGATGAAGTAGACATTTAATATATTTAGGAAAATATATTCCTGTATAAGCTGACAATTTTTTTAATAAAGTTTTTTATAAGTTGACACTTAATAAAGGCCAAATAATACACTTTTAGAACATTGTTTCCCTTTTTGAAACAAAGGAAAATGATAGGATCTTATTCAGAAAAGGCGAAACAATAGACTTTTAGAGGTTGGGCAAGTACTAAAGACGTAGTTTCTAAAAAAGCTAAATTTTGAATTCATCCTGATAGATTTGGTAGGTTAACTATTTCAAAAATTGTATCTAATTTCATCCCGACAAATTTGGTAGGTTAAGTATTTGAAAATGTCGAGTCTTCCTAGAATTGAATAACACACTTGTGTTCATCATCAAAAAACAACAATAATTTATCATTTATTTATATATACACTTACTTCTGTTCATGTTCCTCTTTGCTACATATTTGTTTGACCACCATATTTTTTGGATATTTGTAAGGCATTGATTCATCAAGAAAATGACATCTCTACGCACAAATAGGTCCAACACTTAGCCAGACACGAAAGTGGACATCCAAACTAAGACTTGTATGGAAGCCGTAGCAACAACTATTGATAATTAGAATGTTAAATCTTACATATAGTTTTTTGAAAAAAATGTTGGGAAAGCCTGTGCGGTGCATAGTGGACCCCAAAGTTCCCCAACCAAGTGAGTTTAGGGTCCTCCCTAATCTTAGATACCATTTGCAATTATTTCAATTATATAAAAATAAAAAACTCGTGAGCAACTACACATCATACATCGGAATTATTGAGAGTAAAAATAATATGATTCTTAAATATTCCCAATGTCTCTTACTCGGGAAAAAAGGAAGCAAAACAACAATGAAAAATCCTACATTTTGGTTGTTATTTTCTTTGTAAATTCAATGAATCCACAAAAACTAAAATAGCAAAGCTAAGTATGACTCTATACGTTTCATATTACATACAAGAGGAATTCTAGGAAAAAGGTCAAAACCTCATCGTCAATTAATTGAAAGAAAGCCCCTAGGAACATTTAGTGGAAAATTAGTCTGGCCTTGCACGGATATAGCACAAAGGATAGGAACCGAGCAAGGCCAAGTGGTAGCCTTTTCTTTTATCATAATTTAGAATTAGAATTATATTGGTCAAGTAAAAATTACAATTACGTAGGAAATCCGATGTACTACAATCCATATATCAAGAGAGATATTTACGCCTTGTTTTTCTTACTTAATTGTTATGTGAAGCAGATTAGATCTCAAGTACAACTGATTGAATTCTTACGTCTGGTCAACCTAATGGTACATATCTATACTTAGTTCTTCAAAATCTATGAAAATAATTAGCACAATTTCTCAAGGTAGCATCACATTCTCTCTTGAGAATTGTACTCCTGGATAAGATTTTATGTCTTTCAATTCTCTCTTCACTTACAAAAACTGGCGAGCCTACACCTAGGGCAGCCTGGGCATTAACCCAATGCTTAGGCCTAAAACTGCAGTAAACACTCTTTACAAGCTAGGGAAAAGATCATGGAAATTACCTGCTCCAATCTCACACATATGGCCCAGCCCTCCGTCCCTGCTTGCATATATTGCTGTTGTTATAACATGAATCAAAAATATATACTTATGTGGTATTACATGTAAAACTCTAGCACGAAAAACACCATATCACCATAGGAACATAAAAACTTCATTAGAGCCCAGCTATATATTCATGTCACAAATCTGGTAAGGGAAAAAAGTAATACCCATATTGGTAATGTTAACTACATTTTTATTCTAGCTAGTAGTCACGCGATGCTTATCAAATAAATGGGTGTAGCGTTTCACCAAATTTATTGTATTGAGGAACTATAAGCACATGATACTTGTACAAATTTGCTTGCAACTATTGTGATGATAGTTCCATTATTAGCAATGGGTCAACATATGAGCATTATGATTCTCTTTAATTTACGACAAACTGAAGAAAAGAATAGGAAGATATATAAATTATACAGTTTGCGGTTCTCAAACACATCGGTACCATTGCTTTGCAAATATAAACCGGATGCTTGGGATTCCATAAATCAATTGAAAGCAGCAACAATGAAATACATTTGTTGATATATATGTTATGGATGTCTATTCTTACCCACAACAAACAATGAAGAATGGGATCTTAAATATGTAGTGAATTTATTAAGATCCATTTTTTTAAATTGCCCCTCCTAATGCATTGGTATTTTTATATTCTCCTGTCCTCAATATAAAAGTAGGAACCGGGAAGAAGGAAAGGTGGCAAGACTATCTATCATTTAAGTTTTTCATGATGCAACATTGTTGGCCATGTAACTTCATTGAATTTTAATTATAACCAACTGCATAGAACACTTGTCAAATGGACGGATTACCAAAAAATTATGGAAGCTTCTTTGCACTCTTGCAAGTGATCATCAGGTTATTAGCGAAAATGAGTAAATATTAGTACCTTCTTTTAAGAATAAAGTAATTACTATATGATAACACGAAATCACTGGAGCAGTTAAAGAGCAAGCGTAGCAAGACAAATACATAACTTCATTTCGTCAGCATGTCAGCATATAACAGTCGCATGGATGGAAGTCGGATAGATGAGTTATATAAATAAAGCATTAGATGCTCTATTGACTACCATTACAAATTGCACATATGATGGGAAAGAGATCCAAATGAACAGATTGTGCAGGTCACGCCATAGGTGTCCTCATTGAGAGATATATTTGTCCACTTGAACATAGGTATTTCTGGAGGTTGAGAGGTCACTTGAACATATAGTAAGGTAGTTTGCAATAAAATAGGCACTGATTTTATAGGAAAACTCAATCAGTAACAACTTGGCCACTTAGCCTAAAAATTCAACATGTGTAGCTTAGTTATTAGATCTGGGGTACCTCACATATCACAACAATTTGCATGATAACAAAAGATGCTAGCAGTTTAGGTAAATTATCTAAATCAAATTTATAGCTTTAAAGTCATAGACTGTCTAATATATAATAGAATGAATATTAAACATTCATTTGGTAGCTCCTAGTAGCCATCCCTAATTTTATCTATCCAAAACCAACGATAATAGGAGTTTAGTCTATACACATAGCACAATCCATGTCCCGTTACAAAAACAAACCTTCAATCTTTTTGTAGCCGACTTCGCCTAGACCACATGTTATTCATTTGTTCTTAATTCTGACCGATGCAATCTGATGTCCAAGCATCAAAATCTACCTTCCTGCAATGGCACTGTATCAACTATGAACACCCATCAAGCTTATAATCTGAGAAAATTGGATTACAGTACGTACCTTACAATACTCCGCAGGCCTACACTGAAACTTGAGTACCCAGCTTCATATGCACTAAGTACTGCACGCGGCATATGTTTCTTTCTTACAGACATACACATGATGCCGATGCTGAAAAAATTCTAGACTATATGATGTACATGTATAGACACCTAGCTCTTGATTGTTGCCGAGATCCGTTTATTCAGTTAGAAGCTAGCCTGAGTTTAGGTGTATGTACGTGCATGTGTGGCTACTGTTCATCAATCAAGGTGCATGTGTGCTTGCTTGGAAGCTAGCTTCACACGGACGGGTTGCTCCGGCTGGATTTGATCTAGCGTTCCAAAACCAACTGGCAACGTGTAGCGATCAAACTTGCACGGCAAGATGGTATGTATGTATTGTAATTTTTACGTACCTAGCAGGTCCTAGGGTGGTTTTCGATCGATCTTACATGGTTGTATAGTGTATGTGCATCAGGCAGTAAGATTGGGACCTCACCTGAGAGATGCTCCTGTGCATCCATGGGAGGAGGTCGTCCGCCAAGGGATCTGAAGCAATACGGCGGTCGGCGGTAGCGAGCGACGATGAGGACCCAGAGATGAGCGAGCGCGAGGATTCCCTGAGCGACATAGGTGAGCCACGGGCTACGGCAGGACGGCGTGAGGGCTTCAGGAGGTGGAACAACGAACAACACAGTTTTTTTCCTGAAAAATATCAACGATCTATTGTTGTATGGAAATAGATGTACGTAAAAAAGAAATAGGAATATCAACGATCTATTGTCGTATGGAATAGATGTGTACGTTAAAAAAATAATGCCCATTTTTTTAGGATCATCAATGGCATTGGTGTGTAATTTTTTTTGTATCTATTGGTTGTGATTTTATTGCATATCAAATTAACGGCCAGATAATTCTAATTTTTGTGGAATTTTCTAATTAATTTCTCTTTCCTCTGATTAGCTCTCATATTATTATTTATATATAATAGATATAAAATATGGTTAGTTCAGATCTGGACCAATTTTAAAATTCGCATATGAGGTCATTTCAGAAAGGCTATATGTTGCTTCCGGCCTCATTTAAAATGCCTAGATGATGTAGTTGTTTATTCTTCACCGTTTGCCATGTTTAAAAACATTTAATCATGTCATCTAAATAAACGAGAGTGAACTAAATGATTCGAACATGCAGTTTCGTCAATCTGCAACTCGTTGCACATTGAACTTCACTTAATTTGTAGTGTTTGATTGTTGCATCTTGCCATGCCATGCATAATTAAATGGACATGCATCATACTTGTTTGCGCATCATGTCATGCATATGTTATGGTGTTTATCATGTGTTGATTGTTGTTTCCGAATTGCTTCTTCTCGATAGAGTTCCGAAAGCGTTCGGAGTGTGAGGATTCGTTCGACTACGCCCCATTCGTCTACTTCACGGATTTGTTCTTCTTCCAAGCGGAATTTCAGGCAAGATGAACATTTCCCTGGATACCACTACTATCATTGCCATGCTAGTTGTCTCGTTTCTATCGCTATGTCTCGCTACCTACCACTTGGTTGTCAAAGCCTCCCAAAATGCCACGAAAAGCCTCCAATCCCCTCCACATCCCTGGAAATCATTGTTTGGCTATGTTACTGCTTGCTCAGCCCTTCTTATAGCATTGCTAGTTGCAGGTGCAGGTTGTTTCCATGTGACAATATGGATATCTTAAGATATCACAATATTATTGCTATTTAATTTAATGCACATATATACTTGGTAAAAGGTGGAAGGCTTGGCATTTTTCTCGGTGTTTTGTTCCACCTTTGTCGCCCTAGTTACTTGTGTACCGGTGTTATGTTCCATATTGTGCGCTCCTAATATTCTTGGGGTTGTTATGGGGACCCCCTTGATTTTTGTTTTGTGATAAAACTCGTCTGGCAAGGCCCAACATTGGTACTATTTGCTTAATAACAACTAAAATTTGCATAGGGCATGATCACCCCGTGGATAATTAATCAACCCCCGGGCCAGTGCTCCTCATGAGTGTTGGCCCAAAAAGGGCTACCTACGGGGCCACCACAAGGTAACTTGGGGTCGTGGGAGTAGTGGAGCGGGGTGGTCGCCCGAGGAGGCGCGGCCAAAAGCCGCACCGTGCTAGATAAGGAGTGATGCTTCCCTCGCGCCACGTGTTCTCTCATGGGGTCGCGTACGGGGAAGGGAAACGGTCACCCAGTAGTGCGCTTGGTAGTGAACGGTTAATACGTCTCCAACGTATCTATAATTTTTGGTTGTTCCATGTTGATATACTATCATTCTAGGATACTTTTTGGGTCTTTATTTACCAATTTATAATATTTTTGAGCACTAACCTATTGACCAAGTGCCCAGTGCCAGTTGCTGTTTTCTGCATGTTTTTGCCTTTTCAGGTTTATTATACCAAACGAAGTCAATTGCCACGAAACTTTTTGATGATTTTTTCTGGACTATATGAAGACCTAGAAGCTTCGGAAGGAGGCCAGGAGGTGCATGAGGGCCCCACCACACATCAGGGCGCGCCCTAATATGTGGTGGCCCCCTCAGCCGCCTCCCGACGTCCCCTTCAGCCTAAATTCTCTAATATAGCAAAAACCCTGAAGGCAGTCCCGAAACCCTTTTTCCGCCGCCGCAAGTCTCTGTTCCATCGCGAGGCTATCTAGAGCTCCTTTCCGGAACCCTACCGGAGGGGCGATCGATCACAGAGGGCCTCTTCATCAACCTTGCTGCCCTCATGATGATGTGTGAGTAGTTCGCCACAGACCTACGGGTCCATAGCTAGTACCTATATTGCAATCTCTCTCTCTTATGATCTTCAATACAATTATCATCGCATCTTCGCTTTGATCTATCCGATGTAATCCTATTGTGCGGTGTGTTTGTTGGGATCCAATGAATTGTGGGTTAATGTTCAGATTATTCATGAAAAGTATTTGAGATAGCTCTGATATATATTTTCTCTTAATTGCATGATCATTATAGCTTCGAAATGCTCTCCAATCTATTGATGTGCTTTAGCCAAGTAGATTGATATTTCATCGGTGGGAGTGGTGCGTTGTGTTAGGTTCAACCTGGCGAGTTTCTATATCCACGTGACAAAGTAGGGGACAAGATGTGTCTTTGTGTTGTTGCTACTAAGGATAACTTGATGGGGACTATTCATATTGATTGAGTTTACTTTGTCTACATCATGTCATCGTTCTCCATGCATTACTCTGTTTTAATTAATACTCTAGATGCATGCTGGATAGCGATCGATGAGTGGAGTAATAGTAATAGGTGTAGGCAGGAGTCGGCCTATTTGTTTATGAACATGGTACATATAAGCACATGATCATTGCCGTGAAAATGGCATAACTATCCGCTTTTGTATCAATTGCCCAACAGTAATTTATTACCCACAGTATGCTGCCTACATGAGAGATGCCGCTAGGGAAAACTATGGCCCCCGGTTCTATTCACTTATATATTTACAAACGCTACAATTACCTTGCTGCCTTTATTTATCTTTTATTTTATTTTGAAATTTATATTTATCAACAATTATCTACACAATTCATTTTCTTGCAAATAACGAGATCAGGGGGGTTCACAACCCTCTTGCCCGCGTTGGGTGCAAGTTGTTTGTTCATTTGTGTGCAGCTACTGAAGACGGTTGAGGATTGATATTCCTATTGGTTTGATAAACCTTGGTTTCATAACTGGGGAAAATACTTACCCACTTTGTGTTGCAATTACCCGTTCCTCTTCACGGAAAACCCAACGCAGATCACAAGTATCAGGAAGGATTTCTGGTGTCGTTGCCGGGGAATATCATCATCAACTAGCAAGTAACTTCACACAAATTTTCATTCACTTGTTCTTCTTTTTATCTGCTGTTATATTTAGCTTGTCACATAAAAATCAAAAATACAAAAATATTTATCTTTGCTTGTTACTAGTTTACTTCTTCGCTTGCTAGTTTACTTGTCTTGTTTGTTACTTTGCCTATTCGGTCACCATGGCTCAAGATACTACTAAGTTGTGTGACTTCTCAAATACTAATAATAATTATTTTATTAGTACACCTATACCACCCGCCACTAGTGTGGAGGCTTTTGATATTAATGTTGCATTGCTAAATCTTGTCATGAAAGATCAATTTTCGGAAAGTCCTAATGAGGATCCCGCGTCACATCTTAATACCTTTGTTGAATTATGTGACATGCAAAAGAAAAAGGATATGGATAATGATATTGTGAAATTAAAATTATTTCCTTTTTCACTAAGAGATAAAGCTAAGGCTTGGTTTTCATCTTTACCTCGTAATAGTATTGGAACATGGGATAAGTGTAAAGATCCTTTTATTGCCATGTATTTTCCTCCTGCTAAGACCATCTCCCTTAGAAATGAAATAATAAATTTTAAACAACAAAATCAAGAGCATGTTGCACAAGCTTGGGAGATAATTAAATTAATGATAAGAAATTGTCCAACTCATGGTTTAAATATGTGGATGATTATCCAAAACTTTTATGTTGGACTAAACTTTGTGTCTAGAAATCTTCTAGATTCTGCTGCAGGTGGTACCTTTATGGATGTGACCTTAGGAGAGGACACAAAACTTCTGTACAACATTATGACAAATTATTCTGAATGGTATACCGAAAGGGCTCCAACCGGTAAGAAGGTAAATTATGTTGAAGAAATCGCTACTTTGAGTGAAAAAGTGGATGCTCTTATGAATATGGTTGCTAGTAAAAATGCTCATGATGATCCCAATTATGTTCCCTTATCTACTTTGATTGAGTAAAATAATGATGCTATTGATGTGAACTTTGTCTCGCGAAATAATTTCAATAACAATGCTTATAGAGGAAATTTCAATTCTAGACCGTATCCCGGTAATTCCTCTAACAACTATGGAAATTCTTATGGTAATTCTTATACAAATTCTAATAGTATGCCATATTATCTTGAGAACACAATTAAAGAATTTATTAATTCTCAAAAGGTTTTCAACACTATGGTAGAAGAAAAATTGCATCTAGTTGACACTTTGGCTAAAAACATGGATAGAATTGCTCTTGATGTGGAAACTCTTGAAAATAAAGCTTTGCCACCCAAGCATGATTTTAATGATGCTATTAAATATATCCAAATATCGATCAATGAAAGTAAGGAGAGGACCGCTAAGCTGAGAGCTAAGCGGGAATTCTTAGAAATAGCTCTTCCACCCGGTTTTTACCGGAATCATGATGAAGATTTTAAGATGATTAGTGTTCATCCCAACTTCACAAATTTGATAAAAGATCCTATTGGCAAGCCTCCTATTTCCCCTACTATGCACGGTTGTGTTATTGAGGAGCTTGATATAAAAGATGACAATACTTGAAACTACGCATTATGCATAGCTAGGGGCATAAAACAATAGCGCTTCATGGGAGGCAACCCAATAGTTATCTTAAATTTTTGCTTTAAACTTTCTGTTTGTTTTTAATAGCATGATTATTGCCTCTGTAATGATTATGTTTTTGTATTTAAATTAGCATTTGTGCCAAGTAAAGCCTTTGGGATGACTCACAAGATGAGTAGAATCGATGCTGAAACAAAACAGAAACTTTTGACTCCAGTATATGAATTTTAGTTTTTTTCTGGAGCGTGATAATGATCTGAAATTTTTGTACAGTGTGTCTATACTAATTTTCGAGGTTGTCCTAATTTTCCAGAATTTTAATAGTTACAAAAGTATAGTCTCTCTACAGATTTCTACAGACTGTTCTATTTTAGACAGATTCTGTTTTTGCTTGCATAGTTGCTTGTTTTTTATTATGCTATGGATTGTATCGGGGGGTATAAGCCATGGAGAAGTTAGAATACAGTACCTATTATTCATTTATAAAATTTGAATCAATTTACAACAGTACTTAAAGTATGCAATATGTTTCTTATACTAACGGATCTCACGAAGTTTTGTTGAGTTTTGTGTGATTGAAGTTTTCAAGTTTTGGGTGTTATCTTGATGGACAAAGGATTAAGGAGTACCAAGAGCCTAAGCTTGGGGATGCCCAAGGCACCCCAAGGTAATATTTTAAAGGAGACTCGACCGTCTAAGCTTGGGGATGCCCTTGAAGGCATCCCCTCTTTCGTCTCAACTCCATCGGTATGTCACTTGAAGCTATATTTTTATTCGTCACATGATATGAGTTTTGCTTGGAACGTCGTTTGCTTTTGTTTGCTTTTACTTTCAGTTTTCCACAATCATTGTTTGCTGGACACACCTATTTAAGAGAGACACGCCTTCATCATAATTTGTTAGAATACTCTATGTGATTCACTTATATCTTTTGAGCTTAGCAATTGCTCTAGTACTTCACTTATATCTTTTTGAGCACGGTGGCGTGTAGATTTTATAGAAATAATTTCACTCTCGTTCTTCACTTATATTTGTTTGAGAGTTAATAAATAGTGACAGTAATTTGCATGGGCCATAAGACTGGTCCAAAAATATTAGGTATTCAATGAATGATAATCAAAACCATCATGTAGCACATATAAAGAAATTGTGGGTCAATGATATTGGTGTAGTAATATGAAATAGGTGTGAGTTCATAATTGTTAAACTGTAGAAGTGTCGATATTAAGAAAGGTTGACCTTTTTGGTCATCTAAAAATTAAAGAGGCATGGTGATGATGTGTGAGCATTTCTATTCCTCGTTGAAATCCTAGTGTTGTTTCGGGTCGGAAGCGCGCGATGGTTAACTCCTACTAGCCTCTTCCCTCGGGCATGCGATTAGTACTTTGATTTATGA
This sequence comes from Elymus sibiricus, assembly GCA_039707655.1. Lineage (NCBI taxonomy): Eukaryota > Viridiplantae > Streptophyta > Magnoliopsida > Poales > Poaceae > Elymus > Elymus sibiricus. Next base: position 161,576,638 of record CM077663.1, read on the forward strand.
TAAACTAATAAAGCTTTGCAATAATTATATGAGTTCTTTATGACTAATATGAAACCATGGACATACACAATCTCACCTTTTTCATAATTTGCTAGCCTCTTCGGTACCGTGCATAGCCCGTTCTCACCTCGAGGATCGGTGCAACTTTCGCCGGTGCATCCAAACCCCGTGACATGACACGCTCTATTGCGCATAAGCCTTATTATATCTTCCTCAAAATAGCCACCATACCTACCTATCATGACATTTTCATAGCCATTCCGAGATATATTGCCATGCAAATTCCATCGTCACTTCACATGACTAGTTCGTTCATCATCATATTGCTTTACATGATCATATAGAGTTGACATAGTATTTGTAGCAATGCCACCGTTCATAATGTTTTTGATACATGTCACTCTGGATCATTGCACATCCTAGTACCCACTGCTAGAGGCATTCATACAGAGTCATATCTTCATATCAGTTCTCCATATTGAGTTGTAAGTAAATAAAAGTGTAATGATCATCATTATTAGAGCATTGTCCCAGTGAGGAAAGAATGATGGAGACGATGATTTTCCCATAAGTCGAGATGAGACTCCGGACAAAAATAAATATGGGGGAGGCAAAATGAGCCCACCATCTATTCAAAAAAATGAGAAAAAATGAGAGAAGGGACTTTGCTACTATCCTTTACCACACTTGTGCCTCAAAGTGTCACCATGCTCTTCATGTAGAGAGTCTCATGATATATCACTTTCATATGCTAGTGGGAATTACCTATTCATTATTACAAACTTGGCTTGTATATTCCTAAGATGGGCTTCCTCAAATGCCCGAGGTCTTATGAGCAAGCAAGTTGGATGCACACCCCACTTAGCTTCATTTGAGCTTTCATACACTTCTAGCTCTAGTGCATCATTTACATGGCAATCCCTACTCCTTACATTGACATCTATCAATGGGCATCTCCATAGCCCGTTGGTACGCCTAGTTGATGTGAGACTATCTTCTCCACTTCCTACCCCTTTGATATCTACCACCATACTCTATTCCACTTAGATCCTATGTCCAATGGCTCACGCTCATGTATTGCATGAAGAATAAAAAGTTGATGCATATTGAAAAAGTATGAACCAATTGCCTGACTTGGACACCGTGGTGCTTAACATTTGTATTAATGTGGTGAAGATGGAGCCATGCCTTGCTAATACAATACGATGAATGGGGGGGTAAACATTTCTTAAGGATCGTATACTTTTAAGAATTAACAAGTCTGGTTCTTACACTTTAATTATTGCTATGTTAATATTTTTTGATTCATCTTTTCTCAATGAGCATACATGCACAAGATTACATAGTGGATAGCATGTCACATCAAAAAAATTGTTTTTATCATTTACCTACTCGAGGACGAGCAGGAATTAAGCTTGGGGATGCTACAACGTATCTCTAATTTCTGATTGTTCCATGCTGATATATTATCATTCTAGGATACTTTTTTGGTCTTTATTTACCAATTTATAATATTTTTTTGCACTAACCTATTGACCCAGTGCCCAGTGTCAATTACTATTTTCTGCATGTTTTTGCTTTTTCAGGTTTACTGTACCAAACGAAGTCCAATTGCCACGAAACTTTTTGATGGTTTTTTCTGGACTATATGAAGACCTAGAAGCTTCGGAAGGAGGCCAGGAGGTACACGAGGGTCCCACCACACATCAGGGCGCACCCTGGGGGGGCGCACCCTCATATGTGGTGGCCCCCTCATCCGCCTCCCGACGTCCCTCTTCGACCTATAAATTCTCTAATATTGCAAAAACCCTGAAGGCAGTCCCGAAACCCTTTTTCCGCCGCTGTAAGTCCAAGTTCCGTCGCGAGGCCATCTGGAGCTCCGTTCCGGCACCCTGCCGGAGGGGGGATCGATCACGGAGTGCCTATTCATCAACCTTGCTGCCCTCATGATGATGTGTGAGTAGTTCATCACAGACCTGCGGGTCCATAGCTAGTACCTAGATGGCAATCTCTCTCTCTTATGATCTTCAATACAATGATCATCGCATCTTCGCGTTGATAATCCAATGTAATCCTATTGTGCGGTGTGTTTGTTGGGATCCGATGAATTGTGGGTTTATGTTCAGATTATTCATGAAAAGTATTTGAGATACCTCTGATATATATTGTCTCTTAATTAAATGATCATTATAGCTTCGTAATGCTCTCTGATCTATTGAAATGCTTTTGCCAAGTAGATTGATATTTCATCGGTGGGTGTGGTGCGTTATGGTAGGTTCAACCTGGCGAGTTTCCATATCCCAGTGACAAAGTAGGGGACAAGATGCGTCTTTGTGTTGTTGCTACTAAGGATAACACAATGGGGTTTATTCATATTGATTGAGTTTACTTTGTCTACATCATGTCATCGTTCTCCATGCATTACTCTGTTTTACTTAATACTCTAGATGCATGCTGGATAGCGGTCGATGAGTGGAGTAATAGTAATAGGTGCAGGAAGGAGTCGGCCTATTTTTTATGGATCTGATGCCTATATACACATGATCATTGCCGTGAAAATCGCATAACTATCCGCTTTCTATCAATTGCCAAATAGTAATTTTTTACACACCGTATGATGCCTACATGAGAGATGCCGCTTGGGAAAACTATGGCCCTCGGGTCTATTCACTTATATATTTACAAACGCTACAAGTACCTTGCTGCCTTTATTTATATTTTATTTTATTTTGCAATTTATATTTATCAAAAATTATCTACACAATTCATTTGCTTGCAAATAGCGAGATCAAGAGGATTGACAACCCTCTTGCCCGAGTTGGGTGCAAGTTGTTTGTTCATTTGTGTGCAGCCGCTGAAGATGGTTAAGGATTGATATTCCTATTGGTTCGATAAACATTGGTTTCATAAATGAGGGAAATACTTACCCACTTAGTGTTGCAATTACCCGTTCCTCTTCATGAAAAACCCAACGCAGATCACAAGTATCAACAGTCGACTCCCAAGCCCTCCAGTGCTGCTCGAGCGTCTCTGCCTCACCTGTCGCATCCCGCTTGACGTGTGTCATGCACGGGGCCTGGTATTGGCTAAGAGGGGCGGTAGCGGGCACTGACTGAGGGCCAGTGCGCGTCCAGCCTAGGTCGCGAAGAGTCGGCCCCTTCCCCTTCCCTGGCTCTATAAAGAGGGGGGGACTGAGGGGAGGCGCTACTCATTCGCACCCTCATTCTCTTAGTCCTTCGCCCATCATCATCTTCTTCCCTCGCCTTCCGCCACCTTCTCCGGCGCGTTCCCCTCGAGATGGCAAGGGGCCGCGGTCGTGCTCGCGGGTCGGGTGGTGCTGCGAGGGGCGCTCCGCAAAGCCCGATGCGGATCGTGGTGATGATGGCGGGGGTCGGGCCCAGCTCCCGTGGACGGTCGTCGTCCATGCGTCGTGGGCAGGCGGCTCCGTCGGCCCGCGGTGGTCGAAAGGCTCTGCCGAACCATGGCGGCCGTGGTGGCACACCTCTCCCTCAACCCCACGCGGGTATCCACGCGGAGGAGGAGGTGCTGGAATTTGTCGTGGCTGTACCTCGCCGTCCCCGGAGCTGGGTGCACCTCCCCGACCCGTTTTATTGGGCCATGGAAGGCAGCCCGCCCCAAGGGTTGTGGCTACAGGCGGACGGGTGCTGCAACGGCCCTGCCTGGGTGGTCGTCGAACTCTCTGTCGGCAGTGCCATGCTCCTGATGCGGGGGTGGAAGTCGTTTGCCCGCTCCCGTGGTCTGGGCCCCGGGCATCTCCTCCATTTCAAGTTTGACGGTGCCGCCACCCTCTTCGTGAAGATCTTCGGGGCGTTCGGCATCCGCTTGGAGTGCTGCGCGAAGAGCTTGAGCGGCAGCGACTACGACTCCTCCATCGACAGCGACGACGATGGCAGCACCTTCGGCATCAAGTAGGAGGAGTCGGACTAGGCGCGCATGGCGTCGTATCTAGGGTTTTAAGGATCCAGGAACGAGGCTCTTTCCACGAGACCTCGTTTCTGGATCAACTACCACATTGTAGTGGCAGATCTCCTATCGGGGGCTGACAGGGTCGTTAGAGGAAACCGTACTCCGACCTGACCCGGTCGCTGCCGACGCCGAGCTGGTCGCCCTTCCCTTCGGAGGCTGGCTGGGACGTTATAGGAAGTCGTACTTCGTCCCATCCCCGTTCGCTGTCGTCGTCGGGCTTGGCGTCCTCCTTTTGTATTTAAGCCGATCTCGGCATTCTCCTTTTGTATTTAATTTGCACCCAATGTAACCCTATGATGAAATGAAGGGAAAAGATTGGGCAGCCTAAAAAATGGCAATGAATTCACTTATGTGCCTTATAAATATCCTCTTTTCTGTCGCGGAAGAGTCTCGCGTTCGTGCGTTTTTCGAGTACCTTCACTCGCGAAGGGCACTTGCCCATGCGTACACCCTCCCTTCGGGTGCTTCTAAGGATAAATCTTGAGCACGCTAATAGAGACGTTGCTTCCGGCAAGGCTGCCCCGCCATCCCCCGCCACGGCAACCTTAAGTGCTGGGCATGCTTCCAGCACACAAGTGCCCAATGAATCTAACAAGGGGCCTTAGCGTGCAAGCTTTACCGCATGAATAGGAAAGAGTTCGGAAAGTTCTTGAAAGGGTTGTGCAACTTAGCTTTTTCCCATCGCATCTCTTGTCGCCAAACGCTTCCATAGGTGCCTGCACCGTTACTCCCCCCAGGAAGACTTGCATGCGGGGTTCCTTCTCCTTTTGAGAAAAAGAAAGAAGAGAAAATAGAGTAGGCAAGGAACCTAAGTGGTCCAATAGTACCCTTACGCAACATGTCATGAAAGATACACAAAATAAATATGTACTTTGACAAAAGGTTGCAAATACTAAACTTTTATTAACTACGCACAGGGTCATCGCCTGGCTTTGTACAAAGGATTACATGCCCTTCCGGCATAACCTGCACAAAAGTGGTTGCCGGGCAGACACGACAACCGCACCTCACGGGTAGAACTTTCGAAGATGCTCGATATTCCACGAGTTCTGCACCGGAGTGCCATCTTCAGTCTCCAGGCGGACTGCGCCAGGCCTGGTGACTCGTACCACCCGATAAGGGCCTTCCCACTTTGGAATCAATTTGTTTGATCTCTTCGTGGACTGAATCCATCGTAGAACAAGGTCGCCTTTGTCAACAATCCTGGCGCGCACATTGCGGCTATGGTAGCAGTGCAAGGCCTGCTAGTACCTAGCGGCGTGCAGTGCGGCCTGGAGACGATCTTCCTAGAGGAGTGATAACCCACAAGTGTAGGGGATCGTTTGTAGCCTTTTTCGATAAATAAGAGTGTCGAACCCAACGAGGAGCTAAAGGTAGAAAAAATATTCCCTCAAGTTCTATCGACCACCGATACAACTCTATGCACGCTAATGCTTGCTTTACCTAGAACAAGTATGAAACTACTTTGCGGGAAACTAGAAGTACTTTGCAAGATAATAACGAACGTGGAAATAAAAGTTAGGTGCTGTTTTAATAAAAGAACAAAAAGAGTAAATAACTTAGTAGAAAGCTTTTTGTGTAATGCAAGAGAAAGATTGTCCGTAGGCAATTGAATATAATATGATAGATACTTGTTATATGCAATGAGGGAGAGGCATACGCTAACACACTTTCTGTACTTGGATCATATGCACTCATGATTGGAACTCTAGAAAGCATCCGCAACTACCAAAGTTCATTAAGGTAAAACCCAACCATAGCATTAAGTATCAAGTCCTCTTTACTCCCATACGCAACAACCCACCTACTCGGGTTTATGCTTCTGTCACTCAAGCAACCCACCATAGGCAAATTATGAACATATTGCAACACCCTACAGCGGGGATCCCACACGTTTGCGCGACACGGAGGGCACCATAGGACAGCACCATATCAACATACAACTCACATCCATAACATCATACCACAATTAACCCATAGGACAAAAGAGATCTACTCAAACATCATAGGATAGCCAAATATCATTGGGAAATAATATATGGAGTTGAGCACCATGTTTAAGTATAGATTACAGCGGTGAAGAGAGGTGTTACACCGCTGCATAGACGAGGGGAGAGTTAGTGTTGACGGCGGCGAAGTTGTTGGTGTAGACCGTCGTCACGATGATTACCCCGGCGGTGTTCCGGCGCCACTGGGAGAGAGGGGGAGAGAGCCCCCCTCCTTCTTCTTCTTCCTTGGCCTCCCCCTATATGGGAGGAGAGTTCCCCCTATGTTGCATGGCCTCCATGGTGGCGGAGGGGCAGGATCCCCTCCGAGATTGGATCTCCCTCTCTGTTCTCTTCTGTTTCATGTTCCTGTTATCTGGCCGAAACCCGTTTCTTATATTCCCGGAGATCCGTAACTCCGATCGGGCTGAAATTTTGAGGGGATTTTTATCCAAAAAATAGCTTCCTTGTGCCCGAAGGAGAGCTCCAACCGACTTACGAGGTAGGCACAAGACACCACCACGCGTTTGGGCCCCTGGGGCGCGCCCTGATGTATCGTGGGGGCTGTGGGCCTCCGTTTGCGTTGATTCCACTTCTCAAAATTCACAAATATTCCAAAAAAATCTCCGTAAATTTTTATCGCATTTGAACTTCGTTTTATATGGATATTCTGTGAAACAAAAAACATGCAACAAACAGGAACTGGCACTGGGCACTGGATCAATATGTTAGTCCAATAAATCATATAAAATGTTGCCAAAAATATGTGAAAGTTGTATAATATTGGCATGAAACAATCAAAAATTATAGATACGACAGAGACGTATCAGCATCCCCAAGCTTAATTCCTGCTCGTCCTCGAGTAGGTAAATGATAAAAAAGATAATGTTTGATGTGGAATGCTACCTAGCATAATCTTGATCATATATCTAATCATGGCATGAATATTAAGACACAAGTGATTCAAAGCAATAGTCTAGTTTTGACATAAAGACATTAATACTCAGGCATCCCAACAAACAATCATGTCTTTCAAAATATCAAGGCTGAAGAACACTATCCCTACAAAATCATATAGCCTTGTCATGCTCTGTCTTCTTAACACAAAGTATAAATCATGTACTACCCCGGTGTCAGCCAAGCAATTGGTTCATACTTTTTATCGCGCTTCAGCATTTTCAACTCTCACGCAATACATGAGCGCAAGGCATGGATATAGCACTATGGGTGGAATAGAATATGGTGGTAGGTTTCAAAGGGTTAAAAGTGGAGAAGAAAGTCTTGGATCAACTCAGCGTATCAACGGGCTATGGAGATGCCCATCAATAGATGTCAATGCAAGGAGTAGGGATTGCCATGCAACGGATGCACTAAGAGCTATAAGTGTATGAAAGCTCAATATGAAAACTAAGTGGGTGTGCATCTAACTCTATAATGAAAAATTCCCACTAGTATATGAAAGTGACAACATAGGAGACTCTCTATATGAAAAAAATGGTGCTATTTTGAAGCACAAGTGTGGAATTAGCATGCCCTTTTTCTTTTCTTTTCTTTTCTTTCTTTTTTTCTATTTTTTTCTTTTTCTTTTTTTTCTTTGTCCGGAGCCTCATCCCGACTTGTGGGGGAATCATAGTTTCCATCATCCATTCATCACTGGGACATGCTCTAATAATGAATAATGATGATCATCACACTTCCATTTACTTACAACTCAATATAACAACGATAGTAGAACAAAGTATGACTCTATATGAATGAAATGATATAGCGTAGCAAAGATATCCAAAAACAGATAAGCCATGGAAACATCATGCTAGCTATCTTACGATCATGTAATGAAATATGACAATGAATGCTCAAGTCATCAAAACGGAAGCGGTTGAAGTTGCATGGCAATATATCTCGGAATGGCTATGGAAATGCCATAATAGGTAGGTATGGTGGCTGTTTTGAGGAAGATATAATAAGGCTTATGTGTGATAGAGCGTATCATATCACGGGGTTTGGTCTGCACCGGCGAAGTTTGCACCGACTCTCGAGGTGAGAAAGGGCAATGCATGGTACCGTAGAGGCTAGCAAATTGCGGAAAGGTAACAGTGCGTATAATCCATGGACTCACATTAGTCATAAAGAACTCACATACTTATTGAAAAAGTTTATTAGCCCTCGAAGCAAAGTATTACTACGCATGCTCCTAGGGGGGAGGTTGGTAGGAGTTAACCATCGCGCGCCCCCGACCTACACACAAAGATAGACAATCAAGAATAAATTATGCTCCAACTTCCTAGCATAAGGGGAGATTATACGTGCATGCTTCGGGAATCACAAACCTTAACACCAATACCTTACTAAACATGATCATCCACTAGTACCTCCTACATATTATCATCTCTATATGGCAAAACTATTGCAAGGAATCAAACGTATCATATTCAGTGATCCCTAAGTTTTATGTAGGATTTTATGACTAACTATGTGAATGGCCAATTCCTGTTTACTCTCTAAATAGATGTCGGGACCCCGATCCTTAGCCATAAGAATCTAGCATGTAACACTTCACATTACTTTGCAGCCTCACGCACGGTTATCTCCACGGCTGCCACCTTACCTGGGCCGGGACCGTTTGCGCCTTTTGGCTCACGAATGTGAATATGTCGCTAGCATTCAAATGTCCAAGAACCCGGGTCGACATGACTAGTCATAGAACCCAAGTGGCACATCCGTACAGGGACAGGCATACCTAACCCAACAATGCAGGTGTCGGTCTCAGCGTGTGAAACGAGTTATAGCAAGCTACAGGGACTCCATTACGCCTTGGGACATAAATGTCATCAACTACGCGTAGATGAGTCATAGCAGGCTACATGGACTCCATTACACTGCGAGACATTTCCCCGAAGGGATAGACACAGCAGCAAGAAGGATACATGCTGGTCAATCAATGTGTCCGGAGTAGCAGCAAGCTACCAAGGCTCAATGGAAGCACAAAGAGGCATTTCCCCGTAAAGAGTACTACTAAAGGCACACAACTAGGTGTCGAATCCCATACATACTGTTACACGTCACACGTACGCACGACATGTCCGATATGCATAGATACAACTATGGCATCACAACTTAACCATACAACAACACAACATTTATTTAGAAGGCTCAGAGGAGCCTTACATAATATGTTCATACAGGTAGGGGTCACATGACCCGACACTCAAGTCATACAAACATGTTCATACAAACCCAGCGGAAGCTTAAAGTTGTCTGAGTACAGACAGATGAAAGCTAAAAAGGCATAAAGCCTGACTATCTACAGCCCAACCCAGGGCATCAGATCGTAGCTGGGATACCAGCTACTCGGCGTCGTCGACGTCTAGGTAGAACCCACAAGATGGGTCCATGTTCTCATCTGCAACAGTTATTAAGCAAACATGAGTACAAACGTACTCAGCAAGTCTTTAAAGCAGACCTAAGCTATTCATGCTCATGTTTCATCAAGGGGAGTAGTGGGGTTTGTGCAGCAAGCCAGCCTTGACTCTTGGCTATCCTATACTACGACTACTAGTTCTTTGAACAAGTTTTGAGATAGCGCACACGAGTCCACTAACACCACATCGATACTCTACCATGGATACGCTCTTGTCACCTACAAGAGTGCCGTCCATAGTACTCACACTTGTCTTGATACTTTTATGAGTAGCCAGTAAATTATCTATGAACAGCATAAGTTATCCAAGTAGTCCATATCCGAGGACGCGGCTATTCGAACAGATTCATTACCCTGTAGGGGTGCACTTCTTCGCACACGCTCTCACCACTTATCGTTGTGTGCACATAAAAACAGGCACCTCGGCAACCTTCAAGCGGAAGCCCAGCGAGGGAGTCGGCCACGACCGTCAAACACACAAGACCCTAGTCCAAGCTATCGCCTATTTGAGACTGAACCCGCACGGAAGTCCGGCCGAAGTTTCCGCTACGGCCCCAAACGATGTGCGCAGGGTTCCCAAGCCCACCATTCGGGTGACCCTTGGTACACCGTGCCACTGCCTACCGCGTCGTAGCCCACCCCTAAGGTCAGCGCTACGCACGGCCTCCAGCATAGCTACAAACACCAGAAACTACTTGCAACTTCTGGACTGAGGACTAGGCGGATCATAAGTCGAGAGGGGTCGAGTTACCGGAACCCAATGTGTGGTAGTAACTAGTCTTGGATCACAAACACAGAACTCAGTTCCTAAGAACGGTCCCAATGAGACAATTTGCTATGTACTCCTACATAGCCTCTCATCGCTACCTTTACCAAATCAAGTTCATCATTTAGCTCATCACATCAGAACAACACTGTTTCACTCCGGTTCATCACCCAGATGAATCAGACCTGACACAACTCTAAGCATAGCAAGTATAGTAAGCAAAGCAGGTAAAGCACATCAAGGCTCAAGCATCTACCAGGTATGCTTGGTTGCTTGGTTTAGCTACTTACTGTGACAATGACAGGTCATGCAGAGGAATGGGTTCAACTACCGAAACAGGTAACAGTTGAAGCGTATAGTCCTAATGCAATAAACAAGAGCAGGAGTGAGAGCATGGGACTGTATTGGAATGATCAATGGGGTTGCTTGCCTTGCAGGTTGGCGGGGAGGTACTCTCCTTCAGAGGGATACTCACGGGTATCCGATGGAGTACAACCTACCGCGACATAGACGGAGTAACAATCAATACACGGCAAGTGCAACAATATGATGCACGATCATGACATGGCAATATGATAAGAATGAGCTAATGCATCTATCATTAGAGTTAAATGGAGTAGAGTTGAAAATAGGTTCAAAATCATACTCCATGTGATATTCCATGTATTGCATTATTGCAGAATGTCAATGTTCTCCTATTTAGGTTGCTCTAGCATGCATGATAATAGCACCAATGGATTCTTTGGATTTTTCTGATAATTTTTCATATATAAATTATTTCAATTTGAGCTACAGATTAAATTCTATAAATTTTAGAAGTTTTATCCATTTCCTAGAATTATTATAAATCAGAAATTCATTATAGCGTCAGCACGACATCATCATTGCGTCAGCATGTCAACTGGTCGTTGCCACGCCAAACCTGACCAGTGGGGTCCACTGGTCAGTGACCCAGGGCTATTCAGAGTCACTGACATGTGGGGTCCACATGTCATTGACTCAGGGTTTAATCCCGAGTTGACCCTGGCTTTGACCCCAGCCAAGGCCCACTGTCAGTGGCTGTTAGGTGGGTTAATTAGTGGACTTAGCCCCTAATGACTAGCCATGTTAGCCCCCACCGGAATCCTGCCGGCGGCGACCAAACCGACGGCGGCGCATCGCCGGAGTTGCTCTACAGACGGCTGCTAGGCACGCGAAAGCCACCAGAGTGATGCCCGCGCTGGCCGCATCTAGCTACGAGGTCAGCTGGCCGTGGGGGCGCCGGAATCGTCGCAGGCGACGATTTTAGCGGACACCACAGTTCGGGCGTCGATCGGGCCGAAGCTACATGCGGTTAGGGACGAAACTAACGGCACCTACGAGCTCCTGGAGTTCATCTGAGCACACCTGCATGCTCTGGGTCGAGCTTCTGCGGTCGTGGCTACGGCAGCGCCATTGCCGGTGGCGAGGAGCTCTCGGGCTCGAGCAAAGCGAGGCTATGGCTAGCAATCGACTACGAAGAGAGGGGGATAGGTCCGCAATCTCACAGCGGTTGCAGCGGCGATGGAAGCGAGCTCTGGGTCGGCTTGATGGCGGTGAATCGACGGCGGCGAGCTTCGGTGGCCCGAGGTGGAAGAGGATCTCGGGGCGGCGACTGGAGGCATCTGGCGACGAGCTGCTCGGCGAGGAGGTCAAGGGCGATGAGCCGGAGCTTGTGGAGGGGACGGGGAGGCTCGGGAGCGGCTCTAGCTACGCTAACGGCAGCGGGGAGCGCTCGGCTGCGGCGGCCATGGCGAAGCAGGGGCGAGGAGAGGAGCAGAGGGGCGAATGGAGGAGGAGGCGATGCGGACGGCTCTGGCGAGCCTGTCCCACTCGCCAGCGCGACGGGGGAGGCCAGGCAGGCAGGAGGCATGGCGCTCTGGCCGTGCTCGCCGTGCCTCCGTTCGCCTCTGCCTACTGGCAGAGGTAGGGGACGACTGGCACGGGCCAGATAGGTCGGCCTGCCCCTGGGCCTCAGGTTAGCTCTCTCTCTCTCTTTCCTTTTTTTCTATTTTGTTTTTTTTCTGGTTTCTGACATTTGTTTTATTTTTGTTTGGCCAAAATACCTAGCACAAAAATAACAACATATTTTATGGAATGTAGTTTGAATATTTCAAACTTCCACAAAAAGTTTCAGCATTTTTGGACAACTTCCATAATTATAGTGCTTTATTTATTACTTTCAGCAGCATTGAAATGTTATTTCAAAATGCTATAATTGTTGTGAAAAATTAAATGTCCCCTGATATGTTGTTGCCAACATTTATCAGAAATATTGACATTTTTTAAGGGCATTTTGGATTCATTGAAAATCACAAACATTTGAATTGGTTTGATTCAAGTGAGGTGCTAGGGTTTCTCTTAATCCCCATTTCAAGTTGATGAAATGTAAACATGATGCACACTCTAGCTAGCACAATGCAAGGGGAAACTAGGGATGTGACAACTCACCCCCACTTAAAAGAATCTCATCCCGAGATTTGGAAGTCGTCGGGAAGAGTGCGGGGTACTCTAGTCGAAGACGGTCCTCCCTTTCCCATGTGGCTTCCTTCTCAGAATGGTGTGACCACTGAACCTTGAGAAACTTGATGTTTCGACGCCGAGTGGTATGCTCAGCTTGATCGAGGATACGAACAGGGTATTCTCGATATGTAAGGTTATCTTGGAGATCAAGCGTTTCGTGGTCCACTTCGCGGAAAGGGTCCGAGAATCAACGCCTGAGTTGCGAGACGTGGAAGACGTCATGAACCTTGGAAAGATGCAATGGAAGTTCCAATTGGTAGGCAACCTCTCCTCGTTTGGCAAGAATGCGAAAAGGACCAATGTAACGAGGAGCCAACTTGCCCTTGATACCGAATCGTTGAGTACCCTTCAGAGGTGTAACCCAAAGGTAAGCCTTCTCATCAACTTCATAAGTCACAGCCTTATGATGGTGATCATATTGGCTCTTTTAACGAGATTGGGCTGTTTTCACCTTTTCACGAATAATGCGAACTTGCTCCTCTGCATCCTGGATCATATCCGGGCCAAAGAGTTGCCTCTCTCCGGTTTCTGACCAGTTAAGAGGTGTTCGACACCTTCGTCCATAGAGAACTTCAAAAGGGGCTTTGCCCAAGCTTGACTGATAACTATTGTTATAAGCAAATTCGGCGAATGGAAGACATTTCTCCCAATTCATGTCGAAAGAGATAACACAAGCTCTGAGCATGTCTTCCAGAATTTGATTGACTCTCTCCACTTGACCACTTGACTGCGGGTGGAAATCAGTGCTAAAGGATAGATGAGTCCCCATAGCATTTTGGAAACTTTCCCAAAATCAGGAAGTAAAGAAACTTCCACGGTCTGAGTTGATCTCCAAAGGAACACCATGAAGAGACACTATTCGAGAAATATATAGATCCACTAGCTAACTAGCAGTTATACTTTCGAGAACAGGAAGAAAATGAGCCACTTTGGAAAGACGCTCAATGACCACAAAGATAGCATTATTCCCTCTCTTGGTCCTAGGAAAACCGGTGATGAAATCCATACCGACTTTGTCCCATTTCCATTCAGGAATAGCTAAGGGTTGAAGGGTGCCAGCAGGCCTTTGATGTTCTGCTTTAACGCGATGACAGACGTCGCAGTTAGCAATGAACTGAGCAATTTCTCTCTTCATTCTGGTCCACCAGAACCTCTGGCGTAGGTCCTGATACATCTTGGTACTACCAGGATGAATCGTGAGAGGAGAGTCATGAGCCTCCTTAAGGATCAGCTGTCGCAGATGTTGTTTCGTGGGAACCACCAAGCGATTCTCAAAGAAGACAACACACCGATCATCTACCGAGAAGCATTTACCATTACCTCCTTTAATGCTCTTCTTGATCCGGGAAATCCCGGTGTCATGCTTCTGGGCTTCTATGATTTGATCCATAAGAGTAGGTTTCGCCACCAAGGTGGAAAGGAATCCTTGAGGAACAATGTGAAGGTTTAACTTCCGAAATTCCTCATAGAGAAGCGGTTGACCTTGTTGTAACATCAGGTTGTTACAATAAGACTTACGACTTAGTGCATCAGCCATGACATTGGCTTTCCCCGGGGTGTAAGTTATCCCTAAGTCGTAATCTGTAATCAACTCAACCCACCGTCTTTGCCTGAGATTCAAATCCGGTTGGGTGAAGATATATTTCAGACTTTGGTGATCAGTGTATATCTCGCAACGATTACCCAGAAGGTAATGTCGCCATGTTTTAAGTGCATGGACTACAACTGCAAGATCAAGATCATGTGTTGGATAATTATCCTCATGTGGACGCAACTGTCAAGATGCGTATGCAATCACATGACGATCTTGCATGAGAATGCAACCTAATCCTTGTCACGAGGCGTTGCAATAGATAACAAAGTCCTTAGAAAAATCTGGTGGCACCAATACGGGTGCAGAAGTCAGGCATCTTTTCAGTTCCTGAAAACTGTGCTCACATTGTGGGGTCCACTCGAAATTTTTATCTTTCTTGAGTAGTTCAGTAAGAGGCTTCGCAACCTTGGAGAAATTCTCGACAAAGCGGAGACAATAGCTCGCTAAGCCAAGGAAACTCCGAACTTGCTTAACCGATTCAGGTTGAGTCCAATCAAGGACGGCCTGAACTCGCTCGGGATTTATAGCAATGTCCTTGCCAGAGATTACATGGCCTAGATAGGTCACTTCTGGTAGCTAAAATTCACACTTGGAGAATTTGGCATACAGGCGATGCTCTCGAAGTTTCGTCAATACCAGCCTGAGATGCTCAGCATGATCTCGTTCGTTCTTTGAGTAGATGAGTATATCGTCGAGGTAAACCATGACGAATTTATCCAAATACTCCATGAAGATCGAATTCATCAAACGAGAGAAGGTAGCTGGGGCATTGGTTAATCTGAAGGACATAACGGTGTACTCGTATTGGCCATAACGAGTAACAAAAGCCGTTTTTGGAATGTCCCCGTTCCTGATTCTGATTTGATGGTATCCCAACCTCCAATCCATTTTGGAGAAGACTGGGGATCCAGCGAGTTGATCATACAAGTTGTTGATCCTGGGGAGAGGATACTTGTTCTTTATGGTGACCAGATTAATTGGTCAATAATCCACAACCATCCGGTCCGTTCCATCCTTCTTCTTGACGAAGAGGACGGGGCAAGCCCAAGGAGAAGAACTAGGGTGGATGAATCCCTTTTTCAAGGCCTCATCGAGTTGTTTCTTTAGCTTGGCTAGTTCTAAGGGTGCCATCTTATAGGGTCTTCTGGCTATTGGGACAGTCCCTGGAATGAGGTCTATCACAAACTCTACATCTCTGACAGGTGGAATACCTGGCAGTTCCTCTGGAAAGACATCCGGGAAGTCACGGACTACCGGGATATCCTCAAGCTCTGGAAGAGGGCTGGCATTGAGGGAATAGAGTTGGCACTTAGCCACTCGAGTTGAGAAAGTGACTATCTCACCTGAAGGATGTGTAAGTTGAACATTCCTAGTATGAGTATCAATCTTGGCATAATGAGCTGACATCCAGTCCATACCCAAGATGATGTTGATGTCCGAAGACTTCAAAGCTATCAGGGAAGCCAAGAAGACTAGCCTATCCACGAGAATCTCATTGTCATGGCTCACTCTAGAAGTTTGCCATTTTGATCCAGGAGTGTGAACTACTAATGGAGTGGGCATATCACAAAATGTCATGTTATGACTATTGACAAGGATCGTACCAAGCACAACGTCGGGGTCATCATGGGCTTCTTCAAGGGTGACATTGTTCACACAACCACAAGCAGGAGTTGGCTTCACGTAATAAGCCTTGCCCGGCTTACCACGTCCAGCAGGCTTGGCGTTGTTCTGGGGACACTCACGAGAATAGTGTCCAGGCTCTCCACATTTGTAGCAGATCACAATTGAAGACCTCGGAGCAGCATTAGCAGTAGGACCACCATAGGGTTTGGCTGGAGGGTTGGCCTGATTTGGGCGAGGCGCCTCATAGGATGGCCTCGCAGTGTACCTTGATGGCAGAGTAGTGTTGGGCACCCACACCCGGCGCTTATGGGATCCTGAGCCGGATGAGGAGCTGAAGTCACGAGAGTGCTTCTTGGTTGCCTCGTAGTCGGTCTGACCAGTCTCGGCATTGATAGCCTTGTTGACGAGACTCTGGAAGGTAGCGCACACATGTAGGCGCAGATCACGACGGAGCTCGGGGTTAAGTCCCTTGCGGAACCTAGCTTGCTTCTTGGCGTCAGTTGACACCTCCTCCGGTGCATAGCGGGCAAGATTGCCGAACTCATGGCTGTAAGCATCCACTGTCAGCTTACCCTGAGTGATGGCGCAGAACTCCTCTCTCTTACGGTCCATCAGACCTTCTGGAATATGGTGGGTGCGGAAGGCACTGCTGAAGTCAGCCCAAGTTGTTGCTGGACCCTCTGGGCGCATAGCTTCATAATTTTCCCACCACTGACTGTCGGGGCCCTGAAGGAAATACGCGGCAAAGGTCACCTTGTCAGCTTCTACCACATTTGCAGAACGGATCTTGCGAGTCATGCTGGAAAGCCAATCATCCGCATCGAGGGGGTCGACGGAATGATGGAACTTTGGTGGGTACAGCTTCACAAAGTCATTGAGGGACACTGCATCATTGCGTGGCTGTCGTGCACTATTCTGTTCAATACGCTCCAGCAGTCGATTGGTCTCTCTCTTGTTCCTCTCTGCCTCAAGCATCACCTCCGCCAAAGATGGCGGGTGAGGCAGGTTCTCTTTCCATGCTCCACTGCCCTCACCCTGCTCATAAGCAGGAGCGGGGTTGTTCCTAGTCGAAACCATCCTAGGAAAAGAAAACTCACATCTTAGACAAGGAAGACATCAACTCTAACATAGGAGATGCGAAATGTACTGGACAACATGGAATGCAGGGGTAAACACCCGAACAACATGGTAACAAGCAAATTGCCATATATACACCATGATTCATACACACCATGATATAGTTCAGTACAAACCCAAGCTGAAGTACAATCTAATGAGAAGATGAAACAACTCATCGGAGGCATTACAAGCTTCCTATACATTATTTTTCTACACCTCCGGAACTCAACTCACACCTCAGTCATATTCCACCAGACGCGCAGGAATGTGGACATACAACTGCTACAATACTACTACCTCCACTCTCGAACTCAAGCGTCTGCGTAGAACATCTCATATAGGTTACCTCCATGACCTGGAAGCTGAACTTGAGGGTCTGGAAACACCCTAGCCTGAGATCCCTGGGGTCCATAGGTTCACGGATGTGGCCTAGGCCCCCTGGCTGGCGGCAACAGAGGTCCCCGAAGAGGAACAATGCCTCCAACGCCAGGCCAGTCTACACGAGTTGGTAGATGAGTCCGAAGCGGGCTCAACATATCCATATCTCCATAACCAGTCTGCATGACTGGAGCTAGCTGCGTCAAGGATGTACAAAGACGTGCACATGTAGCATAAAGTTCCATGCGAAGAGCACGTGCATCACGATCCCTGTTCTCCAACAACTGAACAGTCACCTGAAGCCTAGGATCCTCATGAGAGTGATCATAGTAGGCTGTAGTAAGATATCCATCCTCTCCTCCTAATGTCGCTGGAATATAGCAGAACTCTGTGCCCTGAAGTAGACCATGGTGAGCTCTCATGATGGTCAGCATCGTATAAGCGACCTCCTGAACTGCCATATCAAAGGTAACTCCTAACTCATAAGCCCAATGGAGCGGCTCCTCAGCTTCAGGGTATGATGGATAAATCCTAATAGTACAGAGGTACTGGCTCTGATTGAAGTCACGGTACTGCTCCTCCACTGTGTACTCGGGGTACCAGCGGTAACCGGTCTCCATCATGACTCTGACCAACATAGCCGTGTGACCCGGTACATCAATGCACCTGGTCAAACGGACCACCTGATGAGAAGGACGAGAAGGCATCTGAAACAGAGGATACTGCAAAGTGCATTAGAAATCCTGGCGGAAATCGGACAGCATAACGGCTGAAAATGCTCAAAAACAATTTTGAGACATCCTGAAAAGATTGGATAGCATAACCACTCAACTTTCTAGCTTCAAGATTCTAACCAAATGATTGTCACACAGAACAATACTTAAACTGGAGTTGACTCTCAAGCAACTTAGTCTACAAGTCAATGGTTAGTTACTCGTCATCCTGAGAGGTAGATAAGAAGCCTAGCTCTTAACCCCGTAGAAAAGAAGAGGGTGACTCAGAATAGAATGACTCGGGAAGAGGAGTAATAAGAACCTTACGTTCCCTTCCACAATCAATTCCCTTACATAACTAAAGCATTTCTAGACTCAACTTCGACCAGTTTGGCTTGGTAATCCTACAGTCAGTCAGGCTCTGATACCAACGCTGTCGGGACCCTGATCCTAAGCCATAACAATCTAGCATGTAACACTTCACATTACTTTGCGGCCTCAAGCACGGTTATCTCCACGGCTGGCACCTTACCTGGGCCGGGACCGTTTGCGCCTTTTGGCTCACGAATGTGAATATGTTGCTAGCATTCAAATGTCCAAGAACCTGGGTCGACATGACTAGTCGTAGAACCCAAGTGGCACATCCGTACAGGGACATTCATACGTAACCCAACAATGCAGGTGTCGGACTCAGCGTGTGTAGACGAGTCATAGCAAGCTACAGGGACTCCATTACGCCGTGGGACATAAATGTCATCAACTACGCGTAGACGAGTCATAGCAGGCTACATGGACTCCATTACACTGCGAGACAATTCCCCGAAGGGACAGACACATCAGCAAGAAGGATACACGCCGGTCAATCAATGTGTCCGGAGCAGTAGCAAGCTACCAAGGCTCAGTGGAAGCACATAGAGGCATTTCCCCGTAAAGAGTACTACTAAAGGCACACAACTAGGTGTCGAATCCCATACATACCGTTACACGTCACACGTACGCACGACATGTCCGATATGCATAGATACAACTATGGCATCACAACTTAACCATACAACAACACAACATTTATTTAGAAGGCTCAGAGGAACCTTACATAATATGTTCATACAGGTAGGGGTCACATGACCCGACACTCAAGTCATACAAACATGTTCATACAAACCAAGCGGAAGCTTAAAGCTGTCTGAGTACACACAGATGAAAGGTAAAAGGCATAAAGCCTAACTATCTACAGCCCAACCCAGGGCATCAGATCGTAGCTGGGATACCAGCTACTCGGCGTCGTCGACGTCTAGGTAGAACCCACCAGATGGGTCCATGTTCTCATCTGCAATAGTTATTAAGCAAACATGAGTACAAACGTACTCAGCAAGTCTTTAAAGCAGACCTAAGCTATTCATCCTCATGTTTCATCAAGGGGAGTAGTGGGGTTTATGCAGCAAGCCAGCTTTGACTCTTGGTTATCCTATACTACGACTACTAGTTCTTTGAACAAGTTTTGAGATAGCGCACACGAGTCCACTAACACCACATTAATAATCTACCATGGATCCGCTCTCGTCACCTACGAGAGTGTCATCCATGGTACTCACACTTGTCTTGATACTTTTATGAGTAGCCATTAAATTACCTATGAACAGCATAAGTTATCCAAGTAGTCCATATCCGAGGATGCGTCTATTCGAACATATTCATTACCCTGCAGGGGTGCACTTCTTTTCACACGCTCTCGCCACTTATCGTTGTGCGCACATAAAAACAGGCACCTCGGCAACCTTCAAGCGGAAGCCCTGCGAGGGAGTCGGCCACGACCGTCAAACACACAAGACCCTAGTCCAGGCTATCGCCTATTTGAGACTGAACCCGCACGAAAGTCCGGCCGAAGTTTCCGCTATGGCCTGAAATGATGTGCGCAGGGTTCCCAAGCCCACCATTCGGGTGACCCTTGGTACACCGTCCCACTGCCTACCGCGTCGTAGCCCACCCCTAAGTTCAGCGCTACACACGGCCTCCAACATAGCTAAAAACACCAGAAACTACTTGCAACTCCTGGACTGAGGACTAGGCGGGTGATAAGTCGAGAGGGGTCGAGTTACCGGAACCCAATGTGTGGTAGTAACTAGTCTTGGATCACAAACACGGAACTCAGTTCCTAAGAACGGTCCCAATGAGACAATCCGCTATGTACTCCTACATAGCCTCTCATCGCTACCTTTACCAAATCAGGTTCATCATTTAGCTATTCACATCAGAACAACACTGTTTCACTCCAGTTCATCACCCAGATGAATCAGATCTGACACAACTCTAAGCATAGCAAACATAGCAAGCAAAGCAGGTAAAGCACATCAAGGCTCAAGAATCTACCAAGTATGCTAGGTTGCTTGGTTTAGCTATTTACTGTGACAATGACAGGTCATGTAGAGGAATGGGTTCAACTACCGAAACAGGTAACAATTGAATCGTATAGTCCTAATGCAATAAATGAGAGCATGAGCGAGAGCATGCGATTGTATCGGAATGATCAATGGGGTTGCTTGCCTTGCAGGTTGGCGGGGAGGTACTCTCCTTCAGAGGGATACTCACGGGTATCCGATGGAGCAGAACATACCGCGACATAGACGGAGTAACAATCAATACACGGCAAGTGCAACAATATGATGCATGATCATGACATGGCAATATGATAAGAATGAGCTAATGCATCTATCATTAGAGTTAAATGGAGTAGAGTTGAATATAGGTTCAAAACCGTACTCCATGTGATATTCCACATATTGCATTATTGCAAAATGCTAATGTTCTCCTATTTAGGTTGCTCTAGCATGCATGATAATAGGACCAATGGATTCTTTGGATTTTTCTAATAATTTTTCATATATAAATTATTTCAATCTGAGCTACAGATTAATTTCTATGAATTTTAGAAGTTTATCCATTTCCTGGAATTATTATAAATCAAAAAATCATTATAGCGTCGGCATGACATCAGCATTGCGTCAGCAGGTCAACTGGCCGTTGCCTGGTCAAACCTGACTAGTGGGGTCCACTGGTCAGTGACCCAGGGCTATTCAGAGTCACTGACATGTGGGGTCCACATGTCGTTGACTCAGGGTTTAATCCCGAGTTGACCCTGGCTTTGACCCCAGCCAGGGCCCACTGTCAGTGGCTGTTAGGTGGGTTAATTAGTGGGCTTAGCCCCTATTGACTTGCCGCATCGGCCCCCACCGGAATCCTGCCGGCGGTGACCAAACCAACGGCGGCGCGTCGCCGGAGTTGCTCTACAGACGACTGCTGGGCACGCGGATGCCACCAGAGTGACGCCCGCGCTGGGCCGCATCTAGCTACGAGGTCAGCTGGATGTGGGGGTGCCGGAATCGTTGCAGGCGACAATTTTGGCAGACGCCGCAGTTCGGGCGTCGATCGGGCCGAAGCTACATGCGGTTAGGGGCAAAACTAACGGCACCTACGAGATCTTGGAGTTCATCTGAGCACGCCTGCATGCTCAGGGTCGAGCTTCTACGGTCGTGGCTATGGCAGCGCCATCGCCGGCGGTGAGGAGCTCTCGGGCTCGAGCAAAGCGAGGCTACGGCTAGCAATCGACTACGAAGAGAGGGGGGGTGGGTCCGCAATCTCACAGCGGTTGCAGCGGCGATGGAAGCGAGCTCTGGGTCAGCTTGATGGAGGCGAATCGACGACGGCGAGCTTCGCTGGCCCGAGGTGGAAGATGATCTCGGGGCGGCGAATAGAGGCATCTGGCGTCGAGCTGCTCGGCGAGGAGGTCGAGGGTGACGAGCCGGAGCTCGTGGAGGGGACGGGGAGGCTCGGGAGCGGCTCTAGCTACGCTAACGGCGGCGGGGAGCGCTCGGCTGCGGCGACCATGGCGAAGCAGGGGCGAGGAGAGGAGCAGAGGGGCGAATGGAGGAGGAGGCGATGTGGACGGCTCTGGCGAGCCTATCCCACTCGCCAGCGCGACGGGGGAGGCCAGGCAGGCAGGTTAGCTCTCTCTCTCTCTCTTTCCTTTTTTTCTATTTTGTTTCTGTTTTCTGTTTTCTGACATTTGTTTTATTTTTGTTTGGCCAAAATACCTAACACAAAAATACCAACATATTTTATGGAATGTAGTTTGAATATTTCAAACTTCCACAAAAAGTTTCAGCATTTTTGGACAAAGGCCATAATTATAGTGCTTTATTTATTACTTTCAGTAGCATTGAAAGGTTATTTAAAAATGCTATAATTGTTGTGAAAAATAAAATGTCCCCTAATATGTTGTTGCCAACATTTATCAGAAATATTGAACATTTTAAGGGCATTTTGGATTCATTGAAAATCACAAACATTTGAATTGGTTTGATTCAAGTGAGGTGCTAGGGTTTCTGTTAATCCCCATTTCAAGTTGATGAAATGTAAACATGATGCACACTCTAGCTAGCCCAATGCAAGGGGAAACTAATCATCCTAAAGGCAAATCTTGGCACATTATTTTTATAATACAATGGATTTGTACAAGGGGATAATTATTTTTGTTTAAAAGTTTCTGTGATTCAAGATTCACAAAGTTTCCGTGGGCATGAACAAAAGTTCAAGGACGTCCCCCACTTCAACGGTGCTCATCATCTCTCTCACTTTCACCTTTCTTTTTGTGAAGTTTTAGGTTCCCCTCTATATTTTTTTTATTTTTAAACTTTATAAAAGCACACAACATAATAAAATGACTCTCTAAAACTTCTGGGTTGTCTCCCTGGCAGCGCTTTCTTTAAACCCATTAAGCTAGGCATAAAGTGCTCAAGTAATGGATCCACCTGGATCCCAAGGTATATCAAAGCCAATTTTAGTTAACAATGATTTGTAATTTAGCATGCAATGACGAAGTCTAACTCTCTTCCTATGCATCGACATGTCATAAAAGAACAATTCATGCACATCAAGTAAAGGCCAATGCATAGTATAAACAATTTCTTGCAATTTTATCATATTTGAAACATAAAGAGGTGGAGATGTAGTTCCTCTCTCGTAATAATTGCAAGTAGGAGCAGCAAGCACATGAATATTATATTCATCAAAATCATCATGTGTAGTAGCAAAACGCAACCCATCAATATAATCCTTAATAAGTGCAAACTTCTCCGATATAGTGTAGTTGGGAGAATTCAAAAAGATAATAGGACTATCATGTGTGGGTGCAATAGCAACAATTTCATGCTTAACATAAGGAACTATATCAAGTCCATCTCCATAAGCATAATTCATATTGGCATCATGGCCACAAGCATAGCAAGCATCAAGTTCATCAAAAATGGATATTTCAAAAGAATCCAAGGGATCATAGCAATCATCATAGCATTCATTATAGCATTCATCATGGCATTCATCCTTCGGTATGTGCAAAGGGAAATTAAACAATGTATGAGTTGAAGAGTTACTCTCATTAGAAGGTGGGTATGGGTAGCTAATCCGCTCTTCCTCCTTTTGTTCTTCGCTCTCCTCCTCATCTTTTTCATCTAATGAGCTCACAATTTCAGCAATTTCTTCTTCCATAGATTCCTACAAAATATCAGTCTCTTCCAAGGCAGCGGTCATTCTTTCAATAAATTTAATAATATCAGCATTGCAATCATAATTATCATAGCAATATTAAACTATGGCAAGATTTTCAGATTCGTAAGAAACATCATCATACTTTTCCATCAAAGAAGCAACTTCATAAGCACCTTTAAAAGCAACAAATTTTTCTATTCGTTCCACATCATAGTAATCATAAATACCTTTAGCATAAGAAGCTAAGGTTTCATTATCATTAAATTTGCATGAAAAGGTAAGGTGTGGAGCGTTCATCCTAGAGCAACAAGTGATATCATATCTCAAGCATAGCTCCCGAGCATACCAATGCAACAAATGAATTTGATCCCATAACAATTTCCCTTTTTGAGTCAAGCGATAATCTCTAAAGTATTCACGTTGATCCAACATTACTCCCATTATCAAGTTGAATGGGGTCTTCTCAGGATTATCAAAGTAGTATTTAATACTTTGCACATAACTAGCATCGAGGGTTTTAGGAGGTTCCCCATCTCCATGAGTAGCAGGTACCACTAATTTTTTTGGTATTTCGTGTTCCATATCCATAACTAAAGATATAAAACAACTAATAACAGAAAATAAAAATTACTTAGTGATAAAGCAAACAAGCACACACGAGAATATTCACCCGACGCTATTGCTCCCCGGCAACGGCGCCAGAAAAAGGTCTTGATAACCCACAAGTGTAGGGGATCGTTTGTAGCCTTTTTCGATAAATAAGAGTGTCAAACCCAACGAGGAGCTAAAGGTAGAACAAATATTCCCCCAAGTTCTATCGACCACCTATACAACTCTACGCACGCTAATGCTTGCTTTACCTAGAACAAGTATGAAACTACTTTGCGGGAAACTAGAAGTACTTTGCAAGATAATAAAGAACGTCTAAATAAAAGTTAGGTGCTGTTTTAATAAAAGAACAAAAAGAGTAAATAACTTAGTAGAAAGCTTTTTGTGTAACGCAAGAGAAAGATTGCCCCTAGGCAATTGAATATAATATGATAGATACTTGTAATATGCAATGAGGGAGAGGCATACGCTAACACACTTTCCGTACTTGGATCATATGCACTCATGATTGGAACTCTAGCAAGCATCCGCAACTACCAAAGTTCATTAAGGTAAAACCCAACCATAGCATTAAGTATCAAGTCCTCTTTACTCCCATACGCAACAACCCACCTACTCGGGTTTATGCTTCTGTCACTCAAGCAACCCACCATAGGCAAATCATGAACATATTGCAACACCCTACAGTGGGGATCCCTCACGTTTGCGCGACACGGAGGGCACCATAGGACAGCACCATATCAACATACAACTCACATCCATAACATCATACCACAATTAACCCATAGGATAAAAGAGATCTACTCAAACATCATAGGATAGCCAAATATCATTAGGAAATAATATATGGAGTTGAGCACCATGTTTAAGTATAGATTACAGCGGGGAAGAGAGTTGTTACACTGCTGCATAGAGGGGGAGAGAGTTGGTGTTGACGGCGGCGAAGTTGTTGGTGTAGATCGCCGTCACGATGATTGCCCCAGCGGTGTTCCGGCGCCATCGGAAGAGAGGGGGAGAGAGCCCCCCTCCTTCTTCTTCTTCCTTGGCCTTCCCCCTAGATGGGAGGAGAGTTCCCCCTCTGGTCCATGGCCTCCATGACGGCGGAGGGGCAGGAGCCCCTCCAAGATTGGATCTCCCTCTCTGTTGTCTTCTGTTTCACGTTCCGTTTTTCTGGCCGAAAACCGTTTCTTATATTCTCAGAGATCCGTAACTTCGCTCGGGCTGAAATTTTGAGGGGATTTTTATCCAAAAATTAGCTTCCTTGCGCCCGAAGGAGAGCTCCAACCGACTTACAAGGTGGGCACAAGACACCACCACGCGTTTGGGCCCCTGGCGCGCACCCTGATGTATCGTCGGGGCTGTGGGCCTCCATTTGCGTTGAATCCACTTCTCAAAATTCACAAATATTCCAAAAAAAATCTCTGTAATTTTTTATCGCGTTTGGACTTCGTTTGATATGGATATTCTGCGAAACAAAAAACATGCAACAAACAGGAACTGGCACTGGGCACTAGATCAATATGTTAGTCCAATAAATCATATAAAATGTTGCCAAAAATATGTGAAAGTTGTATAATATTGGCATGAAACAATCAAAAATTATAGATACAACGGAGACGTACCAAGGAGCATGGCATCGTCATGCCGTAGCCTCTCTTGCTGGTCCTCATCAAAGGCCTGCACTCTCGGTGACCCGTACGTGAGTTCCGTGGGGAGAACTGCTTCTGCACCATAAACTAGGGAGAAGGGTGTCTCGTTGGTGGCTCGATTTGGCGTCGTTCTGATCGACCAAAGAACCGCCGGCATCTCATCAATCCAGCGTCTTCCGTGCTTGCGCAGCTTGACGAAAGTTCTCATCTTGAGGCCCCGCAGCACTTCAGCATTTGCCCTCTCTACTTGCCCGTTGCTCCTGGGGTGGGCAATTGAGGCGAAGCAGACCTTGGTGCCAATATCTTGACAGTATTGCATGAAAGTGTTGCTAGTGAACTGCGTGTCGTCGTCGGTGATGATCCTGTTCGGGACCTCGAAATGGCAAACGATCCCTCTGAGGAACTTGACTGCTGCCTGCACCGTTACCTTTCTCACTGGCTCAACCTCGGTCCACTTCCTGAACTTGTCGATGGCGACAAACAAGAACTCGAAGCCCCCGGTAGCACAGGGGAGGGGGCCGACGATGTCGAGCCCCCAGACCAAGAACGGCTAGGAGAGCGGCACAGTTTGAAGGGCTTGTGCTGGTTGGTGTATCTGCTTGGCATGATATTGGCATGCTTCACATGTTGTTACCACCGCCAAGGCGTCTTGTAGGGATGTGGGCCAGTAGAAGCCTTGCTGTAACACTTTCCCGACAAGGGCTCGTGATCCTACGTGGGAGCCACAAATCCCCTCGTGTATCTCTGCCAATAGTTGTTGTCCTTCTTCCTAAGGAATGCATTTCTGCTTCACACTGTTCGGCCTCCTCTTATACAAGGTGTCGTCCACGAATTGGTACATGCTTAACCGTGGGGCTACACTTTCCGCTTCTTCTTGTTCCTCGGGAAGGTCTCCATTCTAGAGGTATTGGACAATTTGCTGCGCCCATGTCGGAGCTTGTGGCTCGACGACGAGGACCAAAGGCATTTCTTCCTCCGCAGGGGCACTAGCTTCTACGACCAAGACCCTCGGGTCTGTTGGAGATTTTGGTTCCCCGACACGTGGGTAGTTGCTCCCGGCAACCCTCTTGGCGGCCACTGGCGGCTCTGCCGAAAGATGGTCACTAGAATCGACTTTCCTTTTTCTGCTCTTCCGTGTTGAAGGGTTGACTCAGGGTTGTGTCAATCGGAGGACAAAGGTGCCTGGTTCCACATGCAGCTTCGGCGTAGCTCTCTTTGACAGGTCATCGGCAACATCATTCCCGACACGAGGGATGTGCTCCATTTGCAGACTGTCTAATTGCTCCTCCAATCTCTGCACCTCATCAACATAGGCTTCCATCAAGGGTCTCTGATAATCCTTGTTTACTTGGCGGCAGCTGTTGATGTCCTGGCTCTTGGTCCGATGGATCTTGCAGTATGGCCCGCTAGTCTTTTCCGATGTCGCGGCTTCGTTGTCTCCGGAGCACGCGGCGATGTTCTTGCGGGACCCCTTGGACTTGGCCTTCGTGGCGGAATCGGGGTTGTCGTCGTCATCGGATTCGACCTCCGCACCAGCGTCTTCTCCTGGGAGTCTCCTCCCCTCTTCAGCGTGTGCGCATTTGTCAGCCAGAGCATATAGCTCGGCGACGTTTCGTACCTTGTTGATGCCCATCCCCTCCCACATCGGCCGATTGCGCATGTTCGTGTGGAACGCGGCAATCACGATGGCGTGCTGGATGTCTGGAACGTTATGCTGCACGCGGCTGAACCTCTGAATGTACTTGCAGAGGGTCTTGTCGTCCCTCTGGGGAAGCACGTGCAAGTCGCCGGGCTGCCCTGGGAGCTGGTGGCCCCCATGGTACGCGCCAACGAACTGGTTGCACAGATCCACCCAAGATGAGATGGACCCCTCCGGCAAGTTCATCAACCAACTTCTCACGTTGGGCTTGAGCACCAACAGGAAGTAGTTGGCGAGTATCGTCTCGTCCCGTCCCCTGACATCCTGCACAGCGATGGTGTAGATGCCGAGGAAATCCAAGGGATTGATCTTGCCGTCGTACTTGTCATGCAGCTCGGGATTGAAGGCCATGCTGGAAGGCCAGTGAACCTACCACAACTCACGGGTGAATGTCGGGCACCCCACCTCGTAAGGTAGGCTACCGGGCACCCCCGACGTGGGTTCATCAACGGCAGGGTCCACGCGGCTGTTAGATTGACGGCGAGTCTCGCTCCGTCTCTCGATGGTCGTGCGGGCGTCCTCCTTGCACCTATCCTTCAGGATTTGGCGCTGATCTTGGTCCCACCGTGGGTCCGGCGAGGCGTATGACACCTTGTCTTGTATGTCGGTCCGGCGGGAGGTTCGTTGCGGAGGTGACTAGAATGTGTGCACCCCGCCAGTGTCGCGCCCGGTGGCTAGGCCTCCCGGAGCCACTTGGCGTGCGTGCGACGGTCCTGCTCCCTCTGGCTTGTCGCGGTTTGCGAAGCTCAGCAAACTCTGTATAGTCACCCTCTAGTCCTCCATCTTCTCCGGTGTAGGTAGGAAGTTCGGCAACAGCTACGCCTGCGCCAGAGCTTCTTCCGCGGTTTTGGGCATGGAGCGGTGAGAGACATGGGTGACGCTCTTACTTCTGACAGTGTCAGGAGGAGCGTTCGCTCGCGCCATTGCATGCCTCCCATCTTCAACAGGAGGTTGTTGTCAAGCTTGTCCCTGCGCGTCCTGGGAGGGGCGCACGGTGGTCTTGTCCGTGGGCCGCCCGGGCTCGCCACCTCGGGGGTGTTGGTCACGGTCGCCCTGTGAAGGATGCGACGGGGGTGCAGTCGCCCTCGCTGCTGCTGCTGCTGCCTCGGCATCAGTCCCTGATGTCGTCAGTGCGTCCTGCATCCCTATGATAGTGGGGTCCGAGGCATGGCTCATGGAGCTTCGCGCGTTGTTGTGGCTGCGCTCACCAGCGTGGTGAGCGTGGGGGTCGCCTCCGTCGGCACTTCCGACGGCTGCTTGAGATGGTAGCTTGGATGTGGTCGCAGCAGGTGTCGCCACGCCCTTGGCTTTCTTGGGGGCCATGGGCGTCGATGAAGCTGCTGATGAAGGTGCGCAGAGATCAGCGAAGGTTCGCGCAAGAGATCCCTCCCCTACGTGGCGCGCCAAAGATGTCGGGGAACGACAATCTATGGGCCCGGCAAGGACCCTTTGTGATCATGCAGGTAGGTCTCTAACACGCAAAGAGCATCACTGATTCCTGCGTACATGGGGGTTTAGACAGGTTCGGGACGCCGGAGCGTAAAACCCTACGTCCTATGTTCTTGTGGTTTATGGGTGTTCACAGTACAGGGCGCAACAACCCCGGCAAGAGGTGCCTCGGGAGTGCAGCTACGCGTGTAGAATGAACAGAGTGTCGACCTTTGTAAAGGTAGCCATGGGCCTCCTTTTATAGACAAGGGGTTACCACAGTGGCAAAATGGTCTTTACATCTGGTAAACAATGGATACTGCCCTCTGCCAAAGTGTCAGCAGAGGTGGTAGTGGGAAATACCTAACCCTGACGGACTAGGACAGGCGCATCGAATCCGCCGTGAGGTGTCAAGCTAGTGACGTCCCTCGGCAAGGATTGCATCTCCTTCTGTGCCGTCCACCCAACTACCTTCTATTATTTTGCCATACCATGGGACGGGTGTCCCTAAAGCTGCTATCTGACTCGACTATCTGAAAGTCGGGAAATTGGGATGGGCTTGGTCAACACCTTGAAGCAAAAATATGAGCTAAACTTTTACCCTTATCCTTTCAGCAAGCATACTTATATTATTAGCCCCCAAGAGCCGGCTTAGTACAATAAGTAGTGAACTGGCTCTTCGTTCTATGTTGTAGGGACCAACCGTAGCCCCCAAGGGCCGGGTCATTATGATAATGATGAGCCGGTGCTTTTGAGATAAAAAATTCACTTGTACCCCCCAAGGACCGGGTAATTATGATAATAATGAGCCGATACTTTTGAGATGACTTGAAATAAGAAAATCCACCTGTAGCCCCCAAGGATTGGGTCATTATGATAATAATGAGCCAGTACTTTTGAGATGACTTGAAATAACAAATTCCACTTGTAGCCCCCAAGGGCCGGCTTTATCTTTTTGAAATAGTCGGGTCTTTTTGTGTTTTTTTAGAGGAGCAACGTACATTAGCCCCCAAGTGCCATATGGATTGCTTGCAACCGCATGAGACTTGTAAAAACTGATTTCTGAATGTTATAGCCCTCAAGTGTCGGGTCGTCTGCATGTGACGGCTCGGGGCTTGTATACTTGTTCTCATGCCATGTTTGTGCAGGAATCATTGGATGAAACAGAATCTGTTGTGGCCGGCTTACAAAGGCGGCTGAAGCAGGAGAAGAAACTTAAGGCTAATGCAAAACTGTTGGTGGCTCGCTGCCAAGATTCTGCACGCCAAGCAAATGATCTCCTTAGTGAAGCCAAGGTCAATTTTGAGAAATAAAGTGTCTCCCTTCTGGAGCACGCTGAAGACGCGGAGAAAAAACTTGGGCCTACGACCGATGAGCTGCAGACGCTGAAGAAACAACTTAATGAAATGGTTACTGCCATCTTCGGTACATTGTATTAATCCCTTTGCGGTGTTAATTTCGGGTCAATACTTTTGCCGGCTTATGCTGACGCTTGTCCACCATGTGTAGGACGAAAAGACCACTCTCTGGTGCAATAGCCAATAGTCAAACTTAAGGCAATCTTCACATATGTGGAGCAGCTATTCATCGAATCTGTGTTTGCTATCATGGCAGTGAAGAACCTTGAGCGTCCTCCGAAAAGACTTAAAGATATGCTGAATCAACTATCTACAATCCCTTAGTGGGTTGAATAATTCAAGAGATCGGCGGCTCGTATGGGAGCCAATCTGGCACTGGCCAGGGCAAAAGCGTATCTTCCTAAGTTAGACCTCGCGGCGTTGGCGGGCGGGTTTCCAGAGTTCAAAATTGACGGCTCTGTGTTTTCAGAAGAAGACTTCGCCAGATGCGTAAGGGAGACCCGTCCACTATCAACTCTTCTTGCGGACGAGCTGGATTTAACGAAGTATCAAGCCGCCTATTCAATGGAGAACAAGTGTATTGATCCACCGAAGGACTAACCGTTTGAACTTGTGCCACCCCGCCGTAAGCGACCTTTTGTTCTTGATGTAGACTTGTCCGTTATAGTGCCTGGAGAATCAAACTTCAAAGCTCTCATCACTATTCAGTGGGTTCAAAAGGACCACCAGATCCAAGAGGATGAGCCGGACCAGGAAGATCCAGAAACCACGGGCATAGAAGGGCAATCTTGAAGATGCTTCGGGAGAGTACATGTGGAAGAAGATGAGCTGGCCAGCAGGGGTGGAGCTTTTATATCTTTTCAAAAACTTGTGGTATTTCTGAGCTCCTGATGTGAGCTTGTAATAGGGATAGAAACACTTGACCCGTCTCTCGTGCCATCGCGCACGTGGTACTTTTATAAAGCTATGATATTTTGTGTTGCAACTTTCCAATGGATTTCCTTTGTATAACAATGTTTGTCATCCATAAGCCGCCTTTCTTCTACATAAGATGAGCCGATAGAATAAAGTCAATCATGGTTGCCTTAATGGATGCATCCAAAATGTCTGGTCATTGTATGATCCAGTGTGATGACCCAGATGTCTATTGCTGACCCGGTATAAAGAAAACGGTTTAGTTCATGAGGACATAAAATCGAGAGATGATGCAATAGCAAACTGCAAAATATATTAATAAGCCGGCTGTTGAGATTAATATTGAGATTTGGCTTGCAAATCTCGATTCTTGCTTCGATGAAGCCGGCATGATAGCCTATGGTTTATCCTTGCTTTCTATAAGTCGGCTCTCACGTGACTCAAGCCAGTGTTTTAACCTGGATAAGTTCAGGGTCCATATGGATTGACTTATCAAGAGTACACAGTGTCACTTTTTTCGGAGTAGCATCTTGCAAAGAGGCAGGTTTAACCATGTTTATATTGGCTTTTAGCCGGGTCAAGAGGGATATTATTAATGGCTAACACGTTGAGTCGGGAGCCCCCAAGTGACTTGTGTTCAAATAATAAAGACACATGCAATTTTTAGCTAAAACAACAGAGACCCCGAGTTTCGGGGGGGGGGGGGGGGTCGGCTTTATTATATCAAACACATAGGTATACACATAAGTATGTACATTGATTGGGAGCCAATGGCTCTAATTGAAGTAAGGCCGAAGGTGAGAAATATTCCAGGGCCTATTGGTCTCTTCCTCTGAGGTGCGCGACTGTCACAGCCTGTGTTTGTACCACTTTGCTATGCAAAGATTTTATAAAATTTGGACCCATTTAAAACTTTTTGAGTGCTTGTGATAATTGACTTGAGTGCCATTTGCTTAAGAGCTTGCCTGAGTTTTAATTCCCAAAAGATTCTTCTATCAAAGCTCATCTGCTTGATCCAAACTATCTGCCCAAATGATCATGAGATGTGTATAGGACCTAAAACTATTTTTATAAAATACTATTTTATCCAAAAAAGCATTTATTCAATTCGGGTTTTCAAAAACCCCTGAATCGAGGTTGTACTACAAGTCCTCAAATTAGGGGAACTATTCTTCTCCAATTATTTTATTTGGAACCTACTATACATAAGACTTCCCAAAACCACCAAATATTATTTTTAAAGATTATTTTCATATTTTATTTAAATGCTTTTTCTTAAGGCCAGAAATGGTCTTTTATAAGGGAAAATTATTTCTATGCTTTCAAAATATTTGAGAAAATTTAGAGAAACTCACTGGACATATGTTTTCCATATATATGAGTTTCAACACATGGTCATGTTCAAAATATTGGACAAAACCGTCCAAAACCCTTTCTGCATATTTGAAGCATTTGAAATATTTCTATAAGAAATATTCTGAAATAATTCCAGGAAAATTCTAGCAAGTCACATATGCCTAATGTGATGATCTTGCCAAGTTTCATTCCAATCCTAATTGTTTTGGCTCAAAAAAGTGTCCCAAAACCCTTCCTGTCTAGATCCAAATTTGATCAACTTTCTAGACATGCTCTAATCCCTAAATGATGCCACCACACCAAGTGGTGCATTAGGGAGAATAGATTAGCATGATTGGATCTAATAAAATCATTTTCTGCTCATTCCTAGGGTTTACCAAGTTTGCATTAGCAACTTTCTTCAGATGATCTCAAAATTGGTGATGAACCTTATTTATGCCCATCATTTTGTCCTATTAAGTATCATGGTGAGTAGAGGGCCTCAGCTAGCCCATACATCTATCAAACACCTTCTGGAAAATTCCAAGAATCCTTGTTTTCACCTCTTAACTTGTTCTCCTTGGGCTCCAATTTTTACCACGGCACCAGCAGACCCCCTCTCACCCCAGTAAGTTTTCCAATGGCCAACTCTATGATTGAGGGGGTGGAAAGCCCACTTGCACCCCCTGGATAGCCACTTTCCTCCTCTTCCCTCAGCTCTCTCTCTCCCTCCTGGCAAACTCCAGAGCATCCAATGCTCTTTTCCCTCTTTTTTAATCCATGCGCAGCAGTTGGACACTCGAGGTCGCGCCAGAGCGCGCCAAAAGCATCATCATGCCAGCCAAAGACGCGCTCTGGAGCACGCTACAGGATAGGCAGAGATTTGACCTCGCGCCCTGCCCATGCCCTGGCCACCTCGAGCCCCTTCCTCGTGCCAGTCGAGGTGCCTCGGCATCCGCGACACGCCACCATGTCGGGAGCCTCCTCTCCCCCTCTCTCTCACCTCTCCCCCGCGCGCACCTAACACCGTCCCTCTCGGCCAATGGATGACCTCGCACGTGTGAGCACCAGAGCCAGGCCGTGCCTCTCTTCTCTCTCCCTGGCCTCCTACACCACCCCCACGAACACCCCCGAGCCACCTTTGCCTCCTCCCGTGGCCGCTAGAGCCAACGCCGTAGATGCCCGTGAGCACCGCCCACGGTGGACCACGGCCCGGCTATAAGAGCAGCCCCGGGCCCTCCTTTTTCTCCTTCCTTGCCCTCTCCCGACCTCAATCGCGTGTCCGCACCACTGGTTCCTCCTCCTGAAGCCCAGGTGCTCGGAATCGAGCCGAGCTCCGCCGAATCGTAGCCCCGGTCATCTCCGGGTATAGCCCTCGACCGGCTTTCCTTTCTTCTCCTCTGGATTCCCCTCGCTCCACTGATGTGTTCCCTTCCCTCTCCCGCGTGTATTGCTGCACGAATCGTCGATGGCGACCACCTCCCGTAGCTCTCCGCCGCGGCCTCCTCGTCGCCGGCGATCAGGGCCACTCCCGTGACCGCCTCCACCTCCACCGGAATGACGGGACGACGCGGGTTCCATTTCTGCCTCCCGCTCGCCCTGTCGTGCCTCGAGTCGTCGTCGGTGAGCTCGCCGCCCCTCTGGTCGGGAGGTTGACGACGACCTGGTGGGGCCAGCTCGTCAGCCTCCCACCTTTCTCCCACCTCCCCTCTCTCGCTGATGCTAGGCCCCGCACGTTAGGTTTAAACCTGGCGGTGCGTGCGCGCCCGTTTCGCCTGGTCTAGTGCGGCTTCGGGCTGGCCCAGTGTCACACCATGTGTTTTGTTACATGACTAAGTTAGCATGACTCAAAAATTAAGGCCAATTAAAAAAATTGTGTGCATAGGAATGCTTGACTTGTGTGCTATTTGCTTGCTTCTTTGATTGTGCCATGAACCATCATATATCTCCTACATTCCAAGCTCATCTCCCTGATCCAAGAACC
This sequence comes from Elymus sibiricus, assembly GCA_039707655.1. NCBI lineage: Eukaryota > Viridiplantae > Streptophyta > Magnoliopsida > Poales > Poaceae > Elymus > Elymus sibiricus. The sequence goes on from CM077663.1 coordinate 161,611,286, forward strand.
TATCCCAATGATCATGCCATGTGTATAGGACATAAAACTATTTTTATAAAATATTACTTTGGCCAAAAAGCAATTTATTAATTTAGGTTTTCAAAAAACCCTGAATTGAGGTTTTTACTACAAGTCCTCAAATAAGGGTGAATGTTTTGCCCCAAATACTCTCCTTCAAACCTACCATATATAAGACTTCCCAAAACCAGCAAATATTATTTTTAAAGATTATTTTCCTATTTTATTCAAAGGCTTTTTCTTAAGGCCATAAATAGCCTTTTATAGGGGAAAATTATTTCTGTGCTTTCAAAATATTTGAGAAAATTTAGGGAAACTCAGTGGACATATATTTTCCATATATAAGAGTTTCAACACATGAAGCTATGATTGCATGTTTTATGGGTGGATTGAATAGAGAGATTCAGACTATTCTAGAATATAAGGAGTATAACACTATCACTCGTTTATTCCATCTTGCTTGCAAAGCTGAACGTGAAGTGCAAGATCGACAGGCAATGGCGAGAACTAATTTTTCTGCAGGTCGAGCTTCATCATGGACACCACGTACATCATCTAATTCCACACGTCCTACTACAGCACCACTTACTTTAGCCGCCAACTCAAACAGAGATACAAGGAAACATGCACCGCCACCAGCCACCAGCAAGGGCACACCTTCCGCACAAAGCTCTTCTTCATCCATGGCATCTACATGGCAAACACATGAGGTTATTTGTCGTTGTTGCAAGGGTGGAGGTCACTATGTGAGAGAATGCCCTTCCAAGCGTGTGATGATTGTTACTGAGGATGGTGGATATGCGTCCACTAATGATTATGTGAGGAGACTTTGGCTCTTATTGCAAGTGAAGAACAGGGTGCCGAGGATACTGAACAAGAGACACACTACATGGTTGCTGGCTATGCTGACAGGTATGAATGTTTAGTTGCTCAACGTGTTCTGTGTGTGCAGGTTACACAGGCTGAGCAAAATCAGAGGCAGAACTTGTTCCATACAAAGGGAGTTGTAAAGGAGCGTTCTGTTCGCGTCATCGTCGATGGAGGGAGTTGCAACAACTTGGCTAGCATGGAGATGGTAGAGAAGCTGTCTGTAACCACCAGACCACATCCTCATCCTTATTACATCCAATGCTTCAACAACAGTGGCAAGGTTAAGGTAATACGTACTGTTCGTGTGCACTTAAGCATTGCTACATATTATGATTATGTTGATTGTGATGTGGTACCCATGCAAGCATGCTCCGTTTTACTTGGTAGACCATGGCAATTTGATAAAAAATCTTACACCATGGTAGGACAAATCAGTATACTCTTGTTCATAAGGCTAAAAATATAACTTTTCTTCCTATGCCACCTGAACATATTATGAAAGATGACATTGCTAGAGGTAGTAAAGCAAAACAGGAGCAAAGCGATTTGAGAAACATAATAAGCCTAACAACCATCATCTAGTGTTGCATCTGAAATAAAACTGAAGAGTGGTTGTTTACTTTCCACTAAGTCGGATATTACTGATTTGGATGTTACTACATCTATTTGCTATGCTTTTGTATGCAAAGAGGTATTATTTTCATTCTAGGACATGCCTCCCTCTTTGCCTCCTGCTATCACTAACATTTTGCAGGAGTTCGCTGACGTCTTTCCACAAGACGTGCCACCGGGATTACCACCTATTCGAGGGATTGAGCATCAGATTCACTTAATTCCCGGTGCATCGCTACCCAACCGTGCGCCATACCGTACCAAACCAGAGGAGACAAAGGAGATTATGCGTCAAGTACAGGAGTTTCTCGACAAAGGTTATATACGCGAATCACTTAGTCCTTGTGTTGCTCCTATTATTCTAGTGCCGAAAAAGGATGGTACATCGCGTATGTATGTTGATTGTAGAGGCATTAATAATATTACTATTCGTTATCATCATCCTATTCCTAGGCTAGATGATATGCTTGATGAATTAAGTGGCTCTACAATTTTCTACAAAGTTGATTTACGTAGTGGATACCATCAAATTCGTATGAAATTGGGAGATGAATGGAAAACTACATTTAAAACTAAGTTTGGATAATATGAGTGGTTAGTCATGCCTTTTGGGTTAACTAATGCACCTAGCACTTTCATGAGATTAATGAACGAGGTTTTACGTGCTTTCATTGGACGATTTGTGGTAGTCTACTTTGATGATATATTGATTTATAGTAGATCTATGGTGGAACACTTGGATCATTTGCGTGTTGTTTTTATTGCTCTACGTGATGCACATTTGTTTGGTAACCTTGGGAAGTGCACCTTTTTCACCGACCGAGTATCTTTTCTTGGCTATGTTGTTACTCCACAGGTAATTGAAGTTGATAAAGCCAAGATTGAAGCTATTGAGAGTTGGCCGCAGCCCAAAACGGTCACACAAGTGAGGAGTTTTCTATGACTCGCTGGTTTTTATAGGCGTTTTGTGAGGGATTTCAGCACCATTGCTTCACCTCTCAATGAGCTTACAAAGAAGGATGTGCCTTTTGTTTGGGGTACCGCACAGGAAGAAGCCTTCACGGTATTGAAAGGTAAGTTAACACATGCTCCTTTGCTCCAATTTCCAGATTTTAATAAGAGTTTTGAGCTTGAATGTGATTCTAGTGGAGTTTTTTTAGGAGGTGTGTTATTACAAGATGGTAAACCTGTTGCATACTTTTCTAAAAAAATGAGTGGGCCTAGTCTGAATTATTCTACTTATGATAAGGAATTATATGTTCTTGTTCAGACTTTGGAAACATGGCAACATTATTTATGGCCCAAACAATTTGTCATACATTCTGATCATGAATATTTGAAACATATTAAAAGTCAAGCAAAACTAAACCGTAGACATGCTAAATGGGTTGAATTCATTGAGACTTTCCCTTATGTCATTAAACACAAGGAGGGTAAAGAAAATGTTATTGCTGATGAATTGTCTCATCGTTATACTATGCTTTCACAACTTGACTTTAAAATATTTGGTTTGGAGACCTTCAAAGATCAATATGTGCATGCTGCTGAATTTAAAGATGTGTTGGGGAATTGTAAAGAAGGGAGAACATGGAACAAGTTTGTCATGAATGATGGATTTGTGTTCCGTGCTAACAAGCTATGCATTCCAGCTAGCTCCGTTCGTCTTTTGTTGTTGTAGGAGGCGCATGGAGGAGGATTAATGGGACACTTTGGCGTCAAGAAGACGGAGGATGTACTTTCTACACATTGCTTTTGGCCAAAGATGAGACAGGATGTTGAGCATTTTGTTGCTCGCTGCATTACATGTCAAAAAGCTAAGTCACGACTCAATCCTCATGGTTTATATATGCCTTTGCCTGTACATAGTGTTCCTTGGGAGGATATATCTATGGACTTTGTTTTAGGTTTACCTCGATCAAATAAGGGGAGGGACAGCATATTTGTTGTCGTGGATAGACTTTTGAAAATGGCACACTTTATACCATGTCATACAAGTGATGATGCTACTAATGTTGCTGATTTGTTCTTTCGTGAAGTTATTCGCTTGCATGGTGTGCCAAATACAATTGTTTCAGATCGTGATGCTAAATTTCTTAGCCACTTTTGGAGATGTTTATGGGCTAAGTTGGAGACTAAACTGCTTTTTAGTACTACATGTCACCCCCAAACTGATGGACAAAGTGAAGTACTCAATTGATCATTGTCTACTATTCTTAGGGTTGTTTTGAAGAATAACCTGAAAATGTGGGAAGAATGCTTGCCTCATATTTAATTTGCTTATAATTGTTCACTGCATTCTACTACTAAGTTGTGCCCTTTTGAAGTTGTGTATGGTTTCTTACCTCATGCACCTATTGATTTGTTGCCTCTTCCATCTTCGGAGAAGGTTAATTTTGATGCTCAAGAACATGCTGAATTGATATTAAAAATGCATGAGTTAACTAAGGAAAACATTGAGCGTATGAATGCTAAATATAAACTTGCTGGAGATAAGGGTAGAAAACATGTTGTCTTTGCACCTGGAGATCTTGTTTGGTTACATTTGCGTAAGGATGGGTTTCCTGAGTTGCGCAAGTCAAATCTAATGCCACGTGCTGATGGTCCTTTTAAGGTGTTGGAGTAATTAAATGATAATGCATATAAACTTGAGCTGCCTGCAAATTTTGGGGTTAGTCCCACTTTTAACATTGCAGATTTGAAGCCTTATTTGGATGAGGAAGATGAGCTTCCGTCGAGGACGACTTCATTTGAAGAAGGGGAGGATGATGAGGACATCCCTACTAATGTTACACCCACATCCCTACCAGCTACACATATTGGACCAGTTACTAGAGCCCACGCACGCCAACTAAATTATCAGGTACTTTCGTTTCTTGGAAATCCTTCTAATGTTCATGAACATATGATGTTGCCTAAATTAGATACTTTTGTTTTACTTATGAATGAAGGACCTAGAATGGACAAGAAGGATGGCCATTGGAGCGGGATCAAGCATGGAGAAGAAGGTGCGCGCGCGGGAAGGAACAATGGACTTTCCAGTGGAGATTTTCGCACTTTGAAGCCACCATAAGGAGTGCATGAAGGCTTGGACGAAATATTCAAGATGCCACTTTATAAATTTCGTCCATAAGCTATTATAGGTGCCGCGTCACCTTATTTTTGGGCCAGGCCCATGTAATTTCGAAATACCATATAATAGGCTGTTTTTAGAGTCCGTATGTGTGGGGAAACTGAGTTAGGATTGGTTTCGGACCCCTCCTCCAAGGGGCCACGAAATCCCCCTCTATTCCCCCATATATACAGCCCTTAGTGCGTCGTTTTAGACTTGGGTTTTGTTTAGATTGCAAGTTCGCCATAGCTGCAACTTCGCGTCCTTCGTTTGTGCTCCACGACCAGACCAAGACGTCACAAAACCCCACCTTCATCAATAAAGCTTTCCTCTTATATTCGCAATATCCAGATTGAAATTTCAATTTCTTGCTTGTTTTTCGTTTGCGTGCAGGAAATAGACCCTCATGGTCAGGTTAATCATGCTCCGGTGTGGTCAATAACATCTCGGAGTTGGTTTAGCGATTGCTAAGGCGCAACGTCTTCGCACGTTCGTAGTCGGATCGTCAAAGTCTACTCCTACTCCTCCGAAAATGATAGCCACCATCTCATCGAATGACAGGGACAACCTCGCCTCTATCAAAGGGTACGAGAAGCGCTACAAGGAGAAGGGCCAGGATGGTGTGGGTGGTTCCGGCAAGAAGAGTCGTTGCGGCCGTGGTGGTCACCGCGGCAAGGCCAAGCAACAGAAAGAGAAGCCTGCAAGAGGCCGCGACAAGAAATCTAGTGATGAGGATAGTGATGACGAGGATGAAGAAGGATCTGATGGTCCAGAATTCCAGAAGGCAATAGACGCCATGTGCATTAACGAAGGTGCATCTTTGCACTTCTCTCACCGGCAGCTCAAGTTGTGGGCCCGTGAGATCAATGCGGCAGAACCGGCAGCGGAGGCACAGAAGCCCCTCAAGTGGTCCAACACACCTATCATTTTTTATGCCGGGGATCACCCTGACCGCATTACTGCTGTCGGGTGCTTGCCACTGTTGGTTTCACCAACAGTTCGCAACCTCCAGGTCACAAAGATGCTAATTGACGGTGGGGCCGGCTTGAACTTGAACTCGCTAGACTTGATCAAGAGGCTACAAATCCCTAACACGGATCGCAAGCCCACGGGGACATTCTAAGGGATTAACCCCGGGAGAAGCCAACCAAAAGGAAAGATCACTCTGCCGGTGATGGTTGGTAGCGAACTCAACTTCAGAACAAAGAAGATCACCTTTGATGTTGCCAAAATTCCGCTGCCGTACAATGGAATCCTTGGCCGCCCAGCGTTGGCAAAGTTCATGGCGGTGTCCCACTACGTCTACAACACTGTGAAGATGCCAGGGCCAATGGGTGTCATCAATGTCCATGCAGACAAGAAAAGCGGTGTCCTGTGCACTGACAAACTCTTCCGGGAGGCTGTTGCAGTGTCTGCCAACAAGGCACATGCCCCTGCCGACGAAGCCTCTGGAGGAAGAAGAACAAGAGTTCTAGCAAGACCTCTGGCAAGAATTCCGGGAAGCGCGCGGCAGAGTGCAGCACACCCATTAAGGATTTGCTGGAGAGCTCCACCGCCAAGACCAAGAAAAACAAAGTGACCATTCCCAAGACAAAGCAAGTGTCTGCACGGGAGGACAGCTAGGGGGGCACTTTCACCATAAGTGCCACCCTCGACAGCAAATAGGAAAGCGCGCTCGTCTCCTTTCTACGGGCGAATGTCGATGTGTTTGCATGGAAACCATCTGACATCCCCAGTGTTCCCGGGGAGGTGATTGAGCACCACCTAGTCGTCTGTCCACACGCACGTCCTGTCAAGCAGAAGGTCGGGAAGCAAGCTCTGGAGCGGCAAGAGTTCATTGCCGAAGAAATCAAGAAATTAGAAGCGGCAGGTCTGATCAGAGGAGTGATCCACCCAACCTGGTTGGCGAACCCTGTGGTAGTGCGTAAGGCAAGCGGGAAGTGGCAGCTTTGCATTGATTTCACTGATATCAATAAGGCTTGTTCAAAAGATCCTTTTACCTTGCCGCGCATTGATTAGATAGTGGACTCCACAGCCGGGTGCGATCTGCTTTCTTTTCTTGACGCCTACTCTGGATATCATCAGATCTTTATGGCCAAGGAAGATGAAGAGAAAACCACATTCATTACCCCATGCACATATTGCTTTAAGCGTATGCCTTTCGGGTTGAAGAGTGTTGGTTCAACATATGCAAGAGCTGTCCAGATTGGTTTTGAACCCCAGCTGCATAGAAATGTGGAGGCATATATGGATGATATAGTGGTCAAGATGTCACAGCCCTAGAATTTGTTTGCAAATAATCATACTGGTTGCATCTGTGGCATCCATGCATCATGTTAAATTTCAAATGAACCTGAAATGGGCATGATCAAACCCTAGCACCAAATAATTTTCAAACTGGTTCAAATTAAAAATAATTTCAAAGAACCAAAATGGCCTTCAAAAATGTCCATCATTTTGGGAAAATGTGGAAAACATCAACCAGAGGTGATGCACATTTTTCCTAGTCATTTTGGATTTTTGTATTAATACATAATGTATTTTAATTGGAGCAAATAAATGGCTATAAAACTATTTATAGCTCCAATAATTTTGAAACATTTTGTGGGGTTTTGGAATAATTATATTTGCTCCCACAATAATTCTCAGAAGCGTATAAAATAGTTTGGATTGAAAACCAAATTAAAACAAATTGTAGAAAACAGAAAACAGAAATAAAAGAAAAAGGAAAACTTACCTGGCCCGTATTGTAGAAGAGGCCCAGCCCACCTCGCCTCTGTCTTCAAGCTCTACCAGTAGGTAGAGGGAGAGACACGGCATGGCGCAGGCCATGCCACCTCTTGCTTCGCGCTGGAGGCGCCTCCTCCACCCTTATCCCGTGCCCTAGAAGACGTGGACGAGGCTCTGGGTCGATCCCCTCTCTCTGCTCCCTTTACGTCCTCCCTCTCATCTTCCACCTCGGAACCGAGCGCGCCCGTCGCCTCCGTCATTGTTCGTCGTGGCCGCCGAGCACCTGGCGCCCCCCAAGCAAGTCCGGGAGGTCCGTAGCCCTGCAAAGGATCGTCACACCGTCGGGTTCGATCTCCCATGCCCCAAGACGACGCAATAGAGTCCAACCTCGCCGCCGGTAGCTAAGGACCGCCGTCATCGATTGGGCCCCTCCAGACCACCTCCGACCATGCAACCAGCTCCGTTCCACCCTCTGTGAGCTCCTGGCCATTTCCCCCTCGCTCTCCCTGCTCTCCCATGCCCTCTAGCCCCATGGCCGCTGGAACCGAAGCTCGGCTCCACCATTGCCGCAGGGCCGCATGCTCCCCATGCTCCCCGTGTTGCCGTCGCGCAGCAGGCGCGCTCCAGAGCCCCCTAGACCCGACCACACGGCCTAGCCTGCTCGATAGCGAGCCCTACCGCAACGCCCCCACACGACCGAGCTCCGGCCGCTGCAAGGCCGCAACCGCCGTCGCTGCCGTCCACCTCCGGACTCCCCGAGGCCACCAGTAGATGCACCGCGATGCAAGGGTTCCAGCTAGCCCACACGCGCATCCATGGGCTGCCAAAATCAGCCGGCCGGCGAGCGCCACCGCGCCGGATTTGCTTCGGTGGTTAACGCCGACGTGGATGGATTAGCTTAGCTGCTAATCACAACCACATGCCACTGACAGAGGGCCCCACATTCTAATTAAACCCTGGTTAAGTTTAGTTAGATTTAATTAAACCTTTTCAGCCACTGAGTCAATGATAGGCGGGTCCCAGTGTCAGATTTGACCTGCACCTGGCGCCTTTGACCAGATGACGTCAGGCTGAGGTAGTTAATGATTTTATGAATTAATAATAATCCAGGAAATTTTAGAAAATAATAGAAACTTCTAAAAATCATAGAAAATAATCTATAAGTCAGATGGAAAAAACTTTTATATGAAAAGTGATCAGAAAAATCCAATGAATCTGTTTATGCCATGATCATGCATGTTTGAACAATTTAACATAACCAACTAGGACATTTTATGATTAGGGCAATGTATGAAATATCATTTGAAGTTGGAATTCAAACTTGTTTGAGTTCCACTTCAATTAACTTGGTTAACTATTCCTCTAGGTCAATTCAGTACCTTAATCCTTCACGTCATTCATCATGATAGTTGCACTGCATTGAATGTTGTTCTTTTGTTGTTTGCCGGTATTAGTTCCCTCTCGGTAGACATTATTCCGACGTTGAGATCGATGCCACCGATGAAGGCTCAATGTTATCTTCAGAAGTGTCGGGCAAGCAATCCCCCTTGAGCATTTTGATATAATCCCACTCTCTCGCTCTTGCTCTCATTTCAATGCATTAGGACAAACGATTCAACTGTTACTTGTGTTCCCGTAGCTGAACCCACTCCTTTGCATGACCTGTCGTTCTCACAGTAAATAGCTAAACCAAGCAACCTAGCATACCTGGTAGATGCTTGAGCCATGTTGTGCCATAACCCTGTTATGCTTGCTATGCTTAGAGTTGTGTCAGGTTTGATTCATCTGGGTGATGAACCAGAGTGAAATGGTTCTGTCCTGATGATGAGGGTTAAATGTTGAACCTGTTTTGGTAAAGGTAGCGATGAGAGGCCATGTAGGAGTACATGGTGGGTTGTCTCATTGAAGCCGCTCATAGGAACTAAGTTCCGTGCTTGTGTTCCAAGACTAGATACTACCGCACATTGGGCTCCAGTAACTCGAGCTCTCTCGGCCTATTAACCTACCCTGTTCTCAATCCAGGAGTCGCAGTAGTTCGAAACGTTGATAGGTGTGGCACGGCCTGCGAAGTGGATGAACGGCCCGGTCGGGACCGGCTTGGGGCCCTGCTCACAACGTTTGAGGCCATGTTGGAAACCTCGGTCGGACTTCCATTATGGGTTCCAACTCAGATAGGCGACTGCCTTGGACGTGAGTCATTGTAAGTTAACGTTTGTGGCTGACTCCCTCGCTGGGCTTCCGCTTGAAGGTTGCCGAGGTGCCTTTTTACGTGCACATGGCGATAAGTGGTGGGAGCATGTGTGACGAAGTACACCCCTACAGGGTAATCTATCTATTCGAATAGCCGCGTCCGCGAAGATGGACTACTTGGAGACTTTTATTGTTCATAGATAACTTTAAATGGATACTCTAAAATGCTCCGGATAAGTGTGAGTGCTATGGATGGCTTCTCGTAGGAAGACGAGAGAGCATCCATAGTGGTGTATTGATGTGGTGAATATGTGTACTCGTGTGCGATGTGCCACCTCAAAGGAAGTACTCACAGTCGTAGTACAGGTTAGCCAAGGTCAAAGCTGGCTTGCTGCAATAAACACCACAACCCCCTTGTTGACAATGATGCATATGTAGATAGTTCTGATGTAAGTCTTGTTGAGTACCTTTGTACTCACGTTTGCTTATTTATGTTTTTGCAGAGGAGACGACAGTCTCATTAGTGATTCTTACGAAGTGAAGTTCGATGTTGACCGGATTAGCTTGGGAATCCCAGACAGAGGTTTGGCTCCTTTGGTAGGGTCGTTGTAGCTTTTAGGGCTCTTCCAGCCGCTTTTAGTAGATGTTTGTACCCAGACATGTAACTTCCGCTTGTTGTGTGTATGCTCTGAATGATGGGTCATGTGACCCCCTGCTTGTAACATTATACTATGTTGGCTCCTCGGAGCCTTCTAAATAAATGTTATGTTGTAGAGTTTTGTTGTGATACCATGTTGTATCTACGCATATCGTGCATAATGCGTGTATGCTTGAAATGCATCGGTATGTGTGGGATTCGACACCTATTTGTATACCTTTAGTAGCCTGCTTTACGGGGAAATGCCTTTTTGTGCTTCCACCAAGCCTTGGTAGCTTGCTACTACTCCGGATACATTGATTGATCGGCATGTATCCTTCTTTGCTGCTGTGTCGGTCCCTACGGGGAAATGTCTTGTAGTGTAATGGAGTCCCTGTAGCCTGCTATGACTCGTTTACGTACCGTTGATGACAAATATGTCTCACGACGTAATGGAGTCCATGTAGCTTGCTACGACTCGTCTACACACGCTGATGACCGACACCTGCATTGCTGGGTTACGTATGCCTGTCCCTGTACGGTTGTGCCACTTGGGTCTATAACTAGTCATGTCGACCCGGGTTCTTTGACATATGATTGCCAGCGACATATTCATATACGTGATCCAAAAGGCGCAAACGGTCCCGGCCAAGGTAAGGTGGCAGCCGTGGGGATTACCGTGCGTGAGACCGCAATGTGATATGATGTGTTACATGCTAGACTCGTATGGCTTAGGATCGGGGTCCCGACACAAGACCAAGGGCAGGGCAACACTAATCCAAGACTTAGAAGAAACACTTTCAAACTTGCGCAAGATCAACTTGAAGCTCAATCCCGAGAAGTGCGTGTTTGGGGTCTCGTCCGGCAAACTCCTCGGGTTTTTCGTTTAGCAACGCGGGATTGAAGCCAACCCCACCAAGATAGAAGCAGTCTTGTAGTTGGAGGCACTAAAGTGCGTCAAGGATGTGCACCGCTTGGCAGGTTGCATCACGGGCCTCAGCAGGTTTATTTCCAAGTCCGCGGAATGCGCCCTGCCGCTTTTCAAAATCTTGAAAAAGGCAGGCCCAATGAAATGGACTCCGGAAGCGGAGGCAGCGCTGCAAGACTTGAAGAAGTACCTATCCTCGACGCCGATACTAGTCATGCCTAAATCATAAGAATTGTCGTGGTTTTGTCACGGCAGATGTCCTCGTGCAAGGACTTAGGTGTGAGGCCATCGCCGCTAGGTGGTGACTCAAAGGGGTTAAACGGGAACGGGAGGCGAGTTTACCCAGGTTTGGCCCCTCCAATTGAGGTAATAGCCTACGTCCTGCATTGTGTCTATATTGATGATGATCTAGATTACAAGGGTGCGGAATCGCTAACCTACCTTTCGAGGGTGTATAACTTAAGTCTTTCGGCTCTAGGGGCTCGCCTTTATATAGAGGTCGAGACCCTTGGGTTTACAACAGAGTCCGAGTCATATTACAACTCGTAACCTATCATGTATCTAACACACCTTGCCTGCCAAGCAAGGAATCTTCAGGCGTCTTCTGCCCTGTGGGCCATGAGTCTCTGTCTCCATGCGCTTGGGCCGCCCGGTGGCTTACTTAGTAACTGCCTTGGTTGCCTTATCTTCACGACACGGCCCATCTTGAATATAATTCCAGAGCTGCCATTACATTGACCCGGCCGAATAGGACGGGTTATACCGCGGGGTTATATCCCCGACATTAGGCCCCAGATTGATTTGAGTTCATTCATGTCAATTTCCTCTAACTTCTCTTGGCGGCTTATCATTTGCCTACATCTGTGTTCTTCATGGGTCTTGAAGTGTCGGCTTGCAAAATCTCCAGACTTGTCATTTTTCTTGTGTTGTCTATTTAGTGACGTCGTTCGCCAGAAATCTAGGAGGCAAATAATGACATCACAGCAAATCTGAGTGTATCCGGATATCCTGAAAATCAAGGTGTCTTTGTTTTCCAAAATTTATTGCGTCTCCTTGATTTTCGCGCCTGCCAGTTGCCCCTTCGGGTTTTCCCCTTTTAAATATTCACTGAAGGGTCCCTTCTTTCACTTTTACCTCGCCCTTCTCGCTTCTTCTTCCTCGTGCCCGAAGCTTTCGTCGTGCTGGCATTGCTGCTCGTCTGTCTCCGGTGACCACTTTCAGGACTGCAGCGAAGCCGCATCTTCGTCGAGGTCCAGCCGACCGTCTCCGCTACCCTCGGCCTTCTGTAGGTAAATCGTTCTTCTTTTCTAGAACCACAGTAGTTCGTCAAAGTTCTTGAGCACTCTGGTAGTCCCCTCTTTGTTTATTGTCATTGCTTGTTCATGTATAGATTCCACAAGCTTTATCATAGAAATATAGCGGTTTAAATGGCAGATTCATTTCTCGCATAACGTCTTCAAATCCTCCTTAAGGTTCTGTACATTAGATCATCGCTGCTCCCATGCCTTGTTGCTAGGTTTAGCAAATATTTTCCCTTTCCGAACCATTTGTAGATCCGTAATTATAGCCATTTCTGTAGAAACTTGTTTGTCCCACACTTAGCAAAATTTAGAGGTCTTCGATTTTAGCATAAGTCACCCTTATTTTTGTCGGCTCAATAGTTGTAATTCGCCATGTGATAAACTGCTATCTTAAGACTCCGGCTCCTCACAAGGCAGCTTATCCATTGTAAATAATTAGGTCATCTCATTTTGAAGCATTTGCTTAAGCCGCCCCCTTTTTACTTTATCCAGGCAACTCATTATGTCGAAATCCAACGTCTGCAACTGGGCGCCTTCCCAAGTTTCTGAATCTATACTTCAAGATTATCAAGATCGAGGTATTCTGCCATCTAAGGAAGTAGTAGGCTGGCGGGTTGCTTTGGGAGAAAGAATTCCAAAACCTAGCGAGGGAGAAGTGCTAGTATTCTTGGACCATCTTCTCAGAGGCTTCTCCCCCCCCCCCCGGGTCTAAATTCTTTCGGGACGTTTTACACTTTTTCCATCTTCATCCTCAAGACCTTGGCCCCAATTCTATATCCAATATTTGTCAGTTCCAAGTACTTTGTGAGGCGTATCTGCAGATAGAGCCCTCCATTTCCCTCTTTAGGGAGTTTTTCTATTTGAATCGCCAAACTGAATGCGCTGATGGCCCCAGCCTAGAACTTGACAGGGTCTCAATCCAAAGGCGGAGAGACGTTGCCTTTCCTGCTGCTATTCTACCAAGCCATCCTAAGGGGTGGAATAAAACTTGGTTCTATTACCGGAACACGGCCCCGGCTGATGAGAACCCTTTGTCGGGTTACAGACCAAACCGTCTTCCCATGGACCTCGAACTTCCTCGCTGGGCTCCTTCGAAAGAACGGGCTGAGCATGCCCCTATATATCAAAGGTTGAGGGCCTTAACAGCCAACGGGTTAACTGGAATTGATTTGACCCGATGCTGGGTATCCTAGAGTGTTTTACCACTAAGCCGCCGTGACAGTCTAATGTGTGCTTATTCCAGCGACTTAGATGACTCTCAAAGATATAACAATATAACTTTGGATACTGATGAAATAAATCGGATAGTGAAGAAGCTATTGGGTGAAAGTCTAGCAGCTTGCAACAAAGACGGATTGAAGCCCTCTTATGCTCTTAACCCAGCTCCTCCGGTAAGAATCTTTGGTAACTCTATGTCTGACTTGTATGAATGTTTTCTCCTTTTAAATTCCAAATCCTTACCTGTTAATTTTGATCATCGATTTGGCGGTCTAAGTCCTCATTTTGGGGCAAGAAGCGAGTGAAAACCGCAGCCAAAAAGCCTAAGGCCCTTCGAAGTTCAAAGAAAGATAAGGCGGTTGTAGAAGAGCCGTCACTTATGGGCGAATCAGCAGCAACTGATGTTCAATCGGAGGTAGAAATCAATTTCCTTTAACCGTATTTTATTGAATCTAGCTGATGCCCCCCTTTTTTCTTAGGGAAATGTCGAGACAAACCGGGCTGAAGATGTTGAGGTAATTTCCATTTCCTCCGGCTCAGAATCCTTGCTTCCAACAAGAACAAGGCGGGTCATTCGGAAAGTAAGCTTTTCTCATCCAGATGCTTATTTGGATGCCAATTTTGTTTTGAAGAAAACTCAGCATAAATCGAGGCGCCAAACTCAGAGTGGTAATGGTGATCTTACAGACGGCTTACCCAATAAACCAGTCGCCTGTAAGCGACCAACTGAGGTACCTTTCAGCCCAACTCTCTTTCGAAGCTGGTTTAAATTAACAACCTTTTAATCATTCTGATTCCATTTATCAGTAGTCACCACCTTCGTCAGGCGACTCAACCGCCTCCAAACTACCACCCCTTGTCATCAATCCTGGGTAAATTTTCTCTTTTGCTATATGCTTGCCTTTGTGAACCCTTAAGCTTGCATATCCTTTATTCTGTCTTCTTGTTTTGTATGGCTCAAGCTAAGTCCAAGAAGAGGAAAGTTGGCGACCCGTCCACTGATCCTAAGGCCCCTAAGCCGGGAAACCCTGATTTGGTAACCCCAGAAGTTCATGTAGATCAGCCTGAGGATCATCAGGAGGCCCAAACTTATTTACCTGAGCCAGCAAGCACTGATGTTATGGACACTGAAGTTGGCCCGGCGGCCAATCTTAACCCGCCCAATCCTCCAAAGACAACTGAAGATGATCCTTGCTATAAAATGAGGAGGTCGTCATTACTGGGTCGAGTTATACCATTCCTGAGGTCTCCAGAGTGCTGACAAAACTTGTTGCTAAAGATGAAGCAGCACTACCTGAGAAGGGAAAAACCAAGCTGGAGCTTCCAAGTTATGAGAACATGAGTGCTGAAGAACTACATGCTGGTTATTTGGACCATCTTGCTAAGAGCCAGGAAATGGAAATCGGCCTCGTCAACATGATGAAAAACAAATACGAGGTATGTTCCTCTTTGTTGTGTACTCCATATATGTTGGGGAACGTTGCATGGGAAACAAAAAATTTCCTACGCACACACAAGATCTATCCATGGTGATGAGCATCTACGAGAGGGAGAGTGGATCTACATACCCTTGTAGATCGCTAAGCGGGAAGCCTTAAGAAACGTGGTTGATGTAGTCGAACGTCTTCGCGATCCAAATCGCAAGCCGTCCCGCGATCCAATCACGATCCGTCCCGATCTAGCGCCGAACGGACGGCACCTCCGCGTTCAGCACACGTACAGCTCGATGACGATCTCCGCCTTCTTGATCCAGCAAGAGGGAGAGGAGAGGTAGATGAGATCTCTAGTAGCACGACGGCATGGTGGTGGTGGTGGTGGAGTTATCCCGGCAGGGCTTCGCCTAAGCACTACCGGAATCTATTTGTTGGAGGAACTAGAGAATAGAGAACTAGCACGTGGCCGTGTGTTATTGGGCTCTATTCCTCTAGTATATATAGGAGGGAGAGGGAGGAGCAAGCCTCCCTAGGGTTTCCCCTAGGGGTCGGCCGAACCAGGGCAAGGTGGAGTCCAATCCACTTCCTACTAGGAAGTGGATTCATATTAGGAAGGAGTCCTATTCCTTCCTATCTCCACCTTTTTTCCTCTTGGGCATATGGGCCCTTATGGGGTCGGTTCCCCAGCCCATTAGGGGCTGGTGCGCCACCTCTTGGGCCCAAGTGGCCCCAGGGGTGGGTGGGCCCCACCCGGTGGACCCCCGGAACCCATTCGTCACGCCCGGTACACTACCGGAAATACCCGAAACTTTTTCGGAACCGAAACACCACTTTCATATATATAAATCTTTACCTCCGGACCATTCCGGAGCTCCTCGTGACATCCGGGATCTCATCCGAGACTTCGAAAAACCTTCGGTCACCAACACATATATCTCAATACTACCGAAACGTCACCGAACGTTAAGTGTGTAGACCCTGCGGGTTCGAGAACTATGTAGACATGACCGAGACACCTCTACGGTCAATAACCAATAGCGGGACCTGGATGCCCATATTAGTTCCTACATATTCTACGAAGATCTTTATCGGTTGAACCTCTATGTCAAGGATTCAGTTAATCCCGTATGTTGTTCCCTTTGTTCTTTGGTATGTTACATGCCCGAGATTCGATCGTCGGTATCTCTATACCTAGTTCAATCTCGTTGCCGGCAAGTCTCTTTACTCATTCCGTAATACAAGATCCCGTGGCTAACTCTTTAGTCACTTTGCTTGCAAGGCTTATTGTGATGTTGTATTACCGAGTGGGCCATGAGATACCTCTCCGTCACACGGAGTAACAAATCCCAGTCTTGATCCATGCCAGCTCAACAGACACCCTCGGAGATACGTGTAGAGCATCTTTATAGTCACCCAGTTACGTTGCGATGTTTGATACACACGAGGTATTCCTCCAGTGTCAGTGAGTTACATGATCTCATGGTCATAGGAACAGATACTTGACATGCAGAAACAATAGCAATAAACTGACACGATCGTATGCTACGTTCATAGTTTGGGCCTTGTCCATCACATCATTCTCCTAATGATGTGATCCCATTATCAAATGACATCTCATGTCTATGGCTAGGAAACCTTGACCATCTTTGATCAACGAGCTAGTCTATTAGAGGCATACTAGGGACACAGTGTTGTCTATGTACCCACACATGTATTTGAGTTTCCAATCAATACAATTATAGCATGGATAATAAACGATTATCATGAACAAGGAAATATATAATAACCATTTTATTATTGCCTCTAGGGCATATTTCCAACAGTCTCCCACTTGCACTAGAGTAAATAATCTATCTCACATCACCATGTGATTAACATTGTAATGAATCTAACACCCAATGAGTTCTGGGGTTCGATCATGTTTTGCATGTGAGAGAGGTTCTAGTCAACGGTGTACAACATTCAGATCCATGTGTTCTTTGCAAATCTATATGTCATACTGCAGATGCTACCACGCTTCACTTGGAGCTATTCCAAATGACTGCTCCACTATACGTATCCGGACTGCTACTTAGAGTCGTCCGGATAGGTGTCAAAGCTTGCATCGACTTAACCCTTTACGACGAACTCTTTATCACCTCCATAATCGTGAAACATTTCCTTAGTCCTCTAGTTACTAAGGATAATCTTGACCACTATCCAGTAATCCACTCCTGGACCACTCTTGTACCCCTAGACAGACTCATGGCAAGGCACGCACCAGGTGCGGTACACACCATGGCATACTATATAGAGCCTATGGATAAGGCATAGGGGACGACCTTCGTCCTCTCTCTTTCTTCTACCGTGGTCGAGCTTTGAGTCTCACTCAACTCCACACCTTACAAATCAGGCAAGAACTCTTTCTTTGACTGATCCATTTTGAACTCTTTCAAAGTCTTGTCAAGGTATGTACTCATTGAAAGTCTCATCAGACGTCTTGACCTATCTATATAGATCCTGATGCCCAATATTTAAGTAGCTTCATTCCAGGTCTTCCTTTGAAAAACTCCTTTCAAACGACCCTTTATGCTTTCCAGAAATTCTACATCATTTCCGATCAACAATATGTCATCCACGTATACTCATCAGAAATTCTATAGTGCTCCCACTCACTTTCTTGTAAATACAAGTTTCTCATAAACTTTGTATAAACCCAAAAACTTTGATCACCTGATCAAAGCATATATTCCAACTCCGAGATGATTGCTCCTGTCCATAGAAGGATCGCTGGAGCTTGCATACATTTTAGCATCCTTAGGACTGACAAAACCTTCCGGTTGTATCACATAGAACCGTTCCTCACGGATACCGTTAAGGAAACAATGTTTTGACATCCATCTGCCAAATTTCATAATCGAAAAATGCAGCAACTGCTAACATAATTCCAACAGACTTTAGCATCGCTACGGGTGAGAAAGTCTCATCGTAGTCAACTCCTTGAACTTGTCGGAAACTTCTTTGCGACAAGTCGAGCTTTATAAATGGTGGCATTTACCATCAGCATATGTCTTCTTCTTAAAGGTCCATTTGTACTCAACGGCCTGCCGTTCAATGGGCTAGTCTACCAAAGTCCATACTTGGTTTTCATACATGGATCCTTTCTCGGATTTCATGGCTCCTAGCCATTTGTTGGAATCCGGGCCCACCATCGCTTCTTCATAGCTCGTAGGTTCACTGTTGTCTAACAACATGACCTCCAAGACAGGATTGGCGTACCACTCAGAGGCGATACGATTTCTTGTCGGCCTACGAGGTTCGGTAGTAACTTGATCCGAAGTGTCATGATCATCATCATTAACTTCCTCTTCATTCGGTGTAGGCGCCACAGAAACATATTTCTGCGTCGTGCTACCATCCAACTAAAGTGGCGGTTCAATAACCTCATCAAGTTCTACCTTCCTCCCACTCAATTCTTTCGAGATAAACTCTTTCTCGAGAAAGGACCCGTTTTTAGCAACAAACACTTTGCCCTTGGATCTGAGATAGAAGGTATACCCAGCTGTTTCCTTAGGGTATCCTATGAAGATGCACTTTTCCGCTTTGGGATCGTGCTTATCAGACATAAGCGTCGCATTCCCAAACTCTTGAGAAATGACAGCTTAGGTTTCTGCCAAACCAAATTTCATACGGTGTCATCTCAACGGACTTAGATGGCATCCTATTTTAAAGTGAATGTATTTGTCTCTAATGCATAACCCCAAAACGATAGTGGCGAAACGATAAGAGACATCATAGTACGTACCATATCCAATAGAGCACGACTACGACGTTCGGACAAACCATCACACTATCGTGTTCCAGGTGGCGTGAGTTGTGAAACAATTTCCACATTGTCTTAAGTTGCATACCAAACTCGTAACTCAGATATTCTCCTCTACGATCATATCGTAGACATTTTATCTTCTTGTCACGATGATCTCAAACTTCACTCTGATTTTGTTTGAACTTTTCAAACGTTAGAGACTTGTGTTTCACTAAGTAAATATCCCCATATCTACTCAAATCATCAGTGAAGGTAGGAAAATAACGATATCCACCGCACGCTACAACACTCATTGGACCGAATACATCAACATGTATCATTTCCAATAAGTTACTTGCCCGCTCTATCATACCGGAAAACGGGGTCTTAGTCATCTTGCCCATGAGGCATGGTCCGCATGTCTCAACCGATTCAAAATCGAATGAGTCCAAAGATCCATCAGCATGGAGTTTCTTCATGCGCTTTACACCAATATGACCTTGGCGGCAGTGCCACAAGTATGTGGTACTATCATTATTAACTTTGCATCTTTTGGCATCAATATTATGAACATGTGTATTACTACGATCGAGATTCAATAAACCATTCTCATTGGGTGCATGAACATTGAAGGTATTATTCATGTAAACAGAATAACCATTATTCTCTAACTTAAATGAATAACCATATTGCAATAAACACGATCTAATCACGTTCATGCTCAACGCAAACACAAAATAAAAAAATTTAGGTTCATCACTAATCCCGAAGGTAGAGAGAGCGTGCGATGGTAATCACATCAACCTTGGAAACACTTCCAACAAACATCATCACCTCGCCCTTAGCTAGTCTCCGTTCATTCCGTAGCTTTTATTTTGAGTTACCAACATTTAGCAACTAAACCGGTATCTAATACCTAGGTGCTACTAGGAGTACTAGCAAGGTACACATGCATAAAACGTATATCAAATATACTTCTGTTGAAGTTGCCAGCCTTCTTATCTACCAAGTATCTAGGGCAGTTCCGCTTCAGTGACCGTTCTCCTCATAATAGAAGCACTCAGTCTCGGGTTTGGGTTCAACCTTGGGTTTCTTCACTGGAGCAGCAACTGGCTTGCCATCCATGAAGTTTCCCTCATTGCCCTTGCCCTTCTCGAAACTAGTGGTTTTACTAACCATCAACACTTGATGCTCCTTCTTGATTTCTACCTTCGCGGTGTCAAACATCGCGAATAGCTCGGGGATCACTATTTCCATCCCTGGCTTTTCATAGTTCATCACGAAGCTCTAGTAGCTTTGTGGCAGTGACTTGGAGAACTATATCAATCACTATCTTATCTGGAAGATCAACTCCCACTCGATTCAAGCGATTGTAGCACCCAGACAATCTGAGCACATGCTCACCGATTGAGCTATTCTCCTTCATCTTGCAGGCAAAGAATCTTGTTGGAGGTCTCATACCTCTCAACACGGGCACAAGCCTGAGATCCCAATTTCAGCTCTTAGAACATCTCATATGTTCCGTGACGTTCAAAACATCAATTCTAAGCCGTAATGCATGATGCACTAAACTATCAAGTAGTCATCAGAACGTGCCTGTCAGATGTTCACAACATCTACAGACGACGCTTGAGGGGGTGGCGCACCGAGCGATGCATTAAGGACATAAGCCTTCTGTGCAGCAATGAGGACAATCCTCGGATCACGGACCCAGTCCGCATTATTGCTACCATCACCTTTCAACTCTATTTTCTCTAGGAACGTATAAAAAACAGGGGAGCTACAGCGCGAGCTATTGATCTACAACATAATTTGCAAAGTCACTTTGACTATATTCATGATAATGAGTTCAATTAATCATATTACTAAAGAACTCCCACTCAAATTGACATCCCTCTGGTCATTCGAGTGTCACATGATCCAAATTCACCAACCCAAGTCCGATCATCACGTGAGATGAGGTGGTTTCAATGGTGAACATCTTCATGTTGATCATATCTACTATATGACTCATGTTTGACCTTTCGGTCTCTTGTGTTAAGAGGCCATGTCTGTACATGCTAGGCTCGTCAAGTTTAACCCGAGTGTTCCGCACGTGCAACACTGGCTTGCACCCATTGTATGTGAACGTAGAGTCTATCACGCCCGATCATCACGTGGTGTCTCGAAACAACGAACTTTCGCAACGGTGCACACTCGGGAGAACACAATTTTATCTTGAAATTTTAGTGAGGGGTCACCTTATAATGCTACAGTCATCCTAAGCAAAATAAGATGCATAAAAGGATTAACATCACATGCAAATCATAAGTGACATGATATGGCCATGAACTTGTGCTTTTGATCTCCATCTCCAAAGCACCGGCATGATCTCCATCGTCACTGGCATGACACCATGATCTCCATCATCTTGATCTCCATCAACGTGTCGCCATGAGGTTGTCGCGCCAACTGTTGCTTCTACAACTATTGCTAACTCATAGCGATAAAGTAAAGCAAAAAACGGCAAAAATAAATTAAAGACAACCCTATGGCTCCTGCCGGTTGCCGTACTCATCAACATGCAAGTCGTGATTATCTATACATAACATGATCATCTCATACATCACATATATTTCATCATGTCATTGGCCATATCATATCACAACATACCCTGCAAAAACAAGTTAGACGTCCTCTAATTGTTGTTGCATGTTTTACGTGGCTGCTATGGGTATCTAGGAAGAACGATTCTTACCTACGCAAAACCACAATGGTGATACACGAATTGCTATTCAACCTTCTCAAGGACCGCCTTTGTCGAATCTGATCCAACTAAAGTGGGAGAGACAGACACCCGTCAGCCATCTTTATGCAACAAAGTCACATGTCAGTTGATGGAACCGGTCTCTCGTAAGCATACGAGTAATGTTGGTCCGGGCCGCTTCATCCCACAATACCAATGAATCAAGATAAGACCAAGGGAGGAAGCAATCTGTGCATCAACGCCCACAAACTCCTTTGTGTTCTACTCGTGATCTCATCTACGCATAGACCTAGCTCTGATACCACTGTTGGGGAACATTGCATGGGAAACAAAAAATTTCCTACGCACACGCAAGATCTATCCATGGTGATGAGCATCTACGAGAGGGAGAGTGGATCTACATACCCTTGTAGATCGCTAAGCGGGAAGCATTAAGAAACGTGGTTGATGTAGTCAAATGTCTTTGCTAACCAAATCGCAAGCCGTCCCACGATCCAATCACGATTCGTCCCGATCTAGCGCCGAACGGACGGCACCTCCGCGTTCAGCACACGTACAGCTCGATGACGATCTCCGCCTTCTTGATCCAGCAAGAGGGAGCGGAGAGGTAGATGAGATCTCCAGTAGCACGACGTCGTGGTGGGTGTGGTGGAGGAGTTATCCCGGCAGGGCTTCGCCTAAGCACTACCGGAATCTATTTTTTGAAGGAACTAGAGAATAGAGAACTAGCACATGGCCATGTGTTTTGGGGCTCTATTCCTCTAGTATATATAGGAGGGAGAGGGAGGAGCAAGCCTCCCAAGGGTTTCCCCTAGGGGTCGGCCGAACCAGGGCAAGGAGGAGTCCAATCCACTTCCTACTAGGAAGTGGATTCATATTAGGAAGGAGTCCTATTCCTTCCTATCTCCACCTTTTTTCCTCTTGGGCATATGGGCCCTTATGGGGTCGGTTCCCCATCCCATTAGGGGCTGGTGCGCCACCTCTTGGGCCCATGTGGCCCCCGGGGTGGGTGGGCCCCACCCGGTGGACCCCTGGAACCCATTTGTCACTCCCAGTACACGACCGGAAATACCCGAAACTTTTCCGGAACCCAAACACCACTTTCCTATATATAAATCTTTACCTCCGGACCATTCCGGAGCTCCTCGTGACGTCTGGGATCTCATCCGGGACTCTGAACAACCTTCGGTCACCAACACATATATCTCAATACTACCGAAACATCGCCGAATGTTAAGTGTGCAGACCCTGCGGGTTCGAGAACTATGTAGACATGACCGAGACACATCTACGGTCAATAACCACTAGCGGGACCTGGATGCCCATATTGGTTCCTACATATTCTACGAAGATCTTTATTGGTTGAACCTCTATGTCAAGGATTCAGTTAATCCCGTATGATGTTCCCTTTGTTCTTCGGTATGTTACTTGCCCGAGATTCGATCGTCCGTATCTCTATACCTAGTTCAATCTCGTTACCGGCAAGTCTCTTTACTCGTTTCGTAATACAAGATCCCATGGCTAACTCTTTAGTCACTTTGCTTGCAAGGCTTATTGTGATGTTGTATTACCGAGTGGGCCCTGAGATATCTCTCCGTCACACGGAGTAACAAATCCCAGTCTTGATCCATGCCAGCTCAACAGACACCCTCGGAGATACCTGTAGAGCATCTTTATAGTCACCCAGTTACGTTGCGATATTTGATACACACAAGGTATTCCTCCGGTGTCAGTGAGTTACATGATCTCATGGTCATAGGAACAGATACTTGACAAGCAGAAACAATAGCAATAAACTGACACGATCATATGCTACGTTCATAGTTTGGGCCTTGTCCATCACATCATTCTCCTAATGATGTGATCCCGTTATAAAATGACATCTCATGTCTATGGCTAGGAAACCTTGACCATCTTTGATCAACGAGCTAGTCTATTAGAGGCATACTAGGGACACAGTGTTGTCTATGTACCCACACATGTATTTGAGTTTCCAATCAATACAATTATAGCATGGATAATAAACGATTATCATGAACAAGCAAATATATAATAACCATTTTATTATTGCCTCTAGGGCATATTTCCAACAATATATCCTTTTATAGCCCCCAAGAGCTGGCTCATCTTCTTGAGAGGAGTCGGATCTTGTTAATAGTTTTTTGAGGAATTCGACCTGTAGCCCCCAAGGGCCGGCTCATCTTCTTGAGATGAGTCGGGCCTTATTAATACTTGTGAAGAATTTGACCTGTAGCCCCCAAGGGCCGGCTCATCTTCTTGAGATGAGTCGGGTCTTCTCCATATCCTTGCTTTAGAAAAACTGACATGCATTAGCCCCCAAGTGTCAAATATATTGTTTTGCAATCTGTTTGAGACTTGTTATAATTTTTCTTTGTCATATGATACTGCATCTCGCTGCCGGCTTATGACTGTTGAATATCATGGCTCTTATTATGCAGAAAGCTCTACAAGCAGCCGAGTCAAGTGTGACCGGTTTGAAGAAAGATCTGGAAGTGGGGCAACACGCCCGAGCTGCTGTTGAGGAGAAGCTCCGCCTTGCTTTGGAGGAATTGGAGAAAACCAAGGCACACCTTGAAAAGCAAAATAAATACTTTGAAGCTGAGAAAGCCGCCTTGTTGGAGCACGCTGAAAATGCTGAGGGCCAGTTGAAACCGATCACGGAAGAGCTATCCGGGTTAAAGCGGCACATTGTCCATATGACCTAGGCTATCTTTGGTAAGTATCTTGTAGTAACTTGCAAAAATTCTAATGTTCGTAGATAGGCCGTCTGGCGACTCACACGCTTAAATTGTTTTATAGGCCCACGAACATGCAACCTCCAAGATAACAGGTTGCTTATGCTGAAGGCTGTATATCATTGACCGAGCAACTCTATGATGGAAGCTATCTCGCCATCAAGGCGGTTATGGGGAACAAAGAGCCAGTGAAGCTCATCAAGGATGTGCTGAGGTTTCTCTCAACGATCCCCAAACAAGTTGAAGAGTTGAAAAGATTAGCCGCCCGTGCTGGTGCACCATCTTCTTTGAGCCGAGCTTTTTCCTATTCAGAGGAGCTTGATCTGGCAAAAATGGCCAAAGGGTTTCCTGAGCTCAAGGATGATGGCTCGGCTTTCGGTGATGCTGGCTATCTTAAATGTGTCAAGACATCTCAAGTGTTGGCCGCACAACTTGTCGCTGAAATGGAGCTGAAGAGTTATCAGGCGGCTTACGACGCAAACAACTCACGAGTTCGTCCGCCATCTTTTGTGCCGGTGAACGAGACTCCTCATCGTCGTAAGCACATTTTTGCCCCTGATGTTGACACGTCCTCCATCCTGAATGTAGAAGCTGTATTCCTCGCTTTAACCCATTGCAACTGGGATGTGGACAACCTTCAGATCGAAGACCCCAAACACCCAGTGGAGGATGACTCGGAGGCGGCTTAGACTAGAGGTCAGCCTGAGGTTAATCCGGACGGCACAGAAGGTGGATCACAGAAGTGACACGTTTACATTTTGAGTCGCCTAGTGATGCTAGCCCCCAATTGTTGGGCTGAATATTTTGTTGCTCTTGAGATGGGCCTGTAATAGGAGTAGTTGGAAATCTTCTTTAAAGTTCCGCCATGCCTTCGTGCATGTTTGCATTTGTGAAGGTACTTGAAGAGAATTTGATCCTTTTGATCTTGTTTCGATAATCTCTGATTGTGCTGTTCTTTTGCTTGTCTTTAAATATCTCTGCGGTGCTCGATGAGTTCTTTTGGTTGAAACAGAGAGGACAGGTCAAAGAATGAACAGGCAAAGAAACTTGGCTGTCAAAACTCAAGTCTTGTGCAAATAACATTGGGGAAGACAATCTCGTCATGATATGACGATGGTTGATAACCCGGACGCTCATGTATGAGCCGACAACAAAACGATATCGTACCTACAAAATTTGTGAGGTGGTAACAACAATATCAAGTATTGTTAATGAGCCAGCCTAGTGAGACTCGGCAATAAAGAGACTGGCTTTCGAGGCTCAGCAAGATTGACCAGTTCTTCTGAGCTGGTTTAGGAAGTTCCAATCATTTAATCCTGGTTATAATAAACCATGATGAGGATTAGGCTAAAAAAATTATTTTTCTGCAGAAGTTTGTGATGTAACCCGGTTCTGAAGACCGACTTTTCATAAAATATATAAATATGCATGTATGATGCACGATGCAATGATGTCATGAAAAATGATGTATGTATATGATAACAAAGTATAAAAAATGCTGGCTTTCGAGGCTCGACATAAAGACCGGCTTTCGATGCTCGAGTCTTGCTTCCATGAAGCGGGTATGATAACCCATGGTTTATTCTAGCTCTCTGTATGCCGGCTCTCACGTGACTCAAGCCAATGTTTTAACCTTGAGAAGTTCAGGGTCCAAAAAAGGATTGACTTGTCAAGAGTACACGGGGTCACCTGATTGGAGTCACATCAAGCATACACGTAGGTTTAACCATACGTGGCATTTTTTGCTGGGTCAAGAGGGTGAGAAAGCTGAACTTGGTGAGTTGGAAGCCCCCAAATGCCCAATGGATTGTGGCATTTTTTGCCGAGTCAAGAGGGTGAGAAAGCTGAACTCGGTGAGTTGGAAGCCCCCAAATGCCCACTGTTTTAGAAAATAAAGACTCATGCTTAGTTTGTAGGCTGAAACGACAGAAACTCCGAGGTTCGAGTGTGCCGGCTTTATTATATTTGAAACATAAAGAAGTATGTACAAAATTTGCAGGGGGGGATTACAAAAAGCAAAGGAGACGGAGGCTCTAAGTATAATATGACCACAGGTGAGCAGCTCTCCAAGGCCGGGTTATTTTCTCCTTGGAGATATATGATCCTTCTCGTAAATTTCTCTAGATAATATGAATTATTATTTGAGGAATCAGGTACTAGTTGTATTGACCGCTATTCAACTGCTTGGGATTGATCTGGAAACCACCTTGGTTATTTTGTTGATTTCCTGGGCCAGGATGATGTCCATTGCCATTATTTTTCTGATGTTGGAAACCAGCTCCTGAGCCACCCTGTGACCCGCCAGGACCATGCTGACCTGGGTGTCCACCAACGTTGCCCCCTTGATGATTCTAGAAGGCTTGGTTGCGGAATTCCTGGATGATGTAACAGTTTTCCATGAGTGGATAGCCGGCTTATCCTGGGTACTATGCTTAGGACACGGTGCTTTGAGCGCCTCCTCGTAATTACGAGGTTTATTCCCATTATAAGTCCCTCCAGGGCGACCATTACGGCGTTGGTTTTTGAAACCAACATTGGTGTTGGCAACGAAGTCTGATCCGCCATTTGGCTGCTTCCGTTTGCTATTGTTATTTTGGGCCCCTTGGTTACCACCGTGATTATGTTGACCTTTACCACTTTCGCCTTTCTTGCCTTTGCAAGTCTTGTCCTCATCTGAGCCGGGATCCTTCGTGCTATCTGACTCGGCATATCTGGTGAGGACATCCAATAAGTCGCCCATATCTTGCACCTTCCGCTTGAGCCGCCCGAGCTTCTGGACCAGCGGCTGAAAGTGGTAGTTCTTTTCTAGGATCAGGACGTCTTGAGCCGCCGTGATACTGTCTGATGAGTGTATGATTTCTGCGACCCGACGAGTCCAATAATGGGCCGACTCATCCATGCGCTGGACGCAATGCTGAAGGTCC
The DNA here is from genome assembly GCA_039707655.1 of Elymus sibiricus. NCBI lineage: Eukaryota > Viridiplantae > Streptophyta > Magnoliopsida > Poales > Poaceae > Elymus > Elymus sibiricus. The sequence continues at coordinate 161,638,533 of CM077663.1, forward strand.
ACTATCGTCATTGGCTTTTTGCACGTTCCCTGAAAATTCTTGATGAAGCGCTCCTTAAGCTCTGACCAAGTATTGATAGAATTGGGCGGCAGATTCTTCAACTATGTGAGCCGGTCCCTCCAGCATCATGGTCAAGTATTTGGCGCATACAGCGTCACTAACATCCAGCATATCCATGGCCAACTCGTAGATTTCGATCCAAGTCACCGGCTCAAGATCCGTTGTATAATTTGGCACCTTGCGAGGCCCCTTGAAGTCTTTGGGCATACGCTCAGCATGGAGAGCCGGGGATAAGCAAGGTATACCAATCGTCCTGCTGTTTGTCCCAGCCTCCGGTTGAGGATGAAGTTGTTGAATCGCCCGCGTCGTTGCTTCCACCTCTGCCTGTCGTGCACCCCTGGCTGCATCAACAATCGCCTGAGCACCTAATGGAACAGGCTAGGTTGGGGAAATTTGAGGTTGTTGCTTGCGTCCACTGCTAGAAACAGCCGAAGACTCCACATGGCAACTCTTGTTGTGACTGGCATATGGGATGGAATGCATCCGATCGCGGCTGTAAGAATATTGTGCTTGATGTACTACCGTTGTTTTTAGCATCTCTATGGCGTTCCTGGCCTCGACCTCAATAGGGGTATTTCCATGAATAGGTAGTGCTTCCAGATTTCGAGTTGCCGCTAACACATTGTCAACAGGGTTGGAAAAGTGGCCCTGTGGCATTTGGAAACATCGGGGTGGTGAGTGAGTCGGTGGTAACTGAGCCGGCTCGTTTTGTTGATTCCCGAGCGGCTGCCCAGCCCCTGAAGTCTGCTGAGGGGTATTAAAAGTTGCGGCTCGAGATTCGTTGGCGGTCGGCTCCGGTGTCTCCTCTGGTAAACTTCCTCAGATGCATCTCTCTGAAGTCTTAACTGCCACGCCTCGGCCTTAAGGCGCTCTGACTCCTATAGCTCCGCCATCCTAGCGTTCTCAGCATCGATTTCCCTCTGTACCTCAGTCATCTGGTCACGTAGTTTGGTTAACTCCGTGTTGCGCTCTTCTTGAATTTCCACAGTAACAGGACTCTCCATGAGCTTTGCCATCTCAGCCATTAAATCTGTCATGGCTTGAGCCGGCGTCTTGCCAGACCCGCCGGAGCCACCCGCCGCTCCAGCTGCGGACGGATTTTGAGTAGTCGTGGTTCCTGCCATGTAGACAGCAACTTGACGAGGCGACTCATGGAAATCCTTGGGGGCTTCAATCTCCAACGAACCCCCGAGTCTGCCACCGTAGAGAGGACAGATCGACTCAGTTTCTCCCATGGAAGACTCGCCATCTGAATTGACAAGGATGTCGCCGTTGCCCATCGGCTCATCCGGGAGGCAAACTCCCTAGGTGAAACCCGACGAACACATGACGCCAGCCGGATCTATCCGGGTAGGGTCGGGCGCGCCGAGCCGGCTCGTCGATGTTGGTGCAGATGTCCGACTCGGAAACCGTAGCACCGATCTCGCCAAAGGGGACCCGGTACCGGTGCTCAATTGAACCGGCCTCGGTGTCCTAGACTGGATCGTCGATGTAGATCTTGTCATGGCGGCTCTTGATCATCTGATTAATCGTGAACTTCCCGAACCCTGGACAGGTTCCCTTCGAGAACTCAACTCCACCGGGCGAGAGCCCCACGGTGGGCACCAACTGTCGTGGTTTTGTCACCGCAGATGTCCTCGTGCAAGGACTTAGGTGTGAGGCCATCGCCGCTAGGTGGCGACTCAAAGGGGTTAAATAGGAATGGGAGGTGAGTTTACCCAGGTTCGGCCCCTCCGATGGAGGTAATAGCCTACGTCCTGCTTTGTGTCTATATTGATGATGATCTCGATTACAAGGGTGCGGAATCACTAACCTAGCTTTCGAGGGTGTATAACTTAAGTCTTTCGGCTCTAGGGGCTCGCCTTTATATACAGGTCGAGACCCTAGGGTTTACAATAGAGTCCGAGTCATATTACAACTCATAACCTATCATGTCTCTAACACGCCTTGCCTCTCAAGCAAGGAATCTTCAGGCGTCTTCTGCCCTGTGGGCCGTGAATCGCCGTCTCCATGCGCTTGGGCCGCCCGGCGACTTACTTAGTAACTGCCTTGGTTGCCTTATCTTCACGAGACGGCACATCTTGAATATAATTCCAGAGCCGCCATTACATTGACCTGGCCCAATAGGACGGGTTATACCGCAGGGTTATATCCCCGACAAGAACCGTTGCTGCTATACCTGGCGGCAACGAATCAAGTGGTTAGTGATGCGCTAGTGGCGGAGAGGGAAACTGAGGACGAAGAGGTGGCAACCCCCGAGCTGGCGACCGGCAAGCCCGATTAGCCCCCAACGAGCCGAGGGGCCGCCAACACAAGTGCAGCGCAAGAAATAGAGCAACAGGTCATGCCGAAGAAGAAGATGGTGCAGCGCCCAATCTATTTTGTTAGCTCTCTCTTGCAGGGGCTAGGTCAAGATATTCTGGCGTGCAGAAATTGCTTTTCGGCCTCCTCATGGCCTCCAGAAAGTTGCGCCACTACTTCCAAGCACATCATATCACCGTCGTCACTCGCTTTCCGTTGGAGCACATCTTGAGGAATCCAGAGGCAACCGGCAGGATTGTTGAGTGGGCGTTGGAGCTGGCTAGCTTTGATCTGAGTTTTGAAAGCACAACAACTATTCAAAGCAGAGCCTTGGCGGAATTCATTGCATAATTGACGCCAACGCAACACGAAGAAGTCCCGAAAACGGCCCTCCACGGTAAGGAAACACCATAGGAATGGATCATGTACTTTGATGGGGTCTTTTCGCTGCAAGGCATCGGTGCCGGAGTGCTGCTCGTCGCACCCACCGGAGAGCACCTCCAGTATGTGTCTAGATGCACTTTCCCCAGGAGGTATCGACGAACAACACAACTAACTATGAAGGACTGTTTGTCATTCTACGAATGGCAGTTTACCTTGGCATCAGGAAACTGATAGTCACGAGAGATTCTTAACTGGTTGTGCGTCAAGTAAACAAGGATTATCAAAGCCCTCTAATGGAAGTATATGTGGATGAAGTGAGGAAGTTAGAAGAGCACTTTGACGGTCTGCAAACAGAGCACATCCCACGTGCAGAGAATATCATTGCCGATGACTTGTCAAGGCGAGCTGCTGAAAAGCTGCCTGTGGAACCAGGTACTTATGTACTTCGACTGACTCAACCATCCGTCGCACCAACAGTTCGGCAAGCAAAGAAAAGAAAAATCAGTTCTGGCGACTATGTCCCGGTAGAGCTGCCAACCGCCGCCAAGAAGGTCGCCAAGAACAACAAAACACTTGCCGGAGAGCAGCAAGCTCCGGTAGGCCATGTGAACCTTGTCATCGAAGCTAGCGGTCCCGCAACAGAGGAAATGCCATTGATCCTTGTCATCGAGCCCCATGCTTCGACATGGGCACAGCAAATCGTCCGCTACCTCCACACAGGTGAACTTCCCGAAGGGCGAGAAGAAGCTAAGAAAGTAGCCCGCCAGCCAAGCATGTACCAATTCGTAGATAGCACTCTGTACAAGAGGAGGTCAAATAGGGTGAAATTGAAGTGCAATCCCAGGGAAGAAGGACAACGGCTATTGGTGGATATACATGAAGGGATATGCGGCTCCCACATCCAGTCATGCGCCCTTGTCAGGAAAGCATTTCTGCAAGGCTTCTATTGGCCGACAGCCCTTCAATATGCCTTGGCGGTGGTGAGTACGTGTGAAGCATGCCAATACCACGCCAAGCAAATACATCAACCAACACAAGCCCTTCAAACCATACCGCTCTCTTGGCCATTTACAGTTTGGGGGGCTCGACATCGCCGGCCCTTTCCCCCATGCTACCGGGGACTTTGAATTATTGTTCGTTGCAATCGACAAGTTTACAAAGTGGACTATGGTGGAGCCGGTGAGAAAGGTAACGGTGCAAGTAGCAGTCAAGTTTTTCAAAGGAATAGTTTGTCGTTTCGGTGTACCCAACAGTATCATCACAAATAACGGAACTCAGTTCACCAGCAACACCTTCATGTAGTATTGCCAAGACATAGGCGCCAAGATCTGCTTCACGTTGGTTGCACACCCCAGAAGCAACAGCCAAGTGGAAAGAGCAAATGTTGAAGTGTTGCGTGGCCTCAAGACAAGAACTTTCAACAAGTTGTACAAGCACGGAAGCCGCTGGATTGATGAGCTACCGATGGTTCTTTGGTCGATCAGGACGACGCCAAATCGAGCCACAGGCAAGACACACTTCTCCCTAGTCTATGCTGCAGAGGCGATGCTCCCCATGGAACTCACATACGGGTCACCTCGAGTACAAGCTTTCGCCGAAGAACAGCAAGAGCAATTGCGGCAACACGATGCCACGCTCCTCGAGGAAGATTGCCTTCAGGCTGCACTGCGTGTCGCCCGGTACCAGCAAGCTTTGTGTCACTATCATAGCTACAAGGTGCACGCCGGGAGCGTTGTGGAAGGCGACCTTGTTCTTCGTAGGATTCAGTCCATGAAGAGATCAAACAAGTTGATGCCAAAGTGGGAAGGCCCTTACCGGGTGGTACGAGTCACCAGGCCCGGCGCAGTCCGCCTGGAAACCGAAGATGGCACCCAGGTGCAAAACTCATGGAATATTGAGCATCTTCGCAAGTTCTACCCATGAGGCGGGGTTACCGGGACCCCCGGCAACCCCTTTTGTATGAGTTCGCCGGCAAGGCATGTAATCCTTTGTACAAAGCCAGGCGAAGACCCTGTGCGTAATCAATAAAGCTAAGTTTCCATAACCTTTTGTCAAAGCACATATTTATATTATGTATATTGCATGAAATGTTATGTTTATTTTTGCATAAGAGTGATAGCTGAACCCCTGAGGTTCCTAGCCTCCTCTTTTTCTCTTCTTTCTTTTTCTCAAGAGGCACAAGGGACCCTTGCGTGCAAGTCTTCCCGGGGGGAGTAATGGTATGGATACCTATGAATGCGTTCAAGGTCAATCATTCCACGGCAAGAAGTGCAGCAAGGAGAAGCTAAGTTGTAGAAACTTTAAAAATTCTCTTTGTTGTAGCCCTTTTCCCTTGGACGATATCGGCATTTGTATGAGAAAACCTGCACGCGAAGGGTCCTTGTCAGAATTATCTGTGCTCTTTGAATGCTTCGAGTCTACTCGGCAACCAAACAACTGCGATAAGGACGGCAAGGTGGCCTTGCCGGTGGCGGCTTCGCCTGCAGGCTACGAAGGACATGTTCCTAAAAGCACTCGTGGCAGAGATGTGCGCACCGGCAGGCGTTTCTATTAAGCGTAGGGAGTAGAAACATACAAGTGTGGATCATACACAAGGAAAAGCGATCATTCATCAAACATGATAAGCATCAAAATATTTAGTAGAGTGTGCCCAACCACTTTTCCTTGCATCCCCGCAGGGTTACATTGGGTACGATATAAATACAAAAGGACATCTACCACTACAATGTGGCGATTGATCCGGAAACAAGTTCTCACGGATGGAGTGCCGCATCTGCGCCAACCATTTCCTCGTGCAGGTGGCTGACAGGGAAAAAATCTAGCTAGACGCGGTCCACCTTCAAAATCCGGCAAAGGCATCATAGGCGCCTAATAAGAACCATCGCCCTTTCTCTTGATGGCAGGCAAACTGTCGTCATCGCCGTTGGAGGAGTCGAAGTCGCTGCTGCTCGAGCTCTCCGCACAGCACTCCAGCCGGCTGCCAGAAGCCCCGAAGAACTTCACGAAAAGCGTGGCGGCTCTGTCAAATCTTAATTGGAGGAGATGCCCTGGCCCCAGACCATGGGAGTGGGTGAATGGCTTCCATCCCCACGTCAGGAACATGGCGCTTCCGGGGGAAAGGTCGACTGCCACCTAGGCGGGTCCGTTGCAGCAACCGTCCGCCCGAAGCCACAAGCCTAAGGGCATGCTGCCTTCCATGACCCTTGCAAAGGGATCAGGAAGCTGCAGCCAGCTACGAGGATGACGATGTAGCGCCATGACAAACTATGCGCCACCTCCCCTGTGTGAGTCTCCACCCGGGGTGTGAGAAGGGGTGCGCCGCTATGGCCGCCTCGGCTCGGGGCACCCGACCTTCCACAGCCCCTGGATGCGGCCCCTCCGCGGGAAGTCGAGTCGGGCCCCACAGTGGTAACCGGAATGTGTGTCTGGCTCCGGGGGGAAGCCCTCGAGACGACCGTGGACCCTCTAGCTCAACCTCTACCCCTCGCCATTCTGAAGGCAATTTTCTGGGATTGACTGCGGGGGGGGAGGAAGACGAAGGGAGAAGATGGTGGTGGCTGGTAGACTGGAACGGGGGAGTGTGGTTGAGCAACGCCCTCCGTGGTATCCTCTTTATAGGGAGGGCGCGAGGGCTAGCTCTTCACTGTTCGAAACGACTGCACATTGGCAAGCGCACTACTCCAAGCGACCGCCCCCATTCGCCAATGCCGCGCTTTGCATGCAACACGCATCATAAAGGGCGTGGTAAAAGAGAAGAAGACGGAGGGAAACAGTGATAGAGGAAGACAGATGGATGAGATATGGTGCGCGTCTGCAAGTCCCCCTATCAGGAGAAGGGAATATATAGAGACCGCCTCTCCAATTCCAGTGTGGCCGCGCCTTTTTAGTGATGAGGACATCAATACCATTGTTACACCCACAGCCCCTGCTGCTATACATACTGGACCAATTAGTAGAGCTCGCGCTCGCCAATTGAATTACCAGGTACTTTCGTTTCTTGGAAATCCTTCCATTATTCATGAACATATGATGCTGCCTAAATTAGATACTTGTGTTTTACTTATGAATGAAGGGCCTAGCATGGACAAGAAGGATGGCCATTGGAGCGGGAACAAGCATGGAGAAGAAGGTGCGCGCGCGGGAGAGAACAATGGAGATTCCAGTGGTGATTTTCGCACCTTGAAGCTACCATAATGAGAGCATGAAGGCTTCGACGAAATATAAAAGATGCCACTTCATAACTTTCGTCCATGGGCAATTATGGGTACTGCGTCACCTTATTTTTGGGCCAGGCCCATGTAATTTCGAAATACTACATTATAGGCTATTTTTGAGAGTCCGTGTGTGTGGGGAAACTGAGTTAGGGTTGGTTTCGGACCCCTCCTCCAAGGGGTCACGAAATTCCCCTCTATTTCCCGTATATACAGCTATTAGGGTGTCATTTTAGACTTGGGTTTTGTTTAGATTAAAAGTTCGCCATAGTTGCAACTTCGCGTTCTTCGTTTGTGTTCCACGACCAGACCAAGGCGTCACAGAACCCCACTTTCATCAATAAAGCTTTTCTCTTATATTCGGAAATATCCAGAATTGCAATCTCACTTTCTTGCTTGTTCTTCATTTGCATGTAGGAAACAGACCCTCATGGTCAGGTTGATCGTGCTCCGGCGTGGTCAATAACCTCTCGGAGTTGGTTTAGCGATTTCTAAGGCGCGACGTCCTCGCACGTTCGTAGTCGGATCGTCAAAGTCGACTCCACCGAAAACGAAACCACATCTCATCGAAAGACAGGGAAAACTTCGCCTCTATCAAGTGGTATCAAATTTCTAGGTTGCTCTTGAGATTTTACCAGTTTTTCGTTGTTTTGATCGCATATGTTCTTCATACCTATAGTCCACGAAAAAGCCACAAAAAAATTAGGGTTAGTTCCTCCTCTCCGAACCAATCTGAGCCTTTTGCAATTTTCTGTTCGGTGTTTTGCTTTGTTGAATTTGCGGTTGCATCGTCGTGTCGAGTTGCTGGTCTTAGTGTCTAGTCTTTTAGAGTTTCGAGTCCTGTTCACAGTTTGTCACGCCGCTGCCGCATCATCTTCATCGTTGCCTTATACCACCACCACACCAGATACATCACTGCTGCCATATACCACCACCATACCAGATACATCACCGCTGCAATATACCACCACATATCCGCCATCACGCCAATCCGAGTCCAGCTCCATCACAAATTCACCAGCAGTCCGTGTTCCACCACCCATACATACATCCGCCACTAGTCCGAGTTCCACCATATTCATATCCACCACCAATCCTAGGCCGAGTCCATTGCATATTCGGTTTAGCTTCGAGATCCTCTTGTTTTCAGTTTCGTGTTTCCTTGCCTGACTAGGTTTTGGAAAAAATCTGTCGACCCCCTGATAGTTTTTAGGCCAAAATTTCGGATCGTGAAAATATTTTTTCCTTATCCTGTTTTTAGGCTTTCCAGAGCGTTTTGAGACACTCGCCATCATAGTGAGTTTTTGTCTTAATTTTTTGTCGTCGCAGCCCCGACTCGCTCCCGAAAAAAAATTAGTCAATTTTTTTGTGTCTATCATGTTTATACGTGTAGACACTCGCCATTACAGAGATTTTCTAAAAAACGAGCGCAAAAAAACAGGCGCCAAAAAAAGAGAAAAAATTTAGAGTATGCTCTTCCCTTGATTACGTGTAGCGTCGTGTTTTTGTTGGTGTTCTAGGCTCGCGTCTCTAGTACGGTCTAGCCTAGGACCAGCACGGTACCGTCGTTGAGCGTCTTTTCAACTTTGCATCTCTGAACTGATTATTGTTAACCCTTTTTGCTACCATATTATAAGCTTTGCCAGATCCACATACATCTACGTCGTGTGTTTGACACCATCTGGCAATCGCTCTTTCCAAGCTTTGAGAGTTTTGACTACAACGGTTGCCGATCACCGCCTGCTGCTGGGTAAGAACTGGTAAGAAGTTGAGATTTGCTTGACGAATTTGTGACACACCACCTCCACCATATCCTAGTAGTCTGTAGGTTTATTCTTGTGTGTTCCTATTGCTGCTAACCATGCTAGGATCACAAGCTGAAGAGATCAACTGGGAGGGTATGACCAACAAGGAGCTCCATGATAAATTTCAGTAAATGATGGTTGGCCAGGTACAAGACTTCGTGACCAGCCTTGGCGAGGCCATGGAGAAGCTAGATGGTTTGGAGAAGACATTCGACACCAAGATGGACACCAAGTTCAATGAGGTGCTTGGCCGTCTACCACCACCAGCTACAGTTACCGTCCCTCTCCGACAACAACAACATCAATAGGGCGCAAATTTCGTGAGACAAGCACGACGTGTGCCTCTCGACCAAGGCCAAAATTCTGGTGTCGTTGCTACTGCTGCTATTGTTGTGACTTTTGTGGCTCCTGCTGCTACTATCGTTGAGCAGAATGAGGATTATGATGTTGATTACGATGATGAGGGAGAGGCTACTCCAAATCAGCACCAGGGGCAACCACCACCACAAGCACCGGGTCGTCCACATGGGTACCATCGCAACGGTAGGGCTGCACCACCCCCTCAGGTACGGGATCATGACCATCTCCCTAAACTTAAATTGAATATTCTGACATTTGATGGTAGATATGTTCCTGATATATATCTTACTTGGGAGTTAGAAGTAGAACAACATTTTACATGCTTACAATTTCCTGAGGATAGACGTGTTGCTGCTGCTGTTTGTGCATTCACTATTTTTTCGTGTGTTTGGTGGTTTGAACATTGTCGCATACATCATGCTAATATTCCAACTACTTGGGCTGCTTTGAAAACTGCTATGCGTAATCGTTGGGTTCCACCATCTTATCAACGTGAATTGCTTCAAAATTTGCAGCGTTTAGGACAAGGAAAAAATTCTGTAGAGGAATATTATCAGGAATTACAAACTGGCATGATTAGATGTGGTATTATTGAGGAAAATGAATCTAAGATTGCATGTTTTATGGGTGGATTAAATAGAGAGATTCAGACTATTCTAGAGTATAAGGAGTATAACACTATCACTCGTTTATTACATCTTGCTTGCAAAGCTGGACGTGAAGTGCGGGATCGACAGGCAATGGGGAGAACTAATTTTTCTGCAGGACGAGATTCATCATGGACACCACATACATCATCTACTTCCACACGTCCTACTACAGCACCACTTCCTTCAGCCGCCAACTCCAACAGAGATACAAGAAAATAGGCACCGCCACCAGCCTTCAGCAAGGGCACACCTTCGGGGCCTGCATAGAGCTCTTCTTCATCCATAGCATCTACAGGGCAAACGCATGAGGTTATTTCTCATCATTGCAAGGGTTGAGGTCACTATACGAGAGAATGCCCTTCCAAGCGTGTGATGATTGTTACTGAGGATGGTGGATATGCGTCCGCTAGTGATTACGATGAGGAGACTTTGGCTCTTATTGCAAGTGAAGAACAGGGTGCCGAGGATACTGAACAAGAGAATCAATACATGGCTGCTGACTATGCTGACAGGTTTGAAAGTTTAGTTGCTCAACGTGTTTTGAGTGTGCAGGTTACACAGCCTGAGCAAAATCAGAGGCACAACTTGTTCCATACAAAGGGAGTTGTGAAGGAACGTTATGGTTGCGTTATCATCGATGGAGGGAGTTGCAACAATTTGGTTAGCATCGAGATGGTGGAGAAGTTGTCTCTAACCACCATAACACATCCTCATCCATATTACATCCAATGGTTCAACAACAGTGCGAAGCTTAAGGTACCACGTACTGTTCGTGTGCACTTTAGCATTGCTACATATTCTGAATATGTTGATTGTGATGTGGTACCCATGCAAGCATGCTCCGTTTTACTTGGTAGACCATGGCAATTTGATAAAAATTATGTACACCATGGTAGGACAAATCAGTTACCCTTGTTCATAAGGATAAAAATTTAACTTTGCTTCCTATGTCTCCTAAACATATTATGAAAGATGACATTGCTAGAGCTAGTAAAGCAAAACAGGAGCAAAGTAAGAGTGAAAATCAGATTGTGGCAAAGGAATTTGAGCAACATAATAAGCCTAATCAACCATCACCTAGTGTTGCATCTGAAATAAAATTGAAGAGTGGATGTTTACTTGCCACTAAATCTGATATTACTAATTTGGATGTTACTACATGTTTTTGCTATGCTTTTGTGCGCAAAGAGGTCTTATTTTCATTCGAGGACATGCATCCCTCTTTGCCTCCTGTTGTCACTAACATCTTGCAGGAGTTCGCTGACGTCTTTCCACAAGACGTGCCACCAGGATTACCACCTATTCGAGGGATTGAGCATCAGATTGACTTAATTCCCGGTGCATCACTACCCAACCGTGCGCCATACCGTACCAATCCAGAGGAGACGAAGGAGATTATGCGTCAAGTACAAGGGCTGCTCGACGAAGGTTATATACACGAATCCCTTAGTCCTAATAAGAGTTAGTTGGGCGAATGGCACAGAAGGAGAGGCAACCCCTGTCGGGGAGCCTGGCCAACGTGACACCTCACAACGCATTTAATGCGCGTGTCCTAATCCGTCAGGGTTAGGTATTTCCCACTACCATAGCCACTATTTACCCATGTGTATTTACCATTTTAGCCACTGTGGAAACCCCTTTCACCTATAAAAGGAGGACCATGGCTACCTTTACAAAGGTCAAAACCCGGCTCAATTGCGTGTGTAATAGCACTCTGGAGCTTCTTGCCGGGGGACCGCGCTCCTTGTAACTTGAGCACAGATATTCAATCACAACACACATGACGTAGGGTTTTACGCTTCCAAGCGGCCCGAACCTATCTAAACCCCGATCACGCTCTGGTTGGTGTTCCTCTTTGCGTACGTTGATCCTCACAGTAGAATGACAAAAGGGGCCTAGATGGTCCCATAGATTATCGTACCTCAACACTCGTTCTTAGGACACCCTGGATGAGCTAAGAGTACAGTAACTCACGTCTGGAGTTGCCCCAGGTAGCCCGCATGGCGCTCTAGTTTGGACTAGCACCATCAGGACTGTCCCCGCTATATTATGTTGAACTAATCCACGGGTAGCGCTAACTCCCTATGCATTACTAGCGGTGTTCAGTATTATTATGTTGGGAAAATATAGTACAAATGTTGGGCCTTGCCGGAAGAGTTTTATCCCAAAACGAATTATCAAGGGGGTCCCCATAACAACTCCAAGCATGTTAGGAGCTCTCAATATGGAACATAACACCCGTACTCGGAAACTAAGGCGGCAAGAGTGGAACAAAACACCAAACAAAAGGCCAAGCCTTCCAACCTTTACCAAGTGTATAGATGCATTAATTAAATAGGAAGAATAGTGTGATATCCCAAGATATCCATGTTATCACATGGATCAACCAGCACCTGCAACTAGCAACGCTATAAGAGGGGTTGAGCGCGCAGTAACACAGCCAAACAATGGTTTGCTGGGATGTGAAGGGTTAGAGGCTTATCATGGCATTTTGGGAGGCTTGACAAACAAGTGGTAGGTAGCGATACATAGCGATAGAAACGTGACAACTAGCATAGTAATGATAGTAGTGGTATCCAGGGAAATGATCATCTTGCCTGAGATCCCGCTTGGAAGAAGAAGAAATCTGTGAAGAAGATGAACGGGCGTAGTCGAATGAATCCTCACACTCTAAATGCTTTCAAAGCTCTAGCAAGGAGAAGCAAATCCGGAAACAAACAAATGACACGGTAAACACCACAAGATATTCATGACATGATGCACAATCAAGTATGATGCATGTCCATGTAATCACGCATGACATGGCAAGATGCAATAATCAACACTACAAATTAAGTGAAGTTCAATATGCAACGAGCTGCTTATTAACGAAACAACACATTCGAATCATTTAGTTCACTCTCGCTTATTTACACGGCAAGTTTAAATGTTTTTAAACATGGCAAAAGGTGAAACATAAATAGCTACATCATCTAGGAATTTTAAATGAGGCCGGAAGCAACATATAGCATTTCCGAAATGACCCCATATGCAAATTATGAATTTGGTCCAGATCTGTACTAAACATATTTTATGTTTACTAAACAGGAAAATAAAGTACACCATGTTGTGGGGACCCTGAATCATAAGTCATGATCACCGAATGCACGTGCGCAGTGATCCCAGATATCAATGCTCACTGAACACACAGAAACTGAATAACAAGAGTCTTACATCCATTACGTACCGTTTTACTCGAATATGGCCTTTAAGACCAAGTCTTCATAAAGTCGTAGTGGAAATCTTCAACGATAGCGTGGACCCATGCCATCTGCCTTAACCCTATAGGCATTCTGACTGGGAAGCATCCTAGCTCGCATGTTCGTCACCGAGGTACTCTTCATCATATCCTGTTCTTTCATGCCTGGCCAATAAAATAACCAGTGGCAAGCCAATGAGTACTTTGAATGTACTCGCAAGCAACCCATGTTTGGTACAAGGTTTAACAATGCATGATATAGTACTAAGTAGGTAAGTTGCAGAAAGCTAATTTTGAGTGCAATGACATGTTCAATCGACTTGTTAAAGCATGCATCAACAAGTTGCAGATATCTATAGGAACAGGCTACAGATATCAATATAAACAGGGGTTGAACATCTCATGTTCAATCATCATGCCAAGTCATCTGACTTAACTCAAGTATCATCTTTCTCCCACACACACACACGCGCGCCAAGTTTGTGAAGACATCAGACGTAGTTTAAGCAGGACCACCAACTGTCCATGACCGTGGACACGGCTATTCGAATAGTTTTACACTCTACAGAGGTTGCACACTTTACCCACAAGACTCGGGGAACTTCCGTGTCATCCACGACTCGCGGTATATTACATACCCGAGGTAAGCACCCGAACAATGCCTTTCCCTTGACGATACTAAACAAAGAGTCCACTCGTTGGCACACAGCCCGCATGATGTACATCACAAGTATCATCCATGAAGGGACCAACGGTGTGCCCAGTGTCTGCGAAAACAGCCCATGGTCGTTCTCTTAGGCACGACCCCGTATCGAGAGTGACCACGTCACTCCCGCCACTAGTAATGCGGGCTCCTTTCTAGTATCGACCAAAGTAATCAACAAAGCCCTATCCCATAAGGGGTATCGTGGTTGTACATGTAAGGTTGGGACGATCAGCAGATCTTAAATCTAATCCATTTTCGAAAACATACACACACAACTGGCTCCGGTACACCACTTCTTTCTCAAGTGGTTACCTAGCTCATCTTCTCCCTCAGGCATTAGTGGCACCCGATGGGGTTTTCGAATAGTCTTTGAAAAGCTTTCACTTTCATCACCATGCATACTCCCATCCCATTTGCGTAGCATCTACCTAGCAACCTAGCTACTTACCACCCGCACAACCCTCATAAGAAGGTAGGGTCATGCTCAGTGCAAGTATCAACGAGGAAAATAACGGAGGTAACCCACCACTGTGGTCACCGATTCATCATTATTCGATGCAACGGAATAAAGTGCTATATGTCATGCACAAAAATGGTTTCTTAGACATGGTCAAAGGGTTGCTTGCCTGGCTCAGCAAGGTCTTCGAGGTCTTCACACGCTTCTCGTCCAACTCCGAGCACATCGTCTACTTCGTCAACTGTCGCGGGAAACAACCATAATAAGCAACCCAACAAGCAGAGATATAAAAGTGCTCTATAAATTGGAGTTTGATTTTTCTAGGGCATCTCTGGTCATAAGAAAAATACCTAAAATGGTACTACTAGAGTTGGATCAACAATGATTTTTTAAAGGTGGAAATGGAGGCATTAATGATTTTGTAAGGAGTCTACAGAGAACATTTTTATAAAAATAAGTGGGGGCACCCCTTAAATAGGGCATGATTTTAGAAGTATCTAGGAATTGGTTTCACTGTATTTGGAGTTGGGATGATATTCTTATGAGTCTTCTAAGATGAAATAAAGGGGAAATGGGGCCATTTATTAGATCCAACAGAAACATGGTATGGGAAAATGTTAACCATGGCTAGATAAATAGTTCATGGTCTTATATTCATCTAGGAATTTGAATCACTCCATTTGGAGTTTACTTGGATGCTCTAGGGATTTTTCAAAGTGGGGATTTGATAGTTCACTCCATTTTGAAGATTTTGAAGACACCACATCTTCTGTTTCCCAGTCCACATCTCATGTGGTGTCTTATCTACGGATTTTGATGGTACCCTGTTTAGTGTGAAAGCTGCAGTTTCTAGAGCGTATCCCCAGAATGACAAGGGTAAATCCGATTTGCTCATCATCGATCGGACCATGTCCAACAAGGTTCGATTTCTCCGTTCTGACACGCCGTTTCTCTGCGGTGTACCCGGAAGTGTGAGCTGAGGTACTATACCTCGGCTTTTCAGATGATCATCAAACTCCTGGTTCATGTATTCACCTCCACGATCTGATCGCAGAAGCTTTATCGTCTTGCCGAGTTGATTTTCAACCTCGTTTTGAAACTCTTTGAACTTTTCAAAAGTTTTCGACTTGTGCCTCATCAAATAGATATATCCATATCTACTCAAGTCTTCGGTAAAAGTTACGAAGTACTGATAGCCACCTCTGGCCGTTGTGCTCATTGGACCACACACATCACTGTGTATAAGCTCCAACAGCTCGGACGCCCTTTCGCAACTCTTTGAAAAAGGAGACTTAGTCATCTTGCCGAGCAAGCATGATTCACATGTCTCGAACGACCCGAAGTCGGACGAAGTTAGGAGTCCATCATCATGGAGCTTCTTCATGCATTTCAGACTAATATGTCCAAGTCGGCAATGGCAGAAGTAAGTCGGATTTATCTCATTAGGCTTATGCCTCTTGACATTCATGTTATAGACTGGTTCCATTTCTAGATTTAAAATAAATAGCCCATCCACAATGGGTGCATAGCCGTGGAACATTCCATTCAAATAAAATGAACAACCATTGTCCTTTAAACTGAATTCATAACCCTGACTCATCAAGCATGAGGCAGAAATAATGTTCCGACTAAGTGCGGGAATATAATAACAATTATTCAATTCCAAAATAAATCCAGAAGGAAGCTTGAGCTGCATCGTGCCGACCTCCAACGCAACAACTCTTGCTTTGTTGCCGACCCTGATGTCAATCTCCCCTTGTGCCACACGCCTAGTTCTTATCAGCCCCTGCATCGAGTTGCAAAAATGAACAACCAATCTAGTATCAAATACCCAAGAGCTACTAGGTATGTCAGCAAGGTAAATGTCTATAACATATGTAACAAGTGTACCTTTGCCTGAAGAAGCATTTCCGGCCTTGTTGCCATGCTCAGCAAGCCACTTGCTACAATTCCTCTTCCAGCGACCAGTTTCCTTGCAATGAAAGCAAACGGTCTTGGAGTCCGGTCCCGGCTTCGGCGCAGCGGCGGAGACAACCTTCTCTGTGGCCTTTGACTTACCCTTTTTATTGGACCAACTCTTCTTGAACTTAGCCGAGTTCTGCACCATCAACACTTGATGTGTGCCTTTCTTAATATCTTGCTCTGCCACCTTAAGCATCCCATGCAATTCAGTGAGCTTCTTATCCATACCGTGCATAAGATAGTTCGAGATGAACGTCACATGGCTAGGTGGAAGAGAACCCAGAATTGCATCCGTGGACAGCTTGTCCCGAAGTGGGAAGCCTAACCGATCCAAAGCTTGCACGTACCCGATCATCTTGATCACATGCGGGCTCAGTGGATCACCCTCTTTCAGCTTACAATCCGTCAAGGATTGCCAGACATTGAACCTTTCGGTCCTAGCCTGCACCTGAAACATGCTCTTGAGACTCTTGATCATATCGAAAGCGTCAACGTTTTCGAAATGCTGTTGCAAATCGGGCTCCATACAAGCCAGCATGAGGCAGTTGATCTCGTTTGATTCATCAATGAGTTTCTAATGGGCATTCTTGGTTGTGGCACAAGCAGTCTCGGCAGGTTCCTCTGGAAGTGGATCCTCTAGAACATGTTCCTTTTATCGTGCTTGAGAACAATTCTCAAATTTCTATATGAGGTGGTAAAGTTTGTTCCATTCAGTTTATCCTTTTCCAGAATTGATTTCAATGCAAAGTTGGGTTGAGCAGGTGGTGCCATTGATCTACAACAGAAAATATGCAATCACTAAGCAATGTGTTTATGTAACGTAATTCAAGCCTTAAACAGAACTACTCCAACTGAAGTCAGCATCCCTCCGCGAACTCTCAGTGATTCAGGACCTGTCTAGCGCGAGCGACTAGTGAGCTTTAGCAGCACTGCTAGCCAACTTGCCTATTCAGTAAGCAACTCTTTGCTAATCGCATCTCTATACGACCTCTGTCGGTCGGGTAGGTATCTTATACCCCGGCTCCCAACCTTCTTTGCCACAAGGCCCAAAACCGTTTTGATAGCCTTGTCAAGTTAACCTGATGCAGTGCATGTCCGTGTCCGACACGAACCCTCCAGTTCAAGTACACCTAGTGGCACCTCAATTTTATGAGCCCACCACTAGACGTACTTGACGTGCGAAGGTGCAACATCCGAAATGGCAATGTGCTTGATATTAACGAGGGATCTTTCTACCATTTTAACATGCATAGAAACAAGAAGCAATATCAATCACATATAAACATAAATATGTGAAATAGTATGGCTCCTTCATGGACATCCTTCCAGGTTGGCTCCAACTCCGATGACCAAGGCGGAACTCCATCTTGTTCATCACGCCGGGACGCCAAAGCCTCGAACTTGATCTCTGTCCTCCAACTACTACAACTAGTAATGAATTTACAGAGAATCACAAGTCGACACGCAGGTCGTTATACAATATAATGACAGCACTTTGGCTCCTGCCGGCTGACAATCATGACACGCAGGTCATGATAAATTACACACATGCATCACATACATATGAGCCATACTATTCACATCAAACCTGCAAAACAAAGTTATGCATAGAATCGCATTCTACCGGTTTGTGTATCGTGTACGAAATACAAGACGCTACGCATACGGCGGGCCCAGTTAGCGGGCGGGGTTCGAAGAGGCAGCGCTCCTCGCGGGTGCGGGCAGCGCCCGACGTTTTCGAAAATCACAGATCGAATCTGTACTCCGATCACGCCGAATTTTCTGATCTGATCGATCTTATCGATCATCGCGAATCTGATTCGGATTTACGTTTCATTGTTAACCCCGATGGCGGAAACCGACCAGTAGGGGTAGGTTGTGTCATGACCTCATCGATTCCGATTGACAGAAAACATAGCCATATCGATCCCCATGTGCAGTTGATCTCATCAACCGTTCACATAGCCGATCTCATGAACGACGATAGATCTCATCCGCCGCCTCCAAATCCTATAGCAAAGGCTCTGATACCACTGTTGGGGTTCCACCGTAGGTGCATCGCATGCCAATTAAAATTTTCCTACGCGCAGAACTTCCAAGAACTTGCTACGGAGATGGATCACAGATCGTTACCACTAGACGCGCAGTGCCGTGCAGCGGAAGTAGAGTTGGGGAAGCGTGTCCGCGTGGTCCGTCTCCTCCTCGTCCGATCTCCCTCGAACAGCCGGTCCGATCTCCCTCGAATAGCCAGTCGCCAGATCCCACGTACAGGTTTGCCGGAGCAGCACAAGTGCACCGCCTCTAACGGTATCCGCGCGTGCAGGAGGAACAACGTGCGGCGGACTGCTAGGTCCGATCACACAGTCGGCAGAGGCAAGTGGAGGTGGCTAGCTGAAACACATGCAAAGCCCTAATGACGGCGCCGAAGCGATCAACTGGATGGGTGTGCCGCACCTCCACTATATATAGGCATCCGTCGCGGGCTCAACTCTTGGGCCTCGCACGGATCCTAAAGCCCATGTGTTCCTTCCCTTAAGCGCGCGACCCCTTAGGTTCTCGTTCACTTGGTCGCGAGTCAGATCACATCCGGCACGGCTAGTCGGTAGCGGCCTCTAGCAAAGCGTGCCGACTCCAAGTGTCCGATGAAGCTGGTTAGGAAAACCTGTACATCACACTTCCGCTCCCTTTGCCACACAATATATGTTGTCGTGCTCAAGGCGACATGGTCATCCTTGTTGCCGCACGACCTCTTTCTCGTTCCAGTGAATCCGACCAACACTTCGGATTATCTCATAATCCTCATCGCATGGCCATGCTTATCCAGGTCGGATCACCCGAGGGGTCCAGAGTATATCTCTCCTCATCGGAGGGGCAAATCCCATCTTGCTCGACCACGTCTCGCAGCATGGGTCTAGACAAGCCCGAAACCTACCTTTATAACTACCCTATCACGGAGTAGCATTTGGTCGGCCCAAAGCAAGTCTGTCACAATCCCGAGTACATGCGCCAGGTCAGGTCTTAGGACACAGAACGTATGTTGTACTAGAGACTCACAGATGACCTATCGCTGCGTCTCATAGTTGGGTATGTCCAACTCAGGCCTTATCTCGACTTGGATCCGACTACGTCGAATCCGACCAGATCTTTCTGAGTCCATATTATCCGGCTAGCATCCAATGCTACATGGTTAGCGAGACCGAACCATCCACCGTGTCATATGCTAGTCTAACTGGTTGTGCGTCCACACAACCCTTTCAACTAGGGACCATTTAGGACAGTCATCATACAATGCATAGTCTCACAAACAAGTCACGTACTTGTTAATACACATCATTGATAATGTCCAAGGACTATGTTTATTCATAAGCACATAGGAAATATCATTATACATGATTGCCTCTAGGGCATATCTCCAATAGAAGCACCCTCAAGCCATTGAGATGCGTGAGGGGGTGCTCCACATCCGAGATATTCAGGGGCCCAAGAGGACGGGAAGCATGGAGGCCAGGCTCGAGGCGGTGGAACAAGACATCTTCAAGTGCCAAGGGATGGTGGAGCATGGACTTAGTGCCAATCACTCCATGATCACGGAATTCACCCGTGGTCACATGGTGGATGGCCGGTGCATGAAGGACATCGTCTTCACCTTCAACGAGCAAATCAATTTTCTGCAAAGTCAAATCTATGATCTTCAAAACCAAGTTTTTGAGTATGAAGCAAGATTTAAAGGTATGAGTTTAGCTGCCAGTTGCAGGACTCGGGAGACTCGTGCATCATCTTTTGATGGTGAGCCCTTGTCGTGGAAGCCGGAGGACAAACCTTCCACTTCATTATCACCACCTTCATCATCTTCACCACCAAAGGAGACTTGAGTACACGGGTATAGGCACTCCCCTTGGCTTGTGCCAAGCTTGGGGGAGATGCCCTGGTATCGTATCACCATCACTTTTATTTACCTTAACCTAGTTTAGTTTGATACTTAGCTCTTTCGTGATCTAGTTGAATAAAAGTTTAGTATGATCTATTTTCAAGTGCTAGTTTCGTGATCTATCTATTTATGAAATCGAGTGAGAGTTATATAATAAAGTTTAGTTTGAGATTTTACTTCTTTACTTTCTTGTTACAATCAAAATAAAAAGGAAATAAATGAAAAGGATCATATGGTAATCTTATGGTAAGTAATGACATCACATAAGGAAAAGTATAAGTGATAAAATTTATTGGAAATTGACAAACATAGCATTGGTCAATGATGCAATTCATGAAAGAATTAATAAGTGAAGAGAAGATTCAATTGCAAATACACTATCTTGGACATCTTTTACGATTGTGAGCCCCCATTAAATATTATAGGCCAAAATTGTTGACCTGGACAAGGAAGACAACGTAATGATTTATGTTTGTTCATATTCACATAGAAGTTATATTGTCATAGATCCTTCAACATGTGGTGCTTGCTCAATATCTTTGCTAGCCAAAAATTTCGCACTAAGTAAAGATACTACTTGTGCATCCAAAAACCCTAAACCCAAACTCATGTTTTCAGAGTCCACCATATCTACCTATGGATTGAGTAAGATCCTTCAAGTAAGTTGTCATCGGTGCACTAAGGCAATAAAAATTGATTCTAAATGTGTTTGATCAATTAGTGTAAGAGAAAATTGAGTGTTGTACGAACTTGTGATGGCAAAGTAATAAAAGCGACGGACTGCATAATAAAGGTTGCTATCATAGGGGGCAATATAATGTGACGTTCTTTTGCATTAAGGGATTTGGCATATAAACCAAAAAGCACATGAAAACCTCTGCTTCCCTCTGCGAAGGCCCTATCTTTTACTTTTATGTATTTACTTTTATGCAAGAGTCAAAGTATTCTTCCCTATTCCTTTTTAGTTTTTCTTTTTGCAAGCATCATGTGGTGAGGAAAGATCTAGGCACATATATCCAGTTGGATATGAGTGAGCATGAGTTATTATTGTTGACATCACCCTTGAGGTGAATACGTTGGGAGGCGAAACTATAAGCCCTTATCTTTCTATGTGTCCGGCTGAAACTTTTTGCTCATGGGTATGTTGTGAGTGTTAGCAATCATAGAATATTAAATGATGGTTGAGTATGTGGACTTGCCAAAAGTCTCCGACACGAGACCCTTCCTGAAAATATGATGAATTGTAGTTGCAAAGTTGACTGAGAACATAGTTTGTTGGTTTTCAATAAGGTTTATGCTTTATACTTCTATGTTGTGATGAATTGTTAGTTGTTCATGAGAAGTTATATGATGAAGTTATATAATAAAAGTTACATGAAAAAGTCCTATGACAAAGTTTGTTGCTGTTATGATAATAAGCATGATGCTACTATGTCCGTATTTTTTTTATCGACACCTCTCTCTCAAACGATGTGGACATGTTTTTCGATATCGGCTTTCGCTTGAGGACAAGCGAGGTCTAAGCTTGGGGGAGTTGATACGTCCATTTTGCATCATGATTTCCTACTGTTATTTATAATGTTTTTATGCATAATAATGCTTTATGGAGTAATTCTAATGCCTTCTCTCTCATAATATGCAAGGTTTACACAAAGAGGGAGAATGCCGACAGCTGGAATTCTGGACCTGAAAAAGCATATCAGAGACACCTATTCTG
This sequence comes from Elymus sibiricus, assembly GCA_039707655.1. Taxonomy (NCBI): domain Eukaryota; kingdom Viridiplantae; phylum Streptophyta; class Magnoliopsida; order Poales; family Poaceae; genus Elymus; species Elymus sibiricus. The sequence goes on from CM077663.1 coordinate 161,660,312, forward strand.
CACATCTCCAAATAAGCTGAAACTTCACGGAGAATTATTTTGGAATGTATAAAAAAAATACTGGAGCAAATAACTACCGGAGGGGGGCCACCTGGTGACCACAAAACACCAGGGCACGCCAGGCCCCCTAGGCGCGCCCTGGTGGATTGTGGCCAGCCCAGCCCACCTCCGGTGTCCATCTTCTGGTATTGAAGGTCTTTTGACCTAGAAAAAATCAAAAGGGGACTTTCGGGATGGAACGCCGCCGTCTCGAGGCGGAACTTGGGCAGGAGCACTTTTGCCCTCCGACAGAGCGATTCTGCCGGGGGAACTTCCCTCCCGGAGGGGGAAATCGAAGCCATCGTCATCACCAACAACCCTCTCATCTTTGGGAGGCCAATCTTCATCAACATCTTCAACATCACCATCTCCTCTCAAACCCTAGTCCATCTCTTGTGTTCAGTCTTTGTACCGGAACCTCAGATTGGTACCTGTGGGTTACTAGTAGTGTTGATTACATCTCGTAGTTGATTGCTATATGGTTTATTTGGTGGAAGATTATATGTTCAGATCCATTATGCTATTTAATACCCCTCTGATCTTGAGCATGAATATCATTTGTGAGTAGTTACCTTTCTTCTTGAGGTCATGGGAGAAGTCATGTTGCAAGTAATCATGTGAAGTTGATATGTGTTCGATATTTTGATGATATGAATGTTGTGATTCCCTTAGAGGTGTCATGTGAACGACGACTACATGGCACTTCACCATCTTTGGGCATAAGGGAATGCATTGTGGAGTAGTTATTAGATGATGGGTTGCTAGAGTGATAGAAGTTTAAACCCTAGTTTATGCGCTATTTCGTAAGGGGTTGATTTAGATCCAAATGTTTAATGCTATGGTTAGATTTTATCTTAATACTTTCTCGTAGTTGCGGATGCTTGCGAGGGTGTTAATCATAAGTGGGAAGTTTGTTCAAGTAAGAACAATACCCAAGCACCGGTCCACCCACATATCAAATCATCAAAGTAGCGAACACAGATCAAACCAACATGATGAAAGTGACTAGATGAAATTCTCGTTTACCCTCAAGAACGCTTGCTTATTATAAGAGACCGTTTTGGCCTTTCCTTTGCCACAAAAGGATTGGGCCATCTTGCTGCACTTTATATACCGTTACCGTTACTTGCTCGTTACCAATTATCTTGCTATCAAACTACCTATTACCTAAAATTTCAGTGCTTGCAGAAATTACCTTGCTGAAAACCGCTTGTCATTTCCTTCTGCTCCTCGTTGGGTTCGACACTCTTACTTATCGAAAGGAATACGATTGACCCCCTATACTTGTGGGTAATCATTGTGCATAAACAAATAGCACACGGTTCATTAACTAGAACCGTGTGCTTTATAAACCGCGGCCTATGAGACTTAATGCGCGGAAAGTGAGTCATGCTTTCTGATTGGCCAAAACCCAAACCACACGGATCGTATGTCTGCACCATAGGATTCACCCAGATCGAACGGCAGTCCTTATACCTCTCGTCAACACACGCTGTTGAAGTTGGGATTTGATTTATATGCAATAAATTCCCTGTAAATGATAAAAAATGCTAAAAAAATATCGAACGAGCCGATAAATGCGGCAGAAAATCAAACCTGGCATATAATGATGATTGACTACAATCAGATAAAAATGGTCGAAGAGGCGATGAAGACACCGTCAATTGGAGTTCGATTTGCCACTTCTCCCTTTGGAACTATGATCCTTCTAGTGAGATGCAACGGTTTCCAAGGAGCGATCATCGTAACTTGTGCAAAAATTTACTAAATTTTTTCCATGGTGTCTCGAGATCACGCCATGATGATACATCGATTTTCATGATGTTCTGATTCCATTTTGCATTTCCTGTAATTAAGTTACGGACATTTGCGCATCTCCCATCCGAAATGCTTGAAAATTCCTCTCATTCCTTGCACTATGACAAAAATCACGCAAAAGTGACACACAAATGATTTGTAAGAGATTCTTTGCCAGCATCCACCCGTAATTCATGTTGGGATTTTATTTATGCACTAATTCATGGTAAAAGCAGAAAATGCCTTAGATATAGCAAACGAGCCATGTAATCCACCAGAAGATGAATAATAGGAGTACAATAATGTTTGTGTGCCATGGGAAAAATCGAGGCGAAAGGATGAGGTAGACACCGATTGGAGAGTCCGAAATGCCAACTCAACATTTGGAAACTATGATCCTTTGTGTGAGATGCCTAGGTTTTCAAAGGGCCGTACATCACAACTTCCGCCAGACATTACCATTTTTTCCCATGGGGTATTCAAATCATGCCACGGTGACACACCCATTTTCGTGATTTTCGGAATACATCTGCATTTCCTCCAATTAAATTACTAACAAGCCCAATGTTGGTGGAAAAAATGTCTTAAAATTAGCAAACAAGTCATGAAATGCGGCCCAAAATCAATACAGGGATTAATAGGTGATTGTATGCCGATGAAATTAATTCGAGGCAAAATGATGAAGTCACTAATTCATTTGAAATGAAAATATGATTTTTGTGCATAAACAAATAGCACACGGTTGATTCACTAATACCGTCTGCTTTCTAAACCGTGGCCGATGACACCTAATGCGCGCAAAGTTAGTCATGCATTCGGATTGGCCAAAACCCAAACCACACGGATCGTACGTCTGCACCGTAGGATTCACCCAGATCGAACGGCAGTCCTTATCCCTCTCGCCAACACACGTTGTTGAAGTTGGGATTCGATTTATATGCACTAAATGACCAGTAAATGCAAAAATGACTTAAATATAGTAGGCGAGCCCAGAAATGCGGCACAAAATCAATATTAGGGTACAACGATAGTTGCGTACCACAGGAAAAATTTCGAGACAAAACGATGAGGTCACGTCTACATTTCAAAGTTTTCAGGTTTTCATTTCGAACAAATTTGTGCTGCTTGTGCACACGGGTTACTATATGAAACCGTTTGCACAGCACTTTACGCGGGGGCGCACGACGATATTTTTTCACCCTTTTCACCGAAGCCGCCAACATGCCCCCTCTCCCCTCCCCAAACACGTGCCCTCCCCCGTTTCGCTCATCTGTCCGCGTATTCTACCCAAACTCCATCGACAGCTAGCTCCCTCCCCCTCCTGTCCCCCAGATCCACACCAGAACCCTTTCCGACGCTGTCATGCTCAACCCGGCCATGTACCCGCTTCCCGGCGTCAACCCTATCCTTCACTGCCGCTCCGAACACGCGGCTGCCCATGCCTCGCCGTCTTCATTTGCTCGCCCACCGCCGTCGAGCATATCGATCATGTACCCTTGCCTCTCCTGCCGGATTTGCAAAAAAAATCGGTCAGTTGCTGCCCTCCATCGCGGTGAGATCTATTATCTCGCGATCCCTTATCCTATTTGGTTCGGTTTGTCTCCAAAATGATTATAAAATAATGGAGAGCGTATTTATGTTCATCATCTACCTTCTAACATATAAGTTGTATTTGTTCCAATTAGTTATTGTCGAGTTACATATCATGTGCGCACGAGTCACACTAAATGAACAGATTAGTCGTACATTTCCAAATGATCACATGCCATGTTTAGACAGCTAGCTGCCAAGCTGTTACATTATTTTATGATTATCCCCCTTTTCTGAATTTCACATGTGTCCTCTATAGATGTCTATTAGCAGCGACGACACTCATACTTCTGGCAATGTATCTTCATCTGAGTCCGAAGCCAACATGTATGCAACAGATGATCGTGTATCAAGAAATGATGAACGGGATAGAGCAGCCACAATCACCCTTCCAGTAAAGAGTCGGAAGAGCGCTCCAAGAAAGCCCGCTCACCAGCCTAAAGGTGTATACGAAGTAACTGACATCGATTTGAAGTCTTGGGCTCAGACTAAACCTGATAAAGCACGCACGAGGTTCAGGAGTGTGTGTTGATTTGTTGGCAGGGCAAGGCTCAACATTAATCTGCCGGGGTTTTGGAAGGCTGGTACAGAAACACGGTAGAGGATAGTCCCTGAGATCATGGCACACTTCAACGTTCCTGAGGAGTGGAGAGAGCAGGTGCAACACACTGCACTGAAGAAGGCCAGGGATGCTTGGAGAAACTGGAAGCATGTGTTGTACAAGAAGTTCTTGAGTCAAGGCAAGGACCCAATCCCCTCGTACCCCCAAATTACAAAGGAAGATTGGAAAGAATTCAAAAAGGGTCAGGGCCAATGAAGAGTTCATTAAGAAGAGTGCCATGCAATTGGAACTTCAGAAGAAGAACACACACCCCCACCATATGGGTGTGGCAGGATACTACGGCATGAAACTGATATGGGAGCAGGAGGACAAAGAAGCAGTAGCTGCGGGTGGCAACCCGACCTTTAGTGAAATTAGGGGCACTCACGCTAGGGACTACTTGCGGGCACGTGCAAATAGGCATGGAGATGGTTCTTATTACTTTGAAAACTCAGCAGACCAAAAACTGTATGATGTGATGGCAAAGGCTTCCAAAAACACTGGAAGGTTCTACAGGAACTCAGGGCCATGTGACATTTTGTCCAAGGCTCTGACTACAAAAGAGTCCCCTAGCCATGCTAGGGGTATTCGGGTCAATGTCCCACACAAGAGGGCTTTATCACTAAGCAAAGAAAAGAGGCTCAGGATGAAAAAAAGCTAGGAGTGATGGTAAGCAGAGAGACTTGCGCGAAAGGATTAAGAGGGACATGTATCCTGGAGTTCGAAAGGAAGTTGAGGATTCATGTATGCAGGAGAAGACACTAATGCTGAGAGATAGCCAGTATATGCAAGGGGATGTCGGCATGGATGATGCCACTTATTGTATGACAACACCGCACAAGAGTAGTTGTGCATCAGCTGACCCCAGTGACAATGATGCTGCAGCTCGACATGATGGTGCTATATGTGATCTATATGGACAGGGGGAGAGAGTGAAGGTCATGCTTACACATTATGAAGGTACTTTAAAATGTGCAACAGCGTAGGTTTACAACCCTGACTTTGACGGGGGTCTCTTGTTGGACAATGTGCCATTGAAGCTGGGTTGTGTGAAGTGCTACGCGACTGAAATAAAGCCTGGATTCAGTAATTTTGCCGTGAAGAATGTCCTTGGGGACCCTGATGAGTAGAGGACCTTGGAAGAAACACGGTTAAATCATGTCCAGTGGCCACGGAAAGAAATAGACTTCCTGGATGATATCCCTCCAGGCCCCCCAACAGCAACCAATGTCGCCCTCGAACCGGCGACTCTCTTCTCGCCACAGCAGATCTTGTGTGACTCCCCCGATGAACATACTCTTGGGAAACCCAATGCCTGAGGCATCAACCTGTGATCAGCCCACCCGACTTCCTGTCGTACAGGCCAGGTCATCGTTCGCTCATGAGCACCATGTGGCAAGGCCTACAACTGTTGAAGACGTATCATCGGTTCAGATGCCGGCCACTGAAGCAGATAGTGCAGACACATCGGCACCGCATGCTCAGCAGACAAACCAGGTGGAACCACCTGCTAAGCAGTCTGAAAGTCTGGAACCGTCTGCTAAGCAGTCTAAAAGTCCGGAACCGCCTGCTAAGAAGTTCAAAAGTCAGGAACCACCTCCTCAACAGTCCAGCGGTTCACAGCCGCTAGATAAGCATACCGATGTGTCGGGACAGCCTGCTCAGCAAACCAACGCGTTGTCACAGACGCATCAACACACCGACACGTTCACACCAGCTACTCAGAACCCCGGCATAGCTTCAACGGCTGGTCAGCTGTCCGTTGCCTCTTGTACTACAGCTCTGCAGTCCGTCACAGCGGCATCATCTGTTCAGCAGTCCATTGTACCTTCACAGGCTTCTCAGCAGCATGTCGTTCATGAAACCCGACGTCAAATAAGAAGTTCTTCAGCTAACAAGAGGAAAGCGGGCACGGTTGCACAAAGGAAGATTTTGATGGTACCCTTTTTAGTGTGAAAGACACCACATCTTCTGTTTCCCAGTCCACATCTCATGTGGTGTCTTATCTACGGATTTTGATGGTACCCTGTTTAGTGTGAAAGCTGCAGTTTCTAGAGCGTATCCCCAGAATGACAAGGGTAAATCCGATTTGCTCATCATCGATCGGACCATGTCCAACAAGGTTCGATTTCTCCGTTCTGACACGCCGTTTCCCTGCGGTGTACCCGGAGGTGTGAGCTGAGGTACTATACCTCGGCTTTTCAGATGATCATCAAACTCCTGGCTCATGTATTCACCTCCACGATCTGATCGCAGAAGCTTTATCGTTTTGCCGAGTTGATTTTCAACCTCCTAGTGGCTCGGCCGAACGGGCGGCTGAGGTGACGTCGATGGCGCACTTGGGGAGTACGCTTTCCCCGAGCGAAGGCGTTACACGGCTGGGGCGTTTCCTCTTAAACAGCGGGCCCCAGCCACTGGGCCACTGACTGACGGGGCCCGCCTGTCGGGTCCTCCCTCTCCCTCCCACTCGAGCAGGGGCGATAGAGGAGGCGAGGCAGAGCGCCCGCCGGTGCCGTTCCGGTGGCCCGGGCCCATCTCCGGCCAAGCTCCGGCCACCAGCGTGCTCAGTGAAGAGACCCGCACCCACCTGGGGGGTCTATTCCCACCGGGGAGCGCCGGGGTGGGCGCAATTTCGGTCGTGGCGGAGGGCGACGACAACGGCCCCGGGAAGAAGTTTTTAGGCCACCGGAAGACAAAAGAAGGGCACGGGGGAGCTGGAGGCGATGAGGAGAAGGCCCCGGTGCTGCTCAACGGAGGGGAGGGGCTCGGGGGAGCCTGAATTTGGGCAAGGCCGAGACGGGCATCACCGGCCGTAGGACGAGGAGGAGGGCGCGGGAGCAGGAATGGGGTGGTCCGGGCGGTTCAATGGAGGTGGAGAGAGCGAGAAGGGACAAGTGGGGGGCTCGAGGACGAGCTTTTAGGCGGGGGCGGCCAGAGGGTGCTCGGGCGTGCCTCGGATGCCCTCGGGCGCGGCGAGCACGTGTGCCAGAGCGGTGTTGGGGGGCTTCTGGGCGTCGGGGAGTGGCGTGGGAGGATGTGAGGGACCCCCTGACGCGTGTGGACAGCTTGCTGCAACCGGACGCGAGCTATAGGACAACGCCGAGTTGCAAAGCGCCGTTTCTGCTTGTCAATGACGTAGTCACCACTCCACGCCGTGTCCAGAGCAAGCTTTTGGCCGGGAAAAGTTGTCTAGCGTGTGACGCCAGCATGCAGGAGAGCACTGGTGAAGTTTCAAGGTAATTGGAGCTGGGTGAGGTTGGTTTCTACTGTAGGTAAGTTTTTAGCAGCAAACTTGGGGGCCATATCAGAGGTTTTTACTGAAAGGCTTAGGAGGTAAAAGGTTGTCTGGGTGGCTTAGGTATGGAAGGACTACAAGTACACCAAATTTCAGCTCAGGGAGAGGACTCTACAGAGTACTTGCAGTTCAAAGCTGTTTTTACTGCCAAAATCTAGGTTTGGATGCACTGCTCATATTTTCCATATGAGCCTACCATTTTTGGGTGTGGCAAGATGTATTACCGTACTAGAGATGTTGTGGAAAAACTTGGGGACATTTGCATGAACAGAATAATGGGAGAGAGGAAGGAGAGGTGCTGTCATGGTAAAAAGAGAGGGAAAATGAGGGAGTTACCCCCCAAATAATTGAGCAGGGGCCATGGCAAAGTTACTTGAGGTAGAAGGGGCTAGCACATGCTGTGGTAAAAAGTTAGAGGCAAGGAGAATCTTTTTGGGTCAACTTAGCTTGTCCACTAGTTTATGGCAGAAGGTGTTTGTTGTTTGGGCTAGGCAGAGGAATCATATGGCCTTGATATTTACCAGGAGTAAATGGTGAGTCCAGCTGGTCTTGATCACAAGTTTTCAGCTCATTTAAAGAAAGTTGATAATGCAAACTTGGTAAACCCTAGAAATGAGTAGAAACTGAGTTTCTTATATCCAACCATGCTAACCTATTCTCCTAAATGCACCACTTAGTGTGGTGGCATTATTTGGGGATTAGATCATGCCCACAAAGTTTTAGATCAATTGGAGAAAATTGGCAATGTAAAGTTGCTCCAATTTGGATCTGGACAGGAAGGGTTTTGTGGCACTTTTGTGAATCAAAACAATTGGGATTGAGATGAAACTTTTCAAGATGATCACACATAGCATGTGTGACTTGCTAGAATTTTCCTTGATTTATTTGAGAATATTTCTTATAGAAACATTTCAAATGCTTGAAATAGGCAGAAAGGATTTTGGAGGGTTTTGTCCAATATTTTGAACATGACCATGTGTTGAAACTAATATATATGGAAAATATATGCCCACTGAGTTTCCCTAAATTTTCTCAAATATTTTGAAAGCATAAAAATAATTTTTCCCTATGAAAGACAATTTCTGGCCTCAAGAAAAAGACTTTAAATAAAATATGAAAATAATCTTTAAAAATAACATTTAGTGGCTTTGGGAAGTCTTATATATAATAGGTTTCAAATATAATCTTTGGGGCAAAACAATCCACCCAACTTGAGCACTTGTAGTACAAACCTCAATTCAGGGGTTTTGGTAAACCTAAATTGAATAAATGCTTTTTGGCCAAACTAATATTTCATAAAAATAGTTTTTAGTCCTATACACATGGCATGATCATTGGGCAGAGATTTTGGGTCAAGTAGATGAGTTTTGAGAGTTGGATCAAGTTTATTACTCAAAGCACAAGCAAGCCATCAAGCAATCATCAATCAAGTCAAGCATCGCAATCACAGAAAAAGTTTTTGTTGGCCCTAATTTTTTATTCATGTTAACTTAGTCATGAGGCAAAACACAGGGTGTGACAATGTTATTCTACACGTTTTTCTAAGCAAGTTACATATGTGGATCATTTTAAACGGAGCTACAGTTATTTAGTTATGAAATGAATCATTTTAACATGGCATTTATACAAATTAAAGCAAATAACAAGTTTAAACATTTTTATCATGGATAAAAGTTGGATATTATTATTCTAAACAAAATTCAAATCATTTTAGATATATAAAGTTTTCACATTCGATGTACGATTTGAGAGTTATGATACGCATGAAGTGAAAGGGTGTTTCTGCAAATCTGTCAAATCCAGATAATAGCTAAATTCGCAACGCGGGAAAAACACACATGGGCCGAGTCTGTAATAGCAGCATGGCGCAACATAGTTATCCGGCGCCTGGGCGACAAATAGAGGGCTTGGGTGCTGGGGGTGGCCTCACCTAGTGGGTCGAGCCCAAGCTGGAGAGGAGGTCAGGCAGGCCTGGCGGGGAGGCGAGCTGGGTTGGGCCACGGCAGTCACGCAGCTGCTGGTCCGTGCTGCTGGCTTGGCGCGGGGTACGCCGGACAAGCTGGGCCAGCTGGCCGACATGGGCGACGAAAGCGCCCAGCGCTTATCTCTCCCAGATCCGATCGGGATCGAGGGGAGGCGTCGCACGCGGCTGGCTGCGGCGTGACGAGCGGGAGCTCGCCGGAGGTCAAAGAAGGGCAAGGCTGATGGCGGGAGCGGCTAGATTCGGTCGCGGCACTCCAGATCCGGACTGGGGCATCCGGCTACGGCGAAGCTTGGCAAGGGCGTCATGGCGGCTCGGTTGGGCGTCGAGGCGGCCAGCTTGAGGACGCCAGATCCCGGCGCGGAGCGAGGTCAGAGGAGGTGAGGCTCGTAGGGGTGGCAGAGGCTTGAAGGGCGGCGGCTGGCTCTGGTGGCCGGAGAAGTAGCGGCGGGCGACGGCCGAGGCGAGGTCGAGGAGCTCGGGCTCCACTCGTGGCGGCTGCAGGAGGTCAGGAGTGCGGGGGAGCGACGGCGCAGAGTTAGGGCCCAGGCGGGTCCAACTCGGGCCTGGCGGGCCTGTAGAGGTTGGGAGGATACAGGACGCGGTGGAGGTGGTGGTTGTGGAGTGGCTGCGTGGATTTTGAGGCGAAGGGATAGGGTTTTCCAAAACAGGCATGTTAGGGCGTCCATTTATAGACAGTGGTCTAGGGTTAGGGATTTCAGCCCATTTTCGGACCCTCCGATCGCGATCGGACGGCTCCGGTCACGGGGTTAGGCTAGGTGGGCTAGGTGGACTGTGTAGATAGGTTGGGCTGAGAAGAGAGGGAGGTTTGCGGCCCGTGACGGAGTTTTTTAAAATGAAATGACTAACGATTTAAACCGACTATAGTGCCGCTATATGTTTAACGGTTCGGGTATCAAACAACCTCCGAATGCGATGAAATTTAACAGGCGGTCTACCTACCATCTACTAATACCACACGTCAACTTTCAACCCATTCCAAGAATGTTTTATACGCACTTTTAAAAACAATATTTTTTAAGATGTCGCTGGCGCGTGCGGGTGTGTTTTGTCTCAAAGAGTCAACGACGAGAAGGGGAAGAACCAACAACTACGAACGGATGCAAGTTTTGAAAAATGATGGCGATGGAGTGCCGATGCAATGCTAATGATGCGAATGATGTGATGATGAATGTGACGACCAAATAAATCACACGGCAAAACTCGAAATAAATGGAAGGCGTCTGAAGCATCGGTCTTGGCTATTACACGGGCACGGGCGGCAGAGGGAGAGGGAGCGAGGGAGGAGGGGCCCGACACGGTGGTATCTTGCGCACGTCGAGACGTGTCGCCTGGTGCACAGGGAGGACCCAAGGTGGTCGGGGGCGCGGGGTCAACGCCCAGGTGTGCTGTAGCACGCTCCAGAGCGGGCTTTTGGCCGACATGGGCATGTCTGCACGCGCTCTGGCGCGCCCACTTTGTCCACCTTGTTCTGGCTGCTCTGGAGATGCCCTCTGGTGGCTTAGGAGCTTAGGAAAGAGGTAGGGAGGTAAAAATGGGGAAGAAGGAGGTGTTGCCATGGCTGTCCAGAGATGCAAATGGGGGCTTTCACCAACCAATAATTGAGCAATGGCCAGGGGGTTACTGGAGGTAGATGGCAACTAGGGTGAGCTCTGGTAAGAAGTTCGGGTCAATGAGAATAGTAAAAGTGGTGAAAATGGTAACTCTTGCATGTAACCAGAAGGTGTTTCTCATTAGTTTTGGCTAGGTAAAAGGATCCAATGACTCCAAAATTTACCAGGATGGTAACATGGGGTTAAATGGCCTTGATCACAAATTTTCAACCCATTTGGAGGAAGTGGTCAATGCAAAAGTTTCAAACCCTAGAAATGGGCAGAAGTGGATTTGCTTAGATCTAGCTAAGCTAATATGTTCTCCTTGATGCACCACTTGTTGTAGTTGCATAATTAGGGGATTAGATCATGCCCACAAAGTTTGAGACCATATGGTGACAGTTGGCAATGTAAAGTTGTTCAAATTTGAATCAGGACAAAGAGGGTTTTGGGACACTTTTGTGAACCAAAACTATTTGGATTGAGATAAAACTTGGCAAGATCATCATATGATGAATATGTGACTTGCTAGAATTTTCTACGATATATTTGATAATATGTCTAATATAAATATTTGAAATACTTGAAATGTCCGGAAAGGGTTTTGGAGGGTTTTGTCCAATATTATGAACATGACCATGTGTTGAAACTCATATATATGGACAATACATGTCCACTGAGTTTCCCTAAATTTTCTCAAATATTTTTGAATCATTAAAAATAATATTTCCCTATAAAAGATCATTTATGGCCTCAGAATAAGGCATTTAAATAAAATACATAAATAACTTCTAAAATAATATTTTTGAGGTTTTCGAAAGTCTTATAGATAATAGGTTCCAAATAAAATCATTGGGGCAAAACATTTACCCTAATTTGAAGACTTGTAGTACAAATCCCAACTCAGGGGTTTTGCAATACCTAAATTTAATAAATGATTTTTGGTCAAAATAAATTGGTATAAAAATAGTTGTATGTTCTATACACATGGCATGAACACTGGGCAAAGTTTTGGATCAAGGATATGAGTTTTGAGAGTAGGAGGAATTTTATGAATTATAGCACAAACAAGCAAGCAAGCAAATAGCAAACAAGGCCAGCATCACAAGCACACAAAAAGGTTTTGTTGATCCTAATTTTTAAGCTTATTAACTTAGTAATGTGATGAAAACACAGGGTGTGGCAGATGTTGACTAATTCCAATTACGGTCTTTGAGTTGCAAACACACCTAACCAACACACACACCAGCTTAACTTTCCCGATGCCCGAAATCACCCAAGGCATCATCCAAGAAAAGCTCTAAGACAGGGAGACACCAATCGTGAATAGCATGGGATCACAATTTGTACCGTGCACAACTGAGTGCCCCCCTCTCGGCCTCGACCGAAAACACCCATGCCCCTGACCAAGTGCCATGCCTACCATAGGCCTCTGATATCTTTCACCATGGCCTCTCTATATAGTGTGTGCAAGGAAAGAGGTTAACAACCTACTTAACCGTACCCTACATACGGTAGGGACAAGTGGCAGCACGATTCATGTATGGGGGTTACCAGAACAAGACTTGATCTATGGTTGACTCGGGAGGTTTGAGTTTCCTAAAGTGGTTAGCACAACATAATATCTTAGTAGTACCCAACAGAGTCACCACCTGACATGCCCCAACATGCCCACATTGACCACTCTCATCACAACAAGATTTCTGCTCCACGGTCACGTCTACTCGTAACCGATCCTTCCTGCAGAACTTGTCGGATCCAGTGTGGCATGAGGTAATAACCCTTCACATATATCTCATGTTTGAATGTCAACAATTACCTTAAAATGATTCCACACTTACATGAATAACAATATATAAAATTTCATTTGAAATTATCATAATCATAATCCACTTATTCTAACAAGCATGTAGCCAAGCAATCATCATATCAAGGGTTCAATATGCTTGCCTTGGGTTTGCAGGAAAGTTGGGTGCACTCCAAAATTTTGAAAGTTTCACCTTCCCTCCGTTTCCTATTTTCAAAATATTGCCACTATCACGTAATTACAAAACAGTACAAAAAAGTTGTTTGGGATTTTTTTAAAGAAATACTAGAATAAAGTAAGTGAAAAATGAGGAATGTGGGGAAAGAATCAAGTCATTTGGAGTTGTAGTTTAAAAACTAGAGGCAGTCAAAGTCTGGTCAATTCTCTGATTTGAATTTAAGTTTATAAAAGAAAATGACTCAGTTGAAAATGTGCTTTCCAAAAGGAGACACGTACTTTACGGAATACGCTTTCGCTCAAAGAAGTGGGCGGTGATGTGGGAGTCGCTGACAGTGGGGCCCTCAGGCCCACTGGTCAGGTTTGACCAGTCGCCCATCGCCTCCTTCCCATGGCCGAACAGAACGCATCCTTCGGCGGCCCTCGCTTGCGAACGGCTGCATCTCTCGCCAAGCTGAGCTCGATGTTATATCCGAGAGGCTGAGGTGGTTCCACTGAGATGTGACAAGACCACCAGAGCTCTCGGAATCACCGACAGCGAGAGGTCCCGGCGGTGACAGAGACGACCCAAAGAGGGCTTATTTGCCTAGGGGATTTTGAGGAAAATTAAGGAGAGGAACGGGATTGCGCTGATTAAGAGAGGCTACTGGAGAAGAAATATTTAGGGAGAAGCTTGTAGTTGCGATGGATTTAACAGGGAGGTTGTGGTGGCCATTTTCATCGAAGCCAAAGAAGACAACCCCTCTGGGTTGGTCTACTGCTCTAGGTGGCCTCCAGATGAGTGACGAGTGGTGATGATCAATTGAGCAAGCCGGGAGATGCATTTATTGGCGGAAAAATGGTGGTTCCCACGGGCACTATGGCAATCGTCTCGTCGGCGGCAATTAATGGCGGAGGAGGGCGGTGTCGAGGTAGGCGGTGGCCGGCGGGGTTCGGTGAGGTCCGCATTTAGTCCCCGGGTGAGCTGGCTGGCTCGAGAAGCTCCAGGTGGCCCGGTCGGTGACGTCCCCGAGTGGTAGGCAGAGGCTGCCATTACAACAACTGGGGGGGCAGTTGAGGCCGGCGCGGTCGGTGGGGAGGTTGGTGAGGGCGGCAGAGGGACTACAGGAGGAGGGAGATAAGTGTGACTGTCCTCGTGGCTTGGAGGCAAGCCATGCGTCTTGGACGGTAGAGTGTCTAAGACGGTGGCTTGTTGGACGGCGGTGGACGGTGCGTGGCTGACGCTAGGAGACGAGGGGAGGTGTCGGCAGGGTTGGTGGGTTTATGGGACGTCGTCTGGGCAGCTGCGAGGGTCGGGGAGGCGGCAGGGGTGGCCACGATAGCTCGGTGCCACTAACTGCAATATGGCTGCTCTGGCCGCGCTCTGGCCATGCCCACAAGTTGCTCGACAAAATGCGAGATCACCCTAGGTTGATATTTTTGAGCTGAGTTTAGGTAGGGTGGTGATCCTAGGGTTTATAGCGATGATGGACATAAGGGTTTTGCCAGTTGGCCAAGTCACAAATCTAGTTCAGAAAGGTCTAAGTTTTCTGTCATGTCCACCAAGTCTTTGATGAAATGCTACTGTGTCCTAGGAATTCTTATAAGTCTTGAAAGTTGGCAGGATGAGGTCTCTTTAGGTATTGTAGATGATGGTAGGGTTGGTTTGAGAAAAAGGAAAACTTGCTAGTGCAAGTTTTACAAGAATTCAGTTTTGACCCTAAACTTGGAGGGTTTATTTGGTGGTCTTAAATGATGGTATTGGGGATGTACTCCTCGACTTAAGGGATTAGTTGGAAGGACTGCAAGGTGGAGTGTTTCCAGGATTTTTTGAGCAAGGAAAAATAGGGTTGTAGTTCATTGCTCAACCTGAACCAGAATTGAAAACAGGAAGTTGTGCTCAAAAGTTCCAAAAGGCCATAATGGATTTTTTTCATGAAAATGATCCAGAGACATCATATGACCCCTCATAATTTTTCTGAAATTTAGAAAGAATTATTTGCAATATTTTTAGGCTAACAGGAGCATTTCAAAGTCCGAAAATGCTATTAGAAGAATTAGTTTGGGCAAGTTTTATTATAAATATATTTCCTACAGAATGTTTAAAACTTAAATGAGATGATTTAAGAAAACTTTCAAATCCCACAATATTTTCAAAAATATCTATATGGAGGGAAGGATTTTAGAAAATAGGAACGAGAGAAGATTCTGAAATTAATAAATGGCCTAATATAATTCAAAATTTTATTTTTGGCCAAATTTTATTTAATAAAACCTGGCTTAAAATTTTGGGGTGTTACAAATTTCTAGGTTGCTCGGTGAGATTCTTCCAGTTATTCGTAGTCTAGATCGCCTCTGTTTATCTTACCTACAGTCCACGAAAAAGCCAGAAAAAATAGGGTTAGTTCTTCATATCTGAACCAATCTGAGCCTTTGCATAATCTTTCAGTGTTTTTTCTTTGTTGAATTTGCGTTTGCATCGTCGTGTCGAGTTGGTGGTCTTAGCGTCTAGTCCCTTAAAGTGTCAAGTTCTGTTCACAGGTTATCACGTCGCTGTCGCACCATCATCATCACCGCTGCCATATACCACCATCGCATATCTGCCGCCAATCCGAGTCCATACACACCACCACATATCCGCCGACATCACGCCAATCCGAGTCCACCTCCATCACAGATTCGCCACCAGTTCGTGTTCCACCGCCCCAACATATATCCGTCACCAATCCGAGTTCCACCAGATTCATCTCCGCCACCAATCCTAGTCCGAGTCTAGTATTTCCTTATATGTTGGATTTCCAAATCGCGCCATACTACATGCCGTGATCAAGTCGTACTCCCCAGCTTTCGTGTTGCCCGTAGTGGAGAAATAGGTCCAGTTTCAAAAAAAACTAAGTCTCGAAAATTCTAGCTATGCAGTTTTTAAACCATTTGGAGACTTTTTCGGCAAAAATTTGTTGTTGAGCACAAAAATGTGAAAAAAAAGTTGGAAAAAGGAGGGAAAAGGAAAAAAAGATTCAGAGTGTGCTTCTCTATTTTTTATGTGTTGCGTCGTGATTTTGTTAGTGTTCTAGGCTCGCATCTCTAGTACGGTCTAGCCTAGGACCAGCACAGTACCGTCATTGAGCATTTATTCAGGTTGGCATATCTGAATTGATTATTGTTGATAGTTTTTCTACCATATCATAAGCCTTCCTAGCACCACATACATCTACATAGTGCATTTGACACCACATGGCATTCGCTCTATCCAAGCTTTGGGAGTTTTGACTACAACGGTTGCCGATCACCGCCTGTTGCTTGGTAAGAACGGGTACGAATTTGTGATTAGCTTGATGGATTTGTGACCATCCACCACACCACATCCAATTAGTAGTCTTTAGGACATACTCTTGTGTGTTTCTATTGCTGCTAACCATGCCAGGATCACAAGCGGACGAGCTAGACTAGGAAAACATGACGAACAAGGAGATACAAGATAAATTTCAACAAATGATGGGTGAACATGGGCAAGATCCATGGTGAAGCTAGATGGCTTGGAGAAGATGTTCGACACCAAGATGGAGGCCAAGTTCAATGAAATGCTCACACGTCTACCACACCTGGCTGCACCTGTCGCACCTCTGCAACAACAACAACGACGCCTTCCAAATCATGTGGGACGAGCACAATGTGTGCCTATGGAGCAAGGGTGTCGTTGCTACTGTTGCGACTGCTGCGACATCTGTGGCTGCTGTTGCTACTACCGTTGAACAGAACGATGACTACGATGATAATTACAATGATGACGAAGAGGTTGCTCCAAATCAGAACTACATGCAACCACCGACACAAGCACCAGGTCGTCCACATGCATACAATCGCAACGGTAGGGCTGCACCACCTCCTCAGGTACGAGATCATGACCATATCCCTAAAATAGAAGGTAATATTCCAACATTTGAGGGTAGACACATTCCTGATGTATATCTTACTTGGTAGTTAGAAACTGAAGAACATTTTCCATGCTTACAATCTCCTGAGGATTGACGTGTTGCTGTTGTTGTTTGCGCATTCACTAGTTTTGCTTGTGTGGTGGTCTGGACATTGTAGAGTATATCATGATAATATCCCAACTACATGGGTTGTTTTGCAAAATGCTATGCATACTCGTTGGGTCCCACCATATTATCAACGTGAATGACTTCAAAATTTGCAGCGTTTAAGACAAGGAAAAAATTATGTAGAGGAATATTATCAAGAATTGCAAACTAGCATGATTAGATGTGGTACTATGGAGGACAATGAAGTTATGCTTGAACTTTTATGGGTGGGTTAAATAGAGAGATTCAGGCCATTTTAGAGTATAAGGAATATCACAATATCACTCATTTGTTCCATCTTGCTTGCAAAGCTGAACGTGAAGTATAGGATCGACAGGCATTGGCGCGAACTAATCTTTCTACAGGTCGATCTTCATCATGGGCACCACGTCCATCATCTACTTCCACACGTCCTGCTGCAACACCGCCTACTTCAGCAACCAACTCTACCCGAGATACAAGAAAAGAAGCACCACCACCACCCTCCGCCAAGGGCACACCTTCGGTTCCTGCACATAGCTCTTCTTCCTCCATGGCATAAACAGGGCAAACACGTGATGTTATTTGTCGTCATTGCAAGGGTGGAGGTCACTATGTGAGAAAATGCCCATCCAAGCGTTTGATGATCATTACTGGGGATGGTGGATATGAGTCCGCTAGTGATTATGAAGAGGAGACTTTGACTCTTATTGCAAGTGAAGAACAGGGTGTCCATGATCCTGAACAAGAGACACAATACATGGTTGCTGAATACACTGACATGTATGAAAGTTTAGTTTCTCAACGTGTTCTGAGGGTGCATGTAATACAGGCAGATCAAAATCAGAGGCACAATTTGTTCCATACAAAGGGAGTTGTGAAGGAACATTCTGTCCGTGTCATCATCGATGGAGGGAGTTGCAACAACTTGGCTAGCATGGAGATGGTGGAGAAGTTGTCTCTCACAACCAGATCACATCCTCGTCCTTATTACTGTTGGAAATATGCCCTAGAGGCAATAATAAATTGGTTATTATTATATTTCCTTGTTCATGATAATCGTTTATTATCCATGCTATAATTGTATTGATTGGAAACTCAAATACATGTGTGGATACATAGACAACACTGTGTCCCTAGTAAGCCTCTAGTTGACTAGCTCGTTGATCAAAGATGGTTAAGGTTTCCTAGCCATTGACATGAGATGTCATTTGATAACGGGATCACATCATTAGGAGAATGATGTGATGGACAAGACCCAAACTGTAAACGTAGCATTTGATCGTGTCAGTTTATTGCTATTGTTTTCTGCATGTCAAGTATCTGTTCCTTTGACCATGAGATCATGCAACTCACTGACACCGGAGGAATACCTTGTGTGTATCAAACGTCGCAACGTAACTGGGTGACTATAAAGGTGCTCTACAGGTATCTCCGAGGGTGTCTGTTGGGTTGGCATGGATCAAGACTGGGATTTGTTACTCCGTGTGACGGAGAGGTATCTCAGGGCCCACTCGGTAATACAACATCACAATGAGCCTTGCAAGCAATGTGACTAAAGTGTTAGCCACGAGATCTTGTATTACGGAACGAGTAAAGAGACTTGCCGGTAACGAGATTGAACTAGGTATAGTGATACCGACGATCGAATCTCGGGCAAGTAACATACCGAAGAACAAAGGGAACAGCATACGGGATTAACTGAATCCTTGACATAGAGGTTCGACCGATAAAAGATCTTCGTAGAATATGTAGGAGCCAATATGGGCATCCAGGTCCCGCTATTGGTTATTGGCCGTAGAGGTGTCTCGGTCATGTCTACATAGTTCTCGAACCCGCAGGGTCTACACACTTAACGTTTGGTGACGATTAGTATAGTTGAGTTATTATGTTGGTGACCGAAGGTTGTTCGGAGTCCCGGATAAGATCCCGGACATGACGAGGATCTCCGGAATAGTCCGGAGGTAAAGATTGATATATGTGATAATAGTGTTTTGATCTCCGGAAGAGTTCCGGAGTTCACCGGAAGGGGTTCCGGATGTTTACCGAAGTGTTCGGGTGCAACAACACTTTATATGGGCCAAGGGATAAAAGCCCACAAGGTATTGGAAAGTGCAAAAAGTAGTTTTGCTGCCGCGTAAGCGGTACTACCGCTTGTGTGAAGCGGTACTACCTCCCGAGCGGTACTACCGCTTGTGTGAAGCGGTACTACTGCCCAAGCGGTACTACCGCTTGTGAGCGGTACTACCGCTTGTGCGCGGCTGTGCGCGGTTCGGCAGGGATCCGAGTTGGACTCTTTTCCTGCGGGCCAAACCGACCTTGTGCGGGCAAAACCGACTTGGAAGAGACTTTTACTCCAAGTTTAGACCCCAAGGCTCAACATATAAATAGAAGGGCAGGGCTAGCACACGTGAGACATCAGGATTTCCCAAGCCGTGTGCCGGCAACCCTAGCCCTCTAGTTCCTCCGTCATAATCTCCGTAGCGCTTGGCGAAGCCCTGCAGAGATTGTTCTTCACCACCATCACCACGCCGTCGTGCTGCTGGAACTCAACCACTACTTCACCATCGCTCGCTGGATCGAGGAGGTGAAGGCGTCATCAAGCCGTACGTGTGTTGAACGCGGAGGTGCCGTCCGTTCGGCACTAGTTCGTGATCGGATCGAGGGACGACGTGCGATTTGGATCGCGGAGACGTTCGACTACATCAACCGCGTTTCTTAAACGCTTCCGCTTAGCGATCTACAAGGGTATGTAGATTCACTCTCCTTCTCGTAGATGCTCATCACCATGGATAGATCTTGTGTGTGCGTAGGAAAATTTTTGTTTCCCATGCAACGTTCCCCAACAGTGGCATCTGAGCTAGGTCTATGCGTAGATGAGATCTCGAGTAGAACACAAACGAGTTGTGGGCGTGGGTGTATACATATTGCTTGCCGTTACTAGTTGATATTTGATTCGGCGGTACTGTGAGATGAAGCGGCCCGGACCGACATTACGCGTACACTTACGCGAGACAGGTTCCTTCAACTGACATGTAACTTCGTTGCATAAAGATGGCTAGCGGGTGTCTGTCTCTCTCACTTTAGTTGAATCGATTTCAATGAAGAGGGTTCTTTTAGAAGATCAAAAAGCAATCACTACACCACGTTGTGGTTTTGCGTAGGTAAGAACGGTTCTTGCAAACCCGTAGCAGCCACGTAAAATTTGCAACAACAATTAGAGGACGTCTAACTTGTTTTTGCAGGGTATGTTGTGATGTGATATGGCCAATTACATGATGAGATATATGTGATGTATGAGATGATCATGTGTTGTATAGAATATCACGACTTGCATGTCGATGAGTACGGCAACTGGCAGGAGCCATAGAGTTCTCTTTAATTATTGTATGACCTGCGTGTCAATCATTAAGCGCTATGTAATGCTTTACTTTATCGCTAAACGTTAGCAATAGTCGTGGAAGCAACAGTCGGCGCGACAACCTTATGGCGACACGTTGATGGAGATCAAGATGATGGAGATCATGGTGTCATGCCGGTGACGATGGAGATCATGCCGGTGCTTTGGAGATGGAGATCAAAAGCACAAGTTCATGGCCATATCATGTCACTTATGATTTGCATGTGATGTTAATCCTTTTATGCATCTTATTTTGCTTAGGACGACGGTAGCATTATAAGGTGATCCCTCACTTAAATTTCAAGAAAAATTGTGTTCTCCCCGAGTGTGCACCGTTGCGAAAGTTCGTCGTTTCGAGACACGCCGTGATGATCGGGTGTGATAGACTCCACGTTCACATACAACGGGTGCAAGCCATGTTGCACACGCGGAACACTCGGGTTAAACTTGACGAGCCTAGCATGTACAGACATGGCCTCGGAACACAAGAGACCGAAAGGTCGAACATGAGTCATATAGTAGATATGATCAACATGAAGATGTTCACCATTGAAACCACCTCAACTCACGTGATGATCGGACTTGAGTTGGTGGATTTGGATCATGTTACACTCGAATGACCGGAGGGATGTCAATTTGAGTGGGAGTTTTTAAGTAATATGATTAACTAAACTCATTATCTAGAACAATAGTCTAAGTTGTCTTTGCTATATTTATGTTGTAGATCATGGCTCGCGCAGTAGCACCCCTGAATTTTAATGCGTTCCTAGAGAAAGATAAGTTGAAAGATGATGGAAGTAACTTTGTGGACTGGGCCCGTAATCTAAGGATTATCCTTACGGCTTCCCAGAAGGCTTATGTCCTTGATGCACCGCTTGGTGATCCACCCGCTCCAGTTGAGTCTCTAGACGTTGTGAACGCCTGGCAGGCTCGTTCTGATGATTACTCAATAGTTCAATGTGCAATGTTGTATGGCTTAGAACCGGGACTTCAAAGACGTTTTGAACGTCATGGAGCATATGAGATGTTCCAGGAGTTGAAGTTTATCTTTCAGAAGAATGCCCGGATCGAGAGATATGAGATCTCCGATAAGTTCTATGCTTGCAAGATGGAGGAGAATGGGTCTATCAGTGATCACGTGCTCAGAATGTCTGGGTACTCCACCCGTCTGGCTGAGTTAGGGATGCCCCTTCCGCCAGAGGCTATCACTGACAGAGTTCTTCAATCATTGCCACCTAGCTACAAGAGCTTCGTGTTGAACTATAACATGCACGGGATGAACAAGTCAGTCGCCGAGCTGTTTGCGATGCTGAAAGCCGCTGAGTCTGAAATTCAGAAGGAGCATCAAGTGTTGATGGTCAATAAAACCACTAGTTTCAAGAAAAATGGCAAGGGTAAGAAGGGTAACTCCAAGAAGAGTGGCAAAGCAGTTGCTCCTCTCATGAAGAAACCCAAGGCTGGACCCAAACCAGAAACTGTGTGTTTTCATTGCAAGGGAACAGGACACTGGAAGCGGAACTGCCCCAAGTATTTGGCTGACAAGAAGGCGGCCAACAACAAACAAGGTATATATGATATACATGTTATTGATGTGTACCTTACCAACTCTCGTTGTAGTGCCTGGGTATTTGATACCGGTGCGGTTGCTCATATTTGCAACTCAAAACAGGAACTGCGGAATAAACGGAGGCTGGCAAAGGACGAAGTGACGATGCGCGTGGGAAATGGTTCCAAGGTTGATGTGATCGCCGTCGGCACGCTCGCTCTTCGATTACCGTCGGGATTAGTGATGAACCTAAATAAGTGTTATTTGGTGCCTGCGTTAAGCATGAACATTATATCTGGATCTTGTTTATTGCGAGACGGTTACTCATTTAAATCAGAGAATAATGGTTGTTCTATTTATATGAGTAATATCTTTTATGGTCATGCACCCAATGTGAGGGGTTTATTCTTATTGAATCTCGATAGTAATGATACACATGTTCATAACATTGATGCCAAAAGATGTAGAATTGATAATGATAATACCACTTTCTTGTGGCACTGCCGTTTAGGTCATATTGGCGTAAAACGCATGAGGAAGCTCCATGCTGATGGACTTTTGGAGTCACTTGATTTTGAATCACTTGACACATGTGAGCCATGCCTCATAGGCAAGATGACTAAAACGCCGTTCTCTGGAACAATGGAACGGGCAAGTGACTTATTGGAAATCATACATACTGATGTGTGTGGTCCGATGAGTATTGAGGCGCGCGGTGGTTATCGTTATTTTCTCACCTTCATTGATGACTTAAGTAGATATGGGTATATTTACTTAATGAAACACAAGTCTGAAACATTTGAAAAGTTCAAACAATTTCAGAGTGAAGTTGAGAATCATCGTAACAAGAAGATTAAATTCCTACGATCTGATCGAGGAGGAGAATATCTGAGTTATGAGTTTGGCAGTCACTTAAGACAGTGTGGAATTGTTTCACAATTGACACCGCCTGGAACACCACAGCGTAATGGTGTGTCCGAACGTCGTAATCGAACCTTATTGGATATGGTGCGATCTATGATGTCTCTTGCCGATTTGCTACTATCGTTTTGGGGTTATGCATTAGAGACAGCTGCATTCACTTTAAATAGGGCACCATCGAAATCCGTTGAGACGACGCCATATGAACTTTGGTTTGGCAAGAAGCCAAAGCTGTCGTTTCTTAAAGTTTGGGGATGTGATGCTTATGTCAAAAAGCTTCAGCCTGAAAAGCTGGAACCCAAAGCGGAGAAATGCGTCTTCATAGGATACCCAAAAGAGACAGTTGGGTATACCTTCTACCTCAGATCCGAAGGCAAAGTATTTGTCGCTAAAAACGGAACATTTCTTGAGAAAGAGTTTCTCTCGAAAGAATTGAGTGGGAGGAAGATAGAACTTGATGAGGTTGTTGAACCTTTACTTCAACCTGAGAGTAGCGCAACGCAAAAAGTTGTTTCTGTGGAGCCTACATTAGCTGAAGAGGAAGTTAATGATGATGATCATGAAGCTTTGGATCAAGTTGCTATCGAACCTCGTAGGTCGACAAGGACGCGTACTGCTCCCGAGTGGTACGGCAACCCTGTCTTAGACATCATGTTGTTAGACAACGATGAACCTACGAGCTATGGAGAAGCGATGATGAGCCCGGATTCCGATAAGTGGTTAGAGGCCATGAAATCCGAGATGGGATCCATGTATGAAAACAAAGTATGGACTTTGGAAGTATTACCTGAAGGGCGTAAGGCCATTCAGAACAAATGGATCTTTAAGAGGAAGACGGACGCGGACGGTAATGTCACCGTCTATAAAGCTCGACTTGTGGCAAAGGGTTTTTCACAAGTTCAAGGAGTTGACTACGATGAGACCTTCTCACCCGTAGCGATGCTTAAGTCCGTCAGAATCATGTTAGCAATAGCTGCCTTTTTCGATTATGAAATTTGGCAGATGGATGTCAAAACAGCGTTCCTTAACGGTTACCTTAAGGAAGAGTTGTATATGATGCAACCAGAAGGTTTTGTCGATCCAGAGAATGCTGACAAAGTTTGCAAACTCCAGCGATCCATTTATGGACTGGTGCAAGCATCTCGGAGTTGGAATCTTCGTTTTGATGAGGTGATCAAAGCGTTCGAGTTTATACAAGTTTACGGAGAAGCTTGTATTTACAAGAAAGTGAGTGGGAGCTCTATAGCGTTTCTAATATTATATGTGGATGACATATTACTGATTGGAAACAATATAGAAATGTTGGAAAGCGTGAAGGAATATTTGAACAAGAGTTTTTCAATGAAGGACCTAGGAGAAGCTGCTTTCATATTAGGCATCAAGATCTATAGAGATAGATCAAGACGCTTAATAGGACTTTCACAAAGCACATACCTTGATAAGATTTTGAAGAAGTTCAAAATGGATCAGTCCAAGAAGGGGTTCTTGCCTGTTTTGCAAGGTGTGAAGTTGAGTAAGACTCAATGCCCAGTGACTGCAGAAGATAGAGAAAAGATGAGTGTCATCCCCTATGCTTCGGCCATAGGCTCTATCATGTATGCAATGCTGTGCACAAGACCCGATGTCAGCCTTGCCATAAGTATGGTCGGAAGGTTTCAAAGTGATCCAGGAATGGAACACTGGACGGCGGTCAAGAATATCCTGAAGTACCTGAAAAGGACTAAGGACATGTTTCTCGTTTATGGAGGTGATCAAGAGCTCGTCGTAAAGGGTTACGTCGATGCAAGCTTTGACACTGATCCGGATGACTCTAAGTCGCAAACCGGATACGTATTTATTCTTAATGGGGGTGCGGTTAGCTGGTGCAGTTCCAAGCAAAGCGTGGTAGCAGATTCTACATGCGAAGCGGAGTACATCGCTGCCTCGGAGGCGGCGAAGGAAGGTGTCTGGATGAAGGAGTTCATGACAGATCTTGGAGTAGTGCCTGGTGCACTTAACCCAATGACTCTGTTTTGTGATAATACTGGTGCCATTGCTCTAGCCAAGGAACCAAGATTTCACAAGAGGACCAGACACATAAGGCGACGTTTCAATTCCATCCGCGATTACATCAAGGAGGACGACATAAATATTTGCAAAGTACACACGGATCTGAATGTTGCAGATCCGATGACTAAACCTCTTCCAAGGGCTAAACATGAACAACACCAGAACTGCATGGGTGTTCGATTCAATACAATGTAAATCACATAGTGATGTGAACTAGATTATTGACTCTAGTGCAAGTGGGAGACTGTTGGAAATATGCCCTAGAGGCAATAATAAATTGGTTATTATTATATTTCCTTGTTCATGATAATCGTTTATTATCCATGCTATAATTGTATTGATTGGAAACTCAAATACATGTGTGGATACATAGACAACACTGTGTCCCTAGTAAGCCTCTAGTTGACTAGCTCGTTGATCAAAGATGGTTAAGGTTTCCTAGCCATTGACATGAGATGTCATTTGATAACGGGATCACATCATTAGGAGAATGATGTGATGGACAAGACCCAAACTGTAAACGTAGCATTTGATCGTGTCAGTTTATTGCTATTGTTTTCTGCATGTCAAGTATCTGTTCCTTTGACCATGAGATCATGCAACTCACTGACACCGGAGGAATACCTTGTGTGTATCAAACGTCGCAACGTAACTGGGTGACTATAAAGGTGCTCTACAGGTATCTCCGAGGGTGTCTGTTGGGTTGGCATGGATCAAGACTGGGATTTGTTACTCCGTGTGACGGAGAGGTATCTCAGGGCCCACTCGGTAATACAACATCACAATGAGCCTTGCAAGCAATGTGACTAAAGTGTTAGCCACGAGATCTTGTATTACGGAACGAGTAAAGAGACTTGCCGGTAACGAGATTGAACTAGGTATAGTGATACCGACGATCGAATCTCGGGCAAGTAACATACCGAAGAACAAAGGGAACAGCATACGGGATTAACTGAATCCTTGACATAGAGGTTCGACCGATAAAAGATCTTCGTAGAATATGTAGGAGCCAATATGGGCATCCAGGTCCCGCTATTGGTTATTGGCCGTAGAGGTGTCTCGGTCATGTCTACATAGTTCTCGAACCCGCAGGGTCTACACACTTAACGTTTGGTGACGATTAGTATAGTTGAGTTATTATGTTGGTGACCGAAGGTTGTTCGGAGTCCCGGATAAGATCCCGGACATGACGAGGATCTCCGGAATAGTCCGGAGGTAAAGATTGATATATGTGATAATAGTGTTTTGATCTCTGGAAGAGTTCCGGAGTTCACCGGAAGGGGTTCCGGATGTTTACCGAAGTGTTCGGGTGCAACAACACTTTATATGGGCCAAGGGATAAAAGCCCACAAGGTATTGGAAAGTGCAAAAAGTAGTTTTGCTGCCGCGTAAGCGGTACTACCGCTTGTGTGAAGCGGTACTACCTCCCGAGCGGTACTACCGCTTGTGTGAAGCGGTACTACCGCCCAAGCGGTACTACCGCTTGTGAGCGGTACTACCGCTTGTGCGCGGCTGTGCGCGGTTCGGCAGGGATCCGAGTTGGACTCTTTTCCTGCGGGCCAAACCGACCTTGTGCGGGCAAAACCGACTTGGAAGAGACTTTTACTCCAAGTTTAGACCCCAAGGCTCAACATATAAATAGAAGGGCAGGGCTAGCACACGTGAGACATCAGGATTTCCCAAGCCGTGTGCCGGCAACCCTAGCCCTCTAGTTCCTCCGTCATAATCTCCGTAGCGCTTGGCGAAGCCCTGCAGAGATTGTTCTTCACCACCATCACCACGCCGTCGTGCTGCTGGAACTCAACCACTACTTCACCATCGCTCGCTGGATCGAGGAGGTGAAGGCGTCATCAAGCCGTACGTGTGTTGAACGCGGAGGTGCCGTCCGTTCGGCACTAGTTCGTGATCGGATCGAGGGACGACGTGCGATTTGGATCGTGGAGACGTTCGACTACATCAACCGCGTTTCTTAAACGCTTCCGCTTAGCGATCTACAAGGGTATGTAGATTCACTCTCCTTCTCGTAGATGCTCATCACCATGGATAGATCTTGTGTGTGCGTAGGAAAATTTTTGTTTCCCATGCAACGTTCCCCAACAATTACATACAATGGTTCAACAATAGTAGAAAGGTTAAGGTAACACGTATCGTTCGTGTGCATGTTAGCATTGCTACATATGCTGATTATGTTGATTGTGTTGTTTTTATTGCTCTATGTGATGCACGTTTGTTTAGTAACCTTGGGAAGTGCACCTTTTGCACCGACCAAGTATCTTTTCTTGGCTATGTTGTTACTCTGCAGGGAACTGAAGTTGATAAAGACAAGATTCAAGCTATTGAGAATTGGTCGCAGACCAAAACAGTCATACAAGTGAGGAGTTTTCTTGGCCTCGCTGGTTCCTATAGGTGTTTTGTGAGAGATTCCAGCACCATTGCTGCACCTCTCAATGATCTTACAAAGAAGGATGTGCCTTTTGTTTGGGTACCGCAGAGGAAGAAGCCTTCACGGTATTGAAAGATAGGTTAACACATGCTCCGTTACTCCAACTTCCTGATTTTAATAAGTCTTTTGAGCTTGAATGTGATGCTGGTGGAATTGGACTAGGAGGTGTGTTATTACAAGATGGTAAACCAGTTGCATACTTTTCTCGAAAATTGAGTGGGCCTAGTCTGAATTATTCTACTTATGATAAGGAATTATATGCTCTTGTTCAGACTTTGGAAACATGGCAACATTATTTATGGCACAAAGAATTTGTTATACAGTCTGATCATGAATCTTTGAAACGCATTAAAATTCAAGCAAAACTGAACCGTAGACATGCTAAATGGTTGCATTCATTGAGAATTTCCCTTATGTCATTAAACACAAGGGTAAAGAAAATCTTGTTGTTGATGCATTGTCTCATCGTTATACCATGCTTTCACAACTTGACTTCAGAATATTTGGTTTGGAGACCATGAAAGATCACTATGCGTATGATGCCAAATTTAAAGATGTGATGCAGAATTGTAAAGAAGAGATAACATAGAACAAGTTCATCATTAATGATGGATTTGTGTTCCGTGCTAACAAGCTATGCATCCCAGCTAGGTTTGTTCGTCTTTTGTTGTTGCAGGAGGCGCGGGGAGGAGGATTAATGGGACACTTTGGCATGAAGTAGATAGAGGACGTACTTGCTACACATTTCTTTTGGCCAAAGATGAGACGGGATGTTGAGCGTTTTGTTGCTTGCTACATTACATGTCAAAAAGCTAAGTCGCAACTCAATCCTCATGGTTTATATGTGCATCTGCTTGTACCTAGTGTTCCATGAGAGGATATATCTATGGACTTTGTTTTAGGTTTACCTCGAGCAAAGAAGGGAAGGAATAGCATATTTGTTGTCGTGGATAGATTTCCAAAAATGGCACATTTTATACCATGTCATAAAAGTGATGATGATGCTAATGTCCCTGATTTGTTCTTTCGTGAAATTATTCGCTTGCATAGTGTGCCAAATACAATTGTTTCAGATATACTAAATTTCTTAGCCACTTTTGGAGATGTTTATGTGCTAAGTTGGGGACTAACCTGCTTTTTAGTACTATATGTCACCCCCAAACTAATGGACAAACTGAGGTAGTCAACAGAACTTTGTCTACTATGCTTAGGGTTGTTTTTAAGAATAGCCTGAAAATGTGGGAAGAATGCTTGCCTCATATTGAATTTGCTTATAATTGTTTTCTGCGTTCTACTAGTAAGATGTGCCCTTTTGAAATTGTGTATGGTTTCCTACCCCATGCACCTTTTGATTTGTTGTCTCTTCCATATTCGGAGAAGGTTAATTTTGATGCTAAACAACGTGCTAAATTGATCTTAAAAATGCATGAGTTAACTAAGGAAATCCTTGAGCGTATGATCAAACATTGAGTGTTTCTAGTGGAATTTTCAGCACTTTGAAGCCCCCATGACGACATACAAGTACATGGAAGAAATATACAAGATTCCCTATCATTAATTTCGTTCATAGCTTATTATAGATGATGTGCCACCTTATTTTTGGGCCAGACCCATGTAATTTCGAAATACTACTTCATAGGCTAGTTTTAGAGTCTGTATTATAGGGGGGCGACTAAGGAGGTGTTTTAGTCCCACTTTGCCAAGGGTGGACGAAATCCCCTCCCTTTTCCCTTATAAATACAACCCTTAAGGCATAGACTTGGGTTTTGTTTAGATTAAAGTTCGCCATAGCTACAACTCCCGTCCTTCGTTTGTGTTCTACGACCAAACCAAGATGTCACAGAACCCCGCTTTCATCAATAAAACTTGTCTCTTATATTCGTAACATTTAGATTGCAATTTCAGTTTCTTGATTGTTCTTCGTTTGCGTGCAGGAAACAGACCATGTGGTCAGGTTGATCGTGCTCCGGCGTGGTCAATAACCTCTCGGAGTTGGTTTACCTCTTACTAAGGCACGACATCTTCGCACGTTCGTAGTCGAATCGTCAAACTCTACTCCACAAAAACGATAGTTTCAATCTCATCGAAAGACGTTACATCTTTGGCTCTATCAATACTTGAGGCTCTTGTTGATCAAGATCCTTACTCCATTTCTGTTTGCAGTTATCCCCATGTACAACAGCTTGAAGTCGGTATCCTTCACCTCCTTCGCCTTCTGTCCCCTCCATTTAGTTTATTAGATGCAAAGGATGTCAACACCTATCCTCACTGATGTATCATATAGCTCCCGTAGCTTACCTGTTAGTGATCCTACGTACCTAACCGGATCCTCCTCAGCTCGACTAGCTTACTTACCCTTCACACTCGTCGTGTCAAATTCGAAGACTCTTGCTCATTTTTTACTACACCCGTGCGTCGTTGTAGAGCGCCACTAAGGATGCAACCACCCAATCTGTCAGAGTCTAGGATCTGCTTCCAAGAACTTCTCCAAGAACAAGGTTCGAACATTGGGGGCTTGGCTGACGACCTGCAATACGACGGAAAACACGACAAGGTTGACGGCAAGCTACCCAGGTTCAGGCCACCGTGCGGTGTAAAACCCTACTCCTGCTTGTGATTTGGTTGCCTTGTAAAGGGAGGAACTTGAGGCTCCGGTACACGGTGGTTGGGGGAGAGAATGGCTCGATCCCCTTACATGGACATGGCCTTTCCCCTTTGTGCCTTGGCCCTCTTCCCCAAAAATATCGGCGGGAAAGGGTGGCCACAGGATGGCAGTTCATAGGGGGACAGGAGCCGGGCATATCCTGACTAAAGGTGGTCTTCGCCTGATAAAGCAATCTTCATGGCGCGGTCGTGGGCTCGGCGATGACCTCCATCCTGCAGCGCCGATCCATTTTGATCTTCTTTCACCGAAATGGAAGCCTTTGGGGAACTTTCTTTTGGAGAGGCGTCGCCCGTTGCGCCCTTATCGCCAAAGAGGTAACCCGGCCCTCGTCCTGCCCGCCGTCCTCAGCCTGACCGCGGGGCGTCATCCACGTAGTGGGGCGGCGGCCCGAGGCCGGCGCCGCTTGCCAGCCCTCGTGAGGCGGCCTTGCAAGGGGGTCCTCGTGAGGCGATCTGGCGCCCGGTGGCCTCTGTCAGGGCTCGTCCCTTTAGGGACAGCCCCCTCCGGGCGGCCGGGACAGGTCTGTCATGCTCGGACCAGCTCAGTGTCGCCCTCAGGGCCAATCGGCAGATAGGTCGTGGCACCCTGGTTCCCACTGGGCCGACAGTAGCCCCCGGGACCGCGGCATGCGTGCCCCGCCCATTAGGGATGAAACGGTGCGGGGCCCATCGAACTGTCGGGCCTGGAGGCGACGCGTGGCGGATTTGACAGGGCGGACGCCCCCACTCCCCACGACGCATTGGAACCGTCGTCCTGAAGATAAAGCCTGCACATGGGGGCGCGGTCACATAGCTGCTTCGCCCCCCATCTAGCCCTACGTCGAAACAGCTCCTCTACCCGCCCTCCTCTCCTCCGATCTCCTCGCCGCCATGGCCCCTAGCATGAAAGGGAAGAAGAAATCAGCCACCGCCCTAGGGCCGTCGGCCCCGCCCGTGTCGGGGCCCGCACTGTGAAGGCCTTTGATCCTCAATGAAAAGGGCCTGGACAAGGTGCGGCCGATGACGGTCGGTGCACTCAACGGGAACGGGGCGACGAAGATCTGGCCGGCATTGTGCCCCGCAGCCCAGCGAGGGGCCACGACTTTCCCGGTCCTCCTCCATTCCGTCTTTGCAGGGTTAGTGCCCCCCTTTTCTGATTTCTTCAACGTCGCGCTCAGCCACTACTAGGTTCACGCGCTGCACCTTCATCCAATCTCGGTCCTCCTCGTCTCCGTCTTCTCCTACCTGTGAGAGGGGTTCCTGGGGGTGATGCCTTCCGTGGCTTTTCTCCGGAAGTTCTTCTGCCTCCAGCTAACCTCGGCAGACCAGTGCTCGGGTTGTGTATCCTTCTAGATGGATGCGGGCGCATGATGACCCACAAGTATAGGGGATCTATCGTAGTCCTTTTGATAAGTAAGAGTGTCGAACCCAACGAGGAGCAGAAGGAAATGACAAGCAGTTCTCAGTAAGGTATTCTCTGCAAGCACTGAAATTATCGGTAACAGATAGTTTTGTGATGAGATAATTCGTAACGGGTAGCAAGTAACAAGTGTAACTAAGGTGCAGCAAGGTGGCCCAATCCTTTTTATAGCAAAGGACAAGCCTGGACGAACTCTTATATAAAGCAAAGCGCTCCCGAGGACACATGGGAATTACTGTCAAGCTAGTTTTCATCATGCTCATATGATTCGCGTTCGTTACTTTGATAATTTGATATGTGGGTGGACCGGTGCTTAGGTGCTGCCCTTACTTGGACAAGCCTCCCACTTATGATTAACCCCTCTCGCAAGCATCCGCAACTACGAAAGAAGAATTAAGATAAATCTAACCATAGCATGAAACGTGTGGATCCAAATCAGCCCCTAACGAAGCAACGCATAAACTAGGGTTTAAGCTTCTGTCACTCTAGCAACCCATCATCTACTTATTACTTCCCAATGCCTTCCTCTAGGCCCAAATAATGGTGAAGTGTCATGTAGTCGACGTTCACATAACACCACTAGAGGAGAGACAACATACATCTCATCAAAATATCGAACGAATACCAAATTCACATGATTACTTATAACAAGACTTATCCCATGTCCTCAGGAACAAACGTAACTACTCACAAAGCATATTCATGTTCATAATCAGAGGAGTATTAATTATCATTAAGGATCTGAACATATGATCTTCCACCAAGTAAACCAACTAGCGTCAACTACAAGGAGTAATCAACACTACTAGCAACCCGCAGGTACCAATCTGAGGTTGTGAGACAAAGATCGGATACAAGAGATGAACTAGGGTTTAGAGAGGAGATGGTGCTAGTGAAGATGTTGATGGATATTGACCCCCTCTCGATGAGAGGATCGTTGGTGATGACGATGGCTTCGATTTCCCCCTCCAGGAGGGAAGTTTCCTCGGCAGAACAGCTCCGCCGGAGCCCTAGATTGGTTCTGCCCAAGTTCCGCCTCGAGACGGCGGCGCTTCGCCCCGAAAGCTCTGTTATGATTTTTTCCAGGTCAAAACCCTCCATATAGCAGAAGATGGGCACCGGAGGGCTGCCAGGTGGGCCACAAGCCACAGGGGCGTGCCCAGGGGGGTAGGGCGCGCCCCCTGGCTTGTGACTGCCTGGTGGGCCCCCTCTGGTATTTCTTCCGCCCAGTATTTTTTATATATTCCAAAATAATTCTCCGTAAGTTTTCAGGACTTTTGGAGTTGTGCAGAATAGGTATCTCAGATTTGCTCCTTTTCCAGTCCAGAATTCCAGTTGCCGGCATTCTCCCTCTTCAGATAAACCTTGTAAAATAGGAGAGAAAAGGCATAAGTATTGTACCAAATTGTGTAATAACAGCCCATAATGCAATAAATATCGATATAAAAGCATGATGCAAAATGGACGTATCAACTCCCCCAAGCTTAGGCCTCCCTTGTCCTCAAGCGAAAGCCGAAATCGATAAATATGCCCTCATGTTTAGAGATAGAGGTGTCGATAAAATAAAATACGGACATGAGGGCATCATGATCATCTTTAGAACAGCAACATATATTGGCATATAATTTCTTATGATGAAGTAACAATTCATTCACAAGGTAAAGCATGAATCAAGAACTCTATTGAGAACCAACAAACTATGATCTCAGTCATTGAAGCAATTCTAATTCATCATAACGTAGGAAAGAGTCAATATAAGAGCTTGTAAAGCAAATCCACATACTCAATCATCTTTTAGTCTTTCACAATTGCTAACACTCACGAGGTACCTATGAGGTCAAAGCTTCAATCGGACACAGAGAAAGATAGGGGCTTATAGTATTGCCTCCCAACTATTTACCTCGAGGGTAATGTCAACAGTAATAACTCATGCTCGCCCACTTCCGAGTGGATATATGTGTCTAGATCATTCCCCAACACATGACGCTTGCCAAGAGATAAAGGCGAAATAAAGGAAGTGATGTAGATCACCACGACTCTTGCATAAAGGTAAGTACTAGAAAATAAAAGTAACAGATGGGCCCTTCGCAGAGGGAAGCAGAGGTTTGCATGCGCTTTTATAGTTGGATGCACAATCCCTTAATGCAAAAAAACGTCACTTTATATTGCCCCTTGTGATAGAAAACTTTATTATGCAGTCCGTCGCTTTTATTTCTTCCCTATCACAAGTTCGTATAAATCTTATTTTCCTCACACTAATAGATCACACATATTTAGAGAGCAATTTTTATTGCTTGCACCGATGACAACTTACTTGAAGGATCTTATTCAACCCATAGGTAGGTATGGTGGACTCTCATGGCAAAACTGGGTTAAGGGTGTTTGGATGCACAAGTAGTATCTCTACTTGGTGCGGAAGTTTTGGCTGATATGAGGTGGAAGCAAGCGACACATGTTGAGGGATCTATAACCATATAACTTCTATTCGGAAGTAAGCAAACATAACCCATTATGTTTTCTTCCTTGTCCAACATCAACTTCTTAACATATAATATTTTAATGAGTGCTCACAATCATAAAAGATGTCCAAGATAATATATTTATATGTGAACCTCTCTTTCTTTATTACTTCCTTTTAATTGCCACAATGACCGATAGCTATGTTTGTCAACCCACAACAAGTTTCAAACAACATACTTTTTATATGTGAAGTCATCACTCCCCATAAGATGATCATATATACTCTTTGCTTTTATTTTATACTTATTTCTATTTCTTTTCTCAAGATCATAGCAAACAAGCAAAGCC
Source organism: Elymus sibiricus (assembly GCA_039707655.1). Lineage (NCBI taxonomy): Eukaryota > Viridiplantae > Streptophyta > Magnoliopsida > Poales > Poaceae > Elymus > Elymus sibiricus. The sequence goes on from CM077663.1 coordinate 161,694,482, forward strand.
CTCAACTTAAAACTACACTTTATTATATAACTCTCGGACTTGCTTACATAGGGGGAACATAAAGCAAAACTCAAAACTAGATCACACTGAAAACTTTATTCTACTAGATCAAGATATAATCAAAAGGATCGAACTAAGAAAAACGATAAAAATAAAAGATGTGATGGTGATACGATACCGGGGCACCTCCCCCAAGCTTGGCACAAGCCAAGGGGAGTGCCCATACCCATGTGTTTAGTTGTCTTGCTTCGGAGGCAGTGATGTTATATTCTTAGCAATGATGCCCCTCAGAATGCGATTCTCCTCCTCAAGCTTATTATTTTGCCGTCTAAGGTCCATTATTTCCTTGCGAAGTTTTCCAGTGACGGTTAGTGCTCCCATAACCCATGGATGTTTCATTGCTGCGGGGGAAGAAGCAACACTCTTTTTCATATTTTCATAAGTAAGAAATTTGGCATTGGGAGGGATAACCGAATTCGGAATTGCTGAGCTCTGAAGTTCCTCCAACATGGCTCCAGGTTGCGGGCGAGAGGTAACTTCTTGATCTTCCTCCATGGCATCTATTCTTTTCAAGTCGGCCTCCATCTCTTCCTCCGTGGCCTGCCCGAAGTGGTTGGCTTTGCTGTAAACTCCAGGCCCCGGTGTTAGGTGAGAGGCACGGTTCTCCCTGACCGACTCTTACGAAGACATCTTGCTCTAAATCTGCTGCAGAAACAGCTCAAAACAAAAATAGGAGATATTGTCGTGATACGAAGATCAAAACCTTCGGGAGATTATATAATGAATTTTTGCCGACCCGAAGGAGTATACCACAAGAAAACGGAGTCCGGATGGTACACGAGGTAGCCACAAGCCACAGGGGCGCGCCCAGGGGGTAGGGCGCGCCCCCCTGGCTTGTCGCCTCCTCGTGCACTATTCGGACTACTTTAAATTTTCCTAATTTTTTAAATATTCCAAAACGGATAAAATTTGTCATTGAAAAAGTTTTGGAGTCGGTTTACTTACCGTACCACATACCTATTCCTTTTCGGAGTCTGAAACGTTCTGGTAGGTCTCCCTAATGTACTCCTCTGGGGTTATGGTATTGATAATATTGGTTTCAACATTTATGGGAGTACCTGAGATATAATGTTTGATTCTTTGACCGTTCACCACCTTCGGGTTTGTGCCTTCGGCGTTGTTGATCTTGATGGCACCGGAACGGTATACTTCCTCGATGACGTAAGGACCTTCCCATTTAGAGAGAAGTTTTCCTGCAAAAAATCTTAAACGAGAATTGTATAGCAAGACATGATCACCTACATTGAATTCATGCTTTTGTATCCTTCTATCATGCCATCTCTTAACCTTTTCTTTAAACAACTTGGCTTGGGTTCTCCATTCATCAAGTGAGCTAATGTCAAATAACCTCTTCTCACCAGCAAGTTTGAAATCATAGTTGAGCTCTTTAATTGCCCAGTAAGCTTTATGTTCTAGTTCAAGAGGTAAGTGACATGCTTTACCATAAACCATTTTATACGGAGACATACCCATAGGGTTTTTATAAGCAGTTCTATAAGCCCATAATGCATCACCAAGTTTCTTAGACCAATTCTTTATAGATCTATTAACAGTCTTCTGCAAGATCAATTTAATTTCTCTATTGCTCAATTCTACTTGACCACTAGATTGAGGATGATACGGAGATGCAATTCTATGATTAACATCATACTTAGCAAGCAATTTACGGAAAGCACCATGAATAAAGTGTGAACCACCATCAGTCATCAAATATCTAGGGACTCCAAATCTAGGGAAAATAACTTCTTTAAGCATTTTAATAGAAGTGTTATGATCGGCGCTACTAGTTGGAATAGCTTCGACCCACTTAGTAACATAATCAACAGCAACTAGAATATGAGTATACCCGTTAGATTGTGGAAAAGGTCCCATATAATCGAAACCCCAAACATCAAATGGTTCAATAACAAGAGAGTAATTCATAGGCATTTCCTGACGTCTACTAATATTACCAATTCTTTGACACTCATCACAAGACAAGACAAACTTACGAGCATCCTTGAAGAGAGTAGGCCAATAAAAACCAGATTGTAGTACCTTATGTGCAGTTCTATCTCCAGCGTGGTGTCCTCCATAGGCCTCGGAGTGACACTTGCGTAAAATTTGTTCCTGTTCATGCTCAGGTACACAACGTCTAATAATACCATCCACTCCTTCTTTATAAAGGTGTGGATCATCCCAAAAGTAATGCCTTAAATCATAGAAGAACTTTTTCTTTTGTTGGTATGTGAAACTAGGCGGTATAAATTTAGCAACAATGTAATTAGCGTAATCAGCATACCATGGAGCATTATGTGAAGCATTTATGACAGCTAATTGTTCATCAGGAAAGCTATCATCAATAGGTAGTGGGTCATCAAGAACATTTTCTAACCTAGACAAGTTGTCTGCTACAGGGTTATCAGCACCCTTTCTATCAATAATATGCAAATCAAATTCTTGTAGCAGAAGAACCCATCTAATAAGTCTAGGTTTAGCATCTTTCTTTTCCATAAGGTACTTAATAGCAGCATGATCGGTGTGAACAGTTACTTTAGAATCAACAATATAGGGTTTGAACTTATCACAAGCAAAAACAACCGCTAAAAATTCTTTTTCAGTGGTAGCATAATTTCTTTGAGCACTGTCTAGAGTTTTACTGGCATAATGGATAACATTTAATTTCTTATCAACTCTTTGTCCTAGAACAGCACCAACAGCATAATCACTAGCATCACACATAATTTCAAAGGGTAGATTCCAATCAGGTGGTTGAACAACATGTGCGGAAATCAAGGCATTCTTTAGGATTTCAAATGCTTCTACACAATCATCATCAAAAACGAATGGAATATATTTTTGCAAAAGATTGGTGAGAGGCCTAGAAATCTTAGAGAAGTCTTTAATAAACCTCCTATAGAAACCAGCATGACCAAGGAAACTTCTTATACCTCTTATGTCCGTGGGACTCGGCATTTTTTCAATAGCATCAACTTTAGCCTTATCAACTTCAATACCTCTTTCAGAGATTTTGTGCCCCAAGACAATGCCTTCATTAACCATAAAGTGGCACTTTTCCCAATTCAAGACAAGATTAGTTTCTTCACATCTCTGCAACACTCGATCAAGGTTGCTCAAGCAATCATCAAAAGAAGTTCCGTAAACGGAAAAATCATCCATGAAAACCTCAAGAATCTTTTCACAAAAGTCAGAGAATATAGCCATCATACATCTTTGAAAGGTAGCAGGTGCATTGCATAAACCAAAAGGCATACGTCTATAAGCAAAGGTACCGAAAGGGCAAGTAAAAGTGGTTTTTTCTTGATCCTCTTTTGACACAGGTATTTGAGAGAAACCAGAGTAACCATCTAGAAAGCAAAAATGAGTATGTTTTGATAGTCTTTCTAGCATTTGATCAATAAAAGGTAGAGGGTAATGATCCTTCTTAGTAGCCTTGTTTAATTTCCTAAAATCAATTACCATTCTATAACCTGTAACAATTCTTTGCGGGATCAATTCATTTTTATCATTAGGGACAACGGTGATACCTCCCTTTTTAGGAACACAATGAACGGGACTAACCCATCTACTATCAGCAACAGGATAAATTATACCTGCCTCTAGAAGCTTTAGTATTTCTTTTCTTACCACTTCTTTCATCTTGGGATTCAACCGTCGTTGGTGATCAACAACTGGTTTGGCATCAGGCTCCATATTAATTTTCTGCTGACATAGAGTGGGACTAATGCCCTTAAGATCATCAAGAGTATATCCAATAGCAGCACGGTGCTTCCTCAGAGTTTTCAATAATCTCTTTTCTTCATGCTCTGAAAGGTTAGCACTAATAATAACAGGATATATCTCCTTTTCATCAAGATAAGTGTATTTCAAAGTATCGGGTAATTGTTTAAGCTCAAACACGGGATCACCCTTGGGTGGAGGAGGATCCCCAAGTATTTCAACAGGTAAGTTGTGTTTCAAAATAGGCTACTGATCAAAGAAAATTTTATCTATTTCATTCCTCTCATTCATATGCATATCATTTTCATGGTCTAGCAAATATTGTTCTAAAGGATCAGTAGGAGGCACAGCAATAGAAGCAAGACCAATAATTTCATCTTTACTAGGCAATTCTTTGTCATGGGGTTGTCTACGAAATTTAGAGAAATTGAACTCATGAGACACATCCCCAAAACTCACAGTAACTGTTTCCTTTTCACAATCAATCCTAGCGTTAACAGTATTCAAGAAGGGTCTGCCAAATATAATGGGACAAAAATCATCTTGTGGGGAACCGAGAACAAGAAAATCAGTAGGATACTTTATTTTCCCACACAAGACTTCAACATCTCTAATAATCCCCATTGGTGCAATAGTATCTCTATTAGCAAGCTTAATAGTAACATCAATTTCCTCTAGTTCAACTGGTGCAATATCATTCATAATTTCTTTGTATAAGGAAAAGGGAATTGCACTCACGCTAGCACCCATATCGCATAAGCCATGATAACAATGATCTCCTATTTTAACAGAAACAACAGGCACGCCAACAACTGGTCTATGTTTACTCTTAGTATCAGGCCTAGCAATTCTAGCAGCTTCATCACAGAAATGAATAACATGCCCATCAATATTATCAACCAAGAGATCTTTAACCATAGCAATACTAGGTTCAACTTTAATTTGTTCAGGGGGTGTAGGTGTTCTAATACAACTCTTACGAACCACAGTTGAAGCTTTAGCATGTTCCTTTATCCTAACAGGGAAGGGTGGTTTCTCAATATAAGCAGTAGGAATAACAGGATCAGCATTATAAGTGATAGTTTCCTCCTCAACTTTAATAGGTTCAACTACTTTCACTTCAATGGGAGGATGATATTTAAACCACTTCTCCTTAGGGAGATCAACATGAGTAGCAAAAGATTCACAGAAAGAAGCTACTATCTCAGAGTCAAGTCCATATTTAGTGCTAAATTCACGAAAAGCATCGGTGTCTATAAAGGATTTAACACAATCAAACTTAAGGTTTATACCTGACTCCTTACCTTCGTCGAGTTCCCAATCTTCAGAGTTGCGTTTAATTCTTTCCAATAAGTCCCACTTGAATTCAATATCTTTCTTCATAAAAGAACCAGCGCAAGAAGTATCGAGCATGGACCGATCATTATTAGAAAGCCGAGCATAAAAGTTCTGAATAATAATTCCTCTCGGGAGCTCATGATTGGGGCATGAATATAACATTGACTTAAGCCTCCCCCAAGCTTGAGCGATACTTTCTCCTTCACGAGGCCAAAAATTATAAATATAATTCCGATCATGATGAACCAGATGCATAGGATAAAACTTCTGATGAAATTCCAATTTCAATCGGTTGTAGTTCCATGATCCAATATCATCACATAGCCTATACCATGTCAATGCCTTCTCCTTCAAAGATAAAGGAAAGACCTTCTTCTTGACATCATCCTCGAGCAAACCTGCAAGCTTAAATAATCCACAAACTTCATCCACATAGATTAGATGCAAATCAGGATGTAGTGTTCCATCTCCTGCATAAGGATTAGCTAGCAGTTTCTCTATCATACCCGAGGGAATTTCATAATAAACATTTTCAATAGGTGCAGCAGGTTGAGGAGCATCTCTTTGTACTTCCGGTCGAGGTGAAGATACCCCGAACAAGCCCCTCAAAGAATTACTTTCCATAGTGACAAGTGACAGTAAATTTCAGCACAGTATATAAATTTTTCCTTACCAAGTTCCACTCACCAGAGGCGCTTCACTCCCCGGCAACGGCGCCAGAAAAGAGTCTTGATGACCCACAAGTATAGGGGATCTATCGTAGTCCTTTCGATAAGTAAGATTGTCGAACCCAACGAGGAGCAGAAGGAAATGACAAGCAGTTCTCAGTAAGGTATTCTCTGCAAGCACTGAAATTATCGGTAACAGATAGTTTTGTGATGAGATAATTCGTAACGGGTAGCAAGTAACAAGTGTAACTAAGGTGCAGCAAGGTGGCCCAATCCTTTTTATAGCAAAGGACAAGCCTGGACGAACTCTTATATAAAGCAAAGCGCTCCCGAGGACACATGGGAATTACTGTCAAGCTAGTTTTCATCATGCTCATATGATTCGCGTTCGTTACTTTGATAATTTGATATGTGGGTGGACCGGTGCTTGGGTGCTGCCCTTATTTGGAAAAGCCTCTCACTTATGATTAACCCCTCTCGCAAGCATCCGCAACTACGAAAGAAGAATTAAGATAAATCTAACCATAGCATGAAACGTGTGGATCCAAATCAGCCCCTAACGAAGCAACGCATAAACTAGGGTTTAAGCTTCTGTCACTCTAGCAACCCATCATCTACTTATTACTTCCCAATGACTTCCTCTAGGCCCAAATAATGGTGAAGTGTCATGTAGTCGACGTTCACATAACACCACTAGAGGAGAGACAACATACATCTCATCAAAATATCGAACGAATACCAAATTCACATGATTACTTATAACAGGACTTATCCCATGTCCTCAGGAACAAACGTAACTACTCACAAAGCATATTCATGTTCATAATCAGAGGAGTATTAATTATCATTAAGGATCTGAACATATGATCTTCCACCAAGTAAACCAACTAGCATCAACTACAAGGAGTAATCAACACTACTAGCAACCCGCAGGTACCAATCTGAGGTTGTGAGACAAAGATCGGATACAAGAGATGAACTAGGGTTTAGAGAGGAGATGGTGCTGGTGAAGATGTTGATGGAGATTGACCCCCTCTCGATGAGAGGATCGTTGGTGATAATGATGGCTTCGATTTCCCCCTCCGGGAGGGAAGTTTCCCCGGCAGAACAGCTCCGCCGGAGCCCTAGATTGGTTCTGCCCAAGTTCCGCCTCGAGACGGCGGCGCTTCGCCCCGAAAGCTCTGTTATGATTTTTTTTCCAGGTCAAAACCCTCCATATAGCAGAAGATGGGCACCGGAGGGCTGCCAGGTGGGCCACAAGCCATAGGGGCGCGCCCCCCTGGCTTGTGACTGCCTGGTGGGCCCCCTCTGGTATTTCTTCCACCCAGTATTTTTTATATATTCCAAAATATTTTTCCGTAAGTTTTCAGGACTTTTGGAGTTGTGCAGAATAGGTATCTCAGATTTGCTCCTTTTCTAGTCCAGAATTCCAGCTGCCGACATTCTCCCTCTTCAGATAAACCTTGTAAAATAGGAGAGAAAAGGCATAAGTATTGTACCAAATTGTGTAATAACAGCCCATAATGCAATAAATATCGATATAAAAGCATGATGCAAAATGGACGTATCAGCGCACGCACGCGCATCATCGACATGCAGCTCCCCGAAGTGGTTGAAGGCTTCCGAGAACGCTGGGTATACATGGACGCGTGCCAGTACAGCCCCCTTCTCGAAGCCCCGAAGGCGGCGGCGGTGACGAGCTCCGAGTGGGGGCACGCCGAGCTGGTCGACGCCGCGCTGGAGCCAGTCATGGTGAGGATGCGGGAGCTGCAAGCCGGCAGGCTCACAGTGAGCATGGTTGTCAAGGATTCGTGTGCAAGCGCATTGCTCCCCTCCAGAGGCGAGCACGCTCGGTGTGGACCCACTCGGGTCTGAAGAACCCAATGAGGTTGGGCGTCGACCGCCTTGCCTCGGAGGTGGTGGCGGGGCTGGCAAGCGTCCTTCTTGTCGTGGGGGCATCGTTCCCGCCGCTCGCGGTGGCCCCAATCTATCGCTACAAGAATCAGGAGGACGCGCGAGCCGGCATGCCGCAGTTCAACCAGTGGGGGCTGGTGCGAGCGGGTCAGGCGGGATCCCACGACAATCCAGTCCAGGTGTTGCCGATCCTGGGGAGGGATGCTGACCCGGAGCCGGCAGGCGCCTCACGCGCTGGGAGTGGGGCGACAGCACCCTCTCAGGCCCAGTGCCAATCAGCGATTGTGGCCCACCACGGCGACGGCTGCAACGTCGGGGGTCCCAAGCCGGGGACCGGTGCCCCGCGCCCCGAAGGAGGAGATCCTTGGCAACGTGAGCCCTCCTGCGGACGAGGGGACCCCTCCTGCTAGGGCTTCGGAGGGGGGCCTAGGAGGGCCTCGCGAGGGGGCCCCTGGAGAGGGCCTCGGGGAGCTTCGAGGGAGCGGCGACAGCAGCTGCCCGGGCGGGAGGCTGAAGAGGAGGCGCTGGGTCCCGCAAGAAGAGTAAGCCTTCCCGCCTCGCGCACCTCCGGCGCCCACTGCCTCTCCCCACACAGCCCTAATTGACCCTCTTCCACGCAGAAGGGCCTTCCCGTCGAAGAAGAAAGGGAAGAAGGGCTCCCGACGCGGGAGTGTGGCCAGGACCCAGCGGGATCAAGGAGCGGACACCGCGTCGGCGCCCCCACCAAGCCCGGAGCGGTGCAGCGGGACCGCCGAGGAAGGGTAGTGGCTTCCGCCCAACCTGCTGAGAAGGTCCCCCCTCTCGCTGGAGGAGGGGGGCCTCCGGGAGAGGCCCGCCCCGGGAGGGAGGCTGATGCCACCGCGCTGACCAGTACAAGTTCCACACGATCGCCTCGGCGCCAGGAGCAGGAGGCGGCCGCGCCCAGCTCCCCCTGCGCCGCCGAGTCCCCAGCGGGAGTGGGAGCTAGGGGGGAGGCCGAGGCGGATCCTCTTCAGCCCGATGACGCGGTAGCCCCCGGGCCTTCTGAGCCGCAGGGGCCGGAGACGGAGGGGCCAAGCGTGCATGGGGCGCTAACCCTGGTGAGGCACAGTGCCTCGCTGTGGAACGGGACCATGCGCCGCGCCCGATCAGCCCTCGTCTCCCTGGAGGCCGACCTCGCGACAGAGGAGGAAGGCCTCCGCCGGGAGCGGGAGCGTCTTGCGGGAGGTTGGCGGCGGCTGGAGGTGGCCGTCAAGCTAGGCCGACGCGGCGCGCAGGGAGAGCAAGGAGATCATCTGGAAGACCCAAGAACCCCTCAACGGGGCGATTTGGGACGCCGAAGAGGCCGCCCGATGCCTTCAAGAAGTGGCATCGGAGAGGGAGGCTTTCAAGAAGCGCGTCGCAGACGCGAGGCCCAGCTCGCTTCCCGCAAGGAAGCGGTGGCCCGACGCGAGAGCAGTGCGGCCGCTCTGGAGCAGGACATGGGGGCCCGGAAGCGCGAACTAGAACGGACCGCTATCGAGCAGGAGAGGGAGCGGGAGCGCCTGGAGAACCTAGACCGCGTCGTGGCGACCGGCGAGGCATCCTACGAGGAGCGCTTAGCGAGGGCCAACGCCACGCTCGAGGAGAGGGCCGCGAAGTGCAAGGCGGAGATCGACGAGTAGGCCCAAGGTGAGATCGCGTGAAGGACCAAGGACCTCACCGTCGAACACTCCAAGAGCTTGCGGACGCAGGACGATCGCTTCACGAAGAGGCGCGGCGAGCTTGACGCTGAAATCGCCAGGCTCTAGAAGCTGCTCGCGGCGGCGGAGGCCGGAAATCTGAGCGTGAAGAAGCTCGAGGTTGCGACTCGCCATGAGCTAGAGGAGCTCCTTGCGCAGGTGGGGGCATGAGCAATGAGGCACAGCGAACCCGTGACGAGGCTGCGCAGAGGCTGGGGGAGCAGCACACGCGTTCCAAGATGTTTTGAGAGCTCACAACACGCTCGCCATGCTGTGGCCGCCTTTTCCCTCGAGAGGGTGGAGGATCCTCAAGAAACCGACGGCGCCAGCTACCTGGCCATCTTTACAAGGCTCTTGGAATAGTTGGAGGCGGGCGCCACTCATTGGAACGAGATCCGCGATGCTGAGAGCCGCGACCTTCTGAGCCAGGCGTCGACCCGCGTTTTCAGCAACCTGTTGCGCGTCGACAGTGACTTTGACTTCGACAAGGTGCTACTCCCGGTCCCTGTGGAGCTCCGAGACACACTCGCAAGGGCGGTAGAGGACCACGTGGCGAGCCTGCTGGAGCGGTTCTCCCCCGACGGGGAGGGGTCCGGCGAAGACGGAGATGCCCCCGCTGCTGGCGTCGACGATTCTGCCGCCTGAGCCCCCTGGTGCTTCTTCCTGTAATGGAGTAGACACGGCCCTGTGGGGGCGTGAAGACATTCTGATGGTACTTTTATATTATGCCCCGATATTTTATCCGTCTCCGCCTTACTCCCGAGGCCCCCTTCTGCCCTGTGTTAAGCTGCCCTTGTGCCTTGTGTCGCTGGGTCCCAGCCCCCGAGGTAGACTGCACCGTTGCTGGTATGCTTGGAGCGAGGGCTCAGCAAGGCCAGAGGGTGCATGGCTCTTAGGGCCAGTAGGAGATACTGAGGCGCGATGCTCAGAGTCCCCCCCCCCTTGACGTGCAGGAGGCTCGTGCCAAGGAGACTAGGACACCTCAAAAGGAAGATGAGGGTGAGGGAACCCGAGGGGTTTTATACTTAGCTCCTTCAAGTGCGCGGCGTCGGGGCGAGTCCTTTGTTCGCGTGACGCCGCTCGCGAGGCCTTCGGGGTGAGGCTCCTGAGGCCTTCGATGTCCTGCACCAGAGAAACCACCAAGTTTAGCAATAGGCTCGGCGGGGCGCGCTCGCGAGGTCGCTTGTGGGCGTTACTCGAGGAGACAAAGGCACCAAGGACCTGGTGAGGTGAGGTACACAGGAGCAGACCCGCAAGCCAGAGCTCAGTCGCTTGGGTTTTGCAGTGCTGCAGGGACTGACCCGAGCACAGACACCGTGCCTAGCCCCCGCTCGTGTGATGGGCACAGGGGAGATCACGACCGCGTGCCTCCTCCTGAAACATACTCAGCTCCAATCGCATGGGATTCCAAAAGAAATGAGCTTTACTGATGCATGAAGCGGGTTCATTACATAACCGAAAGATACATGCCGCCGTGGTCGAGACGGGTCGGTGCGAGGTTTGTGCAGCTGAAAAGCGCCCTCGAAGGATGACAGAAACACCATCGTGACGGACACGGATCAGCCTGGGGTTGATGCAGCTGAAAAGCGCCCTCATTGTCAAAAAGTCCACCATGTCTGAGCATGGGGTATCCACCAGCGCTGAGCATGGGGCTTCCACGAGACTGGGGACTCTCACGTGTCGAGGGCAGCGTGGGTAGAGAGAGCCCCGGGGCATGTACAGCTCCATCTCGCTCGTATCTGTGGAGCACGGATAGAACTTACAGTGATGGAGGGTGTTCCATGTGTTTTGTACCGGAACACCCTCCGCCATCATTTGCGGGGCCGCGGGGGGGGGGGGGGGTCAGCGATTGTCCTCCACATCCGTGGTGTGGGACTCCACACTCATGCGCGCCAGCCTCGCGAGGATGGCTGCGGCGTTCTCTGGGACGAAAGGCACGGGCATGAGTGGAGATGAAGTAAGGGAGGGCCGCACGGTGCAAGCCTGGTTAGGGCCAGTAGGAGATACAGAGGCGCGATGCTCAGAGTTCCCCCCCCCCTTGATGTGCAGGAGGCTCGTGCCAGGGAGACTAGGACGCCTCAAAAAGAAGATGAGGGTGAGGGAACCCGAGGGGTTTTATACTTAGCTCCTTCAAGTGCGCGGCGTCGGGGCGAGTCCTATGTTCGCGTGACGCCGCTCACGAGGCCTTCGGGGTGAGGCTCCTGAGGCCTTCGATGTCCTGCACCAGAGAAACCACCAAGTTTAGCAATAGGCTCGGCGGGGCGCGCTCGCGAGGTCGCTTGTGGGCGTTACTCGGGGAGACAAAGGCACCAAGGACCTGGCGAGGTGAGGTACACAGGAGCAGGCCCGCAAGCCAGAGCTCAGTCGCTTGGGTTTTGCAGTGCTGCAGGGACTGACCCGAGCACAGACACCGTGCCTAGCCCCCGCTCGTGTGATGGACACAGGGGAGATCACGAGCGCGTGCCTCCTCCTGAAACATACTCAGCTCCAATCGCATGGGATTCCAAAAGAAATGAGCTTTACTGATGCATGAAGCGGGTTCATTACATAACCGAAAGATACATGCCGCCGTGGTTGAGACGGGTCGGTGCGAGGTTTGTGCAGCTGAAAAGCGCCCTCGAAGGATGACAGAAACACCATCGTGACGGACACGGATCAGCCTGGGGTTGATGCAGCTGAAAAGCGCCCTCATTGTCAAAAAGTCCACCATGTCTGAGCATGGGGTATCCACCAGCGCTGAGCATGGGGCTTCCACGAGACTGGGGACTCTCACGTGCCGAGGGCAGCGTGGGTAGAGAGAGCCCCGGGGCATGTACAGCTCCATCTCGCTCGTATCCGTGGAGCATGGATAGAACTTACAGTGATGGAGGGTGTTCCATGTGTTTTGTACTGGAACACCCTCCGCCATCATTTGCGGGGCTGCGGGGGGGGCGGTCAGCGATTGTCCTCCACATCCGTGATGTGGGACTCCAGACTCATGCGCGCTAGCCTCGTGAGGATGGCTGCGGCGTTCTCTGGGACGAAAGGCACGAGCATGAGTGGAGATGGAGTAAGGGAGGGCCGCGCAGTGCAAGCCTGGTTGATGGAGACGAAGTCGACGCTCATGCGCCTGCTGCAGCACGGCATGGAGACGTGGGTAGGGCTGATGATCCACCTGGAGTGGGGAGCTTCGCAGGTGGTTCCTGCATCCTGGAGCTTGCTGACTTTCTGCTGCTTGACGGGTCGTGCGCTCTGGCGCGCAGCTGAGTGGTGCTCGATCACCTCCCTCGGCAGGCCAGGCATGCCTGATGCTATCCATGACGATGCTATCCATTGCCGGGAGGAAGGTGACGATCACACCTTCCTATTTGGGGGAGGGGGCTCCTCCGACGGCGCGGGTAAGGCATGCGCTGCCCCCATCCGGCGACGCCTTCTTGGGCCCGGTCGGCTCCTGAGCGAGCAAGGGCTTCTTCTTCGCGGGTGCTTCCTCAGCAGGCCCGGGAATGTCCTCGTCGGCGGAGTATGCGGTGGCGGCGGCCTTGTAGGCATGCTCGAGGGTGTGCATCGCATCCTTCTCGTCGCAGCGGATGGTGATGGTGCCGCCACAGCCGGGCATCTTGACGAGGCCGTAGCCGTGATGGGTCATGGCCATGAACTTGGAGAGCGCCGGGTAGCCAAAGATGGCATTGTAGGGGCAGGCCGATGTGCGCCACATCAAAGTCGATGAACTCCATGTGGTAGTTCTTGCGGGTGTCGAAGGTGACGGGAAGGCACAGTTGCCCCAGGGGAATGGTGGAGCCATCGGTGACGCCTGAAAAAGGTCTGGTGGGAATCAGGCGCTCGTAGGGCACTTGAATCATCTCGAAGGTCTCCACGAAGAACACGTTGAGCCCTGCCCCACCGTTGATGAGAGTCTTGGTGACAGCCACATTGCTGATAGTGGGAGTACACAGCAGCGAAACGGCACCCACGGCCTTCGTGGACTTGGGGTGGTCGCTGGCGTCGAAGGCGATGGGGAGCTTGGACCACTTGAGGCGGCTGGCAGTCTCAAGCGCCGGGAGGGCCGCGTTCACCTCACAAGACAACTGCTTGAAGTGGCGGTTGGATGGAGGGGCATGGGCCCCGCCAAGGATGCAGGACAGCCTGCGGGGCTCCTGGTAGCCCCCGGCATTCTCCTTGGGAGGGAGGTCGCTTGCGTGTTGTGGTGTGGCATTGGCCTGAGGGTCGTCCTGCCACGGCTGGTTCTGCCAGCCCTGACGGTTGCTGCCACCGGCGCCGTTGATGTTGTCGTCCCAGCAACCGCCTCCGCCTCCACCGCCGCGCCCCTGCCACGCTCCTGGCGGCCGCCGTGGCGGCCGGTGCGGCCCTCGCGAAGCTGCCTGAGCTCGTAGCAGTCCTCGGTGATGTGGGAGTTCACGTTGTGGTAGGCGCGGGAGGGGCGGTCGTCCTTCTTGGCTTCGCCGCAGTCGCGGCGACGCTTGTAGTCCGGCTCCGCCGCGAGTACGACAGGGCCCTTGCGCTTGGGGCCCTTGCGCTTGGGGTCCTTGCCCTTGGACTTTGCCGTGCCAGGCTCTGCGTCGGAGTCGCTATGGAGGAACAGGCGCCCCTCCTCAGCCTTGGCGCAGTGGTCGGCGAGGATGAAGAGCTCCGCCGTGGAGTCCAGCTCGTCCCTGACGAAGGGCTTCTCGCGCATCTTTACGTCGGTGACGTCGCTTGTGAATGCGGACACAATTGCAGCGTCGGAGGCCTTCGGGGTCCTGTTGCACACTTGGCTGAAACGCTGGATGAACTTGCGGAGGGGCTCGTTCGGGCGCTGGTGCACGGCGCGTAGATTGTTGAGCGTGAGGGGACGTTTGCTCGTGCTCGTGAAGTTGGCGACGAACTGCTTGCACAGGTCCTCCCACGAAGAGATGGATGCCCCTGGGAGGTTCAGGAGCCACGCGCGCGTTGCGTCCTTCAGGGCCATGGGGAACCAGTTCGCCATGACCCGGTCGTCCCCCCCCCCCTCGCGGCCTAGATGCTGATGGTGTAGAGAAGGAGGAACTCCGTGGGTTTGGCATTGTTGTCGTAGCGACGAGGAAGCTCCGGCTTGAACTTGTCGGGCCACACCACACGACGCAGCTCGGGAGCGATGGCCAGGTAGCCCCCGGTGGTGGCAACGCCTTCGTTGAGGCCCGCGCGGTTCTGGCATCCGGCAGCGGCGACGTCTTGGAGAACGAGATCCTGGCGGTTGCGTGCCTTCTCGAGGGTCACGCGAGCGTCCTGGGGCGCGCGGTGGATAATTTGGCAGCTGTCCAGGGGGGGCGGCAAGTCCCTATGCAAGTTTTATTAAGTTGGTGAATGGTAAAACCAATGTTCGGCCTTGCTGGAAGAGTTTTATTCCAAAAGGATTATCAAGGGGTTTCCCATAACAACCTCAAACATGTTAGGAGCACTCATCAAGGAACATAACATCGTTAATCGGAAACTAGGGTGACAAGAGTGGAACAAAACACCAAGCAAAAGGCCTAGCCTTCCACCCTTTACCAAGTGTATAGGTGCATTAATTAAAATAAGCAAGATTTTGTTATATCCCATGACGTCCTTGTCCCAACATGGAACAAACTGCACCTACAACTAGCAACGCTATAAGAGGGGTTGAGGAAGAGGTAACATAGCAAAACAATGGTTTGTTAGGAGAGTGGATGGTAAGAGGCTTATCATGGCATTTTTGGGAGGCTTGACAAACAAGTGGTAGGTAGCGAGGCATAGTGATAGAAACGTAACAACTAGCATAGCAATGATAGTAATGATATCCAAGGTAATGATCATCTTGCGTGGAATCCCGTTTGGAAGAGATCGAATCCGTGAAGTAGACGAACGGGCATAGTCGAATGAATCCTCGCATTCTGAAATGTTATCAAAACTCGCGAGACAAAGCAATTCGGAAACAAACAAACGGCATGAAAAAAACATCACAACATATTCATGATATGATGCGCAAACAAGTATGATGCATGTCCATTTCAATATGCAAGGGATGGCAAAGCACAACAAACAACTACTACCATTTAATTGAAGTTCAATATGCAATGAGTTGCATATTGACGAAACTACACAAACAATTATTTAGTTCACTCTCGTTTATGCTACTCATCATTATTCAATGTTGTCAAACATGACAAGAGGTGTAGCATAATTATACTACCTATCTAGGCAACTTAAATGAGACCGGAAACAACAAATAACAATTCCGGAAATTCCCCACATGCAAATTTTGAATTTTGTAGCCTAAAACATATTTTAGAGTTGTTAAACAGCAAAAGTAAATGCACCATGTGATTCTACACGTTTTAGAGTCAAGTTACATATATAATTTATTTAATTTGTAGCTACAGTTAATTAGTTATGAAATAAACCGCTTTAGCATGGCATTTATGCATAATAAAGCAAATAGCAATTTAAACATTTTTAACATGGATGAAAGTGGGATATTATGAATCTACATGAAATTCTACCCAATTTACATATATGACATGTTTCATTTTGATGCATGGATATTTAGTTATTAGGATTTTAAAATCATGGCATTTTATGTAATTATGAAATTACCTGGGTAATTGTTAAACTCGCAGAACGTGAAAAAAACTATAAGGGGCCGAATCTACTGGATATTGGGTTGCACGGGACTGGGCGAAGCATAGCATTATAGCGCCCGAGGCACGGGTTAGGCAGAGCGCAGCTCACCTTAGTGGGCTACAGCCCAGAAGGTGAAGCGGGCCGGCGGGTGAAGGGAGCGGGACAGCTCCTGGGCGCGAGGCAGAGGGAGGGCCCAAGTGCTCGCTCGCTCGTCTCCATGCGAGCACGGGCACGGCGCTGGGGAGGCAGACTCGATGGCCGGCATCGCTGGCGATGGGACTCCGCTGAGAGGCGCGGGAGGTGCGGATCCAGAGTAGGGAAGACGTGGGGTTCAATTTGGGCCGGATCCCGACCGGATTGAGGCTCCGACGGCACAGCTGAAGATCCTTGGGGCTCCGGCCATGGTTGCTCCTAGTTTAGAGAGAGAGATGATCAGAGAGAGGGAGCAGCGGAGGAAAAACGGGAGGAGGAGAGGGAGATGGCAAGAAGAAGGGGCGACGCTATGACCTAGCCGATGAGGCGGTCGGTGGTCGCCGGCGTCAGCTTCTCCGGCAAGGTCCGGGCCTTGGCGAGACGAGGCAGGGAAGGGCGCTCGGGACGAGGATGCAAGAGGCGCACAGGGATCGGGGAGCGGGCGAGGGAGATCCTGTTGGCTGCGTTGCTCGAGGGTGAGGGCGTCGCTCGGGACTGGCTGCGTTGCTCGAGGGTGAGGGCGTCGCTCGGGACTGGCTGCGTGCGCTCGGGCGCGAGGACGAAGGCGGCTCGGGCTGGCTGCTCTACGGGCGCGCAGAAGCAGGGAGCTTGGGGCATTGGACGCGTCCAGGAGGCAATGAAGGAGGTGGCTTGGGTGACGAGGGGATCTGGTGGTTGTGGGTGTGGTTGGTCTGGCACAGAGATGGAGGCAAAGGGAGTGGGTGGCGGCGGGTTGGATGGGATGGATGGGATGGATCCTAGGACTAGGGTTAGGCCTTCTATTTATAGCAGAGATCCAACTGCGATTTAATTGAGGCCATTTGATTAAGAATTTAAGATCGGACGATTGAGAAAAATAGGCTAGGGGATTCCAAACAAAGAACCAAACATGTTTGGGGTATTTCGGGGTTGAACCGGACCCACCGGTCGTGACTCGGCGATTTGGGTTCGGGGAGGTTTCGGACTAGGTTGTGAGGGGTCTGTGGGCTGTGTAGATAGGCTAGCCTGAGATGAGAGGGAAGGCGGGCAGCCCGGCGGCAATTTTAAAATACTAAATACGTCTCACATTTATCCCGCTACCGTGCCGCTATATGTTATTTGTTGGGGTATCAAACGACCTCCGAATGTGACGAAATTTGGCAGGCGGTCTACCTACAATATAACAAGACCGCACGCCAACTTTCACCCCATTCCGAGAACGTTTTATACCCACTTGTAAAACAATATTTTTAAAATGTCGCGGGCGCGTGCAAGTGTGTTTGGTCTCGAAACAGTCAACGACAAGAACGGGGAGAACCTGCAACTACGAACGGATGCAAGTTTTTGAAAATGATAGCAACGGAGTGTCGATGCAATGCGAATGATGCGATGATGAATGTGAAAAACAAATAAATCACACGGCAATGACGAAAATATATCGAAGGCATCTGGAGCGTCGGTCTCGGGTTGTTACAGGGACGACGTCAAAGACGCCACCATCATGTCGATCCGGCACCGAGTCAAGACTTTCGGCCGGAGACAACTACCAACACCAAGCGAGCGAGGCAACTGGCGACACACCTCGGCGCCGCCTTCAAGGAGGGGAATGACACCCACGGGTGTCACCGGCATCGGCCTGGCCAAAACCGGACATGATTTTCATCCATAATGCCGCACATCTCCACACCTCGAAGGTTTGGGGAAGAACCGACCATGAAGCCTCGCATCGTGGCACCTTGCCAATGAAGCCACAGAGTCGTAGTCAGCCAACACCCCGCACTGTTGAGAGAACGCGGCCCAACAACCACCATCGACCCAGAAAAGGAACATCAACCTCCCATCATCTCATGCAAGGTCCAGGAACACTGCAACAGTTCTCACCCGCTCCAAAGGACAGCCACACCACGGTTTCCTCTCCGCAGCCCTATATCGAATATGCGAAGACACAAATCAGATCTGCACCTCCAGGCGCAACTCCGGCGCCAGCACCACCGAGAGAGCCACCCCACGCCCACCACGCGGAGGTGGCCGACCACCCGCTACCAGCCAGGACCTCCTTGCTAGCCATGCCTCCTCAGTGCTGCCACCTCCATGGACCATGGTCGTGAGCTCACGCTACCGCCACCAACAAGCGTCGACGCACCACCCAACTCCGCCTCTCTACTGCTTACCCCCTCGGGATCCATCGCTCTCCATGCTAACACCATCAAAATTCACGTCGTTGGCCACACCACCACCACGTCAGCCCCGGTTACATCGCACTCCGTGTGAAGGGGGTCCGTCGAGTGAACGTCGCCACGATCCACCGCCTTCAACAGTCAGGCACCGGCGGCGGCCAAGAGGAGGAGATCTGAAGGCTTTCTAGTCTAGGGTTTCAAGTACCCCCGGAGCCACATGTGTGCGCCCCGAGAGGTGTGTATGCGTACATGTGCTTCACGTAGCGAATTTCCCCTCCATGCTGACATGTCACCGTATCTAGATCAAGATATGGCACGCCACCAGGGGGTGACGGGCCGACCCTTGCCCATTTGCACCACACTCGGGTTTCGATATGGTGCGCCACTAAAAGGGTTGCGCCTAAACAGTTTTCTTTTGGGTTTCATCTCAAGCCTGTCACAATCCTCCATTATCCGGGCTTGCGACCAACTATGTTGAGATAACATAGGCGAAGTTAAATATTCGAATATGAATTAAGATAAATTACCGTCTCCGATGTGACGTTGTTCCATAACAGTACCAAATCCACATAATCCGATATTCAAATCCGCATTTGTTCCGCTTCCGAATTTAAAAAAAAAAATGAAATAGGATCCGAAGCCGATCTAGTTTTAGCCCTACATGTGAAACCTTACTTAAACGTATATATGCACAAAGGAGGTAAAGTAGTATATCATCATGTAGTTGGATAAGTGGTACGTGCAGATATCATGTAGTTTTTTTTTTCTTGTGTTTGCCAGGAACACCATTATGCTTGTGGGAACAGATATTCGGTTACCCATTCCCAATGGCCTACAGATACGTAGTACATCCATTGCTTGTTTTGGCTCAATACCCAACGACTTCACCTTCATCTCATGGTCTATTTTGCGAGAAACTCCAAATGTTTTTGAACTTCAAACGCAGACTTTGGATTACTTAACCAATGATGCCTTATTTCAAAGTAAAACTAAAATCAACAACCATTTGGCTTAACCTTTGAGAAATCGGTCATTTCAGTACGAGCTCCGAGAGAAAAAGGAGGCTAGATCAAAATCGATATGTTCCCACAGGACATACACGAAATTAATATGTAAGCCAGACTAAATTGATTCCCGCTAATCTGCTTCCCATTTTTTATTGTTATCATCGTCTCACATTCACCTTGGTTCAGGTTAGGTCTGCAGACCACGATGGTCCATATTGGAGTCTGATTCAAGAACTGTTTGAAACAGATCTGAGGCAGAGATTACGGGAGCTTCCTCAACATAGGCAGATCATTTCGGTAAAAAACAAGAATTGTTTTTGTGAGGAGAAAGACTTGAGCATTTGAGATCCAACAACTAGTACTCCATGAGCCTAAAGAGTGATAATTTTTAACTTCTTCCAAGTAAAATCGTGAGACGATGCTGCATTAATAGTAGCACATTGCTGGCCGGTATAACAAGCAAGTCAGTGGCTAACGCACTTTACAGCAATTGACTACCCAATGCGCCCAACATCAGTCTAGTTCTTGGTTGACGCAGCCTGGGCAAGGTGAGATTGGATTCTATTTGTGAAGTAGGCCTCGAGCCTGCAAGATCAAAATGAACAAAAGTAATTAACACAAGAAGCTGGGTGCTGAGATCTAAAAACTGACGATGTTCTCAAACCCATCTGGCTGAGGACATTACAGAGTATACTAACTTGAAAGATGCACAGAAAACGAACAAAGCAGAAACAACTATGTAAACCACCTGATTAGTGTGTGGTTTCAAACTCCACCAGAAGGAATATTCAGAGATAACATAAATACCCCTGGCAGGGTGATCAATGGATATGCAGAGACAACTATATTAGTTACTCACCGTGTGGAGCATTTGAAATAGATCGTATCAGGAGAGTTGTAGGTTCTCGCATTAATGAACATTCTCTTTAAGTCCGCTACAAACATCTCCAAGGTCACATAATACTGCTCCGACTCGATTCTTCTGGACATTGTCTTCAAATCTGCAGGCAAGCTTGTGCTCAGCAACTGATCAACTTAAACTAGCACGCTACAGATCTTTCAGATGGTGGATGACACAAGAAAATAGAGCCAATAAATCATTTAAGCTCACCAATAGGATCTTTGATAATATCATAATAATCTGGAACATCACGTGAATCCACCGGCTCTTTGAATGGCCAAGCATCAGCATGATCGATCAAACTCTGCAATACTAGCAGTCCTTGTTAAAAATGACAGGCTATTTGATATATCTTTAATTTTACACCAGTAGGCACTGGCTCTTTCCAGATTTGCCATCTCTTTGCTATTAAATGGGAGTTGGCGGTGGTTCATCCACACACCTCCCCATTTCCTTTTATCTTGCTAAAAAATCTCAAACGAAAATTAACAAGCGAACTTATCACTTCCTAAAAAATCTCTCACAAAACTGAGCACAAAGAAATGCCACATGCAGAACCCAGAAAAAAAATGCAATGGCAAGCAAACCCAGAGTACTTAAAAATGATTTATCATGATCAGTTATGTATCTTTGTTTCGTAACAAAGCATGAGTATGTCTCCCCCTGATCCTTGTGTGTCTACTTGGCACTGATCTTGACCATTCAATCCTTGTGGTGAGCTCATGGAAACAGACTCGCCCTAATCCCTTCCTTAGGATGTCTGAGAGCTGGTCCTTGGTGCCAACAAAATTAGCAGAGATTCTCCCATTCTCCACGCAATCGCGGATGAAATGATACCGGACGTCGATATGCTTGCGCTGCTCATGGAAAACTGGGTTCTTGCTGAGTGCCAGTGAGGGCATCTACATCTTCAGCTTGAAGGTGTCCGCTTTCTCCCCCTTCAGATCACTGATCAACCGTGCTAGTCAAATGGCTTGGGTTCAAGAGTGCCGTGGAAATCAAGAGTTTGTGGGGAGAGAGACCATCACGACCGCGGAATTCACGTGGAAATCAAGAGCGCCGTTGCAATGCAGGTTCTTTACTTGGCTTGCCATGAAGAACAGACGTTGGACCTCTGATCGCCTAGCTAAACGAGGTCTACCTCACCAGGACTCATGTCCATTCTGCAGTCAAAGCGACGAAACATTCAGCCACCTACTAACGGAGTGTGTACTGGCAAGGACAGTGTGACAGGAGGTGTGCAATGCCCTCAGCAGACAGGACTGGGTGCCGCAGCCGGATAGCCGTCTCAACGAATGGTGTGTGAGCAAGGACTCCGGGCATGGTCTACGGAAGGATCACAAGACTATCCTAGTCCTCGTTCTATGGGAGTTGTGGAAGCATAGGAACGGAATTGTGTTTGACGGAGCATCGCCGTCAGCACGGCAGGGGGATCTTGGAGGAAAGGAAAGTTTGGAAGCAAGCGGGCTTGATAAGAAGCGACTTAGATAGTTTCTTGTATACGTTGTCACGGTGGGTAGGCTGGGAGTAGTCAGTGTATTTAACTTGTAAAAGTGGATTGGGGTGTGTCTTGTAAACATATCCCATACTCCCTTCTCTTTCTATAATATATGATACGCATGCTTATGCGTATTCAAGAAAAAAATGGATTGGGTTGCCACCGTTGCTGCAGCAACAAACTCTACTTCACAGCAAGATGCAGCCACAACTCGCTGCCTGTCGCCGAGGAAGAATAGACCTCAAGATGTGCTCTTCCACGTGTCGACGTCACCGGTGTCGTCGTTGTCTGAATAGCCAACCAGTTTTGCCTCCTGTGAACCACGTGGGTAGGAGAGACCATAGTCGATTGTAGCGCAGCAGCCGCTTCACGGCGTCCATGTGCTCCACTCTGTGGCGCTCCATGAATCTGCTCACATAACCTACCAAGAAGGCTAGATCAGGCCTCCTGTGGACGAGGTACCTCAGACTTCCAATGATCCATCCGTATGTTGTGGCATCAACCTCATGTGCTGTGCTCTCATGACTCAATTCTAGTCGCTCCTCCATGGGTGTGGGCGTGGGACTGCAGTTCCTCAGCCCAGCAATGTCGAGGATGTGTGCGGCGTAGTTTCCCTGACTCAAGCTCATTCCATCTCTGCCTTGGTGTACCTCAATCCCTAGGTAGAAGGAGAGGAGCCCAAGATCACTCATGAGGAATTCCTTCTTCATCTCTTCCTTGAATCGGGTGATCTCATCATGGTCTGATCCGGTGATCACCAGATCGTTGACGTAGATGCCAATGAGCAGGTGCACCCTGCCATGGCCGCGTCCATAGAGAGTGTGCTCATGGGCGCTCTGCTCGAAGCCAAGGCTCTTCAGTGTGGCTTCAAGGCGCGCATTCCATTTGCACGGGGCTTGGCGCAGTCCATATAACGCCTTCTTCAGACAAAGCGCCTTGCTATCCTGCCCGGTGACGATGAACCCAGTCGGTTGTGGCACATAGACCTCCTCCTCAAGCACTCCATTCAGAAATGCAGATTTTACGCCCATGTGGTGGACGGGCCACCCCTCATGGGCAGCGAGTGCGAGGAGAAGCTGAATGGACTCAAGGCGTGCATTAGGGGCGAAGACTTCATCGAAGTCGACCCCAGGCTGCTGCCCGTAACCTTTGGCGATGAGTCGTGCATTGTGTTTGACGACGGCGCCAGCCACATTCTTCTTCAATTTGAAGACCGTAAGCAGCCCAATTGGGCGATGGCCGCGTGGTAGATCCAAAAGCTCCCAGGTGCCATTCCGCTGCATGGCGTCCATTTCTTCCCTCATGGCTGCACACCATCCTGCGTCGCGCTCAGCCTCGTCAATGGAGCTCAGCTCTCCTTCACACACAAGGTAGAATGTGTCGTCGACGAGATCGCGTGCTGCCAGTACAAGAACAAGGGCGCTACCGATCACCTTGTCAATGCCATGGTAGCGCAGCAGTGTGTCATCATGAGTTGTGTCCAACCGCTCGTTGTCATCGGGTGGCGGTGACACGAACTCAAGCTGTGTTGCCTGTGGAGATTGGCTTGGTGTTGTGGCAGCGATGCTGGAGATGGTTGTGCAGCAGGAGATGGTGCAGGAACAGGGGAAGGTGCTCCCACTGCAGCTGCGCTTGGTGTGGAAGGAGCAGCTTGCCGGGTCTTCGAGCTGATGAAGTCACTGCACGGTGGATTTTCACTGGATCGTATGTGCAGTAGCCCTTGACGCGCTCGTCGTAGCCGATGAAGACCATGGCGGAGATGCGATCATCGGACTTGCAAAGCTGAGGGCTCCCGTCCTTGACGTACACCACACACAAAGGTGCGCAGGTGCTGGACAGCAGGCTTCCTCCCGTGGCCATGCAATGTCGTCATGCCAGCCAGACTTTTGGTGGGGGCTCGATCCAGCAGGAAAACTGCAGTTGTGACCACCTCCCCCCAAAATTTTGCTTGCAACTTCCTTTGTTTCAACAGGGCATGAGCAGTGGCGACGACAGTCTGATTCCGGCGTTCCACATTCTCCTGTGGGGAAAAGGGCGACGTGAACTGACATTGCACCCTTTGCTCCTCACAATGGTGTGCAAACTCCAACGAGGTGAATTCCCCGCCATTGTCAGTGCGGAAGACATGGAATGGCCATCCACACTCTGCTTCAGCCACCGCTTGGACTCGCTGAATTGAAGCAGCGGTGCAGTCATCATCCAGCAGCAGGAAACAGCGACGACCACCATCGGTTGCGGGGCTGATAGGCCCGCACACGTTGCCATGGACGAGTTCGAGGCCTCCTTCAGCCCTGAAGTTCACCTTCTTGGGAAAGGGAGAGCGCCAAAACTTGGTGGTTGCTGGGTCATTACCATGGCTTTGGCTCCATCGCCAAGGGACACGCGCATTGCATATAGCGTGGTTACTTGTTCCATTCGAGGATGGTATACTACTTGACCCTCCCTCGTGCATGTGGAGCACCCTGGGGTCATTATCATGGCTTTGGCTCCATCGCCAAGGGGCACGCGCATTACATATACTAAGATGAATCTTATTGATGCGGAGCATCCTACGGACATCACCATGTCAAGAGTCCGTTTGGCAAGTGACACGGGCGACATCTACTTCACATACACAAAGGTGAATCATCTCCTTTACACGTGTTCACTTGACCCCTTCGAGGATGGTGTACTACTTGACACCCCTCTCATGTGCATGCATAGGTAGTACCGGAGTTTCATCGACGACGAGGAGTTCAAGCGCAAGAGAACACCTACACCATCGAAGAGGGAAGCATGGAAGCGAAGAAGGAACCGAGAAGACCTTCGAAGAAAGCCCCCGGACACCCCGGGTGCCTGGACCCTTGGAACCCGGGTGCCCGGACTTTGGGCATCAGCCCCTAGACACCCCCGGTGCCCGAACCTATGGACCCCGTGTGCCCGAACCCCCCTGCGCCTTGACTCCGGGTGCCCGGCCCCCTTTACCTCGGGTGCCCAGACTTGCCTGCGTGCATGTGTTGGGCTTGGCCATTGTATCTTTCACGATTTCGCCCTCACTTGTCTCTTCGTGCCTTGGACCTATATATACTCCTTCCCCTCATCATTTCTAGGGTTAGCTAAGATTAGAACAAAACTAGAGCTTAGCTCATGTACCTCCCCGTGTAGGATTCCTCTTGAGAGAGAGAAGACTCCATTGGAGTGCAAGGCCTTCTATGGAGAAGATCCCTAGTGGATGCAAGACCTCCACATGTGAAGAAGGATTCCCCAAGTGAATCATCAAGACCCATCTCTCCTAGAGATTTGGATGAACTACCCTTGTATCTTTATTTCCCTTGTTGTTCTTGGATCTTGTTTCATCCCATGTATTGCTTGTGATTTGAGGAGTACTCGATATGGATCTTGTCCAATAGAGTGTTCTCCCTTTAATTTCTTCACGTTTTCCTCTTGTGTTCTTCGTGTTCCTCCCCGGACCCCCCTCCAATTCGTGAAGATCGGGCCACCATAGGGTTTGCCCTATATCATCTTGGATCAGAGCAAAGGTTGCCACGAATTTGTAGCCCTACCCCCTCACTATTCTTGCTTTAGTTCGAATTTTTCTCCCAAATTTCAAAAATTCCCCACAAAAAGAGCCCCAAAAAAATCTTGCATTTGGATGTTTCTAGTGAGTATTTGTTGCTTTTGATCCGTGGATCTAGTGTTGGGCAAGTGGATCTATCTCCCTTGGCGTTCCCTAGCCCCAATTTTTCTTTTTCCCTGTCCAATTTTGAGCTCGAAATCGAGTTCTTTCGCCCCCAATTCGAGATCTGAGAGCTTCGCACAAAACCACATCGTCTCGGCCAACCCCGGGTACCCGGACTCCTTTACCCTGGGCACCCGGACGCCCGGGCAATTTTTCCGCCAAAGTTTCTGGTCACCCCGGGTGCCTGCACCCCTAGCACGCCGGGTGCCCGCTCCCCCTAGAATCAGCCTCGGCTGAATTCTTGTTTTGGCCATAATTAATTCATCTGGAGTTCGATTTTCACGTTCTTTAGCTCGTTATGTAGCTATTGACACCCACCATCCACTAAAATTAGTTCCACCATCATTCGACTCCATCAAATTTTTTACATTTTGGCACCTTTGCCTAGGCCATCCATCATAAGTTTCGCAATTGACGCCCATTTTCATCTCCATTGCATTTGAGGTTGTTTGAGTTGTGATTTGAATCTCCTAAGGTGTTTCGGCTACTTAGGGACGATTACTTCATCATCAACCACCGGAAGCTTGTATCGCTCCATCGAATACATCAACCACCGAAGATCGACATAGACAACGATCATGCATCCTTTGAGACCACCTTCAACCGGAAGCAAGGCCGGTTACCCCTGATTTCGTGATAGGTTATTACGTCACAAACTTTTCCTTCCTTGCCACTGCACTTTGATAGCCCCACCATCTGTGAATACCTGCATACCTATTGACACTAGCTATCCCAGTATTCTCGGGCTTCGCGAAAACTTGAGCACCATAGCGATATGATATCATATTGTTGCATCATTTGATATATCATATAGTGCAATTGCTTGCTCCCGTGCATATCTTGTTGTACACGTCTCATGTATGTGGTTGAGGCTCAATAAGAATAGTGGAAAGGAAGAGAAGAGCACAAAACAAAGACAAAAAAAGCTTTTAAGCAAGAGAGAAAGATCAACAAGCTTATAAGCAAAAGAGAGTTGAGCATGAAAAGATATACTTGTGAAGGAGGATACATGGAATAGGAAACGTTTTGCTTGCATGAATAAGTTGGTGCCAAGTGGTGAATCGTGCTAACATACAATCAAGCTAGCGTCTCTCTTTGTGTTTGTGCAACACGAGCTTAATCTTCGTTAGGCAATTTTGTATTGGCCATCCCTCTAGTTGAACAAGCCTCATTATCCCACCTCGTGTGTTTCTTTATTGCCCTCCTCTATATTTGTGATCACTTGCTTTGCATTTTGAGTCCTTTGGATTGATTTCAACATTTACATATCTTGGACTAAAATTTGCTTGATTTTTGTGCCACTAACCCCACCGAGCTTCACTATAAGCCATTTGCGTAGGTGCGAGGATTGGGCAGGGTTTTTCACCAAGTCCACTCCTTTTCTTGCATACATTGTGGTCTTTTGAGATCCACCTACAACTTCGAAAAGAGGTAACTTTGATATGTTCATTCCATCTCATTCTCACACCTTCTCGAGTGCTTTTATGGATAGGGCCAGCACATCTACTTCGGTCTACCACCACAACGACGAGTTAGATGCCATGAAGGACCACATCGACGCCAAGATGGACAAGCACTTGGTGCAGCTCAAAGCCCTCATCACCACCCGCAAAACGTCTTCCTCGTCTTCGAGAAGACGCTCAAGTGCACATGCTTCCGAGCAACCATCTCCAGCAAGGCCACATCGACATCGACACCAACACCGACAAACCGTGAAGGTCAAGAGCTCGACACCAACCACCGCTCGACGACTTCACCACCTACCTTGGCATCTTCGCCAAGCGACTTTAAGGCACCTTCGCCTTTGGACATGCGACATCTTCGCCGACAAGCAACTCAACAGTATGCTCAAGAGAAGCTCCCCAAGCTCAAGTCCGCAACTTCCACAAGCTACTACGACCTCGACACCGACCACGAGATTCCTTTAGATTCCTTTCTGAGACTCAAGACCCCGAGGAGTATCTCGAGTGGGAGTGCAAGATGGACGACTACTCAAGCTACATCAAGTCCCCTCCAAAGATCAAGTGAAGTGCGCCACAAGAAACTTCCACGATTACGCGTCGACGCGGTGGCTTCACACACCTTCGAAGAGCTCCCACATGAGTTAGCCCAAGACGAAGAAAGCAATGTGGCGAGAGTATGTGTCTTCCACCTACACGGAACATCTTCAATGCCAATTGGAGAACACCATACAAGGATCCAAGTCCCTCGACGAGTACTTCACGGAGATGAAGAAAACCTTGTGACGAGCCGGTGTGGACGACCCCGTTTGGATGAAGTTCCACTTCACGATGGGATTGAACGACATCACCAAGACTATCTTCCTCAACAACTACGAATCTCTCGGTGACCTCTACCTTGGTACCCTCAAGGGAGAACAAGAACTCAAGAAGGACAAGTCTACTCGACCCCGAGCATACTTCGCGACGACCACGCTCCACGACGACGAGCATGGGGATGGTACCCCCAGCCCGACGAGCTCCAAGACGACGCTCCCAAGTTCGACTTCACCGCCATCCCTCTTTGCGGCATTGACGATGCCGAGTCTACGACGACTCTTTTTGAAGACGGCACCGCGACGACTACGACAACGGAGCCACTCAACGAACGTGCTTTGGAGGCAAATGACAAGGTGGCGAGCAAGGATGATGCTTCCATCTTTGGAGGCAAGAGTGAGATGATCGGGCATGGGATTTTCCCTTTGGTCATGTCGGCGAGTGATGATGTGCCATCTTCGGCCTTCATCCACAACGAGATGGTTGAGCTTGAGCATGGGATTTTCCCTTCGACCACGCGTCGTTTGGAGATGAGTTGAGAAACTTGTACCACCATATTGAGAATGAGAGTGCCTTCACCACTAGCCCCATATATGATGAGATGCCCCAATACTCAATTGAGGAGAGCCACAACCCCCACCACATGAGTGAGATGAATGACTCCACCATATGTGACATTGAGTGCACCTACCTTGAGGGAGGGAGTGAACCACCACCACATAGAGAGAGTGAGATAGTTGATAGGTCATGTGAGGTCATTTTGATTTCTAACAACATAATCTCTACCTCTACTGTGTCTTCTCATTTGGTGCTAGGTCCCATATACGTGACGCGTCGATGCTCGACGACTTTGGCCCCCCTTTGGACAAGACAATGGCCATGGTGAAAAATGATGCACCCCCACATGGTTCCATCACGATGAGATGACCACAAGTTGGTCTTTACCACCTCACCTACACCACTTGAGTGGAATGACAAAGGTAACATAGGTGAAGCAAGTGACGCTCTTGTCCCACTAGTGGACATTGATTGCTTGCATGATGTCGATCCACCTATTGCCACGCTTCAAGATTGTACGACTTCCTCATGTGATGAATTACCCATTTATGATGAGTTTGACGAGTTTGACGATTCTCATGTGGTGTCTATTAGTTGTGATGTTATGTTGCATAGGATATCTTGTGACAATTCTTTAGGTCACATCTTGTTTGACAATCCGCGTGGCTTGTCATATGCTATGCATGAGATCGTCCATACCGCACCTTTGCAATCTCATCGTAGTAACTATGCATATGCCATTAAAATAAACTCAATTTGCACAAATGTCATACATGACAAGCCCATGGTTATTGGTATTTACTTTTCTTCTGATGATATTGTCATGCTTCTTTTGCATTATTTGCACAATTGTTCACATATGCCATTGCCATGACCACCATGCTTTGGATATGCATTGTTTTGGATTTTGTCCATATTCTTCATATTATGCCTCCGCTTTTGCACATGAGGAGACCCCCATAGTTTCCTCATACATATTAGAAGATTTTGTTCCATCCCATACATTGCATGATCCCCATGTTTGTGTGCACAAAATGCTTGTCATTGATATGAATAATATGCTTGTGCCACATACTTGCTATAATTTGCGTCACAATCATGTTGAGTATAATAACTATCATTGCATGATGGATACCATGCATCAAATTTATTTGAGTGATGCTTGTCTTGTGCTAACTCTCACGTGCACATACACATCATGATGGATGATGTGTACATTTACCACGCACACACTTTGTTTCGTGTTTCTCCTTGTTGTGTAGGTACACATGATTCCTCGTCAACCTCGCAAACGCATGAGTTGACAAAACAAGCTCTAGAGAGCAATGAAGATGTGCGCTGCCATGGAGTACTTACCCTTCACCCAACCTCGTTCCCTAAGGACTTCGCGCATTTCTTCTACATGGCACTCACATGGTTATGGGTTATTGTCCATTACATACCCAATGCCCATCTTGGCATGTTCACTTCACATGCTATGATCATTTATATGCCTTTGCCATGCATTTGTGACCCATGCTTTGCACTACACATGATCATTGATTCTAGTACTTGTATGTGTATTTGCAAGTTTGGTGGAGATATTGCTTGTTATTGCCATGTTTGCTTTGTGCCCCATGCTTATGATGATCCTTGATCTTGCTTTGTTTTCGTGCTTGCGATATGTCATGTGCATTGGCTATGCCTATTATTTGCTCACATGACATGATTGCCATCATTTCCTATAATATGTTGCATCTTTGCACAACTTGTTTGCACGACATGATTACTATGCTTGCTTTGTGTAGTGCATCACCCATGATTCATACTTGCTCGTTTCATGCGGATGACATCCATTTCCTTGCTTTGCACATGATTGCTATTGAATGTTGTCCAATTCTTCATATGCTGCCTCTCAAGCTAGATGATTTGCAATGTATTTGTGAGGAAATATGCAACTTGATCATATTAGGAGGCAAAGCCAACATATATATGTGTACAAGAGGATGCCAAGAGACTAGAATACAAAAGGCCAAAAGACACACTAATATAACTGTAACACCCCCCCTTCAAACTCATGGTGGATTCACAACACTGAGTTTGGAGAGGTGAAATCCATGTTGCGCTCTAGTCTAGGCCTTCGTGAAGTAGTCTACTAGTTGTAACTCAGAAGGAACATACTCAGGAGCAATAACATGATTCTGCACAGCAGCGCGCACATAAGAAGCTTCAACACCAATATGCTTAGTAAGCTCATGCTTCACGGGATCCCACGCAATACCGATGGCACCTGTACTGTCTGACAAGAGGGTGGTAGGTGTAGTAACATTAACACCAAAATCCTCCAGTAACCATCCTAACAAAGTCACCTCTGCCGTCACAAGAGCCATAGCTCGCAACTCGGCCTCTGCACTCGAACGGGAAACTGCAGTCTGTTTCTTCGTCTTCCAGGCAATGAGAGAACCACCAAGGAAAACACAGTAAGCAGTAAGTGAACGGCGATCCGTAGGATCACTAGCCCACGTAGCATCCGAATAGGCCTGGAGCTGTAACGAGCTAGAATGGGGGAAAAAGAGATGACGAGAGATCGTGCCACGAAGATATCGTAGAACATGAAGGAGGTGACTATAGTGAACTGAAGTGGGAGCGGAAACATACTGACTCGGAATATGGACATGATAGGAGATATCTAGACGAGTGACAACAAGATATACAAGACTCCCAAAAAAATGACGATAACGCGTCGGATCGAACAAGGGCTCACCATCAGAAGCTCGAAGCTAAACATTGAGCTCCATAGGAGTCTCAACAATGCGCTCATCACTAAGAGCCGCACGAGTAAGAAGATCCTGGATATACTTTTCTTGAGAAATAAAAATGCCACCAGAGGTGGAGGAAACCTCAATCCCAAGAAAGTAACGAAGAGGACCAAGAAAAGACATAAGGAACTGCTCATTAAGACGGGCCTTGACAAAGGCAATGTACTCAGAATCGTCACCAGTGATGATCATGTCATCAACATATAGAAGAAGAAGAGTGCGGCCACGAGCAGAAATGTGGACAAACAATGCTGGATCATGACCACTGGGAGAAAAACCAGTTGCAGTGACCACAGAGGCAAAACGCTCAAACCAAGCACAGGGGGCTTGCTTAAGGCCATAGAGAGAACGACGAAGACGGCAAACCATGCCATCAGGAACCGAATACCTAGGTGGTGGCTACATATAAACCTCCTCACGCAACTCACCATTAAGAAAGGCATTCTTAACATCAAGCTGAGACACAAACCAGTGGCGAACAGAAGCCACGGCGAGAAGTGTGCTTACAGTGGTCATATGAGCCACAGGAGCAAATGTCTCGTCGTAATCACGACCATGCTCCTACTGGAAACCACGAGCCACAAGATGAGCTTTATAACGCTCAAGAGAACCATCGGAGTGAGTCTTGATCTTATAAACCCACTTACAAGTGATGGGACTAACATGGGGAGGAAGAGAAACCAGATCCCACGTGCCAGTGCGCTCAAGAGCAGCAAGCTCCTCTGCCATCGCAAATTGCCATTCAAGATGCACAAAAGCATCGCGATAAGAGGTAGGCTTAAGAACAGCCGAAAGACCATATCGAGAAGGAGAATAGCGGTCCGAAGGAGGACAAGGCCTAGTCTGAAGACCATAAGTTGGCTGGGATGAGGAAGACGGCGCACCAGAAGTAGGTGTCACATCAGTAGATGCATCCACAATACGTGGACGACGAGTATAATGAAAAGGAAAAGTGGGACGAGAAGGAACAACCGGAGGTGATGGAGATGGAGAAGACATCATGATGAAGGTGGAGAATCATGTAATAAGGAAGGAGAAGAAAGCATAGGAGAAGAAGGCGTCGGATTTGCAATGGTGGGACGAGAAGGAGGAGTAGGAATACAAGGGAGAGAGGGAGGTGTATCAAGAAACGTGAGAAAAGAGATATCCTCTACTGAAAAAGTCGAGGAGGATGGTCGCGGGTAGAATGGACAAGACTCATCAAAAGTTACGTCCCGAGAAATACGCATCCGACGACCAACTGGATCCCAACAGCGATAACCCTTATGTTCATCATTGTAGCCTAGAAAAACACACTCGACAGACTGAGCGGTCAGTTTGGTGCGTTCTCGTGGGGCAAGGAGAACATAGCAAACACAACCAAACAACCTAAGCGCCGAGTAATCGGGAGAACGATCAGAAAAACGCACTAAAGAAATACCACCCTGCAGAGCAAATGAGGGTTGAATGTTTATGAGATATGTGGCAGTAGAGACAGCCTCACCCCAAAAATGAGGCGGAAGAGAGGCGGCAATCATCATTGCACGAGTTGTCTCAAGAAGGTGATGATGCTTGCGCTCAGCCACACCATTCTGAGCGTGAGCACCAGGACAAGAGAACTGAGCAATAGTACCCTGCTCAGCAAGAAAACCACGCAACATTTTAGAGATATACTCGCCAGCAGAACCAGCACAGAACACACAGATAGGTGTAGAGAACTGAGTGTGAACCATGGCAGCAAAACGCTTATAAATAGGGAGAACCTCACTACGAGAAGACATAAAGTAAAGCCAAGTGTAGCGAGAGAAATCATTTATAAAAATAATATAGTATCGATGACCCCCTTTCAAAGCGAAGGGAGCCGGACCCCATACATCGGAATGTACTAAATCAAAAGGGTGTTGAGACACCGACTCACTAGTAGGATAAGGTAACTGAACCTGTTTACCGAGCCTACAACCCTGGCAGTGTAAGGAGACATCTCCTGAGACAGGCCCCAGAAGACCACGACGAACTAAAGACGATAGTCGAGAACCACAGAGGTGACCAAATCGATGATGCCACTGCTGGAAGGAGCTGACAACTGAATCAGCGAAGGCAGATGGACTGGCGGGTGTGGTGGCAGCGGAGGGAACATGAAGCCAGTCTAACTCCCAAAGCCCCTGAGAATCACGGCGGCGAGGGCCAGCTCCGGTGACGATCCTGGATTGTGCAAGAATCAACGTCAAGAATGACACGACAACTAGAATCAGTAAGCTGACCCGCGGAAAATAGATTCATGGTAAGGCGAGGAACATGAGAAACATCTAGAGCATAAAATGAAGAAGTAGAAAGAGTGCCTCGGTTAGCCACAGGAAGAGGAGTACCATCTGTTGTAAGAACATTAATAGGGAGATCGAGAGATCTAAGAGACGACAAGATAGAAGAATCGGAAGACATATGAAATGAAGCTCCAGAATCTAGAACCACGGGGATGTACCTGACCGTGTAGACGGTGATTGCTCAGCACTAGAAGCACCAGTCACAGAGCCTGCAGTACCCGTCGAAGAACCTGAAGCAGCAAGTAGACACTTAAGCTTCATAATATCCTGCTCAGTCAAGGAGACAGTAGATGACGTCGATGAAGAAGCACGAGTCCAAAAAGAAGAATTGCGCTCCTTGTTACGCATATCACGCTTCTTCTTGAAGCAATCAGACTCGGGGTGACCATCCCTGCTGCAGTAGCCGCAGTGAGTACGAGGACGAGAGCGGCCCTCACTACCAGGAGTGGGCAGTAGCGGTGGAGTACTGTAGCGAGAAAGCACTGGTGGAGCAGTTCGAGCAGCAAGCACAGTGGGAACTTGAAGCAACCCAACACCACAGAGGCGAGTCTCCTCAGCACGAAGCTCAGAAAGCACCTCAGAAATAGGAACACGGCCACGAGCAAACAACTGAGCACGTTGAGGCTCAAACTCCACACGGAGTCGTGGCAGAAACTTGTAGACACGTTGAAACTCCAAGTAGGACCTCACGGTCTGGCAACACGCGCAAGTGCCACAAACAGCAGTGCGAAGGGAGTCAAGCTGGCGCCAGATAGCAGAACTTTGAGTGTAGAACTCATCAATAGTGGAGTCTCCCTGCTGAAGAGCATGCTCCTGACGTACCACAGACAAGTAGAGAGCATCACCAGAGGGCTGATAGCGCTGACGAAGACGAGTCCACATCTCAAACACAGTACCGAGGTGTCAGCGACCCAACCACAGACGCGCCCCCAGTTGACAGAAACCTTGCCAAGTCAGCGCGAGAGAGCAGCGTGGCAACAGAAGGCACCTCTCCACCAATCAGGGACAAGGGCGCGTCATCTCCAGGCCACCTCGGATCAAGCAGCCGAACCGCAGGTTCGTGGGCCCGGAGTGGTCGAACGCTACATAAGCTGCGAGGAGCGGCTGGCTCGGCATCCAGAAGGATCAGGCAACGGCACAGCACGGCTTTTCCTTTTACTTTCTTCTTTCCTTCTTTGCAAGACAGAGGGAGACTCCTGTAATCAAATCAGTGTGTGAGGAATACTAGATCGAGATCCGTTGCCTAACATCGTGGTATCAGCTAGCCACCCACCACCCTTCCGCCTCCGCCGTCGCCGCCGCCACCAGTTCGCCGCGCTGGAAACTCGCCGCCAGAAGCAAGCACGCGACACCCTCATCGCCACCATGGATCCGGCGCTGAAGGCGTACCTCGACAAGATGAACGACGACGTCGTTGCCCGCGCCAACAAGCAGGCCGACGACAACAAAGCCATCCTCAAGGCCGTGGCGATGCAGACCGCCTGGATCGACGCCCTCGTCTCCTGGAAGCCGGAGATGGAGGCGCGATTCGCGCAACTGGAGTCCTCCGTCGCCGCGCTCCAAGCGGCGTCCACCGCGACCGCACCATCCAGCGGATCCCCGCCGCCTGCGACCCCTTCCGTGGTCGCGCGCGAGATCCAAGGGCAACCATGCCACGGCGCGTCACTGCATCCCGGGGGACCTCCGACGGTGACTCTCGAGTCACCGGCGGCTTCCCCGGTCACGGGTATGGCCTTGATTCCGTCCCCGAATTCCTCTCCGTTATCCTCACAAGTGCTAGCGGCGATGGGGCATGCACCACCACCGATCTCGTTTCCCAGCTTCGCTGGCGAGAATCCGCAGCTCTGGAAAACGCTTGCGGAACAATACTTTCAGATGTTCGCGGTTCAGGAAACGTACTGGGTACCCATGGCAATACTGAATTTCTCCGGTTCAGCAGCCATTTGGTTGCAGTCCGTGCAGCGCAAGATCGCTGGTCTTGCGTGGGAATCGTTCACAGCGTTGCTGTGCACTCGATTCGGGCGTGACAAACACCAATTGCTCATTCGCCAATTTTATTCTATCCGTCAGACTGAATCTGTTGCAGATTTCATTGAACGATTTGAGACTTTGATGAATCACATGATCTCTTATTCTGAACTGACACACCCGTATTTCTTTCTTACACGATTCATCGAGGGATTACGGGCGGATATACGTGCAGTGGTGCTCATTCAGAGACCACCAGACCTCGACACGGCCTGTTCACTTGCTCTGCTTCAGGAGGAAGTGGCTGATGGGGAGAGCACATTACGCTCTGCCTCCATCCGCTCGCCGGTGCCGCGTTTGATGGGGGTCAGTACACCAAGCCTGCCGCTGAGTACAGCAAGACTATCAGCACCGGCAGCTAAGGCGGAAGATCACCGGGGTACAGAGGCAGCAAGGGCGGGAGCAGAAAGCAGTAAAATGGCAGCATTGCGCTCCTTCAGACGCGCCGGAGGTCTGTGCTTTAAATGTGGCGAACGATGGGGCAAGGATCACACATGTCCCCCTACTGTGCAGATGCATGTGGTGGAGGAACTCTTGGAGCTCTTTGCAGCAGAGGAAATGCTAGGTGAAAACAGTGGTGAACCAACCGAGCTGGACGAAGACAACCTCTGCACCATTTCCAAGCAAGCGGTAGACGGGTCTGCTGGGCCGGGTGTGATGCAACTGCACGCATGGATTCAAGGGGAGGAAATGTCGTTACTGGTTGACTCGGGCAGCTCCTCCTCGTTTGTCGACCATCGTATGGCAACCAAGCTATCTGGAGTATGCAAACTGCCCAAGTCATGCAGAGTTAAAGTGGCAGACGGTGCAGTGTTGAACTGTGACAGTTTCATACCACAGTGCCAATGACATCTCAGGGGCATGAATTTATCACAGATTTCAAACTCCTCTCACTTGGGGCTTATGATGCTATCTTGGGGATGGACTGGCTCAAGAAGCACAGTCCCATGCACATTGATTGGGAGGCGCAGCATATGACAGTTACAACTGAAGAAGGGTCGGTCGAATTGCAGGCAGTTACCAATAACCAACATCAGTGCTCTGCTATATCGTCTCAAGAACTCTTAACAGCATGCAAGCAGGGCTCTGTAGCATATGTGGTCCACCTGAATGCTGTGAATGAAGCAGGATTACAAGAAGAAGCCATTCTAGTAGAGATTCTCAGAGTTCTGGAGCAATATACAGATGTTTTCGAGGAACCAAAAGGGCTTCCACCCAGACGTGCTTGTGATCACAGAATTCCGCTCATGGAGGGGGCACAACCTGTCAATCAACGACCCTACCGCCACAAACCAGAGCTCAAAAATGAGATAGAGCGTCAAGTTAAGGAGCTGCTCGATGCAGGCATCATCAGGGAAAGTACGAGCCCTTTTTCTTCGCCCGCCTTGCTGGTGAAGAAGAAAGATGGTACATGGCGGCTGTGTGTGGACTACAGATGTCTGAATGCAATGACGATTGTCAGCAAGTATCCGGTTCCGATCATAGACGAGTTACTCGATGAATTGGTTGGAGCAAAATGGTTCTCTAAGTTGGATCTGCGTGCGGGATATCACCAGATAAGGTTGGCAGAGGGGGAAGAATACAAAACAGCCTTCACAACTCATTCAGGGCACTGGGAGTACTTGGTCATGTCGTTTGGGCTCGCGGCTGCACCCCCAACTTTCATTCGAGCAGTCACTTGTACTCTGCGACCATTGCTGCGAGAATGTGTCATACTCTTCTTTGATGACATCTTGGTCTTCAGTAAAACGCTGAAACAGCATGTGGACCATCTTCGTCAAGTGCTGCAACTACTCCGAAGAGACCATTGGCAAGTCAAGCAATCCAAATGTGCTTTTGGGCAGCGACAGATCGCTTATTTAGGGCATATTATCAGTGAACAGGGCGTGGCCACAGATCCAGAGAAGATAGAAACTGTCAGAAAGTGGCCTGTTCCTCGCAACAGTAAAGAGGTGCGCAGTTTCCTCGGTCTAGCTGGTTACTATCGGAAATTCGTCAAGCACTTTGGCATTATCGCAAGACCACTTTTCAATCTGCTGAAAAAGAACCATCCTTTTGTTTGGACAGCTGAAACGGCCAAGGCATTTGAGTTGTTGCAACAGAGTTTGATTTCGGCACCTGTTCTGCATCTGCCAGACTTCTCCAAACAGTTCGTCATTGACACAGATGCGTGTGATTATGGGGTGGGAGCAGTGTTACAGCAAGCGGGACACCCGATCGCTTATATGAGCAAGCCATTGGCTCCCAAGCACAGGGGCCTTTCCACCTACGAGAAGGAATGCTTGGCTATCCTCATGGCAGTAGAACAATGGCGCCCTTACTTGCATCATGATGAATTCTTGATAAGAACGGATCAGCGTAGCTTGGTGCACCTGGATGATCAGCGTCTGTCGATAGTATGGCAACAGAAAGCATTTACCAAGCTTTTGGGGCTACGTTATAAGATCTGCTACAGACAAGGAACCACAAACAGTGCAGCTGATGCTTTATCCCGTCGACACCACAAGTGCGATCAATCCATGGCGATCTCGGTCTGCCAACAATCTTGGATTGACGATATCAAGGCCAGCTATTCGAGTAACCCACATGCAAAGAAATTACTGGAACAATTCTCTCAACGGGCAGACCCGAAAGGACGCTTTTTAGTCGCCGAGGGACTGTTGTATTTCCGACAACGGCTCTGGTTGGGAGGATCTCCAACGCTCCAACAAGCCATGCTGCGTGCTTTTCATGATAGCACTGTGGGCGGACACTCAGGTTTTCCTGTGACTTATCGACGTCTCCGCAGACTCTTTGCGTGGCCAAAGATGAAGCAGGACATCCGGCAGTATGTGCAGAGTTGTACCATCTGTCAACAGGCTAAACCGGAGAGGGTTAAATACCCCGGGTTGCTCGAACCAATTCCACTTCCAGAGGGAGCCTGGCAAGTGGTGACAATGGACTTCATTGATGGCCTCCCACAATCAGGCAGAGCAAATTGCATCCTGGTGGTGGTGGATAAATTTACTCGCTATGCTCATTTCCTACCTCTCCAGCACCCGTTCACAGCAGCCAGAGTAGCTCGGTCATATCTGGACAATGTATACAAACTCCATGGCCTGCCCAAGGCCATCATCTCAGACAGAGATCCAGTGTTCACGAGCAAATTTTGGCGCGAACTGTTTGCCTGCATAGGTTCTGAACTGAAGATGAGCACTCCGTACCACCCGCAAACGGATGGACAGTCAGAAAGAGTGAATCAGTGCCTCGAGATCTATTTACGATGCTTCATCCATGCCTGCCCTAGTCACTGGAGTCAGTTTCTGTCGTTGGCTGAATTTTGGTACAATGCCAGCTACCACTCGGCACTGGACATGTCTCCGTTCCAAGCATTGTATGGGCACGAGCCAAGGCACTGGGGAATCGAAGCGGCGTCAGTATGCAAAATTCCAGCACTGAAAGACTGGCTCGAGGAGCGCAAGACTATGCAACAAGTGTTGCGGCAACATCTGCATAGAGCGCGTCATATTATGAAAGTTCAAGCAGACAAGAAGCGATCCGACAGGGAGTTCCAAGTGGGCGACGCCGTCTTCGTCAAGCTGCAGCCTTACGTACAATCATCGGTGCATCGCCGAGCCAATCACAAGCTCTCGTTCAGGTATTTTGGGCCGTTCCAGGTACTACGCAAGATCAATCCAGTGGCGTATGAGCTAGCGTTGCCGCAGGAGTCGCGCGTCCACCCTGTCTTTCACGTCTCCCAGTTACGCCAAGCACTGGCACCAGGTACAACCGCATCATCTACACTGCCGGTCCCCCGTTCTACGGAATTAACCCCAGTGGAACTCTTGGACAAACGCTGGCGGCAAACTCCTGCCGGCCGCCGTGAGCAGTACTTGGTGCGCTGGTCTGATTCAGAGCTGCTCGATGCCTCATGGGAAGATGCTCTCGCACTCAAAGGCAGGTATCCGGCTGTAGCAGCTTGGGGTCAAGCATGCTCTCAAGGAGTAGGGGATGTCAGCGACCCAACCACAGACGCGCCCCCAGTTGACAGAAACCTTGCCAAGTCAGCGCGAGAGAGCAGCGTGGCAACAGAAGGGCACCTCTCCACCAATCAGGGACAAGGGCGCGTCATCTCCAGGCCACCTCGGATCAAGCAGCCGAACCGCAGGTTCGTGGGCCCGGAGTGGTCGAACGCTACATAAGCTGCGAGGAGCGGCTGGCTCGGCATCCAGAAGGATCAGGCAACGGCACGGCATGGCTTTTCCTTTTACTTTCTTCTTTCCTTCTTTGCAAGACAGAGGGAGACTCCTGTAATCAAATCAGTGTGTGAGGAATACTAGATCGCGATCCGTTGCCTAACACGAGGCCCATAAACTCAGAAGCAAATTGTGGTAAAACACTGGAAGTGAGGACAGTCGTAGCACGAGCATCATCATCACACCACTGAGTGTAAGCAGTCAGATCATCACGATAAATGGAAAGAGCTTCTAAATAAACCATGACCTGCTGGTCATAAGCAGCGACCGCATCATCGGCAGCAACTCGGGTTGCAGCCCTATCATCATCAGAAGCATCTGCGCCAAGAGCCGGCAGAGGTGGCGGTGGGATAGGAGCCTCAGGAGGAACTGGGCGGTGAGGACAAGGGAACCTCGCCGGAAAGAACTCCCCATAGACGAAGGCCACGCATGTGAATGCGCATAAAGGCAGCAAACTCAGCATAGTTAGCCCCATCAAATATCACTGGGCAACACGGAATGGCGACATAGCCCAATGATGCCGAAGACATGATGCTCCTCCTCTGTCTTCTTTTTTTTGGAAGAATCCACGGAGACGACCAACCAAAGACAATCAATCGTCAAAAGGAGCACTCGAACACCAGAAGCAGAAGCAGCCCAGCGACCCAACCTGGAGAGCAAAAGGCCAGCGGCGGCGGCCAGGCCCGAGATCCAGTCAGATACGCGGCGGCGGCTGGACCAGCCAGAGAGCAGCCAAATCTCGAGCAGCAGGGGGCCTCAAGCAACCAGACTTCACGACTGGCGGGTGAAGACGGGCCGCCGGCAGCGATAGGCGGAAGGGGCCGGCGGTGGCTGGCAGCGACGGGCGACGAGCGGGGCAGCCGGAGCCGAAGGGGTGCGGGGCGGCCTGAGCCGGAGGGGCGCTGCGCGAACGTAGCCGAATGGGCACGACGAGCGGGGCGGCAGGAGCCGATGAGGCGCGGGGCGGCCGGAGCCGGAGGAGCGCGGCGCGGACGGAGAGGCGACGGGGCCTGTAGGAGGCGGGGCGGCGCCGGCCTGGCCTAGGCTGGGCCTGGAGGAGACGAGGCAACGGCCTGGTCCTGGAGGAGGACGGGGCGGCGGCGGCCTCTGATTACAGTGGAGCGGCTACCTTCAGTCCTGATCTTGGAGGTCAGCGCTCGACAGGAGACAAGGGAGCAGCGACGGCCGGCAAGAAGACGGCGGCAGCGCGGTGGGATCAAGCACGAGTTGCACGTGCTAAAAAATTGACCTAAGCTCTAATACCATGCGAGGAAATTGATCATATTAGGAGGCAAAGCCAACATATATATGTGTACAAGAGGATGCCAAGAGACTAGAATACAAAAGGCCAAAAGACACACTAATATAACTCTAAGAGTATTGAGTGCAACAATGCTTTTAGTCTTGCTAATGAGATTGCCCTATAGCTTTCTTCCATATGTTTGAAGCTTTTGCCATCTTTCATGTGAAGCATGTTTGCCTTTCTTATTTGCAACGTATGCGTAATGCCATGAGTATAGCCATTGTTGCATCAAATTATTCATGCACTTTTGCTACTAATGGTTATGTGCAAAAG
Source organism: Elymus sibiricus (assembly GCA_039707655.1). Taxonomy (NCBI): domain Eukaryota; kingdom Viridiplantae; phylum Streptophyta; class Magnoliopsida; order Poales; family Poaceae; genus Elymus; species Elymus sibiricus. The sequence continues at coordinate 161,735,722 of CM077663.1, forward strand.
AAGAGAACCATCATGATGGATGATGTGTTTATCTACCATGCACATATGTTCTTTGTCTCGTTGTGTGCATGTGTAGGATGCTTCGACTTCATGTCAACATCCACTTCACGTGAGTTCACCATTCAAGCTCTCGAGAGCAACCCCTTTCGACCGATGCGCTTCTACAGCGCATTTGCTACCACTTCGGCATTGTGAAAGACGCACAAGAGCACTCTTTTGAGGTGACATCCTCCTTGAGCATGGATATTGTGGATCATACTACATATGTTGCTTGCACCATGACACATTGCACACATGTTAGAGATATTGCTTTCACTCATGATTGCCACATTGCCATGCCTCATGACACATATACCTTGTGTGTTGCATCCAACTTATCGATTACTTGCTCCTATCATCTATTTGGTTGCAACAATAGCATCTCTTCACATATGCCATGCACCTACGAATGTCACATGCTTGCCTTGATTGCCTCACACATGTTGAACAATTGCTATTCCCCTTGTGTTGAGTGCCACACTATCTTCACTACACCATATGCAAATTATGCTTGTATTGTCCTGCACTTGCCCCATGTGTTTACACAACTCATATATTTGGTGTTGTGAATGATTCATATGCCTACCATAGACCTTTCATTGAGCACTTTGTGCATGCTTGCTATTACATTGAGGTAGATGCTTGTTCACTTGTCACACATAGTAGCATCTTGACCTCACCTTTACACGATTGCTCCCATGATGCCTTTGCTTGTGCTCAACTTATATGCTTAAAAGCCATGTCTCTTTCCTTTGTCACACCTTATGTTATGCATGATGACAACACTTGTTGGGTGAATCACTACTTGAATGTTTTGTTTTGCACTAACGCTAACCACATTCGTTTTTTCAAGTGTTTCATCTATTTGCCCCTTTTGAAGGAATCACAAGATGGTGTGACATTGGATAGTGCCCATTTTGAGCTTCAAGATGATAAGTACTTGGTGATCGTCCACTTCTACACGGCGATGCCATCACTTTCCCATGGTGATTTGGTTTTTGAACCGAGGACGGATCTTTCCCAAGGGGGAGGGGATGATGCGGAGCATCCTACGGGCATCACCATGTCAAGAGTCCGTTTGGCAAGTCACACGGACGACATCTACTTCACATACATAAAGGTGAATCATCTCCTTTACACGTGTTCACTTAACCCCTTCGAGGATGGTGTACTACTTGACACCCCTCGTGTGGATGCATAGGTATTACCGGAGCTTCATCAACGACAAGGAGGAGTTCAAGCGCAAGAGAACATATACGTCATCCAAGAGGGGTGCATGGAAGTGAAGAAGGAACCGAGAAGACCTACGGAGAAAGCCCCTGGACACCCCGGGTGCCCGGACCTATGGACCGCGGGTGCCCGGACTTCGGACCCCGGGTGCGCGGACCCCCTGCGCCAGGACTCCGGGTGCCCGGCCCCTTTTACCCCTGGTGCCTGGACTTGCCTGTGTGCATGTGTTGGGCTTGGCCCATGTATCTTTCCCCATTTCGCCCTCACTTGTCTCTTCATGCCTTGGACCTATATATACTCCTTCCCCTCCTCATTTCTAGGGTTAGCTAAGATTAGAACAAAACTAGAGCTTAGCTCATGTACCTCTCCTTGTGGGATTCCTCTTGAGAGAGAGAAGACTCCATTGGAGTGCAAGGCCTCCTACGGAGAAGATCCCTAGTGGATGCAAGACCTCCACATGTGGAGAAGGATTCCCCAAGTGAATGATCAAGACCCATCTCTCCTAGAGATTTGGATGAACTACCCTTGTATCTTTATTTCCCTTGTTGTTCCTGGATCTTGTTTCATCCCATATATCGCTTATGATTTGAGGAGTACTTGGTGTGGATCTTGTCCAATAGTGTTTTCCTTTGATATCTCCGCGTTTTCCTCTTGTGTTCTTCGTGTTCCTCCCCGAACCCCCCTCCAATTCGTAAAGACTGGGCCACCATAGGGTTTGCCCTATAGCAATTATCCTTTTGCGTGCTTACTTGTTTCATTCGAGGATGGTATACTACTTCACCCTCCCTCGTGCATGTATAGGTTTGAGCGAAGCTTCACACATGACAAGGACGACTGCAAGCACAAGAGTACGCCTACACCATCAAGAGGGAAGCATGGAAGCAGAGATGAAAGAAAGAAGAGGAAGAAGTGTTGCCGATGCTACAATAGACAGACGTCAAGACAGCAACGCAGACTGTTCAGGCGTCTAGCTTGAGGAGACCGCAACATAAGTCTCCTTTTTGGCTAAGCCAGACGTCCACCTTGCTACCCGAACGTCCGGTTCCTGGAGCCCGCACCAAGGAAGTTGTCTAGACCCAGACGAGTATCAGCCTCCGGACGTCCCACTCAGACGAGCATCAGCCACCAGACGTCAGACCAGCTACCAGGACAGTCCGACCGAAGCCCGGACATCTGACCATGAATCTCGGACGTCCAGCTGCCTGCATGCAGAATTTGGGCAAAAGCCAATGTATCTTTCCCTCTTTGCCCCTCACTAACCCCTTCATGCCTTGGACCTATATATACCTCCTCCCCTCCTTCATTTTGGGGTTAGCAAAGCATATTAGAACTAGTTGAGAGAGCTTCACTCATCTACCCTTCTCCATTGGAGACCAAGGCCTCCACTGGGAGAAGAATCCCAAGGCAAATGAAGGGGTTGATGGGGATGAGCCCAGCTACGATCCAATGAAAGATCCAACAAGGAAGCCACTACGGTCATATGATCCGAAATTCCAAAGTGAAAATATGGATATTGGCATGATCCTCCCCATCGGGGAAGTGTCGTGTGCAATCTTTGTGGCAAGATAACCACTGGAGGGATCAAGAGGCACAAGGAGCATCTTGTTGGCTTAGGTGGAGACGCGATTGGTTGTCCTAAGGCTACCACACTAATCATGAGAGCAATAGCAGAATATTTGGAGCAGAACAGGAGGATCAAGGGGGTAGATTTAGATGGCAATAATGAGGTTGTGGAGGTGAATGTGGATGGAACAAAATGTCCCCAATACGAGCCCAAGCTCAGGAACAGTAGCCAAGAAGAACAAGAGAGCATTTGTTGCCAACATGCAAGGAAGAGGCAAGAAGTCTACCGCTACTTCCACCAATAGTTCAAGGCCAATTGTAGCCATGATGTGAAAACACCTGAGGATCTTGTAGATGAAAGACGCTCAGGGTGTTCTCAAAGCACTATGGAGTCCTACACAAAGACTAAAGAAGAGAGGCACTATGTGAATATGTAGTGGGCATTGTTCTTCTATGACTGTGGCATTCCATTCAATGTTGCAAGCAGTAGACAGTTTGAGGTTGCAATTGAAGCCTCTTGTCAATATTGTTCAGGTTACAAGCCTTCTAGTGCGTATGAGCTGAGAGAGCCATTGTTCAATGATTGTGTCGAGGAAACGGGTACTACTTTAAGGAAGCAGCACGAGGCAGCATGAAAACAATATGGATGCACACTCATGTCGGGCGGCTGGTCAGATAGATGGGGTCGCCATTTGATTAACTTCCTTGTTAACAGTCCGGAGGGCAGAGAATTGAGGAAGTTGGGAAAGATAATGCCATGCAAGTTGATACCGACAATTGTGCTAACTACAAGGCAGTTGGCCACCTTTAAGAGTTGAGGATCCCTGCACTATATTGCAGTCCTTGTGCATGCCATTGCTTGGATCTAATGCTTGAAGACATATGGAAGTTGAAGGCATTCAAGAAACCTATTGCACGGGCTAGAGGTGTCACAACTTTCATCTATGGGTATGGGAGAATTCTTAGTCTAATGAGGAACGCGGCAAATAGGATAAATCTTGTGAGACCAGCAGCCACTCGTTGCGCCACAGTCTTCCTTACACTAAAGAGTTTGGTCGAGCACAAGCCAGATGTTTACATGTGCGGCATGGGTTGGAAGCAAAGTGGCAAAAGCACAAGCTGGCTTGAATGTGCAAGACATTGTACTTTCAACTGAGTGGTGGCATTCAATTGAGGATTGCCTTAGAGATTCAACACCGCTGCTTCGAGTGCTTAGGGTAGCGGATGGTGATGAGAAGCCTGCATGCCGGAAATTACAGCACTTACGATTTATGCAAAGGAGAGGATCAATCAAAGTTTCCCCCAACAAAACCAACAAAACAAGCAACCTTTGCTCAAAAAGCTCTTCGGCATTGTTGAGAAGCGGTGGGAGACTCAAATGGCTCATCCATTATATGGGGTTGCTACTTTTTCTGAACCAAGGAAAGTTTTTCCCTATTGTAAAGAGGAATGACGATGCCTTAGTTGGGGAGCTAAGGAGCTGCTTTAGTGATGTGCTTGCAAAATCAGTGCTTGATGCCAATACTCAGAAGCAATATTGATCAACAAGTTGTGCTCTACGAGGCCCATCGAGGAGTCTTCTCTAATGCGTTGGCAATTGGAAATGTTGAGAAAAAGGGCCCTTGTAAGTATTGTTAATTTCAACATGTTAATTTCAGCATGTTTACTCTTCAGAATTCATATGTTTTTGACTCTTTCCTTTTATCACTTTAGTTGATTGGTGGTGTGCATACGGTGGTCGGGCCATTGAGATACAAAGATTTGCACGCATTGTCAGCCTTAGTGCATCATCATCCGGGTGTGAGAGGAATTGGAGTGAATTTGAATTTGTGAGTAAAGTAAACTCTTTGTGCTTTTCAATGATACTTCCAGCAACCATTTACTCATTTTCTTTTGATGTTTGTAGATCCATACGAAGAGAAGGAACAGGCTGCAGTGGACAAGGTTGAATGATTATGTTTTTGTTTCATATAACCGGAAGATGACGCATAGGTTTCAAAAGAGGTGTGAGCGGGCCACAATAGCTTTGACCCTTTGGTCATTGAGGATTTTGATTGGGGCAATGAGTGGGTTGACCCTGTTGAGTTCAACTTGTCTCCGGTACATGCAAATGGCTGCATGTCGGCAGCAGCAGCAGCAGTTACGTAGCTTAGTAGCTAAGCAAGTACTTGAGATCAGCAGTGACGTATTAGGTAGTCAAAATATCTGCTCCAAGGTCGGTTGTAATCTGCTATAAAAGGAGATGCATCACCCCGGTTGTACTCAGGCCATTTCATTCCAATCAATCAAGGCTCAAGTGCTGTGTACTACTACTACTACATGTGTGTGTGTGATACACAAGTGAGTGTGTGACTTGCCTCTGTGTCTGAGCGCAGCAAGGAAAGAGAGAAAGTGAGAGTAGTGAGTAGTCAGAGCTAGATATCTGTAGTTTGGGCTAACAATTGGTATCAGAGCCACAGGTTATGCCGAAACATATGCCGAAAGAAGGCCCCGCCGGCGACAGCTCCAAGACCGCCGAGCAGATCTCGGCTGAGGAGGCACGTGCGGCGGACGCGCTCTCGCTGCGAGGCAGGCCGGGAGGCGAGCTGGGTGCGCCACGCTCCGTGCGCGACGTGGGCATGTCCAGTACCTCCTTCCCTCTCCTCACACGGACCAACTACCCAAGTTGGTCGCTCCTGATGAAAGTCATCATGGAGGCGCGGCATATGTGGAAAGCCGTGGAAACCGGCGATGTCGAGTACGAGGAGGACCGGCTGGCGATGGAGAAAATCCTGCGCTCCGTCCCGCCAGAGATGGTGCTCACCCTTGGCGCCAAGAAGACGGCCAAGGAAGCATGAGACACCATCAAGACTCTGTGCATTGGCGTGGAGCGCGTACGGGAGTCGAAGGCCCAGACCTTGCGCCTCCAGTACGAGGAGATCCGGTTCAAGGCCGGTGAACAAGTCGACGACTTTGCCTTGCGGCTGCAAGGTCTCGTCAACGAGCTCGCAACACTCGGGGATCACATCGACAATAAGATGGTGATTCTCAAGTTTCTCCGCGTCGTCCCCAGGCAGTACAAGCAACTGGCCTGGTCCATCGAAAGCTTGGTGGATCTCTCCACCATGACGATCGAGGAGCTGGTAGGGCGGCTAAAGGTCGTCAAGGAGCACGGCGACGAAGCCGACAACCGCGCCGGCGACGAACTACTGCTCACCAGGGAGCAGTGGGACGCACGACTTCAGCAGCGCGGACGCGACGGCTCTTCCGGCAGTGGGGGAGGCGCCCCCACGGGAAGCAGAGCTCGCGGCAGAGGCGGAGGCCGCACCCAGAGAGGCGGCGGCAACCGCGGTCGCAAGCCTGGCCAGGGCGGAGCTGGGCGAGGCTCTGGCAATGGTGGCAAGTGCCACTACTGCAACAGGCCGGGCCACTGGGTCCGGGAGTGCCACACGAGGATAGCCGAAGAGGAAGCCACGGCAGAGGCAAACCTCGTACAGGCAGACGTGGATGGTGGGCCGGCAATGATGCTGGCAAGGGTCAAGCCCGTGCAGGAGAGCATGACGTCTCCCGCGACCACGGTCCCGACGACCACCCATTCCGTGCGAGAGGCACGGAACCCGTCCACGGGAACCATCCCTTCAATGACGGATCACACCTCGACAACGACGTTCTCGGGGCCTGTCGATTGGGAGGCGATGAAGGCCCGGGTGTGGGGGAGCCACACCCCCGGCAGCGGCTTCCACGACAACCTCGGGAACCAACAAGCACGCGCAAGATGGCGCGGTAACGACGCATCTGGTTGACCATGCTCCAGCCATGATGATGGCGACCATCGAGTCCGTGCAGGAGTGCATGACGACTCAGGTCACCCACACCCCGACAACGAGATGTTCGGGGTCTACTACGTTGGCGGGAGATGGCTCCCCGACAACGTCATGTGCGTGTGGTTTCATCTTCCTCAACGAGGAGAGAGCCGTTAGCACACCCACGCTTGCAGGCGGCAAGCAGAGTGAGGGTTGGTTCCCCGACACCGGCGCCACGAACCACATGACTGGTCCGGTCGACGTGTTCGCGGAGCTAGACCGCTCAATCACCGGGAAGGTGCGGTTCGCGGATGGATCCGTGGTGGACATCCACGGACGCCGGACCGTCGTCTTCGCCGACTAAGGGGGTGATCATAGGGCGTTCACGGACGTCTACTTCATCCCGGCGCTCAAGAGCAGTGTCGTGAGTGTCGGACAGCTCGACGAAGGCTGGTTCGACATCGGCATCCGGCACCGTGTGCTCACCGTGCGCGACCAGCAGAAGAGGCTGCTCATTGAGGTAACCAGATCTCCAAACCGCCTCTACAAATTCTTCTTTCAACCGTGCATCCTGTGTGCCTTACCATGGGCCATGTCTCCGACGCATGGCGTTGGCATGCCCGCCTAGGACACCAACACTTCGACGGGTTGCGGAAAATGGTGAGAGGCAACCTCGTTCACAGGCTACCTCACATCGAGCATGCCGACGAGCTGTGCGATGCGTGTCTTGCCGGAAAGCAGCGGTGCCTCTCCTTTCCCGAGAAGGCACGCTATCGGGCGCAGAAACCCCTGGAGCTGGTTCATGGGGATCTCTGCGGCCCAATCACCCCGGCAACGCCAGGAGGGCGTCGCTACATCCTGCTGCTTGTTGATGACTACAGCAGGTTCATGTGGGTGATGCTCCTCGCCTCCAAGGATGAGGCGGAGAGAGCCATCGTCAAGCAGCAAGCGGCAGCAGAGGTTGAGTGCGGCCACAAGCTGCGCGTGCTGCGCACGGACCATGGCGGCGAGTTCACATCGGCCACGTTCTACAAGCATTGCGATGACAAGGGGGTGCAGCGCCATCTCACGGCCCCCTACTCGCCGCAGCAGAACGGCGTCGTCGAGCGGAGGAACCAGACGGTGCTCGGGATGGCACGCTGCATGCTTAAGGCAAAGCAGGTGCCGAGCACGTATTGGGGGGAGGCTGTTCTCACGGCCGTCTTCATCCTCAACCGCTCCTTCACAAGGAGCGTCGACGGCAAGACGCCTTACGAGGCATGGTATGGGAGGAAGCCCGATGTACGCTTCCTCCGCACCTTTGGTTGCGTCGGGCACATCAAGATAGCACGCCCACAGCTAAAGAAGCTCGACGACCGGAGCACCCCAATGGTGTTCATGGGCTACGAGACGGGCTCCAAGGCGTACAAGATGTATGACCCCGTCTCGAAGCGCGTGCATGTCTCGCGCGACGTCATCTTTGGCGAGGACGCGCGATGGACTTGGGAGGCGTCGGGGGAGACTCCGGCAAGCACCTCCTTCACCGTGGAGTACCCGATGTACTCTACGACCCCGGGAAGCCCGAGAGGTGTGTATCCGGGAATCGCAACCCCGAGAACACCGTCCCTGGGTACGGCATCCCCGGACACCCCACCGTCAAGCAAGGTGGTTCCCGAGAGGCAGTTCGCAACCCCGCCAACGGCGAGGTCGGAGCTGTTCGACACCGACTACAGCGTTGGCGCCCCACACAGGTTCTGACGCATGTCGGATCTTCTCGGCGAGCCTACAGCAATGCCGCAGCAGCCCGAGAACGAGGACGATGACGAGGACGACGTCCTGCATCTGATGGCCGGCGAGGAGCCGACCACACTCGCGGAGGCCAAGCAAGAGGATTGCTGGCGTCGCGCGAAGCTGGACGAACTGGCGTCGATCAACGACAATGCCACTTGGACACTCACCACCTGCAGGGCACCGAGCTATCGGGCTCAAGTGGGTGTTCAAGTTGAAGAAGGACGAGCATGGCGCCATTGTTAAGCACAAGGCGCGCCTCGTCGCAAAGGGCTACGTGCAGCGCGAGGGGGTGGACTTCGAGGAAGTCTTCGCTCCGGTGGCAAGGATGGAGTCTGTGCGGCTCATCCTTGTCGTGGCTGCTCACCGCGGGTGGGTGGTACACCACATGGACATCAAGTCGGCGTTCCTCAACGGCGACCTTAACGAGGAGGTGTACGTCTCCCAGCCACCAGGGTTCGTTGCCAAGAACCACGAGCAGGGTGTGTATCGGCTACACAAGGCCTTGTACGGTCTCTGGTAAGCCCCAAGGGCATGGAACACCAAGCTTGATGCAAGTCTCCCTTGGGTTCTCACGCAGCGCTTCTGAGTACGGCGTGTACTCGCGTGGCACCGCGAACACGCTACTCATCGTCGGCATCTACGTCAACGTCCTGGTCATCGCCGGGGCAGAGCCCGAAGAGGTTCAACGCTTCAAGGAGGAAATGAAGCGCCTCTTCACCATGAGTGACCTCGGGCTGCTTCGGTACTACCTCGGGCTGGAGGTGAACCAGGAGCGTGGTCGCACGACGATCACTCAGGCGGCCTACGCCACCAAGATGCTCGAGCGAGCCGGCATGGCGGACTGTCACGCCGTGCACTGCCCGATGGAGGCATGGTGCAAACTCAGCAAGGAGAGCAAGGAGAAGCCGGTGGACGCTACTTTCTATCGGAGCATCATCGGCAGCCTGAGGTATCTCGTGCACACCCGGCCGGACATCTCGTTCGCCGTGGGGTTTCTGAGCAGGTTCATGGAGGCTCCCGCGATCATCTCGCAGCGGTCAAGCACCTGCTCCGGTACATCGCAGGCACGATCACGCACGGATGCATGTATCACCGTGGCGACGACGAGAAGCTGGTCGGCTACAGCGACTCCGACCATGCTGGTGACATGGACTCCAGGAAGAGCACCTCAGGCATATTATTCTTCCTCGGGAGCAGTCCCGTCGGCTGGCAATCGGTGAGGCAGAAGGTTGTCGCGACTTCTTCGTGCGAGGCGGAGTACATCGCGGCAGCTACAGCAGCATGTCAGGGGATTTGGTTGGCTCGCCTCCTCGGCAAGATGCTAAACCAAGACACCGCCCCTGCACTCATCTTCGTTGACAACAAGTCGGCGATTTCCCTCTGCAAGAACCCAGTGCTTCACGACCGCAGCAAGCACATCGATCTCCGCTATCACTTCATACGTGACTGCGTCGAGAAAGGCCCGATGATCGTGGAGTTCATCCGGACTGGTGAGCAGAAGGCGGACATCCTGACCAAGTCACTTGGTCGCGTCCGGTTCCAGGAGCTGTGCGACAAGGTCGGGATCATCGACATAAAGCTCCTTCGACAAGGTTGAGGGGGAGAATGTTGAGTTCAACTTGTCTCCGGTACATGCAAATGGCTGCATGTCCGCGGCAGCAGCAGCAGTTACGTAGCTTAGTAGCTAAGCAAGTACTTGAGATCAGCAGTGACGTATTAGGTAGTCAAAATATCTGCTCCAAGGTCGGTTGTAATCTGCTATAAAAGGAGATGCATCACCCCGGTTGTACTCAGGCCATTTCATTCCAATCAATCAAGGCTCAAGTGCTGTGTACTACTACTACTACATGTGTGTGTGATACACAAGTGTGTGACTTGCCTCTGTGTCTGAGCGCAGCAAGGAAAGAGAGAAAGTGAGAGTAGTGAGTAGTCAGAGCTAGATATCTGTAGTTTGGGCTAACAGACCCAACAATACCACTACCTCAAGGTGCTCGAGGATGTCCTGATGACATCACATGGGAGGATGTTGATGTGGCTGTTGGTGCATCTGCGAACCTTCATGGTCGCAATCTTCCTAGGACAGGTACTACACTTCTAAGGGAGCCTTCAGTTGTCCATGTGCAGTAAGAAAGACAGCGCAAGAGACCTACAGTAACACGCCCAGCACTGCTTGAAGAAGATGGGGAAGAGGAGGACTTGGAGCAAGAGCAGCACTCAAGTATCCCCAGCCGCAATGAAAAGGAGGATGATTCAGACTCTGCAGGATGATGATGATGGTGAAGACAACACCAATGCCACCATGGATGAGTTTGATGATGGCTACTGAGACTTGGAGATGAGAGTTGAGAGTTGAGACATGAGAAAGTTGGCCAGCCTGAAGCCTTTTGCTATGCTGCTTTTATGTGGATATTTTTATGCTATTCTAGTAATGTAGTTCAATTTGTTGTGTTTAGGAGCCGGTATTGAGTATTCACGACTGATGTCATGTGAACTGGTTATGTAACATGTCATGCACTTATGCTTGATTGATTGTTGTCTTGCTCTTGGCTTCGTTTTCACTTTTGCTCAAATTTAGTACTCAGATTTTTCATCATTTGTGAACTGACAAGTGTTAAGTTGTTCTTGTTCATGCAGGTTTCTCTTGGGGGAGAAGAGCAAGTGCAATGGAATGGATGGATGCTATGTGGGCTCTACAACCAGCAACGTCAAGGTATGTATGTCTCACTAAATGGTACTCTATTCTACTGCCCATCATCATGTCCATATCAGTCTAAAGTGTCGCCTCGCCCCCCCCCCCCACCCCACCCCACCCCGCGTGCGCATCCTAGATGCTCAGCACTAAGCCATACTGAACTTGATAGAGCCAACCACTGACCAATCGAGCTCAGTAAAGACCTCCGACCTATCATGTGGTTGGTGGCCCCTGTATGAGGTATCACCCCTCCAAATGCTCGACGTCTTCATCCGTGGTTCCGAGGAACACCTTTGCTCATGTGGAGGTGATTGCATGGCGCTCGACGCCATCCTCAGCCCCATGCCGCCGGAGATGATCCTGGGTGAGGTGCGTCTAAGCCTTCCTGGGCCTGCGGTAGTCCTTAGCCCAATGTCCAAAGAGGCCACAACTACGGCATCGTCATCCTTGGCTCCTTCCTTGGCAACTGGTGTGCTGCTCATCTTCTTTCGCGCACCACGAGGGCGTCGCCGCTGTTGTTCGGCTTGGGAGGCCTAGAGCTAATCTCTCCAACCCGCATTTTCTTCATCCGGGCGAGCCACTCCTCGAAGAAGTAGAGCTTGCCGTCGGACAAGAATGGTTACTCAGACTCCGGTGGCTCACAGCGATTGTCAATGGCCTTGAGCCGGCCTGACCTCTTCAATTGAGAGATCCATTGTATCAAGCAGAGTCTCGATCGGGAGTGCAATCTGCAAATACTTCCGTGGAACAACGCACAACAGCTTCTCAACAGCTCTCTTTCATCAACGGGATTGTTGTGGATGGTCCGGAAGTTGGAGCGCAAAGTCGTCAACACTCTCCCTGTCGCGAAAAGTGAGCAGTTCCCACTACCGGCACAGCTGCACCGTGGACTTGCGGATGCAATCAGTGCCGACGCGAATCGCATGGATCACCTCTCAAGCTTCCTTGGGTGTCCCCTTGACAACCAGGGTGCGGATCATCTCCGGCGGCATCGGGCTGAGGATGGCGTCGAGCGCCATGCAATCCTCCGGGTGGTTTGCGTCACTGAATTTGACAGCATCCCACAAACCACGGGCCTCCATCTTCACCCTCATGAGGAGGCTCCAATCGTCATAGTTGCTCCGAGTCAGCTGCGGGAATGGCACACCACCAACTTCCTTCACCACGCGTTGGACGACCACCCCTGGACCGTCATGGCGCCGCCTACGCCTTGCCTGCATGGAGGAAAGGGAACGGCGGCGATAGATGCGCCATTGTGGGCTGCAACCGGTGCCTCCATCCACCGAAGCTGACATGGTCTTGGCTCAAAACCTCACTCTGATGTCAAATGTTAGAAATAGACTTAAAGTAGAGGAGCAATGGGGAGCTGGAGCTGAACACAGGATAGTTTTGATTTCTTGATGCTGTTTCTTGTATTGCTGCCCTCAGCTCTATATATAGTACATGAGGGAGTTTATTCCTATGCTAAACCGACCATGCAGCTCTAGCAGCTGCTGGTGCATTCAAAAACCACTACTGCTGTCTAGATGCATACACTACCTTTTACTTACTAAGGAACTCCAACCGACCTACTACTACTCGCTAGCTAAGTAAATACTCCCTCTGTCCCAAAATAAGTCACTTTTAAGTCACTTATTTTGGGACTCAAAAGTGACTTATTTTGTCCCAAAATAAGTTAGTACAAAGTTGAGTCACTTATTTTGGGACGGAGGGAGTATAACAGAAGGATTACTGCTAACAAGCTAGTCTTCGGAATAGAAGGATGCATAATATTATGGTTGGAAATAGAAAGCGCAAGTTATCCAATGCAATCAACTTACCTAGCAAACGCAACACACGTCATATAAACAGATTAATGATAAAAGACTTGCCTTCAACAACATCCGCATAAGGCTAGTAAGCTGCTGTCTGTAAGTGTTGTAATCCGAGGAAAATGTTGAACGTGATTTGGAATGCCCCCACTGGTCAGGAGTCCACCCAGCTTCCCCTGCATAACATTAACAGTTCTGTCAGATTTGCATCAATATTAGAACTACGAAAAAGAAAATAAGCAAACAGCCAAAGTTAGAACAACAAGGAAAAAAAACATCATTAAATATTCTAGTCTCCTCTTAGCTCTTTACTAAATGTTTTGATTACATAAACCTGGGAATAGTTTGTAATCCAAACCAAACCCAGTCCAACTCATACATGTACAAGTACAACCAAACTAAACCAACCCAAACAAATAAGTGCTAGAATCCAAATCAAACCAAACTGCTCGGGTTTTCAAGCCAAACCCATCCAGTCCATTCTCCCAATACGGTCCGAGTCCAAAGTTATAAACTATGGACATGTGCACGTGGATAGTTGTTGTGCATGCATACGCATTTCCATCCCTGAACTTTGCTGCCCAGCTGACACTTTAGGAGGTGAAGCCACCGAATGTTCTCGTGCGCCACGGCCTGCTGGCCATGGCACGCACCACACACACGGACACGAGTTGTGGTGGCAGCTCCCCTGACTGCCATACCCATAGGGAGACTGCCAAAACCTCCCACTCGGTTGCCTCGCATACCAATCGCATACAGACTGCTGGTCATACGAGCTCGACGGAGTACCATATCTCGTCAAGCTTCTGGAGGAGCTCGGTCGGGCCCTGCTGCTTCAGCTGGGCCTAGTCCACCGCACCGCCCCAGTCGCCACCGCATTACATCCGGCTCCGATGCCCTGGCCAAAGCACGAGAGGTGGATGTCGTTCCTCGCCTACATGACCAAGCACCACGTCGAGCCTTGTACGGAGGTTGCTTGGCAGCTCCTCCGCCCTCACCAATGAGTCACGCATCCCTAGAGCCAGAAACCAAGACACGGCATGCGTGGACCTCGGGGGCCTCCATTGCGTTGCTCCTCCTCTGGCCCCATCCTCAGCCTATGAGCAGGAGACCAAGGCGCACGAGCAAGAGACCACGGCGAGGTGGGTCAGGTGGCACAGCACATGCGAACGAGGATGAAGGCGGGAAGGCGGCGGCCAGCAGGCAACAACGACAGCCCAACGACCCATAACGCTAGCGGTGGTTGTCGCCCGTCTTCAGTCACTCGGTTGGGTTTCCACCTATGGGTCAAAACCGTTTGAGGCTAGTCGGTCTCTGCCCGGACAAATCCAAACCACTTCAATAAAAGATAAAGTTCATATCAAACCAAATTAATTTAGGGGCTATGCCCATTTCATCCAATCCAAAAGCAGTCCATTAGAAAAACTGACTGAAACTGTAGTTTCAGTTTTGACCCATAGACCGAAACAAAATCGAGCGACTGAAGATAGGCGACGACCACCACTAGCGTTAGGGGTCGTTGAGCTGTCGCTGCCGTCACCGGCGGCTGGAGCTTAGGCCATCGCCTTCCCTTCCCTCCACCTTCGTCTCGTCTTCGCGTGTTGTGCCGCCTGACCCGCCCCGCCGTGGTCTCTTGCTCGTGCGTTGTGGTCTCGTGGCCTAGGCTTGGGGACAAAGGAGGAGCACCGCAATGGAGGCCCCGCCATCCGCACACGCTACGTCATGCTTTCTCTAGGGATGTGTGGCTCATTGGCGAGGGCGGAGGAGCCACCACGGAACCTCCATAGTTGAAGCGGCAGGGACCCGGCCGAGCTGCTCCAGAAGCTCGACGAGATATGGTATGAGCCAACGAGCTTGTAGGCCAGTAATTTGTATGCAATAATAGGTATGCGAGACCGCCGAGTGGGAAGTTTCGGCAGCCGCCCTATGGGTACGGCAGTCAGGGGAGCTGCCACCATAGCTTGTGTCAGTGTGCGTGGTGCTTGCGACCAGCGGGGCGTGGCGCACAAGGAGAACACTCCATGGCTTCGCTCCTTCAGTGCCAACTGGGCAGCAAAGTTCAATGGTGAAAATGCATATGCATGCATCAGCAGTTATTCACGTGCACATGTCCATAGTTTGTAACTTTGGACTCAAACGGTATTGGGAGAATGGACTGGATGGGTTTGGCTTGAAAACCCAAGAAGTTTGGTTTGATTTGGATTCTAGCACTTATTGTTTGGGTTGGGTTGGGTTGGTTTGGTTGGAGTACAAAGTTACTTGTACCCAGGTTTGTTTGGGTGGTGGTGCACTATTACTAATGTACTTATGGGATTTCAAAACTAGTTGCCAGTCTACCAGAAGTACAATTGGAACACCTGGGCATCTCCAGGTAACACTTTAGGGGGTTTACAAATTTGGAGTGAAAACTGAAAAGAAAGTATGTGCAACCCTACACAATTTTGGAGATAAACACCAAGTTAAGTTTTTGAGTTGGTTTAAGACATCCAGCTGTAGCAGGCTAAGAAAAGCGTGAATAAAGATGGTGCTCAGGATAGACAGGACTATCAGAATACATAGGTATAGGGCACGAACAAGGAAAAATCATCTGGACAGAATAATACTTACTCAACCCAGGGATATCTTCTGGTTTCATCAGTCTTCTTGGAATACCAGCTTCTTTCTGAAAGAAAGAAATGGACTCGATAAACACCATGTTGAACAACCTGACTATTTCCACAGAAGTGTGCAAGGACATCTGAATATGTAACTCATTTATCTTCCTTCGTTTTTGCATGTCTAGTACAGAACCCAAAAGGACAAACGTAACGAGACAAATTATACACGGTAAACAAAAAATCCCATATTTACCACAAAAGATGTCATTTGATTAATACTCAAAACTTTACTCGCTACAAAAGTAGTTATTCCAAAATGAGAACAGCATGCCCAGTAGAAGACAGAATCATCTATGCAAGAGACCAGATTATATGCATTCCTGGGCGTAGGACAGAACTATCACTATCAGCAGTGAAAAATAGAGATGAGATATATTTTTCAAGGAAATCTAAGCTGGATAGTCCCTTTTTACCTAGCACCCTAGTAGTTTTCCGTACCAACAATATTTTATACAGCACAATTTCCACCGGAAACATTCCCTTAGGAAAAGCTAACCTTTTGAAAATCAATTCCAGAATAAACAATATGGCAGTTAGAAAGCTCTCTGATCTTCTCATCAATTGCCTGCAGAGTTGACAGTCATTTGCAAAAACAAACATCAAAAGTATATCTATAAAGCGATTGTCATATTGGATGCTAGAAGGATGAAAACAGAAGTCATAACATGACAAAATGGTAATATTCATCATGAAAATGGAAGTTGGAAAATGGAAACAGGACGGACTAAAACTTGATGAACTTGATGTAAACCAGTGAGAACTGGGAAGTAAAAATTAACATGTGTGTTTGCCAACTTCTAGATCAGTTGGACTGGCAATGAAGTAATGTGTATAAGCTAACAAAAAATCTACATGCCTATTGGAATATCACTCAGATGTAAATCTGTAATATTAGTAGTACAATTAATTCCCTGTCCCCAAAACACAAAGAGAAGCATTAACATATATCAGTGATATATAACTATGCCATGTCACTTGTTATGGGCCTTATGGGTTATTATGGCCATGGGTTCCATTTCCTGATCCTTTGTATGGAATTCCATCCATATGGTACAGGGATAGGAAATTTCGAGTACATTATGGGAACCCAAACAACAGCAACAGTTATGGGGTGCGGCGAGTAGGGAGAATGTATATCGATGGCAGTGTATCAACGACTTTCTCCACACACCCCCCCCCCCCCCCCCTCCCCGAGGACATCTCTGTTGCCTCTTGCCCTTCCTACTTGTTACTGAATCCCTTCACGAAAGACCTATTGTTAGTGTCTTTTGACTAGAAATTAAAATGATTGAACCAAAGGCTTATATATACTAGTGTTTGACCTAGTATACTTATTTTTAGAGCATGGTGCTGTGAGCTGAATTGACCAGTCATTACAAAAGTCCTGAACATGTCACGCTAAGTTCCTGAGAGGGTAGTTATGGGAGGTGGGAGAGCGAGGGCAAGGATGTCTGGGCTTCGGCGCCGTTGTGCCGAGGAGGAAGAGATAGGGCTGTGGAGGTAAACTCCCTTTTTCTGAGTTTATTTTTCAACATTCCCCAACAGCATTGATCGCTAAGCTGTATTGATAGCTGCCTCCTAACATAGTCGTACTAGGACTCCCATCTTTCCTAACTTTCTTCCCCAAAACTAACTCATGTGGGAATAAGGCAAAGGCAACTAAACAAATCTAAAGGAAGGCTAATCTGAGAGCTGGTTTGGTTTCTAAACCTCTGAAGGCACTTAAGGCTCCCCTTAGTCGAGGTGCTCGCCAGATCCTTAAGTGCCTTCAGAGGTTTAGGAACAACTTCGCCATGAACTTCTGGAAGGAGAGGTGGTGATGTGGGGTGTTCTCCATGGAAAGCCCTGCGCTGACTGGCATGAAACACGTCGTGAAGCCAGGAGCATGGAGGCAGCTGGAACCGATATGCTACTGGACTAACCTTCTCGGTGAGTATCCATGGAAATGTAGAGGGCTTGCCCCATGTGACTCCTAAGGATGCCACTGGGCGGTGGTTGCCATAATAAAACTTCTTGTCGCGCGGCTGTGCTTGGAGGAGATGATTCCTAACTTTACGAATGAACTCATCACGATCCTTAGCTAAGACCTCCACGGCCTGCACACGAGCAGCTCTGGCTGATAGGAGTGCATTGCTGGGGGATCTCAGCCATATACCACCCTAAATGGCAAATCATGGAACAGTCTGGAAGGAAGTGTTATAGCAGTATCCCGCCCAAAGGCAGCCCTGTTGTAGCCAAGTGTGTGGCCTGTTCCCAGTCATGCAGCGGAGATACATGGCAATAATACGGTTTACAACTGTGGGTGAAAGGCTGAACTCATGTAGAGGTGTACACCGGCCAAGCGAAATAGTTCATACCAAAAGTTGCTGGTGAAGACCGGTTCCTGATCGAAGACGATGGACTCGGGTAGGCCATGTAGACGGACAATCTCTGTCCACAAGGCCTGTGCTACAGCTGCAGCGGTGTATGGGTGGGCAAGCGGTATGAAGTGTGCTGCCTTCGAGAAGCGATCCACAACTGACAAGAGCAGTCTTGCCAAGGAGGCCCTCGATGAAGTCCATGGAAATGTCTGCCAACACTTGAGATGGCACCTGAGGTGGTTGTACAAGGCCAGCTGGCAGTAAGTGCTCAGTTTTGTTGCGCTGACAAATGGTGCAAGAATGAACAAATTCCTCCACAACAGCACGGTCTCGTGGCACATGGAAATCACGACAGAGTCGATGCAGAGCCTTTGTATCCCTTCGTGCCGGGTTTGTGGCTGTCAAGATAGCAGGCAACGAAGGGGGAGTGTCCAACACATGGACCCGATTGTTCAATGTAATGAGACCGTCGATGTATCCCAAATTGGTAGGCCAGCTCACCAGCCTCGGGCTTCTGGTGCAGCGAGACCGGGGTTGGATCAACCGCTGTTTCAGCCTGCAGATCCTCATAGAGGGTAAATGAGGGGGACTGAGATTGCCAACAATGCACCATGGTCCTCCTCCCGGCGAGAGAAAGCATCTGCCAATGTGTTAAATTTTCCTGGCCTGAACTCGACGACAAAGTCATACCCGAGTAATTTGCCAACTCAACTATTATGTGGGATTGTTGATAGGCGCTGGTCAAGCATGTACTTCAAGCTGAATGATTTGTGCGTAGCCGAAATGACCGCCCCCATAGATATGGCCGCCAATGCCACACAGCATGGACGGGCCGAATGAGCTCACGCTCGTAAGCCGCCAACTTGGCATGGCTCACCGTGATCGGGCGGCTGTAGAAAGCCACCCCTCCCTCTCCTTGATGGAGCACCGCTCCGAATCCAGATCCAGAGGCATCGCAATGGACGACGAATGCCTTGGTGAAGTCTGGCATGTGTAGCACCGACGCAGAAGTGAGTGCCTCCTTTAGATCCTCAAAGGCACTCATCGCGTTGTTGGTCCAACTATAGTCCTCTTAAGGAGCTTGGTGAGGGGGGCGGTGATGGAGCCAAAGCCGGGCATGCACTTGCGATAGTATCCTGCAAGGCCAAGGAAACCACGGAGAGCGCTCACCATCAGTGGCATCGGCCAGTCCTTGACCACCTGAACCTTGGCTGGGTCCATTGCGGCTCCTGCCTCAGAGATGATGTGTCCAAGTATGCCACACCTTCAATGCACTTGAAGCGTTTGAGGACCAATTGATACTCCTTCAAAACCTGAAAAACTACATGAACATGGCGCAAATGGTCAGCCCATGTTGGACGGTAAATCAGGATGTCATCAAAAATACGAGGACAAAGTGGTGGAGAAACGATCATAGGACGGCGTTCATGAGCGTCTGGAACATTGCCGGTGCATTGGTAAGGCCGAATGGCATAACCACGAGGTCAAACAGCCCCTGATGCATCCGGAATGCCGTCTTGTAGATGTCATCACTGTGCATGCGCATTTGATGATAGCCTAAACGAAGATCCGGCTTAGTGAAGAATCGGGCCCCATGAAGCTCATCAACCATCGGGATGGGGAACTTGTCTTTCACCTCCGCTCATTGAGAGCATGATAATCAAACAAAAATGCCTAGACTTGTCTAGTTTCTTCATAAGTAGTACTAGAGAGGAAAACTCGGAGTCACTTGGGAGAATCAGTCCGTGTTCTAGCATGTAAATGCATTGCTTCTCGATCTCATCTTTATAGATTGTTGAGTAACGGTACGGACGCACCACTGCTGGGTGGCACCTGGCAAGAGATGGATGTGGTGGTCCCATGGGCTGGATGGTGGCAATCGATGTGGCTAAAAACAAGAAAGAAAAATCATTTAGGAGTGCTTCTAGGAGGCCATTGCCTTCACATGAGGCTGCGCGTGTGCCTGGCGCTGCCTCACCATGTGAGGTGACATGGTGGTCCTGGTGCCAAAAGGTCATGGCCAGTTTGGAGAAGTCCCAATAGATGGATCTAAGATATCTCAACCATTGTGCTCCCAAGACAATATTAAATCCATCAAGAGCAAGTGTATAGCAATCCACCCAGAACTCCTCTAAGCCTACAGTTAGTACCAGGTGACGGCATACCACGTTGCTCTTCATTTAATCACCATTGGCTACGGCAACTCCCATACCGGGTCGCTGGATGTTGTCGACACCAACGCAAGCAACAGCTTCCTCTAAAGTGAAATTGTGGGTTGATCCCGAGTCAGACAGTTGCACACCATCTACCATCACTCGAAGCTTCATGGTATTGGCTGTGTTGATTCAGTGAGAGTAAGGGCGTTCAAGGACACTTCCATGTCTGGTGTGTCTTCCTCGTCATAGTTATCGTTGTCCCCGTCGATGTAGCAAATGAACAGTCGCTTGAAGCAGTGCCTGGAAGCAAACTACTCGTCACAGTTAAAGCCTTGCCCTTTTGTGCGATGCTCATCCATCTCAGTAGGTGTGATCCACTTGAAGAGCCTCCTGCCCGATGCAACTGGCTGTCGACACCCTGAACGAGGTGGTGGTGCTGGCTCGGGTTCCGACGGCTTAGTCAACAGCTTGTCAGGTGCGTGCTTGATGCCAGATAGGGCTAAGAGTACCGGATCAGTGTCCCAACCATCCTCATCCAGCA
The DNA here is from genome assembly GCA_039707655.1 of Elymus sibiricus. Taxonomy (NCBI): domain Eukaryota; kingdom Viridiplantae; phylum Streptophyta; class Magnoliopsida; order Poales; family Poaceae; genus Elymus; species Elymus sibiricus. The sequence continues at coordinate 161,756,323 of CM077663.1, forward strand.
GTGTGTGTTGTTCATAGGCGCATACATGCTCCATGGCCTCCTCTAAGATCATCGGGTACTGGAGGCCGACGTCGGTGCGGATGGGGTTGTGCAGGCCGGCAATGAATAGTTCCACCTTATGCATTGCGATAAGGTCACGGCAGCGAGCAACAAGGGTAAGGAACTTATCCTCTTATTCATCCACTGAACCGAGTTGCCGCAGATTTTTTTATGCCACACAGTTGTCTGTTGAATCCTTGGGCCAAAGCGCTTGTGGAGTGCCTTGGTGTAGTCATGCCAAGGAGGTTCACCACCCCGTTCGGTTTCCAGCTCATAGTACTACAGAATTGCCTTGCCATCAGATGGTACGATGTGAGACAAGGTTTTTCGTCCTCTATTGCCCCATGTCCTTTAAAAATTTGCTCAACACGAGTCAGCCAGGGTAGAGGATCCTCCTTGCCGTCGTAGATTGGGAATTCTAGTTTATGAAATTTTGGCATGGCATCGCTTGCCTTTTTGAAGCGATCACCATACTGGGAGCTGGTGTCGTCAGCTGGTGTCGTCGGAGTGCTCAACCTCAGTTTTGTCTGGGGCATTGGACGAACCAGATATTTCCAAGCGAACAATGGTCAATCGTTGGGCTGATGCCTACTCCTTGAGGTCATGTCGGTCTCAATCTTCTCGAGCTTGAGGTTCAGCTTGGCGTCCAGGGTGTCCTAAAGAAGCTTCTTCGTGTCATCAAAAGTAACGGAGGAACCCATGGCAGCGGATGCGGAGCCGAGGATCTGGCCTCCTAGTACCAAGTTGTCACATGTTAAGTTCCTGAGAGGTTGTTAGGCTTTGGCACCGTTGCCCTTGGGCTTGGCACGGCGGGTGTAATGTTGGCCCCACATCACAGAACAACTCCTTATTCATTAACCACCTGACTAAAGGCCAGTAAATAGATTATACCGAGTAAACAGATGATTAACCTGGACTCTTAAAACTTGTTGACTACCTGTTTTTGCATACTCAAAGGGGGGCGGGCTGTTATGGTATTTTGCTGAGTTTCCTCAGTCTAGTAGATCGGCTTCTAGAACATTGCACATACTTTACTAGTGTCTTAACATCACATCTACATGTTTTCAATTGGAGGATTGGCAGGAGCTAATTACTCGCAGTTCATGGTCAGGGCAGCTATTAGTCCGGCACTACACCTGTCTTTGGCGCCGAATCATTGTTGCTAGATCAACATACGGAAGCTTTTGATCAATTTTGCACTCCATCAGTATTCCTCCATCATAGTCCTTGATGTACCTAGAACCAGCAAACTGTTAATAGGTAAGGTACAATTAGATAGATCAATAGCATACTCTTCAGGGAACATAATAACCTGATAAGCCAAAATAATTTACAAAGATATACTATAGACCAGACTTACCCCTGCCATCTCTCTTTGTCGAATGTGATCTCCTTTGTGAAACCCTGCAAATGGAAAATAACTATTTATGTCTTTTTTTATAAAATATTCATTTTGTGAGGCTGAGGTGTAACTTCATTTTATAATGGATGGGAATTTAGTTTTTCATTTTAGACTATCCATTTTCCTTTGTGAAAACCTGCAAAATGGAAAATATTGATTTTGCAAAATACATGCTGCTTCAAATATTCACACATAATAAATGGGACTTCAGTTTTTTAGCACTAACACATGACACATAAATTTTAGAGCAAGTTATACAAGGTCAGATGGCCACACCTGCTTTACAAAATAACCAACAGCATTGTTATCTGCATAAGTTAAGAAATGGGTGAGGCCATCAGCATCTCGGGCATGTTGCTTCAGATGATTCATTAGCCTTGTTCCATAGCCTTTAACTTGTTCATCAGCTGTAATTGCACAAAATGCTATTTCTCCGAACCTCTGGCTACAGTTTTTGAAAGCACGATTAGGCCACTAACTTATGCAGCAGAAAAGGAAGATCACTGACATGGTGCTAAACAGAGTATGGTATAAACAAAACCAACATATAGAGAAATAAATGTAAACATACCATCCTGCAATCTAACCTGGCAAATGCTTTGAGATCATTGAAAGATACTCCCTCCGTTTCTAAATATAAGCCCTTTTAGAGATTTCAGTACGGACTACATACAGATGTATATAGACGTATTTCAGAGTGTAGATTCGCTTATTTTGCTCCATATGTAGTCCGCATTGGAATCTCTAAAAGGTCTTATATTTAGGAACGGAGGGAGTAGATCCCAAGAGTAAATACAGTTGTATGAGACACTCAGATCATTACAAATCACTAAATGATAATCTGGTTAGACCAAGAAATGCTAGCTCTGAAAATGACAACATTACCTTGCATAAGGGCGGTAAGTAATGCCTCCTACAACATTATTATTCCTGATAACCATCATTGACTTGTGAGTTCTGCAAAACAAAATACAGTTAGTTACCCGTTCTAAGTACTATTCAAGAATCAAGAAATTTAAGCAACCCCCAAAAAATAACCCACACTGGCATTATCCAAATTATCGACCATACACGCATTAGATTGGGCATTACCTGTCCATAACAAGTCGGACTATATACTCCTTGGGCATATTAGGGAGCTGCCGTGCAAAGATATTCTTCAAACCTACCAACCTGGGGAAGACATAGCAGTCAATAACAAGTACAATCATAATTCATAAGTTCAAAGCTATGAAATGAATTAGAATGCCCACCAAATCATATGTTCATCGACTCCATCGTTAGAATAACAGAGAAATTTCAGCTTCCCTGTATCTTCCTGCAGAATAAATTAACCTCCTTAGCAAATACTCCCTCTGTCCCAAAATAAGTGTCTCAAGCTTAGTACAATTTTGTACTAGAGCTAGTACAAAGTTGAGACACTTATTTTGGGACGGAGGGAGTACATTCTACTGAATCCTAACACGGTTAACAACAATCATCAGACAAAGTAACTCAAAGCTAAGTTTTCACCTCACGCTTGAGACCCTCCTCGCGGGCGCTGTAGGCGCCACTGGTCTGGATATTGTCCGTGAACAGCCCCTTGGAGTCCTCCTTCCCGTCTCCGGCCGCCGCGGACGCGGAATCGGGCTTGGGAGCCGCCGCTGTGACGGCAGATGCGGACGAAGAGTCAGGCTTGGGAGGCCTGCCGGAGGAGGATGCAGGTGCAGCATCAAGGCGAGCCGCGGTAAAGGTGGTAAGGGAGTCGTCGTCATCCTCGTCGGAATGGGAGGAGGACGGAGACGATGGACGGGAGGGCGAGGATAGGGAGGTGGCGGGGGACGACGGCGCGGTGGTGTCGTCGTCCTCGTCGGCGGTGGCGTCAGATAGGGATGGCGGCGGAAGCTTCCGCTTGCGGTGGGAGGCGCCGCCGCCCGAGGTGGCGCCGGAGTGGGAGGGTGAGGGCGCCGCGAGGCCGTCCATGGAGGTTCTTGCACGTTTCGAGGAGATCTGGAATCCAGAAGGTTATGTGTCTTCTGCCGTTTGCGTTATTCGAATCGGCAAAATTCGATCGTCTCACTGGCAGTAGGACCATGGATTTCGTTGTAGAAACCACATATTAGTGAGCGGACCGGTAAATTTTTAATTTCTTTTGCGAATCAAGAGCATTCATTGATATTCAAGCGGGATTACAATCATTTTGCAGACATGAAAGTAAGAGCAAGAGACGCGCCCTATGTCCGTTTTTTTTCATTTGGATCAGCTCGTCCTTTCCCTTCTGCATTTGGGTCGACCGTGAGCCTAACGCGCGGACCCAAAGCTCGTTCGGACGTAATATTAAAAAAAGGTCTATAGCCATAGATCATGTCATTGCCCAGAGTTCATGTCGATGCCATGTCAGCGGCCAGCATACATTCCAGCACACAAAAAGACCATGACACGGTTCATGCTCTCACACCTGCGAGCGGCCGACACACTTGTGAGCACACAAAAAGGGGCGGGAGTTCAACCACGCCATCTCGACAGTGGCCATGCCGGCACACTAGCCGGCATACAAAAAAAGACTAGCGCTCTCCGCCAGCATAGATCAGTCGTCGTCGAACTTGAGCATGTCAGCCTGCATCTTCTCGAACCAATGCCGCTTCCTCGAGGACATCGTGCTCAAGACCACCTTCATGATCTCCGCCCCCGTCATCATGCTAGCGAGCGCCACTTCTTTTGCCTTGGTCTTCGCATTGGTGGCCTCAATCTCGGGCATCTCCCTTTGCTTCTTCGCCTCCATCTCTAGCTTCTTCGCTTGCTTCTCCGCATCGAGCTCAAGCCTCCTCCTTTGGATATCCATGAAAGCATTCATTTGCTCGTCTTTGTCTTGCCGGTGCTTCTCCTCCCGCGTGTCCTTCTTGCTCATCATGCCTTCCAAAGTGGCATGCAAGGCAGTCGAGGTTGCATCGCGCTTGCCCTCTTTCTTGGAGTTGGTCTTCCCCCGCGGCTGCGGTGTCTCTCCCTCACCATGCTCCTCGACGGCTTATGTCCCTCTACGCGCCTTGAGGGCTGCATATTGTGCCTTGAACTTCTCGTCCCCGTTGATCACCATCCAACAATGGACGAGGTTAAAGGACTTCTCATGTTGGGTCTTGAATGCCTTCAAGGCTTGAAATGCCTACAAACGAATATCATGCAAGCATATGGGCAAATGGACATGCAAGCACAATGGGGACGAAGATGGATGCATGTTTACCATGTCTGATGCCGAGACCGCTTACGAGACGTCCCTCAATGCTCTCAAGGGTGGCACAAAACTTGTTGCACTCTTGTTGTATCACCCTCCAACGCTTGGAGATGGACGCCCACCCTCGCTAGCTCTCCATTTGGTACGGCACGAACTTCTTGTGTTCATGAAATTCACGATGAATACATAGCCAAAAGAAAGACGACTTTTGCTCGGCGCCAACCTTGGGGTGTTGTCCAATGTCTTTCCAACATTCACAAAGGAGCTTGTGTTGGAAATATGCCCTAGAGGCAATAATAAATTTTTTATTATCATATTTTATTGTTCATGATAAATGTTCATTATCCATGCTAGAATTGTATTTACCGAAAACTTAAATACATGTGTGGATATATATACAATACCATGTCCCTAGTGAGCCTCTACTAGACTAACTCGTTGATCAAAGATGGTTAAGGTTTCCTGGCCATAGACATGAGTTGTCATTTGATAACGGGATCACAACATTAGGAGAATGATGTGATGGACAAGACCCAACTGTAAGCTTAGCATATGATCGTATCACTTAAGTGTATTGCTACAACTTTCTTCTTGTCAAGTATCTATTCCTAAGACTATGATATCATGCAACTCCCAGATACCGTAGGAATACCTTGTGTGCTATCAAATGTCACTTCGTAACTGGGTGATCATAAAGGTGCTCTACAGGTATCTCTGAAGGTGTCTGTTGGGTTGGCATGGATCGAGACTGGGATTTGTCACTTTGTATGACGGAGGGATATCTCTGGGCCCCGATGAAAGAGCATGGTGCCCCCATGTGTGGTTTTGGTAATTTATGACATTGTCTATGGACTTATGGTTGCCTTGAGTTATATTTGAAGGATTTGTCCATAGGCATTTCTTGAAGTCCATGTGTTGGTTTCAAGGAGTTTATGAGATGACCAAGGTTTTATTCAAGGAATTATCCAAAGATTGGTCATGTAGAAGACATGATATAAGGTTGATCAAGACTAAGTCTGTAACGCCCAAGATGCGATCCTATCCTTAGTTTGGCTCAAGGGCCTCGACAGGGATAGAAGCGCATCTTGTCGTTTCGCAAGAATGGATATCATTACAAGTACATGTAAAGAAGAGATGAGTATATGGAATTGGCTTACACTCGCCACAAGCTAAATCAAGACCACATCAATACAACAACATAGTCAAACATCATACATAATAGCAGGGTCCGACTACGGATGAAACCAAACGATAAAATGACATCCATCCTTGCTATCCCAGGCTGTCGGCCTGGAACCCATCCTATGATCGATGAAGAAGAAGAAGAAGAAGAACTCCAATACAAACAAGCATCGCTCTCACGTCAAAGCATCGCATTACCTGTACCTACAACTGTTGTTGTAGTAATCTATGAGACACAGGGACTCAGCAATCTCATTTCCAAGGGTATCAAGACTAGCAAAGCTTAATGGGTGAGATGTGGTTAAGTGGTGAGGCTGCAGCAAGCACTAAGCATTTCATTTGAGTAGCTAACTTACGAGTACAAAATAAGAGGGGTGGCCTACGCATAAACGGACGTGAACTAGTAATGATCACTAAGTGATCCTGAACACCTACTTACGGTCAAACATAACCCCACCGTGTTCTCGCTCGGTTCAGAACTCATGAGTCGATACAGTCACGGTTACGCACACGGTTGGTGTATTTTGTTTGAGTTTACTTCAAGTTTGCTATGACCGGGTATTAAACAAATTTCCAAGCTACCACATAACCGCGGGCAAGGCTCTCATGAAAGATTTAACCCTGCAGGGGTGCCCCAACTCATCCATCACAAACTAACCACACGCTGCATGGAATAGCCTCAACCACGGAAAACCCGTGGTCTCCTCGGAAATTCCGTCGGAAAACCTCAACCTCGAGATAGCCCAAAGTATCCTCGGAATCCCGTGCACAAGACATTCGAGAAAGGTAAAACAAATCCAGCAAGGCCGCCCGGCAGGCCAGATCCCGATAAGAGCCGCGCGTATCTCGTTCTCAGGGCACTACCAGATGAGCAATACGTACGGTGGCCTGATAGAAATCCCTCGAGTTGCCCGAGGTGACCCCGCAAGTGGCTCTAGTTTGGACCAACACTCATGAGGAGCACTGGCCCGGGTTGCTGATTAATTATCCGCGGGTGCCGGCGGGTCCCTATGCATTTTTATTATTTATTAGGCAAATGGAGTTCCAATGTTGGGCCTTGTCAGAAGAGTTTTATCCCAAAACGAAAATCAAGGGGGTCCCCATAACAACCCCGAGCATGTTAGGAGCGCTCAATCCCGGCAGGGCTTCGCCAAGCGCTACCGTAGATGCGATCTGAGGAGAAAACGGAGTAACGGGGGAGGGAGGCTGCCACCGAGGCGTGGGATTGTTGTGTGCAGACCTCCCCCTTCCTCTACTATATATAGGAGGCTAGGGGCAGGGTTGGGGCACAACCCTTGGCCCCTCCTCCAAGGAGGGCCGGTGGCTAGGGTGGAGTCCTCCCTCCATAAGGACGGGAGGAGTCCCCCTCCTCCAAGGCACCTCCAGGGTGCCTTGTCTATTTGGGACTTTTTCCCCCAAGCCTCATGCGCCTCTAAGGGCTGGTGCACCTGGCCCATGATGGCTAGGGCGCACCCCCTATGGCCCATGTGGGCCCCCAGGGCAGGTGACCCCCCCGGTGGACCCTCATAACCCTTTTTGGCACCCCGATACACTACCAGTAATGCCCGAAACTTTTCCGGCAACCAAAATAGGACTTCCCATATATAAATCTTTACCTCCGGACCATTTCGGAGCTCCCGTGACGTACAAGATCTCATCCGGGACTCCGAACAACATTCGGTCACCAACGTACATATCCCAATACTACTCTAGCGTCAATCGAACGTTAAGCATGTGGATCCTACGAGTTCGAGAATCATGTAGACATGACCTGGACACCTCTCCGGTCAATAACCAATAGCGGGAACTGGATGCCCATATTAGCTCCTACATATTCCACAAAGATCTTCATCGGTCGAACCACGATGTCAAGGATTCAGTTAATCCCGTATGCAGTTCCCTTTGTCCATCGGTATGTTACTTGCCCGAGATTCGATCTTCGTTATCTCCATACCTAGTTCAATCTCGTTACCGGAAGTCTTTTTACTCATTCTGTAATGCAAGACCCCGTGACTAACTCCTTAGTCACATTTCTTGCAAGCTTCTTGTGATGTTGTATTACCGAGAGGGCCTAGAGATACCTCTCCATCAAACGGAGTGACAAATCCCAGTCTCGATCCATGCCAACCCAACAGTCACCCTCGGAGATACCTGTAGGGTGCCTTTATGATCACCCAGCTACGAAGTGACGTTTGATACACACAAGGCATTCCTCCGGTGTCAGGGAGTTACATGATCTCATGGTCTTAGGAACAAATACTTGACATGAAGAAAGGAGTAGCAATAAACTAAGTGATACGATCAGATGTTATGCTTACGGTTGGGTCATGTCCATCACATCATTCTCCTAATGATGTGACCCCGTTATAAAATGACAACTCATGTCTATGGTTAGGAAACCTTAACCATCTTTGATCAACGAGCTAGTCTAGTAGAGGCTCACTAGGGACACGGTGTTGTCTATGTATCCACACATGTATCTGAGTTTCCGATCAATACAATTCCGGAATGGATAATAAACGTTTGTCATGAACAGGGAAATATGATAATAACCAATTTATTATTGCCTCTAGGTCATATTTCCAACAGTCTCCCACTTGCACTAGAGTCAATAATCTAGTTCACATCGCCATGTGATTCACACCCAATGAGTTATGGGGTTTGTTCATGTTTTGCTTGTGAGAGAGGTTTTAGTCAACGGGTCTGCAACATTCAGACCCGTGTATACTTTGCAAATCTATATGGCATACTGTAGATGCTGCTACCACGCTCCATTTGGAGCTTTTCCAAATGACTGCTCCACTATACGTATCCAGTTTGCTACTCAGAGTCATCCGGATCGATGTCAAAGCTTGCATCGACGTAACCCTTTACGATGAACTCTTTATCACCTCCATAATCGAGAAACATTTCCTTAGTCCTCTAGTTACTAAGGATAACTTTGACCGCTGTCCAGTGATCCACTCCTGGATCACACTTGTACCCCTTGCCAGACTCATGGCAAGGCACACACTAGGTGCGGTACACAGCATGTCATACACTATAGAGCCTACGGCTAAGGCATAGGGGACGACCTTGGTCCTTTCTATTTCTTCTGTCGTGGTCGAGCTTTGAGTCTTACTCAACTTCGCACCTTACAATACAGGCAATAACTCCTTCTTTGACTGATCCATTTTGAACTCCTTCAAAATCTTGTCAAGGTATGTACTCATTGAAAGTCTTATCAAGCGTCTTGATCTATCTCTATAGATCTTGATGCCCAATATTTAAGCAGCTTTATCCAGGTCTTCCTTTGAAAAACTCCTTTCAAACAATCCTTTATGCTTTCCAGAAATTCTACATCATTTCCGATCAACAATATGTCATGCACTTATACTTATCAGAAATTCTATAGTGCTCCCACTCACTTTCTTGTAAATACAAGTTTGTTCATAAACTTTGTATAAACCCAAAAGCTTTGATCACCTCATCAAAGCGTCTATTCCAACTTCGAGATGCTCACACCAGTCCATAGAAGGATCGCTAGAGCTTGCATACCTTTTAGCATCCTTAGGATCGACAAAACCTTCCGGTTGTATCATATACAACCCTTTTCTTAAGGAAACCATCAAGGAAACGCTGTTTTGACATCCATCTGCCAGATTTCTTAATCGAAAAATGCAGCAACTGACAACATAATCCCAACAGACTTTAGCATCGCTACGACTGAGAAAGTCTCATCGTTGTCAACTCCTTGAACTTGTCGGAAACCTCTTTACGACAAGTTGAGCTTTATAAATGGTGACATTACCATCATCGTCTGTGTTCTTCTTAAAGATCCATTTGTACTTAATGGCATGCCAGTCATCGGGCAAGTCTACCAAAGTCCATACTTGGTTTTCATACATGGATCCTATCTCAGATTTCATGGCCTTAAGCCATTTGTCGGAATCCGGGCCCACCATCGCTTCCTCATAGTTCGTTGGTTCACCGTTGTCTAACAACATGACCTCCAAGACAGGATTACTGTACCACTCAGGGGCAGGATTAGTCCTTGTTGACCTACAAAGCTTGGTAGTAACTTGATCCGAAGTTTCATGATCACTATCATTAGCTTCCTCTTCAACTGGTGTAGGCATCATAGAAACATTTTTTTATGTTGCGGTACTCTCCAATTGAAGTTCTACCTTCCTCCCACTCACTTCTTTCGAGAGAAACTCCTTCTCTGGAAAGGATCCATTCTTGACAACAAGACTTGCCTTCGAATCTGTGATAGAAGGTATACCCAATTGTTTCCTTAGGGTATCATATGAAGATGCACTTCTTTGCTTTGGGTTTGAGCTTATCAGGCCGAAGCCTCTTGACATAAGCGTCATAGCCCCAAACTTTAGGAAACAACAACTTAGGTTTATTGCCAAACCATAATTCTTACGGTGTCATCTCAACGGATTTAGATGGTGCCCTGTTTAAAGTGAATGCAGTTGTCTCTAATGCATAACCCCAAAACGATAGTCGCAAATCAGTAAGAGACATCATAGATCGCACCATATCTAATAGAGTACAATTATGATGTTCGAACACACCATTACACTGTGGTGTTTTAGGTGGCATGAGTGTGAAACAATTCCACATTGTCTTAAATGCATACCAAACTCGTAACTCAAATATTCACCACCACCATCACATTGTAGACATTTTATCTTCTTGTTACGATGATTTTCAACTTCACTCTAAAATTGTTTGAACTCTTCAGACGTTTGAGACTTGTGTTTCATTAAGTAAATATCCCAATATCTACTCAAGTCATCCGTGAAGTTTAGAAAATAACGATATCCATCGCGCGCTTCAACACTCATTGGACCGCATACATCAGCATGTATTATTTCCAAAAAGTCACTTGCCCGCTCCATCGTACCAGAAAACGGGGTCTTAGTCATCTTGCCCATGAGGCATGGTCCGCATGTCTCAAGCGATTCAAAATCGAGTGAGTCCAAAGATCCATCAGCATGGAGTTTCTTCATGCGCTTTACACCAATATGACCTTTAGCAGCAGTGCCACAAGTATGTGGTACTATCATTATTAACTTTGCATCTTTTGGCATCAATATTATGAACATGTGTATCACTACGATCGAGATTCAATAAACCATTCACATTGGGTGCATAACCATAGAAGGTATTATTCATGTAAACAGAACAACCATTATTCTCCGACTTAAATGAATAACCGTATTGCAATAAACACGATCTAATCATGTTCATGCTCAACACAGACACCAAATAACATTTATTTAGGTTCAACACTAATCCCGAAGGTAGAGGGAGCATGCGATGGTGATCATATCAACCTTGGAAACACTTCCAACACACATCATCACCTCGCCCTTAGCTAGTCTCCGTTTATTCCGCGGCTTTTGTTTCGAGTTACCAATATTAGCAACTGAACCGGTATCTAATACCCAGGCGCTACTACGAGTACTAGTAAGGTACACATCAATAACATGTATATCAAATATACTTTCGTTGACGTTGCCAGCCTTCTTATCTGCCAAGTACTTGGTGTAGTTCCGCTTCAAGTGACCGTTCCCCTTACAATAGAAGCACTTAGTCTCGGGTTTGGGCCCAACCTTGGGTTTCTTCACTGGAGCGGCAACTGTTTTACCATTCTTGAAGTTTCCCTTATTGCCCTTGCCCTTCTTGAAACTAGTGGTCTTGTTAACCATCAACACTTGATGCTCCTTCTTGATTTCTACCTCCGCGGCCTTAAGCACCGCGAATAGCTCAGGGATCATCATCTCCATCCCTTGCATGTTATAGTTCATCACAAAGCTCTAGTAGCTTGGTGATAGTGACTGGAGAACTCTGTCAATCACTATCTTATCTAGAAGATCAACTCCCACTTGATTCAAGCGATTGTAGCACCGAGACATTCTGAGCACATGCTCACTGACTAAGTCATTCTCCTCCATCTTGTAGGCAAAGAACTTGTCAAAGGTCTCATACCTCTCAACACGGACATGAGCCTGAAATACCAATTTCAGCTCTTGGAACATCTCATATGCTCCATGGCATTCAAAACCTCTTTGGAGCACCGATTCTAAGTCGTAAAGCATGACGCACTAAACTATCAAGTAGTCATCAGAATGTGTCTGTTAGATGTTCACAACATCCACAGACGAGGCTTGAGGGGGTGGCGCATCGAGCGGTGCATCAAGGACATAAGCCTTCTATGCAACAATGAGGACAATCCTTAGATCATGGACCTAGTCCGCATTATTGCTACCATCATCTTTCAACTTAGTTTTCTCTAGGAACGTATCAAAATACAGGGGAGCTATAGCGCGAGCTATTGATCTACAATATAATTTGCAAAGACGTCTTGACTATGTTCATGATAATTAGTTCAGTTAATCAAATTACTAATGAACTCCCACTCAAATCAACATCCCTCAGGTTGTCTAAGTGTGACATGATCCAAATCCACCAACCCAAGTCCGATCATCACGTGAGATGAGGTGGTTTCTGAGGGAGTCCTGGTTTAAGGGGTCCTCGGGAGGCCGACCTATTTCTTATGGGCTGGACTATATGGGCCGCTTAACCGAGCATTGGATTTATCGAAGACCCTGTCTCCAGGAAGGAAGCTTCGGAAATCGTGGCGTATCCTCCATGTTTGGAGTAGTGAATAGGCATGTTTATCCCTTCGACGTGTAACCGACCATGTGTAAACCCTAGGTACCCTCGGCGTCTATATAAGCCGGAGGGTTTTAGGTTGTAGAGAGGACAACTCATCTAGGGTTTAGCTATTCGATCTTGAGGTAGATCAACTTTGTAACCCTTATACCATCAATATAATCATGCAGGACGTAGGGTATTACCTCCATAGGAGGGCCCGAACCTGGGTAAACATCGTCTCCTTCGTCTCCTGTTACCATCGGTTCTAGTCTCACAGCTCGGGACCCCCTACCCGAGATCCGCCGGTTTTGACACCGACATTGATGCTTTCATTGAGAGTTCTGCTGTGATCGCCAAAGGAATCGATGGCTCGCCTTGTCATCAACGAAGAGGTCCGCAATACGGACACTTTCGTCCCCGGACAGATCTTCGCTTTCGGCAGCATTGTGCTGCACGCCGACCCGACCGGCCATCTAGGCCGTGTCGGAAGTTTCGCCCCTGATTAAGAGGTCAGATTCGGGAACCTAGAGTTCTCCGTAGATTCTCGGGGCGACCTGTCACTTACCAGGCTCGTAGTCTCGCCTGCCACGCCCGAAGACTCTGAGGCTTTAACCTCAGATCCATCTTTCGGTCCCGCCCACGGGATCTGCCCGGGCGAGGACCCAACTTTCAGTCCGGACCCGGTCATAGTGCCAGATGTCCGGACACCTGTTCTTGCCGAACACTCCCCCCGCACGGACGCATCGGAGGTTAACTCCGGAAGCTCCGAGCAGGCCGACCCGATCGAGCTCTCGATACTCAATGAGGCCCTAGATTGGATCTCGTCGATGAAGATTACCGACGACCCAACCCCGATCTGTGCTCAGATCGGGCTCAAGGCGGGTCAGGACGAATTTTTCGTCCCACCCACCACCCACTTGGTAGCCACTGTCGAGGATTTAACCGACATGTTGGACTATGCCTCTGAGGAGGCAGAATACATGGATGAGGAGGATCGCGCCCTCACCCCCGTTAACACCGGGCGGTGGACCGCCACCTCCACATACGACGTCTACATGGTGGACACTCCGAAAAACGATGGCGACAAATCGGGTGAAGCGCCGTCAAGACGCCGAAAGCCGCATAAACGGTCAAAAGGAAAAAAGGAAAGAAAAGCTATCGACGGCACCGGGGACGGAGACACCCCGGAAGACCTCGGCGATCCCGATATCCCCGAACACCCGTTAGAGGGTCAGGAGAGGCCGGAAGACCGGCGCAACCCCGACGATCTAAATGATTCCGAGGACGACAATTACCTCCCCCCTGTCGAGGAGGAGGACATCCCGGAAGCCGATGACTTCGCCATCCCCGATAATCTTGAAGATCAGGAACTGTTCAGGCAACAGCTTATAGCCACGGCCCGCAACCTGAAAGCAAAAGAACGGCAGCTTAAAGCCGAACAAGACAACCTCAATGATCGATGGACGAGAGTCCTCTCAGCTGAGGAAGGATACGGTACCGGTCTATCGGACCAACCTAAGAGCTATCCACGCAAAAGGCTGCTGCCACAATTCGATGACGAGCTCACTGATATGCCGTCTCCCAAACATACCCCATACGACAAGCCAGACCGCCCTCCTCGAGGACGAGATAGGACGGCTGACGACACCGGCTATAGGCCGACGATACCCCGTAGACGGGGAAAGAGCCACTAGAGTCCGATGACAGGTTCGACCTGCGACACGACCTGGACTACAGAGCAGGTCGTACGCGATCCATCTATGGATCCATAGGATACTCACCCGATAGACGGGAAGGGTACCGGCCTTGGCTCGACCGCAACAATAAAGGTCGGGCGAAACCGGGCTAGGACAGACGCCGATCACCGGCGCGACATAGCTTGGGTCAGAGGCGCTGCCCACCCACTGTGCTTCACGGACGAGGTGATGCAGCATCAGTTCCCGGAAGGGTTTAAACCCGTAAACATAGAACAATACGATGGGACAACTGACCCAACCGTATGGATCGCGGATTTCCTCCTCCACATCCACATGGCGCGAGGAGATGACCTCCACGCCATCAAGTACCTACCCCTGAAGCTTAAGGGGCCAGCTCGGCACTGGTTAAATAGCCTCCTCGAAAACTCCATTGGGTGCTGGGAGGATCTAGAAGATACATTCCAATCTAACTTCCAGGGCACTTATGTTCGGCCGCCGGACTCCTCCGACCTAAGCAACGTCGTCCAGAAACCAGGAGAATCCGCGCGGCTATTCTGGAATCGGTTCTTGACCAAGAAAAACTAGATCGTCGACTGCCCGGACGCCGAAGCAATAGCCTCGTTCAGGCACAATATTCGGGATGAATGGCTGGCTCGCCAGCTCGGCCAGGATAAACCTAGGACAATGTCCGCCCTTACATCACTCATGACTCGCTTTTGCGCGGGAGAGGATAACTGGCTAGCAAGACGTAGCCACAACCCTGAAGACCCCGGAACCTCTGAAGTTCGGAACGGAAACGGGAAACCAAAGCGCAACAAGAATAAGCGCCGGCACAACAATAGTGATGCCGATGACACGGCCGTTAACGCCGGCTTCCGCAACTCCCGACCTGGGCAGCGGAAGAAGCCTCCTAAAGGCAATCGCGACGGACCCACCCCGCTGGACAAGATCATGGAGAGGCCTTGCCAGATCCATGGCACTCAAGAGAAGCCCGCCAACCACACCAACCGTAACTGTTGGGTATTCAAACAGGCCGGCAAGCTCGCATCCGAGGACCAAGGCAAGAGCCCACGCAACGAGGACGAGGATGAGCCCCGCGGTCCGGTCGGTGGCGGACAAAAGAAATTCCCTCCAGAGGTAAAAACAGTAAACATGATATACGCCACTCATATACCCAAAAAGGAGAGGAAGCGCACCCTTCGAGAGGTCTACGCCGTAGAGCCTGTAGCCCCAAAGTATAACCCATGGTCGGCATACCCGATCACCTTTGATCGACGTGACCACCCGACCAGTATCCGTCATGGGGGTTCGGCCGCCCTCGTCCTAGACCCCATCATAGACGGGTATCACCTCACTAAAGTCCTAATGGACGGAGGAAGTAGCCTCAATCTGATTTACTCAGACACGGTGAAAAAGATGGGCATAGATCCGTCAAGGATCAAACCCAGCAACACTACCTTTAAAGGAGTGATCCCAGGCGTCGAAGCCCGGTGCACGGGCTCTGTAAGCCTAGAAGTAGTGTTCGGCTCGCCCGATAACTTTCGAAGCGAGGACTTGATCTTCGACATCGTACCTTTCCGCAGCGGCTATCACGCCCTGCTCGGCCGTACAACGTTCGCTCGCTTTAATGCCGTCCCACACTACGCATACCTCAAGCTCAAAATGCCCGGCCCCAAGGGGGTCATTATTGTCAACGGCAACACGGAGCGCTCCCTCCGAACTGAGGAACATGCGTTGGCCCTGGCGGCCGAATTCCACTACAATGATGATCGGCAAACACCGATATCCGCCGTAAAGGCACGTAAGGCTAGGAAGCGAGCTCGGTTTCAACCCGAAGTCCCAGAACCTTCTTCTCCTTATAAATAGGGACTCGCCCCCCATTGTACCGCCCTAGAACCAACGAAGTATGTGCCAAGGATGCACAACTTCGCGCTTAAAATTCCATGGGCGGCGGTGGGGAAACACTATCAAAGGGTAAGTGTTCGGCTAGACCGAACTATCACCGTTAAATGTCTTCGGACATACTACGGGTACCATCAAGCACCTGCTAAGGCATAAAGCTCATTCACACTTCGGCGACTTCTCAAGATTCTTCTCCAAAGTCCGCTCGCCGAACAGCAAGACCCGTAGTGGTATACAACTCCTTAGGAGACGCAGGAGCAGACAAACGACAGGGCACACCGAGGACGTCAGGTCACCCATCGAAGATCCCTGGTACAACCCCTCCTGTAAAGTTCATATTTTATTTTCAAATACCTGTAAACAGTCGCATCGGCAATTTGAATAATAAGAGTTGTTGAGCAAAATACAGATCCTTTATCCATGATTGCTTCGCTGTCTTTTTTGGACACACCCTCTATTTTCTCCCTCTTCCTGCGAACCTGTTTGGTACTCATTACGATGCAACCGGCTAATAGACCGGGGGCTCGAACATAAAAAATCGCCCTAAGCACAATTTATTTTGCGTTCGGCGTCTTGGAATTCCGCTTTATATGCATTGGTTCCGAACTATGTCTTGGGTCAATAGTTGGGTTGCCCGGCTCCTGTGTTTGCCCCTTTACATTCCGCTCGTTCGGCTAAAAGGGCAAAGGGAGCACCACTGCGATTGTGCTTCCAGCTAGCCTGGTCAAGCACCTCAGGGGAGAAAGCCGAAAACTGACTGTCATAGTATGCGAGAACCGGTCTGCGAATCCGAGCTTAAGTGTTATACTACAAACCTCGTTAGAGGTTATTCCGTGTCATACGATGGGTTTGGTATTCGTACAAACCATGTGATATCGGCTTTGGCCGCGGTTCATCCGAACATCACAAACCCCTGGGGTCTAGTCATCAGCCCCCCGCACTCCTTTCTCGCGCCCCTACGGCTAAGTGAAAGCAATAAAGCATTATGGTCCGATTGCCTTGTCCACCCCACACTACCGCCTTCGGGTACCCATAGCTCGGCTAAGGGTCACAGTGCGTTGGCAGAGACACCCCGCGTAGTATCTACATGGGGGCTGAAGCCGACGACTCGCAACTTTCAGTTTCAACGGCCACACAGGAGTTATAAAGGATGCAAAACACGAAAGACATGATAAACCATGCATCTTAAATATAAACGCGTTAAAAGGTCTTCAGACATATTACAACGCATTTACTCATAAATGTTTTCTCTCGAACATTGAGCCTCTATTGCCCGAGCACCCTCCATAACTATGGAGAAGTATCGCTCAGGGCACCTATGCTCCTTTCCAGGGGGCGGCGGAGCAGTGGCTATCTTCGTCGGATCAAGACCTGGCCAGTGCACCTTGGCCCTTGCGAAGGCCATCCGAGCTCCCTCGATACAGGAGGACCGCCTTAGTGCGTCGATCCGAGGCGAGGCGTTGCTCAGCTTCTGCACCAGGCCGAACTAGCTGCTCGGCAATGGCTCGTCGGGCCATAGCCGGATGCAGAGATCCTTCAGGGCCGTCTCCGCCATCCGGTGTAGCTCCATCAGTTGCTTCAGCTGCTCAACGAGGAGAGGAGAGCGCTCGGAGGCTTCAAATTGCGCCCAAAATAGCCGAGCTTCATCTCCCTCTCCCCGCGAAGCATAGAACTGGTTCGCGTCCACTGTGCTCTTCTGGAGGTCCGAGCAAGCGCCTGAGGAACGCCACACTTGGGTAAGCAATGCGAATTTGCTATCCCCGAAGACACACTGCAGTAAATACGGCTTACCACCCGTGATAGCCTTGACCTGGCTGACTTGCTCTTCAAAGAACCACCTATCCACCCGCTCCTTCTGGAGATCGGATTTCAGAGTGGATAGTTCGGCGGCCTGCTCCTTGCCTTTCTGCTCGAGGTCGTCGCACTTTTGACCAGCGTCTTTGAGCTCCTGCTGGATTTCCTCCACCCAAGCCGCATGTTCAGGCCCGGTCCTGAGATTTCAGGGGCCCGGGGCGAAAGTAGAACATATGGGCCCTTAAAATAATTCTAATATTCTTAGATAATACAAGACCGCTAACAATATTCAAAAAAGAGAACTAGAGACATGTCTTCTCCGTCATTATTTCATTTGGCCACTTGATGTGGTGCATTCTTCTGTTGGAGACTCGCCTCTCGACATGGTTGCGCGGGGCTGATCATGTGGTGTCTCCGGGCAAATCGCACTGAAGATCAAGTGTTGATCGTAGGAAGCCATGCATGGGACTATCGCAAGGGACATCTAGCAAATATTCCTTTACCATCAATAGGCCAAATTCAGATCGATGGCGCTGGCAAAGGACGAGCTATATTTTTTTTCTATGGCGACTCGATGGCATCAAGATAAATATATGTGACAAAGTAATTGTAATCAACCAGTTAACGACTACAATCAGCCTATATGACATATTAAGACCAAAATGTGATATGAAAGCTAGTAGAATAATCAGATATCAATTTATCACTTGGAATCAAACTTCCAAAATGTATTCATTGGCACTCTGGAAACAACACTTGGATTTTTTTTTCAAAAATATGCCAACGAAACTGGATCAGTTAGCACATGCATGGTCCAAAACAGCAACATAAGTACAGAACTCTCAGTATAGGCTCAACCTACTACAGCCCACCGCACTTAATTAGCCATCAGTATTTCTCCATTCCTAATAAAGAAACAAAGGCCGAAGGCCCAATTCTCCAAAAGAGAAAATGATTCACCTTTCTTCCTCCTGGAGACACAGACGGGCAGGCTGTGGTGCTCTAATGGCGACGAGGAAAAGGGTGCTATCTGCTCCGTGTTCGTACATACCCGGAGAGGGGGCCCCTCTATTTCGGGGGCCCGGGGCGGCCGCCCCTCTCGCCCCCCCTCAGGGCCGGCCCTGCGCATGTTTGGCACCGGTGGCTTTTAGATCGGAGAGCGCGGCAGCCGCTTGCTCGGCCGCCGCCTTCTCGCTCGCGGCCTCCTGTTTCGCCTCCTGGAGCTCGGCCTTGAGCTTCTCAATTTCCCTCGCCGAGGCTGCGTAAGCATCAAACATATAAAATACTGTGTCGACAGTACGGTGATGAAGAATTCGGATATTATAATCCGGCTTACCTTGCGCCTCGTCGAATCTCTTATTCAGAGCATCGAGCTCACCTTCGGAGCTCTTGAGCTTCCGATTTAGCTCGTCTAGCTCGGCGGCATTAACAGCCACCGCCGATGACGAAGCCTACACATAACAAACCACTATCAGGTTACATGGATTCAAACCTCCGAACTATCATAAACATGATCACATGTTCGGTCCTCTTAAGGGCTATTGGAACATTCCGAACAAATATTGTCTCATGCATTGTCCGGTTATTGGTCTATGGTTGATGATACGTCTCCAACGTATCTATAATTTTTTATTGTTCCATGCTATTATATTATCTGTTTTGGATGTTTTATATGCATTAATATGCTATTTTATATTATTTTTGGGACTAACCTATTAATCTAGAGCCTAGTGCCAGTTTCTGTTTTTTTCCTTATTTTTGAGTATTGCAGATAAGGAATATTAAACGGAGTCCAAATGAAATAAAATCTTCGGAATGATTTTTCTTGGACCAGAAGCAACCCAGAAGACTTGGAGATGAAGGCAGAAGGCCTGCCGTGTGGCGACAAGCCACAGGGGCGCGCCCTAGGGGGGGGCGCCCCCTGGATTGTGGCCCCACGGCAGCCCTCCTAACCCTATTCTTCGGCCTATAAATTCCCAAATATTCCCTGGATACCAAAAAGAGCCACGAAAATACTTTTCCGCCGCCGGAAGCCTCTGCTCCCGTGAGATCCAATCTTGGAGCCTTTTCCGGTAATCTACCGGAGGGGGATTCGATCATGGAGGGCATCTACATCAACTCCATTGCCCCTCCGATGATGCGTGAGTAGTTCACCACAGACCTTCGAGTCCATAGCTAGTAGCTAGATGGCTTCTTCTCTCTCTTTGTTCTTCAATACCATGTTCTTCATGGAGATCTATCCGATGTAATACTCTTTTGCGGTGTGTTTGTCGAGATCCGATGAATTGTGGGTTTATGTTCAGATTATCTATGAATATTATTTGAATCTTCTCTGAATTCTTATATGCATGATTTCATATCTTTGCAAGTCTCTTCGAGTTATTGGTTTGGTTTGGCCTACTAGATTGGTAATTCTTGCAATGGGAGAAGTGCTTAGTTTTGGGTTCAATCTTGCGGTGTCCTCACCCAGTGACAAAGTAGGGGTAGCGAGGCACGTATTGTATTGTTGCCATCGAGGATAAAAAGATGGGGTTTTCATCATATTGCTTGAGTTTATCCCTCTACATCATGTCATCTTACCTAATGCGTTACTCTGTTCTTCATGAACTTAATACTCTAGATGCAGGCAGGAGTCGGTCGATGTGTGGAGTAATAGTAGTAGATGCAGAATCGTTTCGGTCTACTTGACATGGACGTGATGCCTATATGCATAATCATTGTCTTGGATATCTTCATAATTATTCGCTTTTCTATCAATTGCTCGACAGTAATTTGTTCACCCACCGTATTATTTTCCTTCATGAGAGAAGCCTCTAGTGAAACCTATGGCCCCCGGGTCTATTTTCCATAATATATTTTCAGATCAATAAACCAAAAATACCAAAAATACTTTGCTGCAATCTTTTTACTTTTAGTTTACTTATCGTTTTAGCAATCCTATTTATCTATCTCTATCAGATCTCATCCTTGCAAATAACCGTGAAGGGATTGACAACCCCTTTATAGCGTTGGGTGCAAGTGTTTGATTATTTGTGTAGGTACATCTATTGGGGACTTGCTTGTATCTCCTACTGGATTGATACCTTGGTTCTCAACAACTGAGGGAAATACTTATCTACTTTGCCGCATCACCCTTTCCTCTTCAAGGGAAAACCAACGCATGCTCAAGAAGTAGCAAGAGGGATTTCTGGCGCCGTTGCCGGGGAGATCTACATCAAGCCTACCAAGTACCCATCACAAACTCATCTCTTGCATTTACATTATTTGCCATTTGCCTCTCGTTTTCCTCTCCCCCACTTCTAAAACGATTTTCAGAAAAATTTGCCTTTTTATTCGCCCTTCTTCCGTTGGTCTTTTCGTTTGCTTGTGTGCTAGATTGCTTGCTTTGTCACGATGTCTCAAGAGAATACCAAGTTGTGTGACTTTTCCAATACTAATAATAATGATTTTATTAGTACTCTGATTGCTTCTGCCACTAGTGCGGAATCTTATGAAATTAATGCCGCTTTGCTAAATCTTGTTATGAAAGAACAATTTTCCTGCCTTCCTAGTGAAGATGCCGCATCCCATCTAAATACTTTCGTTGAGTTGTGTGATATGCAAAAGAAGAAAGATGTGGATAATGATATTGTTAAATTGAAGCTATTTCCTTTCTCACTACGAGATCGTGCTAAAACTTGGTTTTCATCTTTGCCTAAAATAGTATTGATTCATGGAATAAGTGTAAAGATGCTTTTATCTCCAAGTACTTTTCGCCCGCTAAGATCATCTCCCTTAGGAACGATATAATGAATTTTAAGCAACTTGATCATGAGCATGTTGCCCAATCTTGGGAGAGGATGAAACTAATGATTAGAAATTGCCCCACGCATGGTTTGAGTTTATGGATGATTATACAAATTTTCTATGCGGGATTGAATTTTGCATCTAGGAATCTCTTAGATTCCGCCGCGGGTGGTACTTTTATGGAAATCACATTAGGAGAAGCTACTAAACTCCTAGATAATATCATGGCAAATTACTCTCAATGGCATACCGAAAGATCTCCTACTAGTAAAAAAGTGCATGCTATTGAAGAAATAAATACTTTGAGTGAAAAGATGGATGAATTGATGAAATTGTTTGCTAGTAAAAGTGCTCCTATTGATCCTAATGATATGCCTTTGTCTTCTTTGATTGGAAATAATAATGAATCTATGGATGTGAATTTTGTTGGTAGGAACAATTTTGGTAATAACGCGTATAGAGGTAATTTCAATTCTAGGCCGTTTCCTAGTAATTCCTCTAATAATTATGGTAGTTCCTACAACAACTCTTATGGAAATTATAATAAGATGCCCTCTGATCTTGAGAATAATATTAAAGAATTTATTAGTTCGCAAAAGGGTTTCAATGCTATGATTGAAGAAAAATTGCTCAAGATTGATGATTTGGCTAGGAACGTTGATAGAATTTCTCTTGAGATTGATTCTTTGAAAATTAGATCTATTCCACCCAAGCATGATATTAACGAGTCTTTAAAAGCTATGAGAATTTCTATTGATGAGTGTAAGGAAAGAACCGCTAGAATACGTGCTAGGCGTGAATGGCTTGAAAAAGTGTGTTCTTGTGATAATATTGATGAAGATCTTAAAGTGATTGATGTGACTCCTATTGAATCTTTGTTTTCTAATATAAATCTTGATAAAGATGGAACTGGATATGAGTCAACTTTAGTTAAAAGGCGTCCCAATGATTCGGAGTTTTTAGATCTTAATGCTAAGATTGATAAAAGTGGGATTGAAGAGGTCAAAACTTTAAATAGCAATGAACCCAATCTTTTGGATTTCAAGGACTTTAATTATGATAGTTGTTGTTTGATTGATTGTATTTCCTTGTTGCAATCCATGTTGAATCCTCCTCATGCTTATAATCAAAACAAAGCTTTTACTAAACATATCGTGGATGCTATGATGAAATCTTTTGAAGAAAAACTTGAGTTGGAAGTTTCTATACCTAGAAAGCTTTATGATGAGTGGGAACCTACTATTAAGATTAAGATTAAAGATTATGAGTGCCATGCTTTGTGTGATTTGGGTGCTAGCGTTTCCACGATTCCGAAAACTTTATGTGATGTGCTAGGTTTCCGTGATTTTGATGATTGCTCTTTAAATTTGCATCTAGCGGATTCCACTATAAAGAAACCTGTGGGAAGGATTAATGATGTTCTTATTGTTGCAAATAGGAATTATGTGCCCGTAGATTTCATTGTTCTTGATATAGATTGCAATCCTACATGTCCTATTATTCTTGGTAGACCTTTCCTTAGAACGATTGGTGCAATTATTGATATGAAAGAAGGAAATATTAGATTCCAATTTCCATTAAGGAAAGGCATGGAACACTTTCCTAGAAAGAAAATAAAATTACCTTATGAATCTATTATGAGAGCTACTTATGGATTGCATACCAAAGATGACAATACCTAGATCTATTGCGTTATGCCTAGCTAGGGGCGTTAAACAATAGCGCTTGTTGGGAGGCAACCCAATTTTATTTTTATGCTTCTGTTTTTGCTTCTGTTTTTGAGTTTTCCACACATTATTACTTCTGTAGTAATTGTGTTTTCTTGTTTAATTTAGTGTTTGAGCCAAGTAAGACCTTTGGGATGGTCTACGGTGTTTGTGATTTGATTTTGCTGAAAAACAGAAACTTTTGCTCTCAGTCCAGGAATTTTGTAAATTCACTGGAACGTGCTTTTAATCTGAACTTTTTACAAAATATTGATATACAAATTTCCCTGATTGTACTAATTTTTTAGAATTTTTTGAGTTACAGAAGTATTCTAACTCTACAGATTGCTACAGACTGTTCTGTTTTAGACAGATTCTGTTTTCCTTGTGTTCTTTGCTTATTTTGATGTATCTATGGGTTGTATCGGGGGGTATGAACCATGGAGAAGTTGGAATACAGTAGATATTACACCAATATAAATAAAGAATGAGTTCACAACAGTACCTAAAGTGGTGATTTATTTTTCTTATACTAACGGATCTCATGAGTTTTCTGTTGAGTTTTGTGTTGTGAAGTTTTCAAGTTTTGGGTAAAGATTTGATGGACTATGGAATAAGGAGTGGCAAGAGCCTAAGCTTGGGGATGCCCAAGGCACCCCAAGCCATATTCAAGGATACCAAAAAGCCTAAGCTTGGGTATGTCCCGGAAGGCATCCCCTCTTTCGTCTTCAATCCATCGGTAAATTTACTTGAGGCTATATTTTTATTCACCACATGATATGTGTTTTGCTTGGAGCGGCTTGTATGATATGAAGCTTTGCTTTTTAGTTTTCCACAATCATCCTTGATGCACACATATTTTTGAGAGGGACACGCTGAATCGTGAATTTATTAGAATACTCTATGTGCTTCACTTATATCTTTTGAGCTAGGCAATGTTGCTCTAGTGCTTCACTTATATCTTTTTAGAGCACGGTGGTGTTTTATTTTATAGAAATTATTGAACTCTCATACCTCACTTATATTATTTTGAGAGTCTTTAAACAACATGGCAATTGGTTTAGGTTATGAATTTAGTCCTAATATAATGGGCATCCAAGAGGGATATAATAAAAACTTTCATATAAAGTGCATTGAATACTATGAGAAGTTTGATTCCTTGCATATAGTTTTGAGATATAGAGATGGTAATATGAGAGTCATGCTAGTAAGTAGTTGTGAATTGGAAGAAATACTTGTGTTGAAGTTTGTGATTCCCGTAGCATGCATGTATGGTGAACCGTTATGTAACGAAGTCGGAGCATGATTTGTTTAATGATTGTCAACCTTTGTGTGAGGGTCGGGAGCACGCGATGGTTAACTCCTACCAACCTCTCCCCTAGGAGCATGCGTCTAATACTTTGCTTCGATAACTAATAGACTTTTGCAATAAGTATGTGAGTTCTTTATGACTAATGTTGAGTCCATGGATTATATGCACTCTCACCCTTCCACCTTTGCTAGCCTCTCTAGTACCGCGCAACTTTCGCCGGTGCATCAAACCCACCTTCCTCAAAACAGCCACCATATATTTTCCTCAAAACAGCCACCATGCCTACCTATTATGGCATTTCCATAGCCATTCCGAGATATATTGCCATGCAACTTCCACCGTTCCGTTTTTCATGACATGCACCATCATTTTCATATTGCCTTGCATTCGTAAGCATTCATATAGAGTCATATTTTGTTCTAGGTATCAAGTTGTAAGTAAATAAAAGTGTGATGATTTTCATTATTAGAGCATTTTTCCCGTGAGAGAAAAGTATGATGGAAGCTATGAATCCCTCACAAGTTGGGATGAGTCTCCGGACTTTATAAATAATAAAAGAGGCCAATGAAGCCCAAAAAAAAAGAGGCCAAAGATGCCCACCAAAATAAAAAAAAAGAAAGAAAAAAAGAAAAAAAAAATGAGAGAAAGAGAGAAGGGACAATGCTACTATCTTTTTCCACACTTGTGCTTCAAAGTAGCACCATGATCTTCATGATAGAGAGTCTCCTATTTTGTCACTTTCATATAGCTAGTGGAATTTTTCATCATATGCACAACCACTTAGTTTCTTTTTGAGCTCTCATACACTTATAGCTCTAGTGCATCCGTTGCATGGCAATCCCTACTCACTCACATTGATATCTATTGATGGGCATCTCCATAGCCCGTTGATACGCCTAGTTGATGTGAGACTATCTTCTCCTTTTTCCTCACAACCTCCACCATATTCTATTCCACCCATAGTGCTATATCCATGGCTCACGCTCATGTATTGCGTGAGAGTTGAAAAGGTTTGAGAACATAAAAGGCATGAAACAATTGCTTGACTTGTCATCGGGGTTGTGCATGATTTAGATACTTTGTGTTTGGAAGATGGAGCATAGCCAGACTATATGATTTTGTAGGGATAATTTTCTAAGGCCATGTTATTTCGAAAGGACACAATTGCCTTGTTGGTATGCTCGAAGTATTACTGTTTTTATGTCAATATTAGACTTTTGTTTTGAATCTTATGGATCTGAATATTCATGCCACAATAAAGAATATTACATGGATAAATATGTTAGGTAGCATTCCACATCAAAAATTCTGTTTTTATCATTTACCTACTCGAGGACGAGCAGGAATTAAGCTTGGGGATGCTTGATACGTCTCCAACGTATCTATAATTTTTGATTGTTCCATGCTATTATATTATCTGTTTTGGATGTTTTATATGCATTAATATGCTATTTTATATTATTTTTGGGACTAACCTATTAATCTAGAGCCTAGTGCCAGTTTCTGTTTTTTCCTTGTTTTTGAGTATTGCAGATAAGGAATATTAAACGGAGTCCAAACGGAATAAAATCTTCGGAATGATTTTTCTTGGACCAGAAGCAACCCAGAAGACTTGGAGATGAAGGCAGAAGGCTTGCCGTGTGGCGACAAGCCACAGGGGCGCGCCCTGGGGGGGGGGGGGGGCGCCCCCTGACTTGTGGCCTCACGGCAGCCCTCCTAACCCTATTCTTCGGCCTATAAATTCCCAAATATTCCCTGGATACCAAAAAGAGCCACGAAAATACTTTTCCGCCGCCAGAAGCCTCTGTTCCCGTGAGATCCAATCTTGGAGCCTTTTCCGGTAATCTGCCGGAGGGGGATTCGATCACGGAGGGCATCTACATCAACTCCATTGCCCCTCCGATGATGCGTGAGTAGTTCACCACAGACCTTCGAGTCCATAGCTAGTAGCTAGATGGCTTCTTCTCTCTCTTTGTTCTTCAATACCATGTTCTTCATGGAGATCTATCCGATGTAATACTCTTTTGCGGTGTGTTTGTCGAGATCCGATGAATTGTGGGTTTATGTTCAGATTATCTATGAATATTATTTGAATCTTCTCTGGATTCTTATATGCATGATTTCATATCTTTGCAAGTCTCTTCGAGTTATTGGTTTGGTTTGGCCAACTAGATTGGTAATTCTTGCAATGGGAGAAGTGCTTAGTTTTGGGTTCAATCTTGCGGTGTCCTCACCCAGTGACAAAGTAGGGGTAGCGAGGCACGTATTGTATTGTTGCCATCGAGGATAAAAATATGGGGTTTTCATCATATTGCTTGAGTTTATCCCTCTACATCATGTCATCTTACCTATTGCGTTACTCTGTTCTTCATGAACTTAATACTCTAGATGCAGGCAGGAGTCGGTCGATGTGTGGAGTAATAGTAGTAGATGCAGAATCATTTCGGTCTACTTGACACGGACGTGATACCTATATGCATAATCATTGCCTTGGATATCTTCATAATTATTCGCTTTTCTATCAATTGCTCGACAGTAATTTGTTCACCCACCGTATTATTTTCCTTCATGAGAGAAGCCTCTAGTGAAACCTATGGCCCCCAGGTCTATTTTCCATAATATATTTTCAGATCAATAAACCAAAAATACCAAAAATACTTTGCTACAATCTTTTTACTTTTAGTTTACTTATCGTTTTAGCAATCCTATTTATCTATCTCTATCAGATCTCATCCTTGCAAATAACCGTGAAGGGATTGACAACCCCTTTATAGCGTTGGGTGCAAGTGTTTGATTATTTGTGTAGGTACATCTATTGGGGACTTGCTTGTATCTCCTACTGGATTGATACCTTGGTTCTCAATAAATGAGGGAAATACTTATCTACTTTGTCGCATCACCCTTTCCTCTTCAAGGGAAAACCAACACATGCTCAAGAAGTAGCAGTTGACCCCCAGGTGAGTTTTTCCAAACTCACCTAGGGCTCGGGGGATGCTATATATATAACGATAGCACAAAAAGTAGTAAATTAACAAAACATTACGTGGCTTACTTGAAAGCCCGTCGGGAGACCCTTGAAGGCCTCCGTCAGTCCGTTATCAATGGACCGAATGCTTTGTAAAACCGCACCCATAAGGGTGCGGTGCTCCTCGGAGATGGAGGCGCTTGATAGAGCCTCCCCCATAGCCGGCCACCCATTGGTCGGTGGCGCCGGTGGAGATCGGTTAACCCGATCTCCAACCGGGGATTGAACCGGTGCCTCCGGAGGCATGGTGCGCTCCGGAGACGACCTCGGAAGGGACTGGACATCCCCTCGTCCGGTCTCCTCAGTATCCGGAAGGGGCCTTTCCCCCCGGTCTTCGGTGGCCGAGGCGTCAGCCTCGACCATGACGTCGTCGCCCCCACCGCTGGTGTTCGGCACCAAAGGAGCCTGTTGGGATGACACCTCCGCGGCATCCTTCGTGGCGCCCGGAGGGGAGGGGTGCGACGCGGTCCCGCTCTCCGCTAGCTCGGCGGGCGGGGTCTCCCCGTCCGAGACTTGATCGGTGGGGAGAACACGTGGTGGGCTGCAAGTCAATAGGCGCTCACATGTTAATAACATTTAAAACTTAGCACTAATAGCTCTGGAAGTTTTTGGATCTTTACCTTCGAGCTGGGGGCTTGACCCTGAGGTTCCTTCGTGGAACCTTCCCGAAGTCCTCGGACTCGGTATCC
This sequence comes from Elymus sibiricus, assembly GCA_039707655.1. NCBI lineage: Eukaryota > Viridiplantae > Streptophyta > Magnoliopsida > Poales > Poaceae > Elymus > Elymus sibiricus. The sequence goes on from CM077663.1 coordinate 161,784,716, forward strand.
GAGTCTGAACTGTCGTCGGACAGAGTTAACTGTGTCTGACGTGCTTTCTTCGGGACGGGAGGAGGTACATCCTCTGTAGCGTCCGATGACGCCGCCCTCTTTCTTGCGAGGGGGGAATCACCTTCCCCCTCGTCCTCGTGCTCCTCCTCTTGATTCGAGGAGGCATGAGTTTCCTCGGACACAGCCTCCGGCTGGTCCCTGATGCGCAGGCCTTCTCGGCCTGGTTTCTTCTTCTTCTCCTTCTTCTCTGGCGCCTTGTAAGGCGCCACGACAAGCATCTCCGACAACAGCTGGGACCTAGGGTCTTCGGGCTGTGGAGCCGAGCATTTGATGCCCGTGGCCTTGCTCAACCATTCCTGCGGAAGTGATCGGAAAGTGCTTAGATTTTCTTCAGGAAAACGAAGCCGATCAAGCGAAACTATGTTATACCTGGGAAGGGGGTTTATCGGCGCGCAGGCCCCGGTCCTCCTTCTTGGCTGGCCAGTTCTCCTGCGCCTTGAACAGCGCCTTCCACAACTTCTCCCGAGTGGTGTGGAAGAGCCGACGAATCATAGGCTCATCGTCAAGCCGATAAGTCCACATAGGAGAGTCCCGGCACTGGCAGGGGAGGATGCGCCGCCGGAGCATAATCTGGACCACGTTGGTCAGCTCGATTTTGTCCTTGATCATGGAGGCGATGCGCCTCTGCAGGCCGTCCACCTCTGTATCCGACCCCCAGTCGAGGCCCTTTCGGACCCAGGAGGTCAATCTGGTCGGGGGACCGGATCTGAATTCGGCAGGAACAGTTCCGCCCTCCTCCCTTGGCTCGGTGATGTAAAACCACTCTTTTTGCCAAGTCTTGATGGTGTCGATGAAGGTGCCGGACGGCCATCCTACGCGGGGAAGCTTGCTTATGACCGCCCCGCCGCAGTCTACGTGTTCGCCTGCGACGCACTTTGGCTTGATATTGAATATCTTGAGCCATAGTCCGAAGTGTGGTTCGACCCGCAAGAAGGCCTCGCAGATGATGATGAAGGCCGATATGTGCATGAAGGAGTTCGGCGGGAGGTCGTGGAAGTTGAGTCCATAGAAGAACATGAGGCCCCTAATGAAGGGGTGGAGCGGGAAGCTCAGTCCTTGGATGAAGTGAGGAATGAAAACCACCCTCTCGCCTGGTTTGGGGGTGGGGATCACCTGGCCCTCCTCCGGGGCGCGATGGAAGATGTTGGCGGGGAGGTAGCCGGCGTCCTTGAGGTCCCGGATGTCCTGGTCTGTGACCGTGGAAGCCTCCCACTTGCCGTTGGAGCCTGAGCCGGCCATGGCTGAGCTCGGAGGAGGAAGGGTGGAAAACCTAGATCTGAGCTCTGGAGGCTCAGGAGATTGTGGAAGCGGGGATGCGAATGGGAAGCGCGGTTAAGCCTTGGGGTTTTCTTTCCCTTTTATTGGGCTTGTCGCCGGTTAGCCTCCCTTCACTGTGCCATGAATCCCTCCGCTTCCCGAGACGTGCGTGCCGTTATACGCGCATGATTAAACATATCCCGTGTGAGACGAAGCACGATCTGTGCATTGATGGATCGTGCTGATGAAAACGGCTTCGAACCGCGAATCGAGTTTTTGCGACTGGTTCAGCGGGCGTGGTGTGCCGTAACCTTTCATCAGAAAGGTTGTCAGGGAGCACTATTTACTCCTTGACGTTTGGCTTTCAGGGCCGAATTATTCATGGTGTTCGGACGATCCATGATCAGGAAAACTACACGTCGTCGGAGGCCGAACTAAACTCGGCCGATCACTATTTGGAGAAAAGAACTCGCCTCGCAAGCCGAAGACTCTGATCATATGAAGCAGCTGGAGCTAGGACCCTTGGCGTTGGAGGCTAGTTCGGGGGCTATTGAGGGAGTCCTGGTTTAAGGGGTCCTCGGGAGGCCGACCTATTTCTTATGGGCCGGACTATATGGGCCGCTTAACCGAGCATTGGATTGATCGAAGACCCTGTCTCCAGGAAGGAAGCTTCGGAAATCGTGGCGTATCCTCCACGTTTGGAGTAGTGAATAGGCATGTTTATCCCTTCGACGTGTAACCGACCATGTGTAAACCCTAGGTACCCTCGGCGTCTATATAAGCCGGAGGGTTTTAGGTTGTAGAGAGGACAACTCATCTAGGGTTTAGCTATTCGATCTCGAGGTAGATCAACTCTGTAACCCTTATACCATCAATATAATCAAGCAGGACGTAGGGTATTACCTTCATAGGAGGGCCCGAACCTGGGTAAACATCGTCTCCTTCATCTCCTGTTACCATCGGTTCTAGTCTCACAACTCGGGACCCCCTACCCGAGATCCGCCGGTTTTGACACCGACAGTTTCAATGGTGAACATATCCATGTTGATCATATCTACTATATGACTCATGTTCGACCTTTCGGTCTCCTGTGTTCCGAGGCCATGTCTATACATGCTAGGCTCGTCAAGTTTAACCCAAGTATTCCGCATGTGTAAAACTAGATTACACCCGTTGTATGCGAACGAAGAGTCTATCACACCCGATCATCACGAGGTGCTTCAAAATGACGAACCTTCACAACGGTGCATACTTGGGGAGAACACAATTTTTATCTTGAAATTTTAGTGAGGGATCATCTTATAATGCTACCGTCGTCCTAAGCAAAATAAGATGCATAAAAGATAAACATCACATGCAAATCAAATAAGTGACATGATATGGCCATCATCATCTTGTGCTTTCGATCTCCATCTTCAAAGCACCAGCATGATCTCCATCGTCACCGGCATGACACTATGATCTCCATCATCGTGTCGTCATGTGGTTGTCACGCCAACCATTGCTTCTACAACTATTGCTAACTCATAGTGATAAAGTAAAGCAAATGGCATGAAATAAATTAAAGACAACCCTATGGCTCCTATAGGTTGTCGTACTCATCGACATGCAATTCGTGATAACTATTACAAAACATGATCATCTCATACATCACATATATCATATCACGTCTTGGCCATATCATATCACAACATGCCCCGCAAAAACAAGTTAGACGTCCTCTACTTTGTTGTTGTTGCAAGTTTTACGTGGATGCTATGGGCAACTAGCAAGAACCGTTCTTACCTACACAAAGCCACAACGGTGATATTCAAGTTGCCTTTTAACCTTCTACAAGGACCGCCTCTGTCAAATCCGATTCAACTAAAGTGGGACAGACAGACACCTGCCAGCCACCTTTATGCAAACAAGTTGCATGTCAGCCTGCGGAGTCGGTCTCTTGTGCGAGGACAAGCAAGGTTGGTCCGAGCCGCTTCATCCCACAATACCGCCGAATCAAGATAAGACTAAGGAGGTAAGCAATCTGAACATCAACGCCCACAAACACTTTGTGTTCTACTCGTGCATATCATCTACGCATAGACCTAGCTCATGATGCCACTGTTGGGGAACGTTGCATGGGAAACAAAAAATTTCCTACGCACACGCAAGATCTATCCATGGAGATGCATAGCTAAGAGAGGGGGAGTGTGCCTGCATACCCATGTAGATCGCTAAGCGGAAGCATATATAACGCGGTTGATGAAGTCGTACTCTTCACGATCAAATCGTGATCCGATCTGATCTAGCGCCGAACGGACGGCACCTCCGCGTTCAGCACACGTCCGGCTCGATGACGTCTCCTCCTTCTTGATCCAGCAAGAGAGGGAGGAGAATTAGATGGGATCTTAACAAGCACAATGACATGGTGGAGATGGTATTGGAGCAATCCCGGCAGGGCTCCGCCAAGCGCTACCGTAGATGCGATCTGAGGATAAAACAGAGTAACTGGGGAGGGAGGGCTGCCACCGGGCGTGGGATTGTTGTGTGCAACCCTCCCCCTCTCCTCTACTATATATATAGGAGGCAAGGGCAGGGTTTGGGCGCAGCCATTGGCCCCTCCTCCAAGGAGGGCTGGCGACTAGGGTGGAGTCCTCCCTCCACAAGGAAGGGAGGAGTCCCCGTCCTCCAAGGCACCTCCGGGGTGCCTTGTCCCTTTGGGACTCTTGCCCCCAAGCCTCATGCGCCTCTAGGGGCTGGTGCACCTGGCCCATGATGGCTAGGGTGCACCCCTTATGTCCCATGTGGGACCCCAGGGCAGGTGGACCCTCGAAACCCTTTTCGGCACCAAGGTACACTACCGGTAATGCCCGAAACTTTTCCGATGACCAAAATAGGACTTCTGATGTGAGCATCCCTTGGTCATCCCCATGGTCCCATCTTCATCAACTCAAGCTCCAAAGGGTCCCATGACAAGAGCCCGTGCATGTGCCATTGAATCCAAGGTGACATCTCTCCTTGTTCAACCATCGTTCGATTCACGGGAGACATGGCTGCTACCTCAACCAGAAGTTCTTTGCATACTCAGGTACTCGGGAGAGGAACTTGCAAGCGACCACGAAGAGCCACGAGGACGCCAAGCTTGAAAGTACCAAGGAGGAGCTGCAGATGAGCTACAGCCTCCGGACGTCCGGACCATCCTCGAACGTCCGACGCTAGGAGTCCAGCCCCAGCCAGAAGACCATAGCAGGTCCCCAGCTGCCGGACGACCGACGCCTCTCGGACGTCCGACACCACCCAGCGCCCGGATGTCTGACCCCTCTCCGGAAACCCGACGCCAAGCGACTAGAGCCGATTCTACGGAAGTCTGAAGCCTTCGGACGACCGAGCCCCGGACGTCCGACATGTCCCGGAAATCCGGCCACTCCGCGCCCGAACCGAATCGTCGGACGACCAGCCGCCCCCGGACGTCCGTACCGCCGTGAGGCCTCGGACGTCCGACAGCGCCCGGACGTCCGGACACTGTCTGCGCATAGTCACTCGGACCTTGGCCCATGTACCCCTCTATTCCACCTACGACTATAAAAACCCTTTCCCCTCCTCTAGCTAGGGCTAGCTTATGTTTAGCAGTTGATTTTGTTGAGCATAGCTCCATCTACTTCCTTCTCCCTAGGAGTTGACCACCTCTTTGAGAGAAGATCCGAAGTGGATGCCAAGGCCCCTATCAAGGGAAGATCCCATGGGATACCAAGACCTCATCTCCTCCGGAGTGAGACGACTATCGGTTACTTGTATCTCCTTGTTGACTTTGGATCTAAGTACCTCTTGTGTTTGAGTGGATTTAGTGGATGTGTGATCGGAGAACGTTCTTTTCCCCCTCCAAGTGTGAAAAGATCGACACACACGGGTGTGCCCATATCATATTGGTATCATGAGCCAGGTTGATTCACACCTTGGAGTCCCTCCCTCCACTTTCTAGCCGAATTTTGTTTCATTTTTGACCTAATTTCGTAAATTCCCACAAAAATAGCCCTACCAAATTTCTTGGATTTGTTGGATTTGAGGAGATTTTGTTGATTTTGATCCGTGGATTTCGTTGTGGGCAAGTGGATCTACCTTTCCCCCATCTTCTCCATCAATTCCATCCGCAAAATCGTCCCAATTTTGGCCGAAATTTTTCTTTTGTTTCGAGTTCTTCCTCCTAGGTTAACCGATGAAATGCACAGCCTCCGGACGACCGAGAGCCTCCGGACGACCGGACCACGGACGTCCGACGCCCTCTAGACGTCCGAGCAACCCTGACCAACCTGAATTTTTCATACCATTTTTTTGTTTTCTCCGCCATTTTCTTCCGCATTTCTCACCACCAATGTTTTTATGGCATCCATATATCGTCGCTATATCGATGATATAGCGGTGTGGTGCGGTCGTAGCCTGAAGCTTCCAGGCACGCGATACGTTTGGCCTGTGGCGTCCGCCATACACACGTGGCGTCCGTAGGTCGTCCATATGACTGCGTTTTGGGTCGCCATACCAGAAATTGGAGGCCATGGACAAGGTGAGCTCGAGCGCGCGGGAACAGCAGCCAGTGGCGGGTGAAATTGGTTCGCGCACGGGAATAGCAGACAGCGGCGGGAGAAATTCGAGTGCGCGCGGGAACAGCAGCCAGCGGCGGGAGAAATTGGAGCGCACGCGGGAATCATCAGCCACCGGCGGGAAGGAAAGAGCTCTCCAGACTCCAGAGGCAGAGAGAGGTAGAGAGAGAGAGAGGCCATGGCAGGTTGAAATCGCTGCGTACCTCGAGTCCTCAACCTTGTCCTCTCCGGCGAACGGCGAACGACAGCAAGCTCGGCCTTTGTACCACCTCCCCTCCACCCTTGCGGCCCCTTCCCCTCCTCTCGCCACCCCCCTCTTCCCTCCTCCCGCCACCCCCTGCCCCCTCCTTCCGCCACCCCCCTCTTCCCTCCTCCCGCCACCCCCTGCCCCCTCCTTCCGCCACCCCCCTCTTCCCTCCTCCCGCCACCCCCTGCCCCTTCCTTCCGCCAGCCCCTTTCCCCTCCAGATCCAGCTGCAGAGCAGCGCCTTTGCTCCAATCCAGCACCACTGCTCGTCTCCTACGTGCAGCAGGTGACCATCAAGGTATCTCCCCGGCTCCCCCCTCCCCTCTCCTTCTCCTTGCTCTTCCTCCCCATGCTAGCGCTCTATTTCTTCTGTATCTGTCCTCTCTGTTCTAATTTCTGAATATGTGATGTGATGTACATGTACTGCCTGTTGTGCTGATGCTATATGTAGTGTTCAGTTTTGGTGCTTCAGTTTGTTGTCATACATATTTGGGCAACCACCAGGTATGCATGTAGTCATGTACAAATCATTTGGTGATTCAGTTTGTTGTCATACATATTACAGAGGTAGGTTATGTCTATGAAGTTGTGATTTACTTTGCTATCATTCGCCATAAGGTTGTGTCTATGATGTCGCCACGCCATACGCCATAAGCGCTATAATGTTATGAAGGGGGTCCGTCGCCATAAAACGCGTTACGCCATAAAAACATTGGTCACCACCAATTCTTCCGCAACCGCTTGCATTTGAGATTTTGAGTCGCGAGCTCGCCACTTCCTAAGGTGTTTCGACTAATTAGGGGTGGTTCTTCATCGACATCGCCGCTCATCATCGCCCGGATCGTCGCCGACCAACTCTTCATTGATACTACACCGTAAGCAAGGACGGTAACCGCGACGACACTCTTAACACTCTATCCTTGCCATTGCATTGTTACCCCAAGCCTATTTGCGTTTCTTGTCTATCAAGACTAGCCATTGAGTATTGCTGGGCTACGCTACTTGTGCACTTTAGTGATACGTACTCCGCATAGCTCCAATAGCGTGCATATATCATAGTATCATCTTTTGGTGTTCACATAGTACCCGCATACATAATTGCTATCTTGGTGTGCACGTCCCGCGTTGTGACCATACAAAACATCACTGCAAAAGTAAGAGAAGCAAAGCTTTTAAGCAAGAGCAAAAGAGCAAAAGAGCAAAATAGCAATAGCACGCCAATTTTGCATATCATACTTGATCATCTTGGATCACTTGAGCGAGTGACACGTGCCTCATACATACATAGCAAGTCAGGAATAGGAAGACGACGCGTATTTGTTTCTTATAGGTTGTGCACAAGTTCGTATCATGCCCATTTGAGCAATTGTGCCAGCGTCTCTCTAGTGTTGTGCAATGCGAGCGTTTTCCGTGGATTCCACATTTTGGCTCATCCTTGGTTGCACGACCCCGCTTATCTATCCGTGTGTGTGTTTTCATGTATACTCATTGCTATTGATCTACATTGTCTTACTTGCGAACTTGCGAATCTTTTTCAACATGATTGAATCTTATCTTTCGGATTGCTTGAAATTTGTGCCACTATCCTAACCAAGCTCCTCCATAAGCCTTAATTGTGTAGGTGTGAGAAGGACGATCTTCGGTACCAATTCTACTACTTCCACTTTTGCATATTGAGTGAACCTTGATCCATTTTCAACTTGTGGAATGGTAATTGATATTGTCATCTCATTCTTCCACTTATATCTACTTGAGTGCTATGGATAGGTCAAGCATCCACAACCCGGCATTCGAGGAGCAAGAGGACGGCGCAACGACCTACGTCACCAAGCTACAATTCTTTGGCGCGCAAAAGGCAATGCGCCAATCGCATGACATCTTGAACGACCGCATCGAGTAACTCGCCATCGACGTACTCGAATCCGAAGTGCGCATGAGGGACTACCTCAACACCAAGCTCTCAAGCCAAATGGAGGAAATTTGCGCTTGATGGTAAAGCACGCTTATTCTACATCTACATCGTCAAAACGGCGCACTCAAGTCATCACTCATCGGAGTACTCTTCCGGCGAGAGTCCACCTCGAGCACGTCCTCATCACCGAGATGACCGCTCCAGTCCAAGTTCTCTCCAAGGCCGACAATGTCAAGCTTCGGAGAATCCCTTCCATGGCAATGGACTACAAGATCGACTTCGCGAACGTGCTTGACGTCAACAACAAGAACAAGAAGCATTGGAACAAGAACGCCAACAACAACGCCGTGAAGAAGAACAACGTCTCCGTGAAGAACAAGCGCTAGAATCCCAACGTGCACTCCGTGATGCAACTCGTGCTTTGGAGAAACGCAACCGTCAAGCACGTCAAGAACAAGAAGCACTTCGCCGCGAACGATAAGAAGAAGCCAATCGCCAAGAGGAGAAGAAAGAAAGGCAAAACCAAGTGCACCCACCTCGTCGCCGTCCTCAAGCTCATCATGACGAATCCGAGGAGGAAGACGAACAAGGACAAGAACATCGTCAACAAGCCCACGACAATGAGGCTCCACATCCAAGACATAGACTTCGGCATCACCACCACAACGATGAACAACGCTTCGGCAAGCTCAAGTTCACAATGCCTAAGTTCTCCGGAAGCAATGATCCCGAAGACTACCTATCATGGGCGCTCAAAGTTGACAAGATTTTTCGTCTCCACAACTATGACAAAGAGAAGAAGATCGCCATGGCGTCACCCGAGTTCCAAGACTACGTCCTTATTTGGTGGGAACAAGTGATCAAGCGAAGAAGAGAAAGAGGTGAACCTCCTATCAACACTTGGGCCCAAATGAAGGATCTCATGAGAGCTCGTTTTGTGCCTACACACTACAACCGGGATCTCTTCAAGAAGCTACAACAACTCAAGCAAGGTACCAAGTCGGTAGAAGAGTACTATCAAGATATGAAAATCACTATGATCCGAGCCACTGTCAAGGAAGATGACGAGCAAACAATGGCACATTTCTTGAATGGCCTCAACTACCAAGTCAAGAAAATCGCGGACTTCCAACCATACTCCAACTTACTTGAACTAGTACATCAAGCGACCAAGGCGGAACGCCAAGTGCAAGATGACTTCAAGTACTCCAAGTTCTCTTCCAAGACCTACGGTTCAAGTGCTCAAGCTACTATGACTACGACGCCCCCGACTACAAAAACTACTACGACTACCGGCGACAAGCCAAGCTACAAGGACAAGACGACTTCGTCAAGCCAACCCACTACAAGCAACTACAAATCGAGAGCCTCATCCTCTACACCGACAACGGATGCTACCGGTAAGTCAAGCTCCATCAAATGTTTCACGTGCCAAGGCCGAGGCCTCAAGACTTATGAGTGTCCAACAAAACGCACCATGATCCTTCAAGACGATGGCACCTATGACTCTATGAGTGACGGCGAGATGGAAGCATTGGAACACGTGGCCATGCATCGTCAAGTTAATGAAGATGAAGATTCACAAATCTTTTGTGACAATGATCCGAGCCCCGCTCTCATTTTCTCCAAGGTTTTGACGCTTCAACAACACGAAGACGAGGACCAACTTTGCCACATCTTCCATAACAAGGCGGGCATCCAAGGAAAATCCTTCAAGGTCATAATTGACGGCGAAAGTTGCCACAACTTAGCAAGTGAGGACCTTTGTTCCAAGCTCCAATTGGTCAAGAAGAAGCACCCTCGCCCCTACAAGGTCTAATGGCTAAGTGATTCCGGTACCCTCCAAGTTGAACACACCGTGCAAGTTTCCTTTAAGATAGGAGCTTATGAGAACACCTTGGAGTGTGATGTGGTTCCCATGTCCGTTTGCCACCTTCTCCTTGGTCGGTCGTGGCAATTCGACCGTGGCGTCATCCACAACGGTCGGACTAATCACTATAGTTTCAAGATGAAGGGCAAGCAATATGTACTTCGACCAATGAGTCCAAGTCAAGTCATCGCCGACAAGCACGCTTCATCCCATCGTGGAGACAAAAGTGAGAGAGCGACCCACCTTAAAGAGAGTGAGCACCATAAGCCAAATTTGAGTGACTCCACGATGAGGGACATGAGTGATATAGTTCTTTTAGCCACCAAAAGAGATTTGAGGGATGTGAGTGAGAACCCATCGACCGTTCTTCACTGTGTAGTTGTGTGCAAAGATGACATCGTTCGGACGAACCCTTCACAACATCTTCCTCTTGTGTTATCTCGTTTGTTGTAGGAATTCAAAGATGTTTTACCCGATGAGCTACCTCTGGGACTACCACCAAAACGAGGGATCGAACACCACATCGACCTCATCCTCGGAGCACCGTTTCCTAACAAGGCACCCTACTGCATCAACCCTGAAGAAACAAAGGCAAGTCCAAAAACTCCTAGATAAAGGGCATGCACGTGAGAGTTTCAGTCCTTGTGCGGTTCCGGTGATACTAGTACCTAAGCAAGATGGTCGTATGCGCATGTGTTCCGATTGCCATCCTATCAACGCTATAACCATTCGATATCGCCACCCCTTTCCTTCCCTAGATGATATGCTAGATGAACTTAGTGGTGCCACTATATTTTCCAAGATTGACTTAAAAAGTGGTTACTATCAAATACGCATACAAGAGGGTGATGAGTGGAAAACGGCGTTCAAGACTAAGTTTGGTCTCTATGAATGGCTAGTGATGCCTATGGGCTTATCCAAAGCACCGGGTACATTTATGCGTGTTATGCATTACGTCTTACGACCCCTAATTGGATATTGTGTTGTGGTCTATTTTGATGACATTCTTGTTTTTAGCATGTCTCTTGAGGAGCATGCTACCCACGTTGAAGAAGTCTTGCAAATTCTTAGGAAAGAACAACTTTATGCAAACATGGAGAAATGCACCTTTGGTGTTGACAAGGTCGTTTTCCTAGGATTTGTGGTATCTTATAAGGGTGTTCATGTAGATGAAATTGACGTTATTAAAACTTGGCCTACACCCTCAAATTTGCAACAAGTGCATAGTTTCCTGGGACTAGCTGGTTTCTATCGTTGTTTTGTCAAGGACTTTAGCACTAGTGCATCTCCTCTCCATGCTTTGAGCAAGAAGAATGCACCATTTATTTGGGGACCTTCTCAAGACACCGCATTCCATGGGACTAAAAATTTGCTCACTCATGCACCTTTTCTTGCTTTGCCCAACTTTGATAAAACATTTGAAGTGCATTGTGATGCTAGTGGTAATGGAATAGGTGGTGTGCTATTGCAAGAGAAGCGCCCAATTGCGTACTTTAGCAAGAAACTTTCCGGCGCTCAACTTAATTACCCCATATATGACAAATAATTGTATGCTTTGGTGAGAGTTTTACATGTTTGGGAGCATTATTTGCGACCTCATGAGTTTGTCATTCATACCGATCATGAAACTCTCAAGTACCTTAAGGGTCAAACTAAGTTGAACAAAGGGCATGCCAAATGGATTTAGTTTATTGAGTCTTTTCCTTATGTCATCAAATACATTAAAGGTAAAGAAAATGTTGTGGCGGATGCTCTTTTCCACAAATGCATGCTAGTTACTCAACTTGAATTGAATGTCATAGGTTTTGAGCATATCAAAGATTTGTATGAGCAGGATGTTTCTTTTGGTACTCCATATGCTAAGTGCCAAGTGAAACCTTGTTGGGAGAACTACTATATGAAAGATGGCTATCTTATGCGTGCTAACAAACTTTGTATACCCGAGTCTTCTCTTCGTTTGTTACTTTTGCAAGAGGCTCACGGTGGAGGACTTATGGGTCACTTTGGATGCGACAAGACATATGCCACACTATCCAACAAGTACTATTGGCCAAAGATGTTTCATGATGTTGCACGATTCACCAACCGATGCTCTACATGCCGCAAAGCTAAGTCTAAAGCTCAATCCCATGGTCTTTACATGCTTCTTCCTATACCTTTCCAACCTTGGGAAGACATTAGTATGGATTTTGTGCTTGGTTTGCCATGAACTAAAAATGGCCATGATTCCGTTTTTGTCGTTGTGGACCGCTTTTCCAAAATGGCTCATTTCATTCCATGTCACAAGATCGACGATGCTTCACATGCTGCAAATCTCTTTTGTAGGGATGTCTTGCGACTACATGGCGTTCCCAAGACCACTGTCTCGGATCGCGACGTTAAATTCCTAAGCTACTTTTGGAAGACCCTATGCGCCAAGCTCAGAATCAAGCTTCTATTCTCTTTGGCCTATCATCCACAAACCGATGGCCAAACGGAGGTGACGAACCGGACGCTGTCTACTCTACTACGTGTGTTAATAAAGAAGAACAACAAGGAATGGGAAGATTTCCTCCCCATCGCCGAGTACGCCTACAATCGCGCGCATCACTTCACCACCGGCAAGTCTCCTTTCGAGGTGGTCTACGGCTTCAATCCTTTGTCCCCATTGGACATCCTACCTCTACCACTACAAGAGCGCGTCCACATGAACGCAAGTGCAAGGGCAAGCTACATCAAGAGGATGCATGAAGATACAAGGCGCACGATCGAACGTCAAGTGGAACGAGTCACCGCCAAGCATAACACCAACAAGCACCCCATGGTGTTAGAGCCCAGTGATCTTGTGTGGCTACACCTCCGCAAGGACCGTTTCCCCGCCGAGCGCAAGTCCAAGCTACTTCCTCGAGCCGATGAACATTCAAAGTATTGGCACGCTACAACAACAATGCCTACAAGATCGATATTCCATGCGACAAGTACAACGTGAGCGACACCTTCAACGTCACAGACCTATCTCCTTTCCATGGTGATGAGATCTTGATCCGAGGATGGATCTCTCACCAGCGGGGGGGAGATGATGCGGAGCATCCCTTGGTCATCCCCATGGACCCATCTCCATCAACTCAAGCTCCAAAGGGTCCCATGACAAGAGCCTGTTGTAATAGCCCAAGTGCAACCCTTGTATTAATTTTCCATATATGAACCATCCATGTTTTGCCTCATGTGTGTTGAGTTAATAAATTGCTTCATGTCATTGAGCATCATGGCATCATATCATCACATCATCTTGTCATGTTTGCATCAAGTTCTTGTGGTGTGATGTTGTGTGTGAGTGTGTGTTCGAGGTGTTGTTGTGCTAGGAGACATGTGTTGTTTTGATGTGAAAGCCCCTCCCCTATTTCTCTAAACTATGCCCACCTTCCTATTTCAAATAAATGCAATATGTGATGTTTTGACTTCCTTAATCACCTAAAATAAATGTTGCTCCACTTCTAAATATTCTGTTATGCATGTTAAAATAGCTCTAAGTCATGTTTGAGGTTTGGCCTTTTGTATCTTTGCATAAACAGAATCCCAATATTAATTATATGTGATTAATTTGTTTGCTCTAAAAATGCCAATTCCATTTTTATTAAATAGGGCTTAATTTTGTGAGTCCCAATCTATTTTTAGTTTTCTCAAAAACTTTACCAATCTTCCCTGGCATTTATTTGTGTTTGCTGATTTATGAAAAAGGGAAAAATCTTTTCTTTTTAGTGAGAGAGAGAGAGGGAAGACCCACCTGGGCCTTCTTCCTTCCCCAGGCCCATCTAGCCAGCGTAGCGCAGCCCAGCAGAGCCTCCCGTAGCTCCCACACGCACCACACAACGCCTGCATGCACGCCTTCACCGGACATCCATGGCCGAAAGGCATCGAGCTCACGCGCACCCCACCTTGCAAGCCTTTGCACGCTCCCACCTCACACGCGAGGATCCTCTCATGTTTCCGCACCCCTGCTGTGGGTCAGTGGCCGAAATGGTCGCTGCCTGCTTCGCCGGCATCGTCACCAAGTTTCTGGTGTCCAAGGTAGAAGAAAGCCTCGCGTTTTGTTAGGTTATATTGAAACCGCGCTTGGATTTAGCACGAAGTCAGCATAGTGCAGTGGTTAGCCCCCTGCTATGCAACTCAGAGGTCCCTGGTTCGATTCCCTGCGCCCCATCTTTTGATTTGTTTTTTATTCCCGCACACGCTTGTGCATACATATTCCTTAGCACCCTCGTTTTAGGTAGCAAATAGGCCGTAGCCTAGTGGTAGCACGCTAGCAGTTCAGACCAGGGAGGTCTCGGGTTCGAATCCCCCCGAGCCCCCTTTTATTTTCCCTCTGTGTTGTGCTAGTGTGTGTGGCTGACAGTGGGCCCTAGGCCCACATGTCATACCCACAGGGCCCTTGGCTCACTGCCAGGTAGGCCCCTTTGTTTTTTTTCAAATGTTTTTTTTGTTTTCTGTGATTTGTGATTATTTCCTTTTAAGGAAATATTCTATTTTTGTTTCTATCCCAAATCTGTCAAGTTCCTAGTACATGCCAAATCTGGCATATGAGTGACTATAAGTGCATAGTTGTTTTTGTGTTTGCAATTTTGGGAGTTTTACCAACAGTAATAAAAGCATCTGGATATGGTTTTGGGGTAGAAAAATCCAGAGAATCCAATGGTGTGGTTGGATTTGTCATTTGGACATATTTGCAAAAAAGTCATTTTGTGATATTGTGCCATTTTGTCTTTTTCACATGAATTAATTATTGCACTAAATGGAAAACTTGTCAACATGAAATATGCTCATTTATGTATGTGCTAGCCCCTGGTACTTTTTGCATGCCATGATAGATCATCATATGGGTGGCATTCTTGATGTCAACATGCCACTAAAATTCTGTTTTCACATGCCCAAATATTTCTAAGTGTTGAAATCTGTTATTTTGTTGCCATGTTGTCTTGATGATTCCCATGCAAATGTTGCTCCTTTGGAGTTGACACCATGGCATGTATTGTTGTGCTTGTCATCCTCTGTAGAAGTGTGCAAATATATTGTGGTTTAAGCTATTGCATCATATATAAAACCTGCTGTCAACATGCGATACTGTTAACAAGTGCCATGTTTGCCTCTTGTAAATTCTACTAAGTCTGTGAATCTGTTATTGTCAATATGTCATCTTGTGAGGATGGCAGCCATTGATACATGCATGTTTTGATGTTGCCATAAAGTAATTTATTGAAGTACATGTTGCCCTTTACAACCCTGTTAATTTTCATGCCATGAAAGTTCCTGTAGCATATATAAAAGTTGCTATCAAGTTGCTGTCATGTTAACTCAGATTCTGTAAAACTGGAATTTTCACCAAGTCCCTAAAAACTGATTCAACATGCCATCTTGTGAGCTTCATTGCCATTGATCTATGCTTCCTTTCATGTTGCTATAGATAGATGATTTGTTAAGCATGCTGTGTACTTCATGTCCATGCCTTGGTGGTGAATTAAAACTTTCTGTAGCTCTGGATATGTGTGATGCAAGATGACATGTTGCTGTTTGTGGAACGATTGTGTGTTTGAGTGTTTTGTGACTTGTGGGAGCTATACTCCATTGTTTTGCTTGATCTTTAGCTCTATTCTTGCTAGATTTTCATTTACTATCCAGTGGCATCCTTGGAACACAAGGAATAGCCCATGGCCTCCCTCATCTTGTGTTTTTGTCTCCGTTAACGTTCGTACCTTGCCGTGAGTGTTCCGTGAGCTACGTTACTCCGTTTGTAATGTTCTACATATGCATTTGCATCGATTTTGCATGAAGCATTCATATTTGCCATGATCATGCATGTTCAAATAACTAAACTTGAGGTTCTGTCCAGAATGCTAAAGAACTTAATAATTGCATGAGAAACATGACTAGCATAGGGTTGCCATGTTAAATACATCAACTTGGTCATGCATCATCTTGTTTGTGCATTGCATCTTGTTTGTATGTTTATTTGGTGCTGTTTCTCTTTGGGTAGATGCGAGTGTCGAACCTGAGTACGAGGATCCAGGAGAGTACAACTACGAGGACCCAGCTCTTTGTCCCTCTGAAGAACCAACAGGCAAGATGATCATACCCGGATCCCGACACTATTTTTGCCTTGCCAGATGTCTCGCTTTTACCATTATGTTTTGTTACCTACCACTTAAACTGTCAGCCTCCTAAATTGCCATGAAAGCCTCTAACCCCTCCACTACCTAGCAAACATTGATTGGCTACGTTACCGCTGCTCAGCCCTTATCTTATAGCGTTGCTAGTTGCAGGTGCAAGCTGTCCATGGTCAACATGGATTTTGGTTATATCACTCTATTTACTGTTATTTAAATTAATGCACATATATATCTGGCAACGGTGGAAGGTTTGGCCTTTTGCCCAGTGTTTTGTTCTGCTTTTGCCGCACTAGTTCCGAGTACCGGCGTTAGATTCCATATTTTGCGCTCCTAACATGCTCGGGGTTGTTATGGGGACCCCCTTGACCATTCATTTTAGATTAAAACTTGTCTGGCAAGACCCAAGTTTGGTACTACATCTGCTAAACAACTTAATAAAATTACATAGGGAATAGCTACCCCGTGGATAATTAATCAACCCCCGGGCCAGTGCTCCTCATGAGTGTTGGTCCAACCTAGAGCACTATGCGGGGCCACCCCAAGGCAACTTGGGTGATTTCTATCAGGCCACCGTACGCGTCGCTTATCCGTCGTGTCCTGAGAATGAGATACATGGCTCCTATCGGGTTCGTCGACACGTCGGGTGGTCTTGCTGGACTTGTTTTACCTTTCTTGAATGTCTTGTGCGAGGAATTCCAATTATACTTCGGGCTATCTCGAGGTTGAGGTTTTCCATTGGAACTGCCTAGGAAATCACGTGATTCGTGGTCGAGGTTATTCCCGTGGCATGTGGTTAGTTTGTGATGGATGAGTTGGAGCACCCCTGCAGGGTTAAATCTTTCGGAAAGCCGTGCCCGCGGTTACGTGGCAACTTGGAAATTTGTTTAATAGCCGGTAATAGTTAACTTGAAGTAAACTCAAATAAAATACACCAACTATGTGTGTAACCGTGACTGTCTCTGCTCGTGAACATGAACCGAGAGGGAACACGGTGGGGTTATGATTGACGTAAGTAGATGTTCAGGATCACTTAGTGATCATGCTAGTTCACGAAAGTCTTACGTAGGACACCATATTTACATTCATGTTCTCGTAAGTTAGCCACAAAATACATGCTTAGCGCTTGCTGCAGCATCACCACTTAACCAATTCCTCACCTAATGGCTTACATAGTTTCGGTACCCGGGTTATGAGATTGCTGAGTCCCTGTGGCTCACAGATTACAACAATACATGTACAGGTGTTGACGAGTACGTGCGAGATGACTTGTCGCAGCTCCAGTGGGAGTATGATGAAGAACATAGGCATATGTATGTTACGTATCCAGATGAGTAGGGGGCTTCGTGGTGGTGATCCTGGGATAGCAAGATAGTTTATCATTGCTTCTTTTCGTTTGATTTCGTCCGTAGCCGGACCCTGTCTTCTGAATGATGTATGAATAATTTGTGTGGACTTGTAAGGTAGCTTGTGGCGAGTGTAAGCCAACTCATATACTCATCTCTTCCTACATGTATGCAATGTTTACCGTACTTGCGAAACGACTAGATGCGCTTCTATCCCCGTTGAGGCCCTCGTGCCTTAATAGGGATAGGACCGCATCTTGGGCGTTACAAGTTGGTAACCAGAGCCATACCGACCATAGGAGCTCCCTTGCTTGATCGAAAATGGCCGAGTCGAGTCTAGTAAAAACTATTTGAGTCTAGTTATATCAGAGAGTAGGTTTCTTTTACTCCTCTTCTGTACTCTTGTGAGGAATTACGACTTAGGAATTTTCATTCTACTCCTCTTCTCGCTCAATTTTTTTTTAGGATCACGCGAGTATTTTGGAGCCTCTATGATACCGATGTGACGGGAATTCTGTTCTTGGTGCCTCCCGTACGTATGGATTGGACCCGGGGAGTAGAGCTCCAGGGGATTCTTGACACATCGTTATCATTCAGTTTCCGTAGTACTTAAGAACACGGATGTTCAAAATTGCCTCAATACTATTCGTGGTGCGAAGAGTGTGGCGGCACCCAATACCGGGGAGCGGGATCACATGTACTGCCATCTTTAGTATCGTAGTGATTACGAGGATCTAAGGTAGATGAGTTTCCGAGGTCTTTGGGTGTGTATTGAGGGATGTGATACACTGGAGAGTAGTATTACTGCTAGGAGTTGAGTGATGGATAAAAACTCCATGTATCCGTGTACCCGATTGCATAACCAAGATTTTGGGAGTTCCTAGGTGGGATTTCCAGTAGTTTCCTAGGATCATCTTCCGACAGATGTATGATGGTTTATACATTTGTTCTGAGCAGCCTTAGCTCAATACTTGTTGTGTTATTTCAAGTGGCTTCATGTTCTAATGATGTTCTCAAGATCCTGCTAAAAGCATTCTTACTATTTGCAATTGAATGCAATTGATGATATTCCGTTGCAAATTCTTTCAAGCCATTGATTCAGCTTATTTCTATCATCTTTGTCAATGGTGTGCTGATAATCTTGTCCATCTTCAGGATGGCGCCAGCAACTCGTGGGAATCAGGGTCGTGATGGAGAGCAGTCTGATCCTCCACCACCCCCACCTCCACCTCCAGAAGCTTGGCAAGCTGTGATGGCTGCAACCAATGCCAACACTCAGATGTTGCTCAGGTTGCTACAGGAAAGGGAGTAGGGACAACAAGGTCATCAAGGGAATTTCCATAATCAGCCGCAGTTTGCAACTCTGAACCAGTTCCTCGTAAATGAACCCAAGTCCTTCCCCTGTTGTGTGCAGTCTCTCAATGCGGACGATTGGCTCCGTGACATGAACACGCATTTTGAGTCCAGCAATGTCAGGCCAGATGACTATGTCAAGTTTGCAACTTTCCAGCTTAAGGGTGAGGCAGGAGATTAGTGGCAGCAGTACAAGGACTCCAGAGGTGGCCGTGCAGTCTCTTGGGATGATTTCTATCGTGACTTCAGATCTCATCATATCCCGACGAACTTTGTCAAGGGTATGCATGAGAAGTTCAGGAACCTGAAGCAGGGGAGTATGTCTGTCTATCAGTACAACTCTGAGTTTCAGAATCTGGCCCGCTATGCTAAGCAAGATGTTCCCGATTAGAAGTCCAAGATTTATCAGTCCAGAGGTGGCCTCAGAGAAGATCTTCAAATTGCTCTCGTCCTTCACGAGCCTCTTGTGTTTGATCAGTTCTACAACTTGGCTCTAAAGTTCGAGGCAGTTCAGCTCAAGCTTGAGAATTCCAGGAAGCGGTTCAGAGACTCCAACCCTTCTTCGTCCAGCTCTCAGATTGTTCCTAAGCAGCATAAGTATTGGGTTCCTCCTCCTCCGTTTCGCCCTCCTCAGCAGCAGAAGCAGCACGGTGGTCGTGGACCTTCCCACCCACCCAACCCAGGTTTTCAGCAGAGGCCTCAGGCACCCAAGTCAGCAAATACTCCTCCTCCAGGCAACTTTCGTCCGCTCTCAGAGGTTACGTGTCACACGTGTGGTCAGAAGGGTCATTACTCCAACAAGTGCACCAACCAGCGGCGTCTTCCGCCTCCTCCTCCTATCTGGCCCCCAGGCAGTGCTATGGTGAAGCACAATCCCAAGTCAGTAAGAGTGAACATGGTCAATGCAGCTGAAGCAGAGGATTCTTCTCAAGTGATAATGGGTAATCTCTTGGTTAATTCTATTCGTGCAAAAGTTTTGTTTGACACTGGTGCATCGCATTCATTCATGTCAAAGACATTCTTCTCCAAGCATGACTTCGATTCTGAATATTTGAGTAAAGCATTGCGTGTTGTTTCTCCCGACACTCTCATGAGCTCTAACAAGGTCGTTCTGGATGTTTCTATCAAGATGGGCAATTATTCTTTTCTGGCCTCTCCAATTGTTCTCGGCAATTCCGATATTGATCTTATTCTTGGCATGGATTTTCTGGCGATGAACAAGGCTTATGTTGATTGCAAAGCTAAAGAAGTCCAATTGACTCATCCTTCTGAAGATGTGATCATTTTCGCTACTCGCGATGACACGAATCGTCTATTTTTTCTCAATGAGAAGGGTGAAATTTCTGCCATTTCTCAAATCCCTGTCGTTTCCGAGTATGAAGATGTCTTTCCAGAAGAGTTGCCAGGAATGCCTCCTCACAGTCCAGTTGAGTTTGTGATTGAACTCGAGCCTGGAACTGAACCGGTGTGCAAGCGTCCTTATAAGCTTGGCCCCGAAGAGCTGAAAGAATTGAAGAAGCAGCTAGATGAACAAGAGCGTCTGGGTCTGATCAGACCAAGTTCTTCACCTTGGGGTTGTGGTGTTCTGTTTGTCAAGAAGAAGGATGGTATGGACCGACTATGTGTCGATTACCGTCCATTGAATAAGAAGACAATCAGGAACAAGTATCCACCTCCCAACATCAATGAGTTGTTTGAGCAATTGAAAGGTGCCAAGGTTTTCTCGAAGTTAGATCTCCGTATGGGCTATCATCAAATCCGTATTCATGAAGAAGATATTCCAAATACTGCTTTCAGGATGAGTTTTGGCTCTTATGAGTACACCGTCATGTCTTTTGGTCTAGCAAATGCGCCTCCGACTTTCTCCAGAATAATGAACTTCATATTCTCTCCTTTCAAGAATGAGTTCATCCTGGTGTATTTGGATGACATTCTCGTGTTCTCGGAGACCGAAGAAGAGCATGCAGAGCATCTCCGGCTTGTGCTTGACAAGCTAAGAGAGCATCGGTTCTATGCTAAGTTCTCCAAGTGTGAGTTTTGGTTCAATGAAGTGGTGTACCTTGGGCATGTCATCTCTGCCGAGGGCATTAAAGTGCATCCTGAGAAAGTTGAGGCCATCTTGAAGTGGGAGCCTCCTCAGAATGTCAAGCAGCTTCGAAGCTTCCTCGGGCTTGCAAGTTACTGCAGAAGATTCGTCAAAAACTTCTCACAAATTGCTAAGCCTCTGTCTAACCTCCTTCAGAAGAGTGTCAAGTATGTGTGGACTCCTGAGTGTGATGTGGCGTTCAATACACTCAAGGAAAAGCTGACTTCAGCTTCAGTTCTCACTCCTCCAGATGAATCCAAGCCTTTCCAAGTGTTCTGTGATGCTTCCCTTCAAGGTCTTGGTGGTGTTCTCATGCAAGATAAGAAGGTTGTGGCTTATACCTCACGTCAGCTGAAGCCTAGCGAGAAGAACTACCCCACTCATGATCTTGAGTTGGCGGCAGTTGTTCATGCTCTGATGACGTGGAAACATCTATTGTTGGGAAGACCAGTTGAGGTGTTCACCGACCACAAGAGCTTGAAGTACATTTTCACTCAACCCAATCTCAATCTTCGGCAAACACGTTGGGTGGAAATGATCGAGGAGTACAATCAAAGCATTGAGTATACTCCTGGTAAAGCAAATGTCATTGCAGACGCGCTGAACAGAAAGGCATACTGCAATAGTCTCATGCTCAAGCCTCTCCAACCCGAGCTTTGTGAAGCATTCCGCAAGCTCAATCTCCAAGTTGTTCCTCAAGGATTTCTTGCCAATCTTCAAGTCTCTCCGACTCTAGAAGATCAGATTCACCAAGCACAGCTTCTTGATGCTATGGTGAAGAAAGTGAAGAAAGGTGTGGGCAAGAGCATTCCAAAGTATAAGTGCTTCCATGTTGATGACAAAGATACCTTGTTCTTCAAGGACCGTCTGGTGGTTCCAAAAGGTGATCTCAGAAAGATTATCATGGATGAAGCACATAATTCCCTTCTCTCAATTCATCCAGGAAGTTCCAAAATGTATCAGGACCTCAAGCAAACCTTCTGGTGAACTCGTATGAAATGTGAGATTGCTCAGTTTGTGAACGAGTGTGATGTTTGTCGTAGAGTGAAGGCGGAACATCAACCCCCAGCAGGTCTCCTTCAGCCTTTGCCTATTCCAGAGTGGAAATTCGATCATGTTGAGATGGATTTCGTCATTGGGTTTCCTAAGTCCAAGAGAGGGAACGATGCCATCTTCATGGTCATCGACAAGCTCACCAAAGTTGCCCACTTCCTTCCGGTCAAAGAATCTATCTCGGCAGCTCAGTTAGCAGAGCTGTACACGTCAAGGATAGTTTCTTTGCACGGTGTTCCTAAGCTCATATCCTCAGATCGTGGAAGCATCTTCACTTCCAAGTTTTGGGATTCCTTCCAGTCTGCAATGGGGACCAATCTTCGTTTCAGCGCAACTTTCCATCCTCAGACTAGTGGTCAAGTTGAGAGAGTCAATCAAATCCTAGAAGATATGCTCAGAGCTTGTGTGATTTCTTTTGGCATGAAGTGGGAAGATTGTCTCCCGTTTGTTGAGTTCTCATACAACAATAGCTTCCAAGCAAGTTCTGGCAAAGCTCCTTTCGAGATTCTCTATGGCAGAAAGTGCCGCACCCCGCTCAATTGGTCTGAAACCGGTGAGTGTCAAATCCTTGGTAATGACATGATCACTGAAGCAGAAGAAATGTGCCGTGTCATTCGTGAAAATCTCAAAGAAGCTCAATCCCGTCAGAAGAGCTATTATGATAGCAAGCATCATGACATGACCTTCCAGATCGATGATTTTGTCTATCTCAGATTGTCTCCCATGAAGGGCACTCAATGCTTTGGCATCAAAGGAAAGCTTGCTCCACGCTTTGTGGGTCCTTTCAAGATTGTGGGCAAGAGGGGTGACCTTGCCTACAACCTCAAGCTTCCTCCCAATTTCTCAAATGTGCATGATGTGTTTCACGTCTCTCAGCTCCAGAAGTGTTTCAAGACTCCCGAGCGCACCGTTGATCTCCAAGAAATTGATCTCCAAGCAGACCTATCCTATCATGAGCATCCAGTTGCTATCCTTGAATAAACTAAGCGTAAGACTCACAACAAGTCTATCAAGTTTCTAAAGGTGAAGTGGTCACATCACTCCGACAAAGAAGCCACTTGGGAACGAGAGGACCATCTCCGTTCCGAATTTCCCGAATTCTCCCGTTCCTAGATCTCGGGACGATATCCTCATCTAGTGGGGGAGAGTTGTAACAGCCCAAGTGCAACCCTTGTAATAATTTTCCATATATGAACCATCCACGTTTTGCCTCATGTGTGTTGAGTTAATAAATTGCTTCATGTCATTGAGCATAATGGCATCATATCATCACATCATCTTGTCATGTTTGCATCAAGTGCTTGTGGTGTGATGTTGTGTGTGAGTGTGTGTTTGAGGTGTTGTTGTGCTAGGAGACATGTGTTGTTTTGGTGTGAAAGCCCCTCATCTATTTCTCTAAACTATGCCCACCTCTCCTATTTCAAATAAATGCAATATGTGATGTTTTGACTTCCTTAATCACCTGAAATAAATGTTGCTCCACTTCGAAATATTCTGTTATGCATGCTAAAATAGCTCTAAGTCATGTTTGAGGTTTGGCCTTTTGTATCTTTGCATAAACAGAATCCCAATATTAATTATATGTGATTAATTTGTTTGCTCTAAAAATGCCAATTCCATTTTTATTAAATAGGGCTTAATTTTGTGAATCCCAATCTATTTTTAGTTTTCTCAAAAACTTTACCAATCTTCCCTGGCATTTATTTGTGTTTGCTGATTTATGAAAAAGGGAAAAATCTTTTCTTTTCGGTGAGAGAGAGAGAGAGAGAGGGAAGACCCACCTGGGCCTTCTTCCTTTCCCAGGCCCAGCTAGCCAACGTAGCGCAGCCCAGCAGAGCCTCCCGCAGCTCCCACACGCAGCACACAACGCCTGCACGCCCGCCTTCACTGGACATCCATGGCCGAATGGCATCGAGCTCACGCGCACCCCACCTTGCGAGCCTTTGCACGCTCCCACCTTGCACACGAGGATCCTCTCATGTTTCCGCACCCCCGCTGTGGGTCAGTGGCCGAAATGGTCGCTCCCTGCCTCGCCGGCGTCATCACCAAGTTTCTTGTGTCCAAGGTAGAAGAAAGCCTCGCGTTTTGTTAGGTTATATTGAAACCACGCTTCGATTTAGAACGAAGTCAGCATAGTGTAGTGTTTATCCCCCTGCTATGCAACTCAGAGGTCCCTGGTTCGAGTCCCTGCGCCCCATCTTTTGATTTGTTTTTTATTCCCGCACACGCATGTACATGCATATTCCTTAGCGCCCTCGCTTTAGACAGCAACCAGGCCGTAGCCTAGTGGTAGCACGCTAGCGGTTCAAACCAGGGAGGTCTTGGGTTCGAATCCCGCCGAGCCCCCTTTTATTTTCCCTCTGTGTTGTGCTAGTGTGTGTAGCTGATAGTGGGCCCTAGGCTCACATGTCATACCCACAGTGCCCCTGGCTCACTGCCAGGTAGGCCCCTTTGTTTTTTTTCATATGTTTTTTTGTTTTCTGTGATTTGTGATTATTTCCTTTTAAGGAAATATTCTATTTTTGTTTCTATCCCAAATCTGTCAAGTTCCTAGTACATGCCAAATCTGGCATATGAGTGACTATAAGTGCATAGTTGTTTTTGTGTTTGCAATTTTGGGAGTTTTACCAACAGTAATATAGGCATGTGGCATATGGTTTTGGGGTAGAAAAATCCAGAGAATCCAATGGTGTCGTTGGATTTTTCATTTGGACATGTTTGCGAAAAAGTCATTTTGTGATATTGTGCCATTTTGTCTTTTTCACATGAATTAATTATTGCACTAAATGGAAAACTTGTCAACATGAAATATGCTCATTTGTGTATGTGCTAGCCCCTGGTATTTTTTTTGCATGCCATGATAGTCATCATATGGGTGGCATTCTTGATGTCAACATGCCACTAAAATTTTGTTTTCACATGCCCAAATATTTCTAAGTGTTGAAATCTGTTATTTTGTTGCCATGTTGTCTTGATGATTCCCATGCAAATGTTGCTCCTTTGGAGTTGGCACCATGGCATGTATTGTTTTGCTTGTCATCCTCTATAGAAGTGTGCCAATATATTGTGGTTTAAGCTGCTGCATCATATATAAAACCTGTTGTCAACATGCTATACTGTTAATAGTGCCATGTTTGCCTCTTGTAAATTCTACTAAGTCTGTGAATCTGTTATTGTCAATATGTCATCTTGTGAGGATGGTAGCCATTGATACATGCATGTTTTGATATTGCCATAAAGTAATGAATTGAAGTACATGTTGCCCTTTACAACCCTGTTAATTTTCATGCCATGAAAGTTCCGGTAGCATATATAAAAGTTGCTGTCATGTTAACTCAGATTCTGTAAAACTGGAATTTTCACCAAGTCCCTAAAAACTGATTCAACATGCCATCTTGTGAGCTTCATTGCCATTGATCTATGCTTCCTTTCATGTTGCTGTAGATAGATGATTTGTTAAGCATGCTGTGTACTTCATGTCCATGCCTTGGTCGTGAATTAAAACTTTCTGTAGCTCTGGATATGTGTGACTTGTGGGAGCTATAGTCCATTGTTTTGCTTGATCTTTAGCTCTATTCTTGCTAGATTTTCATTTACTATCCAGTGGCATCCTTGGAACACTAAGGAATAGCCCATGGCCTCCCTCATCTTGTGTTTTGTCTCTGTTAACGTTGTACCTTGCCGTTAGTGTATCGTGAGCTACGTTACTCCGTTTGCAACGTTCTACATATGCATTTGCATCGATTTTGCATGAAGCATTCATGTTTGCCATGATCATGCATGTTCAAATCACTAAACTTGAGGTTGTATCCAGAATGCTAAAGAACTTAATAATTGCATGAGAAACATGACTAGCATAGGGTTGCCATGTTAAATACATCAACTTGGTCATGCATCATCTTGTTTGTGCATTGCACCTTGTTTGTATGTTTATTTTGTGTTGTTTCTCTTTGGGTATACGCGAGTGTCGAACCTGAGTACGAGGATCCAGGAGAGTACAACTACGAGGACCCATCTCTTTGTCCCTCTGAAGAACCAATAGGCAAGATGATCATACCCGGATCCCGACACTATTTTTGCCTTGCTAGATGTCTCGCTTTTACCGTTATGTTTCGTACCTACCACTTAAACTGTCAGCCTCCTAAATTGCCATGAAAGCCTCTAACCCCTCCACTACCTAGCAAACATTGATTGGCTACGTTACCGCTGCTCAGCCCTTATCTTATAGCGTTGCTAGTTGCAGGTGCAAGCTTTCCATGGTCAACATGGATTTTGGTTATATCACTCTATTTACTGTTATTTAAATTAATGCACATGTATATCTAGCAACGGTGGAAGGCTTGGCCTTTTGCCCGGTGTTTTGTTCCGCTTTTGCCGCACTAGTTCCGAGTACCGGTGTTATATTCCATATTTTGCGCTCCTAACATGCTCGGGGTTGTTATGGGGACCCCCCTTGACCATTCGTTTTAGATTAAAACTTGTCTGGCAAGACCCAACTTTGGTACTACATTTGCTAAACAACTTAATAAAATTGCATCGGGCATAGCTACCCCGTGGATAATTAATCAACCCCCGGGCCAGTGCTCCTCATGAGTGTTGGTCCAACCTAGAGCACTGTGCGGGGCCTCCCCAGGGCAACTTGGGTGATTTCTATCAGGCCACCGTACGCGTCGCTTATCCGTCGTGTCCTGAGAACGAGATACGCGGCACCTATCGGGTTCGTCGACATGTCGGATGGTCTTGCTGGACTTGTTTTACTTTTCTCGAATGTCTTGCGCGAGGAATTCTGATTATACTTCAGGCTATCTCGAGGTTGAGGTTTTCCATTGGAAGTGCCTAGGAAATCACGGGATTTGTGGTCGAGGTTATTCCCGCGGCGTGTGGTTAGTTTGTGATGGATGAGTTGGAGCACCCCTGCAGGGTTAAATCTTTCGAAAAGCCGTGCCCGCGGTTACGTGGCAACTTGGAAATTTGTTTAACACCCAGTAATAGTTAACTTGAAGTAAACTCAAATAAAATACACCAACTGTGTGCGTAACCATGACTGTCTCTGCTCGTGAACATGAACCGAGAGAGAACACGTTGGGGTTATGATTGACGTAAGTAGGTGTTCATGATCACTTAGTTATCATGCTAGTTCACGACCGTCTTATGTAGGACACCATATTTACATTCATGTTCTCGTAAGTTAGCCACCAGATACATGCTTAGCGCTTGCTGCAGCCTCACCACTTAACCAATTCCTCACCTAATGGCTTACATAGTTTCGGTACCCGGGTTATGAGATTGCTGAGTCCCTGTGGCTCACAGATTACAACAATACAGGTACATGTGTTGACGAGTACGTGCCAGATGACTTGTCGCAGCTCCAGTGGGAGTATGATGAAGAACATAGGTGTATGTATGTTACGTATCCAGATGAGTAGGGAGCTTCGTGGTGGTGATCCTGGGATAGCAAGACAGTTTATCATTGCTTCTTTTCGTTTGATTTCTTCCGTAGCCGAACCCTGTCTTTTGAATGATGTATGAATAATTTGTGTTGACTTGTAAGGTTGCTTGTGGAGAGTGTAAGCCAACTCATATACTCATCTCTTCCTACATGTATGCAATGTTTACTGTACTTGCGAAACGACTAGATGCGCTTCTATCCCCGTCGAGGCCCTCGTGTCTTAATAGGGATAGGACCGCATCTTGGGCGTTACACCTGTGCACGTGCCATTGAATCCGAGGTGACATCTCTCCTTGTTCAACCATCGTTCGATTCACGGGAGACATGGCTGCTACCTCAAGCAGAAGGTCTTTGCATACTCAGGTACTCGGGAGAGGAACATGCAAGTGACCACGAAGAGCCACGAGGACGCCAAGCTTGGAAGTACCAAGGAGGAGCTGCAGATGAGCTAGAACCTCCGGACGTCCGGACCATCGTCGGACGTCCGACGCCTGGAGTCCAGACCGAGCCAGAAGACCACAACAGGTCCCAAGCTGCCGGACGACCGACGCCACCCAGCGCCCGGACGTCCGACCCCTCTCCGAAAACCCGGCGCCAAGCGACCAGAGCCGATTCTATGGAAGTCCGAAGCCTCCGGACGACCGAGCCCCAGATGTCCGACATGTCCCGGAAATCCGGCCACTGCGCGCCCGAACCGAATCGTCATACAACGGGCCGCCCCCGAACGTCCGGACCGCCATGAGGCCTCGGACGTTCGACAGCGCCCAGACGTCCGGACACTGTCTGCGCACAGTCACTCGGGCCTTGGCCCATGTACCCCTCTATTACGCCTACGACTATAAAAACCCTTTCCCCTCCTCTAGCTAGGGTTAGCTTATGTTTAGCACTTGACTTTGGTGAGCATAGCTCCATCTACTTCCTTCTCCCTAGGAGTTGACCACCTCTTTGAGAGAAGATCCGAAGTGGATGCCAAGGTCCCTATGAAGGGAAGATCTCACGGGATACCAAGACCTCATCTCCTCTGGAGTAAGACGACTATCGGTTACTTGTATCTCCTTGTTGACTTTTGATCTAAGTACCTCTTGTGTTTGAGTGGATTTAGTGGATGTGTGATCGGAGACCGTTCTTGAGTTCATGTTTTCTCTCGTGAGTTCTCCCTTTCCCCCCTCCAAGTGTGAAAAGATTGACACACACGGGTGTGCCAAGTATCAACTTCCCATATATAAATCTTTACCTCCGGACCATTCCGGAGCTCCTCTTGACGTCCGGGATCTCATCCGGGACTCTGAACAACATTCGGCCACCAACTTACATATCCCAATACTACTCTAGCGTCAATCAAACGTTAAGCATGCGGACCCTACGGGTTCAAGAATCATGTAGACATGACCGAGACACCTCTCCGGTTAATAACCAATAGCGGTGATGCAGAGCATCCTAATGACATCACCATGACAAGAGTCCGTTTGGCAAGTGCCACGTGCCACGTCTACTCCACATACATAAAGGTGAATCATCTCCTTTACACGTGCTCACTTGACCCCTTCGAGGATGGTATACTACTTGACACTCCTCTCGTGTGCATGCATAGGTATTGTCGGAGCTTCACGGATGATGAGGAGGAGTACCAGCACCTACGTATGACTACACCATCCGCGAGGGAAGCTTGGAAGCGGAGAAGGAAGAAGAAGCGAGGACAAGTCTCTAGAAGTCCCGGACCTTTCGGCCAGCCCGGAACCTCCGGACCCCGGACCTTCCGGCCTGCCTGGAACTTCTGGCCTCCTTGACCACAGCCGACTTCGGGCGTGCCAACTCTTTGGATAGCCCGGAAGCAGCCCGAACCCGCCCGGAACCTCCGGACCCTGGACCTTCCGGCCTGCCCGGAACTTCCGACCTCCTCGACTACAGGCGACACCAGGCGTGCAGACTTTCGGCCTAGCCCGGAACCCGGCCGGAACCTTCCCGGAACTTCCGGCGCCCGGAACCTCTGGCCCAGCCCGGAACTTCCGGCCTGCGTGAGGGCAGCCACTCGGGCCCGAGGCCCATGTACCCATTTCTCACCCCCACTTCGCCCTAGACTATATATACTCCTCCACCTCCTCCATTTTAGGGTTAGCATTGGTTGAGCTCATAGATAGATGAGCCTTTGCTCCTTCCACTACCTCTCCCATGGAGTAGATGCCTCTATGAGAGAAGACCCCTAGTGGATGTCAAGGCCCCCTTGCGTGGGAAGATCCCTAATGGATTCAAGGCCCCATTTCCCCATGGGATTTGGGATGAACTCTACCATGTATCCTCTTTCCCTTTGTTGTTCTTGTACCTTTGTGGATCTTGTGTGGATGTGAGCATAGTGGATGTGTGATTGGACTTGTTTTTGAGTGTTTCTCTTGTGATTTCCCCCTCGTGTTCTTCGTGTTCATTTACAAATCCACCTCCAGTTCGTGAAAGATCGACTCACACGGGTGTGCCCCGTATCATAATGGTTTCAAGAGCCACGTTTCTCACGAATTTGGAGTCCCCCCCTTTGTTTTCTAGCCTAATTTTGTGTGTTTTTGTCCCAATTCGAAAATCCCCACCAAAAATAGCCTCACCAATTTTTTTGCAATTTGTTGGTTCTTGTGAGATTTTGTTGATGTTGATCCATGGAATTCGTGTTTGGCAAGTAGATCTAGCTTCCCCACCATGAAATCCCCCCAATTTTTCTTTTTCCCCATCAATTTTGACCCACGAAATCGAGTTTTTCCGCCCTCCATTCTCAGATCCGGAATTTAGGGTTCGTCCCGGAGTTGTTTTCGCGACCCCCGGAACTTCCGGCATCGCCCAGAACTTCCGGCCCTAGCCTGGAACTTCCGGCCTAACCAGAGAGTTTCCCCACACTTTCCCATGCCCCCCGGAACTTCTGGTACACCCCCAGAACTTTCGAAGTCCGGAACTTCCGGCCATAGGCCCGGAACTTCCGGCCTAACCAGAATCATTGCACAGTTTTCAGCTTCAGCCTTTTCAATGTTTTGGCCATAACTAATTCATCTGGAGTCCGATTTTGATGTTTTTTAGCTCGTTGGATAGATATTGACACCTCCCATCCCACAGAAATACTTCCAAAATCATTTGAGTCCATCAATTTTTTTTCATATTTGGCATCTTTGCCTAGGCCACCACCATAACTTCCACATAGTTTTCCCACCATAAACTTCCGCCAACATAACCCAATTTTGTTTGAGATTTTGAGTTGCGGTTTCTGTTTCCTAAGGTGTTTCGGCTAATTAGGGACGGTTCTACATCGACAACACCACCGCTCATCATCGCCACGGCCTCGACATCGACATCAGCTACTTTGCCTTTTGGCACCCCAACCGTAAGCAAGGACGGTAATCTCAACGACATCATTGTCCATTTCCTTGCCATTGCATTGACCGCTTCGAGCCTATTGCATAGCTTACCCATTGAGACTAGCGAGTTGAGAATTGCTGGGCCACGTTACTTATGCACCGTAGTGTTACTCTTATGCCGCACAACTAGTAATAGCGTGCAAACATCTTGCTATCTACATTGTGCCATAAGTCTCTCCCATGCATATCCATCATACTTGTCTCATATCTTGGTTCGAGCATCAAGCATATAAAAAAGAGAACGAGAAAGAAAAAGAAGAAAAAAAGCTTTTAAGCAAAAGAGGAGATACAAAAGAGCTTATAAGCAATAGCATTGAGCCATTTTGCATAGTAGATACTCTTGGATCATACATACATATCATACTTGGGATTGAAGACGGCACACTTACTCTTTTAGGTTGGTGCACAAGCGCGTATCTAGCCCATTTGAGCAATCGAGCTATTGTCTCTTCTAGTATCCATGCAACAAGAGCTTGTCCCGGGTCTCTCACATTTTATGCTCATTCCTTGGTTGCGCGGATCCCATTTATCTATCCATGTGTGTGTTCCTAGTGCCACCATAGCTATTGATCTATTTGCTTTGCATTGCAATTTTGTGAATCTTCCCCAACATTTTCGATATCTTGAATTGACATTTGCTTGAATTTTGTGCCACTTGTCCTAACCAAGCCACTCGATAAGCTTTACATTGTAGGTGTGAGTGAACAAGTCCGGTACCAATTCCCCTATTCTTTCATTCCACATTGAGTGAAACGGGATACATCCTCAACTTTGGGAACGGTATATTGGTATTGTTTATCTCATTTCCTACTCACCTTTGCTCGAGTCTTGTGATGGATAGGCAAAGCACATGATCTCCTTCGGTCTACAACAACAACGGCGAGTTCGATGCCATGACGAAAACCATCGACGCCAAGTTGGATGCTCAAATGGAGGAGCTCAAGGTCCTCATCAACATCGGCAAGAGGTCTTCCTCATCTTCGAGAAGACGCTCAAGTGCACATGCTTCCGAGCTACCATCTCCGGCAACATCTCACCGACATCGACACCATCAAAGACATGAAGACATAACGACACCAACATCAAGGCGTACAACAAAGAACGAGTGTGAAGGTCACGAGCTCAACACCAACCACCGCTCGATGACTTCACCACCTACCTTGGCATCTTCACCAAGCGATGTCAAGGCATCTTTGCCTTTGGATATGCGGCATCTTCACCGACAAGCACTTCAAGAGAAGCTCCCCAAGCTCAATTCCGTGACTTCCACGAGCTACTACGACCTCGACATCGACCACGGGATTCCTTTCTATGGGAGTCAAGACCCCGAGGAGTATCTCACATGGGAGCGCAAGATGGACACATACCTCAAGCTAATTCAAGTCCCTTCCGAAGATCAAGTGAAGTGCGCCACAAGAAACTTCCATGACTACGTGTCGACATGGTGGCTTCACACATCTTCGACGAGCTTCGACATGAGTTGGTCCAAGTTGAAGAAAGCGTTGCGACGAGAGTTTGTGCCTTCTACATACACAGAACATCTTCACCGCCAATTGGAGAACACCATACAAGGATCCAAGTCCCTCGATGAGTACTTCATGAAGATGAAGAAAGCCTTGCGACGAGCCGGTGTGGACGACCCCATTTGGATGAAGTTCCACTTCATGATGGGATGGAACAACGACATCGCCAAGACTATCTTCCACAACAACTACAAGTCTCTCGAAGACCTCTACATTGGTGCTCTCATGGCGGAACATGAACTCAGGGCCAAGGCAATTCGACCCCGAGCACACTTCGCGATGACCAAGCTCCAGGACGACGAGCATGAGGATGGTACCACTAAGATGTCCAAGGTCGACGAGCTCCAAGACGACGCTCCCAAGTTCGACTTCACCGCCATCCCTCTTTGTGACATTGACGATGCCGAGTCTACCATGACTCTTTTTGAAGACGATGCGGCGACGACCACAACTACGGAGCCACTCAAGGAACATGCTTTGGAGGCGAGCGACAAGGTGGCGAGCATGGATGATGTTTCCATCTTCGGAGGCGAGAGTGATGATGTGCCATCTTTGGCCTTCATCCATGGCGACGGTGACGAGATGGTTGAGCATGGGATTTTCCCTTCGACCACGGCGGCGTTTGGAGATGAGTTGAGAGACTTTTTCCACCATATTGAGAGTGAGAGTGACTTCACTACTAGCCCCATATATGATGAGTTGCCCCAATTCCCATGTGAGGAGAGCCACAACCCCCACCACTTGAGTGAGATGAGTGACTCCACCATATGTGAGTACGGGTGCAACTACCTAGAGGGAGTGAGTGAGCCACCACCACATAGAGAGAGTGAGGTAGTTGATGAGGCACATGAGGCCATTTCGACTTCTAACAACTTAACCTTTTACTCTATTGTGTCTTCTCCTTTGGCGCTAGGTCCCATATTCGATGACGCGCCGATCCTTGCCGACTTCGTCCTCACCTTGGACAAGACGATGGCCATGGTGGTGTATGATGCACCCCCACATGGTTCCATCACGATGAAGATGACCACAAGTTGGTCTATGCAACCTCACCTACACCACATGAGTGGAATGAAAAAGGTAACTTAGGTGAAGGTGACGCTCTTGTCCCACAAGTGAACATTGATTGCTTGCATGATGATGATCCCCCTATTGCCATGCTTCATGATTGTGTGACTTCCCCATGTGATGAATTACCCATTTATGATGAGTTTGACGATTCTCATGTGGAGTCTATTAGTTATGATGCCATGTTGCATAGGATACCTTGTGAGAACTCTATAGGTCACATCATGTTTGACAATCCGCTTGACTTGTCATATGCTATGCATGAGATCACCCATATTGCATCTTCGTAATCTCATCGTAGTAACTATGCATATGCCATTAAAATAAATCCAATTTGCACATATAGCATAGATGACAAACCCATAGTTATTGGCATTTGCTTTTCTTGTGATGACATTGCCATGCTTCCTTTAGATCATTTGCGCAATAATTCTCATATGCCATGCCATGACCACCATGTTTTGGATATACATTGTTTTGGATGTTGTCCATACTCTCCATATTATGCTTCCGCTATTTCACATGAGGAAACCCCCATAGTTTCCTCATACACATTAGGAGATTTTGATCCATCCTACATTTTGCATGATCCCAATTATTGCATGCACCATCCGCATATCATGAATAACAATGCTCTCGATAATTCAAATGATGCACTACATGCTTCTAGTCTCCACTATGCCATATATAACAACAAACCTTTCATGATGGATGACATGTTCCTATATCATGCATCTCACTTATTTGAGCATTGGATATTTTGTGCTAACGAACACATGCACATGCACATCCTAACAGATGATGTGTACATATACCACGCACACACAATTTTCCCTTTGCCTTTGTTGTGTGTAGGTACTCATAAATACTCGTCAACCTCACAATCCCATGAGTTGACGAAAAGAGCTCTTGAGAGCACCGATGATTTGGGATTCACCGGAATGTGTCTCCAACCATTCCCCTCGCGCAAGGACTTCACACATTTCTTCTACATGGCTCTCACATGGCTATGGCTTCTTTCTCAATACACTTATTATGCCCATATTGCCATGTTCCCTTTGCATGATACGATCACTTCTATGACCTTGACATGTATTTGTGACCCATGTTTTGCATCTCACATGACACTTGATTATATGACTTGTATGTGTACTTGCAAGCTTGGTGGAGATATTAGTTGCTATTGCCATGATTGCTTTGTGACCCATTCCTATGATGGTATTGAGGATCACCCCATTACTTGTCTTGCTTGGGATATGTCATGCGCATTGCCTATGCCCATCATTTGCTTGCATGACATGATTGCCATGATTTCCTCTAGTACGTTGCATCTTCGCACTACTAGTTTGCATGAAATGATTACTATGATTGTTTATGTTGCATCACCGATGATTAATACTTGCTTCTTTCATGCGGTTGATGACAACCATTGCCATGCTTTGCACATGAGTGATATTGCTTATTGTCATACGTCTCCATATGTTGCCTCTCTCATGCTCGATGCTTTGCCATGTATTGAGTGCAACAATGCTTTTGATCTTGCTAATGAGATTGCCCCCATAGCTTTCTCTCATATTATTGGAGCTTTTGACATCTTTCATGTGAAGCATGCTTTCCTTCCTTCTTTGCACCATATGCCTAGTGCCAGGAACATAACCATTGTTGCATCATATTATTCATGCACTTTTGCCTCTACTTATTATGTGCAAGAGATGAGAACCATCATGATGGATGATGCGTTTACCTACCATGCACATACATTCTTTGCTTTGTTGTGTGTATGTGTAGGATAGACTACATGTCAACTTCCACTTCACGTGAGTTGATGATTCGAGCTCTTGAGAGCGAGCCACTTTGGAGCGACGCGTTTCTACATCGCACTTGCTTGCGCATTGGCATTGTGACGGATGCACAAGGTCACGCTTTTGAGGTGACATCCTTCTTGAGCATGGATATTATGGCTCACCCTACTTGTGTTGCTTGTACCATGACATATATGGGTCATCTTGGACCACTTACTTGCACACATGTTAGAGATATTGCTTCCATCCTTGATTGCCATCTTTCCATGCCTCATGACCCATATGCCTTGTGTGTTGCATCCAACTTGTGGATTGTTTGCTCTTATCATATGCTTGGTTGCAACAATGTCCATTATTCACATTTTCCATGCCACATTGCTTGCTACATGCTTGACTTGATTGCCTCACACATGATGAACAATTGCTCTTTCTATTGTGTTGAGTGCCGCACTATCTTCACTACACCATGTGCACATTATGCTAGGATTGTCTTGAATTTGCACCATGTGTCTAGACACTTAATTTTATTTGGTGTTGTGAATAATTCCTATGCCTACCATAGACCTTTGGTTGATTGTTTTCTGCATGCGTGCTATGACCTTGAGGTAGATGCTCGTTCTATTGTCACACATATTTGCATCCCTACCTCACAATTTCATGCTTATCTCCATGATGCCTTAGATTGTGATCAACTCATATGCTTACATGTCATGACGCAATCCCTTGTCACACCATATGTTATGCATGATGACGACACTTGTTCAGTGAATAACCGCTTGAATGCTTGGTTCTGCACTAACGCTAACCACATTTATTTTTCCAAGTGTTTGTCGTATTTGCTCCATTTGAAGGAATTACTAGACGGTGCGACATTAGAGAGTGCCCCTTTGAGTTTGATGATGATGAGTGCTTGGTGATCGTCCACTTTTACACGGAGACGCCATCTCTTTCCCATGGTGATTTGGATCGTGATCCGAGGACGGATCTTTCCCAAGGGGGAGGGGATGATGCAGAGCATCCTACGGACATTACCATGACAAGAGTCTGTTTGGCAAGTGACATGTGCCACGTCTACTCCACATACATAAAGGTGAATCATCTCCTTTACACGTGCTCACTTAACCCCTTCGAGGATGGTATACTACTTGACACTCCTCTCGTGTGCATGCATAGGTAATGTCGGAGCTTCACGGATGACGAGGAGGAGTGCCAGCACCTACGTACAACTACACCATCCGCGAGGGAAGCTTGGAAGCGGAGAAGGAAGAAGAAGCGAGGACAAGTCTCTGGAAGTCCCGGACCATCCGGCCAGCCCCGAACCTCCAGACCCCGGACCTTCCGGCCTGTCCAGAACTTCCGGCCTCCTCGACCACAGCCGACTTCGGGCGTGCCAACTCTCTGGATAGCCCGGAAGCAGCCCGAACCCGCCCGGAACCTCCGGACCCCGGACCTTCCGGCCTCCTCGACTACAGGCGACACCAGGCGTGCAGACTTTCGGCCTAGCCCGAAACCCGGCCGGAACCTTCCCGGAACTTCCGGCGCCCGAAACCTCCGGCCCAGCCTGAAACTTCTGGCCTGCGTGCGGGCAGCCACTCGGGCCCGAGGCCCATGTACCCCTTTCTCACCCCCACTTCGCCCTAGACTATATATACTCCTCCACCTCCTCCATTTTAGGGTTAGCATTGGTTTAGCTCATAGATAGATGAGCCTTTGCTCCTTCCACTATCTCTCCCATGGAGTAGATGCCTCTATGAGAGAAGACCCCCAGTGGATGCCAAAGCCCCCTTGCGTGGGAAAATCCCTAGTGGATTCATGGCCCCATCTCCCCATGGGATTTGGGATGAACTCTACCATGTATCCTCTTTCCCTTTGTTGTTCTTGTACCTTTGTGGATCTTGTGTGGATGTGAGCATAGTGGATGTGTGATTGGACTTGTTTTTGAGTGTTTCTCTTGTGATTTCCCCCTCGTGTTCTTCGTGTTCTTCGTGTTCATTCACAAATCCACCTCCAATTCCTGAAAGATCGACTCACACAGGTGTGCCCCATATCAAGCAGGACCTGGATGCCCATATTGGCTCCTATATATTCCACAAACATCTTCTTCGGTCGAACCACGATGTCAAGGATTCAGTTAATCCCGTATGCAGTTCCCTTTGTCCATCGGTATGTTACTTGCCCGAGATTCGATCATCGGTATCTCCATACCTTGTTCAATCTCGTTACCGGCAAGTTTCTTTACTCGTTCTATTATGCAAGATCCCATGACTAACTCCTTAGTCATATTGCTTGCAAGCTTCTTGTGATGGTGTATTACCGAGAGGGCCCAGAGATACCTCTTCGTCAAACGGAGTGACAAATCCCAGTCTCGATCCATGCCAACCCAACAGACACCCTCGGAGATACCTATAGAGTGCCTTTATGATCACCCAGTTACGAAGTGATGTTTGATACACACAAGGCATTCCTTTGGCGTCAGGGATTTGCATGATCTCATGGTCTTAGGAACACATAATTGACATGAAGAAAGCAGTAGCAATAAACTAAGTGATACGATCAGATGCTATGCTTACGGTTGGGTCATGTCCATCACATCATTCTCCTAATGATGTGACCCCATTATCAAATGACAACTCATGTCTATGGTTAGGAAACCTTAACCATCTTTGATCAACGAGCTAGTCTAGTAGAGGCTCACTAGGGACACTATGTTGTCTATGTATCCACACATGTATCTGAGTTTCCGATCAATACAATTCTAGCATGGATAATAAATGTTTATCATGAACAGGGAAATATGATAATAACAATTTATTATTGCCTCTAGGGCATATTTCCAACACATGGTGGTTTCACATCTCTATACCATTGGCAGTTTTCTACTGCCACTTCTTACTAGTCGTTGTTGGATAGCTCTTGTCGTTCTCTATCCAACAAGCTTGCGTTTGCTCAATTTGGAGCTTGTATGCAAAAGTTATGGCAGTTTCATTCTCAGGACAATTTTTCAGTGCTCAGGCGGTAGTACCGCTCCGGGCAGCGGTAGTATCACTTATAAGCGGTTGTACCGCTGTCCAGTACCGCTCTGGGCAGCGGTAGTACCGCCTATAAGCAAAAGTACCGTTGTCCAGTATCGCGCATACTACCACTGCTACTGGGGTTTCGACTTTCGTGTCGGGTTTGCGCGGCAGTGGAACGGTAGTGCAAGCGGAAGTACCGCTTACAAGCGGTAGTACCGCCTGCCTACTACCGCCCACTACCACCTCAAGGTTTCTGCCATTTGCTCGTTTTTCCTGCATCTACCGCTCAGTCAAGCGGTAGTACCGCTTGTGCACAACCAATGCACATAACAGTTGTATTTGGGGAGGCCTATAAAAGGGGGTCTTCTTCCCCAATGAACTTAATCTCTTTAGCTCGTGTTCTTCCCCCATTGTTGACCTTCTTCGATCTTGCTAACTCTCAATCCCTCCAATGATTCTTGCTAGTTCTTGAGGGAAAAGAGAGAGGAGATCTAGATCCACATTTCCACCAATCACTTTCTCCTCTATGTGAGGGGAACCCCTTGGATCTAGATCTTGGAGTTCTTTGTGTTCTCCTTGTTCTTCCTCTCATATTCCTCCATTGCTTTTGTTGTTGTGGTGGGATTTGGGAGTGAGGGCTTGACCGCTTCGTGTGTTCTTGCCATTGCATTAGTTGCATCGGTTTGATTTCTCCACAGTGATACGTGGAAGTGAAAAGTTGGGAAGCTTATTACTCTTGGGTGTTTCAACACCCTACAGCTTGTTCCTCTTGGGTGATTTAGCGCCTTAGATGGTTGGTGGTGTCTCAGAGCTCAATTGTTGTGGTGTAAATCTCTGGGCAAGCGTTGGGGTCTCCAATTAGGTTTTGAAGATTGCCCCGAGCAATTTGTACGGGTACCGATGACCGCCCCCAAGGGTTACCAAAGTGTACGGGTACCGATGACCGCCCCAAGGGTTGCCATTTGTGCGGGTTCGGTGACCACACCGTCAAGGGTCCCTTTGGAATCACGACATCTTGCATTGTGCGAGGGCGTGAGGAGATTACGGTAGCCCTAGTGGCTTCTTGGGGAGCAGTGTGCCTCCACACACCTCCAAACAGAGATTAGCATCCGCAAGGGTGTGAACTTTTGGATACATCGTCGTCTCTGCGTGCCTCGTTTATCTCTTACCCGAGCCCTTTACTTATGCACTTTACTTTGTGATAGCCATAGTGTTTCAAGTTATATATCTTGCTATCACTTAGTTATTTATCTTTCTTAGAATAAGTTGTTGGTGCACATAGATGATCCTAGTTGTTTTAGGTTTTGTGCTTGACAAATTAAACGCTAGTTTTATTCTGCATTTGTTCAAGCCTAAACTGTAATTATTTTAAAAAAGCGTCTATTCACACCCCCTCTAGGCGACATCCACGTCCTTTCCCCCGAGCCCTCTGGGCCCACTTGGTAATACAACATCGTAAAGAGCTTGCAAGAAATATGGCTAATGAGTTAGTCACGGGATATTGTATTACAGAATGAGTAAAGAGACTCGTCGGTAACGAGATTGAACTAGGTATAGAGATATCGACGATCGAATCTCATGCAAGTAACATATTGTTGGACAAAGGGAATTGCATACGGGATTGACTGAATCCTTGACATCGTGGTTCAGCCAATAAAGATATTCGTGGAATATGTAGGAACCAATATGAGCATCCAGGTCCCGCTATTGGTTATTAACCAGAGAGGTGTCTTGGTCATATCTACATGATTCTCGAACTCGTAGGGTCCGCACGCTTAACGTTCGATGACACTAGAGTAGTATTGGGATAACTGCATTGATGACCGAATGTTGTTCGAAGTCCCGGATGAGATCCAGGATGTCACGAAAAGCACCAGAATGGTCTGAAGGTAAAGATTTATATATGGGAAGTCATATTCAGGGTTCCGGAAAATGTTCGGGATTTTTCGGTATTGTACCGGAAAGGTTCTAGAAGGTTCCAAAGTGGGGCTCACCTGCATGGGGGGACCCACATGGATGTGGGTAGTGGGGCAAGGCTCCACACCCCTAGTCTAGGCGCACCAAGACCCCTCGTAAAAGGAATAGGATCATATCCCGAAGGGATAAGATCAAGATCCCTAAAAAGGGGGATAACGATCGGTGGGGAAGGAAAGGAGGGATTTCCTTCCTCCCTCCTTGGCCAATGACCCTAGGGGCTTGGAGGGCAAGCCACCAGCCCATCCCATGCCTATATAAAGGTGGGGAGGCGCAAGGGGGCAGCACATCTTCCCACCGCCGCGGCCCTCCTCCCATCTCTCCCGTTTCTTCCTCGTACGTCGTTTCGAAGGCACTTGGTGAAGCCCTGCCAGCACTGCTACACCACCATCTCCACCATGCACTCATGTTGGTCGAGATCCCATCTACTTCACCTCCCTTGCTTGCTGGATCAAGGAGGAGACGTCACCGAGCCGCACGTGTGCTGAACACGGAGGTGTCGTCCGTTCGGCGCTAGATCGGATTGGATCGTGATTGGATAGTGAAGAGTACGACTACATCAACCGCGTAATATACGCTTACGCTTAATGGTCTACGAGGGTACATAGACACACTCCGCCTCTCATAGCTATGCATCTCCATGGATAGATCTTTCGTGTGCATAGGATTTTTTTCCCATGCAACGTTCCCCAATAGTGGCATCATGAGCTAGGTCTATGCGTAGATGATATGCACGAGTAGAACACAAAGCAGTCGTGGGTGTTTATGTTCAGGTTGCTTACCTCGTTTTGTCTTATTTGGATTTGGCGGTATTATGGGGTGAAGCGTCCCGGACCAACCTTACTTGTCCTCGCACAAGAGACTGGTTCCACCGATTGACATGTAACTTGTATTGCATAAGGTGGCTGGCGGGTGTTTGTCTCTCCCACTTTAGTTGAATTTGATTTGACATTAGCGGTCCTTCTAGAAGGTTAAAAGGAAACTTGAATATCACCGTTGAGGCTTTGTGTAGGTAAGAACAGTTCTTGCTAGTTACCCATAGCAGCCACGTAAAATTTGCAAAAACAAAGTAGAGGACATCTAACTTGTTTTTGCAGGGCATGTTTGTCACAGCCCTAGCTTTAGGTTGCCTTGTCTTTGCATTTCATGCATGTATTTTAAATTCAGTTGAATTTGAATTGAGGAATTAGCAAGCCTCAAGAATCATTTTTGTCAAAATGATCAAGATAAAAATTGCCTTAAATAAGTCCAAGAAAATGTTCCTAACATTGTGTGAAAATATTGGCAAGGGTTGAAATTCAAACCAATATTTTTGGAATCACAGAAATATTTACCTTGGGCATTTGAGTTAATCCAAATATTATTTGCAATGGACTTATATTTACTATATATAGAATATATGTCCAAAAATGTTGAGAATTATTGTCTGGCTCCGGAAAAGTCCATTTTGTCCGCACATATTTTTCTCAGGATTTTATAGAATGTTTTGTATTTATTATAAACCAAAACAAATGGCAGAAATGGAAAACAGAAACTTAAATAAAGAAAAGAGGCCTCACCTGAGCCACCTACCTGGTCCAGCTGGTGGCCCAGCCCACCAGGGGCGAGGATGTCTTCTTCGTCCTCTGCCAGAAGGACGCGACGCGTGTATAGAGCGCGCTCGCACGCGCCTGGCCACCTCCTGCCTCCCTGCTTGCCTCCCCTTATGTCCTGGGGACACCACTAACATCCGTGAACTGAACCCGCTCACGCTCGCTCTCTTCCCCTTCCCCTGGATCTCTCTCTCTCGCCCGGCCGAAAGCCACCACCGCCGCCTTTCGCCATCGCCGCGGCCGCTGACCTCGTTAAGCCCCACGGCCCTGTCTAGCGGCTCCGCCGTTGTCGTTTTCGTCCATCCAGTCAAAGGAATCAAGCCCGAGATCCCTCCAAGAAATGCCAGCATCATCGTTTCCATCTCCGGCCGCCGAAGGTCGCCAGCTTCGATTCGCCGCCACCGGAGCCTCCCCGGCCTCGCCGTCACCTCCATCGTAACCGCGGTTAGCCACTACCCATCTCCCCTTGCTCCCGTTGTCTCGTGTGCCCTCTAGCTACCTCCTCGCCGTCCCGAGATCCGGCCATCGCCAAGACCGGCGAACCTCGTGCTCTCGAGCTCCTCCGACTGCGTTCGTGGCACCGTAGTACTCCTGGTGATCCTAGGGAGCCGTAGAACCCTTCTCTTGGGCTCCCCGAGCGCTGTAGCCCTGTGTTCCAACCAGCCCGATTCCGGCCGTCGCCGTGCTCGACGCCACACTCGACTTCGGTCGCCCCGCGAGCTCCCAGGTGGTCCGCTGGACGTGCGCATCCGAGGGCTATGCCCCAGTGCGATCCTCCGCCGCTCTCGTGGACCTCCGGTGGGTCTCCGTCATAGTTTGGGGTCGCCGGCGTTCAAACCCCGACAGGCTGATATGTCCGGGTTAATTAAGACACTAATTAACCCCCCTAAGTCACTGACAGTGGACCCCACCGAACTAATTAATTCCCTAGTTAATTTAGTTTAGGTTAAATTAAATTGGTTAGTCACTGTGCTATGACAAGCGGGTCCTACCGGCCAGGTTTGACCTGGACCGGTTCAGTTGACCGCTGACGTCATGCTTACACAGTGGTGATACAATAAAAGGATTTCTGGAATTAAAATAAATCAAAATGATTTATTCAATTTCAGAAAATATCCTAAACTTCTAAAAATCATAGAAAATAATCTATAAGTCAGATGAAAATAATTTATATATGAAAATTTATCAGAAAAATGCAACGAATCTGTTTATGGCATTTTCGTGCATGATAGAACAACTTATGTCCTCTGTTTAGGACAAATCATAGAAGTGACATTTAATAACCATATATGGAGTTTTTGAATTTGAACCTTTGGTTCAAACCAACTTCATTTAATCTGGTTGTTAGTTGCATTTGGTGAAACCAATGCATATTGCCAAGTCATGATGATGCAACATATTGTTGCATAAGTCATGATTTGAATGTTGTTCCTTTTCTGTCTGCCGCTGTTTGTTCCCTCTCGGTAGACGTTGCTCCGATGTTGAGATCGATGTAACCGATGAAGACTCACTATTATCTTCAGAAGTGTCAGGCAAGCAACCCCCCTTTGAGCATTCCGATACAGTCCCACTCTCTTTTACTGCATTAGGACAACAACGATTTAATTGTTACATGTTTCGGTAGTTGAACCCATTCCTTTGTATGACCTCTCTTTGTCACAGTAAATAGTTGAAATCACTTAGCATGAGTAGCAACTGCTTGAGCCTTGTTGTGTTTACTCATCCATGCTTGCTTACTGTGCCTACTATGCTTAGAGTCGTGTTGGGATGATCCATCTTGGCGATGAATTGGAATGGAGGTGTTAATGTCATACTGTGTGAGAGTTAAGTGTGTGAATCCGTTTTGGTAAAGGTAGCGATGAGAGGCCATGTAGGAGCACATGGTGGGTTGTCTCATTGAAACCGCTCTTAGGACCTGAGATCTTGTGTTTGTGTTCCAAGACAAGATACTACCGCACATTGGGCTCCGGTAGCTCGAGCTCTCTCGGCCTATTAACTTCCCTGTTCTCAGTCCAGGAGTCACGGTAGTTCGAAACATTTATAGGTGGTGGCCGGGCCTGCGAAGTGGATGAACGGCCCAGTCAGGACCGGCTTGGGGCCCTACTCACATCGTTTGAGGCCGTATTGGAAACCTCGGTCGGACTTCCACTATTCGTTCCAACTCATATAGGCGACTACCTTGGGCGTGAGTCGTTCTAAGTTAACGTTCGTGGCCGACTTCCATGCCGGGCTTCCACTTGAAGGTTGCTGAGGTGCATGACGTGCACATGGAAATAAGCGGCGGGAGCGTGTGTGAAGAAGTATACCCCTGCATGGTAAATGATCTGTTCGAATAGCCGCGTCCTCAGAAATGGACTACTTGGAAACTTATATGGTTCATAGACAAGTGAAATGGATACTTAGAATGCGCAAGATAAGCGTGAGTGCTATGGATGGCCTTCTCGTAGGGAGACGGGAGAGGATCCATAGTGGTGTAATAGTGTGGTGACTATGTGGACTCGTGTGCACTCTCTACCTCAAAGATACCACTCGTAGTCGTAGTACAGGTTAGCCAAGAGTCAAAGCTGGCTTGACGCAATAAACTCCACAACCCTTTGTGGACAATGATGCATACATAGATAGTTCTGATGTAAGTCTTGTTGAGTACCTTTGTACTCATGGTTGCTTAATTTATGTTTTTGCAGACGAGATTTTGGTCTCACTTTTGGTTTCAACGATGTGTTCGATGTTGATCGGATTAGCTTGGGAATCCCAGACAGATGTCTGTCTCCTTTGGAAGGGTCGTTGTAGATTTTTAGGCTCCTCCAGCCACTTTTAGTAGATGTCTGTACCCAAACATGATATGCTTCCGCTTGTTGCTTGTATGACTTAAGTGTTGGGTCATGTGACCCCTGTTTGTACTATCACACTATGTTGACTC
Organism: Elymus sibiricus; assembly: GCA_039707655.1. NCBI lineage: Eukaryota > Viridiplantae > Streptophyta > Magnoliopsida > Poales > Poaceae > Elymus > Elymus sibiricus. The sequence goes on from CM077663.1 coordinate 161,829,341, forward strand.
TTACGAGTCTTTAATAAATACTTGAGTCATAGAGTTATGTTGTGATGCCATGTTGTATCTATGCATATCGTGCATATTGCGTGTATGTTTGAAATGCATTGGTATGTGTGGGATTTGACACCTAGTCGTATGCCTATGGTAGCCTTATTTACAGGGAAATGCCTCTTTGTGCTTCCAATGAGCCCTAGTAGCTTGCTACTGCTCCAGACACATTGACTGACCGACATGTATCCTTCAGTGCTGCTATGTCTGTCCCTACAGGGAAATGCCACGTGGTGTAATGGAGTCCATGTAGCTTGCTACGATTCGTCTACACACGTCGATGACCGACACCTGCATTTCTGGGTTATGTATGCCTATTCATGTACGGTTGTGCCACTTGGGTCTATAACTAGTCATGTCGACCCGGGTTCTCTGACATATGATTGCTAGCAACATATTCATATACCTGAGCCAAAAGGCGCAAACAGTCCAGACCAAGGTAAGATGGCAGCCGTGGAGCTTACAGTGCGTGAGGCCGCAAAGTGGTATGATGTGTTACATGCTAGATTCATATGGCTTAGGATCAGGGTCCCGACGGCGTTGGTATCAGAGCTTGACTACCCGCAGGATTACCAAGCCAAACTGGTCGATGTTGAGTCTAAAAATGCTTTAGTTATATAAGGGAATTGATTGTGGAAGGGAAGTAAGATTCTTTCTACTTCTCTTCTTGTGTCATTCTAATTCTGAGTCACCCTCTTCTTTTCTACGAGGTTTAAGAACTAGGCTTTCTCATCTACCTATCAGGACGACGAGTTACAAAACTCGGAAATTAAGATTCTTAAAAATAGGATACCAAAGAGTTGGTCACTGGTTTCGGTTGCATCGATTGGAATGTTGGTGTCACCGAGACCTTAGGGTTTGGCTTAGGATCTATCTAGGGTTAAACTCGATGGGGCCAAATATGGAAACTTGGTGGCACCGATTTTTGTGGTAGGGTTTAGACAGAGAATTTGTGGGGGAATTTCATGTGGTTTTTGGTGGCTAATCTCTAAGCACTTGAGCAACCAGATCATCATAGAAACCTCATCCCCTTTTAATAGTATTGGCTTTCCTATGGACTCAAAAGTGATTTCTCACAAAATGTAAAATGTAGAGTCTTCAAGCTTGTTGCCAATAGATGTTCCTTGCATCTAGGTGATCTCCTCACAATCCTTTTGCCAATCCATTCATTGAACTTTCCTGAAATATACTTGGTGGAAACATTAGTCCAATGAAATATATGTTGTTATTGATTACCAAAACCACCTAGGGCAAAGTTGTGCTTTCAATCTCCCCCTTTTTGGTAATTGATGACAACATATAGATCAAAGCTTCGATAGGGATAAATCAATTAATAGCATCATCGCTCTAAGAAGTATGTGATAAGCAAGAGCTCCCCCTAAATTTGTGCATTATTCCCGATTTGCATTTGAATGCAAATGCATAATCAATTAGGATCATGGGTAACTCTTCCATTAACATACAACTTGGTGGTGCACATAAATGATATGAATGGATTGCAATGCACATAACACCAAACAAGTGAGTGAATGATCATCATATAAACATCATATGGATAGTAAATAGTAGCATCATAAACCAAAGCGTATGATCAAACATGACGAAGTTTAAGAACAACCAAGCGATAAACCAATTGTTTTTGAAACAAATTACAAAACATGTCTCTCGAAGCCCTATGATCTATACATTTCTCCCCCTTTGGCAACAAGTTACCAAAAAGTTCAAAGATTTAGAGCTAAGCGTCGCTCTGGGCTCTATCTCCTTTGATAGTCATTGAAGGAGTCGAAAGAAGGGCATCGGCGAATGCTTCAGCTAATGTCCTCTGAGGTGGTGGAGTAGACGCTGAAGGTGCTGAAGGAGCTGATGGAGCAGATGCTGGGGCTGATGAAGATGGTCTCAACTCTGGAGCTGGCACGGCAGACGATCTGGCCTGTCTATTGAACTGAGTCTGGGGATGAAGAGGAGGACTATCATCATCAACACTGGAGTGGGGACTGGGCACCACATCCACTTCCTTCTTAAACTATGTGAAAATCTTGGTCAACTCATCCACCTTGTTGTCTAGAGCATGAAACTTTGTCTCCACTATCCTCTCAAGACTCTTTTGGTTCTTGAGGATGTCAGTCACATTCTTTTCTATCCCTTGGATAGTGCTGATAAGATAGGCATCTGATCGCTCTTTGTCCTTGGAATTTGAGCACTAGTGGCTCTAGCTGCCTCTGCCTCTGCGTGTGTAGTAGCTGAAGTGGGATGAGAAGGGTCCATCACCACAACGTTATCCTCAAAGTCTGGCAAGAGTGGTAGGTTGATACGTCTCCAACGTATCTATAATTTTTTATTGTTCCATGCTGATATATTATCATTCTAGGATACTTTTTGGGTCATTATTTACCAATTTATAATATTTTTGAGCACTAACCTATTGACCCAGTGCCCAGTGCCAGTTGTTGTTTTCTGTGTGTTTTTTCCTTTGCAGGTTTACTGTACCAAACGAAGTTCAATTGCCACAAAACTTTTTGATTATTTTTCCTGGACTATATGAAGACCTAGAAGCTTCGGAAGGAAGCCGGGAGGCACACGAGGGCCCCACCACACATCAGGGCACGTCGGGGGGGGACTGATATGTGGTGGCCCCCTAGGGCACCTCCCGACGTCCCTCTTTGGCCTATAAATTCTCTAATATTCTGAAAACCCAGGAGGTAGTCCCGAAACCCTTTTTCCGCCGCCGCAACTTTCTGTTTTGTCACGAGGCCATCTGGAGCTCCATTCTGGCACCCTGCCGGAGGGGGGGATCATCCACGGAGGGCCTCTTCATCAACCTTGCTGCCCTCATGATGCAGTGTCAGTAGTTCACCACAGACCTACGGGTCCATAGCCAGTACCTAGATGGCAATCTCTCTCTCTCTCTCTCTCTCTCTCTCTCTCTCTTATGATCTTCAATACAATGATCATCGCATCTTCGCTTTGATCTATCCGATGTAATCCTATTGTGCGGTGTGTTTGTTGGGATCCGATGAATTGTGGGTTTATATTCAGATTATTCATGAAAAGTATTTGAGATGCCTCTGAATTATATTATCTCTTAAGTGCATGATCATTATAGCTTCGTAATGCTCTTCGATCTATTGATATGCTTTGGCCAAGTAGATTGATATTTCATCGGTGAGAGTGGTGCGTTGTGGTAGGTTCAACCTGGCGAATTTCTATATCCCAGTGACAAAGTAGGGGACAATATGCATATTTGTGTTGTTGCTACTAAGGATAAAACGATGGGGTTCATTCATATTGTTTGAGTTTACTTTGTCTACATCATGTCATCGTTCTCCAAGCATTACTCTGTTTTACTTAATACTCTAGATGCATGCTGGATAGCGATCGATGAGTGGAGTAATAGTAATAGGTACAGGCAGGAGTCGGCCTATTTTCTTATGGACGTGATGCCTATATATACATGATCATTGCCGTGAACATCGCATAACTATCCGCTTTTCTATCAATTGCCCAAAAATAATTTGTTTACCCACCGTATGCTACCTACACGAGAGATGTCACTAGGGAACACTATGCCCCCCGGGTCTATTCACTTATATATTCGCAAACGCTATATTTACCTTGCTTCCTTTATTTCCTTTTTATTTATTTTGCAATTTATATTTATCAAAAATTATCTACACAACTCATTTGCTTGCAAATAACGAGATCAAGGGTATTGACAACCCTCTTGCCCGCGTTGGGTGCAAGTTGTTTGTTCATTTGTGTGCAGCCGCTGAAGACGGTTGAGGATTGATATTCCTATTGGTTCAATAAACCTTGGTTTCATAACTGAGGGAAATACTTATCCGCTTTGTGCTGCAATTACCCGTTCCTCTTCACGGAAAACCCAACGCAGATCACAAATTTTCATTCACTTGTTCTTCTTTTTATTTGCTGTTATATTTTGCTTGTCTCATAAAAATCAAAAATACAAAAAAATGGAGTTTAGGTTGCCTCATATGCTTCGTCTTTATAATGTCTTTCGTGAAAATAAGGATTCGGAAAATTGTGCTCAATTGTTAGAGGAAGAATTTATAAAAATGCTTAATGTGAGTTCCTTTAATGATGAGCATGATAGAAATATTGTTGGTATGAATTCTCTGAATATCCATGATGCTAACAATATGCAAGACCACAAGCTTGGGGATGCTATGTTTTATGAAGATGATATTCTTTGTCCCCCAAGTTTTGATGAGCAAATTTATTATGATGATTGTGGTGATGACCCGTATGCTATAATTAGTAATGATAACCATGAAATATGTCATCATGATTTAAATTTTTAATTTGGTTATGACAATCAAGCGTCACATGATAGTTATTTTGTTGAGTTTGCTCCCACTACCATGAATGAAAAGGAATTTGCTTATGTGAGGAGTAATAAATTTTCTATGCTTGTGGATCATGAAAAGATGCTTTATGTGATAGTTATATTGTGGAATTCCTTAATGATGCTACTGAAAATTATTATGAGGGGGGAACATATGCGTGTAGGAATTGCAATAACATCAAGTTTCCTCCCTATGTGTTCAAAGTTTCAAAGTTATGCTTGTTTTGCCTTCCTATGCTAGTTGATTCTTGCTCCCATAAATTGTTTGCTTACAAAATTTCTATGAATAGGAAGTGGGTTAGGATTAAATGTGCTTGTCATATGCTTCATGATGCTCCCATTGTGTTTCAATTCTTTACTTTCATGTGAGCATCATTGAAATCATTATGCCTAGCTAGGGGCATAAAACAATAGCGCTTGTTGGGAGGCAACCCAATAGTTATCTTTAAATTTTTGCTTAGAACTTTCTGTTTATTTTTAATAATATGATTGTAATGATTATGTTTTTTTGTTTAAATTAGTATTTGTTACAAGTAAAGCCTTTGGGATGACTCACAAGATGAGTAGAATCGATGCTGAAACAAAACAGAAACTTTTGACTCCAGTACATGAATTTGCATTTTTTGCTGGAGTGTGATAATGATCTGTAATTTTTACACAGTGTTTCTATACAAATGTTAGAGGTTTTCCTAAGTTTTTCGAATTTTTAGAGTTACATAAGTATAAGGTCTCTACAGATTGCTACAGACTGTTCTGTTTTAGACATATTCTGTTTTTGCTTGCATAGTTGCTTATTTTGATTAAACTATGGATTGTATCGGGTGGTATAAGCCATGGAGAAGTTAGAATACAGTACCTATTATGCATTTATGAAATTTGAATCAATTTACAACAGTACTTAAAGTATGCAATATGTTTCTTATGCTAACGGATCTCACGAGGTTTTGTTGAGTTTTGTGTGATTGAAGTTTTCAAGTTTTGGGCGTTATCTTGATGGAAAAAGGAATAAGGAGTATCAAGAGCCTAAGATTGGGGATGCCCAAGGCACCCCATGGTAATATTTTAAAGGAGACTCAAGCATCTAAGCTTGGGGATGCCCCGGAAGGCATCCCTTCTTTCGTCTCAAATCCATCGGTATGTCACTTGAAGTTATATTTTTATTCGTCACATGATATGAGTTTTGCTTGGAGCGTCGTTTGCTTTTGTTTGCTTTTACTTTCAGTTTGCCACAATCATTGTTTGCTGGACACACCTATTTAAGAGAGACACACCTTCATCATAATTTGATAGAATACTCTATGTGCTTCACTTATATCTTTTGAGCTTAGAAGTTGCTCTAGTACTTCACTTATATCTTTTTGAGCATGGTGGCGTGTAGATTTTAAAGAAATGATTTCACTCTCGTTCTTCACTTATATTTGTTTGAGAGTTAATAAAAAGTGACGGTAATTTGCATGGGTCATACAGACTAGTCTAAAAATATTAGGCATTCAAAGAGTGATAATCAAAACCATCATGTAGCACATATAAAGAAATTGTGGGTTAATGATATTGATTTAGTAATATGAAATAGGTGTGAGTTCATAATTGTTAAACCGTAGAAGTGTCGATATTAAGAGGGGTTGACCTTTTTGTTCATCTAAAAATTAAAGAGGCATGGTGATGATGTGTGAGCATTTCTATTCCTCGTTGAAATCCTACTGTTGTTTCGGGTCGGAAGCGCGCGATGGTTAACTCCTACCAACCTCTTCCCTCGGGGCATGCGATTAGTAATTTGTTCTATGATAAACTAATAAAACCTTGCAATAAGTATGTGAGTTCTTTATGACTAATGTGAAACCATGGACATACGCAATCTCACCTTTTCATAATTTGCTAGCCTCTTCGGTACCGTGCATAGCCCGTTCTCACCTCGAGGATCAATGCAACTCTCGTCAGTGCATCCAAACCCCGTGACATGATACGCTCTATTGCACATAAGCCTTATTATATCTTCCTCAAAACAGCCACCATACCTACCTATCATGGCATTTCCATAGCCATTCCGAGATATATTGCCATGCAAATTCTATCATCACTTCACATGACTAGTCCATTCATCGTCATATTGGTTGGCATGATCATATAGAGCTGACATAGTATTTGTGGCAAAGCCACCTTCATAATGTTTTTGATACATGTCACGCTAGATCATTGCACATCCTGGTACACTGCCAGAGGTATTCATACAGAGTCATATCTTCATATCAGTTCTCCATGTTGAGTTGTAAGTAAATAAAAGTTTGATGATCATCATTATTAGAGCATTGTCGCAGTGAGGAAAGAGTCATGGAGATGATGATTCTCCCATAAGTCTAGATGAGACTCCGGACAAAAATAAAGATGGAGGAGGGCAAATGAGCCCACCATCCATTCAAAAAAAAGAGAGAGAGAAAATAAGAGAAGGGACTTTGCTACTATCCTTTACCACACTTGTGCCTCAAAGTGGCACCATGTTCCTCATGTAGAGAGTCTAATGACATATCACTTTCATATGCTAGTGGGAATTACCTATTCATTATTTCAAACTTGGCTTGTATATTCCTATGACGGGCTTCCTCAAATGCCCGAGGTCTTCATGAGCAAGCAAGTTGGATGCACACCCCACTTAGCTTCATTTGAGCTTTCATACACTTATAGCTCTAGTTGCATCATTTGCATGGCAATCCCTACTCCTTGCATTGACATCTATCGATGGGCATCTCCATAGCCCGTTGGTACGCCTAGTTGATGTGAGACTATCTTCTCCACTTCCTACCCCTTTGATGTCTACCACCATACTCTATTCCACCTAAATGCTATGTCTTATGGCTCACGCTCATGTAATGCGTGAAGAATAAAAAGTTGATGCATATTGAAAAAGTATGAACCAATTGCCTGACTTGGACACCGTGGTGCTTGAAATTTGTATTAATGTGGTGAAGATGGAGCCATGCCTTGCTAATACAATAAGATGAATGGGGGGGGGGTAAACATTTCTTAAGAATCGTATACTTTTAGGAATTAACAATTCTGTTTCTTACACTTTGAATATTGCCATGTTAATATTTGTTGATTCATCTTTTCTCAATGAGCATACCTGAATAAGATTACATAGTGGATAGCATGTCACATCAAAAATTCTGTTTTTATCATTTACCTACTCGAGGACGAGCAGGAATTAAGCTTGGGGATGCTTGATACGTCTCCAACGTATCTATAATTTTTGATTGTTCCATGCTGATATATTATCTTTCTAGGATACTTTTTGGGTCATTATTTACAAATTTATAATATTTTTGAGCACTAACCTATTGACCTAGTGCCTAGTGCCAGTTGGTGTTTTCTGCGTGTTTTTGTCTTTGCAGGTTTACTGTACCAAACGAAGTCCAATTGCCACAAAACTTTTTGATGATTTTTTCTAGTCTATATGAAGAGCTAGAAGCTTCAGAAGGAAGCCGAGAGGCACACGAGGGCCCCACCACACATCAGGGCGCGCCCTGATATGTGGTGGCCCCCTCGGGCACCTCTCGACGTTCCTCTTTGGCCTATAAATTCTCTAATATTCTGAAAACTCTGGAGGCAGTCCCGAAACCCTTTTTCCGCCGCCGCAAGTCTCTGTTCCGTCGTGAGGCCACCTGGAGCTCCGTTCCGGCACCCTACCGGAGGGGGGATCATCCATGGAGGGCCTCTTCATCAACCTTGCTGCCCTCATGATGATGTGTGAGTAGTTCACCACAGACCTACATGTCCATAGCTAGTACCTAGATGGCAACCTCTCTCTCTTATGATCTTCAATACAATGATCATCGCATCTTCGCTTTGATCTATCCGATGTAATCCTATTGTGCGGTGTGTTTGTTGGGATCCGATGAATTGTGGGTTTATGTTCAGATTATTCATGAAAAGTATTTGAGATGCCTCTGAATTATATTATCTCTTAAGTGCATGATCATTATAGCTTCGTAATGCTCTCCGATCTATTGATATGCTTTGGCCAAGTAGATTGATATTTCATCGGTGGGAGTGGTGCGTTGTGGTAGGTTCAGCCTGACGAATTTCTATATCCCAGTGACAAAGTAGGGGACAAGACACGTCTTTGTGTTGTTGCTACTGAGGATAAAACGATGGGGTTCATTCATATTGTTTGAGTTTACTTTGTCTACATCATGTCATCGTTCTCCAAGCATTATTCTGTTTTACTTAATACACTAGATGCATGCTGGATAGCGGTCGATGAGTGGAGTAATAGTAATAGGAGCAGGCAGGAGTCGACCTATTTTCTTATGGACGTGATGCCTATATATACATGATCATTGCCGTGAACATCGCATAACTATCCGCTTTTCTATCAATTGCCCAACAGTAATTTGTGTACCCACAGTATGCTACCTACATGAGAGATGTCGCTAGGGAACACTATGGCCCCCGGGTCTATTCACTTATATATTCGCAAACGCTATATTTACCTTACTGCCTTTATTTACTTTTTATTTATTTTGCAATTTATATTTATCAACAAATATCTACACAACTCATTTGGTTGCAAATAACGAGATCAAGGGGATTGATAACCCTCTTGCCCGCGTTGGGTGCAAGTTGTTTGTTCATTTGTGTGCAGCCGCTGAAGACGGTTGAGGATTGATATTCCTATTGGTTCGATAAACCTTGGTTTCATAACTGAGGGAAATACTTATCTGCTTTGTGCTGCAATTACCCGTTCGTCTTCACGGAAAACCCAACGCAGATCACAAGTATCATAGGTGTGGACGATCAAGTAGATATTGGCTCTTTCCAAATTTGGAATTAACGAGCATCTGAATATATGGAGCGTATCGAAATGATCTCTTCTAATCAGCAGCAGTCATCTTGATTGTCTCAACAATTAGACCCATCACTCTAAATCTAGTGTGGGTGTCTACATGATGAAGCATGTTGATGGAGTACCCCCTGATCATCTTGTCATCTCCAGACTTTGGCATCAAGGTATGCCTCATGATAGTGTTGGTGGTGGGTAGTCCTACTTGCAAGAAGTAGACAGAGTCAAGCTTGTGAGTCTTCACATAAGCAGTGGGGATGGTGTTGTACATATTGGCCTTGGAGTTGTGATTCATCTTGGCGTCAGCATATACATCAAGATCTCCATCCTGAATCTCCGGGGCTCCTAAGATGGTAGCCCACTCATCAACAGAAGACTAGTATCTGGTGTCCTCAGTCATCCATATAATTCTTCCATCTGGATAGAAATGAGTTGTGGAATAGAATTGCATGATCATCTCATCATTCCATGCAGTGAACTCTCTGCCAATAAATGCATCAATATCAATGGCCTTGAAGTTCTCTAGCACATGAGGGAAGTAATCTTCATTCTCCTTGATGAACTTCCAATCAACGTATCTCATGTCGCTAACTGCAGGACTCTTATCTAACAAGATTGTCTCATAAAAATCTTGCTGCTCCTTGGTGTGGAAGCGGGCATCTACTGCAGTCCTTCTCCTGATGGAATATGGATTAGCTGCTCTCCATGTCCTCAACCCTTGATCCTTTTTCTTCTTCATGTCCTTTGCCACTGGGTGATCATCATTATGCTCTGGCAGATGGGGTCTCAGTTTCCTCAACACAGCAACATCTTCCTCTTCTTCCATGGTGGAAGATCTCTTGTTCTTCTCAGCAAGAGGAATATCCCTGGTGGTCCTCTTGGGCTTGGGGGTAGCAGGCTTCTTGGGAGCAGTTTGCTTAGCCTGAGATGGTGGCTTTCTAGGCATAGCATCAGCCAACAACCTCTTCTTCTTGCAAGAAGGAGTGTTTGCAGCTTGTTCTTCCTCTTCCTCCTCAATCCGCTCAGGAGTTCTAACCATTGAGGTTGGCCTTCTCTTAACATAAATTGTCTGCTTCCTCTCTCTCTTCTTGGCAGGGTTCTTGGGCATGGACTTGGTCTGCCTGGAGGAGGTAGGGTTCTCAAGAGTGAGTGTCATCCCTATTGGGGATATACCCCACGGATGACCCGCCATACAGGTATAACCCGGCCCATGCAATGGCGGCTTGACAAAGACGAAGGATGTTGTCTACATCGACCCGCCAGTGCTGACCTCAAAGGCCAGAAGGGCGATATGCTTTTTCCAGGCTGGCTCGTGGGCCGAGCTGGCAGGCTGGCTTAAGAGAGTCATCATAAAGAAACTGTCTACTTGCGGGGCAAGTTAGGTAGGATTCAGATTAGGTCACGTGTCATTGTGTGACCCGGACTCCATTGTATCCTTGGGCCCTCCACCTGTATATATAAAGGGGAGCACCCAAGGGAAAAAAGGAGACTAAAAAAGAAACCCTCGAGAGCTAGGTTAGCGATTCAGCACCCTTGTAATTGAGATCATCATCAATATACATAAAGTAGGACGCAGGCTTTTACCTAAATCGGAGGGGCCGAACTTGGGTAAACTCTCGTCTTCTGTTCCCGATCAACCCCTTCAAGTCGCCATCTAGGTGTGATGGCCTGACACCTAAGTTCTCGCATGAGGACATCTGCCGTGACAAAACCACGACAGTTGGCGCCCACCGTGGGGCTATCGCACGGTGGAGTTGAGTTCTTGGAGGGAGCTCTCCCAGGGTTCGGGAGGTACGTGGTTGGCCAGATGACCAAGAGTCGCTGTGACCAAGAGGCCGACTCAATTAAGTACGGGCATCGGGTCCCCTTCAGCAAGATCCACATCTTCATCGGCAAGATCGACGCATCTGGACCCGAGCCGGAAATCTGCACCGACATCGTCAAGCCGGCTCGACACGTCACGTTTTCGTCGGCTTCACTCAAGGAGTCGACCTCGTAGATGAAGCGCCTGGCAGCAGGGACACCCTCGTCAACTCTGATGGTGAGTCTTCTATGGGGGACACCAAGTTGATCTGTCTGCTTTTCGATGGTAGGCTGGGGGCTACTCAGGAGATGGGGACATTACGGAATCCCGCGAGCCGCCTCAGCAAGCCGCCGTTTTCATGGCAGGAACAACAGTGGCCCATGTCTCAGCAACAACTGGTGCGACGACCGGGACTGGCCCAACCTCAGGAGCGGTCGAGTCAAGCCAAATGCCGGCTCAAGCCATGGCCGCTCTGATGGCTGAGATGACAAAGCTCTTAGAAACACCAGTAACCGTGGAGAATCAGGAGGAATGCAATGCGATGCTAACCACGCTTTGCGGGCAGATGGCCAAGATTCAAGAGGAGATCGATGCTGAAAACACTCGCATGTCGTAGCTACAGACTTATATCCACGGTGAAAATGAGCGTTTGCGAGCGGAAGCCTGGCAGCTAGACCTTTGGCGAGCCGCCTCTGATTTGGTCCATGAAAGGAGACATCTGAGCCGGCTTCCCCCCAATCTGGAGCCCTCACGGTTATTTGTCATGCCTCAACCTGCGTCAGCGGCTGGCCAACCGCGTTTGGATCAGCCACCTGAGCCGCCACGACAGACGCCGGCTCAGTCGCCGCTCCAGCGTTTACAGATGCTGCCGGGCCAGTTTTCTAACCCAGTGGACAATATGTTGGCAGCAACTCATAACCTCGAGGCACTCCCCATTCATGGAAATACTCCAATTGAGATTGAGGCTAGGAACGCCATTGAGATGCTAAAAACTACAGTGACACAGCAGGCGCAATACTCTTACAGCCGCGATCGGATGCACTCTACGCCTTATGCGAGCCGCAGTAAGAGTCGGCACGTGGAATCCCCAACAGTTTCTAGTAGAGGGTGCAGACAACAACCTCAGAACTCCCCAAACTGACCAGTGCTGTCAGACACATAGGCAGTCATCGACGCGGCCCAAGCTGCACGACAGGGAGAAGCAGAAGCAGCGATGGCAAGGGCGGGTCAACAAACTCCCACCAACCCCAGCTAGCAACCGTGGGGACTGGGGTTAGCAGCAGAACGATTGGAATTCCCTGTCTAGCTCCAGCTCTCCGCAGTGAGCGTATGCCTAAGGATTTTAAGGGTCCTCACAAGGTCCCCAATTACGCCGACCTCGAGCCGACATCGTGGATCGAAACCTATGAGTTAGCCATGGACATGCTCGATGTCAGTGGTGATGTGTGCACAAAATACTTGACCATGATGCTAGAAGGACCGGCTCGAACATGGTTAAAGAATCTCCCCCCAATTCCATCAATACTTGGGCATAATTGAAGGAACGTTTTATCAAGAATTTTCAAGGCACTTGCAAGCGTCCAATGACGATCATTGATCTACAACATTGTGTCCAGCGTACAGATGAATCTGCCCAACACTGGACGCACCGGGTCCCAGAGATCATCCACTCTTCAGTTAGCATTACGGCCGCCCAAGCCGTCTTGATTTTGGAGAAAAATTGCCATTTCCAGCCACTTGTTCAGAAGCTGGGACGCCTCAAGCAAAAAGTTCAAGATATGGGGGATCTCATGGACGTTCTTACCAGATATGCCGAGTCACACATCACAAAGGATCTCGGCTCTGACAAAGACAAGGTTGGTAAAAATAAGAAAAATGATAGTGGCAAGGGACATCAGCAAAACCATGGCCACAACGGGAATCATGACAACCAAGGAAATAATGGTAAGCGCAGACATCCCGAAGGCGTGTCAGATTTTGTCGCCAATACCAATACTGGTTTAAAAAATCAGCGGCGAAACAACAATTTTGGCAGGTCTTATAATGGGAATAAACCCCGCAACTATGAGGAAGTACTTAAAGGCCCTTGTCCCAAACATAGTTTCCCAGATAAGCCGGCCGCCCATTCATGGGAGAATTTTCATTTCATGCAGAGGTTTCGCAATCAAGCTTTCCAGAATTTTCAAGGAGGCAATGGCAGTGGAAATTCAGGTCATCCTGGTGGCCCTGGTGCCGGCTCATCCGGTGGCTTCGTGGGCCCAGGCTCCCATGGATCGGGCGGCTGAGGGGCTGGTTTCAGCATCACGTCAACAATGGCAATGGACAACAACATACGGGACAAGGCAATCAGTAGCATACCAACAACCAAGGTGGATTTCAGAGCAACCCTAAGCAATTGAACAACAGGCAATATCATGTGTTCACCACCAGCACTTGCAGGAGAGATATCAAGCTCAAGCATAGGGCCATCAACATGGTCGAGCCAACTGTCCCAAGGTATTTAAACCGGTCTGAGCATCCAATCACTTGGAGCAGAGGCGATCATCCCCCCGGGTTGATAATCCAGGTGGTCTTACCCTAGTGTGGCACCTCAAGTTGGTGGTTATACTCTGACCAAGGTTCTCATGGATGGAGGTAGAAGCATCAACATCCTATATTACGACACTTTCTGGCAAATGAATCTCTCTGACAGTAAGTAGCAACCTTCAACCACGGTATTCCACGGAATCGTTCCCGAAAAGTCGGCTTACCCAATTGGGCGGATCAAACTCGACGTTGCTTTCGGTTCTGAATATAATTACAGATGCGAGTCCCTGACCTTCCAGTGCTCGTTCCGAAAAAGAATGGCACTTGGCGTATGTGTGTTGATTACACAGATCTCAACAAAGCTTGTCCTAAGGACCCATTTGGTCTTCCTCACATCGACCAAATCATTGATTCTACAGCTGGTTGTGAATGTTTGTGTTTCCTGGATGCATACTCCGGCTATCATCAGATTAAGATGGCTGTTGAGGACCAAGAGAAGACGGCCTTTATCACTCCCTTCGGAGCCTTTTGTTACGTTTCTTAGCCCTTTGGGCTTAAGAGAGCGGGGGCTATGTATCAACGCTGCGTTCAGAACTGCTTACACCCACAGATTGGACGCAATGTTCATGCCTATGTTGATGATATCATGGTGAAATCTCAGAAAAAAGAAACTTTACTGGATGATCTCAAGGAGACATTCGATAAACTTCGGGTGTACAAGATGAAGCTCAACCCGACAAAATGTGTTTTTGGTGTTCCTGCAGGCAAGTTACTAGGTTTTCTGGTCTCCGAACATGGCATCGAGGCCAACCGAGATAAGATCAAGGCGGTGACCTCACTTGCTAAGCTGACCAACATCAATCAAGTTCAGCGCATGACAGGCCGCATCGCGGCTTTAAGCCGGTTTATAAGCCGCCTGGGAGAAAAGACGATTCCTCTATACCAATTGTTGAAGAAAACAGATAACTTTGTCTGGACCGATGCTGCCAACGAGGCTTTAGAGGCACTTAAGAGGCAGTTCGTTGAGCCGCCAATTCTAGGCGCCCCGACTGGCAAAGAGCCTATGCTCCTGTACATTGCTACGAATTCTAAGGAAGTAAGTGTCGCAGTTGTTGTCGAACGCAAGGAGGCAGGAAAGGAGTACCCAGTATAACGACCCATTTATTTTTTCAGTGAAGTGTTAACATTATCAAAACAACGATACCCACATTGGCAGAAGCTAGTCTTCGGTGTCTTCATGACCAGCGGAAAGCTAAAACATTATTTTCAGCAGCATCCAATTACAATGGTCAGTTCAGCCCCTCTTGGAGATATTATACAAAACCGAGAGGCTACTGGTCGGATCGCTAAATGGGCTATTGAGCTTGGTCCTCATCATGTGAAATATGTACCCCGCACAACCATTAAATCCTAGGCGCTCATGGATTTCATCAATGCCTGGACAGGGTTACAAATCCCTGAGGATAGGCCAGATAACACGTATTGGACAATACACTTTGATGGATCCAGATAGTTGGAGGGCTCGGGGGTTGGAATTATCTTATCTTCTTTGCAAGGTGACAAATTCTGTTATGTTTTACAGCTCATGTTCCCTTGTACTAACAATGCAACTAAGTATGAGGCTCTCCTACATGGGCTTCCAATGTCTAAGGAGATCAATTTGAGCTGGGTCAGATGTTTGGGCGATTCAGATCTGGTGGTTCAGCAAGTTTCAGGGACCTGGGATTCTAAGGACCCCCTAATGGCGACTTATCGTCGAGCAGTCACATACATTGCAGGTCATTTTCAAGGTTATCAGGTTGATCACATTGATCGCCGGCTTAGTGAGGTGGCAGATGCCCTGTCACGTCTTGGCTCCTAGCGAAAGCCGGTTCCTCCCAATGTGTTCCTTGATGTGCTTCATCACCCTTCAGTCAAGTTACCGTCCGAGGAGGACATAGCTATTCCAGACCCGGAGGCACAGTTGGTGGCCGCTCTTCATGCTATTCCTGATTGGACAGTGCCATATTTGGCTTATCTGACTCGTGGCGAGCTCCCAGCTGAGGAAATAATCGCCCGACAGATCATTAGACGTCCAAAGTCGATGACTATAGTTAATGGCGAGTTACACCGTCGAAGCAGCACTGGCGTGTTTCAACGATGTGTTTCTCCTGAGGAAAGCCAAGAAATTCTCAATGAAATCCATGCAGGCGATTGTGGTCATCATGCCGGCTCACAGTCTTTGGTGGCAAAAGCTTTTCGACACGGGTTTTATTGGTTAACGGCTCATGCAGATGCAAAGGATATTGTGCGCAAATGCGACGGTTGCCAAAAATTTGCTCAACAAGCTCATGTGTCGGCTCAAGAGTTGCGCATGATTCCCATAACTTGGCTGTTCGCAGTTTGGGGGCTCGACATGGTAGGCCCGTTCAAGCCGTCTTCTGACAAGAAAACTCACCTCCTGGTGGCAGTTGATAAATTTACCAAGTGGGTCGAAGCAGAGCCTGCTAGCAATTTTGACGCTGAGACTGCAGTCAAGTTTTTGAAAAAGTTGATCTTCCGCTTTGGATATCCCCATAGCATCATCACTGACAATGGCACTAATTTATCCAAGGGAGCAATGGAGCAGTTCTGTCAGCGTGAGCATATGCGGCTTGATCTAGCTACGGTTGCACATCCACAATCTAATGGACAAGCTGAGCGAGCTAATCAGGAGATATTGAGAGGAATCAAACCTCGGCTCATGGTTCCACTACAACAAACTCCTGGATGTTGGGTTGAGGAACTCCCCTCGATACTTTGGAGCATACGAACAACTCCCAAAAGATCCACCAGTTATACACCGTTCTTTCTAGTTTATGGTGCAGAGGCTGTGCTACCAAGTGATATTCGCCACGATTCCCCCAGGGTTACTGCATATGTTGAAGCAGTCAATGAGCAGGCGCTTCAAGATCGTTGGACGCTTTAGAGGAGGAACGTGGCCTGGCAGCAGCACGATCAGCCATATATCAACAAGACCTACGTCGCTATCACCGCTGTAGAGTTCGCAGCCGAACTTTCCAAGAAGGCGACTTAGTTCTCCATATGATTCAAGATGAAATAGGGGTGCATAAGCTTTCGCCACCTTGGGAAGGTCCTTTTGTCATCAGCAAGAACCTCAACAACGGGTCATATTATCTGATTGACATACGAGAACACAAGAAGTCACTGTGGGGACCCCGACTCATAAGTCGTGATCACCGAAGGCACGTGTATAGTGATCCCAGAGATCAGTGCTCACTGAACACACAGAAGCTGAATAACAAGAGTCTTACATCCATACATATCGTCTTACACAAATAAAGACCATCAAGGTCAAGTCTTACATAGGTAGGGCCATGAAGGCGAAATAACAAACATAAACTCGCAGTGGAAATCTTGAAAGATAGCGTAGACCCATGCCATCTGCCTTAACCCTACAGGTATTCTGACTAGGAAGCATCCTAATTCGCATGTTCGTCACCAATGAAATCTTCACCATATTCCCGCTCTTCCATGCCTGGCCAATTAAATAACCAGTAGCAAGCCAATGAGTACTTTGAATGTACTCGCAAGCAACCCATGTTTGGAACAAGGTTTAACAATGCACGATATAGCACTAAGTAGGTAATTTTTGCAGAAAGCTAATTTTTGGACTGCAATGACATGTCCTATCATCTTGTAAGCATGCATCATAAGGTCATAAGTATCCATATGAACATGTTACAGATATCAATATAAACAAGGTTTGAACATCCCATGTTCGATCATCACGTCGAGTCATCCGACTCAACCCAAGTATCTTCCTTTTTCCACACACACAGTTTTGTAAACAATGGACGTAGCCCAAGAGCGGTCATCCAACTGTCCCTGATCGTGTACACGACTATTCGAATAGTTTTACACTCTGCAGAGGTTGCACACTTTACCCACAAGACTTGGGAAACTTCCGTGTCAAGCCATGACTCGCGGTACATTGCATACCCGAGGTAAGTGCCCGAACAATGCCTTTCCCCTGACAATACTAAACAAAGAGTCCACTCGTTGGTACCCAGCCCTCATGGTGTACATCCCACGAGACTCGCTCAAGATCGTACCATCCAAGAGGGGACACAATGGTCTGCTCGGTGTCTGTAAAAACCTACCTGGCACGACCCCATATCGAGAGAGTAACTTGGGCTCTCTCGCCACTAGTAATGCGGGCTCTCTGCTAGCATCGACCAAAGTAATCATCAAAGCCCTGTCCCATAAGGGGTATCATATTTGTACATGTAAGGTTGGAATAACGGTCGCAACTTACACCAATCCGTGTTCGAAAACAACACACTCACTTGCCTCGGTACACCACTTCTTCATCAAGTGGTTACCTCGCTCAACATCTCCCTTGGGCATTAGTGGCACCCGACGGGGTTTTCGAAAAGTCTTTGAAAACACTTTGTTTCCAACACCATGCATATTCCCGTCCCAATTTGCGTAGCAACTACTTAGCAACCTATCTACTTCCCACCCAAAAAACTCTAAGTAGAAGGTAGAGTCATGTCATGCAAGTATCAACGACGAAAGTAACGGAGGCAACCCATAAAGGTGGTCACCATAATCATCATGATTCCGATGCATCAATATCAAGTGCTATATGACGTGCATAAAAAGGTTTCTTAGACATGGTCAAAGGGCTGCTTACCTGGCTAAACAAAGTCTTCGGGGTCTTCAAATGCCTCTGGTCCAGCTCCTTTGTCAACTTCGTAATCTAACGTCGCAAGTAACAGGCACACAATAAGACAATAACACAAAATAGGAAAATAAAAACACTCAGAAAAATGTCAAACCATTTTTGTAAAATACTAGGGTGAAAACTAAAAATACGAAAATTACTAGTTCCTGGTTTTGAAGTGTCAAAAGTGGTGAAAGTCAATTTAGCAGGGGTTTTAAATATTCAAATCAGGGTTTTAAATAAAAACAATACACAAATTATTTTGAAAAGGTTACTCAAGTGGCATCTTTAAATAGCACAGAATATTACAAAATTTGTGGAATTGGAATTACTGGATTTGGATCAATATTTGGATCTGTAGGATTTTTGCAAAAGTCTACAGAAAAGGAAAAGAAAAATGTCAGCAGACTGGCCGGGCAAGATCTCCCAGCTGCTGGGCCGGCCCGAAGCCGCACCAGCCCAGACAAACCGGGCGCGCGCGCGCCGCCAGGTTTAAACCGGACGCGCGGGGCCAAGCGTCAGCGAGAGAGAGGAGGCGGGAGAGAGGTGGGAGGCTGACGAGTTGGCCCCACCAGGTCATCGTCAACCTCCCGACCAGAGGGGTGGCGAGCTCACCAGCGATGATTGGAGGCATGGTAGGGCGAGCGGGAGGCAGAAATGGAACCAGCGTCGTCCTGCCATTCCGGTGGAGGTGGAGGCGGTCACCGGAGTGGCCCCGGTCGGCGGCAACGAGGAGGTCGCGGCGGAGAGGGAGGGGAACACATCAGCGGAGCGAGGGGAATCCAGAGGAGAAGAAAGGAATGCCAGTGGGGGGCTATACCCGGAGATCACCGGAGCTTCGATACGACGGAGCTTGACTTGATTCTGAGCACCTAGGCTTCGGGAGGAGGAACCAGTGGTGCGGGCGCGCGATTGACATCGGGAGAGGGCGAGGAAGGAGAAAAAGGAGGGCTTGGGGCTGCTCTAATAGTCGGGACATGGTCTACCGTGGGCGGAGCTCACGTGCATCCGCAGCGTTGGCTCTAGCGTCCACGGGAGGAGGCAAAGGTGGTTCGGGGGCGTTCGTGGGGGTGGTGTAGGAGGCTAGGGAGAGAGAGGAGAGGCACGGCCTGGCTCTGGCACTCGCTCGTGCAAGGTCATCCATTGGTCGAGAGGGACGGTGTCGGGTGTGCGCGGGGGAGAGGTGAGAGATAGGGGGGAGGTGGCTCCCGACACGGTGGCGTGTCGCAGACGTCGAGGTGCCTCGACTAGCGCGAGAGAGGGGCTCGAGGTGGCCAAGGCATGGGTAGGGCGCGAGGTCAAACCTTTGCCTGTCCTGTAGCGCGCTCCAGAGTGCGTCTTTGGCCGGCATGATGATGCTTTTGGCGCGCTCTAGCGCGTCCTCAAGTGTCCAACGGCTGCGCAGGGATTAAACAAGAGGGAAAAGAGCATTGGATGCTCTGGAGTTTGCGAGGAGGGAGAGAGAGCTGAGGGAAGAGGAGGAAAGTGGCTGTCCAGGGGGTGCAAGTGCGCTTTCCACCCCCTCAATCATAGAGTTGGCCATTGGAAAACTTACTGGGGGTGAGAGGGGGCCTGTTGGTGTTGTGGTAAAAATTGGAGGCCAAGGAGAACAAGTTAAGAGGTGAAAACAGAGATTCTTGGAATTGTCCAGAAGGTGTGTGATAGATGTTAGGGCTACTTGAGGTCCTCTACTCACCATTATACTTAACAGGATGAAATGATGGGCAGAAATAAGCTTGATCACCAATTTTGAGATCATCTGAAGAAAGTTGCTAACGCAAACTTGGTAAACCCTAGGAATGAGCAGAAACTGATTTTCTTAGATCCAATGATGCTAATATATTCTCCCTAATGCACCACTTGGTGCGGTGGCATCATTTGGGGATTAGATCATGTCTAGAAAGTTTGAGATCAATAGGAGACAGTTGGCAATGTAGAGTTGCTCAAATTTGGATCTGGACAGGAAGGGTTTTGGGGCACTTTTGTGAGCCAAAACAATTTGGATTGGAATGAAATTGGCAACATCCTCACATTAGGCATATGTGACTTGCTAGAATTTTCCTGGAATTATTTCAGAATATTTCTTATAGAAATATTTCAAATGCTTGAAATATGCAGAAAGGCTTTTGGAAGGTTTCGTCCAATATTTTGAACATGACCATGTGTTGAAACTCATATATATGGAAAACATATGTCCACTGAGTTTCTCTAAATTTTCTCAAATATTTTGAAAGCTTAGAAATAATTTTCCCCTATAAAAGACCATTTCTGGCCTTAAGAAAAAGCCTTTAAATAAAATATGAAAATAATCTTTAAAAATAATATTTGGTGGTTTTGGGAAGTCTTATGTATAGTAGGTTCCAAATAAAATAATTGGAGAAGAATAGTTCCCCTAATTTGAGGACTTGTAGTACAAACCTCAATTCAGGGGTTTTTGAAAACCTAAATTGAATAAATTCTTTTTTGGCTAAAATAGTATTTTATAAAAATAGTTTTAGGTCCTATACACATGGCATGATCATTTGGGCAGAGAGTTTGGATCAAGCAGATGAGCTTTGATAGAAGAAGAATCTTTTGGGAATTAAAACTCAGGCAAGCTCTTAAGCAAATAACACTCAAGTCAATTATCACAAGCACTCAAAAAGTTTTAAATGGGTCTAAATTTTATAAAATCATAGCATAGCAAAGTGGTACAAACACAGGGTGTGACAGACCTACCCCCTTACAAGAATCTCGTCCCCGAGATTCCAGGGCTAGGCGCTAAAAAGATAAGGGAACTCGGATCTAAGGTAGTCTTCATGCTCCTAGGTTGCTTCTGCTTCCGTGTGGTTGCTCCATTGGACCTTGAAGTACTTGATGGTGCGGCTTCGGGTGCAATGCTCAGCTTCATCCAGGATGCAGACTGGTCTCTCACGATAAGTGAGGTCTGGCTGAAGATCGATGGCCTGATGGTCTATGTCCTTGTAGAGGTCGGGGCGGTTGGGAACTTGGTTGACACTTCCGGAGTTGCGACACATGGAATACGTTGTGCATATTGGATAGCTCAGAAGGTAGCTCTAGCTGGTAGGCAACTTCTCCTCGCCTGTCGGTGATCTTGAAGGGGCCGATATACCTTGGTGCAAGATTTCCCTTGACGTGGAAGCTCTTGGGTCCCTTGAGAGGTGTGACTCAGAGATAGACATAGTCCCCAACATGGAAACTCATGTCTCGGCGATGTGAGTCAACGTAGATCGTATTTCTTGATTTTGCAGTCTCTAGATGTTCTCTGACAAGTTGGACTTGCTCTTCTGCTTCACGGAGGATATCTAGTCCAAAGACTTGTCCTTCTCCTGTTTCTGACCAGTTGAGGGGACTGCGGCACTTGCGTCCATATAGAACCTCAAACGATGCCATCTACAGACTGGACTGATAGCTGTTGTTGTAGGAGAACTCGGCGAATGGTAGGCAATCTTCCCACTTGGCCCCATACGCGAGAACACAAGCACGGAGCATATCTTCAAGTATATGATTCACTCGTTCCATCTGTCCTCCGGTCTGAGGGTGAAAAGCAGTGCTGAAGGATAACTTGGTTCCCATAGCTTCTTGGAATCTATTCCAGAATCTCGAGGTGAACTAGGTTCCTCAGTCTGATGCGATCTCCTTAGGAACTCCATGGAGGCTCACAATCGGGTTGATGTAGAGGTTGGCTAGCTGGTTCCCATTGTAGGTGGTCTTGACGGGAATGAAGTGGGCTACCTTGGTTAGGTGATCGACAATGACCCAAATGGAGTCATGTCCCTGATACGTCTCCAACGTATCTATAATTTTTGCTTGTTCCATGCTGTTATATTATCATTCTTGGATGTTTTACAATCATTTTATAACAACTTTATATCATTTTTTGGGACTAACCTATTGACATAGTGCCAAAGTGCCAGTTGCTGTTTTTTGCTTGTTTTTTACTTCGCAGAAAATCAATACCAAACGGAGTCCAATCGCGACGAAACTTGTTGGAGATTTTTTCTGGACCAGAAGACACCCAGTGGGCCAAACAACTGCCGAAGAGGTGGGCTGTGGAGAGCACAACCCACCAGGGCGCGCCAGGGGGGCCCCGGCGCGCCCTGATGGGTTGTGCCCTCATCCGCCCTCTTCCGCACCGCCTCTGATGCCTATAAATTCCCAAATATTCCAAAAACCCTAGGGGGGGGTCGACGAAACACAATTCCAGCCGCCGCAAGTTGCAGAATAGCGAGATCCAATCTAAACACCATCACGGAGGGGTTCATCTTCCTCATAGGTGCCTCTCCGATGATGCGTGAGTAGTCCACCATAGACCTACGGGTCCGTAGGTAGTAGCTAGATGGCTTCTTCTCTCTCTCTCTCTCTCTTATGATTCTCAATACAATGGTCTCTTGGAGATCTATTTGATGTAAACTTTTGCGGTGTGTTTGTTGGGATCCGATGAATTTTGAGTTCATGATTAGTTTCTATCCATGAATATTATTTGAGTCTTCTTTGATCTCTTATATGCATGATTGCTTATAGCATCGTATTTCGTCTTCGAATCTTTGGTTTAGTTAGGCCGACTAGATCGATTTTTCTTGCCATGGGAAGAGGTGCTGTGTGATGGGTTCGATCTTGCGGTGTTCTTTCCCAGTGACAGAAGGGGCAGCAAGACATGCATGTATCGTTGCTATTAAGGATAACAAGATGAGGTCTATTCCTACATGAATAGATCTTGTCTACATCATGTCATCGTTCTTATTGCATTACTCCGTTTTCCATGAACTTAATACACTAGATGCATGTTGGATAGCGGTCGATGTGTGGAGTAATAGAGGTAGATGCAGGCAGGAGTCGGTCTATCTATCTTGGAAGTGATGCCTATATAATGATCATCGCCTTGGATATCGTCATGACTATTCGATTTTCTATCAATTGCCCAACAGTAATTTGTTCACCCACCATGCGCTATACTCATGAGAGAAGCCACTAGTGAACCCTACGGCCCCCGGGTCTACTTTTCCATCATATTGCTTTCCTATCTACGATTTTGCAATCCTTGTTTTCAGATCTACAAAACCAAAAACCCAAAAATATATTGCTGCATATTTACTCTTTTTATTTGTGTTCTTGAGAGATCTATCTCTCCTATCTATCACTACCTAATCTATCTTATTACCGTAGAGAGATTGATAACCTCTCTTTCGCGTCGGGTTGCAAGTATTTGTTGTTTGTGTCCAGGTGCTTCTTATTGGGTGGTGGTGATCCTCCTACTGGTTCGATAACCTTGGTTTCATAACCGAGGGAAATACTTACCGTCGCTATGCTGCATCATCCCTTCCTCTTTGGGGAAATACCGACGCATTCTCAAGCCACGTCAAAGGAATTTCTGGCGCCGTTGCCGGGGAGGAAGCGGTCTCTTCTACGTGCCTATCGTAGGCGCCGAGGGGACTCCACCATCATCTACCAGGTTCCTAATCACAAATCTCATATCCTTGCAATTACATTATTTGCCATTTGCCTCTCGTTTTCCTCTCCCCCACTTCACCAATTTGCCGTTTTATTTGCTCTCTTTTTCGTTTGCCCTTTTTCTTGCCGGATCTCTTCCTTGTTTGCAATCTTGTTTGCGTAGTCACGATGACTCAAGAGAACAGCAAGTTGTGTGATTTTTCCAATACTAATGACAATGATTTTATTAGTACACCTATTGCTCCTCCCGCCACTAGTGCGGAGTCTTGTGATATTAATGCCGCTTTGTTGAATCTTGTCACGAAAGATCAATTTGCCGGTACTCCTAATGAGGATGTCGCGTCCCATCTAAACACGTTCGTAGAATTGTGTGATATGCAAAAGAAAAAAGATGTGGAAAATGATATTGTTAAATTGAAACTATTTCCTTTTTCCTTGCGAGATCGTGCTAAAATTTGGTTTTCCTCTTTGCCTCGCAATAGTATCGATTCTTGGAATAAGTGCAAGGATGCTTTTATCACTAAGTATTTTCCGCCCACGAAAATTCTTTCCCTTAGGACGCAAATCATGAATTTTAATCAACTTGAGCATGAACATGTTGCACAATCTTGGGAAAGAATGAAGTTGATGCTAAGAAATTGTCCTACTCATGATTTAAATCTTTGGATGATCATACAAATTTTTTATGCGGGATTGAATTTTGTCTCTAGAAATCTTTTAGATTCCGCCGTGGGTGGTACTTTTATGGAGATTACTTTGGGTGAAGCCACTAAATTGCTAGATAATATCATGGCTAATTATTCTCAATGGCATACCGAAAGAGCACCTACTAGTGAAAAAGTCAATTCGGTAGAGGAAATTAGTACGTTGAGTGATAAAGTTGATGCTTTGATGAAATTGGTTGCTAGTAAAATGCTCCTATTGATCTTAATGATGTGCCTTTGTCTACCTTGATTGGGCAAAATAGTGATTCCGTAGATGTGAATTTTGTCTCTCGAAACAATTTCAATAACAATGCTTATAGAGGTAATTTTAATCCTAGGCCTTTTCCTGGAAATTCTTCTAATAATTATGGTAATTCCTATGGTAATTCTTCTTACAATAATAATAGGAACACCTCTGATCTTGAGAGTAATATTAAAGAATTTATCAAAGCGCAAAAGGCTTTCAATACTACGATAGAGGAAAAGTTGAATAAGATTGATGATATGTCTAGAAGCATTGATAGAATTTCTCATGATGTTGAAAATCTCAAGTTGAAAGCTTTTGTGCCTAAGATTGATGAATCTATTAAAGCTTTATATGTCTCTATGTATGAAAGTAAGAAAAGAACCGCTATGCTTAGAGCTAAAAGAGAAATCTTAGAAAAATCGTTTTCTAGTGATTGCCTTCGTAAAAAAGATGAAGATCTCAAAGTGATTGGTGTTTCTTATATTGATTCCTTGTTTAGTAATATTAAAATTAATAATGAAGGGACTGAAGTAGAGTCAACTTTAGCTAGAAGGCGTCCCAATAATTTGGAGGGTGAAAACTTGATGAAATTTTTGATAAAAGTGGGTTTGAAGAGGTCAAAACTTTAACTAGTGATGTGCCCACTATCTTGGATTGCAAAGACTTTAATTATGATAGTTGCTCTTTGATTGAGTGTATTTGTTTGTTGCAATCCATGTTGAATTGACCCCATGCTTATGAGCAAAATAAAGCTTTTACTAAACATATCGTTGATGCCATGATGAAATCTTTTGAAAAAAAGTTGGAATTGGAGATTTCTATTCCTAGACAATTACATGATGAGTGGGAACCTACCATTAAGGTCAATATTAAAAATTATGAATGCTTTGCTTTGTGTGATTTGGGTGCTAGTGTTTCCACGATTCCGAAATCTCTATGTGATGTGCTTAGTTTTACCAATATTGAAGAATGTTATCTTAATTTGCACTTGGCGGATTCTACTATTAAAAAGCCTTTGGGAAGAATTAATGATGTTCTTATTCTCGCAAATAGGAACTATGTGCCTATTGATTTTATTGTGCTTGATACTGATTGCAATCCGTCTTGTCCCATTATACTTGGTAGACCATTTTTACGCACTATAGGTGCCGTGATTGATATGAAAGAAGGCAATATTCGTTTTCAATTTCCCTTGAGAAAGGGTATGGAACACTTCCCTAGAACAAGAATTAAGCCACCATATGAATCAATCATGAGGGTGCGGCGGTAATAGGGATGCCCATTCCCGAAATGAAAATAGAAAAAAAATATTTACTTCATGTTGTCAAATAATAAATTCCTTGGAAAGTGTTGGTATGGAAGGCAACCGTGGATACGGCCCGCCATGGAAAGTGAAAGTTTGGTGAAAAAAGGAATAAACTTTATTTTCTGTTTGGGAACCGCCTATGATATATCTAGCATGGAAAGTATTGTGAGCTACTTTGTCGTTTTCGTTGACAGGAAAAGCATGCCACCCAAAATATTTTTCTCTCTCAATTTAAAACCTTGAGCTCTGGCACCTCTACAAATCCCTACTTCCCTCTGCGAAGGGCCTATCTTTTACTTTATGCAATTTTTATTTTTATTTTGAGTCTCCATCTTCTCTTATAAGCACCAACTAGGGGGCACTATGATCGTATTTGAGCATTGGGCATAGCTAATATTTGAGTGTGTTTCATGAATGGATCAATGATTGAGCATGATGGGCTAGGGATAACTTTCTTTAGTGTTGATATTTTGAAAGACATGGTTGCTTGTTGACATACTTGAGTATTGAAGTCATTATGTTAAAACTAGACTATTGCTTTGAATCATTTACAAGTCCAAATGTCCATGCTATACAAAAGAAAAGAATGTGATGAACATGTTAGGCAGCATTCCACATCAAAAATTCTGTTTTTATCATTTACCTACTCGAGGACGAGTAGGAATTAAGCATGGGGATGCTGATACGTCTCCAACGTATCTATAATTTTTGCTTGTTCCATGCTATTATATTATCATTCTTGGATGTTTTACAATCATTTTATAACAACTTTATATCATTTTTTGGGACTAACCTATTGACATAGTGCCAAAGTGCCAGTTGATGTTTTTGCTTGTTTTTTTTACTTCGTAGAAAATCAATACCAAACGGAGTCCAATCGCGACGAAACTTTTTGGAGATTTTTTCTGGACCAGAAGATACCCAGTGGGCCAAACAACTGCCGGAGAGGTGGGCTGTGGAGAGCACAACCCACCAGGGCGCGCCAGGGGGGCCCCAGCGCGCCCTGATGGGTTGTGCCCTCCTCGGCCCCCTTACACACCGCCTCTGATGCCTATAAATTCCCAAATATTCCAAAAACCCTAGGGGAGTCGACGAAACACAATTCCAGCCGCCGCAAGTTCTAGAACCGCGAGATCCAATCTAAACACCATCACGGAGGGGTTCATCTTCCTCATAGGTGCCTCTTCGATGATGCGTGAGTAGTCCACCATAGACCTACGGGTCCGTAGGCAGTAGCTAGATGGCTTCTTCTCTCTCTCTTATGA
Organism: Elymus sibiricus; assembly: GCA_039707655.1. Lineage (NCBI taxonomy): Eukaryota > Viridiplantae > Streptophyta > Magnoliopsida > Poales > Poaceae > Elymus > Elymus sibiricus. The sequence continues at coordinate 161,856,594 of CM077663.1, forward strand.
TTCTCAATACAATGGTCTCTTGGAGATCTATTTGATGTAAACTTTTGCGGTGTGTTTGTTGGGATCCTATGAATTTTGAGTTCATTATTATTTTCTATCCATGAATATTATTTGAGTCTTCTTTGATCTCTTATATGCATGATTGCTTATAGCATCATATTTCTTCTTCGAATCTTTGGTTTAGTTAGGCCGACTAGATCGATTTTTCTTGCGATGGGAAGAGGTGCTTTGTGATGGGTTCGATCTTGCGGTGTTCTTTCCCAGTGAGAGAAGGGGCAGCAAGACATGCATGTATCATTGCTATTAAGGATAACAAGATGGGGTCTATTCATACATGAATAGATCTTGTCTACATCATGTCATCGTTCTTATTGCATTACTCCGTTTTTCCATGAACTTAATACACTAGATGCATGCTGGATAGCGGTCGATGTGTGGAGTAATAGAGGTAGATGCAGGGAGGAGTCGATATATCTATCTTGGACGTGATGCCTATATAATGATCATCGCCTTGGATATCGTCATGACTATTCGATTTTCTATCAATTGCCCAACAGTAATTTGTTCACCCACCGTGCGCTATACTCATGAGAGAAGCCACTAGTGAACCCTACGGCCCCGGGTCTACTTTTCCATCATATTGCTTTCCTATCTACGTTTTTGCAATCTTTGTTTTCAGATCTAGAAAACCAAAAACCCAAAAATATATTGCTGCATATTTACTCTTTTTATTTGTGTTCTTGAGAGATCTATCTCTCCTATCTATCACTACCTAATCTATCTTATTACCATAGAGAGATTGACAACCTCTCTTTCGTGTCGGGTTGCAAGTATTTGTTGTTTGTGTGCAGGTGCTGCTTATTGGGTGGTGTTTATCCTCCTACTGGTTCGATAACCTTGGTTTCATAACTGAGGGAAATACTTACCATCGCTGTGCTACCTCATCCCTTCCTCTTTGGGGAAATACCGACGCAGTCTCAAGCCATGTCAGTCCCTTGCTTGACCTGGGCAAACCGGTGATGAAGTCCATCCCGACCTTGTCCCACTTCCATTCAGGCACTTTGAGAGGTTGTAACAATCTAGCGGGTCGCTCATGCTCATCTTTGACTCTCTGACATATATCACACTTAGCGACAAAAGTGCTATCTCTCTTTTCATGCCATGACACCAGAATCTTGCTTTGAGGTCTTGGTATATCTTGGTTCCTCCAGGGTGGATGGAGTATGGAGTTTCATGAGCTTCTTGCAAGATCAAGTCCTTGAGCTCAACTTTGTTGGGTACGCAAATGTGATTCCCAAACCATAAAACTCCTTATTCATCCACCGAGAATCCTGGGGCCTTGCCTGCCTTGATCTTCCTCTTGATGCCTTCAATACTCTCATGTCCCTTCTGAGCCTCCTTAATATCATCCATCAAGGTAGTCTTTGCTTCGAGGTTGGCTAGGAATCCAGGAGCTACTAGTTCCAAGCCAAATCTTTCAAGCTCTTCATACATGGCGGGTAGCCTTTCCTTAATCATAGCATTCAGGGAACAAGCCTTTCTACTTAAGGCGTCTGCTACCACGTTAGCCTTTCCAGGGTGATATTGAAGACTGAGGTCATAGTCCTTGATCAACTCCAACCATCTTCGCTGCCTCATGTTCAATTCCTTTTGAGTGAAAATATACTTCAAACTCTTATGGTCTGTGTATATCTCACATCGCTCCCAAGAAGGTAATGTCGCCATGTCTTCAAGGTATGAACTACTGCTGCCAACTCAAGATCATGAGTTGCGTAGTTTGCCTCGTGAGGGTGTAGTTGTCTAGATAGATATGCTACGGCTTTGCCTTCCTGCATTAGAACACTCCCAAGCCTGGTTCTCGATGCATCACAATATATCACAAACTCCTTGTGAATATCGGGGGTGGCCAAAACTGGGGCTATCGTCAACCTCTTCTTGAGTTCTTGGAAGCTTTCTTCGCACTTTGCTATCCATTCGAACTTCTTATCCTTCTTCAAGAGCTGAGTCATGGGTCTAGCAATGCTAGAGAATCCTTCGACGAACTTGCGGTAATATCCTGCGAGTCCGAGAAAGCTTCTAACTTCTTTCACATTGCTTGGGGATTGCCATTCAGTCACAGATTCAATCTTGGCAGGATCCACTGGCAATCCTTCTGCAGTCAACACATGACCCAAGAATCCAACTTCATGTAGCCAGAATTCACACTTGCTGAATTTGGCATAAAGCTGGTGTTCTCGAAGCTGGTCCAGGACCAATCTCAGGTGTTGCTCATGTTCTTCTTCGGACTTGGAAAAGACGAGTATATCATCAATGAAGATGACAACAAACTTGTCCAAGTACTCCATGAAAACTTTGTTCATGAGGTACGTGAAGTAGGCAGGGGCATTAGTTAACCCAAATGACATGACTGTGTACTCGTACAGGTCATACCGGGTTACGAATGCCGTCTTCAGAATGTCTTGGGGTCTGATCTTTAGTTGATAGTACCCAGACCTGAAGTCAATCCTGGAAAACACCTTGGCTCCATTCAGTTGATCGAAGAGGTCCTCAATCTTGGGGGGTGGGTACTTGTTCTTTATTGTGACTTCATTGAGAGATCGATAATCGACACAAAGTCGAATAGTACCATCCCACTTTTCCACAAACAGAACAAGTGATCCCCAAGGAGAGGCACAAGGAGAGGCACTAGGGCGGATAAATCCTTTCCTGAGCTGCTCTGCTAGTTGCTTCTTCAATTTAGCCAACTCTTCGGACCCCATTCTATAGGGCTTTTTATAGATGGGTCCTACTCCGGGCATTAGCTCAATGATGAACTCAATGTCACGGTCAGGAGGCATTCCGGGCAGCTCATCAGGAAATACATCAGGGTATTCACATACAACTGGCACTTGGTCCAACTCAACTCCTGACAGGCAATTTGCTTGAGGTGCTTGAACGGAGGGAAGGTTTGGGACATACTTGACTTCAACTCCTTGGCTATTGGTCATGGTAACAGTCCTCTTGGCACAGTCTAACAAACCTTGTGTAACAACCCGAGACCGACGCTCCAGCTGCCTTCCATTTATTTCGAGTGTCGTAGTGTGATTTATTTGTTTGTAGCATTCATCATCGCATCATTCGCATCATCCGCATTTCATCGGCACTCCGTTGCCTTCATGTTTTTAATTTTTTTTTGCATCGGTTCGTAGTTGCAGGTTCTCTCCGTTCTCGTCGTTGACCGTTTCGAGACCAACCACACTCGCACGCGCCCGCGGCATCGTAAAAATATTGTTTTAAAAGTGGGTATAAAACATTCCTGGAATGGGTTGAAAGTTGGCGTGTGATCTTATTATATTGTAGGTAGTCCGCCTACCAAATTTTGCCGCATTCGGAGTCTGTTGGATAACCGAACCGTTAAACATATAGCGGCATTATACCCGAACAAATTATCACAAGTTTTTCATAGTATAAAAACCTGATGTCGGGCTGCCCGTTTCCCCTCTCATCTCCGCCTAGCCTCTCGGCACAGTGCACCGATCCACTCGCCACCTAGTCCAAAAACTTCCCCAGACCCAAACTCACCGAGTTGTGCCCGTTGGATCCGGATCAACCCCGAAATACCCCAAACCATCATCTGTTTTTCAATTGGACTCCCTAATATTTTATCCTAGACCGTTCGATCTAATCCGAGGGTCCAAATAGCCCCGAACGTATCCCACCCGCTATATTTATAGCCGGCCCAACCCTAGTCTAACCCTAGCCTAGTGTCCAATCCACCCATTCCCTAGCCGCCGCCACTCTCTTCCTCCCTCGTTTTCGGCAACAGACCAACAACAGCCTCCGACCACTTCCCTTGATCTGCGCGTCGCTCCAATCCCAAATCCCATTCACAGCCACCCCCCTCTCTCCTCCAGTAGCTCGTTTGCCCCAATCGGGACGCGTACGAGGCCCAGCCTCCTCTCACGCCCGAGAGGAGCTCCCAAGCCAGCCCCGTCTACCTTCGTTGGTCGTCGCCCGTGCTCACAAGTTTTGCCCCGTCGTCCGCAGCCCCGACCTCCCACCGGTCGTGCCCAAGAAGGAGCTCGTTCGTGAGGAGATCGCCCGCCTCCAGTCCAGTGCATCCCTGGTGACCAGCGGCCCCCCTCGAGCTCCATGCGCCCGCCTCAACCCCTCATCCCCGAGTCAACCCAGGCCCCCACCGCTACCTTGACCTCGACCTCGCCTGAGTCCCAACTCGCCAGATCTTGCCAAAGCTCAGGCCAGCCTCATTGCTCTCCTTATTTTACCCACCATCCTTCCCTCGGGATTCCTCTCTGACCTCCCCTGCTCACCCTCTCTTCTATTTTCGACACGGCATCTCTAGCGCCGCCGCGAGCCCTATCGCCTCGCTGGGAATCGTCCGGATTCGGCCTCCGACGCCCGTCCCGACCACCTCCACCTCTCCCCATGCCGGAACCCACCGCGAGCTGTCGCCGCCGCCGCTCATCACCCTTGGCGTCCCACCAGACCAGCGTCACTGCATCCTCTGCCTCCACTGCATCGAGCGGGAGCTCTCCTGGTCGTCCCGCTCATGTTCTATGCCTGGACTACCGAGACCCGTGCGAGCCGGCCGGTTCAATGCAAACCTGCCCGGTTCGGCTGAACCGGCCTGAACCACGAAGACCGTCGGCCCGCGCCTCCAAAACTGCCCGCCCACTGTTGGGGAACGTTACATGGGAAACAAAATTTTCCTACACACACGCAAGATCTATCCATGGTGATGAGCATCTACGAGAGGGAGAGTGGATCTACATATTCTTGTAGATCGCTAAGCGAGAAGCGTTAAGAAACGCGGTTGATGTAGTCGAACGTCTTCGCGATCCAAATCGTCGAGCGTCCCGCGATCCCATCACGATCCATCTCGCGATCCAATCACGATCCGTCCCGCGATCCCATCACGATTCGTCCCGCGATCAAATCACGAATCGTCTCGCGATCCTGATCACGGTCCTTCCGATCTAGCGCCGAATGGATGGCACCTCCGCGTTCAGCACACGTACAGCTCGATGACGATCTCCACCTTCTTGATCCAGCAAGAGGGGGCGGAGAGGTAGATGAGTTCTCCGGCAGCGCGACGGCGCTGGTGGTGGAACTATTCCGGCAGGGCTTCGCCTAAGCACCGCCGAAACTAGACTAAAGGAGAAAACGATCTAGAGGAAGTAGAGGGAGCACGTGGCAATTAGGGTTAAATCTCCCCTCTAAATCCTCTAGTATATATAGGAGGGAGGGAGGGGAGGAGGCAGCCTCAAACTCTCAAGGTTTGGCCGAAATAGGAGGTGGAGGAGTCCTACTCCAATCCTACTAGGAGTAGGATTCCTCTTCTCCACATGGAAACCCTTTCCACCTTTCCACCTTTGGGGTTTTCCCACCCCTAGCCGCATGGGCCTTAGTGGGGGGTTCGGCCAGCCCACTAGGGGCAGGTTTGACTCCTCCCACAGCCCATGAGGTCCTTTGGGTCGAGACACCCCTCCCGATGGCCCCCGGTACCCTCCCGGCACTCCCGGTACACTATAGAAGTACCCGAAACTTTTTCGGTGACCAAAACAGGACTTCCTATATATCAATCTTTACCTCCGGACCATTCCGGAGCTTCTCATGACGTCCAGGATCTCATCCGGGACTCTGAACAACCTTCGGTCACCACCATACATAACTCTACTATACCGAAACGTCACCGAACCTTAAGTGTGCAGACCCTGCGGGTTCGAGAACTATGTAGACATGACCGAGACACCTCCACGGTCAATAACCAATAGCGGGACCTGGATGCCCATATTGGTTCCTGCATGTTCTACGAAAATCTTTATCGGTTGAACCTCTATGTCAAGGATTCATTTAATCCCGTACGCTGTTCCCTTTGTTCTTCGGTATGTTACTTGCCCGAGATTCGATCGTCGGTATCTCTATACCTAGTTCAATCTCGTTACCGACAAGTCTCTTTACTCGTTCCGTAATACAAGATCCCGTGGCTGACACTTAGTCACATTGCTTGCAAGGCTTATTGTGATGTTGTATTACCGAGTGGGCCCTGAGATACCTCTCCGTCACACGGAGTAACAAATCCCAGTCTTGATCCATGCCCACTCAACAGACACCCTCGGAGATACCTGTAGAGCATCTTTATAGTCACCCAGTTATGTTGTGACGTTTGATACACACAAGGTATTCCTCCGGTGTCAGTGAGTTGCATGATCTCATGGTCATAGGAACAGATACTTGACATGCAGAAAACTATAGCAATAAACTGACACAATCATATGGTATGTTTATAGTTTGGGTCTTGTCCATCACATCATTCTCCTAATGATGTGATCCCATTATCAAATGACATCTCATGTCTATGGCCAGGAAACCTTGACCATCTTTGATCAACGAACTAGTTAACTAGAGGCATACTAGGGACACAGTGTTGTCTATGTACCCACACATGTATTTGAGTTTCCAATCAATACAATTATAGCATGGATAATAAACGATTATCACGAACAAGGAAATATAATAATAACCAATTTATTATTGCCTCTAGGGCATATTTCCAACAGTCTCCCACTTGCAATAGAGTCAATAATCTAGTTCCCATCACCATGTGATTTACATTGTTATGAATCTAACACCCAATGAGTTCTAGGGTTCGATCATGCTTTGCATGTGAGAGAGGTCTTTAGTCAACGGGTCTGCGACATTCAGATCCCTGTGTACTTTGCAAATCTCTATGTCATACTATAGATACTGCTACCACACTCCACTTGGAGCTATTCCAAATGGCTGCTCCACTATACGTATCCGGATTGCTACTCAGAGTCATCCGGATTGGTGTTAAAGATTGCATCGACGTAACCCTTTACAACAAACTCTTTATCACCTCCATAATTGAGAAATATTTCCTTAGTCCTCTAGTTACTAAGGATAATCTTGACCGCTGTCCAGTGATCCACTCCTGGATCACTCTTGTACCCCTTGACAGACTCATGGCAAGGCACACACAGGTGCGGTACACAACATGGCATACTATACAGAGCCTATGGATAAGGCATAGGGGACGACCTTCGTCCTTTCTCTTTCTTCTGCCGTGGTCGAGCTTTGAGTCTCACTCAACTCCACACCTTACAAATCCGGCAAGAACTCTTTCTTTGACTGATCCATTTTGAACTCTTTCAAAATCTTGTCAAGGTATGTACTCATTGAAAGTTTTATCAGACGTCTTGATCTACGTCTATAGATCAAGATGCCAAATATTTAAGTAGCTTCATTCCAGGTTTTCCTTTGAAAAACTCCTTTTCAAACAACCCTTTATGCTTTCCAGAAATTCTACATCATTTTCGATCAACAATATGTCATCCACATATACTTATCAGAAATTCTATAGTGCTCGCACTCACTTTATTGTAAATACAAGTTTCTCATAAACTTTGTATAGACTCAAAAACTTTGATCACCTCATCAAAGCGTTTATTCCAACTCCGAGATTCTTGCTCCAGTCCATAGAAGGATCGCTGGAGCTTGCATATATTTTAGCATCCTTAGAACTGGCAAAACCTTCCGGTTGTATCACATACAACCTTTCCTCACGGATACCGTTAAGGAAACGATGTTTTGACATCCATCTGCCAGATTTCATAATCGAAAAATGCAGCAACTGCTAACATAATTCCAACAGACTTTAGCATCGCTACGGGTGAGAAAGTCTCATCGTAGTCAACTCCTTGAACTTGTGAAAAACCCTTTGCCACAAGTCGAGCTTTATAGACGGTGACATTACCGTCCGCGTCTGTCTTCCTTTTAAAGATCCATTTGTTCTGAATGGCCTTTCGCCCTTCAGGTAATACTTCCAAAGCCCATACTTTGTTTTCTTACATGGATCCCATCTCGGATTGCATGGCCTCTAACCATTTCTCGGAATCCGGGCCCATCATCGCTTCTCCATAGCTCGTAGGTTCATCGTTGTCCAACAACATGACCTCTAAGACAGGGTTGCCGTACCACTCAGGAGTAGTACGCGTCCTTGTCGACCTACGAGGTTCGATAGTAACTTGATCCGAAGCTTCATGATCATCATCATTAACTTCCTCTTCAACTAACGTAGGCTCCACAGAAACAACTTTTTGCGCCGCGCTACTCTCTGGTTGAAACAAAGGTTCAACAACCTCATCAAGTTCTATCTTCCTCCCACTCAATTCTTTCGAGAGAAACTCTTTCTCGAGAAAGGACCCGTTTTAGCAACAAACACTTTGTGCTTGGATCTAAGATAGAAGGTTTACTCAACTGTTACGTTAGGGTATTCTATGAAGATGCATTTGTCCGCTTTGGGTTCGAGCTCATTAGGTGAAAACCCTTTTTCACATAAGCGTCGCAGCCCCAAACATTAAGAAATGACAGCTTAGGTTTCCGCCAAACCAAAATTCATACGGTGTTATCTCAACGGATTTAGATGGTGCCCCTTTTAAAGTGAATGTAGTTGTCTCTAATGCGTAACCCCAAAACGATAGTGGCAAATCGATAAGAGACATCATAGTTCGCACAACATCCAATAGAGCACGACTACGACGTTCGGACACACCATCATACTATGGTGTTCCAGGTGGCGTGAGCTGTGAAACAAATTCCACATTGTCTTAAGTTGTATACCAATACTCGTAACTCAGGTATTTACCTCCACGATCATATCGTAGACATTTTATCTCCTTGTCACGATGATCTCAAACTTCACTCTGATTTTGTTTGAACTTTTCAAATGTTTCAGACTTATGTTTCATTAAGTAAATATCCCCATATCTACTCAAATCATCAGTGAAGGTAGGAAAATAACGATATCTACCGCACGCTACAACACTCATTGGACCGAATACATCAACATGTATCATTTCCAATAAGTTACTTGCCCGCTCCACCATACCGGAAAACAGGGTCTTAGTCATCTTGCCCATGAGGCATGGTCCGCATGTCTCAACCGATTCGTAATCGAATGATTCCATAGATCCATCAGCATGGAGTTTCTTCATGCATTTTACACCAATATGACATTTAGCGGCAGTGCCACAAGTATGTGGTACTATCATTATTAACTTTGTATCTTTTGTCATCAATATTATGAACATGTGTATCACTACGATCAAGATTCAATAAACCATTCTCATTGGGTGCATGACCATTGAAGGTATTATTCATGTAAACAGAATAACCATTATTCTCTAACTTAAATGAATAACCGTATTGCAATAAACATGATCTAATCACGTTCAAGCTCAACGCAAACACCAATTAACATTTATTTAGGTTCATCACTAATCCCGAAGGTAGAGAGAGCATGCGATGGTGATCACATCAACCTTGGAAACACTTCCAACACTCATCGTCGCCTCACCCTTAGCTAGCCTCCGTTTATTCCGTAGCTTTTATTTCGAGTTACTAACATTTAGCAACCGAACAGGTATCCAATAACTAGGTGCTACTAGGAGTACTAGCAAGGTACACATCAATAACACGTATATCAAATATACTTCTGTCGACGTTGCCAGCCTTCTTATCTACCAACTATCTAGGGTTGTTCCGCTTCAGCGACTGTTCTCCTCATAATAGAAGCACTTAGTCTCGGGTTTGACCTTGGGTTTCTTCACTGGAGCAGCAACTGACTTGCCATCCATGAAGTTTCCCTCCTAGCCCTTGCCCTTCTCGAAACTAGTGGTTTCACTAACCATCAACACTTGATGCTCCTTCTTGATTTCTACCTTCGCGGTGTCAAACATTGCGAATAGCTCAGGGATCATTATTTCCATCCCTGGCATTTTATAGTTCATCACGAAGCTCTAGTAGCTTAGTGATAGTGACTTGGAGAACTATATCAATCACTATCTTATCTGGAAGATCAACTCCCACTCGATTCAAGCGATTGTACTACCCAGACAATCTGAGCACATGCTCACCGATTGAGCTATTCTCCTTCATCTTGTAGGCAAAGAATCTTGTTGGAGGTCTCATACCTCTCAACACGGGCACGAGCCTGAGATCCCAATTTCAGCTCTTAGAACATCTCATATGTTCCATGACGTTCAAAACGTTTTGGAGCCTCAATTCTAAGCCGTAATGCTTGACGCACTGAACTATCAAGTTGTCATCAGAATGTGCCTGTCAGATGTTCACAACATCTACAGACGACGCTTGAGGGGGTGGCGCACCGAGCGGTGCATTAAGGACATAAACCTTCTGTGTAGCAATGAGGACAATCCTCAGATCACGGACCCAGTCCGCATTATTGCTACCATCATCTTTCAACTCTATTTCTCTAGGAACATATAAAAAATTCCAGGGAGCTACAGCGCGAGCTAGTCATCTACAACATAATTTGCAAAGACATTTTGACTATGTTCATGATAATGAGTTTAGTTAATCATATTACTTAAAAACTCCCACTCAAATTGACATCCCTCCGGTCATTCGAGTGTCACATGATCCAAATCCACCAACTCAAGTCCGATCATCACGTGAGTTGAGGTGGTTTCAATGGTGAACATCTTCATGTTGATCATATCTACTATATGACTCATGTTCGATCTTTTGGTCTCTTGTGTTCCGAGGCCATGTCTGTACATGCTAGGCTCGTCAAGTTTAACCCGAGTGTTCCGCACGTGCAACACTGGCTTGCACCCGTTGTATGCAAACGTAGAGTCTATCACACCCGATCATCACGTGGTGTCTCGAAACGACGAACTTTCGCAACGGTGCACACTCGGGGAGAACACAATTTTATCTTGAAATTTATGTGAGGGATCACCTTATAATGCTACCGTCGTCCTAAGCAAAATAAGATGCATAAAAGGATTAACATCACATGCAAATCATAAGTGACATGATATGGCCATGAACTTGTGCTTTTGATCTCCATCTCCAAAGCACCGGCATGATCTCCATCGTCACCGGCATGACAGCATGATCTCCATCATCTTGATCTCCATCAATTTGTCGCCATGAGGTTGTCGCGCCGACTGTTGCTTCCACGACTATTGCTAACTCATAGCGATAAAGTAAAGCAAAACGACGAAAATAATTAAAGACAACCCTATGGCTCCTGCCGGTTGCCGTACTCATCGACATGCAAGTCGTGATATTCTATAAAATACATGATCATCTCATACATCACATATATCTCATCATGTAATTGGCCATATCACATCACAATATACCCTGCAAAAACAAGTTAGACGTCCTCTAATTGTTGTTGCAAGTTTTACGTGGCTGCTACGAGTATCTAGCAAGAACAATTCTTACCTACGCAAAAACCACAACGGTGATACAAAAATTGCTATTCAACCTTCTCAAGGACCGCCTTTGTCAAATCCGATCCGACTAAGTGGGAGAAACAGACACCCGCCAGCCATCTTTATGCAACGAAGTTACATGTCAGTTGATGGAACCGGTCTCTCATAAGCGTACGAGTAATGTTGGTCCGGGCCGCTTCATCCCACAATACCGCCGAAACAAGAAAAGACCAAGGGAGGAAGCAATCCGAATATCAACGCCCACAAACTCCTTTGTGTTCTACTCGAGATCTCATCTACACATAGACCTAGCTCTGATACCACCGTTGGGGAACGTTACATGGGAAACAAAAATTTTCCTACGCACACGCAAGATCTATCCATGGTGATGTGCATCTACGAGAGGGAGAGTGGATCTACATACCCTTGTACTCCCTCCGTTCCTAAATATAAGACCTTTTAGAAATTTCACTATGGACTACATATGGAGCAAAATGAATAAATCTATATTCTAAAATATGTCTATATACATCCGTATGTAGTCTATAGTGAAATCTCTAAAAAGTCTTATATTTTGAAACGGAGGGAGTAGATCGCTAAGCGGGAAGCGTTCAGAAACGCGGTTGATGTAGTCGAACGTCTTCGCGATCCAAATCGCTGAGCGTCCCGCGATCCCATCACGATCCATCTCGCGATCCAATCACGATCCGTCCCGCGATCCCATCATGATTCGTCCCACGATCAAATCACGAATCGTCTCGCGATCCTGATCACGGTCCTTCCGATCTAGCGCCGGACGGACGGCACCTCCGCGTTCAGCACACGTACAGCTCGATGACGATCTCTGCCTTCTTGATCCAGCAAGAGGGGGCGGAGAGGTAGATGAGTTCTCCGACAGTGCGACGGCGCAGCGGCGGCGGTGGTGGAACTATTCCGGCAGGGCTTCGCCTAAGCACCGCCAAAACTAGACTAAAGGAGAAAACGATCTAGAGGAAGTAGAGGGAGCACGTGGCAATTATGGTTAACTCTCCCCTCTAAATCCTCTAGTATATATAGGAGGCAGGGAGGGGAGGAGGCAGCCTCAAACCTTCAAGGTTTGGCCGAAATAGGAGGTGGAGGAGTCCTACTCCAATCCTACTAGGAGTAGGATTCCTCTTCTCCACTTGGAAACCCTTTCCATCTTTCCACCTTTGGGTTTTTCCCACCCCTAGCCGCATGGGCCTTAGTGGGGGGTTTGGCCAGCCCACTAGGGGCTGGTTTGACTCCTTCCACAGCCCATGAGGTCCTTTGGGTCGAGACACCCCTGCCGATGGCCCCCGGTACCCTCCCGACACTCCCGGTACACTACCGAAGTACCCCGAAACTTTTCCGGTGACCAAAACAGGACTTCCTATATATCAATCTTTACCTCCGGACCATTCTGGAGCTCCTCGTGATGTCCAGGATATCATCCCGGACTCCGAACAACCTTCGGTCACCACCATACATAACTCTATTATACCGAAACGTCACCGAACCTTAAGTGTGCAGACCTTGCGGGTTCGAGAACTATGTAGACATGACCGAGACACCTCCACGGTCAATAACCAATAGCGGGACCTGGATGCCCATATTGGTTCCTACATATTCTACGAAAATCTTTATCGGTTGAACCTCTATGTCAAGGATTCAGTTAATCCCGTACGATGTTTCCTTTGTTCTTCGGTATGTTACTTGCCCGAGATTTGATCGTCGGTATCTCTATACCTAGTTCAATCTCGTTACCAGCAAGTCTCTTTACTCATTCCGTAATATAAGATCCTGTGGCTAACACTTAGTCACATTGCTTGCAAGGCTTATTATGATGTTGTATTACCGAGTGGGCCCTGAGATACCTCTCCGTCACACGGAGTAACAAATCCCAGTCTTGATCCATGCCCACTCAACAGACACCCTCGGAGATACCTGTAGAGCATCTTTATAGTCACCCAGTTACGTTGTAACATTTGATACACACAAGGTATTCCTCCGGTGTCAGTGAGTTGCATGATCTCATGGTCATAGGAACAGATACTTGACATGCAGAAAACTATAGCAATAAACTGACACGATCATATGATATGTTTATAGTTTGGGTCTTGTCCATCACATCATTCTCCTAATGATGTGATCCCGTTATCAAATGACATCTCATGTCTATGGCCAGGAAACCTTTACAATCTTTGATCAACGAACTAGTTAACTAGAGGCATACTAGGGACACAGTGTTGTCTATGTACCCACACATGTATTTGAGTTTCCAATCAACACAATTATAACATGGATAATAAACGATTATCACGAACAAGGAAATATAATAATAACCAATTTATTATTGCCTCTAGGGCATATTTCGAACACCCACAACCTGGACCGCGTCGTTACGGAATCATGGAGTTCGGCGAACCAAACGGAACCTCCCCGTCAACTTCAACGACTAGGCCAGGTCCATGGTGAGAGCCGCCTTGCTAAGCATCGCCCTGTGCAGCACATATTATGTTGCACTCAGCTCTGTTTAGTCAAGTAGCTCACAGTTTTGGCCCAACATATTTTTTCCAGCTCTGGTCGATTTTAGTAGTTAACCCGTGGATTACATATTTTCAGAAACCCCCCCTGAAATTTATGCATTTAATAACTCACCAACCGTGCATCACATTTAAAAACTTTATATATGAAAAATGCTTAGAATTTTGTGTATGTTCACAATAACCAACTTTCATGCATCATAAAAATGTTTAAACTTGCTGTTTGCATTAATTTGCACAAATGCCATGCTTAAACGGTTTTCATCACAATTAAATAACGTAGCTCGGTTTTAAATGATCTACATATGTAACTTGCTTAGAAAAACGTGTCGAATCACATGGTCCATTTTATTTTCATGTTTAATAAATATAAAATTGTGTTAGGACAGATCTGGACCAAATTCATAGTTTGCATATGAGGTCATTTCGGAAGTGCTATATGTTGCTTTCGGCCTCATTTAAAATGCATAGATGATGTAGTTGTGTATGTTTCACCTCTTGCCATGATGAACAACATTTAAAATGATTGTTTAGTGAAACAACATTAACCGCATTTCTCGTAATATGGAGAATTATTATTTTGTTATATGTATGTTCTCCTTCTTCATTTAAAATTGCTTTAATTCCATCTTCATCTTATGCCATGACCACCCATGTTAAACAACATTTAATATTGATGAGTACCTAAACAAAAGTGAACTAAATGATTCGAACGTGGAGGTTTGTCAATATGCAACTCATTGCATATTGAACTTCCCTTAATGTGTAGTACTTGATTGTTGTGCTTTGCCATGCCTTGCATATTTAAACTTGACATGCATCATCCTTGTTTGTGCATCATGCCATGTCTATGTTGTGGTGTTTACCGTGTCATTTGTTTGTTTCCGGATCGCTTCTTCTCGATAGAGTTCCGAAAGCATTCGGAGTGTGAGGATTCGTCCGACTACGTCCCGTTCGTCTACTTCACGAATTCGTTCTTCTTCCAAATGGGATCTCAGGCAAGATGACCATTTCCCTGGATACCACTACTACCATTGCCATGCTAGTTGTCTCATTTCTATCGCTATGTCTCGCTACCTACCACTTGTTTGTCAAGCCTCCCAACATTGCGATGATAAACCTCTAACCCTCGACCTCCTAGCAAACCATTGTTTGGCTATGTTACCGCTTGCTCAGCCCCTTCTTATAGTGTTGCTAGTTGCAGGTGCATGTTGTTTCCATGTGACAACATGGATATCTTGGGATATCACAATATTCTTGCTATTTAATTTAATGCATCTATACACTTGGTAAAGGGTGGAAGGCTCGGCCTTTTGCCTGGTGTTTTTGTTCCACTCTTGCCGCCTTAGTTTTAGAGTAGCGGTGTTATGTTCCATATTGAGCGCTCCTAACATGCTTGGGGTTGTTATGGGGACCCCCTTGATTTTTGTTTTGGGATAAAACTCTTCTCGCAAGACCCAAAGTTGGTACTACATTTGCCTAATAACTAATAAACCTGCATAGGGAGTAATTAACCCGTGGATAATTAATCAACAACCCGGCCCAGTGCTCCTCATGAGTGTTGGTCCAAAACAGAGCCACTTGCGGGGCCACCCCGAGGCAACTCGGGGGATTTCTATCAGGCCACCGTACGTAGTGCTCATCGGGTCGTGTCCTGAGAACGAGATACGCGACTCCTATCGGGTTCGTCGACACGTCGGGCGGTCTTGCTAGATTTGTTTATCTTCCTCGAATGTCTTGTGCACCGGGATTCCGAGGACACTTCGGGCTATCTTTAGGTAGAGGTTTTCCATCGGGATTCCGAGGATACTACGGGCTATCCCGCGGTTTAGCTTTTCCACGCAGCTTGTGGCTAGTTTGTGATGGATGAGTTGGAGCACCCCTGCAGGGTTAAATCTTTGTGAGAGCCGTGCCCGCGGTTATGTGGCAACTTGGAAATTTTATAATATCCGGTAATAGAAAACTTGAAGTAAACCCAAATTAAAATACACCAACCGTGTGCGTAACCGTGAACGTCTCTTTTCGAGGGAGTTTGGAGAGAGAACACGATGGGGTTATGATTGACTCGTAAGTACTTTTTTAGGATCACTTCTTGATCATTATTAGCTCACGTCCGTTTATGCGTAGATCACTCTTCTTATTCTTGTACTCATAAGTTTGCCACCCAAATAAATGCTTAGTGCTTGCTGCAGCCTCACCATTTAACAATACCTCACCCATTAAGCTTTGCTAGTCTTGATACCCTTGGAAATGAGATTGGTGAGTCTCTGTGGCTCACAGTTTACTACAACAACAGTTGCAGGTACAGGTAATGCGATGCTTTGACGTGAGAGCGATGCTTGTTTGATTTGGAGTTCTTCTTCTTCTTCATCGATCATAGGATGGGTTCCAGGCCGGCAGCCTGGGATTAGCAAGGATGAATGTCACTTTTATCGTTTGATTTCGTCCGTAGTCGGACCCTGCTCTTCTGTATGATGATTGAATGTATGGTTGTATTTGAGATGATCATGATTTAGCTTGTGGGGAGTGTAAGACAATTCCATATACTCATCTCCTCTTTACATGTACTTGTAATGATATCCATTCTTGCGAAACGATGAGATGCACTTCTATCCCTATCGAGGCCCTCGAGCCAAAGTAAGGATAGGACCGCATCTTGGGCGTTACAAGTTGGTATGAGAGGAGTACCATCCTAGAGCCCCCTTGATTGATCGAACTTGGCCGAGTCGAGTCTAGTGAAAAACTATTTTGAGTCTAGTTATACATCGGAGAGTAGGATTCTTTTACTCCTCTTCTATGCTTTGGTGAGGAAACTTGACGTAGGAATTTTAATTCTACCCCTCTTCTCACTCAATTTTTTAGGATCACACGGATATTTTGGGACCTCTATGATGTCGATGTGATGGAATTCTATATTGGTGCCTCCTATTAACGGGGAGTAGAGCTTCAGGGGGTTCTTGACACATCGTTATCGTTCAGTTTCCTTAGTATCTCAGGAGGAGGATGTTCGAAATTGCTTCAATTCTATTGGTGGCGAGAGGAGTTTGGTGTCACCCAGTACTGGGGAGAGCGTCCAGATGTACATCCATAATTAGTATCGTTGTGGTTACGAAGGTCTGAGGTAGACGAGTTTTCGAAGTTTCTCGGATTATGTTGTGGAAGGTTGCGGGTGCAGATGTAGCTGATTAGCTTGGCCTGTGTCCACAACCCGAATCGCATAACCAAGAAAGTTCAGAAGTTCTCAGGTGGGAATTCAAGTAGTTACCTAGGATTATCCTTCCAACGAATGCATAATGGGTTATGTATTTGTTTCCGACTTAATTTGCAAGCTTCATCCTTTATTGTGTTGGAGGATGTTAATTCAAGTTTCTTCGATGTCAAGTGGTGATTTCATATCTTTCCTAAGCGGTGTTCTCATATTTCTATGGGAATGCTAATCCTTTTGCTCAATCAAATTGTCATGTCAATTCTTTTCCATCCGGTGTGCTTCTCTTCAAGATAATTCAATCCTCTCCAATATTTGCAATATCGGTCCTCATATCTCTTTCTAGAGTTTGTTTCATCCGTCCTAAGTTTTCTTTGTTTTTCCCCACCCTCCTGCCCTTTTCTTTCAATGATTAAATTTCATCCAAGTGCCTTTCTATTCATGTGATGCTTCCGCTATCTTTTCTTCCATATTGTATCCGGTGATTCATTGTGAAGGTGTTAAGTTCATCATTCTTTGTTCTTGTTTTCTTCTCTGGTGAAATCAATGCAAGCTCGCGGTGTTCATCATATCATTTTCATTCGTTAAATGTTGTCCATGTGGAAGTTCTTGTCCAAGCCTCTCTTGTTTATTCTACCCTCTCTCTATTCTTATCTGGTCTTTTCAGATATCTCAGAATATTCATGTTTCTCTCCAAATCCTTTAAAATATTTCGAGGTTCTCACCTCATCAAGTTCTTAATTTGTACCGATGCAATCTCTCTTCCTAAGCAATCGATTCAACGGTGTTCTCTTTTAGTGGGACCATAACCCACAGGTTTTTCCCAAGATCTTACCTGGCTCATCTAATCTTTCCAGAGATGTCCTCAAGTCCTTTCAAATGTGACGTAAGAATGTATCTCATCAGTCATATTTCCTCTCCAAGATCGCTTTGAATTATTTTCATCATTGGCTCAACCTTTCTTTATTCATTGTTCTAGATATCTCAGCAATTCATGGTGGTGTTCCTCGTCATCATTCTCAGCTTGAAGACCGAAGAAGAGTTTCTATTAAATCCTGGTCCATTCTCTTGAAAATTCGTGGTTCAAGCTTATTGTATTCCTCTCCAATTGTTTCCATTCATGAGAAATTCTTTCCATATCTATCCGGAGCATTTCAGAGTCGATTTTTTTTTGATCGTCCGAAGGCCATCATTTCAGAAGATTTCTTCATTCTCAGCTTTCAGCTTTCATTCTCAAGTTCTTCTCAATTGATGTCTCTTCGTTCGTTTAATATTTTTTTCTTTGTTCGTATCTCCATTCATTCGTAGTGGCCTCATTCGTTCCAAATTCTTACCGGTGTTCTCGTTCAAGACTTTTTCGAGTTTGTGCTCTTACCTCTCTTCAATCTTTTTCAAGAAGAATAAGTAGTATGCCAATCCGTTGCTTGTCATCAATTTAACTTGATGAAGGATAAGCATAACATAATTCTTATTCTTGTTTCATCAGGTGATTTCGATCCTTCTTCCGGAGTTGTTCATGATATTAAATTCTCGATTCTAAGTTGTACATCTTTTCTTTTCCGGAGTGCCAAGTTTTTCTCAAGTATCTCGTCGCAAAGCTTCACCTAAATCATTGTAAGGCTTCAAGTCTTCTTCTTTTCAACCTTCATGTGTTCTCTATTATCCTTTTCTACCCCGAGTTCTTCATGGAGGCTCTACATGATGGTTCATCAAAGAGTTCATTCATTCGCAAAAGTTCTTCAAGATTCTTGTTGGAGGATGTCAAGTATTCTTTTTCTTGCATTTGCAATTCTTTCTCCATTATCTTTTGAGATGGTGTTATAGCATTCTTGATTCATGAGGTGTCTTGAAGAGAATTAGTTTCAAGAATGAGATATTTAAACCCACCAATTTCTTCTCTCATGAGATCTTTTCAACCCATCATTTCTTCATTGGAGCTCTCTTGGATTAGATTCCACCTAAAGCATTTCCTAAGGATTGTTGCTAGCATGGTGTTTGTCAATGATCCAAGTTTTCTCTTATCCTCTCGGTGAAAGAAGTTTTGCATATCTTGTTTCTCCCAAGCAATCTTTGTTTCCGTTAGTGGCTGCTTGTCACCTCATAATTTTGGGATGGTTTCCATAAGCCCACAACAAGCTTTTCTTTTAGTTGTTGATTTTCCAACAACTCCATTCAATCCTCCTTTGTAAGGATGCTTTTCAAATTCAATTGTGGTATGAATTGTCATTTTCATTTCCGTTCTTTGTTCCCAATGATATAGCTTCGATTCTTTTGTTCCGGAGGCATATTGATGCTGCTTTCTTCGAACCATCTTCTCGTTTTGTGAAGATCAAGGTCTTTTTCTTGCTTATCCAGTTTAACCATAGTGTTGTGGCTCGCCTTTTAAATTCTTCCCATCTTATCAAGATTTGCCTCTCTTTTCTACTGAAGTGCTGCCCAAATTTCTTTTGAATTCTTGCTTGCGCCTCGTGCCATTCTTCGTCTCTTTGCATCCTTCAAGGTTCGTTGGCTTCACTCGTTTGTCAAATAAGCAACTCAGTTTACCTCTTCCTCTCCTCTTTCTCTTCCTCTTCTCATTTTAAGATCTCGGGTCGAGATCTCTTTTTACTGGAGGAGAGTTGTAACAGCCCGAGACCGACGCTCCAGATGCCTTCCATTTGTTTCGAGTGTCGCCGTGTGATTTATTTGTTTTTCGCATCCATCAACGCATCATTCGCATCATCCGCATTTCATCGGCCCTCTGTTGTCATCATTTAAAAAAGAACTTGCATCCGTTCGTAGTTGTAGGTTCTCTCCGTTCTCGTCGTTGACCGTTTCGAGACCAACCACACTCGCACGCGCCCGCAGCATCGTAAAAATATTGTTTTAAAAGTGGGAATAAAACATTCTTGGAATGGGTTGAAAGTTGGCGTGCGATCTTATTATATTGTAGGTAGACCACATGCCAAATTTTGCCGCATTCGGAGTCTGTTGGATAACCAAACCGTTAAACATATAGCGGCATTCTAGCCGAACAAATTATCACACATTTTTTGTAGTTTAAAAACTTGATGTCGGGCTGCCCGTTTTCCCTCTCATCTCCGCCTAGCCTCTCTGCATAGTGCACCGATCCGCTCGCAACCTAGTCCAAAAACTTCTCCAGACCCGAACTCACCGAGTCGTGAATGTTGGATCCAGATCAACCCCGAAATATCCCAAACCATCATCCGTTTTTCAATTGGACTCCCTAATCTTCTATCCTCGACCGTTCGATCTAATCGGATGGTCCAAATAGCCCCGAACATAGCCCACTCGCTATATTTATAGCCGGCCCAACCCTAATCTAACCCTAGCCTAGTGTCCCATCCACCCATTCCATAGCCGTCGCTGCCACTCTCTTCCTCCCTCGTTTTTGGCACTAGACCAACCGCAGCCTCCGACCACTTCCCTTGATCTGCGCGTAGCTCCAATCCCAAATCCCGTTCACAGCCGCACCCCTCGTTCCTCTAGCAGCCCGTCTGCCCCCCGAGGGACACGTACGAGGCCCAGCCTCCTCTCACGCCTGAGAGGAGCTCCCAAGCCAGCCCCGTCCACCTTCGTCGGTCGTCGCCCATGGTCAGAAGTTTTGCCCCGTCGTCCGCAGCCCCGACCTCCCACCGGTCGTGCCCAAGAAGGAGCTCGTTCGCGAGTAGATCGCCCGCCTCCAGTCCGGTGCGTCCCCGGTGACCAGCGCCCCCCCCCTCGAGCTACCTGCGCCTGCCTCAACCCCTTGTCACCATGCTTCGTGCCTCCTCATCCCTGAGTCAACCCAGGCCCCCGCCGCCGCCTTGACCTCGACCTTGTCTGGGTCCCAGCTCGCCAGATCTCGCCGGAGCTCAGGCCAGCCTCTTCGCTCCCCTTCTTTTCCCCACCATCCTTCCCTCGGGATCCCTCTCTGACCTCCCCTACTCTCCCTCTCTTCTATTTTCGACTGGGCATCTCCAGCGCCGCTGCGAGCCTCGTCGGGAACCGGCCGGATCCGGGCTCCGACGCCCGTCCCGGCCACCTCCACCTCTCCCCGCGCCGGATCCTGCCGTGAGCCGCCACCACCCATCACCCTCGACGTCCCGCCGGACCAGCGTCGCTGCATCCTCTGCCTCCACTACATTGAGCGGGAGCTCGCCTGGTCGTCCCGCTCATGTTCTACGCCTGGACCACCAAGACCCGTGCGAGCCGGCCGGTTCAATGCAAACCAGCCCGGTTCGACTGAACCGACCTGAACCGCGAAGACCGCCGGCCCGCGCCTCCAAAACCGCCCACCCATGTCCTGGACCGCGTTGTTACGGAACCACAGAGTTCGGCGAACCAAACGGAACCTCCCCGTCAACTGCACCGATTGGGCCAGGCCCATGGTGAGCGCCGCCCCGCTAAGCATCGCCCTGTGCGGCACATATTATGTTGCGCTCAGCTCTGTTTAGTCCAGTAGCTCATAGTTTTGGCCCAACATGTTTTTTCAGCTCTGGTCGGTTTTGGCAATTAACCTGTGGATTAAAAATTTGCAGAAAACCCCTGAACTTTATGCATTTAATAACTCACTAACCGTGCATCATATGTAAAAACTATATATATGAAAAATGCTTAGAATTTTGTGTAGATTCACAATAACCAACTTTCATGCATGCTAAAAATGTTTAAACTTGCTGTTTGCTTTAATTTGCATAAATGCCATGCTAAAACGGTTTTCATAATAATTAAATAACAGTAGCTCTGTTTTAAATTATCTACATATGTAACTTGCTTAGAAAAACATGTAGAATCACATGGTACACTTTATTTTCATGTTTAATAAATATTAAATTGTGTTAGGACAGATCTGGACCAAATTCATAGTTTGCATATGAGGTCGTTTCGGAAGTGCTATATGTTGCTTTCGGCCTCATTTAAAATGCCTAGATGATGTAGTTGTGTCTGTTTCACCTCTTGCCATGATTAACAGCATTTAAAATGATGTTTAGTTAAACAACATTAACCACATTTCTAGTAATATGGAGAATTATTATTTTGTTATATGTATGTTCTCCTTCTTCATTTAAAATTGCTTTAATTCCATCTTCATCTTATGCCATGACCACCCATTTTAAACAACATTTAATATTGATGAGTACCTAAACAAAAGTGAACTAAATGATTCGAACGTGGAGGTTTGTCAATATGCAACTCATTGCATATTGAACTTCACTTAATGTGTAGTACTTAATTGTTGTGCTTTGCCATGCCTTCCATATTTAAACTTGACATGCATCATCCTTGTTTGTGCATCATGCCATGTCTATGTTGTGGTGTTTACCGTGTCATTTGTTTGTTTGCGGATCGCTTCTTCTCGATAGAGTTCCGAAAGCATTCGGAGTGTGAGGATTCGTCCGACTAAGTCCCGTTCGTCTACTTCACGAATTCGTTCTTCTTCCAAATGGGATCTTAGGCAAGATGACCATTTCCCTGGATACCATTACTATCATTGCCATGCTAGTTGTCTCATTTCTATCGCTATGTCTCGCTACCTACCACTTGTTTGTCAAGCCTCCCAACATGGCCATGATAAACCTCTAACCCTCGACCTCTTAGCACCATTGTTTGGCTATGTTACCGCTTGCTCCGCCCCTTCTTATAGCGTTGCTAGTTGCAGGTGCAAGTTGTTTCCATGTGACAACATGGATATCTTGGGATATCACAATATTCTTGCTATTTATTTAATGCATCTATACACTTGGTAAAGGGTGGAAGGCTCGGCCTTTTGCCTGGTGTTTTTGTTCCACTCTTGCCGCCTTAGTTTTCGAGTAGCAGTGTTATGTTCCATATTGAGCGCTCCTAACATGCTTGGGATTGTTATGGGGACCCCCTTGATTTTCTTTTTGGGATAAAACTCTTCTAGCAAGACCCAAAGTTGGTACTACATTTGCCTAATAACTAATAAACCTGCATAGGGAGTAATTAACCCGTGGATAATTAATCAACAACCCGGGCCAGTGCTCCTCATGAGTGTTTGTCCAAAACAGAGCCACTTGTGGGGCCACCCCGAGGCGACTCGGGGGATTTCTATCATGCCACCGTACGTAGTGCTCATCGGGTCATGTCCCGAGAACGAGATATGCGGCTCCTATCGGGTTCGTCGACACGTCGGGCGGTCTTGCTGGATTTGTTTTACCTTTCTCGAATGTCTTGTGCACCGGGATTCCAAGGACACTTCAGGCTATCTTGAGGTAGAGGTTTTCCATTGGGATTCCGAGGATACTACGGGCTATCCCGTGGTTGAGCTTTTCCACGCAGCTTGTGGCTAGTTTGTGATGGATGAGTTGGAGCACCCTTGCAGGGTTAAATCTTTCTGAGAGCCGTGCCCACGGTTATGTGACAACTTGGAAATTTTATAATATCCGGTAATAGAAAACTTGAAGTAAACCCAAATTAAAATACACCAACCGTGTGCGTAACCGTGACCGTCTCTTTTCGAGGGAGTTTGGAGAGAGAACACGACTGGGTTATGATTGACTCGTAAGTACTTTTTAAGGATCACTTCTTGATCATTATTAGCTCACGTCCATTTATGCGTAGATCACTCTTCTTATTTTTGTACTCGTAAGTTTGCCACTTAAATAAATGCTTAGTGCTTGTTGCAGCCTCACCATTTCGCAATACCTCAACCATTAAGCTTTGCTAGTCTTGATACCATTGGAAATGAGATTGCTGAGTCCCTGTGGCTCACAGTTTACTACAACAACAGTTGCAGGTACAGGTAATGCGATGCTTTGACGTGAGAGCGATGCTTGTTTGATTTGGAGTTCTTCTTCTTCTTCATCGATCATAGGATGGGTTCCAGGCCGGCGGCCTGGGATTAGCAAGGATGGATGTCGCTTTTATCGTTTGATTTCGTCCGTAGTCGGACCCTGCTCTTCTGTATGATTATCGATAATGGTTGTATTTGAGATGATCATGATTTAGCTTGTGGCGAGTGTAAGACAATTCCATATACTCATCTCCTCTTTACATGTATTTGTAATGATATCCATTCTTGCGAAATGACGAGATGCGCTTCTATCCCTATCGAGGCCTTCGAGCCAAAATAAGGATAGGACCGCATCTTGGGCATTACACCTTGGTGCTTGGCTAACCAATTCATGCCAAGGATCACATCCAAACCTTGCGAATCCAAAACTATGAGGTCTGCTAGGAAGTCTACCCCATTGATGTTAATCTCAACTCCTTTACATCCTACCTTGGTCCTTAAAACAGCACCCGAGGTTTGTACCATCATATGACTACTCAGAGGTGTAGGCTTCATACCACTAGATATTGCAAACTTTTGGGTAACAGAAGAATGCGAAGCTCCACAATCAAACAAAATAGCTGCTGGGGTTGAGTTGACAAGGAACGTACCCAGTATGACGTCGGGGGTCTTCCTGGGCTTCCTTAGCGGTGACGTGATTCACACGACCCTTGCCATTATTGGGCTGGTTGCGGGGAGCTTGGTTCCTTGGTGGCGCTCCACGGCCTTGACCTTGGTTTGGCGCATTGGGGCGTGGTGCATCTGGCTTCTTGTTGGCGCACTGCCTAGAGTAATGCCCTGGCTGACAACAACCGAAACAAGTGACTTGACCTAAGTTGTTATTGTTGTTGCCACCATTGTTGTTATTGGAGTTGTTGTAAGCTGGCCTGGGATTGACATACTGCTGAGGCTGGTAGCTCGGACGAGGTGCCGAGGGTCTAGCCTGCTGAGGCTGATAGGTTGGCTTGGCTGGGGCTGGCTGCCAGGGGCGAGGCTTCTGGTTGCTGGAACTTCCCTTGTTGATCATCTTGCGCTTGCGAGTGTCTTCCATGGCATGACGCTTGTCTTCGAGCATGAGAGCCTTGTTCACCAGGTCGAAGAAGGTCCGACAGTCGTAGACAATGAGCTGATATTGCAGGGCTTGCTGGAGTCCTTCCATGAAGCGTTCCATCCTAGCGGCCTCAGTGTTGACATCTTTAGGGGCATACCTTGACAGCAGGTTGAACTTGTGCATATACTCCTTGACAAAGGCACTTCCTTGCTTCAGCACTCGGAATTCTCTCTTCTTGATAGCCATGATCCCAGAAGGAATGTGGGCTGTGCGGAATCCTTCCTTGAAATCAGCCCAGGTGATCACACGGTCGCCTTGCATGACCTTGAATCCATCCAACCAAGCTCTAGTGATACCTCCGAGGGAGTGAGAGGCATAAAGAACCTTCTCGCGATCGTCATTGCAGTTGTCCAGCGCAAGGAGGTTCTCGATGGTGCGGATCCAGTCATCGGCATCCAGAGGTTCAACAGTCTCGGTGAAGGTTGGGGGCGAATTCCTCATGAACTCCGACAGAGTGGAGAGGCCATTGCCGTTCCTTCTTTGCTGTTGGTTGTTCACAAGGGCCTGGGCCATCTACTGAATAGCAGCGGAGTTGGCTTGGCGTTCCTCCAGGAGAACATGGAGAAACTAAGCTATGGTCATGTTCTCTGGTGGAGGTGGTGGCAGGGGAATGTCGCCATGTGGCTGCTCTTGGTGATCTCCATCATGAGCAGACTCACCAGCTCCCTGCTGCTGGCTAGAGTTGCCGGCGTCGGGGTTGCAAAAGTGTTGGTGCGGGTTGCAGTCACCATCCTGTTTGGAGCAGCCAAGTCAAACAACTAGGACAGAAGAGATGGGGAAGCAATAATAGAGAGTGCACCTAAGGGGGTTGGTATAGTGCAAGTGTGATCAAACAGAGGTCGAAAGACCAAACACATAATATTAGGATAAGATAGACGGTGGAGTCGCTTACATGTTGCCTAAGGCAAAAGCACGACTTGCATCGGGACACAAACAACAAAAACAAACAACAAGCACACATGGTTTCATATGAACCATTACACGGACTCGACCTCGCATAAGGGGTACATGACTTATCCTATCCTAAGGGTTCTCGGACTCAAGTGGTGGAGTGCTCAGTCTCGTACTCACACTCCTCAGGATCTTCCTCCTTGTCATCATCCGTACGGGCGTCATCTTCGGTCGAGGGGGTCGAAGAACGAGGAGGTCCATCCCAACGACGCTTCGCCGGTGGGTCGGTGAAGAGCGCACGGTACCCCTTCGCACTCATGTGACGACAATGAGTGGGTGCATCTCTGGCTGGGGTACTCCTCCTCTGTAAGTGATAGCTAGTCATCCCTCAGGGGCTCCATCCTTCTTGATCCTGTCTGGCTTCACCTTGGCTTGACGAAGTAGCTCTCGGGTGTGGTGAAGTTCCTTGCAGAGCTTCATGGACTCCTTAATCAGGTTATGAGCCAGACTGTCAGCGGAGAGGTGGAAGTAGGTCTAGAATCTGAGTGGTGTCCCATCCTCCTTGGATGGAACCAACGTCCAACTCTAGCCAATATCATCCTTCCTGAAAGGTAGGTAGCGAGTAGCTGGCTCGTCAGCCATCTCTGGGACGGTGTCTCGAAGGTGGATAAGTGCCTTGCGTGTAGCTGTCTCGACTGTGAATGCCAAGGTCTCCATTTGTGGTCCTTCAAAGAGCCAACTCGTCGGGGAGTCGTTTGCCTTCACGACCACATCAACGTGGTACTCCTTCGTAACGGCATCGACCCAGTGCTCGTGGTAGAGGAAAACGAGAGGTCCGTGAAACTGGCACTTCTCTAGGCTATCCCCAAGGAGTAGAGGAAATCCGGATGCTAGGAGGTCCTCGGGTATGACGGCCATCTACAAGGTTTGAGGGGAGGGGAGTCAGTAAAGTTTGAAATGAGACTAGGGGAGATAAGAAGTGCAGAAATTCCTAAGTATAGATACTAAGTGTAGTTTTTGAAAGGGTTTTTATCCTAACAAACGTCCATGCTAACTAAGGCTTCCTACAGCCAAGATGGCTCTGATACCAGCTCTGTGGGGACCCCGACGCATAAGTCGTGATCACCGAATGCACGTGTACAGTGATCCCACAGATCAATGCTCACTAAACACACAGAAGCTGAATAACAAGAGTCTTACATCCATACATACCGTCTTACACAAATAAATACCATCAAGGTCATGTCCTACATAGGTAGGGCCATCAAGGCCAAATAACAAACATAAACTCGCAGCAGAAATCTTGAAAGATAGCATAGACCCATGCCATCTGCCTTAACCCTACATGCATTCTGCCTGGGAAGCGTGCTAATTCGCATGTTCGTCACCAACGAAATCTTCACCATATTCCCGCTCTTCCATGCCTAGCCAATTAAATAACCAGTGGCAATCCAATGAGTACTTTGAATGTATTCACAAGCAACCCATGTTTGGAACAAGGTTTAACAATGCACGATATAACACTAAGTAGGTAATTTTTGCAGAAAGCTAATTTTTGGAATGCAATGACATGTCCTATAATCTTGTAAGCATGCATCATAAGGTCACAAGTATCCATATGAACAAGTTACATATATCAATATAAACAAGGTTTGAACATCCCATGTTCAATCATCATGTTGAGTCATCCGACTCAACCCAAGTATCTTCCTTTTTCCACATACACAGTTTTGTAAACAATGGACGTAGCCCAAGAGCGGTCATCCAACTGTCCCTGATTGTGGACACGACTATTCGAATAGTTTTACACTCTGCAGAGGTTGCACACTTTACCCACAAGACATGGGAAACTTTCGTGTCAAGCCACGACTCGCGGTACATTGCATACCCGATGTAAGTACCCGAACAATGCCTTTCCCCCGACGATACTAAACAGACAGTCCACTCGTTGGTACCCATCCCTCATGGTGTACATCCCATGAGCCTCCCTCAAGATCATATCATCCAAGAGGGAACACAACGTCTGCCAGGTGTCTGTAAAAACCTACCTGGCACGACCCCGTATCGAGAGAGTAACTCTGGCTCTCTCGCGACTAGTAATGCGGGCTCTCTGCTAGCATCGGTCAAAGTAATCAACAAAACCCCATCCCATAAGGCGTATCGTGGTTGTACATGTAAGGTTGGAATAACGGTCGCAACTTACACCGATCCGTTTTTCGAAAACAACACACTCACTTGCCTCGGTACACCACTTCTTCATCAAGTGGTTACCTCACTCAACATCCCCCTCGGGCATTAGTGGCACCCGATGGTTTTTTTTGAAAAGTCTTTGAAAACACTTTGTTTCCAACACCATGCATATTCCCATCTCACTTTGCATAGAAACTACTTAGCAACCTATCTACTTCCCACCCACACAACTCTAAGCAGAAGGTAGAGTCATGTCATGCAAGTATGAACGAGGAAAGTAACGGAGGCAACCCATAAAGGTGGTCACCATAATCATCATGATTCCGATGCATCAATATCAAGTGCTATATGACATGCATAAAAAGGTTTCTTAGACATGGTCAAAGGGCTGCTTGCCTGGCTCAACAAAGTCTTCGGGGTCTTCAAATGCCTTTGGTCCAGCTCCTTCGTCAACTTCGTAATCTAACATTGCAAGTAACGGGCACACAATAAGACAATAACACAAAACAGGAAAATAAAAACACTCAGAAAAATGTCAAACCATTTTTGTAAAATACTAGGGTGAAAACTAAAAATACCAAAATTACTAGTTGTGCTTTTGAAGTGTCAAAAGTGGTGAAAGTCATTTTAGCAGGGGTTTTAAATATTCAAATTAGGGTTTAAAATAAAAACAATACCAAAATTATTTTCAAAAGGTTGCTCAAGTGGCATCATTAAATAGCATAGAATATTACAAGATTTGTGGAGTTGGAATTACTAGATTTGTATCAATATTTGGATCTGTAGTATTTTTGCAAAAGTCTACAGAAAAGGAAAAGAAAAATGTCAGCAGACTGGCCGGGCCAGATCTGCCAGCTTATTTGTGTCGGGACCCCGACTCATAAGTCGTGATCACTGAATGTACGTGCACAGTGATCCCAGAGATCAATGCTCACTTAACACACAAAAACTGAGTAACAAGAGTCTTACATCCATTACGCACCGTTTTACTCAAATATGGCCTTTAAGACTAAGTCTTCGTAAAATCACAGCGGAAATCTTCCACGAAAGCGTGGACCCATACCATCTGCCTTAACCCTACATGCATTCCGACTGGGAAGCGTCCTAGCTCGCATGTTCGTCACCATGGTAATCCTCATCGTATCCTGTTCTTTCATGCCTGGCCAATAAGATAACCAGTGGCAATCCAATGAGTACTTTGAATGTACTCGCAAGCAACCCATGTTTTGGGACAAGGTATAACAATGCATGATATAGCACTAACTAGGTAAGTTGCAGAAAGCTAATTTTTAGTGCAATGACATGTTCAATCAACTTGTAAAAGCATGCATCAACAGGTTGCAGATATCAATATGAACATGTTACTGTCGGTGTCAAAACCGGCGGATCTCGGGTAGGGTGTCCCGAGTTGTGAGACTAGGATCGATGGGTAACAGGGGACGAAGGAGACGATGTTTTACCCAGGTTCGGGCCCTCCTATGGAGGTAAATCCCTACGTCCTGCTTGGTTGTATTGATGTGTATGAAGATTACAGAGTCGATCTACCTCGAGATCAAGTAGCAAAAACCCTAGATGAGCTTGTCTGCCCTCTACCATCTAAACCCCACGGTTTATATAGACACTGGGGGTACCTAGGGTTTACACATGATAAGTCTCCAGCCGGAAGTAAGGACGCCGATCTCCTCCTCTTGACTTGGAGTGCACGCCGCGTCTTTGGAAGTTTCCTTCTAGAATACGGGGTCGTCGAATATCTTGGCCCTTCCTGCAATAATCAGAGAGCGGCCCACCAAGCCGGCCTATGAGAGATAGGCCGGCGGCCTGAGGACCCCTTAGTCCAGGACTCCCTCAGTAGCCCCCGAACTAGCCCCCAACGCCAGGGGTCATGACACTAACAACTTCGAGTGATCGGGATCTCCGGCTTGCGGGGTGAGTTCTTTTCCCCTTTATGATCGGCTGGTTCTAGTCCGGCCGCCGATGATATGTAGTTATCCGGGTGCCATAAGTCGCTTAACCTCGAAGGCCAAACGTCAAAGTGTGAACAGTATTTCCTGACAACCTTTCTGACGAAGGGTCATGGCCCGCCACGACCACCGAGCCGGTTACAAAAACTCGATTCGTGGTTCGAGGCCGTTTCTCCATTGGCACGTCTTATCAACGTGTAGATCGTGTCCCGTTTATTACGGGATATGCTCAATGTCCTGGGTTATCCCACGCTCGCATAACGGCACGATTGTTTCAGGAAGTGGCGAGGCCTGCGGCGTAGTAAGAGGGAGGCTCCTGGTATTACAGCACCCCATAAAAGGGAGAAAACCCCCAAGGCCTATTCACGCTCCCAATTCGCAACCTTTCCCTCCTCGACCTTCCCAAGCTCCGAGAGCCCAGATCCAGTTCTCCGCCAATCTTCTCTCCGAATTCGGCCATGGCTGGTTCCATGGGCAAGTGGGGGGCCTCCTCTGTCACCGAAAACAACATTCAGGAGCTAAAGCGTGCCGGCTACCTCCCCGCCAACATCACCCACCGCGCTCCAGAGGCGAACCAGGTGGTTCCCACACCGAAGCCGGGCGAGAGGGTGGTGTTCATCCCCCATTTCATCCGGGGACTGGGCTTTTCGCTCCACCCCTTCGTCAGGGGCCTCATGTTTTTCTACGGGTTAGACTTCCATGACCTCCCCCCGAACGCCTTCATGCATATCTCGGCGTTCATCATCGTCTGTGAAGCCTTCTTGCGGATACTGCCGCACTTCGGCCTGTGGCTCAAGGTGTTCAACGTCAAGCCGAAGACAGTTGCGGGTGTGCATGCGGATTGTGTGTGTGTGTGGGGGGGGGAGGTAATTAGCAAGCTCCCCTGTGTCGAGGTGGCCGGACGACACCTTTATTGACACGGTCAAGATCTGGCAAAAGGAATGGTTCTACATCACCGAACCAAGGAATGCGGACTGGGTGGCACCTGCCGAGTTCAGATCCGGACCCCCCGCGAGGCTAACCTCATGACTCAAGAAAGGCCTTGACTGGGGGTCAGCCGCAGAGGTAAGATCGCTACAGAAGCGCATCTCCTCGATGATCGAGGCCAAGATCGAGCTGGTTAACGTGATCCAGATCATGCTCCGCCGCCGTCTGCTCCCCTGCCAGCACCGGGCCTCCCCAATGTGGGCTTACAAGCTCGGGGACCCGGTCACCATGCATCAGTTCTTCCGCACTACCCACGAGAAAATGTGGAGAGTGCTATTCAAGCCCCAGAAGAGCTGGCCAGCCGAGGAGGAGGACACCGGTCTCGACGCCGAAACTCCTCCTACCAAGGTATCAATAAACTTTTAATATTTTTTTGACTATACACAGTAGGGCAAAGCCCCACTGTAATTTTTATATTAATTAATGCAAAAAATATATTTTCAAAAAGGTTCTAAAGGTGGCTTGAGCTAAGCCAACAAGAGGAGAGAATAAAAAAGAATAAAAGAAGAAGAAGAAGTAAAAAGAACAGAAGAAGATAAAGAAAAGAAATACTGAAAATAGGAATAAAATTACAAATATTTACACAATTTGCTCAAGCCATGTCGTCGTTTTCTCACGACAGATGCCATGGGCTGGCTTATCGAGAGTGGTTGGGGCCGAAGGACGCCGGCGGGCTCCGGGAGCGGGATTGGGCACAAGCGGTGAGGGACACATGATGTACCCAGGTTCGGGGCCCTCCGTGGGAGCTAACACCCCTAGTCCTGCTTGTCTAGTTGAGGGGTGTTTTGTGTTACAATGGTGCTCCTTGAGCTGTTATCTAGAGGAAGAAGAAGGAGCAGCCGGCTCTTCTTCCCTTGCTACGCGGGAGTGAGAGTGTGAGATGGGGCGAATGCTTCCCTGATTCATGGGGGGTCTCGGGGGGTTTTATAGGCCACCCCCCGGCTTACATTATGCATAAGGTACTGAACGAGGGGCCCCAGCCGGCAGCCGCTTGCCGGGCAGCGGCCCCACCGGCGGGGTCGTCTCGTCGCTCATAGGGCCCACCGGTTGTGCGGTCCCATCGCCGACCGGGGCCCGCCAGCCGGCTCTTCTATTGGCCCGCGCCCACCTGCCACGGCACGGGTCATCCGTGTGGCGTCATTTTGTGCCTGCCGGCCGAAGTCAGCGGTACGGCCGGCTGCGCTGTAGCCACACCGGGGCAGGTGATGGAGTGGACGCCGGCGTGGCCGCACTGTTGCCTCGCCGGGTCTCGATCGGCCAGAGCACGTGGTACGACCGCCCCGACAGTGGCCATGCGTGCCCGCGTGTCAGCGGTTGCTGTAGCCACGCCGGAGCCCATCGTGGAAGTCGTGTCTTGTCGGTGTACTTGGTCGCAGCGGGGGGAGACAAGCGCGTGCCCGTCCAGAGGTCAGCGGGAGGACCGGCCGCGGGGCGGCCGGCTGCGGGCTGGCCGAGGGCCAGGAGGACGGCTCCGGTCCAGCCGGCCATGGGCCAGCCGGCGAGGGGCCAGCCGGCCGCTCGCCAGCCGGCCATGGACCAGCCGGCCGTGGGCCAGCCAGCCAGGGGGCCAGCCGGTCAAGGACCAGCCGGCCGTGTAGTTTTTTCTGAAAGGGGCCCGAACTCCCTTATCTTGGCATACCCAGGGGTAATATCCCCGTCAGTAGTCCCCGAAGCCGGCGGGGGCCCGCGTTCTCCTGACGAGGGGGAGCCGGCGGCTTCATCCTGCAGTATCGTCCTGTCGCGGGGGATCGATCGACCAGCCGCGTCGTCGGCCGCGCCCATCTCCTCGGGTCTTGTTGCGCCGCCTCGGGACCCGTGCCGGACTGCGTTGCGCCACGCGGAGCGCAGCGGTACTGAGGGCCCCGCGTTCTGGGGCTTGACGGGACGTCGCCTCGGGCCTAGCCTGGTAGTCCACGGGCCTAGCCCAGTAGGCCTCGGGCCGCAGGCAGGGATCCTCTGCACCCGTGCCTCAGCGGCCGCGGTCCGTTGCGCCCACGTCTCGCGGATTCCCCGGGGGAGTGGGCGCAGTTAATCCCCACATCCCCCGGGCGTCGCCCCCTTATTTATAAGGGGAGGGGGAGAGGCGGAGGCAGTTCGCGCACCTCTCTCCCCATCGTCTTCCTCCTCTCGTAGTCTGACGCTTTGGCCCGCGCTGTCGCTCTGCTCGCCCGCTCCTTCGCATTCGACCGCCTCAGGGATGGCCGACGGACCCTCCGGCAGCTGGGGTGGCCCCATCATCACCGCGGAGGACATCGCGCCCCTCCGCCGTGCCCGCATGCTACCGACGGAGGACCACGTCGTCACCCGTCCTCCGGGCAGCGAGGTGGTACCCGAGCCCGAGGAGGGGGAGTTCGTGGTGTTCGCTTGGCACTTCTCGCGCGGCTTCGGCCTGCCGGTGAGCCAGTTCTTCCGACTCTTCCTGGACACCTTCGATCTCCAGCGGCACCACCTAGGGCCCAACTCCATTCTTCAATTGTCGAGCTTCGTGACTCTCTGCGAGGGCTACCTCGAACTTCTCCCCTTTGTGGAGTTGTGGAGGAAGCTCTTCTACCTCAAGGCCTTGAAGAACAACAACGAGGCGTATGCCTGCGGGGGCGCGGTGGTGTGAGTTTGCGGCCCGCTATTCCCCCGCATCACCCTCATCGAGTCCATCAAGAAGTGCGTATGCCTATGTGAAGAACGTCGACCCGGCGCGGGACTACATCCGGCTGCCGGCATTTGTCAACGCCCCATCCTCGGGAATGAACTGGATGGCCGACGGGCCGCCCGGAGATTTGGCCGGGATGCTGGGCCGGCTCCACACCATGAGGAGTGGAGAGGGGCTGGTCGCGGCCGATCTGGTGGCCGCCTTCATCGATCGCCGGGTGCTGCCCCTTCAGCAGAGGCCGCACTAGATCTGCGACATGTCGGGCCGGCGGGACCCCTGCCGGGTGTCCACCTTCGAGCTAACGACATCCCAGGTGGCGGAGCGGGTGAACGCCATCACCACCTTCAAACTGGCGCCAGGGACCTGGCGCTTCAGCAAGTTGCCGTACAACCGGCACGACCCGGCGCCCCTGGTACGCCCCGTCGAGGTGGTTTTCCTTTCCTTCTGTGTTTCTCCAACCGCCCCCCTGCTCACACGCCGTGCTGACCGCAACACTTTGGTCTACAGAACACGCCGGATGGCCCGCACCCCCAGATATTCCAGGCGGAACGTGCCGATTCCGACCCGGAGGGTTTCGAGCTGGGAGGCGGCATCGAGGAGGGGGTCGACTCCTCGGGAGAGGTCGAGGCGGACGGGACGATGGGTGACCCGGGAGCCGGCGGGTCTAGAGCGGCTGGTGAGTTCCCCTCCGGACCCTCGATCAAAGATTGGACTGACGATGATGATGATTATGATGTCCGGATCTTGGACGCGCCTCCACCCACAGCTCGGAGGGAGCCACGCGGACGGAGCGAGGAGCATCTGGCTCGTGGCCGGATGGCTGAGGCTACCCATCGGGAGAAGAGGCCGGCCTCGGGGCAGCCGTCGACACAGCCGCCGGCCCGCAAGAGAGTGCGAGCGGCCGTCGCGAAGCCGCCGCCACGGGCCAGGTGGGCCCTTCCCGTCGTCGCCGGGTGAGTACTTTTTCCTAGTTCTCGTGGGTTTTTTCGAGTTTTCGAGCCGGCAAGTGCCTGAGGGCCCATCCCTCATTTACCCCATGGACGCCATCGAGCTCCATGACACGGAGTCGACCGCCGACCCGGTGGACGCTACCAGCCTGCAGGCCCAGGAGCACGCGGCCATGGTGCGGGAGGAGAAGAGGAGGCTCGCAGAAATGCGAGTCACGAAGGCACGGGCGAAGGGCGCGCCCTCGTGTTCAGGGGCCTCGAGTGACGGGAGGCGAAGGCGGCCCACAGACCTGGCGCGTGCGACGGACTCGGCGGCGGAATCGACGCGGATGTCGAGGCCTCCATCGAGTGAGCCGCGAGGGCCGGTCGAGGAGGCGGCCATGGCCCCGCCATTGGCGGAGGTAGCCCGGCCGGCGGGCGTGGTGCCCGAGCCGGCTAAGGAGACGGCCCAGCGGGCGGAGACGGTCGTGACCCCACCCCCCGTCGAGCCGGCCGCGACAGACACGCCCGTCGCCCCGACCGTGCCGGAGGTGGCACCGGAGGTGACGGTCGGTGGGAGGAGCGGGCTGGTCGAGCCGGCTGTCGAGCCGGTCCGGCAGGTGGTGGAGCCGGCCGGGCCGGTTGTAGAGGGGCCCGAGGCCGGTTCCCGAGCCCTGGTGATTACCACCAACCTTCCGCCGCCTTCCGCCGTGGTGGACGCCGGGTCAAGTGGTGGGGCGAGCCGGTCGAGAAGGACCATGCTTGACGTAATCCGGGACTGGAAAGCGCTAGCCCTCGTCCCGGTCGTCCTGGCCCCGCTAGCCAGCAACCAGGTCCTCGCGCCTGGGGAGCCAGGCCGCATCATGGCGCACTGCCGTGAGGGGCTAGCTAGGTTTGCGGAGGCCGCCGAAAGCAATTTCCGGCGTGTGGAGGAGGCGGTGGAGGTGAGATTCCTCCAGCTTGCATTGAACTTTCAGTGGGGGCGCGCAAGCGCACCCACTGGGTGTAGCCCCCGAGATTCGGGCCGGCTGCTCGGCTGCGTGGCAGCCGGGCCGGATCTATCTCTTTTCATCTAACTTCTTGTCTCTTGGCACGGAGCAGGCTGAGAACGCCAAGCGGCAGGCGCTCTTTGACGAGGCGGTCGCCAACCACAACCGCGGCAAGGTCCGCTTTTATCAGGTCCAGGAGGCACTGCGGAAGGCGCAAGGTACGTTTGTTCCAGTGGGGGCGCGCGAGTGCACCCATTGGGTGTAGCCCCCAAGAGTCGGGCCGGCTGCTCGGCAGCCGACACGAATCTTCCGCATTCTTAAATAACTTGGGTCGATCCTTTTGTAGAGAAGCTGGAGATCTTGGCCCCGATCCGGTAGAAGAGGGACGAGGTGGCCTCTAAGCGGGACCGGCTAGAGCGGAATCTCCAGGCGATCACGTCGGAGCGGGACCGGCTGGGCGGCCTGGTCATGGATGGACAGGCGGCCTAGGAGCGCCTCACCGCGGAGCTGCAGAAGGAGGTGGCGGCCCGGGAGGAGGCCGCCAAGCAGGCGGCCGACGCCAGCCGGCGGGTCACCGCCCTGCAGGACGAGGTTGCTCGTCTTGGCGGCGAGCTTGAGAGGCGTGAAACCGCCCTTGCCCAGGCGGAGGAGGCGCGCGAGAGGGAGCGGAGCTCGGGCCTCCAGTTTGCGATCGAGGTGGATGAAGCCTGCCAGCGTAAGTTTCTTATTCTTGAGTCTTCTTTCCTTGCCGGCTGCTTCTCTCCCTGCTTTTCTGATTCTTCCCTTTCCCTTAGATCGGTTCCCGGACACTCAGCGCCACGCCGAGCGGGTCGTGGCGGAGCATCGGGAGTGCCTGCGGCAGCGCGGGCAGGAGATTGAGGAGCACGCCGGCTGGGACTTGCCGGAGTTTGCGCTGGCCATCGAGAACCGGCTGCTCTTCCTTCAGCGCAGTATGGACCGGCTCCATACGGCTGGCTCAGAGGTGATTGCGGCCCTCTGGCTGGGTCGCGGGGCCCCGGCTCGAGGTTTGGAAGGCATCAGCGGCCCGCTCCGTGGCGCAGATGGCCCTCCGGTTCGTCAGTTCGTGATACCCCGGCGTCAACTTGGACCGGCTGGCCACGATGCGCGAAGTCCCCGAGGCGGAGCGAGCCACCCGCGAAGGCGCCCTCGTTCGCCGAGCCAACGAGCTGGCCTCTTACATCAACCCGGATGAGCTGCTGCCGGCGCTGGGAGAGGACGGCGAACCGGTTGCCGAGGACTCCTTTGGCATTCCCCAAGGGCCCGGGGACGAGGAGGTTGCCGACGAGAGCACCGCCTCCAGCACCGGCAGCGACACTGAGGCCACGGAGGCCATGGAGGAGGAGCCGGCGGCCGCTCCCGGGCATTCTGCCAGGCCGGCTGGCGGGCCGGCCGGTGGTGCGCCGAAGGCTTAGGCGGCCCTTCTTTACCGTATCTTTTTCTTTTGCTGCGAGACTTGTTTTAAGACGCATTTCCACCCACTAGGGGTGTATTGTAAAGAATCCTCGGCCTGCGGCCTTTTTTTATAACTTTGCTTGAAGTAAAAATATTTGCGTGCCGGCTCATCTTTTGCTCTTTTTCCTTTCGACTCATATCTCACGCGAGGATTCCTTCCGGCTTCCGCCCCGCCTGTCAGCCAGCCGGGAGCCGGACTAGGACAGGAACGGGGCATTGTCCTTGGGGAAACCGTGCGCGCCCTAGAGCCGTCTGGCTAGAGTTGGGGTGAGCCGGCACAGGCTGGTTTCTAGAGATGACATGGTCTGGCTGCTACTCCTTAGGTGGCGTTCGCATGACGAGTTCCTTCCTATCCCATGGTTCCGCCAGCCGGATAGCGGGAGCCGATCTGTGACTTGGGGGGGGGGAGGGGGAAAGATTGCTTGTTCACGCTACTTGACCGCCTTGGAGAAAAGCCGGCGTGCCCCCGGGCCTAGGGAGCCGGGCCCGGGCGCCTTGCTTAAGGGATGACAAGCTTTTGATGAAATTGAAAAGGGGTGTGCCCCAAGTGCCGGCTTGGGGCCCCCATTGCCTTCATTAAGTTCCAACAGAAGGGAAGATACTTACATGGTTTTTTTTTCTTAGCAGTAGAACGGTCGAAGGAGCGCCGCATTCCATGGGCGCTCCGTCCCCTCACCGGAGGCATCTCTTTTGCGCTTCTGCGACTTCTGGGCATCTATCAGGTAGTAGGCGTTGTTGTGCAGCGCCTTGCTGACGATGAACGGGTCCTCGCATGGGGAGGACAGTTTGTGCTGGCCGGCGGTCGCTGGATCCGCCTGAGCACCAGGTCTCCTTTGCGGAAGGAGAGGGGCCGGATCCGCTTGCAGTGGTAGTGCCGGAGCTTCTACTGGTAGATGGTCGTCCGACTCAGGGCCAGCTCGCGTGCTTCTTCGAGTAGGTCGACGCCATCTTCTCTTGCCTCCTTCGCGTCCTTCTCCGTATACAGGGTGACTCGAGGCGAGTCGAACTCGATGTCCGTGGGGATGATCGCCTCGGACCCATATACGAGAAAGAAAGGGGTGTAGCCGGTCGACCGGTTGGGCGTGGTTCTGAGGCTTCAGAGGACAGCCGGCAGCTCATCGACCCAGCAGCCGGCCGACAGCGAGGGGCACCACGAGTCGAGGTTTGAGGCCGGCCAGGATCAAGCCGTTTGCCCTCTCCGCCTGGCCGTTCGACTGTGGGTGGGCCACCGACGCGAGGTCGAGCCGGATGCCCTCCTGGGAGCAAAAACGCGCCATCGCGCCTTTGGCGAAATTTGTGCCATTGTCGGTGAAGATGCTGTGGGGAACGCCGTAGCGGACCGTGACGTGTTTGATGAACCGGACGGCTGTGGGGCCGTCCAGCTTCTTGATGGACCTGGCTTCGATCCACTTGGTGAACTTGTCGACAGCCACTAGCAGATGCGTCATGCCGCCCCGCGCGGTCTTGAAGGGGCCTACCATTTCCAGCCCCCAGACGGCAAAGGGCCACGAGAGTGGGATGGTCTGGAGGGCTGTTGCCGGCAGGTGGCTCTGTGTGCTGAAGCGCTGGCACCCCTCGCATTTATCGACCAGCCGCTTGGCCTCTTCCAAGGCTGTCGGCCAGTAGAAGCCGTGGCGGAATGCCTTGGCCACCATGGTTCTGGAGGCGGCGTGATGCCCGCACTCACCCTGGTGGATGTCGAGGAGGATTTCCTGCCACTTCTCCAGCTCGACGCAGCGTTGGAACACGCCGATGGTGCTGTGATGAACCAGCTCGTGGTTGATGATGCCGTAGGCCGGGGCCCGACGCTGGATTTGTCTTGCCGTGGCTTTATCGGGGGGGGGGGGGGGGCGAGCTCGCCGCGCAAGAGGAAAGCCAGAATGGGCTGGGCCCATGAGGTGGCCGAGACGGGAGCCGGCTCGAGCTCAAGTGGAGCGCCGGGGGCAGCCGGAGCCCCCGGGTCCGGCTCGCTAGTCCCTGGGACCGGCTCGTCAGTCCCCAAGGCTGAGACGGTGGGGGGTGCGTCGATCGCCATCATCACGGCCGTGGAGCCGGAGCCGGCCGCCGTGGGGGGCGTCGGATGCTGGAGCCGATGGGGCCGGCACGGCAGCCGGAGCTGAAGGTGCCGGCAGAGCAGCCAGAGCTGATGGTGCCGGCAGAGCGGCTGGATCCGGCGAAGAGCCGGCGGCTTCAGCCGACACGAAGATAGACTCCGATTCGGGGGAGGGCTTGGTCGAAGGCTTGAGCAGCCGTTCGAGGGAGACGCCGGCTGGGATGGCCTACCGGGTGGAGCCGATCTTTGCCAACGTATCGGCCGCCTCGTTGTTCGCCCGGGGGACGTGGTGGAACTCATAGCCCTCGAAGGAACCGGTGAGCTGCTGGACGAGGAAGCGATAGCTGGCCATGTTGGCGTCCCTGGCGTCCCACTCGCCAGAGACCTGTTGCACCACGAGGTTGGAGTCGCCGAAACAGAGGATGCGCCGGATCCCGATCTCCTTGGCGAGCCGGAGGCCGTGGACGAGCGCCTCATACTCGGCCACGTTGTTGGAGGTGGCGAAGAGGATCTGGAGTGCGTACTTGAGCTGGTCCCCCTTCGGAGACGACAAGACGATGCCGGCTCCCAGGCCGTTCGTATCTTCGAGTCGTCGAAGTGCATGCGCCAATGCGTGGAGTCTAGGGGAGGCGGCACGAACTGGGTTTCGGCCCTGTCGATGAGGAAGTCGGCCATCGTCTGCGACTTGATGGCGGTGCGCGGCTCGTACCGAATCTCGTAGTCGGCGAGGGCGAGGGCCCATTTGGCGATCCGGCCGATTGCGTCCCGGCCGCTCATGATCTCGCCGAGCGGCGCCGTCCTCACCACGGTGATGGTGTGCTCCTGGAAGTACTGCTTGACCTTCTTGGCGGCAAAGTATATGCCGTAACACATCTTCTGGTAGTGGGGGTAGTTCTGCTTGGAGGCGGAGAAGACCTCGCTGAGGTAGTAGACGGGGCGCTGGACCGGCAGCGCCCTGCCTTTCTCTGGCCGCTCTACCACCAGAACGACGCTGATCACGTGGGTGGTTGCCGTGATGTACGCGAGCATTGGCTCCTTCTCAGCCGGAGCCGTTAGGATGGGAGCGCTAGAGAGCGCGCGCTTGAGATCGCGGAACACCTCGTCCGCCTGGTCGGTCCACTTGAACTTGGGCGTCTTCCGCATGAGCTGGTAGAGGGGTAGCGCCTTTTTCGCCCAGTCAGCTGACGAACCGGTTGAGCGAGGCGAGGCAACCGGCAAACTTCTGGACGTCACGGAGCTTTTCGGGCTTGCGCATGCGCTCGATGGCTCGGATCTTCTCCGGGTTAGCTTCGATGCCGCGGGCGGACACAAAGAAACCCAGGAGCTGACCGGCCGGCATGCCGAAGACACACTTCTCCGGGTTGAGCTTGATCTTGTATTCGCGCAGGTTAGCGAAGGTCTCCCGGAGATCGTCGAGGAGACTGAAATGCTTCTTGGTCTTGACGACGATGTCGTCCATGTAGACGTGGACGTTCCTGCCGATCTGGGGCAGGAGACACTTCTGCATGCAACGCTGGAAGGTAGCGCCTGCGTTCTTCAGGCCGAATGACATGGTGATGTAGCAGTAGGCCCTGAAAGGGGTGATGAAGGAGGTCTTCAGCCGGTTGGCTGGGTCCAGCTTGATCTGGTGGTAGCCGGAATAGGCGTCCAGGAAGGACAGCAGGTCGCAGCCGGCCGTGGAGTCGATGACTTGATCGATCCGGGGCAGGGCAAAAGGATCCTTGGGACAAGCCTTGTTCAGGCTGGTGTAGTCGATACACATGCGCCAGGTCTTGTTTTTCTTTAGCACCAGGACTGGGTTGGCCAGCCAGTCCGGGTGGAACACTTCCATGATGAAGCCGGCTGCGAGCAGCCGAGCGATCTCTTCTCCTATAGTACGCCGCTTCTCCTCGGAGAAATGGCGCAGGGGTTGCTTGACCGGCTTGGCATCCGGTCGCACATGAAGTTTGTGCTCGGCGAACTTCCTCGGAACACCCGGCATGTCTTTTGGAGACCATGCAAAGATGTCCCATTTCTCACGGAGGAAGTCGACGAGCTCGCCTTCCTATTTGCTATCGAGGTGGGCGCCGATGGTGACGCACTGCTTGGGGTTGGCCGGGTCGAGTGGCACCTGCCTGGTGTCCTTGGACGGCTAGAACTACGCCTCGTTGGCTGACTGGGACGGGGGAGCCGGCATGGCCGGCTGCCCTGAGACGTGAGCCACGAGCCGGTCGAGTTGCCGCCTTTCTTCCGCTATCTCCAGGGCCACGGCCTACCGGATACTGTCGCGCGCGCATTCGATCGACATCTTGTAGTCGCCGGCGACGGTGATGATGCCCTTAGGGCCCGGCATCTTGAGTTTGAGGTAGGCATAATGGGGGATCGCCATGAACTTGACGAGGGCCGGTCTGCCCAGCTGCGCGTGGTAGGGACTGTTGAGGTCCACCACCTCAAACCATATCGGCTCGTGGCGGAAGTGGATCTTGTTGCCAAAGAGAACGTCGAGCTCGATCATGCCGACGGGGGTGCAGGACTTTCCCGGCACGAAACCGTGGAAGACTGTCTGGCTCACCCGCAGATCTCTCTCCCCGAGCCCCAGTTTGAGCAGCGTGTCGCGATAGAGGATGTTGATGCTGCTGCCCCCGTCGATCAGCACCCGCGAGAAACGGCAGGTGCGCCTCTCGAAGGCGATGGTGGGATCGAGGATGAGGGCGTGGCTGCCGGGGTTTGGCATCACGGCCGGGTGGTCAGCCCAGCTCCAGGTAACCGGCTTCTCGGACCAGTGCATGAACTGGGGGACCGAGGGAACGGTGGCGTTCACCTCGTGCCGGCGTTGGCGCATGCTGTGCTTGTCAGTTCCCTCGCTGGTGAAGATGACGTAGGCCCCGTCCTGGTCGGGGAACTGGTCATGGAGGCGACCGTTGTTGGTAGCCGGAGCCGGCGCAGGCGGCTGGGCCGGAGCCGGAGCCGGCGCGCGCGGGGAACCAGAGGCGGAGGAACCGGAAGGCCCTCGCCTCGGGCTAGCCGCTGGAAGAAGCTGCACTGCCGCATCGTGTGCGTGGCCGGCTTCGCCCCGGAGTGTATTTTGTATGGGGCATCAAGCATCTGCTCGAAGGTGAGCTTGGGCTGCCAGGCGGCCTTGCCGGTTCGCTGGCGCTGGCTAGAGGCCTGGGCAGCCGGCTGCTCTTCCTCGATGGTCGCGACCTGCCGGCTCCCGTAGCGGGGATCCGGCTGGTCGGCCTTGCGCTTGTTGTTCTGTTGTGGCTGGTTGTCGGCAGCCGCCCGCGGCGCGGCAGGCGGCGGGGTCAGCTTGGCCGGCGTGGTGACCTTCATCCGCATCGCGGAGTCGGCCGTGGCGTACTTGTCTGCCTTGGCCATTAGGTCCGCCAGGGTTGCCGGCTCGGAGCACAAGAGCTTGTGCTTGAGGTGGGTGCCATCGCGGCAGCCCTCGATGAATTACTAGATGGCCTGCACGTCGTGCACCCCTTCACAGGAGTTGCGGAGCTCGGTCCAACGCGTGAGGTAGTCGCGGAGGGACTCGTCCAGCCCCTGGACGCACATGGCCAGCTCGTGGGGCCGGCCGGGCCGTTTGTAGGTGCCAGTGAAATTGCGGACGAACGCTTCCTCAAAGTCGGTCCAGGTGTTGATGCTGCCGGCGGACAGGCTGTTGAGCCAGGTCCGAGCCGAGCCTATCAACATGAGGGGGACGTAGCGCATGGCGACACGCTTGTTCCCCCTGGCTATGCCAACCGCGGTGGTGTAGTCGAACAGCCAGTCCTCCGGCTTGGCCGTGCCGTTGTACTTCGGGGTGTCGCGAGGTTGCGTGAAGCCGGTCGGGAACGGCTCGTTGCGGATCCGTGGGCCAAAGCATGCCGGACCAATCGGACCCTCCTCCTCCAGGAGGGCGGACTGTGCCAGCCGGTCGATGCGAGTCCGAGCGTCGTTCTCGCTCCGCGGGACGCGCGGACCGAGCCGGGCGGCGAGCTCGGGACAGACGGTCGGGGCAGGTGGGTGCGCACGCTCCCGCCGCGAGGGCGGGGTATGGTCCCGGCTGCGCCGGCTGCCGCTAGCCGGAGCGTCGTTGCGCCAGCTGTTGATGGCCGGCAGCTCGTCTCTCAGCCGGGAGCGTCCATTATGAGACCCAGCACCCCGCCGGCCGGAGCCGCGGGGGGAAGAGGCTTGCTGGATCGGCCGGCGCTGTCCAGCAGTTGGCGGGGCGTCCCCCTCGGGGACGGGATTTTCGGAGCCGGCGCAGGCGTCATCGAGCTGGGCCTGTTGGGCATTGGCAGTGGCGATGAGGTCCTGGATTCGCCGCTCCCACTGATCCCGTTCCTCGCCCACTAGGTCGGCGAGGTTGGCATAGGCCACCTGGGCGGCCCTCAGGTTGGCAGCCGGCATGTCGTAGGTGGGGAGCCTGCCATCGAGGATTTCCGCGACCACACGGCCGCGGTTGTGGACGTCGCCGCGCCGGCTGGGCTCGTTGCCAGCGGGGGTGAGGCCATAGGCGGAGTTGTACTCGCGTTGCGCGGACTCCATCCGGCGCTTGGTGGTGGCGAGCATGGTCGCCTCGTTGAACAACAGCCGGCGAGCGGCTTCCAGCTCAGCCGTAGCCGTAGCTGGGTTCGTTGTAGGCGCGACGGGGGTGCTGAGCCCCCGAAGCACGGAGCCGAGGGGGTCGGAGGTGCCAGCGCGGGCGGCCGCGGCGGCCACCTCTGCCTCCGCCCTGACGCGGCCGGAGGTCGTGGAGGAGCCTGTGGCCATCACCCCCGCGTGGATGCGGGAGTCGTTGGCTTCGCCCGGGGTGAGCGCGCCCACAAACAAGGGCAGTTCGAGGCAGTCGAGTACCTGGCTAGGGTACTCATCGGCAGCCGGCTCGTCGGCGAGGCTCAGCCTGCATACGCGCTCGGTGAGGACGGCGATGTCGAACAGAGGGCCGCTGCCGAGCCACTCGTCGAAGAGGCCGGTAGCGCCGCCCTCGGGGCTGGCGGGAACGGGGTCCCGCCGCGCGTGAGCAAGCCCCA
The DNA here is from genome assembly GCA_039707655.1 of Elymus sibiricus. Taxonomy (NCBI): domain Eukaryota; kingdom Viridiplantae; phylum Streptophyta; class Magnoliopsida; order Poales; family Poaceae; genus Elymus; species Elymus sibiricus. Next base: position 161,900,615 of record CM077663.1, read on the forward strand.
CGAGCGTGCAGTTCCGCCCGGACGCGGGGCGGCCGAGGGAGGTGGTGAAGGGTCCCGCCCGGAGCGTGACTCCGGCCGGCGCCGCGGACGACCCCACGGTGGGCGCCAACTGTCGTCGTTTTCTCACGACAGATGCCATGGGGTGGCTTATCGAGAGTGGTTGGTGCCGAAGGACGCCGGCGGGCTCCGGGAGCGGGATTGGGAACAAGCGGTGAGGGACACACGATGTACCTAGGTTCGGGGCCCTCCGTGGGAGGTAACACCCCTAGTCCTGCTTGTCTAGTTGAGGGGTGTTTTGTGTTACAGTGGTGCTCCTTGAGCTGTTGTCTAGAGGAAGAAGAAGGAGCAGCCGGCTCTTCTTCCCATGCTACGCGGGAGTGAGAGTGTGAGATGGGGCGAATGCCTCCCTGATGCATGGGGGGTCTCGGGGGGTTTTATAGGCCAACCCCCGGCTTACAATATGCATAAGGTACTGAACGAGGGGCCCCAGCCGGCAGCCCCTTGCCGGCCAGCGGCCCCACCGGCGGGGTCGTCTCGTCACTCATAGGGCCCACCGGCTGTGCGGTCCCATCGCCGACCGGGGCCCACCAGCCGGCTCTTCTATTGGCCCGCGCCCACCTGCCACGGCACGGGTCATCCGTGTGGCGTCGTTTTGCGCCTGCCGGCCGAAGTCAGCGGTACGGCTGGCTGCGCTATACCCATGCCGAGGCAGGTGATGGAGTGGATGCCGGCGTGGCCGCACTGTTGCCCCGCCAGGTCTCGATCGGCCAGAGCACGTGGTACGACCACCCGAACTATGGCCACGCGTGCCCGCGCGTCAGCGGTTGCTGTAGCCACGCCGGAGCCCATCGTGAAAGTCGTGTCTTGTCGATGTACTTGGTCGCAGCGGGGGGAGACAAGCGCCTACCCGTCCAGAGGTCTGCGGGAGGACCGGCCGCGGGGCAGCCGGCTGCGGGTTGGCCGAGGGCCAGGCGGCCGGCTCCTGTCCAGCCGGCCGCTCGTCAGCCGGCCATGGACCAGCCGGCCGTGGGCCAGCCAGCCAAGGGGCCAGCCGGCCGTTCGCTAGCCGGTCAAGGACCAGCCGGCCGTGTAGTTTTTTCTGAAAGGGGCCCAAACTCCCTTATCTTGGCATACCCAGGGGTAATATCCCCGTCAAGCCATGCATTGAACAGTGTGGCATGCTTCCTCTTGATTCTATATTTGAGCCAGTTCAACTCCATGAAGTAAATTTCTTTCCACTTTTGAAATGATGGCTGTATCTGTTGGAAGATCAGGTTGTTTCTTGAGATCCATATTGCCCATGAAGCCAGAATGATAATATCCATGAAGAATGGCAATCTCAATTTGTTTTCTAAGTCCTCAATAGCTTCCCAAATAGACAAGGGAGTGTCTCTCCTTGGGCAGACATAATTCCAGCATCTGACTGCAAAGGGGCAGTCCCAGAATAGATGAAATAAAGTTTCTTCATGAGGACATCCAGAAAGAGCACAGTTGTAGTTCTCTAGATAGAATGTTTTCCTTCTCAACAAGTTTCTGGTGTTAACTCTGTCATGCATTACCATCTAGAAAAATATTTTGTGTTTTGGTTGACAGGAAGAATTCCAGATCCATTGGAAGTGAGGTGGCACAATTTTTAATCCAATCATGACACTATATGCTTTTGTAGAAGAAAACTTCTCTGACCCCCAGATGTAACTCCATGTGTCAGTGCTGGTGATGTGTTGAGATGCCTTTAACTCATCACAAATTTCCTCAATGTGCTGAAACTGCTCATAAGCTTGAATAGTGAGAGGAAGGTGAAACAGATCTTCCAGGAATTCAGTTTGTAGAACTATTTGAACAGTAACATCCTTGTTTCTGGCAAATGAAAATAGATGAGGGCAGCTATTTTGTAAGCAATCATCATGCCAGAGATCACTCCAGAATAATGCTGATTGGCCATCCCCTAAGTTGCATCTTGCCATAGACTTGAAAACCTCAACTAGCTTTAAATTAGCTTTCCACCAAAAAGAGCCTTGCAGCTGCTGACCAGCTAATTGTCCACTACTGTAATAGGTCTCCCAGATCAAGTTCACCCAAGGTATGTTTTCTCTGTTATAGAATTTATGAAGATTTTTGAGTAACAGAGCCTTGTTTTCCACATTTAGGTCCTTGACACCTAAGCCACCTTGGTTTTTAGGTCTGCATACAGTATACCATGCTACCATAGCAGGTCTGTGATCATCCAAATCAGGGCTCCTCCATAAGCAGTGTCTGAGGTATTTGATGATTTGCTTCTTTATAGTTTCAGGCAGATCCAGGCAACACATGAAGAATATTGGTAAGGAAGCTAGAATTGACTTGACGAAAAGTAGCCTTCCAGCTTGTGTCATGAAGGTTGCAAGTCCCAATAACTTGTTAGCAATTTTCTTGACCAATGGCATACGTTGTTCCACTATGGGTTTATGAAGGCCCAGAGGCATGCCAAGATATGTGAGTGGGAAACTGTCTTTCTTGCATTGCAGTGTATTAATAAAGATCTCAGCTCTGTCATCATCAATGTTGATAGGAATTAGGTTTGACTTATTGTAATTTACCTTCAAGCCAGTGGAGTCTGCAAAAGTATTAAGCAGTGCCTTTAGGCAAAACAGTTGTCTTGTGTCAGCTTTCATAACAACCAAAGTGTCATCAACATATTGAATTATTGGGAAGTCTGGGCAGGAGTTGACCATTAGAGGAGGTGTGATAAGACCCTGATTCATAGCTTTGTTCAAAATTGATTGTAGCAGATGTGCTGCTATAACAAACAGCAAAGGTGAAAGGCGATCACCTTGTCTGACCCCTTTCCTGCAGTAGAATTTTTTCCCTGGCACACCATTGAGCAGAATAGCAGAAGTGGCAGACTGCAATAGAAGCTGCATCCATAGAATCCATCTGTCACCAAAACCTTTTGCTTTTAGAATGTTCAACAAGGCTTTAAAATCCAGAGTGTCAAATGCTTTTTCAAAGTCCAGTTTGAGCACAACACATTCATCTCTAGTTTTGTGGCATTGATGCAAGTATTCATATGCCCATCCAAGGCAGTCTTGGACTGATCTGTTCTGAAGAAAGCCATATTGATTAATGTGGACCAAGTTCAAAATGATCTTTTGCAGTCTATTGGCCAGCAATTTTGTGATAACTTTTAAGCAGTTGTTGAGGAGTGATATTGGCCTGAAGTCATTAGGGCTTATTGGGGTTGAAACTTTAGGAATGAGAGTGATATAGGAAGTGTTGATGCTCTCCAAATTTACTTTGCCCTGATGAAAGTCATGGACAAGCTGTCTGACATCTGGACCAATAATATCCCAGCAAGCTTTGAAGAATTCATTGTTGAAACCATCTGGCCCAGGAGATTTGTCAGAGGGGAGGTCTTTGACCAAATTATTAATCTCCTCATCTGTGAAAGGCTTTTCCAATTCTTCAAACATACTCTGATCATGTAAGGTACCATAGAGAGACTGTAGATCAAAGTGCATGGTAGACTCTTGTGAAGTGCCCATTCTCTTCTTGAAAGCATCCCATAAAATAGCAGCTTTACTATCATGATCAGAGAATTCAATCTGGTCCTCATTCTGAAGAACTGCAATGTAATTGTGTCTGTGATTTATGGTTGCTTTGGTGTGAAAGAATTTTGTGTTTTCATCACCAAATTTGACCCCTTTAATTTTACCTCTTTGCTTCCAATATATCTTCTGATTTTTTAAAAGAGTAAGCAATTCCTCTTTAAGAATATTTCTGCAATTCCATTTAAGGGTACTGAGATCTCTAAAATCTTCAAACAGATCCAACAGAAAAATGGCATCATTGATATCTTCAATTTTTTTTCTTAAGACATGATCAATCTTTGGCCCAATTTTTGAGAGCCCTTCTCAAATTTTTGAACTTGGCATTGATCCTCTTAGCTGAATCATGGTGCCCCACTGGGATATTCCAAGCATTGGCAACAATGTTTTTGAAGTCACTGTGCTGTAGCCAAAAGTTCTCAAACCTGAATATTTTTACTTTAGGGATCATGGTGCCAACTTTCACCATGCAAGGTATATGTTCTAAGATTGGCCTTGAGAGAGGCAAGATAGTTGTGTCTGGGAATGAGGTCATCCAAGCAGCAGAGGTGAAGAACCAGTCTAATTTTTCAAGCAGAGGACTTTCTTGCATATTACTCCAACTGAATTGTCTACCTTTCAAAGGAAGTTCAACTAATCCCAGTTTACTGATTGCAACATTGAATAATAGCATTTCATTAATATCACCTCCAGGTCTATTTCTATCAGATGGGTTTCTGATAAAGTTGAAATCACCCATAATTATCCAATCAACATCATTGGGCATGTGGATGTTTGAAAACCAGTCCATAAATTTAGCTTTTTCATTGTGCTCACAAGGGGCATATATGTTAGTGAGTATCCAACTCTGATTTGAGAGGTTGCTAGTGAAGTTGATAGAGAGAGAGAATTTATTTTGGAAGATATTTTCTCCTTGAAAAAGAGCTCCATTCCATGCAGCAAGAAGGCCACCAGAGGCCCCAATAGAGGGCAGAAATTCAAACTTGTTGAATCTGTTTGGACCAAAATTCCTAATATATGCAAGATCAAAGGAATTTCTCTTTGTTTGTTGTAAACAGATGATAGAACAAGCACTTTCCTCAATCTTTTGCTTCAAAGCCAACCATTTTTCAGGAGCATTTAGCCCTCTAATGTTCCACTTCAATATATTCCAGCTTCTATTTTGATTCATGTAACTTTGTTTAATATCTGTGCTTATCAGACAGGCATCAATTTATATCACCCAAGGCCCAAAGAATTTTGAGTGACCAACAGAACAGAGTCAAACAGCACTTCAGCAGCAAGGTCTTTAATTCAAACATAGTACATGACTCCAAAGCAGTCTTACAGACAGTGCATATAATCCAAAAGATAAGAGATACATGAATTTTCTCATGGAACACATAAACCAAACTCAAAGTTCCATTGACATGAAGCCCTAAGGCAGACCTAAATTTCTGGAGTTGTATCATCATTTGTCCACAGGAGGAAGGTCATCTTTCTTCTTGGCCAGGGACACCATGGCCAAGCTCTCCTTGGGGTCTTTCTTTTTCTGCTTCTTGTTGAGCTTGCACTCCAGCTCCTGATCAGCCACCTTGCAAAAGGATTTTGTGAGATTCTTAACCACCTTATTTGATTGAAGTGGAGGCAAAGCATTACAGGATAAGCATTTAGAGCTAGAGCATGAATTTCTTTTAAATCTTGCATTTTCCTTACTAATTCTGCCACTTCTCCTTACCTCTGTTTCTACTAAGGGAGTTTGGCCTCCCCTTCTCTTTTTTGCATTGTCCTGCCCAAAGGGGAGTAACAGGGCTTGTTCCAAATTGATTTCCTCAGAGTTCATTTTGTCACCCTCTTCCATTGTGTTTTCATGAGAGTTTGCAGCCTCTTTGCATATAGGAGCCTGAGAAACCAGACATTTCTCAGGGATATGAAATGTTATACTTTGTTCAGACCAGATATTTGTCATGTTCTCCTCAGATTCAATAGGTGTTAAGAGTTCCCAAAGAGGTGACTTTAACATGTGTACAGTCCAGTCAAATTTATCAGGTGTCATGAGCAAATGGATTATGAAGTTGAACCAACTTACAAGGACCTGAGTTGTGAAGATCCCTTGGGCCTCAGCTGGTTTGACTGCAAAGTGCTCTTTCCACAATAAGAGTCCTTCCTCAGAAAGCACTGTGTCATACGATTTAGAAGCCATCATTTGCAAATCTTTCATTACAAATAAAGAAGCACCCTTTCTTGATTTATTGAAATGATCCTCTAGCAGATCTGACCAAGAATTTGTGGAGCAGTCAGAGAGGATCTTACCAGGGGCAGTAGTCTTGTTGGGCAAATTGATAACATTGTCAGCAGACACTTGCAGTTCTGTGTTGATCTCAACAGCTAGATTGATTGATGGCAGAGGAGCAACAACTCTATTACTCAGGGTTTCACCAGTTGTAGCAGAGGGAGCTCACTACTGGAATCAGGGAATTTGTCGTCTACCAGTTCTTTGCAGTTAGCCAGCGGACGGCAAAGAAGGCCATTGCCGTCTGCTGGCAAAAAGCAGACGGCAATGAAAGGCCAGATGGCAAAGATTGTGTTTGCCGTAGGCCAGATCTTTGCCGTCTGCCAGCGGACGGCAAAGAAAGTTTACCGTCCGCTGGCAGACGGCAAAGGAGCCAGCTGGGCCCACTGGGCCCTGGTCAAGCTTTAGGTCAGATGGGTTATCCCTTTGCCGTCTGCCAGCGGATGGCAAAGGGAACGGACTAGTAACGGTCGTGCCCCGCCCCCACTCCACTCTCTCTCAACCCCCTTCCTGCAACGCCACCTCTCGCCGCTGCCACCCCCTGCGCCCGCCGCCGCCACCACCAGCGCCCGCCGTGCCGCCGCCAGCCCCCTCTTCGCCCATTCGCCGCCCCCGCCACCGGCATCGCCTGCCGTCCCTCCCCGCGGGGCTCCTCCACCACCGCGCCCCCCTCGCCGCCGCCACCCCCTGCTCCCGCCGCCGCCACCACCGCGCCCCTTCCCATGGCCCTCTCGCCGTCGCCACCCCCTGCTCCCGCCGCCGCCACCCCCGCACCCCCCTCGTCGCCGCCACCCCCTGCTACCGCCGCCGACACCACCGCGACCCCCCTCCCCGCGGTGAGCCCACCCTGACGGCGGCGAGCACCCCCTCCCCGTGGCCAGGCTCCACCACCGCGGCGTCCTCCCCACGCCGGCCCTCCTCCCTGCGCCGACCCTCCTCCACCGGCCCTCCTCCGGTGAGTTCTTGCATCTTTTTTTTGTTTCATTTCATTGCATCTGTTAGTTTAGGTTACTGTTAGTTTAGGTTACTGTTATAGTTAATTGGGTTAGTGTTAATTAGTTTAATTAGGTTAGTGCAAAAAATAAGAAAAGAAGAATAAGTAGAAGAAGAGGATAAAGGAAAAAAGGAAGAAGAGGAAGAAGAAGAAGAGGAGGAGGAGGAGGAGAAGAAGAAAAGAAGAAGAAGAAGAAGAAGAAGACGAAGAAGAAGAGGAGAAGAATAGGAAAAATGAAAAGAAGGAAGAAGAAGAAGAAGAATAGGAGGAGAAGAATAGGAAAAAAGAAAAGAAGGAAGAAGAAGAAGAAGAATAGGAGGAGAAGAAGAAGAAGAAGAAGAAGAAGAAGACCCCCGACCCCCGATGCCCGACGCCACTAACCCCCACTGACCCCCGACCCCCGACGCCACTGACCCCCGACCCCCAGCGTGTTCGTGGGTGAGCACATATGACATCTCCTCCCCCCCTTAATTTGCTCTGTTCCGGTCTTCGTGCCGATGAAACTTGCTAGCTATAGGTGTCTTCAATCATCAGTATGCGTGACCAGTATGCGTCTCCCGTTCGAAAGGGCAGCATCTATAAATATGCATGTCTTTGCATATTGTAACACCCCAAAAATCGGGTTATCGATTTTTGTGCTGTTATTCCTTCCTAGCTTTTCTCTCCCGAATTTTTCCTCTGGAATTTGGCAAGTGACCAGGTAAATCCAGTCTATCCTCAACCTCTTTGTGCCTTTCCCATGCTCTTGTGCCAGCCAACCCTCCATCAGTAATCCCCGAATCTCATTCAAACCCTAGTTCCGAAATATTGGAACTGGAAATCCTGCCTTTGTGTTTTCAAAGGAGCTATCATTTTCCTTGCTCTGTTGATCCTCCCAAAATTTCTAGAGACCCTTCTTCTCTCATAAACCCTAGATGTGCAAAAATATTGCCAAGTCATATGCAATATTTTCCCTCTAGAATTAATTCCTTATTCTGCCTTTCTGAGGAATTAAATCCCGGAAAATATTTATCCATCTCCAGAGGTTATGAAAACTTGTGGAGATATTCTTTGTGATCATATTGAGCTCTCATAAAAATATTGGCCATGATTAAATGGGGGAAATTGCATTTTCCTATTTAAAGCCAATATTTCAATTTGGGGCCTTTCCAAAGGAACTACCATTTTGGTAGCTAGGAAAAATCCCCAAATAATTTGTGGAGCTTCTCATATCCATATCTTGTCCAATTCCATCAAAATATCAAGTTCCCCAATTCAAATTTTGAGCACCACTTCCATTTGCAAATTCTGTCCAGATTTCCCATTTGCAAAGGAAGTGCATGATTCCTTGATCTCCTTGGGCTAAAATTTTGTAGGGTAATTCCTTATGATAAATTACCCTTGTCCTCCAAAAATCAGCCCATTCCATCTAGCCAATCTTCCTCAGCAAATTTGCCAAGTTTCTGTTCAGATTGGAGCATTGTGAAGGAAGTACCATTTCCACTTATGCAAATGGTATGAAATCTTTACAGTGCCTCCATGTGCCTAAAATATTGATCTCCTCCAAATTTGGTCCAGTTCCATGTAGCCATTTTTCCCCAGCTTCATCATTTCCATTTCTGTCCAGTCTGGCACTTTGCAAAGGAAGTACTATCTAGAATGGTTGGTTTGAGCTGAAACTTGGTCACGTTAGTCACCTTAGTAGATGATCAACCCCTGCCCAAGATCAGGCCAAGAGGTGTACTGAGGTGACCATACCACAGCACAAACAGTGTGCTGTTGGGGACTATTTGACCATGGATCCGTCACCTCAGAGCTCCCCCGTGTCTGTCAGCCACATAGGTCAACTCAGCGAAATAAGGAGAAGCCCCTAGACACGTTTTGGCATCAAGTAGGGCGTGGCAACGCCGTGGCCACATGCGAAGCCAGCCAAATTGGTGCTCTGTGCAAATGGACCCTTCGGGAGCTGTCTCCGGCGCGTCCCGACTTGTCCAGGAGCGTCTGCAAGTTGTCCACCGTGCGCGCAATCCCTCCAGAGCCCTATCCCCCGCGTCCTGTCGACCACCGGAGCACCATCGCGGCGATGAGCTTCTCGGAGCTTCGCCCGCCGTCGCGTAGCCCCTCCCCCTCTGCTATAAATAGCGTGCCCCGAGCACCAGAAAACCCCCAACCCCTCGCTCTAGAGCCCGAAGCTCCTCCCTCCCCGCAACCGCGGCAATGGCCGCCGCCGATCCTCCTCGACCCGCTCGGCGCCCGGCCATCCCCTCTCCCTCCTGCCCACGCCGCGGTCTCCTTTTCAGTCTGTGGAGTCGCCGCCGCCCTCCCCATTCCGCCTGAGAAGCTTGGCCGGCGCGGCTCCTCTGCAGCCTCCGGCCGCCGTGGCCTCTCCACGGCGCCAGGGCTCTAGGCCACCCCGGGCACCCCTGCGACCCTCCTCGGGTGCGGCGTGGAGCTGCGGTGCTCGTGCCTCCGCCGGCCGGCCCTGGTGAGCGACGAGGCGACGGTGGCGCCGACGGACACCGCCTCCTCTGTCTCCGATGGGCGCAGGGAGGAAGAGGCAGGGAAGAGAGAGAAGTCAACACGGGCCCCGCTGCTGCGCGACCCCACCCGTCAGTCTCAGCGTTGACCCAGCCGGTTATAAGTGGAAGCGCCATTTTCAAAGTGCACATTCCCGTGGTCAAAGCGTACTCTACCGTGGTATAAGAAAGAAATACGCTTTCTCTGCGGGGAGGCGAATTTTCAGAAAGGCGCTTTCATCTTCTCAGCCGGCGGCCGAAATGGCTACTTAGCGAACGTTCGTGTGTTAAGGGCAGAAGTGGACAGTTTTTGTCTATTTTAATGCCTAACGAACGAACGGTCGTATCTTAGCGACCGTAGCTCAGAATCAGGTAAATCCAGCACCCACGCTTTCATTTCATCGAGCCCGTTCTGTTGGTACCATTTCCATACTATTTTCACACAGTGGAAATAACCATTTTGCCCTTGCCCTATATCGGTCCCCTCTGTGAGCGAACCCCTTTCCGGCGAATTCTTCCGCGAGGTGATTGCTCTTCCTCCCAACGTATTCGTCGACCCTAGGCAAGCCAACCTCTTACCATGAGCTCCGGACTTGCGTGATGACTTTGCTTGCACCTGTGTGTTTATCTGTATCACCTGTTAGGCTGCACATGCATACACCGGTGGTGACATCGGTATTAGACACTAGCATTTCCATTCATCTAGTGCCATGTCTTATTTCCATATTGCCATAATAATGATATTGTTAATAGCATTGCCATGTTAGTATTATGGTTGATCTCATGACATGATTATCAGTACTATGATCTTGCTATGTTAGCACTTATTATTGTCAGTGGAATAGTACGATGATGGATATGTTGAGTGGGATGAATAAAGGATATTTACTCGGTTGATCTTGAGTCACCTGTCCGGGCTTATCCGTGCAACCACATTTGCCGGTATGGGACGGCCTTGACTTGGCCTGATTGCGTGATCTTTCACCGGTACCACCAAAGAGGGAAGGTTATGCGCGCGCGCTGCCCTGGCCCGGTAGGCGGCGATAACCTTGTGAGCCCAGTTGTTGGTTTGTTTGCGCGCGGTCCCCGTTTGGGACAGTAGCCCCCGTTTGGGTCTACATAGTTTGGCCACGACGGTGGCAGGTGTCATGAGGACACAGGGGCCACCCAAGGCTGACCTCCGGGGGAGGAAGAGTGCCGGTGGTACGATGAAAGAGTCACGGGTCACGCAGGTTTCGTTGAAGCAACGCTGGTCCACCCGAGTGGGATCACGAGGCCAGGTGCTTCATGGTGTGGGTAAAGTGTGCAACCTCTGCAGAGTGTCAAAATCTATTCGAATAGCCGCGTCCACGGTATTGGACAGCCCGTCCAGACCTCACTAGGTGGTCAACCTTAATACGGATGATAATGATGGGAAAACTCATCTTGGGTAGACATCAGATGATGTCAGGAATATGTTATGTTAGCCAAGGGATGGCTATATGATGAGTGGTCGGATGACCACATGACTTGGATTGGATTTGAGTCAGTTCAGGTTGGATCATGAGTATTTCGAGGGTTGTGGGACAACCCAGAAGAGAGTAGGTCGGTATTCGGTACAGTAAGTATTCTAAGACCTTAATGTGATCATTGCCATGCTTTGCTAGGTAGATTTTCTGCCTGATCCCTGTTATGCCATGCTTGATCCATGCTTTCCTTGTTAGAATTCATGCCATGCTTAGGATTAATTCATGCATAGCATAAGGCTTGCTTTGTCATCTGTTTGTTTGGATGCTATGTATTTGGTTGTCTTGCGAGTACATTCAAAGTATTCACCTGGCCTTGCACGTGGCCAGTTGCAGGAGAAGATCAGTCGTGCTAGAGCGTAACCTAGCCAGTCATGTGCGTTATGGAGCCCAGCCAGAGACGTCGATGCCGCGGAACCCAGACCCCTGCTACCCTTTAGTTAGCCTTGGAGCTATGCATATTGTTGTAAGCAACAGTATTGTAATACTCCATTATAATTAATAAAGCCATTTTTATGCCTGGAATTGCTGTATCATGTCGTTGACGTGCGCCAGGTCTTATCCTAGGGCTGGCGTGCGTCGACCCTCTATCGGGGTGCCACAAGACTTGGTATCAGAGCCAGGCTGGCTATAGGTTACCCTAGCCCCAAACCAACCCCTATCCCCAACCGGTAGTGAGCCCAATAGATTTGACCCGTCTCTGGCATCTGACATGGCCATTGTGGATCAACAGTCGGCGCAGTCGGAATGGACGTGACCCTACCCAGCTGTCCGCCCACCCAGCACTCTGGATTGGACCGTGACCCTACTTGGTTGTCGGCCGTACCGGTGTATCTTCTACCCGGCACGAGAAGGATCCACGCCATGCTGGTGTGTTCCAGCCGACTACCTATTTAAGCCCCTTTCCACCTACGAGTCGTAACCCTCTCCATTCAGTAAGCCAGATCCCTGCAAGAGAACCCAGGCTAGTATCCTCAAACCAGCAGCCATGGCCAGTTCTTCCAAGACCCCCAAAACCCCCACTTTCCATAGCCGAACCCTGGCTGATGGTCATCCCGGCTTTTCGTCCATTCTTTCGAGTATGCTCACTCGAGCCCTTGGCTGTAGTACCCCTCCGGTGTATCTGGTGTTCCGATCAGACCCCGTCCCCCACCTTTGCCGATTTTATGCAAAGGTGAATATCAGCCCAGGTCCAACAGTGGATGGGAAGCCCATGAGTTTCCAGGGCAAACCCATCCCACCACCGCGTTGGCTGTTCAGATGGCTGCCGCAGGAGCCATCGCCCGTCTTCGTAGCCAGTTTCCGCAAGTAGCGGAGATGCAAGAGTTCCGCTATTTTCCATCTTCGTCGGACACCGGTGGCAAGTTCTCCAGCATAGTTGGAGATGTTGACCTAGCCATAGCTCGCCTAGTCCAGTATATTGATGCCCAGGGACTTCTGCTCTCTGGCATTCTGCGAGAGTTCCAAGCCATTGACCAAGACACCACACGGGTTGTTACGGAAGCATACCGTGCGGCCCGTGAAATTGCATCCCAGACCACCCGTTCCTTGTTGCGAAACCCAGTGCCACCTTCGCAGCTAGTACCACCCTCGCAATCAGTAAACCTATTTCGCCCAGTCAGCATCCACCCAAATTCCATTCAGGGAGCTATCCGGTGACTTCGACGTCGGGATGTGTTCCGTCAAGATCCCCCTGCAGCTCCAGCAGTTGAGCCTCAACCCATAGAGATGTCCGACGATGAAGATGGAAGTTGGCTCAGTCTTCGTCCCCCAGGAGAGCCCCAGCAGAAGTAGGCCCATTTGTGGCGCCGACAGTGATCGAAGCCAGGAGATGCCGCGAGTATGTGTGCGCGAAGACTGTTTCTTTGCCTGCGTCTAGAATAGGATCTTGTAGTTTGGAGTGAGTTGTTGTTAGCTACCTAGTAATGCTGTGTGTTGTTGTATGCTTGTATTGCTTGTATTGCTTGTGTGCCGTTGTGATGTTGTGTATGCTTGTTTGCTCTATGTGCTTGGTTCATCTGTTACCCTGTTAAGCAGAAATGTTTAACAGAGCTGGCAGTGGACTCTTAACAAGATTTTAGTCAGTAGAGCACTTACACCTAATAACATCGGACTCTTCTGGAGTCCCTAATTAAAATGCGAGCTGGTGTAGGTGTATGTATACCAGGAGTACATACACCCACTAGCATTAAATCACCTTAGTATAACATGCTTGATATGTTTCTCTCTTCTGCCTGCATTTTGCTACCATGTGCACTTTGCATTTGCCTGCATATTAGTCTGAATAGATTGCATGTGTATCGTGTGAGCAAGGTCTGCACGCCGGTTGCAATCTCGGAGAAATTCTAGGAATTTTATTGCAGCATAGACCGGTACAACCCCTCTAGTCCAAGACCTAAACCCGGATTTGACCCCAGCACCCACCCATTGTGGATGTCGTTCAGCAAGGAGCAACTACCAGCGTCACCTCCACACTGGTAGAAGCTCCGCTGACCGCACCACACTAACCCTAGACCTAGCGGCGCCTCTGTCACTGTCTTGTGGGATGTTGACAGGCCGCCCTTCGCCGCCGCAGCCGCGCTTATTCTGCCGGCCTGAGACGGCGCAGTTGACCCCTAGCCGCCCATCTGGCAGCACATCCTGGCGATCATCAAGGATCATCGCACACAGCAGCAGCGAGCCGCCAACCAATGCCGCTAGTAGACCAGCCAGTAGGATCGTGATCAACTCTGAGCCCACGTTCGCCATTAGCGCCTTGCCTCGCACTCCTGCAACCAGAAGGAGAAGGAAAGAGGAAGAAGTGAGGTAGAGTGCGAGGTGATAGGAAGAGAGTAGAGAACCCGCGGTCATTTTTATAGCCCCAGTCCGGTGTACGGTGAGCAAGGTCCAGGAGACCGCGAGCCACTCGATTACCGGCGTCCAGGAGGCGAATCCGCGAGCAGTGTCGACCGGCGCTGGCCCGCGATGTGAGTGCTCTCTGCGTCGATCCTGTGCACGCTGCGCACTATCGTCGTAGGGTACTCCGTGCCCTAGGAGCTAGGCGTGCGCAGTGCCTAGCCGCACTCGGGGCAGCGAGAGAGCGAGAGAGAGAGCCATTGGCTGGAGATAGAAGAAGGCTGCCAGTGGGCCCTGGTCCCACCTGACAGCGAGAGAGGCCACTGTTCATTGTGGTACCCCGAGCATTTTGGAAAAAGGAAATTCTGCTTTTTCTGAAAATGCCAGGGCTACCCAGCGGCCCCTACCTGTGGAGTAGATCCCGCGATATCCGTGTCTCGATCTCGGTGTACCAGTTTTCGATACTTTTAACCCGGTTGTTTTCAACCGCAGAGTTAAGACCCAGCCCAGAGGTTTTTCTAGGAGGCGTAGTAGTTTTGTTTTAAGCTAACCCTAGGAATCTTGAGGACGAGATTCTTTTAAGGGGGGAAGGTTTGTAACACCCCAAAAATCGGGTTATCGATTTTTGTGCTGTTATTCCTTCCTAGCTTTTCTCTCCCGAATTTTTCCTCTGGAATTTGGCAAGTGACCAGGTAAATCCAGTCTATCCTCAACCTCTTTGTGCCTTTCCCATGCTCTTGTGCCAGCCAACCCTCCATCAGTAATCCCCGAATCTCATTCAAACCCTAGTTCCGAAATATTGGAACTGGAAATCCTGCCTGTGTGTTTTCAAAGGAGCTATCATTTTCCTTGCTTTGTTGATCCTCCCAAAATTTCTAGAGACCCTTCTTCTCTCATAAACCCTAGATGTGCAAAAATATTGCCAAGTCATATGCAATATTTTCCCTCTAGAATTAATTCCTTATTCTGCCTTTCTGAGGAATTAAATCCAGAAAAATATTTATCCATCTCCAGAGGTTATGAAAACTTGTGGAGATATTCTTTGTGATCATATTGAGCTCTCATAAAAATATTGGCCATGATCAAATGGGGGAAATTGCCTTTTCCTATTTAAAGCCAATATTTCAATTTGGCGCCTTTCCAAAGGAACTACCATTTTGGTAGCTAGGAAAAATCCCCAAATAATTTGTGGAGCTTCTCATATCCATATATTGTCCAATTCCATCAAAATATCAAGTTCCCCAATTCAAATTTTGAGCACCACTTCCATTTGCAAATTCTGTCCAGATTTCCCATTTGCAAAGGATGTGCATGATTCCTTGATCTCCTTGGGCTAAAATTTTGCAAGGTAATTCCTTATGATAAATTACCCTTGTCCTCCAAAAATCAGCCCATTCCATCTAGCCAATCTTCCTCAGCAAATTTGCCAAGTTTCTGTTCAGATTGGAGCATTGTGAAGGAAGTACCATTTCCACTTATGCAAATGGTATGAAATCTTTACAGTGCCTCCATGTGCCTAAAATATTGATCTCCTCCAAATTTGGTCCAGTTCCATGTAGCCATTTTTCCCCAGCTTCATCATTTCCATATTTGTCCAGTCTGGCACTTTGCAAAGGAAGTACTATCTAGAATGGTTGGTTTGAGCTGAAACTTGGTCACGTTAGTCACCTTAGTAGATGATCAACCCCTGCCCAAGATCAGGCCAACAGGTGTACTGAGGTGACCATACCACAACACAAACAGTGTGCTGTTGGGGACTATTTGACCATGGATCCGTCACCTCAGTGCTCCCCCGTGTCTGTCAGCCGCATAGGTCAACTCAGCTAAGTAAGGAGAACCCCCTAGACACATTTTGGTGTCGAGTAGGGCGTGGCAACGCCGTGGCCACGTGCGAGGCCAGCCAAATTGGTGCTCTGTGCAAATGGACCCTTCGGGAGCTGTCTCCGGCGCGTCCCGACTTGTCCAGGAGCGTCTGCGAGTTGTCCACCGTGCGCGCGATCCCTCCAGAGCCCTCTCCCCCGCGTCCCGAAGCTCCTGGCCGCCCTGTCGACCACCGCAGCACCACCGCGGCGATGAGCTTCTCGGAGCTTCGCCCGCCGTCGCGTAGCCCCTCCCCCTTTGCTATAAATAGCGTGCCCCGAGCCCCCCCGAGCACCAGAAAACCCCCAGCCCCTCCCTCTAGAGCCCGAAGCTCATCCCTCCCCACAACCGCGGCAATGGACGCCGCCGATCCTCCTCGACCTGCTCGGCGCTCGGCCATCCCCTCTCCCTCCTGCCCACGCCGCGGTCTCCTTTTCGGTCTGTGGAGTCGCCGCCGCCCTCCCCATTCCGCCGGAGAAGCTTGGCCGGCGCGGCTCCTCTACAGCCTCCGGCCGCCGTGGCCTGTCAATGGCGCCAGGGCTCTAGGCCACCCTGGGCGCCCCTGCGACCCTCCTCGGGTGCGGCGTGGAGCTGCGGTGCTCGTGCCTCCGCCGGCCGGCCCTGGTGAGCGACGAGGCGACGGTGGCGCCGACGGCCACCGCCTCGTTTGTCTCCGATGAGCGCAGGGAGGAAGAGACAGGGAAGAGAGAGAAGTCAACACGGGCCCCGCTGCTGCGCAACCCCACCCGTCAGTCTCAGCGTTGACCCAGCCGGTTATAAGTGGAAGCGCCATTTTCAAAGTGCACATTCCCGTGGTCAAAGCGTACTCTACCGCGGTATAAGAAAGAAATACGCTTTCTCTGTGGGAAGGCGAATTTTCAGAAAGGCGCTTTCATCTTCTCAGCCAGCGGCCGAAATGGCTACTTAGCGAACGTTCGTCTGTTAAGGGCAGAAGTGGACAGTTTTTGTCTATTTTAATGCCTAACGAACGAACGTGCCGTATCTTAGCGACCGTAGCTCGGAATCAGGTAAAACCAGCGCCCACGCTTTCGTTTCGTTGAGCCCGTTCTGTTGGTACCATTTCCTTACTGTTTTCACATAGTGGAAATAACCATTTTGCCCTTGCCCTATATCGGTCCCCTCTGTGAGCGAACCCCTTTCCGGCGAATTCTTCCGCGAGGTGATTGCTCTTCCTCCCAACGTATTCGTCGACCCCATGCAAGCCAACCTCTTACCAGGAGCTCCGGACTTGCATGATGACTTTGCTTGCACCTGTGTGTTTATCTGTATCACCTGTTAGGCTGCACGTGCATACACCGGTGGTGACATCGGTATTAGACACTAGCATTTCCATTCATCTAGTGCCATGTCTTATTTCCATATTGCCATAATAATGATATTTTTAATAGCATTGCCATGTTAGTATTATGGTTGATCTCATGCCATGATTATCAGTACTATGATCTTGCTATGTTAGCACTTATTATTGTCAGTGGAATAGTACGATGATGGATATGTTGAGTGGGATGAATAAAGGATATTTAGTCGGTTGATCTTGAGTGACCTGTCCGGGCTTATCCGTGCAACCACATTTGCCGGTATGGGATGGCCTTGACTTGGCTTGATTGCGTGATCTTTCACCGGTACCACCAAAGAGGGAAGGTTATGCGCGCGCGCTGCCCTGGCCCGGTAGGCAGCGATAACCTTGTGAGCCCAGTTGTTGGTTTGTTTGCGCGTGGTCCCCGTTTGTGATAGTAGCCCCCGTTTGGGTCTACATAGTTTGGCCACGACGGTGGCAGGTGTCATGAGGACACAGGGGCCACCCAAGGCTGACCTCCGGGGGAGGAAGAGTGCCGGTGGTACGATGAAAGAGTCACGGGTCACGCAGGTTTCGTTGAAGCAACGCTGGTCCACCCGAGTGGGATCATCAGGCCAGGTGCTTCATGGTGTGGGTAAAGTGCGCAACCTCTGCAGAGTGTCAAAATCTATTCGAATAGCCGCGTCCACGGTATTGGATAGCCCATCCTGACCTCACTAGGTGGTCAACCGTAATACGGATGATAATGATGGGAAAACTCATCTTGGGTAGACATCAGATGATGTCAGGAATATGTTATGTTAGCCAAGGATGGCTATATGATGAGTGGTCGGATGACCACATGACTTGGATTGGATTTGAGTCAGTTTAGGTTGGATCATGAGTATTTCGAGGGTTGTGGGACAACCCAGAAGAGAGTAAGTCGGTAGTCGGTACAGTAAGTATTCTAAGACCTTAATGTGATCATTGCCATGCTTTGCTAGGTAGATTTTCTACCTGATCCATGTTATGCCATGCTTGATCCATGCTTTCCTTGTTAGAATTCATGCCATGCTTAGAATTAATTCATGCATAGCATAAGGCTTGCTTTGTCATCTGTTTGTTTGGATGCTACGTATTTGGTTGTCTTGCAAGTACATTCATAGTACTCACCTAGCCTTGCACGTGGCCAGTTGCAGGAGAAGATCCGTCGTGCTAGAGCGTAACCTAGCCAGCCCTGTGCGTTATGGAGCCCAGCCAGAGACGTCGATGCCGCGGAACCCAGACCCTTGCTACCCTTTAGTTAGCCTTGGAGCTATGCATATTGTTGTAAGCAACAGTATTGTAATACTCCATTATAATTAATAAAGCCATTTTTATGCCTGGAATTGCTGTATCATGTTGTTGACGTGCGCCAGGTCTTATCCTGGGGCTGGCGTGCGTCGGCCCTCTATCGGGGTGCCACACATATTTATAACCGCCATCCTTTCGAATTGTCCAACGTTATCTATGGACAGCCCGAGTATGTGTAGATTGGGTTCGTTTTCCCTTATGCTCTACTCCGGATCCGATGCGGAATTTCGTCAGTGCCTCCCTGTTGTTCTCCGGGTACACATCCTCTCTGTTTATTGCCGAGACGTGTATCAGGAGAACAGCGGGGAGGTGCTGCCGAAATTCTGCGTCGGATCCGGAGGAGAGCATGGGAAAACGAACCCAATCTACACATACTCGGGTGGGATTAGGACCTATCTTTACCTATTAGTGTGTAGGTTGCATGGACGTAATAAAACTGACAAACTTGATTAACTGATGAATATAGATGATGAATTATATATATATTTCTTGTGTGTTTAGTAGGTAGGCAAGATGAGTGATCGTGCGTGGATGTACACCGGTCACCCTAGTCAGAAAGACATGACCATTGAATGGTTAACAAAAACCAAGGGGTTTCTGAGAGCCGCATTTGCAAATGGCCAGGAAATAACCTGGTGCCCCTGTGTCCGGTGCGACAACCATAAAAAGTGGACATGGGATGAAATGGGTAAACACTTGATTATACGGTGTGGAGATTTCATGGTGAGTCTGCCCAACGTGCCAGAGCTGAGGTGGTTCGTCGTCGCACCGACGAGCATGGTACCGGGATCGAAGACATGGTGCAAGACTTTGATGATGCTAGGGATTCAGACGATGAGATGGAGGAATCTGCAAAGGCCTTCTATGAAATGTTGGAGTCTTCAAAACGTCCTCTCCACGACCACACTGAGGTTTGTCAGCTGGATGCCATCGCGCAAGTAATGGCTCTGAAGGCTCAGTTCAACCTGGGCAGAGAATGCTACGATGTGATGATGACAATATTTGGACGCTTTCTATCCAAAGGCCATGTATTGCCTGTAAACCTGTACCAGTCGGACTAAATCCTACGCGCTCTTAAGATGCCCTATGAGAAGGTAGATGCCTGTGAGAATGGATGTGCCTTATTTAGGCTTGAGTATGCAGGCTTGAACTATTGTCCCATTTGCAAGTCTTCCAGGTATGTTGTGGTAGACAACGGTATGGGTGAGAAGAGTCAGACCAAAATCCCAGTTAATGTTCTTCGGTATATGCCAATCATACCAAGACTTCAACGTCTTTTCATGGTTGAAGAGACGGCCAGACAGATGACGTGGCACAAATTGGGCAAAAGAACCGAACTAGATGCAGATGGGAATCCGATGTTGGGACACACTTCAGACGCTTTTGCGTGGAAGCACTTCGATGCATTACATAAGGATAAAGCGGCAGATCCAAGGCATCCTCGAGTCGCCATCAGCACGGATGGGTTCAATGTGTTTGGTATGACGGCAACCCAATACAGTTGTTGGCCTGTATTTGTCATTCCACTCAATCTCCCCCCCGGAGAGATTATGAAAAGAAAGAACATTTTCTTGACGTTGATAATTCCAGGGCCCAACTATCCGGGGAAGAATATGAATGTGTACATGCAACCGCTTAAGGATGAATTGCAAGAAGCTTGGGATAATGGGATCAAGACATATGACGCCGCTACAAAACAAAACTTCAAAATGCATGTGTGGTACATGTACTCGACGCATGACTTGCCGGCGTATGCACTATTCATTGGCTGGTGTGTGCATGGAAGGTTCCCGTGCCCCACATGCAAGGCAGCTCTTCAGTTCCGTTGGCTGCAGGCGGGTCACAAGTATTCTTGCTTTGACTTGCATAGACAGTTCTTGGATCCTCGCCATAAGTTCAGAAAAGACAAGAAGAATTTCATCAAAGGTAGAGTTGTCAAAAACTCTGCACCACCTGCATTGACAGGCCAACAGACCCTGGATCAGTTAAACGCTCTCGAGCCTGATCCAGAGCGTCCAGGATATTTCAAAGGGTATAATTCGGAACACGCCTGGACTCACAAGATATGCTTGTGGGATCTGCCTTACTTTAAAGACCTCCGTTGCCCACACAACATCGATGTGATGCACACTGAAAAGAATATCGCCGAGGCCCTTTTTGGTACATTGTTCGGCATAGAGGGGAAGTCAAAGGATAATCCTAAGGCTAGAGTCGATCAGGAGGCTCTATGAGATAGACCGTTACAAAACATGCAACAACCGAAAGGAAAGAAGAACTGGAGGAAGCCAAAGGCATGGTTCAATCTTGGAAGGCCAGCTATGAGGGAAATGATCTTGTGGGTGAAAATGCAGTTGATGTTCCCCGATGGGTATGCAGTGAATCTAAAGAGGGGAGCGAGTCTTGACAAATTGAAAATATTTGGTCTCAAGAGTCATGATTGGCACATATGGCTTGAGCGGGTAATGCCGGTGATGTTGCGTGGCTTTATCCCTGAGGATGAATGGCTAGTACTGGCAGAGCTGAGCTATTTCTTCCGTGCTCTTTGTGCAAAAGAACTATCACCTGACGTGCTAGATAAACTGGAAGAGTTGGCGCCGGAGTTGATCTGCAAGTTAGAAAAGATCTTTCCACCGGGCTTCTTTAATACAATGCAGCATTTGATTTTGCATCTCCCGACCGAGGCAAGATTGGGGGGGCCCGTGCAAAATCGTTGGTGCTTCGCAACTGAGAGGATGCAGAAGACGCTTCAAGCAAAATGTAAAAATAAACATAGAATTGAAGCATCGATGGCCGAGGCATTCATTACTGAGGAGGCGGCAAACTTCGTGACAGCACACTACGAAGCCAAGAATCGTCATTTGCATAATTCGAAGCCTCGGTACAATGATGGCGACCGTGAAAAAGGTCGATCCAACCTCAGGCTATTCAAAGGGAAGCTCGCACCAGCCGGTGCTTCGAAAGCAATAGCGTTGGATGTCGAAGAATGGCGGACCATTTCGTTGTGTATCTTCAACAACCTAACAGAAGTGCGGCCGTACATCGAGTAAGTTATCGATACATTGTTTTGCAACTTCTAATTCCTTTGAACTGCTCTTATTCCCGGATATGTGATACAGTCGATACGTCGCCAAATTCTCGGATGGAGCGGTGATCCAAAAGGATTCCATCGAAGAGTATGAGCTTCTGGCAAAGCATGGAGGCAGCTATCCCGGTTTCATCTCTTGGTTCAAACAAACGGTAATTTCCATTAGACCATTTCATTTCTTTGTCTAGTTTGCGGCTAATGCAACAATCCTTTCGTATTAAACTTGTAGGCTAATTCAGAGTCTATGGACGCCAAATTGAGACAAGTCGCTAATGGTTTTGACTATAAGGTCCGTTCATTTGACAAATACGACATCAACGGGTATCGCCTTCATACTTTTGGCAAAGAGCTATCTATGGCCGACCGAAAGTCTACAAATTGTTGTGTCTCTGCTATCGGCGAAGGAGGTGTCGAGTATTATGGAAGAGTTGAAGCAATTTATGAACTTATATTCTTTGGTGAAAACCCACCAAATGTCGTAGTCTTCAAATGTTATTGGTTCCAGCCGAAGGAGACTAGAAGGACTCATGAACATATAGGGCTAGTCGAAATCAAACAAAGCACCCATTTAGATGTTCCCGATGTCTATATTACGGCTCAACAGGCGACCCAAGTTTTTTATCTACTGTGGGCCTGCCAAACTGATCCAAATCTGAATGGTTGGGATGTCGTTTATGATGTGCCGCCATGTTTTAGACCACCTCCCCTCAATGAAGATGATTATGAACCTCACATTAACGCAGATACATATGAAGGAGAATTCTTCCAAGAAACACGTCTTTCCAAAACACGTTTCAAGAACCGCTCTACTTCACCCCAGAACATTGAAGTAGACAGCGACAGTGAATCCGACTTCACCCCTGAGCCGGAACAAGAAGAGACGGAAGAAGAAGAGGTTACTGCTGCGGATGACCTCTCAATGCTTGACCGATTACATAAAGGAGGCCTTCCACATGTTGTTCCCGATAGTGATGATGATGATGCATTTATTGATGATAGTGATGATGATGATGCATTTATTGATCCCAGAGCATATATAGACGATGAAGATTATTATTAGTTCATGTTAGGTATTATTCAATTTTGATTATATACATGATGATGATACACTCAAATTATATATATACATATTATTATTCATGTCGGTATTCAATTTTTTTTTATGTTGTACTAATTTCGTTTACTCTTTGTCATGGCAGGTGTTGAAAGATGGTGGGCGCGGGTCGAGAGCGATCCGAGGCTCCTTCGTCGGCGCGTGGTGGGAGGGGTACTTCCATTCCACCCCAAACTCTCGGGAGAGCGTTGTACGACAGTATTGGGACACCCGAGGGCGCTTCTTCGTCGGCGAAGTTGCCGACCGGGAGAGGAGGTCGGGGGAAGAAGAGAGCTCCTAAAGGTACACGTGGTGGCCGCGGGAGAGGTAGGAAGGCTGCTACGCCTTCCTCGCCGCCACCCCCAGCTGATTCACCCGAGCACAAGACTGCTACGGTGGACCCGTCTAAGGTGGAGGCTACAAGGACTCCTGTCCACGAGCCTCGGGTCGCTGATCCTTCTGTCTCAGACGCTTCGACCCGCGAGACTCCTGTGCCAGACGCTTCGTCCCGCGAGACTCCTGTGCCAGACGCTTCGTCCTACGAGACTCCACACACTTCGACCGGATGGGATACCTGGCCGGATCTGCATCAGCCGGAGCCAAGTGGCCATGCTGATGGTGGCGGGGATCAGTTTTCTGATAGCGGGGACGAGGTGGTTGAGGGGGCCACCGTCTACCAACGTGGGTGTACACGGCTCCCGCCCGTGCCGGCGACCCACGAGCAGAGGTGGCCGATTAGGCCTGAAAAGGAGAAGTAAGTGCATTTACTCTTTTTAAACCTTTTGCCTTCACGTTTCTTCACATATCTAATGTGTTGGCTCTGTCATACTGCAGGGGTTGGATTCACGCCAAGGAGATTTTACGGCATAACTTCCCGGGGTTTGTCACGTTGCCCAGCGAGGGTAAGCTTCCAGAGTTAGGATTGAACTGGGAGCACTACTTGGCTGCCCCGACCCTACTGGAGGAGATGATCAACGATGTGTTGTGCCACACGAGGGCCGACATGGTGATCAGAAAGTTCTGGGTAATTTCTCCTTTACACAATAAAAAATCAATAATAGCTAGTTATTGTACTAATCAGTGTTGTCTCGTTTGACTGCAGACCTTCTACAGGTGTGAGGAGGGATACGAGGAGGCCGCAGCAAAGGTTATCGATGACGAGTGCAGGCGCCTACTACAGAACTTATGGCACGAGGCTCGGGTGCAGGCTGTTCGAGACTACTACGCCTCGCGGCGTATTAAGAAGGACAAGTCATCGTGCCGTGGAAAGTTTCTGCACAAGGAGTAGTACATGAAGGTAATTACCTATTCTTAAGGCCTTGTACTTAGTTTCCTTGCTTTGATTCGTAGGCGTAGCTCTCAAATTTCTCTTGACTAACTTAGGTACCCCCGAGATGGTGTGCGGATAAGATGGATTGTTGGGAGGCGTTGGTGAATGAGTGGTGCTCTGACGAATGGCGAGCCGTCCACGACGATGCCAAGGAACGGCATGCCCAAATGGAAGGTGTGCCACACCATCAAGGCAGCGCCAACTTACTTCGGTTCGGGCGGAACTGGGTATGTGGTTTGCTTCATGATTCCTGCAATTCATTCTTGATGCTAGCTTGACCCCTTTATTAATACTTTGTTCCTCTCTTGTAGGCGCATTACAATAAGACAGAGGTGCCACAGGTGTACGACCTCTATGCCATGGCCCATACTGCCTCGTACAAGAAGGCCAAGGCATTCTCTGAGTCTGACCTCGATAATCGCGACAACTTCACCAACATCTCCTCCCACAAGAAGCTCGTGAGGTACAGAGATGTGGGGAAGGCGGTGAATGGGGAGGAATTCAACCCGAGCCAGCATCCAATTGACCCAGAGCTGGTGATGATAGCTGGCGGCGGGAGGCCCCATGGCCATATAGCCATTGGAGATGGACTTATACGGTCTTCGCACACTCTCCGGCAGATCAAGGCGCGCCAAACGAGCTCCAGTCCTGAAATAATGCCTCGTCCACGGCCAGTCCAGCTCGCCATCGAGGTTAGTCATACGGACTCAGATAGCTTTCCTCCATTACATTTTGTGTGCGAACAAAGATGATTACAATGCTAACGAGGAGTTGTGTTGCAGGCTGCTCTGCAGAAAGAGAGAGAGGCAACCCAGGCGCTTCTGGAGGAACAGGCCCGGCAGGCGGCGGAGGAGAAGAGGGATTTGGAGGAGAGGACAGCTAGGTTGTTGGAGGAGGAGAGGGCATGGAATGATGCATCTCACCGGGCCATGTACGAGCTCCTCGTGGTAAGTTTCTTCTTCATATTAGCCAAATCATGCACTACATGTTCGTTTCATTAATAACCAATATGATTGACTTGTCAAAACCAAATGTGCAGTCTTTGTGCGAGAAGACCGCCCAGACCCCTCCGCCGATGCCAGTCATTACCACGGCTGGAACGGTGAGTTTCATTTCAATGTTCATTAGTTAGTAGTCTTAACATTTCAGCGTCATCATGCTAACGCAAATGATCTTTGGTGCAGCATAACTCCCGAGCCGCATCGCACGATCCTTCTCCAGGGCCAAGTAGTGCTCCAAGTGACACCAGCCCGAGCAACCCCGATGCTTCACCTTCGTGATGACGAGGACAGTAAGCCGTAATATGCCACTTACTTGGCTCATTTTCTCAAACAAAGACAAACTTAGCACTTAGACAAATGTCATATTTTACCTAAGTTAGCTTTGTTTCCTCTAAAAAGACATAGTAAGCTTACTTACCTCCAAAATGACATATTGTACCTAGCTCTAAAATGACCTATACTTAGCATTGTTTCCTCCACAATGACATAATAAGCTTAGTTAACTCAAAAATGGCATAATAGACTTGGTGTCGTGGTTTTGTCACGGCAGATGTCCTTGTAAAAGGACTTAGGTTCGAGGCCATCGCTAGGCTGAGCTCGAAGGGGTTGATCGGAATCGAGAGACAAGAGTTACCCAGGTTCGGCCCCTCGGAAAGAGGTAAAAGCCTACGTCCTGCTTTGTGTTGTATTGATTGGGTATCGACTACAAGGGAGCGAGTTCGCTTGACCTAGCTATCAATGAGTTGTTTCGTGGCCTAAGCCGCCCAGGTAACCCGCCCTTATATACACGGGTCAAGGCCCTGGGCTTAAAAGAGTCCGGGCTGAGTTATACTTGACAACCGACCTCACCTCTAACTATACATGCCTTATCTAACAAGTCGCCCCCGACGGCTCAAGCCTGCCGGGTTACATCCTGTCTTCTAGCTCTGGGCCTCCTGGCCCATCGGATAAGCTTACTCCTGGTCTTACCATAAGCCGCCAACCGCATGACCCAGCCCCACCTGGGTGGGTCTCACCCTGGGGTTATATCCCCAACATTAGGCCCGAGATTGATTTGAACCGGTTCATGTCAATCTTCAAGTCTTCTGGTTGGCGAGTCTTGCTTTCTCTTATAATCTTCATGACCCGTCGAAAATGAGCGATCGTTGCATCTGACAAGCTTTCATGACCCGCCGTGACATCATCAGAAAAATCAAAAAAGATTCCTCTGACGTCAGAGCGGATCTTTCATCATTTAATGTGACCAGCCCGAAAACTGAGGCATCTTCTTAGTTTAATCACCACCGTGCTCCCTCTATTCCCGCACCGGACTGTTTGAAAGACCATTATGCCCTTATAAATAGGCACGGGGGGGGGGGGTTATCGTTTTCATTTTCCCCCGCCTCCAGCTTCTTCACCTTCCTCCGAACTCACGCGCCGCCGAAGCTAGCCGCTCCGTTTGGTCCTCGCCGTCTTCATCAACACCGGCCGCTGCATCAACCTGAAACGATCCAGAGTTCCGCGCGCTCACCGCATCTCCAAGGTTCCAAATCTGCCCCTTGTTAGATCTGCACTAGGGTTTTCTCGAATCTATGGAGTTCTTCGAAGTTCATCACCCTTCACGGGAGCGCTCTTCACTGATTGGATAAAAAACACCTTCTTTTAGACCTCGTAATGACGCCGAAGTCCTGCAGCCGTCTGCTCCCTGCTCAAACCGCACTCATTGTAGATCTGCAGCGCATTTTAATCCAAACAACGGCCATCTGTTCTTCCGTCAGTTTTTTAGGGCTAGAATATTTTTCTTTTTCTTTCACCCGTAGATCTTGAATCCGTAGCTATAATTGTAGAACTGGTTTCTCAACACTTAGCAATTTTCTCGATCTGTATGGATAAACTTGACCCGCCGAAAACGCTGCCGGCTCACTTTGTCTCACCACAAGTAGCTTCGGTGGCTCACAATTTTTATTGACCTGCCCAATGTTATCACCATTTATAGCTGTAGCAATCTTGGTCAAAATGTATTTTAAGCCGCCAAATACTCATGCCTTCCCGCAGCTTCCTAAGCCGCCACCATGTCGAAGACTCCATCTACTTGCAATTGGGTAAAGTCCGGATTAATAGAAGAGTCTCTCAAGGAATTCGTTACTATGGGGGTTCTGCCGGCTCAGGATGTCATCCACTGGCGGGTTCCAGGAAGTGAGACCACCCCTAAACCCAAAGAGGGGGAGGTCATTGTCTTTACAGATCACCTTCTTCGGAACTTTTCCCCGCCCGGGTCAAAAAAATTCCGGGATGTCTTATACGCCTTCAAGCTGCACCCACAAGACATCGGTCCGAATTCTGTGACCAATATGTGTCAGTTTCAAACCTTCTGTGAAGCCTATCTTCAGGAAGAGCCCTCTGTCGATCTTTTCAAGGAATATTTTTATATCAACCGCCAAACAGAGATGGCGGACGGGTTAAGCCTGGAACTAGGGGGCGTCACTCTTCAGAGGCAGAGGGATGTACTTTTCCCAGCAGCGATTCTGCCCAGTCACCCCAAGGAGTGGAACAAGACTTGGTTTTATTGCCAAGACACTTCACCTGAAGGAGAGAACCCACTGCCGGGTTACCGCCCCTACCGGCTCAGCACGGATACAGAGCTTCCAGATCGGATGTCAGCCTCCGGGCGTGCTCAATATGCTTGTACCTTCTCAAAGGTCAGAGCTTTGTTAGCCAATGGTTTGACGGGTGTTGATCTGACCCGCTACTGGGTCTCCTGGAGGATTCTGCCGCTAAGCCGCGTGGCGCTTTAATGTGCGAATACACCGATAAACTGGACGACCCTCAGCGCTTCAACCGGACCCCTCTGAAGGACCAGGATCTTAACACCATTGTCAAGTCTCTGCTGGGGGAATCATTAGCCGCCTGCAGCAAGACAAGCTTAAACCCCTTTTATGCACTCAACCCGGCTCCGGATGTAAGTCTTTTCATCTTAACACTCATCCACTTTTTTAACTCCATACTTTGTTTTAACCTTTCTCTGCCAATATGCTTTGTCTTTTGCAGGCTGGCTCTTCCTTCTGGAAGAAACTGCTGCCCCTGGCTCTCAAGAAGAAGAACAAGGTCCCAAAAGCCTCAAAGCCTAAGGCGCCGACCCGCAAAAGAAAACAGACAACAGAAGGACTATTTGATTTAGACGACTCAGAGGTAGAACTTGACTCCCTTGGCCTTCTCTTTATGCAACTTATTGACGGCGATCACTCACAGGAAGAAGCTGAAACAAGCCATGCCGACGTTGCCGAGGTAACCATTGTCTCCTCTGACTCGGATCTTTCACCAATAAGGAGAGTACGGCGGGTTGTACGGAAGGTAAAAAGTTCCCGTTCTTTTGCTTACTTGAGTCATAACTTTCTTTTGAAGAAATAGCAAGACGACAACAGACGGCAGACCCGGAGTGCCGGCTCTGGAGACCTGTTAACCGGCTTACCAAATGAGCCGGCTCCTCGGAAACAGCGCACCGAGGTACTACCTTGTCTTTAAACTTATCTTGTCTGTATATTATCCTTGCAGCTGATTGATTGTTTAACAATGCTAAATTTTTCCAGGACTCGCCTCCTTCCTCTGGCGATTCAACCGCCTCGAAGTTGCCTCCTCTCATTATTAACCCGGGGTAAGCATCTTTATATCCTGAAATGTATCTAATATTTCATACTTTATCATGACATATCCAACATTGTCTTTGTTCACAGGGCTCAAGCCAAACGAAGGAAAGGGGCCGGGTCATCCTCAACTCCTGATGTCCAGGACCCGGAAATCCCGACGCCCAACATTCCGGATTCTCATATTGAGCCTTCTGAGGCTGCTAAAGACGCCCCTGAAGAACCTCCTCCACAGGCTGAGCCGGCTGCTATGGATATTGAAACTCCTGAAGTTCATCCGGAATCTACTCCTAAGTCGCCCAGTCCCCGGCCGTCAACTGAACCCATGGCTTCTCATGAAGAAGTCATTGTTACTGGGGCGGCTTACGAACCACCAGCTCCTTCACGTGTGCTATCAAAACACGTTAAGGAAGATGAAGCAGCTCCCTCCAAGGAAGAAAAGACTCCTTCTGATCTGTCAAAGTTGGATAAACTCACTGCTGATGAATTACACTCCGGCTATCTGAGCCGTCTGTTTGCCAGCAGAGATATGGAGGCCAGCTTGGTTGCCAAGATGAAGGAAAAAAATGAGGTACTTCACCTCCCTTGCCTCTTCATGCATATATTTATGTAGCCCCCAAGGACCGAGTCATTACCTAGGTAATGAGCCAGCACTCAAGAATAGAGTAAAAGCCATTTTGTAGCCCCCAAGGGCCGGGTCATTACCTGAGTAATGAGCCGACACTATAAGAAAGAGCTGAGATAAAATAAGAGCCAATCGTAGCCCCCAAGGGCCGGGTCATTACCTAAATAATGAGCCGCCACTCCATCATAGAGTAAGCGCCGATCGTAGCCCCCAAGGGCCGGGTCATTACCTAAGTAATGAGCCGGCACTCCATCATAGAGTAAGCGCCAATCGTAGCCCCCAAGGGCCGGGTTATTCCTAAGTAATGAGCCGGTTCTATAAAAAAGAACTGAGGCACATTAGCCCCCAAGTGTCAAGAAAATTGCTTGCAATATGCTTGGGACTTGTAATCATTGCACCAGATTGTACTGTAAAACTGTGTGAGCCGGACAGGTGGCTTAAAACTGACAATTTTGCTCTGTCATGACTTGACCTATGCAGGAATCTTTGAACGCCACTGAGTTGGTTGTGACCGACTTGAAGATGAGCCTAGCACAGCAACAGACAGGCCGAGCAAAAACGGAAGAAAAGTGGCGGCTCTGCTCTATAGAACTCGAAAAGGTCAAGACAGAGTTTGAGACTTTCAAGCAAAATGCTGAATCAAGCCAAACTGCCCT
The DNA here is from genome assembly GCA_039707655.1 of Elymus sibiricus. Lineage (NCBI taxonomy): Eukaryota > Viridiplantae > Streptophyta > Magnoliopsida > Poales > Poaceae > Elymus > Elymus sibiricus. The sequence continues at coordinate 161,930,220 of CM077663.1, forward strand.
TGCTAAGCGTGTTGAAGACGCAGAAGGCTGGCTCAAAGTGGTGACTGATGAGCTGAATACTCTGAAGGGCCACATCACCCGTATGATTGGAGCCGTGTTTGGTAAGTACTTTTATCCGTCAACTATAAACACTGTTTAATATTCTTCCCTGGCGGCTTATAAAAATTTCTGACTTGTCTGTAGGTGAACGGAGCCGCCAACTGCCCAGCGACAGCCTGCTGAAGCTCAAGGCCTTATACTCTCTAACAGAGCAATTATACGCCGGGTCTCTGATCACCATCAAGGCCGTCATGTTTGAGAGGGGTATCCCGAAGTTTATGAAGGGCGTGCTGGAGACCATGTCAACTATCCCAATGCAGCTTCAGGAATTAAAGAAATCAGCCGCCCGTAAGGGCGCAATGGCTGCTTTGAGCCGGTCATTGGCTTATGCCCCGGAACTTAACCCAGATGAAATGATGGACGGCTTCCCTCAGCTGAAATACGACGGCTCTCAGTTCATGCAAGAGGACTACACCCGCTGCCATAAGGCGTCCCGGATCCTGGCAAGCCGGCTGGCCGCAGAGGCTGACTTATCAGTATACCAGGCGGCTTACTCGGCAGATAACAAGCGGATTCGAGGGCCTACTTTTGAAGCAAAGAGCCTGGTTCCTCAACGCCGTAAGCATCTCTTCGCTCCTGATGTTGACCCGTCTCCAATCATGCACGATGAAGCTATGTTTGAAGCTTTGACCAATTGCAATTGGGATGTGGACAACCTCAAGATCGAAGAAATTGAAGACCCGGCGCAGGATGACCCGGTGGCGAATTAAAGAAACAACTTTGCATCATGTAACCCGGCCTTGTTTATTTCGCCGGGTTAAGATTTGTTGAAAAACTGAAAGTCTTCAATGCCTGGGGCTTTTGAATAGCCTTGTAATAGTTGTAGAAAACTCTTAACTGCATGTTCTTGCACCTTTGTTGCTATGGTTGAAAGCTCTGCTGGCGACTCATCTTTTGATATGCAATCACTTTGACTGTTTTAACTCGCTGGGCGACTTATACTCCATGGACCAAGCCAGAAATTTTCCAAAACTTAGAATCTTATCATGAGAGTACCTGCAAGAACAAGCACTTGTATGTCTCATCCTATAAGCCGGCTTTAAAGGCTCGGTAGGATAAGATAACTCTTGTTTTTATGAAAACATTTTGTTTCCGAAGAAACTAGGCGGAAAGCCTGAAAAACTTGTAAACCGGGCCTCACGTGACATAAATCTGTTGTTTAAACCTTAGCAAGTTCAGGGTCTTTAAAAGATTGACATTGCTAAAAGTACAACAGGCCACATAGCGGAGGGGGTACGGTAGACAAGACGAGTTTATCCTCGCTCACTGTAAGCCGGTTCTCTCGTGACAAAAGCCGCCGTTTAAACCTTGACCAGTTCAGTGTCTTTGTGCGAGAATAACTTAGAAAAGTTCAGGGTCTCTTATCAAGAATAACTATCAAGAGTTCGGCGGGTCACATGGCGGAGTAGCAAGTTGCAAACAGGCAGGTTTAACTCGGACATGGCGGAAAGCCGGGTCAAGAGGGTAAGTAAGCTAAACCCATAGGGTTGGAAGCCCCCAAGTGAGCAATTTAAGGATCAACTCCTTTGTCATATAAACCTGGCCAAGAGGGTTTAAAAGCCCCCAGGAAACCGGATTAAGGATCAACTCCTTTGTATGTAATTTCATGGCGGAAAGCTGGGCCAAGAGGGTTGAAAAGCCCCCAAGCGACACTTTGTATGACACTCAGTGTGGAGAAAAATGGCAGAGGCCCCTGATCATGGGGATGCCAACTTTATTATATCATAAAAGATGGTTTATACAATGACAGGGGTATGTACATTGATGAGAGCCGGCTGGCGGCTTAAGTATAGTATGGCCGAAGATGAGCAATATTCCATGGTCTCTTGGTCTCCTCACCAGAAGTGCGAGAGTTGTCACTTTCCCGTATATCCATGAGATAATAAGAGCCATTGATGAGATTTCTGCTGATCACAAACGGCCCTTCCCAAGGAGGTGACAACTTGTGCATATCTGACTGGTCTTGAATCAACCGGAGTACTAAGTCGCCTTCTTGGAACGTCCGTGTCTTGACCCTGCGGCTATGATAGCGACGCAGGTCTTGCTGATAAATCGCCGATCGAGCTGCTGCAAGATCCCGTTCCTCGTCCAAGTCATCCAAAGCATCCTGACGCGCCGCCTCATTGTCAGTTTCCACATAAGCCGCCACTCTGGGCGAGTCATGACGAATATCACTGGGGAGAACTGCTTCTGCGCCATAAACCATGAAGAAGGGTGTATAGCCTGTAGACCTGTTGGGGGTGGTCCTTATGCTCCAAAGAACAGACGGCAACTCCTCCACCCAACAACCCGACATGCGCTCCAAAGGGACCATAAGCCGGGGTTTGATACCTCTCAAATTTTCCTGGTTAGCACGCTCAGCTTGACCATTAGACTGTGGGTGAGCCACCGAAGATACATCAAGACGTATATGCTCCTCATCATAGAATTCCTTCATAGCCCCCTTGGACAGATTTGTACCATTATCAGTGATGATACTATGCAGATAGCCAAAACGAAAGATCAACTTTTTGATGAACTAACTGCTGTTGCTGCATCGCACTTGCTGACCGGCTCAGCCTCAATCCACTTAGTAAACTTATCAACCGCCACCAAGAGGTGGGTCTTCTTGTCTTTAGACCTCTTAAAAGGTCCTACCATATCCAGCCCCCAGACTGCGAACGGCCAGGTGATTGGAATCATCTGTAGTTCTTGAGCCGGCACATGGGCACATCGCCCAAATTTTTGACACCCGCCGCATTTAGTGACCAGATCCTCCGCATCTTTATGAGCTGTTAACCAGTAAAACCCGTGTCGAAAGGCCTTGGCCACCAATGATTTTGACCCGGCGTGATGACCACAATCGCCAGCATGAATTTCTTGCAAGATCTCACGGCCCTCATTAGGAGAAACACAGCGCTGGAAAACACCAGTCACACTGCGTCGATGTAACTCGCCGTTGATAATAGTCATAGACTTAGACCGCCTTGTAATCTGCTATGCCAGAGTCTCGTCTTGAGGTAACTCGCCGCGGGTCAGGTACGTCAGATAAGGCAATGTCCAGTCAGGAATCGCGCGAAGAGCCGCCACCAATTGCTCCTCCGGGTCAGGTATAGCCAAGTCCTCCTCCGACGGTAACTTGACGGACGGGTGATGCAAGACATCCAAGAACACATTAGGCGGCACCGGCTTACGCTGAGACCCCAGCCTTGATAAAGCATCAGCCGCCTCGTTCTTCCGGCGGTCAATATGATCCACCTGATAACCTTTAAAATGGCCAGCAATAACATCAACCGCCTGACGATAAGCCACCATGCGAGGATCCTTAGAATCCTAGGTGCCAGAGACTTGCTGAGCCACCAGGTCTGAGTCGCCAAGACATCTGAACCGGCTCAAGTTCATCTCCTTGGCAACCCGGAGCCCATGAAGCAAAGCCTCATACTCCGCTGCATCGTTTGTATAAGGAAACATTAGCCTTAAAACATAACAGAACTTGTCACCTCGCGGGGAAGTTAAAACAACTCCAGCCCCCGAGTCTTCCAATTGCCTGGATCCATCAAAGTGAATCGTCCAATAAGTATTGTCCGGCTTTTCTTCAGGAATCTGACATTCTGTCCAATCATTGATGAAATCCACCAAGGCTTGAGATTTGATAGCCATCCGGGGCACATATTTCAGATTGAGAGGTCCAACCTCAATTGCCCACTTAGCAATCCTTCAAGTGGCTTCTCTGTTTTGAATTATATCTCCCAAAGGAGCAGAACTAACCACTATGATCGGATGACCAAGGAAATAATGCTTCAGCTTGCGATTGGCCATGAATACCCCAAGCACCAATTTTTGCCAATGAGGGTACCTTTGCTTAGACTCCGTCAGGACCTCACTGACATAATAAACCGGCCGCTGGACTGGATACTCCTTACCCGCCTCCTTGCGCTCCACCACAACTGCAGCACTGACAACCTTGTTATTAGCCGCCACATATAAGAGCAGAGGTTCCTTTTCCGTGGGAGCAGCCAGAACAGGCGGCTCAGTCAACTGCTTCTTGAGCGCCTCAAATGCCTCATTAGCCCCATCACTCCAGACGAAATTGTCTGTTTTCTTCATCATCTGATATAGAGGAATAGCCTTCTCACCCAGGCGGCTTATGAACCAGCTTAGTGCAGCGATACGACCCACCAAGCGCTAAACATCGTTGATGCATGTCGGCATAGACAGGGAAGTAATGGCCTTTATCTTGTCCGGGTTAGCTTCAATGCCACGCTCAGAGACTAAAAATCCCAAAAGTTTGCCTGCAGGTACACCGAAAACACATTTTGCCGGGTTAAGCATCATCTTGTAAACCCGCAAATTGTCAAAAGTTTCTTTCAGATCAGCCAGTAGAGTCTCCTTCTTCCTGGACATGACCACAATATCATCCACATAGGCATGAACATTGCGCCCAATTTGACCATGAAGACAGTTCTGCACACAACGCTGGTAAGTCACCTGGGCACTCTTGAGCCCGAAAGGCATAGACACATAGCAGAAAGCACCAAAAGGCGTAATAAAAGCCGTCTTCTCTTGGTCTTTAACTGCCATCTTGATCTGATGATACCCTGAATAAGCATCCAGGAAGCACAGACTCTCACAACCCGCCGTTGCATCAATGATTTGATCAATGCGGGGGAGAGGAAACGGGTCAATCGAACACGCCTTGTTAAGATCCGTGTAATCCACGCACATACGCCACGTGCCATTCTTCTTGAGTACCAACACCGGGTTAGCGAGCCACTCCGGGTGAAAAACTTCAACGATGAACCCTGCTGCCAAGAGCCGGGCCACCTCTTCCCCTATGGCCTTACGCCTCTCCTCATTAAATCGACGGAGGAACTGTTTGACCGGCTTAAATTAGGATCCACATTAAGGTGCTGCTCAGCGAATTCTCTCGGTACACCCGGCCTGTTAGAAGGCTTCCATGCAAAGATGTCCCGATTCTCACGGATGAATTCGATGAGCGCGCTTTCCTATTTGGGATCCATATTAGCTCCAATAGTAAACTGCTGTGAAGAGTCGCCCGGCGTAAAGTCCACCATCTTGGTATCTTCTGCCACAAACTTGAGGGGTGGCTCAGATTCCGTGTTGGGCTTCTTCAGCTGAGTCATATCTGCCGGGTCAACATTTTCTTTATAAAACTTGAGCTCCGCCTCAGCACAACTTGACTCTGCGTAAGCTGAATCACCTTCCTCACACTCAAGAGCCGTCTTCCGATCACCATGCACAGTAATCGTCCCATTTAACACGGGCATCTTGAGCTGTAAGTAAACATAGCAAGGTCTAGCCATGAATTTGGCGTAAGCCGGCCGTCCAAACAGAGCATGATATTGGCTCTTGATTTTGACCACTTCAAACCACAAAGACTCCACCCTGTAGTTGAATTCATCACCAAAAGCTACCTCCAAAGAAATCTTTCCCACTGGATAAGCCGACTTTCCGGGCACCACACCGTGAAAAACTATTGAAGAGGGCTTAAGATCCTTGTCAAGCAAATTCATCCGGCGGAAAGTGTCATAATACAGGATGTTGATGCTGCTGCCACCATCCATAAGTACTTTGGTGAACACATATCCTCCCACTTGGGGGGCGACTACCAAAGCCAATTGCCCCGGATTATCAATGCGCGGCGGGTGATCCTCCCTGCTCCAAGTTATGTCATACTCAGACCACTTCAGATATTGTGGGAGAGCCGGCATGACCGCATTAACCGCCCGCTTGCGCACCTTCCGGTCTCGCTTGTCGAGGCTGGTTGTAAAAACATGGTACTACCCTCCATTAAGCTTCTTGGGGTTACTCTGATATCCGGACTAGTTATTCTGCTGCTGACCTCCACCCGCAGACTGTTGATTATGGCCTCCATGGTTCCCTTGGCTCTGATGGCCTGAGCTTGAGCCGCCAGGGCCAAAGCCAGACCCGGAAGGGCCGGATCCTGACCCGCCGCCGCTGCCACCGCCTTGGTGCTGGTCAGCGTTGAGGTTTCGATACTCGTGCATGATCCAACAATCCTTCCAAGCGTGAGTAGACGGCTGACCCGGAAGGCTATGTTTCGGGCAAGGAGCATTCAGAATCGCTTCCATGTCAGCAGGCTTGCGTTTAAAAGGTGGCTTGTCGTTCCCCTTGCCACGGTTGTTCCCAGTGTTGGTATTGGCCACTAGATCTGACCCGCCGTCCTGGTGCTTCCGCTTTCCGCCGTTGCCATTATTGCCATTTCCTCCCCCGTTCCGCTGTTGACCCTTGCCATTATTATTCTTCTTGCCCTTGGCCGATTTCTCATCATCGGAGCCAGGGTCTTTCGTGTTGTCAGAGTCTGCATACTTGGTGAGAGCCGCCATGAGTTCCCCCATGTCTTGGCATGAGCGTTTGAGCCAGCCAAGCTTCTGCTTCAAAGGCATAAAGTGGCAATTCTTCACTAGAATCAAGACCGCTTGAGCCGCCGTAATATGTTCAGAAGAGTGGATGATGGTTGACACCCGCCGGACCCACTGATGAGCCGACTCATCCTCACGCTGCACACAATGGTCCAAATCCACAATTGTCATGGGCTGCTTGCACGTTCCTTGATTTTTTTTGATGAACTTCGCCTTTAACTCGGCCCAGGAATTAATGGTGTTGGGGGGCAAACCCTTCAACCACGTGCGAGCCGGCTCTTCCAGCATCATGATGAAATACTTGGCACATACTGCATCACTAACGTCTAACATCTCCATGGCCAGCTCATAGCTTTCAATCCAAGCTTCCGAAGGCAGGTCAGCAGTGTAATTGCGCACCTTGCGAGGACCCTTAAAATCCTTTGGCAGACGCTCATTCCGCAAAGCCGGCACCAAGCACGGCACTCCCACAGCCCTGGAGGTTACTCCGGCTCCTACTGAAATGGAAGGTGCAACTGTGGGTTCCTGATAAGCCGCCACAGCTGCCAGAGCCGCCGCCTCTTGCTGCGCTCTTGCCCGATCCACCAGTGCCTGAGCATCAAGAGCCGCCCGATCAGTTCTTGGCGGGTTTTGATGTCGATCACTGCTAGAAACCACCGGCGACTCATAACGTCGGCTGTAGCTGCGGCTTGGGATGGGGGTTGAGTGCACGCGACTCCAGCTATAAGTATATTTCTACTGCTGGGCCACCGCCGTCTGCAGGTATCCGATGGTGTTCCGCACCTCTTCTACGAAGGGCGCCTCATCGGGGATGGGAATTGTACCAAGCCTTGTTGCCGCTGCCACCATGTTCTCCGCCGGGTTAGAATAATGACCCGGTGGCGTCGGAAAAGACTGTGGTGGGGTCTGGTTCCGGCGGGGCGGGTCTGGCTGCTGATGCTGAACCGCCGCCCAGCTTCCAGGTACTTCCGCCATCCGGGTTACGGTCAAAGGCACATTCCGTCCTGTCCCTGGCGTGTTAAAAAGATTTTTGGCTTCATACTGATCCGGCAAACGGGATTGATACCTCATCCGATGAACCGCCGCTGCAGACTGCTGCTCTAGCTCAAAGCGAAAAGCATCCGCCCTAAGGCGCTCCGCCTCAGCATCCATCTGAGCCTTCAGCGCATTGATTTCCTGTTGGACTCCGGCCATCTGGTTCTTCAACCTCGTGATCTCCGTATTACGTGTCGCTTGGTTTTCAGCAGTGACCTCAGTTTCCATCAGGGTTGTAAGCTTGTTCATCAGATCCAGAAGAACTTGAGCCGGTGGCCTGCCAGCCCCAGATCCGGTCGCACCGGCGGCTGTGCTGCTACGGGCCGGCGCTGAACCCGCCATGAAGACGGCAGCGCGGTTCGGCGGCTCATAATCTTCCGGCTCATGATATTCTGACTCGGGGCAATGCTCGACGTAGCCCCCAAGCCCGCCATTGTGAAGCTGATAGATTGATTCCGTCTCTCCGCTCGAGGATCCTTCCTCTGAGCAGATGAGGGTTTCTTCCCGCGACATAGAACCTTCAAGCTCCATGCCCTGGGTGAAGCCGACGAAGACATGCTTCCGGCCCGGGTTAACACGGGCGGGTTGCATGTGCCGGGCTGGCTCGACGATGTCGGTGCAGATGTTCGGCCTGGGTTTAGATCCGCCGATCTTGCCAATGAAGACGTGAATTCCACTGAAGGGGACCCGGTGCCCGTACTCGATTGAGTCGGCCACGGGGCCCCAGCCGGCGTCGTTGATGTAGAGCTTGCCGCGGCGACTCTTGGTCATCCTGCCAATGGCGTATCCCTCGATCCCTGGGAGAGAGCCCTTCGAGAACTCCACACCACCAAGCTCTAGCCCCACGGTGGGCGCCAACTGTCGTGGTTTTGTCACGGCAGATGTCCTTGTAAAAGGAATTAGGTTCGAGGCCATCACTAGGCTAAGCTCGAAGGGGTTGATCGGAATCAAGAGACAAGAGTTACCCACGTTCAGCCCCTCGGAAAGAGGTAAAAGCCTACGTCTTGCTTTGTGTTGTATTGATTGGGTATCGATTACAAGGGAGCGAGTTCGCTTGACCTAGCTATCAATGAGTTGTTTCGTGGCCTAAGCCGTCCAGGTAACCCGCCCTTATATACACGGGTCAAGGCCCTGGGCTTACAAGAGTCCGGGCCGGGTTATACTTGACAACCGACCTCGCCTCTAACTATACATGCCTTATCTAACAAGTCGCCCCCGGCGGCTCAAGCCTGCAGGGTTACATCCTGTCTTCTGGCTCTGGGCCTCCTAGCCCATCGGATAAGCTTACTCCTGGTCTTACCGTAAGCCGCCAACCGCATGACCTGGCCCCACCTGGGCGGGTCTCACCCTGGGGTTATATCCCCAACACTTGGTAACCTCATAGATGCCATAGACTTAGCTTATGTTCTTGCAAAATGACACAATAAGCTTAGTTAGGTCAAAAATGTGATAATTACCTAGGTTAGCTCTAGAATGACACAAATAAGCAATAAGAAGAAGAAAAACAAGAGGAGAAAGAGAGAGAAGAAAAATGCTTCATCATCATCTTCTTCTTCTAGATCTTCTTCTACTTCTAGATCTTCTTCTACTTCTTCTAGTATTCTTATTCTAACTATCTTATTTCCAATTTTGCAGATTTGATTGAGTTCACGGCAGCTTGCTTTGATGTAGTGCTAGTGTTTACTTTCTGTTTTCATTTTGTATCGATGAACTTACGTGAAACTTTCTACCTATGTATGAGACTATGTATGTATGGATGAAACTAATGTAATATGGTGAACAATGTGACATTTGATACTTTTAATTTGGTATAATTGTTCGTTGATCATATCCATATGGCAGGGATATTGTTTTTGTGAAATATATATATATACATATCACATATTTGGCTGTGAAAATTGTTGAATATAACAAAAACAAGCAAAAAAGAGGCAATACAGCCTCTTTGCCGTCTGTCCCGGACGGCAAAGACCGCTATGCCGACGGCCACCGTTGGCAAAGGGGACACGTGGCAGCCACCTGTTAAACCTGGGAGCGCCAGGCCTGGGGCCATTTGGCTTATTTGCCGACGGTGGCTGTCGGCATAGCGCGGGGCGGACGGCCTGGGGCCATTTGGCTTATTTGCTAACGTCAGGCCTGGGGCCATTTGTCTTATTTGCTAACGTCAGTACTACACCGTCCAGGCTCGTTGCGGTCTGCAGGCTGACGGCAAAGAATCTTTGCCGTCCGCTATGCCAAGGCAGACGGCAAAGGACCTCTTTGCCGGAGTTTATTTGGCCCAAAATTTTGCCGTCCGCTGGCGGACGACAAAGGTCTTTGCCGTCCGTGGTTGTGCCTTTGCCGTCTACCATGGCGGACGGCAAAGAACCTGATTCCTGTATCAAGGCAGAAGCTGTGTCAGCAGGAGCATGTATCAAGGCAGAAGCTGTGTCAGCAGGAGCTGGGTTCTCATCCAGAGTCAGGTCCACAATTGGGGGTGCTGCAACAGCAACAAAATTTTCCACAGGTGCAATAGCATCAATCTGCACTGCAACATGGTTGAATGGAGCTGCAACATTTCCTTCCATGTCTGCAATCTCAGCAGCAGGGGCAATAACAACAGGAGCAATATCAGCAAAGTCATGCTCATGCAAGTCATGCTCATTGCCAGGGTTATCCTCTGGTACCTCATGCAAGTCATCATCCTGGTAAGCTTGCAGCAGATTATGTAAGCCCAGGCCAAGATCTTGGTTCTGAACAGCTTCATCCACTTGAATGACTTGGTTGACTTCATCACTGGGAGGAGCACCATTGATAGCAGCATTATGTGAGAATGGTCCATCAGACAGAGAAACAGTTGTAGTCATAGCACTAATGCCATCCTGAACAAGGAGGTCAATTTCCATTTCCTCTTGAATAACTGGCTGATCTATTTGACCTATGTTATGTTGCTGCATGGCCCAGTGACCATCATGTTCCCAAGCATCAAATTCTTCCTCATTATCATTGTTCTGAACATTGTCTAATTGCAGATCACCTTGAAATGGCTGTTGGGGCAAGGGGTGAGGGTCTTCATCTGGAGCAGGAATTGGATCTTCATCAGCAGGTCCTTCCCCCAGTATTTCCTGATGGATGATCTCAACAGAGCTTGACCAGCAGTATTCCTGAAATCCCTCACCTTCAGACCACCTAATGCTCTTAGGGACATGGATCAGCTCTGTCACTCTGACCTTGGCAATGATCATGCCTCTCTCTCTAGGGTCATTCTCCCAAGCAATCAATTTTCCCCATTTGCTGATAGCTGTGGCCATGTCATCAGTGGTTTGATAATCCAAAGGAACTCCTAAAATCAGGATCCAACAGAGCCTATTGAAGCAAACCCTTCTCCAATTCCTTCCTTCATTGTGCTTGGTAAAAGTAACAAAAACATCCCCAACAATGTCTGGACTGTCATTAACCAGACGATCTCTATCATGAACATGCTGAAACTAAACATAAGCTTCTCCTAGAGGACACCTCTAAATGGACCGGACCCCCACACGCTGAACTTCCTCAAGATATTCCTCTAGAACAGCACGAACATTCAAAAAGTGTACCTCATCTGGAAGTGGATGAATCGTAGCAATGGCGACATCTTCGTTACGCGGGGAGCGGCGGGGAACAATTGCTCTGGAGACTCCATTCCTTCCTTCAACATGGATGATCTCAAATCCGCGTGGCACAAAGGGCTCAGGATGTTGGCCATTGCCGGGCTATGTATGGCAATGGAGTCGCCGGAGGGGGCAGTGTCACCGTCGCCAGAGGCCAATGGCGAGGAGCTCGATGTTGGAACAGTAAGAGTGGAATGTGAGGAGACAGGCAACTATTTTGGCTGGAAGTTAGTAAAAAAACCCGAAACGAGTTCGCCAAATGAGGAAACCCACGAAACTTGCGGAGCTGGTCCTTGGGCCATGAACCAGCCTTCAACTTGCCCGTCAGCCCAGGCCTCGGCCGGTGGGCTTGGAAAAGAGGGGAATTTAATGAACGGGAGCAAGCCTGTGACATTCGGCTCCCGACAGAATCTGGCCTTGTGGCCCAACATACCGCATGCATGGCACATGAAAGGGACGTGGCTGGATTCACCTTGATTGTGCGCTCCAACGATGCGTGACTGGTCAGCCATGACTGTGGATGAATCATGCACAGTAATTTGCACATTATTGCTAGCATTAACTTGCATAGAATTATTGTTGACCGGGGATGGCGCTCTGTAGGAAAGACGTTGGAAAACCGACAGCTGGCGACTGACCGGCGCCGGAGATCGGTGGCGATCGTCAGAGTTGCGCAAGGCTCTGCCATTCCGACCAACCAAAGTCCATTCAGCCTCTTTCTGACGGTAAAAATTGGCTTCCTCACGGCGCCACAGAGGGCCACCATTGCCCCAGAGGCTAAAAACTACCTCAAAATCTTTCTTAGAGATACGGCCAGCATTGTAAACCTCAAAACCCACTGACTTGGATGCCACAGAAAACTTGAAGGTTCTATCCTTGAGCAACTGAACTCTAAAACCTTGCGGATAGCCACCAAAGCATGATTGAAGAGCGATACTAACCGTGTGATTGTTCAGCCAAAATGAAGCACGTACAAATGATGCCACCAGGGTGAACTCTCGCTATTGAAAGCCCGGTGAGAAGACCACCGGGTGCCCAAATTTGCGCCTCATCGACGCCTGAAAATCCTTGCCACGACCAAAGTTGAGCGAAGGAGGTTCCATGGTGCCTTAGGGGAGAGGTGGCTGCCATGGCCGGAGTGGCCGATGGCAGGAGTGGTGGCCGGCGGGGCCGGAGTGGCCACCACCGCGAGATCGCCGTGGAGTCGCCTAGAGTCGCCTCGAACAATGGTAATAAACTTTTAATTCTCCGGCTCTATTTCTTGACAAAGAGCTGAAAACCCCTTTCCCTCATCTTCGCAGAAATGGCTCAGCAAGGCCGTGCAAATCGACTGTCCGGCCCCGCAGCCCGAAGACCCTCGATCGGATCTGTTGACGGAGATGCTCGTCATGGCGCCGTATTCGGCGCCAGAGAAGAAGGAAAAGAAGAAGAAAGGAGAGAAGAAGGAGGCCCGAGAGAGTCTTCTCCAAAGGGGTCTTCCGGACTCTAAGTCCGAGGAGACCCACGCTTCTTCCACTCACGAGGAAGAGCACGAGGACGAAGGGGAGTGCGGCTCCCCCCTCGCAAGAAAAAGGGCGGCGTCAGCGGACGCCGCGGAGGATCTACCTCCTCCTGCCCCGAAGAGGACGTGCCGGACAAAGGCAGTCCTAGCCGACAATAACTCAGACTCCGATAAGGAGTCTGAGGCCTTTGAAAGGGTTCCCTGAAGGAACCCCAGGGTTAAGCCCCCAGCCCAGAGGTACGAAACCGAAGACCCCCTGGGTAATTTATAGAGAGTTTTTAATGCTAAACGGGCGAACGAACTTTGATTTGCAGCCCACCACGTGATCTCCCCACCGACCAAATCTCGGACGGGGAGTCTCTGCCCGCCGACCTGGCGGAAAGTGGGACCGCGTCACATCCTACGCCTCCTGAGGTCTCGAAGGAGGCCGGGGAGGTGTTATCACACCAGGCTCCTCCCGAGCCGAACACCGGCGGCGGGGGTGACAACGTTATGGCCGAGGTTAATACCTCGGCCGCCGAAGAACAGGAGGAGGAACATCTCCTGGCAACCGAAGAGGGGGGACGAGGTTCGATCCAGTCCCCTCCGAAGACATCCCCGGAGGGTTCTGTGCCTCCGGAGCTGCCCGCCCAATCCCCTACCGGACGGGGGGGGGGGGGGGCTGGCAGGTCACCATCGGTGCCGCCCATGACTGGGTGGCCGTCCGTGATGGAGGAAGCTTTATCCGGCTCCTCCATCGCCGAAGATCACCGCGCCCTTATGGGTGCGGTTTTGCAAGGCATTCAGTCCGTTGATAGCGGACTGAAAGAGGCCTTCAACGGTCTCTTGACGGGCTTCAAGGTGAGCCACATAATGCTCCTTCTTCCAGAAAAAGTTAATTTTCCTAGTATAAGAAGTCCTTATAAGTGTAGTAGCCCCCGAGCCCTGGGTGAGTTTGCAAAACCCACCCGGGGGTGAAATGCCCGAATACTAATAACGATGCTCAAGTCACCGGAAAGTACTTAGCAGAGGATCTGAATCCGACAGCTCGGTGGTTTTAATGCACTTAAGTTGTTTTTGTAGGCTTCGTCATCGGCGGCGGCCGCCAACGCAGGGGAGCTTGCCGAGCTAAACCGGAAGCTCAAGAGCTCCGATGAGGAGCTCGGTCGCCTGAACAAGAGGTTCGACGAGACACAAGGTAAGTCCGAATTGCATCATTCGGGTCTATTTTTCCATTCTCGCTGATTGAGATATCCGGATTGTTATACCTAATTGTATTTACTTATTGTTCCCACAGTTGTGGCCGCGGAGGTCGAGAACCTCAAGGCCGAGTTGGCAAAGGCGAGGCAGGAGGCCGCGGATGAGAAGGCGGCGGCCGAACGAGCGGCAGCCGACCTGTCGGCGTTAAAGGCCGTGAGCGACAAGCATGAGGCCCGAGTGGTAGAGGTGCAGCTGGAGCTCAATGATGCCAGCACGTAGTGCGAGGCCCTTGAGCAAACGAACGAGGACCAGGCCTTCGAACTATCCTCGCTGAAATCCGAACTCAAGTTGGAGCGAGTTGAAAGGCGGTTCTTTGAAGAAGAACTCCGCCAAGTCAAGGCGATCGCATATGGTAAGCCGTACTTACTGCAGTGTGCCTTTGGTGGTAATAGGTTTGCATTGCTCACCTGGGTGTGGCGTTCCTTAGGCGCCTTTACGGACCTTCCGAGGAGTGCAGCGGACTCGAACAGATACTTCGCCTCTCGGGACGGGGATGTCAAGCGTCGGCTGTTCTGGGTGCAATTTCAAGCCCCCGAGCATCCTCCCCTCCTGAGCAAGCAGATGAAACAGTTAATGGAGCTGCACAGGATGGCGGAGCCGGCCATGAGGGACCTCTGCATCCGGTTGTGACCTGCAGAGCCATTGCCGAGAAGTTACTTTGGCTTGGTGCAGAAATTGTGCGACGCTGTGCCCCGGGTTGACACTCTAAAGCGTTCTATGTGCATTGAGGGATCTCGGATGGCCTTTGCAAGGACCATGGTGCACCTGCCGGGGCTCAAGCCGACCGAAATGGCCACCACGCCTCCACCCCCTGGGAAGGAGTGTAGGCGCCCCGAGAGATACTTTGCCACCGTGATGGATGGTGCTCGGGCGATAGAAGCTCAATGCCCTAAAGATGTAATGTATGAATGAAGGTGTTGTGATGTATCCGATGACTGTTCTGCTTTATAATGCGGTTGCATGGTTTATCATGTCTTTAAGTTTTGTATTATTTTGACTCCTGTGTGGCCGTTTTATCTGAAAGTTGCGAGTCGTCAGCTTCAACCCCCATGCAGATACAACACGAGGTGTTTCTTCCTCCACACCGTGACCCTTAGCCGACGTATCGGTGCCCGAAGGCGGTGGTGCGAGGGGAACAAGGCAATCAGACTATGATGCTTTAGTGCTTTCACTTAGCCGTAGGAGCTTGACTGCGGGGGCTGATGACGAGCCCCCAGTGTTTTGTGATATTCGGATAAACTGAGGTTGAAACCAGCATCACATGGTTTGTAATAGTACAAACCCCTCGTATAACACGGAATAACCTCTATCGATTTTTAGTTTGACACTTATACTCGGATGGTAGACCGGTTCTCGCTTATTATGACAGTCAGTTTTCGGCTTTCTCCACTGAGGCGCTTGACTAGGCGAGCTAGAAGCACAATCGCAGTGGTTCTCCCTTTACCCTGTTAGCCGAACGAGCGGAGCGTAAGAGCGCAAACACAGGAGCCGGGCAACCCAACCATTGACCCAAGACATAATTCGGAACCGATTCATATAAAGCAACATCCGAGACACCGAACACGGAAAAAATAAAGCCGGGGTGATGCTTGGGGCGATTGTGATAGTCGATCCCCCGGTCTATTAGTTGGTCGCATCGTAATATGTACCGAACAATTTTGCTATCGGCGTTGTTGAGTAAAGAACAGGGTATGTGACATAAAATACAACGAGGAGGCCGTAAAAGATGGTCTTTATTTCTGATGAATTCTTATAACTCAGACTGCCGAAGCAGCTATTACAGGTATTTTGAAATGAAAAATAAAACTTACAAAGGAGAGCTTTTACCCAGGGTCTTAGATGGGTGTCTTGACGTCCTCAATGTGCCCTGTCGCCTGTCTGCTCCTTTGCTCCCAAGGGGGTTGCGTTCCTTTAAAGGTGATTGCTATCGGCGAGCGGACCTTGGGAAGAAGATCTTGAGAAGTCGCCGCAGTGTGGATGAGCTTTACGCTTGGAAGGTCCTAGATGGTACCTGTGGTTTGTCGGAAGACGTGTGTTGGTAGTAGTTCGGTCGAGCCGAACACTTTCCTTTGATAGTGGGTCCCCATAGCTGCCCATGGTATTTTAAGCGCGAAGTTGTGCCTTATTGGCACGTATCTTACGGGAACTAGGGCTGTGCTGGGGGGGGGGGGGGCGTATCCCTATTTTTGTGGGGCGGAAGATGATTCCGGGAGTTCGGGTTGAGACCGAACTCGTTTGCTATCATGACGTGCCTTTATGGCTGATTTGGGCGCCGGCCTATCATCACCGTACTAGAATTCAGCTGCCAGGGCCGCTGTGTGTCCCTTAGTTCGGAGAGAGCGCTCTATGTTGCCGTTGACAGTAATGACCCCCTGGGCCCGGGCATCTTGAGCTTTAGGTATGCGTAGTGGGGGACGGCGTTAAAGCGAGCGAATGCTGTGCGACCGAGTAGGGCATGGTAACCGCTGCAAAAAGGGACAATGTCGAAGATCAAGTCCTCGCTGCGGAAGTTGTCGGGCGAGCCGAACACTACTTCCTGATTCACAGTGCCCGAGCAGCGGGCTTCGACGCCTGGGATCACTCCTTTAAAGGTAGTGTTGCTGGGTTTGATCCTTGACGGATTTATACCCATCTTTTTTACCGTGTCTGAGTAAATCAGATTAAGGCTACTTCCTCCATCCATTAGGACTCTAGTGAGGTGATACCCATCGATAATGGGGTCTAGGACGAGGGCTGGCGAACCTCCGTGACGGATACTGGTCGGATGATCCCGTTGATCGAAGGTGATTGGGCAAGCCGACCATGGGTTATACTTCGGGGCTACGGGCTCTATGGCGTAGACCTCCCGAAGGGCGCGCTTCCTCTCCTTCTTTGGTATGTGAGTGGCATATATTATGTTCATGGTTTTTACCTCTGGAGGGAACTGCTTTTGTCCTCCATTGCTTGGACCGCGGGGCTCGTCATCGTCCTCGCTGCGTGGGCTCTTGCCTTGCTCCTCTGCTGCGAGTTTGCCAGCTTGTTTAAATACCCAACAATTACGGTTGGTGTGGTTAGCAGGCTTGCCTTGGGTGCCGTTGAGCTGGCAGGGCCTATCCATGATTTTGTCCAGCATGGTAGGTCCGTCTCGATTTCCTTTAGAGGGTTTCTTCCGCTGTCCGGATTTTGGGTTGCGAAAACCGGCATTAACGACCGTGTCCTCCGCGTCGCCGTTGTTGTGCCGGCGTTTGTTTTTGTTACGTCGTAGTTTCCCATTTCCATCCCGGACTTCGTAGGTACCGGTGTCTTTGGGGTTATGGCTTCGTCGAGCTAGCCAGTTATCCTCACCCGCACAAAAGCGGGTCATAAGTGAGGTAAGGGCGGACATTGTCCTTGGCTTATCCTGGCTGAGCTGACGAGCTAGCCACTCGTCCCGGATATTATGTCTGAAGGAGGCTATTGCTTCGGCGTCCGGGCAGTCAACGATCTGATTTTTCTTGGTCAGGAACCGATTCCAGAATTGCCGAGCCGATTCACCTGCTTTCTGGACAACATTGCTCAGGTCGGAGGAGTCCGGTGGCCGGACATAAGTGCCCTGGAAGTTAGATCGGAAGGCATCCTCGAGCTCTTCCTAGCTCCCGATAGAATTCTCGGGGAGACTGTTTAACCAGTGTCGAGTTAGCCCCTTAAGTTTTAGGGGCAAATACTTGATGGAGTGGAAATCATCTCCTGGTGCCATATGAATGTGGAGGAGGAAGTCCTCAATCCACACGGCCGGGTCTGTTGTCCCATCGTATTGCTCTATGTTAACGGGTTTAAACCCTACAGGGAATTGATGCTGCATCACCTCGTCTATAAAGCATAGTGGGTCGGCAGGGCCTCTGACCCGAGCTATGTCATGCCTGCGGTCGGCGATAGATCGGACCCGGTTTTGTTCCCGACCTCTATTGTTACGGTCGAGCCCGGATTGGTACACGTCCCGTCTAGCGGGGGCGTACCCTCTAGATCCGTAGATGGATCTTGTGTGGCCTGCTCTATAATCCAGGTCCTGTCGTAAGTCGTATCTGTCCTCAGGCCCTGCTGGCTCTTTTCCTCTCCTGTGGGGTATCACCGGTCTGTACTCGGCCTCGCCGGCCGTCCTATCCCGCCCTTGGGGAGGGCGGTCCGGCTGGTCATACGGAGTACGCCTGGGAGGCGATGTTTCAAGGGCCTCATCATCGAACTACGACAGCAGCCGCCGGTGAGGGTAGCTCTTGGGCTGGTCCGGTAGATCGGTATCATACCCTTCTTCGGCAGCCAAGACCCTCATCCATCTATCATTGAGGGTATCTTGTTCGGCTTTGAGCTGTTGTTGTTTTGCCTTCAGGCTTCGGGCGGTGGCTAGAAGCTGCCGCCTAAACCGTTCCTGATCCGCAGGGTTTTCGGGGACGGTGAAGTCTTCGGCTTCGAGGATGTCTTCCTCCTCGACAGGGGGGAGGTAGTTGTCATCCTCGGAATCATTAGGATCATCGGTGTCGCGCCGATCTTCGGGTCTTTCCTGGTCCTCCAGTGGCTGTTCGGGGGCTTCAGGGTCGCCGAGGTCTTCCGGGGTGTCATTTTCCCCGGTGCCTGCAATGGCTGCAATTCCCTTGTCTGCCTTAGCTCGTTTGCGCTGTTTTCGGCGCCTTGAGGGCGCCTCACCGGATTTATCGCCATTCTTCTTAGGGGTGCGATCGCCCTTATCGTTGGGGGTGTCTACCATGTAGATGTCGTAGGTGGAGGTGGCAGTCCATCGCGCAGTGTTGACAGGGGCGGGGGAGCCGTCCTCTTAATCCATGTCTTCTGCCTCCTCGGAGGCGTAGTCCAGCATATCGGTTAAGTCTTCGATAGTGGCTACCAAGTGGGTGGTGGGTGGGTCAAAAAATTCCCCATGACCCGCCTCCAGACCGATCTGAACATGGGTCGAGGTTGGGTCGTGTGTGATTTTTATTGATAAGATCCGATCCAGTGCCTCGTTGAGCGTCGAGAGTTCGACCGGATTGATCTGCCTAGGACTTTCGGAGTTAACCTCCAAAGTGTCCGTACGAGGAGCGTGTTCGGCAGAGCCGACCCCTGGCCCTCAGGTACTATGACCGGATCCGGAATAGTAGCCAGACCATCGGCAGAGATTGACCCGGGAGTTAAGGCTTCGGAGACTTCGGGCTCGTCGGAGGAGTCGAGAGGGAGATCCGAAGTTAAGGCTTCGGAGACTTTGGGCTCGTCGGATGAGATTGCGAGTCCGGCGAATGAAAGATTGCCCCGGGAGTCTACGGAGAACTCTAGGTTCCCGAATCTGATCTCTTGATCGGGGGCGAGACTCCCGGTCCGACCAGGGTGGCCGGTCGGGTCAGTGTGCAGCACGATGCTGCCGAAAGCGAAAATCTGTCCGGGGGCGAAGGAGCCCCCGTTACGGATTTCATCGCTAATGATTAAGCGATCCATCAATTCCTCTTGCGATCCCACAGCGGAACTCTCAATGAAAGCACCAATGTCGGTGTCAAAACCGGCGGATCTCGGGTAGGGGGTCCCGAGCTGTGAGATTAGGATCGATGGGTAACAGGGGACGAAGGAGACGATGTTTTACCCAGGTTCGGGCCCTCCTATGGAGGTAAAACCCGACGTCCTGCTTGGTTGTATTGATGTGTATGAAGATTACAGAGTCGATCTACCTCGAGATCAAGTAGCAAAAACCCTAGATGAGCTTGTCTGCCCTCTACCATCTAAACCCCCCAGTTTATATAGACACCGGGGGTACCTAGGGTTTACACATGATAAGTCTCCAGCCGGAAGTAAGGACGCCGATCTCCTCCTCTTGACTTGGAGTGTACGCCGCGTCTTCGGAGGTTTCCTTCTAGAATACGAGGTCGTCGAATATCTTGGCCCTTCCTGTGATAATCAGAGAGCGGCCCACCAAGCCGGCCTATGAGAGATAGGCTGGCGACCCGAGGACCCCTTAGTCCAGGACTCCCTCAGTTACAAATATCAATATAAACAGGGGTTGAACATCTCCTGTTCAATCATCATGCCAAGACATCTGGCTTAACTCAGGAATCGACTTTCCCACTCACGCACACACACCAAGTTTTTGGGAAAACATCTGGACATAGTCTAAGCAGCACCACCCAACTGTCCTTGACCATGGACACGGCTATTCAAATAGTTTTACACTCTGCAGAGGCACACTTTACCCACAAGACTCGGGGAACTTCCGTGTCATCCATGACTCGCGGTACATTACATACCCGAGGTAAGCACCCGAACAATGCCTTTCCCTTGATGACACTAAACAAAGAATCCACTTGTTGGCACACAGCCGCGTCATGTACACCACAAGTATCATCCATTAAGGGAATAACGGTGTGCCCGGTGTCTGTGAAAACAGCCCATGGTCGTCCGATCAGGTATGACCCCGTATCGAGAGTGACCACGTCACTCCCGCCACTAGTAATCCGGGCTCTCTGCTAGCATCAACCAAGGTAATCAAGAAAGCCCCTTCCCATATAGGGGTAGAGTGGTTGTACATGTAAGGTTGGGACGGTCGACAAATCTTAAATATAATCCGTTTTCGAAAACAGACACACTCAACTTGCTTCAGTACACCACTTCTTTATCAAGTGGTTACCAAGCTCAACACCACCTCTCTCAGGCATTAGTGGCACACGACGGGGTTTTCGAAAAGTCTTTGAAATCATTTCCTTTCCGACACAATGCATATTCCCATCCCACTTGCGTAGCAACTACTTAGCATCCTAACTACTTTCCACCCGCACAACCCTCATAGGAAGGTAGGGTCATGCTCAGTGCAAGTATCAACGAGGAAAGTAACGGAGGTAAGCCACTACGGTGGTCACTGTTTCATCATGATTCTATGTAGCGGAATAAAGTGCCACATGTCATGCATAAAATGGTTTATTAGACATGGTTAAAGGGCTGCTTGCCGGGCTCAGCAAAGTCTTCGAGGTCTTCACACGCTTCTCGTCCAACTCCGAGCACTCCGTCTACTTCGTCAACTACCGCCGGAAACAACCATAATAAGCCACCCAACGAGCAGAGAAATAAAAGTGTTCTCAAATAGAACCTTTATTTTTCTAGGATGCCTAGGGTCATAAGAAAAATACCTAAAGTTTCTCTAATGGCTTTGAATCACCAGAGATTTTTGAATGATGGAAATGGAGGGAATATTGATCCTATAAGGAGTCTACATGAAATTTTTTTATAAAAAAGAGTGAATGCACATATTAAATAGGGCATGATTTTAGAAACATGTGGGAAGTGGTTTCACTTGATTTGGAGTTGAGATGATTTTCCTCTGAATTTCTTAAGATCAAATAAATGGAAAGTGGGGCCTTTTATTTGATACAGCAGAAACATAGCATAGGAAAAATGTTAACGATGGCTAGATAAATAGTCCATGATGTTTAGACTTCCTATAAATTGGAATCACTCCATTTGGAGTTGATTTGGATGTTCTAGGAATTTTACAAATTGGGGCTTCAATAATTCAAATTTGAATTTGTACTGGAAAAGTGCAGAAGCTTATGGTGGAAAAATATAAAAGTTGCATCATTGAATAGGCTGGAATTTTAGAAAGATGTAGGAGTTGGAATCATATCGTTTGGACTTATTTTTATTTTTGTGGAATTTTTGCAAGTTCACTGGAAAAGAAAAAGAAGAAGTGGCACTGTGTGCCCTGGGCTAAAACGGACCAGCCGGGCTGGCCCAGACGCATTACGCAGTGTAGCCAGGCAATGCCAAAACCGTAAAGGCGGAATACGCCTCCACATACCGCTTCGGGCGGGTTTTGAACCTGACAGGCAGGTCCCACCCGTCAGCGAGGAGGCGAACGACTGAGTCTGTGACAGGCGGGGCCCGCCTGTCGGCTCGAACCGTTCTTCTCCGGCGAGAATAAGAGGCAGAGCGGGGAGGCAATGGCGGTGCTCACCGGCAGTGGAGGAGCGACTGGAGAGTTCTGGAGACGCCGGGGATGCACCCGTGGCTCGACGAGGGTCCTAGTGGGTTGCGGGATGGCCGGAGGGGGGCCCGGAGTTGTCCGCGGCGGTGGAGCCGTGGGTGGCCGACGGAGGAGACGACGATGCGCTCCGGTGAGGCCTTCCTACCACAGTTGGAAGGTTGAGGGGGGGGGTCAAGGAGGTTCCTGGGGAGCATAGCCACGAGATATAGGCCGGGGGCTTACCGGAGCGAGCGAATCGAGCTCGTGGCCGACGCGGAAGCTCTCGGCTGGGACTGAGGAAGGAGAGGTCAGGAGGGATGGGGGTGCTCCAGGAGCTCGATTGGCAGGAGTAGGAGGTCGGGAGAGCCAAGCATGAGGCTGGGGATGGCCCTTTTTATAGCCAGGTGATGACGTCCCGTGGACGACGTCCAAGGCCATGGTCCGGGCCACGCCGGAGGCCAAATTGGCGCTCCGGTTCGTGCCTAGGGGACTCGTGGGCATGGTTTCTGGTGCAGGGAAGAAGAGAGAGAGCGGGGGCATGCTCTTTGTGGGGCCCCTGCGCGAGCAAAGAATGGCAGAGCAAAGCGGCGCCGGGCACGCGGGAGCAGGCCGCGGGAGGGGCGAGGAAAGAGTGGGGAAGGAGGGGGCCAACCACTCGGCGTGTTGTAGACGCCAGGGCAGGTCTGGAGGCGAGCAGGAAGAGGTCGAGGTTGTCGGGGGGGCTCTGGTTGGGCGTCGCTACAGTGTGGGTGCGCACTGTAGCGTTCTCCAGAGCGCGAGCTCTGCATGCCAGGGCAAGATTTTGGCATTTTGCGCGCGTCCACTTGTGTCCAGGGGATCCAGGGGAGCTCAAACAAGGCGCATAAGGTCAATGGGTGCTCTGGAGGTGCCTTAGGGTAGAAGAAAAGTTGAGAGGGAGAGAAATGGGTGTTGTCCAGAGGGTAAAAATAGAGGTTTTAGCCACCAATCATTGAGTTTTGGCCATGAGAATTTTACTGGGGGTAGAAGAGGGCTAGGAGGGACCGTGGTAAAAAGTTGAGCTCATGGAGAAGGGAATAAGGCGTCAAAATGGTGATTCCTAGATTCTGCCAGAAGGTGTTTGATGATAGTTTGAGCTAATTATCTTGATCTCCTTGACATGATATTTAACAGGTTTGAGGAATAGCACGAAATGAGTTTGATCACCAAATTTTTGATTAGGTGATGAAAGTTGCCAATGTAATTTTTATAAACCCTAGAAATGGGTAGAAATGCTTTTGCTTGGATCTAGCTATGCAAATCCATTCTCCTTGATGCACCACCTTGTGTGGTGGCATCATTTAGATATTTGAACATGCAAAAAAAGTTTGGGACCAACTGAAGAAACTTGACAATGAACAAATTCCCAATTCTTGAAATCAACAGAAAGGGGTTGGGTGGATTTGGACAAGTGGAACTGTTCTCCTTGATGCACCACATGGTGTGGATGCATGATTGGAGGAATAGAACATGTTCACAAAATTTGAGCACAATAGGAGACAGTTGGCAATGTAAAGTTGCTCATATTTTAATCTAGACAAAGAGGGTTTTGGGGTAGTTTTGTGAACCAAAACCATTTGTATTTTGATGAAACTTGGTAAGATGATCCCATATGGCCTATTTGACATGCTAGAATTTTATTGGATTTAGTTGATAATATTTCTTGTAGAAATATTTCAAATACATGAAATATGCAGAAAGGGTTTTGGAAGGTTTTAACCAATATTTTGAACATGACCATGTGTTGAAACTCTTATATATGGAAAATATATGTCCATTGAGTTTCCCTAAATTTTCTCAAATATTTTTAAAGCATAAAAATAAATTTTCCTTATAAAAGACCATTTCTGGCGTTAAGAAAAAGCCTTTGAATAAAATAGGAAAATGATCTTTAAAAATAGTATTGGCTGGTTTTGGGAAGTCTTATATATGGTAGGTTCCAAGGAGAGTATTGGGGGCAAAACATTCACCCTTATTTGAGGAGTTGTAGTACAAACCTCAATTCAGGGGTTTTTGAAAACCTAAATTAATAAAATGATTTTTCGCCAAAGTAATATTTTATAAAAATAGTTTTATGTCCTATACCTATGGCATGATCATTGGGCAAGGTTCTTGGATCAGGGAGATGAGATTGGAGTGTAGGAGATATATGATGGTTCATGGCACAATCAAACGAGCAAGCGAATAGCACACAAGTCAAGCATTCCTATGCACACAAAAAGTTTTAACTGGCCCTAATTTTTGAGTCATGTTAACTTAGTCATGAGGCAAAACACAGGGTGTGACAGACTACCCCCTTATAAGAATCTCGTCCCCGGGATTCCTAGGCTAGGCGTAGAAGAGATGCCGAAAGTCAGAGGTGAAGTAGTCTTCACGTTCCATGTTGCTTCTGCTCTAGCGTGGTTGTCCTCCTGGATCTTCAAGTGCTTTATGATATGGCTTTGAGTGCATCATTGGTTTCGTTTGATGATGAACGGGTTCTTGCAATATGTTAGGCTTGCCTAAAGGTCAATGGTTTGGTGAACGAGGTTCGTGCAAGAGTCTGGCTTGCGTGTGTATTCCAAACTCGGAATACGGGGCAAAGTAGTGTGTCTGCGTGCTGTTCCTGGGGTTGCTCACATTGGTTAGTGACATCTAGATGTCTCTCTCTAGTCTACAAGGGTCAAGGTCTTGGCGTAGTTTCCTGATGAGGGGGAATCGTTGACTTTGTCGGAGCAGTCGATCTTCCGGTGCTCATGGTCTTCAACTGTAAGGACGTCGAAGTTTGTTAGCGTAGGCTTCTCATCGAGATCTTGTGCTTGAGTAAGTTGCCCAAGTATGTTCTTCATTCATCTCCGGCCATTTGTCTTCATCGTCATGGACGCAGTTTTTTGGCGGGTCTTCGAGTGTTTGGTCTTCTTGTCTTTCCGTAGCCATTTGTGGCAAGGTTTGCGCTGAGTCTCGTCCCTAAGACTAAGCTTAGAGACTTGGTGTCAAAACGGGTTCTACCATCTGGAAGGGTTTCTGAGGGGTTCTAAATAAGATGACTATCCAAAAGTATAGAACAACCATCTAGTCCTCATGGTTTGGGGCTTGGCAAGTGGGGTGAACCTCCTTTGATAGGTGCCTCACCATGATCCAGTCAAGATCACGTCCTTGATTGGACCAAAAGGGGCTAGTAATGAAGTCATGACAGTCATTCCACTCTGTTCCAGGCATCTGAGGAGAGTACGGACGTCATGCTTATCGTGCACCATCAAAATGGTGGGGAGAGGGGTGCTATCCATTTCTCGGTTCCTTCCTAGTCAGGAACGGATATGTGACCATTAAAATAAGGGACTCTTAAATCCTCTTGATTTCCAAGGGCTTCATCGTGCTTGAACGTTGGTGCTTCTTGATATAGCCTAGCTGATGTAGCCGGCTGAGGAGCGGTGGTTGACTTCCCTTGCTTCTTCTTCGTCATGGCTCCCCAATTGTAGTGGCTCTTCATCTTGCTTGGGCAAGAACGTTTTCTGTTGCAGGGAGGGTGCTTCGAGGAGTCCCACTTCTTCAAGGTAAAACCTTACACTTGAGAAGCATGTCAATCGACGCTTCTGGGGCTTATCCAAATAGAACTAAGGTTTTCCTCGCTCTTCTTGGACAAATAAGCATGTCATCCGTGGGGACAACAACCTATTCCTCCAAGTATCACATAAACACTTTGGTCATGGGATATGTGAGAGAAGCGGTCATTTGTTCCGGATGGTCACTTGTCCAAGGGTTTGTGTCTAAATTTGGTTCCAGCGTAATCTAGTTCTTCGTGTCCACCTTCCTCATGGACATGATTGAGGGTGGTCGAGGTGGAGTATTGGTCATAGTCCTTTGAGTTAGAGTCAAAGTCTAGGGTCATATTCCGACCGTGTTATGGCTTGGTAAAGCTTCGGGGTTTCAAGGAGCTTAGGATGCGAGTGATCGTCTATCATCTTATCCTTGAGAACATTTCTTAGATGCCAATAGTCCCACCTATTAGTCCAAATAAAATCATCCTATATTATTGAAGGTATTATCTCATATAAGTGAACTCCAACCTCACTCATGCTATTCATCTCCAAGTTTTAGAGAAAAGGACTAAACCAAAATCTCATATGTTTATTATAGCTAACTCATATATATCCCTATATAAAAAAATCCTCGGGAAAGCATACAAGCTGCTAAGCTTGATTAAGGCGCTACAAATCCAAGTGCTCAGCTAATGTATCTATGGCCTAAGGTGTTCCACCTCTATGCTAAGGAAACACGTAATATACTAATTCCAAGATCTTGTTTCCTTCCTAAGAATCCAATCCAGGGGTTCATCAATCCCATCAATCATCACTTGACCCATCACTCCTACAAATCCAATATTGATGGGGTTCTACTTAGTCTCCTAGAGTTCCTATAGTCCTCAAATCCATGAGAGGACTATCTCTTCGTAGTTTATCCACCAATTTCCATCATGCAGTAAACTCCAAGGTTAGGTGCATATAGATCCTTGAATCAATCCCTGGCAACAATCCAATATTCTAGTTTATCATCCACCGAGAATCATGGTATCATGATTGATATCATTAGACTAAGTCCGATTTACCCCGAATCATGTAGACTTACTATCTATACTCCAATAGGATCACCTATTTAATCTGAACCTCATGTCCTATGAGAAATCCTACTTGTTCCTCCAAGAATGTCAGCTTGTGATCTTAATTATCCTACTAAATCCAATTTACTCAAGGGAGAGGTAAGGTATGCTACTCTATCAACTTGGTCCACCAAGTTCACCTATCACCTTGAAAGCCTCGTGATCCACCAAATGATCTCAGTTGTCTCCTCAAGATAACCACATCAAATCATTTGCCCACTAATCACATATCCTTAGAACGATCTCCCTATGGCATCAAGGCTCTGGTGCTAGCTTAAGGATGAAAGGTGTTTGTTCACTATGACCACTAGTCCCATAATGAACCCAGTGCTAAGCCGGGGTTATTGAAGCTCGACGAGGGCTCTGATAAATCCGTGTAGTAAACACATGATGAGAGGTTTGAGCTGGGGGAGCTTGTGAGGTCTAGGTTAGTCTGGGGAGGGGTCTTCCTAATCTTGGGGGAAAAGCATATCTTTGCTGAGTTGATCTAGGTTGCGTAGGTTGTTGCAAAAGTCTTCAGTGCTAGTTGTTTGTCGTGGTAGATCCTTGGTGCATCTTGCCTTCCTGGTCTTCAGTCGACGATAAAGGTGAGAGGGAAAAGTATCATAGAGGAGGTGCCTAAAGGGGGTTCTATAGTGCAAATGCAATCAAACAAGTGCCGAAAGGGCTAACACATTCATTAAGATAAGATATGTGGTATAGTCGCGTACACGTTGCCTAGGGCAAAAGTGCGACTTATACCCAAACACAAACACATAAAAGCAAACAACACACAACATGGTTTCATTTGAACCATCACACGGACTCGACTTCGCATAGGGGATACACGACTCATCCTACCCTAGGGAGTTCTCGGACTCAGTAGTCGTGCCTTGCTTCTTGTCTCGGGGAAAGGTATGCTCAGCCTTCAGCTTCTAGGTCCTCATGTGGTACCAGTGGGTAGGCGATGGTTGGCTGCCTGTTAGAACACCACTTAATAATATGCCCATATTCGCCACATCCGTGGCATGTGACGGGAGCAAAGAGGTCGTTATTCATCCCTGGGTTATGACGTTGCTGATGTGGATATGGTCTTCCATCTAGTGGATATGGAAATCTGTTCCTACGCCTTCTGCGCGGGGCTCGGCTGCAGGCTTCATGAAGTTCCTCAATTTGTTGCTTCTGGTTGGTGATATAGACTTGCAGGGAAGCAATCTGTTGCTATTTCTCGACCACCTTCTTCTCGAGGCAGTGGAGATGTAGGAGCGAAGGGAAATCCTGGCGGGATTTGAGGAATTCTTCGGTAAGGTAATGCAGAAGGTAATCTATCGCGTTGGCGAAGCGGATCTGGAGCTTGAGGGTTGGGTCTTCGTCTCTCGTGGAAATCATTGCTTGAGCAGAGGCTCCTAATCTACTCTTGCTGGGCAGGTAGCGGGTAGCTTGTCCTTCCTTCATTTCTGGAAGGAGGTCTCGGAGACGAAGGAGGGCTTCATAGGCCACCTGCTGAATGGCCATCTCCCTTGTTGGCATAGGTGGTTCAACAAAGAACCAACTCTGGGGTGAGGTCTTGGCAGGTACAACCACCTTGGAGTAGAACTCCATCCCAAACGCACCGTTGTCCAGTTCGTGCAGGGTGTACATCGGCTCCGAAGGATAGTGGCATTGCTGGAGGCATTCTCTTAGGAGTGATGGAAATCCGGTCATGAGGAGTCTCATGGGAGCGACGTCCATCTACAAGATGGTCAGAGAAGGGGTTAATACGAGAAGAGAGGATGATGTGAGTGTAAAAGGTTTTATAGTTGGCTAGATCAGAAGAGGAGAGAAGTGCAATAGGTTTTGCAAGGGATTTTGGGGTTCGAAGATAGTTCCTATCCTAACTAACGTCGATGCTAACTAAGGGCTTCCTACAGTTAGGATGGATCTGATACCAGCTCTGTGGGGACCCCGAGTCATAAGTCGTGATCACCGAATGTACGTGCATAGTGACCCCAGAGATCAATGCTCACTGAACACACAGAAACTGAGTAACAAGAGTCTTACATCAATTACGTACCGTTGTACTCAAATATGGTCTTTAAGACCAAGTCTTCGTAAACTCGCAGCTGAAATCTTCCATGATAGCGTGGACCCATACCATCTGCCGTAACCCTACAAGCATTCTGACTGGGAAGCGTCCTAGCTCGCATGTTCGTCACCAAGGTAATCTTCATCGTATCCTGTTCTTTCATGCCTGGCCAATAACATAACCAGTGGCAAGCCAATGAGTACTTTGAATGTTCTCGCAAGCAACCCATGTTTTGGGACAAGGTATAACAGTGCATGATATAGCACTAAGTAGGTAAGTTGCAGAAAGCTAATGTTTAGTGCAATGACATGTTCAATCAACTTGTAAAAGCATGCATCAACATGTTGCACATATCCATATGAACAGGTTACATATATCAATATAAACAGGGGTTGAACATCTCCTATTCAATCATCATGCCAAGACATCTGACTTAAGTCAGGTATCAACTTTCCCACTCACACACACACACACACACCAAGTTTTTGGGAAAACATCTGGACATAGCCTAAGAAGCACCACCCAACTGTCCTTGACCGTGGACATGGCTATTCAAATAGTTTTACACTCTGCAGAGGCACACTTTACCCACAAGATTTGGGGAACTTCCGTGTCATCCATGACTCGCGGTACATTACATACCCGAGGTAAGCACCCGAACAATGCCTTTCCCTTGACGACACTAAACAAAGAGTCCACTCGTTGGCACACAACCCGCATGATGTACATCACAACTATCATCCATGAAGGGACCAACGGTGTGCACGACGTCTGTGAAAACAGTCCATGGTCGTCCTATCAGGCACGAGCCCATATCGAGAGTGACCATGTCAGTGCCACCACTAGTAATGCGGGCTCCCTACTAGCATCGACCAAGGTAATCAACAAAGCCCCTTCCCATATAGGGGTAGAGTGGTTGTACATGTAAGGTTGGGACGGTCGACAAATCTTTAATCTAATCCGTTTTCGAAAACACACACACTTGACTAGCCTCGGTACACCACTTCTATATCAAGCGGTTACCTTACTCAACACCACCTCCCTCGAGCATTAGTTGCACCCGACGGGGTTTTCAAAAATTCTTTGAAATCATTTCCTTTCTGACACCATGCATATTCCCATCTCACTTGCGTAGCAACTACTTAGCATCCTAACTACTTCCCACCCGCACAACCCTCATAGGAAGGCAGGGTCATGCTCAACGCAAGTATCAATGAGGAAAGTAACGGAGGTAAGCCACTATGGTGGTCACTGTTTCATCATGATTCTATGCAATGGAATAAAGTGCCATATGTCATGCATAAAATGGTTTCTTAGACATGGTCAAAGGGCTGCTTGCCTGGGTTAGCAAAGTCTTCGAGGTCTTCACACGCTTCTCGTCCAACTCCGAGCACTTCGTCTACTTTGTCAACTACCGCCGGAAACAATCATAATAAGCCACACAACGAGCAGAGAAATAAAAGTGTTCTAAAATAGAAGCTTTATTTTTCTAGGATGCCTAGGGTCATAAGAAAAAATACCTAAAGTTTCTCTAATGGCTTTGAATCACCAGAGATTTTTGAATGATGGAAATGGAGGGAATATTGATCCTATAAGGAGTCTACAGGAAACATTTTTATAAAAAAAGAGTGAATGCACCTATTAAATAGGGCATGATTTTAGAAACATGTAGGAAGTGGTTTCACTTGATTTGGAGTTGAGATGATTTTCCTATGAATTTCTTAAGATGATATAAATGTAAAGTGGGGCCTTTTACTTGATCCAGCAGAATGTTAACCATGGCTAGATAAATAGGGCATGATGTCTAGACTTCCTAGAAATTGGAATCACTCTATTTGGAGTTGATTTGGATGTTCTAGGAATTTTACAAATTGGGGCTTGAATAATTCAAATTTGAATTTGTACTGGAACAATGCGGAAGCATATGGTGGAAAAATATAAAAGTTGCATCATTGAATAGGCTGGAATTTTAGAAAAATGTAGGAGTTGGAATCATATCATTTGGACTTATTTTTATTTTTGTGGAATTTTTGCAAGTTCACTTGAAAAGAAAAAGAAGAAGTGGCACTGTGTGCCCTGGGCCAAAACAGACCAGCCGAGCCAGCCAAGACGCATTACGCTGCGTATCCAGGCCATGCCGAAGGCATAAAGGCGGAATACGCCTCCACTTACCGCTTCGGGCGGGTTTTGAACCCGACAAGCAGGTCCCACCCGTCAGCGAGGAGGCGAATGACTGAGTCTGTGACAGGCGGGGCCCGCCTGTTGGCTCGAACCGTTCTTCTCTGATGAGAATAAGAGGCAGATTGGGGAGGTTACGGCGGTGATCACTGGCAATGGAGGAGCGGCTGGAGAGGTCCGGAGACGTCGGGAATGCACGCGTGGCTCGACGAGGGTCCTAATGGTGTGCGGGATGGCCGGAGGGGGGGCCGGAGTTGTCCGCGGTGGTGGAGCCGTGGGTGGCCGACGAAGGAGACGACGATGCGCTCCGGTGAGGCCTTCCTGGCACAGTTGGAAGGTTGGGGGGGGGGGGGTCAAGGAGGTTCCCGGGGAGCATAGACGCGAGATATAGGTCGGGGGCTTACTGGAGCGAGCGAATCGAGCTCGTGGCTGATGCGGAAGCTCTCGGCTGGGGCTGAGGAAGGAGAGGTCAGGAGGGGGGGGGTGCTCCAGGAGCTCGATTGGGAGGAGCATGAGGTCAGGAGAGCCGGACATGAGGCCGGGGATGGCCGTTTTTATAGCCAGGTGATGACGTCCCGTGGACGACGTCCATGGCCATGGTCCGGGCCACGCCAGAGACCAAATTGGCGCTCCGGTTCGTGCCTAGGGGACTCTTGGGCATGGTTCTAGTTTAGGGGAGAAGAGATGGAGAACGGGGGCGTGCTCTTTGCGGGCCCCCCCTGCGCGAGCAGAGAGTGGCGGAGCAAAGCGGCGCCGGCACGAAGGAGCAGGCCACGGGAGGGGCAAGGAAAGAGCGGGGAAGGAGGGGGCCGACCACTCGGTGTGTTGCAGACGCCAGGGCAGGTCTGGAGGCGAGCGGGAGGAGCTCGAGGTTGTCGTGGGGCTCTGGTTGGGTGTCGCTACAGTGCGTGTGCGCACTATAGCGCGCTCCAGAGCGCGAGCTCTGCATGCCAGGGCATGCTTTTGGCACTTTGGGCGCGGCCACTTGTGTCCAGGGGATCCAGGGGAGCTCAAACAAGGCGTATAAGGTCAATGGGTGCTTTGGAGGTTCCTTAGGGTAGAAGAAAAGTTGAGAGCGAGAGAAATGGGTGATGTCTAGGGGGTAAAAATAGAGGTTTTACCCACCAATCATTGAGCTATGGCCATGAGAATTTTACTGGGGGTAGAAGAGGGCTAGGAGGGACTGTGGTAAAAAGTTGAGCTCGTGGAGAAGGGAATAAGGGGTCAAAATGGTGATTCCTAGATTCTACGAGAAGGTGTTTGATGATAGTTTGAGCTAATTATCTTGATCTCCTTGACATGATATTTAACATGTTTGAGGAATAGGACCAAATGAGTTTGATCACCAAATTTTTGATTAGGTGATGAAAGTTGCCAATGTAATTTTTATAAACCCTAGAAATGGGCAGAAATGCTTTTGCTTGGATCTAGATATGCAAATTCATTCTCCTTGATGCACCACTTTGTGTGGTGGCATCATTTAGGGATTGGAACTTGCACAAAAAGTTTGGGACCAACTGAAGAAACCTGACAATGCAAAAATTCCCAATTCTTGAAATCAACAGAAATTGTTCTTGTTGATGCACCACTTGGTGTGGATGCATGATTGGAGGATTAGAACATGTGCACAAAATTTGAGCACAATAGGAGACAGTTAGCAATGTAAAGTTGCTCAAATTTGAATATGGACAGAGAGGGTTTTGGGGTAGTTTTGTGAACCAAAACCATTCGTATTTGGATGAAACTTGGCAAGATGATCACATATGGCCTATTTGACATGCTAGAATTTTCTTGGATTTAGTTGAGAATATTTCTTGTAGAAATATTCCAAATACTTGAAATATGCAGAAAGGGTTTTGGAAGGTTTTGTCCAATATTTTGAGCAT
Organism: Elymus sibiricus; assembly: GCA_039707655.1. Classification (NCBI taxonomy): domain Eukaryota; kingdom Viridiplantae; phylum Streptophyta; class Magnoliopsida; order Poales; family Poaceae; genus Elymus; species Elymus sibiricus. The sequence goes on from CM077663.1 coordinate 161,962,813, forward strand.
GACCATTCTCCTCAATAATACCATATCTAATCATGCTAGTTTGCAATTCCTGATAATATCCTCTACATAATGTTTTCCTTGTTTTAAACGCTGCAAATTTTGAAGCAATTCACGTTGATAATATGGTGGAACCCAACTATTATGCATAGCAGTTTTCAAAGCAGCCCAAGTAGTAGGGATATTATCATGATGTATTCTAGAATGTTCAGACCACCAAACGCAAGAAAAACTAGTGAAAGCACAAACGGCAGCAGCAACACATCTATCCTTAGGAAACTGTAAGCATGTAAAACGTTGTTCTGTTTCTAACTCCCAAGTAAGATATATATCAAGAACATATCTCCCCTCAAATGTCGGAATATTCAATTTAAGTTTAGGGAGATGGTCATGATCCTGTACCTGAGAGGGTGGTGCTGCCCTACCATTGCGATAGTAGCCATGTGGACGACCTGGTGTGTGTGGTGGTGGTTGGCCCTGGGGCTGATCTGGGGCAACCTCTCCCTCATCATCGTAATCCCCATCATAATCCTCATTCTGCTCAATGACAGTAGCAGCAGCAAGAGCAGCCACCGAAGCTATAGCAGTAGCAATGGCACCAGAATTTTGGTCTTGGTCAATAGGCACACGTCGCGCTCGTCCCGCAAAATTTGGGCGTTGTTGGTGTTGTTGTTGCCGAGGTACGATAGGTTCAACTGGTGGAGGTAGACGCGCAAGCACCTCATTGAATTTAGCATCAAGCTTGGCGTCGACCGTCTTCTCCAAACCATCTAGCTTCTCCATAGCCTGTCCAAGGCTCGTCACCAAGTCGTGCACCTATTCACCCATCTTTTGTTGAAATTTATCATGGAGCGCCTTGTTGGTCATACTCTCCCAGTCGATCTCGTCAGCTTGTTATCCTGGCATGGTTAGCAGCAATAGGAAACACACAAGAATATGAACCTACTGACTACTAGGAAGTGGTGGTGGTGGTGGTGGTGTATCACAAATCCTTCAAGCGAATCTCAAATCCTTACCAGTTCTTACAAGGCAGCAGGCAGTGATCGGCAACCGTTGTAGTCAAAACTCTCAAAGCTTGGATAGAGCGATTACCAGGAAGAGTCAAACGCACGACGTAGATGTATGTGGAGCTGGGAAGACTTATAATATGGCAGCAAAAGGGGGTCAACAATAATTAGTTCAGAGATGCAAAGTTGAAAAGACGCTTAACGACGGTACCGTTCTGGTCCTAGGCTAGATCTTACTAGAGACGCGAGCCTAGAACACCAACAAAATCACGACGCGACACGTAACCAAGGGAAGAGCACACTCTGAATTTTTTTTGCTCTCTCCTTTTTTTGGCGCCTCTTTTTTTTTGAAACCTAATCAGGTAAGGAAACACGAATATGAAAACAAAGGGATCTCGAAACTAAACCTAATATGTAATGGACTCGGACTAGGATTGATGGTGGATATGGATCTGGTGGAACTCGGACTAGTGGCGGATGTATGTATGGGTGGTGGAACAGGGACTGGTGGTGAATCTGTGATGAAGGTGGACTCGGATTGGCGTGATGGCGGATATGTGGTGGTATATGGCACCGGTGATGTATCTGTTGTGGTGGTGGTATATGGCAGCGATGAAGATGATGCGGCGGTGGCGTGACAAACTGTGAACAGAACTCGAAACTTTAAAGAACTAGACACTAAGACCAGCAACTTGACACGACGATGCAACCGCAAATTCAACAAAGCAAAGACTAAACTGAAAATTGCAATGGCTCAGATTGGTTTGGATATGATGATCTAACCTTATTTTTTTCTGGCTTTTTCGTGGGCTGTAGGTATGAAGAATAGATGTAATCTAAACTATGAATAACTGCTAAAATCGCAACGAGCAACCTGGAAATCTGATACCACTTGACAGAGGCGAGGTTGTCCCTATCTTTCGATGAGATGGTGGGTATCGTTTTCGGAGGAGTAGACTTTGACGATCTGACTACGGCCATGCAAAGACGTCGCGCCTTAGCAATCGCTAAACCAACTCCAAGAGGTTATTGACCATGCCGGAGCACGATCATCCTGACCACGAGGGGTCTATTTCCTGCACACAAATGAAGAACAAGCAAGAAACTGAAATTGCAATCTGGATATTGCGAATATAAGAGGAAAGCTTTATTGATGAAGGTGGGGTTCTGTGACGTCTTGGTCTGGTCGTGGAACACAAACGAAGGACGCGAAGGTGCAGCTATGGCGAACTTGTAATCTAAACAAAACCCAAGTCTAAAACGGCGCCCTAAGGGCTGTATATATGGGGGAATAGAGGTGGATTTCGTGGCCCCTTGGAGGAGGGGTACGAAACCAACCCTAACTCAGTTTCCCCACACATACGGACTCTAAAAACAACCTATAATATGGTATTTAGAAATTACATGGGCCTCGCCCAAAAATAAGGTGACGCAACACCTATAATAGCTTATGGACGAAATTTATAAAGTGGCATCTTGAATATTTCGTGCAAGCCTTCATGCACTCCTTATGGTGGCTTCAAAGTGCGAAAATCTCCACTGGAAAGTCCATTGTTCCTTCCTGCGCGCGCACCTTCTTCTTCATGCTTGATCCCGCTCCAATGGCCATCCTTCTTATCCATGCTAGGTCCTTCATTCATAAGTAAAACAAAAGTATCTAATTTAGGCAGCATCATATGTTCATGAACAATAGAAGGATTTCCAAGAAACGAAAGTACCTGATAATTTAGTTGGCGTGCACGGGCTCTAGTAACTGGTCCAATATGTGTAGCTGGTGGGGATGTCGGTTTAACATTAGTAGGGATGTCCTCATCACCCTTGCTTTTGCTTCTCAGCGAGCTGCTCGACTTGACAGCAGTCGTTGATGTCGTGGCCCTTGGTGCGATGGATTTTGCACTACGGCCCGTCATGCTTCTTGCCTGCCGCGGCTTCGTCATCAATCTAGCACACGGCAACCTCCTTGCTGGAGCCCTTTGTCTTGGGTTTCTTACTGGCCTTGGAGTTGCTGGAGCCTTCAACGGCCATGACTGCCTTGCCTTTGTGCTTGCGGTTGTGCTTTCGGCCTTTCTTCTTGGAGTTGGATACGTCCTCATCGTCGAAGCCGACCTCCGCGCCAGCATCCTCACCAGGGAGTCTTCTCCCTTCCTCAGCATGTGCGCATTTATTAGGCAGAGCGTAAATCTCAGCGACATCACGCACCTTGTTGATGCTCATCTCCTCGCGCATCCGTATCTTGCGTACGTTCGTGTGGAACGCGGCTATCACCGTGGTAGGATGGGTGTCGGGGATGTTGTGCTCCACACAGCTGAACCTCTGAATGTATTTGCGAAGGGATTCACCATCTCTCTTGGGGAGCACATGCAAATCGCTGGGCTGCCCTAGGAGCTTGTGGCCCCCGTGGTATGCGCCAAGAAATTGGTTGCACAGAAACGCCCAAGAAGAGATGGATCCTTCCGGCAAGTTCATCAGCCAACTCCTCACATTGGGCTTGAGTGCCAATGGGAAGTAGTTGGCGAACACATTTTCATCCTGCCCCCATCAGCTTGTACTGCGATGGTGTAAATGCCGAGGAACTCCGAGGGGCTGATCTTGCTGTCATACTTGTATGGCAGATCAGGCTTGAACGTCTTGGTGGAGGGCCAACGGACTTGCCGCAGCTCGCGGGTGAACGCTGGACAGCCCATCTCATAAGGCAGGCTGTCGGGAACCCCTGGCACAGGCTCATCGACGTATGACCCATCACGACCATCCGACTGACGACGCGTTTCCCTGCGTCGCTCGATGGTAGTACGGGCGTCTTCCTTCTGTCGGTCCTTCAGGATTCGGTGCTGATCTTATTTTTGCCGCGAGTCTGAGGACGCGTAAGACATCTCGTCTTGCGTCTCGGTCCGGCGGGGTGACCGCTGCTGCTACTGTGGAGGCGATTGCACCATGGGTGCACCGCCGGCATCACGCATTGCAGTGGGTCACGCTTGCATGTGCCCCGTCTCGTCTGGCTTATCGTGGTTAGCGAAGCTTAGTAGGCTCTAAATGGTGGCCCTTCACTCCTCCATTTGTTGGAGATATGCCCTAGAGGCAATCATGTATGATGATATTTCCTATGTGTTTATGAATAAAGATAGTCCTTGGACATTATCAATGATGTGTATTAACAAGTACGTGACTTGTTTGTGAGACTATGCATTGTATGATAACAGTCCTAAATGGTCCCTAGTCGAAAGGGTTGTGTGGACACGCAAACCAGTTAGACTAGCATATGACACGGTGGATGGTCCAGTCTCATTGACCATGTAGCATTGGATGCTAGCCGGATAATATGGACTCAGAAAGATCTGGTCGGATTCGACATAGTCGGATCCTAGTTGAGATAAGGTCTGAGTTGGACAGACCCGACTATGAGACGCAGCGATAGGTCATATGAGAGTCTCTAGTACAACATACGTTCTATGTCCTAAGACCTGAGCTGACACATGTACTCGGGATTGTGATAGACCTGCTTTGGGATGACCAAACGCTACTCCGTAACTGGGTAGTTATAAAGGTAGGTTTTGGGCTTGTCCTGACCCATGCCGCGAGACATGGTTGAGCAAGATGGGATTTGCCTCTCCGATCAGGAGAGATATACTCTCGGTCCCTCGGGTGATCCGACCTGGTTAAGCATGGCCATGCGATGAGGATTATGAGATAATCCGAAGTGTTGGTCGGATTCACCAAAACGAGAAAGAGGTCGTGCTGCAACAAGGATGACCATGTCGCCTTGAGCATGACAACATATATCGTGTGGCAAAGGGAACAGAAGTGTGATGTACAGGTTCGCCTAACCAGCTTCATCGGACACTTGGAGTCGGCATGCTTTGCTAGAGGCCGCTACCGACTAGTCGAGTCGGATGTGATCTGACTCGCGGCCAAGTGAACGAGAACCTAAGGGGTCGCACGCTTAAGGGAAGGAACACGTGGGCTTTAGGATCCGTGCGAGGCCCAAGAGTTGAGCCCGCGCCGGATGCCTATATATAGTGGAGGTGCGGTGTTGGGGATACACATAACGGGTAGACCCACGAAGGGTCGAAATATCATAAAGTATGGGGTCCACACATCATGTGGGTCCAGATAAATTTCATACATACATACTGTCCACTCGTACATATCGACGTACTGACCACTCGGAAGATAGTCAACCACTCGGTCGTGTGGCTCACTCGGATATGCGAAGGCCAACAGTCGACAAGGCAGTCGAAGCATCATCTTAATAGTAGGCTGACGTTACGGCATCAATGCCCCGCTTTGTAACATAGGAGGTGAGGGGGTGGCGCACTCTATATAAGCCACCCCCCACCACTAGACTAGGGGCAGGCTCTCATTCTTCTCCTCTCTCTCATCTCTCTCACCAGCAGGCTCTCATTCTTCTCCTCTCTCTCATCTCTCTCACCATTAGGCTCTCATTCTTCTCCTCTCTCTCCTCTCCTCACCATTAGGCTCAAACATAGCTCAGGCATGGAGATCAGTTCTCCCCTCTCTCTCAAATACACCATGTAACTCCGTGTTCATGATAGATAAACGAAAGACTCTCCGGAGCACGAGACGTAGGGTTGTTATCTCCACCGTGAGAGGCCCGAACTCGCTAAAACCACTGTGTCACCCATTTGCATCTCGATAGATCATGCTTCCTTACACTACCCCTCTCTATTGTCGGAATCATTCCCACGACAGTTGGCGCCCACCGTGGGGCATGGCGTCTATCGAGCCATGGTGCAAATGGTTTTTTGTTCAATCTTTGGCAGCAGATCAACGACCGTCGTGAGAGAGATCGTTTGCTGGAATTCTGGCCATCGCGCCATACAAAAGGATCAGGGAAGTATCCATTCCATATATTCGTTTTACAATAAATTGTCTAACAATGAGTTTGTCTTTTCCTCCTGTAGGATCAAACGCATCAATACTTGAATCGATCATGAAGAAGAGAAAAAGGGAAAATGACAAGATGTTCCCCATATTTCTTGCCTTCTCACGGGATCATCATCAGCGATGGCCGCAAAAAGGCCACCGGTGTGGTCTGACCCATTGTCTCCAGCCCCTTGTATGACGCCGTCGGCGAGCTCCTACACATGGCCACCGGCGCTGTCATCCTTTCGTCTCCTGCCTCGTGTACGACGCCGTCGAGCCGTCACGGCCACCGACACCGGCTGCCCGTCGCCATCTTCGGTGCCCGGTCCGGCTCGGCTCCACGGGTGTCGAAGCGCGAGTCCGACTAGCACACAGCTCCGGCTCCCCGACAGTGAAGCGTCGGCCTCGCCCTTGGCTGCGCCGGCACACATCACCGGCGCCTGGACTGCGGCCTACCACTCGTCCTCGTCGCCGCCTCTCAGTTGCGGACTGGTTCCGGCTAGATTGGCCGTTTCCACTGCAGCGGAGCTCTCTGGACTCCAAGCTACCTGTACAGTTTCCATCACATGCAGAATCGTTTATCTTCTTGCGCGACAAACTCGGCGACCTTCGCGATGGAGGCGAAGGCTTGACATGGAGCAGGCGCGCGGCGCCCCTTTCTCCGGCGCCGCCCGCCGGCGACCGTCTCCATGGCGGATGCGCGCTGCGGCGATGACCCACGGAACGGCCTCGACCCGTAACCCATGGCTGTTCATGACTGAAGGAATCAATACCACGTAAGTGCATGCATAACGTAGGCCACCTAATTGAGCATAATTGCATGCAGGAAAAAAGGAACGGAAGGACAGCTACCACCCCTACGCAGCTCAACCGGCAATCATTAATTGCATGCCTAACATGGGTCTCGTAATTCCTTGAAGCATGAGTTAACCGCTACATTAAGGTTAATGGGTACATGCATGCGCACGGTCAACCGCCCCGTTATTAACTTCATGGCTGTGCTTGCTAATTTGCAGTCACGATGTCGTGCAGACGACTAACATGCAGTCACTTGCCCGCCTCGCACGTCATCATTCCGCGGGATGCGTCTTCAACACTCAGCCGGAGGCCACGCCATCGAGTGTCAAGTTACACGATCACTGGACGCCTCTGTGCGCCATTCTCGATGACATACTTCACTCGATAGCTTCGCGCGACGTCACTCTACTGGACACGTTGTCATCACTCGGCAGCTCCGCGCATCACCACTCGGCGAGACACGTCTTCGTCACTTGGCCGCCTCGTGCGTCGCCGCTGTGCTGGATGCGTCTACACCACTCGACCACCCCGCGCGTCGCCACTTCGACGGATGCGTCTACAACACTTGGCCGCCCCGCTCGTCGCCACTCCGACGGATGCGTCTACAACACTTGGCCGCCCCGTTCGTCGCCGCTGTGCTGGATGCGTCTACACCACTCGACCGCCCCGCGCGTCGCCACCCGGTTGGGCTAGGCCTCACCCGGAATTTCCGCGGCAAATCGATCCGATCGATTGCCCACAGTTCCTTTCCGAAAGGACGTCTGTCAGTCCGACTGACCACCCTCCATGGGGACCCGTGCACTCAGACACGTAAAACACCCGACTGAAGTCACCTTCAGGATCGCTATGAGATGAGCTTGACGCCCCTCCGCGGGTTAACTTGGCCCTTCCACTAGGGTCCAAGGCGCATGCATCATAAACTTGGACTCGTAGATGGCCTGCACTGGCGTTCCTCCGGGATAAGGAGTGGCATCTCCCCGGAGAATCAGACCACGTGCTAGCGTCGTCACTCGAGTTTTTATGGCATGTCCACACTCGAGCCTCAAGTCTGTCTCTTCTGAGAGACATATGAATGTCACCAAGTTTTGCTCGGCGATCAACAACATCCGATCATTCGGAGATCCTTTCAGTCCGGAATCTATTGTGTTTTCATCCAAGGCGCAACTAGCCATGATTCGGAAACATATTTCGAGTGCTCCTGAAGCATTCAGACCGAACAAAAAAAAGCTCGGTCCTGTGTGTCGCCATTCTATTGGACACGTCCTCACCACTCGGCCGCCCCGCGCGTCGCCACTCGGTGAGATACACCTCCACCACTCGGCCGCCCCACGCGTCGCCACTCGGTGAGATACACCTCCACCACTCGGCCGCCTCGCGCGTCGCCACTCGGTGAGACACTTCTTCACCACTCGGCCACCCCTTGCGTCGCTACTCGGTGAGACACTCCTTCACCACTCGGCTGCCCCGCGCGTCGCCACTCGGTGAGACACTTCTTCACCACTCGGCCGCCCTGCGCGTCGCCATTCGGTGAGACACATCAACACGCCCACTCGGCCACTCGCGCGCCATCAGACAGCTAAGTCATTCTACATGCACTGCATTCTGTTATTTCCACGTTCCCGAGTATCCCATAATTCACACACTACATTCACTCGGATATCACGCCACTGAGTGTACCTCTACATTCGGTTGTTTGTTTTCACATACTGGCTTAGTACTGGTTATTTGACCCCCGAGTCCAACTTCCATTTTAACGCGTATGTCATTCACGAACACCATGTGTTCTTCATTTCGAGTTCGCATCGGTCCTCGGGGGCTGCAACTTAGTCGGAACACTACACTTCCGCTTCATTTGGGTCTAGTACCCCAACGACAAGAGTTGGACCGTTCACTTCGACACGTTTGATCGGATCATTCGCTCTTTTAGACTCTTGCTGGTTCTCAATCGGCAAGCCCCTTGCACTCCCAGCGGGTGTCTATGGGACTTATTTCCACAAATCATTTTAGCACACATCAAATTATCTCAACAAATTATTACGTTGGCTTGTGCTATTTTTCATACACAAGTTGCGCGATCACTCGACGGCCCTGTGCGCCAACTTCATCGCTTCTCGGTCTCGGTCACCATGTCGATCCTAGCACATCGCAACGCCGACCTTGTCGCTCTGTTGACTTTGAACACATCGGCCAACCCCACCATGGTGTCCTCTTCATCGTGTCAACGATATTGACCTCGTCGTCTCGTTGGGCATGAGACAGATAAGTCCCTTTTATAATTAAACTCCATATTTCACTCCTTTGCAAGTTTGCTTCTTTCGAGCATCACTCGGAAGCTGCTCCTTACCTTTACCCGAGTCCTACTCGATGAATTGCAACGTATCCATTCAAAATTATATTTCTCGTATTCCGACAGGTCCATCGTCGAGCCTGTAGTACGCTCGGGGGCTACAGCTCATTCGGAATCACACTCTCCTGAGCGGTTGAGTCCTTCATCACCAGTCAGATCCTTCACTTCAACGAGTGCATTCATGTCCTCCACTTTGACAAGTTACATAAACGCTCTGCATCCCATCTTCGTTCCTACTCAGACTCAGCTGTCGCGCCGGTCTTGTTGCGTTGCAACCACATTACACCGACCTCGTCGCTACATCAGCTTCGAAAGCATCTGGCTAACTCCTTCAAAGACCATTTTTGCCACTTGGCTGGACACGTAGTCCTCCACTCGGCCGCCCCGCGCGTCGCCACTCGGTTGTGCACGTCTTCATCACTCGGCCGCCCCGCGCGTCGCCACTCGGTTGTGCACGTCTTCACCACTCGGCCGCCCCGCGCGTCGCCACTCGGTTGTGCACGTCTTCACCACTCGGCCGCCCCGCGCATCGCCACTCGGTTGTGCACGTCCTCACCACTCGGCCGCCCCGCACGTCGCCACTCGGTTGTGCACGTCTTCACCACTCGGCCGCCCTGCGCGTCGCCACTCGGTTGTGCACGTCTTCACCACTCGGCCGCCCCGCGCGTCGCCATTCGGTTGTACACATCCTCGCCCCTCGGCCGCCCCGCGTGTCGCCATCAGTTGGACATGTCTTCACCACTACACCCCCAACATGGGAACGATTAAGTCACTCATATGATCAAAACCTCATATCGCACGTTGTAGCCAGCTTACCTCTTTCGAGCATCACTCGGGAACTACACCCAGTTTCAAGGCCGAATTCATTCATCGTGCCGAGTGCACGAAGATTTGCTTGATTGATCCAGTTCCAGGTTGAATTTATTTACCGTGCTAAGTGCACGAAGATCAGTCCGACTGACTCGGCTCCACGCTGAGCTTATTTACCATGCCAAGCGCCTGAAGATCCATCCAATTGACTCAATTTCAGACTAAAAGATATTCACCGTGCCGACTGCATGGAGGTTTGCCAGGAGACTTAAACCCTCTGCCAGACTTATCTAGTCCGGCAGAGGCTCGGGGACTACACCCAGTGGGTGCACTCAGCGTGCCCCCACTGGAAGAGAACTCAGAAAGGAACATTTTGCTCGGTCAAGACCAGCTCCAGATCACTCAAGTATTACTCGACTTTACTCGACTTCTGAGTCGAGGAGAAACAAGCTAGACCAATACCAGATCCTCAAGTACTACTCGACCTCCAAGTCAGAGAGGAACAAGTTCGATCAGTACCAGCTAAGAAGATTTTTAGTTCTCTCAGACCCCCGCCGACTGCCCGCAGTCGACGACGGTCTCGGGGACTACACCCAGTGGGTGCACTCAGCGTGCCCCCACTGGAGTAATCTCCACTCGGTATGGCCTGACCAGTCCGAGTGACGAACAACAAACAAACAAGTTCTAAGGCTCCCGTCGGCTACCAAAAAAATTGCTATAAGGTGAGTTTAACGCTCCTCCGTGGACCTGTTTCGAGCCTCCTTCTAGGACTCAAAGTGTGAAACTCATGAGTTTCGATCTAGAATTGACTCGTTTTGATGTTCCTCTGGGATAAGAATGGCATCTCTCCGAGAGAACAGTCCATGCGTCAATCTTGTTGCCCGGATTTAATGACACACCCATACTCTGATCACGAGTTAACCTCTTCCGAGAGATGAACAAATGTCACCAAGTTGCTCCTCGCGGGCACTTACCCCAGATCAGTCGGGAAGTGCAGTGCCAGAATCCATTGAGATTTTGTTCAAACCTTGGTTGTCTGAAAGCACGATGAGATCAACTGCACATGGGGATCAATATGGCTATGTTTTCTATCAATCGGAATCGATGAGGTCGTGACGCAACCTACCCCTACCGGTCGGTATCCGCCATCGGGGATAACAGTGAAACATAAATCCGAATCGGATTCGCGATGATCGATAAGATCGGTCAGATCAGAAAATCCAGCGTGATCGGAATACAGATTCGATATGTGATTTCCGAAAACGCCGGGCGCTACCCGCACCCGCGAGGGGCGCTTCCCCTTCGAACGCCGCCCGCTAACCATCGTGTACATAGCGTCTTGTATTTCGTACACGATACACAAACCGGTAGAATGCGATTCTATGCATAACTTTGGTTTGCAGGTTTGATGTGAATAGTATGGCTCATATGTATGTGATGCATGTGTGTAATTTAACATGACCTGCGTGTCATGATTGTCAGCCAGCAGGAGCCAAAGTGCTGTCATTATATTGTATAACGACCTGCATGTCGACTTGTGATTCTTTGTATATTCATTACTAGTTGTAGTAGTTGGAGAACAGAGATCAAGTTCGTGGCCTTGGTGTCCCGGTGTGACGAACAAGATGGAGTTCCGCCCTGGTCATCGGAGTTGGAGCCGGCCTGGAAGGACATCCATGAAGGAGCCATACTATTTCAAATATTTATGTTTATATGTGATTGATATTGCTTCTTGTTTTCTATGCATGTTATTATGGTAGAAAGATCCCTCGTTAATATCAAGCACATTGCCATTCCGGATGTTGCACCTTCGCACGTCAAGTACGTCTAGTGGTGGGCTCATAAAATTGAGGTGCTACTAGGTGTCCTTGAACTGGAGGGTTTGTGTCGGACACAGACATGCACTGCATCAGGTTAACTTGACAAGGCTATCAAAACGATTTTGGGCCTTGTGGCAAAGAAAGTTGGGAGCCGGGGTATGAGATACCTAGCCGACCGACAGGACTCGTATACAGATACGATTAGCAAGGAGTTGCTTACCGAATAGGCAAGTTGGCTAGCAGTGATGCTAAAGCTCACTAGTCGCTCACGCTAGACGGGTCCTGAATCACTGAGAGTTTGCGGAGGGATGCCAACTTCAGCGGGAGTAGTTCTGTTTAAGGCTTGAATTACTCTACATAAACACATTTCTTAGTGATTGCATATTTTCTGTTGTAGATCAATGGCACCACCTTCTCAACCCAACTTTGCATTGAAATCAATTCTGGAAAAGGATAAACTGAATGGAACAAACTTTACCACCTGGTATAGAAATTTGAGAATTGTTCTCAAGCACGATAAAAAGGAACATGTTCTAGAGGATCCACTTCTAGAGGAACCTGCCGAGAATGCTAGTGCCACAACAAGGAATGCCCATCAGAAACTCGTTGATGAATCAAACGAGATCAGCTGCCTCATGCTGGCTTGTATGGAGCCCGATTTGCAACAGCATTTCGAAAACGTTGACGCTTTCGATATGATCGAGAGTCTCAAGAGCATGTTTCAGGTGCAGGCTAGGACCAAAAGGTTCAACGTCTGGCAATCCTTGACGGATTGTAAGCTGAAAGAGGGTGATCCACTGAGCCCGCATGTGATTAAGATGATCGGGTACGTGCAAGCTTTGGATCGGTTAGGCTTCCCACTTGGGGACAAGCTGTCCACGGATGCAATTCTGGGTTCTCTTCCACCTAGCTATGGGACGTTCGTCTCGAACTATCATATGCACGGGATGTATAAGAAGCTCACTGAATTGCATGGGATGCTTAAGGTGGCAGAGCAAGATATTAAGAAAGGCACACATCAAGTGTTGATGGTGCAGAACTCGGCTAAGTTCAAGAATAGTTGGTCCAAGAAAAAGGGTAAGGCAAACGGCAAGGAGAAGGTTGTCTCCCGCCGCTGCGCCAAAGCCGGGACCGGACTCCAAGACCGTTTGCTTTCATTGCAAGGAAACTGGTCACTGGAAGAGGAACTGTAGCAAGTGGCTTGCTGAGCATGGCAAGAAGGCCGAAAATGCTTCTTCAGGCAAAGGTACACTTGTTACATATGTTTATAGACATTTAACTTGCTGACATACCTAGTAGCTCTTGGGTATTTGATACCGGATCGGTTGTTCATATTTGCAACTCGATCCAGGGGCTGATAAGAACTAGGCATGTGGCACAAGGGGAGATTGACATCAGGGTCGGCAACAAAGCAAGAGTTGCTGCGTTGGAGGTCGGCACGATGCAGCTCAAGCTTCCTTCTGGATTTATTTTGGAATTGAATAATTGTTATTATATTCCCGCACTTAGTCGGAACATTATTTCTGCCTCATGCTTGATGAGTCAGGGTTATGAATTCAGCTTAAAGGACAATGGTTGTTCATTTTATTTGAATGGAATGTTCCACGGCTATGCACCCATTGTGAATGGGCTATTTATTTTAAATCTAGAAACGGAACCAGTCTATAACATGAATGTCAAGAGGCATAAGCCTAATGAGATAAATCCGACTTACTTCTGGCATTGCCGGCTTGGACATATTAGTCTGAAACACATGAAGAAGCTCCATGATGATGGACTCCTAACTTCGTCCGACTTCGGGTCGTTCGAGACATGCGAATCATGCTTGCTCGGCAAGATGACTAAGTCTCCTTTTGCAAAGAGTTGCAAAAGGGCGTCCAAGCTATTGGAGCTTATACACAGTGACGTGTGTGGTCCAATGAGCACAATGGCCAGAGGTGGCTATCAGTACTTCATAACTTTTACCGACGACTTGAGTAGATATGGATATATCTATTTGATGAGGCACAAGTCGGAAACTTTTGAAAAGTTCAAAGAGTTTCAAAATGAGGTTGAAAATCAACTCGGCAAGACGATAAAGATTCTGCGATTAGATCGTGGAGGTGAATACATGAGCCAGGAGTTTGATGATCATCTGAAAAGCCGAGGTATAGTACCTCAGCTCACACCTCCGGGTACGCCGCAGAGAAACGGCATGTCAGAACAGAGAAATCGAACCTTGTTGGACATGGTCCGATCGATGATGAGCAAATCGGATTTGCCCTTGTCATTCTGGGGATACGCTCTAGAAACTGCAGCTTTCACACTAAATAGGGTATCATCAAAATCCATAGATAAGACACCACATGAGATGTGGACTGGGAAGAGTCCTAGTTTGTCTTTTCTAAAGATTTGGGGTTGTGAAGCATTTGTCAAACGACTCATGTGGGACAAGCTTACACCCAAGTCGGATAAATGCATATTCGTGGGATATCCGAGGGAAACCTTGGGACACAGCTTCTACAACCGAGAAGAGAACAAAGTGTTTGTTACTCGGAACGGGGTTTTCCTAGAGAAAGAGTTTCTCGGTCAGGAAGCCAGTGGGAGAACGGTACGACTCGAAGAAGTTCGAGAGCCACTCGGAGACAGCTCGGCTGGTGATGATATCATACCGGAGTTGGTCAGGGAACCCGTAGTGGAATCGGCACCGGAGCCACGGAGGTTGGAAAGATTGCGAAGAGTGCGCGATGTGTTGTTGCTAGAAAGCGACGAGCCAGCCACGTATCCGGAAGCGATGGTGAGCCAGGATTCCGAGGCATGGCTGGAGGCCATGAGATCCGAGTTAAAGTCCATGGATGATAATCAAGTCTGGGACTTGGTTGATTCGCTACCTGGCGTAATTGCCATTGGTTGCAAATGGGTCTTTAAGAAGAAAACCGATGTGGATGGAAATGTTCAGATCCACAAAGCTCGGCTTGTCGTTAAAGGTTATGGACAAGTTCAAGGAATTGACTACGATGAGACCTACTCGCTGGTAGCGATGCTAAAGTCGATGAGGATCATACTAGCTATAGCTGCATATTTTGATTATGAGATATGGCAGATGGATGTCAAAACGGCTTTCCTTCATGGAAATTTAAAGGAGGATGTATACATGATACAACCCGAAGGTTTTGTCGATCCAAATAATGCTAGTAAAATATGCAAGCTCAAGAGATCCATTTATGGATTGAAGCAAGCAGCTCGGAGTTGGAACATTCATTTTGATGAATTCATCATTGACCTTGGTTTCATCAAGAACGAAGAGGATTATTGTTTATACAAGAAGTCTAGTGGGAGCTCGGTAGTATTTTTGATCCTGTATGTGGATGACATACTGCTGATCAGAAATGATCTTTCGATGCTGAACTCACTCAAGGAATCATTGAATGGCAAGTTTTTGATGAAAGACCTTGGAGAAGCAGTATACATTTTAGGCATCAAGATCTATAGAGATAGATCGAAGAGGCTGCTCGGCTTAAGCCAGAGTACGTACATAGACAAAGTGTTGAAGCGGTTCAACATGAGTGAGGCCAACTGTCGGGGCACGGATGCTCGCGATCACCTATGGGACCTGGAGGCCCCTTGTGGTTCGGCAAGGGGGGGTCACGTTGCACGAAGAGCGGAGAGCATGAGACGGCGCGATGATCAGGACACTCGCCTTTTACCTAGGTTCGGGCCGCTGCAAAGCGTAAAACCGTACTCCTGCTTTTTGGTGGATTTGATTGGAAGAACATGAGTGGTGCCTCGCGCTCTACCCTGGCAAGGGTTGCCTTCGGGGAAAGAGCTGCTAGGCGAGTACAAATGTTCGGGGGTCCGAATCCTGAGCTAGGTAGCCTTGGGCCTCCTTTTATAGTGCAAGGGGTTACCACAATGGCAAAACAGTCATTATCTATCGATTGGATAGCTTAGCAGAGCTATCATACCTAACTCTGGCATTTAAGACAAAATACCATGATTACCAGCCTAGGTGGCGCTCGGCGGTGCATCCCCGGCAAGCTTTTACCACCGCTTGGCCGGTCATTGCTTACGGTCTTGACACGCTGCAGGGCGGGTGTCAACTGAGTATAACTTGCCTCCCGGTGTGTCGCCACGTGTTTAGCGAGAGCTGATTAGCCGCTTGAGCGCTCGACACCGCATTGATAAGTGACTGGCGTAGCGATGCGGTGGAGCGGTGGCCGATCAGATCGCGCCTGTCGGGGGATGGCTTGCCGGGTCTTCAGGAAGGTGCACATGTCTTGGTCCCTGGCAAGCGCCGGGGACGTGTTTGGTGCGTTACAGTCCAGGCTTGGGCTGCCGCGTCGGGCTTGTTGGAGTCTGGTCTTGATCCTTCGTCGGGTTTGTACGAACGTTGAAGGGTTCAGCTACTACCGCCTGTGCATAAGTCAGGGGCACTGGGTACCCCTGTACTAGTGCACCGACAGGAGCCCCCGGGTCTGGCCCACACGTTGTGCCAAGTGCCGTTGGGTCAGGCCCAAAATCTATGCACATGCGCGCAATGGGAGGGAGTAACTGCCAATTTATTGGTCAGCACTGACCCATCACCTCAGGCTGTTTCCGCCACGCGCGCCGCATGCATAATGGGGGGGTTAGCGATGGGCGCGCGTGACTTAAAGCCCTGGTTGTGACAGAAACCACAGCGCCATGGATTGGAGCAATGGGACGGTTACCTGTTCGCCCGTGATCGTGGGTGGTGGAATTGGTGGAGATGGGCGGCGACCTTTGGAGCGGAGGAGAGCCAGCCCCCGCGCTCTCCCCTATAAATTGGGGGTCGCGAGGGGCGATTCTCATCCATCCTTTCTTCCTCCTTGAGTTCGAATCAACAGAGCTCGCCCTTCTGCTTCCTTGTCTTGGGCCGCGCTCGCCGCTAGCATGCCCAGGGGACGAGGACGTCCACTGGCCTCCGCCTCAACGGTGAGGGCTTCCTGTCAAGATCATGCCACCGCTTCAGTCATGGTGGTGGAGGTCGGTTCGAGTGCGTGTGGTGGAGGGGCCAGAAGGGGCCGAGGTCTAGGCGGGGCCCGCGATCGGGGAAGATGGAGTGCCGCTTCTCTTCCTCCTCCGCCATCAGACCCCCCCTCGAGGAGGCCCATGCCGGGGGAACGACGCTGGAGTTCGTCATCAAGCTGCGTGGTCCTCCCTCTGCTCTTTTTCTCTTTGTAACCTACCCCTAGGGGAGAAAGTCAAATAAAGAGTTATTAAAAAGAGGTGCCTTCTTATGTAATCTTTATCCCATTTGTATCAGAAATGAATGAGAAAAGGTGCCATCTTTCTTTCGCAAGAACTATCCCTGTTCCTTCCTTGTTTATACTGTATCGGTATGTTTTGTCCTTGCTACACGGAGCTACTTGCCAGGTCATCATTCAAACCACGAGTGTCAAAAAGGGAAAACGAGCCCCTGGCAGCAGGTTGGCATTGTTCCCCGGCAGAGCTCCTTGCCGGTGTCGGCGCCGCCACCCCCCCATAGTCGTTAAACAAGGACAGGGGGACGGCTCGTCCCCACAAGGGTTTTCACCATGTGGACGACTCCACTACCCGCAGTAAGGAAGATACTAAGGATTTCCTTGAGGAATCGAAAGGTACAGAACTTGGGATATGCGATATACTTATCTTTTCCAAGCAGTATCCCCTTTTAGAGTGTGATGGGCCACTATCCTTGTTTCTTTGTTTCCTTCCCTGTTTTCCTGACGGTCAAACATGTAGGGTGAGAACAGTAACAAAGATTACGGGTTCATCAAGTATTCTAGCAAATCTTTATAACTCAAAAGCGATAACATTGCAGTCATAAAAAATGCGTAATGAGCATGTAAAAATGATGATATGATGCAGTGTCTAGCTTTATTATTGTTGCACAGGGTCTGTGCCTGGCTTTGTACAAAGGGTTACATGCAACATCGGCAAAGCTTGTACAAAAGGTGGCTTCCGGGGACTGAACCCGGCAGCCGCGCCTTATGGGTAGAACTTACGAAGATGCTCAATGTTCCATGAGTTAAGCACCCTGGTGCCATCATCGGTCTCCAGATGGACTGCGCCAGGTCTGGTGACTCGTGCTACCCGGTAATGGCCTTCCCACTTCGGCGTCAACTTGTTAGCACCCTTGGCAGATTGAACACGCCTAAGGACAAGGTCGCGTTCCTCAAGGCTCCAGGCGTGGACCCTGTGGCTATGGTAGCGGCGCAAGGCTTGCTGGTAACGTGCAGCATGCACCGCAGCCCGGAGACGGTCTTCCTCGAGGAGCATGGCATTGTCATGCCGTAGCTGCTGTTGCTCTACTTCATCGTAGGCAAGCACTCGAGGTGACCCGTATATGAGTTCCGTGGGGAGTACTGCTTTCGCCCCGTACACTAGGGAGAAGGGAGTCTGTCTAGTAGCTCGATTTGGTGTCGTCCTGAGGGACCAAAGAACCACTGGCAGTTCGTCTATCCAGCGCCTGCCGCTCTTCCGCAACTTATCAAAAGTCCTTGTCTTGAGCCCTTGCAGCACTTCAGCATTCATCCTCTTGACTTGCCCGTTGCTTCTTGGGTGGGCAACAGAGGCGAAGGAGACCTTGCTTCCAAGGCTTTGGATATATTGCATGAAGGCGCGGCTCGTGAACCGGGTGTCGTTGTCAGTGATCACTCTGTTAGGCACTCCAAAGCGGCACACCAGTCCTTTCATGAACTTGATAGCTGACTGCGCGGTCACCTTTCTCACTGGTTCCACCTCAGGCCACTTTGTGAACTTGTCGGTTGCCACGAACAAGAACTCAAAGCCCCCGACGGCACGGAGAAGGGGCCCAGAATACTGAGCCCCCAGACCGAGAATGGCCAGGATAGAGCGATTGTTTGCACGGCTTGTGCTGGTTGATGGATGTTCTTGGAATGGAACTGGCAGGCTTCACACTTGGTGACCAGCTCAGTAGCGTCCTGGAGAGAAGTGGGCCAATAGAAATCCTGTCGGAAAGCTTTCTCGGTAAGGGCCCTTGATCCAATGTGGGAACCACATACTCCTTCATGAATCTCTGCCAACAGCTTCAGTCCATCCTCCCGGCAGATACACCTTAATTTCACACCGTTCGGTCATCTTCTGTACAGGGTGTCATCGACAAACTGGTACATACTTGACCGACGGGCTACTCTTTCGGCTTCCTCTTGCTCTTCGGGGAGTTCTCCTGTTTGAAGGAAATGGACTATATGTTGCACCCAGGTTGGAGCCCGCGGCTCGACAACAAGGACTAAAGGCGTCTCCTCATCCCCGGGAGCGCTTGTCTCAACAGCGAGAACCTGAGGTCCTGTGGGAGGGAGCTGCTCGTCAACCGGAACGGGATTTTCCCTGGCAGCTTCTCTACCAGCGGCTTCGGGAAGATCCGCTGGGAAATGCTTGCCGGAATTCAGCTTCCTTCTCTTCTTGGACATCGCTGATGAGGATACTGATGGTTGAGCAAGGCGGAGAACGAAAGTCCCTGGTTCCATAGGAATTTTCTGCACAGCACACTTCAATAGATGGTCGGCAATGCAGTTTTCTGCTCATGGCACGTGCTCTGTTTGCAGTCCATCAAAATGCTCCTCCAATTTCCCCACTTCTTCCACATATGCCTCCATCAGCGGGCTCTGATAATCCTTGTTGACTTGCTTCACCACAAGCTGATAATCTCCTCGCACGATCAGCCTCTTTATTCCCAACTCCACCGCAATTCTAAGTCCGGCAAGGAGCCCCTCGTACTCAGCGGTATTGTTGGTGGGTTCCTCCCGGGGAAAGTGCATTTGGATGACGTACTTGAGGTGCTCTCTGGTAGGGGCAACGAGGAGCACGCCTGCTCCAACGCCCTGGAGTGAGAAAGCACCGTCAAAGTACATGATCCAATCCTTGGGTGGTTCTTTGCCGGGAAGGATTGTCTCCGGAGCTTCATCATCTGGCATGGGTGTCCATTCTGCAATAAACTCCGCCAACGCCCTGCTTTGAATGGTGGAAGTGCTCTCATACTTCAATCCGAAACTTGACAATTCTAATGCCCACTCAACTACCCTGCCAGTGGCTTCGGGGTTCCTAAGTATGCGTTGCAACGAGAAACTGGTAACAATTGTTATCTCATGGGCTTGGAAGTAGTGGCGCAGCTTCCTCGAGGCCATGATGAGGCCGAAGATCAGCTTTTGTACTCCAGAGTACCTTGATCTAGCCCCCTGTAGCAGGGAACTGACAAAGTACACGGGCCGCTGCACCATTTTCTTATTTTCTACCTCTTTGGATCCGCTGTCGATCATTTGCTGAGGTCCCCCTTGATCTGTATCGAGTCCTACCACGGATGCTTCTTTCTCGTCCCCGGTAGCATCAGCAACAACCGCTGAATCTCCATCCACTTCCCGTAGCGCCACCAGCGCTGCACTAACCACTTGATTCGTTGCTGCCAAATATAGCAGTAACGGCTCTTCCGGTTTAGGAGCGACCAAAGTGGGAGCAAACGATAGTTAATTCTTCACGTCTTGCAGCGCTGCATCTGCCTCCGGGGTCCACTTCATCGGGCCGGCCTTCTTCAAGATCTTGAAGAACGGCAAGGCGCGCTCAGCAGACTTGGAGATGAACCTACTCAATGCGGCAACACATCCGGTCAAGCGTCTGATATCCTTGATAGTCTTGGGTGCCTGTATCTGTTCAATCGCTTTGACCTTGTCGGGATTGGCTTCTATTCCTCGCTGAGATACAAAGAACCCAATCAACTTGCTGGATGGGACACCGAACACGTACTTTTCAGGGTTGAGCTTCAGGTTGATTTTGTGCAAGTTCGCAAAAGTTTCTTCCAGATCTTGTATGAGAGTGGCTTCATCCTTGGTCTTGACCACGATGTCATCGATGTAGGCTTCCACATTTCTGTGCAGCTGAGGTCCAAAACCAATCTGAACAGCTCCGGGGAAGGTTGAACCAGCACTCTTTAACCCAAAGGGCGTACGCATAAAATAGTACGTGCCATAGGGAGTTATGAATGCGGTCTTCTCCTCATCTTCCTTAGTCATAAATATCTGTTGGTATCCAGAGTAGGCATCCAAAAAGGAGAGCAAGTCACATCCGAAGGTGGAATCAACAATCTGATCTATGCGCGGCAAGGGGAAAGGGTCCTTCGGGCAAGCCTCGTTCAAGTCAGTGAAGTCTATGCAAAGCCTCCATTTCCCATTTGCCTTACGTATCACCACCGGGTTTGCCGGCCAAGTTGGATGCAGCACCACTCTGACCAAACCAGCTGCTTCAAGCTTCTTGATTTCCTCGGCAATGAACTGCTACCGCTCCAGGGCTTGCTTCCTAACCTTTTGCTTGACGGGCTGGGCATGAGGACAGACAACAAGGTGGTGCTCAATTACCTCCCTGGGAACAACGGGGATGTCAGATGGTTGCCAGGCAAACACATCGACATTCTCCCGCAGGAAGGTAACGAGCGTGCTTTCCTATTTGTCAGTAAGGGTAGCACTGATGGTGAACGTGCCACCAGTGCCGTCCAGCCTTGCCGGGATTTTCTTCGTCTCAGGATAGGTGGCCTTGGTCTTCTTGCTAGTGGAACTCCCCGCCAGGTCATCGTCGGGTGGGGCGCACTCCGAAGAGGCGCGCTTTCCGGAGTCCTTGCCGGTGTTCCTGCTAGCCTTCTTCAATTTCTCTATGTCCTTGGCGGGAGCTGGGATTTCTGTGGCTTCAGCTGCTACCGCGTCACAGTACATCTGGTCCACGCAGATAACTGCGTTCTTCTTGTCGGATGGGATGGAAATGACCCCAATGGGCCCTGGCATCTTTAAGGTATTGTAGGCATAGTGGGATGCCGACATGAACTTTGCCAGAGCTGGGCGACCGAGGATTCCGTTGTAAGGCAGCGGGATCTCGGCGATGTCGAACACTATCCTCTCTGTTTGGAAGTTCAGTTCCCCGCCAAATGTCACAGGCAGAGTGATGTTTCCCTTGGGTCGGCTCCTGTCGGGGTTGATTCCTTGGAATGTACCCGTAGCTTCGAGCTCTTCATCAAGGATCTGCAGTTTCTCAGCCACTTTAGGGGAGATTAAGTTCAATCCCGCCCACCATCAACTAACATCTTGGACACCTTGAGGTTGTGGATTGTTGGAGAAACCAACAATGGCAAACACCCGACCGTAGTGGTACGGTCGGGATGATCCTCTTCGTCAAAGATGATAGGCGTGCGGGACCATTTGAGTGGCTTCGTAGATTCTGCAGTTGGTTCCACGGCTTTGACCTCGCGTGCCCACTGCTTGAGCTGGCGGTGAGAGGAATATAAGGATGCACCCCCGTCAACACACATGGCTTCGGTTGCTTTCAGAAACTCCCTATCGCTGGAATCCTCATCATCATCCTCATCCTCACTCATATCGTCTGTTTCCATCTTCTCTCGGCCTCTGGCGACAGGTTTTGCCGCGGCGACCTCGTCTGCCGCCAGGGCCTTTCCCCGCAGCACCATCCTGGCCTTTTTCTTTGCCGCGCTTCTCGTACTCGGCCCTCTGCTTCTCAACAAGTTGCTTGACCTGTCGGCATTCTTGGAGATCATGGCCCTTTGTTCGGTGAATTTTGCAGTACGGCCCGTCGGACTTCCCGGTCTTCTCAGCGGCAGCAGCCTCCCGGCAATCAGCGCATGCGGCAGCTCCCTTGCCGGGGGTTTTGACTTTCGCCTTCTTGCCTGCACTGAGGTCTCCGAAGCTCTCGACAGCCAATACTGCTTTTCCCTTACGCTTCATGTTGCGCTTCCTGCTTCTTCCCTTCGGGTTGGGGGCGTCATCGTCGTTATCGGAGTCCACTTCGATGCTCGCCTCCTTCCCGGGAAGTCGCCTTCCTTCTTCAGCTCGAGCACATTTATCCACCAAGGTGTAAAGCTCATTAACAGTCTTGGGCAGCTTGACATTCATCTTGGCTCGCATCCTCCTGTTGCGCATGTTCGAATGGAACGCGGCAATCACCGCTGCGAGATGTATCTCTGGGATGTTGCGGTGCACTTGGCTGAATCTCTGGATATACTTCCTCAAGGTTTCTCCCTCCTTTTGTGGGAGGACTTGGAGATCGCTGGGCTGGCCTGGTTCTTGATGACAACCGGTGAAGGCGCCAACGAACTCGTTGCATAGATCAGCCCATGACGAAATTAAATTTTCCGGCAGATGCATCAGCCACGATCTCACGTTCGGCTTAAGTGCCAAAGGGAAATAGTTGGCGAGCACCTTTTCATCTCTTCCTCCCGCAGCTTGAACAGCTATCGTGTATATGCCGAAGAACTCTGCCGGGTTCAGCTTCCCGTCGTATTTCTCAGGCAGCTCACGTTTGAAAGCTCGGGTCGACGGCCAGCGGACCCGTCGCAGCTCGCTAATGAAGGCAGGGCAACCAACCTCGTTGGGAAGGTACCCGCCAGCACTGGGTGCCGGGTCGCCGACGTCTGGACCGTTGCGCTTGTCGGATTGACGGTGCACTTCCCGGCGTCGCTTGATGGTCATGCGCGCCTCTTCTTTCCGTCGTTCTTCAAGGACACGCCGTTGATCCCGGCGGTCGCGCGGGCCAGATGAGACTATGGACGCCTCGTCGTGCTCATCAGCATACGAAGCTTGCTGCGGCTGCCTTTGGGCCTATTGTCACGGAGGAGATTGCACCATTGGGGTGGCCCCTTCGACGCGCTCACCGGCACGGGCTACTACTGTTCGCGTACGTCGCGGCAGCTCTACATGCTGGGGCTTGTTGGCTTCAACAAAAGAAATCAAACTCTAAATGGTGGCTCTCCATTCATCCATCTTACCAGCTGTTGGCATAAAGTTGACCAGCATCTGAACTCGCGCCATGGCCTCCTCTGCGGTGCTCGGCATGGCGAAAGAGGCGGACCGTGACGTCGCTCGGCTCCTAGTAGGACCAAGAGAAGTGTCGCCGCGTTCTTGATGCCGTGTGCCACTCGCCGGGGCTGTCTGGCGTGCAGGGGGTCGAACCTATGGGGCTGTGGCCCCGCTTGGCGCTCCGTCTCATTCCACACGAGGTGTACACCCAGTAGTCTCGCCGGCGATGGGCGCGACCGAAGGGTCACGGCTTGCACCGGATCGGGCCCCGACGAGGCGGCCGCGGCCATCCGCGCGGCGGGGAGGTGATGGACGGTTGTTTCCCTCGCCCGTGGCGCCGGGGCCGAGCCTGCCAAGTTGTTGTTGTAGTCGCTCCCCTCCGGCGTCTCCTACTCCATCTCCGGCCGTGAAGGGCTGGACGGGGGTGCCGCCTGCGCCGACCGCGTCGTCCACGATGCCCGCCTCACCCGCAGCTTCCGCGGCATCGACGGCGCCGACGGCCGTGTGTGAGGGAGCCTTCGAAGTGGAGGGATGCGAGGCCGCACCGGATTTCTTCTTGGGAGCCATTGTTGGGGAAGATGATGATGAAGACCGACTCGCCGTTCACGAACTCGGGTTCGCGCAAATGATGCACGCCCCCTACCTGACGCGGCAAAGATGTCGAGGCATGGATGCTCGCGATCACCTATGGGACCCGGAGGCCCCTTGTGGTTCGGCAAGGGGGGGTCACATTGCATGAAGAGCGGAGAGCATGAGACGGCGCGACGATCAGGACACTGGCCTTTTACCCAGGTTCGGGCCGCTGCTAAGCGTAAAACCCTCACTACTAGGGAAAAGCCTAGCAGTAGCGCGGTTTTTAGGTGTATCAGTAGCGTGCGAGCCCGCGCTGCTGATAAGGCGCTACAGCTAACTTGTATCAGTAGCGCTGGTTACCCAGTGCTACACCTAAAGTTTTGCAGTAGTGCCTCTTAACCAGCGCTACTGCTAACCGAGTTATCAGTAGCACGCTTCTCTAACCCGCGCCACTGTTAAACGCACATATTCCTTTTTTTATATTTATGTTGTATTTACACATGGTTACACATATTAATATACAACATCAATAATTCTTGTGCCATCAACTACATTTAGATTAAAGTGGATGGATGGAAGTGATCATGTTGAATTAGAAGAAAATATGATGTTGCCAATCGCAACATCATATTTTCCTCTAATTCAACATGATCACTTGGATCCATCCACCTTAATCAAATATATGTCATATAACTGATCATCATCTTACTCATCTAACAACTCATCATCATCTTAATCATACCAAGTTAAAATCTCATAAAACAGAAAAACATGATAATAGTAATCATCCTAATCGATCATGCAAGTTAAGATAAACCAGAAAAACTTCTTTCTCATAGGACCTAGTCCTCCCTCCTAGGTAAAATGACATAAAACAGAATAACACCTATGTCTCCATGATGAAGCAAAGAGATCCAACGGTCTCCAACTTGTGGCTTGCGATCCTTCTTTATTTCTCACCATGCTTCAATTTGGAGCCGTCTTGGTGGTTTGCGCTCAGTCGAGTATGCAAAAGAGAACTGGAGCCTCATAGGGCTTCTAATTGTCATATTACCTTCGCCTTGCATCAACGGAGGCACAACTTCATTTGGCAGTTTCTGTTGAAGGACATAATAGTAGCCTAGTTAGCAATGTAATTAATACCATTTACGCAATAGTAGTGTACTTGATTAGCAACTCTTACCAAGATATTTCGGCGAATGTCATCCGCCCTCAACCTATGCACTAGTGTCCTGTACAATGTATAATTTGGGCCAGTTCCCAAATTATACGGGAAGATCTCCCTACCAACTAGGACACCAATAACAAAGTTGATAAGATCATCCTTCTCCTCCCAAGTTAGATGTGATCCATAAGTGTAGTGTGTCATGTCAATTATTTTCTGTGTTTCACTCGAAGAAACGAAATAAGTTGTAAATTATAAATTAACAAATTTAGTATGGATGAACACCAACTATTTTTAAATATAGAATGCAAATTACTTGACAAATATGCAGGGTTGATAAACTCACATGGAGGTAAAACAGGAAGCATATCGACATCCACCCAAATGTCGATGTTACCTTCAATATGATCTTCAGGACGAAGATCGAAGGTTATTTCCATATCCTCCTAAAATCCATATGCCTTGCAAAGAGCTTCCCAATTTGAGCACCCTAATTCTGTGTTATTAACTGCATTCATTACTTTGACCAGAAATGTGTGACCATGTTTAGTCCTCAGGTTGGCTCTCCTCGTCTCGAAACTCTCGTGCTCTTCGAAACCGAGCCTCTCCAAGAAATACCATCTTGCATGACAGGGGATAAACTAGTCGAATTGTATAAAATAGAAATTACACGTTGAAGCAAAGAAACAGAAGTCATGCTTAATTACGAAAAAACACTTGTCATCGTTGCGTACCGTAGAAACATCGAAGGTCTCGTGAAGCTTGATGGTGAAGAACATGTCGTCTCGCAGCCCAGGCTGGTCGCAAAGACCCTTATCTTCGCCGCAGAGTTCACACGCTTGGATCCTATCGTCGTCATTAGACGACGACATTTCCTGTGTTCATGATTCAAAAATTACGGCATGACCATTGCTAATGTAAGACATATTGAGCGCCTAAAATTTGCCGGAACGGAAATAAATCAACATTCCGGCAAAACATAGGCACTAGGAGGGGTTCCCTGCAATAACATACACACATGTCCAAATAGACCTAATTCAATATCGGTTGACTTCCGGTCCGTCGAAGCTTTCCTTAAATAACTCTCATATCTTATGGTGTGTTGGTGCACACTCTATCACACTGAAATGGTGGTGTATATATGTTGGTGAACACTCTCTCACACTAATAGTTCGACCGTCGGTGATGGGCGCACCTCCTCTCCTCTCCTTGCGCATTACACCGAGCTTTATATCAAAAGAAGAGAAGAGGAGGAAGCGCCCCCCATGACAACAGTCGGGATTCCTCCATCAAGAACACACATGAAAGTCACACAAGGAGCAACGACAGACCAAAAGTCACACATGCATTATACGAATATAATATCACTAATACATTTATAATGAACTCGAATATAATATCACTAATACATTTATAATGAACTCGAATATAATATCACTAATACATCATCTCGAATAATCCAGTTAATCTATCATCAAATATTAACTAATACATCTCGAATATTATCATATAAGATCACTAATACAGATCGAATATCCTAGAATCCAAAGTAGAGGACGGTGAACTCGGTTCACTAGCGGTCTCTGAGTCGCTGGCGGTGGACACCCAAAGATAAGGAACCATCACCGGATCATAACTCGGGTGAGATCCCTGAAGAACCTGCCAGGTATTGGAGAACCTGGCGTCCAACGCCGCCATGTAGCGATGGACGTGCTCGTCCTCCTCCCTGACATGGCGACGTACCACCTCTGCGGGGGCTCGCTCCCTCTGCACCGAAAGTGGCCCACGCGACCGTCACCAAAGAAGCTCCGGGTCGACAACGAGACCAGGATTCCTCACCAAGCTCCGAGCCCGAGAAGGTAGCACCTCCCAGTGCCAGCCCGACGGAGCCCAGTCCCGGACATTGCGCCTCTCAAGCAGGATGTCACCGCCGACTCGACGACGATGAGGATGCGGGCCAGGCATCGTCGACGTCGAGACAAATTCCTATGAGAACATTTTCTTATCGTTTAATCACTAATTTTTTAAACTCATTTTAGACTCATTTTTGGCATGACCTTTGCTAGCACTCGATATGCCTACTTTCTAGCACAAGTCATGCCAAAATTTTGACATGACCTTTGCTAAAAAGTGGACATATCGAGCGTCTAAAATTCACCGGAACGGAAATGAATCAACATTCCGGCGAAACATAGGCCACTCGAATCATTTACCCTGCAAACAACAAAAGGCCACTTGGGCACATTCATATATGGGGCACTTGGGCACAATTATCGAACAATTCAAAGTGAAGATGAAGAAAAACTCACTAAACTAACTTTTTGCTCTAAACTAATTTTTTCCACTACAACCATCAAGAAAAAATCACTAATTCAAGCGTGAAGATGAAGAAAACTACATTGGGTACAAAGCAAGCTTATTTCTATATTGATTTTTTGCTCTAAACTATTTTTTTTCCACCACCACGAACTAACTATATTGGGTCCCTAGAGAGATTTTTCCTAATATTAGAAAACCTAACCCTAGAATCAACCTAACCCCCCTAACCCAAGAATCAAACTGCTCTGCCTATGAACCTGGATGTCCGGATGCGAGAGGGGGGTGAAGGGAGTGAGGGGAGAGGGAAGAGGGAGGAAGGAGGGAGTGGTGGCTACCTGCGGAGGGAGGGGGCACGGCGGTGAGGGAGGGGGCGTGACGGTGGTGGCGTCCGGGCCGGGGCTCGGGGGTAGGCGAAGGCGAGGGAGGGGGCGCGACGGCGAGTGAGGGGGCGCAACGGTGGCGGCGTCTAGGCAATGGTGACAACGGCGGTCGGGGGAGAGGGAGTGATGAGAGGGAGACGGGATCGAATGGAGAGAGGGAGACGGTGGGGGATAGCAGTAGACGAGATCGAGTATAGTAGTAGCGCGTTTTATAGTCGACGCGCTACTGCTATGTCGATAGCAGTAGCGGGTTTCTGGGAGAGGCGCTACTACTACACCTAGCCGGTCGGTAATGGTGTGGCAATTATAGTAGTAGCGCGTTTTATAGTCGACGCGCTACTGCTATGTCGATAGCAGTAGCCCCCTTGCCGTCCACGCGCTACTGATAATTATCAGTAGCGCCTCATTTTAAAGAGCGCTATTGATAAGCTTCTATGTATAAGGCTTTCCCTAGTAGTGCCTACTCCTGCTTTTTGGTGGATTTGATTGGAAGAACACGAGTGGTGCCTCACGCTCTACCCCGGCAAGGGTTGCCTTTGGGGAAAGAGCTGCTAGGCGAGTACAAATGTTCGGGGGTCCGAATCCTGAGCTAGGTAGCCTTGGGCCTCCTTTTATAGTGCAAGGGGTTACCACAATGGCAAAACAGTCATTATCTATCGATTGGATAGCTTAGCAGAGCTATCATACCTAACTCTGGCATTTAAGACAAAATACCATGATTACCAGCCTAGATGGCGCTCGGGGGTGCATCCTCGGCAAGCTTTTACCACCGCTTGGCCGGTCGTTGCTTATGGTCTTGACACGCTGCAGGGCGGGTGTCAACTGAGTATAACTTGCCTCCTGGTGTGTCGCCACATGTTTAGCGAGAGCTGATTAGCCACTTGAGGGCTCGACACCGCATTGATAAGTGACTGGCGTAGCGATGCGATGGAGCGGTGGCCGATCAGCTCGCGCCTGCCGGGGGATGGCTTGCCGGGTCTTCAGGGAGGTGCGCATGTCTTGGTCCCCCGCAAGCAAAGGGGACGTGCTTGGCGCGTTGCATTCCCTTCTTGGGCTGCCGCGTCGGGCTTGTTGGAGTCTGGTCTTGATCATTCGTCGGTTTTGTACGAATGTTGAAGGGTTCAGCTACTACCGCCTGTGCATAAGTCAGGGGCATTGGGTACCCCTATACTAGTGCACCGACACCAAGAAAGGGTTCTTTCCCATCTCACATGGTATAAGGCTAAGCAAGACTCAGAGTCCTACGACTTCTGATGAGCGAAACCGGATGAGTAGGATTCCGTATGCTTTGGCAATAGGATCCATCATGTATGCCATGCTATGTACTCGGCCTGATGTTGCCTATGCAATAAGCTTAACAAGCAGATACCAGGCTGACCCAGGTGAGAGTCACTGGGCAGCGGTGAAAACTATCCTGAAGTACCTGAAAAGGACCAAAGAGATATTCCTGGTTTATGGAGGTGAGGAGGAACTTTGCGTAAAGGGTTACACTAATGCTAGTTTCCAAACCGACAGGGATGATTGTCGATCGCAAATTGGATTCGTGTATGTCATGAATGGAGGAACAGTGAGCTGGACGAGTTCCAAGCAAGATACGGTGGCCGACTCCACAACAGAGGCCGAAGACATTGCGGCTTGTGAAGCTGCAAAGGAAGGTGTTTGGATTCGGAAGTTCCTGGAGGATCTTGGTGTGTTCTCGGGCTGGTCAAAACCGTTGGACCTGTATTGCGACAATTCAGGTGCCATCGCACAGGCCAAGGAGCCGAGACAACACCACAAGACCAGGCACATAGACCGAAAGTATCACCTGATATGAAAGCTCGTAAAGAATGGTGATACTAATTTATGCAAGATTCATATGGATGAAAGTTTTGAAGATCCGTTGACTAAGCCGCTTCCACAACACAAGCATGAGGGGCACATTAGAGCTATGGGCATTCGATGTCTATTTGATTGACTCTAGTGCAAGTGGGAGAATGTTGGAGATATGCCCTAGAGGCAATCATGTATGATGATATTTCCTATGTGTTTATGAATAAAGATAGTCCTTGGACATTATCAATGATGTGTATTAACAAGTACGTGACTTGTTTGTGAGACTATGCATTGTATGATAACTGTCCTAAATGGTCCCTACTCGAAAGGGTTGTGTGGACACGCAAACCAGTTAGAGTGGCATATGACACGGTGGATGGTCCAGTCTCACTGACCATGTAGCATTGGATGCTAGCCGGATAATATGGACTCAGAAAGATCTGGTCGGATTCGACGTAGTCGGATCCGAGTTGAGATAAGGTTTGAGTTGGACAGACCCGACTATGAGACGCAGTGATAGGTCATCTGAGAGTCTCTAGTACAACATACGTTCTATGTCCTAAGACCTGAGCTGACGCATGTACTCGGGAAGGTGATAGACCTGCTTTGGGCCGACCAAATGCTACTCCGTAACTGGGTAGTTATAAAGGTAGGTTCCGGGCTTGTCCTGACCCATGCTACGAGACATGGTTGAGCAAGATGGGATTTGCCCCTCCGATCAGGAGAGATATACTCTGGGCCCCTCGGGTAATCCGACCTGGATAAGCATGGCCATGCGATGAGAATTATGAGATAATCCAAAGTGTTGGTCGGATTCACCAGAACGAGAAAGAGGTCGTGCTGCAACAAGGATGACCGTGTCGCCTTGAGCATGACAACATATATCGTGTGGCAAAGGGAATAGAAGTATGATGTACAGGTTCGCCTAACCAGCTTCATCGGACACTTGGAGTCGGCATGCTTTGCTAGAGACCGCTACCGACTAGTCGAGTCGGATGTGATCTGACTCGCGACCAAGTGAACGAGAACCTAAGGGGTCGCATGCTTAAGGGAAGGAACACGTGGGCTTTAGGATCCGTGTGAGGCCCAAGAGTTGAGTACACGTCGGATACCTTTATATAGTGGAGGTGCGGCACACCCATCTGGTTGATCGCTTCGGCGCTGTCATTAAGGCTTTGCATGTGTTGCTGCTAGCCA
Source organism: Elymus sibiricus (assembly GCA_039707655.1). Lineage (NCBI taxonomy): Eukaryota > Viridiplantae > Streptophyta > Magnoliopsida > Poales > Poaceae > Elymus > Elymus sibiricus. The sequence goes on from CM077663.1 coordinate 161,993,711, forward strand.
CCTCCACTTGCCGCCGCCGACTGTGTGATCGGACCTAGCAGTCCGCCGCATGGTGTTCCTCCTGCACGTGCGGATACTGTTAGAGGCAGTGCACTTGCGCCGCTCCGGCGAACCTGTACATGGGATCCGGCTACTGGCTATTCGAGGGAGATCGGACTGGCTGTTCAAGGGAGATCGGACAAGGAGGAGACGGACCACGCGGACACGCTGCCCCAACTCTACCTCCGCTGCATGAAATTGCGCGTCTAGTGGTAACCATCTGTGATCCATCTCCGTAGCAAGTTCTTGGATGTTCTACGCGTAGGAAAATTTTAATTGGCATGCGATGCACCTACGGTGGAATCCCAACACCATTTTCTCTGGCGTAGGTGGGAAGTTCAGCAATAGCTGGCCTACGCCAGGGCCTCCTCCATGGTCCTTGGGATGGTACGATGCGTAGTATGGGTGGAACTCCTACTCCTGACAGAGTCTGGATGAGCGCTGCCCTGCCTCGATGCATGTTGCATGTTGTCGCCAGGAGGATGGCGATGGCTTGGCCCTGCGCATCCTGGGAGTGACGCATATTGGTCTCGTTCGCCCGTCGCCCGGAGTCGTTGTCGTCCTGCGAGCACCTGTCGCGGTTTTCTTGTGAAGGACGGGGCGGATGCCCCGCCACCGCCGTCGCCGTTGCTGCAGCCGCCGCCGCAGCCACCATCGTGGCGTCGTCCCTGACCGCCGCCGGTGTCCCATTGGATGTTGGAACAGGGGATTCCGGATCACATCTCGTAGAAGTGTGGTGGCTGCGCTCACCAGCGCGGTGAGTGCGCCGCTCGCCTCCACCACCGTCAACGGTTGCTGCCTACGAGGGCAGCCTGGACGTAGATGGGGCGGTCGCTGAAGCGCCCTTGGCCTTCTTGGGTGCCATGGGCATCGACGAAGCTGATGATGATGATGACGATGACGTGCAGAAGCTAGTTTTGAAGATTCACCGACGCGACCCCCTACCTGGCGCACCAAAGATGTCAAGGTACGACAATCCATGGGACCATCTCGGCCCCTTTGGTGGTTCTACTATGACGATCAACGTACGCAAAGAGCAACACCAGCCAGAGCGCGATCGGGGTTTAGACAGGTTCGGGCCGCTCGGAAGCATAAAACCCTACGTCTTGTGTGATGTGATTGAATATATGTGCTCAAGTTACAAGGAGCACGGTCCCCCGGCAAGAAGCTCGAGAGTGCTACTACGCATGCAATTGAGCCAGGTTTCGACCTTTGTAAAGGTAGCCATGGTCCTCCTTTTATAGGTGAAAGGGGTTTCCACAGTGGCTAAAATGCGCCGTGAGGTGTCACGCTGGCCATGCTCCCCGGCAAGGGTTGCCTCTCCTTCTATGCTGTTTGCCTAGCTACCTCATATTATGTTGCCACGCCATTCGGACATGTGTCATTAAAGTTGCTGTAATTTCCTGGAGCTGCCACGTGCCCCGACAAGGTCTACCTAATGGCCTGCCTGCTCGACACCTCATTGATGGTGAAGACCAGCTCGGTCAGGTGGAGCGGGGGCACGGTAGCGGGACCGTGCCGGACGCGACGTCTGCCGGGTCTTCTTCATCGGCAAGGAGGCTTGCTGATGGCTTGGTCTTCTTGCGTGGTGTTGGTTGGATGAAGCGTCGTCCAGCAAGGCTTATCGAGCCGAAGGAGGCTACCGCCTGTCCACAAGTCAGGGAACTAAAGGGCCCATTCTTTAGTGCACCGACAATGAGATACGCGGCTCCTATTGGGATTGTCGATACATCGGGCTGCCTTGTTGGATTTGTTTTACCCTTCTTGAATGTCTTGTTCACCGGGATTCTGACGATACTTTGGGCTAAATCGAGGTTGAGGTTTTCCACTGCAGCTTGTGGCTAGTTTGTGATGGATGAGTTGGCGCACCCCTGCGGGGATAAATCTTTCTAAGAGACATGCCCGCGGTTATGTGGCAACTTGGAAATTGTTTAACACCCAGTTATAGCAAAATTGAAGTAAACTCAATTAAAATACACCAACCATGTGCGTAACCGTGACTATCTCTTTTCGAGGGAGTTCGGAAAGAGAACATAGTGGGGTTTTGAATGACTCGTAAGTAGGTGTTCAAGATCACTTCCTTATCATTACTAGTTCATGTCCGATCATGCGTAGATCACTCTTCTTATTCTTGTACACGTAAGTTAGCCAGATATCAAATGCTTAGTGCTTGCTGCAGCCTCGCCACTTAACCATACCTCACCCATTAAGCTTCGCTTGTCTTCATACCCTTGGAAATGGGATTACTGAGTCCTCGTCGCTCACAGATTACTACAACAACAGTTGCAGGTACAAGTAATGTGAAGCTTTGACTTGAGAGCGATGCTTGTTTGATTTGGAGTTCTTCTTCTTCTTCATCGATCATAGGATGGGTTCCAGGACGGCAGCCTGGGATTAGCAAGGATGGATGTCGCTTTTATTGTTTGATTTCGTTCGTAGTCGGACATTTCTTTTATGTATGATGCTTGCTGTGGATGATTGTTTTTGAGATGATCATGATTTGGCTTGTGGCGAGTGTAAGACAATTCTATATACTCATCTCCTCTTTACATGTACTTGTAACGATATCCATTCTTGCGAAATGACGAGATGCACTTCTATCCCAATCGAGGCCCTCGAGCCAAAATAAGGATAGGACCGCATCTTGGGCGTTACAAGTTGATACTAGAGCAGTACCAACCTAGGAGCTCCCTTGATTGATCGAACATGGCCGATGTCGAGTCTAAAAAAAAAACTATTTTGAGTCTAGTTATACATCAGAGAGTAGGAATTCTTTTTACTCCTCTTCCGTTCGTCGCTGTGGTGAGGATTCGTGACGTAGGAATTTTAATTCTATCCCTCTTCTCACTCCAATTTTTTTAGGATCACGCGGGTATTTTGGAACCTCTATGATGTCGATGTGATGAAACTCTATACTTGGTGCCTCCTGTCCATTTGGATTGGACCCGAGGAGTAGTGCTCTAGGGAGTTCTCGACACATCGTTATCATTCAGTTTCCTTACTATCTCAGGATGAGGATGTTCGAAATTGTTTTAATACTATTTGTGGCGAGAGGAGTTTGGCGTCACCCAGTACTGAGGAGAGCATCCATATGTACTGCCATAATTAGTATCCTAGTGATTACGAGGGTCTGAGGTGGACGAGTTTGCGGAGTTTCTCGGGTTATGTGGTGGAGAGTTGCAGGTGCAGTTGCAGCTGATTACCTTGGGTACGTTCCTAGACCCGCAACCTGAATCACATAACCAAGAAAATTTGGGAGTTCTCAGGTGGGAACTCAAGTAGTTACCTAGGATTATCCTTCCATCAAATGCATAATGGGTAATGTATTTGTTTCCGGCTTAATTACAAGCCTCATCTTTGTTTTGTTGGAGTATGGTAATTCAAGTTGCTAAGATGTCAAGGGGTGATTTCACATCTTTTCTAAGCAGTGTTCTCATATTTCTATGGGAGTGTTAATCATTTTGCTCAATCAAATTGTCATGTCAATTCTTTTCCATCCGGACTGCTTGTCTTCAAGATAATTCAATCTTTTCCAATATTTGCAAGATCAATCCTAATATTTGTTTCTGGAGTTTGTTTCATCCATCTTAAGTTTTCTTTGTTTTTCGCCACCCTCCCGCCCTTTTTTTCAACAATTAAATTATCATCCAAGTGCCTTTCTTTTCATTGATGCTTCCACTATATTTTATTTCATATTGTATCCGGTGTTTTCCGTGTGAAGATTCTCAGGAGCTTCAAGCTTCTTGTTTTCTTCCCCATTGGATTCAATTCAAGCATTCGGTGTTGATTTATCCTTTTGATTCATTCTATGCTTTTCCATGTTGGAAAATTCTTATCCAAGCCTCTCTTGTTTATTCACCTCTATCTATGCTATCCGGAGTGGCAAGATATCTCAGAAGACTCATTATTCGTTCAAATTCGTTAAAGTTATTCGAGGTTGCCAACCACATAAATTTCTAATTGGTACTGGTGCAATCTCTCCTTCTAAGCAATTATTTCAACGGTGTTTCTTTTGAGTGGGCCCATAACCCACAGGTTTTTCCCAAGATCTTCCCTGGCTCTTCTAATATTTTCCGAAGATCTCAAGTTCTTTTCATGTGTGATGTACGTATGGATTCCATCAGTCATATTCCTTCTCCAGGATTGGTTTTGAGTTATTTTTGATCGATGCCTCAACCTTTCCTTATTCATTGTTCGGGAGTGTCTTAGTAATTCGTGATGTTCTTTCTCATCATCATCTCAGCGTTCAAGACCAACGGAGAGTTTCTCTTAAATTTTGGTCAATTCTCTTGAAGATTCGTGTTTCTAGCTTGATGCTATTCTGTCAACTTGTTTTCGATCATGTGAAATTCCTTCTATACCTATCCTGAGCATTTCAGGGTTGTTTTCATTTTTCGATCCTCCGAAGGCCATCATTCCAAAAGATTTCTTCGTTCTTAGCTTTCAGCTTTCATTCTCAAATTCTTCTCAATTGTTGTCTCTTCGTTCGTTCAACAATTTCTTCGTTCGTATCTAAATTCATACCGGTGCCTTGTTTAAGTTTTCTGGTAAACGGATCATGATCTCTTCATTCTCATGTATTTCCATTCATTCATAATTGTGGGGACCCCGACTCATAAGTCGTGATCACCGAATGCACGTGTACAGTGATCCCTGAGATCAATGCTCACTGAACACACATAAACTGAATAACAAGAGTCTTACATCCAATACATACCGTTTTACTCAGATATGACCTTTATGGCCAAGTCTTCATAAACTCGCAGCGGAAATCTTCAACGATTGCGTGGACCCATGCCACCTGCCTTAACTCTACATGCATTCTGACTGGGAAGCGTCCTAGCTTGCATGTTTGTCACCAAGGTACTCTTCGTTGTAACATATTCTTTCATGCCTGGCCAATAAAATAACTAATGGCAAGCCAATGAGTACTTTTAATGTACTCGCAAGCAACCCATGTTTGGAACAAGGTAAACAATGCAGGGTATCGCAATCGGTATCTACTTTTGCGGAAAGCTTGTTTTGAATGCAGTATCATGTCCCACCATTTATAAAATCATGCATCAACATGTTGCAGATATCCATATGAACAGGTTACAGATATCAATATAATCAGTGTTGGAACAACTCAAGTTGAATCATCTCAAGAAGTCATCCAACTTAGCTGGCTATTCGAATAGTTTTACACTCTGCAGAGGTTGCACACTTTACCCACACGACTCAGGGAACTTCCGTGTCAAGCCACAACTCGCGATATTCTTCATACCCGAGGTAAGCACCCAAACAATGTCTTTCCCTTGACAACACTAAACAAATAGTCCACTCGTTGGCACACAACCCGCATGATGTACATCGCAAGTATCATCCATGAAGGGACCATTGGTGTGCCCGGTGTCTGTGAAAACAGCCCATGGTCGTCCTTTCAGGAACGACGCCATATTGAGATTGACCACGCCACTCCCGCCACTAGTAATGGAGGCTCTCTGCTAGCATTGACCAAAATAATTAACAAAGCCCCTTCCCATATAGGGGTAGAGTGGTTGTACATGTATGGTTGGGACGATCAGCAGATCTTAAATCTAATCCGTTTTTGAAAACACACACGCAACTTGCCTTGGTACACCACTTCTTTATAAAGTGGTTACCTAGCAACATCTCCCTCGGGCATTAGTGGCACCCGATGGGGTTTTCAAAAAGGTCTTTGGTGAACATTTGTGTTCCATCTCATGCATATACCTATCCCACTTGAGTAGCAACTACTTAGCATCCTACTACTTCCCACCTGCATAACCCTCATCGGAAGGTAGGGTCATGCACAATGCAAGTATCAACGAGAAATGCATCGGAGACCAACCCAGAAAGGTTGTCACCACGTCATCAACATGCTCTTTCATGCAGCAATCAAAGTACTATAATGCCATGCAAGAAATAGTTTCATCGACATGGTCAAAGGGCTGCTTGCCTGTCTTAGCAAAGTCTTCGAGGTCTTCACAAGCTTCTGGTCCAACGTCGAGCACTTCGTCTACTTCGTCAACTACCATCGGAAACAACCATAATAAGCAACACAACAAGAAGGAAAATAAAAGTGTTCTAAAGTAGGAAGTTTATTTTTCTTGGACACCTCTGGCTATAAAAAAATAACCAAAGAGGTTCTACTAGATCTGGATCAATGAAGATTTTTGAAAGGTGGAAATGGAGGGATTAACGACCCTATAAGAATTTCATAGAATACATTTTTATAAAAATGAGTGAATGCACCCATTAAATAGGGCATGATTTTAGAAGAATTTAGAAAGTAGTTTCACTTGTTTTGGAGTTGAGGTGAATTTTGTAGAGGTTTTCTAAGATGAAATAAACGGAAAAGCAAAGTATTTATTATACCTAATAGAAATAGTGCATGGAAAAAATGTGCACCATGGCTAGATAACTAGAGCAAGATTTTTGGAGTCTCTGGAAATTTGAATCATCAAATTTGGATTAGAAATTGATGTTCTAGGAATTTGCAAAGTAGGATTTTTCATAGTTCAAATTTGAATTTAAATTTGAACAGTACAGAAACTTGTGGTGGAAAATATGGAAGTTGCACCATTAAATAGTTTGTATTTTTAGAAAAAATATAGGAGTTGGAATCATGCCATTCGGACACATATTTATTTTCGTGGAATTTTGCAAGTTCACTGGAAAAAGAAAAGAATAAGTGGTACTGTGTGCCCTGGGCCAAAACAGGCTGGCCGGGCTGGCCCAGGCGCGTGGCGCAGCAAGGCAAGGCCACACCGAAGGCGTACAAGTAAAGTACGCCTCCACTTACCTCTTCGGGGGGGGGGGGGTTTAAACCCGACAGGCGGGTCCCACTGGTCAGCGAGTAAGCGGACGGCTGAGCCTGTGACAGGCGGGGCCCGCCCGTCGGCTCGAACCGTTCTTCTCCAGTGAAATAAGAGGCAGAGCAGGGAGGCGACGACGATGGTCACCGGCGGTGGAGGAGTGGCTGGAGAGGTCCGGAGATGCCGGGGATGCACATGTGGCTCGACGAGGATCTGAATGGTTTGCGGGATGGCCGGCGGGGGCTCAGAGTTGTCAGCGGTGGCGGAGGAATGGGTGGCCGACCGAGGAGACGACGATGCGCTCCGGTAAGGCTTTCCTACCACAGCTGGAAGGTCGAGGGGGGGGGGGCTCAAGGAAGTCCCCGTGGAACTTAGCTGCGAGATATAGGCCATGGGCTTATCGAAGCGAGCGAATCGAGCTCGTGGCCGATGCGGAAGCTCTCGGCCGGAGTTGAGGAAGGAGAGGTCAGGAGGGGGTGTGGTGCTCCAGGAGTTCGATTGGGAGGAGCAGGTGGTAGGCGAGCCGGCTATGAGGCTGGGGGTGGCCTATTTATAGCCAGGCGACGACGTCCCGTGGACGACACCCATGGCTATGGTCCGGGCAGTGCCAGAGGCCAAACTGGCTCTCCGGTTCATTCCTTGGGGCCTCGTGGCATGGTTTTGGTGCAGGGGATAAGAGAGGGAGAGTGAGGGCATGCTCTTTGCGGGACCCCTACGCGAGCAGAGAGTGGCAGAGTGCTGCGGCGTCGGGCATGCGCGAGCAGGGTGAGGGAGAGGCATGGGAGGAGGGCGTCGACCGTCCAGCTTGCTGCGAACGCCAAGACTGTCGCGGGGGCCACCTTCCCCGACGCTCCCGCACTTTAGCATGCTCCAGAGCGTGACGTTTGCTGGCATAGATATAAACAAAGCGCACATGCGTGTCCATAAATGTCTTGGAGGTTCTGGAGATGCCCAAGATTGCTTAGGAGCTAAGGTAGAAGCAGGGGTGAAGAAATGGAGAGAGGGAGAGGTAAAATATGTGCGGTCATAGCTGTCCAGAGGGGTAAATGGGGTTTTACCCTACTCTATGATTGAGCCTTGGCTTGAAGTTCTTAGTGGAGGTATAAGAGCAATAGTAGGTGATGTAGTTAAAGTTTGAGGTCAAGGAGAGCTAGGGACGTGGCCAAAACAGTAACTTTTGGAAATCAATAGAAGGTGTTTGATGTTGGTTTGGGCAAGGAAACAAATTCTCCTTGCTAAGAAATTTAAGAGGAGTAAATGGTAGTTAGAAATGAGGTTGATCACCAAGTTTGATCTCATTTGAAGAAAGTTGCCAATGAAAACTTTATAAACCATAGAAATGAACAGAATCAGATTTCCTTAGATCTAGTTAGGTTAATCTATTCTCCTTGATGTATCACTTGGTGTAGTGGCATCATTTAGGAATTAGATCATGCCCACAAAGCTTGAGAGCAATTGGAGATACTTGACAATGCAAAGTTGCTCAAATTTGGATGTGTACAGAGAGGGTTTTGGGGCATTTTGGTGAACCAAAACTATTGGGATTCGGATGAAACTTTGCAAGATCATCACATTAGGCATGTGTGACATGCTAGAATTTTCCTGGATTTATTTGACAATATTTCTTATAGAAATATCTCAAATGCTTGAAATACACAGAAAGGGTTTTGGAGGGTTTTGTCCAATATTTTCAACATGACCATGTGTTGAAACTCATATATATGCAAAATATATGTCCACTCAGTTTCCCTAAATTTTCTAAAATATTTTTAAAACATAAAAATGATTTTTTCCTATAAAAGACCATTTCTGGCCTTAAGAAAAATCCTTTACATAAAATATGAAGATATCCTTTAAAAATAATATTTTGTGGTTTTGGGAAGTCTTATATATAGTAGGTTTCAAATATAGTTTTTTAAATAATTTAAATACCCTAATTTAAGGACTTATAGCTCAAGTCTCAACTCAGGGTTTGAAAACCTAAATTGAAAAAAATGCTTTTTGGCCAAAATAATTTTATAGACAAATAGTTTTAGGTCCTATCCACATGGCATGATCATTGGGCAAAGATTTGGATCAAGGAGATGAGTCTTGAGAGTAGGAGGAATTATATGGATTAATACACAAGCAAATAAACAAGCAACTCATGGTAAGATAAAAATAAACAAGCAACTAGCTAGCAATCAAGTCAAGCATCACAAGCACACAAAAAGTTTTTGTTGGTCCAAAATTTTGAACTCTATTATCTTAGTGATGTGAGGCAAAACACAAGGTGTGACAATAATATTCCCATTCATTCATAATATTCCCATTCATTCCAAATTCTTACCGGTGGTTCGTTCAAAAGTTCTTAAAGTTCATGACATTCCTCAAAGTTTTAAAGAAGAATAAGTAGAATGCCAAGCCGTTGCTAGCCATCAATTTAACTTGATGAAGGATAAGCATAACATAATTCTTATTCTTGTTCCTTGAGGTGATTTCAATCCTTCTTTCGGAGTTTGTTCATTATATCAAATTCTTTAATCTATGTTGCTCATCTTTTCTTTTCCGGAGTTCCAAGATTTTCTCAAGTATCACGTCGCGAAGCTTCGTCTAGATCATGGAAAGGCCTCAGTCTTGTTCTTTTTGCAACCTTCAATTATTTTCTATCATCCTTTTATTTCCGGAGTTCTTCCAAGAGGTTCTTCATGGTGAGTCATCAAGGATCTAATTCATTCTCGAAGTGTTCTTCAAGATTCTTGTTGGAGGAGCTCAAGTATTCTTTATCTTGCATTTCAAAGTGCAAGTCATTCTCCCTTATCTTTTGAGGTGGTGTTATAGCATTCTTGATTCATGAGGAGTCTCGAAGGAAAATTTGTCAAGAATGAGATATTTAAAATCATCATGTCTTCCTCGGTGTTATCTTAGATTAGATTTCACCTAAAGTCTTTCCTAAGGATTGTTGCTATTATGGTGCTTATCAATGACCCATGTATTCTTTTATCCTCTCGGTGAAAGAAGTTTTGCATCTCTTGTGTCTCTCAAGCAATGAATTATTTCCGTTAGTGGCCGGTTGCCACCTCGTAATTTTGAGATTTTTACCATAAGCCACAACAAGTCTATTCTTTTCGTTGTTGATATACAACAACTCTGTTTAATCCTTCCTTGTAAGGATGCTTTTCAAATTCAATTGGGATAGAATATGTCATTTTCTTCTCCGTTATTTTCTTCCCAAGTATGTAGCTTCTATTCCTTGTTCCGAAGGCATTGTGGTGTTGCTCTGTTTAAACCATCACCTCATTTTGTCAATATCATGTTCTTTCCCTTGCTTATCCAGTTTAACCGAAGTGTGTGTTCTCTTTTCAAAGTCTTTACATCTTATCATGGTTTGCCTCTCTTTTCAACCGAGGTGCTGCCCAAATTCTTTCCTTCTCATTCTTTGTCTATCTCGTTTCAACAAGAATGGTTGGATTATTTCATGCCCTTGTGTTCTTGTCATCTCTTCGCAACCTCTAAGGTTCCCATCGTGTTCCTTGTTCATCTTCCCTGATAGAGTGTTTTCAACTTTGTTCTTCTCCATGGCGTTTCTTCTTTCAAGTTTTGCAACTTTAAACGTTCGTTGATTTCACTCGTTGTCAAAGATGCAACTAAGTTTTACCTTTTCTTTTCCTCTTCCTCTTCCTCTTCTCATTATAAGATCTCGGGTCGAGATCTCTTGTAAGTGGAGGAGAGTTGTAACAACCCGAGACCGCCGCTTCAGACACCTTCCATTTATTTCGAGTTTTGCCGTGTGATTTATTTGGTTGTCGCATTCATCATCGCATCATTAGCATTGCATCGGCACTCCGTCACCATTATTTTTCAATACTTACATCCGCTCGTAGTGTCGGTGCTTCCCCTTCTCGTCGTTGATTGTTTCGAGACCAAACACACCCGCACGCGCCTGCAACATCTTAAAAAATTGTTTTTAAAAGTGCGTATAAAACATTCTTGGAATGGGTTGAAAGTTGGCGTCTGGTCTTAATATATTGTAGGTTGACCGCCTGTCAAATTTCATCGCATTCAGAGGTCATTTGATACCCGAACTATTAAACATATAGCGGCACTATAGCCGGTTGAAATCGTCAGTCATTTCGGTTTAAAAATTCCTGTGATGAGACGCAAACCTCCCTCTTTTCTTAGCCCAACCTATCTAAACAGCCCACCTAGCCCACCTAGCCTAACCCCGCGACTGGAGCCGTCCGATCACGACCGGAGGGTCTGAAAACGGGCCAACATCCCTAATCATAGACCTGTCAATAAATGGACGCCCTAACCTGTCTGTTTTGGAAAACCCTGGCCCTTCACCTCAAAATCCACGCAGGCACTCCACAACCACCACATCCATTGCACCGTGTCTCCTCCCAGCTGCCACAGGCCCACCAGGCCCGAGTCGGACCCGCCCGGGCCCGAACTCTGCACCACTGCTCCCCCTCCTTCCTAACCTCCTGTTGCCTCCACGAGAGGAGCCCAAGCTCCTCGACCTCGCCTCGGCCATCACCAGCCGCCGCTTTTCCGGCCACCGGAGCTAGCCGCCACCGCCGCCCTTCAAGCCTCTGCCACCCCTGCGAGCCCCGCCTCCTCCGACCTCGCTCCGCGCCGGGATCTGGCGTCCTTAAGCCGGTCGCCTCGACACCCAGCCAAGCCGCTATGGACACCCTTGCCAAGCTCCACCCAGCCGCAAGCCCCGGTATGGATCTGGAGTGCCACGACCGGATGCAACCGCTCCCGCTGCTAGCCTCGCCCTTCCCCGACCTCCGGCGAGCTCCCGCTCATTACGCCGCCGCCAGCCGCGTGTGACGCCTCCCCTCGATCCCGATCGGATATGGGAGAGACAAGCGTTGGGCGCTTCCGTCACCCATGTGGGCCAGCTGGCCCAGCTCGTCTGGCTTACCCCGCGCCAAGCCAGCAACATGGCCCAGCACCTGTGCGACCGCCGTGGCCCAACCCAGCTTGATGATACGTCTCCATCGTATCTACTTTTCCTCACAATTTTGCCCTTGTTTTGGACTCTAATTTGCATAATTTGAATGAAACTAACCCGGACTAACGCTGTTTTCTGCAGAACTGCCATGGTGTTGTTTTTTGTGCAGAAATAAAAGTTCTCGGAATTGGACGAAACTTTTTGGAGATTTATTTTGGAATAAATAAAAAATACTGGAGTCAAGAACCACCGGAGGGGGGCCACAGGCTGGGCAGCATACACTAGGGCGCGCCAGCCCCCCCCCCCCCCAGGCGCGCCCTGGTGGGTTGTGCCCACCTCGTGGCCCCACTGACCCTAATTCCCGCACTATAAATTCCTATTTTCAGAGAAAAAATAAAGGAGAAAGTTTCATCGCGTTTTACGATACGGAGCCGCCGTCACATCCTGTTCTTCATCGGGAGGCCAGATCTGGAGCCCGTTTGGGGCTCCGGAGACGGGAATCTTCGGTCTTCGTCATTATCAACCCTTCTCCATCACCAATTCCATGATGCTCCCCACCGGGAGTGAGTAATTCCTTCGTAGGCTTGCTGGTCGGTGAGGAGTTGGATGAGATTCATCATGTAATCGAGTTAGTTTTGTTACGGCTTGATCCCTAGTATCCATTATGTTCTGAGATTGATGTTGCTATGACTTTGCTATGCCTAATGCTTGTCACTAGGGCCAGAGGGCCATGATTTCAGATCTGAACCATTTATGTTATCACCATTATATCTATGTTCTTGATCCGATCTTGCCTAGTCATATGCACCTATTACGTGTTATGATCCGTCAACCCTATAGTGACAATATTTGGGATACTTCACGGTGATGACCGTCGTTTGAGGAGTTCATGTATTCACCGTGTGCTAATGCTTTGTTCCGGTTCTCTATGAAAAGCTGGCCTTAATATCCCTTAGTTTCCTTATGGACACCGCTGCCATGGGAGGGTAGGAAAAAAGATGTCATGCAAGTTCTTTTCCATAAGCACGTATGACTATTTACGGAATACATGCCTACATTACATTTTTGAACTAGAGTTAGTTCTGTGTTGCCCTAGGTTATGACTGTTATATGATGAATATCATCCAACGAGTTCACCGATCCAGTGCCTACGAGTTTTCCACTATTTGTTCTTGCTAAGTTACTATTGCTGCTGCTACTGTTCCAACTGCTACAAAACTATTGCTATCACTGCTACCGTTACTGTTACTGCTATCAAAACTATCATACTACTGTGCTACTAATCACTCTGCTGCAGATATTTAATCTCCAGGTGATTGAATTGAAAACTCAGCTGCTAATACTCTCAAATATTCCTTGGCTCCCCTTGTGGCGAATCTATAAATTTGGGTTGAATACTCTACCCTCGAAAACTGTTGCGACCCCCTATACTTGTGGGTTATCAAGACCTTTTTCTGGCGCCGTTGCCGCGGAGCATAGCTATATTTGTTGAGTCACTTGGGATTTATATCAATTGATCACTATGAAGAATCTGAAAGATCCAAAGACTAAGTTTTTCCCTCTAAGACGAGGGGAGGTAAGGAACTGCCATCTAGCTCTGCACTTGATTCACCTTCTGTTATGAGTAAGCTTGCAACACCACCACATGCTAGTAATCCTCATATGTCGCAAGTTATTGATGATGCTACCTCTGCTATGAATGATGCTTATGATGATGCTAGTACCATGCTTGATTATAATGTGCCACTAGGAAAATTTCTTGATGAACAAATTGCTAGATCTAAAGAGAATGAAACTACTGAAAATGATGAGATTGCTGAAACTGATGAAGCCTATGAAACTGATGATGACTATGAAACACCTATTAGTCCTAGCTCTCCTAGGTTTGAAATGACTAAGATACCTGAAGGTTATGTTATGGACGAAGAGGTAACTAGAGAAATTCTTTCTTGCAAGGATAGAAACGATCTTAAGCAATTGCTACGCAAGTATAAGGAAAAGACTTTGAATGCTGGAATGAAATGTGATCCTAAGTTTGCTACCTCACCTATCTTTGTTACCGATAAGGATTATGAATTCTCTTTCGACCCAGAGTTAATTACTTTGGTTGAATCTGATCATTTCCATGGCTATGAAACTGAAACTGTAGTGGCACACCTTACTAAGCTGAATGATATAGCCACCCTCTTTGCTCATGATAGAAGATTCACTACTATTATATCCTTAAGTTATTTCCTTTCTCATTAAAGGGCGATGCTAAGAAATGGTACAATAATCATACTCCTGGTTGTGTGCGTAGTCCCCATGATATGATTTACTACTTCTCTGAAAAATATTTTCCTGCTCATAAGAAACAAGCCGCCTTACAGGAAATATTTAACTTTGTGCAAATTGAAGAAGAGAGTCTCCCACAATATTGGGGGTGGCTTCTCCAGTTGCTTAATGCTTTGCCTGATCATTCTCTTAAGAAAAATGAAATACTTGATATCTTCTATAATGAACTAACCGATGCTTCTAGGGACTTCCTAGATAGTTGTGTTGGTTGTGTTTTCAGGGAACGAACTGTTGAACAAGCTGAGGAATTATTGAATAACATATTGAAGAATTATGATGATTGGACTCTTCTTGAACCACCGCCTAAACCCACTCCAAAGAAGAGGGGTATCTTATTTCTCAGTCTTGAAGATATGCAAGAGGCAAAGAAATCTATGAAGGAAAAAGTTATTAAAGCTGAGGATGTTAAGAATTTGCCACCTATTGAAGAAATACATGGCCTTGACACACCACCACCTCCACAGGTGGTAGAGGTAGATTCTTTATTGAAGTTTGATGAAGGTGATATCCCTCACAATAAACATCCTAGTTAACGCTTATATGAGTTTGACAACTATATTATGAAGAACGATCATTTCAATGCACATGTTCTGAAACAATTGAAATAATTCTGATATGATTGCTCGCTTGAGTGACTTGCTATTTACAATCAGTAATGATATTAGAGGTGTAGGAAAGCATGCCTCTATGGTTCAAACTGAGTTAGAACAAGTTGCTAAATCTCAAAAAGAATTGCTTGATGAAATGAATAATAATATGAATGATTTTGCTGCTAGAGTAGTAACTAGAGGAGGTAGAATGACCCAAGAACCACTTTATCCTGAAGGTCACCCTAAAAGAATTGAACAAGACTCTCAAAGAATTAATACTGATGTACCTAGTCCTTCTAGGAAGAAAAAGAAAAAGAAAAATGATAGGACTTTGCATACCTCTAGTGAACCTGAGATACAAAAACCTCCTGATAATATTGATGTCTCTATTTCCGATGCTGAAACTCATTCTGGTAATGAACACTCACCTAGTGATAATGATAATGATAATGATGATGTTCATGAAGATGCTCAACCTAATAATGATAAAGAACCAGATAATGATGTTGAAATAGAGCCTGCTATTGATCTTGATAACCCACAACCTAAAAATAAACGTTATGATAAAAGAGACTTTGTGGCTAGGAAACATGGTAAAGAAAGAGAGCCATGGGTTTAAAAACCCATGCCATTTCCACCTAAGCCATCTGAGAAAAATGATGATGAAGAATTTGAGCGCTTTGCTGAAATGATTAGGCCAGTCTTTTTTGCATACCCGCTTAACTGATATTTTAAAGATGGCCCCCCTATGCAAAGTATATGAAAGACATCATCACTAATAAAAAAAAGATACCTGAAACTGAAATCTCCACCATGCTTGCTAATTACTCTTTTAAGGATGGAGTACCTAAAAAACTTGGAGATCCGGGAATACCAACTATACCTTGCTCCATTAAAAGAAACTATGTCAAAACTGCTTTGTGTGATTTGGGAGCCGGTGTTAGTGTTATGCATTTCTCCTTATATAAAAGACTTGATTTGAATAAACTCACACCTACTGAGATATCATTGTAAATGGCTGACAAATCAACTGCCATACCTATCGGTATTTGTGAGGATGTGCCCGTTGTTGGTGCAAATGTTACTATCTTAATGTACTTTGGTATTCTTGAGATGCCCGAGGACGACAACATGTCGATTATCCTTGGTAGACCCTTTTTGATTACTGCAGGGGCTGTTATTGATTGCAATAAAAGCAAAGTCACTTTTCATATCAATGGTAATGAGCATATGGTGCACTTTTCGAAGAAACAATTCCAAGTGAATGGTATAAATATTATTGAAGAATCTCCGACCATCACCATTGGAAGCTTTCAATTACCTCTACCTACTGCCAAAAAGAAATATGATATACTTATTGTTGGGGATATGCACATGCCCATTGAGGTAACTTAGTGTTTTACGAAAGTTCTTCGGTTTCATGCTAATCGGAAGTGGTTGTTAACAAGACTTGATCAACCTTATTAATGGATCATTTTTGAGAGGTATGAAGTCGATGAATCTAGTAAGCACAACTCTCTGCTCCCACCTTTTGTTTTCTGTTTTAGTTAGTCAAATAAAATAAAATGCCATGATTATCCTGTTTTCTGTTTTCTCCATGCAATAAAAATGATCCAAAAATAAAAGTTCTCAGAATGTCCTGAAAATTTGATACGATTTTTTTCTAAATATTTCTGAATATCTGGTGCAAATAATACCAGAGGGGGGGTGCACCTGGTGCCCAGAAGACACCAGGGCGCGCCAGCACCCCCAGGCACGCCCTGGTGGGTTGTGGCCCCCACGTGGGCCCTCTCACTTATCTCTTTAGCCCACATCATCCCCTACCTCCAGAAAAAAATCACCACAGCCACCATTCCCGTGTTCTTGCTCTCAAACCCGCGGATTTCGATCTCTTAGCTCGAAGCTCCGTTTCAGAAACTGTTTGGAGGTATTTCTACTTGGTATGTGACTCCTCCATTGCTCCAATTAGTTATTGATTTGGTGGGTTATTTTTAGAGTAATTAGCTACTCTTCATGCTGCAGTAGATGAGCTTGCATGTTGAATTCTTAGAGTTCTAAGTAGTTTGAATGCTCAATATGGCCTCTATGCATGCTTAGGAGTAGTTGCTATCAATCTTACAAAGTTTTGTTGACAAAATTTTTGTGGACTAAATTTTTTCAGAATTTTGATAGGAATAAGATGGATTTCTTTAGGAAGTTTTCCTTCAAGAAAAATGCCAAAGGAGTCATTGGGGAATCATCGGACAATGACCTTCACACCCCAAGAAGGGCGGAGGTGCGGCCGTGTGAATGGCCGCATGATGCCTTCATGGAGGACGCCGAGTTTCACCAAGAGTTCGCTCAATTTGTTGCAAACGCTGGGCTGACCGAGTTCCTCATAGCTAAGTGTGACCAATACCACATCCTTACAAATTCCTTTGTGCAAGGTTTTCATTTTCTGAGAAAGAATAATCCCCCTGAGGTGCAGTTTAACCTTTATGCTGAGACTTACAAAATGCCGCTAATTGACTTTTGCGATATATGCTTGATTCCATCTGATGGGGAATTGAGAGAACCTAGACCATACGAGTTTGAGGATTTTCTCCTCACTTTTACAGTGGGTGAAGATAGAGGCGTGTCAAACGCTACTGCTACCAGTTTGCAGTTTCCCTCAGTACATTACTTTGCTTTGTTCATCACGAAGTGCTTAACCGCTAGGGAGAAGGTCGGCGCACTTAGTGCCCCCGACCTCACTATTTTACGCCGTGCACTGTATGATGACCACACCTTTAGTATGGGGCTATTATTGCACGTCGCTTAAACCTTAAGAAGACTAAGGGAAAGATACATGGTGGTATTTATGCTACTCGTTTAGCAAGACACTTTAATGTTCAGATTCGCCCACATGATTATATCTTGTCCCAATTTACCTGGATCACAAGTCGTTGTAGGATCATCAATTCCTTGACGTAACTGACTCTTTCCGTGACATTCATTACAACCTAGTACTCAACATAGAAACCCATGATGTTATTCCGTTGCCTGCACCTGCTCTGTTTGATTCTATTGCCAGGAACGGATACAGGATCATGTCAGATGACATTACAGCCTACCGGAACAACCTAGCAGCTACTAAGGAGGAGCCCTAGATGTGGGATGCTCAGGTGCCGCCTCCACCTCACTTTGAATTGGGACCGGATGGTTTCTATGGATGGTGATTACCAAGCTAGGCCAAAAGCCTAAGCATGGGGGAGTACGTATTTCCACCGACATTACATTCATGTTCACACATTTCATTCCAGTTGTCGGTGTTCACACTTTTCCATTCTAATATCCATGTTAGATTTGTTTTCTCGCTTTCTTCTTGTGTGTTTGAAAAACTTGTAGAAAACCCAAAAATATTTCCTACATCTTTTTTAGTTTTTCTTTCTAGCCTAGTATAATTGTAGTATTGAAAGAAAACCCAAAAATATTTCTCGTATCTTCTTTTGCTTGTTGGGAGCTTTCCCGTGTAAATAATTTATCCTTTTTTTGTTTTTCCTCTTTAATTTGCTTTCTTCAAGAAAAACCAAAAACTCCAAAAATATTTCAGTGTGTTTCTCTGAATTTCTTTTCTTTTTATTTTGAGTCGTACCAGGGAGAAGACCACGATGAAAATGTTGAGTGCTCTCATATGCATCATTGTTAATCTAACAAAGAGCCCATGTTACCTTGTCTTCTCCTCTTGAATAAAATGTTGCAGATTCCAGCTTAGTCCACGACACTCTTGCACTATTATTATCTTCTTATCATTTGGTCGAGCAAGTGAAAGGCAATAATGACGATATTTGATGAATTGACTGTGGCAGAGAAAAGCGGGTATGAACTCAACTTGTTTTTGTTTTTGTAAATATGTTTAACCTAGTATCCTTGATTCAACATATTATGATCAAACATTCTTGCAATGACCATTAGAGATTATAGTTGTTCATGCCATGCTTAAGTAGCTAGGAGTGGATAATGATTTATCTTGGGTGTCAACATGCATTAAAATAGTTGTGATGCGGTATGATGATATGGTATCCTCCTCTGAATGTTTCAAGTGGCTTGACTTGGCACATGTTCACGCATATAGTTGAATCAAAACTAACATAGCCTTCATGATATTTATGTTCATGGTGTCCATATCCTACTCATGCTAGTAGTCAATGTTTATTATATGTAATGCATGTTCATGACTGTTTTCGCTCTCTAGCTGGCCGCTTCTCAATCTATTTGCTAGCCTTCGCCTGTACTAAGCGGGAATACTGCTTGTGCATCAAAACCTTTAAACCAAGTTATGCCAGATGAGTCCACTATATCTACCTATATGCGGTATTACGCTGCCGTTCCAAAGTAAATTTGCATGTGCCATCCCTAAAAATTCAAATGAACATCTGTTTTGTATGCCTGGACCGCTCATGGAGCGACAGGGGGCGGTCAGTATCTTCCATGCTAAGCGGGTTATTCTCATGATGAGTGTTTATTTAGTCGTCCTTACACGAGAGGGGCGGTAATAGGGATTCCCAGTGCCGAAATCAAAAATCAAAAATAATTAAACAAAACTCCCCCAGGAATGTGGTTGGTTTGGACGGTACCCGTGGATGCCGCTAGCCGTGGAGTGTGATTGTTGGTGGAGGGGGAGTAAACCTTTACCGCTTGGGAACCGCCGCTAATTTGTTTAGCATGGAAGATATTGATAACTCTTGGTCGTAACGTTGACAGGAAGGGTGTAACTCCCAAAATTATATCTATCTCTGTTTTAAACCTTGAGCTCTGCCACCGCTGCAAATCCATGCTTCCCTCTGCGAAGGGACTATCTATTTACTTTTATGTTGAGTCATCACCTTCTCAAATAAGCGCCAGATCTGAGAGCACTATTGTCATCCTCATGCATTGTGTATGGTTGACTTTGGGTGCAGCATGACTGGATCTTTTCTACCATGAATTACAATGTTTAGTCACCACTTGAACTTTGGAGGTGCTCTGCATTTATGTTTTGCGGTCTCAGAAAGAGCTAGCGAGATAGAGTGCGGCGTTTTGGTGCCCAGGCTCATCTGCACCCGTTCAGTAAAAAATCAAAAGAAATACTAAAAAAATTCAAAAAATTCCAATTTTTTTTGGGTGGTACATAATTTCATGCGTGAGATTCGCTCCAATTTTTGTATCATTTGAGCATCTGAGCAGCTCTCGGCAAAAAAGACAAATCGGGTCAAAACAGTGCATGAATAGTAAACTTTTTTAGAGACCCCGAATTTGTCTTTTTTGCCGAGAGCTGCTCAAAAGCTCAAATGATACAAAAATTGGAGTGAATCTCACGCATGAAATTATGTACCACCCAAAAAAAATTGGAATTTTTTTAATTTTTTTAGTATTTGTTTTGATTTTTTTACTCAGCGGGGGTGCAGATGAGCCCAGGCTCAGAAATGGATTATTGTAGCGAGATACCACTTTTGTCATATTGTATCATGATTGTTTTGACAAAGTGTTGGTATTTGAGATATTTTATTATTGCTCGCTAGTTGCTTATGTTATTGATATGAGTTAATATAATTTCCAAGAGTAATTGTTGGCATGGTTAGTCATAATCTTTGCTGAAAACCTGGGTGCTACTTAAGCATATATATGTAAACAAGAACAAAAGAGTTCGTAAAAGTTTTTTTTTATTACTTTCAGTTTGTCAACTGAATTGCTTGAGGACAAGCAATGGGTTAAGCTTGGGCGAGTTGATATGTCTCCGTCGTATCTACTTTTCCTCACACTTTTGACCTTGTTTTGGACTCTATTTTGCATGATTTGAATGAAACTAACCCGGACTAACGTTGTTTTCAGTAGAACTACCATGGAGTTGTTTTTTGTGGAGAAATAAAAGTTCTCGGAACTGGACGAAACTTTTTTGAAATTTATTTTGTAATAAATAAAAGATACTGGAGTCAAGAACCACTGAAGGTGGGCCACAGGCTGGGCAACATACACCAGGGCGCGCCAACACCCCCAGGCGCGCCCGGCCTGGTGGGTTGTGCCCACCTCGTGGCCCCACTGACCCTAATTCCGGCACTATAAATTCCTATTTTCGGACAAAAAATAAAGGAGAAAGTTTCATCGCGTTTTACGATACGGAGACGTCGCCACCAACTGTTCTTCATCGGGAGGCCAGATCTGGAGCCCGTTTGGGGCTCCGGAGAGGGGAATCTTCGGTCTTTGTCATCATCAACCCTTCTCCATCGCCAATTCCATGATGCTCCCCACCGGGAGTGAGTAATTCCTTCGTAGGCTTGCTGGTCGGTGAGGAGTTGGATGAGATTCATCATGTAATCGAGTTAGTTTTGTTAGGGCTTGATCCCTAGTATCCATTCTGTTCTTAGATTGATGTTGCTATGACTTTGCTATGCCTAATGCTTGTCACTAGGGCCCGAGTGCCATGATTTCAGATCTGAACCGTTTATGTTATCACCATTATATCTATGTTCTTGATCCGATCTTGCCTAGTCATATGCACCTATTACGTGTTATGATCCGTCAACCCCATAGTGACAATATTTGGGATACTTCACGGTGATGACCGTAGTTTGAGGACTTCATGTATTCACCGTGTGCTAATGCTTTGTTCCAGTTCTCTATTAAAAGGAGGCCTTAATATCCCTTAGTTTCCTTATGGACCGCGCTGCCACGGGAGGGTAGGACAAAAGATGTCGTCCAAGTTCTTTTCCATAAGCACGTATGACTATTTACGGAATGCATGCCTACATTACATTTATGAACTGGAGCTACTTCTGTGTCGCCCTAGGTTATGACAGTTATATGATGAATATCATCCAATGAGTTCACCGATCCAGTGCCTACGAGTTTTCCACTATTTGTTCTTGCTAAGTTACTATTGCTGCTGCTACTATTCCAACTGCTACAAAACTATTGCTATCCCTGCTACCGTTACTATTACTGCTACTACAGCTATCAAAACTATCATACTACTGTGCTACTAATTACTCTGCTGCTGACATTTAATCTCCAGGTGTGGTTGAATTGACAACTCAGCTGCTAATACTCTCAAATATTCTTTGGCTCCCCTTGTGTCGATCTATAAATTTGGGTTGAATACTCTAACCTCGAAAACTATTGCGATCCCCTATACTTGTGGGTTATCACTTGCCTCTCCGCCAAACCTGTCCCGCCTCCTCTCCAGCTTGGGCTCGACCCACTAGGTGAGGCCACCCCTAGCACCCAAGCCCTCTATTTGTTGCCCAGGCGCCGGATAACTATCTTGCGCCATGATGCTATTACAGACTCGACCCATGTGTGTTTTTCCCTCGTTGCGAATTTAGCTATTATTTGGATTTGACAGATTTGCAGAAACACCCTTGCACTTCATGCATATCATAACTCTCAAACCGTACATCGTATGTAAAAACTTTATATATCTAAAATGATTAGAATTTTGTGTAGAATAATAATATCCAGCTTTCATCCATGATAAAAATGTTTAAACTTGTTGTTTGCTTTAATTTGTACAAATGCCATGCTAAAATGATTTATTTCATAACTAAATAACCGTAGCTCCGTTTAAAATGATCCACATATGTAACTTGCTTAGAAAAACATGTAGAATAACATGGTGCACTTTATTTTCATGTTTAATAATATGTTTAGTACAGATGTGGACCAAATTCATAATTTGCATACGGAGTCGTTTCAGAAATGCTATATGTTGCTTCCGGCCTCATTTAAAATGCCTAGATGATGTGGTTGTTTATGCTTCACCTTTTGCCATGTCTAAAAACATTTAAACTTGCCATGTAAATAAACGAGAGTGAACTAAATGATTTAAAAGTGGTGTTTGATCAATATGCAGCTCGTTGCATATTGAACTTCACTTAATTTGTAGTGTTGATTGTAGCATGTTGCCAGACCATGCATGATTAAATGGACATGCATCATACTTGATTGTGCATCATGTCATGAATATGTTGTGGTGTTTACCGAGTCATTTGTTTGTTTTCGGATTTGCTTCTCCTCGCTAGAGTTTTGAAAGTTCGTTCGACTACGCCCGTTCGTCTTCTCCATGGATTCGTTCTTCTTCCAAGTGAGATCTCAGGCAAGATGATCATTTCCCTGGAAACCTTTACTATCATTGCTATGCTAGTTGTCACATTTCTATCGCTATGTCTCGCTACCTACCACTTGTTTGTCAAGCCTACCAAAATGCGACGATAAGCCTCTAACCCATCACATCCCAGCAAACCATAGTTTGGCTATGTTACCGCATGCTCAACCACTCTTATAGCATTGCTAGTTGCAGGTGAAGGTTGATCCATGTGATAACATGGATATCTTGGGATATCACGTTATTCTTGCTATTTAATTAATGCATCTATACACTTGGTAAAGGGTGGAAGGCTTGGCCTTTTGCTTGGTGCTTTGTTCCACTCTTGCGGCCTTAGTTTCTGAGTATCGGTGTTATGTTCCATATTGAGCGCTCCTAATGTGCTTGGGGTTGTTATGGGGACCCGCTTGATAATTAGTTTTGGGATAAAACTCTTCCGGCAAGGCCCAACATTGGTACTATATTTGCCAAACATAATAATACTAAACACCGTTAGTAATGCATAGGGAGTTAGCGCACCCTGCTGATTAATTCAACATAATATAGCAGGGCCAGTGCTGATGGTGCTGGTCCAAACTAGAGCACTGTGCGAGCTACCTGCGGCAACTCGGGACGTCATTTACTGTACGATTAGCTCATCTGCCGTGTCCCGAGAATGAGATACACGGCTCCTATCAGGATTGTCGACACGTCAGCGGCCTTGCTTGATTTTTTTACCCTTCTCGAATGTCTTGTGCACCGGGATTCCGAGGATACTTTTGGGCTATCTCGAGGTTGAGGTTTTCCACCGCGGCTTGTGGCTATTTTGTGATGGATAAGTTGGAGCACCCCTACAGGGTTAAATCTTTCTGAGAGCCGTGCCCGCAGTTATGTGGCAACTTGGAAATTGTTTAACACCCGGTTATAGCAAAATTGAAGTAAACTCAATTAAAATACACCAACCGTGTGCGTAACCGTAACCGTCTCTTTTCGGGGAAGTTCGGAAAGAGAACACAGTAGGGTTATGAATGACTCGTAAGTAGGTGTTCAGGATCACTTCTTGATCATTACTAGTTCATGTCCGATTATGTGTAGATCACTCTTATTATTCTTGTACTCGTAAGTTAGCCAGATATCAAATGCTTAGTGCTTGTTGTAGCCTCACCACTTAACCATACCTCACCCATTAAGCTTTGCTAGTCTTGATACCCATGGAAATGAGATTGCTGAGTCCCTGTGGCTCACAGATTACTAGAACAGCGGTTGCAGGTACAAGTAATGCGATGCTTTGATGTGAGAGTGATGCTTGTTTGATTTGGAGTTCTACTTCATCGATCAAAAGATGGGTTCCTGATGCGGAGCATACCAACATCATCCCCATGGACTCTACACCACCACTACAAGCACCAAGTGGACCTATGACTAGAGCTCGAGTGCGTGCCATTGAAACAAAGGTGAACTCCTTCCTCTTTGAGATACCCATGGATATCAAAGGAACTTGGATGCTACCTCAAAAGGAGACACTTTGTGTGATTAGGTACAAAGAAGGAGGAAGGAAGCTTGAGGAACCCCAAGAAGAAGGGAGGGAAGCAAGAGGAGCCCCAAGGACCTGCCAGCCCAGGACTGGCGGTACAACCGGGCAACAACCGGACAACAACCGGTCGAGCTTCTGTTTCAATACGATACAAGACTGGTACCATCCCGGTTGTTCCGGTTATTTCATCATGATCGGTACAACCGGCCCAACGTCCGATACAACCGGCCCCGCTTTGACGCATGTCTCCAGGAAGCCCCCAAGCGGTACAACCTGTGGTGCGACCGGTGCAACCGCCCCTCTTCTGCGCCCAGTGGTACAACCGGTGGTGTGACCCGTGCAACCGCCCCTCTCCAGCGCTAGAAACCCTAACTTACCCCTTGGACTATAAGTACTTGTCTCCTAGCTCCGAATTAGGGCTAGCTATTTCTTAGAGCTTGATAGAGTTGTTGAGCTTAGCTCCTTCCACTTTACCTCCTCTTGAGAGAGAAGATCCAAAGTGGATGACAACACCCCTCCCGTAGGGAAGATCTTCCGGGATATCAAGACCCCTCCACGGAGTGGGAAGACTATCCTTTTACTTGTATCGTTCTTTGGATTTGGATCGGTGAACCATTCATGTTACTTTTGATCTAGTGGATGTGTAATCGAAGATCGTCTGGAGTGTTTCCTCTCGTGTTTTCCCTCGTGTTCTTTGTGCCCTCGAGAAACCCCCCTCCAATTTGTGAAAGATCGACACACACGGGCCCTGTATCATTTTGGTATCATGAGCCACGTTGATCATGATTTTGGAGTCTCCCCCTTCGTTTTCTAGCCTAATTTTTCTTTATTTCATCCCAATTTGAAAATTCCCACCAAAAATAGCCATACCAAAATTTCTTGGATTCGTTGGATTTCATTGTGGACAAGTGGATCTAGCCGTTCCCCTCTTTTTGCCCATTTATTTTCCGTCGAACTCTCAAATTTTTGAGTTGCAAGTGCTGATTTTCCGCCCAAATTGCGATCTGAAAAGTCCTTGTGTGCTCCGGTACAACCGGTCAGACCGCCGGTACTACCGCCCCACCGGTACAACCGGTCATCACACCGGTACTACCGCTTCCACCATTGTTCTTCCGCATTTTCCACCACATTTCTTTTCTGCACCCATTTGCACTTGAGATTTTGAGTCGTGAGCTCACCACTTCCTAAGGTGTTACGGCTAATTAGGAGTGGTTCATCATTGACATCGCCGCTCATCATCACCCAGATTGTCGCCAACAACCTCTTCATTGACACTTCACCATAAGCAAGGACGGTAACCGCGACGACACTCTTGACATATATCCTTGCCATTGCATTGTTACCCCGAGCCTATTTTGCGTTACTTGCCTATCGAGACTAGCCATTGAGTATTGTCGGGCTACGCTACTTGTGCATGTTAGTGTCACATACGCCGCATAGCTCAAATTGCGTGCATATATCATAGTATCATTTTGGTATCATCTTGGTATCTTTTGTGTTCAAGTAGTACACGCATACAAAATTACTATATTGGTGTGCACGTCCCGCATTGTGACCATACAATCATCATCATAAAAGAAAAGAGAAGCAAAGCTTTTGTCGGAATCAGGGCTCCGCAGACCCAAGAAGGTTCAAACTCTGGGGCGTGTGCGAAGATCCCAACCAGCTCAAGTCTCAAGCCTGCCGCTCCACAGCCAGACCTTGCCGAAGATGCGCGAGAGCAAACGAGAAGACGGACTCGAGAGATTTACCCAGGTTCGGGCCACCTTGCGGTGTAAAACCCTACTCCTGCTTTGGTGGATTGGCCTCACGAGGAAGTTTGTGGATGAACTAGTATAGTGGTTGAGCAACCTCGCGAGGGCTCTTCAGTGAGGGATGATCTGATCCCTCTCTATGGTGGTGGCTAATCCCTATTTATAACGGGCCTTGGTCCTCTTCCCTTATCGCACAGGCGGGAAGGGATCCCACAACGGCCAAATTTGAAGGGGGGTAGGAGGTACAGCTTATCCTGACTAAAGGTGGTCTTCGCCCGCAAAGCAACTGGACGTGACGCAGAGGTGGGCTCGGCGATGACATCCGTCCTGCTGAGCTCGTGTTCTTGGTCTCGTTGCACCGAAAGGGAAACCTTTGGGGGATCCCTTGGGAACCTGCGTACGTCCCTGCCTCCTTAGCACCAAAGGGGAAACTGTCCCCTCTGCGCCCGCTGGCCTGGGTCGTCATGGCTCACGTCATCGTTGCCTCCTGAGACCGGGTACCTGCATAGGAATCTCCACTCCTCGGGAGGCAACCTGGGGAAGCCGCTCCTCTGGAGGTCTTGGCGTCATTCTCCTCGTGAGGCCGGGGCCCTCACAAGGGTCTTGTCCCGGGGGGTGTGTCGCCAGTCCATACTGGGCCGTCGAGGTGGGCCACGCGCCGGGCCGTAGGCAGGCAGGTCTAGGTACCCCCGATCCCAGAACGCTGATCGTAGCCCCCGGGCCCAAGGCGCGCTCGGGCTGGCTTCGGGGCGAAGCAAGGAAGGGAGGCCGAAATGCCGCGGGCCCCAACCGCTTGCGGGCCAATCTTGACGCGTGGCGCACGACGGGGCGCAGACGCCTCCACGTCCCCACGTCGCCTCGGTAACCGCCCCGACTGACAAGGGCTGGCGCGCGCAGCGGGGCCATCATTGCCCGACATGCGGAGAGACGCCGGTTGGCCTCCGATCAACTATAAATGGGCGAGGGGGGTAGAGCCCCCCTAGCCCATCTTCATCTTCTTGCCTCTTCACTCCAATCCACCGCTTCCACGACCATGGCACCAGTGAGGAGGTTCTCTGCTGCCGAGAAGGGGAAGGGCCGCCTGGAGGGACCGGAATCGCCGCCGCCCAAGAGGGGTCGCGGTCGTCCCCGGAAGTACATCGCGTTGCCGGTGGTGGCCCCCCGAGGGCTCGGGCGTACTGCCGTGCGGGCCGGCGCTGCCTCCTGCAGCCGCGGGAAAGCTCCCCCCTCCCCCCGCGCAGGTGGTAGCGGTAGCCGTGGCGCTCGCGGCCGAGGGGGGAAGCTTGCGGCGGGCACCAGGACGCCCCACCCGCGATCTCACTCGTCCGACGCGGTCCAAGGTTTCATGGTGTGCGAGGAGAGGTCAGCCATCACCTGGCTCCAGCTCACGCGCTTCTTCGCAGGGGCACTGCTAGCCAGAGGGCCTGTCGGCCTATGGTTGCAGGCTCATGGTTGCTGCAGCAAAGCCTCGTGGGTGGAAGTCGAAGTCACTCCCGCGGGCTACGTGTTCCTGAACCGCGGGTGGCAGACGTTCGCCCACGCTCGCGGCCTGTGGGGGAGGTGTACCCTCCACTTCAAGTACGATGGGGCGGCGACGCTCTTCGTTAAGACCTTCGAGGAAGACGGTAGGCGCTTGGGGTGCTGCCCGGAGGGCGACGGCGGCGACAGCGACCACTTCTCCACCGACTAAGACCACCGCGGCGGCGGCTTCCTCGGCGGTGAGCTTGCCCTTGGCGACGGGCGTAGCACCTCCAGCAATAGCGACGCCTCCTACGGTGGAAGCTCGAGCGACGATGACTACGATGAGCTGCCACGCCGGCATGCCGGGACCAATGAGGGCGGCGAGCCGCCGTGGCGCCGTGCCCCTGCCCCGGAGGCCGTCGAGCCTCCATGCCACCATGCCACCGTCAAGGAGGAGGAGGACTCCGACTGAGCGCGGGCGGCGCCGGGGCCAGGCCTCAGGAGTAGAGGCCTTTGGGAGGCCATCTTTTGTTGTTTGTTTTTTTTACTTCCTGCATCAAGAATCACGGAGGGCCCCGAGGGGCGCGTAGTGAACTATGGCGCTTGCGCCTTTATGTTAGCATTTTGTTCTTATCTCATACTTTGGCGTTTATATTGCTACCAATGGAAAGTTCCTGCTCGTCGCGAGGTGTAGCTGGGGTGCCGAGGCAGCTTGGAGGTCTTGCCGAGGGGGCCTCTTCCTTGCGGACCAGGCAGCCTTGCAGCTTCGAGAGGTGCCCCCCGCTCGCAAGGCTCCTGGGGGGTGATGAGGAGTCAGGGCCTCCGGAGGTGCTTCCTCATGGCACCGCCTCCCACGAAGGTGCTGAAAAGTGCTTTATGTAGGGTTAGAATTCCTTGAGAACGAGCCAAATCGTGACATCCCTTTCCTTGGTCGTCTTCCTCCCAGCTACCATTTTCAGTTAGAGCCCCCGAGCGAGGGTCGATCATCGCTGGTATGTCGGGTTGCGATGCCCGGCAAGACCAAGAGATGAGCGCTCCCGAGGCCGGGGGCCTGAGGCAATATGCGCCTGCTGGCTCGCTCGAGAGCGTCGTGCGAGGATTAGAATGCCAAAGCTTTGGCAAGGTGCACACCGTGTCTAGCCCCCGCTCGCGGGGCGCAAGAGAGAGAGAGAAACTGGCAGGTGCCAAACCTCTTAAAACAGGACATGAAAACGAGAAACGCTGCAAAGAAGAAAAATTCCCAGCCCTTTTTCAAATAAGACATGAAAACTTCAACTTCATTCCAAAAAGTGGCAAATTCGGGTATAAAAAGGAGCAAGGAACAGCCGTGTCCGGCAACTAAGCTAGTCTTCGTCTTCCCCCAGCGCGGAGCATAGGGCTTCCACTAGGAGTGGGCATAGTCATTGGAGGACCGTGTCGTCCGCCAGCGTGGAGCATGGGGCTTCCACTTGGGCGTGGGTGGGGGCCCCTCCGCGTCCTCGGGGGAACCCGGGCGTATACAGCCCACTCATTATTACGTGAGAGTGTCACGGGTAGAACTTCCGGAGGTGCTGGATGTTCGAGGGATTCTGGATGGGGACCCCGTCCTGTGTCTCCAGGCGTACGGCGCTAGGCCTGGAGACACGCGCAACTCTGAACGGGCCCTCCCACATGGGCGAGAGCTTGTGCAAGCCCTCCCTGGAGAGGACCCGCCTCAGGACGAGGTCACCCACCTCGAGGGTCCTGGAGCGGATGTTGCGACAGTGGTAGCGCCGCAGCGCCTGCTGGTACCTCGCTGCACGGAGCGAGGCTTGGTGGCGGGCCTCCTCCCCGAGCACGAGGTCTGTCCCCCACGAGGCATCCTGACGCTCCTTGTCGAATGCCAAGACCCGCGGGGAGCGATGCTTGACCTCGTGCGGGAGGACCGCCTCTGCCCCGTAGACGAGGAAGAATGGGGTCTCACCGGTGGGCTTAGTCGCGGTGGTGCGGATGGACCACAACTCGGACTGACGCTCACCGAGCCAACCCCTGCCGTAGGCCTCAAGTTTCTTCTTGAAGCTCCTTGCCTTGAGGCCCCTCAGGACCTCCGCGTTGGCGCGCTTAGCCTGGCCGTTGCTCCGTGGGTGCGCCACTGAAGCATAGCATATCTGCGTTCCAAGTTTAGCACAATATGTTCTAAAGAGGTTGCTTGTGAACTGTGAGCCATTGTCGGTAATAATACGGTTGGGGACACCGAAGCGGCTCATGAGGCCCTTGATGAACTTGACGACTGAGCTGACGGGGATGGTGCACATGGGCTCCACCTCCGCCCACTTGGTGAACTTGTCGATGGCGACGTAGAGGTAGCGGTAAGGGCCCCAGTATGTCCAGCCCCAGACCGCGAAGGGCTAGGAGAGCGAGATGGTCTGGAGACCCTGTGCGGGCTGATGAATCTGCTTGGCGTGAAATTGGCAGGCCTCGCAGGATCGGACCAGCTCAGTAGCATTTTGGAGCGCCGTGGGCCAGTAGAAGCCACTACGGAACACCTTCCCCACAAGGGTACGAAATTAGGAATGGTGCCTGCAATCGCCTCCGTGGATGTCAGCCAGCAGCTCGCGCCCCTGCTCCTCGGATATGCACCGCAGTGAGACGTCGTTGGGGAGCCTGCGGTAAAACTCGCCGTCCTGCAAATAATAAGCAGTGGCCTAGCGGACCACGCGCTCCGCGTCCTCTTCCTTCTCCGACAAGCCGCCGCTGAGCAGGTATGACTTGAACTCCTCGATCCAATCGCCGGCCTGAGGTTCCAGCGCCAGAAGCAGGCGGGCTCCTGAGGCCGGACCACAGGCCGGGGCGCCTGAGGGCGGGGCCGGTGGCAGCTCCTCCTGAAGCGATGCCGGGCCTTCGGCCGGGGGTGCTCTGGACGGCTTGAAGAACCTCTCTTCGAAAACTCCAGGCTCCTGCGGCTCGCGACGTGATGCCCTCTTGGCGATGTCATCTGCGTCCTTGTTCGCACCACATGGGATGTGCGGCAATTCCAAGCCCTGGAAACATTTTTCCATCTTACGTACCTCTTCCAAGTATGCCTCCATGTGCTCGTCCTTCGGCGTGTACTCCTTGTTGGAGAAGTTGACGAGGAGCTGGGAGTCGCCCTTGATGGTGAGGCGCTTGACCCCAGAGCGGCTGCGGCCCTGAGGCCGGCGATCAAGCCCTCATATTCCGCGATGTTGTTGGAGACCTTCTCGCCATGTTGGAAGCAGAGCTGTACGGCATAGTAAAGCTTGTCCTGTGTCGGGGAGATGAGCACTACTCCAGCCCCGACGCCCCGCCATGCGAAGGTTCCATCGAAGTGCATGACCCAGCCGTCGGGCGCCTCATCGCCAGGTGCGAGGGATTGGCACTCATCCAGCCCCTGGTCGGGATCATCTGTCCACTCCGCCACAAAGTCAGCGAGGGCCGCACCCTTGATGACCCTGGTGATGCTGAACTCCAGGTGGAAGGCCTGCAGCTCGATGTTCCACTCTGCAACCCTTCCAGCAGCGTTGGGGCTACACAGCATTTTCTCTAGGAGGTACGCGGAGATGACCTTGATGGGGTGGCACTGGAAATAGTGGCGCAACTTCCTTGAGGCGATGAGGAGACCAAGTAGAAGCTTCTGCTGCATAGGGTAGCGTGCATGCACATCCCGCAGCACGGTACTGACGTAGTACACCGGGTGCTCGATCACGGACGAGGTGTTGTCGTTGCCCTACTCCTCACGAGGCTCGAGGGACTCAGGTGCCTCGAGGGTTGATGAAGCGACGAGGGCCTCAGGAGCGCCGTCCTGAGGCGACGAGCGTTGCGTGGCCCAGCACAAGCCGTCCTGCTTCGCGCCTGCGCCAGCGCGCTCCTCTCGGACTGCCACGAGTGCCGCGCTGGCCGAGTGGGGGGTGGCCGCCAAGTAGAGCACCAGGGGCTCACTAGGACGAGGCGCCACCATGACGGGTGGGTGATGGTGTCCTGGACTAGGGGGTACTCACCACGTCGTCTCCCGACCTATGGGTCAGGCCGAGGACCCCGATGACGATTCACTAATGGGCCACTTCGGGCAGCCCATGATGCATACGAGGAAGATTCCACAAGACTTGGTGATCAAGACAAGGACTCCTCTCCATCGACGTAGCCGACTAGGACTCTTGTTATCCTAGGCCTCTGGTGCGTTATATAAGCCGAGGCCAGGCTAGTCATTGGGGACAATCAGATCATCATAGATCATATCATCATACGAGCATAGCTCTTAGGGTTTAGACCACTACATACGATCTCATGGTAGATCAACTCTGTACTCGATACACCATCATCAATACAAACAAAGCAGAACGTAGGGTTTTACCTCCATCAAGAGGGCCCGAACCTGGGTAAATACCGTCTCCCTTGTCTCCTGTTACCCATCGATGCAAGATCCACAGTTCGGGACCCCTTACCCGAGATCTACCGGTTTTGACACCCACATTGGTCCTTTCATTCAGAGTTCCACTTTGGAATCGCCAGAAGGATCGATGGCTCATCTGCAGATTGGCGGCAGTTTTTTCTGGACAGCAAATTTGTGTTTGTCGTCCCCGTTTCCTCGAGCGTCGCTTTGACGATTGCTTCAGTGGAATTGTGCGGAATTGTATCTACAACAACCCTGCAAAATTTCGTCGCGTTCCGATGGAAGAATCTCCGGCGATCTGCAATATCCCGGAGCCCTGTTGAATCTGGACGGGAATCTGGATGAGTTTAGGGCGAGGTGTCCAGTATCTAGGTCAGACATCCGTTGGAAAATCCCACCATTCATCGGCTACGGAATTCCTATACCGATCACCCCTCAAAATTTCAGCTCGATCCGACCGTCCAAACTCCGGGAAACATCTGATGAGTACAACGAATTTTGGATCTATTTTCTGCGTGAAAACGAATCCGACCCGAGTTCATCTTTTTCATGAGCGGGTTATCAGACGTCCTTTTGAAGGAAATTTTCTCATCATCTCGGTGAGCCGACCAAGAGTTCGGCATCGCGAGGGCTGAATAATCATCAAGAGAAGCTTGTCATCCGCGGGTTGTACGGGTCGGGCGCTCCGTTGCTTCATCAAGCCAGCATTGACCGCGTCACAAATTCCGACCTGCGTCGGCATCGCCGCGCCGTCGCTTTTTCAAGCTGATGTCCACCATGCCGACTTGTTTTAACACGTCGGCTGACATGGTGCTCTAGCGTCACCTTACCGACCTGCTCCGTCACCTCGGCTAGACCGGGGGCTTCGTCATCTCCTTATCAACCTGCTTCGAGGACTTCGGCGTCACTAGCCAACCAACTTCGACACCTCGACTGGCATGAGACTTCGGCGTCACCAGTCGACCTGCTTCGACACCTCGGCTGGCATGAGACTTCGGTGTCACCAGCCGACCTGCTCCGTCACCTCGGCTAGACCAGGGGCTTTGCCATCTCTTCATCAACCTGCTCCAGGCACTTCGGCGTCACCAGCCGACCAGCTTCGCCATGTTAGCTAGACCTGGGACTTCGCCTCGCCACATCGACCGTGCAGCGTCGCCACTTCGTCAAGCCGAACTCTTCGCTCAGGCACCTCGGTGCCCAGGCCATATTCCTTTAATTATCTGCTTCACTTAAATTAACTAAGTAGAAGAATTTTTAAAAAATATATATATTATTACCTTTATTTGTTATTACTCTTGGCTTGCACTATATTGTGTGCACAGGTACTCGACTTCGGTTGTGTGACGCGTTCACCATGGCATGCCTACATTGTCGTCCCGCCCCCATCAACCAAATTGTGTCGTCGACATGGTTGACTGGCGTGGGGGCTTCGTCGTCACGCTGCCGAACTACTCCGTCTGCTCGACTAGAGCGGGGGTTTCTCCTCGGCCCTTCGGAATTGTTGTGTTGTCACTTCATCAAGCCGAGCTCTTCTTCGGCTACCTCGTGACCGGCTTGGGGGGCTGGGACCTTGACCCACTACAAGCTCGACACACGTCACAAGCACATTAACCAGCTAAGTCGCTTTCATGCTCAACTTTTTTTCAATTTTTAACTTTTGTTTGGTTCGACCAAGCATTATATTTGTGTTAAATGAAAAAGTTTGTATGTTAAAAACACTTTCTTTTTCCATGATAACTGGGGACTTCACCGTCACGCTGCCGAACTACTCTCCTCGGCTGGACCGGGGACTTCGCCTCGCCGCAGCAACCGTGTTGCGTTGCCACTTCTCGACCCGAGCTCTTCGCTCGATTACCTCGGGTTTGGGGGCTGGGACCTCAGCAAGGCCGAGGACTACGTCTTCATCCCACCACAACCCCGGACCGTACCGAGCACGTTAATCAGCTAAGTCGCTTTCGTGCTCAGCTCTCTTTGAAATCTTACTTTTTGTTCTATCAACCAAACATTATATTTCTTGTTAAACAAAAAAAAATTGATAAAAAATTCTTTACCCGATTTAACCGGGGGCTCTTAAATTTGTATGAGCCGTTTTATAATAAATGTGTTTTCTTCTTGTTCGTCGCAAAGTCTTTTCCTACTACTCCTTTTTCCGACACTAGTGTGTGGTCAATAGCCGGATAGCCTAGTTTCTTTTTAAAGCCGCTCGAGTTTAGTTTGCTAAACAGGCCTCGGAGAAACACTCCGCCTTCGGGATATGGAGGTTGAAGCCAAAGGCTGACCCAATTGGAGTCCGGAGATCGGATGTATCATGTTAAAAATAGACCGAAGCACAAATTAAATTTTAGACCAATTTCGGATTGGCACAATTTTCTTTTATCTAAACATAAAGTTCTTGGCATAAGTTTTTTGGTATTTCCAAGCATAACTCTCGCAGTACAACGCCAGATGCATTTCATGCATCGGCAATATTAAAGGGGGTCTGCGATTAGCACCAAACCCACCAAAAACCGAGGTAGTCCATGCAGTCCTCGGCAAAATGTCCTCGGTATTTCGCATTTATATGCATTGATTTCGAGTTGTGTCTTTGGTCTATAACTGGATTGCCCGACTCCTGTGCTTACCCCTTATGTTTCCTCTTTGTTCGGCTAACGGGTAAAGGGAGAACCACTGCGATTGTCACTTCCGGTTTAACTGGTTAAGTGCCTCAGTTGGAGAAAGCCGAAAGCTGACTGTCACAACAAGCGTAAATCGGTCAGCGAACTGCAGGCGGTGTTCAACCAAATATAGCCGATCGAGGTTATCCGAGTAAAACGAAGGGTCTCTCTTTCTTGAAAAGGCCAAGTTGTGGGTGGTTCGACCTCAAATAATCCGAGGAGTCGACGCATACCGGGGGCTATTAAGTTGCCCCCAAACATATGTTCCTATGACTAAGTGAAAGTTATAAGGCCTAGATATCTTATTGCCTCGTTTCCGCTAACACAACCGCCTCCGGGCACCGAGACATCGGCTAAGGGTTGTCTTGTTACTCCGGAAACACCCTGCATAGCATCTACAAAGGAGTAGAAGCCGACAATGGGCCACTCTCAAATGATAAACGGTCACAAAGGAGCCAAAATAGTATATAGCATAAAAGCATTTGTATTCAATATGCGAGTGCTGCCTTCCGTAATCATCATTATAAAGCCATACATATGCATCAATTTGATTTAAGATCTTGGCCAAGCTGGGTTGCCTGGCTCCTGTGCTTACCCCCTACGTTTCCGATTGTTTGGCTAGGGGGTAAAGGGAGTACCTCTGTTATTGTTACTTCCGGGTCATCCGGGTTAGTACCTCAGACTGGGTGAAGCCGAAAGCTAGCAATCTTAAGAATATAATTGGTCGGCAACAACGGAAGTGAAAATTTTGGTTCATTAAAAATAACTGAGTTCGGGAACATTCCTCGAACTAAATACTCAATATTTTCCTCCCACATTGATCGGAGTTGAGGCTTCACGATCATGGTCAACATGATATCCTGTGAACAGGAACTTATAAATGAACTATTTTTCCCAGAAGATGCTTCTTACATAGTATGGCCGGATTGCCTTGTTTGCCGTAAATCTTTGTCCTTATAAAGGCTTTATAAAGTAGGACAAACATTCCTCGGCTACTAGCCGAGGAGGTTGAAGCCGATCGTCGGTCAACAAAGTCTTGTACAATGCGGATTCGAGCTTTAATGATGTAAAGTACTTGGATACATAGAATCATTACACATAAATTATGTCAAACGTAACAAAGTTTGTGTCAAACAAGCATCGATCCTTAATTCGACCACCCGTGCCCAAATTAAGGCTCGGGGGCTACTGCATTGACGATTCAATGCAGAAAATTTAAGTGCAAAATAGTTTCCCACAAGATTATGATCCTCGGGTTGGTTGGCCGCACCCAACCAGAGTCTTGGGGCTACTGCACAACGCTTTTTAATTCCTAAAGTATGTTGCTGAGCAAGGACTTGATCCTTAGGCCGATTTCGCAAATCGACCTAAGTCTCAGGGGCTATTGGGATTAGTGGTTTTATTTTTTTCCTTCAGGTGCATCTCGGGTTTTAGGCCGACACACACCTTGAGGGCTACTGGCTATACGTCTCTGTAGTAAATAAATTACGGCAATCGGAGATAAATTCCACAAAAAATCAGCCCACGGCCGAGGTAGTGCACCACTTCGGACGCAGTCCGGCATAAAGCTCGGATGCGAATTGCTGGCTCCATAAAAGACTATTCCGGCATTTAAGCTCGGATGAAGTCCTTCAAATTTTCAGAGACCGGGGTAATTTATGACACCTCGGATGCCGACCAGCGTTGGAGCTCGGACGCAGCCCATCATTGGCGCTCAGATGCCGATCAGCATTGGAGCTCGGCTGCAAAAAGACACCTCAGATGCAGTTCGGCGTTGGAGCTCGGACGCAAGAGGACACCGCCGCACGGGAAACACTTTGACCCCAAAGTATGGCGTAAAATTACAAGGCATTGATAAAGGCCGAGAACTTAAAGGGGCTCCTCGGATGCCCGACGTATGAACTCTTTGGATTCAGCTCGGCGATCCTCAAGATCGAAGATGGGAAGATTTGTTGAACCAGTTTCCAAGACCGACGACCGAAGACAAAGAACTGTTCAGAAGAACCGAGGAGCGTCCTCAACTTGAAGACCGGTTCAGGGTGCTACTGATGGTGTCCTGGACTAGGGGGTACTCACCACGTCGTCTCCCGACCTATGGGTCAGGCCGAGGACCCCCATGACGATTCACTAATGGGCCACTTCGGGCAGCCCATGATGCATACGAGGAAGATTCCACAAGACTTGGTGATCAAGACAAGGACTCCTATCCACCGACGTAGCCGACTAGGACTCTTGTTATCCTAGGCCTCTGGTGCGTTATATAAGCCGAGGC
The DNA here is from genome assembly GCA_039707655.1 of Elymus sibiricus. Taxonomy (NCBI): domain Eukaryota; kingdom Viridiplantae; phylum Streptophyta; class Magnoliopsida; order Poales; family Poaceae; genus Elymus; species Elymus sibiricus. The sequence goes on from CM077663.1 coordinate 162,030,555, forward strand.
CAGGCTAGTCATTGGGGACAATCAGATCATCATAGATCATATCATCATACGAGCATAGCTCTTAGGGTTTAGACCACTACATACGATCTCGTGGTAGATCAACTTTGTACTCGATACACCATCATCAATACAAACAAAGCAGGACATAGGGTTTTACCTCCATCAAGAGGGCCCGAACCTGGGTAAATACCGTCTCCCTTGTCTCCTGTTACCCATCGATCCAAGATCCACAGTTCAGGACCCCTTACCCGAGATCCACCGGTTTTGACACCGATAGTGGGCTCGTGAGATACCGCTTGAGGTCCTCGAAAGCCACGTCCGCCTCAGGGTTCCACTCGAATGGGCCCTTCCTCTTCATGAGCTTGAAAAAGGGGAGGGCATGCTCATCCAGCTTGGAGATGAAATGTCTCAAAGAGGTCACGCAGCTCGCGAGCTTCTGCATTTCGTTGAGGGTCTGAGGAGGGCACATCTTCCCGATCGCTTTGACATTCTTTGGGTTGGCCTTGATCCCTCGGTACGACACCAAGTAACCGAGCAGATTGCCAGACGAGACTCCAAAAACGCATTTTTCAGGGTTGAGCTTCAGGTTCAGTCGACACAGGCTGGTGAACGTCTCCTCCAGATCCTCGATCAAGGTCCTCGCCTCTTGCAACTTGACCACGATATCATCAACATACGCCTCCACATTTTTCCCAAGCTGCTGCCCCAGGGTAATGCACATCAGCCACAGAAAGGTCGCACCGGCGTTCCGTAATCCGAAGGGCATGCACACGTAGCAGTACACGCCGCACGGAGAGGGGAACGCCGTCTTCTCGACAACCTCCACCGCCATCTTGATTTGGTGGTAACTCGAGAAAGCATCCAGAAAGCATAGCAGATCGCACTCGGCGGTGGAGTCCACAATCTGGTCAATGCGCGGGAGTGGGAAGGGGTCCTGAGGGCAAGCCTTGTTGAGGCTCATGAAGTCGACGCACATGCGTTCCTTCCCACCCTTCTTGGGGACAATGACCGGGTTGGCCAGCCAGTCCGGGTGCCGTACCTCCCGAACGACACCAGCCTCCCGCAGCTTGCCGACCTTAAGTCTTGTGCTTGTCGCCTTGCCTTTTGCTTCACCAAGCGCGCATCGGGGCGCACCCTTAAGTCGTGTTCGATCACCTCTCTCGGAACTCCGACTAGGTCACACGTCTCCCACGCAAACACGTCCTTGTTCGCGCGGAGGAAGTCCACCAGCGCTTCCTCCTTCTCCGGGGGAAGACCGGCGCCGATGGTGAAGGTGTGCCCGAGCTCCCGTCGTCAGCTAGCACCTGCTTCGTCTCAGCCCGGTCCGGAGAGAACAACTCTTTCTTCTTCGCGGGCGTGGCCTCCAGAACCTGCGCGATGATCACCCGGGGCGGGATGCCTCCTTCTTAGCGTGCGACGCTCCCAACGTCTGGGTGCGAGGCCGCTGCGGCCTTGTAAACGAGCTTGAGGGCTCGAACTGCGTCCCTGGTATCTCCGGCCACGGTGATGATGCCGCTGCTGCCAGGCATCTTGATGACTTTGTAGCCTGGGTGCGTCGCTGCCATGAACTTGGCGAGGGCCAAATATCCCAGGATGGCATTGTACGGGAGGCCGATGCGGGCCACGTCGAAGTCGATCAGCTCGGTGCGGTAGTTGTCGCGGGTGCCGAAGGTGACAGGGAGGCGCACCTGCCCCAAGGGGGTGGCGGAGCCTCCGACCACCCCTGAGAAGGGCCTGGAGGGCGCGAGCTGGTTGTAGGGCATCTGGAGCATGTCGAAGGCCTCCACGGAAAGGACGTTGAGGTCGGCGCCTCCGTCGATGAGGGTCTTGGTGACTGCAACGTTGCTGATGGTGGGCGTGCACAGCATGGGGAGCACACCAGCAGTGACCGTCGTCCTGGGATGGTCCCTGGAGTCTAAGGTGATGTCGGTCTTCGGCTCCGCCCTGTTCTGCGGGCCTCGAGCCGTGGCTGAGCTGCGCCCGCCTGGCGGAGAAACTGCTTGACATGGCAACCGGACGTGGGCGCCTGCGACCCGCCAAGGATACAAGCGACCACGGGCGCGGTCAGGCAAACCGTGGCGTCCCCATAGGCTACGGGTTGCCAGGCTCTAGGAGCGACGCCCGCCATGGAGACGACGAGGCGAGGGTGAAGCGCGGCTGGTGAAGATGGAGCTTTGACACGCCCCTACCTGGCGCACCAAATGTCGGAATCAGGGCTCCGCAGACCCAAGAAGGTTCGAACTCTGGGGTGTGTGCGAAGATCCCAACCAGCTCAAGTCTCAAGCTTGCCGCTCCATAGCCAGACCTTGCCGAAGATGTGTGAGAGCAAACGAGAAGCCAAACACGAGAGATTTACCCAGGTTCGGGCTACCTTGCGGTGTAAAACCCTACTCCTGCTTCGGTGGACTGGCCTCACGAGGAGGTTTGTGGATGAACTAGTACAGTGGTTGAGCAACCTCGCGAGGGCTCTTCAGTGAGGGAGGATCTGATCCCTCTCTACGGTGGTGGCTAATCCCTATTTATAGCGGGCCTTGGTCCTCTTCCCTTATCACACAGGCAGGACGGGATCCCACAACGGCCAAATTTGAAGGGGGACAGGAGGTACATCTTATCCTGACTAAAGGGGGTCTTCGCCCGCAAAGCAACTAGGCATGACGCAGAGGTGGGCTCGGAGATGACATCCGTCCTGCTGAGCTCGTGGTCTTGGTCTCGTTGCACCGAAAGGGAAACCTTTGGGGGATCCCTTGGGAACCTGCGTATGTCCCTGCCTCCTTAGCACCAAAGGGGAAATTGTCCCCTCTGCGCCCGCTGGCGCCTGCTGGCCTTGGTCGTCATGGCTCAGGTTGTCGTTGCCTCCTGAGGCCGGGTACCTGCATAGGAATCTCTGCACCTCGGGAGGCGACCTGAGGAAGCCACTCCTCTGGAGGTCTTGGCGTTGTTCTCCTCATGAGGCTGGGGTCCTCGCGAGGGTCTTGTCCTGGGGGGTGTGTCACCAGGCCGTACTGGGCCGTCGAGGTGGGCCATGCGCTGGGCCGCAGGCAGGCAGGTCTGGCTACCCCCGATCTCAGAATGCCCACAACTTTTAAGCAAGAGCAAAAGAGCAATAGCATCGCCAATTTTGCATATCATACTTGATCATCTTGGATCACTTGAACGAGTGACACGTGCCTCATACATACATAGCAAGTTGGGAATAGGAAGACGACACGTTTTTTTTCTTATAGGTTGTGCACAAGTTCGTATCACACCCATTTGAGCAATCATGCTAGCGTCTCTCTAGTGTTGTGCAACGCGAGCGTTTTCCATGGATTCCACATTTTGGCTCATCCTTGGTTGCACGACCCCACTTTTCTATCCGTGTGTGTGTTTCTGTGTATACTCATTGCGATAGATCTACATTGTTTTACTTACGAATTTGCGAATCTTTTTCAACATTTTTGATTCTTTTTCTTTGGATTACTTGAATTTTGTGCCACCATCCTAACCAAGCTCCTCCATAAGCCTTTATTGTGTAGGTGTGAGAAATACAATCTTTGGTACCAATTCAACTATTTCCTAAGTGAATTTTGATTCATTGATCCATTTTCAAATTTCGAAATGGTAATTGGTATTGTCTTCTCACTCTTCCACTTATATCTACTTGAGTGATATGGATAGGTCAAACATCCACAACCTGACATTTGAGGACCAAGAGGACGACGAAATCACCTACGTCACCAAGATGCAATTCTTCGACGCGCAAAAGGCAATGCGCCAATCGCATGACGTCTTAAACGACCGCATCGAGCAACTCGCCACCGACGTACGTGAATCCGAAGTGCGAACAAGGGACTACCTCGACACCAAGCTCTCAAGCCAAATGGAGGAATTTCATGTCGTGATGGTCAAGCATGCTTTTTCTAAATCTACATCCTCCGGACGGCGCCACTCAAGTCGCCACTCATCGGAGTACTCTTCCGGCGAGAGTCCACCTCGAGCACGTCCTCATCACCGAGATGACCGCTCCGGTCCAAGTTAACACCAAGGCTGCCAACGTCAAGCTTCGGAAAATCCCTTCCATGGCAATGGACTACAAGATCGACTTTGCGAGCGTGCTCGACGTCACCAACAAGAACAAGAAGCATTGGAACAAGAACGCCAACAACAACACTGTGAAGAAGAAAAACGTCTCCGCGAAGAGCAAGCGCTAGAAGCCCAACGTGCACTCCGGGATGCAACTCGTGCTTTAGAGGAATGCAACCGTCAAGCACATCAAGAACAAGAAGCACTTCGCCGTGAACGACAAGAAGAAGCCAATCGCCAAGAGGAGCACCAAGAAATGCGAAACCGAGTGCGACCACCTCATCGCCACTCAAGCTCATCATGACGAATCCAAGGACGAAGTCAAACAAGGACAAGAACATCGTCAACAAGCCCAAGACAACGAGGCTCCACATCCAGGACATAAACATGAGCATCACCACCACAATGATGAACAATGCTTCAGCAAGCTCAAGTTCACATTGCCAAAGTTCTCCGGAAGCAATGATCCCGAAGACTACCTATCATGGGCGCTCAAAGTTGACAAGATTTTTGCCTCCACAACTATGATGAAGAGAAGAAGATCGACATAGCTTCACTTGAGTTCCAAGACTACGTCCTTATTTGGTGGGAACAAGTGATTGAACGAAGAAGAGAAAGAGGTCAACCTCCTATGAACACTTGGGCCCAAATGAAGGATCTCATGAGAGCCCGTTTTGAGCCTACACACTCCAACCGAGATCTCTTCAAGAAGCAACAACTACTCAAGCAAGGCACCAAGTCGGTAGAAGAGTACTATAAGGAGATAGAAATTGCAATGATCCGTGCAAATGTCAAGGCAGATGACGAGCAAACAATGGCATGTTTCTTGAACGGACTCAACTACCAAGTCAAGAAAAACACGGACTTCCAACCATACTCCAATTTACTTGAGCTAGTGCATCAAGCGACCAAGGCGGAACGCCAAGTGCAATATGACTACAAGTACTCCAAGTTCGCCTCCAAGACCTATGGTTCAAGTGCTCAAGCTACTACGACAACGACACCTTCGACTACGAAAACTACAACCACTACCGGTGACAAGTCAAGCTACAAGGACAAGAAGACTTCGTCAATCTGACTTCCTACAAGCAACTACAAATCGAGAGCTTCATGCTCTACTCCGACACCAGATGCTACCACCAAGTCAAGCTCCATCAAGTGTTTCACGTGCCAAGGCCGAGGCCACAAGACTTACGAGTGTCCAACAAAATGCACCATGATACTTCAAGACAATGGCACCTATGACTCTATGAGTGACGATAAGATGGAAGCATTGGAGCACGTGGCCATGGATCGACAAGTCAATGAAGATGAAGATTCGCAAATCTTTTGCGACAACGATCTGAGCCCCGCTCTTGTTGTATCCAAGGTTTTGACGCTCTAACAACAAGAAGACGAGGACCAACGTTGCCACATCTTCCATACCAAGGCGGGCATCCAAGGAAAATCCGTCAAGGTTATCATCGACGGCGGATGTTTCCATAGTTTGGCAAGTGAAGACCTTTGTTCCAAGCTACAATTGGTCAAGAAGAAGCACCCTCGCCCCTACAAGGTCCAATGGCTAAGTTTTCTGGGACCCTCCAAGTTGAACACAACGTGCAAGTTTCCTTCATGATAGGCGCTTATGAAGACAACTTGGAGTGTGATGTGGTTCCCATGTCCGTTTGCCACCACCTCCATGGTCGGCCATGGCAATTCGACCGTGGCGTCATCCACAACGGTCGGACCAATCACTATAGCTTCAAGATGAAGGGCAAGCAATATGTACTTCGACCAATGACTCCAAGTCAAGTCATCGTCGACAAACACGCTGCATCCCATCGTGGAGACAAAATTGAGAGAGCGACCCACCCTAAAGAGAGTGAGCGCCACAAGCCAAAATGAGTGACTCCACGATGAGGGACATGAGTGATATAGTTCTTTTAGCCACCGAAAGAGATTTGAGGGATGTGAGTGAGGGTCCATTGACCGTTCTTCACTATGTACTTGTGTGCAAAGATGACGTCGTTCGGCCTAACCCTTCACAACATCTTCCTCTTGTGTTATCTTGTTTATTGCAGGAATTCCAAGATGTTTTTCCCGATGAGCTACCCCTGGGACTACCACCCAAAAGAGGAATCGAACACCGCATTGACCTCATCCCCGGAGCACCGCTTCCTAACAAGGCTCCCTACCACGTCAACCCCAAAGAAACAAAGGAGATACAAAGGCAAGTCCAAAAACTCCTAGATAAAGGGCATGTACGTGAGAGTCTGAGTCCTTGTGCGGTTCCGGTGATACTAGTACCTAAGCATGATGGTAGTATGCGCATGTGTTCCAATTGCCATCCTATCAACGCTATCACCATTCGATATCGTCACCCCATTCCTCGCCTAGATGATATGCTCAATGAACTTAGTGGTGCCACTATATTTTCCAAGATTGACTTAAAAAGTGGTTACTACCAAATACACATACAGAGGGTGGTGAGTGGAAAACGGCATTCAAGACTAAGTTTGGTCTCTATGAATGGCTAGTGATGCCCATGGGCTTATCCGAAGCACCGGGTACATTTATGTGTGTTATGCATTACGTCTTACGACCCCTCATAGGATATTGTGTTGTGGTCAATTTTGATGACATTCATGTCTTTAGCAAGTCTCTTGAAGAGCATGCTATTCATGTTAGAAAAGTCTTGCAAATTCTTAGGAAAGAACAACTTTATGCAAACATTGAGAAATGCACATTTGGTGTTGACAAGGTCGTTTTCCTAGGATTTGCGGTATCTTCTAAGGGTGTTCATGTAGATGAAACTAAAATCGATGCTATTAAAACTTGGCCTACACCCACAAATTTGCAACAAGTGCGTAGTTTCCTAGGACTAGCCGGTTTCTATCGTCGTTTTGTCAAGGACTTTAGCACTATTGCATCCCCTCTACATGCTTTGAGCAAGAAGAATGCACCATTTATTTGGGGACCATCCCAAGACACCGCATTCCATCAGATTAAAAAATTTCTCACTCATGCACCTTTGCTTGCTTTGCCCAACTTTGATAAAATGTTTAAAGTGCATTGTGACACTAGTGGTAATGGAATAGGTGGTGTGCCAATGCAAGAGAAGCGCCCAATTGCGTACTTTAGCGAGAAAATTTCCGGTGCTCAACTTAAATACCCCATCTATGATAAAGAATTGTATACTTTGGTGTGAGTTTTACATGTTTGGGAGCTTTACTTACGACCTCATGAGTTTGTCATTCATAACGACCATGAAACTCTCAATTACCTTAAGGGTCGAACTAAGTTGAACAAACGGCATGCCAAATGGAGTGAGTTCATTGAGTCTTTTCCTTATGTCATCAAATACATTAAGGGTAAAGAAAACGTTGTGGCGGATGCTTTTTCCCGCAAATGCATGCTAGTTACTCAACTTGAATTGAATGTCATTGGCTTTGAGCATATCAAAGATTTGTATGAGCATGAAGTTTCCTTTTCTACTCCATATGCTAAGTGCCAAGTGAAACCTTGTTGGGAGAACTATTACATGAAAGATGGCTATCTTATGCGTGCTAACAAACTTTGTATACCCGAGTCTTCTCTTCGTTTGTTGCTTTTGCAAGAGGCTCACGGTGGAGGACTTATGGGTCACTTTGGATGAGACAAGACTTACGCCACAGTATCCAACATGTAGATGTTTCGTGATGCTGCACGCTTCACCAACCGATGCTCCACATGCCACAAACCTAACTCTAAAGCTCAATCCCATGGTCTTTACATGCCTCTTCATATACCTTTCCAACCTTGGGAAGACATTAGTATGGACTTTGTGCTTGGGTTGCCACGAACAAAAAATGGCCATGATTCTGTTTTTGTCGTTGTTGATCACTTTTCCAAGATTGCTCATTTCATACCATGTCATAAGATCGACGATGCTTAACATATTGCAAATCTCTTTTGTAGGGACATCTTGCGACTACATGGCGTCCCCAAGGCCATTGTATCGGATCGTGACATCAAGTTCTTAAGCTACTTTTGGAAGACTCTATGCGCCAAGCTCGGAATCAAGCTTCTATACTCTTTGGCATATCACCCACAAACCGATGGGCAAACGGAGGTGACGAACCAGACGCTATCTACTCTCCTACGCGTGTTGATCAAGAAGAACATCAAGGAATGGGAAGAATGCCTCACCATCGCCATGTACACCTACAATCGTGCACGACACTCCACCACCGGCAAGTCTCCGTTCGAAGTGGTATACGGCTTCAACCCCTTGTCCCCATTGGACATCCTTCCTCTACCACTCCAAGACCGCGTCAACATGGACGCAAGTGCAAGGGCAAGCTACATCAAGAGGATACATGAAGATACAAGGCGCACGATCGAATATCAAGTGGACCGCGTCACCAACAAGCGCAACCTCAACAAGCACCCCATGGTGTTCAAGACCGGTGATCTTGTATGGTTACACCTTCGCAAGGATCGCTTCCCCACCGAGCGCAAGTAGAAGCTACTTCCTCGAGCCGACGGACCCTTCAAGGTGTTGGCACGCTACAACAACAATGCATACAAGATCGACATTCCACGTGATAAGTACATGTGAGCGACATCTTCAATGTCCAAGACCTTTCCCCTTTCCATGGTGATGAGGATCTTGATCCGAGGACGGATCTTCCACAAGGGGGGGGGGGATGATGCGGAGCATCCCCACATCATCCCCATGGACTCTACACCACCACTACAAGCACCAAGTGGACCTATGACTAGAGCTCGAGTGCGTGCCATAGAAACACAAGTGAACTCCCTCCTCTTTTAGATACCAATGGAGATCAATGGAACTTGGATGCTACCTCAAAAGGAGACACTTTGTATGCTTAGGTGCCAAGAAGGAGGAAGGAAGCCCGTGGAACCCCAAGAAGAAGGGAGGGAAGCAAGAGGAGACCCAAGGACCTGCCAGCCCAGGACCGGCGGTACAACCGGCCAGCAACCGGACAACAACCGGCCGAGCTTTTGTTTCAATACGGTGCAATACCGGTACCAGCCTGGTTATTCCGGTTGTTTCATCATGACTGGTACAACCGGCCCAACGTCCTGTACAACCGACCCCGCTTCGACGCATGTCTCCAGGAAGCCCCCAAGCGGTACAACCGGTGCAACCGCCCCTCTTCTGCGCCCAGCGGTACAACTGGTGGTGTGACCGGTGCAACCGCCCCCTCCAGCACTGGAAACCCTAACTTACTCCTTGGACTATAAGTACTTGTCTCCTAGCTCCGAATTAGGGTTAGCTATTGCTTAGAGCTTGATAGAGTTGTTGAGCTTAGCTCCTTCCACTACACCTCCTCTTGAGAGAGAAGATCCAAAGTGGATGACAAGATCCCTCCCGTAGGGAAGATCCTCCGGGATATCAAGATCCCTCCACGGAGTGGGAAGACTATCCTTTTACTTGTATCGTTCGTTGGATTTGGATCGGTGAACCATTCATGTTACTTTTGATCTAGTGGATGTGTAATCGGAGATCGTCCTAAGTGTTTCCTCTCGTGTTTTCCCTCGTGTTCTTCGTGCCCTTGAGAAACGCCCCACTAATTCGTGAAAGATCAACACACACGGGTGTGCCCCGTATTAGTTCTAGGATGGCAGCCTGGGATTAGCTAGGATGGATGTCGCTTTTATTGTTTGATTTCGTCCGTAGTTGGACCTTGCTTTTATGTCTGATGCTTGCTGTGGATGATTGTATTTGAGATGATCATGATTTAGCTTGTGCCGAGAGTAAGCCAATTCCATATACTCGTCTCCTCTTTACATGTACTTGTAACGATATCCATTCTTGAGAAACAACGAGATGCACTTCTATCCCAATCGAGGCCCTCTAGCTAAAATAAAGATTGGACCGCATCTTGGGTGTTACAGCCCGGCGCCGCTCCGTTCAGCCAATAGTTTGCCTTGCACGAGTGAGTCCCTGGTGATGCCCCCGCTTCCCCTCTTCCTCTCCTCGACCCCGGGCCGTGTCCACGAAGCTTGTAGACGTGCCCGAAGCACCCCCGTGACCCTTAGCAAAGACCATGCCATGGCCGTGGACGCCGTCCATGGTGGACTCGCGCCCCAGCTATAAGAAGCCTTCCCGAGCTTCTCTCTTCCCTTCCCTCGCCCTCTCGTACCCCCAATCGACCGCCTGAACCACCCGAGTGATTTCCTAGAGCCCCCTTGCTTGGATCGGGTCGGAGCTCCATCGCCTCAGTCTGCCACAATTTGCCTAATATAAGCCTCCTACGCCCCTTGTCTCACTTGACCTGATACCTCAGAGACCCCCTGATTCGATGCGGCCTCTCTCCAGTGTGTCTTGTAGCGGGAATCAACCGGAGCGAGCTCCTCCCGAAGCTCCTCCACCACACTTCTTTGTCTCCAGCATACCCGGTCACCTCCGGCACACCTTCAATTTCACGTCCACCCAAATGACGGGAGCCTCCTGATCACGCCGGTGTCAGCTGCTCGCCTCACCGTGGCCTGGATCATTGCCGATGAGCGCCGCCTCCTCCATGTCGCATGGTCCGGGATGATAGGTGGAGCCCACGTGTCATGCCCTCGCCCGTACCTCTCTCACTGATCGGCCGGTCCCGCCGGCAGGTTTAAAAAACTAAACCACGCGCGCGTACTGCTTCACGCCGGCTATTTCTCCTCTGGGCCGGCTCGGCTGACGCCCTTGTAGCCAAGTTAAACAGTGGGACTTTTTTTTTCCAGTATATTTGCCAAATTCCCCCAAACAGAATATTTATCCAAATGGCATGATTCCAACTCCTATATTTTTCTAAAATTCCAAACTATTTAATGGTGCAATTTTCATATTTTTCCACCACACTTTTCTGTACTATTCAAATTTAAATTCAAATTTGAACTATGAAAAGCCCACTTTGTAAAATCCCTAGGGCATTCATTCTAGCTCCAAATGAGATAATTCCAATTTCTATGTTCTCTTTATACGATGCCCTATTTATCTAAAAATAGTGGACATTTTCCCAATGCTTTCTTTCTGTTGGATCTAGTAAATGGTCCATTTCGTCATGTGACTCAGCTTGGAAAATTCCTAAAGTGCCTCTAAAATCATGACCAAATCCAATGAAATCAATTTTAAAATGCTTCTAAAATCATGTCTGAATTAATGAGTGTCTTCACTCATTTTCATAAAAGGAATTTGGTGGACTCCCTGCAAGTCCCTCTTCCCTTTTTGTGCCCTTCTAAAGAGATCCCTAGTGCCTCAAAATCTAGTCGAACCACTTTAGGTATTTTTCTTATTACCAGAGGTGTCCAAGAAAAATGGAATTAGTATTTTTAGGACACTTTTATTTTTCCTCCTTGTTGTGTTGCCTATTGTGATTGCTTTCAACGGTAGTTGACAAAGTAGATAGAGTGCTTGGAGTTGGAGAAGAAGCTTTTGAAAACCATGAAGACTTTGCGGAGCCAGGCAAGCAACCCTTTCACCATGTTGACGAAACTATTTTTGTGCATGGCATTATAACACTTTACTTGTTGCATGAAAAGGCATGATGATATGGTGATTGAAAGTGCTAGTTATCGACTAGAGGAGGGGATAATAGGCATTTTTTACGAAATCCTTCGAAATAGTAAATGTCTTTGAAGTGAGTGGAAACGATTCAGGATTAGATAGGGATAACAGTCAACGATCCACTAGTGCAGCCGCGCGCTATACAAACGGTTTTTAACCCCTTTCCATGACGTAGTCTTAAACCGTCGCCTTGCATGTGTGGGCGATGGGGGGCGCGCTATCCCACACGATAGGCAAAACCCGTCGGCGATGCCTGCACCTGGTCACACACGATGGGCAAAAATATATTGTTTGCGATTCGAAGGGCCATCACAAACAGACATATTGGGGAAGACGTGTGTGATGAGCTTATCATCCAACACAAGGAATCCCAAGGTTACGTCTCCGTTCGTATTGCAGATCACGCACAATTTTCTACATAACATCGTTTGTGATAGGGCTGGTCACCACACACGATAGTTAATTCTATCATTTGCGTTATTCAAAACATCACTCACGGTGTCTAGATGAAACTGTTTGGCATTGGGCTGCACATCACACACACATGCTATAAGAAAACGTTTGTGATTGGGTGTCCTAATGCACACAGTTGTCGAGCAGAATTCGTGTGTGATTCCTCACCGATCCAACACGCCAACTTTGTAGAAATCGTGTGGGTTTGTTGAGGTCATCGCCCAAGGTGTAGTCCTAGAAACCGTCTGGAATGGGAACCCCAATAATAAGCCTGATTGTTCTATTATTTATAATCCATTTAGTAATCAAATTTACATTTCATATCAAGCACAAAATATATTTCTTATTTGTTGTACGGCAACCAGGATTTCATAATTGAATTACATTAGGGTACAGCATCATATAGGCATATACTGCCTAGCTACCCAATTGCACAACAGGACAAAGTTTCAAATGCAACTTCTAAAACCTTTGAAAATTAAGTATCCTCATAGACGGTAAATAGATAGATGAGTCTCATCTAGAAAACTGTTAAAGCGGAAGCTAAATATTGAGCCTTCAATGATGTTGAAGGTCCTCACATCTTTAGGCCAGTGCCTATGGATGACTGCCCGCCCATCCTTCGTCCTCTTGAGGAAGACTTCAAGATTATACCATGGGAGCTGTATGAATACCTTCCTCGCCTCTTGATCATACAGGTGGTTTGAGACGTAATCATCGATGAACTGCCTTGAGAAGGACTGAAAACAAACATACACATAAATATTTTTTCCAAAATTTGAAATGGCGCAAAGGGAAAAGGACAAGGTGAAAGAGATGGTACCATCCTATAGTTCACTGATGTCTTCTTCATTGTGCAAACCAACATCTTGTTGTTTTTCATAGCTAGTTTCTTTATCTTAACAATCTTTCTGAGTTTCTTTATTTGACTGATATTCAAGGACACCTCATTTCCCCACATGCAAAAAGGGTCGAACAGTGGGTCTAAACCTCTTATAGAAGGACCTACATGTGAAAGAATAAATTATTAAAAACATTAATATTACAATGGTTTTTGCAATTGCACAATAATGTGCTATTAGCCAAACGAGCATGGATGTGCAAACCTCGATGGTAAACTTCAGTGTCCCCCATTGTTTCCCCCTGCAACATATTTAAGACAAATATTGATCAGGTTACAAGTGATATTTTGCATACTATTAGTGAAATATGTTAATGGACAATAAACACATTGCGGATCCAACAGATTAGTTCGAGCCACATGGAAAAGCTAGTTATCTAAACCAAGCGTGCTAAGAACTAGGAAATATAGCAATTCTATATGTTTCACATGTATTTAGTACATCTAAATTCGATTTATTCGTCACATGCATAACAATACAAAATTGTACCAACAAAAATCGTAGATCACATTTCAGAATTGAATTAAATAGTTAAATGATCACCACAACAAATGAACGAAACAGTTAACTAAGCACCACATTGCACAATAGAACATACTAGAAGGTCAGGTTGCAGTAGCATTACATTAGACATTTCACTAGAATTTCTAAATGAAAGGCAGTAGCGGCACATGCAACAGGTAAACGAAACATGCTTAACCGGCATAGCTAGGTGAACATAGGTCCTTAGTGATAAAGCTAAGAAAAACAAGCTATTCCTCATCGTCGGAGATATCGATGATGATGGGCTCCTTCAACTTGGAAGAGGACGAGGCCTCCACACCGTGGGTGCACCCCTCGTAGTGGTGAGTGGCCTGATCCTGGCCCGGCACCAACATGCCAGCCCTGGAGTTGAGGTAAGCACGGGCACACTGGGAAAACACATCGAAGTCTTCGTCGAACGCACCGGCGGTGCCCTCGAGAAAAGACCACGAGCTGTCGTTTATAGCAGCCAACCGTGTGGCGGCGTTAGCACGCGAGGCGTCGACGGTGGCCTCGATGGCGAGGTGCTCCTCCAAGATCTGGGGGTCAGCACGCATGGAAGCCATAGCTGCCTCATCTGCGCGTGCAGCCGCAATTTGCTTCTCCGCAGCCAAATGCTCTTTGAGATCCTGGTTATACTGCGTGCACCATGGTTTTTGGCAGCGATTATTTGGATGATTTAGGTGGAAGGTGTCGCGCCGGTCGGGCCATGTGGGATGGAGGAGGAGGGGTGAGGGGTATTGGGGAGGTGTGGATTACCTGACTAGATGGAAGAGGCCGAGCAGCAGGAAGGAGCGTCGCCGGCGAGGAGGCGGCGCTGCAAGCAAGCAGTGAAGGTTTGAACTAGGAAAGGTAGAGGAAAAGGGGGAAATGTGGCTTTTGATTGGTACCGGGTGGCGGGGGAGGTAGATATTTCCGCGGCAGCCCAAAATTTTCATTTGGTGCAAAATAGGTCTCGACATCAACACATCACAAACGAAGCTTGTGTTATACCCCGTGTGTGATGACCTTGGACGTGCAAATGTTTGTCTCCAAGCTTCCGACGTAAGATTGGGTACTACATTGCACACGGTTCGTTCCAAAAAATCTTGTGTGATGAACTTTAATTTCATTTTCAATTGGAAGATGGAATGGGGATATGGCGGCAAATTTTGTGTCCGAATTTCCCTGGTTATAGTGTCCATCCACGTCATTGCATAATTTAACATCAATTACTAATTTGGGTACTGCACAAAAGAGCCTAAACCACAACCCGCACTTACTTAATCGAGCAATTAAACAGAGCTGGTTGACCTAAACATTACTCTAACAAAAGACCAGCGCTCTAAACAAAGACTAATGTTCCGCCTGATGCTCGGCGATCTCCGCTGCATCCTCCATGACCAGCTCGCGCTCGACGACCTCCAGGAGAAGGGGCTCCACGACATCCATCACCACATACTCTGCAAGCATCTCACAGTCCACGTCCGCCATCTATTTGGAAAAGGCCGCCACGAGTCTGGTGTGGGCGGCCGCAGTCTGGGCATTTATGACCTCCATCTCGGCAAGGGAGGCTGCCGACGAATGGACGGCTGCCCGAGCGCTCTCGGTGATTGCCAACTCTTCGTGCGTCGGTTGCCGACCGTTGTCTGAGAGGTACGCTGCTATTTGTGCGGTGACCGACACGAGCTGGGCGTGGGCGGCATCGGCATAGGCGTGGGCAGCCACCATCAGGGCTACGGCGGCCGCCGAGGAACGGACATCTGCTATGCCATTCTCGCCATTTGCTATCCCGGTCGCGGATGTTGCTGCCGCCATCTCAGATGCAGCAGCTGCCCTTTTGGCGGCCGTAGCCGCCCTGTCGGAGAGTGCGGCCATGCTCAAGGATGTTGTGAGCGTGTTCTTGGCTGATGCAGCCGCGCTTGGGCCGGAGTGGGTCGCCGAAGTTGCCCTCATGACACGGATCCACGTTCCCATCATTCACCGGTGACGCTTGACCAGTACATTGGTCTTGGGGAACTAGTGTGACTGTGTGGTTGACGCGCCGGCGGCGGACTGAAGCTTCCGGCCTAAGCCATATATGAGGATTGGCCCAAGATATTTTTATACCACATCACAAACGTTTCAGGATCAAGAACTGTTTGCGATGTATTTGATTTTCATATTGCTTTGAAACGAAAAATGAAGTTACATTGGCCATTGAAGGTGTTTGGATGGCAATAACATTTATCTGCAGTGAACTTGCAACTATAGGTATGTGTGTTAAATATGGAATTATTCAGGTTTGTTTTGGCCCTTTTAAACATTTAAAGTGTTTTTTAGACATTTCATGTGCATAGTTCAAATTTGAACTGCAGTTAAGTACATACTAGAGTGCACCTGAATGGGTTGAAAATCATCTATTTGTCACTGGATACATGTTTTGGTCCCATGCAAGAAATGGAAATTAAACGAATTCCAAACCTCTCGGTATTTTGGCTCGGCCATTGTGTTTTCAAATTCCAGTACAGCCAAATATCGTGAGAAATTCATAAAACTTGTCATGGTGTCATGTCATGGCGCATGTGTGTTGTGGTAAAAACAATGCCTAGTTCGGGACATGTTTGGGCACAAACCTCTTACAAACCGAAGATTCTCACAAGAAACCACGTGGTTCCGGTATGGAAAGTTCACATTTTATGTGCGAAACAACATCCGATGTCTCTTCTCACCTTGAATTTATTTCTAGAGTCTCCATAAAGTAACATGAATGTGTCGTGCGACACAATGGAATATTACAGAGTTCGTTTGGCCTTTTAAGTACATTAATTGAGTTTTCTAGGCATTCAAAGTGCATAATTCAAATTTGAACTACAATCACACGGTCCAGCTCATGAAAATATGTCGAAAAACCATATATGTTTCACTGGCTGCATGTTTAGGTCCCACACAAGAAATGGGAATGAATTTCAAACATATCATCGTCTTGGCTTGACCGCAAACATCGGGAAACTTAGTTTTTAAATTCATGTAAATGCAAACCTCGACAGAAATTCATGAAATTTGGGCATGGTGCCATCAATTGCCCTGTTATGTGTGTTGTGGTAAAAAAATTGCCCAATTTTGGACAAGTTTTGGCACAAAGCCTCTTACAAACCAAAGGTTCTCACAAGAAAGTCGCGTGTTCCGATAGGGAAAGTTCACATTTTATGTGCGAAACAACATCCGTTGTCTTTTCTTGCCTTGAATTTATTTCTGGAGTCACCATAGAGCAACACATGACAGTCATGCTAAACTGTGGATTTTTTTCAGGGTTCGTCAGATCTATTTAACACATTAATTGAGTTTTCTAGCCGTTTAATGTGCATATAATTCAAATTTGAACTACAATCACAAGGTCCAACACATGAAAAATAGGTTGAAAAAAATATATGCCTTTCCATGGATGCATGTTTAGGTCCCACGCAAGAAATGGGAATGGATTTCTAACATCTCACTGACTGTTGGCTCGGCCGCAAACATTGAGATAGTTGGCTTTCAAATTCCCATTAATCCAAAACTCGTCAGAAATTCATGAAACTTGGCATGGTGTGGTGACAAGGGCACACATATGCCGTGGTAAAAAAATTGTCCAAATTGGACATGTTCTTGCACAATCCCCTTACAAATCGGAGCTCCTCACAAGAAGCTTTGTGGTTTCAATAGAGAACATTATATATGCATGTCACATATGCGGGCGAAAAGACATCTGATGCCCCTTCTCTCCTTGATTTTCTTTATAGAAACAACATAGACATGTTGGTGCAAAGTGCAAAAATATGAATAAATTAAGGGACATTCTGGCTTTTGAATACATTAATTAAGTTTTCGGTGCATTATTTAATGTGCATAATTCAAGTTTGATCTACAATCACAAGGTCCGGGGCGGCAAAATGGGTTGAAAAATCATATATATGTGTCCTTGGATGCATGTGTTAGATCACATGCAAGAAATGAGAACGAATTTCAAACATCTAAGCATGTTGGCTCGACCACAAACATCGAGAAACTTGGTTTCCAAATTCTCGTAAATCCAAAACTCTGTCAGAAATTCATGAAACTTGGAATGGTGTCATGACAAGGCACAGATATGCCGTGGTAAAGAAAATACCAACTTGGACATGTTTTGCCACAAGCCTCTTACAAACTGGAGGTTCTCACACAATAAGCTACGTCCAGTGGTTCCGTAATGTCACATATGCATGCCACATCTGCGGGTGAAACGACATCCTATGCCTATTCTTTCCTTCATTTTTTCTAGAAACAACATAAAGCAATAGGTGTGTACTACAAAAATATGAATTTATTAAGGGTTCGTATGGCTTTTTTGTACATTAATTGAGTTTTATGTGCATTTAATGTACATAATTCAAATATGAACTATAGTCACAAGGTCTATGTTGGGCAGGGCCTCATCATATAAAGCACAAATATGTTGTGGTATTTTTAGTGTCCACTTTGAGAGAAAGAGTAAGCATTATTAATAGCCAACAAATGCATTATGGAACAAAAATCTGTCACGTTACCATTGCAAACGGGCGCATTATTTATAATTCGTGGACGTTCTACAGACCATTTACGTGCGGTCCATGCGTCGCTATCTGTATTGGCAAGGAGGTAGCATGCGGATAGGTGTTTGAGTAGACGGGTGGCGTGCGAGCAGTGTCCTGCGCACACTCATCGGGCTGGCGTGTCCTTTGCCAGTCGTCAAAGACGTTTCAGACTGAATACTCGTATGCAAACCGAAGGCAATTGTTCCTTCCCGACTAAGCCAAGCAAAAATCTGGCGCGAAGGAATTTTTTCATTGCGTCATCGCAAACGGTTGTGAATGATGACCCGTGTGCTCTTCCCGATGCTACATCTTGTACTAGTGCTAACTGCTGAGGTTGCCATGCATGAAAAAAAATCTGATGGGGGAAGGTAATTAAGGAGAGATATGAGTTTGATGACCAAATGAAGAAACAATGCCAAGCGCGTGAATTTGGCAAAACACTTAAATGAAGGAAACTCACCAATGCATTGGAGAGTTTAGTTGCTAAATCATTAAATTAAATGAAGGGATCTCAGCAACAATGCATTGTGGATTTGAGTTGCTAAGACATTTAATACACTAAGCACCCCAAGTAAGCACCGATCGATGCATTGGCAGCAGGAGTCAGGTAAGATTCAAATCTGTCATATTGGGTAAATTTTCATTTGTCAAATTGGAAACACTGAAATTTGTCCAATTTTGCAGGAACAAAATCACTATTACGGTGCAATTTTGCAACTGAAATTCAGTAAACATAGATTTCATTCATAGATCAAGCATTGGTCTTTGTACAAAATAGTTCAACTCGACAGCTAAATCGAAAAAATTTGTTGCCAACCACGTACTGAAACAGCTAGTTCAACTATATATACTAGCTAATTTAAAGTAGGTGGGACAGTTCAACCATATCTATAGTTAGATGAACTGAACAAAATAGCCCCTAAATACTACTCCGGAGGGGCTTCGTGCTACTCCTAGCAGCCTTCTCCTCTGCCGAGCGCATTCAGTAAGAGGCAGAGGAGGATAAGCCTACCGACGAGCTGGAGGAGTCGAATTCGTCGGCTGCCACTGCTGCCCTACGCCGCTCCTAACGTGCCTCTTTGAAGCGGCGGGACTCGGCGTAGATCTCCTCATTCCGCACCATAGCTGCGGCGTCTGCTACGGCCACGGCGGCGCTGAGCCTCTTTGCGTCCTTGACCTGGCGCTCCTCCTCCTCATGTAGGAAGTTGATGTAGCGTGCTAGGCCACTGACGCAAAAGCCGAGCGGCTGTGCTTCGGCGGCGGCCTCCTCCTCCAGCCTTCGGGCCGCTGTGGCGGAGCGGGTGATGGCCCCGGTGGCTGACCGTGGGGTGGCTACCAAGGCGAACGCTGGTGTGGTGGCGTCCAAGGAGGCAGCTGGTGGTAGGGGTGGGCATAAAAACCGAGAACCAAAGACCCGAGCCGAAAAACCCGAGACCGAAGTCGAATAACCCGATAACCGAAACTACAATTCTTTATTCGGTTGGCAAAAATCAAAGACCGAAATTGCTTCAGTTAGTTCGGTCACTGGACCAGGGTGACCGAATACCCGGAATTGAACGAATATTGTATAAACCCCATCACAACAAAGCCCGATATCCCATCCATACGAAGCCTTTTCAGTCTTTTTCTGAACCCAAACATATAGAGCCCCACGGCTTATCCCCAAAGAAGCTCCAGGTTTCACGCACGCACACCACCCAAAGCCGCCGCTTCCATTTGCCCGTCTCGCATAGTCCTAGCAGTGGTTGGTGATGCGCATGGCTAATGGTTCCCACTCGATGGCGGCGGCAACACCTATGTTCCCACGCGGCGGTGGTGGCAACGCCCATGTTCCCACGCGGCGGCAGCCGAAGACCCACATGGATCCCACTCAGCGGCGGCAGCAGTGCTGATGTTCCTACGCGACGGGGGCGGCCGCAGTGCTCGTGTTCCCACGCGACTGCGGCGGCAACACCCATGGCTACTCTCGCGGCGGCGGGCGGCGATGGACATGGCTCCAACGCGGCAGCGAGCCAGCCATCATCACTCCCTCGCAACCGGCGCCCGGCAGTTATAACTGAGGAATCCTGCTACAAATTGGTTGTTTGTTGTTCCTTTTTACTCCCAATTTCTTTTCTTTTTTGAGCGAACAGAATCCCGATATCTTGCTTTCCTAACCAATATCTCAGTTCTCTTCGGTCGTAACCGAGGCCCGAACCGAATTATCGATGCACCGAAGTCTCGGTCATTGATTTTTCATAGGACCGAACGGTTACTAACTTTGGGAAACCGAAATTGAAGAAAAACCAAAGCACCGAGCCGAACGGTTCGGTCAAACGAATGCCCAGCCTGAGCTGGTGGGTTGGCTAAAACGGCAGCCGACGATGGGGTGGGGGCCACGGTGGTCGCCGGCAGCAGCTGCCTTCGGGCAAATGTGGAGGAGCGTGTGGTGGGTGCCGTGCGCATGGCCAACAAGGACGCCACACGCACTACACACTTCTGGGTACTGCGCCGCCGACGTGGTGTAGCCTCCTAGCTGGAGCAGCCCTCTGGTGGAGTGGTGGAGCGATGACGACGGATAGGTGCCATTGGCAATTGGGGGAGAAGCAAACTTGGGAAGCTACGGGCAGTGAGGGGATGAATGCGATGTGGAGGCGCTGGCTGTGAGGGTTTATAAAGCAAGCAGCCAAGGTGAGCCAGGCGGGAAGCTTGCGCGCGTTCCTGCGCGGTTGCGCAGGAACGGGAAGCCCAAAAGAAACGTTGCGTGCTCCCGAAGCATTGGGTGATTGGGGGATTTCAGCGAGCCGGGCGGGAAGCTTGCGCGGGAACCTGCGCGCTCCCGAAGCGTGCACTGGAATCCTCGGGCGGCAACGCGGTGACAAGACGGGATGGAGATGGGAGAAATGACAAGTACACAAACGGTTAATAATAAAAAAAACGTTTGCGTTTTACTACAAAGCAAACGGTCGTTTTGTACGCACCGTTGCGAATTAATCTACGCATGAGGCAGTTGATGCGGCCGCGGTGCGCTGTGCTCGCGTCCGTGCGGCTCGCTCTGCCAGCGTCCACGCATGAACGGTCACGTACGTTCGGGGCGCCATATGCATGCGGACGCTGTTGTGCCGCTCCCGGCGCCACCATGCAGCTAAGTGCTGCAAAAACTGCCATGCGGACGTGCCGAATTTCCAGGCCGTCCGGCGCAATTTATTCCCACGGCCATTTACCTTCGTCTCTTCCACCTTCCAATCGTGCCACACCACACAAGAAGCACACCCACGATCTCTTCATTGCTTCAACCTTCCCGTGCGGATCCAACGGCGGCTGTCGGTGCCGAGTGACAGTATGCCAAAATTTTCAAAGTGGACACCCACATCTGGAAGACGAACCTCTCGGTGGTGTACACCAACGACCCGGTCGTGGTGGTGAACTACATCAACACGTTGGAGCAGCTGCTTGCCGAGGATGACAAGTACAAAGTGGTCGGCTTCGAACTCGAGTATACCGGCGGTCGTGCCGGGCATGATCAGAAGGTTGTCGTCGCCCAATTGTGTGTGCGCCATCACGTGCTCGTCTACCACTACTGCCTGGCCACAAGTCCGTGCGAGTGTTTCGCCAGGTTTGTCAACAGCCCCGACTACAGGTTCGCAACGGTGGACATCACGAACGATCTAAAGGTGCTCAAGACTTCGGGCTTGTCCTGCTAGAGGCTTGTCAACATCCAAGTTCACTATAGGGTCTGGGGCAGCGAGAAGAAGAAGCAGAAGGACTCCCTGGTTGACCTCGCTGCGACCATCATCGACCCCTACTACAAAGACATGAAGGTTGAGTGCCACAAGGACAAGTCTGCCTCGCACAAGGCCTGGGTGAACGAACTGCATGAAGAACACATCAAGTACGCGGCAAAGGACGCGTACACTAGCTACGAGATGTACATGAGGATCATTGACATGAGGTAGTGCCTCCTTCCTACAGACGGCGATGGATAGCCACAAGCAGAGCAGTGTTAGCAACCATCATCAGACGAACAGTATGATTTGCTGATCGTTTACTTCTTGTAAATTGATATTGAGGAATGTACATGTGTCGTGTAGTCACTTATGTAACTGGATGTTCAAGTTGGTTATGCAACATTAAAGTAGGTGTTCTATAGACAAAGTATATAGATGTGCAAACAGAGCAAATCACATCTCATACAATTATTAGCAGCAACCGTCTGCCCACAACACACACAGGTTGTCAGGATGAATTGTTTGGGTTATTTTTGGTCTTCTCACACAATTCTGATGAATGAACTATTTGTCGGGTACCCACAACACACACGGTTGTCAGGATGAATTGTTTGAGTTATTATTGGTCTTCCCAAACAATTCTGATGAATGAACTATTTGCTAGGTATCACACATGCCTTCTTAGGCTAACTCAACTGTGTTCTGCTGGATCAGCGCAAAAAGTTTGCCCGAGTGAACTGTATGCCGCACTACGCACACGTATGAAGTTTGTTAACCGTTTCTGATATATTCTATAATCACAAACAGTTCGTAAGAACAAACCGTCTGCCGTAGATCACACACGCAAATATTTTCTGAATCGTATTTGATGGATCCTCTATCGCGCACGGTTTTCGTCATTGGCAGCGGAGCTTGAACTATACCGTTTGCGATTGATGGACCGCACACAGTTTCGTCAAAGGGTCTCTGATTGATGTGTCGTATTTGGACCATCCTGTAGTAGTGATCTAGGCATGGCATGCAAACATATGGGAACATTCAGAAATGTATGGCATAGTCAACATACAAACATGAGTATATCAAAGATAAACTAGCTAGAGCAGTACAAAGACAAATGCAAATCAGATGAATGTCTTTGATGAATGTCTCCACACACAAACAGTCGAGCAATGGCTTCACAATGCAAAGCAGTATGTAAATGAGTGAAAGGATGGAACTAGTTGGTTGACGAAGACTCTGGATTTGTTGAACCAGTTCCAGTTGCTGTGACAAATGTACATCTGGTTGGGGAGGCTGAGATTCAACTCAGAAGCTCGTGTCTTCACCTTGTTCCCCTTGATCCAAGGTCACGTAGACCTCTCCCAATCACTCAGGTAAGTCTTCAGGGTAGACTTCTGAAACCCGTACAAACTCGGTCACCTAGCAATCTACAATGACTCTTGGATGCTCTAGACCATGACGTCTAACCGTCTAGAAGATCACAGTCTTCAAGTGTAACAAGTCTTCGCTTCACTTAGAACAGAATGACTTCGGTGATTGGCAAACACACTAGCTCTAGGTGTTTGGGTTTATCCTCATAGGATAGCTCTCTCTCTCTCTCTCTCTCAATGTCTTAGAGGTGGGTTGCTCCAAAAAGAAAACAGTCGTATCTAACTCTGAGCAACCACCAACTTATGATGGAGGGGCTGGGCTATTTATAGCCAACAGGCAACCCAACAAGATATGACCGAAATGACCTTGGGTCAATGGCCAACCGACACGTGTCTTAATGGTCGGATTTCAAAGACTCACACGGCAACATTACTTGGGATACAAGCAATGCTGACTCAACCAACTTTGGAAGAGATTTCCACTCATTGTCTTCACTGGAACACATAGGTATATGGGTTGAGCATCACGTCAGCTTCTGACTTCGATCACCTCGACCCCACTTAACAGTATGGTGGTTCCTATGGCTCAGGAAAGAAGAAACAAAACAACCAAAAGACGTTGTCTTCGCGTTTCATCATCTTCAAGCGACTATCTTCGAGCACTAGCAATAGCTTCAACCATCATTAATGTCTTTGGACATTTATAGGGGTCGTCTTCGATGGTTAAACTGAATCTCCAGGGACTTCTATCTGTGTTATCCTGTGAACTCTCACAAACACATTAGTCCCTCAACCACGTTTGTCTTCTATACTCCAAAACCAACAAGGGGTGACACTACATGCACTTACTCTCCACCTTTTCGGTGATTGATGGCAAACTACTTGAAGTTTTCAATGGTGATATAATATTTGAAGATAAAGACTTGGAGATTATGATTACAAGATATAGAGAACTCCCGCTGAAGATGTGCTTATGAAGATTTTTCTTTGAATGCAAAAGCACATGGCAGGTTTTGATTTGTAGAGACCCCCCTATATCTTGGAATCCAGTCACAATGCATTAGAGAATTTTATGAAGATAATGAAATGCACAGCGAAAAATGGGCGTCTGCAGAATGACTTTGAGCACATAAAACAGAATTTAAAGTAGCGCCAAAAGTAGGGTAAAACATCAAGTGTGCAGACGTCCATGAGGACTTAAATTTTACAACCCAAACTGGCTAATGTTCAGAACGAGAGTTGTAAACTTAACAAAATAAGTATCAACCCACCCCATTGACCCGTTTGAAGACTATCAATCCAATGGTTCTCCCCATTTGTCATTGAATGACCAAAAAGGGTGAAGACATTGAGCACTACACGTCCCTAGCATGATTCGAAGACAATGGTGCAGCAGGGTCATCGATGGGCGGAGCAGATGGGCCTGACGCAGTGTCATTTCGTTGTGCAGGGGCTTGTAGAGATGTGGCATCTTCAGCTTCATCATCTGTTAATATTGCATGAATCGCCTGTCTAGATGAAGAATAGTCACTGTCTTTGAGAGATGGGGTCATACGCCACTTATCCGTGGATGGAGGAGGTGCGCAAAACTTGAAGTGTTTGGTGAAGCCATCCTCTCGAAGATCATCTTCCAAAGCCAGCATGGTCAATGTCTTCCAGGAACACTTGCATGTGTCATGAGCAACAAAAGTATTCTTGGTTGATAGGTTACGGATGCGATTGATGTCCGACATAAGTTGTTGCATCTGCCTCTTGGTTCATTCGTGATGCCTATCCTGCTTCTGATGAAGAGAGATGAGAAGCTCTCTATCTGACATGACACTTTTACTGCAAGATTTCGGCCGTTGAGGCACAGTACTAGAAGTGGCTTCAGTAGTAGTGGCACTTGGCTGAGCTTTGCGAATGGCACAATGAGTCTTGCCTTTGTTGGATTACTAGGAATACGAAGCCCTTCATCATTTGTAGTGCCACTTGTGCCTTCCACAATTGGATTCTTGCCCTTGGAAGGATAGATGTCTTCATGAATGACTTCAACTTTTGGAATAAACACAACGTGGTTGCGAGCAGATGGCAGGTACAGAGTGTTAGTCCTTCGCTTGATGAAGCGCATGATCCATGATGCATACACCTTTGGTCCAAAGAGGTCCAGGCCAGAGGCTGGACGTTGGCGCAAGAAGAAATCTTGAAGAGTGAAGCGTTGCCATAAACGACATTATATACCATTGTCTTTAGGGCTCCAACTAGTTTTCTTGAAGGTGAATGCCCCTTGATTGGCTAGAAGGTATGTCGAAGACTATGATAAATAGTCTTCGGTAAGTATTGAAGATCTTCAACAAAGAATGCCGTGGGCAAGGGTGCGTCTGGTACCATTGGCTTCATAATCGTCATCAATTCTGTCATATTTGGCTCAGGCACATGAAAGATACTCTAGGTGGCTTCAGCATAGGCCGCAGACCGAGGGTGAAAGTATTTGCCAGATGCAACAAGAGGAGTAGTGGCAAAGAGTTCACTGGCTGGTGCCTTGGTGTGCTCATCCCTTATCATGAATTCCAACGCCCATGTCCTCAGATCTTTGCCGAAACGAGAGGTGTGGAGGGGTGCATAAAATTGAAGAATGATTTCTTCATTCCATTGTTCCTCGTCGATGATAAAGCGCAACAGACCAACACCCCGAAGACAATCCAGTGGCCGCTCAAAGCAAGGTAGGCCACTCATAGCTTCAACACTAAGACGCATATGAGGAAAGATCCTATTCTAGCCATACAACACACACCTATAGTAGTTGCGTTGTATCAAAGATAAAGTAGAGTAGTACGAAGACAAATGCAGATTGGATGAATGTATTCGATGAATGCCTTCACACAAGAATAGGCAAGCAATGGCTTCACAATCCAAAGCAGTATGTAAATGAGTGAAAGGATAGAACCAGTTGCTTGACGAAGACACATGATTTGTTGGACCAGTTCAGTTGCTGTGACAAGTGTACGTCTGGTTGGCGAGGCTGAGATTCAACTCAGAAGACCTCGTCTTCACCTTGTTCCCCTTGAGCCGAGGTCAGTTAGACCACCCCCAATCACTCTGATAAGTCTTCAGGGGAGACTTCCGAAACCCGTACAAACTCGGTCACCCGGCAATCCACA
Source organism: Elymus sibiricus (assembly GCA_039707655.1). Lineage (NCBI taxonomy): Eukaryota > Viridiplantae > Streptophyta > Magnoliopsida > Poales > Poaceae > Elymus > Elymus sibiricus. The sequence goes on from CM077663.1 coordinate 162,056,795, forward strand.
GTGACTCTTGGATGCTCTAGACCCTGACGCCTAACCGTCTGAAAGATCACGGTCTTTGAGTGTAATAAGTCTTTGGTTCTCTTAGAATAGAATGACTTCAGTGATCCTCAAACACAATAGCTCTAGGTGTTTGGGTTTATCCTCACATGATAGCTTTCTCTCAATGTCTTCGAGGAGGGTTGATCAAAAACGATAACAACCGTATCTAATTCTGAGCAGCCACCAACTTATGGTGGAGGGGGTGGGCTATTTATAGCCAACAGGCAACCCGACATGATATGACTGAAATGACCCTGGGTCAATGGCCAACTGAACATGTCTGAATGGTCGGATTTCAAATACTCACGCAGCAACATTACATGGGCTACAAGCAATGCTGACTCAACCAACTCTGGAAGAGATTTCCTCTCATTGTCTTAACTGGAAGACATAGGTATATGGGTTGAGCATCACGCCAGCTTCTGACTTCGATCACCTCGACCCCACTTAATAGTACGGTGGTTCCTATGACTCAAAAGAGAAGAAACAAAACAACCAAAAGACTTCGTCTTCGCGTTTCATTATCTTCAAGCGATTATCTTCGCGCACCACCAATGGCTTCAGCCATCATCAATGTCTTCGGACATTTTCAGGGGTCATCTTCGATGGTTAAACCGAATCTCTAGGGACTTCTATCTGTGTTATCCTGTGAACTCTCACAAACACATTAGTCCCTCAGGAACGTTTGTCTTCAATACTCCAAAACCAACAAGGGGTGGCACTAGATGCACTTACAATCTCCCCCCTTTTTGGTGATTGATGACAAACTCGTTGAAGTTTTCAACGGGGATAAAATATTTGAAGATAAAGACTTGGAGATTATGATTGCAAGATATAGAGAGCTCCCCCCTGAAGATGTGCTTATGAAGATTTTGCATTGAATGCAAAGGTTTTAATTTGTTGAGATCTCCCTATATATCTTGGAATCCAATCACAATGCATTTAAGGATTCGATGAAGATAATGAAATGCACAGTGAAAAATGGGCATCTGCTAAATGACTTTGGGCACATAAAACGTAATTCAAAGTAGCGCCAATAGTAGGGCAAAACATCAAGTGTGCAGATGTCCATCATGACTTAAGTTTTACAACCCAAAATAGCAACTGTTCAGAACAAGATTTGTAAACTTAACAAAATAGCAACCACCCTGCTCTATTGACCCGTTTGAAGAGTATCAATCCAATGCTTCCCGCCCTTTATCGTTGAATGACCAAAAAGGGCGAAGACATTGGGCACTAAACGTCCCCAGCAGGAGTCAAAGACGATGGTGCAAAAGGGTCGTTGTTGGGCGGTGTAGATAGGCCTGGTGCAGCGTCATTGTGTTTTGTGGGAGCTGACGGAGAGGTGACATCTTCAACATCATCATTAGTGAGATTGGCATGAACGGACGGTGCTGAAGAAGAGTAGTCACTATCTTCGAGCGATGGCGTCTTACGCCACATCTCTGTTCGAGGAGGAGCGCATAAACTAGTTCTTCTCGAAGCCATCTGCACGAAGATCATCCTTAGGAGCCAGCATAGTCAATGTCTTCCACGAACGCCTGCATGTATGATGGGCCACAAACGTGTTCTTGGTGGAGAGGTTGCAGATACGATTGATGCCAGACACAAGATATTGCATTTGCCGCCAGGTCCATTCATGATCTCGATCCTGCATCTGATGAAGAGAGACTAGGAGCTCTCAATCTATCATAGCATGTTCCCTCTAGGTTGGGTCTGCTGAGGCATAGTGTTGGCAGTAGCTTTGGTTGTAGTAGCACTTGGCAGTGGACGGTGAATGGCGCCAATCATTCTAGTCCTGGCAGTATCATTGGGAATGTGAAGCCATTCAATATGAGCTGTACAATTTGTGCCTTCCACAATGGGGTTCTTGCTCTTAGAAGGATAGATCTCTTCATGAATGACTTCAACATCTGGGAGGAACACAACGTGATTACGGCAGAAGGCAAGTATTTTGTGTTTGTCCTTCACTTGATGAAGCACATGATCCATGGTGCATAGATTTTAGGCTCAAATAGGTCTGTTCCAAAAGCAGCAAGGTTGCGTAAGAATAAGTCCTGAAGATTGAACCTTACGCCAGAGACTGTGTTGTGGACCAGTGTCTTCATGGCGCCAACCAACTTGCTTGAAGATGAATGTCCCTTTATTGGCCATATAGTGTGATGAAGAATATGGTAGATAGTCTTTGGCAAGTACTGAATATCTTCAACAAAGAATGTCATGGGCAAGGGTTCATCGGGTGCCATTGGCTCCATTAGTGTCAGCATTTCTGTTATATTTGGCTCTGGCACTTTGAAGATGCTCTTGGTAACTTCAGCATAGGCATCAGATTCTGGATGGAACTCTTCTACAGATGTAGCAAGAGGAGTGGTAGCAAAAAGTTCCATAGCGGGAGCCTTGATATGCTCGTCTCTGATCATGAATTCTAACGCCCATGTCTTCAAATCTCCCCTGAAACCTGAGATGTGAAGAGTTGCATATGATCGAAGAATGAGTTCTTCATTCTAGTCTTCATGGTTGGCAACGAAGGGCAACAATCCAGCATCCCGAAGACAATCCAGGGCCTAATCATAACATGGAAGGCCACTCATAGCTTCAAAGTTGAGCCTCTTGTGCAAAAAGATCCTTTTTTGGCCATAGAGCACACACATGTAATAGTTTCGCTGAAGGTGGCTCCAGAAGCGATCAGACTGAACCTTCTGATAGTTATATGGATTACAATCAGAATCAAAGAAGGTGTTTTCACGTCTGAAGCCTTTCTCACTGAAGATCATGCGATTAGCTAGGCCGTGATTGCGAATACTTGGAAGTTGGGGCATTGGTTTCATAACCTTTGGGCGACGATGAATGTTGAATTCATACTGAGGTCCCATTCTTGGTGGAGGTACTTGCCTGGGCCACTTAGTTGGCACCATCTCTCCTTCACGATTGCTAGCCATGGCAATGTTTTCAGAATTGTCATCAGTAGATGGCGTGGCAGGGACAGGAGGACCATCGGGAGATGGGGTATTATATTTGCCCTCATTGGCGGCGGTGGGTTGGGGTTCGGGTGGGACAGTGTGAGCTACAATGACTTCGGCAGCTTTGGCTTCGAGCTTAGATTGTGCTTGAGCAACATCTTCAGCTACAGGGTTCTCCACGACTGACGCAGTTGGGTTAGCATGCACTTCTTCCTCAGGTATGCTCGACATGGAGGAGACTAAGGGCCTAGGGCCTTTACGAAGTCTTTTGAGAGGCGACGCATGTACATAAGTTTCAACCTCCATGTCTTCGAATGGACACTGTGGTGACTCAAGCAACAGAGTTGAAATTGGCACAGGAGGTGTGCATGGAATGACTTGATGCATAGGAGTATTGGGATGATTTTCTTCCCAAAACACATCAGGGACAATTCGTGTTGCAGGAGAACCAATGTCCACTTGTTCACTGACTTCAGGCAGTGGCGATGATACAATTGGTGCATCAAGTTGAGGCACAAATTCAGGTTATCGTTTTGCATTGTCTTTGTGGGTGTAATCATCATGAACAGTGTCTTCCGCTGCAGTGGAGTCAACAGCTGGAACATCTTCAGCATTAGGAGCAACATGAGGAGCATCTGTCGTAGCAAACTCATGAAGAATGACTTGTCACTCAAAATTTTCTGATGATGGTGGAGCAATAGAGATAGGTGTCACTTGTAGGGGCTCCTCTTGAGGAGGTGGAATTATAGAAGGAACATCCGGGGGCACTTGGGCTGAGCTTGAAAACTTTGTTTTCTTTGTCTTCGGCTTCTTGGCAGGTTGAGCTTCAGTAGTTTGAACATGCATACATTTTCTGGCTTCAGCTTTAGTAGTTTTGTCTTCTTGCTGGATACAGCAGAGGAAGGATTGGGCGTTCTGGAGCCAGAAAAGCCAGGTGGGAAGGTGATGTTCGGCATTTCTTGTCTTCCTTGTGCAGGCTGGCTTGAAGAGTTTGAAGCCTACTTTGACTTCTGACGAACTCGGGGGTCACGAGCAGGTTGGCCAAGAGCTTGCCTTTTGAGATATCATTTTGTGCTTGAACCATCTTCTGATCTTTCTTCTTGAGATGCACAAGAGCACCTTTAATGTTTTCGCAACGCTTTTCAAACTCAGTTTTCAAGTTGTCGTAGTTTTGTCATGGCAGATGTCCTCATGCAAGGACTTAGGTGCGAGGCCATCGCCGCTAGGTGGCGACTCAAAGGGCTTAAACGGGAACGGGAGGCAAGTTTACCCTGGTTCGGCCCCTCCGATGGAGGTAATAGCCTACGTCCTGCTTTTACGTCTATATTGATGATGATCTCGATTACAAGGGTACAGAATCGTTAACCTAGCTTTCGAGGGTGCGTAACTTAAGTCTTTCGTCCCAAGGGGCTTGCCTTTATATACAGGTCGAGACCCTAGGGTTTACAACAAAGTTCGAGCCATATTACAACTCGTAACCTATCATCTCTCTAACACGCCTTGCCTCTCAGGCAAGGAATCTTCTGGCGTCTTCTGCCCTGTGGGCCTTGAGTCGCCGTCTCCTCGTGCTTGGGCAACCTGGCGGCTTACTTAGTAACCGCCTTGCTTGCCTTGTCTTCACGGCATGGCCCATCTTGAGCATAGCTCCTGAGCCGCCACTTCATTGACCCGGCCCAATAGGACGGGTTATACCGCGGGGTTATATCCTCGACATTAGGCCCCAGATTGATTTGAATTCATTCATGTCAATTTCCCTTACTTTCTTTTGGCGGCTTATCATCTGCCTGCATCTGTGTTCATCATGGATCCTGAAGCGTCGGCCTTGCAACATTTCCAGACATGTCATTTTTATTTTGCCATCCATTTAGTGACGTCACCCGCCAGAAATCCAGGAAGCCAACGATGACATCACAGCGAATCCGAGTGTATCCTTATATCCCGAAAATCGAGGTATCTTTGTTTTCCAAAATTTACCGCATCTCCTTGATTTTCGCGCCTGCTGGTTGACCCTTCGGAGTTTTACCCTTTTAAATGTCCACTAGAGGGTCTCTTCTTTCACTTTTACCTCACCCTTCTTGCTTCTTCTTCCTCGCGCCTGAAGGTTTCATCGTGCCAGTGCCGCCGCTCATCTGTCGCCGATGACCACTTTCAGGACTGCAGTGACGCCACTTCTTCATCGAGGTCCAGCCGACCATCTTTGCCACCCTCGGCCTCCTTCAGGTAAATCATTCTTCTTTTCTAGATCCACAGTAGTTCGTCAAAGCTCTTGAATACTCCGGTAGTTCCCTTTTTGTTTATCGCCATTGCTCATTCATGTATATATTCCACGAGCTTTATCATAGAAATAGAGCAACTTCCGATGGGAGATTCATTCCTCACATAACGTCTTCAAATCCTCCTTAAGGTTCTGTACATTAGACCATCGCTGCTCCCATGCCTTGTTGCTGGGTTTAGCAAATATTTTCCCTTTCCAAACCATTTGTAGATCCGTAATTATAGCCATTTTAGTAGAAACTTGATTGTCCCACACTTAGCAAGAATTAGAGGTCTTCGATTTTAGTGTAAGTCGCCCTTATTTTTGCCGGCTCAATAGTTGTAACCCGCCATGTGATAAACTTCTGTATTAAGACTCCGGCTCCTCACAAGGCAGCTTATCCATTGTAAATAATTAGGTCGTCTTATTTTGAACCATTTTCTTAAGCCGCCCCCTTTTTACCTTATCCAGGCAACTCATTATGTCGAAATCCAACGTCTGCAACTGGGCGCCTTCCCAAGTTTCCGAATCTATACTTGAAGATTATCAACATAAGGGTATTCTGCCATCTAAGGAAGTAGCAGGCTGGCGGGTTGCTCTTGGAGAAGAAATTCCAAACCTTGGCAAGGGAGAAGTGGTAGTGTTCTTGGACCATCTTCTCAGAGGCTTCTCTCCTCCCGGGTCAAAATTCTTTCGAGACATTTTACACTTTTTCCATCTTCATCCTCAAGACCTTGGCCCCAACTCTATATCCAATCTTTGTCAGTTCCAAGTACTCTGTGAGGCGTATCTGCAGATAGAGCCCTCTGTTTCCCTCTTTAGGGAGTTCTTCTATTTGAATTGCCAAACTAAATGCGCTGACGGCCCCAGCCTAGAACTTGGCGGGGTCTCAATCCAGAGGCGGAGAGACACTGCCTTCCCTGCTGCTATTCTGCCAAGCCATCCTAAAGGGTGGAATAGAAATTGGTTCTATTGCCGGAACACGGCCCCGGCTGATGCGAACCCTTTGCCGGGTTACAGACCAAATCGTCTTCCCATGGACCTCGAACTTCCTGGCTGGGCTCCTCCGGAAGAACGTGCTCAACACTCCCCTATATATCCAAAGTTGAGGGCCTTAACAGCCAACGGGTTAACTAGAATTGATTTGACCCGGTGCTTGGTATCCTGGAGTATTTTGCCACTAAGCCACCATGACAGTCTAATGTGCGCTTATACCAGTGACTTAGACAACGCCAAAAGATATAACAATATAACTTTGGATGCTGATGAAATAAATCGGATTGTGAAGAAGCTATTGGGTGAAAGTCTAGCCACTTGCAGCAAATACGGATTGAAGCCCTTTTATGGTCTTAACCCGACTCCTCTAGTAAGAATCTTCGGTAACTCTATGTCTAACTTGTATGAATGTTTTCTTCTTTTTAAATTCCAAATCGTTACCTGTTAATTTTGATCGTCAATTTTGCAGGCTAAGTCTTCATTTTGGGGCCAGAAGCGAGTAAAAACCGTAGCCAAAAAGCCTAAGGACCTTCGAAGTTCAAAGAAAGATAAGGCGGTCATAGAAGAGTCGTCACTTATGGGCGAATCACTGATGTCTACTACGCAACCTTCTTCTTGTAGACTCGTGTTGGGCCTCCAAGCACAGAGTTTTGTAGGACAGTAGCAAATTTCCCTCAAGTGGATGACCTAAGATTTATCAATCCGTGGGAGGCATAGGATGAAGATGGTCTCTCTCAAACAACCCTGCAACCAAATAACAAAGAGTCTCTTGTGTCCCCAACACACCCAATACAATGGTAAATTGTATAGGTGCACTAGTTCAGCGAAGAGATGGTGATACAAGTGTAATATGGATGGTAGATATAGGTTTTTGTAATCTGAAAATATAAAAACAGCAAGGTAACTAATGATAAAAGTGTGCTCAAACGGTATTGCAATGCTTAGAAACAAGGCCTATGGTTCATACTTTCACTAGTGCAAGTTCTCTCAACAATACTGACATAGTTGAATCATATGTAAATCCCTCACGTGCGACAAAGAGTTCACTCCAAAGTCACAAATAGCGGAGAACAAACGAAGAAATTATTGTAGGGTACGAAACCACCTCAAAGTTATCTTTCCCGATCAATCGTATGAGCTATCCCTATAAGTGTCACGAACAGCCCTAGAGTTTGTACTAAAATAACACCTTAATATACACATCAACCAATACCCTAATGTCACCTAGATACTCCAATGTCACCACGAGTACCCATGGGCTTGATTATACGATATGCATCACACAATTTCAAATTCATCATGTTCAATCCAACACAAAGAACTTCAAAGAGTGCCCCAAAGTTTCTATCGGAGAGTCAAGACGAAAACGTGTGCCAACCCCTATGCATAGATTCCCAAGGTCACGGTACCCGCAAGTTGATCACCAAAACATACATCAAGTGGATCAATAGAACATCCCATTGTCACCACGGATATCCCATCGCAAGACATACATCAAGTGTTCTCAAATCCTTAAAGACTCAATCCGATAAGAAAACTTCAAAGGGAAAACTCAATTCATCACAAGAAGATAGAGAGGGGAAAACTCCATATGATTCATCTATATTAATAAAGCTCGCGGTACATCAAGATTGTGTAATCTCAAGAACACGAGAGAGAGAGAGAGATCAAACACATAGCTACTGGTACATACCCTCAGCCCCGAGGGTGAACTACTCCCTCCTCGTCATGGAGACCGCCGGAATGATGAAGATGGCCTCCGGTGATGGTTTCCCCCTCCTGCAGGGTGCCGGAACGGGCTCCTGATTGGTTTTTCGTGGCTACAGAGGCTTACGGCGGCGGAACTCCCGATCTAGGTTTTTTTCTGGGGGTTTTGGTATTTATAGGAATTTTTGGCGTCGGTCTCACGTCAGGGGGGTGCTCGAGGGACCCACAAGCCAAGGGGCGCGCCCTAGGGGGGGGGCGCCCCCTAGGCTTGTGGCCTCCTCGGGACTCCTCTCCGGTATGTTTTTGCTCCAATATTTTTTATATTTTCCAAAAATATTCTCCGTATATTTTTAGCTCATTCCGAGAACATTTATTTCTGCACAAAAACAACACCACGGTAGCTCTGCTGAAAACAGCGTCAGTCCGGGTTAGTTCTAATCAAATCATACCAAAATCATATAAAATTATTGTAAATATGGCATGAATACTTCATAAATTATAGATACGTTGGAGACGTATCAGCATCCCCAAGCTTAATTCCTGCTCGTCCTCGAGTAAGTAAATGATAAAAGTAATAATTTATGAAGTGTGAATGCTAGCAAGTGCACAAGTTTGATCAATGATAATTCCAATCACTTTTTCTAGCATCAATATAAACCATAAACAGTAGCTCATCTCATAAAACTTCTCATGATCAAGTAACAAGCTATTCACATGTTAAAGTATAGAACAGAAAGTTTCTTGAAAACTAACAAACCATATTCCTAGTCATCGAACAATTGCAATTCATCTTATTTTCAGGAAGGGTCTATGTAAGAGCTTTGATTTAGCAAATTCCACATACTCAACTATCATATAGTCTTCCATGATTATTGACACTCAAAGCATATTTTTAGAACAAATAGCATCCATCGAACACAGAGAAAGATAGGGGCTTAATGTTTCGCCTCCCAACTTATTTATCATATAGATAATTGTCAACAATAATAATTCATGATCAAATATATTTGTGTGGATATATATGTCTAGATCATTCCCCAACACATGACGCTTGCCAAGAGAAAAAGGTGAAATATAGGAAGTGGTGAAGATAACCATGACTCTTGCATAAAGGTAAGTACTAGAAAGTAAAAGATAGGCCCTTCGCAGAGGGAAGCATTGAATTGCAGAGGTGCTAGCGCTCGAGCTTTTAAAACAGAGATGAATAATAATTTTGAGCGGTATGCTTTGATTGTCAACATAACAACTGAGAGATCTCAGTATCTTCCATGCTAGATACATTATAGGCGGTTCCCAAACAGAATGGTAAAGTTTTTACTCCCCCTCCACCAATCAATCACACTCCATGGCGAGCCAAATCCACGGGTACCGTCCATACAAACAACAATCCTGGGGGAGTTTTGTTTCATTATATTTTGATTTGATTTCTGAGCATGGAACTGGGCATCCCGAATACCAGCCACTTTCTCGTGAATGATAGTGAATCAACACATATCGTGAGAATAACCCACCTAGCATGGAAGATACTGACAGCCCCTAGTCACTATATGAGCGATTCGGGCATACAAAACAGAATATTATTTGAAGGTTTAGAGTTTGGCACATGCAAATTTACTTGGAACGGCAGGTAAATACCGCATATAGGTAGGTATGGTGGACTCATATGGAACAACTTTGGGTTTAAGGGTGTTTGGATGTACAAGTAGTATTTCTACTTGGTGCGGAAGTTTTGGCTAGTATGAGGTGTAAGCAAGCACCACATGTTGGAGGATCCATAACAATATAACTTCTATACAAATATACCCAAACATAACTCATTAAGTTGTCTTCCTTGTCCAATTTTAACTAATTTGCTCGAGTTTGAAAATAATTAATGATCTCACAATCATAGAAGATATCCAAGATAGTATATTCATATGTGGAATCTCTCTTCCTTCAATATTCTTTCATGAATTGTTCAAGTGACCAATGCGGTGTTTGCTAACTTTTAATAAATTTTACCACCTATACTTATTATGTGTGAAGTCATTACTCCCCATGGGATGAGTATATGAAGCATATTTAATTTAAGATTTATGATATTCAATTCATTCAACCATTTACTCATAGGATATAAGTGAAGCACGAGAGTGAATGACAAACTACTCCAAAAAGATATAAGTGAAGATCAATGCGTAGTCAACAATTAAATAACTATGTGAAGACTCTCTCATCTAAGAATTTCAGATCTTAAGTATTTTATTAAACAGCAAGCAAAAGAAAAATAGCACTCCAAGAATAGCACGCATCATGTGAACGAATAAAAATTTAGGCTCAACATAGGCTAACCGATAATTGTTGATGAAGAGAGGTGGGATGCGTAGCATCCCCAAGCTTAGATGCTTGAGAATTCTTGAAATATTTACTTGGGGTGCCTTGGGCATCCCCAAGCTTGAGCTTTTGTATCTCGTTCAATCCTCTCATATCATGGTTTCACCTATTCTCAAAAACTTCATCCACACAAAACTCGAAAAGAACTCGTGAGATAGGTTAGTACACATAATAATAAATCAACTCTTTATCTACTGCCAAGACAAGTTGCACAATAATTTTCAAACATCATCTACTGTTTACTGTCGTTTCCACAATTTATATCTACCAATATAGGCTATGGAAACTAGAGGATAAGTAGATAACAAAACAATGACAGCAATCTGTCCAAACAGAACAGTCTGTAGCAATTTATGAAAACAGTGTACTTCCGTAACTCAAAAAATTATGAAAATTTAGGAAATTATAAATAATTTATATGACAACACTGTGTAAAAATTTCAGAAACGTTCCACGTTCTAGTAAAATATGAAAATTCAAACACTACAGCAAAAGTTTCTGTTTTTACACAGCACACATCAAAACATGCAATGCAAGCATCCTTAGACAATTCTTGGAACTTTTTATTGAAAAACAAGATTATAAATAACACCTAACTTAGAACAACAAAATAATATCATGCTCCAAGCAAAACTCATATTATGTGACGAATAAAAATATAGCTCCAAGTAAGATATACCGATAGTGTTGAAGACGAAAAAGGGGATGCCTTCCGGGGCATCCCCAAGCTTAGGCGCTTGAGTCTTCCATGGATATTAACTTGGGGGTGACTTGGGCATCCCCAAGCTTAGGTTCTTGTCACTCCTTATTCTCCTCATATCGGTGTCTCACCCAAAACTTGAAAACTTCAATCACACAAAACTTAACGGAACTCGTGAAAAGGGTTAGTGTAGTAAAGATAAATCATTCACTTAGGTACTGTCAAGACAAGATTCATAATTGTTCCCACATCATACCTACTGTATTCTATCATTCCCATAATTTATATCACTCAATATAAGCTATAGAAACACTAAAACAAGTAAACTATGCATGCAAAACAGAATCTGTCAAAAACAGAACAGTCTGTGAAGATCTATAGCGTAACCATACTTCCCTGTCTCTAAAAATTCTGAAACATTAGGAAAATCTAGGCAATTTGTATATAAATCATGTGTAAAAAATTCAGATCAAAAGCACGTTCCAGTGAATTCAAAAAATTCCTGGACTGAGAGCAAAAGTTTCTGTTTTTGCACAGAATCAAGTAAACTATCATCCACACTATCCCAAAGGCTTTACTTGGCACTTTATTGAAACAAAAGCTATAAAACATGATTATACAGTATATTAATCATGTGGACACACAAACACAGTAGGTATAAATATTGGGTTGTCTCCCAACAAGCGCTTTTCTTTAATGCCTTTTTAGCTAGGCATGATGATTTCAATGATGCTCAAAAAAAAGATAAGAATTGAAAGACAAGAGAGCATCATGAAGCATATGACTAGCACATTTAAGACTAACCCACTTCCTATGCATAGGGATTTTGTGAACAAAAAATTTATGGGAGCAAGAATCAACTAGCATAGGAAGGCAAAACAAGCATAACTTCAAAATTTTCAACACATAGAGAGGAAACTTGATATTATTGCAATTCCTACAAGCATATACTCCTCCCTCATAATAATTTTCAGTAGCATCATGAAGGAATTTCACAACATAAATATCACATAAATCATTATCTTCATGATCCACAAGCATAGAAAATTTATTACTCTCCACATAAGCAATTTCCTTCTCATTCATTATAGTGGGAGCAAACTCAACAAAATAACTATCATGAGATACTTGATTGACATAACAACTTTGAATATTAAAATCATGATGACAAGTTTCATGGTTACTATCACTCTTTATAGCATACATGTCATCGTCATAATCATCATAGATAGTAGGCATGTCATTATCATAACAAATTTGCTCATCAAAACTTGGGGGGACTAAAAATATCATATTCATCAAACATAGCATCCCCAAGCTTGTGGCTTTGCATATCATTAGCACCATGGATATTCAGAGAATTCATACTAACAATATTTCTATCATGCTTATCAGTCAAAGATTTAGTGCCAAACATTTTAATAACTACTTCTTCTAACACTTGAGCACAATTTTCCTTTCCATCATTTTCACGAAAGACATTAAAAAGATGAAGCATATGAGGCAACCTCAATTCCATTTTTTTTGTAGTTTTCTTTTATAAAACCAAACTAGTAATAAAACAAGAAACTAAAAGATTCAATTGCAAGATCTAAATATATACCTTCAAGCACTCACCTCCCCGGCAACGGCGCCAGAAAAGAGCTTGATGTCTACTACGCAACCTTCTTCTTGTAGACTCGTGTTGGGCCTCCAAGAGCAGAGTTTTGTAGGACAGTAGCAAATTTCCCTCAAGTGGATGACCTAAGGTTTATCAATCCGTGGGAGGCGTAGGATGAAGATGGTCTCTCTCAAACAACCCTGCAACCAAATAACAAAGAGTCTCTTGTGTCCCCAACACACCCAATACAATGGTAAATTGTATAGGCGCACTAGTTCGGCGAAGAGATGGTGATACAAGTGTAATATGGATGGTAGATATAGGTTTCTGTAATCTTAAAATATAAAAACAGCAAGGTAACTAATGATAAAAGTGAGCACAAACGGTATTGCAATGCTTGGAAACAAGGCCTAGGGTTCATACTTTCACTAGTGCAAGTTCTCTCAACAATACTGACATAGTTGAATCATATGTAAATCCCTCATGTGCGACAAAGAGTTCACTCCAAAGTCACAAATAGCGGAGAACAAACGAAGAAATTATTGTAGGGTATGAAACCACCTCAAAGTTATCTTTTCCGATCAATCGTATGAGCTATCCCTATAAGTGTCACGAACAGCCCTAGAGTTCGTACTAAAATAACACCTTAAGATACACATCAACCAATACCCTATTGTCACCTAGATACTCCAATGTCACCACGAGTACCCATGGGCTTGATTATACGATATGCATCACACAATTTCAAATTCATCATGTTTAATCCAACACAAAGAACTTGAAAGAGTGCCCCAAAGTTTCTACCGGAGAGTCAAGACGAAAACGTGTGCCAACCCCTATGCATAGATTCCCAAGGTCACGGAACCCGCAAGTTGATCACCAAAACATACATCAAGTGGATCGATAGAACATCCCATTGTCACCACGGATATTCCATCGCAAGACATACATCAAGTGTTCTCAAATCCTTAAAGACTCAATCCGATAAGAAAACTTCAAAGGGAAAACTCAATTCATCACAAGAAGATAGAGAGGGGGAAACTCCATATGATTCATCTATATTAATAAAGCTCGCGGTACATCAAGATCGTGTCATCTCAAGAACACGAGAGAGAGAGAGATCAAACACATAGCTACTGGTACATACCCTCAGCCCCGAGGGTGAACTACTCCCTCCTCGTCATGGAGACCGCCGGGATGATGAAGATGGCCTCCGGTGATGGTTTCCCCCTCCGGCAGGGTGCCGGAACGGGCTCCCAATTGGTTTTTCATGGCTACAGAGGCTTGCGGCGGCGGAACTCCCGATCTAGGTTTTTTTCTCGGGGTTTTGGTATTTATAGGAATTTTTGGCGTCGGTCTCACGTCAGGGGGGTTCTCGAGGGACCCACAAGCCAGGGGGGCGCGCCCTAGGGGGGTGCCCCCTAGGCTTGTGGCCTCCTCGGGACTCCTCGCCGGTATCTTTTTGCTCCAGTATTTTTCATATTTTCCAAAAATATTCTCCGTAAATTTTCGGCTCATTCCGAGAACTTTTATTTCTGCACAAAAACAACACCACGGTAGCTCTGCTGAAAACAGGGTCAGTCCGGGTTAGTTCTAATCAAATCATACCAAAATCATATAAAATTATTGTAAATATGGCATGAATACTTCATAAATTATGGATACGTTGGAGACGTATCAATCACTAGCAGCCGATGTTCAATCTAGTTGATGCCCTTTTCCCTTAGGGAAATGTCGAGACAAACCGGGCTGAAGATGATGAGGTAATTTCCATTTCCTCCGGCTCAGAATCCTTTCTTCCAACAAGAACAAGGCGGGTCATTCGGAAAGTAAGCTTCTCTCATCCAGATGCTTATTTGGATCCCAATTTTGTTTTGAAGAAACTCAGCATAAATCGAGGCGCCAAACTCGGAGTGGTAATGGTGAGCTTACAGATGGCTTACCCAATAAACCAGTCGCCCATAAGCGACCAACCAAGGTACCTTTCAGTCCAACTCTTTCTTCCGAAGCTGGTTTAAATTAGCAACCTTTTAATCATTCTGATTCCATTTATCAGGAGTCACCACCTTCGTCAGGCGACTGAACCGCCTCCAAACTGCCACCCCTTATCATCAACCCTGGGTAAATTCTCTTTTGTTATATGCTTGCCTTTGTGAACCTTTAAGCTTGCATATTCTTTATTATGTCTTCTTGTTTTGTAGGGCTCAAGCCAAGGCCAAGAAGATAAAAATTGGTGAGCCGTCCACTGATCCTGAGGCCCCTAAGCCGGGAAACCCTGATTTGGTAACCCCTGAGGTTCATGCAGAGCAGCCTGAAGATCATCAGGAGGCCCAAACTGATTTACCCCTTCAACCTGAACCAGCAAGCTAGCACTGATGTTATGGACACTGAAGTTGGCCCGACGGCCAATCTTAACCCGCCTAGTCCTCCAAAGATAACTGAAGATGATCCTTGCAATAAAAACGAGGAGGTCATCATTAGTGGGTTGAGTTATACGGTTCCTGAGGTCTCTAGAGTGCTGACAAAACTTGTTGCTAAAGATGAAACATTACTGCCTGAGAAGGGAAAAGCCAAGCTGGAGCTTCCAAGTTATGAGAACATGAGTGCTGAAGAACTACATGCTGGTTATTTGGACCATCTTGCTACGAGCTGGGAGATGGAAGTCGGACTCGTCAGCATGATGAAAAACAAATACGAGGTATGTTCCTCTTTGTTGTGTATTCCATATATCATTTTATAGCCCCCAAGAGCCGGCTCGTCTTCTTGAGATGAGTCCGGTCTTATTAATAATTTTGAAGAATTCGACCTGTACCCCCCAAAGGCTGGCTCATCTTCTTGGGATGAGTAGGGTCTTGTAAATACTTGTGAAGAATTCGAACTGTAACCCCCAAGAGCCTGCTCATCTTCTTGAGATGAGTCGGGTCTTCTTAGTAATCTTGAAGAAATTCGACCTGTAGCCCCCAAGGGTCGGCTCATCCTCTGGAGATGAATCGGGTCTTCTTCATATATTTGCTTTGGAAGAACTGACATGCATTAGCCACCAAGTGTCGAGTATATTGCTTAGAATCTGCTAGAGACTTGTGATAATTTGTCTGTCATATTATACTGCAACTTTGTGGCACCCCGGCTCAGAGGAGACCGGAACGCCCCGTATTCCAGCCTAGGGACAAGTCTTTTGGAATACGGCACTGTTGGCATAGAACAAATCAGCTCTGTATTACTATGAAAAGGGTTATAAGGGTACATGGGGTACATCGGTATGGCGATACTACGCCTGCCTAGGGTAGCTCTATGCTAACAGCGGAACGACCTGATGAAGCGGAGTAACTCTCGGCAGCGGAACAACGACTGTGGTGATGGACTCCACTCCGCAGGGACTCTGGCTGGAACATGCATCCTAGCTCGCAAACTTGAAATCCACGACAAGCAAGCAATCATGGCATGACCTGCAAACTGGCATGATACGCCAGGTGAGTACTTTGAATGTACTCGCAAGCTCACGACAACCAAACAATGCAGCAAACAATAGCATGGCAATCAACATGTTAAATACTTAATTGAGTCACTTACTGTTACCAGTCATCAACTTACTCTCAACTAGGTTGTCCCACAACCCTCGGAATACTCATAAGCCATCGAGTACTTCCGATCATACGAAGAGTTCTTCCATCATTTCTATCATTGATACAGTTGACCATCTACTGAGGTCTGGACGGGCTGTCCAATACCGTGGACGCGGCTATTCGAATAGATTTTTCACTCTGCAGAGGTTGCGCACTTTACCCACACCATAAAGCACCTGGCCTCGCGATCCCACTCGGGTGGACCAGCGTTGCTTCAACGAAACCTGCCTGACCCATGACTCTTTCATCGTACCACCGGCACTCTTCCTCCCCCGGAGGTCAGCCTTGGGTGGCCCCTGTGTCCTCATGACACCTGCCACCGTCATGGCCAAACTAGGTAATCCCAAACGGGGATTACTGTCCCAAACGGGGACGGGCCCAAACAAACAATCAACTGGGCTCACAAGGTTATCGCCGCCTACCGGGCCAGGGTAGCGTGCGCGCATAACCTTCCCTCTTTGGAGGTACCGGTGAAAGATCACGCAGTCAGGCCAAGTCAAGGCCGTCCCATACCGGCAAATGTGGTTGCGCGGGTAAGCCCGGACAGGTGACTCAAGATCAACCCACTAAGTTTACTTGGCAAACATAGTGGTTTATCACAATACTCGAGATGACAGCAACTAAGCAATTAAATTAATTACTATGAATTATCACATAGTAAGTAAATGAAAGTAATTCATTTGTAAATGCAAGCAATTCAATTAAATATGTAATGCTATTGAAATACTTCATGGAATGGGTGTCCTGGCTTGCCTGGGGGTGAAGGAACCACCGGGAAGAAGTGCGGAAAGGTTACGGAGGAATTGCCAAAACAGTTCTCTCTCAGAGGGGAACTGTTTACGGACAAGGGCAGAATGGTCTTTTTCACTGTGTGAACACACCATGAAAATGATACTAACATGACGGGCTCGACGAGACGAAGACGTGGGCTTTGGAATCGCCTCGATTGGGGTTACGGTTAAAAAGTTGTGGCCGTTCACTCGTTAGACAGAAAACAAACGGAACCCTGTTCATTCCTGCCCTTAACCAGTGAACGTACACAATTTAACCCTTTCGGCGCCGGGCTGAGTCCGAAGGCGTATTTCAAAAATACGCTTTCAGTAAGTGAACACACATTCTGACCACAGGCCGCAGAGAAGTATGCCTTCAGTGTACTAAAAGCGGAACGGGCCGGTGTGCGCCTCCACTTAAGTCACTGGGCCCGGGTCCTCTCTCACTTACAGCAGGGTCCACCGGCAGGCCAGGGAGGCGTCGTCTCCTTCCTCTCACCCGTGCTCGGCCGTGGCAGGGCGACGCTTGACCGGCGATTGCCGGCGGCTCAGTCCGTCCCCCGCGGTGCTGGCGGCTTGCGGCGACGAGGGGCTTCGCGGAGAGAGGAGAGGTCTCGGGGAAGGTCAGGGAGGCTTGGGAGAGCTCGAACCGGAAGACGACGACGGACACGGGTGGCACTGGAGGATGACGGGACTCGCCGAGACACGAGGAGGAAGGGACTGGAGGGGGAGAGGGGTCCAGGAGAAAGAGGGCGCCGAGAGGAAGCTGCTGGACATGGCTAGCTATCGAGGAAGAGGAAGAAACCGACGAGGTCGAGGGCCCCAATGCACAGAGCGCGCACATGGCATGCCAAACGCGTGGTCACCGCGTGAGATGGCAGACATGGTGCACTCTGGCATGCAGCATGATGTCTAGCAGCAAGTCCTTCCAAGTACTGGTCCCTCTGAGGAGATAGATCGACAAAGTAAACCAAGAGGAGACGGGAGACTTCACTGGAAGTTTCCTACAGCAAACTTGGTCACTTTATTGAGATGAACATAGAGATGATAAGGACCAAAGCTGATGTCTGGGAGGTTTAGGGTAGGAAGGACTACAATCCTGGGAAGTTTGAGAGGAAGAGGACCAAGATTTAACGTAGCTGCTTTGCAGCTAGCCAATCTGGTCCAGAAAGCAAATCTGGATGTGGCACTCACATGCTTGCTTGGATGGAGCTGGAGTTTGGAGAAGATGAGTTATTTAGGCATATGAGGATGCTGTAAAAGTTTCATACCATTTTGATAAACCAAAATAGTACTTCCTTCACACAGCATCCTGCTGGACAGATTCTTAGGAAAATAATTGGGGATAGATGGCTAGATGAAATGAGCCCAAATTTGGAGGAGATGGATTATATGAGTAGGAGAATGCTCTGGTAAATTTCCATCAATTATGAAGCAATGTAAATTATAGTTGCTTCACAACAGGAAAATATGACCAGAAACAAAGATTTTATGCTGTGGTCACTCAGAAGATGGGATGATGCTAAAATCTTGAGGAGAGTCATTATTTGAGCATATAAAGATGCCTGCCAAATTTCAACTCATTTGCATACTCTTAGCTAGCTCTTGCTTCACAAAGCTTCCTTTGGATCAGAAACTTTGGAAATTTGCCAAGAAATATTTACTAGCCAAATTGAGTTGAATTTTGGCATGTGGCAATGATATGGATAGGAAAGAGTTCCCAAAAGTTTGGGAGCAAGAAAGCAAAGATAAATGGCACTTGCTTCACAAAATGCCATCTGGGGCAGAATAGGAAAAGGAATATTGGTGAGATATTTTTGAACATGGCAAAGATAGGTTTTGACATATCTGAGGAAGATATGATCCAAAGAATTTATGAGAATTATTTGGGAATTTTTGGAATGATGGAAATGTGGGTTGCTTCACAACCCAGGGCAAACAGGGTTATTCCTTTAATAGAAAAAGGAATATTCCCAAGAAAAGAATATTGGGATTGGTTTAGAGGTTGGCAAGCCACTAGGGAAGAGAAATCAAGGGTGATCCTTCCAGGTTCCAAGACTACCAAACCACAGAAAATCAAAACCAGACCAAAATCAAAAGAAAAAGAAATGGGCAAAATCCAGGGTGTTACAAACCTACCCCCCTTAAAGAAATCTCGTCCTCGAGATTTGGTTGCTCAGGGGTTAAACATAAATATCCCCACTTGAGGAAACCCCTTTCCAACTCGGGTTTCCTTTTTGCCTTCGAATAATGCTCCCAGTAAATATCCTCTGACTGACTGCCTGGCTTCGGGGTGGTTTGTTTCACGGGATCCTCATTCTGACAGGTCTTACCTCATATATTACTCTGACTTCAATCCTTTTATGTCTGCTGACCTGTCTGGGGTGCAATGGATTATCCTGGCTGAAATACCTATCCTTCTCGCAAGTCCGGGAGTTGTTCCTCATGGACGTGTTGTGTTGAAGTCCAGTACGAACGACCGCCCATTGAGTTGTGAACAAGTTCTTTCGGTGGACACGAACTCTTTTACTCCTTGCATTGGGTGGCTTTAAATGGCTGTGTGCCCCTCAGACTCAACTGGTGTTGTGATTCATACCGTTCTCCTGGCGGAATCGGGCTCCTTGCAGGGTTACGGAGACATCTTGGCTAAGTTCACTGCCCTTAGCAACACATTTGTACCAACGACTTGGCTGTAGCCTGTCTTGACCAGCGTAAAGGGTACGACCTTATAACGGCACTATCTGCAGACCTGACTGACGGGGGTCTAACAGGAAGATCTTGTCCCCAGCAGGTTATCTTTTGACTGATTTCCCTAGATGAGGACACATGCTTTGAGGCCGTTATCATCCTTCTGATCATTCCATCTGACAGGCTTGAATATCCCTTTCTAACGATTCTGAGAATATATAGCTGGCTGAGCGGGTTGACTCGATATGGGTTCCTTGCAAATTAATAGACTCCGTGGGTGTGTACCCACGGTGATTTGTATCGAGCCAGACTGTTTTGAGTGTCATGTTGATCTTGCAACCATTATCATACTTGTATGGCCAATGACTATTTTGAGTGTCTGTACCATGTTGATCTTGCAACCATTATCATACTTGTATGGCCAATCTTGTTCCTTCCTTATGGTTCTCTTTGCCTGGATCTTAGTTGAAAGAGCTTGGCCTGATGTGTTCTTGATTCTTTGGATGACCATGGGTGCTGCCAGGTACAATATTCCGACAGGCATATTACTTAACAAGTTGTAGCTGTAGGGTAACAACCGTCTGAACCCTTGGATGAAACCGGCAAATAAACCAGTAGCCACCAAAACGGTCTTTACAACTCAGATCTGGGACATTACTGGAGTAACTCAACCCCGACTCAAGACGGCTGAAAAGCAGCTCAGAGCATGAGACGGTGTCGATAAGAAGAAAGTAGCAGTTCCCTAAGACGGCCAAGAAAACAGCTCAGAGCATAGGCTCACTGCTACGGAAAGAAATTCAACAGCTGCCCGAGATGGCCGAAAAACAGCTCAGAACACGGGCCAGTTGCTGACAAGAGAAATAAAAGTCGGCATCCACCCCGGACGGCCGAAAACAGCTCAGAACACAGGCGTGGTGCCGTTACCAAAGAAAGACGGGCAAGGGTTCATCCGTGTCCCATACAGCTTATCCATAGGTTGTTGGTCATCTCACTGAAGTGTATAACTGGCGTTCTTCTTCTTCTTAAGTAGCTTATGCAAGGGTCAGATTCTCACCGGGCTGGCATCATTGTATGATTGACTCATATGGCCTTGGCAGCATGTCCACCGTATCTATTAAGTATATGCGGCTGAGCGCTTGATTCATGAAGCAGGCTTGTGTCCTGACTGACTTTTTGCCTTTTGACCAACTGTTGCGGATCTGATCCTTGGAATGCATGGTCATATGCTGCCACTGTCGGTGGAATAGCTTGTACTGATGTCGATGTGATACCTTGCTGACGAAGATTGCATAGCTTGTGCTCAGAAGCTTTCCCTCTTAAAGTCTGGCTAGGAAGACTCGGTACCTTAGGCCAGAAGCTTTTGCGGTAGCTTACTGAAGAAGCCTGAGTATCTTGCACTGGAAGATATCCATGTGCCGTATCGGGGAAGACAGTGGGACCTTGCATCGTAAGCTTCTCTGATAGCTTGCGGAGAAAGACTGGGTTGCTCATATCTGAAGCTTTCCTTTTTGCCATATACGGGCTGAGTGTATATATATATATATATCCCTTAATGTTCCTGCTGTCGGTTACTTGTTGTATGCAACAGGGTATTCGGCTATCCTTGCTGAACACTAAGTTCGTAGCACATTCTGACTTGCTTCCAGGACATAGCAGGGTTCAAACTGTGCTCATAACAGACTCAACCGCGTATATGAATCATACCTTTGACTCGAAATGTGCTGTGGATCGGGCACACAGTCTGTCGTCTTGCTGATTCGATGATTTCTACTGTGAAGGTTGCACTGATGTATACTTGATGCTGATAACCAATCCAGCCAGGATATCATTTATTTTCATGCCTGGTATTCCCAATATAAATGCACAAACAAATGCAACAAACAAGTGCAGCAAACCAAATGGATCCTATACTACCGGTTACTAACGCTCGCGTGGTCTAGGGCGTCCTACAGCCAGACCTGCTCTGATACCAACGCTTGTGGCACCCCGGCTCAGAGGAGACCGGAACGCCCCGTATACCAGCCCAGGGACAAGTCTTCTGGAATACGGCACTGTTGGCATAGAACAAATCAGCTCTTTATTACTATGAAAAGGGTTACAAGGGTACATGGGGTACATCGGTACGGCGATACTATGCCTGCCTAGGGTAGCTCTATGCTAACAGCGGAACGACCTAATGAAGCGAAGTAACTCTCGGCAGCGGAACAACGACTGCGGTGATGGACTCCACTCCGCAGGGACTCTGGCTAGAACGTGCATCCTAGCTCGCAAACTTGAAATCCACGACAAGCAAGCAATCATGGCATGACCTGCAAACTGGCATGATACGCCAGGTGAGTACTTTGAATGTACTCACAAGCTCACGACAACCAAACAATGCAGCAAACAATAGCATGGCAATCAACATGTTAAATACTTAATTGATTCAATTACTGTTACCAGTCATCAACTTACTCTCAACTGGGTTGTCCCACAACCCTCGGAATACTCATAAGCCATCGAGTACTTCCGATCATACGAAGAGTTCTTCCATCATTACTATCATTGATACAGTTGACCATCTACTGAGGTTTGGACGGGCTGTCCAATACCGTGGACGCGGCTATTCGAATAGATTTTTCACTCTGCAGAGGTTGCGCACTTTACCCACACCATGAAGCACCTGGCCTCGCGATCCCACTCGGGTGGTCCAGCGTTGCTTCAACGAAACCTGCCTGACCCGTGACTCTTTCATCGTACCACCGGCACTCTTCCTCCGCCGGAGGTCAGCCTTGGGTGGCCCCTGTGTCCTCATGACACCTGCCACCGTCGTGGCCAAACTAGGTAATCCCAAATGGGGATTACTGTCCCAAACGGGGACGGGCCCAAACAAACAATCAACTGGGCTCACAAGGTTATCGCCGCCTACCGGGCCAGGGTAGCGCGCGCGCATAACCTTCCCTCTTTGGAGGTACCGGTGAAAGATCACGCAGTCAGGCCAAGTCAAGGCCGTCCCATACCGGCAAATGTGGTTGCACGGGTAAGCCCAGACAGGTGACTCAAGATCAACCCACTAAGTTTACTTGGAAAACATAGTGGTTTACCACAATACTCGAGATGACAGCAACTAAGCAATTAAATTAATTACTATGAATTATCACATAGCAAGTAAATGAAAGTAATTCATTTGTAAATGCAAGCAATTCAATTAAATATGTAATGCTATTGAAATACTTCATGGAATGGGTGTCCTGGCTTGCCTGGGGGTGAAGGAACCACCGGGAAGATGTGCGGAAAGGCCGCGGAAGAATTGCCGGAAACAGTTCTCACTCAGAGGGGAACTGTTTACGAACAAGGGCAGAATGGTCATTTTTACTGTGTAAACACACCATGAAAATGATACTAACATGACGGGCTCGACGAGACGAAGACGTGGGCTTTGGAATCGCCTCGATTGGGGTTACGGTTAAAAAGTTGTGGCCGTTCACTCGTTAGACAGAAAACAAACGGAACCTTGTTCATTCCTGCCCTTAACCAGTGAACGTACACAATTTAACCGTTTCGGCGCCGAGCTGAGTCCGAAGGCGTATTTCAAAAATACGCTTTCAGTAAGTGAACACACATTCTGACCACAGGCCGCAGAGAAGTACGCATTCAGTGTACTGAAAGCGCAACGGCCCGGTGTGCGCCTCCACCTAAGTCACTGGGCCCGGGTCCTCTCTCACTTACAGCAGGGTCCACCGGCAGGCCAGGGAGGCGTCGTCTCCTTCCTCTCACCCGTGCTCGGCCGTGGCAGGGCGACGCTTGACCGGCGATTGCCGGCGGCTCAGTCCGTGCCCCGCGGTGCTCGGCCTATGGATGAGCTCAACAAGAGGAGCCCCATCCGATGGTATAGGCCACGGACGCTGGGGTGGACCGAGGCAAGCGGAAGCTTGGCCATGGCGGATGGCCGCGTCGGGTGGGAGGTGGGTTCGGTGCTACGGCGTGCCGGCAGTCGAGGGAAAGAGGTAGGAGGCTCCGCCGGAGTTTGGGGTCCGCTTGGTGGTGGTAGGAGAGCGAGAGAGGCTCTACCGCGGGTCAATTTAGGAGGAGGAGACCGACGACCATGGTGGCCATTGGAGGGCAGGGGAGCTCCTCGAGCTCGATGGAGGGACTAAGGAGGATGCTAGGAGGGAGAAGGAGATGCTGCGGGCGCTGGCTATGCCCGGAGGGGCTCGAGGCCACGGCTTTTATAGCCACCCGACGGCGAGTGGATAACCACGGCCGCCGTGGCGAGCTTATCGCCGTCCTGGCGCTCGGGGGTGGGGCGTGGCTGGCGGCTTGCGGCGACGAGGGGCTTCGCGGAGAGAGGAGAGGTCTCGGGGAAGGTCAGGGAGGCTCGGGAGAGCTCGAAACGGAAGACGACGACGGACACGGGCGGCACAGGAGGATGACGGGACTCGCCGAGGCATGAGGAGGAAGGGACTGGAGGGGGAGAGGGGTCCAGAAGAAAGAAGGCGCCGAGAGGAAGCTGCTGGACATGGCTAGCTGTCGAGGAAGAGGAAGAAACCGACGAGGTCAAGGGCCCCAATGCACAAAGCGCGCACATGGCATGCCAAACGCGTCCTCACCGCATGAGCAGGCAGACATGGTGCACTCTGGCATGCAGCATGATGTCTAGCAGCAAGTCCTTCCAAGGACTGGTCCCTCTGAGGAGACAGATCGACAAAGTAAACCAAGAGGAGACGGGAGACTTCACTGGAAGTTTCCTACAGCAAACTTGGTCACTTTATTGAGATGAACATAGAGATGATAAGGACCAAAGCTGATGTCTGGGAGGTTTAGGGTAGGAAGGACTACAATCCTGGGAACTTTGAGAGGAAGAGGACCAAGATTTAACATAGCTGCTTTGCAACTAGCCAATCTGGTCCAGAAAGCAAATCTGGATGTGGCACTCACATGCTTGCTTGGATGGAGCTGGAGTTTGGAGAAGATGAGTTATTTAGGCATATGAGGATGCTGTAAAAGTTTCATACCATTTTGATAAACCAAAATAGTACTTCCTTCACACAACATCCTGCTGGACATATTCTTAGGAAAATAATTGGGGATAGATGGCTAGATGAAATGAGCCCAAATTTGGAGGAGAGGGATTATATGAGTAGGAGAATGCTCTGGTAAATTTCCATCAATTATGAAGCAATGTAAATTATAGTTCCTTCACAACAGGAAAATATGACCAGAAACAAAGATTTGATGCTGTGGTCACTCAGAAGATGGGATGGTGCTAAAATCTTGAGGAGAGTCATTATTTGAGCATATAAAGATGCCTGCCAAATTTCAACTCATTTGCATACTCTTAGCTAGCTCTTGCTTCACAAAGCTTCCTTTGGATCAGAAACTTTGGAAATTTGCCAAGAAATATTTACTAGCCAAATTGAGTTGAATTTTGGCATGTGGCAATGATATGGATAGGAAAGAGTTCCCAAAAGTTTGGGAGCAAGAAAGCAAAGATAAATGGCACTTGCTTCACAAAATGCCATCTGGGGCAGAATAGGAAAAGGAATATTGGTGAGATATTTTTGAACATGGCAAAGATAGGTTTTGACATATCTGAGGAAGATATGATCCAAAGAATTTATGAGAATTATTTGGGAATTTTTGGAATGATGGAAATGTGGGTTGCTTCACAACCCAGGGCAAACAGGGTTATTCCTTTAATAGAAAAAGGAATATTCCCAAGAAAAGAATATTGGGATTGGTTTAGAGGTTGGCAAGCAACTAGGGAAGAGAAATCAAGGGTGATCCTTCCAGGTTCCAAGACTACCAAACCACAGAAAATCAAAACCAGACCAAAATCAAAAGAAAAAGAAATGGGCAAAATCCAAGGTGTTACAAACTTGCTACCGGTTTATGACCGTGGAATATGATGACTCCTATTGTGCAGGAATCTCTAAAAGCAGCTGAGTCAAAAATGGCAGTCTTGGAGAAAAATCTTGAAGTAGGGCAAAACGCCCGAGCAGCTGTTGAGGAGAAGCTTCGCCTTGCCTTGGAAGAATTGGAGAAAGCCAAGGCACATTTCGAAGAACAAAATAAATCCTTTGAGGCTGAGAAAGCCGCCTTGTTGGAGCGTGCGGAAAATGCTGAAGGTCAATTAAAGCCCATCACAGAAGAGCTATCCGGGCTAAAGCGGCACATTGCCCATATGACCCAGGCTATCTTTGGTAAGTATCTTGTAACTTGCAAAAATACCTATGTTCATAGATAAGCTCTCTGGTGACTCACACACTTAAATTGTTTTGTAGGCCCACGAACATGCAGCCTCCAAGATAACAGCTTGCTTATGCTGAAGGATGTATATACACTGACCGAGCAACTTTATGCTGGAAGCTATCTCGCCATCAAGGCGGTCATGGGGAACAAGGAGCCGGTGAAGCTCATCAAGGATGTGATGAGGTTTCTCTCAACGATCACCTAACAAGTTGAAGAGTTGAAAAGATCAGCCGCCCGAGCCGGTGCAACATCTTCTTTGAGCCGGGACTTTGCCTACTCGGAGGAGCTTGATCTAGCAGAAATGGCCAAAGGGTTTCCTGAGCTCAAGGATGATGGCTCGGCTTTCGGTGATGCTGACCATCTTAGATGTGTTAAGATATCTTGGGTGTTGGCCACACAACTTGTCACTAAAATGGAGCTGAAGATTTATCAGGCGGCTTACTATGCAAACAACTCGCGAGTTCGGCCACCCTCCTTTGTGGCGGTGAACCTCACTCCTCAACGTCGTAAGAACATTTTCGCCCCTGACGTCGACCCATCCTCCATCCTGAATAAAGAAGCTATTTTCCACGCCTTGACCCATTGCAACTGGGATGTGGACAATCTTCAGATCGAAGAACCAGAAGACCCAGTGGAGGATGACCCAGAGGCGGCTCAAACTAGAGGTCAGCCTGAGGTTAATCCGGACGGCACAGAAGGAGGATCACATAAGTGACATGTTAACATTTTGAGTCGCCTAGTGACGCTAGCCCCCAAGTGTTGGGCAGAGTATGAATATTTTGTGGCTCCTAAGATGAGTCTGTAATAGTAGTAGTTTGAAAAGTTCTTGAAAAGTTCTGTCATGCCTTCGTGCATTTTGCATTTGTGAAGGTACTTAAGAAACTTTGATCCTTTGGATATGTTTCGATAATTGTTGATTGTGCTACTCTCTTGCTTGTCTTTGAATATCTCTGCCGTGCTCGATGAGTCTTTTGATTGAAACAGAGAGGACATGTCAAAGAATGAGCCGGCAATGAAACTTGGCTTTCGAAGCACAAGTCTTGTTTGAATAATATTGAAGAAGATAATGATTGAACCGGTCATAATATGACAACGGTTGATAACCCGGGCGCTCATGTGTGAGCCGGTAATAAAACAATGTTGTACCTACAAAATTTATGAGGTAGTAATAATAGTTTTATAACAATATCAAGTACTGTTAATAAGCCGGCCTAGTGAGACTCGGCAAGAAGAGACTGGCTTTCGAGGCTCAGCAAGATAGACCAGCTCTTCTGATCTGGTTTGGAAACTCCAATCATTTAATCCTGGTTATAATAAACCAGGATGTAGATCGGCCAAAAGATTTATTTCTCTGTAGAAGTTTACGATGGAACCCGGTTTTGAAGACCGGCCTTTCGCAACATAAACAAATATATATATATATATATGTATGTATGATGCATGATGCAACGATGCCATGTAGGATGATGTATGCATGTGATAACAAAGTATAAAAATGCCGGCTTTTGAGGCTCAACATAAAGACCGACTTTCGAGGCTCGAGTCTTGCTTCCATGAACCGGGTATGATAACCCATGGTTTATCCTAGCTCTCTCTATAACGGCTCTCACGTGACCCAAGCCGATATTTTAACTTTGTGAAGTTCAGGGTCCAAACAAGGATTGAATTGTCAAGAGTACACGGGGTCACCTGATCGGAGTCGCATCAAGCATACAGGGAGGTTTAACCATATGTGGTGGGGGTTTTTGCCGGGTCAAGAGGGTGAGAAAGCTAAACTCGGTGAGTTTGAACCCACAAATGCCCAATGAATTATGGCGTTTTTGCCGGGTCATAAGGGTGAGAAAGCTGAACTCGGTGAGTTGGAAGCCCCCAAGTGCCCATTGTTTCAGAAAATAAAGACTTATGCTCAATTTATAAGCTGAAACGACAGAAACTCCGAGTTTCGGGTGTGTCGGCTTTATTATATTTGAAACATAAAGAAGTATGTACAGAATTTGTAGGGGGGATTACAAAAAGCAAAGGAGCCGGTGGCTCTAAATATAATATGGCCATAGGTGAGCAGTGCTCCAAGGTCGGGTTGTCTTCTCCTTGGAGGTATATGTTCCTTGTAAATTCTCCTGACAATATGATTTATTATTTGAGGAATCAGGTACTGGTGGTACTGACTGCTGTTCAACTACTTGGGATTGCTCTGGAAACCACCTTGGTTATTATGTTGGTTACCCTGGCCAGAATGCTGTCCATTGCCATTATTTGCCTGATGCTGAAAACCAGCTCCTGAGCCGCCCTGTGACCCACCAGGACCCTGCTGACCTGGGTGTCCTCCACCGTTGCCTCCTTGATGATTCTGGAAGGCTTGGTTATGGAATTCCTGCAAGATGTAACAGTTTTCCCATGAGTGGGTAGCCGGCTTATCCTGGGTACTATGTTTGGGACACGGTGCTTTGAGCGCCTCCTCGTAATTACGAGGCTTATTCCCATTGTAAGTCCCTCCAGGGCGACCATTACAGCGTTGGTTTTCGAAGCAGTTATTGGTATTGGCAATAAAATCCGACCGGCCATCTGGCTGCTTCCGCTTTCCATTGTTATTCTAGGTCCCCTGGTTACCACCGTGATTATGCTGGCCTTTACCACCTTCACCTTTCTTTCCTTTGCTAGTCTTGTCCTCATCTGAGCCGGGATCCTTCGTGCTGTCTGACTCGGTGTATCTGGTGAGGACATCCATTAAGTCGCCCATATCCTGCACCTTTCGCTTGAGCCGCCCGAGCTTCTGGACCAGCGGCTGGAAGTGGCAGTTCTATTCTAGGATCAGGACGGCTTGAGGCATCGTAATGCTGGCTGATGAGTGTATGATTTCTGCAACCCGGCGAGTCCAATGATGGGCCGACTCGTCCACGCGCTGGACACAATGTTGAAAGTCCACTATCATCATTGGCTTCTTACACGTTCCCTAAAAATTCTTGATGAAGCGCTCCTTAAGCTCTGACCAAGTGTTGATGGAATTGGGCGGTAGATTCTTCAGTCATGTTCGAGCCGGTCCTTCCAGCATCATAGTCAAGTACTTGGCGCACATGGCGTCACTGACATCCAACATATCCATTGCCAACTCGTAGCTTTCGATCCAAGCCGCCGGCTCAAGTTTCGTTGTATAATTTGGTACCTTGCGAGGCCCCTTGAATTCTTTGGGCATACGCTCGGCGCAGAGGGCCGAGGATAGGCAAGGTATCCCAATCGTCCTACTGTTTGTTCCAGCCTCCGGTGGAGGATGAAGCTGTTGAATGGCCCGCGCTGCTGCTTCCGCCTCTGCCTGTCGCGCACCCCTGGCTGCATCAACAATCGCCTGAGCACCTAATGGAACAGGCCGGGTCGGGGAAACTTGAGGTTGTTGCATGCGTCCACTGCTAGAAACAGCCGGAGACTCCACATGGCGAATCTTGCTGCGGCTGGCATATGGGGTGGAGTGCATCCTATCGTGGCTATAAGAATAATGTGCTTGCTGTACTACCGCTGTTTTTAGCATCTCTATGGAGTTCCTGGCCTCAACCTCAACAGGGGTATTTCCATGAATAGGTAGTGCTTCCAGGTTTCGGGTTGCCGCTAGCACATTGTCAACAGGGTTGGAAAAGTGGGCCCGTGGCGTCTGGAAACGTCGGGGTGGCGAGTAACTTGGCGCTGGCTGAGCCGACTCGTTTTGTTGATTTCCGAGCAGCTGCCTAGCCCCCGGAGTCTGCCGACACTAGTGCAGAAATGGCTAGCTACAACTCTTGTTCGTGGCGCGCCATTTCTTACAAACGCCAACACTAATATTTTCAAATAGTGTTGTTGTTGGCCAAATTGAAACGCCATAGCTATTCGTTTAGAGATAGCTAGGGTTTCCCGTCGCCGCCCCGCCGGCCGACCACGCGCCCGAGGTATATATTCACCTCACCCCTAGCACGATCTTTTCTTTCTTAGTTTCCTCTAGTTTGACCTATATATTATTGGATCCTAGAGATAGCTAGGGTTTTGTAAACTAAAGTATTTCTTAATGGCAAACACATCAAAGTCTTTAAAACCATGGCTTTTTTAGAAAACCATGGTATTCCCCCAAAACTTCAAAAATACATTGGTGCCAAACGCAGCCTTAATTATGTGTTGCCGCTATGTTGTATTGTTTACTTGTTGGTCTGTCGCAATGTTTGCTAGTTCCATATATCTTCAAATTAAACTACCATGTTGTATTGCTATGTTTCTCCATCTAGTTCATTTTATAATTGCTATATTGTATTGTTGTTGTTGTTCATCTTAACTAGTTATGTATGTATGGCTCCTAGACAAAATTTTAGATGTTTAATTTCTGTGAACCTAACTAAAGTTTTGGATATACTAGGGTTTTGTAAACTAAAGTATTTGTTAATGGCAAACACATCAAAGTCTTTAAAACCATGGCTTTTTTAGAAAACCATGGTATTCCCCCAATACTTCAAAAATGACACAATAGCTTGGTATACAACATGTTCATCCATATAAGGAACTACATTGCCTTAAAATGTTAAAAAACTTTTGCTTTACATATGGAAGGGTGGCCATGTAGGAGTAGTGTGTAAACATTACATAATGATGGTAGAGCTTTCAAGTGTTTTCTGTTTGATGCTACAGCATGGCCGACTCTAGCATCTTTGAAGGCTCCTTTGAGCACTAGTCGGATTTTGCCGAAGGGAAAGGCGAAGTGAGCACCAACCAGGTAATTAGGCTGGTTACAAAAAACATGCATGATCAGCATTGCAAATATCTATATATCTAACCATTAGTTAATTGTTTATGTTTTGAAACCCTTGCCAGGCATACGTACGAGCTCCGCCTTCTACATCACCCAATGAGCAGAAGACGTGTGACGTCGACATGCTCAGTCAAGAGCTAATCGCGTCACATGAGAGTACCGTGAAAACCCTGGAGGAGGTTAATGCTTCCCTGAAGAAGGAGAGGGATAAGATTATCGATGACAATGCTATTGTCATTCATAAGATTTGCAGTCTCGAACGTCAGATCGCATTTTTGAACAATGACATAAGTCATTACAAGAAGGACATACAAGTCCTGAAGTCCGATATAACTCAATTGAAGACAGAGAAAGCCCATTACAAAATGGAGGAACAGGTGAATAGGAATAAGCTTCGTGATCTTAAGTTAGTCCTTAGAAAAAACTAGGTAGTGTCGAGAGGTGAATACATTGTGAGAAGTAATTTGGTACTTTTCTTTTGTGAATTTCGTGAAACATTTAGTTTGTGAAGCTGGTAGCATCTTTTGTGAATTGCTGAAACGTTTAGTTTGTGAAGCTAGTAATATATTTTTTTATTAGCAAAATATGACAATGCCGGCGTGCAAATATGTCCATGCCATAGGTATTCAAAATAGTGTTGGCGTCGTCTCCAACGCCACCACTAAATTCTAACAGTGGCGCCATATTGGTGGCGTCGGGTGTCTATGCCAGCAAGGCCATTTTTGCCACGCCATAGCTAGGCTTTTCTGCACTAGTGCGAGGGGTATTAAAAAGTTGCTGCTGCTCAAGGTTCGTTGGCAGCCGGCTCCGGTGTCTCCTCTGATAAACCGCCTCAGATGCATCTCTCTGAAGTCCTAACTGCCAAGCCTCGGCCTTAAGGCGTTCTGACTCATTATTTATACGAGCATGTATCTCCGTCATCCTGGTGTTCTCGGCATCGATTTCCCTGTGTACCTCGGTCATCTGGTCACGTAGTTTGGTTAACTCCGTGTTGCGCTCTTCTTGATTTTCCGTAGTGACAGGATTCTCCACGAGCTTTGCCATCTCAACCATTAAATCTGTCATGTCTTGAGCCGGCGTCTTCCCAAACCCGCCGGAGCGACCCGCCGCTCCAGCTGCGGACGGGTTCTGAGCCGCCGTGGTTCCTGCCATGTAGACAACAACCTGGCGAGGCAACTCATGGAATTCCTCAGGGGCTTCAATCTCCAACGAACCCTCGAGTCTGCCATCATAGAGAGGACAGATCGACTCGGTTTCTCCCATGGAAGACTCGCCATCTGAGTTGGCGAGCGTGTTCCCGCTGCCCACCGGCTCATCCGGGAGGCAAACTCCTTGTGTAACACCGACGAAAATGTGACTCCGGCCGGCTTGGTCCCGGCCGGGTCGGGCGTGCCGAGACGGCTCATCGATGTTAGGGTGCACATTTGGCTCGGAAACTGTATCGCCGATCTTGCCAAACGAGATCCGGTACTGGTGCTCAGTTGGGCCGGCCTTGCCGCCCCAGACTGGATCGTCGATGTAGATCTTGTCTCAGCGACTCTTGATCATCCATTCAACCGCGAACTTCCTGAACCCTGGACAGGTTCCCTTCGAGAACTCAACTCCACCGGGCGAGAGCCCCACGGTGGGGGCCACCTGTCGTGGTTTTGTCACGACATATGTCCTCGTGCAAGGACTTAGGTGTCAGTACATCGCCGCTAGGTGGCGACTCAAAGGGGTTAAACAGGAACGGGAGGCAAGTTTACCCAGGTTCGGCCCCTCCGGTGGAGGTAATAGCCTACGTCCTGCTTTGTGTCTATATTGATGATGATCTCGATTACAAGGGTGCGAAATCGCTAACCTAGCTTTAGAGGGTGTGTAACTTAAGTCGTTCGGCTCTAGGGGCTCGCCTTTATATACAGGTCAAGACCCTAGGGTTTATAACAGAGTCCGAGTCATATTACAACTCGTAACCTATCATGTCTCTAACACGCCTTGCCTCTCAGGCAAGGAATCTTCTAGCATCTTCTGCCTTGTGGGCCTTGAGTCGCCGCCTCCCCATGCTTGGGCCGCCCAGTGGCTTACTTAGTAACCG
Organism: Elymus sibiricus; assembly: GCA_039707655.1. Classification (NCBI taxonomy): domain Eukaryota; kingdom Viridiplantae; phylum Streptophyta; class Magnoliopsida; order Poales; family Poaceae; genus Elymus; species Elymus sibiricus. Next base: position 162,089,566 of record CM077663.1, read on the forward strand.
CCTTGCTTGCCTTGCCTTCACGGCACAACCCATCTTGAGCATAGCTCCTGAGCCACCACTTCATTGACGCGGCCCAATAGGACGGGTTATACCGCGGGGTTATATCCCCGACACAAGTCCTTCGTCATCTTCTAATAGCCTTGAATTTGTTCAAGAGTGAGCTTGTGGACGTGCTTCTTGAAAAGTGCTTTTTCATGGAGAATCTTCTCGCGCTGTTGAACAACCATTTGGGCAATTGTCAGCTCTTCATTCACTAGCCCTTGAAAAGTGACACTTAGTCCAATTGGATGCTTTAGGGCATCAATGGTGAGGGAGGTGTCGGGAATATAACTCCACGGTGTGACCCGCCCTATGGGGCCGGGATAACATACCGACAGCTCTACGATTAAGTTTGAAGTGGGCCGTGTCATGAAGACAAGGCAAGCGAGGCGGTGGTTGACTGAAGTCGCCAGACGGCCCAACACTTGAAGATGGCGGCTCAAGGCCCACGAAGCTGAAGACGCCAGCCGGATTTCCTTGCTTAAGGCGCAAGGCAAGTTAGAGACATTGTAGGTTACGGGACACGACATGACCCGGACTCTATTGTAAACCCTAGGGCTTGACTTGTATATAAAGGGAGGCCCCTGGGACCGAAATACTCAAGTTACAATCTCTCGATAGCTAGGTTCGCGATTCCACACCCTTGTAATCGAGATCTATCCATCAAATACACACAAAGCAGGACGTCGGCTATTACCTCCATCGGAGGGGCCAAACCTGGGTAAACCCGACTCTCTTTCCCGTTCAACCCCTTTGAGTTGCCACCTAGTGGCGATGGCCTCACACCCAAGTCCTTTTACGAGGACATCTGCCGGGTTGGCGCCCACGACAGTTGGCGCCCACCGTGGGGCTCTCGCCTGTTGGAGTTGAGTTCTCGAAGGGAGTCCTTCCAGGGTTCGGGAGCTACGTGGTTGGTCGTATGACCAAGAGCCACCGCGGCAAGATCTACATCGATGACTCTGGTTGGGGCCCCGAAGCCGAATCGATCGGGTCCCCTTCGGCAAAATCCATGTCTTCATCGGCAAGGTCATCGCGACGGTGCCCGAACCGGACATCTGCACTAACATCATCGAGCTGGCTCGGCGCGCCCAATCTAGCCAACGTCAAACCAGCAAAGGTCGCGCCGTGGACATGCCCTCTCGGCGGGTCAGTCCCTTGAATGAACCAGCCGCCGAGGGAGCGAATGACATCAGTTCGGATGCCAAGCTTGGGGGCTCGTTTGGAGCAGAGGCCCCCAAGGAACTTCACGGCTTTCCCTTGTAGGCCTCAACCCGTGTTACGGCAAGCGAGGCGGCGCAAGCATCGCTCATGTTTGGGGCATCGAGCGGCTCTGAGAGGACGCATGGCGACTCAAGGATGGAGCTTCAGTAGCATGATAGCCAAGGTACTTTTCAGAAAAATCCGACGCGGCTAAGCTGTGGTCAGTACCACGTGTTCACCACCAGTACCTGCAAGCGGGACAAAAAGGTCAAGAGTAGGGCCGTCAACATGATCGAGCCGGCGGTCTCCTGGTACCTTAACTGGTCTGAACACGCAATTACCTGGAGCAGGGAGGATCAACCCCCCCGGGTGGACAATCCGAGCGGCTTAGCTTTGGTGGTGGTGCCTCAAGTTGGCGGGTATACCCTGTCCAAGGTTCTAATGGATGGAGGCAGCAGCATAAACATATTACATTTTGAAACCTTTCGCCGTATGAATCTGTACGAGAGCACGTTGCTTCCTTCAACGATAGTTTTTCATGGAATCGTCCCTGGAAAGTCTGCTTATCCGATCGGGCTGATTAAGCTCGATGTGTCCTTCGGAGATGAGTTCAACTATAGATGCGAGCCTTTGATGTTCGAAGTTGTTAAAATAAAGAGTCCTTATCATGCTCTCTTCGGACGGCCGGCTTACACCCGTTTCATGGCCCGCCCGTGCTACGTTTATCTCAAGGTCAAGATGCCAGGACTCAAAGGCACCATAACCGTGGACGTGAACCGAAAGATAGCTCAGGAATGCGAGGAAGGAAATGCGGCCTATGCCTAGTCAGCCTGCGCGGCAGAGGAGTTGAAGTTCTACACAACCAATGTTGACCCGGCTGATATGAGCCCGCTCAAACAACCCAATATTGACTCTGAACCCCCGCTTAAATTTAAGCCGTCTGAGGATACAAAGCAAGTTAACTTCATGCCGGGCGACTCGTCCAAGCAGTTCACTATTGGGACTGGCTTGGATCCCAAATAGGAAAGCGCGCTCATCAAGTTCACCCGTGAGAACCGGGACATCTTTGCATGGAAGCCATCTGACATGCCTGGAGTCCCGAGGGAACTTGCTGAGCACCACCTTAATGTAGATCCCAAGATGAAACTAGTGCGCCAATACCTCTGTCATTTTAATGAGGAGAGATGCAAGGCCATTGGAGAAGAAGTGGCCCGGCTCCTAGCTGCCGGGTTTATCGTGGAAGTCTTCCACCCTGAATAGTTGGCTAACCCGGTGCTCGTTCTGAAAAAGAACGACACCTGGCGCATGTGTGTAGACTACACATACCTCAACAAAGCTTGTCCCAAGGATCCTTTCACCCTCCCGCGTATTGATCAGATCATTGATTCTACGGCGGGTTGCGAGCGTTTATGCTTCTTCGATGCTTACTCTGGGTATCATCAGATCAAGATGGTTGTTGAGGACCAAGAGAAGATGGCCTTTATTACTCCCTTTGGGGCTTTCTGCTATGTGTCCATGCCTTTTGGACTCAAGAGCACCGGGGCGACTTACCAGCGCTGCGTCCAGAACTGCCTTAAGCCACAGATTGGGCATAACGTTCACGCCTACGTTGATGACATCGTTGTTAAATCTCAGAAGAAAGAGACGCTCTTGGATGACATCAGGGAAACTTTTGACAATCTTCGAGTATACCAGATGAAGCTTAACCCGGCAAAGTGTGTTTTTGGCGTCCCTGCGGGCAAGCTACTAGGGTTCCTGGTCTCCGAGCGGAGCATCGAGGCCAACCCGGACAAGATCAAAGCGGTGACTTCGCTGTCCGAGGCGACTAACGTAAATCAAGTTCAGCGGCTCGCCGGACGCATTGCAGCCTTCAGCCAGTTTATAAGCCGCCTGGGAGAAAAGGCGATTCCTTTTTACCAGTTGTTGAAGAAATCAGGCGAGTTTAAGTGGACGGACGAAGCTGGTAAAGCCTTTGAAGCACTCAAGCAACAGCTTGTTAACCCGCCCGTCTTGGCCACTCCCACGGAGAAAGAGCCTATGCTCCTATACATTGCTTCCAACTCCAAGGTCGTAAGCGTTGCAGTTGTGGTCGAGCGGAAAGAAGAAGGAAAGGAATATCCAGTCCAGTATCCGGTTTATTTTGTCAGAGAAGTCTTAACCCTGTCCAAGCAGCGGTACCCGCATTGGCAGAAGCTGTTCTTCGGGATCTTCATGGCAAGCCGGAAATTGAAGCATTATTTCCAGGAACACCCAATCACCGTGGTCAGTTCGGCGCCTCTCGTTGACATCATACAAAACCGGGATGCCACGGGTAGGATTGCCAAGTGGGCCATTGAGCTTGGCGACCACCATTTGAAATACATGCCCCGAACCGCTATCAAGTCCCATGCGCTGGTGGATTTCATCAATGATTGGACAGAGATACAGATTCCAGAAGATAGGCCAGATAACACGTACTGGACTATACACTTTGACAGGTCTAGGCAGCTGGAAGCCTCGGGGGTTGGAGTCATATTATCTTCTCCGAAAGGTGACAAATTTTGTTATGTCTTACGGCTCATGCTCCCATGTACTAACAATGCAGCTGAGTACGAAGACCTCCTACATGGGCTCAGGATAGCCAAAGAGATGAATCTTAGCCGGTTCAGATGCTTGGGCGACTCAGATTTAGTGGCTCAGCAAGTTTCAGGGACTTGGGATTCTAAAGATCCTCTTATGGCAGCTTACCAACGAGCGGTCTCTGACGTGGCGCGTCATTTCCAAGGTTACCAAGTCGATCATATAGATCGCCGACTCAATGAGGCGGCTGATGCTTTGTCTAGACTTGGTTCACGGAGAAAGTCGGTGCCACCCAACGTCTTTCTGGACGTCCTTCACAATCCATCAGTCAAATTACCATCTGAAGAGGACATAGCTATTCCTGACCCAGAAACACACTTGGTGGTGGCTCTACATGTCACCCCTGATTGGAATGTGCCGTATTTGGCTTACCTAACCCGGGGGGAACTCCCAGAGGAGGAAGTCGACGCTCGTTAAATCATCTGGCGGTCAAAATCAATGACAATCATCAATGGCGAGTTACATCGTCGAAGCAGCACTGGTGTGTTTCAACGGTGTGTTTCGCTTGAGGAAGGCCTGGAACTTCTTAATGAGATTCATTCTGGCGATTGTGGACATCATGCCGACTCACGATCACTGGTGGCTAAAGCTTTCCGGCACGGTTTTTATTGGCTGACAGCTCATGCTGACGTTGAGGAGATTGTGTGCAAGTGTGATGGGTGCCAAAAGTTTGGCCGACAGGCTCATGTGCCGGCCCAGGAATTGCGTATGATCCCAATTACCTAGTCGTTTGCGGTCTGGGGGCTAGATATGGTTGGTCCGTTTAAACCGTCTTCTGACAAGAAAACCCACTTATTAGTGGCAGTTGATAAATTCACAAAGTGGGTTGTGGCAGAGCTAGTCAGCAATTGTGATGTAGAAACAGCGGTCAAATTTTTGAAGAAGTTGATTTTCCGTTTAGGCTACCCACACATCATCATTACTGATAATGGTTCCAATCTATCCAAGGGAGCCATGGAGCAATTCTGCCAACGAGAGCACATCCGGCTCGATTTGGCGGCAGTGGCGCATCCACAGTCCAATGGGCAAGCTGAAAGAGACAACCAGGAGATCTTGAGAGGGATCAAACCCTGGCTCTTGGTGTCCCTTGAACGCACGCCGGGTTGTTGGGTTGAGGAACTTCCCTCAGTACTTTGGAGTATTCAAACAACGCCAAACAGATCCACATGATACACTCCTTTTTTCTTGGTTTATGGAGCTGAGGCTGTTCTCCCAAGTGATATCCATCATGACTCGCCTCGGGTTACTGCCTATGTCGAGGCGGATAATGAGCAAGCACGCCAAGATTCCCTGGATGCCCTGGAAGAAGAACGTGACTTAGTAGCAGCCAGATCTGCTATATATCAGCAAGACCTACATCGTTATCACGGCCGTAGAGTCCGAAGCCGCACTTTTCAAGAAGGCGACTTAGTGCTTTGTCTGATTCAAGATCAAACAGGGATGCACAATCTCTCCCCGCCTTGGGAGGGTCCATTCGTCATCAGTCGAAACCTCAATAATGGGTCATACTATCTAGTCGACTTACGAGAAGGATCCTACACTTCTGAGGAGGAGACAACCCGGCCTTGGAATATTCCACACCTACGGCCTTATTACACTTAGGAGCCACCGGCTCACCTTTCCGTAATCCCCCCCTCTGCAAAAATTCTATGTATACTTCTTTTATGTTCAAATATAATAAAGCGAGCATCCCCGAATCTCAGGGTCTCTGCCGTTTCAGCCTATAAATTGAGCATCAGTCTTTATTGTTTGAAACATAGGTCACTTGGGGGCTTCCAACTCATCGAGTTTAGCTATCTCACCCTCTTGACCCGAAAAAAACGCCATTAATATGGTTGAACCTGCCTGTATGCTTGATGCGACTCTGACCAGATGACCCCATGTACTCTTGAAAGTTAATCCCTTGGGACCCTGAAATTTTAAGGTTAAAACATTGGCTTGAGTCATGTGAGAGCCAACATACAGAAAGCTAGGATAAACCATGGGTTATTATACCCGCTTCATTGAAGCAAGACTTGTGCCTCGAAAGCCAGTCTCCTTTTTCCAACTCTCACTGAGCCGGCTTATTTAAAAATATATATATGTGTGTGTATACACTCATATTTTTCAGGTACAATGTTACCCTTATTATCGGCCTATATTTAAATGACCGGGTTACACAACTGAGCTCATATTATGACCAGTTTCCAGATCATTTATCTTCAATATCATTGAAGGAGAATTCGATAGACTTGAGTTTCGAAAACCAAGTTATTTTGCCGGCTTATTCCTGGCCTGCCTTATAGACAAGACAAGACTCATTGAGCACGAAGCAAGAAAAGAGCAGGAACAGGTAAGAATAGCATAAACATATTAACAAAAGCTTGATAGATTGGAGTTCAGCACCAACAAAAGACGCCAACGTGCACGATGGCATGACAGAGCAAATTCGAAGTTTTTAGAAAACACTACTCCTATTACAGGATCACAATGGAAGCCGCATATTTCTTCAAAAGTTTTCCTTACACAAGGGGGCTCGCTCTGTAGGGGCAATTCATCCAGCTTCGGAGGTGTCTTCATGCTTTATCATCAGCCGCCTCTGGATCTGACTCTACCGGCTCGTCATCGTCATCCTACAGGCCTTTCTATTGCCATCGAATTGAGATCAAAGATTCAAAATTTGTTGTCCCTTCAACAAGAGCTGACGCATCAATATCAGGGGCAAAAGTTTTCTTACGGCGAGGAGGCACCAGGTTAGACGGCTCGTCCTTGGGCGCGCTAACATGCTCATTGTCGACGGTGTACGCAGGATGATATTTTGAAAGATCCACCTCCTCAGTTATCAAAGACGCCAGTGGCCGAGTCTCCGTGAGGCACTTTGCATAATCTGCACGAGTGAATGCCGAGCCGTCCAGTTTAAACTCCAGGAAGCCGCCTTTTAGGAGCTCCACATCCAATTCTGGCAGATATGCCTTTGCCCGAGCAAGTGCCATATTCGCCCCTCCTCGAGCTGCTGACTACCGGGTTTCAGCCACCCATTGTGGCACGGTGAAGAGTTGCTTCAACATGTCCTTGATATTTCTTGGCCGGTGCTTCAGGTTTTTTACGGCCATGATGGAATAAACAGAGCCTGTAAATAGTTGCTCTACGTACGTGAAAATAGTTTTCAACTTCACAATTGGCAGCTCTAGAAGGTTATGATTTTTCTGCCCTACAAACAAAAGAAGGTACAATGAGCCACCGCAAGAGTCATAAGCTGGCACATTGGCAAAAGCAGGACGGAGCACATACCAAAGATTATTGTCAACATCTCGTTAATCTGTTTCACGAGAGTGGCATATTTTTCCTTCACGGCGCCGAAGTTCTTCTCAGCCTTTTCCGCATGTTTTTTCAAGACAACCTTTTCCACCTCAAATAGTTTTATGGCCTGTTCCAGACGTTCATTCCCCTGACGTGCAGAATCTTGAAAATGAGCCGCCATAGACTCGGCTTCAGTTTTCAATTTTCTTTCTTCCTTGATCCGTTTCTGCAGTCTCACAGCAACAGACTCAGCGTCTTCAACATATCCCTGATAGACGAGCAAGAAGGATCAGCAATTATTTCTACAAGTCCCAAGAAGATAGCAAGCAATATTCTTGACACTTGGGGGCTAATGCATATCAGTTTTTTCGAAACTAAAATATGGAGAAGACCCAACTCATGTCAAGAAGATGAGTCGGCCCTTAGGGGCTACAAGTCGAATCTCTTCAATCTTCAAGACCTGACTCATCTCAAGAAGATGATTCGGCCCTTGGGGGCTACAGGTCGAATCTCTTCAATCTTCAAGACCCGACTCATTTCAAGAAGATGAGTCGGCCCTTGGGGGCTACAGGTCGAATGTCTTCAATCTTCAAGACCCGACTCATCTCAAGAAGATGAGTCGTCCCTTGGGGCTGCAGACTGAATTTCTTCAACTTTTACAAAGGCCCGACTCATCTCAAGAAGATGAGTCGGCCCTTGGGGGCTACACTGTTACTACATGCTTTAGCTATTTTATAAAACCAGCTTATCATAACAAGCTGGTCTTTGGAAGCTAATGATAGTATACAGGATAATGGTAAAATGGGAAGATTACCTCATATTTCTCCTTCATAGCATTTATCATGCTCTTTTCAATTTCTCGGCTCTTAGATAGCCGGGTCAAGTACTGCCGATGCAGATCTTCAACACCAAGTGCGGACAATTCCAGAAATTCCGTCTTGGCCTTTCCTTGTCCAAAGTCACTAGTTCATCTTTGCTCATGATTTTAGCTAAGGAGGTGGAATCAGTCGGGGCTTGGAAGCTTTCTTTAACAAACACAACATCTGAAGTGTTGTGGTCAAACGACGGCATAAGTTCATCTGCACTAGCGGGCTTGGGAGGAAGGATGGATGATTCCGTTTCGGGAGAAACACCCATAAAAACCGGCTCATCTGGTCCGGACATCTTAGTGGCAGCTATCGGCTCTACCCTCATATCAGGCTCCTTTTCAATAGACGGGCCATCCATTGAAGTTGTTTTCAGTTGAATTGGCGCCTCTTGGCCTGCTGTCCCAGAAGACGACATGCGAGCCCATTTGGACACAACAGCTTTGGCCCTATAGATTGTCAGTAAAGCAAAAGATATGACAAGTTAGAATTATACGAAGAGGGGCATATGGCAACACTGCAGATATAGAAACTTACCCACGATTAACATTGAAAGGGGGAAGCTGTGACGCACTTGAGTCGCCCGATGACGAAGGAGAGTCATGATAAAGGGAATTTGAAGGATTGAGAGGTTGTTTAAACAAACCGGCTCTAGGACGAGAATCGGTTGGACTATGGGGCACCTTAAGGTGTGGTTTACGAGCTGGCGGCGCATGAGATAAACTAGGGTCTTCATCATCCCGGGTTTTGCACTTTCATGAGTCGGCAAACTATGTTTTCTTCAAAACAAAATCAGGAGCCAAATGAGCTTCTGGGTGTGATAATTTAACCTTCCGAACGGTTTGTCTTGGTTTTCGGGGAATAAACATTTCTGAAGGATTGGGGGGAAATTGGAGTTACCTCAGTTTTGCCGGCTTGGCTAAATTCTGAGTCACCCTGGTAAGAAGGTGTGTCAGCAAGCTCATTCAACAGGCGGTCGAGAGAGTCATGTTCTACCTCAGATTCCACCCCTGAAGATGACACGGACACTGTGGCATTCTTTTTACCAGTGGAAGGAACATAGGCTTGAGGTGCGACTTTCCAAAAGATAGAATCTGCCTACAAATACATGAAGTATATGATAAATAATGGCGAGTTAAAGGTAAATATCGACAAAAGACATTGAAAATGGTGAATACCTGAGGCGGCGGATTGAGAAGGTAGAATGGACCCAAGCCGGTGACGCTGCATAGCTCTTTTGAGTCAGAGAAGAACATGTTTGTCTCTTTGGTGAGAGCGTCGTCAGTGAGATTTTCATGGGAAAACCGCTGAGGATCAATTGAGGCACCTGAATATTCACATATCAAGCCATCCCTCAAACTAACCGGTTGGATCCACAACTTTAACCAGCAGCGAATCAGATCTATCCCGGTCAGGCCATGTGCAGTCAGAGCTCTCAATTTTGTATGAAGAGGCGCTAAAGGAGCCCTCTCTTCGTCAGTTGGCCAACCCGGAAATTCCACCTTACCACTAAGTCTCTCTAATCTGTAACCCGGCAGGGGATTTTCTCCTTCAGGTGCAGTATTTCTGCAGTAGAACCAGGTTTTGTTCCACCCCTTCGGGTGACTCGCCAATTTTGATTCTGGGAAGGCGCTTTTCTTTCTTTTCTGGATAGAAACGCCACCAAGCTCGCCGGAAGCACCATTCTTTTCCTCCGTTTGGCGGTTGAGGTAAAAGAACTCTCTAAACAGAGTCACAGACGGCTCAATCTGAAGGTACACTTCAGATAGCACTTGAAACTGAAAAATATTGGTCATAGAATTTGGACCAATGTCTTGAGGCCTGATCTTGAAGAAATGCAAGAGGTCCCTAAAGAATTTTGAGCCAGGAGGACGGAAGCCTCTACGTAAATGATCAGTAAAGACCACAACCTCTCCTAGCCGTGGTTGTGGGAACGACTCTTCTTCCGGAGCCCGCCATTTTATAATCTTTCGAGCTGGCAAGAAGCCTTGGTCCACGAGGTTATCCAAGGTAAGTCTGGACTCTTTTGTCTTTGCCCAGTTGCAAACCTTGGAGTTTTTTGGAGCCATGGCGGGTTATGCAACGGCTACAAGAGTAACAAGGAAAATAAGCCGGAGCGGATTATAAGTCACCTATACTAAAGTATTATTACGAGCCGGCGAAATTTGAGAAGGCCGAAGGGACATCCCCAACACTTAGCAAAAAAATGTTGGGTCACAAACAAGTTCCTATGAAAGTATCCCTACGGGCAGATCTGACTAAATGAGGAAAAACAGCGAGATATATGTTCTAGCTGACGGAAAGACCGAAACTACCGTATTCAAAGGATAACCCTGGATGGTTCATTTTATTTTACTTATGAGGAAAGTAAGATGGGGATCATTCTAGAAACATACAGCAATAAGTGGATAGCATGTGGATCTACTGAGTGAGTTTTAGACGAACACGATGAACGCGGCGAAGAACACTGGAAGCATTGAACCCTAAGTGGAGGGGATTCGTTCCAGATTGCGTTGAAGCAAAGACAAAGATGATTGCATTTGCTCTGACGGTCGCAAGAAGGTTCGATGATGTCGGCAATGGAGTCGACGGCCTCATAGTCGCTTCGGGAAGCTCTGGTGGTGTTTGGCTGACGGAGAAGCAAGAGGAGGAAGATGATATGAAAAAGTTAATGTGAAGCTTAGTGGACTTATTTAAAAGGAGGAGAAAGTGAAATGGCGCCGAGAAAGACGAAATGGCCATGGTAAATTTGTGGCTAGGAGCACGCCTCGATTTTCGCGTCTGCCTAGATATGGCACAGTTTTCGAAGGGATGCGTTATGATGACTTTGAAGGACAACGGTCAGCAAGGATGACGTCATTAAAAGACAGACATTGGAAAGGTGACAAGTCTGGAAGCATTATAAGCCGGCGCGATGAGGTTCATAGAAGACACAAGTTTAATGATGAGCCGCCAAAGGAAGAGAAGAGAAATTGACGTTAATGGATTCAAATCAATCTGGGGCCTAATGTCGGCGATATAACTCGACAGTGTGACCTGCCCTATGGGGTCGGGTTAACATACCGACAGCTTTATGATTAAGTTTTAAGTGGGCCGTGTCATGAAGACGAGGCAAGCGAGGCGGTGGTTGACTGAAGTTGCCAGACGGCCCAACACTTGAAGATGTCGGCTCGAGGCCCACGAAGCTGAAGACACCAGCCGGATTTCCTTGCTTAAGGCGCAAGGCAAGTTAGAGACATTGTAGGTTACGGGACACGACATGACCCGGACTCTATTGTAAACCCTAGGGCTTGACCTGTATATAAAGGCAGGTCCCTAGGACCGAAAGACTCAAGTTACAATCTCTCGATATAGCTAGGTTAGCGATTCCGCAACCATGTAATCGAGATCTATCCATCAAATACACACAAAGCAGGACGTAGGCTATTACCTCCATCGGAGGGGCCGAACCTGGGTAAACCCGACTCTCTTTCCTGTTCAACCCCTTCCAGTCACCACCTAGCGGCGATGGCCTCACACCCAAGTCCTTTTACGAGGACATCTGCCGGGTTAAAAAAACCATGACAGGAGGGGTCAGCAAACCATTCATCAATGAAATGGTTGAGGATATCTTCATCAAAGAGAGGCAAATGTTCCAAGCGTTTGGCTTCTTCCTCCTTTTGTTGAATGAGCTTCACAAGTGGTTCATCATTAGAAAGTGCAATGATATTATCACCATCAATCAGGGTGACAGATGGTTTCGGCCCTTGGCCAACAGCTTGTTTTCTCTTCACTCTTGGAGAGGTGTGTGATTCATGCTCAGCTTGTAGGCTTGTTTCAGGAGGCAAAGTTTGATCAGGCCTGGAGCGCGAAGCCTGTGTTGTTGCGGGGGCAGGCTTTGAAGCCCTTGAGTCTTTTGGCCTTGAAGTCTTCTTTCTCTTCAGCGGCTTCGGATCAGAGGTATGAGCTTCATCATCAGGACACCATATGATGCTAGATGGATTTGGATTTTCTGGCATAGGTGGCCTGGCCATGCATGGATAGAAACCAATCTTGATGGCATCAGCATTTGTCTTCGAATGAGGATTTTTGTATGCAATATTAGTCCAGGGAGCCCGACCTATGTTCTTTTCTGCATATTCAGTAGTGACAAAGTGATAATAGAACCATTCCTCTACCCCCAATATCTTTGGATCCATTGAATCCGCTTCTTGCGCCGAGTGTAATTTTCTTCAGGACTAGACTTGTATTTTTCATATAGTGCAGGTGGAAGGTCTTTTGCTGTGTTCTGACTTCTTTGTCTACCACCCTTCTTAGGGGCAACAACTGTGGCCATTGTCTTCGGCTGAGGAAATGACTTTACACAATTATGCAAACGTGAACTAGCTTCAGGTGAGTCTAGATGTATCTACAAGTAGCCTGCAGATGAATTCAGACCATGAGATCCTAGTGATCCTGCCGCGGACATGTACCTATGAAAGAATTAGAGATGCGAAGGTAGTAGGAGGGGTCATATGCATTCTCAGAAGATTTTGACAATAAAACATGGTTTGAAGATAATGACCTCATATTGCGAAGACATTCACTTTTAAATTGGATAGGTTGGTTCCGAACTTGTGCAAATTTGAGAAATCGCACAAATGAGGAATCAAACCAGATTTTCAACATAAGTGACAATACTTAGCAAGTTATGAGATAGATGTTTGAGTGCTATCAAAAAGAAGGTGGAAAAACAATAGTCAAAGATTTTTGGAATTTTTACGGATCAAACATGTGGTAAAAAATCATATTTTATTTACTGCGATGAAGAACATGAACAACATCTCGACGAGGCAAAGAAGCCGAGCAATTCAATCTGCCACACCCTAACTTGGTGGTGGCAGACAACTACGGCGGCGGCGGGGCGAAGACAATCGCGGCCGGCGTGAGTACGAAGACGAAGGGGTTGCGGGAATCAAGCGCTTCTCCTCCCGCTATGATGGAATCCTACGACAGCGCTAGGTTTTGGGAGCCGGGGGGTCGAGTATTTATAAGGGGAGGTAAGAAGTGGAACGACCCAAAATTTTGGGATGGATATGCCCCTGACCCTTCGGCTTAGTTGGACACGTGGCGATCATGCACGACGTCTGACAACCCACTATCTCCGAACTATAGCGACGAGTGCGGCAACAGTTGTGATAAGTGCGGTAAAAAGATAAGATTGGAATTTTAACCATTTGGTTGGATTTGTCTTCGACAGCCAAGGATGGTGTGAAGACAATCAACACACGTCAAGTAGAATGCATATGACAGGAGTGAACAGTGTTAGATGAGATTAAGAATAGATGAAGTTGTTTGGTCCGATCACATTTGCCTAGATAAAATTCAAAGACATAGCTATAGGCACAATGCTATGTAGGACAAAAACTCCAGAATAGTTTATATGATATATTCAAATGACAAGTGTTCAAGTTCGAAGACAAAAATTCAACATGAAGACAAACTTAGTTTCTTGAAGACATAGACGAATGTGCGAAGATAAAAACAATGTCCTCATGAGGGGGTGGTGGAGTTACCCACCGTATAAGAATGTAAGACCCATAAACGACGCACAATTATCATGGCGCTCTGAAGTCATATTCTTGATTAATGAATTCACACTTAGAGTGTAAATCTTCATGAGTTGAAGACATACTTTACTTCGTGTTTGTGCATCAAAGTCATCAATAGGCATAAGCATTAGGATGTGTGTCCATTCACAGGACACTTGAGGATTCTAAGATATTTAGATCACACCGCATCATGCAAAACCTCTTCTCATCCAAAGGCTTCGTGAAGATATCGGCTAATTGCTCTTCTGTCTTCACGTGGCTGATGACAATGTCTCCCTTCAACACATGATCACAAAGGAAATGATGTCGTATGTGAATGTGCTTTGTGTTCGAGTTCTATACTGGGTTGTGGGCAATCTTGATAGCACTCTCATTGTTGCAGAAGAGAGGAACTTTCTTCTTGTTGATGTCGTAGTCCCTGAGGGTTTTTTCATCCAGAGAAGCTGAGTGTAGCAGGCTTGAACAACAATGTATTCGGCTTCATAAGTGGAGATTGCTATACAGTTCTGCTTCTTCGAAGACCAACATACAAGTGATCGTCCCAGAAAGTGACAAGTGCCTGATGTAGACTTGCGATCAATTCCATTGCCAACAAAATCCGAATCTGAATAGCCAATAAGATCAAACTTCGAGCCCTTTGGTTACCATAATCCTAGCGTTGGGGTGTGAGTCAAATATCGAAGTATTCACCTCACAACATGTTGATGTGATTCCTTTGGTGCCGCTTGAAATCGGCATCACATGCAAACGCTGAGCATTATATCTGGCCTACATGCACATAGATACAATAAAGACCCAATCATGGAGCGATATACCTTCTGATCGAAATCTTTGCCATTTTCGTCAGTGCAGAGGTGTCCGTTTGTTGGCATAGGCGTCTTGTATCCCTTGCATTCTTGCATGCCAAATTTCTTGAGGCAATCCTTAAGATACTTCTCCTGAGATATGAAGATGCCATTTGGTTGTTGTCAAATCTGAAGCCCTAGAAAGAACTTCAGCTCTCCCATCACCGACATGTGATATTGCTCTTGCATCATAAAGCTAAACTCACCACTATATCGATTATCAATACAGCCGAAGATAATGTCATCTACATAGATTTGAGATATAAATAGTTCAACATCATATGCTTTAGTACAGAGAGTAGGATCGAGTGAACCAGGTTTGAAGCCTTTCTCCATGAGGAATTCCTTGAGTGTGTCATACCAAGCCCTTGGTGCTTGGTTGAGGCCATACAATGCCTTGTTGAGCCTGTAGACCCGGTCAGGATATTTTTGATATTCAAACCCTCGTGGGTGAGCAACATATACTTCTTCCTCAATCCTAACATTGAGGAATGCACTTTTGACATCCATTGGATATAAGCATATGTCATAATGGTTAGCATAAGCAAGCAATATACATATGGGTTCGAGTCTAGCAACAGGTGCAAACGTTTCTTCGAAGTCAATACCCTCAACCTGTGTGTAGCCTTGAGCTACAAGCCGAGCCTTGATTCTGATAACTTGTACAGATTCATCTTGCTTGGTGCGGTAGATCCACTTTGTACCAATGGTGCTGTGCTTGCGTGGATCTGGACGCTTGACGAGTTCCCATACGTTGTTCAGCTTGAATTGATGAAGCTCTTCTTGCATAGCATGAATCCATTCCGGTTCCATGAAGGCTTCATCTACTTTGGTGGGCTCTGAGATAGACATGAACGCAAAGTGCCCACAAAAGTTAGCTAATTGGTTAGCTCTTGAGCGAGTGAGAGGTCCTGGTGCATTGATGCTATCGAGCATCTTCTCGATTTGAATTTCATTAGCCACACGTGGATGAGCAGGTCGAAGACTTTTTTCCTGCTGCTGAGCAATGTCTTCGTCAGTAGCATTATCTTTAGGAGCATCACTGTCTTTGTGTTGAGTTGATGGAGGAATGATGACTTCTTCTTCTTCAGGTTCCTCGGGCATGATTTCTCCAGTGCCCATCAACCTAATAGCTTCTCCAGGTGGAAGTTCATATAGCACAGGAGGTAGGTGCTCTCTTTGCAAGCCATTAGTTCATCAAATCGCACATCTACAGTCTCAACCACTTTTTTGTAATAAGTGTTGAAGACCCTGTAGGTGTGCGAATCCTTTCCATAACCAAGCTTGAGATCCTCATGTGCATTCGGTGCAAATTTTGAAGTGTGATGTGGATCCCTTGTCAAGCACCTCGCACCGAAGGGTTTGAAATAACTTACATTGGGTTTCTTACCAGTTAGCAACTCATATGATGTTTTCTTGAAGAACTTGTGAAGATATACCGTGTTGATGATGTGTCATGCAGTGTCAATGGCTTCAAGCCTGAGTCTTTGTGGTGTCTTGTATTCATCAAGCATGGTGCGTGCCATCTCAATGAGCATCCTGTTCTTGCATTCTACGACACCATTTTGCTGAGGGTTGTATGGAGCAGAGAACTCATAAGTGACACCAAGAGTATCTATATAGGTGTACAGTCCAGTGTTCTTGAACTCAGTCCCATTGTCACTCCTGATGAGCTTAAACTTGATGTTGTAGTTGGTCATGCACCTATTTGTGAACGCCTGAAGACAACCTACACCTCAGTCTTGTCGACTAAGATGTGCACCTAGGTATATCGAGAGTAATCAACAACTATAACGATGACATATAGATTTCCAGTGGTAGTGTGGGGAACCCCGACTCATAAGTCGTGATCACCAAATGTACGTCCACAGTGATCCCAGAGATCAATGCTCACTAAACACACAGAAACTGAATAACAAGACTCTCTTACATCCATTACGTATTGTATTACTCCAATATGGCCTTTATGACCAAGTCTTCATAAACTCGCAGCAGAAATATTCAACGATAGCGTGGACCCATGCCATCTGCCTTAACCCTACAGGCATTCTGACTGGGAAGCGTCCTAGCTTGCATGTTCGTCACCATGGTACTCTTTAGTATATCCTATTCTTTCATGCATGGACAATAAAATAACCAGTGGCAAGTAAATGAATACTTTGAATGTACTCGCAAGGAACCCATGTTTGGAACAAGGTACAACAAGGCATGATATAACACTAAATAGGTGTTTTTGCAGAAAGCTAATTTGAGTGCAATGGTATGTCCTATCAACATGTAAAAGCATGCATCAGGAGGTTCCGAGTAACCATACGAACCGGTTACAGATATCAATATGAATAGAGGTTTAACATCTCATGTTCGGTTAACACGTCAAGTCATCATTACTCAACTCAAGTATGTGAAAACATCTGGACATAGTTTAAGCAGCATCACCCAACTGTCCTTGACCGTGGACACGAATATTCGAATAGTTTTACAGTCTGCTGAGGTTGCACACTTTACCCACAAGACTCGGGGAACTTCTGTGTCATCCACAACTCGCGGTATATTACGTACCCGAGGTAAGCACCCGAACAATGCCTTTCCCTTGACGATACTAAACAAAGGGTCCACTCATTGGCCCTCGTCTTCATGATGTACATCACATGCGACTCGCTCAACATTGTACCATCCATGAAGGGACACAACAGTGTGCCCCGTGTCTGTATAAACAGTACATGGTCGCCCTACCTGGCACGACCACGTATTGATAGGGTGACTATGGCCCTCTCGACACTAGTAATGCGAGCTCTCTACTAGCAACGACCAAGGTAATCAACAAAGCCCCGTACCATAAGGGTTATCGTGATTGTACATGTAAGGTTGGGACGGTCGACAAATCTTAAATCTAATCCGTTTTCGAAAACACGCACGCACCACTTGTTCCGGTACACCACTTTCTCAATTGGTTACCTAGCTCATCTTCTCCCTCGGGCATTAGTGGCACCCGACAGGGTTTTCGAAAAGTCGTTGAAAACACTTTTGTTTCCATTGCCATGCACATTCCCGTCCCATTTTGCGTAGAATCTACTTAGCAATCTATCTACTTCCCACCCATACGACTCTAAATAGAAGGTAGAGTCATGTCATGGAAGTCTCAACGAGGAAAGTAACGGAGGTAACCCATCAAGGTGGTCACCATAGCATCATGATCAACACATCAAAAATAAAGTGCTATATTCCATGCATAAAAAGGTTTCTTTAGGCATGGTCAAAGGGCTGCTTGCCTGGCTCAACAAAGTCTTCGAGGTCTTCACATGCTTCCGGTTCAACTCCGAGCACTCCGTCTACTTCGTCAACTACCGCCCGACACAACCATAATAAGCAACACAAAAAGCAGAGAAATAAAAAGTATTTAATAAATAGGAATTTTATTTCTCTTGGATATCTTTGGTTATAAGAAAATTTCCTAAAGTGGCTCTACTGGATTTGGATCAATGCCTCTTCTTGAATGGTGGAAATGCAGGTATTAATGGTCTTGTGGAAAGTCTACAAAAAATATTTTAACAAAAATGAGTGAATGCACCCATCAAATAGGGCATGATTTTAGAAGATTTTTGAAAGTGGTTTCACTGGGTTTGGAGTTGGGATGTATTTCCTATGAATTTCCTAAGATGGAATAAATGGAAAAGGGCCATATATTAGATCCAATAGGCATATTGCATGGTAAAAATGTTAACCAGAGGTAGATAAATAGAGCAAAAAATTTGGAACCTCTAGGAACTTGAATCACCAAGTTTGGACAAGAAATGGATGTCTTAGGGATTTGCAAAGTGGGGTTTTTCATAGTTCAAATTTAAATTTGAACTACACAGGAAAGTTTGCAGGAAAAGTGTGTGAGTTGAAGTTTTGGATAGAGCATTATTTTTGAAACACCTAGGATTCTGAATCAATGAATTTGGAGTCAATATGATTAATCTACGAATTATTTAGTCTCTGGAAAAATAAAAATGGAAAAAGGGATTATACCAAATGGGTTACAATGCGCCCAGGGCGCTGGGTAAGAAGCTGGGCCGGCCCAGCGGCTCAGCCGGGCACGCACAGGGGCCACGTCGAAGGCGCCTTCGCGGGAGGCGCTTTTGCTGCAGGGTAATGGAGGCGCGTGGGGTCGTGTCCACTTAAACTGGGGGGGGGGGGCACTACAGGAATCAGGTACTTTGCCGTCTGCTATGGCAGACGGCAAAGGATAGGTTCGCGGATGGCAAACTCCTTTGCCATCTGCCAGCACACGGCCCCACTTTCGGCATAGAAAGTACCGCTAAAGGGGTGCTTTGCCGTCTGCTTTAGAACAGCGGACGACAAATTCCTTTGCCGTCTGCCATGTACAACCAGCAGACGACACAGTAGTAAGGTTAGCCCCGTTAGGTGGCTAACGACAGCGTTTGCCGTCTGCCCGCAGACGGCAAAGAGTCAAGCTACTTTGTCGTTTGCCAGAGATGGCAAAGTGGCAGGATGGGCCAGCTGGACAGATGGGCTACTGTAGTTCTTTGCCGTCTGCCAGCCGATGACAAAACGTCATACTTTGCCGTCTGCCAGCACACGGCAAAGTGACCAATGACTCAGACCTGGTGCTCCCAGGTTGCACAGGTTGCTGCCACATGGCACCTTTGTCGTCTGTGGCGGACGGCAAAGCTCCCTTTGCCGTCGGTGGGAGACGGCAAAGTGACTATATTGCCTATTTTTATTCTGTTTTTTTGATTTATCCAAGAATTTTCACAAGCAAATATATGATCTATATATATATATATATATATATATATATATATATATATATATATCACAGAAACTATACCCCTGCCATATGGATATGATCATCCAACAAACATACCAAATGAAAAGTGCAAGTTTCACCATATTACAATAGTTTCATCCATACATACATAGTTTCATCCATATTACAATAGTTTCATCCATAGGTAGCAAGTTTCACATTGTTCATCGATACAAAATCAAAATAGGAAGTAAACACAAGCACTCCATCAATGCAAGTTTCCGTGAAGTGAATCAAATCTGTAAAATGGGAAATAAGAAAGTTAGAAGAAGAATACTAGAAGAAGAAGAAGATCTAGAAGAAGAAGAAGAAGAAGAAGAAGAAGAAGCATTTTTCTTCTCTTTCTCTTTCTCCTCTTGTTTTTCTTCTTCTTATTGCTTATTTCTTTTATTTTAGAGCTAACCTAGGTAATTATGCCATTTTTGACCTAACTAAGCTTATTGTATCATTTTGTAAGAAAATAAGCTAAGTATATGACATTTATAAGGTTACCAAGGTTATTATGCCATTTTTGACCTAAGTAAGCTAATTATGCCATTTTTGACATAAGTAAGCTAAGTACAAGTCCTTATTGAGCTAACATAGGTAATTATGCCATTTTTGAGTTAACTAAGCTTATTATGTCATTGTGGAGGAAACAAAGCCAAGTATAGGTCATCTTTGAGCTAACTTAGGTAAAATAGGTCATTTTGGAGCTAAGTAAGCTTATTATGTCATTTTGGAGGAAACAAAGCTAAGTATAGGTCATTTTAGAGCTAACTTAGGTAAAATAGGTCATTTTGGAGCTAAGTAAGCTTATTATGTCATTTTGGAGGAAACAAAACTAAGTATAGGTCATTTTAGAGCTAACTTAGGTAAACTAGGTCATATTGGAGCTAAGTAAGCTTATTATGTCCCTTTGGAGGAAAATAAGAAAAGTATATGACATTTATGAGCTAACCAAGGTTATTATGCCATTTTTGACATAAGTAAGCTAATTATGTCATAAATGAACTAAATAAGGTAAGTATAGGTCATTATGCATTTGTTAGGCAAAACACTAGAGAAAACTTACCGTCCTCGTCATCACGGAGGTGAAGCACCGGGGTTGCTCGGGCCGGTTTCACCTGGAGAAGGATGCCCTGGAGAAGGGTCGTGCGATGCAGCTCGGGAGTTATGCTGCACCAAAGATCATTTGCAATGCCTCGTTAGCATGATGACACTGAAATGTTAAGACTAGTAACTAATGACCATTCAAATGAAACTCACCGTTCCCGCCGTGGTAATGACCGGCATCGGCTGAGGGGTCTGGCCGGACTTCTCGCACATAGACTGCACATTTGGTTTTGACAAGTCAATCATATTAGTTATTAATGAAACAAACGTTAGATGCATGATTTGGCTAATATGAAGAAGAAACTTACCACGAAGAGCTTGTACATGGCCCGGTGAGACGCCTCTTTCCGTGCCCTCTCCTCCTCCAACAAACTAGCCGTCCTCTCCTCGAACTCCCTCTCCTTCTTTGCCGCCTGCCGTTCCCTATCCTCCAGAAGCGCCTGGGTTGTCTCTCTCTCTCTCTCTTTCTGAAGAGCAGCCTGCAACACAACTCCTCGTTAGCATTGTAATCATCTTTGTTCGCACACACAATGTAATGGCGGAAAGCTATCTGAGTCCGTATAACTAACCTCGATGGTGAGCTCGACTGGCCGTGGACAAGGCCTTATCTCAGGACATGAGCTCATTTGGCACGCCTTGATCTCCTGGAGAGTGCGAGAAGACCGTATAAGTCCATCTCCAATGGCTATCGAGCCATGGGGCCTCCCGCCGCCAGCTATCATCACCAGCTCTGGATCAATAGGATGCTGGCTCAGGTTAAAGTCCTCCCCTTTCCTCGCCTTCCCCTCATCTCTGTACCTCACGAGCTTGTGGTGGGAGGAGATGTTGGTGAAGTTCTCGGGATGATCGAGGTCAGACTCACAGAATGCCTTGGCCTTCTTGTACAAGGCAGTATGGGCCATGGCATAGAGGTCGTACACCTCTAGCACCTCCGTGTTATTGTAGTGCGCCTAAAAGAGAGGAACAAAGTATTAGTAAAGGGCTCAAGATAGCATCAAGAATGAATTGCATGAATCATGAAGCAAACCACATACCCAGTTCCGCCCGAACTGATATAAGTTGGCGCTGCCTTGATGGTGTGGCACACCAATCATTTTGGCACGCCGATCCTTGGCATTGTTGTGGATGGCTAGCACCACTCATCCACAAACGCCTCCCAACAATCCATCTTATCCGCACACCATCTAGGGGGGCACCTAAGTTAGTAAAGAGAAATTTGAGCGCTACGCCTACGAATCAATCAAGGAAACTAAGTACAAGGCCTTTAGAATAGGTAATTACCTTCATGTACTGCTCCTTCTGCAGAAACTTTCCGTGGCACGATGACTTGTCCTTCTTAACACCACGCGAGGCATAGTAGTCTCGAGCATCCTGCGGCCGAGCCTCGTGCCGTAAGTTTTGTAGTAGACGCCTCCACTCGCCATCGATAACCTTTGCCGCCGCCTCCTCGTATCCCTCGTCACACCTGTAGAAGGTCTACAATCAAACGAGACAACACTGATTAGTACAATAACTAGCTATTGTTGATTTTTAATTGTGTAAAGGAGAAAGTACCCAAAACTGTCTGATCACCATGTCGGCCCTCATGTGGCACAAGACACCGTCGATCATCTCCTCCGGCGGGGCCGGGGCAGCCAAGTAGTGCTCCCAGGTCAATCCTAGCTCTGGAAGCTGACCCTCACTGGGCAACGTGACAAACCCCGGAAAGTTTTTCCGGCAAAGCACACCAAGGACGGTGTTGGGCCTGCGGACTCCATTGGCGTGATCCCAACCCCTATAGTATGACACAGCCAACGCATTAGATATTTGAAGAAACGTGAAGGCAAAAGGTTCAAAATAGTAAATGCACTTACTTCTCCCCATTAGGCCTAATCACCGGCCTCTGCTCGCGAGTCGCCGACACGGGCGGGAGCCATGTACTACCATGCTGGTAGACGGTGGCCCCCTCAACCACCTCGTCCTCGCTATCCCCGCCACCATCAGCATGGCCACTCGGCTCCTGCAGACGCAGATCCGGCCAGGTATCCCATGGGGTCTGCTGGGACGTAGCTCGATCCCTGCTCTGCTGCGGAGTCTCGTGGGACAGTGCGTCTTGGATAGGAGTCTCGTGGGTCGAAGGCTCATCGACCCGAGGCTCGTGGACAGGAGTTCGCGTAGCCTCCTCCTCAGACGGGTCCACCCTAGCAGTCCTGTGCTCGGGTGAATCGGCTAGGGGTGGCGGCGAGGAAGGCGTAGCAGCCTGCGTACCTCTCCCACGGGCACGTGTACCTCTACCTCCTCCTCTCTTCTTCCACCGACCTCCTCTCCCGGTGGGCATCGGCGCTGACAAAGAAGCACCCGCTTGTGTCTGCAAATTGTCGAGCAACGCTCTCCGGAGAGAATCGGGTGGAATGGAAGTACCCCTCCCACCACGCGCCGACGAAGAAGCCGCGAATCGCTCTGGACCCCCGCCCATCATCTTTGAACACCTTCCATGACAAAGAGTAAATGAAATTAGTACAACATAAAAAATTGAATACCGACATGAATAATAATATGTATATAATTTAAGTGTATCATTATCATGTATATAATAAAAATTGAATACCTGACATGAACTAATAATAATCTTGATCGTCTATATATGCTCCGGTATCAATAAATGCATCATCATCATCACTATCATCAATAAATGCATCATCATCATCACTATCGGGAACAACATGTGAAAGGCCTCCTTTATGTAATCGGTCAAGCATTGACAGGTCATCCACAGCAGTAACCTCTTCTTCTTCTGGCTCTTCTTGTTCTGGCTCAGGGGTGAAGTCGGATTCACTGTCGCTGTCTACTTCAATGTTCTGGGGTGAAGTAGAGCGGTTCTTCAAACGTTTTTCGGAAAGACGTGTTTCTTAGAAGAATTCTCCTTCATATGTGTCTGGGTTAATGTGAGGTTCATAATCCTCTTCATTGAGGGGAGGTGGTCTAAAACCTGGCGGCATTTCATAAACGACATCCCAACCATTTAGATTTGGATCAGTTTGGCAGGCCCACGGTAGATAGAAAACTTGGGTCACCTGTTGAGCCGTAATATAGACATCGGGAACATCTAAATGGGTGCTTTGTTTGATGACTAGCCCTATATGTTCATGAGTCCTTCTAGTCTCCTTCGGCTGGAACCAATAATATTTGAAGACTACGACGTTCGGTGGGTTTTCACCATAGAATAGAAGTTCATAAATTGCTTCAACTCTTCCATAATACTTGATACCTCCTTCGCCGATAGCAGAGACACAACAATTTGTAGACTTTTGGTCGGCCATAGTTAGCTCTTTGCCAAAGGTACGAAAGTGATACCCGTTGATGTCATATTTGTCAAATGAACGGACCTTATAGTCAAAACCATCAGCGACTTGTCTCAATTCGGCGTCCATAGACTCTGAATTAGCCTACAAGTTTAATACGAAAGGATTGTTGCATTAGCCGCAAATTAGAGGAAGAAATGAAATAGTCTTGTGGGTAAAGTTTAATATGAAAGGATTGTTGCATTAGCCGCAAATTAGCCTACAAGTTTAATACTATTTGTTTGAACCAAGAGATGAAACCGGGATAGCCGCCTCCATGCTTTGACAGAAGCTCATACTCTTCGATGGAATCCTTTTGGATCACCGCTCCATCCGAGAATTTGGCGACGTATCGACTGTATCAAATATCCAGGAATAAGAGCAGTTCAAAGGAATTAGAAGTTGCGAAACAATGTACCGAGAACTTACTCGATGTACGGCCGCACTTCAGTTAGGTTGCTGAAGATATACAACAAAATGGTCCGCCATTTTTCGACATCCAACGCTATTGCTTTCGAAGCACCGGCTGGTGCGAGCTTCCCTTTGAAAAGGCTGAGGTTGGATCGACCTTTTTTAGGGTCTCCAACATTGTACCGAGGCTTCGGATTATGCAAATGATGATTTTTGGCTTCGTAGTGTGCTATCACGAAGTTTGCCGCCTCCTCAGTAATGAATGCCTCGGCCATCGATGCTTCAATTCTACGTTTATTTTTGCATTTTGCTCGAAGCGTCTTCTGCATCCTCTCAGTTGCATAGCACCAACGATTTTGCACGGGCCCCCCAATCTTGCCTCGGTCAGGAGATCCAAAATCAAATGCTGCATCAGATTAAAGAAGCCCGGTGGAAAGATCTTCTCTAACTTGCAGATCAACTCCAGCGCCAACTCTTCCATTTCATCTAGCACGCCAGGCGATAGTTCTTTTGCACAAAGAGAATGGAAGAAATAGCTGAACTCTGCCAGTACTAGCCATTCATCCTCAGGGATAAAGCCACGCAACATCACCAGCATTACCCGCTCAAGCCATATGTGCCAATCATGACTCTTGAGACCAATTTTTTTCAATTTGTCAAGACTCACTCCCCTCTTTAGATTCGCTGCATACCCATCGGGGAACATCAACTGCATTTTCACCCATAAGATCATTTCCCTCATAGCTGGCCTTCCAAGATTGAACCATGCCTTTGGCTTCGTCCAATTCTGCTTTCCTTTCGGTTGTCGCATGTTTTGTAACGGTCTATCACATAGAGCCTCCTGGTCGACTCTAGCCTTAGGATTATCCTTTGACTTCCCCTCTATGCCGAACAATGTACCAAAAAGGGCCTCGGCGATATTCTTTTCAGTGTGCATCACGTCGATGTTATGTGGGCAAAGGAGGTCTTTGAAGTAAAGCAGATCCCATAAGCATGTCTTGTGAGTCCAGGCGTGTTCCGAATTATACCCTTTGAAATACCCTGGACACTCTGGATCAGGCTCAAGAGCGTTTAACTAATCCAGGGTCTGTTGGCCTGTCAACGCAGGTGGTGCAGAGTTTTTGACAACTCTACCTTTGATGAAATTCTTCTTGTCTTTTCTGAACTTATGGCGAGGATCCAGGAACTGTCTATGCAAGTCGAAGCAATAAAACTTGCAACCCGCCTGCAGCCAACAGAATTGAAGAGCTGCCTTGCATGTGGGGCACGGGAACCTTCCCTGCACACACCAACCAACGAATAGCGCATACGCCGGCAAGTCATGCATCGAGTACATGTACCACACATGCATTGAGAAGTTTTGTTTTGTAGCGACTTCGTATGTCTTGATCCCATTATCCCAAGTTTCTTACAATTCATCCTTAAGCGGCTGCATGTACACATTCATATTCTTCCTCAGATAGTTCGGCCCTGGAATTATCAACGTCAGGAAAATGTTCTTTCTTTGCATAATCTGTCCAGGGGGGGAGATTGAGTGGAATGACAAATACAGGCCAACAACTGTATTGGGTTGCCATCATACCAAACACATTGAACCCATCAGTGCTGATGGCGACTCGAGGATGGCTTGGATCTACCACTTTATCCTTATGTAATGCATCGAAGTGCTTCCACACAAAAGCGTCTGAAGTGTGTACCAACATCTGATTCCCATCTGCATCTAGTTCGGTTCTTTTGCCCAATTTGTGCCATGTCATATGTCTGGCCGACTCTTCGACCATGAAAAGACGTTGAAGTCTTGGTATGATTGGCATATACCGAAGAACATTAACGGGGATTTTGGTTTGAATCTTCTCACCCATACCGTTGTATACCACAACATACCTGGAAGACTTGCAAATGGGATAATAGTTCAAGTCCGCATACTCAAGCCTAAATAAGGCACCATTCTCACAGGCATCTATCTTCTCATAGGGCATCTTAAGTACACGGAGGATTTTGTCCGACTGGTACAGGTTTGTAGGCAGTACATGGCCTTTGGGTAGAAAGCGTCCAAATATTGTCATCATCGCGTCGTAGCATTCTCTGCCCAGGTTGAATTGAGCCTTCAGGGCCATTACCTGTGCAATAGCATCCAACTGACAAAGCTCAGTGTGCTCGTGGAGAGGACATTTTGAAGACTCCAACATTTCATAGAAGGCCTTTGCAGATTCCTACAACTCATCGTCTGAATCCCGAGCATCATCAAAGTCTTGCACCATGTCTTCGATCCCGGTACCATGCTCGTTGGTGCGATGACGAACCACCTCAGCTCTGGCACGTTGGGAAGACTCACCATGAAATTTCCACACCATATAATCAGGCGTAAAACCCCACTTCTGCAGGTGTTTACCCATTTCACCCGCTATCCACTTTTTAAAGTTGTCGCACCGGACACGGGGGCACCAGGTTTTTTCCTGGCCATTTGAAAATGCGGCTCTCACAAACCCCTTGGTTTTTGTTAACCATTCATTGGTCATGTCTTCCTGACTAGTGTGACCGGTGTACATCCATGCACAATCACTCATCTTGACTACCTACTAAACACACAAGAAATATATATATAATTCATCATATATCTTCATCGGTTCATTAAGTTTGTCAATTTTATTACGCCCATGCAACCTACACACTAATAGGTAAAGATATGTCCTAATCCCACCCGAGTATGGGTAGATTGGGTTCGTTTTCCCATGCTCTGCTCCGGATCCGATGCAGAATTTCGGTAGCACCTCCCCGCTGTTGTCCTGATACACATCCCGGCAATAAACAGAGAGGATGTGTACCCGGAGAACAACAGGGAGGCACTGACGAAATTCTGCATCGGATCCGGAGCAGAGTATATGGGAAAACGAACCCAGTCTAAACATACTCGGGCTGTCCATGGATAACGTTGGACAATTCGAAAGGATGGTGGTTATAAATAAGCAAAGACATGCATATTTATAGATGCCGCCCTTTCGAACGGGAGACGCATACTGGTCACACATATTGATGATTGAATACACCTATAGCTAGCAAGTTTCATCGGCACAAAGACCGGAACAGAGAAAATTAAGGGGGGGAGGAGATGTCATTTGTGCTCACCCACGAACGCAGGGGCGGAGCTTGTCCAACGCACGGGGAGGTAGTCGAACACCAGACCCTCGCAGCGACGAAACAACTGCACATTGAAATCCACCCGATCAACACAAATATGATGTTTTTTTATAACAAAATCAGAAAATATATGACCTAACTCATAATTTACAAAACTATGACCCCGTCGGCCTCTGGAAGGCCGAAGAGCACCTTTTCGGTCAACAGGAGGCCGAAGAGGTGTTGGGGGTCGGGGGTCAGTGGCGTCGGGAGTCAGTGGCGTCGGGGGTCGGGGTCAGTGGCTTCGGGGGTCGGGGGTCAGTGGCGTCGGGGGTCAGTGGCACCTTTTCTTCTTCCTCTTCTTCCTTTTCTTCTTCTTCCTCTTCTTCCTTTTCTTCCTTTTCTTCTTCTTCTTCTTCTTCTTCTTCTTCTTCTCTTCTCTTCTTCTTCTTCTTCTTCTTCTTCTTCTTCTTCTTCTTCTTCTTCTTCTTCTTCTTCTTCTTCTTCTTTCTCTTCTTCTTCTCCTCCTCTCCTCTTTTTCTTCTTCCTCTTCTTCCTTTTCTTCCTTTTCTTCTTCTTCTTCTTCTTCTTCTTCTTTCTCCTCCTCCTCCTCCTCCTCCTCTTCTTCTTCTTCTTCTTCTTCTTCTTCTTCTTCTTCTTCTTCTTCTTCTTCTTCTTCTTCTTCTTCTTCTTCTTCTTCTTCTTCTTCTTCTTCTTTTCCTTCTTCTTCTTTTCCATCTTCTTCTTCTTATTCTTTTCTTCTTTTCCTTTTTCATTTTTTTCCTTCTTATTTTCTTCTAATTTTCTTCCTTTCTTTTCTTTTTTCTAATATAATAAACTAACCTAACTAACCTAATAAACTAACCTAACTAACCTAACTAACCTAACTAATTTAACAGAAAAAACCGAAAAACACAAAAAAAGGGGGCGGCCGGCGGGGTACTCACCGGAGGGGCGGCGTGGGCGGCGGGGCGCCGGGGTGGCGGGTATGACGGGGTAGCGGGGCGCTGGGTGGCGGGGACGACGGGGGCGACGGGGGCAGTGTGGTGGCGGCGCGACGGGGGCGATGGGTGCGACAGGGGCGGTGGGGCGGCGGCGTGACGGCGACGGTGGGTGCGGCGGTGGCGGCGCTGGGCGTCGGGGGTGGCGGTGGGCGTCGGGGGCGGGGTGGCCGTTAGTTAGGCTAGCCTCTTTGCCGTCTGTTTTGGCTTCTTTGCCATCTGCCAGCAGACGGCAAAAAAGGGCACAACTTTGACCTAGTCAGCCTACTGTCCAGTGGGGCCCAGCTGCCTCTTTGCCGTCTGCTGTTGGGCTCTTTGCCGTCGGCCAGCAGACGACAAAGAAAGGACAGATGGGAAATAATATCTTTGCCATCTGCCAGTTCTTTGCCGTCTGTTTTCCTGAAGCTGACGTCAAAGACCTTCTTTGCCGTCCGCTGGCAGACGGCAAAGAACTAGCAGACGGCAAATCCTCTGATTCCAGTAGTGTTGGTGTCTGTCAGCCGCTGACAGGCGGGGCCCGCCTGTCTGGTCTGTTCCCCACCTCCCGCTCGAGCAGGGCGAGACAGAGGAGGCGGGACCGAGCGGCACCGGCGCTCGCTCCGGTGGACCGGCCACCTCAGGCGTTACCCCAGCCATCCTCGGGTGCACGGGGATGCAGCGCCTCCAGCCCCGCATCGCACGAACGCCGAGGGCCACTGGAACAATGGTAATGACGGTAGGCGGATGGTGGCGGCGACGAACTTGGACAAGGCGGTGCATCCAGGGAGAGAAGAGATGGAGCGGAGCGGGAGGAGCGGTGTGATGCTGGGGGGTTCCGGCGTGGACTAGAGGGGGAGGGAGCAACCGCGGGGCTCGAATTTGAGCCGCGGCCGGCGAAGGAGTTTCGGATATGGGAATGGACGTAGGGCGCGAGAGGTAGAATGGGAAGGTCCGGGATGTAGCTGAGAGGGAGGGGGGTGGACTAGGGCGTCCGGGGTGCTCGGGGGGAGGTAGAGACAGCATGGCGACGAGGTGAAGGGTCGGGTGCGCCTCGGATGCTCTCGGGCACCAAGCGCGCGCGTGCCTGGGCTCCCTTGGCTCCATCCTGGTGTCGAGGAGGGGCATGGGAGGCTGAGAGAGGGTTCCAGGCGCGGGTGGATGCTCTGCTGAGCCCAGATGTGAGCTACAGGACAACGCCGAGAGGCAGAGTGTCGTTTCTGCATGTCAGCTGCGTGGTCACCACGCCAATGCTTGTCCAGAGCATCATTTTGATCGGCCAAAGTTGTCTGTGGTGTAAGGCTCGCATGCTAGGGGGTGCTGGTGAAGTTTGGACCCATATGGAGCTGGGTAAATGGGGTTTTCACATAGGGTAAGTTTGCAACAACAAACTTGGGGCTCACCTAAAGGGATTTTACCTAAGGGCACAAGGGTGAAAACCATGTCTGGTGGCCTTAGGTATGGAAGGACTATATGTCCACCAATTTTGAGCTCAGGGAGGCAAGTAAATAGGGTACCTGTAGTTCAAGGCTACACTGGCTGCCAAAATTTAGTTTTTGATGTACTGCTCATATTTTCCATATGTGCCTGCCATTTTTTGGTGTGCCAAGATGCATTAACATACTAGAGATGTTGTGGAAAAACTTCGGGACATTTGCATGAACAGAATAATGGGAGAGAAGAAGGAGAGGTGCTGCCATGGTAAAAAAAAGAAGGAAAATGAGGGAGTTACCCCCCAAATAATTGAGCAGAGGCCATGGCAAAGTTACTGGAGGTAGAAGGGGGCTAGCACATGTTGTGGTAAAAAGTTAGAGGCAAGAATAATCTTTTTGGGTCAACTTAGCTTGTCCACTAGTTTATGGTAGAAGGTGTTTGTGCTGTGTTTGGGCTAGGCAGAAGAATCCTATGGACTTGATAATTACCAGGAGTAAATGGTAAGACCAATTGGTCCAGATCGCAAGTTTTCACCTCATTTGAAGAAAGTTGACAATGCAAATTTGGTAAACCCTAGAAATGGGCAGAAATGGGTTTCATTAGAGCTGGTCATGCAAAACTATTCTCCATAATGCACCACTTGGTATGGTGGCATAATTTGGTGATTAGAGCATGCCCAGAAAGTTTGGGATCAAATGGAGAAACTTGACAATGTAAAGTTGTTCAAATTTGGTTCAGGACAAAAAGGGTTTTGGGGAATTTAGGTGAACCAAAATGATTGAGATTGGGATGAAACTTGGCAAGACCATCACATATGGAATATGTGACTTGATAGAATTTTCCTGGATTTATTTGAGAATATTTCTTGTAGAAATATTTCAAATACTTGAAATATCTAGAAAGGGTTTTGTCCAATATTTTGAACATGACCATGTGTTGAAACTCTTATATATGGAAAATATATGTCCAGTGAGTTACCCTAAATTTCTCAAATATTTTGAAGGCATAAAAATAGTTTTCCCTATAAAAGACTATATATGGCTTTAAGAAAAAGATTTTAAATAAAATATGAAAATATTCCTTAAAAATAATATTTTGTGGTTTTGGGAGTTCTTATATATAATAGGTTCCAAATAAAATCGTTGGGGCAAAACATTCTGCCCAATTGGAGGACTTGTTGTACAAACCTCAATTCAGGGGTTTCGTGAAAACCTAAATTGAACAAAAGCATTTTGGCCAAAATAATATTTTACAAAAATAGTTTTTGGTCCTATACACATGGCATGATCATTGGGCAAAGTTTTGGATCAAGGAGATGACTTTTGAGAGTAGGAGGAATCGTATGGACTAAAACACAAGCAAGGAAACAAGCAATCAGCAATCGAGTCAAGCATCACAAGCACACAAGAAGTTTTTGTTGGCCCTAATTTTTGAGTGCTGTTAACTTAGTCATGAGGCAAAACACAGGGTGTGACAGGTAGAGAATGTGGAATAATGAGTAGGGCCAAATAAGTCCATGTGGAGTAGCTCAAAGGGACGTGAGGTTGTCATGATTGTCTCCGAGGGATGTTTAGCCCTTGTCATCTTCCTGGCTTCACATCCAACTCATAGGTGGTCTTTCTTGAACTTAACTCCCTCGACGCCAATGATAAGATTCTTCTTGGCAAGGGTATGCAAGTTCCTCATGCCAGCATGTCCTAGTCGTCGATGCCATAGCCATCATTCTGAAGCTTTAGCTAGAATACATGTGGCAACATGTGGTCCTGTAGAGAAATCAGCCAAGTATAGATCACCTCTTCGAAAACCTTCGAAGACTTTGGTTTTGTCAGAAGCCGTTAGCACAACACATCAGAATTTGCCGAATATGACAAGCATGTCTAGATCACAAAGCATCGAGATAAACATTAAGTTGCAACCAAGGGATTCGACAAGCATCACGTTGTCCATGTGCCGATCCCTTGTGATAGCAACTCTACATAGTCCCAATACTTTGCTGCTACTTTTGTTGGCAAAGAAGATGTGATCTTTGGTAGGTGGATGAAGAGTTGAATCCATCAATAGGCTTAGGTCACCAGTCATATGACTGGTGCATCCACTATCCATGATCCATTCAATTGGATTGGATTTATCTTCCTGCATTGAGAATTAGTCTTGTTCACCAAGGCATGCAGTTGTAACATGCATCGATGAAGATATTGAGGTATATAGTTGACAGTAAAACTGGACGATATAAATGGTAAAACCATTTGCATTAGATATCTTGTGTCCAGACAAGAATGTTTTCGGGCCTCCACAGATAGTCTTCAAGATATCTCATGTTCATTCTGGAGACCCGATGCGTCATGAAGATATTAGTTCTTCTTAACCACCCACTTCTATAGGGGTGGCTTAGAAGCAATGAGACTTAGTGCAGCATCAGACAATTTAGGCAATGAAGCCCTAATAGTTCACTTCACAGGAGGGTTAGAGTACTCAAAAGACTATGAAGAGAAATTCTTAGTTTTATGAACATAACGGTTCATGCCATAGTGCTCATACTCATGAGTCTTTTTAGTCCTTCCCTGCAAAACATAGTTGTTAGCACGATCATATGAAGACCGTAGTCTTCCCGAAGACTTTGATCTGGTGTATGTCTTCTTTCTAAGAGATGTCATCATGCCATTTACAGGAAGCTTCTCAAGAAGACATTTGGGAACCCAGATCCTCTTCATAGGAGGACCATTCCTGTAGTTAGTTCCAATGAATCTAGCAAACAGTTCACCATTCTTAGATTTGAACAGTTTATAATTGGAGTCAAATGACTCATCAATGATGATAGGGTTAGCATAGTTAAAACTAGATAATGTGCATGGATCAACTGAAGGACCTTTTGCAGCAACCCATGTGGTTTTGGGATACTGCGCAGGCTTCCAGTAGGATCCATCAACATTGATGTTTCTTTCGAAACCCATACCCTCTTTCCTAGGGTTTTTGTTCAAGATTTTCTTCTTCAGGACATCACAAAGAATCTGATGTCCCTTTAAACTTTTGTACATGCCTGTTTCAAGCAATGTCTTTAACCTGTCATTATCATCAGTAACAATAGTGGTTACCTCAGATGAGGGGTTAGATACCACATATACAGTTGAAGATAATGCATTTTCAGAAGCATTTGAACATTCAGCATTTGAATCATTAGCTTTGCGAGCAAGGCATATTGAGCATAGAGCATTAAATTCATCTTGAGTGGTACTAATCTGTTCTGCTATGAGTAAGTCATTTTCCTTTCGAAGGTCCTCATGAGCTTGTCTCAACTTCTCTAGATCAAGCTTTATTTGAAGATATTCAATAGAAAGCTTCTCATGTTCAGTTGTGAGAATATCATGACGACTTTGGCGATCCTCAAACCTTGAATGAAGACTTTGCATGTCTTCATCTATAGTTTCGTTCAGACTCATCTCGTCGCGTAACATGTCATCGCTTTTCTCTAGAGATTTTTGCATTTTCTCCATAGCAATTTGTTGTTTAGTGGCAATCTTGACAAGCTTACAATATCTAGGTTTCAAGTCATCATTAGATTCATCCAGGTTATCAGAGTCATGACATGAAGATTTTGAGGATACCTTGGAGCCTTTTGACATGAAGCAGTAGGCTAGAGCATTGTCGTCGTCACTGACTTCAGTGTTGATGAGAGGGACATTATCTTCAGGTTCAAAGACAGATGTAGGGACGAATGCATAAGCCATAGCCAAACCAGCAACTTCAGTATCAGACTCCTCCTTAGATTCCTCTTCAGCTTCTGACTCAGATTCGGCTTCAGAATCCATTTCCTTGCCAATAAAAGCATGAGCTTTGCCAGATGAGCTCTTCTTGAGCGATGAAGATTTGTTTGAAGACTTGTGATGCTTCTTCTTCTTCTTCTTGTCAGAATCATAGTCCTTGCTTTTCTTCTTGGATTCCTTCTCCCATCGAGGACAATCTGCGATGAACTGGCTAGCTTTGTTTTACTTGTGACATGTTTGCTTCTTGTTGTCATGCGAAGACATTTCTCTAGAGTTCTTGGAGTCTCGCCTTGAAGATTTTCCAAAGCGTTTCGACTTGGTGAATTTCTGAAACTTCCTCACAAGCAGAGCGAGTTCTTTGCCAATGTCTGCAAAACCATCGGAACTGCATTTAGATTCTTCTTCTTCAGATGAAGATACTGCCTTTTGGTTCTGGGCACGAGAGAAA
Organism: Elymus sibiricus; assembly: GCA_039707655.1. Classification (NCBI taxonomy): domain Eukaryota; kingdom Viridiplantae; phylum Streptophyta; class Magnoliopsida; order Poales; family Poaceae; genus Elymus; species Elymus sibiricus. The sequence goes on from CM077663.1 coordinate 162,123,360, forward strand.
CCATAACTGGAACCATATATTTCCCTCTTCTCAGCTTGCTGGAACTCATGGGTGTTCAACCTCTCAAGGATATCGGCAGGATCCAATTCCTTGAAATCAGGGCGTTCTTGGATCATTAGAGCGAGAGTGTCAAAGGAATTGTCAAGAGGTCTCAATAGCTTCTTCACAACTTCATGTTTGGTGATATCAGTGGCGCCGAGAGCAGTCAACTCATTTGACATATTAGTGAGTCGATCGAATTTGAGCTGGACATTTTCATTGCCAAGCCTCTTGAAGCAGTTGAAAAGATTGCGAAGCACATCAACACGTGAGTCTCTCTGAGATGTAACACCTTCATTGACCTTGGAAAGCCATTCCCAGATTTGCTTCACAGTTTCAAGAGCACTCACACGGCCAAAATGTCCTTTGGTCAGATGACCACATATGACATTCTTGGCGATTGAGTCCAGTCGAGGAAATCTCCTCACATTAGTAGCAGTAACACCTTCACCAACTTTGGGAATGCCAGCCATGATGACATACCAGAGGTTGTTGTCAATGGCTTCGAGATGCATGCCATCTTGTTCTTCCAGTAGAGGTAGTCAGTGCAATCGAAGACAGACCACGTAGCGGAGACCTTGATTATCCCTGCAGTCGACATAGCTAAAACTCCAGGTGGTTAACCTGAAACACAAAACAAGGGAGTACCTTGATCTGATACTAATTGAAATTGCTAGTTATCGACTAGAGGGGGGATGAATAGGCGATTTTTATGAAAAGCTTCAAAACAGTAAATGTCTTCGAAGTGAGCGGAAACGATTCAGGATCAGATAGGGATAACAGTCAAGGATCTAGGCATGGCATGCAGAGTGATGAAGACATTCAGACAACTAACTCATGGTCATCATACAAACATAAGTGTATCGAAGATAAACTAGAGTAGTACGAAGACAAATGCAGATTGGATGAATGTATTCAATGGATGTCTTCACACAAGAACAATCAAACAATGGCTTCTCAATGCAAAGTAGTATGTAAATAAGTGAAAGGATAGAACCAGTTGCTTGACAAAGACACATGATTTGTTGGACCAGTTCTAGTTGCTGTGACAACTGTACGTCTAGTTGGGGAGGCTTAGATTCAACTCAGAAGACCTCATCTTCAGCTTGTTCCCCTTGAGCCGAGGTCACTTAAACCACATCCAATCACTCTAGTAAGTCTTCAGAGGAGACTTCCAAAACCCGTACAAACTTAGTCACCCGGGAATCCACAATGACTCTTGGATGCTCTAGACCCTGATGCCAAATAGTCTGGAAGATCACAGTCTTCAAGTGTAATAAGTCTTTGATTCTCTCAGAATAGAATGACTTCGGTGATGCTCAAACGCACTAGCTCTAGGTGTTTGGGTTTATCCTCACAGGATAGCTCTCTCTCAATGTCGTCGAGGTGGGTTACTCAAAAATGACAACAGTCGTATCTAACTCTGAGCAGCCACCAACTTATGGTGGAGGGGGTGGGCTATTTATAGCCAACAGGCAACACGACATGATATGACCGAAATGACCCTGGGTCAATGGCCAATCAACACGTGTCTCAACGGTGTAACTAAAAAGACTCACGCGGCAACATTACTTGGGCTACAAGCAATGCTAAGTGAACCAACTCTAGAAGAGATTTCCTCTCATTGTCTTCACTGGAAGACATAGGTATATGGGTTGAGCATCATGTCAGCTTCTGACTTTGATCACCTGGACCCCACTTAACAATACGGTGGTTCCTATGACTCAAGGAAGAAGAAACAAAACAACCAAAAGACTTCGTCTTCGCATTTCATTATCTTCAAGCGACTATCTTCGCGCACCACCAATGGCTTCAGCCATCATAAATGTCTTCAGCCATCATCAATGTCTTGAGACATTTTTTGGGGTCGTCTTCGACTGTTAAACAGAATCTCCAGGGACTTCTAACTGTGTTATCCCGTGAACTCTCACAAACACGTTAGTCCCTCAACCACATTTTTTTTCAATACTCCAAAACCAACAAGGGGTGGCACTAGATGTACTTACACGAAGACATGGAAGTCTTGGCATTGCATTCAGAACTCTTGGGTGACGATGAATGTTAAATTCATACTGCGGTCCCATTCTTGGTGGAGGATCGAGCCTGGGACACTTGGTAGGCACCAGCTATCCTTCACGTTTGCGAGCCATAACTATGTTTGCAAAATTATTGCCAGTCGATGGCGTGGCAGGGACAGGAGGACCATCAGGAGATGGGGCATTAGCTTTGCCCACATGAGCTTCAGTGGGTTGGGGTTTGGGTGGGACAACATCAAGATGAGTCGTAACGTCTTCGGTAGCTTTGACTTCAACTTCGGGTTGTTGACTTGTAACATCTTCTGCCATGGGAGTATCTTTGACTGATGCAGTTGGATCGGCATCAACTTCTTCCTCAGGTATACTTGTCATTGAGGATGCTGAGGTCATTGGACCTTTGCGAGCCTTTTGAGAGGTGACACATGTTCAACAGTTTCAGCCTCCAAGTCTTCAAATGGAGACATAGGTAATTCGAGCAGTGGAGTTGAAACAGGTGCATGCGGAGTAAGGGATTGACTTCATGCATTGGGGTATTAGGGTGAACTTCCTTCCAATACTCATAAGGAACAATGGGCGTACCAGGAGAGCCAATATCCACTTATTCTCTGACTTCTGGCACATGCGATGTTACCAATGGTGCATCAAGTTGAGGCACGTGTTTTGTTCCTTGTTTCACATTGTCTTTGTGGATGATCTCATCACGGACAATGTCTTCAGCTGCAGTTGGGTGAGCAGCTAGAATATCTTCAGCATTAGGAGCCAGTGTGGTAGAATACTCATGAAGAATGACTTGTCTCTCAACATTTTCTGAAGCTGGAGGAGCCATAGAGATAGGCGTCACGAGGAGGGGCTCCTCTTGAGAAGTTGGAGTCACAGATAGAACTTCAGTAGGCACTTGAGCTTGGCTTGAAGACTTTTGCTTCTTTGTCTTCAGCTTCCTAGTTGGTTGTGCTTCAGCAGTTTGCACATTCTTGCGCTTTCTGGCTTCAGCCTCAACAGTCTTGGTCTTTTTGCTAGATGTAGCACAGGAAGGAGGGGGCATTCTGGAACAAGAGAAGCCAGTTGGAAAAATGATGCTTGGCATCGCTTGACTTGCAGAAGCAGATTGGTGAAAGCACAACTACTCCCTAGGTGGTTTTGGTAATTAATAAAAACATATATTTTATTGGACTAATGATTCCACCAAGTATATTTCAGGAAAAGTTCAATGAATGGATTGGTAAAGGATTGTGTGGAGACCCCCTAGATGCAAGGAACATCAATTGGCAACAAGCTTCAAGACTATACATTTTGCATTTTGTGAGAAATCACTTTTGAGTCCATAGGAAAGCCAATACTATTAATAGGGGATGAGGTATCCATGATGATCTCGTTGCTCAAGTGCTTAGAGTTACCCATGAAATTCTCCCACAAAATACTCTGTCTAAACCCTACTGTCAGGGATATAAACCCGTGATATAACCCGTCCTATTGGGCAGGGTTAATGAAGTGGCGGCTTTATCATTATGTTCAAGATGGGCCGCGCCGTGAAGACAAGGCAAGCCAGGCGGTGATTAAGTAAGTCGACGGGCGGCCCAAGCGCATTGAGATGGCGACTCAAGGACCACAGGGCAGAAGACGTCAGAAGATTCATTGCTTGATAGGCAAGGCGTGTTAGAGACATGATAGATTATGAGTTGTGATATGACTCAGACTCTGTTGTAAACCCTAGGGTTCCAACCTGTATATAAAGGCGAGCCCCTAGGGCCGAAAGACTTAAGTTACAGACCCTCGAAAGCTAGGTTAGCGATTCCGCACCCTTGTAATCGAGATCATCATCAATATAGACACAAAGAAGGACGTTGGCTATTACCTCCATCGGAGGGGCCGAACCTTGGTAAACTCGCCCCCGTTCCCGTTTAACCCCTTTGAGTCGCCACCTAGCGCCGATGGCCTCACACCTAAGTCCTTGCACGAGGACATCTGCCGCGACAAAACCACGACAGTTGGCACCCACCGTGGGGCTCTCGCCTGGTGGAGTTGAGTTCTCGAAGGGAACCTGTCCAGGGTTCGGGAAGTTCACGATTGATCAGATGATCAAGAGCCGCCACGACAAGATCTACATCGACGATCCAGTCTGGGGCACCGAGGCCGGTTCAATTGAGCACCGGTACTGGGTCCCCTTTGGTGAGATCGATGCTACAGTTTTCGAGTCGGACATCTGCACCACCATCGATGAGTCGGCTTGGTGCGCCTGACCCGACCGGGATCAATCCGGCTGGCGTCATGTGTTCGTCGGCTTCACCCAGGGAGTTTGCCTCTCAGATGAGCCGGCGGGCAACGGCGACACCCTTGTCAACTCAGATGGCGAGTCTTCCATGGGAGAAACTGAGTCGATCTGTCCTCTCTACGATGGCAGACTCGGGGGTTCATTGGAAATTGAAGCCCCCGAGGATTTCCATGAGTCGCCTCGTCAAGTTGCTGTCTAGATGGCAGGAACTGTGACGGCTCAAAATCCGACCGTAGCTGGAGCGGCAGGTGGCTCCGGCGGGTCTGACAAGACACCGCCTCAAGCCATGACAGATTTAATGGCTGAGATGGCAAAGCTCATGGAGAGTCCTGTCCTGCGGAAAATCAAGAAGAACGCAACACAGAGTTAACCAAACTACGTGACCATATGACTGAGGTACAAAGGGAAATCGATGCTGAGAACGCCAGGATGGCGGGTCTACAGGCTCGTATACGTAATGAGTCAGAGCGCCTTAAGGCCGAGGCTTGGTAGTTAGGACTTCAGAGAGATGCATCTGAGGCGGTTTACCAGAGGAGACACCGGAGTCAGCTGCCAACGAACCTCGAGCCGCAGGAACTTTTTAATAGACCTTAGCAGACTCCGAGGGCTGGGCAGCCGCTTGGAAATCAACAAAACGAGCCGGCTCAGCCACCACCAACTCACTCGCCACCCCGACGATTCCACACGCCACGGGGCCGCTTTTCAAACCCTGTTGACAATGTGCTGGCGGCGACCCGAAACCTGGAACCACTACCTATTCATGGAAATACCCCTATTGAAGTTGAGGCCAGGAACACCATAGAGATGCTAAAAACAGCGGTAGTAGAGCAAGCACAGTATTCTTACAGCCGCGATCGGATGCATTCCACCCCATATGCCAGTCGTAGCAAAAGTCGCCATGTGGAGTCTCCGGCTGTTTCTAGCACTGGACGCAGGCAACATCCTCAAGTTTCCCCGATCCGGCCTGCTCCATCAAGTGCTCAGGCGATTGTTTATGCAGCCAGGGGTGCACGACAGGCAGAGGCGGAAGCAGCGCGCGGGCGATTCAAGAGCGTCATCCTCAACCGGAGGCTGGGACAAACAGCAGGACGATTGGGATACCTTGCTTATCCCCGGCTCTCCGTGCCGAGCGTATGCCCAAAGACTTCAAGGGGCCTCGCATGGTGCCAAATTATACAGCGGATCTTGAGCCGGCGGCTTGGGTCGAAAGCTACAAGTTGGAAATGGATATGTTGGATGTTAGTGACGATGTATGCGCCAAATACTTGATCATGATGCTGGAGGGACCGGCTCGTACATGGCTGAAGAATCTGCCACCCAATTCTATCAACACTTGGTTAGAGCTTAAGGAGCGCTTCATCAAAAAATTTCAGGCAACATGCAAAAGGCCAATGACGATAGTGGACCTTCAGCATTGCGTCCAGCGCGTGCACGAGTCGTCCCATCATTGGACTTGCCGAGTCGCAGAAACCATACACTCATTAGACAGTATCACGACGGCTCAAGCCGTCCTGATCCTAGAAAAGAACTGCCACTTTCAGCCGCTAGTCCAGAAGCTCGGGCGGCTCAAGCGAAAGGTGCAGGATATGGGTGACTTAATGGATGTCCTCACCAGATACGCCGAGTTAGATAGCACGAAGGATCCCGGCTCGGATGAGGACAAGACTAGCAAAGGCAAGAAAGGCGAAGGTGGTAAAGGTCAGCATAATCACGGTGGTAACCAATGGGCCCAAAATAACAATAACAAATGGATGCAGCCACATGGCGGATCAGACTTCGTTGCCAAAACCAATGTTGGTTTCAAAAACCAACGTCGTAATGGTCGCCCTGGAGGGACTTATAATGGGAATAAACCTCGTAATTACATGGAGGCGCCCAAGGCACCGTGTCCTAAGCATAGTACCCAGGATAAGTCAGCAACCCACTCATGGGAAAACTGTTACATCATGCAGGAATTCCGTAACCAAGCCTTCCAGAATCATCAAGGGGGCAACGGTGGTGAACACCCGGGTCAGCATGGTCCTGGCGGGTCACAGGGCAGCTCAGGAGTTGGTTTCCAACATCAGGCAAATAATGGCAATGGCCAGCATCCTGGCCCAGAAAATCAACAAAATAACCAAGGTGGTTTCCAGAGCAATCCCAAGCAGTTGAATAGTGTGGGCATTTGGGGGCTTCCAACTCACGAGTTCAGCTTTCTCACCCTCTTGACCTGGCAAAAAAGATGCCACAATCCATTGGGCATTTGGGGGCTTCCAACTCACCGAGTTCAGCTTTCTCACCCTCTTGACCCGGCAAAAAATGCCACATATGGTTAAACCTGCCTGTATGCTTGATGTCACTCCGATCAGGTGACCCCGTGTACTCTTGACAAGTCAATCCCTTTTTGGACCCTGAACTTCTCAAGGTTAAAACATTGGCTTGAGTCACGTGAGAGCCGGCACACAGAGAGCTAGGATAAACCATGGGTTATCATACCCGCTTCATGGAAGCAAGACTCGAGCCTCGAAAGCTAGTCTTTATGTTGAGCCTCGAAAGCCGGCATTTTTTATACTTTGTTATCATATACATACATAATTTGGCATCATTGCATCATGCATCATACATGCATATTTATATGTTTGTTTATGAAAAGCCGGTCTTCAGAACCGGGTTACATCACAAACTTCTGCAGAAAAATAAATTTTTAGGCTTAATCCTCATCATGGTTTATTATAACCAGGATTAAATGATCGGAATTTCCAAAACCAGCTTAGAAGAACTGGTCAATCTTGCTGAGCCTCGAAAGTCAGTCTCTTTATTGCCGAGTCTGACTAGGCCGGCTCATTAACAATACTTTATATTGTTATTACTACCTCATAAATTTTGTAGGTGACGGAGTCCTGGACTAAGGGGTCCTCGGGCCGCCGGTCTATCTCTCATAGGCCGACTTGGTGGGCCGCTCTCTGATTATCACAGGAAGGGACAGGATATGCGGTGACCCCGTATTCTAGAAAGAAACCTCCGAAGACGCGGCGTGCACTCCAAGTCAAGATGAGGGGATCAGCGTCTTTACTTCCGGCTGGAAACTTATCATGTGTAAACACTAGGTACCCCCGGTGTCTATATAAACCGGGGGGTTTAGATCGTAGAGGGCAGACAAGCTCATCTAGGGTTTTGGCTACTTGATCTCGAGGTAGATCGAGTCTGTAATCTTCATACACATTAATACAACCCAGCAGGACGTAGGGTTTTACCTCCATAGGAGGGCCCGAACCTGGGTAAACATCGTCTCCTTCGTCCCCTGTTACCCATCGATCCTTATCTCACAGCTCGGGACCCCCTACCTGAGATCCGCCAGTTTTGACACCGACATTGGTGCTTTCATTGAGAGTTCCGCTGTGGGATCACAAGAGGAATTGATGGCTCGCCTAATCATCAGCGATGAAGTCCGTAACAGGGGCTCCTTCGCCCCCAGACAGATTTTCGCTTTCGGCAGCATCGTGCTGCATGCCGACCCGACCGGCCACCTTGGTCGGATCGGGAGTATCGCCCCCGATCAAGAGATCAGATACGGGAACCTAGAGTTATCCGTAGACTCCCGGGGCAATCTTTCATTCGCTCGGCTCGCAATTTCATCTGACGAGCCCGAAGTCTCCGAAGCTAACTTCGGATCTCCTTCTCAACTCGACCCTCGGGTCTATCCCTGCCGATGATCAGGATCTTAGTCCAGATCCGGTTACAGTACCTGAGGGCCAGAGGTCGGCCCTTGCCGAACACACTCTTTGTACAGACACATCGGAGGTTAACTCCGAAAGTCCTAGGCAGATCGATCCGGTCGAGCTCTCGACGCTCAACGAGGCGCTGGATCAGATCCTATCAATAAAAATCACAGACGACCCTACCTCGACCCAGGCTCAGATCGGTCTGGAGGCGGGTCATTGGGAATTTTTTGACCCACCCACCACCCACTTGGTAGCCACTATCGAAGACTTAACCAATATGCTGGACTACGCCTCCGAGGAGGCAGAAGACATGGATGAAGAGGACGGCGCCCCCGCCCCTGTCAACACTGGGCGATGGACTGCCACCTCCACCTATGACGTCTACATGGTACACACCCCCGACGTTAAGGGAGATCGCACCCCTAAGAATAATGGCGATAAATCTGGTGAGGCGCCGTCAAGGTGCCGGAAACAGCGCAAACGATCTAAGGCAAACTAGGGAAGGGAAGCGATTGCAGGCGCCAGGGAAAACGACTCCCCGGAAGACCTCGGCAACCCTGAAGTCCCCGAACAGCCACTTGAGGACTAGGAAAGGCCCGAAGATTGGCGTGACATCGAGGATCTTAATGATTCCGAGGACGACAATTACCTTCCCCCTATCGAGGAGGATGACGACTGGAAGCCGAAGACTTCACCGTTCCCGATAACCCTGTGGATCAGGAATGGTTTAGGCGGCAGCTTTTAGCCACCGCCCGAAGCCTGAAGGTAAAACAACAGCAGCTCAAAGCCGAGCAAGACACCCTCAATGACAGATGGACGAGGGTCTTGGCAGCCGAAGAAGGGTACGACACCGATCTACCGAACCAACCCAAAAGCTATCCACGCCGGTGGCTGCTGCCGCAGTTCGATGACGAGGTCCTTGAACCATCGTCTCCCAGGCATACTCCGTACGACCAGCCGGACTGCCCTCCCCGAGGATGGGATAGAACGGCCGGCGAGGCCGACTACAGACCTGCGGTACCCCGCAGGAGAGGAAAAGAGCCAGCAGGGCCTGAGGACAGGTACGACTTACGACAGGACCTGGATTATAGAGCAGGCCACACAAGATCCATCTACGGATCTAGAGGGTACTCCCCCGCTAGACGGGACGGGTACCAGTCTTGGCTCGACCGCAACAATATAGGTCGGGAACAATACCGGGCCCGACCTACCGCCGATCGTAGGCATGACATAGCTCGGGTCAGAGGCGCTGCCCACCCACTGTGCTTCACAGACGAGGTGATGCAGCATCAGTTCCCAAAAGGGTTTAAACCCGTTAACATAGAGCAATACGACGGGACAACAGACCCAGCCATGTGGATTGAGGACTTCCTCCTCCACATTCATATGGCACGAGGAGATGATCTCCATGCCATCAAGTATCTGCCCCTAAAACTTAAGGGGCCAGCTCGACACTGGTTAAATAGTCTCCTCGAGAATTCTATCAGGAGCTGGGAAGAGCTCGAGGATGCCTTCCGATCTAATTTCCAGGGCACTTATGTCCAGCCACCGGACTCCTCCGACCTGAGCAATGTTGTCCAGAAAGCAGGCGAATCGGCTCGGCAATTCTGGAATCGGTTCCTGACCATGAAAAACCAGATCGTTGACTTCCCGGACGCCGAGGCAATAGCCTCCTTCAGACATAGTATCCGGGACGAGTGGCTAGCTCGTCAGCTCGGCCAGGACAAGTCGAGGACAATGTCTGCCCTTACCTCACTTATGACCCGCTTTTGCGCGGGTGAGGATAACTGGATAGCTCGACGAAGCCATAACCCCGAAGACCCCGACACCTCCGAAGTCCAGGATTGAAATGGGAAACCACGATGTAATAAAAACAAACGCCGGCATAACAACGGCGATGCTGAGGACACGGCCGTTAATGCCGGTTTTCGCAACCCAAAATCCGGACAGCGGAAGAAACCTTCTAAAGGAAATCGAGACGGACCCACCACGCTGGACAAAATCATGGATAGGCCCTGCCAGATCCACGGCACCCAAGACAAGCCCGCTAACCACACCAACCATAATTGTTGGGTATTCAAACAAGCTGGCAAACTCGCAGCCGAGGAGCAAGGCAAGAGCCCACACAGCGAGGACGATGACGAGCCCCGCGGTCCAAGCAATGGAGGACAAAAGCAGTTCCCTCCAGAGGTAAAAACTGTGAACATGATATATGCCACTCAGATACCAAAAAAGGAGAGGAAGCGCGCCCTTCGGGAGGTCTACGCCGTAGAGCCCGTAGCCCCGAAGTATAACCCATGGTCGGCTTGCCCGATCACCTTCGACCGACGGGATCATCCGACCAGTATCCGTCACGGAGGTTCGGCAGCCCTCGTCCTAGACCCCATTATCAATGGGTATCACCTCACTAGAGTCCTAATGGACGGAGGAAGTAGCCTTAATCTGATTTACTCAGATACGGTAAAAAAGATGGGTATAGATCCATCAAGGATCAAACCTAGCAAGACTACCTTTAATGGAGTGATCCCAGGCATCGAAGCCCGCTGCTCGGGCACCATGAATCTGAAAGTAGTGTTTGGCTCGCCCGACAACTTCCACAGCGAAGACTTGATCTTCGACATTGTCCCTTTTCACAGCGGTTATCACGCCCTACTCGGCCGCACAACATTCACTCGCTTTAACGCCGTCCCCCACTACACGTACCTGGAGCTCAAGATGCCTGGGCCCAGGGGGGTCATTACTGTCAATGGCAACACAGAGCGCTCTCTCCGTACTGAGGAACACACAGCGGCCCTGGGAGCCGAATTCCAGTACGGCGACGATAGGTCGATGCCCAAATCAGCCATAAAGGCATGTCAGGACAGTAAACGAGCTCGGTCTCAAACCGGACTCCCGGAATCATCCTCCGCCCAACAAAAATAGGGATGCGCCCCCCACAGCACAGCCCTAGTTCCCGTAAAATATGTGCCAAGAAGGCACAACTTCGCGCTCAAAATACCATGGGCAGCTGTGGAGACCCACTATCAAAAGGAAAGTGTCCGACTGGACCGAACTACTGCCAACACATGTCTTTGGACAAACCACAGGTACCATCTAGGACCTTCCAAGCGTAAAGCTCATCCACACTACAGCGACTTCTCAAGATCTTCTTCCCAAGGTCCATTCGCCGATAGCACTCACCTTTAAAGGAACGCAACCCCCTCGGGAGCAAAGGAGCAGACATACGATAGGGCACATTGAGGACGTCAAGCCACCCATCGAAGACCCTGGGTAAAAACTCTCCTTTGTAAACTTTATTTTTCATTTCAAAATACCTGTAACAGTTGCTTCGGCAGTTTGAGTTACAAGAATTCATCAGAAATAAATACCATCCTTTATGGCCTCCTCGCTGTATTTTATTTCATATACTCTGTTCTCTACTCACCAACGCCGATAGCAAAGCTGTTCGGTACATATCACGATGCGACTGGCTAACAGACCGGAGGCTTGACTATAAAAATCGCCCCAAGCATCACCCCGGCACTATTGTTTATGTGTTCGGCGTCTCTGATGTTGCTTTATATGAATCGGTTCCGAATTATGTCTTGGGTCAATGGCTGGGTTGCCCGGCTCCTGTGTTTGCCCTCTTATGTTTCGCTCGTTCGGCTAAAAGGGTAAAGGGAGAACCACTGCGATTGTGCTTCCAGCTTGCCTGGTCAAGTGCCTCAGTGGAGAAAGCCGAAAACTGACTGTCATAATAAGCGAGAACCGGTCTGCAATCCGAGTATAAGTGTCAAACTAAAAATCGATAGAGGTTATTCCGTGTTATACGAGGGGTTTGTACTATTACAAACCATGTGATGCTGGTTTCAACCTCGGTGTACCCGAATATCACAAAACACTGGGGGCTCGTCATAAGCCCCCACAGTCAAGCTCCTACGGCTAAGTGAAAGCACTAAAGCATCATAGTCCGATTGCCTTGTTCCCCCCCGCACTACCGCCTTCGGGCACCGATACGTCAGCTAAGGGTCACAGTGTGGAGGTAGAAACACCTCGTCTAGTATCTACATGGGGGCTGAAGCCGACGACTCGCAACTTTTAGATAAAACGGCCACATAGGAGTCAAAATAATACAAAGCTTAAAGACATGATAAACCATGCAATCGCATTATAAAGCGGAAAAGTTATCAGATACATGACAACACGTTCACTCATAAATTACATCCTTAGGACATTGAGCTTCTATCGCCCGAGCACCATCCATCACGGTGGCAAACTATTCCTCGGGGCGCCTATGCTCCTTCCCAGGGGGTGGAGGCGCGGTGGCCATCTCGGTCGTCTTGATCTTCGGCCAGTGCACCATGGTCCTTGCAAAGGCCATCCGAGCTCCCTCGATGCACGTAGAACGCTTTAGAGCATCAACCCGAGGTGCAGCGTCGCGCCGTTTCTGCACCAAGCCAAAGTAACTGCTCGGCAACGGCTCTGCAGGCCACAGTCGGATGGCCGGCTCTGCCATCCTGTGCAGCTCCATCAATTGTTTCATCTGCTTTCTCAGGAGGGGAGGATGCTCGGGGGCTTGAAATTGCGCCCAGAACAGCCGAGGCTCAACATCCCCATCCCGAGAGGCGAAGTATTTGTTTGCGTTCGCTGCACTCCTCGGGAGGTCCGTAAAGGCGCCTGAGGAACGCCACACCCGGGTGAGCAATGCAAACCTGTTACCACCAAAGGCGCATTGCAGTAAGTACGGCTTACCATCCGCGATCGCCTTGACTTGGCAGAGTTCTTCTTCAAAGAACCGCCTATCAACTCGCTCCGATTTGAGTTTGGATTTTAGCAAGGATAGTTCGGTGGCCTGGTCCTCGTTCTTTTGCTCAAGGGCCTCGCACTTCGTGCTGGCATCCTTGAGCTCCAGCTGCACCTCTACCACCCGGGCCTCATGCTTGTCGCTCGCGGCTTTTAACGCCGACAGGTCAGCTGCCGCTCGTTCGGCCTCCGCCTTCTCATCCGCGGCCTCCTGCCTCGCCTTTGCCAATTCGGCCTTGAGGTTCTTGACCTCCGCGGCCACAGCTATGGTGACAATGAGTAAATAACACTTAGGGATAACAATCCGGATATCTCAATCAATGAGGATAGACAAATAGCCCCGAATGATACAATTCAAACTCACCTTGCGTCTCGTTGAATCTCTTGTTTAGGCGATCTAGCTCCTCATCAGAGCTCTTGAGCTTCCGGTTTAGCTCGGCAAGCTCCCCTATGTTGGCGGCCACCGTCGATGACGAGACCTTCAAAACAACTTATGTGCATTAAAACTCCCGAGCTGTCGGATTCAGACCCTCTGCTAAGTACTCTCCGAAGCTCTCAGAAAAATAAAGGTCAAAGGGTGCCTTGAGCATCATTACTAATATTCGGACATTTGACCCCCGGGTGGGTTTTTCAAACTCACCCAGGGCTCAGGGGCTACTACACTTATCAGGATAGCAGAAACTTGGTAAATTAACTTTTTCTGGAAAAAAGAGTATTACGTGGCTCACCTTGAAGCCCGTCAAGAGACCGTTGAAGGCCTCTTTCAGTCTGCTATCAACGGACCGAATGCCTTGCAAAACCGCACCCATAAGGGCGCGGTGATCTTCGGCGATGGAGGCGCTGGATAAAGCTTCCTCCATCATGGCCGGCCACCCAGTCATGGGCGGCACCAGTGGTGACCCGCCAACCCTCCCTCCGGTCCGGGATTGGTCGGTCAGCTCCGGAGGCACAGAGCCCTCCCGGGATGTCTTCGAAGGGGACTGGATCGGACCTCGTCCCCCCTCTTCAGTTGCCAGGAGATGTTCCTCCTCCTGGTCTTCGGCGGCCGAGGTATTAACCTCGGCCATAACGTTATCACCCCCGCCGCCGGTGTTCGGCTCAGGAGGAGCCTGGCACGATAACACCTCCGCGGCCTCCTTCGAGTCCTTAGGAGGCGTAGGATGTGACGCGGTCCCACTTTCCGCCAGGTCGGCGGGCAGAGACTCCCCATCCGAGATTTGGTCGGTGTGGAGATCACGTGGTGGGCTGCAAATTGAAAGACGTTCGCCCATTTAGCATTAAAAGCTCTATATAAGTAACCTAGAGGGTATTCGGATTCATACCATGGGCTGGGGGCTTGACCCTTGGGTTCCTTCGGGGAACCCTTTCAAAAGTTTCAGACTCCTTATCGGAGTCCGAGTTATCATCGGCCATGACTGCCTTTCTCCGGCATGTCCTCTGCGGGGCAGGAGGAGGTAGATCCTCCACGGCGTCCGCTGACGCCGCCCTTTTCCTTGTGAGGGGGGAGCCGCACTCCTCTTCGTCCTCATGCTCTTCCTCGTGAGTGGAAGAGGCATGGGTCTCCTCGGACTTAGTGTCCGGAGGACCCCTTAGACGAAGACCCTCTCGGGCCTCTTTCTTCTCCCCTTTTTTCTTCTTCTCCTTCTTCTCTGGCGCCGAATATGGCGCCACGACGAGCATCTCCGTCAACAAATCCGATCGAGGGTCTTCGGGCTGCGGGGTCGGACAGTCAATTTGCACGGCCTTGCTTAGCCATTTCTGTGAAGATGTGGGAGAAGGGGTTCAGCTCTTTGTCAAAAAGCAGAGTCAAAGAATTAAAGTTTTATCATACCTTGGTAGGAGGGGTTTCGGCGTCAAGACCGGTGTCCTCCTCCTCGGCTGGCCAGCTCTTCTGGGGCTTGAATAGCACTTTCCACAATTTCTCGTGGGTAGTGCGGAAGAATTGACTCACGGTGGCCGGGTCCTCGAGCCGGTGAGCACACATTGGGGAGGCTCGGTGCTGGCAGGGGAGGAGACGGCGGCGGAGCATGACCTGGATAACGTTGACCAGCTCGATTTTGGCCTCAATCATCGAGGAGATGCGCTTCTGCAGCGATTTTACCTCTGTGTCCGACCCCCAGTCAAGGCCTTTCTTGAGCCACAAGGTTAGCCTCACGGGGGGTCCGGATCTGAACTCGGTGGGTGCCGCCCAGTCTGCACTCCTTGGTTCGGTGATATAGAACCATTCCTTTTGCCAGATCTTGACGGTGTCAATGAAGGTGCCGTCCGGACACTCGACATGGGGGAGCTTGCTGATTACCGCTCCTCCACAATCCACATGCGCGCCCGCAACTGTCTTCGGCTTGACGTTGACACTTTGAGCCACAGGCCAAAGTGCGGCTGAACCCGCAGGAAGGCTTCGCAGACGGTGATGAACGCCGAGATGTGGGACTCGGAGGGAAGATTGAAGAAGAACTGGATCTGGGCTTTTGGAGCTTGGGAAGGTTGAAGAGGCAAAGGGTGCAAATCTGGAGCGTGAATAGGCCTTGGGGGGTAGGTTCCCTTTTATGGGGTGCCATAATACCAAGAGCCCCCCTTTTACTGCGCCGCAGGCCTCGCCACTTCCCAAAACTATCGTGCCGTTATGCGTGCATGGGATAACCCAGGGGATTGATCATATCCGTAAGAAACGGGACACGATCTATGTAACAGCCCGAGACCGACGCTCCAGAAGATTCCCCCTTTTTTTTCCATTCTCGTCATGTGATTCGTTTTATTGTCGCATTCATCATCGCATCATTCGCATTATCTTGCATAGCAGCATCACTCGTTTTCGAAAACTTCCATCCGTTCGTAGCTGCCGGTTCTCTCTGTTCGTGTCGTTGACCGTTTTGAGACCAACCACACACATGCGCCTGTGGCATCGTTTAAAAAAATGTTTTTAAAAGCGCTCGAAAAATATTCTCGGATTGGGTCGAAAGTTGGCGAGTGGTCTTGTTATATTGTAGGTAGACCGCCTGCCAAATTTTGTCCAAATCAGAGTTCGTTTGATAACCGAACGGTCGACCGTAGCGGCACCGTCATCGGGTTATTTGTCGGATGTTTTCAGTGTTTCAAAACTCTGTCACGGGACGCAAACCTCCCTCTCTTCTTGGCCCAACCCCACTACACAGCCCAACAACCCACCTAGAAACCCCCTCCGCTTCCGAGCCGTCCGATCAAGATCGAACGGCTCGAAAACGGGTGAAACCCCTCAAACCCTAGCTGTTTTGCTATATATAGACCTTCCCCTCGTCCAGAATTGACCTTCTCCCACCTCCTTCATCGTTTTCCATGCCAAGCCAGCCCACCGCCGCCACATGTCGCCGCCAGCTCCACCCAGCGCCGCCACCCAGCCGCCCCCGCAGCCACTCCTGCGTTGCCACGTGGCCTCCCCGATTCCCCATCCGCCGCGGCCCGCCCCGAGCCGAATCGAGCCCGAGGAGCTCGCGCCGCCGCCCGCAGCCACAGGAGCTTCGCTCCCGAGCGCTCACCTCCACCCCACCTCCACCTCGTCAGCCCCGCCGCCGCCGATGCGTCGTCGCCGCGCTGCACCCCACCGGAGCTCCACCGGCGACGAGCCTGGCCACCGGGGCTCCGCGGATGCCCCCGGACTCGCCTCCCTGCGCTCAGCCCTCGCGCCACCGGAGATGCTCGCGCTGCCGCCGCGCCCCGGAGCTTCACCCGCCGCCGCAGATGGCCGGATCCGGCTGAGCCAGACCAGATCCGCCCGTCCCCCTGCTCGCCGGACCTCCTGCTCCCCGTCGGTGCCCCGCCTCTGCGCAAACCGCCGCCGCCAACCCTGCCTCTCTCGATCCAGGCGGGATCGGGAGGAGGACGACCAGGCGCTCGCCGCGTCGTGGGCCTCGCCCCGCTCGTGGGCCGCCAACCACCGCGGCCTGCACCGCGCCTCTTCGCATCCCAGCCCAGCTCCGACCGGGCCTTGAGCCCATGGTGAGCTTCCCTTTCCAGCGCTATGTGCGCAATATTCTATGTTGCGCTCATGTGTTCAGCCCAGCATGTTCCAGTTTTGGCCCGTTCTGCTAGTTGCTACATGTCGCCCGTGCGCAATTTAATTATGTTGCATTCAGATCTGTTTCAGCTCGTATGCGAGATTCGGCCTGCTTGTATTTTTGCTCTGCCCTGCGAATTATCAATTAATATTGTCATTGCATCATTACCGAGCCATGATTTTAAATGTCAATAATTATTAAACCGTGCATCGGATTAAAACTTGTGCTATATGTAAAATATGTAGAATTTTATGTAGATTATCCATATCCCAATTTCATCCATGTTTAAAATGTTTAACATGCCATTTTGTTAATTTGCATAAATGTCATGATTTTACATTGCGCATAATTGTTTGAGCGTGCATCCGAATTAAACAAACCTAATATGTAAAATGTGTAGCATTTTTATAGTCCTTTTTCATGCATGCTAAAAATATTTCATGTGTTGGTTGCATTTATTTAGCATACATAACTTTGCTAATAGGTTTATGCCATAAACTTGCCTAATTAATTGTGACATATTTTCCTACATGAACCTATGCATATTATATATGTTTGTGGGGTAGAAAAATCCATAGAATTTATCTGCGCAATTAGTTTTTTCATTTGAGCATTTTTGTGTGCATGTCATTTTGGCTATGATGCTCTTTTGTCTTTTTGGTGTGAATTAATCCATGCGTAATTTGGGATAGTGCAAACATGAGATATGCCCTTGGACATGTGTGGTAGGCCCTGGTATTTTTGGTTGCTATAGAAATGCATGTTTAGGTGTTATTTTCTTGTTGCCAACATGCTATAAAATACTGTTGTTTTGAGGGTCCAAAATATTTCTAAGTCTGAAAAACTGTTATTTTGTTGCCATGTTGCCATGTGATTCGCTATTGCTCTAGGAGTCTTTTGTGGTTGCTCCAATGGAGTCTTTTGTTAAGCATGTTATGCTCTATTATGTTGTGCCAATAGTTTGCATGAATAGGTTTTGCATCATAATTAATTCTGCTGTCCAACATGTCAATCTGTTAAAACTGCTGCACATGCCTACTCTAATTTTCACTAAGTCTGAGAATCTGTTTTCTTCATAATGACATATTGTGTTGATGCTAGCCATGATTCTATGCATAATTAGACCTTGCCACCATGGAATGATTTGTAGTCCATCATGTCCTCTACCATGCTGTAGAGCTTCATGCCAATATATGTCCTGTAGCATATAGATATGCTGCTGCCAATATGCCTCCATGAAAATCTGCTATGCTAAAAACTATGATTTTCACTAAGTCCTAATCTGCTATATTTTGTTGCCATGTTGTGAGCTTCCTACCATGTGATCCATGACTCTTTTGACTATGAAATGTGAAGATAAAATGAAGTGTGTGTTATATGCTACTGCCCCATGCTTAGTTTGTGCATTTTAGAATCTTGTAGCTTGTTGTTTTCATGTGTGCAATATGCTATGTTGCTGTTTTGGGCAGATTTCAAATAAAACTTGTGTTGGTTGTTGTGGTTGAACCGTAGCTCCGTTTTGAACACGTTGCATATGTAAATTGACTAGAATTTCATGTAGTGCCATAATATCTTGCTGCATTCATGATTTGAAATGTTTGTGGTTGTCATTTTCATGCATTTTGCATTCATGTCATGTTCATCTTGTGAAGATCATATCTTTTAGACCGTAGCTCCGTTTGAGATGTTCCATATATGTAAATCGACTAGAATGACGCGTAGAATTGCATGGTCCTCTTATTTCCCTATTTAATAAATATAATACATGATTAGTTCAGATCTGGACCAATTTCGAAATTAATATATGGGGTCGTTTCGGAAATGCTATATGTTGTTTCCGGCCTCATTTAAACTTGCCTAGATGTGTAGTTTACTTATGCTTCACCTCTTGCCATGTTTAACAACATTTAATTTTGTCGTGTACCTAAACGAGAGTGAACTAAATATTCGAATGTGGAGTTTCGTCAATATGCAACTCGTTGCATATTGAGCTTCACTTAATGTGTAGTATTTGATTGTTGTGATTGCCATGCCTTGCATATTTAAACCGGACATGCATAATATTTGTTTGCGCATTATGTCATGCATATGTTGTGGTGTTCTCGTGTGTTGATTGTTTGTTCCGGATTGCTTCTTCTCGATAGAGTTCCGAAAGCGTTCGGAGTGTGAGGATTCGTTCGACTACGTTGGCTCATCTTCTTCATGGATTCGTTCTTCTTCCAAGCGGGATCTCAGGCAAGATGATCATTTCCCTGGATACCATTACTATCATTGCCATGCTAGATGTCTCGTTTCTATCGCTGTCTCGCTACCTACCACTTGTATGTCAAGCCTCTCAAATTGCCATGTGTGGTACCCCGATAGAGGGCCGACGCACGCCAGCCCCAGGATAAGACCTGGCGCACGCCAAAGACATGATACAGCAATTCCAGGCACAAAATGGCTTTATTAATTATGATGGAGTATTACAATATTGTTGCTTACAACAATATTACATAGCTCCAAGGCTAACTAAATGGTAGCAGAGGTCTAGGTCCATCGGCAACGACGTCTCTGGCTGGGCTCCATAACGCACAGGACTGGCTAGGTTACGATCTAGCACGACGGATCTTCTCCTGCAACTGGCCACGTGCAAGGCCAGATGAGTACTTTGAATGTACTCGCAAGACAACCAAATACATAGCATCCAAACAAGCAGGTGACAAAGCAAGCCCTATGCTATGCATGAATTAATCCTAAGCATGGCATGAATACTAACAAGGCAAGCATGGATCAAGCATGGCATATCATGGATCAGGCATGTAATCTATGGCAAGATCACACTAAATTCTTAGAGTACATACTGTACCGGATAACAACTTACTCTCTTCTGGGTTGTTCCACAACCCTCGACATACTCATGATCCAAATTGAACTGATCCAGATCCAATCCAAATCATGTGGTCATCCGACCACTCATCATATAGCCATCCCTTGGCTAACATATCTTATCCCTGACATCAACTGATATCTACCGAAGATGAATTCTTCCATGAATACTAACACTGCTACGGTTGACCACCTAGTGAGGTCTGGACGGGCTGTCCATTACCGTGGACTCGGCTATTCGAATAGATTTTACACTCTGTAGAGGTTGCGCACTTTACCCACACCATGAAACACCTGGCCTCGCGATCCCACTCGGGTGGACCAGTGTTGCTTCAATGAAACCTGCCTGACCCGTGACTCTTCCATCGTACCACCGGCACTCTTCCTCCCCCGGAGGTCAGCCTTGGGTGGCCCATGTGTCCTCATGACACCTGCCACCGTCGTGGCCAAACTATGTAATCCCAAACGGGGATTACTGTCCCAAACGGGGACGGGCCCAAACAAACAATCAACTGGGCTCACAGGGTTATCACCGCCTACCTGATCAGGGTAGCACGCGTGCATAACCCCCCCTCTTTTGAGGTACCGGTGAAAGAGCACGCGATCAGACCAAGTCAAGGCAGTCCCATACCGGCAAATGTGGTTGCACAGATAAGCCCGGACATGTGACTCAAGATCAACCAACTAGGTTGCATTAATTTAACTCCTCATATCCACAAACTGCCGGATGAAACCCCAAAATAATCATAGACAGTAATCTCATAATCCAACTCAACATATCGACAATTATAAGTGCTAGCATAGCAAGATCATAGTACCGATAGTCATTACATGAGATCAACCACAGTGCTAACATGAATATGTTATTGACAATATGAAAGCAGTAATGCTGGTATCTAGTAACGATGTCATCACATGTATATGCAAATGCAGACTAACAGGTAATAGATATACACACAAAGGGTGCAAGCAAAGTCATCACGCAAGTTCGGAGCTCATGGTAAGAGGTTGGCTTGCCTGGGGGTCGACGAATACGCCGGGAGGAAGTGCGATCACCTCGCAGAAGAAATCGCCGGAAAGGGTTTCCCTCTCGGAGGGGCCAAATATAGGGCAAGGGCAAACGGGTTATTTTCATAGTGTGAACACATAGTGAAAATGGTACCATCGGAACGGGCCCGACGAGACGAAAATGTGGGCGTTGGTTTTACCTCGATCGGAACTACGGTCGCGAAGATACGGACGTTCGTTCGTTAAGCGCAGAAACGAACAGAATAGTGTCCGCTATAGCGCTTAACGGATGAACATGCACTATTTAAACAGTTCGGCCGACGGCTAGGTTGAAAACGCATTCGGGAAAATATGCCTTCAGCACTGAGGAAGCGTATTTCTGTCCGAAGCCTTGGCAGAATACGCCTTCGCAGCACGAAAGCTCACTTGCCCAAAAGACGCTTTCACTTAAACTGGCCGCGGGCCCCGTTGAATAACTCTCTCTCTCTCTCTGTCAGGTGGGGTCTGCCTTATCTCTCTCCCTTCTCCTGGGTCTTCTCCTTCTTCGCGTCTGGACAAGGCTAGGGTTGCGGGGAAAGCTCCCTTGCTTGATTCCGACGGGAGGCCGGGACCAGGGCGGCAGGCTTCGGCCATAGGGAAGAGAGGGAGCTCCGGTGAGCTCGATAGGAGGAGGGGTTGGGGCTGCTGCTGCTAGGGGGGCTCGGGGCACGCCATTATAGCTCGGGGACGGGCCTTCGCGACGGCAGCCGGAGCTTCCAGAGACGGCGGCGCTCCGGCGGTTGCCAGAGGCGGCTAGGAGCTTCGGGACGAGGGGGAGAGGGCTCTGGATAGATCACGCGCACGGTCGGAAGCTCCTCGACACTCCTGGACGGGCTGGAACCAGCTGGAGGTCCGCTTCCGACGAGTACGGAGTACAGAGCGCCAGTTTGGCAGCATCAGGCGTGGTCACCACGCGGCCAGGACCTTGCCACGCTCTACATGAAGCCAAACCATGACTAGGGGCTTCTCCACACTGCTCTGAGTTGACTAGACCCCTCAAGCACTACACTGGAGCCCTGGTGTGACTTCTCCTTGCTTAACAAGAAGCCAACAGCCAAGTGTTTGTGCTGTGCAGTGGCCATCACAGTGCTCCTCTTGGCATGACCTTGGGCAGGGGTTGATCTTCCACTAGGGTGACTAACTTGACCAAGTTTCAGCTCAAACCAACCATTCTAGATAGTACTTCCTTTGTAACTTGGCAGTCTGACCAGATTTGAAAATGAGAGAGCTGGGGTCAAATGGCTAGATAGATATGGATGATTTTTGGTGTAGGGTTAGGATTTGGTCATGAGAGATAGCTGAACAAGTTTCAGATCAAATTGATCATCTATGATGGTACTTCCTTCACAGAGATGCAATCTGGTCAGAAGATTGAGAAAATTATAGAAAAAGATGGGTTTAGAGAGTTGAGCTGATTTTTGGTTTACAGTAGTAATATATCATTATGCATTACCTTGCCAAATTTCAGCTCAATTGAATCAAGAAAGCAAGCACTTCCTTCACAAATTGCCAGACTGGACAGAAATGACAACCAGATGGTTCTGAGGAATTGGCTATATGAAAATGGCTCAAATTTGGAGGAGGCCAATGATTTAGGCATATGGAAGCACTGTAAAAATTTCACACCATTTGCATAAGAAGAAATGGTACTTCCTTCACAGTGCCCCAATCTGAATAGAAACTTGAATAATTTGCTGAGGACGATTGGCTAGATGAGATGGGCTAATTTTTGGAGGACATGGGTAATTTATCATAAGAAATCACCCTGCAAAATTTTAGCCCAAGAAGATCAAGGAATCAAGCACTTCCTTTGCAAACTGGAAATCTGGACAAATTTGCAAATGGAAGTGGTGCTCAAAATTTGAATTGGGGAACTTGATATTTTGATGGAAATGGAGAATATATGGATATGAGAAGCTCCACAAATTATTTGGGATTTTTCCTAGCTACCAAAATGGTAGTTCCTTTGGAAAGGCCCCAAATTGAAATATTGGCTTTAAATAGGAAAAGGCAATTTCCCCTATTTAATTATGGCCAGTACTTTTATGAGAGCTCAATATGGTCACAAGGAATATCTCCACAAGTTTTCATGACCTCTGGAGATGGATAGATATTTTCCTGGATTTAATTCCTCAGAAAGGCAGAAAGAGGAATTAATTCTAGATGAGAAATATTGCATATGACTTGGCAATATTTTTGCACATCTAGGGTTTACAAGGGAAGAAGGATCTCTGGAAATTTTGGGAGGATTAACAGAGCAAGGGAAATGATAGCTCCTTTGCAAACACAAAGGCAGGATTTCCAGTTCCAATATTTCGGAACTAGGGTTTGAATAAGATTCGGGGTTTAGTGACGGAAGGTTGACTGGCACAAGAGCATCGGAAGGCACTGAGAGGTTGAGGATTGACTGGATTCACCTGGTCACTTGCCAAATTCCAGCGGAAAAATTCGGGAGAGAAAAGCTAGGAAGGAATAACAGCACAAAAATCGATAACCCGATTTTTGGGGTGTTACAAACTTTCCCCCCTTAGAAGAATCTCGTCCTCGAGATTCCTAGGGTTAGCTTAGAATAAAACTACTACGCCTCCTAGAAAAACTTCTGGGCTAGGTCTTAATCTTATGGTTGAAAACAACCGGGTTAAAAGTACCGAAAACTGGTACACCCAGATCGAAATACGGATATCGCGGGATCTACTCCACAGGTAGGGCCGCTGGGTAGCCCTGACATTTTTAGAAAAAGCAGAATTTCCTTCTTCCAAAATGCTCGGGGTACCACAATGAACAGTGGCCCCTCTCGCTGACAGGTGGGACCAGGGCCCACTGGCAGCCTTCTTCTATCTTTGGCCAACGGCTCTCTCTTCTCTCGCGCTGTCCCGAGTGCGGCTAGGCACTGCGCACGCCTAGCTCCCGGGGCATAAAGCACCCTACGATGGTAGTGCGCGGCGCGCACAAGAGCGACGCAGAGAGCACTCCCATCGCGGGCCAACGCCGGTCGGCACTGCTCGCGGATTCGCCTCCTGGACGCCGGTGATCGAGCGGCGCGCGATCTCCTGGACCTTGCTCACCGTACACCGGACTTGGGCTATAAAAAAACGGCCACGGTTTCTTCTTTCTACCTACTACCTCGCACACTACCTCACTTCTTCTTCCTCTTTCGTTTGGGTTGCAGGAGCGCGAGGCAAGCCACTAATGGCGGGCGTGGGCTCGGAGCTGGTCACGATCCTCCTCGCTGGCATGCTGGCGGCATTGGTTGGCGGCTCGCTGCTGCTGTGCGCGATGATCCTTGATGATCGCCAGGATGCTGCTGTTAGAGCGGTGGCTAGGGGTCAACTACATCGTCTCAGGCCGGTGGAATAAGCGCGGCTGCGGCGGCGAAGGGCGGCATGTCAACGTCACACAAAACGGTGACAGAGGCGGCGCTAGGTCTAGGGTTAGTGTGGTGCGGTCAGCGGAGCTCTACCAGCGTGGAGGCCACGCTGCTGCTTGCTCCTTGCTGAACGACATCCACAATGGGTGGGTGTTGGGGTCGAATCAGGGTTTCGGTCTTGCGCTAGCAGGGTTGTACTGGTCTATGCTGCAATAAAATTTCCTAGAATTCTCCGAGATTGCAACCGGCGTGCAGACCTTGCTTACACGATATGCATGCACTCTGTCTAGGCTAATATGCAGGCAAATGCAGAATGCACCTAGTAGCAAAATGCAGGCAGAAGAAAGAAGCATATCAAGCAGATTATACTAACGTGTTTTAAATGCCGGTGGGTGTATGTACTCCTGGTATGCATACACCTATACCAGCTCGCATTTTAATTAGGGACTCCGGACGAGTCCGTTGTTATTAGGTGTAAGTGCTCTATTAACTAAAATCTTGTTAAGAGTCCACTGTCAGCTCTGTTAAACATTTCTGCTTAACAAAGTGACAGATGAACCCAGCACACAGAGCAAACAGGCATGCATAGCATTACAACAGCACACAAGCACTAACAGGACAGGCAATACAAGTATACAACAACACGCAGCCTTACTAGGCAACTAACAGCAACAACTCACTCCGAACTACAGAGTCCTAATACTAGCTGCAGACGAAGAAACCGTCTTCGCCACCCACATACTCGCGGCATCTTCTGGCTTCGATCACTGCCGGAGCCACAAATGGGCCTACCTCTACTGGGGCTCTCCTGGGGGACGAAGACTGAGCCAACCCTTGTCTTCATCGTCAGACACCTCTATGGGTTGGGGCTCAACTGCTGGAGCTGCAACGGGATCTTCACGGAACACATCTCGTCGACGGAGTCGCCGAATAGCTCCTTGAATGGAATTTGGGTGGATGTTGACTGGGCGAAATAGGTCTACAGATTGCGAGGGTGGTACTAGCTGCGAAGGTGGCACTGGGTTTGGCAACAGGGAACGGGTGGTCTGGGATGCAATTTGACGGGTCGCACGGTATGCTTCCGTAACAACCCGTGTAGTGTCTTGGTCAATGGCTTGGAACTCTCTAATAATGTCGGAGAGCATAAGTCCCTGGGCATCAATATACTCGACTAGGCAAGCTATGGCTGGGTCAGCATCTCCAACAATGCTGGAGAACTTGCCAGCTATATCGGACGGAGAGGGAAAATAGCGGAACTCTGGCATCTCCGCTACTTGCGGAAACTGGATACGGAGACGGGTGATGGCTCCTGCGGCAGCCATCTGGACAGCCAATGCGGAGGTGGGCATGGGTTTGCCCTGAAAACTCATGGGCTTCCCATCCGCTGTTGGACCAGGGTTGATATACACCCTTGCATAAAAGCGGCAAAGGTGGGGGACGGGATCCGACTGGAACACCAGATACACCGGAGGGGTACTACAACCAAGGGCTTGGGTGAGCATCCTCGAAAGGATGGGCGGAAAGCCAGGAATACCACCAGCCAAGGTTCAGCTATGGAAAGTGGGGGTTTTGGGGGTCTTGGAAGAACTGGCCATGGCTGCTGGTTTGGGGATACTAGCCTGGGGGTCTCTTGTAGGGATCTGGCTTACTGAATGGAGAGGGCTACGACTCGCAGGTGGGAGGGGTTTAAATAGGCAGTTGGCTGGAACACACCCGCATTGCGTGTATCCTTCTCGTGCCGGGTAGAAGACACACCGGTACGGCCGACAACTAAGTAGGGTCGCGGTCCAATCTAGAGTGGTTGGGTGGGCGGACAGCTGGGTAGGGTCACGTCCATTCCGACTGCGCCGCCTGTTGATCCAGAGTGGCCATGTCGGATGCCAGAGACGGGTCAAATCTATTGGGCTCGCTACTGGTTGAAACTAGGGGTCGGGTCTGGGCTAGGGTAACCTATAGCCAGCCTGGCTCTGATACCAAGTCTTGTGGCACCCCGATAGAGGGCCGACGCACGCCAGGCCCAGGATAAGACCTGGCGCACGCCAAAGACATGATACAGCAATTCCAGGCACAAAATGGCTTTATTAATTATGATGGAGTATTACAATACTGTTGCTTACAACAATATTACATAGCTCCAAGGCTAACTAAATGGTAGCAGAGGTCTAGGTCCATCGGCAACGACGTCTCTGGCTGGGCTCCATAACGCACAGGACTGGCTAGGTTACGATCTAGCCCGACGGATCTTCTCCTGCAACTGGCCACGTGCAAGGCCAGGTGAGTACTTTGAATGTACTCGCAAGACAACCAAATACATAGCATCCAAACAAGCAGGTGACAAAGCAAGCCCTATGCTATGCATGAATTAATCCTAAGCATGGCATGAATACTAACAAGGCAAGCATGGATCAAGCATGGCATATCATGGATCAGGCATGTAATCTATGGCAAGATCACACTAAATGCTTAGAGTACTTACTGTACCGGATACCAACTTACTCTCTTCTGGATTGTTCCACAACCCTCGACATACACATGATCCAAATTGAACTGATCCAGATCCAATCCAAATCATGTGGTCATCCGACCACTCATCATATAGCCATCCCTTGGCTAACATATCTTATCCCTGACATCAACTGATATCTACCCAAGATGAATTCTTCCATGAATACTAACACTGCTACGGTTGACCACCTAGTGAGGTCTGGACGGGCTGTCCATTACCGTGGACTCGGCTATTCGAATAGATTTTACACTCTGCAGAGGTTGCGCACTTTACCCACACCATGAAGCACCTGGCCTCGAGATCCCACTCCGGTGGACCAGCGTTGCTTCAACGAAATTTGCCTGACCCGTGACTCTTCCATCGTACCACCGGCACTCTTCCTCCCCCGGAGGTCAGCCTTAGGTGGCCCCTGTGTCCTCATGACACCTGCCACCGTCGTGGCCAAACTATGTAATCCCAAACAGGGATTACTGTCCCAAACGGGGACGGGCCCAAACAAACAATCAACTGGGCTCACAGTGTTATCACCGCCTACCTGATCAGGGTAGCACGCGTGCATAACCCGCCCTCTTTGGAGGTACCGGTGAAAGAGCACGCGATCAGACCAAGTCAAGGCCGTCCCATACCGGCAAATGTGGTTGCACGGATAAGCCCGGACAGGTGACTCAAGATCAACCAACTAGGTTGCATTAATTTAACTCCTCATATCCACAAACTGCCGGATGAAACCCCAAAATAATCATAGACAGTAATCTCATAATCCAACTCAACATATCGACAATTATAAGTGCTAGCATAGCAAGATCATAGTACCGATAGTCATGACATGAGATCAACCACAGTGCTAACATGAATATGTTATTGACAATATGAAAGCAGTAATGCTGGTATCTAGTAATGATGTCATCACATGTCCGGAGCTCATAGTAAGAGGTTGGCTTGCCTGGGGGTCGACGAATACGCCGGGAGGAAGTGCGATCACCTCGCGAAAGAAATCGCCGGAAAGGGTTTCCCTCTCGGAGGGGCCAAAGATAGGGCAAAGGCAAAAGGGTTAATTTCACAGTGTGAACACATAGTGAAAATGGTACCATCGGAACGGGCCCGACAAGACGAAAACGCGGGCATTTGTTTTACCTCGATCGGAGCTACGGTCGCGAAGATACGGACGTTCGTTCGTTAAGCGCAGAAACGGACAGAATAGTGTCCACTATAGCGCTTAACGGATGAACATGCACTATTTAAACAGTTCGGCCGGCGGCTAGGTTGAAAACGCATTCGGGAAAATATGCCTTCAGCACTGAGGAAGCGTATTTCTGTCCGAAGCCTTGGCAGAATACGCCTTCGTAGCACGAAAGCTCACTTGCCCAAAAGATGTTTTCACTTAAACTGGCCGCGGGCCCCGTTGACTAACTCTCTCTCTCTGACGGGTGGGGTCCTCCTTATCTCTCTCCCTCCTCCTGGGTCTTCTCCTTCTTCGCGGCCAACGGAGGCAGAGGGGCTACGGCCGTTGGCGCCACCGTCGCCTCGCCACTCCCCAGGGCCGGCCGGCGGAGCATGAGCTCCGCCGCTCTACGCCGCACCCAGGGATGGTTGCTGGGGTGCCCGGGGTGGCTCCCATCGCCACTGCCATGGACAGGGCCGCAGCAGCTGGGAATCTCACTGTGCTGCGTCGGTGGAGCACCTCTAGTCGAATTGCAGTGGGGGAAACAATGCGGCGGCTCTGGGGAAGCGTCTGGACAAGGCTAGGGTTGCGGGGAAAGCTCCCTTGCTTGACTCCGACGGGAGGCTGGGACCAGGGCGGCGGGCTTCGGCCATAGGGGAGAGAGGGAGCTCCGGTGAGCTCGATAGTAGGAGGGGCTGGGGCTGCTGCTGCTAGGGGGGCTCGGGGCACGCCATTTATAGCTTGGGGACGGGCCTTCGCGACGGCAGCCGGAGCTTCCAGAGACGGCGGCGCTCCGGCGGTTGCCAGAGGCGGCTAGGAGCTTCCGGACGAGAGGGAGAGGGCTCTGGATAGATCACGCGCATGGTAGGAAGCTCCTCGACACTCCCGGACGGGCTGGAACCAGCTGGAGGTCCGCTTCCGACGAGTACGGAGTACAGAGCGCCAGTTTGGCAGCATCAGGCGTGGTCACCACACGGCCAGGACCTTGCCACGCCCTACATGAAGCCAAACCATGTCTAGGGGCTTCTCCACACCGCTCTGAGTTGACTAGACCCCTCAAGCACTACACTGGAGCCCTGGTGTGACTTCTCCTTGTTTAACAAGAAGCCAACAGCCAAGTGTTTGTGATGTGCAGTGGCCATCACAGTGCTCCTCTTGGCATGACCTTGGGCAGGGGTTGATCTTCCACTAGAGTGACTAACTTGACCAAGTTTCAGCTCAAACCAACCATTCTAGATAGTACTTCCTTTGTAACTTGGCAGTCTGACCAGATTTGAAAATGAGAGAGCTGGGGTCAAATGGCTAGATAGATATGGATGATTTTTGGTGTAGGGTTAGGATTTGGTCATGAGAGATAGCCGAACAAGTTTCAGATCAAATTGATCATCTATGATGGTACTTCCTTCACAGAGATGCAATCTGGTCAGAAGATTGAGAAAATTATAGAAAAAGATGGGTTTGGAGAGTTGAGCTGATTTTTGGTTTACAGTAGTAATATATCAATATGCACTACCTTGCCAAATTTCAGCTCAATTGAATCAAGAAAGCAAGCACTTCCTTCACAAAGTGCCAGACTGGACAGAAATGAAAACCAGATGGTTCTGAGGAATTAGCTATATGAAAATGGCTCAAATTTGTAGGAGGCCAATGATTTAGGCATATGGAAGCACTGTAAAAATTTCACACCATTTGCATAAGAAGAAATGGTACTTCCTTCACAGTGCCCCAATCTGAACAGAAACTTGACTAATTTGCTGAGGAAGATTGGCTAGATGAGATGGGCTAATTTTTGGAGGACAAGGGTAATTTATCATAAGAAATCACCCTGCAAAATTTTATCCCAAGAAGATCAAGGAATCAAGCACTTCCTTTGCAAACTGGAAATCTAGACAAAATTTGGAAATGGAAGTGGTGCTCAAAATTTGAATTGGGGAACTTGATATTTTGATGGAAATGGAGAATATATGGATATGAGAAGCTCCACAAATTATTTGGGATTTTTCCTAGCTACCAAAATGGTAGTTCCTTTGGAAAGGCCCCAAATTGAAATATTGGCTTTAAATAGTAAAAGGCAATTTCCCCTATTTAATTATGGCCAATACTTTTATGAGAGCTCAATATGATCACAAGGAATATCTCCACAAGTTTTCATGACCTCTGGAGATGGATAGATATTTTCCTGGATTTAATTCCTCAGAAAGGCAGAAAGAGGAATTAATTCTAGATGAGAAATATTGCATATGACTTGGCAATATTTTTGCACATCTAGGGTTTACGAGGGAAGAAGGATCTCTGGAAATTTTGGGAGGATTAAAAGAGCAAGGGAAATGATAGCTCCTTTGCAAACACAAAGGCAGGATTTCTAGTTCCAATATTTCGGAACTAGGGTTTGAATAAGATTCGGGGTTTACTGACGGAAGGTTGAGTGGCACAAGAGCATGGGAAGGCACTGAGAGGTTGAGGATTGACTGGATTCACCTGGTCACTTGCCAAATTCCAGCGGAAAAATTCGGGAGAGAAAAGCTAGGAAGGAATAACAGCACAAAAAACGATAACCCGATTTTTGGGGTGTTACACCATGAAAGGCCTCTAACCCCTCCACATCCCAGCAAACATTGTTTGGCTATGTTACTGCTTGCTCAGCCTTTCTTATAGCGTTGCTAGTTGCAGGTGCAATTGTTCCATGTGCCAACATGGGTATTTTTGATATATCACAATATTATTGCTATTTAATTTAATGCACACATATATTTGGTAAAGGGTGGAATGCTTGGCCTTTTGCTCGGTGTTTTGTTCCACTCTTGCCGCCATAGTTACTTGTGTACCGGTGTTATGTTCCATAATTGAGCGCTCCTAACATGCTCGGGGTTGTTATGGGGACCCCCTTGATTTTCGTTTTCGGATAAAACTTGTCTGGCAAGGCCCAACATTGGTACTACATTTGCCTAATAACTAATAAAATTGCATAGGGACTTTCCGGACCCCGTGGATAATTAATCAACCCCCCTCCCCCCCCCCCCCCCGGGGCCAGTGCTCCTCATTAGTGTTGGTCCAAACCGAGCGATGTCCGGCGCCCCCTGGTCACCCGGGGTTTCAGCCAACCCGACGTCTAGCTCATCTGGTAGTGCCCTGAGAAAGAGATACGCGCGGCTCCTATTGGGATCTGGCTTGCCGGGCGGTCTTGCTGGACTTGTTTTACCTTTCTCGAACATCTTGTGCGAGGAATTCCGATAATACTTCGGGCTATCTCGAGGTTGCGGTTTTCTAGTGGAATTGCCTAGGAAGATCACGAGATTCGTGGTCGAGGTTATTCCCGCGGCGTGTGGTTAATTTGTGATGGATGAGTTGGAGCACCCCTGCAGGGTTAAATCTTTCGGAAAGCTGTGCCCGCGGTTACGTGGCAACTTGGAAACTTTGTTTAACACCCGGTCATAGCAAACTTGAAGTAAACTCAAATAAAATACACCAACCGTGTGCGTAACCATGACTGTCTCTTCTCGTGAGTCCTTATCCGAGAGAGAACACGGTGGGGTTATGTTTGACGTAAGCAGGTGTTCAGGATCTCTTAGAGATCATTACTAGATCACGTCCGTTTATGCAACAATCATCCCCCTTTATTCTTGTACTCGTAAGTTAGCCACTCAAATAAATGATTAGTGCTTGCTGCAGCCTCACCACTTAACCATACCTCACCCATTAAGCTTTAATAGTCTTGATACCCTTGGAAATGAGATTGTTGAGTCCCTGTGGCTCACAGATTACTACAACAACAGTTGCAGGTATAGGTAATGCGATGATTTGACATGAGCGCGATGCTTGTTTTGATTTGGAGTTCTTCTTCTTCTTCTTCATCGATCTAGGATGGGTTCCAGGCGGCAGCCTGGGATAGCAAGGATGGATGTCATTTTATCATTTGTTTTCGTCCGTAGTCGGACCCTGCTCTTCTGTATGATGTTTGGATATGTTGTTTGTATTGATGTCATATTGATGTAGCTTGTGGCGAGTGTAAGCCAATTCCATATACTCATCTCTTCTTTACATGTACTTGTAATGATATCCATTCTTGCGAAACGACGAGATGCGCTTCTATCCCTGTCGAGGCCCTCGCGCCAAAATAAGGATAGGATCGCATCTTGGGCGTGACAATCTACACGTTGATAAGACGTGCCAATGAAGAAACGGCCTCGAACCGCGAATCGAGTTTTTGTAGCCAGCTCGGCGGTCGAGATAGGCCACGACCTTTCGTCAGAAAGGTTGTCAGGAAATACTGTTCGCACTTTGACGTTTGGCCTTCGAGCTTAAGCGACTTTTGGCATCCGGATAGCTACATGTTCAGATAACTACATGTCATTGGCGGCCGAACTAGAGCCAGCCAATCATATAGGGGGGAAAAGAACTCACCCCGCAAGCCGTAGACTCTGATCGCGCGAAGCTGCTAGTGTCATGGCCCTTGGCGTTGGGGGCTAGTTCGGGGGCTACTGAGGGAGTCCTGGACTAAGGGGTCCTCGGGCCACCGGTATATCTCTCATAGGCCGGCTTGGTGGGCCGCTCTCTGATTATCATAGGAAGGGCCAGGATATGTGGCAACCCCGTATTCTAGAAGGTAACCTCCGAAGACGCGCCGTGAACTCCAAGTCAAGATGAGGGGATCAGCATCTTTACTTCCGGCTGGAAACTTATCATGTGTAAACCCTAGGTACCCCCGGTGTCTATATAAACTGGGGGGTTTAGATCGTAGAGGGCAGACAAGCTCATCTAGGGTTTTGGCTACTTGATCTCGAGGTAGATCAACTCTATAATCTTCATACACATCAATACAACCAAGCAGGACGTAGGGTTTTACCTCCATAGGAGGGCCAGAACCTGGGTAAACATCGTCTCCTTCATCCCCTGTTACCCATCGATCCTAATCTCACAGCTCGGGACCCCCTACCCAAGATCCGCCGATTTTGACACCGACAGTAGGTACGATATTGTTTTGTTGCCGGCTCATACATGAGCATCCGGGTTATCAACCGTCGTCATATCATGACGAGATTATCTTCCCCAATATTATTTGCATAAGACTTGAGTTTTCAAAGCCAAGTTTCTTTGCCGGTTCATTCTTTGACCTTTCCTCTCTGTTTCAACCAAAGAACTCATCGAGCACCACCGAGATATTTAAAGACAAGCAAAAGAAAGGCATAATCAGCGATTACCAAAACAAGATCAAAAGGATCAAATTTTCTTCAAGTACCTTCACGAATGCAAACATGCACGAAGGCATGGCGGAACTTTAAAGAAGTTTTCGAACTACTCCATTAGAGGCCCATCTCAGGAGCCACAAAATATTCAGCCCAACACTTGGGGGCTAGCATCACTAGGCGACTAAAAATGATAACGTGTCACTTCTATGATCCGCCTTCTGTGCCGTCCGGATTAACCTCGGGCTGACCTCTAGTCTGAGCCGCCTCCGGGTCATCCTCCACTAGGTCTTTGGGGTCTTCGATCTGAAGGTTGTCCACATCCCAGTTGCAATGGGTTAAAGCGTGGAATTCAGCTTCTCCATTCAGGATGGAGGACAGGTCAACGTCAGGGGCAAAAATGTGCTTACGGCGATGAGGAGTCAGGTTCACCGGCACAAAGGATGGCGATCGAAGTCATGAGTTGATTGCATCGTAAGCCGCCTGATAACTCTTAAGCTCCATTTCAGCAACGAGTTGTGTGGCCAACACTCGCGATGTCTTGACTCATTTAAGATAGTCAGCATCACCGAAAGACGAGCCATCGCCCTTGATCTCAGGAAACCCTTTGGCCATTTCTGTCGGATAAAGCTCATCTGAATAGGCAAAAGCCCGGCTCAAAGAAGATGTTGCACCAGCACACGCGGCTGATCTTTTCAGCTCTTCAACTTGTTTGGGGATCATTGAGAGAAACCTCAGCACATCCTTGATGAGCTTCACTGGCTCTTTGTTCCCCATAACCGCCTTGATGGCGAGATAGCTTCCAGCATAGAGTTGCTCGGTCAATGTATATACAACCTTCAGCATAAGCAAGCTGTTATCTTGGAGGTTGCATGTTCGTGGGCCTATAAAACAATTTAAGCGTGTGAGTCGCCAGACGGCCTATCTACGAACATTGGTATTTTTGCAAGTTACTACAAGATACTTACCAAAGAAAGCTTGGTCATACGGGCAATGTGCCTCTTTAACCCGGATAGCTCTTCCATGATGGGTTTCAACTGGCCCTCAGCATTTTCTGTGCGCTCCAACAAGGCGGCTTTCTCGGCTTCAAAGGATTTATTCTGCTTTTTAGGATGTGCCTTGGTTTTCTCCAATTCCTGCAAAGCAAGGCGAAGTTTCTCCTAACAGCAGCTCGGGCGTGTTGCCCTACTTCCACATCTTTCTTCAAACCGGTCACATTTGACTCGGCTGCTTGTAGAGCTTTCTGCATAATTAAGAGCCATGATATTCAATGGTCATAAGACGGTAGCAGGATGCAGTATCTGTCGGCGTTCTGGGAACGGGGGTACCCAGACCTGCCTGCCTGCGGCCCAGGGCATGGCCCACCTCGTTAGCCAAGCACGGCCTGGCGTGACTTCACTCAAGACAAGGCCCTCGTGAGGGCCATAAGATCGCGAGGAAGACCAACACCAAGACCAGCGAAGGACGGGCCTCCTCAGGCCCCCTCCGAAGTGGCGGAGATCTCTATGCAGGACCCAACTTCAGGAGTCAAGGATGACGCAAGGAAGGACAGGCGGGCGCCAACGCGCCAGGCGGTGCAGTTTCCCCTTTGGTGCAAAGGGAGCAAGGACGTACGCGGGTTCCCAAAGCGCCCCCCAAAGGTTTCCATTCCGGTGCAACAAGACCACGACCACGAGCCCAGCAGGACGGATGTCATCGCCGAGCCCACCTCTGCATCATCGACAGCTACTTTGCAGGTGAAGACCACCTTTGGACAGGGCAGGGATGTACTCCTGTCCCCCTTCGAATTTGGCCGTTGTGGGATCCCTTCCCACCATTGTGATAAGGGAAGAGGACCCAGGCCACTGCTATAAATAGAGGCTAGGTTTCACCATAGATGGGGGACGAAGAGGACGAGTAGGAGAGACAACACACAAGGCAGAGAGCCAAGAACACCACTCGAGCGCCCTCACGAGGCTCCTCTCCACTGTACTAGTTCATCCACCACACCTCCTCGTGAGGCAATCCACCAATGCAGGAGTAGGGTATTACGCTTCACAGCGGCCCGAACCTGGGTAAATCATCGTGTGCATCTGCTTCCTCGTCATCGTGCGACTTCATCGTCCTAACCAATGAGTAGTGAGCTAGGTAGGGCGAGGCTGTAGGGGATCTTCGCACATGCCCCTGTGTTCGAACCTTGAGGGTTTTGCGGAGCCCAAAATCTAACATTTGGTGCGCCAGGTAGGGGGCGTGTCGAAGTCTTCCTCAAGCCAAGATCTTCCTCCGCCTCGCCGCTCCAATGTCTGACGCTCGCCGAGCCCGCGCCGAGCACCGAGCTGCCCGCGTCGCCCAGACGGCGCCCGTGGGACGGTCCCCCTCACCTGTGGCCAACGCCGCCACGGGCCCGGAGGCCCACGAGCAACAAGACTCCTCCCAGCCGGTCACCGCACGGTGCGACGGCCACACTGCCTCTCCGTCGATCGTTCCGGCTACCGGGTCGTCCTCCCACGCTCGACCCAGGCCGCCGCGCGGCTCGGGTGCACTCGCCATGGCGCACGAGCTGCTCCGCTCCTGCCCTGCCCCCGACCACCATGACGACTGGCTTCGGCACATCGCGGAGCTCGCCAGTGCTGCCAGCGACGCTTCAGCGCTCTCCTACTCATTTCGGCCCCGGCCTTCCCTGGCAGACGACGTGGCCCACGATGCGCCGCCACCTCCTCCACAACGCGACGTCGACCCCGAGCCCAGGCGTGAAGCGTGCCCGCGCGACCAGCCCCGTGAACCACGGGCAAGGGCGAGGGGTGAAGTAAGCTGCCAGGTGGTGCCCCGGCCACGTGTTGACGTGCGTGTGCTCCCCGCTCTACCCAACCAGCGCCGCGACCGAGCACCGCTCGGGGCGGCCCCTCAGGAGCGTCAAGACCGGGTCCCTCCTGCACTCGCAGCACCCATCGAGCCGGTGGGGTGCCTCGCCATCGCCCCGGAGCTCCATCCAACCATGTGGCCCTGCAAGTTCAAGCCTAACTTACCCCCTCTCTACGACGGCACCCCGGATCCCGCAGAGTTCCTACAGCTCCACTCGCTGAGCATCCGGTCGGCCGGTGGAGATGACAAGGTCATGGCATGCTGGTTCCCCATGGCAGTCAATGGTGGCGCGCTCTCCTAGCTCCTCAACCTCCCGGAGTTGTCCATCACCTCCTGGGACGACCTGCGCAAACACTTCGTTGCCAACTTCCAAGGTACCCGCGACCGCGCGCTCACCGTGAACGACCTGCGGCGTGTGAAGCAGTAGGATGGAGAGACCCTGCACAAATTCATACAGCGCTTCACGACTACATGCCTCAAGGTCCCGAGGGCGTTGGATGAGGCTATCATCTCCGCATTCACCGACGGAGTCACGGACCTCAAGATGAAGGAGGAGCTCGCCATGAACGACGAACTGTGCTCAGCCCGGGAGATGTCTAACCAGGCGAACAGGTGCGCCAAGGCCGAACAGGGCCGCCTGTCGCTCCGCGAGCCTCCGACGGCAGAGCCAGAGGAAAAGAAGACCAAGGCCAAGGAGGCGAAGCGCAAAGCCCCTGCGGTGTTTGCCGCTGAGCCTGAGACCAAGCGCAGCCGAGGCGAAGAACCCCCCGCAGGAGGGCGGCCGTCCTGCATCTTCCACGGCACCAACAACCACGACACCATCGACTGCCAAGAGCTCAGGCTGGTCCGTGATGCGCACTTCGGCCGGTGCCCTGGACACGTGGACCGCGGCTTCGGATGCGGCGGAGGCCGCGGTGGAGGCCGTTGGGACAACCGGGAGCCGCGTCAGGAGTGGCGAGACTGTCCTCGGGAGGACCGCTGGCGCGACCAAGCTCGGGAGGACCGCTGGCGAGACAACCCTCCGGAGGGATCAGGCCGTGGCCAGTCTCGTGAGGCCTGTCCTCGTGAGGCCGGCCTACCACCACTACCGCCGCCACCCAGAAGGAAGGAAGAGGACAGGCAAGACGATGGGGCTGGGGGTTCCAGGAGGTCAGGGCGATAGCCTGCATCCTGGGCGGCGCCCAAGACCCGGCGTCGAACCGCATCTTCAGGCGGTTCGCATGGGAGGTGAACGAAGCTCTCCTGAAGCCCGAAGCCATGCGCCCCCTCAAGTGGTCCCAGACCGCAATCACCTTCGACTCGAGGGATCAGCTCAGGTGCTCGGCCATGGCCGGCACGCTCCCCATGCTATGCACTCCGACCAACAGCAATGTCCTCGTCACCAAGACCCTCATCGACAGTGGAGCGGGGCTCAATGTCCTCTCCATTGAGACCTTCGAGACGCTCCAAGTGCCGTACGACCAGCTCATGGCGACCAAGCCCTTCTCGGGAGTCACTGACGGGTCCACCGTCCCCATTGGGCATGTGCGCCTGCCCGTCACCTTCGGCGGACGCAAGAACTACCACACCGAGATCATCATCTTCGACGTCGCACACATCCACCTCCCGTACAACGCGATCCTTGGGTATCCGGCCCTCGCCAAGTTCATGGCGGTGACTCATCATGGCTACAACGTCCTCAAGATGCCAGGGAGTGGTGGCGTCATCACCGTCGCCTGCGATGAGAAGGATGCCGTCTGCTCCCTCGAGCGTGCTTACCGCGCTGCGGCGGCCGAGCGCTCGGATGACGAGGAAGATGCCCTGCCTCATGAGGATGCACGCAAGAAGAAGAAGTAGCTCCTTCCCACGGGGCGCCAGGGGGCTGGAACCTCCAAGGACGGAGCCTCAGGCTCTGCACCCCGGTATGGGGCCCCACCCTCCATCGCATAGGAAAGCGCGCTCGGCGCCCTCCTTGGGTCGGGCTCAGGGGCTTCCATCCGGGGGCTCAAGGGGCTTCCATCCGGGGGCGCATAGGAAAGCAACGCCGACGCGCCCCCGAGGGCAGGAGCGGCCATGCCAATAGGCATCGGGGGCTCAAGGGACTCCGCAGAAGCGGCCAGGAGGGTCGCCTCGTGAGCCCCCACGCCCGCAGCGTCAGGCGCCTTGTCAGGCGACGACAGGACGACGGGAGCGGGTGATGCGTCGGAAGGCGCCTTCGGCTTGACGCCCGCTTTCTTCTTCATCATCTTCAGCACGGTGGCATTCCTGGTCACCAAGCAAAGGAAAATCATCAGCACACAAGTTGCCGGCAGGCGACCAAGGCCGAGCCGAATTACTCACTCTTCAACGTCGACCCACTTCCTCTTCCTCTCCGCTTCGACGACGACAGGGGTGCCCTCGCCTTTCTCCAGGAGGGCACCACCACACGGGGGAGCAGGAGCGCTGTCCACAAGGGCGGCAACTGGAGGGATCACCATGGCCCCGGCCTCGTCCGCCTTGCCCGCAAGCCGCGATTCGAGCGGGGGCAAGGCTGGCGCTTCAACCGCCTTTCCGGCAGAGGCAGGGCGCACCGGAGGAGACTCCGCCCCGCGCTTCCTGGGGGCCACCAGGCAGGCGGACCGTGTGGCACGAGGGGCCGGTCCTGGCCCCCTGAGGACCTTGGCAGGACGCGGAGAACCTGCAGCAGAAGCTTCACCAACATCGTCGTCGTCCTCAAGGTCACGCAAGAGTATGCTATGCGACGGGGGAGACGCCTCTGCCAGGTCGTCGTCCGCTGTCTTCTCCGAATCCTCCCCGCACGTGGTGTCACCGGAGGACACCATCACCGGGGAGCCAAGGCCCTCAGCTGGGGGGAGCCCCAGTTCGTTGAAGACAGGCATCGCGGCGACCAGATCGGCTCCGTCATCGCGGTGGTACAGTAGGGCGTAGGCGTCGGGGAGATCGCCGGGGTTGCCGTTGAGCAGGGTTGACACAACCCTGTTCAGCTCTTTGGGGGTTATGCGTGCGGACCGAAGCCTGAGGTTGTTGCCGCTGCCTTGATAGTCCCACAAGGGCCTAGAATGAGACTGGAGGGGCGCCAGGCGCTACGTCAAGAACTCCTTCACTATCATCCCCCCAGTCAGCTTTTTGGCGTTGATGTCGTGAGAGATCCGCTCCAGGACAGGCTTTGCCCGGGGGTCGGAAAGCTTCGCGGAGCTCCACGCGGGGGCTTCTCCGGCAACCCCTTCGGCAGATCCAAGCGGGGGTTGGCGCTCTTGAGATCCATGAAGACCCAGCGGTGCCTGAAGTTCTCCACCTTCTTCCCGGCTTTCAAGAGGATGTTACCGCTCTGGACCACGACGAAAGAAACGCACGCCGACCATTGAGCGCCATCATGCACCCGCAAGCTGAAGAAATGACGGAAGAGGGCCACCGAAGGCTCCACGCCTACGAAGGCCTCGCAGTAGAAGGCAAAGACGGACAAGAGCAGAATGGAGTTGGGCTGGAGATGAAGATCTTGGATCCCGTAATGGTCGAGGATGGCGGTGAAGAACTTGGAGAAAGGTGGGACGAGCCCAGCGAAGACGCTATGGAGGAAGAAAGGATAGGCTGACCTGGACGAGGGCCGCTTCTCCGAGGAGCCGCCCCATATCAAGGTCCGCCCCCACTCATTGGTCCCGTCTGCCATCGACGGGGGCACCGGGACGAGGTCTCCGTCCTTGGCAATGGTGGACTCCGAGAGCGCCGGTGAGATGGGAGCGGAGGATGAGCTCTGGGCCTCTGGCTTCGACTTGCCGGCGGGAGCCATCGGGAAGTTTGCGGGGCCGACGCGGCAAGGAGGAGGACGGAGTGGCGCCGGGATCTGGAGAAGTCTCTGCTAAGGCCGGGGATCTGGGGGTAAGAGCAGGTGCGCAGAAGAGGAAAGTAGTAATGGCTCGGCGCTGGAAGTCAGGCTTTTGTCGATTCGAGCGGTGGCCAAAGGGGCGTTGGACGCCCGACATCAATCGCACGACACGCGCCAGTCCAGGCCCGCAGGCGATTGGGCCCCGCGGCGCTTCAGGCCGTCCTCAGCGGCTTCACCCAGAAGCCGGCTCGAGCGCGCCTTGGGCCCGGGGGCTACTGTCGGCGTTCTGGGAATGGGGGTACCTAGACCTGCCTGCCTGCGGCCCAGGGCATGGCCCACCTCGTCAGCCAAGCACGGCCTGGTGCGACTTC
The DNA here is from genome assembly GCA_039707655.1 of Elymus sibiricus. Classification (NCBI taxonomy): domain Eukaryota; kingdom Viridiplantae; phylum Streptophyta; class Magnoliopsida; order Poales; family Poaceae; genus Elymus; species Elymus sibiricus. The sequence goes on from CM077663.1 coordinate 162,163,365, forward strand.
ACTCAAGACAAGGCCCTCGCGAGGGCCCTAAGCTCGCGAGGAAGAACAACACCAAGACCAGCGAAGGACGGGCCTCCTCAGGCCCCCTCCGGAGCGGCGGAGATCTCTATGCAGGACCCGGCCTCAGGAGTCAAGGATGACACAAGGAAGGATAGGCGGGCGCCAGCGCGCCAGGCGGTGCAGTTTCCCCTTTGGTGCAAAGGGAGCAAGGATGTACGCGGGATCCCAAACCACCCCCAAATGTTTCCATTCCGGTGCAACAAGACCACGACCACGAGCCCAGCAGGACGGATGTCATCGCCGAGCCCACCTCTGCATCATCGACAGCTACTTTGCAGGCGAAGACCACCTTTGGACAGGGCGGGGATGTACTCCTGTCCCCCTTCGAATTTGGCCATTGTGGGATCCCTTCCCGCCATTGCGATAAGGGAAGAGGACCCAGGCCGCTGCTATAAATAGAGGCTAGGTTGCACCATAGATGGGGGACGAAGAGGACGAGTAGGAGAGACAACAGACAAGGCAGAGAGCCAGGAACACCACTCGAGCGCCCTCACGAGGCTCCTCTCCACTGTACTAGTTCATCCACCACACCTCCTCGTGAGGCAATCCACCAAAGCAGGAGTAGGGTATTACGCTTCTCAGCGGCCCGAACCTGGGTAAATCATCGTGTGCATCTGCTTCCTCGTCATCGTGCGAGTTCATCATGCTAACCATCGAGTAGTGAGCTAGGTAGGGCGAGGCTGCAGGGGATCTTCGCACACGCCCCTGTGTTCGAACCTTGAGGGTTTTGCGGAGCCCGAAATCCGACAGTATCATATGACAAAGAAAAAATATAATAAGTCTCAAACAGATTGCAAAACACTATATTTGACACTTGGGGGCTAATGCATGTCAGTTCTTCCAAAGCAAGGATATGGAGAAGACCCGACTCATCTCAAGAATATGAGCCAGCCCTTGGGGGCTACAGGTCGAATTCTTCACAACTATTAATTAGACCCGACTCATCTCAAGAAGATGAGCCGGTCCTTGGGGGCTACAGGTCGAATTCTTCACAAGTATTAATAAGACCCGACTCATCTCACGAAGATGAGCCGACCCTTGGGGGCTACAGGTCAAATTCTTCACAAGTATTAATAAGACCCGAATCATCTCAAGAAGATGAGCCGGCCCTTGGGGGCTACAGGTCGAATTCTTCACAAGTATTAATAAAACCCAACTCATCTCAAGAAGATGAGCCGGCCCTGGGGGGCTATAGGTCGAATTCTTCACAAGTATTCATAAGACCCAACTCATCTCAAGAAGATGAGTCAGCCCTTGGGGTCTACATCTCGAATTTCTCAAAAAAAAATTAACAAGACCCGACTCATCTCAAAAAGACGAGCTGGCTCTTTGGGGCTATAATTAAAAGTATATATGGAGTACACAACAAAGAGGAACATACCTCGTATTTGATTTTCATCATGTTGTCGAGGCCGACTTCCATCTCCCGGCTCGTAGCAAGACGGTCCAAATAACCAGCATGTAGTTCTTCAACACTCATGTTCTCATAACTTGGAAGCTCCAGCTTGGCTTTTCCCTTCTCAGGCAGCAATGTTTCATCTTTAGCAACAAGTTTTGTCAGCACTCTAGAGACCTCAGGAACGGCATGACTCGACCCAGTAACGACGACCTCCTCATTTTTATCGCAAGGATCATTAGCAATTGTCTTTGGAGGACTTGGCAGGTTAAGATTGGCCGCCGGGCCAACTTCAATGTCCATAACATCAGTGCTCGCTGGCTCAGGTTGAAAGGGTAAATCAGCTTGGGCCTCCTGACGATCTTCAGGCTGATTTGCATGAACTTTAGGGGTTACCAAATCAGGTTTTCCCGTCTTAGGGGCCTCAGGATCAGTGGACGGCTCGCCAACTTTCCTCCTCTTGGCCTTGGCTTGAGCCCTACAAAACAAGAAGACAGAATAAAGAATATGCAAGCATAAGGGTTCACAAAGACAAGCATATAACAAAAGAGAAAATTTACCCAGGATTGATGACAAGGGGTGGTAGTTTGGAGGCGGTTTAGTCGCCTGGCGAAGGTGATGACTCCTGACAAATGGAATGAGAATAATTAAAAGGTTGCTAATTTAAACCAGCTTCGGAAGAAAGAGTTGGGCTGATAGGTACCTCAGTTGGTCGCTTACGGGCGACTGGTTTATTGGGTAAGCGGTCTGTAAGATCACCATTATCACTCCGAGTTTGGCGCCTCGATTTATGCTGAGTTTTCTTCAAAACAAAATTGGGATCCAAATAAGCATATGGATGAGAGAAGCTTACTTTCCAAATGACCCGCCTTGTTCTTGTTGGAAGCAAGGATTCTGAGCCAGAGGAAATGGAAATTACCTCAACATCTTCAGCCCGGTTTTTCTTGACATTTCCCTAAGAAAAAAAAGAGGGGACATCAGCTAGATTCAATAAAATAAGGTTAAAGGAAATTGATTTCTATCTCCGATTGAACATCGGCTGGAGCTGATTCGCCCATAAGTGGCGGCTCTTCTATGACCGCCTTATCTTTCTTTGAACTTCAAACAGCCTTAGGCTTTTTGGCTGTGGTTTTCACTCGTTTCTTGCCCCAAAATGAAGACTTAGCCTGCAAAATTGACGATCAAAATTAACAGGCAAGGATTTGGAATTTAAAAGAAGAAAACATTCATACAAGTCAGACATAGGGTTACCAAAGATTCTTTATGGAGGAGCTGGCTTAAGAGCATAAAAGGGCTTCAATCCGTCTTTGCTGCAAGCGGCTAAACTTTCACCCAATAGCATATTCACAATCCGATTTATTTCATCAGCATCCAAAGTTATACTATTATATCTTTGGGCGTCGTCTAAGTCACCGGCATAAGCGCACATTAGACTGTCACGGCGGCTTAGTGGTAAAATACTCCAGGACACCCAACACCGGGTCAAATCAATTCTAGTTAACCCGTTGGCTGTTAAGGCCCTCAACCTTGGATATATAGGGGCTAGTTGAGCACGTTCTTCCGGAGGAGCCTAGCCAGGAAGTTCGAGGTCCATGGGAAGACGATTTGGTCTGTAACCCGGCAAAGGGTTCTCATCAGCTGGAGCCATGTTCCGGCAATAGAACCAAGTTTTATTCCACCCTTTAGGATGGCTTGGCAGAATAGTAGCAGGAAAGGCAACGTCTCTCCACCTCTGGATTGAGACTCCGCCAAGTTCTAGGCTGGGGCCCTCAGCGCATTCAGTTTGGCGATTGAAATAGAAGAACTCCCTAAAGAGGGAAACAGAGGGCTCTATCTGCAGATACGCCTCACAGAGTACTTGGAACTGGCAAAGATTGGATATAGAGTTGGGGCCAAGGTCTTGAGGATGAAGATGGAAAAAGTTTAAAACGTCTCAAAAGAATTTTGACCCGGAGGAGAGAAGCCTCTGAGAAGATGGTCCAAGAATACAACCACTTCTCCCTCGCCAGGTTTTGAAATTTCTTCTCCCAGAGCAACCCGCCAGCCGACTACTTCCTTAGATGGTAGAATACCCTGATCTTGATAATCTTGAAGTATAGATTCAGAAACATGGGAAGGCGCCCAGTTGCAGACATTGGATTTCGACATAATGAGTTGCCTGGATAAAGTAAAAATGGGGCGGCTTAAGCAAATGGTTCGAAATGAGATGACCTAATTATTTACAATGGATAAGATGCCTTGTGAGGAGCCGGAGTCTTAATACAGTTGTTTATTACATGGCAGGTTACAACTATTGAGCCGGCAAAAATAAGGGCGACTTACGCTAAAATCAAAGACCTCTAAATTTTGCTAAGTGTGGGACAAACAAGTTCCTACCAAAATGGCTGTAATTATGGATCTACGCATGGTTCAGAAAGGGAAAATATTTGCTAAACCTAGAAACAAGGCATGGGAGCAGTGATGGTTTAATGTACATAACCTTAAGGAGGATTTGAAGACGTTATGCAAGAAATGAATCTGCCATTTAAACCGCTCTATTTCTATGATAAAGCTCATGGAATCTATACAGGAACAAGCAATGGCAATAAACGAAAAGGGGACTACCGGAGTGTTCAAGAACTTTGACGAACTACTGTGGATCTACAAAAGAAGAATGATTTACCTGAAGAAGGCCGAGGGCAGTGGATATGGTCAGCTAGACCTCGACGAAGATGCGGCGTCGCTGCAGTCCCGAAAGTGGTCACCGGCGACAGACGAGCGGCGACACTGGCACGACGAAGCCTTCGGGCGCAAGGAAGAAGAAGCAAGAAGGGCGAGGTAAAAGTGAAAGAAGGGATCCTCTGGTGAATATTTAAAAGGGGAAAACCCAAAGGGGCAACCGGCGGGCACGAAAATCAAGGAGACGCAGTAAATTTTGGAAAACAAAGATACCTCGATTTTCGCGATATCTGGATACACTCAGGTTCGCTATGATGTCATCATCGGCTTTCTGGATTTCTGGCGGGTGACGTCACTAAATAGATGACACAAGAAAAATGACAAATCTGGAGATGTTGCAAGCCGGCACATCAAGATCCATGAACAACACAGATGCAGGCAAATGATAAGCCGCCAAGAGAAGTTAGAGGAAATTGACATGAATAAATTCAAATCAATCTGGGGCCTAATGTCGGGGATATAACACCACGGTATAACCCGTCCCAGGCGGTGATTAAGTAAGTTGCCGGGCGGCCCAAGCGCATTGAGACGGCGACTCACGGCCCACAGGGCAGAAGACGCAAGAAGATTCCTTGCTTGAGAGGTAAGGCGTGTTCGATACATGATAGATTACAAGTTGTGATATGACTCAGACTCTGTTGTAAACCCTAGGGTTTCGACCTGTATATAAAGGTGAGCCCCTAGGGCCGAAAGACTTAAGTTACACGCCCTCGAAAGCTAGGTTAGCGATTCCGCACCCTTGTATTCGAGATCATCATAAATATAGACACAAAGCAGGACTTAGGCTATTACCTCCATCAGAGGAGCCGAACCTGGGTAAACGCGCCTCCTGTTCCCGTTTAACCCCTTTGAGTCGCCACCTAGCGGCGATGGCCTCAGACCTAAGTCCTTGCACGAGGACATCTGCCGTGACAAAACCACGACACCTACCACTCAAATTCGGTGCCACCAAGTTTTCCAATTCGGCCCCACCGAGTTTCACCATAGATAGATCCTAAGCCAAACCCTAGTGTCTCGATGACACCAAGTCCATTTTCGGTGACACCGAAATTAGTGACCAACTCCCTGGTATCCTATTTCTAAAAATCAGAATTTCCTGTTTTAGGAATTGGTCTCACCGAGTTTGGGTAACTACCTAGGTCAGCCAAATCAGACCCACCGTGATTTATATATCGGTCTCACCGAAACGCCAAAAGTTGCCACTTTTTGCACTAGTCGGTGAAACCGAGTTTTTGCTTCGCTTTTACCGAGTTGGGCAATAATGTTGTAACGGTTGGATTTTGGAGATGCCTATATATACCCCTCCACCTACCTCTCACTCGGAGAGGAAGCACTCAGAATAGACCCACACTTGCCCCATCCATTTTTCTGAGAGAGAACGACCTACTCATGTGTTGAGATCAAGATCTTCCAATGCAACCATCTGAATCTTGATTTCTATCCTCCCCAAGTTGCTTTCCACCCAATCAACCTATTTTACCAAGCCAAATATGTGAGAGAGTGATTGTGTGTTGAGGAGACTATCTTTCAAAGCACAAGGGCAAGGATTTCATCATTGTTACCACATCTATTACCTATTGGAGAGTGGTGTCTCCTAGATAGGTTAGGCGTCGCTTGGGAGCCTCTGTCTTCGTGTGTGGAGTTGAACAAAGAAGTTTGTACGGGCTACTTCGTGAAGATCTACCCCGAGTGAGGCTAGTCCTTCATGGAGGTAAGCCGTGATGGAATAGACGAGGTAGCTACTTCATGGACCCTTTTGGGTGGCCCTCCGTGGAATCTCGCGACCGTTACCCCCTGTGGATTGAAGTCTCCATCAACGTGGATGTATGATAGCACCACCTATCGGAACCATGGGAAAAATCTTCGTGACCCCCATTGAGTTTGATCCTCCTATCCCTTCCCTCTACTTATATATGCATGTCTTTACTTTCCGCTACTATATTCTTAGAGTTGCATGTGTAGGGTGTACTTGACATGACATAATTGCTAAAACTTTCCAACATCTAGAATTGGGAAAAGTGTAGATTTTTAATTTGGTCAAGTAGTATAATCACCCCCTCTAGACAAACTTTGGATCCTACTAGTGGTATTAGAGCTTTGGTCTCCATTGCATTGGTTTCACAACCTAGGAGAGTATGGCATCTAGTGAGGGAAATTATCATCGTAGAGGTCCATATTTTGATCGTAAAAACTTTGCTAGTTAGAGGCACAAAATGAAAATGCATATTGTTGGTCATAACCCCGCCATTTGGGTTATTGTTCATGTTGGATTGCAAGGTGAGTTCTTTGGAGATGGAAAGGAACCAGATCGTGAAGCGTCCGCGGAAGAATTGAAGATGTTGCAATACAACGCTCAACCATGCGACATTCTATTCAACTGCTTATGCCCTAAAGAGTTCAACAAGATAAGCCGTCTTGATAATGCAAAGGAAATTTGGGATACTTTGGTTGATATGCATGAAGGTACCGAATCCGTCAAGGAATCTAAGTTGGATGTGCTACAAAGTCAACTTGACAAGTTCAAGATGAAGGATGGTGAAGGAGTCATGAAAATGTATTCTAGGCTTGCTATCATCACCAATGAGATTGCCGGCTTAGGAAGTGAAGAGATGACCAATAAATTCATCATCAAGAAGATCCTTCGAGCCTTGGATGGAAAGTACGACATCGTGTGCACATTGATCCAAATGATGCCAAATACAAAAATCTAAAGGCTACGGAAGTCATTGGAAGGATTGTTGCTCATGAAATGTCACTCAAGGACAAAGAGGAGCTTCACACCAAGTCAAGCGGAGCATGCAAATCTACAAGTGACACTCCCGCAACTTCAAGTTATAACCTTGTTACCAATGAAGAGATAAGCCTCATGGTCAAGAAGTTCAACAAATTCTACAAGAGTAGAGGCAAAGAGAGAAGCTCCAACTCAAGATATGAAGAGAAGCGTTCCTCTAGTCATGAACAAAGTTGTTACAATTTTGGAAGACCGGGACTCTATTCCAATGAGTGCGCGCCCCCCACAAAAGAAGAGAAAAGTCACCTAGAAGAGGAAGCTCAAGAGGTGAGTCACCTCGTAGAGAGAGAAGGAGTAGAGAAGATCACTATGAACGAAGACCCTCCCGGAGAAGCAAGGACCCGAAGAAGAAGGACAAGTACACCAAGAGCTACACAAGAAGAAGACATCAAGCTCATGTTGGTGAATGGGTTTACGACTCTGATTCCGACAACCAATCCAAGAGAACCTACCACTCCACCTCCGACAATAGTCAAGATGAAGGTATTGCCGGATTAGCACTCGTATCCTCTAAGTCCTATGACATATTTGATTCACCAAATGAAGGAAGTGGAAGTTGCTTCATGGCTAAAAGCCCCAAGGTATCACACCCCGAATACATTGACTTTAATAGCGATGAGGATGACTTACTAGGAGATGATGACTTGCTCTTTGATAAAACTAATGATGTTAGTCAAAATGAACTTGATAATAATCATGCTAGTCAAGATAAGTTGTGTGATTATGATAAGGAGATTGAGCGTCTAACTAAAGAACTAAAAAATCTCAAGTTAGCTCATGAATCTACTCAAGAAGATCATAGAGACCTCTTAAGAACTCTTGAGAAGCTACGCTTCGAGAAGCTAAATTTAGAGCAAGAGCATGAGTTTCTTAAAGCTATCAATGACGATCTTCGAAAGAAGAGTTCTTCTTATCTTGCCAAACGACTACTATTGTCTACATTTGTTCCACAAGTTAAATCTAAGCAAACTAGTAACAAAAACAAGAAAGGTTCTTCATCTAGTAACAACAACACTAATGTTAAATCCTATGATGTTGTTTCTAGTAGTTCTAATGATTCCACTAATGATTCTCTTAGCCAAGTTACACCTGAGCAAGAAAATGATTTATTGAAAGGAATTATAGAAAAAGGTGTCTACAAGAGCCTTACAAGAAGTAAGAAATTTGAGGAGATCGTGTGCAAGCAAGGATGGCACCGGAAGAACCGAGGCATTGGCTATTTTAACGCCAATGGAGTTGAATGGGAAGAAGGTTAATACCCCAAGATGAAGTTTGTTCCCCAAAAGGAGAAGTATGATCCTACTCTCCCCAAGTGAACAAAATCTCAAGATGACCTTCCACCACAAGACCACAAGCTCAAGGGAAAGGACAAGCTTCAAGAAGAGATTGACTCATTTGAAGAAGAATCACAAGCCATGGTCAAGTGGGTTCCCAAAGCTACTACAAGCTCTACTTTAACAAGTGATACTTAAACTCCAAGGATCCCCATCATGTTGATGTGGGTCCCAAATAAGAAGAACTAGAGAAGTTCTTGAGGGGTGACTCCGCCAACAAAATCCACTCGCATTCATTTTTGGCAAGAACTAATGCAATCAACTCCAACCTTATGCAATAGTTCAAGGAGTCACATATTCCCTCATAGGTAAGCAAGGGACAAGGTAATTAATGAATCAATGGACATGATAATACATGTGTTTGACTCCATGTCCATAGATATCCTTATATTTGTTCCTTGTGTGGGACTAACCCACATAGGTGAGTAGAGTACGAAACAACAAGGATGACTCCCAACTCAAGATGATCTTCATCAACTATGAGCATCCACTACTACAACACCTACGTGAAGTCATCAACGACAAAACCCAAGGTTAGTTTGTCCCTCTTAGGGGGATGTCACATCAAGGGGGAGCTTTACTCTAAGACTTGAGTCAAAGCATCTCTTAAGATGTGAACACCTTAAAAGCTTTATCTAAAAGTGGAAACCCCACTTGTGCTAAAATGATGAGTATGACCTATAATCAAGTATTCTTACTTGGCTCCTAAGTCAATATACTCATATATAGATGACTCTATAATCGCCAAAGTGTTTGGTAGATACTAGAGTGGTTTTGCATGTTTGCCATATTTCATTTGACATCTTAATGTGTGAGCATGTTGGTCTGCATATATTTGCTCATTCGAGGACATCCACTTGTTGTTATTTGGCTTTCATTTTCTGGACAATTGGATGTACAAGAATGCCTAAGTACCCCCTCTAGCTATCTATGATTTATCATCTCAAATTCTATTCATGCTTCATCACAAAATTTGAGCAAGCACTTTTCGGACCCTCTGTGTGAGGAGCTCCCGGAGTTTCGTTTCGACAAGAGCTAACTTCCAAAACCTCCCATGTGCCACTCGGTGTAACCAACTCTCAAAACTCGGTTTCACCAAAGCACAAGGGTTGATCTGGTTTTCTATCTCGGTACTACCAATCCTAAAATCTCGGCGTCATCAAGTTTCTCTGTCTTCGGGCAGTTAAGAAACTCGGTGGAACCGAAATATCGGAATTGGTGTTACCGATAGTAGTTGGGTATATATATCTGGCGGACCTGACCTTTGAAATTAAATCTTCAAATGTCGTCTCCGTGCCCCACTGCTGCCGCCACTCGAGTCTACAAACGTTCCACTTGCCTCCCATGCGCCCTCGCCGCCGGAGTCCGCCGCCGTCAACGGGAATCTTCCCCTCCATTGCCGCCGTAGCAAAATCTTCACCGAGTTAGGGTAAGATTTTGGCCCCTTGTGCGCTCCAAGCTTCGATTCATGTGCATTAGGATAAGTTTCACATGTTGCCAGCGTTTGCAATACATTTATCCACAAGAAAATTCTGATAGATTAGGCGAACAAGAAATTTTAGGTTTAGGTTTCCACCGTAAGTGTCTCGGAGTCACCGAGTGGAACAAATTGGTATCACCGATTCGGGTTTTAGGGTTCTGAAAACATTCTTGGTGAGACCGAGTCACTATTTTTGGTGAAACCCAAAACGGTGACCGGGTTTCTGTTAAGGAGGATGTTAGTCTCGGATGCTCCAAAAATCAAAACTCGGTGGAACCGAAACCCATATAGCAGAAGTCTGAAACTGAGATTTTGAGTTTAATTTTTTGCAAAATAGCTGTGTTTTGCGATGCTCATCCATTCCACTATTATACATCTATTCAGAGGGTCAGTCTTTCAGCATGTCATGCTCAGATGATAGTGAGAATGCCTTCAGAGAACCAAGTGTTGATCTTGATGCTGGCACTAGTCCAAAAGCCAGTTCCTCAGGCCCAAGCACCCCCAGCTCACATGGCTTGCCCAAGGCAGACACCAGGGCTAGAAGAAAGCTGAACTCAGATGAGGAGGATGAAGATTTAATCCCAGATGATGCTACTTCAGAGAGGAAGACTATCAGAAAGGAGTATGCCAGTTCTGACGCTATGAAGGCTCCTGAGACTGCCAAGAAAGGGATGAAACTCACACTTGAGAATCCCAGCTCCTCCAGGCAAACCAAGACTATGGCAAAGAAACCTGCCAAAAAGAGAGAGAGGAAGCAGACCATTCATGTGAAGAGAAGACCAACCTCCATGGTCAGAACTCCTGAGCAAAGTGAAGAGGAAGAGGAAGAACCAGCTGCCAACCCACCTCCTTCCAAGCAGAGAAAGCTCATGGCTGATGCAATGCCTAGCAAGCCACCTTCCAAGAACAAGCCATCTGCTCCCAAGAAGCCAACTGCCACCAAGCCCAAGAAGACCACCAGAGACATCCCAGAAGCTGAGAAGAACAAGGGTTCTACCTCCAGGGAAGAAGAATATATTGCGGTTTTGAGGAAGATGAGACCACACCTGCCAGAACACAATGATGATCATCCAGTGGCAGAGGATATGAAGAAGAGGAAGGGTTAAGGGCTCAGGAAATGGAGAGCAGCTGATCCATATGCTATCAGGAGGAAAACTGTTGTTGATGCTCGCTTCCACACTAAGGAGCAGCAAGATTTTATGAGACTGTCTTATTAGACAAGAGTCCAGCTGTCAGTGACATGAGATATGTTGATTGGAAGTTCATCAAGGAGAATGAAGATTACTTCCCTCATGTGCTAGAAAACTTCAAGGCCATTGACATTGATGCTTTTGTTGGCAGAGAGTTGACAGCATGGAATGATGAGATGATCATGCAGTTCTATTGCACAACTCACTTCTATCTAGATGGAAGGATTGTATGGATGACTGAGGGCACCAGGTACCAGTCTACTGTTGATGAATGGGCTACCATCTTAGGAGTCCCGGAGATTCAGGATGGAGATCTTGATGTTTATGCTGAGGCCAAGATGAACCACAATTCCATGGCCAACATGTATAACCATATTCCCAGAGCATATGTGAAGACACACAAGTTTTGCTCTGTCTAGTTCCTGCATGCAGGACTACCCACCACCAACATCAGGTGATGACAAGATAATCAGGGGGTACTCCATCAACATGTCACACCATGTAGAGACAATCAACAGGACTGCTGCTGACCATAAGTGATCTTGTGGATATGCTCCATACACCTAGATGCTCATTAATTCCAAAGTTGGAAAGAGCCTCTATCTACTTGATCGTTCACACCTGCCACTCCAGCCAGATTTTGAGGATAATGTTGTGGTGATGGATCCTAATCATCCCACTTCAGCTACATCACAGGCTGAGGCCCAGGCAGAGCCAGCCAGAGCCACTAGTGCTCAAGTTCCAAGGACGAAGAGTGATCAAATTACATCTCTTATCAGCACTATCCAAGGGATAGAGAAGAATGTGACTGAGATCCTCAAGAACCAGAAGAGCCTTGAGAGGATAGTGGAAAAAAAGTTTCATGATCTAGATAACAAGGTGACTGAGCTGACCACCACTATCGATGCTCTAAAGAAGCAAGTGGATGCAGTGCCCAGCCCCAACTCGAGTGATGATGATGATAGTCCTCCCCTTCAGACCCATGCTCAGTTCAGTACACAGACCAGATCTGCTGCCGTGACAGTTCCAGAGTCTAGACCATCCTCATCAGCACTTGCATCAGCTCCATCAGCACCCTCAGCACCTCCAGTATCTACTCCACCACCTCAGAGGACCTCAGCAGAAGCATTCGCGGACACTGTTCTTTTGACTCCTTCCACGGCCACTGGAGGAGATAAAGCCGAGAGTGATGCTTAGCTCTATACCTTCGAGCTTTTTTGTAACTTGTTGCCAAAGGGGGAGAAGTGTTATAGATCATAGGGCTTCAAGAGAGAGTGTTGCATTTTGGTTGCTCTCTTTGTTTTAAAGCATTTGGTTTATCGTGTGGTTGTCCTATTACTCCGTCGGGTTTGATCATATGCTTTGTTTGATGATGCTACTATTTCCTATCCTTGTGACCCTTATATGATGATCATTCACTCTTGTTTGGTGTTATGTGCATTGTAATCCATTCATATCACTTATGCGCACCACCAAGTTGTATGTGACATGGAAGAGTTACCCATGATCCTAATCGATTGTGCATTTGCATTCAAACGCAAATTTTAAAATAGTGCACAAATTTAGGGGGAGCTCTTGCTTATCACATACCTCTCAAAGCAACGATGTTATTCATTGCTTTATCCCTATCGAAGCTTTGATCTATATGTTGTCATCAATTACCAAAAAGGGGGAGATTGAAAGCACAACTACTCCCTAGGTGGTTTTGGTAATTAATGGATCTGAACATATGATCTTCCACCAAATAAACCATATAGTAATCAACTTCTCAAGGTAATCAACACTACTAGTCACCCACAGGTACCAATCTGAGGTTCCGGTACAAAGATTGAACACAAGAGATGAACTAGGGTTTGCGAGAAGATGGTGTTGTTGAAGATGTTGATGAAGATTGGCCTCCCAAAGATGATAGGGGTGTTGGTGATGACGATAGCTTCGATTTCCCCCTCCGGGAGGGAAGTTCCCCCGGCGGAATCGCTCCGCCGGAGGGCAAAAGTGCTCCTGCCCAAGTTCCGCCTCGAGGCGGCGGAGCTTTGTCCCGAAAGTCCTGCTCCTAATTTTTTTATGTTTTTTGGAAATTTATACCAGAAGATGGGCACCGGAAGTGGGCCAGGCTGGGCACAACCCATCAGGGCGCGCCCAAGGGGGCCTGGCGCGCCCTGGTGGGTTGTGCCCACTTGGGGGCCCTCCTCCAGTAGTTTTCAGCTCCAGTAATTTTTATTAAATACAAAAATAATCTCCGTAAATTTTTAGCTTCATTGGAGTTGTGCAGAATAGGTATCCCTGACGTGCTTTTCTTGGGTCCAGAATTCCAGCTGCCGGTATTCTCCCTCTTTGTGTAAACGTTGCATATTATGAGAGAAAAGGCATTAGAATCACTCCCCAAAGCATTACTATTCAACAAAACAAAGTAAATAAAAGTAGAAAATCATGATGCAAAATGGCCGTATCAACTCCCCCAAGCTTAGACCTCGCTTGCCCTCAAGCGAAAGCCGATATTGAAAAGCATGTCCACATGGTTTGAGAGAGAGGTGTCGATAAAAACAAAATACGGACATAGAAGCATCATGCTTATTAACATAATAGCAACAAACTCAAATATAAGAACTTATTTCAATACATTTTTATCATAAGACTTCTCATTAGCAAGTAACAATTCATCACAACATTGAAGTATGAAGCACAAACCTTATTGGGAACCAACAAACTATGGTCTCAGTCAACCTTGCAACTACAATTCATCATATTTTCAGGAAGGGTCTCATGTCGGAGCCTTTTGGCAAGTCCACATACTCAACTATCATTTAGTCTTCTATGATTGCTAATGCTCACGGCACACCCATGAACAAAAAGTTTCAACTGGAAACGTAGGAAGATAGGGGCTTATAGTTTCGCCCCCCAACTCACTCACCTCAAGGGTGATGTCAACAATAATAAGACATGCCCACCCATATCCAACTGGATATATGTGCCTAGATCTTTCCTCACCACATGATGCTTTCAAAAGTAAAAAGTAAAAAGGAATAGGGAAGAATACTTTGACTCTTGCATAAAAGTAAGTGCATAAAAGTAAAAGATAGACCCTTCGCAGAGGGACGCAGAGGTTGTCATGCGCTTATTGATTTGTATGCCCAATCCCTTAATGTAAAAGAACGTCACGCTATATTGCCCCCTATGATAGCAACCTTTATTATGCAGTCCGTCGCTTTTATTACTTTGCCATCATAAGTTCGTATAGCGCTCAATTTTCTCTTACACTAATTGATCAAAACACTTTTAGAAGCAATTTCTATTGCCTTGTTGCACTGATGACAACTTACTTGAAGGATCTTTCTCGATCCATAGGTAGGTATGGTGGACACTCAAAGAAAGAGTTTGGGTTTTGGGTTTTTGGATGCACAAGTAGTATCTCTACTTAGTGCGGAATTTTTGGCTAGCAAAGATATTGGGCAAGCACCACATGTTAAAGGATCTATGACAATATAACTTCTATGTGGATATGAACAAACATAAATCATTACGTTGTCTTCCTTGTCCAACGTCAATAATTTTGACATATAATATTTGATGGGGGCTCACAATCATAAAAGATGTCCAGGATAGTGTATTTGCATGTGAATCTTCTCATCTCTTATTAATTCTTTCATGAATTGCATCATTGACCAATGCTATGTTTGTCAATCTCCACCAAACTTTACTACTTATACTTTTCATTATTGTATGTCATTACTCACCATAAGATTAGCATATGATTTTTTCATTTGTTTGTCTTTCTTTTATTTGATTGCAACCAGAAAGTAGAGAAGCAAAAACTCTAACTAAACTTTATTATATAACTTTCACTCGATTACATAGATAGGTAAACCACGAAACTAACACACGAAAATAGATCACGCTAAACTTTTATTCGACTAAGGCAAAGGGAACTAAAGATAAAACCAAAATAGATAAAGGTGAATAAAAGTGGTGGTGATACGATACCGGGGCACCTCCCCCAAGCTTGGCTCAAGCCAAGGGGAGTGCCCATACCCATGTGCTCAAATCTCCTTTGGTGGTGGTGATGAAGAAGGTAGAGGTGATGATGTAGGTGGTGGTGATGGGATGTCACACTTTAGCTTCATTGTCCTTCTCCTCCTTGCAGGCTTCTTCTGGCTCCTCCCTCTTCAACTCTATCTTCATTAGCCAGGCATCTTCTTCCACATTGTTAGGAGAGAGAGAAAACAAGATGCCTGACTTGACAGATCTGACAGGAAAACAGCAAGAAACAAGAATAGAGGATTTTTCTGCGATGCGGTCGTCAAAACAGTCGGGGGTATATATAGAGAATTTTTATTCTTGGGAAACAAGTATTTGGAAGGAAAACGGAGTCGGGAAGGCATCCGAGGTGGGCACAACCCACCAGGGCGCGCCTAGGGGTGCCTGGCGCGCCCTGGTGTATCGTGCTCACCTCGATCACCTTCCGGTTTATTTTTTATTTCCAAAATTCTAAAATATTCGGAAACTGACAAAAATATTTTTGCGGATTTTTCGGAGTCCGTTTACTTACCGTATCACGTACCTCCTATTTTTAAGTATTCTGGAGTGTTCCGGAAGGTTTCTTTTATGTGTTCCTCCGGTGTCATGGTTTGGATAACATTGGCTTCAATGTTAATAGGCATACCTGAGATATAATGCTTAATTCTTTGTCCATTGACAACCTTCGGGTTAGTACCTTCGGCGTTATTAATCTTGATAGCTCTAGAACGATAGATCTCTTCAATAATATA
This sequence comes from Elymus sibiricus, assembly GCA_039707655.1. Classification (NCBI taxonomy): domain Eukaryota; kingdom Viridiplantae; phylum Streptophyta; class Magnoliopsida; order Poales; family Poaceae; genus Elymus; species Elymus sibiricus. The sequence goes on from CM077663.1 coordinate 162,179,100, forward strand.
TGGTCCTTCCCATTTCGAGAGAAGCTTTCCTGCAAAAAACTTAAACGAGAGTTGAACAAAAGAACATAATCTCCTATTTTGAATTCCCGCTTTTGGATTCTCTTATCATGCCATCTTTTTACTTTTTCTTTGAATAGCTTGGCATTTTCATACGCTTGGGTTCTCCATTCATCTAGTGAGCTAATATCAAATAGCCTCTTCTCACCGGCAAGTTTGAAATCATAATTGAGATCTTTAATTGCCCAAAATGCTTTGTGTTCTAGTTCTAAAGGCAAATGACAAGCTTTTCCATACACCATTTTATATGGAGACATACCCATAGGATTTTTATAAGCTCTTCTATAGGCCCAAAGTGCATCAAATAATTTCTTAGACCAATTCTTACGAGACCTATTGACAGTTTTTTGTAATATTAATTTTATTTCTCTATTGCTAAATTCTACTTGACCACTAGATTGAGGATGATAGGGTGATGCAATTCTATGGTTAACATCATATTTAGCAAGCATCTTACGGAAAGCACCATGAATAAAGTGTGAACCACCATTGGTCATTAAATATCTAGGGACTCCAAACCTCGGAAAGATAACCTCTTTAAGCATTTTAATGGAGGTGTGGTGATTAGCACTACTAGTTGGAATAGCTTCTACCCACTTAGTGACATAATCAACCGCAACTAAAATATGAGTGTACCCGTTAGAGGAAGGAAAATGCCCCATATAATCAAAACCCCACACGTCAAATGGTTCAACAACAAGTGAATAATTCATAGGCATTTCTTTACTCTTACCGATATTACCAATTCTTTGACATTCATCACAAGACAAGACAAACTTACGGGCATCCTTGAAGAGAGTAGGCCAATAAAAACCAGATTGCAATACCTTGTGAGCAGTTCTATCTCCCGCATGATGTCCTCCATAAGCTTCGGAATGACATTTCCGTAGGATTTGTTCCTATTCATTCTCAGGTACACAACGTCTAATAATACCATCTACTCCTTCCTTATAAAGATGTGGGTCATCCCAAAAGTAATGTCTCAAGTCATAGAAGAATTTTTTCTTTTGTTGATATGTAAAGCTAGGTGGTATATATTTAGCGACAATGTAATTAGCATAATCAGCATACCAAGGTGTGTTGTGTGAGACACTTATTGCAGCTAGTTGTTCGTCAGGGAAACTATCATCAATAGGTAGTGCGTCATCAAGAATATTTTCTAACTTAGACAAGTTATCAGCTACGGGGTTCTCAGCTCCTTTCCTATCAACGATATGCAAGTCAAATTCTTGAAGCAAAAGAACCCACCTAATAAGTCTAGGTTTAGCGTCTTTCTTTTCCATAAGATATTTTATAGCAGCATGATCGGTGTGAACAATAACTTTGGAGTCAACAATATAGGATCTAAATTAATCACAAGCAAACACAACCACTAAAAATTCTTTTTTTGTAGTAGCATAATTTCGTTGGGCACTGTCTAGAGTTTTACTAGCATAATGGATAACATTCAATTTCTTATCAACTCTTTCTTCTAGGACGGCACCAACATCATAATCACTAGCATCACACATAATTTCAAAAGGCAAGTTCCAATCAGATGGTTGAATGATAGGTGCAGAGGTTAAGGCTTTCTTGAGTGTTTCAAAGGCTTCCACGCAATCGTCATCAAAAACAAAAGGGATATCCTTTTGCAAAAGATTAGTAAGAGGCCTAGAAATTTTAGAGAAGTCTTTAATGAAGCTCCTATAAAAACCAGCATGACCAAGGAAACTTCGAATACCTTTAATATCTTTAGGACATGGCATTTTCTCAATTGCATCAACTTTAGCTTTATCCACCTCAATACCTCGTTCAGATATTTTATGCCCCAAGACAATACCTTCATTAACCATAAAGTGGCACTTCTCCCAATTCAAGATGAGATTAGTTTGTTCACATCTCTGCAAAACTCGATCAAGGTTGCTTAAGCAATCATCAAAAGAGGTGCCGTAAACGGAAAAATCATCCATGAAAACCTCCACAATCTTCTCACAAAAATCAGAGAATATAGCAGTCATACATCTTTGAAAGGTAGCAGGTGCATTGTATAAACCAAAAGGCATACGTCTATAAGCATAGGTTCCAAAAGGGCAAGTAAAGGTGATTTTCTCTTGATTGGATTGTGACACATGTATTTGAGAGAAACCAGAATATCCATCTAGGAAACAAAAGTGTGTGTGCTTAGATAGTCTCTCTAGCATTTGATCAATGTAAGGCAAAGGTAATGATCTTTCCTAGTAGCTTTATTTAATTTTCTAAAATCAATTACCATTCTATAGCCAGTGACAATTCTTTGTGGAATGAGTTCATTCTTATCATTAGGGACAACGGTAATACCTCCTTTCTTACGAACACAATGAACGGGACTTACCCATCTACTATCAGCAATAGGATAGATTATACCTGCTTCCAGAAGCTTTAATATTTCAGTTCTTACCACGTCCTTCATCTTAGGATTCAATCACCATTGGTGAACAACGGGTTTAGCATCAGGTTCCATATTGATCTTGTGCTGACATAGAGTGGGACTAATGCCCTTAAGATCATCAAGAGTATATCGAATATCAGCCCGGTGCATCCTTAGAACTTTCAATAATCTCTCTTCTTCATGTTCTGAAAGGTTAGCACTAATAATAACAGGATATATCTTTTTCTCATCAAGATAAGCATACTTCAAAGTGTCAGGCGATTGTTTCAATTCAAACACAGGATCACCTTTAGGTGGAGGAGGACCTCCAAGGGTTTCAATAGGCAAATTGTGTTTCAGTAGAGGTTGTTGTTCGAAGAAAATTTGATCTATTTCATTTCTTTCACGCAAGTGCATATCATTTTCATGGTTAAGCAAATATTGTTCTAATGGATCGGTAGGAGGCACAACAATAGAAGCAAGACCAATTATCTCATCCTTATTAGATAATTCTTTATCACGAGGTTGTCTACTAAACTTGGAAAAATTAAACTCATGAGACACATTACCAAAACTGACACCGACGGTTTGTTCTTCACAATCTATCTTAGCATTGATGGTGCTCAAGAAAGGTCTACCAAAGATAATGGGACAAAAGTCATCTTGTGGGGAACCAAAGACTAGAAAATCAGTAGGGTATTTTACTTTCCCACACAAGACTTCAACATCTCTAACAATCCCAAGTGGTGCGATAGTGTCTCTATTGGCAAGTTTAATACTAACATCAATATCTTCCATTTCAGCAGGTGCTATTTCATTCATAATTTCTTGGTATAAGGTAAAAGGGATAGAACTCACACTAGCACCTAAATCACATAAACCATGGTAGCAATGATCTCCTATTTTAATTGAGACAACGGGCAAGCCTTCTATAGGTCTATGTTTATCTTTCTTATCAGGTTTAGCAATTCTAGCAGCTTCATCACAAAGGTAGATGACATGCCCATCAACATTTTCTACCAGGAGATCCTTAACCATAGCAACACTAGGTTCTACTTTAATTTGCTCAGGGGGTTTAGGTGCTCTTATATTACTCTTACGAACCACGGTTGATACCTTAGCATGTTCCTTTATCCTAACAGGGAAAGGTGGTTTTTCAATATAAGCGGTAGGCACAACTGGATCAACATTGTAAAAGATGGTTTCTTCTTTTGCTATGACCGGTTCTTTAATTTCTTCTTTAATAGGGGGATGATATTTAAACCAATTCTTCTTAGGGAGGTCAACATGAGTAGCAAATGCTTCACAGAAAAAGGCTACTATCTCAGAGTCAAGTCCATATTTAGTGCTACACTTATGAAAAGTATCGGTATTCATAAAAGATTTAACACAATCAAATTCAAGCTTTATACCTGACTCATTACCTTCGTCAAGTTCCCAATCTTCAGAGTTGCATTTAATTCTTTCTAAGAGATCCCACTTGAAATCAATAGGCTTCTTCATATAAGAACCAGCACAGGAAGTATCGAGCATGGATTGATCATTATGAGAAAGCCAAGCATAAAAATTCTGAATGATAACTTCCCTCGGAAGGTCATGATTGCGGCATGAATATAACATTGACTTAAGCCTCCCCCAAGCTAGAGCGATACTTTCTCCTTCACGAGGCCAAAAATTATATATATAATTCCGATCACGATGAACTAGATGCATGGGATAAAACTTTTGGTGCAATTCCAATTGCAAACGATTCCAGTTCCATGATCCAAGATCATCACATAGCCTATACCATGTCAATGCTTTTCCCTCCAAAGATAAAGGGAAAACCTTCTTCTTAACTTCATCTCCGGGTAACCTGCAAGCTTAAATAATCCACATATTTCCTTCACATATAAAAGATGCATATCAGGATGTTCAGTTCCATCTCCTGCATAAGGTATAGCAAGTAGTTTTTCTAGCATACCCAAAGGAATTTCATAAGTAACATTTTTGGTAGGTGTTGTAGGTGGAGGGGTAACTAATTGTGGTTCCGGTCGAGGTGAAGATACCTCGAACAAACCCCTCAAAGGATTGTTCTACATAGTAGCAAGTAGCAATAAATTTATGGGCGTAGTATAAGTTTTTCCTTACCGATTTCCACTTACCAAGAGCGCTTCACTCCCCGGAAATGGCGCCAGAAAAAAGTCTTGATAACCCACAAGTATAGGGGATCAATCGTAGTCCTTTCAATAAGTAAGAGTGTCGAACCCAACGAGGAGTAGAAGGAAATGACAAGCGGTTTTCAGCAAGGTAATCTCTGCAAGCACTGAAATTGTAGGTAACAGATAGTTTGATAGCAAGGTAATTTGTAACGAGCAAGTAATGGTAACAGTAAACAAGGTGCAGCAAGGTAGCCCAATCCTTTGAGGCAAAGGACAGCCCAGAACAATCACTAGTAATAGTCAAAGTGTTCTTGAGGGTACACAGGAATTTCGTCTAGTCACTTTTATCATGTTGGTTTGAATCGTGTTCGCTACTTTGATAATTTGATATGTGGGTGGACCGGTGCTAAGGTGCTGTTCTTACTTGAACTAACAACCTACTTATGTTTAACCCCCTCGCAAGCATCCGCAACTACGTGAAAAGTATTAAGACAAAGTCTAACCATAGCATTAAACATGTGGATCCAAATCAGCCCCTTACGAATAGCGCATAAACTAGGGTTTAAGCTTCTGTCACTCTAGCAACCCATCATCTAATAACTACTCCACAATGCATTCCCTTAGGCCCATGAATGGTGAAGTGTCATGTAGTCGACGTTCACATGACACCACTAAGGGAATCACAACATCCATATCATCAAAATATCGAACACATATCAAATTCACATGATTACTCGCAACATGACTTCTCCCGTGACCTCGAGAACAAAGGTAACTACTCACAAATAATAATCATGCTCAAGATCAGAGGAGTAATGAATAGCATAATGGATCTGAACATATGATCTTCCACCAAATAAACAATATAGTAATCAACTACGCAAGGTAATCAACACTACTAGTCACCCACAGGTACCAATCTGAGGTTCCGGTACAAAGATAGAACACAAGAGATGAACTAGGGTTTGAGAGGAGATGGTACTGTTGAAGTTGTTGATGAAGATTGGCCTCCCAAAGATGAGAGGGGTGTTGGTGATGACGATAGCTTCGATTTCCCCCTCCGGGAGGGAAGTTTCCCCGGCGGAATCGCTCCGCCGGAGGGCAAAAGTGCTCCTGCCCAAGTTCTGCCTCGAGGCGGCGACGCTTCGTCCCGAAAGTCCTCCTCCTAATTTTTTTAGGTTTTTTGGGAATTTATACCAGAAGATGGGCACCGGAAACGGGCCAGGCTGGGCACAACCCATCAGGGCGCGCCCAGGGGGGCCTGGCGTGCCCTAGTGGGTTGTGCCCACCTCGGGGCCCTCCTCCAGTAGTTTTCAGCTCCAGTATTTTTTATTAAATACAAAAATAATCTCCGTAAATTTTCAGCTTCATTGGAGTTGTGCAGAATAGGTATCCCTGACGTGCTTTTCTTGGGTCCAGAATTCCAGCTGCCGGTATTCTCCCTCTTTGTGTAAACCTTGCATATTATGCGAGAAAAGGCATTAGAATCACTCCCCAAAGCATTATTATTCAACAAAACAAAGTAAATAACAGTAGAAAATCATGTTGCAAAATCGACGTATCAAGCGTGCGAGTGGCCGCCCTGCTGCCGCGCCCTCGCTGGCGCGTCGCGGCCGTCTCGCCCCATACGACACGTTGCTCATGGCGCGGGAGCTATTGCGCCACCGCCCCACTGAGGACGACCATGACGCCTGGCTCGGGCACATCACCGAGCTCATCAACATCGCGTACGATGGTCTGGCACCCTTCGCTCTCCGCCCGCTCCTCCGTCGCGCACCGACCATGCTGGGTGCGGCACCCCTGCTACTTCTACGACCCGTGCGCCGGAGCCGACCAGCGGGTCACCCGCGCCGGCCGGTGATAGCGGCGGCTGCTTGGCCGTCCGCCGTGTGCCCCGAGCGCACATGTAATCCGCGAGGGCCGCGCAGCCATCAGGATTGCGTTCTCCCTCGTGTTGTCGCAGCACCAGAACCGCACCAGAACCACCGGGGGCTGCCCGACACTTTTCAAGTTCACGGTCGAGGCCCGCCACAGCTTCCGCCCCGTCGAAGAGCCCGGCTGTAGTGGTACCCTTACCATCCGCTGCAACGAGCAGGGCACGCCCCGCGCCCTCGGGCGCGCCTGCATGGTCACCTCAGGCACCTGCGGACTCGCTGAGGAATCACCTGCAAAGAGGGAGCCCCTGCTACCTGAGGACCGGGCCAAGTCCTAGGGGGCCTTGCCGGACCGGTACGGAGCTAGCACCTCCCTCGACGGTAGTGATGCCCCTCCTCCCAAATAGGTAGGCACGCTCGGCGTCTCCCTCTGGGCCAGCTTGGGTGCGTCGCCATTGACAACATCAGGCGAGTTCGTTTTGCAGAGGGGGTGACCGAGTGGCACTCGACCGCACGCCGGCACGCCCAATTCGTCACGCGCCATGAAGGGACTCGGCGGCCTTGGGGGCAGAAGGATGACAGGCTGTAGGGTGCAATAGGTGCCCGGGAAGCCCACGGCTCCGGGCCGACCGTCGACTCCATCCCCGCCTTCAAGTGGCGCATGTGCGTCGACTACGTCTCCATCAACCAGTCTCGCCTCAGGAGGCCTTTCTCTCCATCTCTGCTCATGTGCATGCCTTTTGGCTTGAAAGGGGCTGCGGCCACCCTCGAGAGGCTAATGTGCGTGCGTCTGGTGTCCCACGCCGTAAGGCATGCAGAAGTGGTCCTCGGCCTGTTTCCAACCCCGCGCGGCACCGAAAATGATGGTGGTGGGAGTTCCTATGCCAAATGCGTGGGACGCCCACAATTTCCATAAGTTCGGTCCATTTTCATAGATACGAGCGAAACGGACATGTACACGCTCCGGGGCTCTCTCTACGCATGTTGCCTCCGGCATGTGAGAGTCCCTTCCCACTATCGTGGAAGCCCCATGCTCCGCGCTGGTGGATTTTGACATTGAGGGCGCATTTCAACTGCATCAACCTCAGGTTGTCTCGTGTCCGTCATGGCAGCATTTCTGTGACACAACGAGGGTGCTTTCCAGCTGCACTAACCTCGTGCTGTCCCGTGTCCGTCACGGCAGGATCTCCAAACTTAACGAGGGCACTCTTCAGCTACACTAACCTCGAGTTATCTCGTGTCCGTCATGGCAGCATCTCCAAACGTAACGAGGGCGCTTTCCGATGCACTAACCTCGAGCAGTCCCGTGTCCTTCATGGCAGCATGTCCAAACTTAACGAGGGTGCTTTTCAGCTGCACTAACATCGAGCTGTCCCGTGTCTGTCACAACAGCATCTCCAAACAAAATGAGGGCGCTTTTCAGCTGCATTAACCTCGAGTTGACCCGTGTCCAGCACGACAACATGTACCTTTCTGTTGTGAAATGAACATGTAACATGCATTAGTAAAGTTCATTTTTTAACAAAAGTTTTTTCCCGCGTGCGGGGGCTGGGCATGGTGTCTATGCTTGGGTCAGTCCCAGTAGCGCTGCAAAAACCTAAGTGACCGAGCTCTGGCTTGCGGGAATGCTCCCGTGTATGTCACCTCACTAAGTCCTTGGTGCTCTAGTCTCCTCGCATAACACCCACAGGCAACCCGGCAGGCGTGCCCCGCTATGTACGGCGCAGAAGCTTGGCTGTGCCCCTGGTGCAGGGAGCCGAAGGCCTCAGAGCCTCCTCTCAGGACACTTCGCGAGCACCATGCCGCAAAGGGGAGGGAGTCTCACGAGGGCCCACGCTTCGCGAGCCATTCCCCGCGGAGGATTCTCCTCGGGACGCCTGCCCCAAAGGAGCTAAGTTCAGACACTCCCCGGGGTTTCCCCCTCTCTTGCTTCATTCTCTAGAAAGTTTGATTCCCTTTGTCAAGAGCCACCTGTGCGTCAAGGGTGCGGACCCTGAGCATCGCGCCCCGGGGACTCCTACCAGCCAGAAGAGCCCTAAACCTTCTGGCCTTGCCGAGCGCACGCTCCTGGCATGATGATGACATCCCTACTAATGTTACACCCACATCACCACCAGCTACACGCATTGGACCAGTTACTAGAGCTCGCGCATGCCAACTAAATTATCATGTACTTTCATTTCTTGGAAATCCTTCTAATGTTAATGAACATATGATACTGCCTAAATTTGATACATTTGTTTTACTTGTGAATGAAGGACCTAGCATGGATAAAAAGGATGGCCATTGGAGCGGGATCAAGCATGGAGAAGAAGGTGCGTACGCGGGAAAGCACAATGGAGTTTCCAGTGGTGATTTTCGCACTTTGAAGCCACCATAAGGAGTGCTTGAAGGCTTGGACGAAATATACAACATGCCACTTCATAAATTTTGTCCATAGGCTATTGTAGGTGTTGCGTCACCTTATTTTTGGGCCAGGCCCATGTAATTTCGAAATACAACATTATAGGCTGTTTTTAGAATTTGTATGTGTGGGGAAACTGATTTAGGGTTGGTTTCGAACCCCTTCTCCAAGGGGTCACTAAATTCCCCTCTATTTCCCCATATATATAGCCCTTAGGGCGTCGTTTTAGACTTGGGTTTTGTTTAGATTACCAGTTTTCTATAGCTGCAAATTCGCGTCCTTCGTTTGTGTTCCACGACCAGACCGGGATGTCACAGAACCACACTTTCATGAATAAAGCTTTCCTCTTATATTCGCAATATCCAGATTGCAATTTCAATTCCTTGCTTGTTCTTTGTTTACGTGCAGGAAATAGACCTTCGTGGTTAGGTTGATCATGCTCCGGCGTGGTCAATAACCTCTCAGAGTTGGATTAGCAATTGCTAAGGCGCGACGTCCTCGCACGTTCGTAGTCGGAACGTCAAAGTCTACTCTATCGAAAACAATAGCCACCATCTCATCGAAAGACTGGGACAACTTCGCCTCTATCAAGTGGTATCAGATTTCCAGCAGGCTCGGTGAGATTTTACTAGTTTTTTGTAGTTTAGATCGCGTCTGTTTTTCATACCTATAGTCCACGAAAAAGCCACACAGAAAAATCAGGGTTAGTTCATCAAATCCGAACCAATCTGAGCCGGTTGTAATTTTCTGTTCGGTGTCTTTCTTTGTTGAATTCGAGGTTGCATCGTCGTGTCGAGTTGCTGGTCTATGCGTCTAGTCTTTTAGAGTTTCGAGTTCTGTTCACAGCTTGTCAAACCGCCGCCGCACCATATTCATCGCATCTGCCATATACCACCACCGCACCATCTCCATCGCATCTGCCATATACCACCACCGCACCATCTCCATCGCATCTGCCATATACCACCACCGCACCATCTTCATCGCATCTGCTATATATCACCACCCACCATCATCACCTCCATGGCCATATATCACCAACCCATATCCGCCTTTAATCCAAATTCCTCAGTTATTAGGTTTGTTTTCGAGTTCTATCTCTTTTTGGTTTCGTGTTTCCTTGCCTGAGTAGGTTTCGGAAAAAAACGAGTCTCGAGGCCCCCGGACAGTTTTTAGGCTAAAATTTCGGCAGGTGAAAATATTTTTTCCCTATCCTTTTTTTAGGCTTTCCAGAGCGTTCTGAGACACTCGCCATCATTGAGATTTTTTTTCGCAATGTTTGGTCGTCGCAGCCTTGAATCACTCCAGAAATAAATCGTCATTTTTTTTGTGCCTATCCTGTTTATACGTCTTGGGAAGAGTTTTGAGACACTCGCCATTATAGTGATTTTCTAAAAAAATAACGCAAAAAAAAGGCGCCAAAAAAGAGAAAACATATCGAGTGTGCTCTTCCCTTGATTACGTGTAGCGTCGTCCTTTTGTTGGTGTTCTAGGCTCGCGTCTCTAGTACGGTTTAGCCTAGGACCAGCACGATACCGTCGTAGAGCGTGAACTTTGCATCCCTGAACTTATTATTGTTGACCCCCTTTTGCTACCATGTTATAAGCCTTCCCAGCTCCACATACATCCACATCGTGCATTTTACTCTTCTTGGTAATCGCTCTATCCAAGCTTTGAGAGTTTTGACTACAATACTTGCCGATCACCGCCTGCTGCTTGGTAAGAACTGGTAAGGATTTGAGATTCTCTTGATGGATTTAAGGGGGTGGTATAGTGCAAGTGCAATCTAACAAGTGCCGAAAAGGCCAAACACATCTAGTAAGATGAGGTAGGTAACACAGTCACGTACTTGTTGCCTATGGCAAAAGTGAGACTTACATCAAGACACAAACAGATAAAAACAAGCAACACTCAACATGGTTCCATCCAAACTACCAAACGGACTCGACTTCGCATGGGGGATGCACGACCTATCCTATCCTAGGGGTTCTCAGACTCAGTAGTCGTGCTTGCTTTGTGTCTTAGAGAGGAGTCCGCTCAGCATTCCGGGTCTTCTTCAGGTGTCGCTATGTCTCTTGTGTTGTTTGTCGAAACGATTCGGGTTGTGCCTGGAGGGTCCTTGACAACTTCGCGTCTGGTGAGTTGACGACAAAGGTGATTCGTCATGGTTGTTGTTGACAGGGCCTTCTATTGTCTTCGTAATCATGCCAATGCCTTCTTGTCTCGTAAGTCGTTGAGAGTTCCAGGTAGGTAATCCTTTATGCAACTATATTGAGAAGGCATGGTAGAGTTATACCCTGTTGGTTATGTTGATGATAATCTCAACACCGAGAGCAGGGAATGAAGAGAACCGTTTTTCTGCTCACTACGGTGAGGCGAACCAAATGGCAAGGTTCTCATCCACCGGTGGTTGCTGATACATCAACGGTAATGACAAGGTTGCTCTATTAGCGATGCATATCATGATCTTACATATCTTATGCCTTGATCATCGTAGGCAAAGATTGCATCATCCTGGGGCTGTGTCGAGGGTGTCACCATTTTTTGAGTCTTGACGCCTTCATTCCTCGAGAAGGTGTTTCCTTGTCTTGTCGTGGTGTCGCCAACCTTGGGTTCAAAAGATGTGGGTAAATGTCTGGCAAGGTGGCTTCCTTCCAGGTTACCCACGAGGATTACAAGGAATTCAGTGGTCGGGGACACAAGGGTATTAACGACCGTTTGCAAGGTTTTGAAAAGTGGGTGAGATAAGCCAAGAGAAAAATGGTGGAAGTATTGAGGCAAAATCCTTCAGTCTCTTTGAAAGCTTAGAAGAGGTAAGAAATGTGGGAGTCTTTGCAAGTGGTTTGAAGGGTCTGGGGAAACAATTTTGTCCTAACTAACGTCCATGCTAACTAAGGGCTTCCTACAGTCAGGATGGCTCTAATACCAGCTCTGTGGGGACACCGACTCATAAGTCATGATCACCGAATGTACGTGCACAGTGATCCCAGAGATCAATGCTCACTGAACTCACAGAAACTGAATAACAAGAGTCTTACATCCATTACATACCGTTCGTACTCAAATATGGCCTATATGGCCAAGTCTTCATAATCTCGCAGCGGAAATCTTCAACGATAGAGTGAACCCATGACATATGCATTAACCCTACAGGCATTCTGACTGGGAAGCGTCCTAGCTCGCATGTTCGTCACCAAGGTACTCTTCATCGTATCATGTTCTTTCATGGTTGGCCAATAAAATAACCAGTGGCAAGCCAATGAGTACTTTGAATGTACTCGCAAGCAACCTATGTTTGGAACGAGGTTCAACAAAGCATGTTATAGCACTAAATAGGTAAGTTGTAGAAAGCTAGTTTTGAGTGCAATGACATGATTAAATGACTTGTAAAAGCATGCATCAACAGGTTGCAGATATCCATATGAACATGTTACAGATATCAATATAAACAGGGGTTGAACATCTCTTGTTCAATCATCATGCCAAGTCATCTGACTTAACTCAAGTATCATCTTTCTCTCTCTCTCTCTCACACACACACACACCAAGTATGTGAAAACATCGGACGTAGTTTAAGCAGCACCAACCAACTGTCCTTGACTGTGGACACGGATATTTGAATAGTTTTACACTCTATAGAGTTTGCACACTTTACCCACAAGACTTAGGGAACTTCCGTGTCATCCACGACTCGCGGTATATTACATACCGTAGGTAAGCACCCGAATAATGCCTTTGCCTTGACGACACTAAACAAAGAGTCCACTCGTTGGCCCACATCTTCATGATGTACAAACACGAGCCTTGCTCGACATAGTACCATCCATGAAGGGACGCAACGGTGTGCCCGATATCTGTAAAAACAGCCCATGTTCGCCCTACCAGGCACAACCCCGTATCGAGAGTAACTACGTCACTCCCGCCACTAGTAATGCGGGCTCTCTGCTAGCATCGACCAAAGTAATCGACAAAGCCCCTTCCCATATAGGGGTAGCGTGGCTGTACATGCAAGGTTGGGACGGTCGACAAATCTTAAATCTAATCCATTTTCGAAAACACACACACTCAACTTGCCTCGGTACACCACTTCTTTATCAAGTGGTTACCTAGCCCAACACCATTTCCCTCGGGCATTAGTTGCACCCGACGGGATTTTCAAAAAGTCTGTGAAATCATTTCCTTTCTAACACCATGCATATTCCTGGCCCACTTGCGTAGCAACTACTTAGCATCCTAAGTACTTCCCACCCGCACAACCCTCATAGGAAGGTAGGGTCATGCTTAGTGTAAGTATCAACGGGTACAAGTATCGGAGACAACCCGTGAAGGTGGTCACCGTAGCATCATGATCAACATATCGAAATTGAAGTGCTATATGCCATGCAATGAAAATGGTTTCTTAGACATGGTCAAAGGGCTGCTTGCCTGGCTCAGCAAAGTCTTCGAGGTCTTCACATGCTTCTCGTCCAACTCCGAGCACTCCGTCGACTTTGTCAACTACCGTCGGAAACAATCGCAATAAGCAACACAACAAGCAGAGAAATAAAAGTGCTCTAACATAGGAAGTTTCCTTTTATTGGACACCTCTGGCTATAAGAAAAATAACCAAAGGGGTTTTATTGGATCTGGTTCAATGGGGATTTTTGAATGCTGGAAATGAAGGAAAAGATGATACTATATGGAGTCTACAGAAAACATTTTTATAAAAAAGAGTGAATGCACCTATTAAATAGGGCATGATTTTATAAACATGTAGGAAGTTGTTTCACTGGATTTGGAGTTGAGATGGTTTTCCTATGAATTTCTTAAGATGAAATAGATGGAAAGTGGGGCCTTTTATTTGACCCAGCAGAAACATAGCATAGTAAAAATGTTAACCATGGCTAGATAGATAGTGCATGATATTTGGAGTACCTAGAAATTGGAATCACTCCATTTGGAGTTGGTTTGACTCTTCTAGGAATTTTACAAGTTGGGCATTTCATAGCTTAAATTTTAATATGCATTTCAACAAGGCTGAAAAGTCTCCTGGAAAAATGTGAGAGTTACACCATCAGATAGGCTTAAATTTTAGCAGAATTTAGGAGTTTGAATCATGGCCCTTGGAGTAATATTTATTTAATTGAGATTATTGGAAGTTTCTGTTAAAAAAAGGAAAAATCTTTACCTAATGGCTAAAACGCGCACTGGGCGCTGGATAAGAACTGGGCCGGCCCACTGGCTCAACTGCGCGGGAGGACGAGGCCACATCGACGGCGCCTTCGCGGGAGGCGCTTTCGCCGCAGAGAGAAGGATGCACGCGGGGCCGCGTCCACTTAAACGTGGGGGGCCCGGGGCCTTAGCTAGTGATCGACGGGTCCCGCTGGCAGGTTTACCTCCCTCCTCCCGCCAGAGCAAGGGAGGGGCAGAGGAGCCCGACCGGGCACACGTCGGCGCCTGCCCCGGTGGCTTCGGCCACCTCTGGCGAGGCTACGCATGTCGCAGAGCTCTGGGGCTCATGTCGCGTCCATCCAGGTGTTGCACACCCGTGGGGAGGGCTGTAGCGGCGCCAACTCAGGGGGGGCCGCGCAGGAGGCCATCGACCACCATTGCCCTTGAGTGCATGGCGTCTCCGGGAAGAAATGGAGGTGCTGTGGGGCTTCGCGACGGTGGTGTGAGGGCACCGGAGTGATTAGGAGGAGGAGGAGCTCGGGGATGCATGAATTTGAGCAGAGGACGATGGGGAGGCCTCGGCCATTGACGGGGATGAAGAGCTCGAGAGGGGAAATGGTTTATTCCGGGAGGCTCCTGGGAGGTAGAGGGAGCGAGAGAGGGCAAGAGGGGAGCTCCGGGGCGTGTGAGCTCTCGGGTTGGAGCTCCAAGGCGGTCGACGCTCGTGCGAGGGGAGGCCAGAAGAGGGAGAGAGAGGAGGGGTCTGGCAAGGAGGCGTGTCCTCGACGCCGACGCCCTCTCGGGTGACACGAGCGGGAGGCACAAGGCTGTCGGGAGCCCGGATTGGGGGGGGCGGCTATAGTGCCGGAGCGCAATGTCGCGTGCTCCAGAGCACGCATATGGCTGGCATGGCGTGCCCCAGGATGCTTTCGGCGCGCCCACCTTGTCCACTAGCTGCGGGGGTTTACTGGAGATGCCCTAGGGTGCAAGTAAGCTAGGAGAGAGGAGGGGAAAGAAAATATAGGTGGGAAAGGGCATTGTAGGGGCTGGCCAGAGGTAAAAATGAGGGGTTTACCCTATCAATCACTGAGCTAGGGGTGTGGGACTCTTTCTGTAGGTAGAAGAGCACTAGTAGGTGACGTGGTAAAAAGTTGAACTCAAGGAGAAGGGAATAAGGGGTCAAAATGTTGATTCCTAGATTCTGCCAAAAGGTGTTTGATGCAAGTTTGAGCTAGCTAAATTGTTCTCCTTTCTATGAAACTAAACAGGAGTGAATGATGTATAGGAATGAGGTTGATCACCAAATTTGGGATTATAAGATGAAAGTTGCCAATACAAACTTTATAAATCGTAGAAATGGAAAGAAACTGATTTCTATAGATCTACCCATGCAATTCTATTCTCCTTAATGCACCACTTTGTGTGGTGGCATTATTTGGGTATTAGAGCATGCCCAAAAAGTTTGGGATCAAAGAGAGAAACTTGATAATCCAAAAATTCCCAATTCTAGAAATTAACAGAGATGGGTTTTGAGCGATTTGGACAAGTGGATCCATTCTCCTTGATGCACCACTTGGTGTGGATGCATTATTTGAGGATTAGAACATGTCCACAAAGTTTGAGAATAATTGGAGACACATGGCAATGTAAAGTTGCTCAAGTTTGTATCTGGACAGAGAGCATTTTGGGATATTTTGGTGACCCAAAACAATTGTGATTGAGATGAAACTTGGCAAGATGATCAAATATGCCATATTTGGCATGCTAATATTTTCTTGGATTTATTTGAGAATATTTCTTATAAAAATATTTCAAATACTTGAAATATGCAGAACATGTTTTGGAGGGTTTTGTCCAATATTTTGAACATGACCATGTGTTGATACTCATATATATGGAAAATATATATCTACTTAGTCCCCCTAAATTTTATCAAATGTTTTGAAAGCATAAAAATATTTTTCCCTATGAAAGACCATTTCTGGCCTGAAGAAAAAGTCTTTAAATAAAATATGAAAATCAACTTCAAAATTAATATTTGGTGTTTTTGGGAAATCCTATATATAGTGGGTTCCAAATAAAGCCTTTGGGGCAAAAAAAATACACCCAATTTGAGGACTTGTAGTACAAACCTCAATTCAGGGGTTTTGGAAACCCTAATTTGAATAAATCCTTTTTCGCCAAAATAATGTTTGATAAAAATAGTTTTAGGTCCAATACACATGTCTTGATCATTGGGCAAGGTTCTTGGATCAGGGAGATGAGGTTGGAGTGCAGGAGATATATGATGGTTCATGGCACAATCAAACAAGCAAGCAAATAACACACAAGTCAAGCATTCATATGCACACAAAAAGTTTTAATTGGCCCTAATTTTTTAGTCATGTTAACTTAGTCATGATGAAAAACACAAGGTGTGACAATTGATCTCTGGGATCACTGTACACGTGCATTCGGTGATCTCGAGTTATGAGTCGGGGTCCCCGAAATACCATTATTACACCCACAACCCCTGTTGCTATACATACTGGACCAATTACTAGAGCTGGCGCACATCAATCGAATTACCAGGTACATTCATTTCTTGGAAATCCTTCTAATGTTCATGTACATATCATGCTGCCTAAATTAGATACTTTTGTTTTACTTATGAATGAGGGACCTAGCATGTACAAGAAGGATGGCCATTGGAGTGGGATCAAGCATGGAGGAGAAGGTGCGCACGCGGAAAAGAACAATGGAGTTTCCAGTGGTGATTTTCGCACTTTGAAGCCACCATAAGGATAGCATGACGGCTTGGACGAAATATACAAGATGCCACTTCATAAATTTCATCCATAGGATAATATAGGTATTGCGTTACCTTATTTTTGGGCCAGGCCCATGTAATTTCGAAGTACCACTTATTACGTTGTTTTTAGAGTCCGTATGTGTGGGGAAACGGAGTTAGGGTTGGTTTTGGAGCCCTCCTCCAAGAGGTCACGAAATTCCCACTCTGTTCCACACAACCCTTAGGGCGCCGTTTAGACTTGGGTTTTGTTTATATTACATGTTCGCCATAGCTGCAACTCCGCGTCCTTCGTTTGTGTTCTACGACCAGACCAAGACGCCAAAAAACCTCACTTTCCTCAATAAAGCTTTCCTCTTATATTCGCAATTTCCAGATTGCAATTTAATTTTCTTTCTTGTTCTTCATTTGCGTGCAGGAAATAGACCCTCGTGGTCAGGTTGATTGTGCTCCGGCGTGTTCAATAACGTCTCGGAGTTGGTTTTGCAATTGCCAAGGCACAACATCTTCACACGTTCGTAGTCGGATCGTCAAAGTCTACTCCACCGAAAACGATAGCCACCATCTCATCGAAAGACAGGGACAACTTCACGTCTATTAGGCCCCACCATGCTCGTGGCACAGCCAGACGGCAAGCGCGATGGCAGCGGCTTGGATGCCAAGAAGGATGGTCGCCCTTCTTGCGCCTACCACAACACGAGCATGCACTATACGGAGGACTGCCACGAGCTCAAGCTCCTTCATGAGGATCGCGTCGGTAGCTGCGGGAGCCGCAAGGAGCGCTTCAGGGGTCGTGGGAGAGGTAGCGGCGGTCGCTGGGGAGTCAACCATGGAGCCGGTGGCAGCAGTCGTCAGGGCTAGCAGGGCCAGCCGCAGCAAGCGGACCTCCCGGCCCTCACTACCCCGCCCCGCGCCAATGACCCCCCTCCTGCCGAGAGCGACGGGGGCTACCAGGAGCCCCGCAGCGTGGCCTGCATCCTAGGTGGGGCCCAGGCCCCTCCGTCCAACCGCCGCTTCAAGCAGTTCTCTCACAAGGGAACGCGGCCCTCCCGGTGCCTGAGTCCGCCAGCCGCCTTAGGTGGTTGGAGTTCCCCATCACCTTCGATGCCAGCGTTCACCCCAAGTCCACAAGGACTATGGGTGCCGTTCCCTTGTTGTGCACACCCACCATCAGCAACGTGACTATCACCAAGACTCTCATTGATGGCGGGGCGGGCCTCAGCATGCTCTCCATAGAGACCTTCGAGACGCTTCAGTTGCCCTACGAGCGTTTGATGCCCATCAGGCCCTTCTCGGGCGTCACCAACAAATCCACCCTCTCCATCGGTCAGGTGCGCCTCCCTGTCACCTTCCGCACCCACAAGAACTGCCGCGTGGAGTTCATCGTCTTCGACGTGGCCCACATCGGCCTGCCCTACAACATCGACCTGGGCTACCCCGCGCTCGCCAAGTTCATGGTGGTGACCCACCACGCCTACGGTCTCGTCAAGTTGTCCGGTTGCAGTGGCACCATCACCATCCGCTGTGATGAGAAGGACGCGCTCCACACCCTCGAGCACGCCCACAAGTCGCCTCCACTGAGCATCCTACCGACGAGGACATCTTCAGGCTTGCTGAGGATTCACCCGCGAGGAAGAAGCCTCTGCTTCCCCAGGAGCAGGCCAAGTGCAAGAGGGCCTCGCCTGACGGTTGCAAAGCTAGCACCTCCCTCGCCGCCATTCATGGCCCCTCTCCCAAATAGCAAGGCTCGCTTGGTGTCTCCCTCCAGGCCAGCTCTTGTGCCTCAGCTTGGACAACATAAGGCGAGTCCGGCATGCAGAGGGAGGCGATCAAGCATCATTCGGGAAGGACCTCAACCGCCTTGGGAGCAGGAGGACAGCAAGCTCCAGGACGGGGCCGACGTCCATGAAGCTCACAACTTCAGGCTGACCGTCGGCCTCACCCCTGTCTCCGAGTGGCGCATGTGCGTCGACTACATCTCCATCAACCAGGATCGCCTCGCGAGCCCCCCCTCTCCATCTCCACTCATGTGCATGCGTTTCGGCTTGAAGGGGGCTACAACCACCTTCGAGAGGCTAATGCGCATGAGTCTGGAGTCCTGCACCGCAAGGCATGCGGAAGTGGTCCACGACCAATCTCCAGCCCCGTGCGGCACCCCTCATGATGGTAGTGGGTGTTCTAGTGCCAAACACATGGAACACCCACCATCCCCGTAAGTTCTGTCTGTTTTCACGGATACGAGCCAGACAGAGTTGTACACACTCCGGGAGTCTCTCTACCCACACTGCCCTCGGCAGGTGAGAGTCCCTTCCCACTCTTGTGGAAGCCCCATGCTCCGCACTGGTGGATTTTGACAATGAGGGTGCTTTTCAGCTGCATCAACCTCAGGATGTCTCATGTCCGTCACGACAGCGTTTTCGTCACACAACGAGGGCGCTTTTCAGCTGCATTAACCTTAGGCTGTCCCGTGTCCGTCACGGAAGCATCTCCAAACATAACGAGGGCACTTTTCAACTGCATTAACCTCAGGTTGTCCCCTATCCGTCACGGCAGCATCTCCTTCACCTCACTAGGGTGCTTTTTAGCTGCATTAACGTCAAGTTGTCCCATGTCCTTCACGGCAGCATCTCCAAATGTAACGAGGGCGCTTTTGAGCTGCATTAACCTCAGGCTGACCCGTCTCCAGCACGGCAGCATGTACCTTCCTGCTATGTAACGAACCCGCTTCATGCATCAATAAAGTTCATTTCCTCCAAAAATGTTTTTTTGCCCACGTGCGGCAGAGCATGCCTCAAGGGGTGCACGCTTGAGATCTCCCTCGTGTCTGTCATGCGAGTGGGGGATGGGCACGGTGTTTGTGCTCGGGTCAGTCACAGTCGTGCTGCATATTCCAAGTGATCGAGCTCTAGCTTGTGGTCCTGCCCCCGTGTACGTCACCTCACTAGGTCCTTGGGTCTCTAGTCTCCTTGCATAACACCCACATGCGACCCCGCTGGGCACTTTACAGAAGCTTGGCAATATCCTTGATGCAGGGTACCAAAACCCCAGGGTCTCCCCTCGGGAGGCTTCACCAGTGCCATGTCGCGAGGGACAGGGAGCCTCACGAGGACCCACGCTTCGCGAGGCATTCCCTACGGCGGATCCCCCCGGACCATGCACCCTAAAGGAGCTAAGTTGAAACACCCCTAATGGACTCCCCCCTCTTGTTCCCTTCTCGATAAGGTCTGATTCCCTCGGCACGAGCTGCCTGCGCGTCAAGGGGGGGGGACCCTGAGCATCGCGCCTTGGGGACTCCTACCAGCCCTAAGAGACCTACACCCTCTGACCTTGCCGAGCACACACTCTTTGCATAACAGGCACGGTGTAGCCTTCCTTGGGGGCTGGGTCCCAGCGACGCAGGGCACTGAGGCAACGTAAAAGGGGAAGAAGGGTCTCGGAGAAGAGCGAACGCATAAAACATCAAGTACTTAATACAAAAGTACCAGACAAGTGGCTCACGCCCCGCGAGGCCGCATCTACTCTGTTACAGTAATGGGTCAGGGAGAGTCTAAGCGCGAGGAGTGCCCCAAGCATCGCTCACACATTCATCGCATGGGGGCTCATGATGGCCCTGGCCGCCGTCGAGACCGAAGGCTTATAACTGGACGAAGCTAGCTACCTGCTCCTTCGAGGTCGCTTCGACGAAGTGGTGGTCGAGGCAAAGGAGGTTGTAAAAGAGTCGCGTCATCGCTTGGGTCAGCAGGTCGTAGCTTGCCTCCTGGGTGGCAGCGTCCGCGTCGCGCAGTTGCTCCCAGAGGTCGTCAACCTCTGCCTGGAACTTACCCTGACGAGCCACGAGGTCCCTCTGCTCGACAAGGGAGACCTGGGATGCCTCTAGCTCGCGCTCCATCGCTTCCAGATGCTTCTTCTCCACCTCCTGCAAAGACACAGTGTCTGTAAGCTGGCACTCCAAGGCGTCGACACTCTTCTCGTGGGCGGCAAGTTGCGTCTCGCGGGCCTCGATGGCCTGCTCCCGCGCATCGAGGCGGACCTCGCATGAGGCAGCCTGCTTCCGGAGCACCTTGTCATGGGCGTCGGCCTCCTCTCGCTGCCTCTTGGCCGCCTTGGCATCCTCCCGAGCCTTCCCAAGGGCAGCCTGGGCATCTTCGGCGAGCCGCTCGCACTTCGCCTGGGCCTCCTTGCTCCGCAGGCGATCCCTCTTGACCGCCTCCCGAAGCCGCCTCCACTCCCTCGCCAGGCGTCGGCGCTCGCCAGCGCAGAGCTCTGCCTCCTTTCTGATTTCTCCCTCAAGGGTGTGGAGTGCGGCCGTGAAGCCACGACGGGCCTCGTAACAGAGGGCGACATCGCTCCCCTCCAATGTTAGGGCGAAGCTCGCCAGAACCTCCTCGCCCCCCGCCAGCGCTGTAGGGCAAGGAGGCGCGCCCTCGAGAGTCTTCGGCGGCTCCGCACTGCCCCATCCAGCAGGAGGCACGCTCACCAATAGGTGCAGGGGGCTCAGGACAGCCACCTCCGTATCTAGCTGCGTCGCCCCGCATGCGCTGGCCGCCGGGGGAGCGTCCGGAGCCGGGAGCTGGAGCCTAGAGGCAGTCCCTGTTTGGGTCACGGGGGACTCCTTTGTAGTAGGCACGGTCTATGGAGCCAGGGCCGGCGTCTCGCCCCCTCCGCTCGTTCCTCAGTCATTGCTGACGGAGCTATCCCAGGGGTCGCCTCCTCGATGGGCTTGGGAGGCATCGCCTCGCCAAGCTCGCCCAGGCCGCTTCCCTCCTCCAGCACCGCCATCGGACGCAACTCCATCGCGGAAGCGGCGGACTTCGGGGAGGTGGATACCAGTGTTGCGGGCGTCTTCCTGCTCTTGGCCTTCTTCCCCTTCTCCTCCTCGGCAGCCGACTCAGGGCTCCTGCGCGAGCGGCCGCTCATCAAAACCACGGAAGCCAGGGGGTAAGCCTCAAGGAGGGAAAAAGGGAAAAACTTACTCGTCTGTGGGGCCCTAGTGCATCCGCTTCCGCACCCTAGAAGCATTGCTACTCCCACTCCCATCTCCTTGAGGCGCATCCCAGCGACCGTGTGAGGAAGCACCGAGGGGGTCGGCATCAGAAGGCACCACGGTCTCCTCACCCCGGTCCTCCGGGAGCTCATCGACTCATGCGTCTTCCCCTCCTCCTCTGGCCTAGCGGGGCACGGCATGGGCGATGTGGAACCCGCCGACGTCCTCATCGTCGTCATCATCATCCAGTCAGAGCGAGCGGTGCGCCGGTGGCATCAGTGAGGGCGGCGATGACGAGTCTCCGCTACTCTCCCCGCTGGAGTAGGAGGTGACACTCTCCCCCGAGGTGTCCCCCGTTACTGAAGGGTCCTCGC
Source organism: Elymus sibiricus (assembly GCA_039707655.1). Classification (NCBI taxonomy): domain Eukaryota; kingdom Viridiplantae; phylum Streptophyta; class Magnoliopsida; order Poales; family Poaceae; genus Elymus; species Elymus sibiricus. The sequence continues at coordinate 162,201,259 of CM077663.1, forward strand.
ACACCTTAGGGTCCGCCTGAATCGGCCCCCTGCTGTCGAACTGAGCATTGCCGCGACGAGAGCTCCCCGGTTGGACTGGCTGTACAGGAGACGCGCGGCCCTGGGCGTCGCCCCCATGACCCTAAGAAAGAGGGCTTCCTAGATTGAGGTCGCCACACCATCAGGAAGATCCTCCCGCGCCAGCCGGATCCGGTCTTCAACTCCAGTAATCTCCCAGACGAGGTGCAAGCGCTTTTGCAGGGGAGCGATGCGGCTAAGGAGGAACTCCTTGGCAATCATGCTAGCCATGAGCTCGACCGCGTGCAGCTTTGCCAACCTTGCCAAAACTGCCTCCAGGGCCCAGCGGTTGAGCTTCTTGTGCTTCTAGCGCCTGGTCTTCACGGCTGGCTCGGTTGGAACCTCCAGGAGGGAGCTGGGCTTCTACGCGTCGACGTAGAGCCAGTGCGACCTGAAGTTCTCCACCTTCTTCAAGATCCTCATTTCAACAAGGACCTCTCTCATCCCGTCGTCGATGCGGAAGGAGGCGCACCGAGAGCGCTGGTTCTTGTCATAGATCAGCAGACTATAGAAAGTCTAGAAGAGCAATATGGAAGGCGCTACTCCCAGGAAGGCTTCACAGAGGTATGCAAAGAGGGAGAGGACGAGTATGGAGTTGGGATGGAGGTGGATCAAGTGGATGTTTTAGTGCTCCAGAATGGCAAGGAGAAAGTCGAAGAAGGGCGGCGCCAGGCCGGCGAGGAGTGAATGGAGGAAGACGGGGGTCGCCGCAGCCTTGAGGTCACCCCTCGCGCGCGAGCCCAGCCAGATCTCAGTGCGCCCCCTCGTTTTGCTCGGAGGCCACCAGGAGACGAGCCCTTGCCAGCCCCTTTTCGCTCATGATAGAGGATGGCATCTGCGCCGGGCCGAGCTCCTCCGGCGGGACCTCCTTGCCGAAGGAAGGCCCGGCTACCGTAGTCTTCTTGCCAGGGGCCATGGCAGTGGAAGGTGAGATGGGAAGCCTAAGTGGATGAGCCGGGGAACCACTCTCACGCGAGTGGAGGGAGAGATGTGGAAGGTGGAGCAATGATGTGACTGCGCCCCGCGAGGGGCAGGCTTTATCGTCAGGCAATGGTCTTGAGGCATCACGGAGTAGCGGGGGTGCCGCGCCTAGGGAAGACCTCATGCGCCCTCTCTGGGCCTGGTAGATCAACGGGCCCCGCGTTGTTTCGCCCCAGCAGACGTTCACACCACAGGCCCAGGGGCTACTATCGGCCCAGTGGGACCAGGGGCGAAGCTCTCTCCAGGTATCACCATATAGTCTAGGCATGCACGCCTGTCTTGTCTTCTCGAGAGGATGAAATCAATCTGGCTAGAGGGTTGAGCACTACAAAAAGTCACTAGATGTGATTCTCTCTCCTTAAATAGGGTGTTAACTATGATAATGTCGTAGGCAAGCACAAATCTTAACATCTTCTCCTTCTTCATTCCTGATGCCATAGCCAAAGTGATGCGGAGCATCCTACGGACATCACCATGGCAAGAGTCCGTTTGGCAAGTGACACGTACGACATCCACTCGACATACATAAAGGTGAATCATCTCCTTTACACGTGTTCACTTGACCCCTTCGAGGATGGTATACTACTTGACACTCCTCTCGTGTGCATGCATAGGTATTGTCGGAGCTTCACGGATGACGAGGAGGAGTGCCAGCACCTACGTATGACTACACCATCCACGAGGGAAGCTTGGAAGCGGAGTCTCGAAGAAGGAAAGAGAGCCAGGACACCTTCCAGGCCCTGGACATCCGGCCCCTGGAGATCACACAAACTCCAAGGCCAAGCTGCAGCCGAAGCTACAGGGCCCAGACATCCGGCCCCTCGGCCCCGGACATCCGGCCATCCCGGACATCCGGCCCCTCGCCCGGATATCCGGCCGCGAGAAGCCAGAACCAAAGCTCTCTGACCAGACGCAGCCCGGACATCCGGCCCAGCCGTCCGGACATCCGGCCCTCAGCCCGGACATCCGGCACCCCATGAAGCCCCGGACATCCGGGCCTCAGCCCGGACATCCGGCCCTTGTGTGGGCAGACGTGGGCCAAAGGCCATGTATCCTCTCTCACTTACCCCTTCGTGGGCTAACACTATATATACTCCACCCCCTCCTCCTTTCTAGGGTTAGCAATGGTTTAGCTCATAGATTAGTTGAGCATTGCTCCTTCCATATACTTCTCCTAGGAGATTGCGACCTCCACGTGTGAGAAGATCTTATGGATGTCAAGGCCCCTATCTAGGGAAGATCCCTAGTGGATTCAAGGCCCCATCTCCCCATGGGATTTGGGATGAACTCTACCATGTATCCTCTTTCCTTTTGTTGTTCTTGTACCCTTGTGGATCTTGTGTGGATGTGAGCATAGTTGATGTGTGATTGGACTTGTTTTGAGTGTTTCTCTTGTGATTTCCCCCTCATGTTCTTCGTGTTCTTCGTGTTCATTCACAAATCCACCTCCAATTCGTGAAACATCGACGCACACGGCCGTGCCCCGTATCATATTGGTATCATGAGCCACGTTGATCACGAATTTGGAGCCTCCCCCACCATTTTCTAGCCTAATTTTGCTTTATTTCGTCCCAATTTGAAAATCCCCACCAAAAATAGCCATACCAAAATTTTTGTGATTTGTTGGTTCTTGTGAGATTTTGTTGATTTTGATCCAAGGATTTCGTGCTTGGTAGGTAGATCTAGCTTTCCCACCACCCAATCCACCCTAATTTTTCTTTGCCCCCATCAATTATGACCCCCCGAGCTCGAAATTGAGCTCCCGAGCCCCAAATCTCGATCTGGATTTGTCGGGCCGGACATCCGGGCCCCTGCCGGACATCCGGGCCCCCAAGCCGGACATCCAGCTCCTGGAGCTCACTTTCGGGCGTCTCTGGACATTCAGGTCCCGGATATCCGGCCTAACCCCCAGATGTCCGGCCCCTGGGATTTCAGCCTCCCGTGTTTCACCATTTTGTCCATAACTAATTCATCCGGAGTCCGATTTTGACGTTCTTTAGCTGGTTTTGTAGCTATTGACACCCTCCATCCCACAAAAATAGATACATAAACATTTGACTCCATCATATTTTTGAAATGTTGGCAAGTTTGCCTAGGCCTCCGCCATAACTTCCGCATAGCCATCCCACCATAAACTTCCGCCACCCTAACCCAATTTTGTTTGAGATTTTGAGTTGCGGTTTCCGTTTCCTAAGGTGTTTAGGCTAATTAGGGACGGTTCTACATCGACAACGCCGCTACTCATCATCACCTCGGCCTCGACATCGACATCGGCCACTTTTCCTTTGGGCACACCAACCGTAAGCAAGGACGGTAACCTCGACGACATTATTGTCTATTACCTTGCCATTGCATTGATCGCTCCGAGCCTATTGCGTACCTTACCCATTGAGACTAGCGAGTTGAGAATTGCCGGGCCACGTTACTTGTGCACCGTAGTGATACTCTTATGCCGCATAGCTAGCTTTAGCATGCAAATATCTTGTCATCTACATTGTGCCATAAGTCTCTCCCGTGCATATACATCATACTTGTCTCATATCTTGGTTCGAGCATCAAAAAAAAAGAAAAAAAAAGAGAGCAAAAGAAGAAAAAGCTTTTAAGCAAAAGAGGAGATACAAAGAGCTTATAAGCAATTGCAATAGCATTGAGCCATTTTGCATTGTTCATACTCTTGGATCATACATACATAGCATACTTGGGATTGAAGACGGCACGCTTACTCTTTTAGGTTGGTGCACAAGAGCGTATCTAGCCCATTTGAGCAATCGAGCTAGTGTCTCTCTAGTATCTGTGCAACACGAGCTTTTCCCGGGTCTCTCACATTTTGTGCTCATTCCTTGGTTGCGCGGATCCCATTTATCTATCCGTGTGTGTGTTCCTAGTGCCACCATAGCTATTGATCTATCTGCTTTGCATTGCAATTTTGTGAATATTTCTCAACATTTTCGATATCTTGAATTGACAATTGCTTGAATTTTGTGCCACTTGTCCTAACCGAGCCACTCGATAAGCTTTACTTTGTAGGTGTGAGTGAACAAGTCCGGTACCAATTCCCCTATTCTTGCATTTCACATTAAGTGAAACGGGATACATCCTCAACTTTGGGAACTGTATATTGGTATTGTTTATCTCATTTCCTACTCACACTTGCTCGAGTCTTGTGATGGATAGGCAAAGCACATCATCTCCTTCGGTCTACAACAACAATGATGAGTTCGATGCCATGAAGAACTTCATCGACGCCAAGTTGGATGCTCAAATGGAGGATCTCAAGGTCCTCATCAAGTACCGCACGAGATCTTCATCATCTTCGAGAAGACACTCAAGTGCACATGCTTACGAGCTACCATCTTCGGCAAGATCACCTCGACATCGACACCATCAACGGCATGAAGACATAACGACGCCAACATCAAGGCGTCCAACAAAGAACAAGTGTGAAGGTCACGAGCTCGACACCAACCACCACTCGACGACTTCACCACTTACCTTGGCATCTTCGCCAAGCGACTTCAAGGCATCTTCGCCTTTAGATATGCGGCATCTTCGCCGACAAGCACCTCAAGAGAAGCTCCCCAAGCTCAAGTCCGTGACTTCCACGAGCTACTACGACCTCGACATCGACCATGACATTCCTTTCTATGGGAGTCAAGACCCCTAGGAGTATCTCGATTGGGAGCGCAAGATGGACTACTACCTCAAGTTACTTCAAGTCCCTTCCGAAGATCAAGTGATGTGCACCACAAGAAACTTCCACGGCGACGCGTCGACATGGTGGCTTCACACATCTTCGACGAGCTTTGACATGAGTTGATCCAAGTTGAAGAAAGCGATGCGGCGAGAGTTTGTGCCTTCTACATACAAGGAACATCTTCAACGCCAATTGGAGAACACCATACAAGGATCCAAGTCCCTCGATGAGTACTTCATGAAGATGAAGAAAGCCTTGCGACGAGCCGGTGTGGACGAACCCATTTGGATGAAGTTCCACTTCATGATGGGATTGAACAACGACATCGCCAAGACTATCTTCCACAACAACTACGAGTCTCTCGACGACATCTACGTTGGTGCTCTCAAGGCGGAACAAGAACTCAAGGCCAAGGCTTCTCCACCCCAAGCACACTTCGCGACGACCAAGCTCCATGACTACGAGCATGAGGATGGTACCACCAAGATGTCCAAGTCCGACAAGCTCCAAGACGACGCTCCCAAGTCCGACTTCACCGCCATCCCTCTTTGTGGCATTGACGATGCCGAGTCTACAACGACTCTTTTTGAAGACGACACGGCGACGACCACGACTACGGAGCCACTCAAGGAACATGCTTTGGAGGCAAGCGACAAGGTGGCGAGTAAGGATGACGCTTCCATCTTTGGAGGCGAGAGTGATGATGTGCCATCTTCGGCCTTCATCCACGGTGACGGTGACGAGTTGGTTGAGCATGGGATTTTCCCTTCGACCACGGCAGCGTTTGGAGATGAGTTGAGAGACTTATGCCACCATATCGAGAGTGAGAGTGACTTTACCACTAGCTCTATATATGATAAGTTGCCTCAATTCCTATGTGAGGAGAGCCACAAACCCCACCACTTGAGTGAGATGAGTGACTCCACCATATGTGAGTTTGAGTGCACCTACCTTGAGGGAGTGTGTGAGCCACCACCACATAGAGATAGTGAGGTAGTTGATAGGGCATGTGAGGCCATTTCGATTTCTAACAACTTAACCTCTACCTCTATTGTGTCTTCTCCTTTGGTGCTAGGTCCCATATACGATGGCGCGCCGATCCTTGACGACTTCGTCCTCACCTTGGACAAGACGATGGCCATGGTGGTATATGATGCATCTCCCACATGGTTCCATCACGATGAAGATGACCACAAGTTGGTCTATGCAACCTCACCTACACCACATAAGTGGAATGAAAAAGGTAACATAGGTGAAGGTGATGCTCTTGTCCCACTAGTGGACTATCTTGCCATTGATTGCTTGCATGATGTTGATCACCTTATGGACACACCACATGCTATGTCTTCTTCATGCTTAGATGTGCCACCAATTTTTGATGCATATGATGATGAGCATGTTGACTTGCCTAGTTGTGATGCTATACTCCATAGGATATCATGTGAAAATTCTATTGGTCACATCATGTTCGACAACCCGCTAAACTTGTCATATGCTATGCGTGAAATTTCCCATATTGCATCTTTGCAATCTCACCGTAGCAACTATGCATATGCCATTAAAATAAACCCAATTTGCACATATGGCATAGATGACAAACCCATGGTTATTGGCATTTGCTTTTCTTGTGATGATATTGCCATGCTTCCTTTGCATCATTTGTGCAATTGTTCACTATTGCCATGCCGTGACCACCTAGCTTTGTATATGCATTGTCTTGGATGTTCTCCACATTATGCTTCCGCTATTGCACATGAGGAGACCTCAATAGTTTCCTCATACATGTTAGGAGATTTTGTTCCATCCCATCCATTGCATGATCCCACTACTTGTGTGCACTATCCGGATTCCATGAACAACAATGCTCTTACTTCATGTGATGCACTACATATTTCTAGTCACCATTATGCTATACATCATAACAAACCTTTCATGATGGATGACATGTTCCTATATCATGCATCTCATTTATTTGAGCATTGGACATTTTGTGCTAACGAACACAAGCACATGCACATCTAATGGATGATGTATACATATACCACGCGCACACAATTTTCCCTTTGCCTTTGTTGTGTGTAGGTACTCGTGATTACTCCTCAACCTCACAATCCCATGAGTTGACGAAAAGAGCTCTTGAGAGCACCGATGCTTTGGGATTCACCGGAATGTGTCTCCAACCATTCCCCTCGCGCAAGGACTTCGCGCATTTCTTCTACATGGCTCTCACATGGCTATGGCTTCTTACTCATTACACTTATTATGCCCATATTGCCATGTTCACTTTGCATGATATTCACATTTCTATGACCTTGACTTGCATTTCTGACCCATGTTTTGCATCTCACATGACACTTGATTCTCATATTTGTATGTGTATTTGCAAGCTTGGTGGAGATATTACTTGCTATTGCCATGTTTGCTTGTTAACCCATGTCTATGATGATACTTTGCACTTGCTTCGTGCTTGCGATATGTCATGTGCATTGTATATGCCTATTATTTGCTCACATGACATGATTGCCATGATTTCCTCTAGTACGTTGCATCTTCGCACTACTAGCGTCCACGACATGCTTACTATGCTTGCTTATGTTGCATCACCGATGTGCTCCTTTTATGCGGTTGATGACAACCCTTGCCATGCTTTGCACATGAGTGATATTGCTTATTGTCATATGTCTCCATATGTTGCCTCTCTCATGCTTGATGCTTTGCCATGTATTGAGTGCAACAATGCTTTTGATCTTGCTAATGAGATTGCCCCCATAGCTTTCTCTCATATTATTGGAGCTTTTGACATCTTTCATGTGAAGCATACTTGCCTTTCTTCTTTGCACCATATGTTTAGTGCCATGGATATAGACATTGTTGCATCACATTATTCATGCACTTTTGCTTCTAATTGTTATGTGCAAGAGAAGAGAACCATCATGATGGATGATGTGTTTGTCTACCATGCACATACATTGTTTCCTTTGTTGTGTGTATGTGTAGGATACTTCGCCTACATGTCAACTTCCACTTCACGTGAGTTGACGATTCGAGCTCTTGCGAGTGAGCCATTTTACACCGACGCGTTTCTACATCGCACTTGCTTGCGCATCGGCATTGTGACAGACGCACAAGGTCATGCTTTGAGGTGACATCCTTCTTGAGCATGGATATTGTGGATCTTCCTACTTTTGTTTCTTGTATCATGACACATATTGATCATCTTGGACCACTTACTTGCACACATATTAGAGATATTGCTTTCACTCATGATTGCCATCGTTCCATGCCCGATGACATATATGCCTTGTGTGTTGCATCCAACTTGTGGATTGTTTGCTCTTATCATATGCTTGGTTGCAACAATGTCCATTCTTCACATTTACCATGCCACATTGCTTGCTACATGCTTGACTTGATTGCCTAACACATGATAACCAATTGCTCTTTCTATTGTGTTGAGTGCCACAAAATCTTCACTACACCATGTGCATATTCTCCTTGGATTGCCTTGCACTTTGGATTGCGCCATGTGTTTAGACACTTCATATTGGTTGGTGTTGTGAATGATTCATATGCCTACCATAGACCTTTCGTTGATTGCCTTGTGCATGATTTCTATGACCATGAGGTAGATGCTTGTTATATTGCCACACATATTTGCATCCCTACCTCCACTTGTTTCCATGTTGCTTTTCCTAGTGCTCAACTTGAATGCTTACATGCCATGACACAATCCTTTGTCACACCAGATCTTATGCATGATGACAACACTTGTGCGGTGATTCACCACTTGAATGCTTGGTTTTGCACTAACGCTAACCACATTTGTTTTTCCAAGTGTTTGTCGTATTTGCTCCTTTTGAAGGAACTACAAGATGGCGAGACATTGGAGAGTGCCCATTTCGAGCTTGATGATGATAAGTGCTTGGTGATCGTCCACTTCTACACGACGGCACCATCTCTTTCCCATGGTGATTTTGATTTTGATCCGAGGACGGATCTTTCCCAAGGGGGAGGGGATGATGCGGAGCATCCTACGGACATCACCATGGCAAGAGTCCGTTTGGCAAGTGACACGTACGACATCCACTCGACATACATAAAGGTGAATCATCTCCTTTACACATGTTCACTTGACTCCTTCGAGGATGGTATACTACTTGACACTCCTCTCGTGTGCATGCATAGTTATTGTCGGAGCTTCACGGATGACGAGGAGGAGTGCCAGCACCTACGTACGACTACACCATCCGCGAGGGAAGCTTGGAAGCGGAGTCTCGAAGAAGGAAGGAGAGCCAGGACACCTTCCAGGCCCCAGACATCCGGCCCTTGGCCCGGACATCCGGCCCCTGGAGATCACACAAACGCCAAGACCAAGCTGCAGCCGAAGCTACAGGGCCCGGACATCCGGCCCTTGGGCCCCGGACATCCGGCCCCTCGCCCGGATATCCGGCCGCGAGAAGCCAGAACCAAAGCTCTCTGACCAGACGCAGCCCGGACATCCGGCCCAGCCGTCCGGACATCCGGCACAGCCCGAAGCCCCAGACATCCGCCCCTCAGCCCGGACATCCGGCACCCCATGAAGCCCCAGACATCCGGCCCTCAGCCCGGACATCCGGCCCCTGTGTGGGCAGACGTGGGCCAAAGGCCATGTATCCTCTCTCACTTACCCCTTCGTGGGCTAACACTATATATACTCCACCCCCTCCTCCTTTCTAGGGTTAGCAATGGTTTAGCTCATAGATTAGTTGAGCATTGCTCCTTCCATATATTTCTCCTAGGAGATTGCGACCTCCACGTGTGAGAAGATCTTATGGATGTCAAGGCCCCTATCTAGGGAAGATCCCTAGTGGATTCAAGGCCCCATCTCCCCATGGGATTTGGGATGAACTCTACCATGTATCCTCTTTCCTTTTGTTGTTCTTGTACCCTTGTGGATCTTGTGTGGATGTGAGCATAGTGGATGTGTGATTGGACTTGTTTTGAGTGTTTCTCTTGTGATTTCCCCCTCGTGTTCTTCGTGTTCATTCACAAATCCACCTCCAATTCGTGAAAGAATGATGCACACGGGCGTGCCCCGTATCACAAAGCCCCCATGCACCCCTTTAAAACATGTGTTAGATGTGCTCACGTGGCCTTTGAGATCTCCTCCTATGAAGAGCCTCTTGCCAATCGGTACCATGCAACTTAATTTACCTTCAGGATTTTTAATGGAACTTGATAATTGTTGTTATGTTCCTGCATTAAGTCAAAACATTATTTTGGCCTCATGTTTGATGAGGCAAGGTTATGAATTCAGTATTAAGGACAATGGTTGTTCTATTTACTTGAATAAAATGTTTTATGGTTTTGCACCTGTTGTGAATGGGTTATTTATATTAGATCTTGAAGGTGAATCGGTCGATAACATAAATGTCAATAGTATACATATGGCATTGTCGACTAGGACACATTAGTCAAAAGCGCATGAAAAACTCTATGATGATGGAATTCTAACTTCATTTGATTTTGAATCATTTGAGACATGTGAGTCCTGCCAACTCGGCAAGGTGACTAAGACTCCTTTTGTAAAGAGTTGTGAGAGGGCGTCTGAGCTATTGGAACTTATACATAGTGATGTATGTGGACCAAACAGGACGATAGCTAGAGGTGGTTTCCAATACTTCATGACTTTTACTGACAACTTTAGTAGATATGGATATGTCTACTTGATGAGGCACAAGTCAGAAATTTTTTAAAAGTTCAAGGAGTTTCAGAATGAAGTGGAAAATCAACTCGATAAGACAATCAAGCTTCTATGATCTGATCGTGGCGGTGAGTATATGAGCCATGAGTTTGATGATCATCTGAAGAGTCGTGGAATAGTTCCACAGCTCACTCCTCCAGGCACGCCACAGAGAAATGGTGTGTCAAAACGGAGGAATCGGACTTTGTTAGACATGGTCCGATCGATGACGAGTCAGTCGGATTTACCCTTGTCATTTTGCGGATACGCTCTAGAAACCACAGCTTTCACACCAAACAGGATACCATCATAGTCCATAGATAAGACACCATATGATATATGGACATATAAGTGTCATAGTTTGTCTTTTCTAAAGATTTGGGGTTGTGAAGCATATATCAAGCAACTTCAGTCAGACAAGTGCATATTCGAGGGAAACCTTGGGATATTACTTCCACAACCGTGAAGAGGGCAAAGTGTTTGCCGATCGACATGGAGTTCTCCTTGAGAAAGCGTTTTTCAATCGGAAGGCTAGTGGGAGCTCGGTCCGACTTGAAGAAATTCGAGAGCCACACAGGGACGTTCCGACAGATGATTCAATCGCATTGGAGTTACTCTGGGAACCCGTAGTGAAATCGGCGCCAATTCCACGGAAGTCATAAAGATTGCGCGATATGCACAACTGCAATGTGTTGTTCTTGGAGAAGAACAAGCCGACCTCGTATGCGGAAGTGATGGTGAGCCCTGATTCCGAGTTATGGCTTGAGTCCATGAGATCAGAATTAAAGTCCATGGATGACAATCATGTTTGGAACTTGGTTGATCCGCCAGATGGCGTTCGAGCCATTGAGTGCAAATGGATCTTTAAGAAGAAAATTAGTATCGATGGAAATGTTACAGTCCATAAGGCTCGACTTGTCGTAAAGGTTATCGACAAGTTCAAGGACTTGACTACGATGAGAACCTGTAGCGATGCCTAAATCAATTCAGATCATTCTTGTTATAGTTGCATATTTTGACTATGAGATATGGCAGATGGATGTCAAAACGGCTTTCCTTAATGGAAATTGAACTCAGGACGTCTTTATGACACAGCCCGAGGGTTTTGTCGATCCAAAGAATGCTAGCATGGTATGCAAGCTTCAGAGACCCATTTATGGATTGAGGCAAGCATCTCGGAATTGGAACATTCATTTTAATGAGGCGATCAAAGAGTTTGGCTTCATCAAGAATGACGTATTCAAGAAGGTCTGTGGGAGCACAGTTGCATTTCTGATTCTTTATGTGGATGACATATTGGTGATTGCAAATGATGTTCAAATGCTTGAAATTGTCAAGGACTCATTTGAAAATAGTTTTTTGATGAAAGACTTGGGAGAAGCAGCTTATATTCTGGGAATCAGGATCTATAGAGATAGACCAAGAAGGCATATAATATTAAGCCAAAGTACATAGATACACAAGGTGTTGAAGAGGTTCAACATGCAAGAGGCCAAGAAAGGGTTCTTGCCCATGTCACATGGCATTAGTCTTAGCAAGACTCAGAGTCCCTCGACTCCTGATGAGCGAAGACACATGGATGGAATTCCGTATGCTTCGGTTGTCGGGTCCTTCATGTATTCTATGGTATGTACTCGTCCCGATGTTAGCTTTTCTCTAAATGTAGTTGGCAGATACAAGGCTGATCCAGGTGAGAGTCACTGGACAGCGGTAAAGAATATCCTTAAATACTTGAGAAGGACAAAGGATATGTTCCTGGTTTATCGACGTGAGGATGAGCTCGTTGTAAAGAGTTACACTAATACTAGTTTCCAAACCGATAGGGATGATAGTCGGTTGCAATCTGGGTTTGTGTTCATTCTGAATGGAGGAGCAGTGAGATTGACGAGTTCGAAGCAAGATACAGTAGATGATTCTACAACAGAGGCTGGGTACATTGTGGCTTCTGAAGCCACAAAAGAACTTGCTTGGGTGAAGAATTTTATTTCTAATCTTGGAGTGGTTCAGGACTCGTCCAATCCTTTGGACCTCTATCGTGACCATAGTGGTGCTATCGCACAAGTCAAGGAACCATGAAACCATCATAAAACCAAACACATACTCTGGCGTTTTAACCATATTCATGATATTGTGGAGAGAGGCGATGTAAACGTATGCAAGATACACACAGATGCAAATATTGTTGATCCATTAACGAAGCCTCTCCCGCAGTCGAAGCATGAGGTGCACATGAGGTCCACGGGCATACAATGCCTAGATGATTGACTCTAGTGCAAGTGGGAGACTGTTGGAGATATGCCCTAGAGGCAATCATGTGATGATTTCATTTCCGATGATTCATGAGTATTTTGTATTGTACTTGAACATCATCAGTGATATGTATCAATAAGTATGTGACTTATTTGCCAGACTATATATTGGATGATGATGTTCTAATAGTCCCTAGCTGTCAAGGTTATGCGGACACATATCCTTTACTAGTATACCATTCAGGTGATGGCTATGTTTCCCAAGTCATGTGCATAGAGATGCTAAACTGATAGTATGGACTTGGGGATTGAGCTCACTGAGTCAGACAGACCCATTTTGAGACACGACGAGATATTGTCATCTGTTAGTCTCAAGTACAATGTATATGCCATGTCCTAGACCTGAGGTCCTCGCAAGTTCTCGGGATGAGGATTGAGTTACTTAGGGTCTATCAAATGCTGCTTTGTAACTGGGTAGTTATAAAGGTAGCTTTTGCGGGAGTCGTGAGACATGCCGGGAGACATATTTGACCAAGATTGTATTTGCCCCTCCGTAGGGAGAGATATTCTCTGGGCCCTCTCGAGTGACAAGATTCAGAAAGCATGGCCATATGACACGGGTTAAGTGTTAACCCAGTTCGGGAATTTTCATCACGGTTTCGAGAAGAGATGTCGTGCTACCACAAGGGTGACACTCGCCTTTAGCTCGACAACATAAATCATGAGGGAAAAGGAATGTTGTATATGACACATTGTCGAGGTTCGTCTAACGACTTTGCGCACACATGCGAGTTGGCTCGTTCTGCTAGGAGCCGCTACAGACTATCGACTTGGGTCGTGCCCATGTGTACGTCAACCTATAGTGTCACACACTTAAGGGATTGCAGCCCAATCGGATTGGATCCGAATGGAAAATGGGACTAGACTCGTCGTGGGCTTCAATTGTTGAGCCCACCTCGGAGGTCTATATAAAGGGGAGTGGGTGCACCTTTCAGGGTTGATCATTTTCTCCCCTTGACAGCCACCGCCACTCCCCATGCCACCATGTCGTGTGATCGGACCTAGCAGTCCGCCGCCCAGTGATGCCCCCGTACGTGTGGATACCTTTGAGGCATGGCATTTGCGGTGCTTGGACGAACTGTTCAAGGGATCTGCGAGGAGGTGTTCGTGGGAGTTCACTCCTCGTGGGAGATCGACTATAGGAGGAGTAGATGAGTCGGCTCATCGACTAAATGCATCACCAACTCTACTTCCGCTATAGTGACTGCCCGTCTAGTTGTAAACCCGATTTCGTGATCTATTTCCAGCAGCATGTTCTTGGGTGCTCGGTAGAAATTTTTATTTGGCGCTAGCGTAGCGTACCGTGTGTTCCAACAGTGGTATCAGAGCCTCTTTTGTGTGGTGATAGATTCGATGTTTTGCATATGATATATGTAGAATGGTTCAGGTGCGGGTCGATGAGATCGGCCGTGCACGTCAGTGTTGAAGGTTGGTTTCGTGATCTTGCAGAGGTCGTGACATGAATTCCCCCTACCAGTCAGTCTCCGCCATCGGGGTAGACAGTCACATAAATCCAGATGCAGCATGCAAAGATCAATGAGATTGATCGAACCAAAACAAATCGACACCGTGGAAATGTGATTTCCGCAGTGCTAAAATCTATTGGAGCAGTCTCGGTAAAATGGGCATAACTTTTGCATACGAACTATGTTTTTGCTCCATGAGTTGTCAAACTAAAGGGAATGAAAAGATGCATTTGACATTCAGCGGCTTTGCCGCTTTCGGCGAATTTTTCAAGGTCAAAATCCTCTTGGAAAATAGAATTTCGGATGGTCCTATTTTTGGCGGTAGAACGTCTGACTTGTTTTTGCAGGGAATGCTTGTGATTTGGTAGCCCATAAATGTTGCTTATAAATTATCATATCATGGTCTGCGTGTTGTGAGTGCAGCAACCGGCTAGAGCCATATGGTTGTCCGATTATTGTATTAATGACATGCGTGTCAACATGAGATGACATGTAATGTAATTTACTCTCATAGCTATTAGTTTGTAATAGCATAGTATCTTATGTAACACTTGGTGGTTGACATCATGGTGTGGAGATGGAGAGATCACCACAAGGGCAACCATGTGTGGAGATGGAGATCACCACAAGAGCAACCATGCATGGAGATGGAGATCGCCATGGGCATGCAACGCACATGGAGATGGAGATCACCATGCGTTAATGAAAGGGGCTATACCATATCACACATATATAAACTGCATGTGATAGTTTATCCCTTTTATGCGCCCTTCTTTTGCATGATAGATGTTTTAAGTAGGGTGATCCCTCAAAGAATGTCGAGTAAAATTGCCTCCCCAATTGCTGCACCATCACATGTTAAGTATTTTTAGTGGTGGTCCTATAAAATTAGGGTGCTGCTAATTCTCCTTAACGTGGTGTGTTTATGTCGGACACTTACGAGCAAAGCATTGGGTAACTTGCGTGTCTATCAAAACAGTTTTGGGCCTCGAGGCATAAGAGTTGGCGTGGCATGAGATGTCCCCAACAAACAAGAGTCGTATAGAGATACGATTAGCAAGTGTTGCTTACCGAGTGATCTAATCTTCTAGCGGTGATGCAAAAGCTCACTAGTTGACATGTGGATCCTGGATCTTGAATCGCTAAGAATCAATGGAGGGATGTTGATTTTAGTGGGAGTAATGCTCTTATTAAAATGTGTAATTTGAATTAGTCTTTATGAATACATGTCTTAGTGTTTTTCATATTTCTATTGTAGATCAATGGCACCACCTACTCAACCCAGTTTTTCGTTGAAATCAATCCTGGAAAAGGATAAACTAAATGGAACAAACTTTACCACCTGGTATAGAAATCTGAGAATTGTTGTCATGCTTGATAAAAAGGAACATGTTCTAGAGGAACCCCTTCACAATGCTAACGCCACGACCAGGAATGCCCACCAGAAACTCGTTGATGAATCAAACGAGATCAACTAACTCATGCTGGCTTGTATGGACCCCGACCTACGGTAGCATTTCGAAAATGTTCAGGCTTTTGATTTGATCGAGAACCTCAAGAGCATGTTTCAGATGCAGGCAAGGACCGAAAGGTTCAATGTCTGGTGATCCTTGATGGATTGTAAGCTGAAAGAGGGTGATCCACTGATCCCGCATGTGATCAAGATGATCGGATACATGCAAGCTTTGGATCGGTTAGGCTTCCCACTTGGGGACGAATTGTCCACGGATACAATTCTGGCTTCTCTTCTGGCCAGCTATGGGACATTCATCTCGAACTACCATTTGCACAGCATGGAAAAGAAGCTCACTGAATTGCATGGGATGCTAAAAGTGGTAGAGCAGGATATCAAGAAAGGCACGCATCAAGTGATGATGGTGCTAAACACGGCAAAGTTCAAGAAGAGCTGGTCCAAGAAAAAGACTAAGGCAAAGGGGAAGGAGGCAACTCCTACTATCGCCATTGTGCCCAAGTCTGGACTAGACACGGAGACCGTTTGCTTTCACTTCAAGGAAACCGGTCACTAGAAGAGGAACTGCAACAAGTGGCTTGCCCAGATAGGCAATAAGACTGGAAGTGTGACTTCTTCTTTAGGTGCACTTGTTGTATATGTTATAGACATTTTTCTTGCTGATATTTCTAGTAGCTCTTGGGTATATGATACCGGATCAGTTGTTCACATATGGAAATCGATGCAGGGGCTAAGAAGAACTAGGAAATGTTGCAAGAGGATAGTTGACATAGGCGTCGAAAATAAAGCAAGAGTTGATGCATTAGACGTCGGCACCATGCAACTTAATTTACGTTCAAGATTTGTAATGGAACTTGATAACTGTTATTGTGTTCCTGCATTAAGTCACAACATTATTTCGGCCTCATGTTTGATGAGGCAAGGTTATGAATTCAGTATTAAGGACAATGGTTATTCTATTTACTTGAATAAAATGTTTTATTTTTTTGCTCCTTTTGTGAATGGGTTATTTATATTAGATTTTGAAGGTGAATCAGCCTATAACATAAATGTCTAGAGGCATAAGCCTAACAAGATAAATCCGACATACATCCGGCCTTGTCGACTAGGACACATTAGTCAATAGCGCATGAACAAGCTCCATGATGATGGAATTCTAACTTCATTTTATTTTGAATCATTTGAAACATGCGAGTCCTGCCTACTCGGCAAGATGACTAAGAGTCCTTTTGCAAAGAGTTGTGAGAGGACATTTGAGCTATTGGAACTTATACATAGTGATGTATGTGGACCAATGAGAACGATAGCTAGAGGTGGACTTTTACCGACGACTTTAGTAGATATGGATATGTGTACTTGATGAGGCACAAGTCAGAAACTTTTGAAAAGTTCAAGGAGTTTTAGAACAAAGTGGAAAATGAACTCGGCAATACAATCAAGCTTCTACGATGTGATCGTGGCGGTGAGTATATGAGCCAGGAGTTCAATGATTATCTGAAGAGCCGTGGAATAGTTCCACAGCTCACTCCTCCAGGCACACCACAGAGAAATGGTGTGCCGGAACGGAGGAATCGGACTTTATTAGACATGGTCCAATCAATGATAAGTCACTTGGATTTACCCTTGTCATTTTGGGGATACGCTTGATACTTCTCCAACGTATCTATAATTTTTGATTGTTCCATGCAATTATATTATCTGTTTTGGATATTTTATATGCATTAATATGCTATTTTATAATATTTTTGGGACTAACCTATTAATCTAGAGCCTAGTGCCAGTTTTTGTTTTTTCCTTGTTTTTGAGTATTGCAGATAAGGAATATTAAACGGAGTCCAAACGGAATAAAATCTTCGGAATGATTTTTCTTGGACCAGAAGAAACCCAGCAGACTTGGAGACGAAGGCAGGAGACCTGCCGTGGCGTCACAAGCCACCAGGGCGCGCCCTAGGGGGGGCGCCCCCTGGCTTGTGGCCCCACGGCAGCCCTCCTAACCCTATTCTTCGGCCTATAAATTCCCAAATATTCCCTGGATACCAAAAACGAGCCACGAAAATACTTTTCCGCCGCCAGAAGCCTCTGTTCCCGTGAGATCCAATCTTGGAGCCTTTTCCGGTAAGCTGCCGGAGGGGGATTCGATCACGGAGGGCATCTACATCAACTCCATTGCCCCTTCGATGATGCGTGAGTAGTTCACCACAGACCTTCGGGTCCATAGCTAGTAGCTAGATGGCTTCTTCTCTCTCTTTGTTCTTCAATACCATGTTCTTCATGATCTTCATGGAGATCTATCCGATGTAATACTCTTTTGCGGTGTGTTTGTCGAGATCCGATGAATTGTGGGTTTATGTTCAGATTATCTATGAATATTATTTGAATCTTCTGTGAATTCTTTTATGCATGATTTCCAATCTTTGCAAGTCTCTTTGAGTTATTGGTTTGGTTTGGCCAACTAGATTGGTAATTCTTGCAATGGGAGAAGTGCTTAGTTTTGGGTTCAATCTTGCGGTGTCCTCACCCAGTGACAAAGTAGGGGTAGCGAGGCACGTATTTGTATTGTTGCCATCGAGGATAAAAAGATGGGGTTTTCATCATATTGCTTGAGTTTAGCCCTCTACATCATGTCATCTTACCTAATGCGTTACTCTGTTCTTCATGAACTTAATACTCTAGATGCAGGCAGGAGTCGGTCGATGTGTGGAGTAATAGTAGTAGATGCAGAATCGTTTCGGTCTACTTGACACAGAAGTGATGCCTATATGCATAATCATTGCCTTGGATATCTTCATAATTATTCGCTTTTCTATCAATTGCTCGACAGTAATTTGTTCACCCACCGTATTATTTTCCTTCATGAGAGAAGCCTCTAGTGAAACCTATGGCCCCCGGGTCTATTTTCCATATTATATTTTTAGATCTATAAACCAAAAATACCAAAAATATTTCGCTGCAATCTTTTTTACTTTCAGTTTACTTTTCATTTTAGCAATCCTATCTATCTATCTCTATCAGATCTCATCCTTGCAAATAACCGTGAAGGGATTGACAACCCCTTTATAGCGTTGGGTGCAAGTGTTTGATTATTTGTGTAGGTACATCTATTGGGGACTTATTTGTATCTCCTACTGGATTTATACCTTGGTTCTCAACAACTGATGGAAATACTTATCTACTTTGCTGCATCACCCTTTCCTCTTCAAGGGAAAACCAACGCATGCTCAAGAAGTAGCAAGAAGGATTTCTGGCGCCGTTGCCGGGGAGATCTACATCAAGCCTACCAAGTACCCATCACAAACTCATCTCTTGCATTTACATTATTTGCCATTTGCCTCTCGTTTTCCTCTCCCCCACTTCTAAAATGATTTTCAGAAAAATTTGCCTTTTTATTTGCCCTTCTTCCGTTCGTCTTTTCGTTTGCTTCTCGTTTGCTTGTGTGCTAGATCTATTCGTTGCCACCATGTCTGAATCTAGAGAGGTTTTTATTGAAAAGGATAGTAATAATCTTGAGGGAAATTTTGACAACTTTGCTAAAAACGACTCCCATGAAGAACCTACTATCATGCATACAAAAAAATTCCGCATAGGTAGCGGTAATATTATTGGAAAAGGCGTTATTCAAGATTTCTTTACTTGTGCTGGTACACTACCTACTTTAGGAGGGTCTATTCTCAATAAAACTAATAGTCTTGCGGATGCCATAACACTTCTAATAATTGAACTTGAGAGACAATTTGTTCATATGCATCCTTGCATACAAAGGATTTTTCTTGAGTTCTCTAATATTCAGCATTCTTCTGTTTAGCGTCCCGCCACTATATTTCTAGCCCACGAGTTTAGATTTATCATGAAAGAGGCTAGTGAAATCTTTGCTCATTATAAAATTAATGGTGGATGTCCCCCTATAGAGGAGATCCTTTTTAATCAAGAAGAAATAATGAGATTGCAATCCCCGAATTACGTTGCTTATAATGAAAATTTGAGAAAAAGGGTCCCTATCGAGGTTTTGATTGATAAGATTTCTGAACTCAATGATAATTTTGCTATACAAAATAACGGATTAAAGTTCATATTAAGAGATAGGCTTATGACTTTCCACCAAAGGAAGGCCTACAATGATGAATTGATTATACACTATAGGGGGCCAAAGGAGGAACCTATCCCTCCCGCACTTGATCTTAAAGATCCTTATCCTATTAAATTTAGCCCTTTTCATTACTTTTTCTTGCCACAAAGGAAACTTGCCGCTGAAAGAAGGGAGTATGAGATGAGCATGGATGATCTCCCTTACTATTATGACAATACCTAGATCTATTGCGTTATGCCTAGCTAGGGGCGTTAAACAATAGCGCTTGTTGGGAGGCAACCCAATTTTATTTTTATTATTTTGTTTTTGCTTCTGTTTTTGAGTTTTCCACACATTATTACCTCTGTAGTAATTGTGTTTTCTTGTTTAATTTAGCGTTTGAGCCAAGTAAGACCTTTGGGATGGTCTACGGTGTTTGTGATTTGATTTTGCTGAAAAACAGAAACTTTTGCTCTCAGTCCAGGAATTTTTTAAATTCACTGGAACGTGCTTTTGATCTGAACTTTTTACACAATATTGATATACAAATTTCCCTCAATATCCTAATTTTTCAGAATTTTAGAGTTACAGAAGTATTCGAAGTCTATATATTGCTACAGACTGTTCTGTTTTAGACAGATTCTGTTTTTTTTTGTGTTGTTTGCTTATTTTGAGGTATCTATGGGTTGTATCGGGGGGTATGAACCATGGAGAAGTTGGAATATAGTAGATATTACACCAATATAAATAAAGAATGAGTTCACAACTGTACCTAAAGTGGTGATTTAGTTTTCTTATACTAACGGATCTCATGAGTTTTCTGTTGAGTTTTGTGTTGTGAAGTTTTCAAGTTTTGGGTAAAGATTTGATGGACTATGGAATAAGGAGTGGCAAGAGCCTAAGCTTGGGGATGCCCAAGGCACCCCAAGACATATTCAAGGATACCAAAAAGCCTAAGCTTGGGCATGCCCCGGAAGGCATCCCCTCTTTCGTCTTCAATCCATCGGTAAATTTACTTGAGGCTATATTTTTATTCACCACATGATATGTGTTTTGCTTGGAGCGTCTTGTATGATATGAGTCTTTTCTTTTTAGTTTGCCACAATCATCCTTGCTGCACACATTTTTTTGAGGGGGACACGCATTAATCGTGAATTTATTAGAATACTCTATGTGCTTCACTTATATCTTTTGAGCTAGGCAATGTTGCTCTAGTGCTTCACTTATATCTTTTTAGAGCACGGTGGTGTTTTATTTTATAGAAATTATTGAACTCTCGTACCTTACTTATATTATTTTGAGAGTCTTTAAACAGCATGGTAATTGGTTTAGGTTATGAATTTAGTCCTAATATAATGGGCATCCAAGAGGGATATAATAAAAACTTTCATATAAAGTGCATTGAATACTATGAGAAGTTTGATTCCTTGCATATAGTTTTGAGATATAGAGATGGTAATATGAGAGTCATGCTAGTGAGTAGTTGTGAATTGGAAGAAATACTTGTGTTAAAGTTTGTGATTCCCGTAGCATGCACGTATGGTGAACCGTTATGTAACGAAGTCGGAGCATGATTTGATTAATGATTGTCAACCTTTGTGTGAGGGTCGGTAGCGCGCGATGGTTAACTCCTACCAACCTCTCCCCTAGGAGCATGCGTCTAATACTTTGCTTCGATAACTAATAGACTTTTGCAATAAGTATGTGAGTTCTTTATGACTAATGTTGAGTCCATGGATTATACGCACTCTCACCCTTCCACCTTTGCTAGCCTCTCTAGTACCGCGCAACTTTCGCCGGTGCATCAAACCCACCTTCCTCAAAACAGCCACCATATATTTTCCTCAAAACAGCCACCATACCTACCTATTATGGCATTTCCATAGCCATTCTGAGATATATTGCCATGCAACTTCCATCGTTTCATTTTTCATGACATGCACCATCATTTCCATATTGCCTTGCATTCGTAAGCATTCATATAGAGTCATATTTTGTTCTAAGTATCAAGTTGTAAGTAAATAAAAGTGTGATGATTTTCATTATTAGATCATTTGTCCCGTGAGAGAAAAGGATGATGGAAGCTATGAATCCCTCACAAGTTGGGATGAGTCTCCGGACTTTATAAATAATAAAATAGGCCAATGAAGCCCAAATAAAAAAAAGAGGCCAAAGATGCCCACCAAAATAAAAAAGGAAAAAAATGAGAGAAAGAGAGAAGGGACAATGGTACTATCTTTTTCACACTTGTGCTTCAAAGTAGCACCATGATCTTCATGATAGAGAGTCTCCTATTTTGTCACTTTCATATAGCTAGTGGAATTTTTCATCATATGCACAACCACTTAGTTTGTTTTTGAGCTTTCATACACTTAGAGCTCTAGTGCATCCATTGCATGGCAATCCCTACTCACTCACATTGATATCTATTGATGGGCATATCCATAGCCCGTTGATACGCCTAGTTGATGTGAGACTATCTTCTCCTTTTTCCTCACAACCTCCACCATATTCTATTCCACCTATAGTGCTATATCCATGGCTCACGCTCATGTAATGCGTGAGAGTTGAAAAGGTTTGAGAACATAAAAGGTGTGAAACAATTGCTTGACTTGTCATCGGGGTTGTGCATGATTTAGATACTTTGTGTGGGGAAGATGGAGCATAGCCAGACCATATGATTTTGTTTGATAACTTTCTAAGGCCATGTTATTTCGAAAGGACACAATTGCCTTGTTGGTATGCTCGAAGTATTACTGTTTTTATGTCAATATTAGACTTTTGTTTTGAATCTTATGGATCTGAATATTCATGCCACAATAAAGAATATTACATGGATAAATATGTTAAGTAGCATTCCACATCAAAAATTCTGTTTTTATCATTTACCTACTCGAGGACGAGCAGGAATTAAGCTTGTGGATGCTTGATACGTCTCCAACGTATCTATAATTTTTTATTGTTCCATGCTATTATATTATCTGTTTTGGATGTTTTATATGCATTAATATGCTATTTTATATTATTTTTTGGACTAACCTATTAATCTAGAGCCTAGTGCCAGTTTCTATTTTTTCCTTGTTTTTGAGTATTGCAGATAAGGAATATTAAACGGAGTCCAAATGGAATAAAATCTTTGGAATGATTTTTCTTGGACCAGAAGAAACCTAGCAGACTTGGAGACAAAGGCAGGAGACCTGCCGTGGCGTCACAAGCCACCAGGGCGCGCCCTAGGAGGGGGCGCGCCTCCCTGGCTTGTGGCCCCACGGCAGCCCTCCTAACCCTATTCTCCGGCCTATAAATTCCCAAATATTCCCTGGATACCAAAAAAGAGCCACGAAAATACTTTTCCGCCGCCGGAAGCCTCTGTTCCCGTGAGATCCAATCTTGGAGCCTTTTCCGGTAATCTGCCGGAGGGGGATTCGATCACGGAGGGCATCTACATCAACACCATTGCCCCTCCGATGATGCGTGAGTAGTTCACCACAGACCTTCGGGTCCATAGCTAGTAACTAGATGGCTTCTTATCTCTCTTTGTTCTTCAATACCATGTTCTTCATGATCTTCATGGAGATCTATCCGATGTAATACTCTTTTGCGGTGTGTTTGTCGGGATCCGATGAATTGTGGGTTTATGTTCAGATTATGTATGAATATTATTTGAATCTTCTCTGAATTCTTATATGCATAATTTCATATCTTTGCAAGTCTCTTCGAGTTATTGGTTTGGTTTGGCCAACTAGACTGGTAATTCTTGCAATGGGAGAAGTGCTTAGTTTTGGGTTCAATCTTGCGGTGTCCTCACCCAGTGACAAAGTAGGGGTAGCGAGGCACGTATTTGTATTGTTGCCATTGAGGATAAAAAGATGGGGTTTTCATCATATTGCTTGAGTTTATCCCTCTACATCATGTCATCTTACCTAATGCGTTACTCTGTTCTTCATGAACTTAATACTCTAGATGCAGGCAGGAGTCGGTCGATGTGTGGAGTAATAGTAGTAGATGCAGAATCGTTTCGGTCTACTTGCCACAGACATGATGCCTATATGCATAATCATTGCCTTGGATATCTTCATAATTATTCGCTTTTCTATCAATTGCTCGACAGTAATTTGTTCACACACCGTATTATTTTCCTTCATGAGAGAAGCCTCTAGTGAAACCTATGGCCCCCGGGTCTATTTTCCATATTATATTTTCAGATCTATAAACCAAAAATACCAAAAATACTTCGCTGCAATCTTTTTACTTTTAGTTTACTTTTCGTTTTAGCAATCCTATCTATCTATCTCTATCAGATCTCATCCTTGCAAATAACCGTGAAGGGATTGACAACCCCTTTATAGCGTTGGGTGCAAGTGTTTGATTATTTGTGTAGGTACATCTATTGGGGACTTGCTTGTATCTCCTACTGGATTGATACCTTGGTTCTCAACAACTGAGGGAAATACTTATCTACTTTGCTGCATCACCCTTTCCTCTTCAAGGGAAAACCAACGCATGCTCAAGAAGTAGGAACGCTCTAGAAACCACAGCATTCACACTAAATAGGGTACCATCAATGTCCGTAGATAAGACACCATATGATATATGGATAACAAAGAGTCATAGTTTGTCTTTTCTAAAAATTTGTGGTTGTGAAGTATATGTAAAGCTACTTCAGCCGGACAAGCTCACAACCAAGTCGGACAAGTGCATATTCATGGGATATCCGAGGGAAACCTTGGGATATTACTTCTACAACCGTGAAGAGGGAAAAGTGTTTGTCACTCGACATGGAGTTTTCCTTGAGAAAGGGTTTCTCAATCGGAAGGCTAGTGGCTGGTCAGTCCGACTCGATGAAATTCGAGAGCCACACGGGGATGTTCCGACAGGTGATTCAATCACAACGGAGTTAGTCAGGGCACCCGTAGTGTAATCGGCGCCAGTTCCTTCGAGGTCAGAAAGGTTGCGAAATATGCATGACTGCAATGTGTTGTTCTTGGAGAACAACGAGCCGACCTCGTATATGGAAGCGATGATGAGCCCTAATTCCGAGTTATGGCTTGAGGCCATGAGATCTGAATTAAAGTCCATGGATGACAATCAAGTTTGGAACTTGGTTGATCCGCCAGATGGCGTTCGAGCCATTGAGTGCAAATGGATCTTTAAGAAGAAAACTGATATTGACGGAAATGTTACGGTCAATAAGGCTCAACTTGTCGCTAAAGGTTATCGACAAGTTCAAGGAGTTGACTACTGTGAGACTTATTCACCGGTAGCGATGCATAAATGAATTTGGATCATTCTTGCTATAGCTGCATATTTCGACTATAAGATAAGGCAGATGGATGTCAAAACGGATTTCCTTAATGGAAATTTACCTAGGACGTGTATATGACACAGCTCGAGGGTTTTGTCGATCCAAAGATTGCTGGCATGGTATGCAAGCTTCAGAGATCCATTTATGGGTTGAGGCAAGCATCTTGGAATTTGAACATTCGTTTAATGAAGCGGTCAAAGAGTTTGGCTTCATTAAGAATGACTATGATCATTGTGTATTCAATAAGGTCAGTGGGAGCTCAGTTGCATTTCTGATCCTGTATGTGGATGACATATTGTTGATTGGAAATGATGTTCAAATGCTTGAATCTGTCAAGGACTCATTGAAATATAGTTTTTTGATGAAAGACTAGGGAGAAGCAGCTTATATTCTGGGAATCAAGATCTATAGAGATAGATCGAGAAGGCTTATTGGATTAAGCCAAAGTACATATATAGACAAGGTGTTGAAGCGGTTCGATATGCAAGATGTCGAGGAAGGCTTCTTGCCCATGTCACATGGCATTATTCTTAGCAAGACTAAGAGTCCCTCGACTCCTGATGAGCGAAGATGCATGGATGGGATTCCCTATGCTTCGGCTATTGTGTCCACCATGTATGTTATGGTATGTACTCGTCCCGATATAAGCTTTGCTCAAAGCGTAGTGGGCAGATACTAGGCTGATCCAAGTGAGAAGCACTGGACAGTGATAAAGAATATCCTTAAATACTTGAGAAGGACAAAGGATATGTTCCTGGTTTATGGAGGTGTAGATGAGCTCGTTGTAAAGAGTTACACTGATGCTAGTTTCCAAACCGATAGGGATGATAGTCAATCGCAATCTGGGTTTGCGATCATTCTGAATGGAGGAGCAGTAATCTAGAGGAGTTCCAAGCAAGATACGGTAGCTAATTCTACAACAGAGGCTGAGTGCATTGCGGCTTCTGAAGCTGCAAAAGAAGGTGTTTGGGTGAAGAATTTTATTTCTGATCTTGGAGTGGTTCAGGACACGTCCAATCCGTTGGACCTCTATTGTGATAATAGTGGTGCTATCTGACAAGTCAAGGAATCATGAAACCATCATAAAACCCAATACATACTTAGTTGCTTTAACTTTATTCGCGACATTGTTGAGAGAGGCGATGTAAACATATGCAAGATACACACAGATGCAAATGTTGTTGATCCATTAACGAAGCCTCTCCTGCAGTCGAAGCATGAGGTGCACATGAGGTCCATGGGCATACAATGCCTGGATGATTGACTCTAGTGCAAGTGGTAGACTGTTGGAGATATTCCCTATAGGCAATCATGTGATGATTTGGTTTCCTATGTATTCATGAGTATTTTGTATTGTCCTTGAACATCATCAGTGATATTTATAAATAAGTATTTGGCTTATTTGTGAGACTATATATTGTATGATGATTGTTCTAATAGTCCCTAGTTGTTAAGGTTATGCGGACACATATCCTTTACTAGTATACGATTCAGTTGATAACTATGTTTCACAAGTCATGTGCATAGAGATGCTAAACTGATAGGATGGACTCTGGGATTTAGCTCACCGAGTCGGACACACCCACTTTGAGACACAACGAGATATTGTCATCTATTAGTCTCAAGTACAATGTATATGCCATGTCCTAGACCTGAGGTCCTCGCATGTTCTCGGGATGAGGATCGACTTACTTAGGATCTATCAAACGCTACTCCTTAACTAGGTAGTAATAAAGGTAGCTTTCGGCTGTGTCGTGAGACATGCTGCGAGATATGGTTGACCAAGATGGGATTTGCCCCTCCGTAAGAAGAGATATTCGTTGGGCCGTATCGAGTGATCAGATTCAGAAAGCAAGGCCATGCGACATGGGTTAAGTGTTAACCCAGTTCAGGAATTTGCATCACTGTTTCGAGAAGAGATGTCAAGCTACCAGAAGGGTGACAAGTAATCGCCTTGAGCTCAACAACATATATCATGAGGCAAAAGGAATGTTGTATATGCACATTGTCGAGGTTCGTCTAACGACTTTGCGCACACATTGGACTTGGCACGTTCTGCTAGGAGCCGCTACCGACTGTCTACTCGGGTCGTGTCCATGTGTACGTGAACATATATGGTTGCACACTTAAGGGATTGAAGCCCATTCGGATTGGATCTGAAGGGAAAATGGGACTAGACTTGTTGTGGGCCTCAATTGTTGAGCCCACCTCGGAGGTCTATATAAAGGGGAGTGGGCGAACCTTTCAGGGTTGATCCATTTCTCCCCTTGACAGCCACCGCCACTCCCCATGCCACCATGCCGTGCAATGGGACCAAGCAGTCCGCCACCCGACGCTGTCCCCGTATGTGTGGATACCTTGGAGGCATCGCATCTGCGGTAAATGGATGAACCGTTCGAGGGATCCGCGAGGAGCTATTCATGGGAGATCACTGGTCATGGGAGATTGGCTATAGGAGGAGCAGACAACTCGGCTGATCAACTACATGCATCACCAACTCTACTTCCGCTGCGGTGAATGCGCGTATAGTGGTAAACTCGACCCCGTGATTTATTTCCAGCGGCATGTTCTTGGGTACACAGTAGAAATTTTAGTTGGCGCTAGCGTAGTGTACAACGTGTTCCAACATCCTAACCATGTCCTCCCGGTCTTCCCAGAACTCCCTCTTGGTGTTCTCATTGTGGCCTACTTGCGGGGCATATGCGCTGATGACAGTGAGAACTAAGTCCCCAACTACAAGCTTGACAAGGATAATCTAGTCCCCACGTCTCTGGATGTCTAACACTCCAAAATTGACGCTCTTTATGATCGAGATGACTAATCCATTTCTGTTTGCAGCCGTCCCCGTGTACCATAGCTTGAAGCCAGTACACTCCACCTCCTTCGCCTTTTGTCCCCTCCATTTGGTCTCTTGGACGCAAAGGATGTCAACACCTCTCCTCACCATTGTATCAACTACTTCCCAAATCTTACCTATCAAAGACTCTACGTTCCAGCTACCTAAGCAGATTCTCCTAGGATTGGCTAGCTTCCTTACCCTTCTCCTCATCCTTCTGAGCCATAA
This sequence comes from Elymus sibiricus, assembly GCA_039707655.1. NCBI lineage: Eukaryota > Viridiplantae > Streptophyta > Magnoliopsida > Poales > Poaceae > Elymus > Elymus sibiricus. The sequence goes on from CM077663.1 coordinate 162,229,388, forward strand.
ATATCTGATGATAACCACAATACGCATCGAGGAAGGAGAGGAGGTCACATCCAGCCGTGGAGTCAACAATTTGATCAATTCATGGCAACGAGAAAGGATCTTTATGACAGGCCTTATTTAGGTGAGTAAAGTCAATATAGAGCCTAAGCTTCTCGTTGGCCTTTGGGACAACTACATGATTTGCTAACCACGTGGGGTGTAGTACCTCCTTAACAAACCATGCTTGTCTCAACTTCTTTACTTCTTGCAAAATGAACTCTTGTCAGGCCAATGCTTGCTTCCAAACATTCTTCTTGACGAGATTCATGTCGGGCAGACATCTAGGTGGTGCTCAATCACCTCCCTGGGAACACCGGGGATGTTAGATGGTTACCATGCAAACGCATCGACATTCACCCATGGGAAGGTGACGAGCTCGCTTTCCTATTTAACCGACAGGTTGGCGCCTATAGTTAAGGCGCCGAGACCATCAGCCTTGGCAGGGACCTGCTTTGTCAGTGGAGCATCCTTGGCGGTCTTCTGATTCTTCGTGGCATGTGATTCGCCGCTCTGCTTCTCGGAAATCCTATCGTCATCGGCCGACCTCTTGCCGACGACTTTACCTGATTGGGGCATCCTACATTCTGACACGCTCTTCCCAGTGGACTTGCTAGTGCCGACTTATCGGCAAGGACCTTGCCGGAAGTTGTGACAGTAACTTCTTTGTATAGCTTCTCAACGGACATGGCTGCGTCTTTCATGTTGGACTGGATGGTGATCACCTCCTTGGGCCCTGTCATCTTAGGCATAATCAGAGGCCACCATGAACTTGGCCAAGGCAGGCCTGCCCAAAATGATGCTCTAGGGCAAAGGCAGAACAACAACATCAAACACAACCTTCTTTGTGCGGAAGTTTAAGGGATCGCCAAACGTAACCGGCAAGGTGATCTGGTCCTTTGGCTTGATCCCCTCGGGTTGACTCCTTTAAATGTTCCCGTTTCTTGGAGGTTCTCATCTGGATTCTGCATATTCTTGATCGCCGCTGGGGAGATCAAGTTCAGACATGCACCGCCATTAACCAACAACTTGGTCACCTAGATCTTGTGGATCGTTGGTGAAACCAACAACCGCAACATTCCCACTCTTTTGATGTGATCTGGGTTTTTTCCGGCGTCAAAGGTGACTAGCATGTTGAACCATTTCAAAGGCTTCTAGGCGTCAACCACCGGCTGCACTGCATTGACCTCTCGGGCCCACTTCTTGAGTTGGGAATGGGAGAATAGAGATGCTCCTCTGTCAACACAGGCGCAGTAGACGACATTCTGAAACTCTTGAGACTCGTCGTCGTCATCATCATCCTCTTCACCTTCCTTGTTCTCTCGACAGCAGGCGGGCTTTTCTCCATTGCCACCCTTTCCGCTGCGGACCCGTTTGCCTCTCTTCTTAGCGTCAACAACCCCAGCTTGTTTCTTCTTTTTTTGTCGCATCTTTCATACTCCAGTCGTTGCTTCCCAGCGAGGAGCTCTACTTGGCGGCAGTCAGAAATGTCATGGCCGGCTGTGCGATGAATTTTGAAGTACGACCTATTGAATTTTTCCCCGGCGGCAGCTTGCTCACCGAGTTCCTCTGTTTTATGTTTCTTGTTGACAGACCCTTCCACCGCAAGGACAACTTTCCTCTTGTGCTATGGGGGACTTCTCTTGTCGGCTGACACCTCTCCAACATATCTACTTTTTCAAACACTTTTGCTGTTGTTTTGGACTCTAATTTGCTTGATTTGAATGAAACTAACCCGGACTGACGTTGTTTTCAGTAGAACTACCTTGGTGTTATTTTTGTGCAGAAATAAAAGTTCTCGGAATTGGACAAAGCTCTTTGTGATTTTTTTTCCAGAATATATAATGAATTATAGAGCGAAGAACCACCAGAGGAGGGCTGCCAAGGGCCACAAGGCAACAGGGCATGGCCTAGCCTCTGGTCGTGCCCTATTGTGTGGTGGCTCCCATGCAGCTCCTGCTACCCTAATTCCAGTCCTATAAATTCACATCTTCGGAGAAAAGAATAAGAGAGAAGATTTCATCGTGTTTTACGAGACGGAGCCACCGCCACCTCCTGTTCTTCCTCGGGAGGGCTGATCCGGAGTCCGTTTGGGGCTCCGGAGAGGGGGATTCGTCGTTGTCAACATCAACAACCCTTCTTCATCAACACCGCCATGATGCTCACTACCAGGAGTAAGTAATTCCTTTGTAGGCATGCTGGACGGTGATGGGATTGGATGAGATTGATCATGTAATCGAGTTAAGTTTGATAGGGCTTGATCCCTAGTGTCCACTATGTTCTGGGACTGATGTTGCTATGACTTTGCTATGCTTAATGCTTGTCACTAGGGCCCGAGTGCCATGATTTCATATCTGAACATATTATGTTTTCATGAATATAAGAGTTATTTGGATCCGATCTTGCAAGTTGTACGCACCTATTACTAGTCATGATCCGCATACCCCAAGGTGACAATAAATGGGATTCTTTCTGGTGATTGCCGTAGTTTGAGGAGTTCATGTATTCACCATGTGTTAATTCTTTTTCCGGTTCTCTATTAAAAGGAGGCCTTAATATCCCTTAGTTTCCATTAGGACCCTGCTGCCACAGGAGGGTAGGACAAAAGATGTCATACAAGTTCTTATCGCAAGCACATATGACTATATATGGAATACATGCCTACATTACATTGATGAATTGGAGCTAGTTTTGTGTTGCCCTAGTGTGTAACTGTTACATGATTGATGTCATCTAAATCATTATCCATCACCGGTCCACGTGCCTATGCTGTTCACATATTGAATCCTGCTAAGTTACTACTGTCACTGCTACTCTTACAATTGCTACATAATTGCTTCTATCACTGTCAGTGTTACTATGTCTACTATTGTTTGCCATGCTACTAAATCTTTGCTGCAGAGAGATATTCTAGGTGTGGTTGAATTTACAACTCAACTTCTAAGGCCGATAAATATTCTTTGGCTCCCCTTGTGCCGAATCAATAAATCAGGGTGAAATACTACCCGCGAAGACTATTGCGATCCCCTATACTTGTGGGTTATCAAGACCCTTTTCTCGCGCCGTTGCCAGGGAGCATAGCTATATTTATTGTGTTAACTTGAGGATATCCAATTGCTACTATGAAGAATCTGAAAGATACTCAAACTAAGATCGTCCCCTCTCATACAAGAGCAGGTAAGGAACTGCCATCTAGCTCTGCTTTTGTTTCACCTACTATTCTGAATCAGCTTATAACACCACCACATGTTGCTTGTTCTGATACGTCACATGAACTTGATGATGCTACTTCTAAAATTAATGATGTTACTACTGCTACACATGATGAAAATAAAACTGTGCCACTAAATGAATTACTTGACGCTCATATTGCTAAGACTAGAGAACTTGAAAATGTTGAAACCGATGAAGATTTTGAATCACCTATTACACCTCGCTCTCCCAATAAATATGAATTGCCTTTTGTACCTGAAGGTTATGTTATGGATGGGGAAGTAGCTAGGGACTTTCTTGCTTGTGAGAATAGGGATGACTTGAAGAAATTACTATGCAAACTAACAGAAAAATCTATGATGGAGAAAATGAAACGTGATCCTAAATTTGCTACTTCTCCTATATTTGTTACTGATAAGGATTATGAATTCTCTGTAGACCCTGAGTTAATCCCTATAGTTGAATATGATCCTTTCCATGGTTACGAAACTGAAATGGTTGTCGGACATCTCAACAAATTTAACGATATTACTGCTTTGTTTACTCATGAGGAAAAGATGTGCTACCACTTTATCCTTAAGCTTTTTCCCTTCTCGCTAAAAGGTGAGGCTAAAGAATGGTTCCTTTCTCTTGTTCCTGGTTGTGTGCATAGTCCCTAGGATATGCTTTATTACTTCTCTGAAAAATATTTTCTTGCTCATAAGAAACAAGCTGCCTTACAGGAAATATTTAATTTTGTGCAAACTAAAGAAGATAATCTCCCTCAAGCTTGGGGAGGCTTCTCCAGTTACTTAGAGCTTTGCCTGATCATCCTCTCAAGAAAAATGAAATACTTGATATCTTTTATGATGAACTAACTGATTCTTCTAGGGATTTCCTAGATACTTGTGCTGGTTGTGATGACATACTCGTTTTCTCCAAGTCTGAAGAAGAGCATGAGCAACACTTGAGGTTGGTCCTAGACAAGATTCGAGAGCACCAGCTTTATGCCAAATTCAGCAAGTGTGAATTCTGGCTGCATGAAGTTGGATTGTTGGGTCATGTGTTGACTGTAGAGGGATTGTCAGTGGATCCTGCCAAGATTGAAGCCGTGACTGAATGGCAAACCCCAACCAATGTGAAGGAAGTCAGAAGCTTCCTCGGACTCGCGGGATATTACCGCAAGTTCGTCGAAGGATTCTCGAGCATTGCCCGACCTATGACCCAGCTTTTGAAGAAGGACAAGAAGTTCGAATGGACGCCAAAGTGCGAAGAAAGCTTCCAAGAGCTCAAGAAGAGATTGACCACAACCCCAGTTTTGGCCACCCCCGATATTCACAAGGAGTTTGTGATATATTGTGATGCATCGAGAACCGGGCTTGGAGGTGTTCTGATGCAAGAAGGCAGAGTCATAGCATATCTATCCAGACAGCTATGTCCTCATGAAGCGAACTACACTACTCATGATCTTGAGTTGGCAGCCGTAGTTCATGCCTTGAAGACATGGCAACATTACCTTCTGGGGAAGCGATGTGAGATATACACAGACCACAAGAGTTTGAAGTACATTTTCACTCAGAAGGAATTGAACATGAGGCAGCGAAGATGGTTGGAGTTGATCAAAGACTATGACCTCAGTGTTTAGTACCACCCTGGAAAGGCTAACGTGGTAGCTGATGCCTTAAGCAGAAAGGCTTGTTCCTTGAATGCTATATTTAAGGAAAGGCTACCCGCCCTGTATGAAGAGCTTGAATGCTTCGGCTTGGAACTAGTTGCACCTGGGTTCCTAGCCAACCTCGAAGCAAAGCTCACCTTGATGGATGATATTAAGGAAGCTCAGAAGGGACACGAGAGCATTGAAGGCATCAAGAGGAAGATCAAGGTAGGAAAGGCCCCAGGATTCTCAGAGGATGAGCAAGGAGTCGTATAGTTTGGGAAGCGCATCTGCGTGCCCAACAAAGAAGAGCTCAAGAACTTGATCTTGCAAGAAGCTCATGACACTCCGTATTCCATCCATCCTGGAGGAACCAAGATGTACCAAGACCTCAAGGCAAGATTCTGGTGGCATGGCATGAAGCGGGAGATAGGCACATTTGCTGCTAAGTGTGACATATGCCAGAGAGTCAAAGCTGAGCATCAGCGACCCGCTGGATTGTTGCAACCTCTCAAAGTGCTTGAATGGAAGTGGGACAAAGTCGGAATGGATTTCATCACCGGATTACCAAGGTCAAGCAAAGGACATGATTCTATTTGGGTCATTGTCGATCACCTGACCAAGGTAGCCCATTTCATTCCTGTCAAGACCACCTATGATGGTAACAAGCTAGCCAGCCTTTACATCGAACGTATTGTGAGCCTCCACGGAGTTCCAAAGGAGATTGTGTCAGACCGAGGAACTTAGTTCACCTCAAGGTTCTGGAAGAAGTTTCAAGAAGCGATAGGAACCAAGCTCTCCTTCAGCACTGCTTTTCACCCCCAGACCAGTGGATAGACCGAGCGAGTAAATCAGATACTCGAAGATATGCTCCGTGCTTGTGTACTGGCGGACGGAGCCAAGTGGCAGGACTGCCTGCCATTTGCCGAGTTCTCCTACAACAACAGCTATCAATCAAGTCTTTAGATGGCACCATTTGAGGTGTTGTATGGACGCAAGTGCCGTACTCCCCTCAACTGGTCGGAAACCGGAGGAGGACTAGTCTTTGCGCCAGACATCCTACGCGAAGCAGTAGAGCAAGTTCAACTTGTCCGAGAACGTCTGGAGACCGCCAAATCAAGACAAAAGAGTAACGCCGACTCTCACCGCCGAGAAGTGAACTTCTGTGTCGGTGACCATGTCTATCTCCGAGTCACACCTCTCAAGGGAACCAAGCGTTTCCATGTCAAGGGAAAGCTTGCACCAAGATACATCGGCCCCTTCAAGATCACCGCTACGCGAAGAGAAGTTGCCTATCAACTAGAGCTACCTTCCGAGCTATCAGATGTGCAACGTTTTTCACGTGTCACAACTCCGGAAGTGTCTTCAAGTACCCAACCGCCCCGACCTCTACAAGGACATCGACCATCAAGCCATCGACCTTTAGCCAGACCTCACTTATCGTGAGAGGCCAGTTCGTATTTTGGATGAAGCAGAGCATTGCACCCGAAGCCGCACCATCAAGTACTTCAAGGTTGAATGGAGCAACCACACAGAAGCAGAAGCAACCTGGGAGCGTGAAGACTATCTTAGATCTGACTTCCCTTATCTTTTTAGCGCTTAGCCTAGGAATCTCGGGGACGAGATTCTTGTAAGGGGGTAGGTTTGTCACACCCTGTGTTTGTAGCACTTTGCTATGATGGATTTACAAAAATTTGGAACCAATTAAAAATTTTTGAGTGCATGCTTGTTTGAATTGTTGCTTGTTTGATTGTTTGGTTGATTATGTTTGGCACTCTTAGGTTCTAGTCCTCTCCATATTCATCTCCCTTGATCCAAACTTCTTGCCCAATGATCATGCCATGTGAATAGTACCCAAAACTATTTTTATCAAATATTATTTTGGCCAAAAAGATTTTATTCAAATTAGGTTTTCAAAGGCCCCTGAATTGAGGTTTGTACTACAAGTCCTCAAATTGGGTGGTTCCTTTTTCCCCAAAGACTTTATTTGGAACCTACTATATATATATGACTTCACAAAACCACCAAATATTAATTTTAAAGATTATTTTACTATTTTATTTAAAGGCTTTTTCTTAAGGCCAGAAATGGTCTTTTATAGGGAAAAATTACTTAAATGCTTTCAAACTAATTGAGAAATTTAGGGAAACTCAGTGGACATATATTTTCCATATATATGAGTTTCAACACATGGTCATGTTCAAAATCATGGGCAAAACCCCTCAAAACCCTTTCTGTCCAAATCAAGCTTTTGAAATATTTCTATAAGAAATATTCTCAATAAATTCCAAGAAAATTCCAGCAAGTCACAATTGTCATATGAGATGATCTTGCAAAGTTTCATCTCAATCCCAATTGATTTGCTTCATCAAAATATTCCAAAACCATTCATGGCCAGAGCCAAATTTGAACAACTTTACATTGTGAAGTTTCTTCCCTTGACCCCAAACTTTGTGGGCATGTTCTAAACCCCAAATGAGGATGCCACACCAAGTGGTGGATTTGTGGGAAGTGAAATGCATGCCTAGATCTACAGAAATCTGATTCTGTTGATTTCTAGGGTTTCACAAAGTTACATTGTGAACTTTCTTCAAATCCTCTCAAATTTGGATATCAACCCTATTTCCAACCACCATTTGACCCTGTAAAATCTCAAGTCAAGCAAACTCCATTTGCTTAGCCAAACCATCATCAAACACTTTTGCATATTTTGTAAAAGACCTTGTTTGACCCCCTTCTGCTATTCTCCTTCACTCCAAATTTTTACCACAGCTTGCCAGCATTGCACCTCACCTCCAGTAACTTTCTATGGCCAAGACTCAATGCTTAAGTGGGGTAAAAACCCATTTTACTCCTCTGGACAGCCCCTTTCTCTCTCTTCCTTGGCCCCTCTCCTTCTCCTTTGACTCTCCAGGGCATCCAATGCCTCAACCCTGCTTGTTTACTCCCCCTAGATCCCCTAGACACGGGAGGCCACGCAGAAGCCGCCAAAGGCATGCCATGGCATGCCAAAACGGCGCTCTGGAGCGCGCTACAGTGCGCTCCCGCACTGTAGCCGCCACCCAATGGCTGCTCCCGACAGCCTTGGGCCTCTCCCTTGTGTCCCCCGAGATGCCCTCGACGTCCGCGTCCCTCCAAGCTGTCGGCCCCCTCCTTCCTCGCTCTCTCTCACCCCCTGACCGCGCGTGCCCGATGCCGCCCGGCTCGGCCAGTGAGCAGGCTCACATGCGCGCGCTCCTCTCTCTCTCTCTCTTGCTCCCGCTCGTCGCAGACCAACCCCAGGAACACCCCAGGGCAAGCCCTGTGTGCTCCCTCCCCCTCCAGCAACCAGCCCGACCTCGCCGGCGCACGGGTCCGCGGTGGACTCACGTCCCGGCTATAAAAGGGTTCCCCGAGCCCCCCCCCTCTCTCCTCCTCTGGCCCCCTTCCACTCCCAATCGACCCCCTGAACCACCCAAGTGACCACCAGGAGCACCAGTGCTCGGGATCGACCGAGGCACCGCCGCGTCGGGGCATCATCGATCTTGGGATACCGGCCCGCTCCGGCCTTCTTTCCATCTCCATTAAGACCACAGAGAGCCCCTGCCTCGTTCCCCCTTCCTCCCCGATCGTTTTGCGATCGGGAACGTCAACGGCGACCACCACCCGAGGCCTCTCCACCATGGGACCTCGTCGCCGGCGACCTGCTGCTCTTCCCCGTCCACCTCCTCCACCGACCGACAGGCGGCGACGTCCTGGTTCCATTCCCCCCATCGCCAAGCCCTGCCGTGCCCCCTCTCGCCGCCGGTGAGCTTTCCCCCTTCGGTTCCGAGGAGGAAGACGAACCCGACAGTTGGCCCCCACCTGTCGGCCTTTATCTCGCCCGCCTCTCTCTCCCGCTCTCACTGGCACCCGGGCCCCACCCGTCAGGTTTGAACCTGGCGAGTGCGGGCGCACCAGTTCGCCTGGGGCTGATTTGCTCTGGGCCGGCCCAGTTGCGGCCAGATCTGGCCCAGGGCACAGTGCCCTTTTCCTTTTTCCTTTTCTGTTAGTTTTTCCAAAAATTCCTCAGGCCAAAATAAAAATCCAATGCCCAATATTTTTCCACCATAAATCTTAGAATAATCTGTAGAATTTAACAGTGCCACTTGTGCATTTTTTTGTATATGTTTTACATAGTGATTTTAATTAAAATCTAGTTATTAGTAGTTTTAGCCTCTGTTTAAATAGTTTTCAAAATGTTTTTCATAACAAAACCTTAGACAAACTTTTTTAGAATAGCTTGTAGTATTTACCAGAGTAGGGCAACATTTTAGAAGTAAAGATTGTGCTCTGTTTTTGTGTGATGCTTATTTTTGCCTGTTTATTCCGCGACGATAGATTGCGTTGTTGACGAAGGGATTGGACACGAAGACTTTGAAGACCCTGAAGACTTTGTTGAGCCAGGCAAGCAGCCCTTTGACCATGTTAAGAAACCATTTTTATTGCATGTCATATAGCACTTTGGTTTGATATGTTGGTCATGATGTTGTGGTAACCACTTCGGTGGGTTACCTCCGATAAGTTTATCATTGATACTTGCATCGTGCATGACCCTATCTCCTTATGAGGGTCGTGTGGGTGGGAGTAGATAGGATGCTTAGTAAATGCTATGCAAAGTGGGACGGGAATATGCATGGTGATGGAAACAAAATGGTTTCAAATACTTTTCGAAAACCCCGTCGGGTGCCACTAATGCCCGAGGGAGATGATGATGAGCTAGGTAGCCACTTGATAAAGAAGTGGTATACCGGAGCAAGTTGTGTGTGAGTTTTCGAAAATGGAGAGTTTTAAGATTTGCTGACCATCCCAACCTTACATGCACAACCACGATACCCCTTATGGGACGGGGCTTTGTTGATTACCTTGGTGGGTACTAGCATAGAGCCCGCATTACTAGTGGCGGGAGTGACGTGGTCACTCTCGATAAGGGGTCGTGCCGGTAAGGACGATCATGCGCTGTCTTCACAGGCACCGGGCACACCGTTGGTCCCTGCATGGATGCTACTTGTGATGTACATCATGTGGGCTGGGTACCAATCGAGTGGACTCTTTCTTTAGTATCATCAGGGGAAAGGCATTGTTCGGGTGCTTACCTCGGGTATGTACTATACCGCGAGTCGTGGATGACACGGAAGATTCCCGAGTCTTGTGGGTAAAGTGTGCAACCTCTGCAGAGTGTAAAACTATTCGAATAGCCGCGTCCACGGTCATGTACAGTTGGAGGTCCTGCTTAAACTGCGTCCGGTGTTTTCACAAACTTGGTGTGTGTGTGTGTGTGGATGACATAAGGATGGTTCTTGAGCTAAGTCCGATGATTTGGCATGATGATGAACATGAGGTGTTCAACCCCTGCTTATAATGATAATTGAGACTTGTTCACATGAATACCTGTTAACAGTTGATGCATGCTTACTCAAGTTACTTGATCATATCATTGCATTTAAAAATCAGCTTTCTGCAAAACTTACCTACTTAGTGCTATATCATGCATTGTTATATCTTGTTCCACAACTTGGGTTGCTTGCGAGTACATTCAAAGTACTCATTGGCCTGCCACTGGTTATTTAATTGGCCAGGCATGGAAGAGCAGGAATATGGCGAAGAGTTCGTTGGTGACGAACATGCGAACTAGGACGCTTCCCAGTCAGAATGCCTGTAGGTTTAAGGCAGATGGCATGGGTTCACGCCTTCGATCAAGATTTCCGCTGCTTGTTATGTTTAAGTGATTGGCCCTTGTGGCCCTATCTATGTAATACTAGACCTTCATGGTCTTTATTTGTGTAAGACGCTAAATGTGGATGTAAGACTCTTGTTATTCAGCTTTTGTGTGTTCAGTGAGCATTGATCTCTGGGATCACTGTACACGTGCATTCGGTGATCATGACTTATGAGTCGGGATCCCCACATGCGATCCACTATAATTGTGGGTTATCACCAGCTTACTTAGAGATGCCCACGTCCTCATCATCAGAGTCGATGACGCTGTTGGGATTCTCCCGTAGAATCTTCCTACCCTCCTGAGCGTGTGCAATCTTGTTGGCAAGAAGGTACAGTTCAATTATATCCTTGATGTATCGAACATTCATCTTCTCGCGCATCTTCCGGTTGCGCACATTATTGTGGAACGCAGTTATGACAATAGTGGGTTGCATGCCAGGAATAATGTGTTGAATGCGGCTAAACCACTGGATGTATTTGCGGATGCACTCGTTGGGTCTTTGTGGCAATACATGGAGGTCGCTAGGCTTCCCGGGCGGCTTGTGACCGCCCTGGAGTGCCCCAACAAACTAGTGACATAGATCATACCAGCATGATATGGAGTTCTCCGGCAGGTTCATCAGCCAAGATATCACATTGGGCCGGAGCGCCAATGGAAACCAGTTGGCGAGAACCTTCTCGTCCCTGGCACCGGCAGCCTGAACTGCCACGGTGTAGATGCTCAAAAACTCTAATGGATTCATCTTGCCATCATACTTGTCGGAGAGCTCCAGACTGAAGCTCCTGGAGGAGGGCTAAAGGACTTGCCGCAGCTCGGGAGTGAAAGTAGAGCAGCCTGGCTCGTAAGGCAGTCTTCCCGGAACTCCTGTCGCTGGCATGTAGGCCTCTGGTCCATATCGAACATCGGATTGCCAACGAGCTTCTCGGCTTCGCCTGATGTGTGTATGAGCATCCTCCTAATATCTAACCCGCAAGACCTACCACTGGTCTTGCCGGGCTCCTTGGATCGGACAAGTCCATAGACACCTCGTCCCTCAGATCGTGACGATTGCTCCAGTGCGAGCGGTCTTGTGGACAATGCACCTTGGGTGCTTCTCCTCCTTGCACAACCATTTCCCGCGTTGGCCTGGCTCGCCGGTGCAAAGACTCTGCGTGTGGTGCACTACCATCGTCCTAATAGATGAGTAGACTCTGGATAGTGGCACGCTACTCATCCATCTGTCATGCTGTCGGAGGGGACCTCAACAGCAGCTGGGCCTGCGCCATCGCCTCCGATGGAGTTTGTGGCACAACTAGCACTATTTCATGAGATGGCTCATGACTCCTCCTGGGACCAGGCGGACCTCTGCCTCGCCCTTGCGACGTCGTAGGGTGCTCACCAGAAGGCCGAGGAGATGGATTGGCAACAGCACCATCGATGTCATGCTGTGGTGGTTCGTGCACCCAGTGTGATGGACGTGGAGTAGTTTCTTAACGTGGTGGAGTACGCCTTTCATGCGTCGGCCTTGACGCATGTTGCAAACATGGATCTTGTCCATCTTTTGACCGCCTACACATCGGATTCACCATGCCACCCTAGGACATTCTCCTATGGGCGCCACCTGTGGTGCTCCCTCCGACCCCATCACTGGAGTGGTGAGAGGTCCGGCCACCGTCCATAGGAGCCTTGGACGTGGTGCCGATGATCGTGCTCTTGATCGACTTCTTAGGCACCATCGGAGGTGAAGAAGATGCTACTGGTGTAGCTGCGCAGATTTACACATGTGTAGCCCCCTACCTGGCGCACCAAAGATGTAGAGGTACGACAATCTATGGAGCTAGATCAGCTCCTTCTCATGCTTGGATTGGGCATGCAACACATAGAGAGCATCATCAACAACAACAACTAGAACACATGGGATTTACCCAGGTTTGGGCCGCACGGATGCGTAAAACCCTGCTTCTGCTTTGGTGGATTGAATATGTGTGTACTTTTACAAGTTGCACTCTTGCCGGCAAGGAATGCTCGGAGGTGCAGCAATTCGGCTATGGTCCGATTCCTTATAAGTGTTGCCCAGGCCCTCCTTTTATAGTGCAAGGGGTAACCACAAGGGGCAAATTGTGTATTTATAGGATAATTAGGGATGAGTACTGCCCATACCTAAATCTGACGGTATAGGACAAAATCAATAAATGCTCCGTTATGTGGCATAACATGGTGAATGCGGGCAAGGAGTCCCTAGCTGACATGGACTGTTAGGCACACCTACCTCTTATTCCTTGGACATACCATTGACAGGTGTCAATAAAGGTAATTTTGGGGCGGTGAGGAACCATGCAGCTCGACGCGTGCTAAGTCCACCTGCGTGCACACCATCATTTGCCAGCTCGATGATACAGAGCGATGACACGCTGGCTTGGATTGACTTGTCTTGCCGGCCTTGGACTTGCCGGCAACATTAAGATTAGCTTGCCGGGCCAGGTGCTTGCCGGCAACTTGAGTCTGGAACTCATCTTTCTTTAGGAATTCTTGATTACCCACCTCGAGGTCCTCTTCACGATCTTTATATGTCACTTCTTGGGTATTTGTGTGAACCTGAATTCCGTCAAGCCCTTGCCGGCGCATAAGCTACCATCGTTGTGCACAGTCAGGGGTATTTGAACACCCTATTTTTAATACACCGATAGAGCCCTTCATCAATAAACCAGAAACATTTCCTTAGATAGTTCTCTTTAGGTACTTAAGGATATTTTTGACCGATGTCCAGTGTTCCACTCCTAAATCACTTTGGTACCTAGCAATCATACTAATGGCAAGCCACACATCAGTTCTAGTACACAACATGGCATACATGATAGAGCCTTTGTCGGAGGCATATGGGACGACTTTCATCTTTTCTCATTCTTCTGTCGTAGCTTCACATTAAGTCTTACTCAACTTCATACCTTGCAACATGGGCAAGAACCCCTTCTTTGACTGGTCCATTTTGAACTTCTTCAAAACTTTGTCAAGGTATGTGTTGGAGTCCTGGACTAGGGGGTGCTCATCATGTCAGCCCTCCATGTTATGGGCCGAGTCGAGGATATATTGAGGACTGGCAAATGGGTCAAGTTGGCCCTCGACTTTGATGCAATCAAGACGAAGATATCCTGGAGACTTGGCATACACTTAAAGCGTATTCGGAAGATCAGCGTGCTCAACCCTAGATCACAACCGACCATTTGTAAACCCTAGGTACCCCCAATGTCTATATAAGTCATGTAGTTTAGTCTTTAGAGACCCATTCGCAAGGTTTAGACCTTGGAACAACTTCATACAATCTCGAGCTAGATCAATCTGTACTTGTCCCATATGCATCACAATCAATATATAAGAAGTAGGACGTAGGGTTTTACCTCACCGAGGGTGCGTGAACCTGGGTAAAACACTATTCCTCTATTTCTCCTGTTACCATCTAGCTTAGATCACCAAGCTTGGGACACCCTACCCGAGATCCGCTAGTTTTAGCACCGACAGTATGTACTTTGCGAAAGTCCAATCAGGCGTCTTGATCTATCTCTAATTATCTTGATGCCCAATATGTAAGCTGCTTCACCGAGGTATTTCATTCAAAAACTCTTGTTAAAATAACCCTTTATGCTTTCAAGAAGTTCTACATAATTTCTAATCAATAATATGCCATCCACATACAGTATTAGGAATGCTAGAGAGCACCCACTCTCTATCTTGTAAATACAAGATTCTCGATAAGATTGGATAAATCCAAAACCTTTGATCACCTCATAAAAGCGAAGATTCCAACTGCGGGATGCTTGCACCAGTCCATAAATGGAACACTGGAGTTTGCATCCTTATTAGCATCCTTAGGATCGATAAAACCTTCAGGCAGAATGATATACAACTCTTCCTTAACGTAACCATTAAGGACCGCAACTTTGATGTCCATCTGCCAAATTTCATAATTGCAAAATACAACAATTTCTAACATAATCCTAATACACTTTAGCATCGCTATGGGTGAGAAAGTCTCATCATAGTTAACCCCTTGAACTTGCCAAAGACCTTTTGAGACAAGTCAAGCTTTATAGATGGTGACATTACCATCAGCACATGTTTTGTTCTTAAAGATCCATTTCTTGTCAATGGCCTTTCAGTCGTCGGGTAAGTCCTCCAAAGTCCATACTTGGTTTTCGTACATGGATCCTATTTCAAATTTCATGGCCACTAGCCATTTTTCAGAATCCAGGCTCATCATCGCTTCCTCATAGTTCGGAGGTTCATCATTGTCTAACAACATGACGTCCATGATAGGATTACAGTACCATTCACGGGAAGTACTTGTCCTAGTCGACCTACAAAGTTTAGTAGCAGCCTGGTTCAAAGTTTCATGATCATCATCATTAGCTTCCTCCCTAACCGGTGTAGGCACCACAAGAACATTTTTCTGTGTTGCGCTACTCTCCAATTCGAGAGGAGATTTCATAACCTCATCAAGCCCTACCTTCGTCCCACTCACGTCTTTTGAGAGAAACTACTTCTCTAGAAAGGATCCATTCTTGGCAACAAAGATCTTGCCCTCGGATCTTTGATAGAAGGTGTACCCAATTATGTCTTTAGGGTATCCTATGGAGAAACATTTTTCGTCTTTGGGTTTGAGCTTATCAGGTTGTAGCCTCTTGACATAAGCATCGCATCCCCAAACTTTAAGAAGCGATGGATCAGGTTTCTTGCCAAACCATAATTCATACGGTGTCGTTACAACATATTTAGACGGTGCCCGGTTTAAAGTGAATGCGGTTGTCTCTAATGCATAACCCTGAAACAATAGTGGCAAAGCAGTAAGAGACATCAAGAACGCACCATATCTAATAGAGTATGATTACGATGTTCGGACACACCATTATGCTGTGGTATTCTAGGTGGCGTGAGTTGTGAAACAATTCCACATTGTCTTTAATGCACACCAAAATCGTAATTCAGATATTGACGTCCCTGATCAGATCGTAGAAATTTTATCTTCTTATTATGATGATTTTCTACTTCACTCTGAAACTCATTGCACTTTTAAAATGTTTCACACTTGTGTTTTATTAAGTATATATACCCATATCTACTAAAATCATCTATGAAGGTCAGGAAAAAATGATAGCCATCGCGTGATTCAACACTCATTGGATCGCATACATCGGTATGTAATATTTCCAACAAGTCACTCTCCCGCTCAATTATACTGTAAAACGGGGTTATGGAAATCTTGACCATGAGACATGGTTCACATGTTTCAAATGATTCAATTTCAATGTCAAGTGATTCTAGAAGTCCATTGGTATCAGTACAGGAATCAGCTTCTTTGCCGTCTGCCATAGCAGACGGAAAAGGACAATACCACGGACGGCAAACATCTTTGCCGCCAGCTGGCTGACGGCCCCACTTTCGGCGCTGAAAGTAACGGTAATGAGCTTCTTTGTCGTCTGCAATACCGCGGTGGACGGCAAAGACCTTTGCCGTCCGCTTTGTTAGGAAGGCGGACGGGAAAACTTCTGGATGGCAACGTACAGCTGTTAGCCCCGTTAGGTGTCTAATGACATACTTTGTCGTACGCTGGCTGACGGCAAACGAAGACCTGCCTTTGCCGTCTGCTCGGTGACGTCAGCAGTCATGTGGCTGGCACATCACTCTTGCTCCATCTTTGTCGTTTGCTAGGCCTATCTTTGTCGTCTGCCCGTTGCCACAGCAGATGGCAAAGTGACCAAATGTGTCAGACCTGGTGCTCCCAGGTTGCACAGGTTGCTGCCATGTGGCACCTTTGCCGTCCGTTGGCAGACGGCAAAGCCCTTTGCCGTCAGCTAGCAGACGGAAAAGTTGTTGTATTAGCCCTTTTTATCTGTTTTTTGTTATTTCCCTACATTTTCACAAAACATATATGATATATATAGGTTCAAGCTAAAGCATAGGCCATGTATTCCAAGAAATACTGAAATATTGAACAAGAGAACACATAGGCTATTAAAAGAACCAATACATACATAGTTTCACACTATATATACATACATAGGTTCACATTGTTCATCAATACAAATCAACACAAAAACTAAACACTAGCAGTCCATCAATGCCAACTTCCATCAAGTGAATCAAATCTGCAAAATGGGAATAAGAAAGTTAGAAGAAGAAGAAGAAGAAGAAGAAGAAGACTAGAAGAAGAACAAGAACAAGAAGAACAACAAGAAGAAGAAGAACAAGAAGAAGACTAGAAGAAGAAGAAGAAGTAGAAAAAGAAAGAGAAGAAAAATAATAAGAAGAAATCAAGAAGAAGAAGAAAGAAGAAGCTCATCTTTCTTCTTCTCTTCTATCTATTTATCATGTTACTTCTCATTCTTCTTCTTTTATTCTTTCTTTTTCTTCTCTTTCTTCTTCTATTCTTTCTTTTTCTCCTCTTCCTTGTTTTTCTTCTTCTTATTCCTTATTTGTTTCATTTCGGAGCTAACTTAGGTAATTATGCCATTTTAGAGCTAACTAAGCTTATTATGTCATTTTGGAGGAAAATAAGGTAAGTATAGGTCATTATTGAGCTAACCTAGGTACTTATGCTATTTTTGAGCTAACTAAGCTTATTATGTCATTTTGGAGGAAACGAAGCTAAGTATAGGTCATTATTGAGCTAACTTAGCTTATTATGTCATTTTTGTCGGATTTCGGGCTCCGTAAAACCCTAAGGAATTCGAACCCAGGGGCGTGTGCGAAGGTTCCCCAACAGCTTCGCCCCCTCCAAGATCACAACACAATAACCTCGCTCGACGGCGAGGAAGACGATGGCACACAAGAGTTTACCCAGGTTCGGGCCGCTGCCAAGCGTAAAACCCTACTCCTGCCTTTGGTGGATTGCCTCATGAGGAGGTTTGTGGATGAACTAGTACAGAGGTGTGTTGCCTTGCGGGTGTGTTCGCCGGGTGGTTGCTTCGTCGGGTCGTCCCCCTTCTACCAAGCTACCTAGCCTCTATTTATAGCGGCTAGGGTCCTCTTCCCTTACCGCAATGGCGGGAAGGGATCCCACAACAGCCAAATTTGAAAGGGGACAGGAGGTACATCTTATCCTGACGAAAGGTGGTCTTCGCCTCCAAAGTTGGTGGTGGTGACGCGGTGGTGGGCTCGCCGGTGACATCCGTCCTGCTGCGCTCGCTGACCCGGTCTTGTTGCACCGGAATGGAAACCTTTGGCGGGGCTCCTTGGGAACCCGCGTTCGCCCTTGTCTCCTTTGCACTAAAGAGGAAGTTGTCCCCTCTGGCGCGCTGGCGCCCGCCTGACCTGGCTGGCGTCACCCTTGGTCTCCTGAGGTCGTGTGTTGCAAAGGAGTCTCCGCCGCTCTGGAGGAAGCCTGGGGAGGCCTTCCCCTTCTGCTTTGGCGATGTCCTCCTCACGGGGATGGGCTCCTCATGAGGGTCTTGTCTTAAGTGAGGCCACGCAGGGCCGTACGGGCCGCCAGGTGGGCCACGCCTTGGGCCGCAAGCAGGCAAGTCTGGGTACCCTGGTATCCAGAACGCCGTCAGTAGCCCCCGGGCCCAAGGCGCGCTCGAGCCGGCTTCGAGGGGAAAGTCGAAGGAGGTGGCCCGGAGCGCCGCGGGCCCTTATTGCTTGTGGGCCTGGTTTGGCGTGCGGTGCTCGGTGGGGCACGGCCGTCCCGCCCCGTGTCTCCTTGGCAACTACCCGAACCGACAAAAGCCTGACGTCCAGCGCTGAGCCATTATTGCTTTCCTCTTCCGCGCCCTTGCTCTTCTTTCCAGATCTCCATCCCTTGCGAGAACCTCCCCAGATCTCGGCACCGCTCCATCCTTCTTCTTGCTCTCTTGGCCCTGGAAGCTTCTCGATGGCTCCCGCCGGCAAGTCGAAACCTGAGGTCCAGGGCTCGGCTTCTGCTCCTATCTTGCCGGCGCTCTCAGAGTCCACCATAGCCAAGGACGGGGACCTCGCCCCGGTGCTCCCATCGAGGGCGGATGACTCCAATGACTTGGGGCGGACCTTGATATGGTGCGGCTCCGCGGAGGGACGTCGCCTGGCCAAGTCGGCCTACCCTTTCTTCCTCCATAGCGTCTTCTCCGGGCTCGTCCCACCCTTCTCCATGTTCTTCACCGCCATCCTTGAGCACTACGGGATCCAGGCCCTCCATCTTCAACCCAACTCCATCCTGCTTCTGTCCGTGTTTGCCTTCTACTGCGAGGCTTTCGTGGGCGTGAAGCCGTCGGTGGCCCTGTTCCGCCATTTCTTCAGCTTGCGGCTTCATGACGGAGCTCAGCGGTCGGCATGCGTCTCCTTCGTCGGTCCAGAGCGGGAAAATGCTCTTCAAGGCCGGTAAGAAGGTGGAGAACTTCAGGAACCGTTGGGTCTTCTTGGATCTCAAGGGCAACGACCCTCGCCTAGAGCTTCCCAGGGGGCTGTCGGAGAAGATCCCGGCGTGGAGCTCCACGAAGCTCTCCGACCCCCGGGCCAAGCCCGTTTTGGAGCGGGTCCTTCGAGACATCAGCGCCAGGAAGCTAACAGGGGGGATGATAGTGAAGGAGTTCCTGGTGCAGCGCCTGGCGCCCCTCCAGTCCCACTCAAGGCCCATGTGGGACTACCAGGGTGGCGGCGATGACATGAGGCTCCGTTCTTTGCTCCTGACCCCCGTGGAGTTGAACCGAGTTGTGACGACCCTGCTCAACGGCGATCCCGGGGACCTTCCTGAGGCCAATGCTCCGCTGTACTGCCGCGACGACAAGACTGACCTGGTCGCCGCGATGCCCAGCTTCGACGAGCTGGGGCTCTCTCCGGCCGAGGGCTCTGGCGCCCCTGTGGCGGTGTCCTCCGACGACACCGTTGATGGAGAGGACTCGGAGGAGATGACAAATGACGATCTGGAGGGGGTGTCCCCTCCGTCGCGGAGTGCCCTTCTCCGTGGCTTTGATGACGACGACGCCGGTGAGCCTCCTGCTGCAAGTCCTCCACGACTCACCGGGGTCCTAAGGGGGCCAGGCCCCACACCTCAGACCGCCGATCCGCCTGTCGGGTGACCCCGAGGAAGCGCGAGGCTGGAGCGCCCAGCTCGCGTCGGCAAGGTTCCTGAAGCGCCCGCCTCACCCCTGCCCGAGCCGCAGCTCGTGGGCGAGGCGGCCGCGTCCGGGGCTGGCATGACCTTGTCGGCCGTGGCCGCTTCGAGCGGTTCCACCGCTCCTCCATGCAGCGGCAGCTCCTCAGAGAATAATGGAGGCATCCCCGTATTCGCCGATGTGGAGAGAAATAGGAAGTGGGTTGACGTCGAGGAGTAAGTTGTCCCACTTGGTTTTATGCTGCCTTCCAGTGGTTTATGTACTGATGGGCCTCTCTTTGTCTGAAAATTAGGGGCGCCGCCGTGCCGAAGTTGAGAAAGAAGAAGGCCGGCGTTAAGCCAAGGGCGCCTTCCAACGCGACGCCCGTTCCTGATGCGTGCTGAAGGGTCCATCCCTGCCCTCGGGGGCATGCCCGCGCTGCATCCTGAGGGGCCGGCCCCCGAGGGCCAGCTGGGTGTAGGGTCCTCTGCCCCTTCCTTGTCTGTGGTGGTGGCGAAGCTACCGGCGTCTTCTGCCCTTCATGCCTCCGCTCCTCCGGAGGCGGCTCCCACCGCCTCGCAGACGCCGCCTCCGGGCCATGCTCTGGTGCCACCGTCTCGTGGCCCTCTAGTCGAGTCAGGCGCCCTGGACGGGGCCTACTCCATCCTGGATTAGGTCCGAGGCGCTCTTGGTGGCGCCGACGATCGCCTCGCAAGGGAGCGCCTGGGTCTTCTTTCCCGGTGGCTCCAATTCGACGCCTCGGCCGTGGGGTTTTGGGGCCATGCTGAATCTGCTGCGGCTGTGAGCAGGGAGGAGGCCGCGTCGGCCAGGGCAGCCCGAGACGCTGCACTGGCTGACGCAGCATCTGCCATGAAGCACCGTGACGAGGCGGAGGCCCGCCTGAAGGCTGTCCAAGAGGACAGGTCCGCGCTTGCGGAGAGGCTCCGCCAGTGGAAGGAGGACCTCAAGGCCTGCAAGGTCAAGCTCGCCGATCGTGACTCTGTGCTGTCCAGGGCGGCGGTCGACTTAGCTGCCGGGTGCGAGCAGCAGGACACGTTGAGGGAGGAAGTGGCAGCGGAGAAGGCCCGGCTTGCCTCCAGGGAGGAGTCCCTTGCCGCGGCTGAGGAGAGGAAGGCTGCGGAGCTCGATGCCCTCCCCTCCGTCGAGTTCAGGCTCCGCCGGGTGCTGCAGTCCATCTGCCGAGGGGGATTCACAGAGCCCCGGGCAGCTCCTGAGGGTGGCTTCGTTGGGCTCTCTTCAAAGCTCGCCGAAGTGCTTGAGGGTGCCTTCGCCAGGGTGGAGAACATCTTGGAGAGTGAGTGCCGCGACCTCTTCTCCGAGGTCGCGACGCGCGTCTTCAGCCACCTCTACCTTCGTGAGCTGAGCTTCGACTTCGGCTCCGTGATTCGCCCGGTCGATCCTGGGGTTCGCGCCGCTACGGCGACAGCCGTGGAGGGCGCCGTGGATGCGCTGATGAAGAAGTTCGCCTGCATCACCGTTCCCTCGGCTCCTCCTGCCACTGCGAGGGCTGTCGACGACGATGACAGCGGCAGCGATGTTGACGACGAGCTCCCCGCGACCGGGGCGAGCGGTGGCGCCAGCTCCTCTTAGCTTCTTTTCCTGGGTCTTCCCCTGTAATGTTTATCGTGCCTCATGTAGGCGTTAGACTTGTTTGCATTTTCAAAGACATTTTAATGCTTGTAATGACTGCTAAGCTGTGTGATTTTGTTTCCTCGCTTCATTTCCTTCCTGCTTGATGTAGCGCTCTGCGTCAGCAGGGCCCAGTCGCATGCATACCTCGACCGCCGTTGGGGCGTCCGGATCGCTAGGACGATGCCAAGGGGTGAGGGGCTACGAGACCAGTGAGGCCCCTGGGTTGCGATGGTCAGGGGTCCCCCTTGATGTATGAGCAGCCCTCATGAAGGGAACGCGGCAAAGACGGGGTTGACTTGGGGATTTGGAGCGCCTTGAGCTCTGTGTCGGCAGGGCCTGGTCCCGTGCATACCTCGACCGCCGTTGGGGCGTCCGGATCACCAGGACGGTCCCAAGAGGCGAGGGGCTACGAGACCAGTGAGGCCCCTGAGTCGCGATGCTCAGGGGTCCCCCTTGACGTACGAGCGGCTCCCATACCTTTGTTTTTGTCCGGGAGGGATGCGTGAAGACCAGGTTCCAGGGACCTGGTGAGGTGGCATAGCCCCCTTGCAGCCCCCTCACGCGTGCATCCCTAGGGAATGTCGCAAAATGGAGCCGCGAGGAGCCATCCTGAGGTTGAATGCACCCGCTAAGGCGCCCTCAGTTGCTTATCCCCGGCGCGGAGCATAGGGCTTCCACGTTGCCAGCGCGGAGCATGGGGCTTCCACTTGGGCGTGGGAATGGAACCCCTCAGCGTCCTCGGGGGGCTCCGTGCGTGTACAGCCCATTAAGTTCGTACGCGTGGCCTGCACGGTAGAACTGGGAGGTGTATATGGGCGACGTGAGATAGCTCAGGTCTCACGTGGCCCTACCTCAAAGGCGGGTTGCGCCTGAATCTTCTTGGTGGAAATCGCCGCTTCGAGTCCTGTACGTTTTGGAGAAACCTGCGCTGAATGGATTTCCAAGGGCCATCGCATGAGAAGGCCAAACACCAATGACCCCAGGAGGTGATGTGAACGGGGCCGGCCCACCAGACAGAGCTCGGCCATTGGGTTTATCGACGCTGCAGGGACGGACCCGAGCACAAACGTCATCCCCAGTCTTCTCATGCGACAACTCCGAGGAGAAAACACCCGACGCGCGGCTCCTAGGGCGGCGAAAGGCCGACCAGAACCATGTCGTGCGCCCTGACTCACCCACTCCCGATTAGCTCACGCGAGGGCGAAGCACCGAGGGCCATGCGAGGTGACGTACACAGGGCCAGCCCGCGAGACAGAGCTCGACCACTTGGATTTTTCGACGCTGCAGGGACGGACCCGAGCACAGACGCCGTGCCAGCCCTTAATCATGAGGCGGTCGAGGCCAGGCTCATTAGGGCGCAGCGACATTCATGGCGGTGAAGCACCGAGCATGCAGGTTGGAATACTTAGGGAAATAGATTGAAAGCATGTAAAGGTTCAAATCTTGCGGGAAAATGCGGGCGGGATGAGTTCCAGCCGCCTGAGGATAATGCGGCCCGATGGGCGCCCTCAAACTGAGCAGATCAAACAGTTACCTGGTACGGGCCGAAAGGATCACCCGGCGGCGATGCCGCCGAAGCATGGAGGTGGTCCTAGGAGCTTGGCCATGTGCCTCCGCAAGCTCGGCCTTCACGAGCCCGTCGCCTCAGGAGGCTCGAGGCTCCCGCTCGGGCCCGGCACCTCCTCCAACTCCTCATGGTGCCTGGCCCGGTACGGCGCGAACATGGCCCGGGCAAGGCGCTGGAACGTGTCAGCCGCGTTCGCCAGCCCGAAGGGCATGCTGACGTAGTTGCGCGGGTAGGCCCTGCCGTGACTGACGCGCGTCGGCTAGAAGATGTCCGATGATGCTGCCCTGTTGATGCTGGGTACGTTGACGCAGATGCACGGCGCGCCGCCTGGGTCGATGACGGTGACGGCGCTGGTTGGTGCGGGGCCATGCCCACCTCGTACAGCTTGTGCTTCCCGAAGCTCCTCGATTGCTCTGGTGATGAACTCCCGCGAACTTGGCGCCTCACACCATGCTCCTTGCTCGGATGGGTGCGTGCCGACACACGCCCCCGAGTTGTGCCCGGGCACCTCCCTCGTCTCACTGGCCAGGTTGGTAGTCCTCCGGGTGGAAGCCCCCAAGCCCTGCCCAAGGGAGGCGTCGGGCGCACCTTCCTATGCGAGGGAGGAACGGGCCTGAGCCCCTGGCGTGGATCCTGAGGGGCCATCCTTAGGGTTCTCAGCCCCCTGGCGTCCCTTGGACAGAAGCGGCTTCTTCTTCTTGGGGATGTCCTCGCGGGGCAGGACACTTCCTTTGTCGTTCGAGTGCTCGGCCGTCGCGGCACGGTAGGCGCGCTCGAGGGAGCAGACGGCGTCCTTCTCATCACAGGCGATAGTGATGACACTGCCACTTCCCGGCATCTTGAGGACGGTGTAGCCGTGGTGGGTCACCGCCATGAACTTGGCAAGGGTTGGGTACCCAAGGATCGCGTTGTACGGGAGGTGGATGTTGGCGACGTCAAAGACGATGATCTCAGTGTGGTAATTGTTGCGCCCGCCGAATGTGACCGGCAGGCGCACTTGCCCGATGGGGACCGTGGAGCCGTCAGTGACTCCTGAGAAGGGGTTGGTTGGCATGAGCTGGTCGTAAGGCACTTCGAGCGTCTCGAACGTCACGATGGAGAGGACATTGAGTCCGGCGCCACCATCGATGAGGGTCTTGGTGACGAGGACATTGCTGATGGTGGGCGTGCACAGCATGGGGAGTGCGCCCGCCACGGCTGAACATCTGAGTTGATCATTGGAGTCGAAGGTGATG
The DNA here is from genome assembly GCA_039707655.1 of Elymus sibiricus. NCBI lineage: Eukaryota > Viridiplantae > Streptophyta > Magnoliopsida > Poales > Poaceae > Elymus > Elymus sibiricus. The sequence continues at coordinate 162,253,503 of CM077663.1, forward strand.
GCGCACTGGGGCCACTTGAGGGGGCGCGTGGCCTCAAGCTTTGGAAGAGCCGCATTCACCTCCCGCGAAAACTGCTTGAAGATGCGGTTCGTGGCCGGGGCTTGGGCGCCGCCCAGGATGCAAGCTATTGCCCTGACCTCCTGGAAGCCCCCAGCCCCGTCGTTCTGCCTATCCTGTTCCTTCCTTCTGGGTGGAGGCGGTAGCGGGGGAAGACCGGCCTCGCGAGGGCGGACCTCACGAGGCTGGCCTCGACGTGACCCCTCCGGAGGCTCGTCGCGCCAGCGGTCCTCACAAGCTTGATCGCGCCAGTGGTCCTCCCGAGGTTGGTCTCGCCACTCCTGACGCGGGTCTCGATTGTCCCAGCGGCCTCTGCCGTGGCCTCCGCCATGTCCGTAGCCTCGGTCAGTGCGCCCAGGGCATCGGCCGAAGTGCTCGTCACGGACCACCCTAAGCTCCTGACAGTCGATGGTGTTGTGGCTGTTGGTGCCATGGAAGATGCAGAATGGTCGCCCGCCCGTGAGGGGTTCTTCGTCTCGGCCGCGCTTTGCCTCGGGCTCAGCCACCAGCACCGCGGGTGCCTTGCGCTTTGGCTCCTTGGCCTTGGTCTTCTTGTCTTCAGGTTCCGCCTCCGGAAGCTCGCAGAGGGAGAGGCGGCCTTCCTCAGCCTTCGCGCACTTGTTCGCCAAGTTGAACATCTCCAGGACCGAGCTCAGGTCATCATGGATAGCCAGCTCCTCCCTCATCCTCTGGTCACTGACGCCGTCGGTGAACGCCGAGATGATGGCCTCATCTGACGCCCTCGGGATCTTGAGGCGGGTAGTCGTGAAGCGCTGTATGAACTTGTGTAGGGTCTCTTCAGGTTGTTGCTTCATGCAACGGAGGTCACCCACTCCAAGCACGCGGTCGCGGGTGCCTTGGAAGTTGGCGACGAAGCGCTCACGCGGGCCTTACCAGGAGGTGATTGACCCTTCCGGGAGGTTGAGGAGCTAGGAAAGCGCACCACCTTTGAGCGCCATGGGGAACCAGGTTGCCATCACCTTGTCGTCCCCGCCGGCCGCCTGGATGCTCAGCCAGTAGAGCTCTAAGAACTCAGTGGGGTCTGCGGTGCTGTCGTAGCGAGGAGGCAGGTCAGGCTTGAACTTGCATGGCCACACGGCCGGATGGAGTTCCGGGGCGATGGCGCGGCAGCCCACCAGGCCCACGGGCGGTGCGCGTTCGGGAGGAACCTGGTCTTGATGCTCTTGCATGGCTGCCTCCAGGGGTGCCCGGTCGTGCCGCTGGTGCGCCGGCGCTGGGAGCGCACACGCGTCAATGCGCAGCCGTGGCACCACCTGGGAGCTTACTTCTTCTCTCACCCTCGCCGAGGGCCCACGCAGCTGGTCGCGCGGTCGTGCTTCACGCCTGGGCTCGGGGTCGACGTCGCGCGGGGGAGGAGGAGGTGGCACATCATAAGCTTCGTCGCCTGCCAGGGAGGGTTGGGGCCGGAACGAGTAGGTGAATGTCGAAGCGTCGCCGGCTGCGCTGACAAGCTCCACGACGTGCCCGAGCCAGTCGTCGAGGCGGTTGGGGGTGGGGCGGAAGCGCAGCAGCTCGCGCGCCATGTTCAATGCGCCCGATCCACACGCCGGCCCTGAGCGGGCATGGGAGGACGACCCAGTAGCTGGAACAATTGACGGAGTGGCGGTGCGGCCGTCGCGCCGCGCGGTGATCGGCTGCGACGAATCCTGCTGCTCGTGGGCCTCCGGGCCCGTGGCGGCGTTGGCCACAGGGGAGGGAGAGCGGCGTGCAGCGGTGTGGCCCACGGGCGCCGTCTGGGCGACACGGGCAGCACGACGCTCAGCGCGGGCTCGGCGGGCGTCGGCCATCGCAACGGTGAGGCGGAGGAAGAGTGAGGCTTCAGGAAGACTCCGACACGCCCCCTACCTGGCGCGCCAAATGTCGGATTTCGGGCTCCGTAAAACCCTAAGGAATTCGAACCCAGGGGCGTGTGCGAAGGTTCCCCAACAGCTTCGCCCCCTCCAAGATCACAACACAATAACCTCGCTCGACGGCGAGGAAGACGATGGCACACAAGAGTTTACCCAGGTTCGGGCCGCTGCCAAGCGTAAAACCCTACTCCTGCCTTTGGTGGATTGCCTCATGAGGAGGTTTGTGGATGAACTAGTACAGAGGTGTGTTGCCTTGCGGGTGTGTTCGCCGGGTGGTTGCTTCGTCGGGGCGTCCCCCTTCTACTGAGCTACCTAGCCTCTATTTATAGCGGCCCGGGTCCTCTTCCCTTACCGCAATGGTGGGAAGGGATCCCACAATGACCAAATTTGAAAGGGGACAGGAGGTACATCTTATCCTGACGAAAGGTGGTCTTCGCCTGCAAAGTTGGTGGTGGTGACGCGGTGGTGGGCTCGCCGGTGACATCCGTCCTGCTGCGCTCGCTGACCCGGTCTTGTTGCACCGGAATGGAAACCTTTAGCGGGGCTCCTTGGGAACCCGCGTTCGCCCTTGTCTCCTTTGCACTAAAGAGGAAGCTGTCCCCTCTTGCACGCTGGCGCCCGCCTGACCTGGCTGGCGTCACCCTTGGCCTCCTGAGGTCGTGTGTTGCATAGGAGTCTCCGCCGCTCGGGAGGAAGCTTGGGGAGGCCTTCCCCTTCTGCCTTGGCGCCGTCCTCCTCTCGAGGATGGGCTCCTCGCGACGGTCTTGTCTTGAGTGAGGCCGCGGAGGGCCGTACGGACCGCCAGGTGGGCCACGCCTTGGGCCGCAAGCAGGCAAGTCTTGGTACCCTGGTATCCAGAACCCCATCAATTTTGGAGTAAAATAAGCTAAGTATATGACATTTATGAGCTAACCAAGGTTAGTATGCAATTTTGGACCGAACTAAGCTAATTTTGTCATAAATGAACTAAATAAGCTAATTATGTCATTTTGGAGGATAATTAACTAAGTATGCCTTTTTTGGGGAAAATAAGCTAAGTATGTGGCATATTAGGGCTAACTAGCATGTATGAAGCTAACTATGCATTTGTTAAGAAAAACACTAGAGAAAACTTACCGTCACCATCATCACGGAGGTGAAGCACCGGGGTTGCTCGGGCCAGTTTCACCTGGAGAAGGATGCCTTGGAGAAGGGTTGTGCGATGCAGCTCGGGAGTTATGTTGCACGAAAGATCATTTGCAATGTCTCGTTAGCATGATGACACTCAAATGTTGAGACAAGTAACTAATAACCATGCAAATGAAACTCACCGTTCCCACCGGAGTAATGACTGGCATCGGCGGAGGGGTCTGACCGGTCTTCTCGCACACAGACTGCACATTTGGTTTTGACGAGTCAGTCATATTAGTTAGTAATGAAACAAACATTACATGCATGATTTGGATAATATGCAGAAGAAACTTACCACGGGGAGCTCGTACATGGCCCAGTGAGCCGCCTCATTTCGTGCCCTCTCCTCCTCCAACAACCTAGCCGTCTTCTCCTCCGCCAGCAGTTCCTTCTCCGTGGCCACCCGGTCCCTCTCCTCCAGAAGCGCTTGGGTTGTCGCTCTCTCTTTCTGAAGAGCAGCCTGCAACACCACTCCTCGTTAGAATTGTAATCATCGATGGCCACACACACAATGTAATGGAGGAAAGATATCTCGATGGCGAGATCGACTGGCCATGGACAAGTCCTTATCTCAAGACAGGAGCTCATTTGGCGCGCCTTGATCTCCGGGAGAGTGACAGGACAAAGCATCAGTCCATCTCCAATGGCTATCGTGCCATGGGGCCTCCCGCCACCAGCTATCATCACCAGCTCTAGATCAATAGGATGCTGGCTCGGGTTATAGTCCTCCCCTTTCTTCGCCTTTTCCTCCTCGTTGTACCTCATGAGCTTGTGGTGGGAGGAGATGTTGGTGAACTTTTCAGGATGATCGAGGTCAGACTCAGAGAATGCCTTGGCCTTCTTGTATGAGGCAGTATGGGCCATGGCATAGAGGTCGTACACCTCTGGCACCTCCATGTTATTGTGTTGCGCCTAAAAGAGAGGAACAACGTATTAGTAAAGGGCTCAATATAGCATGAAGAATGAATTGCAAGAATCATGAAGCAAACCACATACCCAGATCTGCCCGAACTGAAATAAGTTGGCGCTGCCTTGATGGTGTGGCACACCAACCATTTGGGCACGCTGGTCCTTCGCATTGTCGTGGACGGCTCGCCGGTGGTCTATGCACCACTGATCCACCAACGCCTCCCAACAATCCATCTTATCTGCACACCATCTCGGGGGCACCTAATTTAGTGAACAGAAATTTAAGCGCTACCTTTTCGAATCAAATCAAGGAAACTAAGTACAAGGCCTTAAGAATAGGTAATTACCTTCATGTACTGATGCTTCTTCAGAAACTTTTCATGGGACGACGGCTTGTCCTTCTTAATACAATGCGCGGCGTAGTAGTCTCGAACAGCATGCGGCCGAGCCTCCTGCCGTAAGTTTTGTAATAGGCGCTTCCACTCGGTATCGATAACCTTTGCCGCGTCCTCCTTGTATCCCTCCTCACACCTGTAGAAGGTCTGCAATCAAACGAGAAAACACTAATTAGTACAATAACTATCTATTGTTAATTTTTAATTGTGTAAAGGAGAAATTAGCCAAAAGTTATTGATCACCATCTCGGCCTTCGTCTCACACAAGACACCGTCGATCATCTCCTCCGGCGGGGCCTGGGCAGCCTTGTAGTGCTCCCAGCTCAATCCTAGCTATGGAAGCTGTCCTTCACCGGGCAAAGTGACAAACCCCGGGAAATTTTGCCGGCAAAACACATCAAGGACGGTGTTGGGCCTGTGGACTCCACAGGCATGATGCCAACCCCTGCAGTATGACAAGGCCAACGCATTAGATATTTGAAGAAACGTGAAGGCAAAATGTACAAAAAGAGTAAATGCACATACTTCTCCCCATCAGGCCTAATCACCGTCCTCTGCTCCCGGGTCACCGGTAGGGGCGGGAATCGTGTACCACCACGCTGGTACACGGTGACCCCCTCAGCCACCTTGCCCTCACTACCAGTAAACTGATCCCTGCCACCATCAGGATGGCCACTCGGCCCCTGAGATGGATCCGGCCAGGCACCCCATCCGGAAGTCTCCTAGGACGTAGCCCCATCCAGAGTCTCGTGGGCCGAAGCATCTGGAACCGGAGTCTCGTGAGCCGAAGCCTCTGGGCCGGAGTCTTGTGGGCCGAAGGCTCGTCGACCCGAGACCCGTGGGCCAAAGGCCCGTCAACCCGAGGCTCGTGGTCCGGAGTCCCCTTAGCCTCCACCTCAGACGGGTCCACCCTAGAAGTCCTGTGCTCGGGTGAATGAGCTGGGGGTGGCGGCGAGGAAGGCGTAGCAGTCCACGTACCTCTCCCGCAGCCACATCCTGTACCTCTCTTCTTCCCTCCCCGACCTCCTCTCCTGTGGGCAACGACGCTGACAAAGAAGCGCCCGCCAGTGTCCCCATACTATCTATCAACGCTCTCCGGAGAGATTGGGTGGAATGGAAGTAGCCCTCCTGCGGGCCGCCCGCTCTGGACCCGCGCCCACCATCTTTCAACACCTGCCTTGACAAAGAGTAAACGAAATTAGTACAACATAAAAAAACTAAATACCTGACATTAATAATAATATGTACATAATTAAAGTTGGGATGCATACAAACTAATTATATTCCAGATCGTCCATATATGCTCCGGGATCAATAAATGTATCTTCATCATCATCACTGTCATGCGTGTCATCATGAATGACGTGCTCATCGGGTTCAGCGGCATCAACATGTGGAAGGCCTTTTTGCAATCGGTCAAGCATTGACAAGTCATCTGCAGCAGTAACCTCTTCTTCTTCTGGCTCTTCTTGTTCCGGCTCAGGGGTGAAGTCAGATTCACTGTCGATGTCTACTTCCATGTTCTGGGGTAAAGTTGAGCGGTTCTTGAAACATTTTTTGTAAAGACGTGTTTCTTGGAAGAATTCTCCTTCATATGTGTTTGGGTTAATGTGAGGTTCATAATCCTCTTCATTGGGGGGAGGTGGTCTAGCACGTGGGGGCACTTCATAAACGACATCCCTACCATTCTGATTTTTATCAGTTTGGCAGGCCCACGATAGATAGAAAACTTGGGTCACCTATTTAGCCGTAATATAAACATCAGGAACACCTAAATGGGTGCTTTCTTTGATTTTGACCAGCCCTATATGTTCATGAGTCCTTCTAGTCTCCTTCGGCTGGAACCAATAACATTTGAAGACTACGACGTTCGGTGGGTTTTCACCATAGAATGGAAGTTCATAAATTGCTTCAAGTCTTCCATAATACTTGGTACCTCCTTTGCCGATACTAGAGACACCACAATTTGTAGATTTTCGGTCGGGCATAGATTGCTCTTTGCCAAAGGTACGAAAGTGATATCCATTGATGTCCTATTTCTCAAATGAACGGACCTTATAGTCAAAACCATTAGCAGCTTGTCTCAATTCGGCGTCCATAGACTCTGAATTAGCCAACAAGTTTAATACAAAATGATAGTTACATTAGCCGCAAATTAGACCAAGAAATGAAATGGTCTATTGATGGTAATTACAGTTTGTTTGAACCAAGAGATGAAACCGGGATAGCCGCCTCCATGCTTTGCCAGAAGCTCATACTCTTTAATGGAATCCTTTTGGATCACCGCTCCATCCGAGAATTTTGCGACGTATCAACCGTATCAAATATCCGGGAATAAGAGCAGTTCAAAGGAATTAGAAGTTGCAAAACAATATACTGAGAACTTACTCGATATACGGCCGCACTTCTATTAGGTTGTTGAAGATATACAATGAAATGGTCCGCCATTCTTCGACATCCTACACTATTGGTTTCCAAACACCGGCTGGTGCGAGCTTCCCTTTGAATAGGATAAGGTTGGATCCACCTTTTCTAGCATCGTCAGCATTGTACCGAGGCTTCGGATTATGCAAATGACGATTATTCGCTTCGTAGTGTGCTGTCATGAAGTTTGCCGCCTCCTCAGTAATGAATGCCTCGGCCATCGATGCTTCAATTCTACGTTTATTTTTACATTTTTTTCGAAGCGTTTTCTGCATCCTCTCAGTCGCATAGCACCAACGAATTTGCACGGGCCCCCCAAATCTTGCCTCTGTCGGGAGATGTAAAATCAAATGCTGCATTGGATTAAAGAAGCCCGATGGAAAGATCTTCTCTAACTTTTAGAGCAACTCTGGCTTAAACTTTTCCATGTCATTTAGCACGCCAGGCGATTTTTCTTTTGCACAAAGAACACGGAAGAAATAGCTCAGCTCTACGAATACTAGCCATTCAGACTTAGTGATAAAGCCACGCAACATCACCGGCATTACCCGCTCAAGGCATATGTGCCAATCATGGCTCTTGAGACCAAATATTTTCAATTTTTCAAGACTCGCTCCCCTCTTTAGACTCGCTGCTTACCCATCGGGGAACGGCAAGTGCATTTTCACCCACAAGATAATTTCCCTCATAACTCCCCTTGCAAGATTGAACCAGGCCTTTGGCTTCGACCAGTTCTGCTTTCCTTTTGGTTGTCGCATGTTCGGTAAAGGTCTATCACATAGAGTCTTCTTATCGATTGTAGCCTTAGGATTATCCTTTGACTTCCCCTCTATGCCGAACAATGTACCAAAAAGGGGCTCTCCGATATTCTTTTCACTGTGCATCACGTCGATGTTGTGTGGAAGAAGGAGGTCTTTGAAGTAAGGAAGATCCCACAAGCATGTCTTGTGAGTCCAGGCGTGTTCCGAATTATACCCCTTGAAATACCCTGGATGCTCTGGATCAGGCTCGAGAGCATTTAACTGATCCAAGATCTGTTGTCCTATCAACGCAGGTGGTGTAGAGTTTTTGACAATTGTACCTTTGATGAAGTTCTTCTTGTCTTTTCTGAACTCATGGCGAGGATCCAGGAACTGTCTATGCAAGTCGAAGCAAGAATACTTCCGACCCGCCTGCAACCAATGAAACTGAAGAGCTGCCTTGCATGTGGGGCACGGGAACCTTCCATGCTTACCCCAGCGAGCGAATAGCCTATACGCCGGCCAGTCATGCATCGAGTACATGTACCAGACATGCATTTTGCAGTTTTCTTTTCTAGCGGTGTCGTATGTCTTGAACCCATTATCCCAAGCTTCTTGTAATTCATCCTTAAGCGGCTGCATGTACACATTCATATTCTTCCCTGGATAGTTGGGCCCTGGAATTATCGACGTCCGAAAAATGTTCTTTCTTTGCATAATCTGTCCCGAGGGAGATGGAGTCGAATGACAAATACAGGCGAACAACTGTATTGGGTTGCCATCATACCAAACGGATTGAACCCATCCGTGCCGACGCAGTCACGAGGATGCCTTGGATCTGCCGCTTTATCCTCATGTAATGCATCGAAGTGCTTCCATGCAAAAGCATCCGATGTGTGTACCAACATCTGATTCCCATCTGCATCTAGTTCCGTTCTTTTGCCCAATTTGTGCCATGTCATCTGTCTGGCCGTCTCTTTGACCATGGAAAGAGGTTGAAGTCTTGGTATGATCGGCATGTACCCAAGAACATTAACTAGGATTTTGGTCTGCCTCTTCTCACCCATACCGTTGTCTACCACAACATACCTGGAAGACTTGCAAATGGGACAATAGTTCAAGCCCGCATACTCAGGCCTAAATAAGGCACATCCGTTCTCACAGGCATCTATCTTCTCATAGGGCATCTTAAGTACACGGAGGATTTTGACCGACTGGTACAGGTTTGTAGGCATGACATGGCCTTTGGATAGAAAGCGTCCAAATAATGTCATCATCGCGTCGCAGCATTCTCTACAAAAGTTGAATTGAGCCTTCAGAGCCATTACTTGTGATATGGCATCCAACTGACAAAGCTCAGTGTGCTGGTGGAGAGGAAGTTTTGAAGACTCCAACATTTCCATCTCATCGTCTGAATCCCAAGCATCATCAAAGTCTTGCACCATGTCTTTGATCCCGGTACCATGCTCGTCGGTGAGACGACGAACCACCTCAGCTTTGGTACGTTGGGCAGACTTGCCATGAAATGTCCACACCGTATAATTAGGCATAAAACCCCACTTCTGTAGGTGTTTACCAATTTCATGCTCTGTCCTCTGTGAAAAGTTGTCGCACCCAATACAGGGGCACCAGGTTTTTCTCTGTCCATTTGCAAATGCGGCTTTCACAAACCCCTTGGTTTTTGTTAACCATTCATTGGTCATGTCTTTCTGACTAGTGTGACCGGTGTACATCGACGCACGATCACTCATCTTGCCTAGCTACTAAACACACAAGAAATATATATATAATTCAGCATATATATTTATCAGTTAATTAAGTTTGTCAATTTTATTACGTCCATGCAACCTACACGCTAATAGGCAAAGATAGGTCCTAATCCCACCCGAGTATGTGTAGATTGGGTTCGTTTTCCCATGCTCTGCAACGGATCCGACGCAAAATTTCGGTAGCACCTCCCCGCTGTTCTCCTGATACATGTCTCGGCAACAAGCCGAGAGAATGTGTACCCGAAGAACAACGGGGTGGCGCTGACTAAATTTTGCATCGGATCCGGAGCAGAGCACGGGAAACGAAACCCAATCTACTCGCACTCGGGTTGTCCATGGATAACATGGACAATTCAAAAGGATGACGATTATAAATACGGAAAGACATGCATATTTATAGATGCCACCCTTTCGAATGGGAGACACCTAGGTTACGAGACTTGACATGAAAATAAAATCTAGTGGCATCGGGGAGGAGATGACGGTAGTGCTCACCACAAGACCGTGTAGGGGAGGTAGTCTAACGACAACGGGACCGACGGTGCTCAGGGAGGTGAAGAGAAGATCCCCTGCACATGAAAAGCACCGGCACAACACCACAACCACATAAGCACCTCAAAACAATCTAATCAACAACATCTAACCTAACGGAAAAAAGAGAGATACTTTTCAAAAATGAAAATCCATACATAAATCCACCCATACATCTATATAGCATTCATCCGTATTTCCATCCATACATCTACACAACATACATCCATCTAGCAATCCATAGAACATCATAAAATTGTTCAAAATCACATATACATTCCAAATCACCATACAAATGCACTTCTACTCACATTGTGGGACTAGCAACCTTCTAAAAACAAATGTTACTTTTACTTGGTGTGAGACCTATGCCAAGTAAAAAATACACCTACCCCAATGTGAGAATAACACTCTTACAAAAATGCCCATTCTCCTATGTTTCAAAATTCAAAATTTTATGTCACTATAAATCTTGCAAAGTACCTACTATGGCATTATGCTAGTGAAAAATAAAAAAATAGAGAGGGGGCCGGTGCTGACCGTGGGGTGTGGCAGACGGGACCGAGGGCGACGTGGAGTTGGAGCTACTGCCGGGCTTTGGTGGCCACCAGGGTGGCGAGAGTTGGAGGAGGGGAGTGGGATGCGGCACGAATGGGCGGCGGAGGTGGTGGAGGCGGGGACAGACGTCGGCGGAGGTGGTGGAAGGGGGGACGCGTGGCGGAGGTGGTGGAGGCAGGAACGGGCAACGGAGGTGGTGGAGGCGGGGACGGGAATCGACGGCGGTGGAGGCGGGGACGGGCGGCGGCGGCGGTGGAGCCAGAGCAGATGGCTGCAGGGGTGCGGGGGGTGGAGGCAGGAACGGGCGGCGGAGGTGGTGGAGGCGGGGACGGGCGTCGGCGGAGGTGGAGGCGGGGACGGGCGGTGGCGGGGACGGTCGGCGGCTGCTGCGGCGGGGGTAGAGCAGATAGCTGCGGGGGCACGGGGGGGAGGAATGGAGAGGGCAGGGGGGCTGAAGGGTTGTTTCTTTTTTTTGAAATCTGCTTGGCCTTTGTCGTCCGCTTTGTAGGTTATTTGTCGTCTTCTAGCCGATGGCAAAGAATCGACTGACGGCATATGGAACGTCCGATTGACCTAACCATCGCCGCACTCCTATGGGGCCCAGGACCATTCTGTGTCGTTTGTTATCTGGCTATTTGTCGTATGCCCTCCTTTGCCATCTGCTTTTTAGTATCTTTGTCATTTGCTAGCCGACGGCAAAGAATGGACTGACGGCAAAAGCTATCTTTGCCATGAGGCCTTTCTTTGCCATCTGCTTTTTGGAAGCGGACGGCAAACACCGTCTGTGTCGTCCGCTAGCAGACGGCAAAGAGTGGGATGATGGCAAATTCTCTGATTCCTATAGTGTATGGAGTTTCTTCATGTGCTTTATACCAATATGACCTGATAACCCGCAAGTATAGGTGATCAAGTGTAGTTCTTTCGATAAGTAATAGTGTCAAACACAACGAGGATCCGAAGGACTTGATAAGCGGTTTCAGCAAGGTACTGTGTGCAAGTGATCTAAAAGTGTAGTAACAGATAGTTTGATAGAAAGAAAATTTGTAGCACATAACTAGTCACAAGACTAACAAGGTGCAGCAAGATATTCCAATCCTTATTATGCAAAGGACAAGCCAAAAGTTTTTCTTATATTGAGCGAGTGTTCTCGAGGACACATGGGAATTTTGTCTAGTCATGATCATCATGTTTTAGTTGATTCGCGTTCACTACTTTGATAAATTGTAATGTGGGTGGAGAGGTCCTAACGTGATGTTCTACTTGAACAAATAACCTACTTATGATTACCTCCTCTCGCAAGCATCCACAACTACGAAAGAAGAATTAAGATAAATCTAACCCATGAAACATATGGATCCAAATCAGCCCCTTACGGAATACTGCATAAACTAGGGTTTTAGATTTTGTCACTCTCACAACCCATCATCTACTTACTACTCCACAATGCCTTCCCCTAGGCCCAAATATGGTGAAGTGTCACGTGGTGACCCCGAATCATAAGTCGAGGTCATCGAATGCACGTGTACAGTGATCCCATAGATTAATGCTCACAAAACACATAGAAACTGAATAATAAGAGTATTCCATCCATTACATACCATCTTACACAAATTATGACCATTATGGTCAAGTATTACATAGATAGGGCCATGAAGGCCAACATCAAACACAAACACACAGCAGAAATCTTCAACGATAGCGTGAACCCATGCCATTTGTCGTAACCCTATAGGCATTCTGACTAGGAAGAGGCCTAGTTTGCATGTTCGTCACCAAGGTACTCTTCACCATATTCATGCTTTTCCAAGCATAGCCAATTAAATAACCAGTGGCAAGCCAATGAGTACCTTGAATGTACTCACAAGCAACCCATGTTCGGAACAAGGTATTCTTGCATGGTTTATCACTAAGCGGGTAATTTTGCAGAAAGCTAATTTTGAGTGTAGTGTCATGTCCTAACATTTGTAAAATCATGCATCATGAGGTTTAGGTAACCATATGAACAGGTTATAGATATCAATATAAACAGAGTATCTCAACTCTAGTTTCATCATCTCATCAAGTCATCAGACTCAAGTCATGTATCTCCTTCTCACTGAAAGCACGTTTGCTCCCTTGGTGGTTTTGCTAATTAATAACAACATATATGTCATTGAACTAATGTTTCCACTAAGTATATTTCAGGAAAAGTTCAATGATGTGTTGGCAAAAGGATTGTGGAGAAACTCCAAGATACAAGGAAATGGATTGGCAAAGCTTCAAGCAAGAGGACTCTACATTTTACTTTGTGAGAAATAACTTTGAGTCCATAGGAAAGCCAAGACTATTAAAAGGGGGTAAGGTACTGTTGGTGAACAAGATGCTCCACGTGCACAAGTGATAGTCACCAAAAGCACCCACAAGCTCTTCCACAAATACTCTGTCTAGAACCCTTCCACTAAAATCGGCAAGACCAACAATTCCTATTCGGTCTCACCAAGATTCAAACCCTAGATAGATCCTTAGACAAACCCATCTTGGTACTACCAACATTCCACTTCGGTGCCACCGAGTTCAGTTGCCAACTTTCTGGTTAGCTATTTTCAAGCATCGGTACCACCGAGTTTTGCCAATCGGTCTCACCGAGATTTGGACCAACTTCCTGGTTAGCCATTCTCAAGAATTGGTACCACCGAGTTTTGTGAATCGGTCTCACCGAGTTTTTGGACCAACTCTCTAGTTAGACGTTGTCAAGAATTGGTACCACCGAAAATTGAGAATCGGTCTCACCGAGTTGTGCATTCTGACCGTTGGTCATCTGATCGGTACCACTGAGAGTTATGTATCGGTCTCACCGAGATTCAAAAGTTACTGCCTTTTGGTCACTTTGGTACCACCGAGTTTTATACTTCAGTGTCACCGAGTTGGTCACTTTAGGTATAACGGTTGGATTTTTGGGGATGCCTATATATACCCCTTCACCACCACCCACTCGAAAGAGAAGCACTCAGAACTATTCCATACTTGCCCCATCCAATTTTCTAAGAGAGAGCCACCTACTCATGTGTTGAGATCAATCCATTCCACTCTATCCATATGAATCTTTATCTCTAGCCTCCCCAAGTTGCTTTCCACCAATTCAATCTCTTCCACCATAGCCAAATCTGTCAGAGAGTGATTGTGTGTTGAGGAGTCTATCATCTTGAAGCACAAGAGCAAGGAGTTCATCGACATTATCGAGCCTATTACCTTTTGGAGGGTAGTGCCTCCTAGATTGGTTAGGTGTCGCTTGGGAGCCTCCTACTTCGTGTTGTGGAGTTGAACAAAGAAGTTTGTACGGGCAAGGAGAGCGCCTACTTCGTGAAGATCTACACATAGTGAGGCTAGTCCTTCATGGACGGAAGCCGTTATGGAACAGTCAAGGTTGCTACTTCGTGGACCCTTATGGGTGGAGCCCTCCATGGACTCTCGTGACCGTTACCCTCCGTGGGTTGAAGACTCCATAAACATGGATGTACGATAGCACCACCTATCGGAACCACGGGAAAAATCTTCGTGTCCTCAAATTGCGTTTGATCTTCCTTCCTACACTCTACTACATATGCTTGTTGTTACTTTCCGTTGCTATACTCATAGACATGCATGTGTAGGGTGTACTCGAATTTCTATCATTGCTAAAATCTGCCAACACTTAAAATTGGGAAAAGGTAGAATTTTTATTTGGTCAAATAGTCTAATCACCCCCCCCTCTAGACATACTTTCGATCCTACAAGTGGTATCAGAGCTTTAGTATCCATTGCATTGGTCTCACAACCTAGGAGAGTATGGAGTTTAGTGAGGGAAATTATCACCGTAGAGGTCCATACTTTGATGGCACAAATTTTGCTAGTTGGAAGCACAAAATGAAAATGCATATTCTTGGTCATAACCCCGCAGTTTGGGCTGTTGTTCGTGTTGGCTTGCAAGGTGAATTCTTTGGTGATGGAAAGGAATCGGATCGTGAAGCGACCGCGGATGAATTGAAGATGTTGCAATACAACGCTCAAGCATGTGACATTCTTTTCAATTGCCTATGCCCCAAAGAATTCAACAAAATCAGGCGTCTTGAGAATGCAAAAGAGATTTGGGATACTTTGGTTGATATGCATGAAGGTACCGAATCCGTGAGAGAATCCAAGTTGGATGTTCTTCAAAGTCAGCTTGAAAAGTACACCAAGAGCTACTCAAGAAGAAGACATCAAGCTCATGTTGGTGAATGGGTTTCCGGCTACGAATCCGACAACAACTCCGAGAGAAGCTATCACTCCAACTCCGACTATAGTCAAGATGAAGGTGTTTCCGGACTTGCACTAGTGACTACCAACTCCTATGATCTATTTGATTCTCCAAATGAAGGGAGTGGAAGTTGCTTCATGGCTAAAGGCCCCAAGGTATCACACCCCGAATATCTTGATTTCAATAGTGATGAAGATGATTTACATGGTGATGATGACTTGCTCTTTGATAAAACTAGTGATGTTAGTCAAAATGAACTTGATAATTTTCATGCTAGTCAAGATAAGTCGGTTGATGATGATAAGATGAAAATAGAACAACTAACTAAAGAATTAAACACTCTTAAGTTAGCCCATGAATCTACTCTATTAGATCATAGAGAGCTTGTAAGGACTCATGAGAAGCTACGCTTCGAGAAGCTCACCTTGGAGCAAGAACATGAGTTTCTTAAAGCTATCAATGATGATCTCCGAAAGAATACTTCATCTTATCGAGCCAAACGATTACTCATGTCTACATTCATGCCACAAGTTAAACCTAGACAAACTAGTAACAAAGGCAAGAAAGGTTCTTTATCTAGTAGCAACAATAAAAATGCTAAATCTAATGATGTTGCTAGTAGCTATATTGATTCCACTAATGATGATTCTCTTAGCCAAGTTACACTTGAGCAACAAAACTATTTATTGAAAGGAATTATAGAGAAAGGTATCTACAAGAGTCTTGCCGGGTGTAAGCAATTTCAGGAGATTGTACGCAAGCACGGAGGATACCGGAAGAACCATGGCATTGGCTACTTCAACGCTAATGGAGTTGAATGGGAAGAAGGTCAATACCCCAAGCCCAAGTTTGTTCCTCAAAAGGAGAAGTGTGAACATACTCTTCCCAAGGGAACAAACACTCAAGATGACCTTCCACCACAAGACCACAAGCTCAAGGGCAAGGACAAGCTTCAAGAGGACATTGAATCATATGAAGATGAATCCCAAGCTTTGGTGGAGTGGGTTCCCAAGGCTACTTCAAGCTCAACTTCTACAAGTGCCACTTCAACACCAAGGATCCCCATCAAGTTGATGTGGGTCCCCAAGAAGAAGAAATAGAGAAGTTCTTGAGGGGTGACTCCGCCAATGAAATTCACTCACATTCATTATTGGCAAGAACTAGTTGCAATCAACATCTACATCAAGCAATAGTTCAAGGAGTCACACATTCCCTCAAAGGTAAGGAAGGGACAAGGTAATCAACAAATCCATGGACATCATCATGTATGCTTTGCACTCCATGTCTATAGATATCTTTGTATTTGTCTCTTGTGTATTGGGACTAACCCATGTAGGTGAGAAGAGTATGGAAACAACAAGGATGCTCCCAACCCTTGGTGATCTTCATCAACCTTGAGCATCCACCACTACATCACCCACATGAAGTCTTCTACGACAAACCCAAGGTTAGTTTATCCCTCCTATGGGGGGATGTCACATCAAGGGGGAGCTTTACTCTAAGACTTGAGTATGAGCATCTCATAGTATGTGACAACATTAAATGCTTTATGTAAAAGTGGTAATCCCACTTGCGCTTAAACGATGAGTATGACCTATGATCAAGTATTCTTACTTGGCTCCTAACTCAATATACTCATATATAGATGACTCTGTCATCGCCAAAATGCTTGATAGATGCTAGTATGTATGTTCATGTTTGCCATGATTTCATTTGACATCTTATTGTGTGAGCATGTTGGTCTGCATTTCTTTATTCATTCGAGGACATCCAATTGTTGCTATTTGGCTCTTGATTTTTCTTTTGCCAATTGGATGGACAAGAATGCCTAGGACCACTCTCTAGCTATCTATGCTTTCTCGTCTCATATTCTATTCTTGCTACATCACAAAATTTGAACAAGGACTTTTCGATCTCTCTGTGTGAGGAGCACTCGGAGTTCTGTATCGACAAAGGACTGACCATTAAAACCTCCCAAGTGCATCTCAATGGAACCAATACCAAATTCTCGGTATCACTGAATGCCTAGGGTTGATCTGGTTTTCACACTCGATATCACCGATTCCATCTTCTCAGTAACACTGAGTTTCCCTGTCAGCTGACAGTAGAGGAACTCGGTGACACTAAAAAGTTAGAACCAGTGTCACCGACAGCCACAGGTATATAAAGAGGCGGACCCGACTTTTGAAATTAACTCCTCAAACGGCATCCCCTCCAAAACTCTAGCTGCCAAACAAAGACCCCTGGTCATCGCCCTCGTCTTCCCGAGCGCCTCCGCCATTGGAAGTCCACGCCGCCAATGGATTCTTCCCCTCCGTCACCGCCGTAGCAAGATCGTCACCAACTTAGGGTACGATTTCGACCCCTCGTGCGCTCCCCTTTCCAAATCTTCCGCATTAGGATTTTTCCATTGATAAGCCAAACTTTGAGATTGATCTATCCACAAGAATTTCCAGTAGACTAGAGAACGAACGATTTTTTAGGGTTTGCCGTCCGCGACTTGAATCTCGGTAACATCGAAGCAAAAGAGTCGGTAGCACCGATTCCCTTTTCTGGTCGACTGAGAACAACCTCGGTGAAACGGAGTGCCCATTTTTGGTCTCACCGAAAGTGGTGCCAAGTTTCTGTTTAGCAGGTTGTTTGTCTCGGTGGGTCCGAAAAGTTTGCATCGGTAGTACCGAAATTCACTTGGCAGAATGCAAATCTTAAGAAATTTTAGTTCAAATTTGAGAAAATCTTCTGCAATTTTGTGATGACTCAACCTATCCACTCTTCTATACTCTATTTCACAGGGTCAGAGATGTCAGGTTCAGATGATAGCCAGAATGACTTCAGAGAGAGAAGTGTTGACATGAGCTCAGGCACTAGTCCTGAAGGGAGCTATGATGATGTTCCTAGCTCACCTGATCTGCCCAAGGCTGCAATTAGGGCAATAAGGAAGCTCAACTCAGATGAGGAGGATGAAGATTTCATACCTGAGCTGTCCAAGAAAGATGATGCTGCCAAGAACACTGTTGCTGCCTCTTCATCCAAGAAGAAGAAGGCAATAAGGAAAGAGTATGCTAGCTCAGGGACAGTGAGAGCACCAGAGAGTGCTAGGGAAACAATGTCTGTTGAGCCCTCCAAGAAGTCTATGCCTAAGAAGGCTGGGGAGAAGAAGAAGAGCAGAAAGAGGATCATTCATATCATGGGCAGGCCTACCTCAATGTATGAGGACCCAGCAGAGGCTGCTGCTGAAGAAGAGGAGGAAGAGCCATCTGCAAAGGCTCGTCCTAAGAAGAAGAAGAAGCTCATGGCTGATGATATGCCTAAGAATACATCATCCAAAGGCACAAAGACTGCCCCCAAGAAGGCTGCTGTAGATAAACCCAAGAGGTTCTCCAGAGACATCCCAGCTGCTTCCAAGAACAAGACTTCCACTTTTAGGGAAGCTGAGGATGATGCTATGTCTACTTTGATGAAGCTAAGACCACACCTTCCAGAACATAATGCCAGCCATTTGTTAGCTGGGGACATGAAGAAGAGGAAGGACTCAGGTTTGAGAGAGTGGAGAGCTGTTGATCCATATTCACAGAGGAGGAAGACTGCTGTGGGCTACAGGTTCTATACAAAAGAACAGCAAGACTTCTATGAAACAATTTTGCTTGACAAGAGACCTGCTGTGAGTGATATGAGGTTTGTGGACAGGAAGTACATCAAGGACAATGAGGATTACTTCCCAAGTGTGCAAGACAACTTCCACTGCATTGGTCTGGATAAGTTTGTTGGTAAGGAGTTTACTGCTTGGAATGATGAAATGATCATGCAATTCTACTCCGCTGCTCATTTCTATGGAGATGGTAGAATTGTGTGGATGACTGAAGGTGCAATGTATGAATCCACTGTTGAGGAGTGGGCTGCCATCTTAGGAGTCCCAGAGTTGGAAGATGGTGACATTAATGTATACAATGAGCCCAAGGCAAGCCACAATGCCATGAAGAACATGTACAATGAGATCCCTGCTACACATGTGAAGTCTCACAAGCTAAGATCCATTTACTTCCTCCAGGCTAGTCTACGCACGATCAACACTATCTTAAGGCATACCTTGATGCCTAAGTCTGGAGATGAGAAGATGATTAGAGGCTACTCCATCAACATGCTGCTCTATCTAGATCAACATACGAGATTCAGAGTGATGGATCTGATAGTGGAGACTGTGAAAAGGGTTGCTGCTGATCAGAAGCGTTCATGTTGCTATGCACCCTATATTCAGATGCTTGTCAACTCCAAGTTGGACAAGCACATATTTACACTTGACCGACCACATTTGCCACTATTGCCAGAGCTAGAAGACAACGTTGTGGTGATGGACCCAGATCATCCCACGTCAGCTACAACACAGACACATGCAGAGACAGCCAGAGACTCCAGTTCTCAGGTGCCAAGTTCTAGGAGGAGCAGATGGATCTCCTACTTAGCTCTGTGCTCAGCATGCAGAAGGACATCAGCGACATATTGAAGAACCAAGCGAGCCTTGCGAGGATTGTTGACACCAAATTTCATACTCTCAACAACAAGGTGGATGAGCTCACAGTGACTGTGAATGAGCTCAAGAAGGAAGTTGACGCAGTGCCTAGCCCTCACTCTACAGATGATGATGATGATGAGGATCGTGCACCTCTCAGGACAAGCACTCAGTTCACTACTCAGGCTAGATCAGCTACAGTGCCAGCTCCAGAGTTGAGACCTTCTTCATCAGCACCTGCTACAGCTTCTTCAGCTCCATCAGCTCCTCCAGTTCCTCCAGTTGCTACACCGACTCCGTCCATGACATCTGCAGAAGTCTTCGCTGATGCCGTTCTCTCCACTCCTTCGTCAGCCACCGGAGGAGATCAGCCCCAGAGGAGCGCTTAGTTATATACCTTTGAACTTTTTGGTAACTTGTTGCCAAAGGGGGAGAAGATGTATATAGATCTTTAGGCTTCGAGAGAGAGAGCGTTGCTTTTTACCGCTTTTCAAAAAACTTTGAACTTTTGGTTGGTTTGCTTGTGATAAAGTTTGTTGGTGTTTGATCATACACTTGATGTGTATTGCTACTATTTCCTATCCTTGTGATGCTTATGAAATGATACTTCACCTTTGCTTGATTGTGTTGTGCTATGATATTCATTCTTATTATTCTCGCACACCATCAAGTTGTATGTGACATGGAAGACTGCCCCAAGTACCTAATCGATTGTGCATTTGCATTCAAACGCAAACTCAAAATAATGCACAAATTTAGGGGGAGCTCTTGCTTATCACATACTTATCAAAGCGACGATTATATTCATTGATTATATCACATGTCGAAGCTTTGATCTATATGTTGTCATCAATTACCAAAAATGGGGATATTGAAAGCACATTTGCTCCCTTGGTGGTTTTGGTAATTAATAACAACATATATGTCATTGAACTAATGTTTCCACTAAGTATATTTCAGAAAAAGTTCAATGATGTGTTGGCAAAAGGATTGTGGAGAAACCCCAAGATGCAAGGAAATGGATTGGCAAAGCTTCAACAAGAGGACTCTACATTTTACTTTGTGAGAAATCACTTTGAGTCCATAGGAAAGCCAATACTATTAAAAGGGGGTAAGGTACTGTTGGTGAACAAGATGCTCCACGTGCACAAGTGATAGTCACCAAAAGCACCCACAAGCTCTTCCACAAATACTCTGTCTAGAACCCTTCCACTAAAATTGGTAAGACCAACAATTCCTATTCAGTCTCACCGAGATTCAAACCCTAGACATATCCTTAGCCAAACCCATCTTGGTACTACCAACATTCCACTTCGGTGCCACCGAGTTCAGTTGCCAACTTTCTGGTTAGCTATTTTCAAGCATCGGTACCACCGAGTTTTGCCAATCGGTCTCACCGAGATTTGGACCAACTTCCTGGTTAGCCATTCTCAAGAATCGGTACCACCGAGTTTTGTGAATCGGTCTCATCGAATTTTTGGACCAACTCTCTGGTTAGCCGTTGTCAAGAATTGGTACCACCAAAAATTGAGAATCGGTCTCACCAAGTTGTACATTCTGACCGTTGGTCATCTGATCGGTACCACCGAGAGTTATGTATGGGTCTCACCGAGATTCAAAAGTTACTGCCTTTTGGTCACTTCGGTACCACCGTGTTTTATACTTCGGTGTCACCGAGTTGGTCACTTTAGGTGTAACGGTTGGATTTTTGGGGATGCCTATATATACCCCTTTGCCACCACCCACTCGAAAGAGAAGCACTCAGAACTATTCCATACTTGCCCCATCCAATTTTCCGAGAGAGAGACACCTACTCATGTGTTGAGATCAAGCCATTCCACTCTATCCATATGAATCTTGATCTCTAGCCTCCCCAAGTTGCTTTCCACCAATTCAATCTCTTCCACCATAGCCAAATCTGTGAGAGACTGATTGTGTGTTGAGGAGTCTATCATCTTGAAGCACAAGAGCAAGGAGTTCATCGACATTATCGAGCCTATTACCTGATAACCCACAAGTATAGGGGATCGCAACAGTTTTCGAGGGTAGAGTATTCAACCCAAATTTATTGATTCGACACAAGGGGAGCCAAAGAATATTCTCGAGTATTTGCAGCTGAATTATCAATTCAACCACACCTAAAAGACTTAATATCTGCAGCAAAGTATTTAGTAGCAAAGTAGTATGGAAGTAACGGTAACGGTTTTGTAGCAATCGTAATAGCGGCAACGGAAAAGTAACTGAGCAAAGATCAATATGTGAAAAGCTCGTATGCAATGGATCAGTGATGGATAATTATGTCGGATGGCATTCATCATGTAACGGTTATAACATAGGGTTACACAGAACTAGCTATAATTCATCAATATAATGTAGGCATGTATTCTATATATAGTCATACGTGCTTATGGAAAAGAACTTGCATGACATCTTTTGTCCTACCCTCCTGTGGCAGCGGGGTCCTAATGGAAACTAATGGATATTAAGGCCTCCTTTTAATAGAGAACCGGACCAAAGCATTAGCACTTAGTGAATACATGAACTCCTCAAACTACGGTAATCACCGGAAAGAATCCCAGTTATTGTCACACTGGGGGATGCGGATCATAACTCGTAATAGGTGTCTACAACTTGCAAGATAGGATCAAGAACACATATATATTCATGAAAACATAATAGGTTCAGATCTGAAATCATGGCACTCGGGCCCTAGTTACAATCTTTAAGCATAGCAAAGTCATAGCAACATCTATCTCAGAACATAGTGGATACTAGGGATCAAACCCTAACAAAACTAACTCGATTACATGGTAAATCTCATCCAACCCATCACCGTCCAGCAAGCCTATGCTGGATTTACTCACGAACGGCAGAGAGCATCATGAAATTGGTGATGAAGGATGGTTGGTGATGAAGACGGCGTCGATTTCCCCTCTCCGGAGCCCAAAACGGACCCCAGATCTACCCTCCCGAGGAAGAACAGGAGGTGGCGGCGGCTTCGTATCGTGAAATGTGATGAACTCTTCTCTCTGATTTTTTCCTCCCTGAATAGGTTTATATGGAGTTGGAGTTGAGGTCGGAGGAGCTGCAGGGGGCCCACAAGCCATCTAGGCGCGCCCTAGGGGGGGCGCGCCCCCTGGCTTGTGGCCAATGGGTGGACCCCCTCTGGTTGATTCTTTCGCCAGTATTTTTTATTAATTCCAAAAATATTCTTCGTAAATTTTTAGGTCAATCCGAGAACTTTTATTTCTGCACAAAAATAACACCAAGGCAATTCTGCTGAAAACAGCGTCAGTCCGGGTTAGTTCCATTCAAATCATGCAAATTAGAGTCCAAAACAAGGGCAAAAGAGTTTGGAAAAGTAGATACGATGGAGACGTATCAACTCCCCCAAGCTTAACCCATTGCTTATCCTCAAGCAATTCAGTTGACAAACTGAAAGTGACAAAGAAAAACTTTTACAAACTCTGTTTGATCTTGTTGTTGTAAATATGTCTAACTGATGTTCAGATTTTCAGCAAAGATTATAGACTAACCACATTCACAATAACATTTAGGTCTCACATTTACTCATATCAATGGCATAATCAACTAGCGAGCAATAATAATAAATCTTGGATACTGAATATGATATAATGGTATCTCGCTAGCCCTTTCTGAGACCGCAAAACATAAATGCAGAGCACCTCTGAAGAACAAGGACTGACTAGACATTGTAATTCATGGTAAAAGAGATCCAGTCACAGTCATACTCTATATCAATTAATAACAAAGCATATAAATAACGGTGGTGCTCTCTAACTGGTGCTTTTTATAAGAGGAGGATGACTCAACAGTAAAGTAAAATAGATAGGCCCTTCGCAGAGGGAAGCATTGATTTGCAGAGGTGCCAGAGCTCGGGCTTTTAAAATAGGGATGAATAATAATTTTGAGCGGTATGCTTTCATTGTCAACATAACAACCGAGAGATCTCGGTATCTTCCATGCTAGACACATTATAGGCGGTTCCCAAACAGAATGGTAAAGTTTTTACTCCCCCTCCACCAATCAATCACACTACACGGCGAGCCGAATCCACGGGTACCGTCCATACAAACAACAATCCTGGGGGAGTTTTGTTTCATTATATTTTGATTTGAATTTTGAGCATGGAACTGGGCATCCCGAATACCGGCCCTTTTCTCGTGAATGATAGTGAATCAACACATATCGTGAGAATAACCCACCTAGCATGGAAGATACTAACAGCCCCTAGTCACTATATGAGCGATTCGGGCATACAAAACAGAATATTATTTGAAGGTTTAGAGTTTGGCACATGCAAATTTACTTGGAACGGCAGGTAAATACCGCATATAGGTAGGTATGGTGGACTCATATGGAACAACTTTGGGTTTATGGAAATGGATGCACAAGCAGTATTCCCGCTTAGTACAGGTGAAGGCTAGAAAGAAACTGGGAAGCGACCAACTAGAGAGCGACAACAGTCATAAACATGCATTGAGATTAACCAACATTGAATGCAAGCATGAGTAGGATATAAATCACCGTGAACATAAATATCGTGGAGGCTATGTTGATTCTGTTTCAACTACATGCGTGAACATGTGCCAAGTCAAGCCACTTGAATCATTCAGAGGAGGATACCATTCTATCATACTACATCACAACCATTTGAAAATGCATGTTGGCACTCAAGACAAACCATTATACACTCTTAGCTAATTAAGCATGGCATGAGTAACTATAATCTCTAATTGTCATTGCAAACATATTTCATCCATAATGAGCTGAATTCAGAACGATGAGCTAATCATATTTACAAAAACAAAATAGGTCGAGTTCGTACCAGCTTTTCTCCATCTCAATCACTTCATCATATATCGTCATTATTGCCTTTCACTTGCACGACCGAACGGTGTAAATAATAATAAGAGTACACGTGCATTGGACTAAGCTGGAATCTGCAAACAATAACTCAAAGGAGAAGGCAAGGTAATATGGGCTCTATGTAAGATAAACAATAATGCATATGAGAGCCACTCAACATTTTCATTGTGGTCTTCTCCTTACGACCCAAAGAAAAGAAATTTCAAAACAAGAACGAGAAAAACTATTTACACGGGAAAGCTCCCAACAAGCAAAAGAAGAACGAGAAATATTTTTGGGTTTTCTTTTAATGCTACAACTAAACAAACTAGGAGGTAAAGCTAGAACTATTTTTTTGGATTTTTCTCAAGGTTAATTAAGCACACAAGAAGAAAGCGGAAAGAAGAAAATAAAATACCATGGAAAATTCAATGAAAAAGTATAAACACCGACTACTAAGATGAGTGTGCGAACATGAATATAATGTCGGTGAGAAATACATACTCCCCCAAGCTTAGGCTTTTGGTCTAAGTTTGTCTAGGGCCATGGCTGGCCCGGATAATATCCAAAGTCATAGTTGGGGTTGTACTGGGCTGCGGCGGCTACCGCCTCTCTCTCGTACTCATTTGCCTCCTCTCTGGTTATAAAGTGTCTCCGTTTTTCCTCCGCACGAAGGAATCAGTGAGTTTATAATATTGCTTGTATTGGTCTGAAACGAAATCTTCAAGGCCAGCATTTCGTATGTACACGTAAAATTCTTCTTTGAAACCGGCATTAACCATGAATTGATCCGACGGCCATTCACAAGGCCGCACTTGAGCTTCCCTCGGTGGTTCAAAGTCGGTCTCACGTATCGCGAGTCTCGGGGCCTTCTTGCTCGAGGAACCACCTTGGTATATTCTCCTCAACATCTTTCTTTCTCTGAAAATTTTCTAAAATTTTTAGTGACTCACAATAAAGGTGAACAAAACTCAACAAAACTTATAGCAACTACTCCCACAAGTGCCTAGAGGCTATATCATGCATCAACACTACTTGGGACCATACAAATTTGACATGAAAGCTCAAGAACAAGGTCACCACAGCAGCAAAAATTTGCAATATATAAAGCACGAGAACAAAAACTAATTGTACCATTGGAGGAGTCACATACCGAAGAACAATCCCTCAAAACAGTTTTGCAAATGGAGCTTTGCACAAGGAGATCAAAAATGGCAGCAAAATGAGATAGAACACGGGCTTGAGCAATGGTGGGATTTTTTATGGAGGAAGACGAAGTGGGTGGGTGCTGGAATAAGTGAGGGAGGCCTACGTGGGACCCACAAGCCAGGGGGGTTCGCCCAGGGGGGGTGGGCGCGCCCTGTAGGCTTGTGGTCCACTGGTGCAGCCCCCTGATGTGTTCTCAATGCCAGAAATTCTTAAATATTCCAGAAAAAATCATACTACATTTTTAGGGCATTTGGAGAACTTTTATTTTCAAGTCATTTTTATTGCACGGATAATTCAGAAAACAGAAGTATAATAGTATTTTTGCTTTATTTAATCTAATTAACAGAAAGTAAAAGTTGGGTACAGAAGGTTGTGCTTTCTAAATTCATCCATCTCGTGCCCGTCAAAAAGAATCCATTAATAAGGTTGATCAAGTCTTATTGACAAACTTTTTTTTGAATGACACGCAGCCGGAGAATTTTCGAATAACACTAGGTTACCTCAATGGGGATATGCATGTCCCCAACAATAAGTATATCATATTTCTTCTTGGCAGTAGGGAGAGGGAATTCAAAATCTCCAATAATAATCGTTGAAATTTTTTCAATGGAGTTGATACTATGAACTTGAGGTTGTTTCTTCGGAAAGTGTACCGTATGCTCATTACCATTAACATGAAAAGTGACATTGTCCTTGTTGCAATCAATAACAGCCCCTGTAGTATTCAAAAAAGGTCTACCAAGGATGATCGACATACTGTCGTCCTCGGGAATATCAAGAATAACAAAGTCCGTTAGGATAGTAACATTTGCAACTACGACAGGCACATCCTCACAAATACCGATGGGTAAAGCAGTTGATTTATCAGCCATTTGCAAAGACATTTCAGTAGGTGTCAACTTATTCAAATCAAGTCTACGATACAAAGAGAAAGGCATAACACTAACACCAGCTCCAAGGTCACATAAAGCAGTTTTAACATAGTTTCTTAATGGAGCATGGTATAGTAGGTACTCCGGGATCTCCTAATTTCTTTGGTACTCCACCCTTAAAAGTATAATTAGCAAGCATGGTGGAAATTTCAGTTTCCGGTATCTTTCTTTTATTTGTCACAATATCTTTCATATACTTAGCATAAGGAGACATTATCAGAATATCAGTCAAACGCATACGCAAAAAGACAGGTCTAAGCATTTCATCAAAGCGCTCAAAATCCTCATCATCCTTTTTCCTGGATGGCTTAGGAGGAAAGGGCATGGGTTTCTGAACCCAAGGTTCTCTTTCTTTACCATGCTTCCTAGCAACGAAGTCTCTTTTATCATATCTTTTATTCCTAGGTTGTGGGTTATCAAGATCAACAGCAGGTTCAATCTCTACATCATTATCATTACTAGGTTGAGCATCAACATGAACATCATCATTAATATTATCACTAGGCTCATGTTCATTACCAAATTGTGTCTCAGCATCAAAAATAGAAATATCATTTGGGTTTTCATGTGTATCCATAACAGGTTCACCAGCAGCATGCAAAGTCCTATCATCATTCTTTTCCCTTTTATTACTGGGACGACTAGGTGCATCAGTATTAATTCTTTGAGAATCTTGCTCAATTCTCTTAGGATGGCCCTAAGGATACAAAGGTTCCTGAGTCATTTTACCACCTCTAGTCACAACTCTAACAGAATGATCATTGTTCTTACCATTCATCTCATTAAGCAAATCATTTTGTGCCTTAAGTACTTGTTCTACTTGAGTAGTTACCATGGAAGCATGTTTACTAATAAGCTTAAGATCATTGATAGTTCTACTCATATAATCACCTAAGCGATCAAGCATGTAAGCATTATGTTTCAATTGTCTACTAACATAAGCATTGAAATTTTCTTGCTTAACAATAAAGTTATCAAACTCATCCAAGCATTGGCTAGCAGACTTATTATAAGGAATATCACCTTCATCAAATCTACGGAGAGAATTTACCTCTACTACCTGTGTCGGGGTATCAAGACCATGTATTTCTTCAATAGGTGGTAAATTCTTAACATCTTCAGCTTTAATACCTTTTTCTTTCATAGATTTCTTTGCCTCTTGCATATCTTCAGGACTGAGAAATAGAATACCTCTTTTCTTCGGAGTTGGCTTTGGAGGTGGTTCGGGAATAGTCCAATCATTATCATTGCTCAATATATTATTCAATAGTAGTTCAGCTTGTTCAACAGTTCGTTCCCTGAAAACACAACCAGCACAACTATCTAGGTGGTCCCTAGAAGCATCGGTTAGTCCATTATAAAAGATATCAAGTATTTCATTTTTCTTGAGAGGATGATCAGGAAAAGCATTAAGTAATTGGAGAAGCCTCCCCCAAGCTTGTGGGAGACTATCTTCTTCAATTTGCACAAAGTTAAATATTTCCTGTAAGGCAGCTTGTTTCTTATGAGCAGGAAAATATTTTTCAGAGAAGTAATATATCATATCCTGGGGACTACGCACACAACCAGGAGCAACAGAATTAAACCATATCTTAGCATCACCCTTTAATGAGAAAGGAAACAACTTAAGAATATAGTAATAACGATTTTTTTCCTCATGAGTAAATAGGGTGGCTATATCATTCAATTTAGTAAGATGTGCCACAACAGTTTCAGATTCATAACCATGGAAAGGATCAGATTCAACCAAAGTAATTAACTCAGGATCGACAGAGAATTCATAATCCTTATCAGTAACAAATATAGGTGAAGTAGCAAACTTAGGATCATATTGCATTCTAGCATTCAAAGATTTTTCCTTCCACTTGCATAGTAATTTCTTAAGATCATCTCTATCCTTACAAGCAAGAAAGTCCCTAGCTACCTCTCCCTCCATAACATAACCCTTAGGTATATTAGGCAATTCATATCTAGGAGAGCTAGGTCTAACAGGTGTCTCATAGTGTTCAGTTTCAATAATTTCATCAGTTTCAGAAATATCATCAGTTTTAGCATTGACTAGCAATTTGTTCATCAAGAAATTCACCTAGTGGCACAGTATTATCAAGCAAAGTATTGCCATAAGCATCATGCATAGCAGAAGTGGCATCATCAATTACTTGCGACATATCAGAATCAATAGCAGGTGGTGGTGTCGCAAATTTACTCATAACAGAAGGTGAATCAAGTGCAGAGCTAGATGGCAGTTCCTTACCTCCCCTCGTAGTAGAGGGATAGATCTTGGTTTTTGGGTCTTTCGGATTCTTCATAGTGATCAACAGATATAAATCCCAAGTGACTCAGATAATAGAGCTATGCTCCCCGGCAACGGCGCCAGAAAAAGGTCTTGATAACCCACAAGTATAGGGGATCGCAATAGATTTCGAGGGTAGAGTATTCAACCCAAATTTATTGATTCGACACAAGGGGAGCCGAAGAATATTCTCGAGTATTAGCAGCTGAGTTGTCAATTCAACCACACCTGAAAGACTTAATATCTGCAGCAAAGTATTTAGTAGCAAAGTAGTATGGAAGTAACGGTAACGGTTTTGTAGCAATCGTAATAGCGGCAACGGAAAAGTAATTGAGCAAAGATCAATATGTGAAAATCTCGTAGGCAATGGATCAGTGATGGATAATTATGTCGGATGGCATTCATCATGCAATGGTTATAACATAGGGTGACACAGAACTAGCTCCAATTCATCAATATAATGTAGCCATGTATTCCATATATAGTCATACGTGCTTATGGAAAAGAACTTGCATGACATCTTTTGTCCTACCCTCCCGTGGCAGCGGGGTCCTAATGGAAACTAAGGGATATTAAGGCCTCCTTTTAATAGAGAACCGGACCAAAGCATTAGCACTTAGTGAATACATGAACTCCTCAAACTACGGTAATCACCGGAAAGAATCCCAGTTATTGTCACCCTAGGGGATGCGGATCATAACTCGTAATAGGTGTCTACAACTTGCAAGATAGGATCAAGAACACATATATATTCATGAAAACATAATAGGTTCAGATATGAAATCATGGCACTCGGGCCCTAGTGACAAGCATTAAGCATAGCAAAGTCATAGCAACATCAATCTCAGAACATACTGGATACTAGGGATCAAACCCTAACAAACCTAACTCGATTACATGGTAAATCTCATCCAACCCATCACCGTCCAGCAAGCCTACGATGGAATTACTCACGAATGGCGGAGAGCATCATGAAATTGGTGATGAGGGATGGTTGGTGATGACAACAGCGTCGATTTCCCCTGTCCGGAGCCCAAAACGGACCCCAGATCTGCCCTCCCGAGGAAGAACAGGAGGTGGCGGCGGCTCCGTATCGTGAAACGTGATGAACTCTTTTCTCTGATTTTTTTCTCCCCGAATAGGTTTATATGGAGTTGGAGTTGAGGTCGGAGGAGCTGCAGGGGGCCCACAAGCCACCTGGGCGCACCCTAGGGGGGGCGCCCCCTAGCTTGTGGCCAATGGGTGGACCCCCTCTGGTTGATTCTTTCACCAGTATTTTTTATTAATTCCAAAAATATTCTCCGTAAATTTTCAGGTCAATCCGAGAACTTTTATTTCTGCACAAAAATAACACCAAGGCAATTCTGCTGAAAATAGTGTCAGTCCGGGTTAGTTACATTCAAATCATGCAAATTAGAGTCCAAAACAAGGGCAAAAGAGTTTGGAAAAGTAGCTCCGATGGAGACGTATCATTATCTTTTGGAGGGTGGTGCCTCCTAGATTGGTTAGGTGTCGCTTGGGAGCCTCCTACTTCGTGTTGTGGAGTTGAACCAAGAAGTTTGTACGGGCAAGGAGATCGCCTACTTCGTGAAGATCTACCCATAGTGAGGCTAGTCCTTCGTGGACGGAAGCCGTTATGGAATAGTCAAGGGTGCTACTTCGTGGAACCTTATGGGTGGAGCCCTCCGTGGACTCTCGCGACCGTTACCCTCCGTGGGTTGAAGACTCCATAAACGTGGACGTACGATAGCACCACCTATCGGAACCACGGGAAAAATCTTCGTGTCCTCAAATTGCGTTTGATCTTCCTTCCTACCCTCTACTACATATGCTTGTTGTTACTTTCCGCTGCTATAATCTTAGACATGAATGTGTAGGGTGTACTTGAATTGCTATCATTGCTAAAGTCTGCCAACACTTAAACTTGGGAAAAGGTAGAATTTTTATTTGGTCAAGTAGTCTAATCACCCCCCCCTCTAGACATACTTTCGATCCTACACTCACACACACACACCAAGCTTTGTAAAATATGGGACGTAGTTTAAGCAGCACCACCCAACTGTCCTTGACCGTGGACACGGCTATTCGAATAGTTTTACGCTCTGCAAAGGTTGCACACTTTATCCACAAGACTTGGGGAACTTTCGTGTCAAGCCACGACTTGCAGTATATCACATACGTGAGGTAAGCACCCGAACAATGTATTTCCCTTGACAACACTAAAAAAAGAGTCCACTCGTTGGTACCCAGCCCTCACGATGTACATCACAAGTACCATCCCTAAGTGGACCAACGGTGTGCCCGGTGTTTGTGAAAGCAGCCATAGTCATCCTTTCCAGCACGACCCCATATCGAGAGTGACCACATCACTCTCTCCACTAGT
This sequence comes from Elymus sibiricus, assembly GCA_039707655.1. Lineage (NCBI taxonomy): Eukaryota > Viridiplantae > Streptophyta > Magnoliopsida > Poales > Poaceae > Elymus > Elymus sibiricus. The sequence continues at coordinate 162,284,375 of CM077663.1, forward strand.
AATGCGGGCTCTCTGCTAGCATCGACAAAAGTAATCAACAAAGCCTCGTCCCATAAGGGGTATCATGGTCATACATGTAAGGTTGGGAACGGTCGACAAATCTTAAATCTATTTCGTTGTCGAAAACACACGCACAGCTTGCTTGGGTGCACCACTTCTTTCTCAAGCGGCTACCTAGCTCATCTTCTCCCTCGGGCATTAGTGGCTCCGGACGGGTTTTTTGAAAAGTCTTTGAAAACACTTTTGTTTCCACCACTATGCAAATACGCGTCCCACTTGCGTAGCAACTACTTTAGCAACCTATCTAATTGCCACCCACACAACTCTAAGCGGAAAGTAGAGTCATGGCAATGCAAGTACCAACAAGGAAAGTAGCAGAGACAACCCACCAAGGTGGTCACCATATCATCATGATTTCAATGCAACAAAGCAAAGTGCTATATGCCATGCATAAAAAGGGTTTCATCGAGATGGTCAAGGGGCTGCTTCCATGGCTCAGCAAAGTCTTCAAGTGCTTCTTCTCCAACTCCCTCGTCAAGAACGTGATCTCTCGTCGCCAAGTAAAGGGGTACAAATAAGACAATAGCACCAAACAGGAAAATAAAAACACTCAGAAAAATGTCAACTCATTTTTGCAAAATACTAGAGTGAAAACTAAAAATACCATAATTCCTAGTTTTTGGGTATGGAGTGTCAAAAACAAAGAAAAGCATTTAAAAAGTGGATTTAAATACTTTAAACATGTGTTTAATTAAGAAGAGTATAGAAAAGTTTGTTTAGCATGCATGAAAACTACACCATTAAATAGGTTGCAATATTGCAAGAATTTAGGAGTTGGAATTTTTGGATTTGGACAATTATTTTAGACAGTGGAATTTTTAGAAAATAGCTGATAAAAAGAAAAAGAAAAAGCCTTGGGGCAACTCGGCCTAAATAGACCCAGTTGGGCTGGCCTGTAGTCGAGTCGGCCTAGGCGAGCCGAGGCACGCGTGCCTGCATGGGTTTAAACCCGACAGACGGGGCCTAGCCGCCAGTCAGAGAGAGAGGGGGAGAGAGAGGTGAGGATGAAAGGTGGAGCCCACCTGTCATCTTCAACCTCAAGGCCAGAGGAGGTGCGCGGGCTCACTGGCAACGTTTCCGGCCACAGCGAGGATAGATGATGGCAGGGATGGATTCAGGGGCGAGCCGCGCTTCGCGTGGAGGTGCAGGTGGACGGACAGGAGCAGCAGTTCACCGGCGACGAGGTCCCGCGGTGGAGGAGCTTCGGGAGGTTATTGTCGGGGTTGTTTCTTGCTGCAAACAGAGCGGGGAGAGAGGGGAATGGGTCAGGAGCTCGCTGCGGTTCCAGATCGAGCGATAATGGAGGCGGGGGAGGTTCCTACCGAGCTAATCGATGGCGACCCAAGCTGGCGGTGCTTGGCTCGATCCCGAGCACACAGGGCGAGAGGGGAGCTGGGGTGCTGCTGGTCCGTGCACAGTCGAGGTCGTAGCCGGTGCCAGAGGCTGAGGGAGATCGAGCCCGTGTGTCTGGGGTGCTCCTGGGCGTCGTCCAGGTCAGGCAGAAGAGAGAGGGGAGAGCAGGGCGTCCTCCTCGCAGGCCCCGAGCTCGCGCGCTCACTGGCTGAGCCGGGCGGCGCTGGGCACGCGCTGCAGAGGGTTCTAGAGAGAGAGGGAGGAGGGGGTCATTGTCCTGGCACGATGCGGACGTCGAGACGCATCTTCTTTCACTTGTGGAAGACCCGAGGTGGTCGGGAGTGCTCGGTCAACTCTCTGGAGCGTGGCTGCGCTCCAGAGCGCAGTTTTGGCCGGCACCCGCATGCTCTCTTGTGCCCTCGGTTTTCCTATTGTGTGTGGGAGCTTCTGGGGATGCCCTGGGTGGTGTGGGTGCTAAGCAAGGTTGGGAAAGAGCAAAGGGGTGGGAGAAAAGCTGATAGAGAGAGAGAGAGGCTTGCTGTCCAGGGGGTGAACATGGAGTTTTTACCCACCTCAATCATTGAGCAATGGCCTTACGTTTTTATTGGAGGTAGGAGAGGGTCAGGGGGAAGTGTAGTAAATTTGGCAAACCCTAGAAATCAACAAAATCTGATTTCCTTAGATCTAGTCATGCTAATCTATTCTCCTTGATGCACCACATGGTGTGGTGGCATCATTAGGGGATTAGAGCATCCCACAAAGTTTGAGATCAAATGGATATACTTGAAAATATAAAGTTGCCCAATTTTGGATCTGGACAGAGTTTTGGGCATTTTTGTGAACCAAAGCTATTTTGATTTAGATGAAACTTGGCATAATCATCACATATGGCATATGTGACATGTTGGAATTTTCCTGGATTTATTTGACAATATTTCCTATATGAATATTTCAAATACTTGAAATATCAAGAAAGGATTTTGGAGGGTTTTGTCCAATATTTTGAACATGACTATGTGTTGAAACTCCTATATATGGAAAATATATGTCCACCGAGTTTCCATAAATTTTCTCAAATATTTTGGAAGCATTAGAATAATTTTTCCCAATAAAAGACCATTTTTGGCCTAAAAAAGACATTTAATTAAAATACGAAAAATCTTTTAAAATAATATTTTTAGGGTTTTGGGGAGTCTTATAGATAATAGGTTCCACATAAAATCTATGAGGCAAAACAACCACCTTAATTTGAGGACTTGTAGTACAAACCTCAATATAGGGGTTTTTGTAAACCTAAATCAAATAAATACTTTTTGGCCAAAATAATATTTGATAAAAATATTTTTATGTCCTACACACATGGCATGATCATTGGGCAAAAATTTGGATCAAGGAGATGAGTCTAGAGAGTAGGAGGATTTTTGTGAATTAAACACAAACAAGCAAACAAGCAAATAGCAATCAACTCAAGCATTCTCTTGCACACAAAAGTTTTAATTGGTCCAAAGTTATAAACTCATAATCATGGAAGGTGTGACAGACCTACCCGCCTTACAAGAATCTCGTCCCCAAGATTCCTAAGCTAGGCGCTAAAGAGATAAGGGAACTTGGATCTAAGGTAGTCTTCAAGCTCCCAGGTTGCTTCTGCTTCAGTGTGGTTGCTCCATTGGACCTTCAAGTACTCGATGGTGTGGCTTTGAGTGCAACGCTCGGCTTCGTCTAAGATCTAAGCTGGTCTCTCACGATAAGTGAGATCTGGTTGAAGGTCGATGGCCTGATGGTCGATGTCCTTGTAGAGGTCGGGGCAGTTGGAAACTTGGAGACATTTCCAGAGTTGTGACACATGGAAAACGTTGTGCACGTCGGATAACTCGGAAGGTAACTCTAGCTGGTAAGCAACTTCTCCTCATCTTGTTGTGATCCTGAAAGGGCCGATATATCTTGGCGCAAGCTTTCCCTTGACATGAAATCGCTTGGTTCCTTTGAGGGGCGTGACTCGGAGATAGACATGATCTCTGATGTTGAGGTTTACTTCTTGGTGGTGGGAGTCGGCATAGCTCTTCTGTCTTGACTTGGCGGTCTCTAGGCGCTCTCTGACAAGTAGAACTTGCTCTTTTGCCTCGCAGAGAATATATTATCCAAAGACTAGTCCTTCTCCGGTTTCTGACCAATTAAGGGGAGTGCGACACTTACATTCGTATAACACCTCAAATGGTGCTATCTGAAGACTACACTGGTATCTGTTGTTCTAGAAGAACTCAGCAAATGGTAAGAAATCTTCCCACTTGGCCACATATGCCAACACACAAGCATGAAGCATTTCTTCGAGTATCTGGTTTACTCGCTCCGTCTGTCCTCCGGTCTGAGGGTGAAAAGCAGTGTTGAAGGATAACCAGGTTCCAAAGGCTTCATGGAATCTATTCTTTAGGAACTCCATGGAGGCCCACGATCCGGTAGATGTAGAGGTTGGATAGTTGGTTCCCATTGTAGGTCATCTTGACAGGGATGAAATGGGCTACCTTGGTCCAGTGGTCAACAATGACCCAAATGGAGTCATGTCCCTTGCTTGACATGGGCAATCCGGTGATGAAATCCATCCTGACTTTGTCCCACTTCCATTCAGGCACTTGAGAGGTTGTAACAATCCAGCAGGTCACCGATGCTCAGCTTTGACTCTCTGGCATATGTCACACTTAGGGACAAAAGTGGCTATCTCCCTCTTCATGCTATGCTACTAGAATCTTGCTTTGAGGTCTTGGTACATCTTGGTTCCTCTAGGATGGATGGAGTACGAAGTGTCATGAGCTTCTTGCAAGATCAAGTTCTTGAGCTCAACTTTCTTGTGTACGCAAATGCGATTCTCAAACCATACTACTCCTTGTTCATCCATTGAGAATCCTGGGGCTTTGCTTGCCTTGATCTTCCTTTTGATGCATTCAATGTTTTCGTGCCCCTTTCGAGCTTCCTTAATATCATCCATCAAGGTAGGCTTTGCATCGAGGTTGGCCAGGAACCCAGGTGCAACTAGTTCCAAGCCGAAGCTTTCAAGCTTTTCATACAAGGCGGGTAGCCTTTCCTTAATCATAGCATTCAAGGAACATGCCTTTCTACTTAAGGCATCTGCTACCATGTTAGCCTTTCCAGGGTGGTATTGAACACTGAGGTCGTAGACCTTGATCATCTCCAACCATCTTCGTTGCCTCATTTTTAGTTCGCTTTGAGTTAAAATATACTTCAAACTCTTATGGTCTGTGTATATATCGCATCGTTTCCCTAGAAGGTAATGTCGCCATGTTTTCAAGGCATGAACTACAGCGGCCAACTCAAGATCATGAGTAGCATCGTTCGCCTCGTAAGGGCATAGTTGTCTGGATAGATATGCTACGACTCTCCCTTCTTGCATCAGAACACCCCCAAGCCCGGTTCTCGATGCATCACAATATATCACAAACTCCTTGTGAGTGTCGAGGTGGCCAAAACTGGGGCTGTCGTCAAACTCTTCTTGAGCTCTTAGAAGCTTTCCTCGCACATCGGCGTCCATTCGAACTTCTTGTCCTTCTTCAATAGCTGAGTCATGGGTCTAGCAATGCTTGAGAATCCTTCAACAAACTTATAGTAATATGCCGCGAGTCCGAGGAAGCTTCTGACTTCCTTCACATTGCTTGGGGATTGCCATTTAGTCATGGCTTCAATCTTGGCGGGGTCTACTAACAATCCTTCGGCAGTCAACACATGGCCCAAGAATCCAACCTCGTGCAGCCAGAATTCACACTTGCTAAATTTGGCATAAAGCTGGTGCTCTCGAATTTTGTCTAGGACCATTCTCAAGTGTTGCTCATGCTCTTCTTCCGACTTGGAGTAGAGGAGTATGTCATCACTAAAGACAACGACAAACTTGTCCAAGTACTCCATGAAAATTTTGTTCATAAGGTACATGAACAAGGCTGGGGCATTGGTCAACCAAATGACATGACCGTGTACTCATACAGGCCATACCGGGTTACGAATGTCGTCTTTGGAATATCTTGGGGTCTGATCTTCAGTTCATAGTACCCAGACCTGAGATCGATCTTGGAAAAAACCTTGGCTTTATTCAACTGATCGAAAAGGTCTTCAATCTTGGGGAGTGGGTACTTGTTCTTGATCGTGAGTTCATTGAGAGATCGATAATGGACACAAAGTCAAATAGTACCATCCCTTTTTTCCACAAACAAAACAGGTGATCCCCAAGGAGAGGCACTGCGACAGATGAATCCCTTTCTGAGCTACTCAGCCAATTGCTTCTTCAATTCAGCCAACTCTTCGCATCCCATTCTATAGGGCTTCTTATAAATGGGTCCTTCTCTAGGCATTAGCTCAATGATGAACTCAATGTCACGGTCAGAAGGCATTCCGGGCAACTCATCAGGAAAGACATCTGGGTATTCACATACTACTCGCACTTGATCCAGCTCAATCTCTGACAGACAATTGACCTAAGGGGCTTGAGCGGAGGAAGGGTTGGGGACATACTTGACTTCAACTCCTTGGCTATTGGTCATGGTAACAGTCCACTTGGCACAATCTAACAAACTTTGGTGCGTGGTTAACCAATCCATGCCTACGATCACATCCAAGCCTTGCTGCTTCAAGATGATAAGGTCTGCTAGGAAATCTATCCCGTAGATGACAATCCCAAGTCCTTTACACCGTACCTTGGTTCCCAGAACTGAACCCGGGGTTTGTACCAACATAGAACTACCCAGGGGTGTAGGCTTCATACCACTTTCTAGTGCCAAATTTTTGGTACCAAAAGAATGCGAAGCTCCACAGTCAAACAGTACTGTGGCTGGGGTTGAGTTGACAAGGAACGTACCCAGTATGACATCCGGGTCATCCTGGGCTTCCTCAGCGGTTACGTGGTTCACCCTACCCTTGCCATTGTTGGGCTGGTTGTGGGGAGCTTGGTTCCTCGGTAGCACTCCACGGGCTTGACCTTGGTTCTGCGCATTGGGGCGTGGTGCATTTGGCTTCTTGTTGGGGCATTGCCTAGAGAAGTGCCCAGGCTGACCACATCCAAAGCAAGTGACTTGGCCTGAGCCGTTGTTGTTCTTGCCACCATTGTTGTTGTTGGGGTTGTTGTAAGCTGGCCTGGAATTGGCATACTGCTGAGGCTGGTAGCTCAGACGAGGTGCAGGAGTCCTGACTTGCTGAGGCTGATAGGTTGCACTGGTTGGGGCTGACTGCGATGGGCGAGGCTTCTAGTTGCTGGAACTACCCTTGCTGATCATCTTGCGCTTGCGAGTGTTTTCCATAGCACGACGCTTGTCTTCCAGCATGAGAGCCTTTTTCACCAGGTCGAAGAAGGTCCGAGAGTCGCAAACAATGAGCTGATACTGCAGGGCTTGCTGAAGTCCTTCCATGAAGCGCTCCATCTTGGTTGCCTCAGTGTTGACATCTTTAGGGGAGTACCTCGACAGGAGGTTAAACTTTTGCATGTTCTCCTTGACAGAGCCACTTCCTTGCTTCCACGCTCGGAACTCACGCTACTTGATAGGCATGAACCAAGAATGTGGGCCTTGCAGAAACCATCCTTGAAGTCATCCCAAGTGATCACACGATCGCCTTGCATGGCCTTGAATCCATCCCACCAAGTTCTGGCAGTTCCTCCGAGGCAGTCAGAGGCATAAAGAACCATCTCGCGGTCCTCATTGTAATTGACCAGTGGAAGGAGGTCCTGATGGTGTGGATACAGTCATCGGCATCCAGAGGTTCAGCAATCTCGGTGAAGGTTGGGGCGAATTCCTCATGAACTCCGACAGAGTGGAGCTGCCATTTTCATTCCTTCCTTGCTGCTGGTTGTTGACAAGGGCTTGAGCCATCTGCTAGATAGCGGCAGAGTTGGCTTGGCGTTCCTCCCGGAGAACTTGGAGAAACTGGGCTATGGTCATGTTCTACGGTGGAGGTGGTGGCGGGGGAATGTCGCCTTGTGGTTGCTCTTGGTGTTCTCCAGCCTGAGCGGACCCACCAGCTACCTGCTGCTGACTGGAGTCGCCGGCATTGGGGTTGACAAAGGTGCTGGTGCGGGTTACGGTCACCATCCTATTTGGAGGAGCCAGAGTCAAATGATTCGGGTAGCCGAGAGGGAAAAGCAATAATGGAGGAAACGCACCTAAGGGGGTTGGTATAGTGCAAGTGTGATCAAACAGAGATCAAAAGACGAAACACATAATATTAAGATAAGGTAGGCGATGTAGCCGCTTACATGTTGTCTAATGCAAAACTGCGACTTGCATCGAGACACAAACAACAAAACAAACAACAAGCACACATGGTTTCATATGAACAATTACACGGACTCGACTTCGCATGGGGAATACATGACTTGTCCTAGCTTAGGGGTTCTCGGACTCAGGTGGTGGAGTGTTCGGTATTGTACTCACGCTCATCCGAATCTTCCTCCTTATCATCATCTGCATGGGTGTCGTCTCCGGACGAGGGGGCGGAGAAGGAGGAGGTCCATCCCGACAACGCTTCGCCGGTGGTTCGGTCAAGAGTGCACGGTACTCCTTCGCACTCATGCGACGACACTGAGATGTTCCCTGAGCGGGTGCATCTCTAGCTAGGGGTACTCCTCCTCTGTAAATTCTAGATGGTCATCCCTCGGAGGCTCCATCCTTCTTGATCCTGTCTGGATTCATCTTGGCTTGACGAAGTAGCTCTCGGGTGTGGTGAAGTTCCTTGCGGAGCTTCACAAACTCCTTAATTGGGTTGTGAGACTATCGACGGAGAGGCTGAAGTAGGTCTAGAACATGAGAGGAGTACCATCCTCCTTGGATGTGACCAACGTCCAACTCTCGCTATCTCTGGGATGATGTCTCGAAGGTGGATAAGTGCCTTCCGTGCAGCCGTCTCGACTGCGATCACCAGGGTCTCCACCTATGGTCCTTCAAACAACCAACTCGTCGGGGAGTCGTTTGCTTTCACGACCACATCAACGTGATACTCCATTGTGGTGGCATCGACCTAGTGCTCGTGGTAGAGGGAGAGGGTGGTCGGCGAAACTAGCACTTCTCCGGGTTGTCGTCAAGGAGTAGGGGAAAGCCGGATGCTAGGAGGTCTTCAGGTACGACGGCCATCTACAAGGTTAAAAGGGGCGGTGTTAGTAAGGTTTGAAATGAGACTAGAAGAGGTAAGAAGTGCAAAAACTCCTAAGTATAGGTACTTGGTGTAGTTTTGAAAATGGTTTAGTGCTAACTAACGTCCATCCTAACTAAGGCTTCCTACAGTCAGGATGGCTCTGATACCAGCTCTGTGGGGACCCCGACTCATAAGTCGAAGTCACCGAATGTACGTGTACAGTGATCCCAGACATCAATGCTCACTCAACACACAAAAGCTGAATCACAAGAGTCTTACATCCATTACATACCGTCTTACACAAAGTATGACCATTATGGTCAAGTCTTACATAGATAGGGCCATGAAGGCCAACATCAAACACAAACTCGCAGCTGAAATCTTCAACGATAGCATGAACCCATGCCATCTGCCTTAACCCTACAAACATTCTGACTGGGAAGCGGCATAGTTTGCATGTTTGTCACCAAGGTACTCTTCACCATATTCCTGCTCTTCCATGCCTGGCCAATTAAATAACAAGTGGCAAGCCAATGAGTACTTTGAATGTACTCGCAAGCAACCCATGTTCGAGACAAGGTATTCATGCATGGTTTATCACTAAGCAGATAATTTTGCAGAAAGATAATTTTGAGTGCAGTATCATGTCCTAACATTTGTAAAATCATGCATCATGAGGTTACAGGTAACCATATGAATAGGTTACAGATATCAATATAAACAGAGTATCTCAACTCTAGTTTCATCATCTAATCAAGTCATCGGACTCAACTCATGTATCTCCTTCTTATACACACACGCCAAGTTTTTTAAAACACTAGACGTAGTTTAAGCATCACCACCTAAGTGTCCTTGACCGTGGACACGGTTGTTCGAATAGTTTTACACTCTGCAAAGGCTGCACACTTTATCCAAAAGACTCGGGGAACTTCCGTCTCAAGCCACGACTCGCGGTATATCACATACCCGAGGAAAGCACCCAAACAATGTCTTTCCACACTAAACAAAGATTAGACTCGTTGGTACCAGCACAAGTACCATCCCTGAGGGGACCAACGGTGTGCCCGATGTCTGTGAAAACAGCCATAGTCTTCCTTTCTGGCATGACCCCGTATAGAGAGTGACCATGCCACCCCCGCCACTAGTAATGCAGGCTCTCTGCTAGCATCGACTAAAGTAATCAACAAAGCCCTGACCCATAAGGGGCATCGTGGTCGTACATGTAAGGTTGTGAACGGTCGACAAATCTTAAATCTAATCCGCTGTCAAAAACACACACGCAACTTGCTCCAGTACACCTCTTCTTTCCCAAGCGGTTACCTAGCTCTTCTTCTCCCTCGGGCATTAGTGGCACCCAACAGGATTTTTGAAATGTCTTTGAAAACACTTTTGTTTCCACCACTATGCAAATACCCATCCCACTTGCGTAGCAACTACTTTAGCAACCTATCTACTTCCCACACACACAACTCTAAGCCGAAAGTAGAGTCATGCCAATGCAAGTATCAATGAGGAAAGTAACGGAGACAACCCACCAAGGTGGTCACCATATCATCATGATTTCAATGCAACAAAGAAAGTGTTATATGCCATGCATAAGAAGGGTTCCATCGACATGGTCAAGCGGTTGCTTGCCTGGCTCAGCAAACACTTCAAAGTCTTCAAGTGCTTCTTCTCCAACTTCCTCGTCAAGAACGTGATCTATCGTCACAAAGTAACGCAGTACAAATAATACAATAGGACCAAAAAGGAAAATAAAAAAACTAAGAAAAATGTCAACTTATTTTTGTAAAATACTAGAGTGAAAACTAAAAATAACATAATTCCTAGTTTTTGGGTTTGGAATACTTTAAATAGTGGATTTAAATACTTTAAACAGAGTTTTAATTAAGAATAGTATAGAAATGTCTATTTAATATGCATGAAAAATACACCATTAAATAGTTGCAATATTGCAAGAATTCAGGAGTTGGAAGTTTTAGATTTGGACAATTATTTTGGGCTGTGGAATTTTTGGAAAACAGCTTATAAAAAGAAAAAGAAAAAACCTCAGGCAACTCGGCCTAAACGGACCCAGTTGGGCCGTCCTGTAGCCGAGCCAGCCTGGGCGAGCCGAGGCGCGCTCACCTGCCTGGGTTTCAACCCGACAAGCGGGGCCCAGCCGCTAGTGAGAGAGAGGGGGGAGAGAGGTGTGGATAACAGGTGGAGCCCACCTGTCATCTTCAACCTTGCAGCCAGAAGAGGTGCGTGGGCTTGCCGACGACGTTTCCGGACACGGCAAGGAGAGATGACGGCAGGGATGGATTCAGGGGCAAGCAGTGCTTCGGCTGGAGGTGGAGGTGTACGGAGAGGAGCAGCAGCTCGCTGGCGACGATGTCCCGCGGTGGAGGAGCTTCGGGAGATGGTTGTCAGGGCCGTTTCTTACTGCAAATAGAGTGGGAGAGAGAGGGGAATGGGTCAGGAGCTCGCTACGGTTCAGATCAAGCGATAACGGAGGTGGGGGAGGTTCGTACCGATCGAATCGACGGCGACCCGAGCCGTCAGCACTCGGCTCGGTCCCGAGCACAGAGGACGAGAGGGGAGCTGGGGTACTACTGGTGGTCGACTTGGGTTGAGAGAGGGAGACTAGAGGGGTGAAACGGGCAAGGGGGGAAGCTTAAGTAGGGGGGCCATGTGCACCGCGTGCGCGTGCGCCTGCGAGGTCGTAGCCATCGCCAGATTCTGAGGGAGCTCGAGCCCGCATGTCTGGGGTGCTCCTGGTCGTCGTCCAGGTTGGGCAGAAGAGAGAGAGAAGAGCAGGGCATGCTCTCCCAAGCTCGCGCGCTCACTCGCCGAGCCGGGCGGCGCTGGGCATGTGTTGCAGAGGGCTCTGGAGACAGAGGGAGGAGGGGGGGCGTTGTCCTGGCGCAACGCGGACGTCAAGACGCGTCTTCTGGAGCGCGGGGAGGCCCCGAGGTGGTCAGGAGCGCTGTGTTAACTCTCAGGAGCACAGATGCACGCTCTAGAGCGCAATTTTGGCCGGCACCCGTGGGCTCTCGCGCGCCCCCGGTTGTCCAGTTGTGTCTGGGAGCTTCTGGGGATACCCTGGGTGGCGTGGGTGCTAAGCAAAGGTGGAGAGAGCAGACAGGAGGGAGAAAAGCTAAGAGAGAGAGGCTTATAGTCCAGGGGTGAACATGGGGTTTTTACCCACCTCAATCATTGATCAATGGCCTGAGGTTTTTATTGGAGGTAGGACAGGGTCATTTTCAAGTGTGGTAAAAATTTGGGGTCAACGAGAACAAGTTAAGAGGGGAAAGTAGTAACTTTGGTTTTCTGGCAGAAGGTGTTTGATGCAATGATGGGCAGGGTAGCTTGCTCTCCTTGCTTTGAGAATTAACAATATTAAATGGAAGATAGAAATGAGGTTGATGCCAAAGTTTGAGCTTATTTAAAGAAAGTTGCTAATTTAAATTTGGCAAACCCTAGAAATCAACATAATTTGATTTCCTTAGATCTAGTCATGCTAATCTATTCTCCTTGATGCATCATTTGGTGTGGTGGCGTCATTAGGGGATTAGAGCATGCCCACAAAGTTTGAGATCAAATGGATATACTTGACAATGTAAAGTTGCTCAAATTTGGATCTGGACAGAGAAGGTTTTGGGCACCTTTGTGAACCAAAACTATTTTGATTGAGATGAAACTTGGCATAATCATCACATATGGCATATGTGACATGTTGGAGTTTTCCTGGATTTATTTGACAATGTTTCTTATAGAAATATTTCAAATACTTGAAACATCCAGAGAGGGTTTTGTCCAATATTTTGTACATGACCATGTGTTGAAACTCATATATATGGAAAATATATTTCCAATGAGTTTCCATAAATTTTCTCAAATATTTTGGAAGCATTAAAGTAATTTTTCCCTTTAAAAGACCATTTCTAGCCTCAGAAAAAGGGATTTAAAAAATTCAAAAATAACTTTTAAAATAATATTTTAAGGTTTTGGGAAGTCTTATAGATAATAGGTTCCAAATAAAATCTTTGAGGCAAAACATCCACCCTAGATTCAGGACTTGTAGTACAAACCTCAAATAAATGCTTTTTGTCTAAACTAATATTTTATGAAAATAGTTTTATGTCCTACACACATTGCATGATCATTGGGTAAAAATTTGGATCAAGGAGATAAGTCTAGAGAGTAGGAGGATTTTTATGAATTAAACACAAACAAGCAAACAAGCAAATAGCAATCAACTCAAGCATTCTCATGCACACAAAAGTTTTAATTGGTCCATATTTTTAAACTCATAATCATACCAAGGTGGTACAAACAGAGGGTGTGACATGTCATGTAGTGGACATTCACATGACACCCCTACAGGAAAAACAACATACATGTCATCAAAATATTGAACGAAGTATTTACTCATACCAACGAGGTGAGAATGAAGCTCTCCTCCCCCTCCCTCCACCCCACCACCGTCTCCACTGATGTCATGGATTCCACCATGGAAGGCCTTCTTCACTGGGATTTCTCATCCTCCGGAGGCTCAAAGGAGTTCTTTCTGGTCGTCTCATTCTCCTCAGCTGCTTTTCCCCTCTCGGAGTAACCTGTGAGTCTTGCATTACAATGCTTCATTGGTGGCAGCAGCAAGGGTTTCAACGTGAGGCAAATTAGCTCATGTGCATTCCGGTTCTCTGTGGCGATTGAATCTGCAATGGGTTTTCTTAACCAGCAAGGCCCCCTAGATGCTAAATCTACTCATGTGATAAGGAAATTTGGTATCACGTCTCTCACTACTATGCTTTTCTCAAATAAAAATGCTGATGAAAATTCTTCCTCGATATTTTCGAGCCACCCAGATGAACACAGGAACTTGGAGCAGAATTCATATTTGGCCACTCATTCATGCGACCCACTAATTGCCCCTGTCAAGCATAATTTTCCTTCCCTGAATCATGCCAAGGAATCACGTTCAAACCCTCTATTGGAAAGGCTTTTATAGAAGGAGCGATTAGAGGAATCACAGTTGGTGAATTATATTTATTTGGCTCTTTCAAGTGTCTCATTGATGCATATTATCCTTCACTCGCGCAATGTTTTCTTAGATCGGCCTTCAAATATGCCCCACCACACTCCTGCTGGCCCCCGGTTCTCAGGACCAGACATAAATGCGACCTGGCCCAAGCCCAATATGATTAATAGGAACTTGATCATTGGACCAGATTTTGGGCCGTCTTATGCTCTAAATGCCTACATTGGGGCCATGGCAAATCTGATTTCCTAGCTAAGGTGATTTGCATCCATTGTTCTACGCCCGGTGATAAAGTTTTGGACTGCCCATCACATGTTTCCCAACTAACCTCCACTGTCAAATCTCTCCATGATGGGAATTATATCAGTCCCAAGAGATATGTTGCCAAATATGAGTTATCTTCTAAAAATGATAAAACTATTCGTCAGCCATCCTACACCGTCAGATGCTCCTTCTGTGATTTCTATGGGCACGTGGAGTCATCCTGTCACAGGGCTAAGAGAGAGCGCATCTGAAAATGGGTCCGCAAGAAATCTACTACTTCCAATCCTACCCCTGGTGATACACATTCTACCATGGCTAAACCCCCTCCCCGTCGGCTCTGACTATCCCCGCCATTCTACCACCTCCACCGTCAACCCTCAAGAAGCACAACAATGATGAACTACCCCCTGAACCAATTGCCTTTCATCCCTAAAAGTCTTCTTGTGGAACTAGGTCTAGCGGACTGCATCGTTCGGTGGAGGTATGGTGGTCAATCCCGTCCCCCCTCTCAACCACATTTTCTTAGCAATCACGGAGACAACCCACTATGTTCCTTTACATCGCCGGGAAGAGATTCGTAATGTTGTTGAAGGGATGTTGCATGAATATCAACTTTTCACCACTGATCAAGTGATCACCCCTTTGGGATCAGCTGTCTGAAGAGGAAGATCTGGTTATCACTTTTGTGCCTCACAATGTTGCGCTCTACATGTGTGCAACCCCCTATGGTCCTGACCTCTGGCTGTTATATTTTGGTTTCCCTTATGACTACCAAATAGAGTACTACATCAACAAGTCAATTGGCTCATTTGGTGGCCTAGTTTCTTGGTACAACCCTGGTCAAGATCGCCGCTTTGTTCTGCTCAAGGTTCAGGTTATTCAAATGTGACTCATCCCTAAAACTTTTGTAGTTTGGCATCTTGGTGGGCAAAGAGAATGTTGGACTGTACAAGTCATGATTCTTTGTGAGTACAATTTGAATGCCAGCCTATCTGAAGTTAACCCTACTGGAGAAGAGTCGCCGCCACTTGATGGTAATCCACATCCCATGTTTCTAAACTTGCATCCGTCCATAGTTGTCGGTTCTCTCTGTTCTCGTCGTTGACCATTTCGTGACCAACCACACTCGCACGTGCCCACGACATCGTTAAAATATTGTTTTTAAAAGTGCGTATAAAACATTCTTTGAATGGGTTAAAAGTTGGAGTGCGGTCCTAATATATTGTAGGTAGACCACCTGCCAAATTTCGTCGCATTCGGAGACTGTTTGATACCCGAACCGTTAAACTTATAGCGGCATTATAGCCGGTCAAACGTCGGATGTTTCGGTATTCTAAAACTTGTTGTCGGTCTTCCCGTTTTCCTTCTCATCCCCACCTAGCCTCTCTGCACAGTGCACCGATCCGCTCGTAACCTAGTCCGAAAACTCCCCCCAGACCCGAACCCGGCGATTGAAACAAGTGGGTCCGGATCAACCCCGAAATAAGCCAAACATTCTCCATTTCTCCATTGGACGTCACTAACCTATTTATTTTATACCGTCTGCTCTAATCGGAGGGTTCCAAACTAGCTAAACCCTGCTATTTTTATACGAAACCTGGGCAAACCCTAGACCCTAGCTTGTCCCGTCCATCCCATCACCCGTGCCGCCACCCACCTGGTCTCTCCTTGATTTCCTCACCAGACAAACCGGAAGCCATCGTATCCTCCTCCATTTCAGCTGCAAGCCAACCAGCATCACTCCGATCCGGCACCCAACCCACTTCCTCCAAGGCACTGGGTGCCTGCAAGCCGCTGCGTCCCCAAGCCCTAACCACCGCATGTCCACAACATCGGGGATGGAGCTCCCTGTCCAGCGCTTCATTCTCCTCTCGTCGCCAACCGAGCCTCCCCACGCATGCGCGCCCCTGCATCACTTCGCGCTAGCAAGCGGCCTCACCAGAGGTGCCCCGATCCAGGCCGTCCCTCTCAGCATCTCCCTCTTCTCCTCTCGTTTTCCTTCCCTGCCTCACTTCTTCTTCCTGATGTAGCACTGTGGATGGAGCTTGCAAGCTGCTACCTTTGAATTCGAGTTTGGCCGCCCAACCAAGAGCACTGCCATTGAATAGCACCTGCAGGTCCATGGCCATGCCCCTGTTCCCTCCTCCTCCCGCGCCATAGAAGCAGCCACTAAAGGCCCGAGCACCCGAGCTCCCCTTCTCGAGGCCGCCTCACCTGGTAGGAGCTCCGACCAACCTCGACGCAGGTGAGATCCGGCCGCCCCAGGACCCCGTGCTCGTGCTCCTCACCCTTACTCTCCTTCCCTCTGTGTCTTTCTCACATCTCTCTCTCCCTCTTCATCGCAGGGAACTTTCAGAGGGCGCCATGGATGCCCCAACCTCCCTTGTCCGGCTCCTTGCCGCCAAGACCCTGGATCAGCTGTCGCATGCCCCACCGCCCCGGATCCGGCCGGACCAAGTCCCTCCAACGCTCCATGGCCGCAGGAGCTCCGTCTGGCTCGCCCAGCGCCGTTGACTGCCGTTGTTGCTGCTCCCTTCTATGCATGCGAGCACACGCATCAGCAGCCATGCCAGCGCCTCCCCAAGGCCACTCACCCACCTGGGCCGCAGCCAGCGCTAAGGCCAAGGCCCAGCTCCTCCAGTCGGCTTCCCTAGCCTCTGCGCCAAGGCTCAGCCCATGGTGAGCCCCCAACACCGCTATGTGCTGCCATGTGCTCAATATAACTGTGTTAGTCTCAGTTCCAGACCTGGGCTAGATTCCAGATTCGGTCCATTAGTGTTTTTCCATGTCTGTCAATTTAGCCAATTATCCACGGATTTACAATTTTACAGAAAAAATCCTATTAATCATGCATATAGTAACTTTCAAACCGTGCATCGGACTTGATCAACTTATATATGTAAAATGATTAGACTTTCATGTAGATTCACCAAAAACAACTTTCATCCATGTTTAAAATGTTTAACTTGTTGTTTGCATTAATTTGAATAAATGCCATACTAAAACGGTTGATTGCATTACTAAATAACCGTAGCTCGGAATTAAATGATATATATATGTAACTTGATTAGAAAAATGTGTAGAATCACATGGTGCACTTTATTTTAATGTATAACAAATATAAAATATGTTTAGTTCAGATGTGGACCAAATTCATAATTTGCATATGGGGTCATTTCGGAAATACTATATGTTGTCTCCGAGCTCATTTAAAATGCATAGATAGTATAGTTTATTTATGCTTCACCACTTGCCATGTTTAAGAACATTTAAACTTGTCAAGTAATTAAAAAAAGTGAACTAACTAATTGAGCATGGAGTTTCGTCAATATGCAATGAGTTTCATATTGAGCTTCATTTAATGTGTACTATATGTTGTTGTTCTTTGCCATGCCTTGCATATTTAAACCGGACATGCATCATACTTGATTGTGCATCATGCCATGTTTATGTTGTGGTGTTTTCCGTGTCATTTGTTTGTTTCCGGATTTGTTTCTTCTCGATAGAGTTCCGAAACCGATTTCGAGCATGAGGATTCGTTCGACTACGTCCGTTCGTCTACATCACGGATTCGTTCTTCTTCCAAGCGGGATCTCAGGCAAGATGATCATTTGCCTAGATACCACTACTATCATTGCTATTCTCGTTGTCTTGTTTCTATCGCTATGTCTTGCAAACCTACCACTTGTTTTTCAAGCCTCCCAAAAATGCCATGACAAGCCTCTAACCCCCACCTTCGAAGCAAACCGTTGTTTGGCTATGTTACCGCTTGCTTAGCCCTTCTTATAGCATTGCTAGTTGCAGGTGCATGTTTTTCCATGTGATAACATGGATATCATGGGATATCACAATATTCTTCCTATTTAATTAATGCATCTATACACTTGGTAAAGGGTGAAAGGCTTGGCCTTTTGCTTGGTGTTTTGTTCCACTCTTGCCGCCTTAGCTTTTGAGTACCCGTGTTATGTGTCAGAGTCTAGGATCTGCGTCCAAGAATTTCTACATGAACAAGGGCAAGCCAGGCGCTGCGGCAACATGGAAGCCCCTGCGCCATGAGTAGTGTGGCGTGCGGAGCTGGGGGCCACGACTTGCGGGCGAGGAAGCAACGATGGAGCGGCCGAGCGCCTGCCTGCCCATCATCGCGCAGACGGAGAGGGTCGCCTGCAACCAAGGTGGCTCGGTGGCGACGTGAAGGCGCAACCCTAGCGCACCTCGGGTGGTAGGCGCCGCGTGGATCCTGGCGTGGCGCGCAGCACGCACTCGCCGACTGGAGGCGTCGTCCATGCCTTAGGAAATGTCGAGGTCGAGCGCGCAAAGACGAAAAGTCCCCCTACCTGGCGCGCCAAATGTCAGAGTCTAGGATCTGTGTCCAAGAACTTCTCCATGAACAAGGTTCGAACACTGGGGGTTGGCTTGGCAACCTGCAACACGACGACAAGCACAACAAGATTGACGACGAGCTAACTCCTTCTCGCCGGAGTCCATGGGGACGCACGAGCTACCCAGTTTCGGGCAACCGAGCGGTGTAAAACCCTAATCCTTCTTGTGATTGGATTGCTCTGAAGGGGGAAGCTTGTGGCTCGAGTACACGAGGTGTGGGGGAGAGAATGGCTCAATCCCCTTACATGGACGTGGCCCGGCCCCCTTTGTAGTGCCTTGGTCCTCTTCCCCGAAAATATCGTCTGGAAAGGGTGGCCATAGGGAGGCAATTCAAAGGGGGACAAGAGCCAGGCCTATCCTGACTATAGGTGGTCTTCACCTGATAAAGCAGTCATCATGACACGTTTGTGGGGCTCGGTGATGACCTCCGTCTTGGCACGTCGGTCCATCCTGATCCTCTTTCACCGAAATGGCAAGTTTGGGGAACCTGCTTTTGGAATGGCAGTGGGCGCAGCTCCCCAATCACCAAAAATGAAACTGTACTCAGCCGCGCCTGCTGGTGCGGCCTCTATCACACTTCCCCACACGGGTGCGTCAGCCATGTGTCGGCCGCGGGGTCCTGCGACCAGTTCTTTGCGCCAAGCCTCGCAGTGCGACTCCTCATGGGGGGCCTCGCGAGTTGATCCGGTACTTGGCGGATCAGGCCAAGCGTAGCCTGGCGGCAAGGGGCCTCGCGATGCAGTCTCTCTAGCACGGCTGATGCCGAGCCGTCCTCTACGTGCCGGCCCACCAGGCACCCCTTGACCCGGAGGCAGACGGGGCGTGGTACCCTAATTTCCACTGGGCCGACATTAGCCCCCGGGCCCGCGGCGTGCATGTTCCGCCCGTTCGGGATGAAGCGGTGTGGGGCCCATCGAGCAGAAGAGCCTAGGGGAGACGCGTGGTTGTTCCGCGGGTGCGGTGCCTCCACTCCCTGTGGCGCCTCTGTCACCGTCGCCTCGGCTATAAAGCCGGTCCGCGCGGAGTGCTGGTGCTCCATTGCCCTTCTTGCTCGCAACCGACTCCTTGGCCTCCCGCTCCTCTACTCTCCCAATCTCCGTCGGTAGTGGTCGTGGCCATGGCTCCCAAAAGGAAGCTTCTGGATGACGAGAAAGGCAAGGGGGCGACAGAGGAGGCGAAGCCGCCAAAGCCAGCACCGGCGAAGTGCAGAGGCCGGGGCCGCGCTCCGGCCGCGGGGCAAGGATTCCCCCCGGAGGCCGGGCGCTGGCTTTGTCCCCCGCAATAAAGGTCAGCCCCAGCAGTCGTGCAGCTCTTGCGGCCCAAGGCCACGGACGGCATGGTGCTCGTAGTCATGGGGGGCGCAACGGAGCGCGCTCCCCTCTCTTTTAGAAGACGCCCCCACGGCAGACGCTCGTGTGGTGGAGGTCGCGCACGAGTTCATTGTGGGGCTACACCGCCAGCCTCGCAGTTGGCTCCGGCTCCCGGACTCCATAGCGAGGGTGATGGTGGACAGCGGGCCCTTGGGCCCGTAGCTGTAGGTGGACGGCTGCTGGAACGGCCCCACCTGGGTCACGGTGAAGTTTTCCACCCGGGATTCTTATTTCTGGACCGGGGGTGGAAACCGTTTGCCCGTTCACATGACCTAAAGCGCGGGCGGGTCCTGCACTTCAGGTTCGACGGTGATGCAACCCTCTTTGTGAAGTTCTTCGGGCTCGTTGGCCGCCGCGTGGAATGCTTCGTGGAGAGCGAAAGCAGAAGGCACTCTGACTCTTTCGGCGGCAGCGAAAGTGACGGGAGCCCCCGGAGCGTCAAGAGCAAAGACGAGGATTCTGACTCAGCGCTGGCGGTGCGTGTGGCGGGCCCCTGATGGATGACGATCCTTTCCCTTTGCCCCTGCGCAAGCGATGTTTCCCTATGAGGCGTAAAAAATATTCTTGTACGGCACCGTTATGTTTTAAACACTCGTTGTTCTTGTGCACCTCCGTTTTATCCCTCAAGGCCTTTCTTTCTCCTTTGCATTGCCTTTGCGCCCTCGTCGCCAGGACCCAGCCCCCGAGGCGGGCTACAACCATCGCTGGTATGCCAGGAGCTTGTGCTCAGACGGGTCGGAGGTTGTAGGGATCTAGGAGCTGGTAGGAGCCCGCGAGGCGTCATGCTCAGGGTCCTCCCTTGACGTGCAGGCGGCTCGCGCCAGGGAAATCGGGAAGCTTTGAGAGAGAAAAATGGGAGGGGTGCTCTAGACTTAGCTCTTCAAGGTGTGTAGCTTGGAGCAGGCCCTCCGTGATGGGTGGCTCATTAGCCATGGTCCCTCGCAAAGCCTTTCGTCCGCGGCACGCCGCTCGCGAGGCCTCCCGATGGGGGCTCCTGAAGCCTTCGATGTCTGCACCAGGGAAACTGTCAAGTTTTGCAAGGGGCTCAGCGGGGCTCGCTCGTGAGGTCACCTGTCGGTGTCACATGAGGAGACAAGATCACCAAGGACCTAGTGAGGTGACGTACACGGGAGCAGGCCCGCGAGCCAGAGCTCAGTCGCTTGGGTTTTGTAGTGCTGCAGGGACTGACCCGAGCACAGGCATTGTGCCCAGCCCCCGCTCGTATGACAGACACAGGGGAGTTCACGAGCACGCCCCCCTCCTGAGGCGTACTCAGCTTCAAGTACACATAAATTCTGGAGAAAATGAGCTTTACTGACGCATGAAGCTGCTTCATTACATAACGGAAAGATACATGCTGATGTGCTTGACATGGATCCGGTTGAGGCTATGGCCGAGAGGCGCCCCTCAAAGGGTGACAGACATGCTGCCATGACGGACACGGGTCAGCCTGAGGTTGATGCAGCTGAAAAGCACCCTTGTGTCAAAAGGTCCACAATGTTTGAGCATGGGGTTTCCGCCAGCGCTCAGCATGGGGCTTCCATGAGAGTGGGTAGGAGCATCCGCCAGCGTTGAGCATGGGGCTTCCACGAGAGTGGGAAGGGACTATCATGTGCCGAAGGCAGTGTGGGTAGAGAGAGCCCCGGAGCGTGTACAACTCCATCTCGCTCGTATTCGTGGGGTCACTGATAAAACTTGTGGATATGTTGGATGTTCCATGAGTTTTGTACCGGAACACCCTCCGCCGTTTCGAGTCGTGTTGCGCCGGGCCTGGAGATGTGCGTGACCCTGAAGGTGCTCTCCCACATGGGTGAGATTTTGTGGAGTCCCTCTGGAGAGGATTCTGCGCATTACCAGGTCGCCCACCTCGAGGGTGTGGGGGCATATGTTGCGTCTATGATAACAATGCAACGCTTGCTGGTACCTACCGCGCATAGGGCAGCCTGGCGGTGGGCCTCTTGGAGGAAAAGCAGGTCGTCCTCACGTAGGCCGTCCTGACGAGATTCGTCGAAGGCCAAAACCCGCGGGGACCGGTGCTTGACCTCGGCCCAGAAGACCGCTTCCGCCCCATAGACGAGGAAGAAGGGTGTCTCGCCGGTAGGCTTGGTCGCCGTGGTGCGGATGGACCATAGCATCGACGGGAGCTCGTCCAGCTAGCCCTTGCTGCAGGTCATGAGCTACTTCTTGAAGCTCCTGGTCTTGAGGCCCTTGAGGACCTCTGCATTGGCCCGCTCGTCCTGGCCATTGCTTAGAGGATGTGCCATGGAGGCGAAGCAAATCTGTATGCCGACGGAGGTGTGGTAGGTCTTGAAGAGGCCGCTGGTGAACTGCGGGCCATTGTCCATGATGATGCGGCTGGAGACGCCGAAACGGCACACCAAAATCTTGATGAACTTGATCGTGGATCCTGCCGGTATGGTCCGGACAGGCTGCACCTCCGCCCACTTGGTGAACTTGTCGATGACGACATAGAGGAAGTGATAACCGCCGATTACGCGAGGGAAAGGCCTGAGGATGTCTAGCCCCCAGGCCGTGAAGGGCCAGGAGAGAGGAATGGTTTGGAGCCCTTGCGCTGGCTGATGAATTTGCTTGGTGTCGAATTGGCAAGCCTCGCACGCCTGCACCAGCTCTGTAGCATCCTCGTGCGTTGTGGGCTAGTAGAAGCCGCTGCGGAAAGCTTAGCCTATGAGGGTGCGTGAGGACGAGTGGTGGCCGCAGTCGCCTCTGTGGATGTCTGCAAGCAACTCGCGCCTTGTTCCTTGGAGATGCACCGCAGCGCGACCCTGTTCAGGTGGTGGCGGTACAGGTCGCCCTCCTTCAAGTGGTAGATGGCAGCCTGGCGGACCACTTGCTCTGCTTCTGCGTCGATCTTCGAGAGGGCTCCACCCTCCAGGTAGGCCTTGATGTCCGCGGTCCAGCTCTTAGGTTGCGACTCGAGCGCTAGCAGCAGGCGGGCGCCTGAGGATGGTCCGCAGTCTAGTGCGCCCATGGGTGGTGCGGGAGGGAGATCCTCATGAGGCACCGTGGGGTTGACGGCCGGAGGCACTTCTGAGGGCTTCAGGAGCCACTCTTGAAAGACGCCAGGGCTTTGGGGCTCGCGGCGAGAGGCGCGCTTGGCGATCTCGTCTGCCTCGCTGTTGTCGCGGCGAGGGATGTGTTGGAGCTCCATGCCCATGAAGCGCTTCTTGAGCTTGCGCACCTCCTCTAGATAGGCCGCCATGTGCTCATCCTTCGGCTTGTACTTCTTGTTGGAGAAGTTGACGAGGAGCTGCGAGTCCCCCTTGATGACGATGCGCCTGACTCCATGTGTGGTGGCAGCCTTGAGCCTAGCGATGAGTCCCTCGTACTCTGCGATATTGTTGGAGACCTTGTCGGTACACCTGAAACAGAGTTGTACTGCGTAGTAAAGCTTGTCACCTGTGGGCATAGTGAGAACCACGCCAACCCCGCACCCTGGTGCGTGAAGGCCCCGTCGAAGTGCATACTCCACCCCCGGAGATGGCCTCCTCGAGCAAGGGCGACTCCTCATGAGGCTCGTCCTGGTGCGGGTCCATCCACTCTGCCGTGAATCCCACTAAGGCCGCATCCTTGATGGTCGTGGTGGTGAGGAACTCCAGCTCGAAGGGCTGCAGCTCGATGTTCCATTCAGCCACGGTGCCGGTGGCGTTCGAGCTCCGCAGGACCTGCTCCAGCGGGTAGGAGGAGATCACTCCGACTGGGTGCCCCTGGAAGTAGTGATGTAGCTTCCTCTCCCCCTGAATCTTTGCATGTAGATATTGGCAGTAGGTAGGGTGAGACAAGTCTAACACTAATAGGCAATCAAATCAAAGATTACTCCCTCTCGAGTAAGCACAAGCTTCCCCCTTTGATATTCTCCCCCTTGATATTTTCCCCAAATACAAGCATAAGCTATATTCTCCCCCTTAGTATATATCTCCCCCTTTGGTATGAGCATAAGCTTTGAAGCTTTGATATTTCTCCCCCTTTGGCATTAATTTCCAAAAAGGGTCACATAAAGGGTCAGACAAAAAGATCATGGAGAGGGAAGGGATCATCGAGAATACTTGAGTTTTAAGGGATCATTGAGTAGAATTTCTCCCCCTTTCACTTATCAGAAAGCATTAAAGATTTCTCCCCCTTTACCATAGGGATCCTTGAAGAAGTTGGACCTAATGGATCCTTGAAGACCTTTTTTTACAAAATCAAAGGGATGCTGGTAAAGAAAAGATTTGCTAAATTTGACAAAGAACACAGAAGATAGCAAAATCGGTGACTCCAAAGAAAATAAGTTGGTGGAACCGAGAAGTGGTTTTGCAGCCTATCTGCAATATCAGTGACACCGAGAATTTTGAGTCGGAGGCTCCGAAGTGCTAAACAAAAACTTGGCAACGTTTGGCAAAGGTAAATTTTCAGAAATCCTCAATGTAGAATAAGGTGATTGCAAAGAATCTTAAAAGAAAATTTGCAAGAAATTCTCAACTAGATGGAGATTGAGTGGTTCCAAGAAACTATGCAACTATGAAGTGAACCAAACAAGATTCTTCATCTAGATGATGGTCGGTGACTAGGTCACCTATATTAGAGTATATTGACTTAAGGATCCAAGCAAGAATACTTGATCATAGGTCATACTCTTCATTAATGTCAAAATGGGGTTACCATTTTTTGTTTGAGCATTTTAATGTTCTCATATCACATGAGTTGCTTTATCTCATGTCTTAGAGTAAAGCCATTTCAAGGATATGAGTACATACCTTTGAGTGATGCTGATGACGTAGCATGTAGGAGATCTTGTTGTGGATGCTCGAAGTTGATGAGGATCATCTTGAGTTGGGAGCAATCCTTGACCGTATTAGCTCTCCTTCCACCTACATGGGTTAGTCATGCAAGGAAGAACATGATATATCCAAATGGCATGATACCAATTGTGAATTTTGCAATTGTGATCGTATCAAATGTATGTCAAGGATATGTTTTGTTGTCTTCTACCTTCATCATCAAAGAGGGGTTGTGGATACCCGGCTATGACAAGATTGCTTATGACTTGAGTTGTTGGCAATCTTGTGGAGTTTAGTTCATCCAAGTACCTACAAAATATTAGTTGCAATACAAGGGAGCATATATTTCCAAGAAATAAGATAGTATCATATCAAGTGCATCATGGAATGGTCATGTAAACTCATGCCCTTGCATGCAACCGAGTGAGTCTAGCTAAAGTTTGAAGCATCAATGATGTTCAACTCACTCCACAAGTGATAAAACACTTTCTCATCAAGTGGCTTAGTAAAGATATTGGCCAATTGCCAGTTAGTACGAACATGTTTGAGATTAATGTCCCCTTTAGCAACATGATCCCGAATGAAATGATGACGAACTTGAATATGTTTAATTCGAGAATTATGCACGGGATTATGAGCAATTTTAATAGCACTCTCATTATCACACAACAATGGAACATGTCTCACATGGATTCCATAATCCTTAAGAGTTTGAGTCATCCATACCAATTGAGCACAACATGATCCGGCGGCAATGTATTCCGCTTTGACAGTAGATAGAGATACCGAGTTTTGTTTCTTGGATGACCAAGACACAAGAAATCTACCAAGAAATTGACATGTACCCGAGGTGGATTTTCTATCAACCTTATCTCCGGCATAGTCCGAGTCGGACTAGCCAACAAGGTTAAAAGAAGATCCCTTGGTATACCATATGGCAAAGTTTGGTGTTTGTATCAAGTATCTCACAATTCTTTTCACGGCCCTAAGATGACACCCTTTAGGAGCGGCTTGATATCTAGCACACATGCACACACTAAGCATAATATCGGGACGGGAGGCACATAGATATAACAATGAACCAATCATTGATCGATAAACCTTTTCATCAACCGGTTTGTCCTCCTTGGTGAGGTCAACATGTCCACTAGTAGGCATATTAGTTTTCATACCTTTACACTCTTGCATGTTGAACTTCTTGATCAAGTCCTTGGTATACTTGGTTTGAGAGATGAAAGTTGCTTCTCTCGTTTGCTTGATTTGCAGACCAAGGAAATTTTTTAGCTCACACATCATGGACATCTCATACTTCTTGGAGATCAACCTTCCAAATCTTTCACTAAATTGTGGGTTAGTAGATCCAAAGATAATATCATCCACATAAATTTGGCACACAAATAATTCATTGTTAACTCTCTTTGTGAATAAGGTTGAGTCAATTTTACGAATTTCAAAACCCTTTTCAACAAGAAACTTTGTTAAGAATTTATACCAAGCACGTGGGGCTTGCTTAAGTACATAAAGAGCTTTACGAAGCTTGTAAATGTGGTTAGGTTTCTTAGGACTCACAAAACCAGGGGGTTGTTTAACATAGGCCTCTTCTTCAATATCATCATTTAAAAATGCCGTTTTAATATCCATTTGATAAAGAATGATATCATGGTGATTAGCATAGGGAAGAAGAATGCGGATAGCTTCAAGTCTAGCAACGGGTGCATAGGTCTCACCGTAGTCCATACCTTCGACTTGGGTGTAGCCTTGAGCCACGAGACGCGCCTTGTTGCGTACGACTTGACCGTCTTCGTCTTGTTTGTTCCGAAACACCCATTTGGTTCCAATGATGTTTTATTCGTCCTTGGGCTTCTCCACTAGTGTCCACACTTCGTTCCTCTCGAAGTTGTGTAGCTCCTCATGAATAGCATTCACCCAATCCGGATCCTGAAGAGCTTCTATTACCTTCAAAGGCTCAATACTAAAGATGAATGAATAATGCTCACAAAAGTTAGCTAATCGAGTTTTAGAGCGGGTTATCCTCCCGGTTTGTATTGCACCGAAGATTTGATCTAGAGGATGATTTTTGTTCACTCTTGCTCGAACTTGGGGTAGCTTTTGCTTGTTGGATGGTGGAGCTTCTTCATCATCATCTTCTTCTTCGTTGTTGAGGTGTCGTTGCCTTGAAGTGGTGGTGAAGGTGGTTGCGGTGGATCATCATGATGAACTTCTTCCTCCTCTTCATTTTGTCGTGTACCGCTTGTGGATGCCTCCATGTCGTGTTGAGGTTCACCTTGACGTGAAGTAGGGGCTTCCACTTCAGTCGATGAAGTACTCTCCTTCACCTCCATGGGACGAATCTTGCCAATGGACAAGTCTAGGATAGCTTCTGAAGGTTCCTTATCTCCTACATCATTTGGCAATTGTTCGACTTGCGAACCATTAGATTCATCAAACTTCACATCTACCGTCTCTTCAACTTTTTGAGTGAAGTTGTTGTAGACACGGTAAGTGTGAGAGTTTGATCCGTAACCGAGTAGAAAACCTTCATGAGATTTAGGAGCAAATTTAGAACGACGATGCTTATCAAGAATGTAACACTTGGAGCCGAATACCCGAAAGTATCCAACTTGGGGCTTGTTACCGGTGAGTAGCTCGTATGCCGTTTTACAGAGAAGCTTGTGAAGGTAGAGTCGGTTCATAGCATGACAAGCTGTCTCCACGGCTTCCACCCAAAAGTGTCTTGGCAACTTGTACTCATCGAGCATCGTTCTAGCCATCTCTATAAGAGTTCGGTTCTTCCTCTCAACAACTCCATTTTGTTGAGGCATGTACCTAGCCAAGAACTCATGTGAAATCCCTTCTTCGTCAAGATAGGAATCCACATTTATGTTCTTGAACTCCGATCCATGGTCGCTCCAAACATTCTTGATCTTCACTTCAAATTGATTTTGCGCTTTGCGAGCGAAGTTCTTGAAGATCTTTTGTACCTACGACTTATCATCAAGAAAGAATACCCACGTAAATCTGGAAAAATCATCAACTATAACTAGACCAAAAGAATTTCCACCGAGGCTCTTGTAAGCACTGGGACCAAAAAGATCCATATGAAGCAACTCGAGTGGTCTCCTAGTAGTCACGATATTCTTTACGGGATGACTTCCACCTACTTGCTTTCCAGCTTGACAAGCACTACAAAGTTTATCTTTGTCAAAGATGACATCTTTAACACCAAGTATATGATCACCTTTGATGAGCTTGTCTAGATTATGCATACCAACATGTTCTAGCCTTCTATTCCAAAGACAATCCTTAGAAGATTTTGCAATAAGACAAGTGCGAGGTTTGGATCTCTTAGTGAAATCAACAATGTATAGATCACCTCTACGGAAACCGGTAAAGACCATGGTATGATTATCTTGACGAAACAATTGGCAATCTACTTTGGTAAATAGCACATTAAAACCAAAGTCGGCAAGTCTAGATACGGAAAGGAGATTGTAGCCAAGGGATTCAACAAGCATGATGTTTTGAATAGAGCTATCATGGGATATGGCCACCTTACCAAGACCAACTACCTTACCATTGAAGTTGTCTCCAAAAGTCACATACCTTCGCGGTCCATGGTTTGGTGTGATCTCTTGAAATATGTCTCTATCTCCGGTCATATGATCGGTGCATCCACTGTCGAGAATCCACTCTTTTCCTCCGAACATGTAATCCTTGAAGTTTGCCATGAGACTTAGATTCTTAATATTCTTCTCATGCTCGATGTCGAACAATTCATCTTCATCATTGTAGCCATGTTCCACATTGTCAACATCAAGTGGGAAATCCTCGTCATAAGAAACAAGAGATTCGTTAGAGTTGTGATCATGACAATGTTCAAGTTTATGAATGCAAATGGCTTCTACAATGATGTTGTTGATAGTTATGACATCTCCTTTAGCACGCATGAGGTCTCCAAGCTCTAATAGATAACCATCAAACTTAGGATCACTAGGCATCATTTTGTTAAAAGCAGTAGATTTATGAAGAATTTCATCAAGATTACTCAATGAATAATTTGGATATCGTTTCTCCAAATCACTCCACAAAGTATAATCACATTCTAAATTCTTCATTTGATCAAACACAATTCTAGGCAATCCTCTAATGATAAGATTAACAGTTCTAAGATTTCGTAGCATATCAATTTCCTCTTCGTGTGTGGGATGTAAAGGATCAATGGGAGGTACAGAGGGGTTCTTAACACAGTTACTCAAATGGAATTCATTGAATAGCTCAAGCATCTCATATTTCCATTGACTATAGTACTCCCCATCGAGAATGGGCGCTCTACAACTAAGACTCCCCAAACTAGACACATCCATCTTCCTCCAACGGTGATGAAACCGAAGATTTGGAGACCAAAGCTCTGATACCAATTGTGGGATCGATAGAAGGGACGTTTAGAGGGGGTGAATAGACTACTTGACAAATTAAAAACCTAACCTTTTCCCAAGTTAATTGGTTGGAAGATTTTAGCAATTTTAACAAGTCTAATGCACCCTACGCATGCTAGTCAGCAAGTATGGCAACGAAAAGTAAAGACAAGCATATGTAAGAGAGTTGAGATAGGAAGATCAAACGCAATACGGAGACACGAAGATGTTTCCTGTGGTTCCGATAGGTGGTGCTATCGTACGTCCAGGTTTATGGAGTCTTCAACCCACGGAGGGTAGCGGTCGAGTCCACGGAGGGCTCCACCCATAAGGGTCCATTAAATAGCAACCTCGACTATTCCATAACGGCTTTCGTCCACGAAGGACTAGCCTCACTATGGGTAGAGCTTCACGAAGTAGGCGATCTCCTTGCCCTTACAAACTTCTTGGTTCAACTCCACAATAGGAAGTAGGAGGCTCCCAAGCGACACCTAACAAATCTAGGAGGCACCACCCTCCAAAAGGTAATAGGCTCGATAGAAACGATGAACTCCTTGCTCTTGTGTTTCAAATGATAGTCTCCTCAACACTCAATCACTCTCTCATAGATTTGGCTTGGGTAGAAGAGATTGGTTGGGTGGAAAGCAACTTGGGGAGGCTAGAAATCAAGATCCATATGGTTGGAGTGGATGATCTTGACCTCAACACAAGGATAGGTGGTTCTCTCTTAGAAATTTGGATATGGGAAGTGTGGGTCTGTTCTGAGTGCTTCTCTTACGAGTGGGATGTGGTGGAGGGCTATATATAGGCATCTCCAAAAATCCAACCGTTACAACATTATTGCCCAACTCGGTGAAACCGAAGTGAAACTTGGTTGCACCGACTAGTGCAAAATGTCGCAACTTTAGGCTTTTCTGTGAGATCGATATGGAATTCTTGGTGGTACCGATATGCATGGCCAAGGGCAGTTACACAACTCAGTGAGACCGATTCATAATTCTCGAAGATTGCGATTCTTGTGAATCAGGTAACAGAAAGTTGGTCACTGAAACTCGGTTGCACCGATATGGAACTTGGTAGTACCGAGATGTGGGACTTGGCCAGGGTTTCTGTCTGGGCTTTTGACTCGGTGTAGCCGATATGGAATTGTTGGTGGCACCGATTTTGAGTGGTAGGCTCTATGACAGAATATTTGTGGGAGAGCTTGTGGTTGTTTTTGGTGACTAACACTTGATCATTTTGAGCATTTTATTCACCATTATTACCTCACCCCCTTTTGATGGTATTGGCTTTCCTATGGACTTAAAGTGATTTCTCACAAAGTAAAATGTAGAGTCTTCATGCTTGTAGCTTTGCCAATCCTATTCCTGGCATCTTGGGGTCTCCTCACAATCATTTGCCAAAACTCTCTATGGACTAAACCTAAAATAAACTAGGTAGAGATATTAGTCCAAGAGACAATGTATGTTGTCATGAATTATCAAAACCACCAAGGGAGCATATGTGCTTTCAGGGTGCCGTTGCACCCGGACATCTTGATGAGGCCATAGGAGTGATGAATCGCAGCCATGAACTTGGAGACCGCTGGATATCCCAAGCTGTCACTGTAGGGCAAGCCGATGTGGGCCACATGGAAGACGATTAACTCCGTGCGGTAGTTCTTGTGGGTGCCAAAGGTGACGGGGAGGCACACCTACCCCAAAGGTAGGGTGGCACCGCTGGTGACACACAAGAATGGTCTGGTGGGGGCCAGGCGCTCGTAGGGCACCTGGAGCATCTTGAAAGTCTCCACAGAGAGCAAGTTAAGGCCCATTCTACCGTCGATGAGTGTCTTGGCAACGGCCACACCACTGAT
This sequence comes from Elymus sibiricus, assembly GCA_039707655.1. NCBI lineage: Eukaryota > Viridiplantae > Streptophyta > Magnoliopsida > Poales > Poaceae > Elymus > Elymus sibiricus. The sequence continues at coordinate 162,314,992 of CM077663.1, forward strand.
GGTGGGTGTGCACAGTAGAGGGACAACGCATACAACCCTAGTAGACCTGGGATGGTCACTGGCGTCGAAAGCGCTGAGGGTCTTGGACCACACGAGGCAGCCCACGGAGTCAAGCGCCGGCAGGGCCGTGTTCACCTTGCATGGGAAACTCTTCAGGTGGTAGCTTAATGGAGGGGCCTGGGCCCCGCCGAGGATGCAGGCCACCCTGCGGGGCTCCTGGGAGCCCCCCTTGGGGGCAACACTCCCGGCTGGGGTCGCGAGGCTGTCGCGCCCAAGCATGGCCATGCCGCACGGGATGGAGGCGTGCACAGCACGCCCGGCACGCAGCGGTGAAGCGGACGATGAGGGAGGGGACACCCAGTCGCTCTATGCGGCGGAGATGAGCCCGGCGACCGGCCCAAGCCAGGCGATGCGGCCGTCGATCGCGGGGCGGCAACACGGCAGCCCCTGCGCCATGAATAGTGTGGCGCGCGGAGCTGGGGGGGCCACGATTTGCCGGCGAGGAAACGGCGATGAGCGGCCGAGTGCCTACCTGCCCATCGTCGGGCGGACGGAGAGGGCCGTCTGCTCCCCAGCTAGCTCGGTGGCGGCGCGAAGGCGCCACCCCAGGGCACCTCGGGTGGTGGGCGCCACGTGGATCCAGGCGCGATGCGCAGCGCGCGCTCGGCGAATGGCGGTGTCATCCATGCCTTAGGCGACGTAGAGGTCGAGGGTGCAAAGGCGGAATGTCCCCCTACCTGGTACGCCAAATGTCAGAGTCTAGGATCTGCGTCCAAGAACTTCTCCATGATCAGGGTTCAAACACTGGGGGGTTGGCTTGGCGACCTGCAACACGATGACAAACACAGCAAGATCGATGACAAGCTCACTCCTTCTCGCCGGAGACAACGGGGACGCATGAGCTACCCAGGTTCAGGCCACCAAGCGGTGTAAAACCCTACTCCTAATTGTGGTTAGATTGCCCTGAAGGGGAGAGCTTGTGGCTTGAGTACACGAGGTGTGGGGGTGAGAATGTCTCGATACCCTTACATGGACATGGCCCGGCCCCCTTTGTAGTGCCTTGGCCCTCTTCCCTGAAAATATCGACGGGAAAGGGTGGCCACAGGGGGGCAATTCGAAGGGGGAGAAGAGTGAGGCCTATCCTGACTAAATGTGGTCTTCGCGTGATAAAGCAGTCTTCTTGACGTGTTCGTGTGGTCCACGATGACCTCCGTCCTGGCACGCTGGTCCGTGGTGATCCTCTTTCACCGAAATGGCAAGCTTGGGGAACCTGCTTTTGGAGGGGCAGTGGGCGTCGCTCCCTAATCACCAAAAAGGAAACTCTACCCGGCCGCGCCTACTGGCGCGGCCTCTGTCACCCTTCACCGCACGGGTGCGTCACCCATGTGTCGGCTACGGGGACCTGCAACCGATGCCATGCGTCAAGCCTCGCGGTGCGACTCCTCATGGGGGGCCTCGCGAGGCGATCCGGTACTTGATGGATCAGGCCAGGCGTAGCCTGGCGGCGAGGGGCCTCGCGACGCTAGAACCCTCGCGGGCAGTCTCTCCGGGCCGGCTGATGCCGAGCCGTCCTCTGCGGGCCGGCCTACCTGTCACCCCTTGACCCGGAGGCAGACGGGCCAATGTACCATAGTTTCCACTAGGCCGACATTATGTTCCATATTGAGTGCTCCTAACATGCTCGGGGTTGTTATGGGTACCCCCTTGATTTTCGTTTTGGGATAAACTCTTCCGTCAAGGCCCAACATTGTTACGACATTTTTCTAACTAATAAAATTTGCATAGGGAGTAACTGACCCGTGGATAATTAATCAACCCCCGGGCCAGTGCTCCTCATGGGTGTTGGTCCAAACTAGAGCCACTTGCGGGGCCACCCCGGAGCAACTCGGGGGATTTCTATCAGGCCACAGTACGTACTGCTCATCTGGTAGTGCCCTGAGATAGAGATACGCCCCGCTCCTATTGGGATCTAGCCTGTCGGGCGGTCTTGCTGGATTTCTTTTACCTTTAACAACGTCTTGTGCACCGGGATTCCGAGGATACTACGGGCTATCCGGCGGTTGAGGTTTTCCAACGCAGCTTGTGGCTAGTTTGTGATGGATGAGTTGGTGCACCCCTGCAGGGTTAAATCTTTGTGAGAGCCGTGCCTACAGTTATGTGGAAACTTGGAAATTTTATAATACCCGGTAATAGATAACTTGAAGTAAACTCAATTAAAATACCCCAACCGTGTGCATAATCGTGACGGTCCCTTCTTGTTAGGTTTGATCCATGAAGAGAACATGGTGGGGTTATGTTTGACTCGTAAGTAGGTGTTCAGGATCACTTCTTGATCATTACTACTTCACATTCATTATGCGTAGATCGCTCCTCTTATTCTCGTACTCATAAGTTAGCCAGATTTCAAAATGCTTAGTGCTTGCTGCAACCTCACCACTTAACCATACCTCACCCATTAAGCTTTGCTAGTCTTGATACCCTTGGAAATGAGATTGTTGAGTCCCTGTGGCTCACATATTACTACAACAACAGGTGCAGGTATAGGTAAAGTGATACTTTGACGTGAACGCGATGATTGTCCTATTTGGAGTTTCTTCTTCTTCATCGATCATAGGACGGGATCCAGGCCGGCATCCTGGGGTAGCAGGGTGAACGTCGAATCCTGATCTTTTGTATGGTGATTGAATGTACTGTTGTATTGATGTATTCATGTTGTAGCTTGTGGCGAGTGTAAGCCAAATCTTGTCGACTCTTCTCATTCAGTACATGTACTTGTGACGATATTCACCTTTCAAAGCGTCTCTGATATGTGCTTCTATCCCTGTTGATACTTTCGAGTTTCCGCGAGGATAGGTCCGCATATTCGGACTGACAAGTTGGTATCAGAGCAGTACCGACCTAGGAGCCCTCTTGCTTGATCGAACTTGGCCGTTGTCGAGTCTAGAAAAAAAAACTATATTTTGAGTCTAGTTATATATCAGAGAGTAGTAATTCTTTTACTCCTCTTCCCTTCGTCACTCTGGTGAGGATTCGTGACGTAGGAATTTTAATTCTATCCCTCTTCTCACTCAAAATTCTTTAGGATCACGCGGGTATTTTGGAACCTCTATGATGTCGGTGTGACAGAATTTTGTTCTCGGTGCCTCCTGACACTTGGGTGAAGTCCCGGGGAGTAGAGCTCCAGGGGGTCTTGACACACTGTTATCGTTCAGTTTCTTAGTATCTCAGGACGAGGATGTTCGTAATTGCTTCTATACTATTTTTGGTGAGAGGACTTTGGCGCAACCTAGTACTGGGGAGAGTGTCCAAATGTACTGCCATAATTAGTATCGTTGTGATTACGAGGGTCTGAGGTAGATGAGTTTTCGATTCTTTGGTTATGTGTTTATGGATGTGATACATTTGGAGCGTAGTATCATGTTAGGAGTTGTGTGAGGTTTTGCTCCTTGTATCCGTTGGACCAGATTGCATAACCGAAAGATTTCGTGAGTTCTCAGGTGGAAATTCAAGTAGTTGCCTAGGATTATCCTCCCAACAAATGCATAATGGGTTATGAATTTGTTTCTGGCTTAATCCGCAAGCCTCATCCTTTGTTTTGTTTAGAGTATGGTAATTTGAGTTGCTTCGATGTAAAATGTTGATTTCAGATCTTTCCTAAGCGGTGTTCTCATATTTCTATGGGAGTATTAATTGTTTTGCTCAATCAAATTGTCATGTCAATTCTTTTCCATCCGGAGTGCTTCTCATCAAGATGATTCTATCCTCTCCAATATTTGAAAGATCTATTCTTATATTTCCTTTTCCGGAGTTCGTTTCATCCGTACTAAGTTTTCTTTGTTTTCCCTACCCTCCCGCCCTTCTTATTCAACGATTAAATTATCATCCAAGTGCCTTCTTTTCATGTGATGCTTCCGCTATATTTTCTTCCGTACTGTATCCGGTGATTGATTGTGAAGATGCTCAAGAACTAACTTATCATTTTTCATTCTTGTTTTATTCCCTGGTGGATTCAATTCAACCTATCCGTGTTCATCATATCTTTTTCATTCGCTAAATGCACTCCCATGTTGGAAATTTTAGCCAAGCATCTTTCTATTCTTCTCCGGAGTTTTTAGCATATCTTAGAAGATTTGTGTTTTCGTTCAAAATCCTTTAAAATTATTTTGAAGGTCTCACCTCATCAAGTTTTTATTTGTTCCGGTGCAATCTCTCTTTCTAACAAATTGTTTCAACGGTGTTCACTTTTAGTAGGCCAATAACCCACAGGTTTTTCCCAGGATCTTACCTGGCTCTTCTAATCTTTTCTGGAGATCTCAAGTTCTTTTCGAATGTGACGTAAGAAGGAATTCCATTAGTCATATTCCTTCTCGAAGATCACTTTTAAATCATTTTCATCGTTGTCTCAACCTTTCCTGATTCATTGTTCCGGAGTGGCTCAGTAATTCTTGGCGGTCTTTCTCGCCATCATTCTCAGCGTTGAAGACCGAAGGAGAGTTTCCCTTAAATCTTTGTCGTTCTCATGGGATTCATGATTCAAGGTTGATGCTATCCTGTTAAATTGTTTTCGATCATGAGAAATTCCTTCCATATCTATCCTGAGCATTTCAGAGTTGTTTTCATTTCCCGATCCTCTCAAGGCAATCATTTTCGAAGATTTCTTCATTCTTAGGTTTCAATTTTTATTCCCAAATGCTCGTCAATAGTTGTCTCTTCGTTCATCTCGCAATCTTTCCTGTGACTTGTTTAAGTTTTCTGCTAGATGGATCATGATCTCTCCGTTCTCATGTATCTCCATTCATTCATAGTATCCTCATTCGTTTCAAATTCTTACAGGTGTTTAGTTTATAACATCTTGAAGGTTGTGTATCTCTCTTCAATCCTTTCAAGAAGAATAAGTAGTATTCCAAATCCGTTGCTTGTCATCAATTTAACTTGATGAATGATAAGCATAACATAATTCTTATTCTTGTTTCATCACGGTGATTTCAATTCTTCTTTCAGAGTTAGTTCATGATACCAAATTCTCGATTCTAAATTGTTGATCTTTTCTTTTCCGGAGTTCAAGTTTTCTCAAGTATCTCGTTTCAAAGCTTCATCTAAATTATGGCAAGGCCTCAATCTTGTTATTTTTGCAACCTGCAATTCTTGTCTATCATCCTTTTATTCTGGTGTTCTCCAAGAGCTTCTTCATGGTGGTTCATGAAGATTTTGTACATTCTCCAAGTGTTATTCAAGATTCTTGTTGGAGGATCTCAAGTATTCTTTGTCTTGCATTTCCAAACGCAATTTGTTCTCTCTTATCTTTGAGATGGTGTTATATCTTTCTTGGTTCATGAGGAGTCTTTAAGGGAATTACCAAGAATAAGATATCTAAACCCATCATTCCTTTCTCGTAGCTATCTTGGATTGGATTTCACCAAAGCATTTCTTAAGGATTGTTGCTATTATGGTGATTTTCAATGATCCAAGTGTTCATTATTGTCTAGGCGAAAGGAGTTTTAATCTCTTTGTTGATCTCAATAAATCAATTGGTTGGTTTAGTGGCAGGTTTGCACCTCATTATTTGAGATGTTTATCATAAGCCACAACAACCTTGTTCTTTTCCTTGGTGATGTTCCAACAAATCCGTTTAATCCTTTCTTCTAAGGATGCTTTTCAAATTCATTCATGGTAGAAGTTCTCATTTCCTTGTCCATTCTTTTCTTTTCGATGATCTAGCTTCTATTCTTTTGTTTCGGACGTGTTGTGATGTTGCTCTCTTCAAGCCATCATCTCATTTTATCAAGATCGTGTTCTTTCTTTCTTATTCATTTAACCGGAGTGTTGGGTCCTCTTTTCAAATTCTTTCCATCTTATCAAGTTTTTCCTCTGTTCTCTAGCAAAGTGTTGGCCAAATTCCTTCCCTGTCGGGGTGCGACGATCTATGGGGCCGGCAAGGCCCCTTTCGTGGTTCAGGTGAGGGAATCCTCTGACGCAAAGAGCCTCACCAGACACTGCACGCTCGGGGGTTTAGATAGGTTCGGGCCGCCGGAACATAATACCCTGCGTCCTGTGTGGTGTGGTTTATTAGGTTTCACAGTACAGGAGCATCGCAGCCTGGCAAGGATGCTTCGGGAGCGTCGCTGCGCATGTAAATGAACGGAGAGTCGGCCTTTCTAAAGGTAGCCATGGACCTCCTTTTATAATCCAAGGGACTACCACAGTGGCTAAAATGGTCTTTACACTTAGTAAACAATGTATATCTCTTTGCCAAAATCGCTGGCTATAGCGATAGTGGGAAATACCTAACTCTGACAGATTAGGACAAATGCATTAAATGTGTTATAAGGTGGCACGCTGGCGACCTCTCCCGGCAAGGATTGCCTCTCCTTTTGTGCCATTCGCCCAGATACCTCTTATTCTTTCGCCACACCATGGGACGAGTGTCATTAAAGTTCTGCTGTAATCCAGGGAAGCAGCCACGCCCCCTGACCAGTCTTACCTACCCGCTTGCTTGGTCGACACCTGGCTGATGTAGATGATCAGCCCAGCGACATCGAGCGACGGATTGGCGGGCGATGCCTTGGTGGGTGCGCTATCGTCCGAGCCCCCCGGCAAGGAAGGCTTGCCGGTTCTCTCGAGCCCTTCTATGAAGAGCTTCGTGTCCAGATCCAGCCCGGCAGGGTCCTACCGGTTCGGAGGTCGCGGTCATCTGGTGCACAAGTCAGGTTACTAAGGGCCCCATTCTTTAGTACACCGACAGGAGCCCCCGGGCCTGTGCCACATTTGCGTCTGTCACGTTTGTTGGGCTAGGCCCAAATATAGTGCACAGACACAAGCGGCCGCAATTACCTGTGGTTATGCTGATTATCCCTCCCGCCCCTTCCCACAATATGCATTAAATGTGAACTGTTGGGGAAGCGGGGCGAGAAGGCGTTGAAAAGATACGCCTGAAAAACCATGCCGCGTCAGCTCGAAGGGGCGTATCCTAAATCGTGTATTTTCACACGAGGCTCGTCATTGGGGGATAGTGGCGGCCGCCTAAGTAGTGCGCCTAGCGTCGGGTCATCACCCTCCGAATAGTCATGCGTCGTTTGGGTGTCCTGCCCCTTCCGCTCTGTCTCCCCCTCTTAATTGTATCCCGTGCAACGCGTGTCACGCGCGATGGCCGGAATTGGCTAGGAAAGGCGGTCGCCAGTACCGGTTGTGTGTCAGTGTGTGCTCGCCCTGGGTCGCGAAGAGCTAGCCCCTTCCTTTTCTCCGGCCCTATAAAGAGGGGGAGTTGTGAGGAAGTGTTGCTCATTCGCGCCCTCCGTCCCTAGACTCTCCGACCGACATCTTCTCTTCTCTCCTTTCGCCGTCTCCTCCAACATGCCATTTCTGCCATGGCGAGGGGTCGCGGTCGTGCTCGTGGGTCCAGCGCCATAGCGAGGGGCGCCCCCCAGAGCCCAATGCAGATTGTGGTGATGGCGGAGGGGGTTGGCTCCAGCTCCCGTGGAAAGACGGCGTTCAGGGGCCGCAGAGAGGCGGTGTCTCGGGGCCATGGAGGGACGGCTCAGTCCATCCTCGGTGGTCATAGCAGCAGACCTCTCCCATAGCCCCATGCGAGGATCCATGAGGAGGAGGAGGTGCAGGAGTTTGTTGTGGCGATCCCCCGGCGGCAGCGGAGCTAGCTCCGCCTCCCCGACCCCTTCGCACGGGCCATGGAGAGCAGCCTGTCTCAAGGCCTTTGGCTTCGGGCGGACAGCTGCTGCAACGGGCCCGCTTGGGTGGGTGTCGACCTCTCCACCGGGACTGCCATGTTCTTGACACGGGGGTGGAAGTCGTTTGCCCACTCCCATGGTCTGGGACCCGGGCACCTTCTCCACTTCAAGTTCGACGGCTCCGCCACCCTCTTCGTGAATATCTTCGGGGCGTCCGGTGTCCGCCTGGAGTGTTGCGTGGAGAGCTAGAGCGGCAGCAACTACGACTCCTCCAGCGACAACGACGACGACGGTAGCACCTTCGGCATCAAGCAGGAGGATTCTAACTAGGCGCGTACGGTCTTGTAGCTAGGGTTTAGAGATGAGGGAACGAGGCTCCTTCCGCGAGACCTCATTTCCGGATCAATCGCCACATCGTAGTGGCAGATCTCCTTTTGTGTTTAGATCGTACCCCATGTAACCCTGCGAGGAAATGAAGAGAAAATATTGGGTATCTTTAAAATATTAAAGCTTCATCGTGTGTCTACGAAAGTCCATTTCTCTTTACACGACAAAACTGCCCTTGTGTGTTTTCCTGACTCTTGACGCTTGCCGGCGTGTACATTCCTACCGCGGACGCTTCTAAGGACAAATCCCGAGCACCCTTCTGGTAGTGTAACTCTCGGCAAGGCCGTCCCGTCGTCCTTGCCGCAGCTACTTAAGATGTTGGGCATGCTTCCAACACTCAAGCACGCAACAATTTTGACAAGGGCCCTTAGCGTGCAGGTTTTCTTACACAAGCACCAGCTTGCCAGACATAAATGTTCGAGAATTTCGGAAAGTTTCTATAATTTAGCTTCTTTTTGTTGCATTTCTTGCCACAAGGCGACCATTCTTGAACGCATCTGCAGGTGTCTGTACTGCCTCTCTCCCCCTGGGAAGTCTTGCGCGCGGGGGCCCATCTTCTCTTTTTTGAGAAAAAGAAAGAAGAGAAAATAAAAGAGGCTAGGATCCTAGGTGGTTCACTAGTCGCCTTATGCAATTGAAAAGTGGTCACAACATCACGCATAAGATACACAAGATAAATATGTACTTTGACAGAGAGTTGAGGAACACTTAGTTTTATTGACTACACTCAGGGTTATCACCTGGCTTTGTACAAAGGATTACACGCCTCGGGGGGCGAACTTGCACAAAAGGTGCTGCCGCGCGGCCCGGCAACCGCACCTCACGAGTAGAACTTGCGAAGATGCTCGATATTCCATGAGTTCTACCCCGGGGTGCCATCTTCGGTCTCCAGGTGGACTGCGCCAGGCCTGGTGACTCATACTACCCAGTAACGGCCTTCCCACTTTGGCGTCAACTTGTTTGATCCCTTCGCGGACTGAATGCGTCGAAGAACAAGGTCGCCTTCCTCAACGATCCTGGCGAGGACCCTGCAGCTGCAATAGAGCCACAGGGATTGCTGGTTCCTCGCGGGACGCACCGTGGCCTAGAGACGATCTTCCTCAAGGAGCACAGCGACATCTTGCCGCATTTGCTCTTGCCAGTCTTCGTCAAAGGCCTGCACTCTCGGTGACCCGTCACTACAAGAAATATGTCAACTTGCGACCATCAATATTGGTCACTGAATGGTCATTATTTTTCATTTGCGACCTTTTTGTGACCAAAAATATTTGGTCAAAAGCTGGCCGTCTTTAATGAAACTTAACGACCAAAGCAAAAGGTCGTTGGTTCTACGACCAATTGTTTTGGTCACTCGCAGTCTGCCGAGGCCACGTCAGATCCAACATGGCAAACTGACGTGGCAAAATTGCGACCAATTGAATTGGTCGTTGATAAGAATTAGCCCAGTCCAATTAGATGTTTTACATGGGCCGAGCCCAACAATTCAGCCTTTTTATTTTATTTTTCCTATTAATTTTGCTCAGCTACATGGGCCAGGCCCAACATTTTAGCCTTTTTATTTTTGGGTTGTAGCCTTTGTTTATTTTTTTAATGCACCCCAATTGTCAGGTTCAAGTAAGTGGGTCCCAGTTGTCAAGGTCATGTTCTTCAGATTTCAATAAATATGTCGATAACTAAACAACCAATATTTAAATCGAAATAGACAGAAAACAAACGCAATACTTCAAATAACAGCAAGAAGCAATCTGCTACATCATATAACACACATACAAATGTGATCAACATCAAGTTTAGAATCAGATAACAAGCTCTACAAGTGTACAGTCTATCACACGAGCCAAGTTCTGCTACATCATATTACACACATACAAATAGGATCAGCATAAAGGGCTTCATTACTCCCAGAACTAGCTCCAATGAGCTAGAACTATGCTTCTTCCGACTTCTTTGTCCTGATGCTCGCGAAGAAACATGAAAGGCCAGCATCTGCATGTTATAGAACAAAATGGTTATGGACAAAATAAAAGTAAATCTAAGAGCATATTTAACAATAGATAACAGAATAATGCAATAAATTGGTACAGAGCAAGATACAAAGCATAGGCCAGGCCAACAATAAATTGTTACTAAATCCAGAAATAACCATCTGAGATGAAGTTAATGAGACATTTTAGAATCAAATTGACAGTTGACAGTTATGTTTACATTGGACACATCCAGAACTAAAATTATACATAAATGCCTAAATTCCAATGCCCAATGACTCAGTTCAGTAAACACTAAGCATGGTACATAGTAAAGATTTGACACAACCAGAACTGAAATCATTCACTCTATCAAGCATATCTACAATGATGCAGCACACAAGAAAAGAGAGATGCACAACGGAGCAACATCATATATCACACAACATGGACACTCTTTGAACAAGCATAGTGTTTCGGTCTAAAACCACCAAGTCAATTTCAGACTTGAAGCATATCGAATAACTAAACATACATACATGTGTATATAGAAGCAGTAGAAGCAAATAATTCATATATTCTCTTTCTCCCTCTACGACACTAACTAACATATCTTATTGTTCAGCTAGAGGATCTGCACTTGGTAACTCAATGAAGCTTATGCATAAAATGGCACTTCTGACAATAACAGATGCAGATGAAACCAACTGAGGTTGCAGTATAGATCCATATGAATTTGGGACAGGGAGGGCAAGCTAGCAGATTGATTACCTGTGTGGAGTAGACCCTCTCGTGGGACTCGTCTAGATTGATGTTGGTGGCATGGTCGAATCCCCTCAATGTCCCCTGGAAGAAGAAACGAAACGGCATCTGTAGCCTTCTCATTTCCTGTAGCCATACCCCCCGCAACAAGAACACATCCGGTGAACACCACGTTGTAGATCTCAGAGGGTGGAGAGAGAGGCTCTCACCCAGCCTGCCGCCAGCTCCACACCATCGGAGAATGCATAGTCGAGGGCTGCAAGCAGTGCGAGCCTACAAGAAAAAAAATTGGAGATGAGATCATTGGTAATATAACTGGGAGTAATCATTTAAGGAAGAAACATGTGCAGAATTCAGCCATGCATGCCAAACTTTACTATATGGTATACTACTGCTGAGGACATATTTCAGAGAGAATGTACAATGATACAACAAATGGCATGTAGGCTTGCAACCAGATTTAATGAAAACATAATAGCAAGGTCATGCCATGACCAAATCTTAACCAGAATGCATTTAATAAAATGGATTGCTTCTGGCTACTGTAGTAGTACATATATATGCATGCCAACGACATGAAGGTTCCATCAGACCATGATCAACTACTCCAAACCATTGCATGCTTTGTCAAAAAAAATACTAGATGAATCTCACTAACATGAGCACTAGGTGATTAATGGAAGAATTAATCTGTAGATTACACAGTGAACAAGTGAAGGATTTATATCTCTCCCTCTGAAGTTGATGAAGACATGCAGCACCAGTAGGAGAAGCCTTGCATCATTGGTTTGGTCGGGTCGACGCCGGAAAGAGCACCGATGTACATGATCAGCACCCGAGCGGCTCAACTTTCATATCCCCTATCTCAACTTGCCCATGCGGTTGCTGTAGTTCGATACAAGTGTGTAAATACAACATACTTTGCATCATTATCTAGACTATAGCATCTTATTCTGACCAGCATTTGTGCATCAAAATCACTACTGAAAATAAACAGGTGGCATGTAGTAATTGTAAAAGGCTGCTGCAGTAGTATATATTTATGGTAGATCAATGGCAGAGCATGAAAGTTCCATCAGGTTGCATGTAGTACTACTTAGAAGTGGACTAGGCTATGCATCTCCACGCAGTACTTACATGGGACTAGGCTATGCATCTCATATCGACATGTTTAATTAGGACATAAATAGGAATCCTACGCGCGAGGTGTCGTGTGCTCGTGCAAGAAAGGACACAATACACCAACAGTAGTGTAGTATATGATTCAGCCAGTGTTGTCGAGAAAGCCTCTATATTCTTCTTGGTAAGAGTAATTGTTAACTTCCATCTTATCGAGGGAAAAAAGTAATGATTCAAATGTTCATGTGATGAAAGTATGATTCAGATATGACCATGAGGGGGAAAAGAGCAAGATTCAAAAGTACGGTTGCTAAGTATGAAGGCATGACTGTCTAGACAAACCAAATGATCATGCATATGCACTAGACGCAAGAATAAGCTTCACCCTGAGTCATTGTTTGCGGAGAACAGAGGTTTCAGAAAACTTATCCAGACAGTGGCCAGTGGATAACTGAATGCGGGGTTACAAGTGTCAGTTGGAGCAGATGCAATCAGTACTGGATGTAATGTTAAGAGGATAGATGCAGCAGGGAGGGCAGCCCCCTTGTGCAGTCAAGATAAAGACATGCCAAATTTAAATCCACAACCAGCTAAGGCTTCCCCTTTTATTATGGTCTACGACATCATAGTTCAGTAGGAAATCAGAATCAAATCGAATAGCGCCACCCATGTGGTTGAGTGAGCCACATGATTTGCTAAATAAACCGATGGCATGCTGAAATGTAATCGGTAGTCCGGCTCAATCAGCCATGAGCCATGAGGCCAAGACAGTACAGCTCAGGCACAGACAAATCCTATGTACGCTGGTTGCTCAAGAACTTACTAGTACTAGTACTGACAAGCAAAAAACATAGCACAATCACCATCCAGCATCGATCGATGGTGGCACGGTTTTAGCTTCAGCCATCATCATGCAGGAAAAAAGCAGAAAAACATAGATAAACAGGGTACCCCCTACATCCTCGACTAGAGCTAAACACATGAGATACGACAGCGTTGGTTCCTGCATGTCAAGCGGGCAATTCATGCAACCAGCGCGAGATTCCCTGCCATCGATCGGTCAACTAGATTGCTCCCGCCCCATGGATCTGAGCCGGCCACTGTCCAACCAACCAGGCTTCAGCCCCCTACCGCCCGCCCCTAAAAGCTAGCTACGCCTCTCACCAGTAACACCTCGGTACCTTCGCCCGCCCCCGCCGGAGACCGCGCCCCGGTCGCGACGGAGATCGGGAGCCAAACAAACAAGGGGGGAGGAAGGAGATTCGGGATGGGAACAGAAGCCTGACCTGCCTGCCTTGGATGGGATGAGATCTGCGGCAGGGGCAACCGGCCGGAGCCAATCGAGCGCGGCACGAGCAGGTGCACGGTGCAGATCGATGCGGCGGGCGAAGCGAGCACTGCAGGAGCATGCGGGGGAGCGCGGGGTATGTATGTGGGCGGGGCGCAGCACGGCGACGTCGGCGTTGGGGCGTCACCTCCTCTGGGATCTCCATCATCTCCGACGCCAGGATGGTCTTCATGTTCGTCGGTGAGGGGTGGAGGCGAGGGTGGGGGCTATGGTTGGGCCGGCGGCAGTGCTTGGAGGGAGGAAGGGGAGGGAGGGGGTGGGGAGCGACTTCAAGCTGGGTGGGTGGCGGCGCGATTGGAGGACGAGGGGAGGGATGCATCGGGGGAGAGGAGCAGACTAGGGTTTTCGGGGAGAGGGGAGGGATGGATAAGGATGGATCAGAACGGGTGAGGGCAGCCGTTGGATCTAAAAGCATCCAACGGTATTTGATACATGATCCGCGTGAGATGGCTATAGCCCAATCAAAACGCGGTACGCGTGTACGACGTTATGACCATCCAAAATTGGTCGTAACCGACTAAAATTAAAGTGCAAAGTCATATCAGCATTTTATTTTTCATTTTTCGAGTCTCCAAAATGTATTTTTTATGAAGAAGCTACCAAATATTTGCACAAGGATGTATCTTTAAATAACATACAATGTTGCCTAAGGAATTTTTCATTTTCTTTGCACGAAAAACTCATTTTGCATTTTCCGAGTGCCCAAAATGAGCTTTTTTGTAAAGAACCTACCAAATATTTGTTGCAAAATTGGACCAAATAAATTTTCTAAAATATTAGGCCATATTTAATGTGCAATTGACAAAATTGTTGGGTGCCAAAAGCTTTCGATCCACCTCTCGTAAAAAAGACAAATTTCTGTCGATTCGGCTCAAAGCAGGTCAAATTTCAACTACAGCTGCCTCATAGTTTGCTCTTTATTTTTTCCAAAAATAATTTCTACGTACATAAGTATCTATTTAATCAGAGATACTCCAAATTTTTTGCAATATTCAACCCCTAGCTACGAACGGTCATGCCTGTCGTTTTGACCGCGTTTTCAAACGGACATAAGAAATTCAAAAAAAAATAAAAAAAATTGAAAACCTTCGCATTGTGTCATTATATGGGACCTAGTATCCAGGAAAAATAACAATCTTAGACTACGGCAAATGTCTTTAAAAAGTGTTCTCGGAAACGAGCTATCATGTATGAAGTTCCACAACTTTCAAGGCAAATTGCCACTGTTATGGCAACATTCATGGCATAGTTTGTTCGAATGATATCATATTTTGCGCAAGGATGCATCTTGGAATGGCAAACAATGTTGCCTAAGGAATTTTTATTTTCTTTGGACAAAAAATTCATTTTCCATTTTTCGAGTGTCCAAAATCAGTTTATTTTGTGAAGGACCTACCATATATTTGTTGCAAAATTGGTCCAAATAATTTTTATAAAATATTAGGTCATATTTAATGTACAATTGACTAAATGGTTGGGTGTCAAAAGATTTGAGCCACCTCTCGTGAAAAAGACAAATTTCCGCCGATTTAGTAGGAACCGGGTCAAGTTTGAACTGCAGCTGCCTCATAGATTGCTCATGATTTTTTGCAAAAATCATTTCCAGGTACATAAGTATCTATTTGATCATATAAACACCAAAAAATTTCCCAGATTCAACCACTACCTAGGAACGGTCATGCTCGCCGTTCTGACCGCATTTTGAAATGGGCATGCAAAATTCCAAAAAATTCAAAAAAATGTAAAACCTTCGCATTGTGTCGTTATATGTGACCAAGTTACCAGGAAAAATAATAAACTTGTAATACGGCAATTATTTTAAAAAAGTGTTCTAAAAAATGAGCCATCATGTGTGAAGATTCATGGTTTTCAAGCCAAATGATCAATCTTATGGCCACATTCATGGCATAGTTTGCTCAAATGATCTCATATTGTGCACAATGGTGCATGTTGGAATGGCAAACAATGTTGCCTAAGGAAGTTTTCATTTTCTTTGGACGGAAAATTCATTTTCCATTTTTCGAGTGCCCAAAATGAGTTTTTTTGTGAAGGGCCTACCATATATTGTTGCATAATTGGACTGAATCATTTTTATAAAATATTAGGTCATATTTAATGTACAATTGACTAAATGGTTGGGTGTCAAAATCTTTGAGCCACCTCCCGTGAAAAAGACAAATATCCGCCGATTCAGTATGAACCGGGTCAAATTTGAACTGCAGCTGCCTCATAGATTGCTTTTTATTTTTTGCAAAAATCATTTCTAGGTACAAAAGTATCTATTTAATCATAGAAACACCAAAAAATTTCCAAGATTCAACCACTAGCTAGGAACGGGCATGCCCGCCGTTCTGACCGCATTTTGAAATGGGCATGCAAAATTCAAAAAATTGTAAAACCTTCGCATTGTGTCATTATATGTGACCAAGTTACCAGGAAAAATAATAAACTTGTAATACGGCAATTATTTGAAAAAAATGTTCTCAAAAATGATGTATCATTTGTGAAGATTCATGGCTTTCAATGCAAATGTCAAATGTTATGGCCGCATTCATGGCATAGTTTGCTCAAATGATCTCATATTGTGCACAAGGGTGCATATTGGAATGACAAACAATGTTGCCTAAGGAAGTTTTCATTTTCTTTGGACGAAAAATTCATTTTCCATTTTTCGAGTGCCCAAAATGAGTTTTTTGTGTGAAGGACCCACCATATATTTGTTGCAAACTTGGACCAAACCAATTTTATAAAATACTAGGACATATATAATGTACAATTGACCAAATGGTTGGGTGTAAAAAGTTTTGACCCACCTCTCGTGAAAAAGACAAATTTGTGTCGATTTAGTAGGAAGCGGGTCAAATTTGAACTGCAGCTCCATCATAGTTTCCTCTTTATTTTTCAAAAAAATCATTTCTAGGTACAAAAGTATCTATTTAATCACAGAAACACCAAAAGTTTTCCAAGATTCAACCACTAGCTAGGAATGGGCATGCCCGCTATTTTGACCACATTTTGAAATGGGCATGAAAAATTTAAAAAATCAAAAAATTGCAAAACCTTCGCATTGTGTCATTATATGTGACCAAGTTACCAGGAAAAATAATAAACATGTAATATGAGAATTATTTTAAAAAAGTGTTATCAGAAACGAGTTAACACGCGTGAAGATCCATGGCTTTCAATGCAAATGTCAAATGTTATGGCAACATTCAAGGGATAGTTTGTTCAAATGATATAATATTTGGCACAAGGGTGCATCTTGCAATGTCTAATGATGTTACCTAAGGAAGTTTTCATTTTCTTTGGACAAAAAATTTATTTTTCCATTTTTCGAGTGCCCAAAATGAGTTTTTTTTTGTGAAGGATCCACCATATATTTGTCGCAAATACATGATTAACATCTTTTCATATATTCCAAACAAAAAAAACATCTTTTCATACATATGTTTTGATGTCTATATTTTGTTTTACACATTGTACATTTTTTGTATACATATAAAACGTTGTTTACATAGGTTAGAAAAAATTAATACATGATTAACATTTTTAGAAAATCTTGTGTTGTTATATACTTTTCCATATATATATATATTGTAAAGTTTCCATATATACGTATTGATGACTATTTTTTCATACACATGAAACACTTTTTATACATATCTAATATTATTTATGATTAGCATTTTTTATATGCATGAAACTTTTCAAATACACACATTTAGTTTTTTAAACACATGATTACATTTTTTGGAAATACGTATTAACATTAACATTTTTTGAATTACACGTTTAGTTTTCTAATTGCTAAACCATATAGCAAGATTCATGAAGGAGTTCATTATTTTCCTATTCTTATGATTTTATGTTGTTTAATTGGTTTCGAGATTTTTCTATAAGGAAAAACCTTTTTAGAGTTATACAATGAAAAACCTGTTTTTTAGACAATAATGAAAACTTGTTTTTTTTCAAATAACTCATCATCCTTACCAAATGCTAATAATGAAAAACTTGTTATTTTCCCATTTTTTCGTTGGGCCGAATATATGTTTTTTTGAGAAATATGATGGCATCCCACGTTTATTCCTGGATGGGCCAAGGCCTACATGGCACACGAAAATTTTAAAAAGAAAAAAGGAGGTGGCCTCGTTCCATAGAGGCCCAAGCCCACCTGGAGCGACACCTTAAGTACCAATGCATCCACGTTCACAACCTCATGACCATTTATATTGGTCGTAATCAGGTAGAAATAAGGTCATCGACCACTATTGTCTGCTTTATGACCATTTGGTGTAAGGCAATTTCAGGGTTTGAGCCCTTCCTAGTGAAATGGCCGTGGATTTATGACCAATTCAGCTGGGGTCACTAAGAGAAGGTCACAAGTTGACATATTTCTTGTAGTGCGTATGTGAGTTTTGTGGGCAGAACTGCTTCTGCACCATAAACTAGGGAGAAAGGTGTCTCGTTGGTGAATCGATTTGGTGTCGACCAAAGAACCGTCGGGAGTTCATCAATCCAGCGCCTTCCGTGCTTGTGTAGCTTGTCGAAAGTCCTCGTCTTTAGTCCCCGCAACACTTCAGCATTTGCCCTTTCTACTTGCCCGTTGCTCCTTGGGTGAGCGGCCGATGCGAAGCATATCTTGGTGTCGATGTCTTGGCAATATTGCATGAAGCCTCTGCTGGTGAATTGTGTGCCGTTGTGGGTGATGATCCTGTTGGGAACACCGAAATGGCAAACAATCCCTCTGAGGAACTTGATTGCTGCCTGCGTCGTTACCTTTCTCACTGGTTCTACTTCAGTCCACTTCAGAAACTTGTCGATTGCAACAAACTAGAACTCGAAGCCCCCGGTAGCATGGGGGAAGGGCCCGAGAATGTCGAGCCCCTAGACTGAGAAGGGCCAAGAGAGTGGTATGGTTTGAAGGGGTTTTGCTGGTTGATGTATTTGCTTGGCGTGATATTGGCATGCTTCGCACGTAGTCACCACCGCCAAAGAGTCTTGAAGGCCTGTCGGCCAATGGCGGAATGCTTTGGCGGAATTTTTTCGGCTGCCTTGGGGACATGCTTTCCCGGCAAAGCCTGTCGGCTGCCTTGGCGGAATGCTTTCCCGGAAAGGGCTCGTGATCCGATGTGGGAGCCGCAGAACCCTTCGTGTATCTCTGCCAACAGCCGACGTCCTTCTTCCCGAGGAGTGCACTTCAATTTCACGTCGTTCAGCCTTCTTTTGTACAAGGTGATGTCCACAAACCGGTATGTGCTCGACCGCCGGGCTACTCTTTCGGCTTCTTCTGGTTGCTCGGGAAGATCTCATGTTTGGAGGTATTGGACTATCTGTTGTGCCCATGCCGGAGCCTACGGCTCGACAACAAGGACCCAAGGCATTTCTTTCGCCGCTGGGACGCTAGCTTCTACGGCAAGGGACTGCCGGAGCTCAAGGTCCACCGACAGGCGGGTCGTCGTTCCTGGCAACCCTCTTGGTGGCCACTGATGGCTCTACCGGAAGGTAGTCGCCGGAATTGACTTTCCTTTTTCTGTTCTCCCACCCTGATGGAGTGACTGAAGGTTGGGTTAATCGGAGAACAAAAGTGCCCGGTTCCACACGCAGCTTCTGCGCGGCTCTTTTCGACAGGTCATCGGCAATGTCATTCTCGGCTCGGGGGACGTTCTCCATTTTTAGACCGTCAAAGCACTCCTCCAATCTCCGTACCTCGTCAACATATGCATCCATCAGGGGGCTCTGGTAATCCTTGTTTACTTGGCGCACGACAAGCTGTGAATCCCCCCAGACTATCAACTTCCTGATGCCGAGATCGGCTGCTATCCATAGTCCGGCAAGCAACCCTTCATACCCAGCCGTGTTGTTTGTTCATTCCTCCTGGGGAAAATGCATCTGGATCATATACTTGAGGTGCTCTCCTGTGGGTGCGATGAGTAGCACTCCGGCACTGGTGCCTTGCAGCGAGAAAGCTCTGTCAAAGTACATGACCCATTCTTGAGGTCCTTCTTTGTCGTGGAGTGTTGTCATCGGGATTTCTTCGTCTGGCGTCGGCGTCCATTCTACTACGAACTCCTTCAAGTCCCTCCTCTTGATTGTTGCCATGCTTTCGAAGCTCAAGTCAAAGCTGGCCAGCTCCAACACCCACTCGATGATCCTGCCGGTTGCCTCTGGATTTCTCAGGATACGCTGTAGCGTGAACCAAGTGACGACGGTGATGTGATGTGCCTGGAGGTAGCGGTGCAGCTTCCGGGAGGCCATAAGGAGGCCAAAGAGCATTTTTTGCATCCTAGAGTATCTTGACATAGCCCCCTGCAGGAGGGAGCTGACAAAATACACGGGTCGCTGCACCATCTTCTTCTGCAAAGTTCGTTGTCTGCCTCTTGCGTCATACTAGCTTCTTTGGCTACTTGATCTACCGAGGCTGTCGGCTTGGTAGATTCTACCTCATCTTCCCTCTCTGCCACCAGCGCAACACTGACTACTTGTTCGTTGCTGCCAAGTACAAAAGCAACGGTTCCTATGGTTGTGGTGCGACTAGGATCGGCATCGAGGACAAGTATTTCTTCAAGTCTTGCAGCGCTGCCTGTGCTTCCGGGGTCCAAGTCATTGGGCATGCCTTCTTCAGGATCTTGAAAAATGGCAGGGCGTGCTCAGCGGACTTGGAAATGAACCTGCTGAAGGCTGCGATGCAACCCGCCAAGTGACGCACGTCCTTGATGCGCTTGGGCGCCTCCAGCTGTTCAATCGCCTCGATGTTGGTGGGGTTGGCTTCAATCCCACGCTGTGATATGAAGAACCCGAGGAGCTTGCCGGAGGGGACTCCAAACATGCACTTCTCGGGGTTGAGCTTTAAATTGATCTTGCGCAGATTCGCGAAGGGTTCTTCCAGGTCTTGCACCAGCGCGTCCTTGTTCTTGGTCTTGACCACTATATTATCCATGCATGCTTCCACATTCCTGTGCAGCTGCGGTCCCAGACCAATCTGAACAGCCCTCGCAAATGTTGATCCAGTGCTCTTCAACCCGAACGGCATGCATCTGAAGTAGTACGCGCCACAGGGGTGAATGAACGCCATTTTCTCTTCGTCCTCCTCGGCCATGAAGATCTGGTGAATTCCAGAATATGCATCAAGGGAGGACAAAAGATCGTAGATCGTAGCCAGCGGTCGAGTCCAGAATCTGGTCAATGCGCGGCAAGGGGAACGTGTCCTTCGGGCAAGCCTTGTTGACATCGGTGAAGTTGATGCAAAGACTTCATTTCCCATTCGCCTTGCGCACCACCACAGGGTTCGCTAACCAAGTTGGGTGGATTACACCCCTGATCACACCTACTGCTTCTAGCTTTTCTATTTCTTCGGCAATAAATTCTTGCCGCTCCAGGGCTTGTTTCTAGACCTTCGGCTTGACAGGGCGCGCATGGAGGCAAACGGCTAGGTGGTGCTCAATCACATCCCTAGGAACACCGGGGATGTCGGATGGTTGCCAGGCAAACACATCGACATTCGCCCGCAGGAAGGTGACGAGCACGCTTTCCTATTTGCTATCGAGGGTGGCACTTATGGTGAAAGTGTCGCCCTCGCCGTTCTCCCGTGTGGGTACTTGCTTCGTCTTGGGGATGGTCACCTTATTATTTCTTTCTCCTAGTGGCAGAAGTCTCTGGTAAGTCCTCGACGGGCGTTTTGCACCTTTTGGTGCGCTTCCCGGAGTCCTTATGAGATTCACCAGATCTGTTGTTCTTGTTCTTTCCCCCGGGAGATTTCTCGGCAGGAGCGAGTGCCTCGTCAGCAGACGCTGCCCCTGCCTCCTGGACGAGCTTGTCGACGCAGAGAAATGGATCTTTATTGTCAGCGCAGATGGTGATGACGATCATAGGCCCTGGCATCTTGAGAATGTTGTAGGCGTGGTGTGTTGCCGCCATGAACTTCGCCAGCACTGGTCGGCCCAGAATCCCGTTGAATGGCAGCGACATCTTCGTGACGTCGAATACTACCCTCTCTGTCCTGAAGTTGGGCTCGCTGTCGAACGTGACTGGCAGAGTGATTTTCCCGTTAGGCTGAGATCTTCCTGGGTTGACCCCTTGGAGGGACATCATCGGTTTAAGATCTGTGTCAGGAATCTGCAGCCGCTTGATCACGTCGGGTGAGATCAAGTTCAACCCGGCCCCACTGTCGACCAGCATTTTCATGACCTTGAGAATGCGTATTGTTGGCGAAACCAACAACGGCACGCACCCGCCGGCAGCGATGCGGTCAGGGTGGTCCTCAGCATCGAAGATGATGGGAGTGTTGGACCACTTGAGGGGTTTCCTCGCCTCTCCCGCTGGCTCTGCCGCGGTGATCTCACGGGCCCACTGCTTGAGCTGCCAGTGAGAGAAGTGCAAAGATGCGCCTCCATCAACGCACATGGCGTCGACAGCCTTCTGGAATTCCTGGCCTCTAGCATGTTTTTCCTTGCGCTGCTTAGCCTTGCCGTCGCGGCCGCCGCGGCAACCGCTGCTCTTCTTGCTGGAACCACCTACGCCATCTTGGTCCTTCTCCTTTTCACATCTTTTGTACTCTTGCTTCTGCTTCTCTACAAGCTGTTCTACTTGGCGGCACTCGGTGATGTCGTGGCTCTTGGTGAGCTGGATCTTGCAGTCTGACCTGCTGGTCTTCTCTCCTGCTATGGCCTCGTCGTCTCCGGAGCACGCGGCAGCACTCTTGTGGGACCCCTCGGACTTGGCTTTCTTGCCAGAGTCGGAGTTGTTGTTCCCCTTGTCAGCCATCACTGCTTTTCCTTTGCGCTTTCTGTTGCACTTCCGGCCCTTTTTCTTGGAGGCCGCCGCATCTTCGTCGTCATCTGAGTCGACCTCCGCGCCGGCATCCTCTCCAGGGAGCCTCCTCCCCTCTTTAGCTCGTGCGCACTTGTCGGCCAGGGCATACAGTTCGGCGACATTGCACACCTTGTTGACGCTCATATCCTCACGCATTCGCCGGTTGCGCACGTTCGTGTGGAACGTGACAATCATGGCAGCTGGATGGATGTCAGGGATGTTGTGTTGCACGCGGCTGAACCTCTGGATGTATTTGCGGAGGGATTTGCCTTCTCTTTGGGGGAGCACGTGCAAGTCGCTGGGCTGCCCTGGAAGCTTGTGGCCTCCATGGTATGCGCCAATGAACTGGTTGCACAGGTCCGCCCAAGAGGAAATGGACCCTTCTGGCAAGTTCAGCAACCAACTCCTCATGTTGGGCTTGAGCACCAACGGAAAGTAGTTGTCTAAGATTTTCTCATCGCGTCCTTCGGCAGCCTGTACGGCGATGGTGTAGACGCCGAGGAACTCGGAAGGGCTGATCTTGCCGTCATATTTGTCGGGCAACTCAGGCTTGAAGGGTCTGCTGGAGGGCCAGCAGACTTGCCGTAGCTCGTGGGTGAACGCAGGGCAGCCTACCTCGTAAGGAAGGCTGCCGGGCACCCCCGGCATGGGCACCTCAATGGTTGGGGCCGCGCGTCCATCGGACTGTTGGCGCGTTTGACGCCGCCTCTCGATGGTGGTGCGGGCGTCCTCCTTCCGTCCGTCGATGGAACGACACCTCGTCTTGCACGTCGGTCCGCGCGGGTAAGATGCTGCTAAGGGGGAGACTGCACCGTGTGCGCCCCGCCAGCGTCGCGTCTGGCGGTGGGAGCCCCCGGAGCCGCTTGGTGGGTGAACGACGGGCCCGCTCCCCCTGGCCTATCGCGGTTTGCGAAGCTCAGTAGGTTCTTGATCATAGCTCTCGAGTCCTCCATTTTCTCCGGCGCGGACGGAAAGTTCAGCAATAGTTGAGCCTAAGCAAGAGCTTCCTTCGTAGTTTTGGGCATGGAGCGGTGCGAGGCGTGGGTGGCGCTCTTAATCCTAGCAGCGCTAGGAGGAGCATCTCCCTGCGCCTTCGTGCGATGCTCGTTCCCTCCAGGAGGCTGCTGTCGAGCTCGGCCCTACATGTCCTGAGATGGACGTGCAGGGGTCTTGTCTACGCGCCGCCCAGGGTCGCCACCCTGGGGGCGTTGTTCGCGGTGGTCTTGAGAAGGCTGCCGCGGAGGTTCTTTTGCCGCCGCCACTGCTGCTACAGCCGCTACCACGGCCGCTACGTCTGCTGTGTCGGCCCCGGTCGCTGCGAGCGCATTGCGTGTCTCCATGAGGACGGGGTCCGTGTCGCGGCTCGCGGAGGTCCGCTTAGTGTCGTGACTGCGTTCGCCGTTGTGGCGATCGTGAAGACCGCCCCCATCCTCATCACCGGCCAGCACTTGCAAGGGCAGCTTGGGCGTGGATGGGGCGGGCGTCGCCTGGCCCTTAGCCTTCTTGGGAGGCATGGGCGTCGAAGAAGCTGTCGGCGACGACGCGCAGGAGTCGGTGAAGGTTCACGCAAGGGAGACCCCTACCTGGCGTGCCAAAGATGTCAGGGTGCGACGATCTATGGGGCTGGCAAGGCCCCTTTCATGGTTCGGGTGAGCGAATCCTCTAGTGCAAAGAGCATCACCGCACACTGCACGCTCGAGGGTTTACACAGGTTCGGGCCGCCGGAGCGTAATACCATACGTCCTGTGTGGTCTGGTTTATTCGGGTTCACAGTACAAGAGCGTCGCAGCCCGGTAAGGATGCTTTGGGAGCGTTGCTATGCCTGTAAATGAATAGAGAGTCGACCTTTTTAAAGGTAGCCATGGACCTCCTTTTATAATCCAAGGGGCTACCATAGTTGCTAAAATGGTCTTTACACATAGTAAACAATGTATATCTCTCTGCCTAAATCACTGGCTATAGCGATAGTGGGAAATACCTAACTCTAATGGATTAGGATAAATGCATTAAATGCACCGTGAGGTGGCACGCTGGGACGTCTCCCGGTAAGGATTGCCTCTCCTTCTGTGTCGTTCGCCCAGCTACCTCTTATTCTTTCGCCACGCCGTGGGACGAGTGTCATTAAATCTCTCATGTAATCCAGGGAAGCAGCCACACGCCTCGACCAGTCTTACCTACTCACCTGACCGCTCGACACCTAGTTGATGTAGACGATCAGCCCAGCGACGTGGAGCGACGGCTTGGTGGGCGAGGCCTTGGCAGGTGCGCTATCGTCTGAGCCTTGGTGGCGAGGCCTTGCCGGTTCGCTCGAGCCCTTGTACGAAGAGCTTGGCGTCCAGATCCAGCCCAGCAGGGTCCTGCCGGTCCGGAGGCCCCGATTGTATGGTGCACAAGTCAGGGTACTAAGGGCCCCGTTCTTTAGTACACTGACATTCCCCCTCGTTCCTTGTCTATTTCGTTTCAACTTGAATGGTCTCAAATTCTTGCCTGTTCTTCGTGCCATTCTTCATCTCTTTGCAACCTCCAAGTTTCGTTGGTTTCACTCGTTTGTCAAACAATCAACTAAGTTTTACCTCTTCCTTTGCTATTGCTCTTCTCATTGTAGTATCTCGGGTCGAGATCTCTTGTTAGTGGAGGAGAGTTGTAACAGTTCGAGATCGATGCTACAGGTGCTTTCCATTAATTTGTTTGTTGCATTCATCAACGCATCATTCGCATCATGTGCATTGCATCGGCACTCCGTTGGCATCATTTTTCAAAACTTGCATCCGTCCACAGTTGCCGGTCCTCTCCATTCTCCTCATTGACCGTTTCATGACCAACCACACTCGCACGCGCCCACGGCATCGGTAAAATATTGTTTTTAAAAGTGCATATAAAACATTCTTCGAATGGGTTGAAATTCGGCGTGGAGTCCTAATATATTGTAGGTAGACCACCTGCAAAATTTTGTCGCATTCGAAGTCCGTTTGATACCTGAACCGTTAAACTTACAGCGGCATTATAGTGGGTCAAACATCGGATGTTTCGGTATTTGAAAACTTGTTGCCGGTCTGCCCGTTTACCTCTCATCCTCGCCTAGCCTCTCTACACAGTGCACCGATCCTTTCGTAACCTAATCCAAAAACTCCCCCTGAACACGAACCCGACGGTAGCAACCAATGGGTCCAGATCAAACCCGAAATACCCCAAACATTCTCCATTTCTCCGTTGAACGTCCCTAACCTATTTATTCTCAACCGTCCGATCTAATCGGAGGGTTCCAAACTAGCCAAACCCTGTTATTTATATACGATACCTCGGCAAACCTAGACCCTAGCTTGTCCCATCCATTCCGTCGACTGCGCCGCCACCCACCTGGTCTCTCCTTGATTTCCCCACCAGACCAACCGGAAGCCATCGTCTCCTCCTCCATTTCAGCTGCAAGCAAACTAGTATCACCCCGATCTGGCGCCCGACCCACTTCCTCCACCGCACTGACGCCCGCAAGCCGCTGCGTCTCCGAGCCCCAACAATTGTGCGTCCAGAACATCGGGGATGGAGCTCCCTGTTCAACGCTTCATCCTCCCTACGCCTGTGCGCTAGCAAGGGGCCTTGCCAGAGGAGCCCCGATCCAGGCCGTCCATCTCAACATCTCCTTCTCCTCCCGTTTTTCCTCCCCTGCCTCACTTCATCTTCCCGATGTAGCGCCGTGGATGGAGCTTGCAAGTTGCTGCCTTGGAATTCGAGTTCATCGGCCGCCCAACGAAGAGCTCTGCCGTCGAACATCACCTGCAGGTCCACGGCCATGCCCCTGTTCCCAACTCCTCGCGCGCCATAGGCGCAACCACCAAAGGCCCGAGCACCTGAGCTCCCCTACCCGAGGCCGCCTCACCTAGCAGGAGCTCAGGCCAACCCCGACGCAGGTGAGCTACAGCCGCCCCAGGACCCGGTGCACATGCTCCTCGCCCCTTCTCTCCTTCCCTCAGTGTCTTTGTCACATCTCTCTCTCCCTCTTCATCGCAGGGAACCTCCAGAGGGCACGATGGATGGCCCCAAGCTCCCTAGTCTAGCTCCCGGCTGCCAAGATCCTGGATCAGCTGCTGCATGCCCCTCCGCGCCGGATCCGGCAGGACCAAGTCACTGCGTCGTGCCATGGCCGCTGGACCTCCGTCTACGCTCGCCTGGCACCGTTGACTGCCGCTGCTGCTGCTCACTTCTGTGCGTGCGAGCACACGCACCAGCAGCCACACCAATGCCTCCCCAAGGCCACTCACCCACCTGGGCCATAGCCAGTGCTAAGGCCAAGGCCCAGCTCCTCCAGCCGGCTTCCCCAGCCTCTGTGCCAAGGCCCAACCGATGGTGATCCCCGAGCCCCGCTTTGTGCCGTCATGTGCGCAATATAACTATGTTGCACTCAGTTCTAGACCTGAACCAGATTCCAGATTTGGCCCATTAGTGTTTTTTCCCTGTCTGCGAATTTAGCCAATTATGCACGGATTTATAGTTTTACAGAAAAAAAACCTATTGATCATGCATATAATAACTCTCAAACAGTGCATCGGAATTAAACAACTTATATATGTAAAATGATTAGAATTTTGTGTAGATTCACAATAACTAACTTTCATCCATGTTAATAATGTTTAACTTGTTGTTTGCATTAATTTGCATAAATGCCATGCTAAAACGGTTTACTGCATTACTAAATAATCGTAACATGATTAGAAAAAACGTGTAGAATCACATGGTGCACTTTATTTTCATGTTTAATAAATATAAAATATGTTTAGTTCAGATCTGGACCAAATAGATAAATTACATATGGGGTCATTTTGGAAATACTATATGTTGTTTCCGACCTCATTTAAAATGCCTAAATAGTATAGTTTATTTATGCTTCACCTCTTGCCATGTTTGACAACATTTAAACTTGTCGAGTAATTAAACAAAATTGAACTAAATAATTGAACATGGAGTTTCCTCAATATGAAGCGAGTTGCATATTGAGCTTCATTTAATGTGTAGTATTTGTTGTTGTGCTTTGCAATGTCTTGCATATTTAAACCGGACATGCATCATATTTGATTGTGCATCATGCCATGTTTACGTTGTGGTGTTTACCATGTCATTTTTTTGTTTGCGGATTTGCTTCTTCTTGATAGAGTTTCGAAACCGATTCGGAGTACGAGGATTCGTTCGACTATGCCCGTTCGTCTACTTCACGGATTCATTCTTCTTCCAAGCGGGATCTCATGCAAGATGATCATTTCCCAGGATACCACTACTATCATTGCTATGCTAGTTTTCTCATTTCTATCGTTATGCCTCGCAACCTACCACTTGTTTGTCAAGACTCCCAAAAAAGCCCTAATAAGCCTCTAACCCCCACCTTCCTAGCAAACCGTTGTTTGGCTATGTTACAGCTTGCTCAGCCATTCTTATAGCGTTGCTAGTTGCAGGTGCATGTTGTTCCATGAGATAACATGGATATCTTGGGATATCACAATATTCTTGCTATTTTATTTAATGCATCTGCACACTTGGTAAAGGGTGGAAGGCTTGGCCTTTTGCTTGGTGTTTTGTTCCGCTCTTGTCGCCTTAATTTCCGAGTATCGGTGTTATGTTCCATATTGAGCGCTCCTAACATGCTCGGGGTTGTTATGGGCCCCCCTTGATTTCTGTTTTGGGATATGATACATATCCAATGTATCTATAATTTTTAATTGTTCCATGCTATAATATTATCACTGTAGGATACTTTTTGGGATTTATTTACCAATTCATATTATTTTTTAGCACTAACCTATTAACCCAGTGTCTAGTGCTAGATGTTGTTTTCTGCATGTTTTTGGCTTTTCTGGTTTACAGTACCAAATGAAGTCCAATTGCCACGAAACTTTTTTATGATTTTTTTGGACCAAAAGAAGACCTGGAAGCTTCAGGAGGAGAGCAGAGGCTGCACGAGAGAGGCAACACAAATCAGGGCACGCCCAGGTGGAGGCCATGCCCTGTTGTGTGCTGGCTCCCCCTTGTGCCTCCCGACGTCCCTCTTTCGCCTATAAATTCTAATATATCCCAAAAACCCTAGAGAGCCTCCCAAAACACTTTTTTCGCCGTCGCAAGTCTATTCCGCCGTGTGCCCATCTGGAGCCCTGTTCCGGTGCCCTGCCGGAGGGGGATCAATCACGGAGGGCCTCTACATCAACCTTGATGCTCCCATGGTGATGTGTGAGTAGTCACCACAGACCTACGTGCCTCTCTCTCTCTCTCTCTTTATCTTCAATACAAAGTTCACCGCATCTTCACGGTGATATATTCGATGTAATAACTTTGTGTGGTGCGTTTGTTGGGATCCAATGAATTGTGGGTTTATGTTCTGATTATTCATAAAAAAGATTTGAGTCTTCTCTAGATTCTATTATAATTCTTATTTGCATGATTATTATAGATTTGTAAATCTCTCCGATCTATTGATTTGGTTTGGCCAACTAGATTGATCTATCTTAAGTAAGAGGGGTGCCTTGTAGTGGGTTCAATATGGTGGTGCTCTATATCCCAGTGATAGAAGGGGACAAGACACATCTTTGTATTGTTTCCACTAAGGATAAAACGATGGGGTTAATTCATATCGATTGTGATACGGGGCACGCCCGTGTGCGTAGATCTTTTCACACTTGGAGGGGGAAAAGGGAGAAATCACGAGAGAAAACGCAAACTCATGGACAAACTTCGATCACACATCCACTAAGAACAAGCAAGCACACGAGGTAGTTAGATCCACAAACAACGGACGGATACAAGTAACCGGTGGTTCTTCCTCACTCCGGGGAGGACGCCTTGAATCTCGTGAGATCTTCCCTCTAGAGGGGCCTCGGCATCACTTGGATCTTCTCCGGTGGAGGGCAACTCCACAAGAGGACGAAGTAATGGAGCTTGGCTCAACAAAGAGTATTCGCTAAACACAAGCTAACCCTAACACGGAGGTAGAAGAAGGGAATATATAGTCTAGGGGATAAGTGGGGGGTACACGAGCCGTAACTCCATCTACCTCGCACGGTAGGGGCGGTTGTACCGGAGCTGGGACCGGTTGTACCGGTCTTGGGACATCAAGCGGAACAACCGGGGTGGTACCGGCCTTGAACCGCACCAGAACAGAAACTTGGCCGTGGTTGGAGCGGTTGTTGGCGGTAGTGGACCGGTTGTAACGGTGGAGCGGTGGTTGACCGGTGGTGGACCGGTTGTACCTCTAATTCCTGGGCTGTTGCAAATCCCTCTCCTTGTTCTTGGTGTCCCTCTTGCTTCCTTCCTTCTTCTTGGTACCTAAGCACACAAAGTGTCTCTTCTTGAGGTAGGATCCACATTCCGAAAGTATCACATGGGAATTCACTAAGGAGAGATGTCACCTCGGATTCTATGGCACGTGCGCGGGCTCTCGTCAAGGGACCACTTGGAGCTTGAGGTGTTGATGATGGGTCCATGGGGATGTACATGCGATGCTCCGCATATTCTCCCCCCCCCCCTTGTGAAAGATCCGTCCTCGGATCAAGATCTTCATCACCATGGAACGGAGATAGGTCCGTGACGTTGAATGTGTCGCTCACGTTGTACTTGTCGCGTGGAATGTCGATCTTGTAGGCATTGTTGTTGTAGCGCGCCACTACCTTGAATGGTCCATCGGCGCGAGTAAGAAGCTTGGACTTGCGCTCGGTGGGGAAACGGTCCTTGCGGAGGTGTAGCCACACAAGATCACCGGGCTTCAACACCATGGGGTGCTTGTTGGTGTTGCGCTTGGCGGTGACTCGCTCCACTTGACGTTCGATCGTGCGCCTTGTATCTTCATGTATTTTCTTGATGTAGCTTGCCCTTGCACTTGCATCCATGTTGACGCGCTCTTGTAGTGGTAGAGGTAGGATGTCCAATGGGGACAACGGATTGAAGTCGTAGACCACTTCGAACGGAGACTTGCCGGTGGTGGAGTGACTTGCGCGATTGTAGGCGTACTCGGCGATGGGGAGGCAATATTCCCATTCCTTGATGTTCTTCTTGATCAACACGCGAAGTAGGGTACAAAGTGTCCGGTTCGTCACCTCCGTTTGTCCATCGGTTTGAGGGTGATATGCCGAAGAGAATAGAAGCTTGATTCCGAGCTTGGCGCATAGGGTCTTCCAAAAGTAGCTCAAGAATTTGACGTCGCGATCCGAGACAATGGTCTTTGGGACGCCATGTAGTCGCAAGATGTCCCTACAAAACAAATTTGCAATATGTGAAGCATCGTCTATCTTGTGACATGGAATAAAATGAGCCATCTTGGAAAAGCGATCCACAACTACAAAAACGGAGTCATGGACATTTTTAGTTCGTGGCAAGCCAAGCACAAAATCCATACTAATGTCTTCCCAAGGTTGGAAAGGTATAGGTAGAGGCATATAAAGACCATGGGATTGAGCCTTGGACTTAGCTTTGCGGCATGTAGAGCATCGGTTGGTGAAGCGTGCAACATCACGAAACATCTTGGGCCAAAAGTACTTGTTGGATAGTGTGGCATATGTCTTGTTGCGTCCAAAGTGACCCATAAGTCCTCCACTGTGAGCCTCTTGCAAAAGCAACAAACGAAGAGAAGACTCGGGTATACACAATTTGTTAGCACGCATAAGATAGCCATCTTTCATATAATATTTCTCCCAACAAGTTTTCACGTGACACTTAGCGTAAGGATTATCAAAATAGGCATCATGCTCATACAAGTCTTTGATGTGCTCAAAACCAACAACATTCAATTCAAGTTGAGTAACTAGCATGCATTTGCGGGAAAGAGCATCCACCACTACGTTTTCCTTACCCTTAATGTATTTGATGACATAAGGGAAGGACTCAATGAATTCACTCCATTTAGCATGTCGTTTGTTCAACTTAGTTTGACCCTTTAAATACTTAAGCGTTTCGTGGTCGGTATGGATAACAAACTCATGAGGACGCAAGTAATGTTCCCACACATGTAAAACTCTCACCAAAGCATACAATTCTTTGTCATATATGGGGTAGTTAAGTTGGGCGCCGGAAAGTTTCTCGCTAAAGTACGCAATTGGGCGCTTATCTTGCATAAGCACACCACCTATTCCATTACCGCTAGCACCACAATGCACTTCAAATGTTTTATCAAAATTGGGCAAAGCAAGCAAAGGTGCATGAGTGAGCAAATTTTTAAGTTCATGGAAAGCGGTGTCTTGGGAAGTACCCCAAATAAATGGTGCATTTTTCTTGCTCAAAGCATGGAGAGGTGATGCAATAGTGCTAAAGTCTTTGACAAAACGGCGATAGAAACCGGCTAGTCCTAGGAAGCTACGCACTTGTTGCAAGTTCGTTGGTGTGGGCCAAGTTTTAATAGCATCAATCTTAGTTTCATATACATGAACGCCCTTAGAAGATACTACAAAACCTAGGAAAACTACCTTCTCAACACCAAAAGTGCATTTCTCCATGTTTGCATAGAGTTGTTCTTTCCGAAGGATTTGCAAAACATCACGAACATGTGTAGCATGCTCCTCAAGAGACTTGCTAAAGACAAGAATGTCATCAAAGTAGACCACAACACAATATCCAATGAGTGGTCGCAACACATAATGCATAACACGCATAAAAGTACCCGGTGCTTCGGATAAGCCCATGGGCATAACCAACCATTCATAGAGACCAAATTTTGTCTTAAAAGCAGTTTTCCACTCGTCATCCTCTTGTATACGGATTTGGTAGTAACCACTTTTTAAGTCAATTTTAGAAAATATAGTGGCACCACTAAGTTCATCAAGCATATCATCTAAGCGAGGAATGGGGTGACGGTATCGAATGGTGATAGCATTGATAGGACGGCAATCGGAACACATGCGCATAGTACCATCATGCTTAGGCACTAGAATGACCGGAACCGCGCAAGGACTCAAACTCTCACGTACATGCCCTTTATCTAGGAGTTTTTGGACTTGCCTTTGTATTTCCTTTGTTTCGTCGGGGTCGACGCGGTAGGGAGCCTTGTTAGGAAGCGACGCTCCGGGGATGAGGTCGATGCGGTGTTTGATCCCTTGTTTTGGAGGTAGTCCCGGAGGTAGCTCATCGGGGAACACATCCTTGAATTCCTGCAACAACTTAAATAACACAAGAGGAAGATGTTGTGAAGAGTTAGTCCGAACGACGTCATCTTTGCACACAAGTACATAGTGAAGAACGGTCGATGGGCTCTCACTCACATCCCTCAAATCTCTTTTGGTGGCTAAAAGAACTATATCTCTCATGTCCCTCATCGTGGAGTCGCTCATTTTTGGCTTGTGGCACTCACTCTCTTTGAGGTGGATCACTCTCTCACTTTTAGCTCCACGATGGAATGTAGCTTGTTTGTCGGCGATGACTTGACTCGGAGTCATTGGTCGGAGCACATATTGCTTGCCCTTCATCTTGAAGCTATATTGATTTGTGCGACCGTTGTGTGTGACGCCACGGTCGAATTGCCAAGATCTACCAAGTAGGAGGTGGCAAACGGACATAGGAACCACATCACACTCCAAAGTGTCTTCATATGCGCCTATCTTGAAGGAAACTTCCACGGTGTGGTCAACTTGGAGGGTTCCGGAATCACTAAGCCATTGGACCTTGTAGGGACGAGGGTGCTTTTTCTTGACCAATTGTAGCTTGGAACAAAGGTCTTCACTTGCCAAGTTGTGGCAACTCCCTCCGTCGATGATTACCTTGACGGACTTTCCCTGGATGCCCGCCTTGGTGTGGAAGATGTGGCAACGTTGGTCCTCGTCGTCTTGTTGTTGGAGCGTCAAAACTTTAGAGACAACGAGAGCGGGGCTCGAATCGTTGTTGCAAAAGATTTGCAAATCTTCATCTTCATTCACTTGGCGGTGGATGGCCACTTGTTCCAAAGCTTGCATCTCGTCGTCGCTCATAGAGTCATAGGTGCCATCATCGAGGAGGATCATGTTGCGTTTTGTTGGGCATTCGAAGGTCTTGTGGCCTCGCCCTTGGCACGTGAAACACTTGATAGAGCTTGTCTTGGCGGAAGCATCCGGTGTTGGTGTAGAGGATGAAGCCCTTGGCTTGTAGGTGCTTGAGGTTGGTCGACTTGACGAAGTCATCTTGTCCTTGTAGCTTGACTTGTCGCCGGTAGGTGTTGGAGATTTCGTAGTTGAAGTTGTCATTGTTGGAGTAGCTTGAGCACTTGAGCCGTAGGTCTTGGAAGAGAACTTGGAGTACTTGTAGTCATCTTGCACTTGTCGTTCTGCCTTGGTTGCTTGATGCACAAGTTCTAGGAGGTTGGAGTATGGTTGGAAGTCGGCAATTTTCTTGACTTGGTAATTGAGGCCATTCAAGAAGCGTGCCATTGTTTGCTCGTCATCTTCCTTGACATTGGCTCGGATCATAGCAATCTCCATCTCTTGGTAGTACTCTTCTACCGACTTGGTTCCTTGCTTGAGTTGTTGGAGCTTCTTGAAGAGATCTCGGTTGTAATGTGTAGGCACCAAACGAGCTCACATGAGATCTTTCATTTGGGCCCAAGTGGTGATAGGAGGTTCACCTCTCTCCCTTCTTCGCTCAATCATTTGTTCCCACCAAATAAGGACATAGTCTTGGAACTCAAGGGAAGCCATGGCTATCTTCTTCTCTTCATCATAGTTGTGGAGGCGAAAGATCTTGTCAACTTTGAGGGCCCATGACAAGTAGTCTTCGGGATCATTGCTTCCGGAAAACTTTGGCATTGTGAACTTGAGCTTGCCGAAGCGTTGTTCATCATTGTGGTTGTGATGCCGAAATCCTTGTCTTGGGTGTGCATCCTCAATGTCTTTGCCTTAAGCATGTTGACGTTGATCTTGTCCTTGCTCCTCTTCATGGTCGGGTTCAACACGATGATGTTGAGGACGGCGACGCGGTGGGCGCTCTCGGTTGCGCCTTTCTTGATGCTCCTCTTGGCGATTGGCTTCTTCTTGTCGTTGTCGGCGCAGTTCTTCTTGTTGTGCTTGGTGAAGTGCTTCTTGCTCGTGATGAGCTTGGCGGTTGCGCTCCTCCAAGGCACGAGTAGCTTCTTGTAAAGCGCGATGTGCTTTAAGCGCGCGTTCATGACGGTGATGTTGTTCTTCTTCTCGGCGTCGCTGTTCTTGTTCATGGCATTGATATTCTTGCTCCAACGCGTCTTGTTCTTGTTGGTGGCGACGTTCTCGCGCGTGGACGCGATCTTGAAGTCCATTGCCATGGAATGGATTGTCTTGACGGTGACGACTTTGTGGAGAACTTGGGCCGGAGTGTTCGTCTTGTTGATGAACACGTGCTCGCCGGGGGCTTGCGTCGGAAGAGTACTCCGATGAGTGTCGACTTGAGCGCCGTCTTGACGTAGTTGAAGTAGAGGGAGCGCGGTTGACCATCAAGGACCGAAGTTCCTCCATTTGGCTTGATAGCTTGGTGTCGAGGTAGTCCCGTGTGCGCGCCTCGGATTCACGCAAGTCGGTGGCGAGGTTGTCGATGCGGTCATTCAAGGCATGTTGCGCTTGAGTAATTGCCTTGTTTGCGCCGAAGAAGTGTAACTTGGTGACGTGGGTGGTCGCGTCGTCGTCGTGCTCCTCGAATGTCGGGTTCGACATGATGTTCCTATCCATAGCACTCAACAAGATATAAGTGGAAGAGTGAGAAGACAATACCAATTACCGTTCCAAAAGTTGAGAGTGGATCAAGTTCACTCAATGTGCAAGCATGAAAGTAATAGAATTGGTACCGAAGAATGTCCCTCTCACACCTACACGAATAATGCTTATGGAGTAGCTTGGTTAGGATGGTGGCACAAAAATTCAAGCAATTCGAGAATAAGATTCAATCAAGTTGAAATAGATTCGTAAACATCACAAGTGAGACAATGTAGATCAATAGCAATGAGTATACACGGAAACACACACACGGTAGACAATTGGGGTCATGCAACCAAGGATGAGCGAAAATGTGGAATCCACGGAAAATGCTCTTGTTGCACAACACTAGAGAGACGGTAGCACGATTGCTCCAATGGGCACGATACACACTTGTGCACACCCTACTATGAACCAAAAGTGTCGTCTACCTATTCCCGACTAGCTATGTGTATGCGGCACATGTCACTCGCTCAAGTGATCCAAGATGATCAAGTATGCTATGCGAATCTTGTGATGCTATTGCTCTTTTGCTCTTGCTTAAAAGCTTTGCTTCTCTTTTCTTTTGCAATGATGTTTTGTATGGTCACAATGCGGGACGTGCACACCAAGATAGCAATTATGTATGCAGGTACTATTGTAACACAAAAGGAGATACGATGATAAATGCACGCTATTTGTAGCTATGCGGAGTATGTATCACTAAAGTGCACAAGTAGCGTAGCTCGGCAATACTCAATGGCTAGTCTCGATAGGTAAGTAACGCAAATAGGATCGGGTTAACAATGCAATGGCAAGGGTATATGTCAAGAGTGTCGTCGCGGTTACCGTCCTTGCTTACAGTTGGTGTCAAATGAAGATGTGGTTGGCGACGAACTGGGGCGATGATGAGTAGCGGCGTTGTCGATGTAGCACCGTTCCTAATTAGCCGAAACACCTTAGGAAACAGAAACCGCAACTCAAAATCTCAAAGAAAAATTTGATGAAGTCAAATGGTGGTAAAACCAAGATGAGGATCTCGGGCACGTCGGTAGCTTCA
Organism: Elymus sibiricus; assembly: GCA_039707655.1. Taxonomy (NCBI): domain Eukaryota; kingdom Viridiplantae; phylum Streptophyta; class Magnoliopsida; order Poales; family Poaceae; genus Elymus; species Elymus sibiricus. The sequence goes on from CM077663.1 coordinate 162,350,751, forward strand.
AAACGAGCCAAAGAACACTCAAATCGGAGTTCGGGAGAAGAAGTTAGGGCCAAAACAAGAATCAGCTGAAGTCAGGAACTGGGATGGGCGGTTGTACCGCTCGGGAGGGGCGGTTGTACCGCTCCTGGAGCGACCTGGGAAATTCGCGGTTATACCGCTTGCCCGGGCGGTTGTACCGCTCCTGGGCAGAACTGCAGGTCCGAATCCACGGGTTAGAAGAAAAATTTGGTCGATTTTGCGGAAGAAAATGATGGGAATGATAGGGCAAAGCTAGATCCACTTGTCCACAACGAGATACACGGATCACAATCAACAAAATCTCCTCAAATCCAATAAATCCAAGAAATTTTTGGTATGTCTATTTTTGTGGGATTTTCGAAATTAGGTGACATCAAAGCAAAAATTGTCTAGAAAATGGGGGGAAAGACTCCAAGATGTGAATCAACCTGGCTCATGATACCAATATGATACGGGGCACGCCCGTGTGCGTAGATCTTTTCACACTTGGAGGGGGAAAAGGGAGAAATCACGAGAGAAAACGCAAACTCATGGACAAACTTCGATCACACATCCACTAAGAACAAGCAAACACATGAGGTAGTTAGATCGACAAACAACGGACGGATACAAGTAACCGGTAGTTCTTCCTCACTCCGGGGAGGAGGCCTTGAATCTCGTGAGATCTTCCCTCTAGAGGGGCCTTGGCATCACTTGGATTTTCTCCGGTGGAGGGCAACTCCACAAGAGGAGGAAGTAATGGAGCTTGGCTCAACAAAGAGTATTCGCTAAACACATGCTAACCCTAACACGGAGGTAGAAGAAGGGAATATATAGTCTAGGGGATAAGTGGGGGGGTACACGAGCCGTAACTCCATCTACCTCGCACAGTAGGGGCGGTTGTACAGGAGCTGGGACCGGTTGTACCGGTCTTGGGACATCAAGTGGAACAACCGGGGTGGTACCGGCCTTGAACCGCACCAGAACAGAAACTTGGCCGCGGTTGGAGCGGTTGTTGGCGGTAGTGGACCGGTTGTACCGGTGGAGCGGTGGTTGACCGGTGGTGGACCGGTTGTACCTCTAATTCCTAGGCTGTTGCAAATCCCTCTCCTTGTTCTTGGTGTCCCTCTTGCTTCCTTCCTTCTTCTTGGTACCTAAGCACACAAAGTGTCTCTTCTTGAGGTAGGATCCACGTTCCGAAAGTATCACATGGGAATTCACTAAGGAGAGATGTCACCTCGGATTCTATGGCACGTGCGCGGGCTCTCATCAAGGGACCACTTGGAGCTTGAGGTGTTGATGATGGGTCCATGGGGATGTACATGGGATGCTCCGCATCAGATTGGATTCTCTTTGTCTACAACATGTCATTGTTCTCCAAGCATTACTCTGTTTGTCATGAACTTATTACTTAGAGAGGCAAGCATAGAAGCGCTCTCAACGTGGTGTAATAGTAGTAGGTGCAGGAAGGAGTCGGCCTATTTTCTGATGGACGTGATGCCTATATACACATGATCATTACTGTGAAATTATATTGCATAACTATGCGATTTTCTATCAATTGCGAAACAGTAATTTGTTTACCCACCGTATGCCTACTGCATTAGAGATGCCACTAGGGAAAACTATGGCCCCTGGGTCTATCCACTTATATATTTACAAAAGCTTTCATTACCTTTGTGTCATTATTTATCTTTTATTTTATTTTGCAATTTAAAATTATCAACTATCATCTACACACTTTATTTGCTTGCAAATAACGGGTCCAAGGGGATTGACAACCCTCTTGTCCGCGTTGGGTGCAAGTGTTTGCTTCTCTGTGTGCAGTCGCAGAAGATGAGGGTTGCGTTCTACTCCTATTGGTTGATAACCTTGGTTATCACTGAGGGAAATATTTATCTATACTGTGATGCATTACCTGCTCCTCTTCGCGGAAAACCCAACGCATATCACAAGTATCAGGAAGGATTTCTGGCGCCGTTACAGGGGAGTATCACCAACCTACTATCAAGTACATTCCCACAAATTATCATTCACTTGTTCTACTTTTTATTTGCTGTTATATTTTGCTTGCTTCATAAAAAACCAAAAAATACAAAAATATTTATCCTTGCTAGTTGCTAGTTTACTTCTTTGCTTGCTAGTTTACTTGTTCTGCTTGTTACTTTGCTTGCTTGGTCACCATGTCTCAAGATACTACTAAGTCATGTGACTTCTCCAATACTAATTACAATGATTTTATTAGTACTCCTATAACACCCGCCACTAGTGCAGAGTTTTGTGATATTAATGTTGCATATTGTTGAATCTTGTGATGAAAGAACAATTTTCGGGGAGTCCTAATGAGGATCTCGCTGCTCATCTGATTACCTTTGTTGAATTGTGTGATATGCAAAAGAAAAAGGATATGGATAATTATGTGGTTATTATTACAAATAGAAATTATGTTCCTATAGATTTCATTGTTCTTGATATTGAATGCAATCCAACTTGTCCTATAATAGTTGGAAGACCTTTATTACGAACTATAGGTGCAATTATTGATATGAAAGAGGGAAACATAAGGTTCCAATTTTCATTAAAGAAAGCGATGGAACACTTCCCTAGGAAGAAAATTAAACCACCTTATGAATCTATCATGAGAGCTACTTATGGGTGGAGTGTCAAAGATGACAACACTTGATACTATGCATTATGCCTAGCTAGGGGCGTAAAACATTAGCGCTAGTTGGGAGGCAACCCAATTGTTATCTTTAAAGTTTTGTTTTTACTTTCTGTCTGTTTTTTATAACATGATTATTGCCTCTATAATGATTTTGTTTTTATGTTCAAATTAGTGTTTGTGCCAAGTAAAGCCTTTGGGATGACTTGCATGGTAAGTAGAGTTGATACGGTGAAAAAATAGAAACTTTAGCGTCTAACGCAGAATTTCTCTGGTTTTACTAAAACACGATTTTGATCTGAACTTTTTTACCCAGTATTGCTATACAAATTCCTCCGCTTGTCCTAATTTTCAGAATTTGTGGGCTTACATAAGTATAGGTCTTCTATAGATTGTTTTGTTATAGACAGATTCTATTTTTTCTTGAATAGTTTGCTTGTTTTGATGATGCTATGGATTGTATGGGGGGTATAAGCCATTGAGAAGTTAGAATACAGTACCTTATGCAATAAAAAAATAAGAATCAATTTATAACAGTACCTAAGTATTTGATATGTTTACTATATAAACGGATCTCGCGAAGGTTTCTATTGAGTTTTGTGTGCTGAAGTTTTCAAGTTTTGGGTGCTATCACGATGGATGAAGGAATAGGTTTACTATATTAGTGGCAAGAGCCTAAGTTGGGGATGCCCAAGGAACCCCAAGGTAATATTCTAGGAAGACTCAAACATCTAAGCTTGGGGATGCCCCAGAAGGCATGCCCTCTTTCGTCTCAATCAATCGGTATGTCACTTGGAGCTATATTTTTATTCATCACATGATATGAGTTTTTCTTGGAGCGTTGTTTGCTTTACTTTGCTTTTGTTTTAGTTTTCCACAATCATTGTTCGCTGGACACACCCACTTGAGAGAGACACAAGATCACCATGATTTATTAGAATACTCTTTGTGCTTCGCTTATATCTTTTGAGCTAAGCAGTTGCTCTAGTACTTCAGTTATATCTTTTAGAGCACGGTGGTGTATAGATCATAAATAAATAATTGCACTCTTGCTCTTCACTTATATTTTTTTAATATTTAATAAAATAGTGACGGTAATTTGCATGGGTTATAAGACTAGTCCAAAAATAATAGGTATTCAAGGAGTGCATAATCAAAACCTTCATGTAGCACATAAAAGAGAAATTTTGAGTTAATGATATTAATGTGGTAATGTGAAAGGGCATGAGTGCATGATTATTGGTTAATAAGAATATTGTAAATTAGAGGGTGTTAACTTGATGTTCATCTAAATATTTATTATGTCATGGTGATGATGTGTGAGCATCCTTATTCCTCGTTGAAATCCTAGTGCTGCTTAAGTCGGAGGCGTGCGATGGTTAACTCCTCCCAACCTCCTCCCTAGGGGCATGCGGGTAGTACTTTGCTTTGAGAGAGCTAATAAAATATTGCAATAATTATGTGAGTTCTTTATGACTAATGTGAATGCATGGATGTACGCACTCTCATCACCTCATAGTTGCTAGCCTCTTCGATACCTTGCATTGCCCATTCTCACCTCGAGGATCGGTGCAACCTTCGCCGGTGCAACCAAACCCTATAACATGATACGCTCTGCTGCACATAAGGCTCATTATATCTTCCTCAAAACAGCCACCATACCTACCTATTATGTCATTTACATAGCCATTCTGAGATATATTGCCATGCAACTTCCACTATTAAATCATATGACTAGTACTTTCATTGTCATATTTCTTTGCATGATCATATAAGCTGACATAGTATTCGTGGGAAAGCCACAGTTCATCATTTTTTATACGTGTTACGCTTGATCATTGCACATCCTGGTACACTGCCAGAGGCATTCATATGGAGTCATACTATAATTTTTCATGTTGAGTTGTAAGTAAATAAAAGTGTGATGATCATCGTTATTAGGGCACTGTCTCAGTGAGGAAAGAATGATTGAGACAATGATTCCCCCACAAGTAGGGATGAGACTCCGGACGAAAAATAAAAGAAAATAAAAAAGAAAAAAAGAGAAAGGAAGAAAGAAAGAAAGAAAAATAAAAAGGAAAAGAAAAAGAAAAAGAAAAAAACAAATGAGAGAAAATAGAGAAGGGATAGTGCTGCTACTTCTTTTTCCACACTTGTGCCTCAAAGTGGCACCATGTTCTTCATATAGAGAGTCTCTTGTTTTGTCACTTTCATATGCTAGTGGGAATTTTTCATTATAGCACTTGACTTGTATATTCTGATGACGGGCTTCCTTAAATGCCCGAGGTCTTCACGAGCAAGCAAGTTGGATGCACACCCACTTAGCTTCAGTTGAGCTTTCATATACTTATAGCTCTAGTGCATCCGTTGCTTGGCAATCCCTACTCCTCGCATTGATATCTATTGAGGGGCATCTCCATAGCCCATTGATACGCCTCGTTGATGTGAGACTTTTTTCTCCACTTTTACCTCTTTGAAACCTACCACCATATTCTATTCCACCTTTATGCTATATCCATGGTTCACGCTCCTATATCGCGTGAATAATAAAAAGTTGGAGCGCATTAAAAAGTACGATCCAATTGCCTGACTTAACACCGTGGTTCTTGACATTTGTATTTATGTGGTGAACACGGAGCCATGCCATGCTAATACAATAAAATGAATAGGGGGTGAACATTCTTTAAGGATCGTATATTTTGAAACTTGATGATTATGTTACTTATGTTTATGAATATTACTATGTTGATGTTTATTAATTCATCATTTCTCAATGATCATACCTGCAATAGATTACATGTTGTGTAGCTTGTCACATCAAAAAATATGTTTTTATCATTTACCTACTCGAGGACGAGCAGGAATTAAGCTTGGGGATGATGATACGTGTCCAACGTATCTATAATTTTTTATTGTTCCATGCTATAATATTATCACTCTAGGATACTTTTTGGGCATTTATTTACCAATTCATATTATTTTTTAGCACTAACCTATTAACCCAGTGCTTAGTGCCAGTTGTTGTTTTCTACATGTTTTTGGCTTTTCAGGTTATAGTACCAAACGAAGTCCAATTGCCATGAAACTTTTTAATGATTTTTTCTGGACAAAAAGAACACCTAGAAGCTTCAGGAGGAGACCGGAGGCTGCACGAGAGAGGTAGCACACATCAGGGCACGCCTAGGGGGGTGGCTGTGCCCTGTTTTGTGTTGGCTCCCTAGGTGCCTCCCGACGTCCCTCTATGGCCTATAAATTCTAATATATCCAAAAATCACTAGAGAGCCTCTCAAAACACTTTTTCCGCCGGCGCAAGTCCCATCTAAAGCCCTGTTCCAGTGCCCTGCCGGATGGGGGATCGATTACCGATGGCCTCTACATCAACCTTGATGCTCCCATGGTGATGTGTGAGTAGTTCACCACAGACCTATGGGTCCGTAGTTAGTACCTAGATGGCTATCTCTCTCACTCTTGATCTTCAATACAAAGTTCACCGCATCTTTGCGGTGATTTATTCAATGTAATCGCTTTGTGTGGTGCGTTTGTTGGGATCTGATGAATTGTGGGTTTATGTTCAGATTATTCATGAAAAAGATTTGAGTCTTCTCTGAATTCTATTATGATTCATATTTTCATGATTATTATAGCTTTGTAAATCTCTCCGATCTATTGATTTGGTTTGGCCAACTAGATTGATCTATCTTCAGTGAGAGGGGTGCGTTGTAGTGGGTTCAATCTGGTAGTGTTCTATATCCAAGTGACAGAAGGGGACAAGACACGTCTTTGTGTTGTTGGCACTAAGGATAAAACGATGGGGTTAATTCATATTGATTGGATTCTCTTTGTCTACGTCATTTAATTATTCTCCAAGCATTACTCTGTTTGTCATGAACTTAATAATTAGAGAGGCAAGCATAGAAGCGCTCTCGACGTGGAGTAATAGTAGTAGGTGCAGGCAAGAGTCAGCCTATTTGCTTACAGACGTGATGCCTATAAACACATGATCATTGTCGTGAATAAATATTGCATAACTATGCGCTTTTATATCAATTGCCCAACAGTAATTTGTTTACCTACCATATGCCTACTACATGAGAGATGCCACTAGGGAAAACTATGGCCCCCGGGTCTATCTACTTATATATTTACAAAAGCTTTCATTACCTTGCTGCCATTATTTATCTTTAATTTTATTTAGCAATTTACAATTATCAACTATCATCTACACACTTTATTTGCTTGCAAATAACGAGTCCAAGGGGATTGACAACCCTCTTACCCGCGTTGGGTGCAAGTGTTTGTTTCTTTATGTGCAATCGCTAAAGATGGGGGTTGCGTGCCACTCCTATTGGTTTGATAACCTTGGTTCTCACTGAGGGAAGTACTTATCTATACTGCATTGCATCACCCGCTCCTCTTCGCGGAAAACCCAACGCAGATCACAAGTATCTATATTGTACTCCTATTGTGAAGATTTCCATTCTCGCGAAGTGACCCAAAATGCGCTTCTATCCTTATCTAGGCCCTCGAGCCGTCGCGAGGATAGCACCGCATTTTTTGCGTGACTCTCCTCCTCGTCCTCATGCCTAGTAGTACTGAAACTGCACCTCATGTACTTGGTTTTAGTTCTACTAGGTCTAACACCTTTCGATTCCAAGGTTTGTCTCCATAGCTCTGACATATTGTTGACCCCCGTCCGACTATCATCGACTATCACCACATAGTCTGCAAATAGCATACACCATGGGATATCTCCTTGTATATCTCTTATGACATCCATCACCAAGGCAGAAAGATAAGTGCTCAAATCTGGCCCCTGGTGCAGTCCTATTTTAAACGGGAAGTCATCAGTGTTGCCATCACTTGTTCGAACACTTTTCACAACATTATTGTACATGTCCTTGATGAGGGTAACGTACCTTGCTGGGACTTTGTGTTTCTCCAAGGCTCACCACATGACATTTCGTGGTATCTTATCACACACCTTCTCCAAGTCAATGAACACCATATGCATGTCGTTGTTTTGCTCCATGTATCTTTCCATAAATTGTCGTACCCACAAAATGTCTTCCATGGTCGACCTCCCAGGCATGAAACCAAACTGATTTTTGGACACGCTTGACATTCTTATTAAGAGGTGCTCAATGACTCTCTCCCGTAGCTTCATTGTATGGCTCATCGGCTAAATTCCACGATAATTAGTACAACTCTTAACACCCCCCTTGTTCTTGAAGATTGGTACTAATATACTCCATCTCCATTCTTCTGGCATCTTGTTTGCCTGAAAATTGAGATTGAAAAGCTTGGTTAGCCATAGTATCACTATGTCATCGAGTCCTCTCCAGAACTCAATGGAAATACAATCAGGGCCCATCACCTTGCCTTTTGTCATCCTTTTTAAAGCCTCCTTGACCGTCGACTCCTGGATTTTCCGCACAAAACGGCTGCCAATATCATCAAAGGAGTCGTCTAGTTCAATGGTAGAGCTTTCACTCTCTCCATTGAATAGCTTGTCAAAGTACTCCCGCCATCTATGCTTAATCTCCTCCTCCTTCACAAGGAGATGATCTGGTCCGTCCTTGATGCATTTGATTTGGTCAACGTCCCTCATCTTCCTCTCTTGGATTTTGGCCATCTTATAGATGTCCATTTTGCCTTCCTTTGTGTCAAACCGCTGGTGGAGGACCTCATACGCCTGACCACTTGCTTCTCTCACAACTCGTTACGCGACCTTCTTTGCCATCTTGTACTTCTCCATGTTTTCCGCATTCCTATCCAGGTATAGGCATCTGAAACAATCTTTCTTCTCCTTAATTGCCTTCTAGAAATCATCGTTCCACCACCAAGTATCTTTAGCTTCGCTTCTACTTCCCCTGGAAAATCCAAACTCCTCTGAGGCCACTTTACGAATGCAAGTTGCCATCTTCATCCACATGTTGTCTGCATCACCATCTTCCTCCCAAGGGGCCTCCTTAATGACCCTCTCCTTGAGCGCCTGTGATATCTCCCCCTTGAGCTTCCACCACTTCGTTCTAGCGAATTTGGAACGCTTTTCCCACGGACATGAATCCGAAAGCGGAAGTCAGCAACCACAAGCTTATGTTGAGGGACAACACTCTCTCCAGGTATCACCTTACAGTCTAGGCATGCATGCCTGTCTTGTCTTCTCGAGAGGATGAAATCAATCTGGCTAGAGTGTTAACCACTACTAAAAGTCACTAGATGTGATTCTCTCTCCTTAAATTGGGTGTTAACTACGATAATGTCATAGGCTAGCGCAAATCTTAACATCTTATCCTTCTTGATTACTGATGCCATAGCCAAAGCCCCCATGCACATGCACCCCTTCAAAACATATGTTAGATGTGCCCATGTGGCCATTGAGATCTCCTCCTATGAAGAGACTCCTGCCAATTGGTACACTCCTAACCATGTCCTCTAGGCCTTCCCAGAACTACCTCTTGGTGTTCTCATTCTGGCATACTTGTCGGGCATACGCGTTGATGACACTGAGAACTAAGTCCCCAACGACCAGCTTGACCAGGATAATCCGGTCCCCACATCTCTTGATGTCTACCACTCCAAACTTGACGCTTTTGTTGATCAAGATGACTAATCCATTTCTGTTTGCATACATCCTCATGTACCACATCTTGAAGCGGGTACATTCCACCTCCTTTGCCTTCTATACCCTTCATTTGGTCTCTTGGACGCAAATGATGTCAACACCTCTCCTCAACATTGTATCAACTACCTCCCGAAACTTATCTATCAAAGACCCCGCGTCCAGCTACCTAAGCGGATCCTCCTAGACTCGGCAATCTTCCTTACCCTTCTTCTCATCCTTCCGAGCCATAAAAATCTGATGATAACTAGAATACGCATTGAGGAAGGAGAGGAGGTCACATCCAGCCGTGGAGTCAACAATTTGATCAATTCGTGGCAATGAGAAAGGATCTTTATGACATGCCTTATATAGGTCAGTAGGTCAATACAGATCCTAAGCTTGTTGTTGGCCTTTGGGACAACTACATGATTTGCTAATCACGTGGGGTGTAGTACCTCCTTAACAAACCATGCTTGTCTCAACTTCTCTACTTCTTGCAAAATGAACTCTTGTTAGGCCAATGCTTGCTTCCAAACATTCTGCTTGACGAGCCTCATGTCGGGCAGACATCTAGGTGGTGCTCAATCACCTCCCTGGGAACACCGGGGATGTCAGATGGTTGCCATGCAAACAGATCAACATTCGCCTGCAGGAAGGCGACTAGCTTGCTTCCTAGTTGACTTGCTGGTGTTGGCTTCAGACTTGTCGGGAAGGACCTTGCCAGAAGTTTTGGCAGCAGCTTCTTTGTACAGCTTCTCAACGGACATGACTGGGTCTTTCTTGTTGGACTGGATGGTGATCACCTCCTTGGGCCCTGGCATCTTCAAGATGTTGTAGGAATAATGAGAGGCCGCCATGAACTTGGCCAAGTCAGGCCCGGCCACAAAGGCTGGGACTTCGGTTTGTCCGTGGGCGAGGGGCTTAGTAATGTAAAACCACTCGCGCTGCCATTCCTTTACCGTCTCGATGAAGGTGCCCTTGAACCGGTCAGCATTTTCGTTCTTGCTGACCATGCCCCTCCACACTCTGCCAGATCAGAGCCGCTGGACTTTGGCTTGACCCTGAAGGTCTTCAGGCAAAGGCCGAAGTGCGGTTTGCAACAGAGAAAGGCCTCGCGAACCATGATGAAGGAGGCGAGGTGGAGGATGGAGTTTGGGGCCATGTGGTGGAAGTCGAGCCCATAATAGAACATCATCCCATGCACGAATGGGTGCAGCGGGAACCCCAGGCCTCCGATGAGGTGGGGAACAAAGACTACGTGCTCCCCTGGGTTGGGGACGGGCACTTGCTGGTTGGCGCCGGGAGCACGTGTGCCGATGTTGGCGGAGAGGTATCCTGCAGCACGCAGATCGAGGATGGTGCCTTCCGTCATGGAGGAGCCACCCCCAATGCCCTTTGAGGGTATCGGCCATTGCTGGATGGGGGAGCTTGGATTTGAGAAAAAAGAGGGGTGCGAGATTGAATCTAGGCACTGGAGCTAGATGAAGCAGCAGGCGGGGGGAATGAGAGCGTGGTTGTCTGTTATGTTCTTTTCTTACTATTATAGGCTGTTGAAAGGCCAAGAGTCCCCCTTGCCGTGTCTATAAAAACGCCACTCCCACGAAAGATGTCATTTTGCATAGGGGGGAAACAAAATCTTGATGATATTCCTAAGAAAACGGGCATAATCTCCACCTCCATGGGACGCGCTAGTAAAAAGGCTGCCTCAAGCCGCGATTGGGGGTAAGCGGTCACTTCTCGACCCACCATGGGGTGCGCCGCTTCAATAAAGTTATCAGGTTAGGTGGCACTATTCACACCTATGTGGGCGGCCTTCAAGGCTAGGTTACCCCGCTTCTTCGGGTAAGTATGAGCTCAGCTAGGTCTTGTTTATAAGACGCCGCTTCTTTTGAGAGAGGTTCGGGAGTTTGGAAGTTGTGAAGGGGAACTCATCTGTTAAGCCAAGGACTTTGGACCCAAGGTTATCTTCATCAAGGGAATCGTCCTCGGCATAGAAGACCAGTTCGGGGGTTACTGACGGTGTCCTGTACTAGGGGGTACTAGCCTGGTCGGTCCATGCACCTCGGATCGGACCGATGGGCCCTCATTCTTCTCAAGATGGACTCCGGAAGCTGTACGACGTGGCATTATCAAGACTGCATCTGCCACAGGCTTGAGGTATACTCCAAGACTTCTCCTGCCACCTCCATGCTAAGATGCCAACCTTGTAACCCTAGTTGCCCTACCTGGCGTGTATATAAGCCGTAGGGTTTATCCCGTAGAGGGGACATCAACACAATATCATTCACCTAGCCCTAGAGTTAGAACACATCTGAGGATCTCGAGGTAGATCAACTCTATACTTGATACTTCTCCATTGATATAAACAAGAGCAGGAAGTAGGGTATTACCTCCATCAAGAGGGCCCGAATCTGGGTAAACATCGTCCCCTTGCTCCTGTTACCATCCGTCCGAGATCCGTAGCTCGGATCCCCTACCCCGAGGTCTGCTAGTTTTCACACTGACAGTCGACTGCATCAAACCTGAGTCTCGGGGGCTACTTCACACCGCGTTTTTGTTCCTAATGTATGTTGACAAGCAAGGACTTGATCCTCAGGCCAATTTCACGAATCGACCTAAGTCTCGAGGGCTACTGGGATCCGCGGTTTTATTCTATCCTTCGGGTGCATACAGGACTTTAGGCCGACACACACCTTGACGGTTACTGGCTATATATCTTGGTAGAGAATAAATTGCAACAATTAAAAAATTCGGCAAAAGATAAGCTCAAGACCGAGGTGGTCCCCCACCTTGGAAGCAATCATGCGTTGGAGCTCGGCTGCGAGTGGCTGGCTACACCGCAGAATTTTTGGCGTGAAACTCGACTAAACTACATCAACTTTTTCAAGACCTAGGTGACCTATATGACACCTCAAATGTTGTTTGGCGTTGGAGCTCGGCTGCAAGAAGACATCTTGGATGCAGTCCGGCATTGGAGCTCGGGTGTAAGAGGACACGACCGCTCAGGAAAAACTTCAAAGTCGTGGTGTGGCATGAAAATTACAAGGCATATGTAAAGGCCGAGAACCTAAAGGGGCTCCTCGGATGCTTGACATGTGAACTCTTTGGATACACCTCGGCGATCCTCCTGATTGGAGATAAGAAGATTTATTGAACCAACTTTCAAGACCGACGACCGAAGGCGAAGAACAGTTTGAAGAACCCAGGAGTGTCCCCAACTTGATGACCGGTTCAGGGGCTACTAATGGTCTATTGGATTAAGGGGTACTCACCATGTTGTTTCCAGGCCATGAGGGCATGGCCGAGGACCCCGTGGCGGTTCATTAACGGGTCACTTGGAGAGGCCCATGACCCATACAAGGGTGATACCACAAGACTTGATGCACAAGACGAGGACTCTCGTAATCCTAGGCCTCATGTACATTATATAAACTGAGAGTGGTGAAGGAGTGAAAGCACAACTTCTCCCTAGGTGGTTTTGGTAATTAATAACAACATATATTTCATCGGACTAATGAATCTATCAAGTATACTTTAGGAAAAGTTCAATGAATGGATTGGCTAGGATTGTGAGGAGAGTTCCAAGATGCAAGGAACATCAATTGGCAAAAGCTTTAAGACCCTACTTTTTTACTTTATGTGAGAAATCACATTTGAGTCCATAGGAAATCCAATACTATTAAAAGGGGATGACGTATCTATAATGATCTGGTTGCTCAAAGCGCTTAGAGATTAGCCACCAAAAACCTCAACATTTCACCCACAAAATATTATGTGCAAAACCCTAAAGTCAAATTCCCTGCCACCAACATTTCCCATTTCGGTCACACCGAGTTTTCCTTTGACAGAACCCAAGCCAAACCCTAGCAAATCGGAACAATCGAGATTCGCTTCGGTACAGCCGAAAAGCAGTGACCAACCTTCTGGTATCCATTTACTAAAAATCAGAATTTCTAAGTTTTACATATCGGTACCATCGAAGTGAAGAATTTCCCAGGCCAGCCGAATTGGTCTCACCGAGATACTTTATATCGGTCTCACTGAGAACCCAAAAGTTAGAACATTTAACACTAGTCGATGCAACCATCGAGTTGGGCAATAATGTTGTAACGGTTGGATTTTTGGAGATGACTATATATAACCCTCCACCTCCCTCTCATTCGAAGAGAGAACACTCAGAACAAGAAAATACTTCCACCATTCATTCTCTAAGAGAGAACCACTTACTCATGTGTTCAGATCAAGATCTTCCCCTCCAACCAAATGAATCTTGATTTCTAGCCTCCCCAAGTTTCTTTCCACCCAATCAATCTCTTCTACCAAGCCAAATTATGTGAGAGAGCGATTGAGTGTTGATGAAACTATCTTTTGAAGCACTAGAGCTAGGAGTTCATCATCCATACCACATCTATTACCTTTTGGAGAGTGGGGTCTCCTAGATTAGTTAGGTGTCGCTTGGGAGCCTCCAAATCATGTGGAGTTGAACCAATAAGTTTGTAAGGGTAAGGAAATCACCTACTTCGTGAAGATCTACCCCGAGTGAGGCTAGTCTTTCGTGGACGTAAGCCATGGTGGAATAAGCAAGGTTGCTTCTTCGTTGACCCTTCGTGGGTGGAGCCCTCCATGGACTTGCGCAACCGTTACCCTCCATGGGTTGAAGTCTCCATCAACGTGGACGTACGATAGCACCACCTATTGTAACCACGGGAAAAATCTTCGTGTCCCCATTGTGTTCGATCTTCCTATCCCTACCCTCTACTTACACTTGCATGTCTTTACTTTTCGCTGCTATACTCATAGACTTGCATGTGTAGGGGGTGCGAGACTTGCTACAATTGCTAAAACTTGCCAACCTATAAAATTGGGAAAATGTTACTTTTTAATTTGGTAAAGTAGTCTAATCACCCATGTCGGTGTACTAAAGAACGGGTCTTTTAGCACCCTGACTTGTGCACAGACGGCTGCAGTCTCCGACCTGGCAAGCCTTAAAAGATGGATACTGCATTCAAGACAACGTCAAGCGAAGATCAATCCACCGGCAAGCCTCCTTGACGGTGAGGAAGACCCGACAGCATGCACACCCAGCAAGATCCCACTGCCAAGCCATCGCTCCACCTCATCGGGCTGATTGTCTCAATCAGTTAGGTGTCGAGCAGGCAGGCGGCTAGGTAGGGCTTGTCGGGACGTGTGGCGCTGCGAGAGGATTACAGTAGCTTCAATGACACCCGTCCCATTGGCATGGCAGAAGAATAAAAGGTAGCTGGGCGAACGACACAGAAGGAGAGACGATTCTTGCCGGGAGACGGCGCCAGCGTGACACCTCACGGTGCATATAATGCGTCTGTCCTAATCCATCAGGGTTGGGTATTTCCCACTGTAGCATGTCAGTAGTTTGACCAATGTTACATCTACTATTTACCCTTGTGTATTTACCATTTTAGCCACTATGGTAACCCATTTCATCTATAAATGGAGGTCCAGGGCTACCTTTACAAAGGTCGAAACGCTGTCCATTTGCACATGTAGCAGCACTCTCGAGCATTTTTGTCGGGTTGTTGCGCCCTCTGTACTTTGGACTCAGTCATACAAAACCACCACACATGACGTAGGGTATTACACCTCCGGGTGGACCGAACCTGTCTAAACCCCAAGCATGCTCTGGTTGGTGATGCTCTTTGCACATGTAGATGCCCATAGTTGAACCGCAAAGGGGACTCGTAGGTCCCATAGATTGCGTACCTCGACATCTTTGGCACGCTAATGTCTACTACACAACTTTATTCTTGTAGACTTGTGTTGGGCCTCCAAGCGCAGAGTTTTTTTGGACAGTAGCAATTTTCCCTCAAGTGGATGACCTAAGGTTTATCAATCAGTGGGAGGTGTAGGATGAAGATTGTCTCTCTCAAACAACCCTGCAATTAAATACAAGAAATCTCTTGTGTCCCCAACACACCCAATACAATGGAAAATTGTATAGGTGCACTAGTTCAGCGAAGAGATGGTGATACAAGTGCAATATGGATGTTAGATATAGGTTTTTGTAATCTGAAAATATAAAAACAGCAAGGTAGCAAGTGGGAAATGGCGAGCAAAACGTTATACAAATGCTTGGAAACAAGGCCTAGGGTTCATACTTTCACTAGTGCAATCTCTTAACAATGGTAAGATAATAGAATCATATGAGCATCCCTCAATGTGCAACAAAGAATCACTCCTAAGTTCATATCTAGCGGAGAACATGAGATGAAGTTGTTGTAGGTAGTAGAACCACCTCAAAGTTACCCTTTCCGGTCGATCTATTGGGCTATTCCTATAGGTGTCACAAACAGCCCTAGAGTTCGTACTAAAATTACACCAATGCTACATATCAATCGACCCTAATGTCACCTAGATACTCCAATGTCACCAGAAGTATCCGTGGGTTAATTATTGGACATGCATCAAACAATTTCAGATTCATCATATTCAATCCAACACAAAGAACTTCAAAGAGTACCCCAAGATTACTATCAGAGAAGGTAGGACAAGATCGTGTATCAACCCTACCCCAAATTCACCACGGGAATCCGCAAGTTGAGTACCAAGACATACATCAAGTGATATTAAATCCAATATTCAATCCGACATAACAAAATCTCAAAGGGAAAGATTCAATTCATCACAACAAGATAGCAAGGGACAAACACAATATGATCCAACTATATTAACAAAGCCCGTGATACATCAAGATCATGACATCTCAAGAACAAGAGAGAGAGAGAGAGAGAGAGATCGAACACATAGCTATCGGTACATACCCTCAGCCCCGAGGGTGAACTACTCCCTCCTCATCATGGCCTCCACCGGGATGATGAAGATGGCCACCGATGATGATATTTCCCTCCGGTAGGGTACTAGAAAGGCTTCAGTTGGATTTTTCTATGATACAGAGAGCTGCGGCGGCGGAGCGGAAGTTCTAGGTTAACTTTCGGGGGTTTCTGGATTTATAGGATTTTTCAGCATTGGAATCACATCAATCGGAGCCACATGGGCCCCACAAGCTAACATGGCGCACCCAGGGGGGTGGGCGTGGCCTGTTGCCTTGTGGCCCATAGGTGGCTCCCCTCCGGTGGTTCTTCGCTTTGGTATTTCTTATTTTCTCCAAAACAAATCATAAAGAAGTTTTGGGCAATTCCGAGAACTTCTATTTTCTGCACAAACACAACACTGTCGGGCCTTTGGGACTAGGGGTACCCAGGCCCGTCTGCCTGTGGCCCTGGACGCGGCGCTGGCCTTAAGTACCGAATGGCCCACCAATGATCTTCATGAGGAAAGCCCTCACGAGAGCCCGCGCCTAGCGAAGCGTACAACGACCACGTCATCGAGAACCTCCCGAGGCCTCTTCACGGAGCCACCTCCTAAAGCCCTTGTGGGGCGGGTCCGTAAAGGTCGGCCTGGCGGGGTCAAGCAGCCTTGCTCCTTCACGTGGCTGACGCGGCTCGCACAGGGCGGACCCCAGGGTCGTACCAGTTGGCACGGACAGAGAGGTTTTCCTCTTTGGTGATAGAGGAGCAGCGCCATCTCACGGGTTTCCAAAGCGATCCCCAAAGGTTTCCTTTCTCATGCAAGAGGACCAAGACCGGGGGCTCGGCAGGACGGATGTCACCCCCGAGCCCACAAACACGTCACAACAAGGAGCTTTGGCAGGCGAAGACCATTTTTGTCAGGGTAGGTTGTAGTCCTGCCCCGCTTCAAACTGGCCATTGTGGCAACCCTTCCCGCCTTGTGTTTTCGGGGGGAGAGGACCAAGGCCAATATAAGAGTAGGAACTGGCCACCGTAGAAGGGATGGAACCCTGGGCAAGAAAGAACACACCTTGTACTCATCCCCATCCTCAAGCAATCCAAACAAGCAGGAGTAGGGTCTTACACCGCAAGGTGGCCCAAACCTGGGTAAAGTGTGCGTCCTTTATTCGTCTTCCTTAGCTCGAGCCGCCGAAGAGTCGCCGTGAGGTTGTGAGGCAGAGTAGAGCATGAGAGCGAGCGCACCCCAGTGTTCGAACCTTTTTGGGTTCCCGGAGCCCCGATTCTAACATTTGGCGTGCCAGGTAGGGGTGCGCCGATGTTCTCCAGCTCTGTTTCGACTCCGGCTTCACCAACCCTAGGGCCGACGCTCGCCGTGTGCGCGCTGAGCGTAGGGCGGTCTGGGTCGTTCACACCGCCCCATTTGGCCGAGGTGGTCGTCGCCACTCCACCGGCGGCGAGGGTGCAGCGGCTGCTGACCCCGCTGCTCGCGAGCAGTAGGACTCCTTTGCGCATTGCTCTGTGTAGAGGGAGGGCCACACCACCACGACTTCCTCTTCCCACGCTCGCCTCGAGCGGGTGAACGCGCAGGCGGCGCCGCTCATGGCACGCGAGCTGCTTCGCTACTGCCCTACGGACGCTGGCTACGATGCGTGGCTGGGCCGTATCACCGAACTCGTCACCGCCGCCGGGGAGGCCCCTACGCCCTCCCGTTCGATTCGCCCCCCTCCGTCTTGCGCAAGCGATGTGGCTCATGGAGCGCCTCCTCCCCCTCCCCTGCACGGTGATCGGGTCAAACCCCGGCGTGACGCACACCCCTACGACCAGCCCCATTAAACACCCCCACGGGACCAGGATGAGGCTAGCTTCCAGATAATCCGCCGCACGCAGCCCGACGCACCCGCGGTCCACGAGCAGCAGCGTCAGCGCCAGGACCGGGTCGTGCACGATATGGCTGCGGCCGGGCGCCAGAACCGGGCTTCCCTCGCACACGGCAGTCCTTCAAGCACAGTGGCCTACCGGGCCTTCACCCGCGAGCTTCGCAGGGTGGTTTGGCCTGCCAAGTTCAAGCCCGAACTGCCCCCGCGCTACGACGGAACCCTCGACCCCACGAAGTTCCTCTAGCTATATGCACTGAGCGTTGAGGCAGCGGGCGGCGACAACAAGGTCATGGCGAACTGGCTCCCGATGGCTCTCAAGGATGGCGCATGGTCCTGGCTCCTGAACCTGACCAAGGGTTCGGTCTCTTCGTGGAGCAAACTCTACGAGCGGTTCATCGCCAACTTCAAAGGCACTCACGACTGCCCCCTCTCCGTCAATGACCTGCGACACGTGAAGCATCACCCTGGAGAAACCATGCGCAAGTACATCCAGCGGTTCAGCCATGTGCACAACAAGATCCCACGCGCTACGGATGAGGCCATCATCATGGCATTTACCAACGGCGTCAAGGACCTCAAGATGTGCGAAAAGCTCGCCAGCAACGACAGCCTCAGCTCAGCCTTGGAAATGTTCAACATCGCCGATAAATGCGCCAAGGCTGAGGAGGGTCGCCTGTTCGTCCACGACGACCCTGACGCCGCGCCGGATGATGGCAAGGCCAAGGGTAAGGAGGTCAAGCGTAAGGGCCCCACCGTGTTCGCGGCAGAGCCTGAGCAGAAGCGCGGCCAGGACAATAGCGCGCCCGAGAAGGACCGCCGCCCGTTCTGCATGTATGACGACTTGCACACCCACAACACTAAAGACTGCCAAGAACTCAGATCCTCTGAGACGAGCGCGTTGGCCGGCGCCCGAAACGCAGCAACCATGGCACTGGCCGCGGAGGCGGTGGCGGCCGTGGCGGCGGTAGGTGGGATAGTCGGCGACAACCCTCGTCAGGGCTGGCATGAGCAGCCTCGTGACAACGGCCGGCACGATCAGCCTCGCGAGGTGCATCCTCGGGACAACGCCGCGCTCCCACCGCTACCGCCACCACCAAGAAGGAACAACAACAGCAAGCATGATGAGGAGGCCGGGGGCTATCAAGAGCCTTGTGCGGTGGCTTGCATCCTTGGCGGGGCCCACACCCCCTCGTCGAATCGCTGGTTCAAGCAATTCTCTCGTGAGGTGAATGCCGCCCTCCCAAGGCTGGAAGCCACGAAGCCCCTAAAGTGGTCCCAGTACGCCATCTCCTTCGACGTCGGGGACAGTCTCAAGTCCACGGTCGCCGCGGGCGCACTCCCCATAATCTGCAACCCCACCGTCAGCAATGTCACCGTCACCAAGACCCTCATCGACGGAGGCGCGGGCCTCAACGTGCTCTCTGTGGAGACCTTCGACATGCTCCAGGTGCCCTATGATCAACTGATGCCGACCAGGCCATTCTGTGGGGTGACCAGCGGTTCCACCACTCCGCTGGGGCAGATCCGTCTCCCTGTCACATTCGGCATGCGCGACAACTACGCCACCGAGCTCATCGATTTTGACGTGGCGCACATCGGCCTCCCGTACAACGCGATCCTGGGATACCCGGCGCTGGCCAAGTTTATGGCAGCAACGCACCACGGCTAGAATGTCCTCAAGATGCCAGGATGCAGCAGCGTCATCACCATCGCGTGCGACGAAAAGAACGCGATGTGCTTCCTCGAGCGCGCCTACAAGCTTGCCGCAGCGGAGCATTCCGATGACGCGGGGGATGTTGGGCCTCGCGAGGCTGCACCCCCGAGGAAGAAGCAGTTGTTGCCCATCCCAAGTTTTGCCAAGACGAAGAATGCAGCCCCTGCCGACGCAGGTCCCGCGCCCGTTGCCGGCGCCGACCGCCTCCTGGCATAGGAAGGCGCGCCCGGCGCCTCCCTCAGGCTAGGCTCGGGGACTTCCATCTGGAAAGCGTCTGACTTGGCCGGTATGACGAGGGAGGTGCTCAGGCACCACTTGGAGGCGCGCCTCGTCGCGCGCCCCTACAAGCAAGGAGCGTGGCGGCAGGCGCTGGCATCACATGAGTTCATCGACCAAGAAATTGGTGGGCTGCAGGAGGAGCGCCGCCCGGAGCGCTCTGGCGGCCAGGCTGTCAACCCCAGGAGGGGCGGTGGTGAGCGCATGTGCGTTGATGTCGCGAGTCTTAACAGGGCCGGATCCCAAGGCCTCTTCCATCCCCACGTCGTCACCAGCCACATCCGCATGCCCTTTGGCTTGGTGAGCACCAGCGTCGCCTTCCAAAGGCTGGCGCGGGTCGCGATGGCGCCTCACGTGGCACCGAGGCCCAGCGAGCCTCCAATACCTCAGGAGCCGGCCGGCCCCTGAGGAGCAAACCTCCGCGGCGCGCTTTGTTGGGTGGCCAGACGCTTCCGCAGCTGCATAATTGCCAGGTGACTTTTTGTTTTGTTCAAATTGATGGCACCCCTCGGGCCGCAATACCCTCAGGCTGGCATGGGTCCGTCCCTGCAGCATTCTCACTTTTTGGATGTGTAGCGAACTTTATTATCTCTTTTGGAGTTATGTTATTTGCTGAAGCCTAACGCTCGGTGCCTCATCACCGTTTGAAATCGCCGCACCCCCGCGACCCGTGTTTCGAATATCCCTTGGCTGGTGTTAGACATGGCGTCTGTGCTTGGGTGCGTCACTGCAGCGTTGATAAATCCAAGCGATCGAGCTCTATCTCACGGGCTTGCTACCGTGCACGTCACCTCCTGAGGTCCTTGGTGTCTTGCACCTCAGGGGATTGCCGAGAGTAGGCGAGTAAGGGCGCGCCTTGATATGTATGACTGCCAGTTGGGTGTTTCGTCACCTCGGGCGCCATCCATCGGGTGGCTTCCCCCTGTTCATCTCATGAAGGAACCCGACACGGCGTCTGTGCTCGGGTCCGTCCCTGCAGCGTCGCTAAACCCGAGTGACTGAGCTCTGTCTGACGGGTTGCCCCCGTACACGTCACCTCCTGGGGTCCTTGGTGTCGAACCTCTTTGTGTGGTGGCCCCGGGATGGTCACCCGACGCGCGTCGCCCCCCATATCACAGGTTTCATGCACACACAGCTGCATGAAGAGTGAGGTGCAACCCGCCTGAAACTAAGGAAGGAGCTCCTGAGCCATGTGCTTGGGGTGCCTGACACCTCTTTTAATCGTCGCCCGTGACCCTCTCACGTAATAATAAGGTTGGGGTTGTACATGCCCCGGAGCCTCCCGAAGGACCATCCCTTGGCCTCGGGAGGACTCCCGCCCATGCCCCAGTGGAAGCCCCATGCTCCGTGCTGGCGGAGATACTGTCAAACCGCGACTATGCCCATGCCCAGTGGAAGCCCCATGCTCCGCGCTGGTGGAGGATCGACTGAGCTCCACACTCGCCAGTTTCCCCTTGTACCTCGTGCGAGCGGGGGCTGGACACGGTGCCTGTGCTCGGGTTAGTCCCAGCAGTGCCGAAAAACCAAAGGGACCGGACTCTGGCTCACGGCTCTACCCACGCGCACGTCACCCCACCAGGGCCCTTGGTGTCTAGTCTCCTCACGCGACACCCAAGTACAAGCCAGCAAGCGTGCGACGCTCCAAGCATGGTTTCATGTGCGCAGGATTGTTCTTCACGAGAGCTGCTTGCGCGGCTAGTAGGGGTTCTTGAGCATCGCGTCTCAGGAACCTTCACTAGCGCCCGTAGCCCCTCACCTCCTGGTTCGGCTCAGGCATCGCGACCTGGCGATCCAGCAATGGCTGAGGTACGCGCGGGGTTGGGCCCTGCCGACGCAGAGTGCAAGGACTCTCGAGCG
Organism: Elymus sibiricus; assembly: GCA_039707655.1. Taxonomy (NCBI): domain Eukaryota; kingdom Viridiplantae; phylum Streptophyta; class Magnoliopsida; order Poales; family Poaceae; genus Elymus; species Elymus sibiricus. The sequence continues at coordinate 162,372,523 of CM077663.1, forward strand.
GGTCACTTGCACGTCAAGGGGGGGTTCTTGAGCATCGCATCTCAGGAACCTTCACTAGCGCCTGTAGCCCCTCACCTCCTGGTTCGACTCAGGCATCGGGACCTAGCGTTCCAGCGACGATCGAGGCACACGCGGGGCTGGGTCCTGCCGACGCAGAGCGCGAGGACTCTCGAGCGGGCTGCTTGTGCGTCAAAGGGGGGCTCTTGAGCATCGCGCCTCAGGAACCTTTACTAGCGCCCATAGCCCCTCACCTCCTGGTTCAGCTCAGGCATCAGGACCTGGCGTTCCAGCGATGGCTGAGGTACGCGCGGGGCTGGGCCCTGCCGACGCAGAGCACAAAGGCAAGCCGGAGAAAAAATCCAGCCGAGGAAGCGAAGTCACATATCACAAACAGTTATTACAAAGTTTGAAATATTCCCTACAACTTAAACTATCATCTTATGCCCCCTCGAGGCGGATTCGATTTATTGTAGTACAGTATAAGGAGGCTCACCGCTAGACTCTTCGTCGTCGTCGTTGCAGAAGAACTTCTCAAGCAACGCACTCACGTGGCCCTCCACAGCTGCCGCCAGGTCCCGCAAGATTCTTCGGGCACGGGGCCCGTCACCTCGTCGAATTTAAACTTGGGATCACGAAGGAGGAGATGGCTGAAGACGTGGGTCACCGCCACGAAGAAGAGATCGCGGATTTCCTCTTCCAAGATGCTGTCTACCTCCTGGGCCGCGCCCTCAAGTTCCCTCATGAGCTTGGAGGATAGTTCGGCGTAGCCGGCGCCCTGGGGGACGAGAGGAGTCTCGACACTCAACCTGCAAATAGAACCCAGGGCCTTGCCGCCCCTGTGTTCGAGGGAGGAAAGAACGGCGTGGTCCGAGGCCGCCCTTGCTTCAGTCGCGGCCTGAACCTCCTTCTCCCGGGCGTCTAGCTTGGCGTTGGCTTCAGAGACCTGCTTGGCGTGAGCCTCTTGGGCCTTGGCCACCTCGCACTGCAGCGTCTCCAGGCGCCCGCGCACCGCGGCCTGCTCGACCGTCACCTTCGCAAGCTCAAAGTCACGGTCTGCGAGCCTCGCCTCGTGGGCGTTGACGTCTTCTTCCCGCAGCTGGAGTTGCTGCGCTTGTGCGGCTTGTTCCTGAAGTGCCTTCAGGCCGGCTTCCGCTTCCTTGAAGCGCTTGGCGAACGCCGTTTTCTCGGCAAGAGCCCTCTCGCAAGCGGCCTTCGCGTCGGTGACCTCCTTCTTGCCCTCCGCAAGGGTGGCCTCGTCCCTGCTATGAGCCTCTCTGGCAGAGGCGTCAGGTTGACGCCTGTAACGCCCAAGATGCGATCCTATCCTTATTTTGGTTCGAGGGCCTCGACAGGGATAGAAGCGCATCTCGTCGTTTCGCAAGAATGGATATCATTACAAGTACATGTAAAGAAAAGATGCGTATATGGAATTGGCTTACACTCGCCACAAGCTAAATCAAGATCACATCAATACAACAACTTGTTTAAACATCGTACATAAGAGCAAGGTACGACTATGGACGAAATCAAACGATAAAATAACATCCACCCTTGCTATCCCAGGCTGCCGGCCTGGGACCCATCATATGATCGATGAAGAAAAAGAAGAACTCCAAATCAAACAAAACATCGCTCTCACGTCAACGCAGCGCATTACCTGTACCTGCAACTGTTGTTGTAGTAATCTGTGATCCATAGGGACTCAGCAATCTCATTTCCAAGGGTATCAAGACTATTAAAGCTTAATGGGTGAGGTATGGTTAAGTGGTGAGACTGCAGCAAGCACTAAGCATTTATTTGAGTTGCTAACTTACGAGTACAAGAATAAGGGGGGATGATCGTCGTATAAATGGACGTGAACTAGTAATGATCACTAAGTGATCCTGAACACCTACTTACGATCAAACATAACCCCACGGTGTTCTCTCTCGGATCAGAAATTCACGAGAAGAGACAGTCACGGTTACGCACACGGTTGGTGTATTTTATTTGAGTTTACTTTAAGTTTGCTATGACCGGGTGTTAAACAATATTTCCAAGTTGCCACATAACCGCGGGCACGGCTCTCATGAAAGATTTAACCCTGCAGGGGTGCTCCAACTCATCCATCACAAGCTAACCAGACGCCGCTAGAATAACCTCGACCACGAAACCCGTGATCTCCTTGGAAATTCCGTTGGAAAATCTCAACCTCGAGATAGCCCGAAGTGTCCTCGAAATCCCGCGCACAAGACATTCGAGAAAGGTAAAACAAATCCAGCAACGCCGCCCGACGTGCCGACAATCCCTATAGGAGCCGCATATGTCGTTCTCAGGACACAACCGGATGGGTCACACTACGAGTCAAACCAAACCTCGAGTTTCCCCGTGGTGGCCCCGCAGTCTACACATTTGGGACCAACACCATCAGCACTGGGCCCCCCTGTATTATGTTAAATTAATCCACGGGTTCATGATGCCCTATGCATTACTAACGGTGTTCAATATTATTATGTTGAGCAAATGTAGTACCAATGTTGGGCCTTGCCAGATGAGTTTTATCCCAAAACGAAAATCAAGGGGGTCCCCATAACAACCCCGAGCATGTTAGGAGCTCTCAATATGGAACATAACACTGGTACACAAGTAACTAGGGCGGCAAAAGTGGAACAAAACACCAAGCAAAAGGCCGAGCCTTCCACCTTTTACCAAGTATATATGTGCATTAAATTAAATAGCAATAATATTGTGATATATCAAAAAGGATATCCATGTTGGCACATGGAGCAACTTGCACCTGCAACTAGCAACGCTATAAGAAGGGCTGAGCAAGGTAACATAGCCAAACAATAGTTTGCTGGGATGTGGAGGGTTAGAGGCTTATCATGGCATTTGGGAGGCTTGAAAAACAAGTGGTAGGTAGCAAGACAAGCGATAGAAACGATACATCTAGCATGGCAATGATAGTAATGGTATCCAGGGAAATGGTCACTTGCCTGAGATCCCGCTCAGAAGTAGTCGAACGGATCCTCACGCTCTGATCGCTTTCGAAACTCTATCGAGAAGAAGCAAACCGGAAACAACAATCAACACATGATAACACCACAACAAGACATGGCAAGCATAACAAACAAATACTACACATTAAGTGAAGCTTAATATGCAACGAGTTGCATATTGACGAAACTCCACGTTCAAATATTTAGTTCACTCTCGTTTATTTACTCGAGAATATTAAATGTTCTTAAACATGGCAAGAGGTGAAACTTAAATAAACTACTCTATCTAGGCATCTTAAATGAGGTCAGAAACGACTTATAGTATTTCCGAAACGACCCCATATGTTAATTATGAATTTGGTACAGATCTGTCCTAAGCATATTTTATATTTATTAAACAGCAAAATACAGTGTGCCATGAGATTCTACATGTTTTTCTAGTCAAGTTTCATATGTGGATCATTTTTATCGGAGCTACAGTTAATGAGTTATGAAATAAATCATTTTAGCATGGCATTTATAAAAATTAATGCAAACAACAAGTTTAAACATTTTTATCATGTGTGCACGTAGGAAATTGTGAATCTACACGAAATTTTAGTCAAGTTTCATATATAAAGTGTTTCAATCCTACATACGGTTAAGGAGTTATTATATGCATGATCAATAGGGGCTTTTCTGCAAATCTTCAATTCCCTGCCTAATTAGATAGTTCGCAGTAAAAAAACATAGCTGGGCCGAAACTGGTGGGCGTTGGATAACTAACAAGTGCACAGGGAGAGACATAGCGGCAGTTACACACGGGCCAAGCCCAACATCGGAAAAAAACAAAGGTGGGGCTGCTCACCATGGGCTCAAGGCCCGGTCGGTGTGGTGCCGCGGTGCTGGGCCGACAAGGCTGGACGCGGTCCACAGGGAAGGAGGTGGAGCTTGGCCGGCCTTGGCGCTGGGCTGTTGGGGCTAGGCCCTGGCTGCCGGCTTCTGTGGCCCACGCGGTCGCTACGATGCGGTCAACACAAGAAGGGATCGAGCGGGTTCGTCTCCTCGCACGGGACAAGGATGAGGCGGCGGCGGTTGCAAGGACTCCGACGGCCGGCGATGGCGCTTTTCCGGCGAGGGAGGAGCGAAGATGGTCGGAGACGCGTGGATCTGGGCATGGGCGCTCGATTCGAACCCATTTCGGCCGAATCCAGCGGAACTAGGTGGCGACGGAGCTCCTGTTTCCTTCCACGGTGATCCTCCTCGGGTCAGGGAAAGAAGAGAGGTTAGAAGGGGAGGGGAAGACCAGGGAGCGATGGGTGCAATGCGAGGCGGCTCACCGGAGGCAGGGGGCCGGCAGGGTCGAACGATGGGGCGACGGGGACAAGGGGCGCGGGGCGCTGGAGCTCGGGGAGCTCCCGTGGCTGCGGGCGAGCGGGGTTCGGGCCCAGGCGGGCCTGCGATGGGCTCGGGCGGGCCGGCGCGGTGGGAGGCTGGACAAGGGAGACGTGGCGGCCTCCTGTTAGCCGCGGGGGCGGCTCAGGCTCTCAGGTGGCGGCGGGGCTGGCTGGGGCGCCGCCAAGTGGCGGAGGGGGGTTCGGACGATGCGGAATACGAGGCTGGAGGTAGGTGGAGGCTAGGGGAGGCTAAAAATGGAAGGAGGGCTGGCTTAAATAGGCAGGGGGGTTACGGTTGGAGTTTTTGCTCCGTTTTCGGACCGTACGATCCCGATCGGACGGCTCCGGACGGAGGGGGCTTAGGGTTAGGTGATGGTGGGCTGGTGGGCTGTGTTAGAGAGGCTAAGTGGGGAGGAGAGGGAAGATGTGAGGCCCGTGACATGTTTTAAACACCGAAAAATGTCCAATAAATAACCCTATGACGGTGCCGCTACTGTCGACCGTTCGGTTATCAAACGGACTCGGATTGCGACGAAATTTGGCACGCGGTCTACCTACAATAAAACAAGACCGCACGTCAACATTCGACCCAATCCGAGAATATTTTATGTCCACTTTAAAAACAATATTCTAAAGATGCCGCGGGCGCATGCATGTGTGGTTGGTCTCGAACCGGTTAACGACAAAAACAAAGAGCATCGGCAACTAATAACGGATGCAAGTTTTGAAAAAATGACGACAACGGAGTGCCGATGCTATGCAGATGATGCGAATGATGCGACGATGAATGCGACAAACAAAAGAATCGCACAATGACAGCGGAATAAAAGGGGAATCTTATGGAGCGTCGGTCTCGAGCTGTTACAACTCTCCTCCACTAACAAGAGATCTTGCCCCAAGATCTTAGAAAGAAAAAGGGGAAGAGGAAGAGGAAAGGACGAGGTAATACTTAGTTGCTTCTTTGACAAACGAGTGAGACCAATGAATCTTGACGATTGCAAAGAGATGAAGAATGATATGAGAAACAAGCAAGAATTCAAAAGAAATTTGGGCACAACTTTGGTAGAACCAGAAGGAAAAACTTGATAAGATGGAATGAACATGAAACGACGACAAAACACTCTGGTTAGATGGATAAGCAAAGGAAAGAACATGATCTTTGATAAAACAAGATGATGGATCGAAGAGAGCAACATGAAAATGCCTCCCGGAAAAAGAATAGAAGCTAGATCGATGGAAGAAAAAGAACAGAGAAGAAAATGACAACTTCTATCACAATTGAACTTTAAAAGAGTCCTTACAAAGGGGAGATTGAACGGAGTTGTTGGAACATCAACAACGAAAAGAAGAAGCTTGTTGTGGGCTTATGAAAACATCTCAAAACTATGAGGTGACAACCGGCCACTAACGAGAACAAAGATTGCTTGGGAGAAACCTGAGATGCGACACTTCTTTCAGCAAAAGGATACATTGGGAACTTGGATCGTTGATAAGCACCGTGATAGCAAGAATCCTTAGGAATTGCTTTAGGTGAAATCCAATCCAAGATAACTCCAAGGAAGAAACTGATGGGTTTAATTATCTCATTCTTGATAAATTCTCTTCGAGATTCCTCATGAATCAAGAATGCTATAGCACCATCTCAAAAGATAATGGAGAAAGAATAACTCTTTGATATGCAAGATAAAGAATACTTGAGGTAATACCACAAGAATTTATGAAGCAAACTTCGAGAAAGTATTGCATCCTTAATGAACCACCATGACGAGCCTCCGTATACAAAAGAACGATGAAAAGAAATGAAGGTTGAAAAGAATAAGATTATGACCTTGCAAAGATTTAGATGGAACTTCACCAAGAGATACTTGAGAAAACTTGGAACATCGGAAAGAAAAGATGAACAACCTAGAATCACGAATTTGATATCATGAACAAACTCTGGAAGAAGGATTGAAATCACCTTGAAGATCAAGAATAAGAATTATGTTATGCTTATCATTCATCAAGTTAAATTGATGATAAGCAACGGATTTAGCATACTACTTATTCTTCTTGAAAAGATTGAAGAGAGATATCACAAGCTTGAAGAACTCTTGAACGAACCACCAGTAAGAATTCACAAATGAATGTGGATACCAAGAATGAATGGAGATACATGAGAACGAAGACAACATGATCTGACTAATAGAAACTTCAACAAGGCACCAGAATAATTGAGAGACGAACGAAGAGACAACAATTGAGGAGAATTTGAAAACGAAAGCTGAAAGTTGAGAACGAAGAAATTTTCTAAAATGATGGCCTTCGGAGGATCAAGAAATGGAACAACTTAGAAATGCTCCGGATAGATATGGAAGGAATTGTTCATGATCGAAAACATTTAGAAAGGATAGCAACAAGCTGAAACCATGAATCTTCGGAAGAACGAACGAAGATTTAAGAGAAACTCTTCTTCGGCCTTCTACGCTGAGAATGATGACGCAAAACGACATCATAAATTACCGAGACTCTCCGGAACAATGAATAAGGAAAGGTTGAGCCAATGATGAAAAATAATTCGAAGCGATCTTGGGGAAGGAATATGACCGATGAAATTCATTCTTACGTCACATTTGAAAATAACTTGAGATCTCCGGAAAGATTAGAAGAGCCAGGTAAGATCTCGGGGAAAAATCCTGTGGGATATGGGCCCACTAAAGGAAACAATGTTGAAATGATTGCTTAGAAGGAGAGATTGCATCGGTACAAATGAAAACTCGATGAGGTGAGGGCTCAAAATCATTTGAAATGATTTGAACAGAAACATGAATCTTCTAAGATATCTTTGACACTCCGGATAGAATAAAGAGATGTGAATAAACAAGAGATGCTTGACAAAGAATTCCAACACGAGAAAGCATTTATCGATTTAGAGGATACGATGAACACCAAGAGTTTTAATTGAATCCATCGGGGAAGAAAACAAGAACGAAGAATGATGAACTTAGCACTTTGGATCTTCACAATGAATCACCGGACACAAAACGGAAGAAAAGATAGCGGAAACATCACATGAATAGAAAAGACACTCGAATGAGAATTTAATCTTTGAAGAAAAGGGTGGGAGGGTGGGGAAAAACAAACAAAACTTGGGACGGATGAAACGAACTCCGGAATATGAAAATGAGGATAGATCTTGCAAATATTGGAGAGGATTAAATTATCTTGAAGGGAAGCACTCCGGATGAAAAAGAATTTCATGATAACTCTGGTGGATCAAAATGATTAGAATTCACATAGAAATATGAGAACACCACTTAGGAAAATATGGAATCATCACTTGACATTGAAGCAACTCGAATTACCAAACTCCAACAAAACAAAGGATGAGGCTTGCGAATTAAGCCGGAAACAAATTCATGACAGAGATTCCGTTCGATATTTTCGTGGTAAGCCTCGCACAGGCTCGATCTTACAGTATCCATCATGTACAAGGCAGTGCACATGACATACGAAGAGTCCCCGAGTCATAGCAAGCTACAAGGACTCTATAAGACCCATCGAGAACCGCTGTAAGAAAGACCGTGAACAAACGAACCACTAGATGTCGAACCCCAACCTCACATCATGATCTGTTGGAAGATAGCCTAGGTAACTACTTGAATTCCCACCAAAGAATTTCCGAAATCTTTGGTTATGCAATCGGGTCCACGGATACACGGTGTTTAATCCATCACTCAACTCCTAGCAGTAATACTACTCTCAAATGTATCACATTCGTCAACACACAACCAGAGGCCTCGGAAATTCATCTACCTCAGACCCTCGTAATCACAACGATACTAATCATGGAAGTACATGTGATCCCGCTCCCCAGTACTGGATGCCGCCACACTCTTCGCACCCCAAATAGTATTGAAGCAATTTCGAACATCCGCGTCCTGAGGTACTAAGGAAACTGAACGATAGAGATGGGTCAAGAATCCCCTGGAGCTCAACTCCTCGGGTCCAATCCATACGCACGGGAGGAACCAAGAACAGAATTCCGGTCACATCAACATCATAGAGGTTCCAGAATACCCGCGTGATCCTAAAAATTTTTGAGTGAGAAGAGGGGAAGAATTAAAATTCCTACGTCACGATTCCTCACATGTGCATAGAAGAGGAGTAAAAAGAATCCTACTCTCCGATATATAACTAGACTCAAAATAGTTTTTTTTCTAGACTCGACTCGTCCAAGTTCGATCAATCAAGGGGGCTCCTAGGTAGGTACGGCTCTGATACCAACTTGTAACGCCTAAGATGCGATCCAATCCTTATTTTGGCTCGAGGGCCTCGACAGGGATAGAAGCACATCTCGTCGGTTCGCAAGAATGTATATCATTACAAGCACATGTAAAGAAGAGATGAGTATATGGAATTGGCTTACACTCGCCACAAGCTAAATCAAGATCACATCAATACAACAACATGTTCAAACATCGTACATCAGAGCAGGGTCCGACTACAGACGAAATCAAACGATAAAATGACATCCACCCTTGCTATCCAAGGCCGCCGGCCTGGGATCCATCCTATGATCAATGAAGAAGAAAAAGAACTTCAAATAAAACAAAGCATCGCTCTCACGTCAACGCATGGCTTTACCTGTACCTGCAACTGTTGTTGTAGTTATCTGTGATCCACAGAGACTCAGCAATCTCATTTCCAAGGGTATCAAGACTATTAAAGCTTAATGGGTGAGGTATGGTTAAGTGGTGAGGCTGCAGCAATCACTAAGCATTTATTTGAGTGGCTAACTTACGAGTACAAGAATAAGGGGGGATGATCGTCATATAAACGGACGTGAAGTAGTAATGATCACCAAGTGATCCTGAACACCTACGTACGATCAAACATAACCCCACGGTGTTCTCTCTCCGATCAGAAATTCACGAGAAGAGATAGTCACGGTTAAGCACATGGTTGGTGTACTTTATTTGAGTTTACTTTACGTTTCCTATGACCGGGTGTTAAACAATATTTCCAAGTTGCCACATAACCTCGGGCACGGCTCTCATGAAAGATTTAACCCTGCAGGGGTGCTCCAACTCATCCATCACAAACTAACCACACGCCGCGGGAATAACCTCGACCACGAAACCCGTGATCTCCTTGGAAATTCCGTTGGAAAATCTCAACCTCGAGATAGTACGACGTGTCCTCGAAATTCCGCGCACAAGACGTTCGAGAAAGGTAAAAAAAATCCAGCAAGGCCGCCCGACGTGCCGACAATCCCGATAGGAGCCGCGTATCTCGTTCTCAGGGCACAACCGATGGGTCACACTATGAGTCAAACAAAACCCCGAGTTTCCCCACGGTGGCCCAGCAGTCTACCCGTTTGGGACGAACACCATCAGCACTGCCCCCCTGTATTATGTTAAATTAATCCACGGGTTCATGACGCCCTATGCATTACTAACGGTGTTCAATATTATTATTTTGAGAAAATGTAGTACCAATCTTGGGCCTTGCCAGATGAGTTTCATCCCAAAACGAAAATGAAGGGGGTCCCCATAACAACACCGAGCATGTTAGGAGCTCTCAATATGGAACATAACACCGGTACACAAGTAACTAGGGCGGCAAAAGTGGAACAAAACACCAAGCAAAAGGCCGAGCCTTCCACCTTTTACCAAGTATATATGTGCAGTAAATTAAATAGCAATAATATTGTGATATATCAAAAAGGATATCCATGTTGGCACATGGAGCAACTTGCACCTGCCACTAGCAACGCTATAAGAAGGGCTGAGCAAGCGGTAACATAGCCAAACAATAGTTTGCTGTGATGTGGAGGGTTAGAGGCTTATCATGGCATTTGGGAGGCTTGACAAACAAGTGGTAGGTAGCGAGACAAGCGATAGAAACGAGACATCTAGCATGGCAATGATAGTAATGGTATCTAGGGAAATGGTCCTCTTGCCTGAGATCCCGCTCGGAAGAAGATCGAGTCCATGAAGAAGACGAACCAACGTAGTCGAATGGATCCTCACACTCCGAACACTTTCAGAACTCTATCGAGAAGAAGCAAACCGGAAACAACAATCAACACATGATAACACCACAACATATGCGTGACATGATGCGCAAACAAATATTATTCATGTCCAGTTTAGATATGCAAGACATGGCAAGCATATCTAAAAAATACTACACATTAAGTGAAGCTCAATATGCAACGAGTTGCATATTGACGAAACTCCACGTTCATATATTTTGTCCACTCTCGTTTATTTACTCGAGAATATTAAATGTTCTTAAACATGGCAAGAGGTGAAACTTAAATAAACTACTCTATCTAGGCATCTTAAATGAGGTCGGAAACGACTTATAGTATTTTCGAAACGACCCCATATGTTAATTATGAATTTGGTACAGATCTGTCCTAAGCATATTTTATATTTATTAAACAGCAAAATAAAGTGTGCCATGTGATTCTACACGTTTTTCTAGTCAAGTTTCATGTTTGGATCATTTTTATCGGAGCTACGGTTAATGAGTTATGAAATATATCATTTTAGCATGGCATTTATACAAATTAATGCAAACACCAAGTTTAAACATTTTTATCATGTGTGCAAGTTGGAAATTGTGAATCTACACAAAATTTCAGTCAAGTTTCTTGTATAAAGTGTTTCAATCCTACATACTGTTCAAGAGTTATTATATGCATGATCAATAGGGGCTTTTCTACAAATCTACAATTCCCTGCCTAATTAGATAATTCGCAGTACGTAAAAAAACACAGCTGTGCCAAAACTGGTGGGCGTTGGATAACTAACAAGTGCACTGGGCGAGACATATTGGCAGTTACACATGGGCCATGGACAACATTAGAAAAAAACAAAGGTGGGGCTGCTCACCATGGGCTCAAGGTCCGGTCGGTGTGGCGTCGCGGTGCTGGGCCGACAAAGGCTGGACGCGGCCCACGGGGAAGGAGGTGGAGCTGGGCCGTCCTTGGTGCTGTGCTGCTGGGGCTGGGCCCTGGCTACCGACGTCTGTGGCCCACGCGGTCCCTACGATGCGGTCAACGCGAGCAGGGATCGAGCGGGTTCGTCTCCTCGCACGGGACATGGATGAGGCGGCGGCGGTTGCAGGGACTCTGGCGGCCGGCGATGGCGCTTCTTCGGCGAGGGAGGAGCGGAGTTGGCCGGAGACGCGTGGATCTGGGCATGGGCGCTCGATTCGACCCCATTACGGCCGGATCCGGTGGAACTAGGTGGCGGCGGAGCTCCTGTTTCCTTCCACGGCGATCCTCCTCGGGTCAGGGAAAGAAGAGAGGTTAGAAGGGAAGGGGAAGACCAGGGAGCGATGGGTGCAATGCGAGGCGGCTCACCTGAGTCAGGGGACCGGCGGGGTGGAATGACGGGGCGACGGGGACGAGGGGCACGGGGCGCTGGAGCTCGGGGAGCTCCCGTGGCTACGGGCGAGCGGGGTTCGCGCCCGGGCGGGCCTGCGATGGGCTCGGGCGGGCCGGCGCGATGGGAGGCTGGAGGAGGGAGACGTGGCAGCCTCCCGTTGGCCGCGGGGGCGGCTCAGGCTCTCAGGTGGTGGCGGGGCTAGCTGGGGCGCCGCCAAGTGGCGGAGGGGGGTTCGGACGATGCGGAATACGAGGTTGGAGGTACGTGGAGGCTAGGGGAAGGCTAAAAATGGAAGGAGGGATGGCTTAAAATAGGAAGTGGGGTTAGGGTTGGAGTTTTTGCTCTGTTTTCGGACCGTACGATCATGATCGGACGGCTCCAGACGGAGGGGGCTTAGGGTTAGGTGATGGTGGGCTGGTGGGCTGTGTTAGAGAGGCTAAGTGGGGATGAGAGGGAAGATGTGAGGCCCGTGACATGTTTTAAACACCGAAAAACGTCCGATAAATGACCCTATGACGGTGCCGCTACGGTCGACCGTTCGGGTATCAAACGGACTCTGATTGCGACGAAATTTGGCAGGCGGTCTACCTACAATAAAACAAGACCGCACGTCAACTTTCGACCCAATCCGAGAATATTTTATGCCCACTTTGAAAAACAATATTTTCAAGATGCCGTAGGCGCGTGCATGTGTGGTTGGTCTCGAACCGGTCAACGAAAAAAATGGAGAGCACCGGCAACTAATAAAGGATGCAAGTTTTGAAAAAATGAAGGCAACGGAGTGTCGATGCTATGCAGATGATGCGAATGATGCAACGATGAAAGCGACAAACAAAAGAATCGCACGATGACTGTGGAATAAAAGGGGAATCTTCTGGAGCATCGGTCTTGGGTTGTTACAACGCCACTCCATGGCGAGCCTCAAGCGCTCGGCGGAGAGGCGTGCCTCGGCATCTTGAATATCCACCGCGAACCGGTTGAGCGCGTCCTGGGCATCAGTTAGAGCCTCGTGCCTGAGCAAAGCGCTCTAGTCCATCAGGGTGAGAACTTGCCCGGGGGCTGGTGCCCCGGCACTTGCAGTTGCCGTAACAAGAAGGGCCCTGGCGCCCTGTGCTTGAGATGCCGGGGGCTCCAGGTTCTCCCCCGCGCTTGGCTCCCGCGATTTGCATAGGAAGACTGTCGCATTGGCCACTGGGGCCCCTGGAGTGACCACCGCTGGAGGGCAGCCTAAGTCGCACCCCGCGCCATGGCCGGGTGCGGGGGCAAGGACGGCCGGCGAAGGATGAGGCGCCCCTCCCTTCCCCGCTGGCTGAGAAATTGCAGCCTCGGCAGGTGGCGCCGGGGACTGAGAAGCCGTGGCCTCGGCAGGTGGCGCCTGAGGCCGGACCGTCGCGGCCCTGGCAGGTGGTACCCGGGGCTAGACCGTCGCGGCCCTGGCGCCCGGGCCCCCTTGCCGCGTAGGGGAGACGCTGGGCGCCGCCACGGTGCCCGCGCGACCAAGCACACCACCAGACTGGCGCAAACTGCCCCCACGCCCACCAAGGCTTTAGCCGAGGGTTGAGGCTGCCTTCCGGATGGGCACTACCTTGGCCCCAGCGTTCGCCTTCTTCTTCTTCTCCTCACCGCCGCCGGAACACCTGTGCCGATGAGGGGATTAGCTCGAGCAAACCAGTCACAGACACGCAGCATGGGAATGGATGGAGGAACTTACTCGTCCCCGGCGGACCACTTCCTCTTCTTTGCGGCGGCGGATGGCATGACCTGGTTGCCCTTGCGTGCCATCTCGATGCCTCCTGGAGGGCGCTCGGCGCGGCCCTAGGCGGGCCCTGTCGGATTTCGGGCTCCACAAAACCCTCAAGGTTCGAACACAGGGGCATGTGCGAAGATCCCCTGCAGCCTCGCCCTACCTAGCTCACTACGCGATGGTTAGGATGATGAACTCGCACGATGACGAGGAAGAAGATGCACACGGTGATTTACCCAGGTTCGGGCCGCTACGAAGCGTAATACCCTAGTCCTGCTTTGGTGGATTGCCTCACGAGGAGGTTTGGTGGACGAACTAGTACAGTGGTGAGGAGCCCCGCGAGGGTGCTCGAGTGGTGTTCTTGGCTCTCTGCCTTGTCTGTTGTCCTCTCTCTCCTGTCTCGTCCTCCCCTCTACGGTGCAGCCTATCCTTTATTTATAGCAGCGGCCCGGGTCCTCTTCCCTTATCGCAATGGCGGGAAGGGATCCCACAACGGCCAAACTCGAAGGGAGACAGGAGTACACCCCCGCCCTGTCCAAAGGTGGTCTTCGCCTGCAAAGTAGCTGTCGATGATGCAGGGGTGGGCTCGGCGATGACATCCATCCTGCTGGGCTCGTGGTTGTGGTCTTGTTGCACCGGAATGGAAACCTTTGGGGGACACTTTGGGAACCCGCGTACGTCCTTGCTCCCTTTGCACCAAAGCGGAAACTGCACCGCCTGGCGCGCTGGCGCCCGCCTGTCCTTCCTTGCGTCATCCTTGACTCCTGAGGCCGGGTTCTGCATAGAGGTCTCCACCGCTCCTGAGGGGGCCTGAGGTCCCCATCCAGCTCGTCGAGAGTCAAGACGCTGACGTGCAGCCTCATCGGGTCCCTCGAGCCGGCGAACTCCCACAGGGGCCACGAGCGCGCCTGGACCGGCGCGATACGCTGCGCCAGGAATTCCTTAATGTCCATCGCCCCCATCGGAGAGGCATGCCCGTGTGAGGCGATGCACTCCAGGACGGGCTCCACCTTCGGGTCGGTGAGCTTCTCGTGGCACCACCTGAGGATCTGCGCGGGCTGGCCCATGGGGGCCGTCGAGAGCGAGATGACCGGGCGCGCGTTCACGAAGACCCAACGCTGCCAATAGACATCCACCTTCTTCCTGGCCTTCAGGCGGATGCTTCCGCCCGTGACATCTAGAAAGGAGACGCACGCGGAGCATTGGTCCGGGGCGGTGAACCGCAGGCTGAAGAAGTGGTGAAAGAGCACCACCGAGGGCCTCACGCCCATGAAAGCCTCGCAATAGAAGGCGAAGATGACCAGGAGGAGGACGGAGTTGGGCTGAAGGTGCAAGGCATGGATATGGTAATGGGAGAGGATGGCATAGAAGAACTTCGAGAACAGCAGGACCAGCCCGGCGTACATGCTGTGGTAGAAGAAGGGGTTGGCGGACTCCGACAGGCCGCCCGGCGTTGCCGAGCTCGGCCAGATTTCGGTCGCCTGCCCCTCGTTCAGCCTACCGGCCACCAGCGGGAGCACCGGGCCCAACTCCTCCTCGTCAGAAATGGTGGAGGGCAAGAGTGCCACCCCAATGGTGGCAGGGCCCGTGGCGGAGGCCGTGGCCTTCCCCTTCTTGCCAGTGGACGCCATCTGAGTGATGGGCCCATGGGGAGAGCAAAGAAAGTACCTCGCGAGAGGTTGAATCTGGAGCGGTTCCGTGCAAAGTAGGAAGGTGCAAGGAGACGGAGGCAACACAAAGAAAGACAATGATGGCCCCGGGCCGCGTGCAGGCTTTATGTCAGCTTGCGCGGCCGCCAAGGCCTCATGGAAAGTGGGGCGCCCCGGGTCGCGCCCGTCCCGCAGGCGATTAGGGTCCGCGTCGCGTCGCCCCCACCAACAGGCAGAATCGTGCACACCGTGGGCCCGGGGGCTACTGTCAGGCCTTTGGGACTGGGGGTACCCAGGCCCGTCTGCCTGCGGCCCTGGACGCGGCGCTGGCCTTAAGTACCAAATGGCCCACCAACAATCTTCATGAGGAAAGCCCTCGCGAGAGCCCGCACCTCGTGAGGCGTACGACGACCACGTCATCAAGAACCTCCCGAGGCCCCTTCGCGGAACCACCTCCTGAAGCCCTTGAGGGGCGGGTCCGTCAAGGTCGGCCTGGCGGGGTCAAGCAGCCCTGCTCCTTCACGTGGCTGACGCGGCTCGCACAAGGCGGCCCCTAGGGTCATACCAGCTGGCATGGACAGAGAGGTTTTCCTCTTCGGTGGTAGAGGAGCAGCGCCATCTCGTGGGTTCCCAAAGCGATCCCCAAAGGTTTCCTTTCTCATGCAAGAGGACCAAGACCAGGGGCTCGGTAGGACGGATGTCACCCCCGAGCCCACAAACACGTCACAACGAGGAGCTTTGGCAGGCGAAGAGCACTTTTGTCAGGATAGGCTGCAGTCATGTCCCCCTTCAAACTGGTCGTTGTGGCAACCCTTCCCGCCTTGTGTTTTCAGGGGAAGAGGACCAAGGCCAATATAAGAGTAGGAACTGGCCACCGTAGAAGGGACGGAACCCTGGGCAAGAAAGAACACACATTGTACTCATCCCCATCCTCAAGCGATCCAGACAAGCAGGAGTAGGGTCTTACACGGCGAGGTGGCCCGAACATGGGTAAACTATGCGTCCTTTATTTGTCTTCCTTAGCTCATGCCACCAGAGAGTTGCCGTGAGGTTGTGAGGCAAAGTAGGGCAGGAGAGCGAGCGCACCCCAGTTTTCGAATCTTTTTTGGGTCCCCGGAGCCCCGATTCCGACAAACACCATGGTAATTCTGCTGAAAACTGCGTCAGTCCGGGTTAGTTCTAAATATATCATATAAAGTGCATCAAAACCATATAAAAGTATTGTAAACATAGGCAAATCTGGAATGAATACTTCATAAATTATTGATACATTGGAGATGTATCATGCGCCAGGTAGAGGATCGCGTGCGTGAATCTTCAACAACTTCTGCGCGTCTTCATCAACGTCTTCATCGACACCCATGGCTCCCAAAAAGGCCAAGGGTGAGTTGGCAGCCACCCCATTCACGTCCAAGCTGCTTTCGCAGGCGCCGACAGGCGACGGCGACAAAGGTGCACACCGCACTCACCGTGCTGGTGAGCACAGCCACAACACTGTGCAGAGCTCCGCGAGCCGCGACCTGGACCCTGCCGTCATGACGTCTGCGGACGCACCAGTGGCATCCGGTGACAACGCTGCAGCAACGGTGGCGGTGGCCGCAGCATCAGCGGTGGCGAAGGTGGCCGCAGCAGCAGCAGCGGCGACGCCAACGACCAGACCTCCACCGCGTCCTTCTCAAGACAACCGCGACCAACACCCGTGGAACAACACTGATCCCGGGCGACGTGCGGACAAGACCCATGTGCGTCATTCTCAGGATGTGTAGGGCCAAACCCGTCATCGACCTCTTGGCGAGAACTGGCAGTGTGTGTCAGGGCGGGACAATGCTCCTCTTGAATCTGTCAGGAGCAAGAGCACGACCCACGCCTTGCACCATACCATGCCAAAGACCACGGACGAAGCTCTGGCGCAAGCCCAGCTTTTGCTGGACTTCCCTCACGCGCCGGAAAAGATGGAAGACTAGAGGACCACCATCCAGAGCCTGCTAAGCTTTGCCAACCGTGATAGGCCATAGGCAGCGGGGCCCTCACGAACGCGCCATGCGGAGCCAACAAGGCATGTCGCTGGGCGTAGTACTGGCGGGACACCTACGGTGCAATCAGTGTTGTTCCATCTCCTCTTGGGCGGACTTGTCCAACCATTTTGTTGGTGCATACCATGGGGGCCACAAGCTTCCGGAGAAGCCCGGTGATCTGCGCGTGATCCCAAAGAGACGGTGAATCCCTCCATAGGTATATCCAAAGGTTCTGCCGTGTGCAGCACAATATCCCTGACATCCATCCAGCCACAGTGATTGCCGCATTCCCCACGAACGTACACAACATGCGGATGCGTGAGGAGATGAGCATCAACAAGGTGCGCGATATCTCCGAGCTTTACGCTCTGGCTAACAAGTGTGCACAATTTGAAGAAGGGAGGACACTCCCCGGAGAGGATGCCGGCGTGGAGCGGCTTCGACGACGAAGATGCATCCATATCCAGGAAAAAAGGCAGGAAGCGCAACCGAAAGCGCAAGGGTAAAGCAGTCATGGCTGTTGAAGGTTCTGGCAATCCCAAGACCGGCAAGATGGCCAAGGCGGAAGGCTCCGGCAAGGAGGCTGCCGCTTGCTCCGGCGACGATGAAGCCGCGGCAGGAAAGAAGACTGCCAGGCCATACTACAAAATCCACAACACCAAGGGCCATGACATCACCGAGTGCCGCCAAGTCGAACAGCTTGCTGAGAACCAGAAGCAAGAGTACGAAAGGCGCGACAAGGAGAAAGGTCAAAATGGGGTTGGTGGTTTCGGCAAGAAAAAACAAGGCGGCCTGGTGGTCACCGCAGCAAGGCCAAGCAGCAGAAAGAAAAGCCTACTAGAGGCCGAGATAAGAAGTGTGACGATGAGGGCGATGACGATGAAGATGAAGAGGGATCTGAAGGCAAAGAGTTCCAGAAGGCTATAGATGCCATGTGCGTTGACGGAGGCGCATCTTTGCACTCCTCTCACTGGCAGCTCAAGCAGTGGGTCCGTGAGATCAACGCGGCAAAGCCAGCAACAGGGGCAAGGAAACCCCTCAAGTGGTCAAACACTCCCATCAATTTTTGACGCTGAGGATCACCCTGAACGCATAATTGCTATCGGGTGTGTGTCGTTCTTGGTTTCACCAACAATCCGCAACCTCAAGGTCACGAAGATGCTGGTCGACAATGGTGCCGGCTTGAACTTGATCTCACCTGATGTGATCAAGCGGCTGCAGATCCACGACACGTATCTTAAGCCGACAGGCTCATTCCAAGGAGTCAACCTAGGGAGATGCCAACCCAAGGGGAAAATTACTCTACCGGTAACATTCGGTGGCGAGCTCAACTTCAGGACAAAGAAAGTTGTTTTGATGTTGCAAAGATGCTGCTACTGTACAATGGAATCTTGGACCAAATAGCACTAGCGAAGTTTATGGCGGCGTCTCACCACGCCTACAATACACTGAAGATGCAAGGGCTGATGAGCATCATCACTGTCCACGCGGACAACAAAAGTGCAGTCCTCTATGTTGACAAACTCTACCGGGAGGTAGTGGCAGCATCTGTCGACAAGGCACCTGCTCCTACCGGCAAAGCTCCCGGGGGTAAGAAGAGCAAGAGCTCCGGCAAGACATCTGGCGAGAACTCCGGGAAGCGCGCCGTAGAGTGCAGCACGCCCGTCGAGGACTTGGCAGACAGCTCTGCCGCCAGGAGAAAGAAGAGCAAAGTGACCATCCTCAAGACCAAGCAAGTGGCTGCAAGGGAGGACGGCGAGGGCGGCACTTTCACCATAAGTTCCACCCATGACAGGAAATAGGAAAGCGCACTCGTCTCCTTCCTGCGAACGAATGTCAATGTGTTTGCCTGGCAACCATCTGACTTCCCTGGCATTACCAGGGAGGTGATTGAGCACCACCTTGTTGTTTGTCCCCACGCACGCCCCGTTAAGCAGAAGGTCGGGAAGAAAGCCCTGGAGTGGCAAGAGTTTATTGCCGAAGAGAGAAGCTAGAGGCAGCACGATTGATTAGAGGTGTGATCCACCCCACATGGTTAGCAAATACAGTGGTAGTGCAGAAGGCAAACAGAAAGTGGAGGCTATGTATCGACTTTACTGATGTTAATGAAGCTTGCCAAAAAGATCCCTTTCCCTTGCCGCGCATCGACCATATAGTGGATTCTACTACCGGCTGCGATCTGCTGTCATTCCCTGACGCCTAATCTTGTTATCATCAGATCTTTATGGCCAAGGAAGATGAAGAAAAATCAGCATTTATCACCCCATGTCTCACATACTGCTTCAAGTGTATGCCTTTCAGGCTAAAGAGTGATGGTTCAACATTTGCAAGAGCCATCCAGATTGGTTTTGAGCCTCAGCTGCAAAGAAATGTGGACGCATATATGGATGATATAGTGGTCAAGACCAAGGACAAGGCAACACTTATTCAAGACTTAGAAGAGACATTTGCAAACTTGCGCAAGATCAACTTGAAGTTCAACCCTGAGAAGTGTGTATTTGGAGTCCCATCCGGCAAGCTTCTTGGGTTCTTCGTGCCGAAGTGCGGGATTGAAGCTAACCCCGCCAAGCTAGAAGCAATAGAGCAGTTGGAGGCACTAGAGCGCGTCAAGGACGTACGCCGCTTGGCGGGTTGCATCGCTGCCCTCAGCAGGTTCATCTCCAAGTCTGCGAAACGCGCCTTGCCATTTTTCCAAATGCTGAAAAAGGCAGGTCCACCGAAATGGACTCCGGAAGCGGAGACAGCGTTACAAAACTAGAAAAGATACTTGTCCTCGACACCGATACCGGTCACGCCTAACCCGCAAGAACCGTTGCTACTATATTTGGCGGCAACAAACCAACTGGTTAGTGTTGCACTGGTGGCGGAGAGAGAAGTTGAGGATGTAGAGGCGACAACCCCTGGGCCGCCAATCGGCAAGCCTAATTCAACTCCGGCAAGCCAAGGAGTCGACAACACAAGCACAACGCGAGAAGCACAACAACAAATTGTGCAGAAGAAGAAGAACATGCCGCAACGCCGAGTTTACTTTGTCAACTCTCTTCTGCAGGGGGCTAGATCAAGGTATTCTGGGGTGCAGAAACTGCTTTTTGACCTTCTCATGGCCTCCCGAAAGCGGCGCCACTACTTCCAAGCACATCATATCACTGTCGTCACTCGCTTTTCGTTGCAATGTATTCTGAGAAATCCAAAAGCAACCGGCAGGATTGTTGAGTGGGCATTGGAGCTAGCTAGCTTTGATCTGAGCTTTGAGAGCACAACAACTATTGAGAGCAGGGCCTTGGTGGCATTTATTGCAGAATGGACGCCACGCCAGACGAAGAAATCCCAGAAACAACCCTCCACAGCAAGGAAGCACCACAGTAAAGGATCATGTACTTTGACGAAGCCTTCTCGCTGCAAGACGTCGATGCCGGAGTGCTGCTAGTCGCACCCACCAGAGAGCACCTCAAGTGTGTGATCAAGATGCACTTTCCCCGGGACGTATCAACAAACAACACAGCTGAGTATGAAGGACTGCTTGCTGGCCTGCGGATAGCGGTTGACATCGGCATCAGAAAATTTATAGTCCGAGGGGATTCACAACTTGTTGTGTGTCTTGTAAATAAAGATTATGAAAGCCATCTGATGGAAGCATATGTAGATGAAGTGAGGAAGTTAGAAGAGGATTTTGACAGTCTTCAAACCGAACACATTCCTCGTGCGGAAAAGAGCATCACTGATGACCTGTCAAAACAAGCTGGTCAAAAGTTACCTGTGGAACCAGGCACTTTTGTACTTCAACTGACTCAACCATCTGTCACGTCATCAGCTCGACAAGCAAAGAAGAGAAAAATTAGTCCTAGCGACTACTTCCTGGCACATCTACCAACTGCCACCAAGAAGGTTGTCGGAAATGACAAGATGCTTGCCGGTGAGCAGCATGCTCTGGCAGGGCCCATGGCCCTTGCCATTGAAGCTAGATCTCCCGTAGCAGAAGAGATGCCTTTAATCCTGTAGGATTTCAGGCTCCGCAAAACCCAAGGAGGTTCGAACTCAGGGGCGTGTGCGAAGATCCCCACCAGCTTCGGCCTCAAGCTCACAGGTTCATAGCCTAGCCGAATCAAACTCACTAAATAGAGGGGAAGAAGACTAACACGCAGATTTACCCAGGTTCGGGCCGCTGCGAAGCGTAAAACCCTACTCCTGCCTTTTGGTGGATTGCCTCACGAGGGGGTTTGTGGATGAACTGGTACAATGGTGAGCAACCTCGTGAGGGCGCTCGGGTGGTTTTTTAGATCTCCCCTCCTCTACGGAGCGGCCTCGTCCCTATTTATAATGGCTCGGGTCCTCTTCCCTTATTGCACTGGCGGGAAGGGATCCCACAACGGCCATATTCAAAGGGGGACAAGGAGTACACCTTATCCCGACAAAAGGTGGTCTTCGCCTGCAAAGTAGTTGGTGGTGATGTAGAGGTGGGATCGACGATGATGTTCGTCCTGTGGGGCTCGTGTTCTTGTTCTTGTTGCGCCGGAATGGAAACCTTTGGGGGGCTGTCTTGTCAACCCACGTACGTCCTTGCCTCCTTTGCACCAAAGAGGAAACTATCTCTTCTGTGCCCGCTGGCGCCCGCCTGGCCTGGCTTGCGTCATCCCCAACCTCACGAGGCGGGGCGCAGCGTAGAGATCTCCGCCCCTCGGGAGGCAGCCTGGGAGGCCTCCCCCCTCCGGGGTTCTTGGCATTGTCCTCCTAGCGAGGGTGGGGCTCTCACGAGGACATTGTCCTGGGCGATCCCACGCCAGGCCGTACCAGGTTGTCGAAGTGGGCCGCACCTTGGGCCGCAGGCAGGCAGGTCTGGGTACCCCCGTTCCCAGAATGCCGACAGCAGCCCCCGGGCCCAAGGCGCACTTGTGTTGGCTTCGGGGCAAAGCCAAAGGAGGCAAGCCCGAGCGCCACGGGCCCTATTTGCCTGCGGGCCAGGCTTGACACGCGGCGCCATCCGAGACGCTGACGCCTCCACTTCTCCGCACTGCCTCGGCAACTGCCCCGGCTGACAAACAGCCTGGCGCATGCCACCGAGCCGTCATTGTTCCTCTTCGAACCTGTCGTCCGCTCCCCTTTCTCCCACGGTTCACGTCTTCACAGCCAAATCTTGCGCCCGCCCCGATCCGGCCATCCGCCATGGCCCCCAAGAAGAAGGGGGGCGAGGCCCCGAAGGCGTCGGGGCCTTCGCCGGAGCTGGAGCCCGTGTTGGGACGATCCTTGGTGGTCAATCTTGAAGGGCTGGAGAAGGTCCGTCTGGCAGTTGCCGCCGGCTCCAATGAGTGGGGGGGGGGGCGACCAAGATCTGTCTGGGCTCGTGGCCTCAGGACGACCTGGAGGCCACCGGCATTCCCCTCCATCTCCATGCTCTCTTCTTAGGCTTGCTGCCGCCATTCTCAGATTTCTTCTCCGCCGTGCTCGCGCATTATCAGGTCTGTTGCATCTTGACCCTGGTTCCATCGTCCTCCTTTCCGCTTTCGCGTTCCTGTGCGATGCCTTTGTTGGCATATCCCCTTTTGTGGCTCTGCTTCGCCACTTCTTCTCCCTCCAGATGAACCCCGGGGGCATTGTTCGGGATGCGTGTCCTTGCGAGCAGTCGACGCGACGGCCTATGGGGCCCTCGACGCCCTCGACGCCCGGCTTTCCCCAAGCGTAGAGGGCTTCCGGAGGCAGTGGGTGTATGTCAGTGTTGCTGCGCCCAGCCCCCTGCTCCAAATCCCGTTGGTCCCTGTAGAGCTGAGCCCCGGGTAGGGGCATGAGGAGCTTGACGACCCGCGGCTCGCGCAGGTTTTGGCCAGGCTGGCTGCACTGAAGAAGGTAGGGGTGACGATGGCAATGGTGTTGCGGGAGTTCACCCGCCGACGAATTGCTCCTCTCCAGCGCCATTCCCGCCCGAGGTGGGCCTTCACAGGCCCTCGCGACGCCATGAGGCTACAGGTCCCCCCTCTTCCTTCCAGCACGCTACATGAACTGCTCTGTCGTCTGACTGGCAGGGAACGGGGGAGCTTCCCCGGGATGGGCTCCCCCTGTACAACCACAGGGATGGGGAAGCCTTTGCCCAGCAGATGCCACGCTTCGACGAGCAAGGATTACTTCCTCCGGATGGAGCGGGTCCCCGGGCTGATCCCCTCCTAAGGACCTCGGGCCATGAGGGTCCTGAGGCCGAGGCCCCCCGCCTGGCTGGAGGGGCGCCCTGCGTCGCCCGTCCCCCGGGCTCCTGCCACAGCCCTGCCTGGGGGTGAGGGCGACACCCTTTTGATGAAGACGGCCGTCGCCACCGCTACAGAGCGCTTGGGGCCAGATGATGGTGTCCTGGACTAGGGGGTACTCACCACGACGTCTTCCAACCAGTGGGTCGGACCGAGGACCCCCAGGGCGGTTCATTAATGTGCCAGTTCGGACAGCCCATGATGCATACGAGAAAGATTCCACAAGACTTGGTGATCAAGACAAGGACTCCTCTCCACCGACGTAGCCGACTAGGACTCTTGTTATCCTAGGCCTCTGGTGTGTTATATAAGCCGAGGCCAGGTTAGTCATTAGGGACAATCAGATCATCCTAGATCATATCATCATACGAGCATAGCTCTTAGGGTTTAGACCACGACATACGATCTCGTGGTAGATCAACTCTGTACTCGATACACCATCATCAATACAAACAAAGCAAGACGTATGGTTTTACCTCCATAGGAGGGCCCGAACCTGGGTAAACACCGTCTCCCTTGTCTCCTGTTACCCATCGATCCAAGACCCACAGCTCGGGACCCCCTACCCGAGATCCGCTGGTTTTGACACCGACATTGGTGCTTTCATTGAGAGTTCCGCTATGGGATCGCTAGAAGGATCGATGGCTCGTCTGCGTATTGCAGTTTTTTCTGGACAGCGAATTTGTGTTCGTCGTCACCATTTCCTCGAGGGTCGTTTTGACAATTGCTTCTGTGGAATTGTGCGGAATTGTATCTACAACAACCCTTCAAAATTTCGTCGCGTTCCGATAGAGGAATCTCCGGCAATCTCCGATATACCGGAGCCCTATCGAATCTGGACGGGAATCTGGAAGAGTTTAGGACGAGGTGTCCAGTATCTAGCTCGGATATCCGTTGGAAAATCCCACTGTTCATCGGCTGCGGAATTCCTATACAGATCACCCCTTAAAATTTCAGCTCGATCCGACCGTCCAAACTCCAGGAAATGTCCGATGAGTACAACAAATTTTGGATCTATTTTCTGCGCGAAAACTAATCCGACCCGAGTTCATATTTTTCATGAACGGGTTGTGAGGCGTCCTTTTTGAAGGAAATTTTCTCATCACCTCGGTCAACCGACCAAGAGTTCGGCATCGCGATGGCTGAATAATCATCAAGAGAACCTCGTCATCCGCGGGTTGTACGGGTCGGGCGCTCTGTTGCTTCATCAAGCCAGCATTGACCTCGTCACAAATTCTGACCTGCGTCGGCATCGCCGCGCCGTTACTTTTTCAAGCTGACGTCCACCACGCCGACCTGCTTTTACACGTCGGCTGGCATGGGGCTCTAGCATCACCTTACCGATCTTCTCCGTCACCTCGGCTATACCGGGGGCTTCTTCATCTCCTCATCAACCCGCTCCGGGGACTTTGGCGTCACCAGCCGACCAGTTTCGACACCTCGGCTGGCATGAGAATTCCGCGTCACCAGCCAACCAGCTTCAACACCTCCGCTGGCATGAGAATTCGGCATCACCAGCCGACGAGCTTCGACACCTCGGCTGGCGTGAGACTTCAGCATCACCAGTCAACCTGCTTCGACACCTCGGCTGGCATGAGACTTCGGCGTCACCAGCCGACCTGCTCCGTCACCTCGGCTAGACCGAGGGCTTTGGCATCTCTTCATCAACCTGCTCCAGGGACTTCGGCGTCACCAGCCGACCAGCTTCGCCATGTTAGCTGGACTAGGGATTTCGCCTCTCCACATCGACCGTGCAGCGTTGCCACTTCGTCAAGCCAAACTCTTCGCTCAGGCACCTCGGCGCCCAGGCCATATTCCTTTACTTTTTTGCTTCACTTAAATTAACTAAGTAGAAGATTTTTTTAAATATATTATTACCTTTATTTGTTATTACTCTTGATTTGCACTATATTGTGTGCACAGGTAATCGACTTCGGCTGTGTCATGCGGTCACCTTGGCGTGCCTACATCGTCGTCCTGCCTCCATCAACAAAATTGTGTCGTCGACATGGTCAACGGACCTGGGGGCTTCACTGTCGTCCTGCCGAACTACTCTCCTCGGCTGGACCGGGGCTTCGCCTCGCCGCAACAACCGTGTTGCGTTGCCACTTCTCGACCCGAGCTCTTCGCTCAATTACCTCGGGCTTGGGGGCTGGGACCTCTGCCAGGCCGAGGACTACGTCTTCGTCACGCCACAACCCCAAACCGCACCGAGCACATTAACCAGCTAAGTCGTTTTCGTGCTCAGCTCTCTTTGAAATTTTATTTTTTGTTCGGTGCAACCAAACACTATATTTTTTGTTAAACAAAAAAACTTTGTTTGTTAAAAATTTATTTACCCGATTTAACCGGGGGTCTTAAATTTGTATGAGCCATTTTATAATAAGTGTGTTTTCTTCTTAGTCGTTGCAAAGTCTTTTTCTACTACTCCTTTTTCCGACACTAGCGTGTGGTCAATAGCCGGATAGCTTGGTTTCTTTCTAAAGCCGCTCGAGTTTAGTTTGCTAAACAGGCCTCAGAGAAACACTCCGCCATCGGGATATGGAGGTTGAAGCCAAAGGCTGGCCCGCTTGGAGTCCGGAGATCGGATGTATCAGGTTAAAACACGACCGAAGCACACATTAAATTTTAGACCAATTTTGGATTGCCACAATTTTCTTTTATCTAAACATAAAGTTTTTTTTGCATAAGTTTTTTGGTATTTCCGAGCATAACTCTTGCAGTACAAAGCTAGATGCATTTCACGCATCGGCAGTATTAAAGGGGGTCTGCGGTTAACACCGAACCCACCAAACACCGAGGTACTCCATGCAGTCCTTGGCAAAATGTCCTCAGTATTTTGCATTTATATGTATTGATTTCGAGTTGTGTCTTTGGTCTATAGCTGGATTGCCCGGCTCCTGTGCTTACCCCTTACGATTCCGCTTTGTTTGGCTAAGGGGTAACGGGAGAACCACTGCGATTGTCACTTCCGGTTTAACTGGTTAAGTGCCTCAGTTGGAGAAAGCCGAAAGCTGACTGCCACAACAAGCGTAAATCGGTCAACGAACCACAGGCGGTGTTCAACCAAATATAGCCAATCGAGGTTATCCGAGTAAAACGAAGGGCCTTTCTTTCTTGAAAAGGCCAAGTTGTGGGTGGTTCGACCTCGAATAATCCGAGGAGTCGACGTATACCAGGGGCTATTAAGTTGCCCCCAAACATATGCTCCTATGACTAAGTGAAAGTTATAAAGCCTAAATAACTGATTGCTTCGTTTCCACTAACACAACCACCTCCGGTCACTGAGACGTCAGCTAAGGGTTGTCTTGTTTGTACGGAAACACCCTACGTAGCATCTACAAAGGGGTGGAAGCCGACGATAGGCCACTTTCAGATTATAAACAGTCGCGACGGAGTCAAAATAAACCATACCGAGGGTTCCTTGTGGCACCTCAGCATAGATACATTGGGATTCCTGGAGAGCCCAACATATCATCAACGTTTGTATTTAATATACGAACGCTGCCTTCCATAGTGATCGTTATAACGCCATAGATATGCATCAGTTTGACTTAAGATTTTGGCCAAGCTGGGTTTCCTGGCTCCTGTGCTTACCCACTACGTTCCCGATTGTTCGGCAAGGGGGTAAAGGGAGCACCTCTGTGATTGTTACTTCTGGGTCATCCGGGTTAGTACCTCAGATTGGGTGAAGCCGAAAGGTAGCCATCTGAAGAATATAATTGGTTGGCAATGACGGAAGTGAAAATTTTGGTTCATTAAAGACCACAGAGTTCGGGAACATTCCCCGAACTAAATCCTCAATATTTTCCTCCCACATTGATCGGAGTTGAGGTTTCAAGATCATAGTCAACATAATATCCTGGGAAAAGGAACTTATAAATGCACTATTTTCCCCAGAAGATGTTTCTTATAACATATCTCTCCGCGTACCTTTGTTTATAAAACCGCATGGCCGGATTGCCTTGTTTGCCATAAATCTTTGCCCTTATAAAGGCTTTATAAAGTAGGACAAACACTCCTCGGCTACTAGCCAAGGAGGTTGAAGCCGATGGTGAGTCAACAAAGTCTTGTACAATGCGGATCTGAGAATTAATGATGTAAAGTACTTGGATACGTAGAATCATTACGCATCAATTGTGTCAAACGTAACAAAGTTTGTGTTAAACAAATATCGATCCTTAATTCGACCACCCGTGCCCAAATTAAGGCTCGGGGGCTATTGCATTGCATATTCAATGCAGCAAATTCAAAGTGCAATACTGTTTCCATAGAGAATCGATCCTCGGGTTGGTCGGCCGCACCCAACCTGAGTCTGGGAAACTAGGCACACCGCGTTTCTGTTCCTAAGTATGCTACTGAGCAAGGACTTGATCCTTAGGCCAATTTTGCAAATCGACCTAAGTCTCAGGGGCTACTGGGATTAGTGGTTTTCTTTTATCCTTCAGGTGCATCATGGGTTTTAGACCGACACGCACCTTGCGGGTTTCTGGCTATATATCTCGGTAGAGAATAAATTGCACCAATCAAAAATATCCACAAAAAATCAGCCTACGGTTAGGGTGGTGCACCACCTCGGAAGTAGTCCGGCATAAAGCTCGGGCGCAAGTGGCTGGCTCCATAGAGGGCATTTCCGGCATTAAGCTCGGCTGAATTCGTTCAATCTTTTAAAAACCGAGGTAGTTTATGACACCTCGGACGCTGATCATCGTTGGAGCTCGGATGCGGTCCGGCGTTGGAGCTCGGAAGCATTCCGGCATAAAGCTCAAGATCGAAGACACTTTGGAAGCAGTCCGGCATAAAGCTCGAATGCGAACGGCTGGCTCCATAAAAGACTATCCCGATATTTAAGCTCGGATGAAGTACTTCAAATATTCAGAGACCGAGGTATCCTATGACACCTCGGATGCCGACCAGCGTTGGAGCTCAGGCTCAGAAAGACACCTCGGATACAGTTCGGCGTTGGAGCTCGAACACAAGAGGATACCGCCACACGGGAAACACTTCGGACCCGAGTTGTGGCGTAAAAATAATGAGGCATTAATACAGGCCGATAACTTAAAGGGGCTCCTCGGATGCCCGACTTGTGAACTCTTCGGATTCACCTCGGCGATCCACAAGATCAGTGATGGGAAGATTTATTGAACCAGTTTTCAAGACAGACGGCCGAAGATGAAGAACTGTTCGGAAGAACCGAGGAGCGTCCCTAACTTGAAGACCGGTTCAGGGGGCTACTGACGGTGTCCTGGACTAGGGGGTACTCACCATGTCGTCTCCCGACCAGTGGGTCGGGCCGAGGACCCCCAGGGCGGTTCATTAATGGGCCAGTTCGGACAGCCCATGATGCATATGAGGAAGATTCCACAAGACTTGGTGATCAAGACAAGGACTCCTCTCCACCGACGTAGCCGACTAGGACTCTTGTTATCCTAGGCCTCTGGTGTGTTATATAAGCCGAGGCCAGGCTAGTCATTAGGGATAATCAGATCATCATACGAGCATAGCTCTTAGGGTTTAGACCACTACATACGATCTCGTGGTAGATCAACTCTGTACTCGATACACCATCATCAATACAAACAAAGCAGGACGTAGGGTTTTACCTCCATAGGATGGCCCGAACCTGGGTAAACACCGTCTCCCTTGTCTCCTGTTACCCATCGATCCAAGACCCACAGCTCGGGACCCCCTACCCGAGATCCGCCGGTTTTGACACTGACACCAGACGCCGACGAATCGTCCTCAGGCCCCCGCGCTCGCCGGAAGAGGAGGGGACCCGGGTGTCGGTTTCAAAACCGGCGGATCTCGGGTAGGGCGGGTCCCGAGCTGTGAGTCTAGGATTGATGGTAATAAGGGGACGAAGGAGACGATGTTTACCCAGGTTCGGGCCCTGCTATGGAGGTAAAACCCTACGTCCTGCTAGATTATATTGATGGTATGAAGGTTACAGAGTTGATCTACCTCGAGATCCACTAGCTAAAACCCTAGATGAGTTTCTCTCCCTCACAATCTAAAACCCTCCCGGTTTATATAGACACTGGGGGGTACCTAGGGTTTACACATGACAGGACTCCTGCCAAGAATGGAGACGTCGATTCCCTCATCTTTACTTGGAGTGCACAATGCGCCTTCGGGACTTCCTTCTAGAACACAGGGTCTTGATGTATCCGACCATTCCCGCGACATTCAAAGTGCGGCCCACCAAGCCGGCCTATTGAGAGACAGCCAGCGGCCCGAGGACCCCTTAGTCCAGGACTCCCTCAGTAGCCCCCGAACTAGCCCCCAACGCCAAGGGCTTCAGCTCTGGCAGCTCCGCTTGATCAGATTCTTCGACTTGCGGGGTGAGTTCCCATTAAAGATTGGCTGATACTTGTTCAGTTTTCGATCACACGATAGCCCGAACACCATGAGTTGTTCAGTCCCGAAGACCAAACGTCAAAGTGTAAACAGTGTTTTTTCCTGACAACCTTTCTGACAAAAGGTCATGGCCTACCACGACCGCTGAACCAGTTATGCAAACTCGATTCGCGGTTCGAGGCCGTTTTTACATTAGCACGACTCATCAATGTGCAGATCGTGCTCCGTTTCACACGGGATATGATTAGCATCTCGAGTTCCCTTTGCGCGTGCTTAACGGCACGCATGTCTTGGGAAGCGGAGAGACTTGCGACGCAACAAGGGGGGGCTAATCGGCGTGACGCCTCATAAAAAGGGGAAAAAACTCCAAGGCTTACTCACGCTTCCCATTCGCATCCTCCGCTTCCCAAATCTCCCCAAGCTTCGAGAGCCCAGATCTAGTTCTTCCTCAATTTCTCCTCTGAGCTTTAGCTATGGCGGGCTCGGGTTCCATGGGCAAGTGGGAGGCTTCCACGGTCACCGACCAGGACATCCGGGATCTAAAGCTCGCCGGTTACCTCCCCGCCAACGTCTTCCACCGTGCCGCAGAGGCTAACCAGGTGATTCCCACCCCCAAGCCAGGAGAGAGGGTGGTGTTCGTCCCCCACTTCATCCGGGGACTGAGCTTCCCGCTCCTCCCCTTCGTGAGGGGCCTCATGTTCTTCTACGGGTTGGAGTTCCACGAATTCCCCCCAAACTCCTTCATGCATATTTCGGCATTCATTATTATCTGTGAAGCCTTCCTGCGGGTCGAACCGCACTTCGGCCTGTGGCTCAAGGTCTTCAACGTTAAGCCGAAGACCGTTGCGAGTGAGCACGCAGACTGCGGAGGGGCGGTAATCAGCAAGCTCCCCCGCGTCGAGTGGCCAACTGGAACCTTCATCGACAGAATCAAGACCTAGCAGAAGGAATGGTTCAACATCACCAAACCAAGGGATGAGAGCTGGGCGGCGCCCGCCGAGTTCAGATCCGGACCCCCTACGAGATTGACCTCATGGCTCAGGAAGGGCCTTGACTGGGGGTTGGATGCAGAGGTGAAATTGATGCAGAAGCGCATTACCTCGGTGATCGAGGCCAAGGTTGAGCTGGTCAATGTGGTCCAGGTATGCTCCACCGCCGCATTCTTCCCTGCCAGCGTCGGGCCTCCCCAATGTGGGCTTATCAGCTTGAGGACGAGCCTACCTTGTGCCAACTCTTCCGCACTACCTCTGAGAAGTTGTGGAAGGCATTATTGAAGCCTCAGAAAAGCTGGTCTGCCAAGGAAGAGGATTCGGGCCTAAGAGCCGATAACCCACCCACCCAGGTACGGTATAATTTTAATGCACTGACTCTGTTTCTTTGACAAAAGGACTGAACGCCTTTCTTCATTTTTGCAGAAATGGTTGAGAAAATCCGCAAGAGTTAACTGCCCGGCACCACAACCCGAACACCCCAGGTCGGAGTTGTTGACGGCGATGCTCGTCGTGGCGCCGTACTCGGCGCCCGAGAAGAAAAAGGCAGAGAAGGCCTCCGTATAAGGGACCAGCCAGACGCCATGTCCGAGGAAACCCATGCCTCTTCTAGCCATGAGGAAGAGCATGAAGATGGGGGGAAGGCAATTCTCCCCTCACAAGAAAGAGGGCGGCGTCGTAGGACGCCGCGGAGGATCTACCCCCTCCTGCCCAGAAGAAGGTGCGTAGGCCAAGGTTAATCGTGGCCGACGACAGCTCGGACTCTGATGATGAGTCCGAGGACTTTGAGAAGGTTCCCTGAAGGAACCTAAGGGTCAAGCCCCCAGCTCAAAGGTATGAATCCGAAGACTTCCTGGGTCATTTATGCAAAGTTTTTAATGTCTTAAATGCAAGAGCATCTTCTAATCTGCAGCCCACCACGCGTTCTCCCCACTGACCAAATATCGGATGGGGAGTCTCCGCCCGCCGAGCTGGCGAAGAGTGGGACTGCGTCACACCCCACACCTCCAGGGGCCGCGAAGGATGCCGCGGAGGTGTCATCCCACCAGTCTCCTTTGAAGCCGAACACAGGCGGAGGGGGTGACCATGCCATGGCCGAGGTCGATGCCTCGGTCGCTGAAGAGCAGTTGGAGAAAACTCCCCTGGCCGCTGAGGAGGAAGTGCGGAGGGATTTCGAGTCCCCTCCGAGGACATCTCCGGAGCATGCTGCCCCTCCGGAGCTATCGGTTCAGTCCCCGATCAGAGATCGAACGGGCCGGTCACCACCGGTGCCACCGACGACTGGGTGGCCGGTCATGGAGGAGGTTTTATCAAACGCCTCCATCTTCGAGGATCACCGAACTCTTATGGGTGCGGTTTTGCAAGGAATTCAGTCCGTTGATAGTGGACTGAAAGAGGCCTTCAATGGTCTCTTGACGGGCTTCAAGGTGAGTGACGTAATACCCTTTTCCCGAACAATTTTAATTTTAAGTTTATGCTATCTTTATATATGTAGTAGCCCCCGAGCCCCGGATGGGTTTGCAAAAACGCACCCGGGGGTCAGACACTCAGGAGTGATCAACGATGCACAAGGCACCAGTAGTCCCGCAATGTTCTAAAAGCCCTTTAAGAGGATCGAACATAGAGACACATCCTTGACAGTTTGGGGGTTGGAACGCACATAACCGGATATATGTTTTTTATTTTTTGTAGGCCTCGTCATTGGCGGCGGCCGTTAATGCCACTGAGCATACCGAGCTAAATCGGAAGCTCAAGATCTCAGAAGACGAGCTTGATAGCCTGAACTAGAGGTTCGACGAGGCACAAGGTAAGCCGAATTGTAACGTCCGGGCTGTATTATGTTAATGGTCCGCACTGGTAACCCAGTGTAATTATTTATTTATTGCTCCCACAGCTTCAGCTGCGGAGGTTGAAAAACTCAAGGCCGAGCTCCAAAAGGTGAAGCAAGAGGCCATGAATGAGAAGGTGGCCGCCGAACAAGCAGCAGCCGCACTCTCCACCTTGAAAACTGCGAGTGCTAAACATGAGGCCCAGGTGGAGGAGGTGTAGCAGGAGCTCAAGGAGGCCAGCGCGAAGTGCGAGGCCCTTGAGCGCCAAGGCAAAGAGCAAGCCACCGAGCTATCCACGCTGAAATCCGAGCTCCAAAAGGAGCGGGTGGACAGGTGGTCCTTTGAAGAGGAGGTTCGCCAAGTCAAGGCTGTCACAGATGGTAAGCCGTATTCACTACAATGCGCCTTTGGTGGTAGCAGGTTTGCTTTGCTCACCTAGGTATGGCGTTCCTCAGGCGTCTGTGCGGATCTCCAGAAGAGTGCAGCGGATGCGAACAAGTTCTATGCTTCGCGGGAGGAGGATGATCAGGCTCGGCTATTCTGGGCACAATTTGAGTGCCCCGAGCGCTCTCCTCTCCTGATCGAGCAGATGAAGCAACTGATGGAGCTGCACAGGATGGCGGAGCCGGCCATAAAGGATCTCTGCATTCGGCTGTGGCCTGCAGAGCCGTTGCCAAGTAGCTACTTCAGCCTGGTGCAGAAACTATGCGATGTTGCGCCTCGGATTGACACGCTAAAGCGCTCTACATGCATTGAGGGAGCTCGGATGGCCTTTGCAAAGACCATGGTGCACTGGCCGAAGCTCAAGCCGACCGAGATGGCCACCGCACCTCCGCCTCCTGGAAAGGGGCATAGGCGCCCCGAGCTATACTTCTCCGCAGTGATGGAGGGTGCTCGGGCAATAGAGGCCCAATGCTCCAAAGACGTTTTGTATGAATGAGTGCATTGTAATATGTCCGAAGACTTTTAACGCTTTATAATCAGTGTTGCATGGTTTATCATGTCTTATAAGGTTTTAATATTTATTTTGACTCCCATGTGGCCGTTTTATCTAAAAGTTGCGATTCATCGGCTTCAGCCCCCACGTAGATAGTACGCGAGGTGTCTCTGTCTCCGCACTGTGACCCTTAGCCGAGGTATCGGAGCCCGAAGGCGGTAGTGCGAGGGGGACAAGGCAATCGGACTATGATGCTTTATCGCTTTCACTTAGCCGTAGGAGCGTAAAAAAATGCGGGGGCTGATGACTAGCCCCCAGTGTTTTGTGATGTTCGGATGTACCGGGGCCGAAGCCAGCATCACATGGTTTGTACAAATACGAAACCCATCGTATAACACGGAATATCCTCTATCGATTTTTAGTATGACACTTATGCTTGGATTTGCAGACCGGTTCTCGCTTACTATGACGGTCAGTTTTCGGCTTTCTCCCCTGAGGTGCTTGACCAGGCGAACTGGAAACACAATCGCATTGGTTCTCCCTTTGCCCCTTTAGCCGAACGAGCGGAACGTAAGGGGGCAAACACAGGAGCCGGGCAACCCAACTATTGACCCAAGACATAGTTCGGATCCGATGCATATAAAGCAAAATCCAAGACGCCGAGCCTACGACCAGTTGTGTTCGGGTGATTCTTAGGGCGATTTTTTAAATTCAAGCCCCCGGTCTATTAGCCGGTTGCATCGTAATGTATACCGAACAGCTGCGCAAGAGGCGTCGTCAAGAACAGAGTATGTACCATAAAATACAGCGGAGAGGCCATGTATAATGGTCCTTTATTTGCTCAATAACTCTTATAATTCAAAGTGCCGAAGCAACTGTTTATAGGTATTTTGAAGATAAAACATAGAATTTACAGAGGAGAGGTTGTACCAGGGGTCTTCGATTGGTGGCTTGACGTCCTCGATGTGCCCTGTCGCCCATCTGCTCCTGTTCCTCCTAGAGAGATGTATTCCTTTAAGGGTGATGCTATCGTCGAGCGGACCTTGGGAAGAAGGTCTTGAAAAGTCGCCGAAGTATGGATGAGCTTTACACCTTAGCAGGTTCTTGATGGTACATGTGGTATGTCCGAGGACATGTACTTGCAGTAGTTCGGTCCAGCCGAACACTTTCCCTTCGATAGTTGTTCCTCACTGCTGCCCATGGAATTTTGAGTGCGAAGTTGTGCCGTCTTGGCACATGTTTGACGGGCACTAGGGTAGTGCAGTGAGGAACGTGTCCCTATTTCTGAGGGGAAATAGATGCCAGGAGCTCGAATTGAGGCTGGGCTCGTTTGTTAGCCTTACGTGCCTTTATGGCAGATTTTGGTGTTGGCCGATCGTCATTGTAATGGAATTCGGCCGCCAGGGCCAATGCATGTTCCTCAGTTCGGAGGGAACGCTCTGTGTTGCCGTTGACAGTGATAACCCCCTTGGGCCCGGGCATCTTGAGCTTGAGGTATGCGTAGTCTGGGACGACATTGAAGCGAGCGAACGTTGTGCGGCCCAGCAAGGCATGATAACCGCTGTGGAAGGGGACAATGTCGAAGATCAAGTCCTCGCTGCGGAAGTTGTCGGGCGAACCGAACACTATTTCCAGGCTGACAGAGCCTGTGCACCGGGCTTCGACACCTGGGATCACTCCTTTAAAGGTAGTGTTGCTAGGCTTTATCCTTGACAGATCTATGCCCATCTTTTTCATCGTATCTGAGTAAATAAGATTGAGGCTACTTCCTTCGTCCATTAGGACTTTAGTGAGGTGATACCCATCGATAATGGGGTCTAAGACGAGGGCCGCCGAACCCCCATGACGGATACTGGTTGGGTGATCTCGTCGATCAAAAGTGATCGGGTAGGCCGACCATGGGTTAAACTTCGGGGCTACAGGCTCTACGGCGTAGACCTCTCGAAGGGCGCGCGCTTCCTCTCCTTTTTAGGTATATGTGTGGCGTATATCATGTTCACTGTCTTTACCTCTGGACGGAACTGCCTCTGACCTCCATTGCTCGGACCGCAGGGCTCCTCGTCGTCCTCACTGCATGGGCCCTTGCCTTGCTCTTCGGCTGTGAGTTTGCCGGCCTGTTTGAACACCCAACAGTTACAGTTGGTGTGGTTGGCGGGCTTGTCTTGAGTGCCATGGATCTGGCAAGGCCTCTTCATGATTTTGTCCAGCGGGGTGGGTCCGTCGCGATTGCCTTTAGGAGGCTTCTTCCGCTGCCCGGATCGAGGGTTGCGGAAGCCGGCATTAACGGCCGTGTCGTCGGCGTCGCTAGTGCTCTGCCGGCGTTTATTTTTGTTGCGTCGTGGTTTCCTGTTTCCATCCCGGACTTCGGAGGTGCCGGGGTCTTCAGGGTTGTGGCTTCGTCTTGCTAGCCAGTTATCCTCGCCCGTGCAAAAACGGGTCATGAGTGATGTAAGGGCGGACATGGTCCTAGGTTTATCCTGACCGAACTGGCGAGCCAGCCATTCGTCCCGAATATTGTGCCTGAAAGAGGCTATGGCCTCGGCATCTGGACAATCGACGATCTGGTTTTTCTTGGTCAAGAACCGATTCCAGAATTGTCAAGCGGACTCTCCTGCCTTTTGGACGACGTTGCTTAGGTCGGAGGAGTCCGGAGGCCATAGATAGGTGCCCTGGAAGTTAGATCGGAATGCATCCTCGAGATCCTCCCAGCTCCCGATAGAATTTTTGGGGAGACTGTTTAACCAGTGTCGAGCTGGCCCCTTAAGTTTAAGGGGTAGATACTTGATGGCGTGGAGATCGTCTCCTCGTGCCATGTGAATGTGGAGGAGGAAATCCTCGATCCACACTGCTGGGTCAGTTGTTCCGTCGTATTGCTCTATGTTCACGGGTTTAAACCCTTCCGGGAACTGATGTTGCATCACCTCGTCGGTGAAGCACAGTGGGTGGGCAGCGCCTCTGACCCGGGCTATGTCACGCCGGTAGTCGGCGTCTATTCTGGCCCGGTTTTGTTCCCGACCTCTATTGTTTCGGTCGAGCCAAGGCCGATACCCGTCCCGTCTATCGCGGGAGTATCCTCTAGATCCGTAGATGGATCTTGTGCGGCCTGTTCTATAATCCAGGTCGTGTCGCAGGTCGTACCTGTCCTCGGGCTCCATTGGTTCATTTCCCCTTCTGCGGGGTATTGCCGGCCTATAACCGGTGTCGCCAGCCGTCCTATCTCGTCCTCGGGGAGGGCGGTCCGGTTGGTCGTATGGAGTGTGCTTGGGGGACGGCGTATTAGGGAGCTTGTCATCATATTGTGGAAGCAGCCGTCGGCGTGGATAGCTCTTCGGTTGGTCCGACAGACCGGTACCGTATCCTTCCTCGGCTGATAGGACCCTCGTCCACCTATCGTTGAGGGTATCTTGTTCGTCCTTAAGCTGTCGTTCTCTTGCCTTTAGGCTTCGCGCAGTGGCTATAAGATGTTGCCTAAACCGTTCCTGATCCTCAAGGTTTTCGGGGACGATGAAGTCTTCGTCTTCCGGGCTATCCTCCTCCTCTACAGGGGGGAGGTAGTTGTCATCCTTGGAATCGTTTGGATCTTTGGGCTCGCGCTCGGGGATATCGGGATCGCCGAGGTCTTCCGGGGTATCGTTTTCCCTGGTGCCAGCAATAGCTTCCCTTCCCTTTTTTGTCTTTGATCGTTTGCGCGGTTTCCGGCGCCTTGATGGCGCTTCACCCGATTCATCACCATTGTTTGCGGGTGTGCGCTCGCCGTTATCGGCTGGAGTATCCACCATGTAGACGTCGTAGGTGGAGGTGGCAGTCCATCGCCCGGTGTTGATGGGAGTGCGGGCGTGATCCTCGTCATCCATGTCATCTGCCTCCTCGGAGGCGTAGTCCAGCATATCGGTTAAGTCTTCGACAGTGGCTACGAAGTGGGTGGTGGGTGGGATGAAAAATTCTTCTCGACCCGCCTTAAGACCGATCTGAACGTGGATCGGGGTTGGGTCGTCAGTAATTTTCATCGATAAGATCCGATCTAGAGCTTCGTTGAGTGTCGAGAGCTCGATCGGGTCAATTTGCTCGGCGTTTTCGGAGTTAACCTCCGATGCATCCACACAAGAAGTGTGTTCAGCGGGAGCTGGTGTCCGGTCGTCTGGTGCTATGGCCGGATCCGGATTAAAAGCCAGATCACCGCCGAGGCTGGCCCCGTGAGCGGGGTCGAAAGGGACATCCGAGGTTAAGGCCTTGGAGTCCTCAGGTGCGTCGGATGAGACTGCGAGCCCGGTGAGCGAAAGATCACCCCGAGAGTCTACGGAGAACTCTAAGTTCCCGAATCTGACCTTTTGATAAGGGGCCGGTCGGGTCAGCGTGCAGCACAATGCTGCCGAAAGAGAAGATCTATCCAGGGACGAAGGAGTCCATGTTACGGACCTCTTCGTTGATGACAACGCGAGCCATCGATTCCTTTGGCAATCACAGCGGAACTCTCAATGAAAGCACCAATGTCGGTGTCAAAACCGGCAGATCAAGGGTAGGGGGTCCCGAGCTGTGAGTCTAGGATCGATGGTAACAAGGGGACGAAGGAGACGATGTTTACCCAGGTTCGGGCCCTCCTATGGAGGTAAAACCCTATGTCCTGCTCGATTATATTGATGGTATGAAGGTTACAGAGTTGATCTACCTCGAGATCGACTAGCTAAAACCCTAGATGAGTTTCTCTCCCTCACAATCTAAAACCCTCCTAGTTTATATAGACACCGGGGTGTACCTAGGGTTTACACATGACAGGACTCCTGCCGAGAATGGAGACGTCGATTCCCTCATCTTGAATTGGAGTGCACGATGCGCCTTCGGGACTTCCTTCTAGAACACATGGTCTCCATGTATCCGGCCCTTCCCGCGACAGTCAAAGTACGGCCCACCAAGCCGGCCTATTGAGAGACAGGCCAACGGCCCGAGGACCCCTTAGTCCAGGACTCCCTCACCGGGGGCAGTTGCAGCTCAGCACCGTGGGTGCCGATGAAGAGGAAGTGGATCGCCGTGGATGAGTATGTGTCTGAGCCCCCTCAGTCTTCCCCTAATGTGCACCTTCTGAGTCTCTGTTCCGCAGGTCTCCTCCTGACGAAGAGAGAGATGCACCGCCACCGCCACCTACCGAGGTCGCCGGGCCCGTGGTGGCCTTGCAACCCACGGGTCACGGTACCCCGCGCGGAGTGGCACGTGTGCCCGAGCTCGAGCGGCCCTTGGGAGGTCTTGAGCGTGAGTTTCCTGCGTTCTTCTCCGCACGCGGCCTTCAGCTTGCAGGGGCGGGGCCATGTCCTCCGCTGACAATCTTTTCTGAGAACCAGGAGCCCCGTGCGTTGGGGCCATCCTCGAGCGAAGACGCGGGTTCCCACGTGGCGCGGCTTCCATCCGGAGAGGAGGGGGAGGATCCCCCAGCCCCCGGGCTCGTGCCGGGGACGTGCGGTCCTTCACATTCTTTCCCTGCTGGCCCAAGGGAAGGCGAAAGCCCTGGCCGGGCGCTCGAGCTCGCGTGTAGCCGCAGCGCCACGCGGCGTGGTCAACTCCAAACCGCGGCGAATGCGCTGGGGCGCATGGGAGTCGAGCTCGTCGACACCGACACCCGCCTCAAGGCGGAGCGCCAGCGCCTCACGCGAGAATGGCACTGGCTTGGGGTCGCCGTCAACCTCGGCCATCTGCAGCGTGAGCGTGCTCGCGCCGATTTCGAGGGGTCCCTTGCCTGGGCGAGGGAGGCCCGCGATCACGCCCTCGCAGAGGCCCAAGCCGCTGACAGCCGACACAAGGCTTCGGAGAAATGCATGGAGGAGCTTCGAGCCTCCAATGCTGCCCTTGAAAGGCAAATATAGGTGCGCAGGGCCGCACTTGACGACCTGGCGGACGAGCCGCCCACAGGCGGTGCGGGGCCCCGCATACCTGAAGACCGCTGGCGATAGAAGCGCTGGAGCAGAGCCTGGAGCGAGAGAGGTTGGAGGTGAGGGAGCACCAGGTGTCCCTCGCCTAGGACTCCCTCGCCATCCGTGAGGCGAAGGTCTAAGGGGAGATCAGCGACAAAGTGGCAGAGGGTCGGCGCGCCCTCACCCAGGATTATCACTCGAAGTTGAAGCTCCAGGACTCCCGTTTCTGCAAGCGACGCGACGACCTGAAAAGCAAAGCCGACGACCTCAGGAAAAGGTTAGTCCTGGCAGAGCGATGCCAAAAGTCCGCGATGGACGCCCAGGCTGCTGCTGAGGCCGAGCAATCTTTCCTCTATAAGCAGGTAAAGGGTGTCATTTCCCTTGTGGAGAAGGCTTCGGATGAGGCGGACCGTGCTCGTGGGCTGCAGCACACGCGCTCCAAGATGTTCTAGTCCCTCAAGAAGAGGGCCCATCGGGCCTTCAGCAGCATCTGCGGCGAGAGCGTCTCGAGCCCACTCGTCCCTGATGATGCCGGGTACCTGGGCTTCTTTTCCAGGGTCGTGGATCGCCTTGAGGGGGGGTGTGCGGAGAAGATCCGCGAACTTGTGGAGGAGAACGCCGCGACCTCCTCGCGTGGGCGGCTGCACGCATTTTCAGCCATCTCCTTCGCCTTGACCCGCACTTCGATTTCGAGGCTGTGCTTGCCCCCGTGCCCGAAGTGGTCCAAGGCACCCTTGCCGAGTGGGTGGAGGACCATGTGGAGGACTTGATCGCGGGGTTTTCTTCTGCTGACTGGGAGGGCCAGCTTGAGGTCGAGGAGCGCGAGTCCCGCGATGGTGGTGACGATGAAGGCGACGACGGCGGCATGTCTCCATAGGTAGTCTTCGTGTTTACCTGTCAGGGTTATGAATGCGGCCCTGCGGCAACGTGAATGTAATTTGGAGAGACTTTTTCATGATGCTTCCGCATGACGTAATAGGTAGCATTGTACTCCTTTGTGCCAAAAGTCCCTGCCGATTCGGTCGATCGTGTCGCGCGAGGGTTCGAACGCCAAGGCCTTGGCGAGGTGTGCGCGGGAACGCGCCCACCATGTCCAGCCCCCGCTTGCGCGCGCGAGGGAGAAAAAGGGCCGGTTGCTGCCGAACTTCCCAAAGAAAGCAAGTCGCAAAACGGAAATCATTACCAGAAGAGAATGTCTCTCCCCCCTTTCCTGAAGAAAACCGCAAGAACTCCAAATTTCATCCCAAAAGGTGGCAAATTCGAATACAAAAAGGGGTAAAGAGTTTCCACGTCCGGCACCTAGGCTAGTCTTCGTCTTCCCCACAACGCGGAGCGTAGGGCTTCCACTAGGCGTGGGCATAGTCATTGGAGGACCGTGTTGTCCGCCAGCGCTGGGCATGGGGCTTCCTCTTGGACGTGGGCGGGAAACCCTCCGCGTCCTCAGTGGGCTACAGGCGTATACAACCCACTCATTATTACGTGAGAGTTTCACGGGTTGAGCCAGGGGGCGCGCAGGGGGCTCCATGCCTCCTGGACATGGAGCCCACTTCCTGCCCCCAAGCACTATGCGGCGAAGTGGGGTCAGCTCCGAACGGGCCCTCGAGCGCGGAGGGAGCCCCCAACACTCTCCGTAGGGAGGACCTAGCTCGGAACGGGGCGTCGGGCCCCCCAAAGCCCGGGGGCGAATGTCGTCGCTGTCGTGGCGCCGCAGCCCCTCGCGCT
Source organism: Elymus sibiricus (assembly GCA_039707655.1). Taxonomy (NCBI): domain Eukaryota; kingdom Viridiplantae; phylum Streptophyta; class Magnoliopsida; order Poales; family Poaceae; genus Elymus; species Elymus sibiricus. Next base: position 162,413,631 of record CM077663.1, read on the forward strand.
GCGGACGAGGCTCGACACAGGATCCTTCCATCAAGTGCGATGCTGGCGCCCGGGGCAGTGCCCCAGTGCGCCTCACTGGGGTGCCCGGGAGCCTCGCAGGGGTACTCAACCCCCTGCCCCTCGGCGGACCGGGCCGGACCTGGAGACATGGGCGAGTACCTGATCTTCTGCCGCCAGACGGGTGAGGCCCGGCCCAGAGACATGGGCGTGTGTTCCACCCTCCGTCCCTGGGAGGGCGACGCCCGTCCCGGAGACATGGGCGTGTGTTCCACCCTCCGTCTCCAGGCGGGGAGCGCCTGGCCTGTGGACATGGGCGTGTGTTCCACCCTCCGTTTCCAAGCAGGGAGCGCCTAGCCTGGGGACATGGGCGTGTGTTCCACCCTCCGTCTCCAGGAAGGTGACGCCCGGTCCGGGGACACAGGCGCCTGCTCAGGGTAGCTCCCCACCAGCGGGCGTGCCTCGCGAAGCTGCCAATGCCAGGCACCTTCGCAAGACCGACCCTGCCAGCTGCCCTCACGAGGCCGCCCATGCCAGCCCCGACGAAAGCCGCTCACGAGGTCGCGTATGCTCCTCCCGTCGTCGTAGTGGCCGATGCTGCACCCTTCGCGGCTTGGGTGCCCGTCGGCATGGCCGTCGTGGAGGTGCTCTAGCCTCCGGGTGCGGGCGTAGACGAGTCGCCGGCTGCCTGCTCCAGAGGCGGCGGGCGCGCTGGGAAGTGCGAGGCGGCGCACACCCCGCACGGCCAGCGCCTCCCACAGATCTTCGTCCGCGCCGGGGGTGAACTCCTACGTGCCTGACGCCCTGGGCCGCACCCCTTGCAGGCGCGGGTGCGTGTAGTAACGTGCTTCCCAGGGGCATCCGCGTGTCCCCAGCGCCGCACCGGTTGGTTGAGGGGCTCCACAGACACGAGCCCCCAGGCCCGTCCCGTAGGGGGGCGCCAGGGCCACGCCGGCCATGCTGGCGTGCCTAGCCGTGCGACACAGTCAGTCGTCGTAACGGTTGCAAGCAGTGCGGGAGTGCTGCAGTTCGCGGGCCACGAGGAGCATGACTCGCCCGCTCGTCACGTCGTGGCGAGCTCGGGGGGATGACGCTGCGGCGTGGATGTGGGAGGGAGTCAGGGCGATGATGCCGCGCTGCGTGGTGGATGAGGGCGGTAGGCCCCAGCGTCCGTCGAAGGCCGGGCTGGCGATGGCGTCTGCCAACGGGGGGGCTAGGCGGCGTTGGGCGCTGTGGCCCATAGGCGTCGCCCGAGCGACGCGAGCAGCCTGGCACTCGGCGCGGGCTCGGTGCCCTTTAGCCATGGGAGCGGCGAGCGGAGGCGAGGTGAAGCTTGCGGAAGGATTCTGACACACCCCCTACCTGGCGCGCCAAATGTCGGATTTTGGGCTCCGAAAAACCCAAAGAGGTTCGAACTCAGGGGCATGTGCGAAGATCCCCACCAGCTTCGGCCTCAAGCTCACAGCTTCATAGCCTAGCCGAATCAAACTCACTCAATCGCGGGGAAGAAGACTAACACGCAAATTTACCCAGGTTCGGGCCGCTGTGAAGCGTAAAACCCTACTCCTGCCTTTTGGTGGATTGACTCATGAGGGGGGTTGTGCATGAACTGGTACAATGGTGAGCAACCTCGTGAGGGCGCTCGGGTGGTTTTTTGGATCTCCCCTCCTTTACGGAGCGGCCTCGTCCCTATTTATAATGGCTCGGGTCCTCTTCCCTTATCGCACTGGCGGGAAGGGATCCCACAACGGCCAAATTCAAAGGGGGACAAGGAGTACACCTTATCCCGACGAAAGGTGGTGGTGATGCAGAGGTGGGCTCGACGATGACGTCCATCCTGCGGGGCTCGCGGTCTTGGTCTTGTTGCGCCGGAATGGAAACCTTTGGGGGGCTGTCTTGGGAACCCGCGTACGTCCTTGCCTCCTTTGCACCAAAGTGGAAACTGTCTCTTCTGTGCCCGCTGGCGCCCGCCTGGCCTGGCTTGCGTCATCCCCAACCTCACGAGGTAGGGTGCTGCGTAGAGATATCCGCCCCTCGGGAGGCAGCCTGGGAGGCCTCCCCCCTCCGGGGGTCTTGGCGTCGTCCTCCTCACGAGGGTGGGGCTCTCATGAGGACCTTGTCCTGGGAGATCCCGCGCCAGGCTGTAACAGGCTATCGAACTGGGCCGCGCCCTGGGCCGCAGGCAGGCATGTTTGGGTACCCCCGTTCCCAGAATGCCGACAAATCCTTGTCGTCGAGCCACAGGCTCTGGCATGGGCACAACAGATTGTCCAATACCTCCAAACAGGAGAGCTTCTCGAGGAACAAGAGCAAGCTGAGAGAGTAGCCTGGCAGGCAAGCATGTACCAGTTTGTGGATAACACTCTATACAAGAAAAGACCAAATGGGTTGAAATTGAAGTGCATTCCACGGGAAGATGGATAGAAGCTGTTGGCAGAAATACATGAAGGGATCTGCAGCTCACACATCGGATCCCGCGCGCTTGTCAGCAATGCATTCTGGCAAGGATTCTATTGGCCGATAGCCCTTCAAGACGCCTTGGCGGTGGTAACCACATGTGAGGCATGCCCATTCCACGCCAAGCAGATACATCAACCAGCACAAGCCCTTCAAACCATACCCCTATCCTGGCCATTTGCAGTCTAGGGGCTTGACATGATTGGCCCTTTCCCCAACGCTACCCGGGGCTTTGAATTCTTGTTCATTGCAATCGACAAGTTTACAAAGTGGACTCAAGTGGAGCCAGTGAGGAAGGTAACGGCGCAAGCAGTAGTCAAGTGCATCAAGGGAATCGTTTGCCGGTTCAGGGTGCCCAACAGGATCATCACCGACAACGGCATGCAGTTCACCAGCAACACCTTCATGCACTACTGTCAAGATATCAGCACCAAGATCTGATTTGCCTCAGTTGCCCACCCTAGGAGCAACAGCCAAGTGGAGAGAGTGAATGCTGAAATGCTGCGAGGCCTCAAGACAAGGACTTTTGACAAGCTGCACAAGCACGGAAGGCGCTGGATTGAAGAGCTGACAGTTGTTCTTTGGTCAATCAGGACGACGCCAAATCGAGCCACCAGCGAGATGCCCTTCTCCCTAGTCTATGGTGCAGAAGTGGTACTCCCCACAGAACTCACATACGGGTCACTCGAGTACAAGCCTTTGACGAAGATCGGCAAGAGGATCTACGGCAAGATGATGCCACACTCCTCGAGGAAGATCGTCTTCAGGCTGCACTATGTGCCAGTCGGTTCCAGCAAGCCTTGCGCCGCTATCATAGCCGCAAGGTGCACGCCAGGAGCGTTGAGTAAAGCGACCTTGTCCTTCGTCGAATTCAGTCCACGAAGGGATCAAACAAGTTGAGGGCAAAGTGGGAAGGCCCTTACTGGGTGGTACGAGTCACTAGGCCCGGCGTAGTCCGCCTAGAGACCGAAGATGGCACCCCGTTGCAAAACTCATGGAATATCGAGTATCTTCGCAAGTTGCACCCATGAGGCATGGTTGCCGGGCCTCCTAGCAGCCCCTTTTGTACAAGTTAGCTAGCAAGGCATGTAATCCTTTGGAAAAAGCTAGGCAAAGACCCTATGCATAATCAATAAAGAAAAGTGTTCTACAACTTTTTGTCAAAGTACATGTTTATTTTGTGTATGTTGCATGAAAATGTTGTGACCACCATAACTTGCTTGAAGTGGTTACTGAACCGGCAAGGTTCCTACCTCCTCTTTTTCTCTTCTTTTGTGTATGTTTCTCAAAAGGTAGAAGGGCCTCCTGCGTGCAAGTCTTCCCGGGGGGTGACAGTATGAACTAAATGCGTTCAAGGACGATCATTTTGCGGAAGAAGTACAACAAAGAAAAGCTAAGCAACAAAAGCTTTCAAAAATTCCTTTGTTGTGAGCTATTCTCCCTTGAACAATTTCAACATTTGTATGAGAAAACCTGCATGCGAAGGACCCTCGTCAAAATTGTTCGCTCGCTTGAGTTGTTTCGAGTCCGCTCGGCACTGAAGGTAGCTACGGCAAGGACGGAAAGGTGGTTTTGCCGGCAGCGGCATCGCCAGTAGGCTGCTAAGGATCCGTTCTTAAAGCGCTCGCGGCAAAGATATGCACATCGGCAAACATTTCCGGCAAGCATAGGGATTAAAAACATACAAGTCTAGAATTATATACGAGGGAAACTAGCCATTCATTCCAGCAAACATAATGAAGAGCGGATATTTAGTTGAAAGTGTCCGACCATGCTTTCTTGGGTCCCCGCAGAATTACATTAGGTGCGATACCAGGACAAAAGACAAGAACCTCGCTAGGGCGCGATTCGCCTTCAAAATTCAGCTAAATTGCTATTCATGCCTATTCAGAATCGTCGCCCTCGCCCTTGACGCTGGGAGAGCTGTCGTCGCCGTCACTCTCGCTGGAGGAGTCGAAATCGCTACCACTCAAACTTTCCGCGTAGCACTCCAGACGGCCACCGGAAGCCCCGAAGAACTTCACAGAAAGCATGGCGGATCCGTCAAACCTAAATTGGAGGAGATGTCCCGGTCTTAGACCACGAGAGCGGGCAAATGACTTCCATCCTCGCATCAGATAGATGGAGTTGGCGGGGGAAGTCTCGATCGCCACCCAGGAGGGACCCTTACAGCAATCGTCTGCCCGAAGCCACAGGCATAAGGGCTTGCTGTCTTCCATGACCCTTGCAAAGGGGTCTGGAAGCCACAACCTGCTCCGGGGTTAATGGCACAGCGCCACGACGAACTCATACGCCACCTCCCCTGTGTGGGCCTTCACCCGGGGCGAAGGGAGGGGTGTGCCACCATGGCCGCCCCGGCTCGGAGCGCCTTGCCTCCCACGGCCCCGAGATGCGCTCCTTCCGTGGGAGCTAGGACCGGTCCCCGCAGCCGTACCCAAAATGCGCGTTCAGCTCTGGGGAGAAGCCCTCGAGGCGACGACGGATCCTCGGGATCAGCCATCACGATAATGGTTTATCAGGAGAAGCAGCGGAAGGAGGAAGATGAAGGGAGAAGGCAACGGTGGCTGGTAGATTGGAATGGGAAGAGGTGAATGAGCAGCGCTCTCCGTGGCCTCCTCTTTATAGGGAAGGTGCGGGGGCTGGCTCTTTACCGTTTGAAATGACCGCGCATTATCAAGCGCACCACTCAAGCGACCTCGCATGTAACTGATGTCTACTACGCAACTTTATTCTTGTAGACTTTGTTGGGCCTGCAAGCGCAGAGTTTTGTAGGACAGTAACAATTTTCCCTCAAGTGGATGACCTAAGGTTTATCAATCCGTGGGAGGTGTAGGATGAAGACGGTCTCTCTCAAACAACCCTACAATCAAATACAAGAAATCTCTTGTGTCCCCAACACACCCAATACAATGGAAAATTGTATAGGTGCACTTGTTCGGCGAAGAGATGGTGATACAAGTGCAATATGGATGGCAGATATAGGTTTTTGTAATCTGAAAATATAAAAATAGCAAGGTAGCAAGTAACAAAAGTGAGCACAAACGGTATTGCAATGCTTGAAAACAAGGCCTAGGGTCCGTACTTTCGCTAGTGCAATCTCTCAACAAAGCTAATATAATTGGATCACATAACCATCCCTCAATGTGCAACGAAGAATCACTCCAAAGTTCTTATCTAGCGGAGAACATAATAAGAAATTGTTTGTAGGGTACGAAACCACCTTAAAGTTATCCTTTCCGATCGATCTATTCAAGAGTTCGTGCTAAGATAACATCAAGTTATCCTTTCCGTTCGATCTATCTAAGAGTTCGTACTAGAATAACACCATATGATACACATCAACCAACTCTAATGTCACCTAGATACTCCAATCTCACCACAAGTATCCATGAGTTAATTATACGACACGCGTCAAACAATTTCAGATTCATAATACTCAATCCACACAAATAACCTCAAAGAGTGCCCCAAGATTTCTATCGAAGAAAGTAGGACAAGAACGTGTATCAACCCCTATGCATAGATTACCCCAAAGTCACCGCGGGAATCCGCAAGTTGAGTACCAAAACAGATATCAAGTGAATCAATAGAACACCCCATTATCACCACGGGTATCTACATGCAAGACATATATCAAGTGTTCTCAAATCCATAAAAGTATTCAATCCGGTAACGAAATCTCAAAGGGAAAACTCAGTTCATCACAACTAGATAGAGAGGGAAACACATCATATGATCCGACTATATTAACAAAGCCTGTGATACATCAAGATCGTGACATCTCAAGAACACGAGAGAGAGAGAGAGACATTGAACACATAGCTACTGGTACATAGCCTCAGCCCCGAGGGTGGACTACTCCCTCCTCATCATGGCCTCCGCCGGGATGATGAAGATGGCCACCGAAGATGGATTCCCCTCTCCGGCAGGGTACTGGAACGTCTCCAGATTGGTTTTTCGTTGATACAGAGATTTGCGGCAGCGGAGCGGGGAGTCTAGGGTTATTTCTGATGGTTTCTATATTTATAGGATTTTTGGGTGTCGGTTTCACACCAAGATGGGCCACGAGGAGGGCACGATACACCAGGGCGCACCTGGGCCCTCTGGCGTGCCTTGGTGGGTTGTGCCCACCTCGTGTCTCTACTCAGGTGGTTCTTCGCTCCACTATTGCTTATTTGGTCCAAAAAAAATCACCAAAAAGTTTCGGGCGATTCCGAGAACTTTCATTTTCTGCACAAAAACAACACCATGGTAATTCTGCAGAAAACAGCGTCAGTCCGGGTTAGTTCTAAATAAATCGTATAAAGTGCATCAAAACCATATAAAAGTATTGTAAACATAGATGAATATGGCATGAATACTTCATAAATTATAGATACGTTGGAGACGTATCAGCATCCCCAAGCTTAATTCCTACTCGTCCTCGAGTAGGTAAATGATAAAAGAAATAATTTATGAAGTGTGAATGCTAGCATAGTGCATAAGTTTGATCAATGATAATTTCAACCACTTTTCCTAGCATCGTAACAGCAACTATTTCTCATAAAACTCATCATGATAAAGCAGCAACCAATTCACATGTTATGGTTCAAACAATGAATTCTCTTGAAACTTAACAACCTATGTTCTTAGTCACCAAACAATTGCAATTCAACTTATTCTCGACAAAGTCTAAGTAAGAGCTCCACATACTCAATCATCAAATAGTCTTCTTTGATTGCTGGTACTCAAAGCATATTTTTAGAACAAATGGCATCCAACAAACACAGAGAAAGATAGTGGCTTAGTGTTTTTCCTCCCAACTCATTTATCATAGATATAATTGTCAACAATAATAAGTCATGATCAAATATATTTGACTGGCCACAAGTGCCTAGATCTTTCCCCACCACATGATGCTTGCCAACTAATAGAAGTAGGTTGGAATAAGAAGTTGACTCAACATGAATAGTAAATAACATGAAAGTAAATAGATTGTCCCTTCACAGAGGGAAGCAGGGATTTGCAAAGGTGCCAGAGCTCATTGTTTAAAAACAGAGATGAATATAGTTTTGGGAGGTGCACCCTTCCTGTCAACGTTACGACCTAGAGTTATCAATATCTTCCATGTTAAACACATTAGCGGCGGTTCCCAGGCGGTAAAAGTAAAGGTTTACTCCCCCTCCACCAACAAACACACTCCACGGCTAGCCGAATCCACGGGTACCGTCCATACCAACAACAATCCTGGGGAGTTTTGTTTAATTATTTGCATTTTTTAGGACTGGGAGTCCCTATTACCGCCCCTCTCATGCAAGGACGAATGAATAAACACTCATCATGAGAATAACCCGCTTAACATGGAAGATACTGACCGCCCCCTATTGTTCCATGAGCGGTCCAGGCACGCAAAACAGGTGTTCATTTGAAATTTTAGAGGTGGCACATGCAAATTTACTTGGAATGGCAGTGAAATACCATATATAGGTAGGTATGGTGGACTCTTATGGAAGAAACTTGGCTCAAGGATTTGGATGCACAAGTAGTATCTCTACTTAGTACGAAGTGTTGGCTAGCAAAAGGTTCTAAACAAGCACCACATGTTGGAGGATCCATAACAATATGAATTCTATGCAAATATACACAACCATAACTCATTACGTTGTCTTCCTTGTCCAACTTCAACTAATTTGCTCAAGTTTGAAAATAATTAATGGGTATTCATAATCATAGAAGATGTCCAAGATAATATACTTGTATGTGAAAGTTCTCTTCCTTATACTAATCATTCACGAATTGCTTGTATGACCAATATTGTGATTGTCAAACTTCAATAAATTTTACTTTCTAAACCAGATGTGAAGCTACTACTAAGCATAAAGCACATTGATAATTTCATATTTATGATATTCAATTCATTCACAATTTACTCATAGGATATAAGTGAAGCACAAGAGTAAACATCAAACTACTCTCAAAAGATATAAGTGAAGATCAATGAGTAGGTAAACAATCAAGTAGCTATGTGAGGGCTCTCTCTCTCTCAATAAATATTTCCAGTTCTTATTATTCTATTAAACATGAAGCAAAATAAAAATAGCACTCCAAGAATAGTACATATCATGTGTAGGCTCAACATAGGCTAACCGATATTTGTTTGATGAAGAGAGGTGGGATGAGTAGCATCCCCAAGATTATATGCTTGAGACTTCTTGAAATATTTACTTGGGGTGCCTTGGGTATCCCCAAGCTTGAGCTTTTGTATCTCGTTCAATCCTCTCATATCATGGTTTCACCTATTCTCAAAAACTTCATCCACACAAAACTCGAAAGGAACTCGTGAGATAGGTTAGTACAAATAAGAATAAATCAACACTTCATGTACTGCCAAGACAAGTTGCACAATAATTTTCAAAAATCAACTACTGTTTACTATCGTTTCCACAATTTATATCTACCAATATAGGCTATGGAAACTATAGGATAAGTAGATAACAAAACTATGACAGCAATCTGTCCAAACAGAACAGTCTATAGCAATTTATTAAACCAGTGCATTTATGAAACTTTAGGACATGCTAAATAATTTAAATGACAATACTGTGTAAAAATTTGAAAAACTTTCCACGTTCCAGTAAAATATGAAAATTCAAACACTACAGAGAAAGTTTCTATTTTTACATAGCAAATATCAAACATGCAATTCAAGCATCCTAAGGCAATTCTTGGAACTTTTTATTGAAAAACAATGTTATAAATAACATCTAACAGAAAATAACCAAATATAATGACGATCCAAGCAAAGCACATATTATGTGAAGAATAAAAATATAGCTCTAAGTAAGATATACCGATAATGTTGAAGACGAAAGAGGGGATGCCTTCCGGGGCATCCCCAAGCTTAGGCGCTTGAGTATTCCTTGGATATTACCTAGGGGTGCATTGGGCATCCCCAAGCTTAGGTTCTTGTCACTCCTTATTCTCCTCATATCGGTGTCTCACCCAAAACTTGAAAACTTCCATCTCACAAAACTTAACGGAACTTTGTGAGATGGGTTAGTATGATAAATAAGTATCATTCACTTAGGTACTGTCAAGACAAGATTCATAATTGTTATCACATAATACCTACTGTACTCTACCATTCACATAACTTATATCACTGAATATAAGCTATGGGAACACTAAAACAAGCAAACTATGCATGCAAAACAGAATCTGTCAAAAACAGAACAGTCTGTGAAGATCTGTAGTATAACTATACTTCCCTGTCTCTAACAATTCTGAAAACTTAGGACAACCTGAAGAATTTGTATATGAAGACTGTGTAAAAATTTCAGATCATTATCACGCTCCAGTAAAAAATGAAAAGTCCTGTACTGGAGTCAAAAGTTTCTGTTTTGGTTCAGCATCAATTCTACTCATCTTGTGAGTAATCCCAAAGGCTTTACTTGGCACTTTATTTAAATAAAAGACACAAAACATGGTTACTACAGTATCTTAATCATGTGAACATAAAAAAACACAAAGTAAAAGGGTTGGGTTGTCTCCCAACAAGCGATTTTCTTTAATGCCTTTTAGCTAGGCATGATGATTTCAATGATGCTCACATAGGAATGGTATTTGAAACATGCAAAAGAGCATCATGGATCGCATGACAAGAACTTTTCTAACCCACTTCCTATGCATAGGGATTTTGTGAGCAAACAATTTATGGGAGCAAGAATCATCTAGCATAGGAAGGCAAAACAAGTGCAACTTCAAAACTTTGAACACATACAGAGGAAACTTGATATTATTGCAATTCCTACAAGCATATGTTCCTCTCTCATCATAATTTTCAGTAGCATCATGAAGGAATTCAACAATATAACTATCACATAAAGCATTCTTTTCATGATGTACAAGCATAGAAAATTTATTACTCTCACCATAAGCAATTTCCTTCTCATTCATTGTAGTGAGAGCAAACTCAACAAAATAACTATCATGAGATACATGATTGACATAACCACATTCAATATTAAAATCATGATCACAAGTTTCATGGTTACTATCACTCTTTATATCATACATGTCATCATCATAATCATCATAGATAGGAGGCATGCCATCATCATAATAAATTTGCTCATCAAAACTTGGGGGACTAAAAATATCATCTTCATCAAACATAGCATCCCCAAGCTTGTGGCTTTGCATATCATTAGCATCATGGATATTCAGAGAATTCATACTAAAAATATTGCTATCATGCTCATCATTCAAGGAATTCTCATCAAGTATTTTCATCATTTCTTCTTCTACCAATTGAGCACACTTTTCTGAATCCATATTTTCATGAAAAACATTATAAAGACGATGCAAATGATGCAACCTAAACTCCATTTTTTTGTAGTATTATTTTATAAACCAAACTAGTGATAAAACAAGAAACTAAAAGATTCAATTGCAAGATCTAAAGATATACCTTCAAGAACTCACCTCCCCAGCAACGGTGCCGGAAAAGAGCTGGATGTCTACTACACAACTTTATTCTTGTAGACTTTGTTGGGCCTCCAAGCGCAGAGTTTTGTAGGACAGTAGCAATTTTGCCTCAAGTGGAGAGGGTTGGCAAAAGGATTGTGGAGATTGTGGAGAAACCCCAAGATGCAAGGAAATGGATTGGCAAAGCTTCAAGCAAGAGGACTCTACATTTTACTTTGTGAGAAATCACTTTGAGTCCATAGGAAAGCCAATACTATTAAAAGGGGGTAAGGTATTGTTAGTGAACAAAATGCTCATACGTGCACAAGTGATAGTCACCAAAAACACCCACAAGCTCTTCCACAATAGTCTGTCCAAAGTCAAATATCCAAAATCGGTGCAACCAACACTTTCCACTCGGTGCCACCGATTCCCAAACTCAGACAGACCCATGCCAAACCCTAGCACATCGGTGCAACCGATCCCACTTCGGTGCCACCGAGTTTAGGTTGCCAACTCTCTATTTAGCTATTTTCAGTCTTCGGTACCACCGAGTTTTGCCAGTCTATCTCACCGAGTTTCTGGACCAACTCTCTGGATAGCCATTCACAAGAATCGGTACCACCGAGAATTGTGGATCTGCGCCACCGAGTTTCTGGACCAACTCTCTGGTAAGCCATGGTCAAGAATCGGTACCACCGAGATGTGAGAATCGGCGTCACCGAGTTTGCGCAATCTGACCGTTGGTCACCTGATCGGTACCACCGAGATTTATATATCGGTCTCACTGAGATTCAAAATTTGTCACCTTTTGGTCACTTCGGTACCACCGAGATTCACACATCGGTGTCACCGAGTTGGTCACTTTAGGTGTAACGGTTGGATTTTTGGAGATGCCTATATATACCCCTTCACCACCACCCACTCGAAAGAGAAGCACTCAGAACTATTCCATACTTGACCCAACCTATTTTCTGAGAGAGAGCCACCTACTCATGTGTTGAGATCAAGCCATTCCATTCCAACCATATGAATCTTGATCTCTAGCCTCCCCAAGTTGCTTTCCACCACATCAATCTCTTCCACCATAGCCAAATTTGTGAGAGAGTGATTGTGTGTTGAGGAGTCTGTCATCTTGAAGCACAAGAGCAAGGAGTTCATCATCATTACCGAGCCTATTACCTTTTGGAGGGTGGTGCCTCCTAGATTGGTTAGGTGTCGCTTGGGAGCCTCCTACTTCGTGTTGTGGAGTTGAACCAAGAAGTTTGTATAGGCAAGGAGATCGCCTACTTCGTGAAGATCTACCCATAGTGAGGCTAGTCCTTCGTGGACGGAAGCCGTTATGGAATAGTCAAGGCTGCTACTTCGTGGACCCTTATGGGTGGAGCCCTCCATGGACTCTCGCGACCGTTACCCTCCGTGAGTTGAAGACTCCATAAACGTGGACGTACGATAGCACCACCTATCGGAACCATGGGAAAAATCTTCGTGTCCCTCATGCGTTTGATCTTCCCATCTCAATTCTTTACTTCATGTGCAATGTCTTTACTTTCCGCTGCCATACTTGTTGACATGCATGTGTAGGGTGTGCTAGACTTGCTACAATTGTTAAAATCTGCCAACCAATTAACTTGGGAAAAGGTTAGGTTTTAAATTCCTGCTAGTAGTCTATTCACCCCCCCTCTAGACACTCTTCTAGTGATCCCTCAGTAAAGAGTACTACTAGAGGCACACAACTAGGTGTCGAATCCCATACATATCGTTACACGTCACACGTACACACGACATGTCCGATATGCATAGGTACAACTATGGCATCACAACATAACCATACAACAACACAACATTTATTTAGAAGGCTCAGAAGAGCCTTGCATAATATGTTCATACAGGTAGGGGTCACATGACCCGACACTCAAGTCATACAAACATGTTCATATAAACCAAGCGGAAGCTCTAAGCTGTCTGAGTATAGATAGATGAAAGGTAAAAAGGCATAAAGCCTGACTATCTACAGCCCATCCCAGGGCATCAGATCGTAGCTGGGATACCAGCTACTCGGCGTCGTCGACATCTAGATAGAACCCACCGGATGGGTCCATATTCTCATCTGCAACAATTATTAAGCAAACATGAGTACAATCGTACTCAGCAAGTCTTTAAAGCAAACCTAAGCTATTCATGCTCATGTTTCAACAAGGGGATTAGTGTGGTTTATGCAGCAAGCCAGCTTTGACTCTTGGCTAGCCTATACTACGACTACCAGTTCTTTGAACAAGTTTTGAGATAGCGCACACGAGTCCACTAACACCACATCAATACACCACCATGGATCCGCTCCCGTCACACACGAGAGTGCCATCCATGGTACTCACACTTGTCTTGAGTCTTTTAGAAGTAACCATCAAGTTATCTATGAACATCATAAGTTCTCCAAGTAGTCCATATCCGAGGACGCGGCTATTCGAACAGATTCATTACCCTGCAGGGGTGCACTTCATCACACACGGTCTCGCCACTTATCGCTGTGTGCTCATAAAACCAGGCACCTCGGCAACCTTCAAGCGGAAGCCCAGCGAGGGAGTCGGCCACGATCGTCAATCACACAAGACCCTAGTCCAGGCTATCGCCTATTTGAGACCAAACCCGCACGGAAGTCCGACCGAAGTTTCCGCTACGGCCTCAAATGATGTGCGCAGGGTTCCCAAGCCCACCGTACGGGTGCCACTTGGTACACCGTGCCACTGCCTACCGCACCGTAGCCCACCCCTAAGGTCAGCGCTACGCACGGCCCCCAGGATGGCTACAAACACCAGAAACTAGTTGCAACTCCTGGACACAGGACTAGGCGACTGATAGGTCGAGAGGGTCAATTAAGTATCCCAACGTGTGGTAGTAACTAGTCTTGGATCACAAACACGAAACTCAGTTCCTAAGAACGGTCCCAATGAGACAACCCGCTATGTACTCCTACATAGCCTCTCATCGCTACCTTTACCAAATCGGGTTCATCATTTAGTTCATCACATCAGAACAACATTGTTTCACTCCGTTTCACCACCCAGATGAATCAGACCTGACACAACTCTAAGCATAGCAAGCAGAGTAGGTAAAGCACATCAAGGCTCAAGCATCTACCAGTATTCTAGGTTGCATGGTTTAGCTATTTACTGTGACAATGACAGGTCATGCAGAGGAATGGGTTCAACTACCGCAACAAATAGACAGTAGAGGCGTTTGTCCTAATGCAATAAACAAGAGCAGGAGCGAGAGAGTGGGATGTTATCAGTATGATCAATGGGGTTGCTTGCCTTGCAGGTTGGCTGGGAGGTACTCTCCTTCAGGGGGATACTCAAGGGTATCTGATGGAGCAGAACCTACCGCGACATAGACGGAGTAACAATCAATACACGGCAAGTGCAACAATATGATGCATGATCATGACATGGCAACATGCTACAGATGAGCTAATGCATCTATCATTAGAGTTAAATGGAGTAAGATTGAATATAGGTTCAAAATTGTTCTCCATATAATATTCCACATATTGCATTATTGCAAAATGTCAATGTTCATCTATCTAGGTTGATCTAACATGCATGATAATAGCACCAATGGATTCCTTGGATTTTTCTGATAATTTTTCATATATAAATTATTTCAATCTGAGCTACAGATTAATTTCTATGATTTTTCTAAGATTTTAGCATTTTCTGGAATTAAATTAAATCAGAAATCATTATTGCATCAGCATGACATCATCATTGCGTCAGCAGGTCAGCTGGCCATTCCAGGTCAAACCTGTCAGTGACCCAGGGCCATCTAGAGCCACTGACATGTGGGGACCACATGTCATTGACTCAGGGTTAAACCCGAGTTGACCCAAGCTTTGACTTGAGCCAGGGCCCACTGTCAGTGGCTATTAGCCATTTAAACATAGGGGATTAGTGCCTAATGACGGTCCACGTCGGCCCCCACCGAAGACTCGCCGGTGGCGACCAAAGCGATGGCGGTGCGTCGCCGGAATCATGCAGCAGGGCGCGTTTGGGCACGCGGAGGCTACCGGAAGGATGCCCGCGCTGGACCGCATCCAGCCACGGGGTCAGTTGGCCGCGGGGACACCGGAATCTTTGCCGGCGGCGAACTTGGCGGACGCGGGAGCTCGGTGAGCTCGGGGTCGTCAAACTAGCGCGCAACAGGGCTGGTCCTTGGCTTCTACGGCACCTACGCGGCTACGCGGATGCGATGGTGGCCTCAAAGGGACCACCCGATCACCGGAGAGTCACCAGTGTTGAGCTCGCACGGCGGAGCTTCTCGGGCATCGACGGGATCGGGGACTACGGTGCTCAAATAGCAGGGGAGAGAGGGGGAAAAGGGCCAGGGGCTCACGGCGATCACGAAGGCGTCGAGAGCGGGCTCAGGGACGGACTGACGGCGGCGAACGGTGGCGGCGATCGACCGGGTCCGGTGGTTGAAGACGAGCTCAAGGGCGTCGAACGGAGGCGTCTGGCGGCGATTCCTTCGGCGGAGAGCAGCAGCAGGTCGAGGCGGAGCTTTTGAGCTGCTCGGGGGCGAGGGGGAGCGGCGGAGCTAGGCTAGCGACGGCAAGCTCGAACGGCGGCCATGGCGGCAGAGGGGAGAGGAGAGCGAGGGAGGGGCGAATGGCGAGGGGGGACCGATCCAGATGGCTCTGGGAGCTTATGCCCGTCGCGCTGGCGAGGAGGAGGTAGGCAGGCAGCTGCCGGCGTGGCGGATCGGCCGTGCACGCGCGGTGGCCACACGCCCGGCCTCCTGGCCGCCAGGAGGACGACGACCTCGGCTAGGCCAGCTGGGCCGGCCTGGCCTGGGCCTGAGGTGGTTTTCTCTCTCTCTCTTTTATTTTACTTCTGTTTTAAGTTTTTCTGACATTTGTTTTATTTTGTTTGGGCCCACAAACCTTAGCTCAAAATTCTAAAATATTTTACAAAGCTTAGTTTGAATATTTCAAACCTCCATAAAATGTTTCAGCAATTTTGGATGACTAAAATATTTATAATGCTTTATTTATCAATTTCAGTAGCATTGTTAGTTTATTTTATTGTAACACCCTGTTACGCCTGGCAGGATCTAGACTGGCCCCACAGACCAACCCTAGTCTTTCCTGCACACTTTGTCCTCACTCGTGCGCACCCGGGAGCAACTTCCCGGTCGGTCACCCATCGTAGAATCGCTCCAAGCCAAGCACGCTTAACTTCGGAGTTCTTTTCAAATGGGCTCCCGGAAAAGAAGGAATTCCTTGTCGATATGAGTAGTCTATCATTCCTATTAAGCCAGGCTCTCACATACACCCCCACTCAAAGGAACCGACGTCCTCGTCGGCCCATCAGGAACGTTCCCTCTTGGCACACGTATGCATGTTCAGTCCATCACATGTGCCATGCCGTGTGCAACAACGGTCCACACGCGCCATGCGCCACATGTCCGTGCACCTGACCCGCGCATGCCTGTGTAACCGCAAGGGTCGGCTCTGATACCAATTGTAACACCCCGTTACGCCTGGCGAGATCTATACTAGCCCCACAGACCAACACTAGTCTTTCCTGCGCACTTTGTCCTCACTCATGCGCACCCAGGACCAACTTCCTGGTCGGTCACCCATCCTAGAATTGCTCCAAGCCAAGCACGCTTAACTTTGGAGTTCTTTTCGAGTGGGCTCCCGGAAAAGAAGGAATTCCTTGTTGATATGAGTAATCTATCATTCCTATTAAGCCATGCTCTCACATTTATATGCTAAATTTGTTGTGGAAAATGAAATGTCCCCTGATATGTTGTTGCCAACATTTATCAGAAATAGTGAACATTTTTAAGGGCATTTTGGATTCATTGAAAATTCAAGAAATTAAATTGGTTGTTTAGGGTGAGGTGCTAAGGTTTCTGATAATCCCCATTTCAAGTTGATGCAAAATTTAGACATGATGCACATACATGCTAGCACAAAGCAAGCTAACTAGGGATGTGACAACTCACCCCCACTCAAAAGAATCTCGTCCCGAGATTTGGAAGTCGTCGGGAAGAGCGCGGGGTACTCTAGTCGAAGACGGTCCTCCCTTTCCCATGTGGCTTCATTCTCCGAATGGTGTGACCACTGAACCTTGAGAAACTTGATGTTTCGACGTCGAGTGCTACGCTCAGCTTGATCAAGGATACGAACAGGGTATTCTCGATATGTAAGATTATCTTGGAGATCAAGCGTTTCGTGGTCCACTTCACGGACAGGGTCCGAGAAGCAACGCCTGAGTTGCGAGACGTGGAAAACATCATGAACCTTGGAAAGATGCAGTGGAATTTCCAATTGGTAGGCAACCTCTCCTCGTTTAGCAAGAATGCAAAAAGGACCAATGTAACGAGGAGCCAACTTGCCCTTGATACCGAATCGTTGGGTACCCTTCAGAGGTGTAACCCGAAGGTAAGCCTTCTCGTCAACTTCAAAGGTGACAGCCAGATTGGGCTGTTTTCAACTTTTCATGAATAATGCGAACTTGCTCTTCTGCATCCTGGATCATATCTGGGCCAAAGAGTTGCCTCTCTCCGGTTTCTGACCAGTTAAGAGGTGTTCGACACCTTCATGCATAGAGAACTTCAAAAGGGGCTTTGCCTAAGCTTGACTGATAACTATTGTTATAAGCAAATTCAGCAAATGGAAGGCACTTCTCCTAATTCATGCTGAATGATATAACACAAGCTCTAAGCATGTCTTCCAGGATTTGATTGACTCGCTCTACTTGACCACTTGATTGCGGATGGAAAGCAGTGCTAAAGGAGAGATGAGTTCCCATAGCATTCTGGAAGCTTTCCCAGAAACGGGAAGTAAAGATACTCCCACGGTCTGAGTTGATCTCCAAGGGAACACCATGAAGAGACACTATTCGAGAGATATATAGATCCGCTAGCTGACTAGCAGTTATACTCTCGCGAACAGGAAGAAAATGAGCCACTTTGGAAAGACGGTCAATGACCACAAAGATAGCATTATTCCCTCTCTTGGTCCTAGGAAAACCGGTCATGAAATCCATACCGACCTTGTCCCTTTTCCATTCAGGAATAGCTAAGGGTTGAAGGGTGCCAGCAGGCCTTTGATGTTCTGCCTTAACGCGACGACAGACGTCGCAGTTAGCAACAAACTGAACAATTTCTCTCTTCATTCTGGTCCACCAGAACCTCTGGCGTAGGTCCTGATACATTTTGGTACTACCAGGATGAATCGTGAGAGGGGAGTCATGAGCCTCCTTAAGGATCAGCTGTCATAGACATTTGCTCTTAGGAACCACCAAACGGTTCTGGAAGAACACAACACCTTGATCATCAATGGAGAAATCCTTAGCTTTTCCGCTAGCAATGTTTGTCGGCGTTCCGGGAACGGGGGTACCCAGACCTGCCTGCCTGCGGCCCAGGGCATGGCCCACTTTGTCAGCAAGTCACGGCCTGGCGCGACTTCACCCAAGACAAGGCCCTCGCAAGGGCCCCAAGCTCGCGAGGAAGAACAGAACCAAGACCAGCGAAGGATGGGCCTCCTCAGGCCCTCTCCGGAGCGGCGGAGATCTCTATGAAGGACACGGCCTCATGAGTCAAGGATGATGCAAGGAAGGACAGGCGGGCGCCCCTGGCCCTTTTGGTGCAAAGGGAGCAAGGACATACGCGGGTTCCCAAAGCGCCCCCCAAAGGTTTCCATTCCGGTGCAACAAGACCATGACCGTGAGCCCAGCAGGACGGAGGTCATCGCCGAGCCCACCTCTGCATCATCGACAGCCACTTTGCAGGCGAAGACCACCTTTGGACAGGGCGGGGATGTACTCCTGTCCCCCTTCGAATTTGGCCGTTGTGGGATCCCTTCCCGCTATTGCGATAAGGGAAGAGGACCCGGGCCGCTGCTATAAGTAGAGGATAGGCTGCACCATAGAGAGGGGAGGACGAAGGGGAGAGAACACAACAGACACCCAACGGGGCAGAGAGCCAAAAACACACTCGAGCGCCCTCGCGAGGCTCCTCACCATTGTACTAGTTCATCCACCACACCTCCTCGAGAGGCAATCCACCAAAGCAGGAGTAGGGTATTACGCTTCGCAGTGGCCCGAACCTGGGTAAATCATCGTGTGCATCTGCTTCCTCATCATCGTGCGAGTTCATCGTCCTAACCATGGAGTAGCCAGCTAGGTAGGGCGAGGTTGCAGGGAAGCTTCGCACACGCCCGTGTGTTCGAACTTCTTGGGGTTTTGCGGAGCCCGAAATCCGACATTTTGCGCGCCAGGTAGGGGGCGTGTCAAAGCTCCCCCACTCGCGGCGATAGTCGAGCCCTGGTTCGACAATCCCATGGCGGACGAGATCCCCGACGCTGGCCGGCCACCGGCACGAAATGGTGCCATGGCGCGCTGGGCCGGCCCGTGCATCCTCGGTAGGTCACTGGCGCCCACCTCTAGCCGCCAGGTCAAGCAGTTCTTCCGCCGCGCAGGAGCGATTCGGCCGCAGTCCGAGCCCACACCACCTCGGACGTGGCCGTAGAGCGACATCACCTTCAGCCCCGACGACCACCCCAATACAACGACGGCCGCCGGAACGTTCCCCATGTTGTGCACGCCAACCATAAGGGGCGTGGCCATCTCCAGGACCCTCATAGACGGTGGAGCCGGCCTCAACGTCATCTTCGTGGAGGCCTTGGACGCGCTGCAGCTACCCCATGACCTACTCGCGCCTTCAAGGCCCTTCTCTGGGGTGGTCGGGGGATCCGTCGTCCCCGTGGGGTGGGTGAGCCTCCCCGTCACCTTCGGCACCCGCTCCAACTTCCGCACCGAGCAGATCGACTTCGACGTCGCCCGCATATATCTCCCGTACAACGCAATACTCGGCTACCCCGCCCTCGCCCAGTTCATGGCGGCAACGCACCCGGGCTACAACGTCGTCAAGATGCCCTGGAGCGGCGGCATCCTCACCGTCGTGGGGGATGCCAAGGACGCGTCCCACGCACTCAAGCTCGCCTACAAAGCGGCGGCCGTGGCGCGCCCCAATGCCGGGGACGCCACGCAAGCCGTAGAAGACTCCGGGGGTGTCCTCGATGTCGCGCCGGTAAAGAAGAGGCAGCTGTTCTCTCAGAGCCGGGCGGAGACGAAGCAGGTGCCTGTGGACGAAGGAAACCCTGGCCCTACCTTCACCATCGGCGCAGACTTTCCCCAGGAGCAAGTGGAGGCGTTCATGGCCTTCCTTCGTGCAAACAAGGACGCATTCGCGTGGAGCGCCTCCGACCTGGTGGGGGTCCTGTCGGGGATATACCCCGCGGTATGACCCGGGGACATTATAAGCCAGCAGATACTTGTAAGCCGGCAGACAGTTGTAACCCGGCAGACAGTTATAACCCGGTGACAGTTATGACCCGGCACACAGTTGTAAGCCGGCAGACAGTTGTAAGCCGGCAGATAGTTGTGACCCGGCAAACAGTTATAACCCAGCAGACAGTTATGACCCGGCAGACAGTTATGACCCGGCAGACAGTTATGACCCGGCAGACAGTTATGACCCGGCAGACAGTTAAGTCCCGGAGACGAGTCCCTGAAGATGAGTCTTGAAGATAAGACCGGTTGTAAGCCGCCCGGTTGTAAGCTGCCCATCGGAGATAAGAAGCCCGGGACTCAGAAGCCCATGAGGAGAAGCCCGCGATGGGAAGTCATAATAAGTTAAGCCTCAATCCGACTTAGACTCTACATGTAAACCGCCCCTTCAGCTTATATAAGGAGGGGCGGGTCACCCCAAGAGGGTCAGGTTTTTAGAGGTCTCAATAGACATGTCTTAGATAGACAAGTCATGAGAGATAGACAAATTAGAGACACTCGAGATTAGAGGTGGCAATTCGGCACCCTTGTAACTGAGATTGTCATCATCATCAGTACAAGACAAGCAGGACGTAGGCTTTTACCTCCATCGGAGGGGCCGAACCTGGGTAAACTCGCGTCTCTCGATTCCGACCAACCCCTCTCAAGCCGCCACATAGTTGTGATGGCCTCACACCTAAGTCCGTTAACCCGGACATCTTGCCGTGACAAATCCACGACAGTTGGCACCCACCGTGGGGCACGCGCACGGTGGTGTTATGATTCTTGGAGGGAACTCTCCAAGGAATTGAGAAGCTTGTGATTGATCCGATGAAGAAAGAGCCGGCACGGCAACCCGCCACGGAACAATGGTCAGAGCCGGCAAGGGTCGCTTGATGCGCCACCGCACACGACTTCCGATCTGAAGATTCGAAATCAGATCGATTAATGGAGCATTGTCACAATTGGCCGAGACCGACAAGAGTTATGTGAGTGTACAAATCGCCAAAATTCCGTTGTTGCTTACACAGGCTGCCAGTTCAATCGATAAAAAAAATGGGGAGTCTAGGCCATGGCAGTGCAACATGCTACGGGTTACCTCATTGACCATTCTACTTACAAAAAAAAAGAGGGAGCAAGCCGCCTCCGACTCGATCTCAGCCTCCGCTGCGCCTGGCCGGCTCGGACTCAGTCTCCGCCTGCCGCCGCTGCGATGTGGCCGGCTGCCACCGCCGCGCCGTGGCCAGCTTCACCTTGCCACCACGCCCCGGCTCTCATGCGCCCCGCGCCCGAGTCGCCACAGCCACGACCTGCTTCTCTCCGGCCGGCGTAGGCGCGCTGCTGCCGTTACCCACTGGCCTCCCCAGCCGCTTGCGCCTTCGGGTCGCCTCGGCCACGCTCCGCCTCCGGCTGTCTTCAACCCGCCGCCGCGCTACGAGCCGCCGCTCCACTTCGACCCGCCTGCTGCGCCGCCCCGCGGTCTCCGCCACGACCTCACCATGAGCCGGCCCGCATCCACAGCCGCCGCAGCTCGAGCCAGCCAGCCTGCAGCAACCGCGGCCCCACCACGCCTACCTCTGTCGTCGAGGCTTGCCCCGCCGCTGCGTCCGCATCTGCACATCCGACCGCCTCTGCCCCCCGGCTCACCGCTCCTCGCGTCCGAGCCGCCGCTGCTGTGCCAGCCTCCGCCGTGATTCAACTCCAGCTCGCCTTTGCCCCCGTGGTTTCCGCCGCTCTGCTCTGCGCCTGCCTCATAGGTTCGCCAAGCCGCCGTTCTGCTACGCCCTGCCGGCTCTTGCCTACGTCAGCGTCGCGTAACCCGCCTGCGCCGCTGCCACGCTCCACCTCGCTGCGCCTCCCGCGCCCGCGCTGTTCGAGCCGCCCTCGAGCTGTGGCCTCTCCTCGACTACCCGCCTCTCGCCGCGCTGCTCCGGCCTCCGCTCGGCCCCGCGCGCCGGATCCGCCACCTCGCCTCCACCTCGCATCCACCGACGACCGTTTCTCCTTGACCGGCCATCTCCCGCCATCGTCGCAGCCGCCGGCCGCAGTCCTTTCTACCACCGAGCCGCCGGCCTGCGGCTCGGACTCCGCTACCGCGCTACGAGCCGGTGCAGCACCGGCTCACTCCGCCGCCGCCACACCGCTGGCTCACCGCCGCCGCCGGCCGTAGTCGCCTCCCCAGCTGCGCTTGCCTCACCGCGCCTGTAGGTCGCCGTACCACACCCCGCCTACGCCTCGCTTTTTCCCATGCCGCCGCTGCCCCGGGCGGCTCTCGACTCGCGTTAAAGTCGCCTGTGGCCGGCCGACGCCTCCGCCCCGCTAGCCACTACGCGCCTGCGCGAGCCGCCGGCCATGACCAGCCGTGGTTCACCCTGCCACGACCTCGCCTCGCCTCGCGTTAAAGTCGCATCTGTCATCGAGACGCCGTGGCTCTCCCCGCTGCTGTGACCCGATGCCTCCAGCCGCCTCGCCATGCCGAGACGCCTGGTTGGCCTCGCTCTCGAGCCGCCACTACGGCCAGGGACCCGCCTTCAAGCCGCCGCCAGTACGCTTCGCTGGCTCTCACCACGAGCTGACTCGACTCTGCTGCCATGGACTCGCCCTGAGCCGCCCTGCTTCGCCTCCAGCCGCCCTCGCGCGCGGCTACTCTGGGAGGTTTTACCTCCCCGCATGCCACGCTGCGCTTCACCTCACCGTTGCTCCTGTCAGCTGTCGCCCCACGCCGCTTCGCCTCCGGGCCGCCACGTTACACCCGCCTCGCTTCAATCCACCACCGAGCCACCGAGCCGCTCCGCCTCCACTTTGGCTTGCCTTTGACCGCCTTCGCCTCGCCTGTACCATGGCTGAGTCGCCGCCGCGGGCCAGCGCCTCCGGCCGTCCCTTCGCCCCGCGCCGCGCCGCCGTAGCTGCGAGCTACCCCGCGTCGCGCCATAGCGCCTGCAACCCGCCGCGCCACGCCACAAGCCGCCGCTGCGCCGATTCCACTTATGCAACGTCGGAGCCGCCGTGGAGCTAGCCTCGCCCACTCACCGCTCGAGCCGCCGGTCGGCGAGCCGCCGCCGCCTCCGCACACCGCCCCGCCGCGGGCTCCTCCCGCCTCCAGCTACTGCTGAGCCCCGCGGCAAGCTCTGCCTTGCCCTCGCTCCGCCCCGCCAGCCGCTGTCGCCTCGCCTCGTCGGCTGGCCTCGATACCTTTGCTAGCTCTGCCTACAAAGAACCGGCGCCCGGTTGGGAGCTCTCAAGCTGGCCCCGCGTCGGTTGCCTCCTCCCCTGCGTTGGTGGTCAGAGTAAGAAAGGATAAAGAAAGAAAGGGGTAGCTGAAAAAAAAGAAAGAAAGAAAGAAACAGGACCCCGCGCGTACGTGACGATGATGTTTGCGGGGATCGTCTGCGGCGGACGTGCACGTGTGTGACGACGGCCGTGGTGGCCGCGGCTATGCTCCGCCGCAGAGATGGCCGAGAGCTCATGACAACGCCAACCGCCCCACCCTGCGCTCAATACGGACACCTTCCTGTTGTTTTGCTTTGAAGCTCAGCGCCGGTGTCCTTATTTCGTCCAACAGAAAGAATCAGGTGATATTTTTCTAAGTATTATTTACTATAATTGAATATCATCGAAAAGTTTTACTTCCGAGCTATGCTATTATGTATGCAGGTCGATTAGCTCATGGCCAGAGTACGGTCCGGTCCTCGCGCGCCTTCATCGGAGGCCGCGTCCGCATATGCACTACGACAAGCTACCGGACGGACGTGTATGACCCGCCGTTCATACGATTGGATCTACATCAATACGCCGGCGGACAACACAACGACCGTCTCTCGCGACCGCACCGGCTTACAACGCCACGGCCGTCCTTCGCGATCACGCCGTCTTCAAACGCCGCGGCTGACTTCTACGTCTGCATCAACACGCCAGGGGACGCATACACCAGTACGAGCAGCCCAACGGACGTGCGCAAGATGCCGCCCATAGTCTGATCTACATCGACATTACGGTGCGGTGCTCGCCTGTACGAGCCGCCCAACGGACGTGCGCAAGACGCCGCCCATAGTCTGATCTACATGAGCATATCGGTGCAGTGTTCGTCTATACGAGCCGCCCAAATGGATAGGCGCACAAGTCACCGCCACTGCGGTTTGGTTAACTTCAACAACCAGCCGGGACGAACCATCGACCGGATTATTGAAACAATTCATACAGGAGCGTCTATAACCCGCCACGGTCAACCTCAACCTTCAGTGGAGACTCTCAAGCTGCCTCTTCGAGTCAACTTATGACTCGGGGGCTACAGACATGGCTCCACACATTTGGTCATTTTTCAACGAGAACCCCGGGTCATTGCAAGGAAGTTAACCCGATCCCGGGGGCTACTACATTATTGACGGAAGAATTAAAAGTTGCCCAAGAGGACGAGCCGCCATGATGCACCGTTCAAACATGGGTGCCCTGATTTATTGGATCATCATAAAGTCACTTGGAGTTTCTGCCGTTTCTTCATACAAGATGGTGCAAAGGTGGATACTTCAACAAAGGTCATTTGGGGGCTTCCAACCCACCGGGTTTAGCTTACACACCCTCTTGATCGGCTCTTCAGCCACCATAAGGCCGGGTTGCATACCCAAAAGTTGACTCCGTCAACAAGGTCATTTGGGGGCTTCCAACCCACCGGGTTTAGCTTACACACCCTCTTGATCGGCTCTTCAGCCACCGCAAGTTCGAGTTAAACCTGCCTGTATGCTGCTGCTGCTCCTAGGTGACCCGCGAAACTCTTACCAGTTAATCTCGACTAGAGACCCTGAGCTGTTCAAAGTATTTGACAGTCACTCTCACTAGAGACCCTGTACTGGTCAAGGTTAAACCGGCGGCTCTTGTCACGTGAGGGCCGGCTTACGGAAAGCGAGGATAAACTCACCCATCTGCTGTGTACTCTCCGCTATGTGGCCCGTTCGTACTCTTAAACAGTTACTCTTTTAAAGACCCTGCACTGTTTAAAGGTTCAAACGACGGATTTATGTCACGTGAGAAGTAGCTTATGGGCCCGGGGGTACTCATGCCCTACTGCGCCTCTCTATGGTTCGTTGTGCTCTTACCAGTTAATCTCGCCTAGAGACCTTGAGCCGCTCAAAGGAGTTGACGGTCACTCTCACTAGAGACCCTATACTGTTAAGAGTTCAAACAATGAGTTAATGCCAGGAGAGCCGGCATATGAGTTTTCGAAAAAGAAAAAGCAAGAACATATACAAGAGTTAATCTCTTCTGGTTGTGCCTTCAAAGCAAGAACATCATACATCGCATCATACATTGCATCATCATTGCATCATCTTACCATGCATCATATATGCATGGATATCCTGGTCTACATTGCAGGAACCAGTTCTTTCAAACCGGATTATATTATTCAAATCTCAAATAGCCAACATGGCTGGATTTTTCATTATGGTTGTCATTACCAGCATTGGATGATTGAGGTTTTCAAAGCCCCTTCAGAGTAATGGCTATTATTCCTTCATCCCAAAAATACCAGCTTACAGCAAGGAGCATGGTTCAATATTGATATGCAAGGTTTTCAGCAAACATTATCTGGACAGTGGATAAAATTTTATTCTACAATGGAAGGAATAGTCCCGAATCGTTGCAGGCATACGACCGGCACTTGGGGGCTACATTATTCAAGTCCTGTTTATATCAAGTATGCAAGTCCCATGTCACTGCAAGCATGCACCACAGCACTTGGGGGCTAATGCAAGCTGTTTTTCAAGTCATTATGTTGTCAACAGACCCCGTTATCTCAAGGAGATGAGCCGACCTTTATATCTTTTTCTAAAGTCCCAGCCCAGTATTGTCTTACTGAGCCGGCCCTTGGGGGTTACACGTTGCTCCTCAAGTCTATATGATTAGATCTACAACAAGTTCCTGCTCATTATTGCATAATGACCCGGCCCTTGGGGGCTACACTGGCTGAAGTTTTATGAGCATAAGACATTTACAAGTCCCAGGTTGCTGCAGGCAAGACAACCCGGTACTTGGGGGCTACATATGTGGAACATTCAACTTATGACTGGTGACTCAGATAAACAATCTGGATTTCAATAGGTTTGCACTATGTTGAAACAAGTCTTAAGGCTATCACTACGTTTCCCTTCTTAAGACTTGGGGCCTACAGGTAATATGGATATGAGGAAGATATGTCTTCAAATTCTCAGTTATGAGGGAACCAGACGAATTTATCAAACAAAGGCAGTTGATAATAAGGGTTAATTTTTCTACAGGGAGTCAGCGTCAGTGTAATGATATGACAGAGTTTGAGAATTTTCAGGAGCTGGTCAACTGCTATTTTTGAGTGAACCGGTCCCTTTACATATTCTTATTTCAGGAGGTTACCATGAATAAATTCAAGCTAACCTGGGGGCTAATGTCGGGGATATACCCCGCGGTATGACCCGGGGACATTATAAGCTGGCAGATACTTGTAAGCCGGCAGACAGTTGTAACCTGGCAGACAGTTATAACCCGGTGACAGTTATGACCCGGCAGACAGTTGTAAGCCGGCAGACAGTTGTAAGCCGGCAGACAGTTGTGACCCGGCAGACAGTTATAACCCGACAGACAGTTATAACCCGGCAGAGAGTTATGACCCGGCAGATAGTTATGACCCAGTAGACAGTTATGACCCGGCAGACAGTTAAGTCCCGGAGACGAGTCCCTGAAGATGAGTCTTGAACATAAGCCCGGTTGTAAGCCGCCCGGTTGTAAGCCGCCAGTCGGAGATAAGAAGCCCGGGACTCAGAAGCCCATGACGAGAAGCCCGCGATGGGAAGTCATAATAAGTTAAGCCTCAATCCGACTTAGACTCTACATGTAAACCGCCCCTTCAGCTTATATAAGGAGGGGCGGGTCACCCCAAGAGGGTCAGGTTTTTAGAGGTCTCAATAGACAGGTCTTAGATAGACAAGTCATGAGAGATAGACAAATTAGAGACACTCGAGATTAGAGGTGGCAATTCCGCACCCTTGTAACCGAGATCGT
The DNA here is from genome assembly GCA_039707655.1 of Elymus sibiricus. Classification (NCBI taxonomy): domain Eukaryota; kingdom Viridiplantae; phylum Streptophyta; class Magnoliopsida; order Poales; family Poaceae; genus Elymus; species Elymus sibiricus. Next base: position 162,440,891 of record CM077663.1, read on the forward strand.
CATCATCATCAATACAAGACAAGCAGGACGTAGGGTTTTACCTCCATCGGAGGGGCCAAACCTGGGTAAACTCGCGTCTCTCGATTCCGACCAACCCCTCTCAAGCCGCCACATAGTTGTGATGGCCTCACACCTAAGTCCGTTAACCCGGACATCTTGCCGTGACAAATCCACGACAGGTCCCGAGGGACGTGATCGAGCACCACCTCATGGTGTGCCCGAATGCACGTTCGGTGAAGCAAAAGGCAAGGAGGCAAGCTCAGGAGAAGCAGGCGTTCATCGCCCAGGAGGTCGGCAAGTTACAAGAGGCCGGGGTCATCCGGGAGGTGCATTACCCGGAGTGGCTAGCCAACCCGGTGGTCGTCCCAAAGAAGTGCGGGAAGGAGCGTATGTGCGTTGACTTCACGACCCTCAACAAAGCCTGCCCCCAAGACCTGTTCCCGCTGTCGCGCATCGATCAGATAGTGGACTGCACCACGGAGTGCGACCTCCTGTGCTTCCTAGACGCTTTCTCGGGCTACCATCAGATCAAAATGGCGGTGGAGGACATCGAGAAGACGGCCTTCCTTAGCTCGTGTGGAGTGTTCTGCTACACATGCATGCCCTTCGGGCTACGGAAGACCGGGGCGACCTTCCAGCAGCTGATGCACATCACCCTGGGGCCGCAGCTCGGGAGGAATGCAGAATCTTACGTCGACAACATTGTGGTCAAGTCTAGGGAGGCCAAGACCCTGATCAAGGACCTGGAGGAGACGTTCGCTAGCCTGAGGGAGGTGAACCTGAAGCTCAACCCTGAGAAGTGCGTCTTCTGGGTCCCATCGGGCAAGATGCTCGGTTTCCTAGTATCGCACCGGGGAATCGAGGCGAACCCGGAGAAGGTCAAGGCCATAAACAAGATGAGCATACCCCAGACCCTCAAGGAAATGCAGAAATTGGTAGGTTGCGTGACCTCCTTGGGGTCTTTCATCTCCAAACTCGACGAACGGGCCCTGCCGTTCTACAAGATCATGAAAAGGAAGGGGGCCTTCGAATGGACTCCGGAGGCAGACGCAGCCTTCGAGGAACTAAAGCAATACCTTACGAGCCCGCCAGTGATGGTGGCGCCTCGTCCCCGGGAGCCCCTGCTGCTATACCTGGGTGCCACCCCCCACTCCGCCAGTGCCACATTGGTGGCGGTCAGGGAGGAGCGTGCCGACACGCGCGCCACATCGACGGCCGCCGGCGGGCCCCCCAACATGGAGCAAGGGGGCTCGCAGGATGCCAAGGAACCCACTCCTCCCCAAGACGGTGCTCATCAGGCCCCCGCCGCTCCGACGGCACCTGAGGCGCCCAATCCTCATGAGGCCCCGGTCGCTCCGGAGGCCCCCCAGGCGCTCGAGCCTCTTGGGCCCACCACAGGGCAGGGCACCGCAGGGGGCTTCACCCTTGTCGAACACCCAGTGTACTACGTCAGCACAGTACTGTGGGACGCGCGCTCACGCTACCCCAAGCAACAGAAGATCCTCCTAGCACTTCTTGTCGCTTCGAGGAAACTGCGCCACTACTTCCAGGGACATCCCATCAAGGTCGTCTCTGCGTACCCCTTGGAGAAGGTCCTGCGCAACCCCAACGCGGCAGGGAGGGTCGCTGAGTGGAACATCGAGCTACAGGCCTTCAATATTGAGTTCAGCACGACCAGGGTCATCAAGGGGGCGGCCCTGGCGGACTTTGTGGCGGAGTGAACAGACGCCCCCGACCGGGGGCTGGACGGGAGCCAGTCCCTCATCCCTGGCGACGAGGCACCCGAGGGTTGGACCATGCATTTTGACGGAGGCTTTTCACGCATGGGAGCAGGGGCCGGAGTCGTACTCATCTCCCCGACGGGGGGCAAGCTCCACTACGCTGTGCAGCTCCATTTCCAGCGTGGGGAAAAGGTCTCCAACAACATCGTGGAGTACGAGGGCCTCATCGCCGGCCTCAAGGCGGCAGCGGCCTTGGGGATTCAGTGCCTCACCATCAAGGGCGACTCCCAGCTCCTCGTCAACTTCTCCAACAAAGAGTATACACCCAAGGACGAGCACATGGAGGCGTATTTGGAGGAGGTACGTAAGATCGAAAAACCTTTTCAGGGCTTGGAATTGCAGCACATCCCGCGCGGCACGAACAAGGAGGCTGATGATATCGCCAAAAGGGCGTCGCGCCGCGAGCCCCAGGAGCCGGGCGTCTTCGAGGAGAGACTCTTCAAGCCTTCCGCAGTGCCCTCAACCGAAGGTCTGGTGCCACAGAGTGAGGAGCTCCCCCCAGCACCGCCCTTGGGGGCTCCGGACTGTGGGCGGGCCTCAGGAGGCCGACTGCTCCTAGCACTGGAGCCTCAGGTCGACGACTGGATGCAGGAGTTCAGGGCATACCTACTTCACGGCACGCTGCCGGAAAAGGAGGAAGACGCGGAGCACGTGGTGCGGCAGGCCACGGCTTACTGCCTGCAGGACGGCGACCTGTACCGCAGGCGCCCGAATGACGTTGCGCTGCGGTGCATCTCCAAGGAGCACGGGTGCGAGCTGCTCGCCGACATCCAGTAAGGAGACTGCGGGCACCACTCCTCGTCGCGCACCCTTGCAGGAAAGGCGTTCCGATCAGGCTTCTACTGGCCCTCGGTGCTTAACGACGCCATCGAGCTGGTCCGGTCTTGCGAGGCCTGCCAGTTCCACGCTAAGCAGATTCACCAGCCCGCATAGGGCCTCCAGACCATCCCGCTCTCCTGGCCCTTTCCGGTCTAGGCGCTAGACATACTGGGGCCCTTCGCGCGGGCAGCAGGCGGGTACCACTACCTCTATGTCGCCATCGATAAGTTCACCAAATGGGCGGAGGTGGAGCCCGTGTGCACCATCCCAGCCGGATCAGTCGTCAAGTTCATCAAGGGCCTCGTAAGCCGATTCGGCGTCCCCAACCGCATCATCACCGACAATGGTTCGCAGTTCACAAGTAACCTCTTCAGGACCTATTGCGCTAACCTTGGAACGCAGATATGCTACGCCTCGGTAGCCCACCCACGGAGCAACGACCAGGCGGAGCGCGCCAACACGGAGGTCCTGCGGGGCCTCAAGGCAAGGAGCTTCAAGAAGAAGCTTGAAGCTTGCGGCAAGGGTTGGGTCGATGAGCTTCAGTCCGTGCTGTGGTCCATCCGCACCACCGTGACTAAGCCCACCGGTGAGACCCCGTTCTTCCTCGTCTACGGAGCCGAAGCTGTCCTTCCACACGAGGTCAAGCACCGGTCCCCGCGGGTCTTGGCGTTCGACGAGGAGCGTCAGGATGCCGCGCGAGGAACGGACCTCGTGCTCGGGGAGGAGGCACGTCGCCGAGCCTCGCTCCGAGCCGTGAGGTACCAGCAGGCGCTGCGGTGCTACCACTGCCGTAACATCCGCTCCAGGACCGTCGAAGTCGGAGACCTCGTCCTGAGGCGGGTCTTCTCCAGGGAGGGCTTGCACAAGCTCTCGCCCATGTGGGAGGGCCCGTTCAAGGTCGCTCACATCTCCAGGCTTGGCGCCGTGCGCCTGGAGACTCAGGACGGGGTCCCCATCCAGAATGCCTGGAACATCCAGCACCTCCGGAAGTTCTACCCGTGACACTCTCATGTAATAATGAGTGGGCTGTATATGCCCAGAACCCCCGAGGACATGGAGGGGTTCCTTCCCACGCAATGTGGAAGCCCCATGCTCCGCGCTGGCAGACAACACTGCCCTCCAATGGCTATGCCCATGCAACGTGGATGCCCTACGCTCCGCGCTGGGGGAAGACGAAGATGAAGACTAGTCTAGGCGCTGGACGCGGCTGTTATTTGCTCTTCTGATGTTTGAATTTGCCAACTTTTCAGGAACAAAACTCGGGGTTTGCTTCAACCATGTTTTAAATAAAAGGGTCAGGGATTTATTTTCATCGCCATTTCCTATCTTGGGTTCTCGCTCTTCGAGTCGAGCACTCGCTTGCTTCCCTCCCCCTCGCACCCCACGAGCGGGGGTTGGGGGGCACGGTGCTCGCACCTCGCCAAGGCCTTGGCGCCCGGATCCTCGCGTGGCGCTCCCGGGTGAGTCAGCAGGCGCGTGTCGCTTCATACTCGCTCGAGGGCTCCACCCATGGCCCGACGCGCCATCTCGGAGCCTCGGGAGGCCCGCACCTCCCGGCGCAAGAAACAATTTTTTTTTGGGGAGCCGCTTGAGCGTCAAGGGGGCTCCTGAGCAACGCGCCTCAGGAGCCTTACCGGTCATATAGCCACTCGCCCCTTGATGTCGTCCTGGCGATCTGGTCGGCATCAAGGGTGTCGAGGCCTCACCTCGTAGTTGCGTCTTGGTGATCCAGACGTACATTACGGTGGTCGGGAAATGTGCGGGACTGGGACCTGCCGACGTAGAGCTGCTTGAGCGTCAAAGGGGGCTCCTGAGCAGCGCGGCTCAGGAGCCTTACCGGTCACATAGCCACTCGCCCCTTGATGTCTTCCTGGCGATCCGATTGGCATCAAGGGTGTCGAGGCCTCACCTCGTAGTTGCGTCCTGGTGATCCGGTCATACTTTACGGTGGTTGAGGAATGTGCGGGACTAGGGCCTGCAAACACAGAGTGCCGAAAGGGCTCCCAACCTGCCTCACTCATAAGAAGAAGAAGTCCCCAGGACGTCTGGACTCCCCAAGCGCCATAGCCAAACCTCCACGACGAAGAGCCTACCATGAGCATATCAAGCTAAGTACCCTAGCCGCGATCAGCAGAATGTTTCAATTAACTATGACACAAGAACCACGACGCATGATAAGGGTACTAACAAGGGCGCAAGCATCGAAGATCACTACACGCCCATAGCCCCCCCTTGGTTCTTTGATTACAGGAAAGGAAGAAGAGGAGGAGAAAGAAAGCAAGGAAGCCCCCTCGGGGGCTGCAGCTTCGGGAGACCTGGCGTCGGTGCACCAGCACTCAGTCGGAGTCCTCCTCTTCCTTCACGGGCCCGTGGAGGCGCGCCGGCGTGGCCGCTTCGGGAGCAGAGGAGCAACCCCGCGGCGGCTGGCTACCCCCCGAGGTCCGGTCACGCCGGCGCGGTGGCGCGCTATAGCTGCTGTCGCTGCTGTCGCTCGAGCTCCCCTTGGAAGGGCTGTCGCTGCTGCTGGAGACGCGACGGCCGTCGTGAAGGGCAAGCTCATCTCCAAGATCGCCGCGGCCGTCGTCTTCTGGGCAGCACCCCAATCGCTCGCCCTCTCCCCCAAAGATCTTGACGAAGAGCGTCGCCACCCCGTCGTACTTGTAGTGAAGGCTGTGCCTCCCCTTCAAGCCACGGGCATGGGAAAACGTCTGCCACCCGCGGTTCAGGTACACGTAACCCCCGGGGGTGACCTCGACCTCCACCCACGAGGCCACGCTACAGCAGCCATCGGCCTGCAGCCATAGGCCAGCAGGCCCCCCGGCCGATAGTGCCTCCGCGAAGAAGTTCGGGAGTTGAAACCAAGAGGCCTCCGGCCTCTCCGCCCACACCACAAACTCCTGGGCCGTGTCGGCTGAATGGAGCCGTGGGCGCGGCGGCCGGGTGGCCACCGCCCGCCTCCCACCACGGGCGCCACCACCACGACTAGTGCGGCCGCCCGCGCAGGACGGGCCCCCCCCGGGGCTGCCGATGGAAACCCCGGGGCACGTGGATGCACGCCCGCGCCCACCAGGAACCACCACCGGCGTCGTGGCATACTTACGAGGATGACCGCGGCCCCTCCTGGGCGGTGGTGAGGCAGGGCTCTCCTCGGAGGCCTTCCCTTTCTTGACGGCAGAGAACTTCCTCACGGATGCCATGGCTGGGAGAGCGGCGGCTTAAAGATTGGGAGGCAAAGCGGATGAAGATGTGTTGAGGGCTTTCTCGCCCTCGCCCGCTTATATACAACCAAGGGTCAACCGGCGCCCCCTCGCATCCTGGGCGGCGTGCGGCCCTGCCCCGCGTCAGTTCGTCAGCCTCTGAAGGGTCACATCCGCGTGGCCCGAGGGGAGAAGGCCAAGTGAACAGCCGCATTCAAACAAAGGTAATCATGACGGGTTCGGCGCACAGGCGTCAACTCAGTTTGACCGGGGGTCCTCGACGCCCTCGGGAGTGGAGGCGTTGTCCCCTGGGCGCGCGGCACGTGTTGGGCCTGGCCCGCAGGCGTTTGGGGCCCGTGACGCCTCGGGCCGTCCTGAAGAGCTTCACCTAGAAGCCAGCTCGAGCGCGCCTTGGGCCCGGGGGCTACAGTCGGCGTTCTTGGAACGGGGGTACCCAGACCTGCCTGCTTGCAGCCCAGGGCATGGCCCACTTTGTCAGCCATTCATGGCCTGGCGCGACTTCACCCAAGACAAGGCCCTCGCGAGGGCCCCAAGCTCGCGAGGAAGAACATCACCAAGACCAGCGAAGGATGACGCAAGGAAGGACTGGCGGGCGCCAGCGCGCCAGGCGGTGCAGTTTCCCCTTTGGTGCAAAGGGAGCAAGGACGTACGCGGGTTCCCAAAGCGCCCCCCAAAGGTTTCCATTCCGGTGCAACAAGACCATGACCACGAGCCCAGCAGGATGGAGGTCATCGCCGAGCCCACCTCTGCATCATCGACAGCCACTTTGCAGGCGAAGACCACCTTTGGACAGGGCGGGGATGTACTCCTGTCCCCCTTCGAATTTGGCCATTGTGGGATCCCTTCGCGCTATTGCGATAAGGGAAGAGGACCCAGGCCGCTGCTATAAGTAGAGGATAGGCTGCACCATAGAGAGGGGAGGACGAAGGGGAGAGAACACAACAGACACCCAATAGGGCAGAGAGCCAAGAACACACTCGAGCGCCCTCGCGAGGCTCCTCACCATTGTACTAGTTCATCCACCACACCTCCTCGAGAGGCAATCCACCAAAGCAGGAGTAGGGTATTACGCTTCGCAGCGGCCCGAACCTGGGTAAATCATCGTGTGCATCTGCTTCCTCATCATCGTGCGAGTTCATCGTCCTAACCATTGAGTAGCGAGCTAGGTAGGGCGAGGTTGCAGGGAAGCTTCGCACACGCCCCTGTGTTCATACTTCTTGGGGTTTGGCGGAGCCCGAAATCCGACAATGTTCTCCTTGATCCAGGATATACCCTTATCATACCTCTGAACAGCTATGATTTGATCCCTAAGAGTAGGTTTCGCCACCAAGGTGGAAAGGAATCCTTGAGGAACAATGTGAAGGTTTAACTTCCGAGATTCCTCATAGAGAAGCGGTTGACCTTGTTGTAACATCAAATTGTTACAATAAGACTTACGACTCAGTGCATCAGCCATGACATTAGCTTTCCCCGGGGTGTAAGTTATCCCTAAGTCATAATCTGTAATCAAATCAACCCACCGTCTTTGCCTGAGATTCAAATCCGGTTGGGTGAAAATATATTTCAGACTTTGGTGATCAGTGTAAATCTCGCAACGATTACCCAGAAGGTAATGTCACCATGTTTTAAGTGCATGGACTACTGCTGCAAGCTCTAGATCATGTGTTGGATAATTATCCTCATGTGGACGCAACTGTCGAGATGCGTATGCAATCACATGACGATCTTGCATGAGGATGCAACCTAATCCTTGTCGCGAGGCGTCACAATAGATAACAAAGTCCTTAGAAAAATCTGGTGGCACCAACACGGGTGCAGAAGTCAGGCGTCTTTTCAGTTCCTGAAAACTGTACTCGCATTGTGGGCTCCACTCGAACTTTTTATCTTTCTTGAGGAGTTCAGTAAGAGGTTTCGCAACCTTGGAGAAGTTGTCGACAAAGCGGCGACAATACCTCGCTAAGCCAAGGAAACTCCGAACTTGCTTAACCGATTCAGGTTGAGTCCAATCAAGGACGACCTGAACTCGCTCGGGATTGACAGCAATGCCCTTGCCAGAGATTACATGACCTAAATAGGCACTTCTGGTAGCCAGAATTCACACTTGGAGAATTTGGCATACAGGCGGTGCTCTCGAAGTTTCGTCAATACCAGCCTGAGATGCTCAGCATGATCTCGTTCGTTCTTTGAGTAGATGAGTATATCGTCGAGGTAAACCACGACGAATTTATCCAAATACTCCATGAAGATCGAATTCCTCAAACGAGAGAAGGTGGCTGGGGCATTGGTTAATCCGAAGGACATGACGGTGTACTCGTATTGGCCATAACGAGTAACGAAAGCCGTTTTTGGAATGTCCCCGTTCCTGATCCTGATTTGATGGTATCCCAACCTCAAATCCATTTTGGAGAAGACTGAGGATCCAGCGAGTTGATCATACAAGTCGTTGATCCTGGGGAGCGGATACTTGTTCTTGATTGTGACTAGGTTCACTGGTCGGTAATCTACAACCATCCGGTCCGTTCCATCCTTCTTCTTGACAAAGAGAATGGGGCAAGCCCAAGGAGAAGAACTAGGGCGGATGAATCCCTTTTTCAAGGCCTCATCGAGTTGTTTCTTTAGCTCGGCTAGTTCTAAGGGTGCCATCTTATAGGGTCTTCTGGCTACTGCGACAGTCCCTGGAATGAGATCTATCACAAACTCTACATCTCTGATAGGTGGAATACCTAGCAGTTCCTCTGGAAAGACATCCAGAAAGTCACGGACCACCGGAATATCCTCAAGCTCTGGAAGAGGGCTAGCATTGAGAGAATAGAGTTGGCACTTAGCCACTCGAGTTGAAAAGGTGACTATCTCACCTGAAGGATGTGTAAGTTGAACATTCCCAGAATGAGTATCAATCTTGGCATAATGGCCTTTCATCCAGTCCATACCCAAGATGATGTTGATGTCCGAAGACTTCAGAGCTATCAGGGAAGCTAAAAAGACTAGCCTATCCACGAGAATCTCATTGTCATGGCTCACTCTAGAAGTTTGCCATTTTGATCCAGGAGTCTGAACTACTAAAGGAGTAGGCATATCACAAAAGGTCATGTTATGCAACTGTGCATAACTTTCTGAGATGAATGAATGAGATGCACTAGTGTCAAATAGAACAGATGCTGGATGACTATTGACAAGGAGCGTACCAAGCACAACGTCGGGGTCATCATGGACCTCTTCAAGGGTGACATTGTTCACACGGCCACGAGCAGGAGTTGGCTTCACGTAATAAGCCTTGCCCGGCTTACCACGTCCAGCTGGCTTGGCGTTGTTTTGGGGACACTCACGAGAATAGTGTCCAGGCTCTCCGCATTTGTAGCAGATCACAGTTGAAGACCTCGGAGCAGCATTAGCAGCATTTCCACCATAGGGCTTGGTTGGAGGGTTGTTCTGATTTGGGCGAGGCGCCTCATAGGATGGCCTCGCAATGTACCTTGATGGCAGAGCAGTGTTGGGCACCCACACCCGGCACTTATGGGAACCTGAGCCGGATGAGGAGCTGAAGTCACGAGAGTGCTTCTTGGTTGCCTCGTAGTCGGTCTGTCCAGTCTCGGCATTGATAGCCTTGTTGACAAGAGACTGGAAGGTAACACACTCATGCAGGCGCAGATCACGACGGAGCTCGGGGTTAAGTCCCTTGCAGAACCTAGCTTGCTTCTTAGCGTCAGTTGACACTTCCTCCAGTGCATAGCGTGCTAAGTTGCTGAACTCACGGCTGTAAGCATCCACTTTCAACTTACCCTGGGTGAGGGCACATAACTCCTCTCTCTTACGGTCCATCAGACCTTCAGGAATATGGTGGGTGCGAAAGGCACTACAGAAGTCAGCCCATGTAGTAGCGGGGCCCTCTAGGCGCATAGCCTCATAATTTTCCCACCACTGACTGGTGGGTCCTTCAAGGAAGTACGCGGCAAATTTAACCTTGTCTGCTTCAGCCACATTTGCAGAACGGATCTTGCGAGTCATGCTGGAAAGCCAATCATCCACATCGAGGGGGTCGCCCGAATGATGGAACTTTGGTGGATACAGCTTCACGAAGTCATTGAGAGACATTCCTTCATTACGCTCATTGCGGGGAGGGCGTGCTGTATTTTACTCAATACGCTCTAGCAGCCTGTTGGTCTCTCTCTTGTTGTGTTGTGCCTCAAGCATCACCTCCGCCAAAGATGGCGGGTGAGGCAGGTTCTCTTGCCTTGCTCCACTACCCTCACCCTGCTCATAAGCAGGAGCGGGGTTGTTCCTGGTGGAAACCATCCTAGGGAAAACAAAACCCACATCTTAGACAAGGAAGACAACAACTCTAGGATAAGAGATACGGAATATACTGAACAACATGGAATGCAGGGGTAAACACCCGAACAACATGGTACAAGCAAACTGCCATATATACACCATGATTCATACACACCACGATATAGTTCAGTACAAACCCAAGCTGAAGTACAAACTAGTGAGAAGATAAAACTGTTGGGGAACGTTGCATGGGAAACAAAAATTTTCCTACGCACACACAAGATCTATCCATGGTGATGAGCATCTACGAGAGGGAGAGTGAATCTACATACCCTTGTAGATCGCTAAGCGGAAGCGTTTAAGAAACGCGGTTGATGTAGTCGAACGTCTCCGCGATCCAAATCGCAAGTCGTCCCTCGATCCGATCACGAACTAGTGCCGAACGGACGGCACCTCTGCGTTCAACACACGTACGGCTTGATGACGCCTTCACCTCCTCGATCCAGCGAGCGATGATGAAGTAGTGGTTGAGTTCCAGCAGCACGACGGCGTGGTGATGGTGGTGAGGAACAATCTCTGCAGGGCTTCGCCAAGCACTACGGAGATTATGACGGAGGAACTAGAGGGTTAGGGTTGCCGCACACGGCTTGGGGAAATCTTGATGTGTCCCGTGTGCTAGCCCTGCCCCTCTATTTATATGTTGAGCCTTGGGGTCTAAACTTGGAGTAAAAGCCTCCTCCAGGTCGGTTTTGCCCGCACAAGGTCGGTTTGGCCCGCAGGAAAAGAGTCCAACTCGGATCCCTGCCGAACCGTGCACAGCCGCGCACAAGCGGTAGTACCGCTCACAAGCGGTAGTACCGCTTGGGCGGTAGTACCGCTTCATACAAGCGGTAGTACCGCTCGGGCGGTAGTACCGCTTCACACAAGCGGTAGTACCGCTTACGCGGCAGCAAAACTACTTTTTGCACTTTCCAATACCTCGTGGGTTTTATCCTTTGGCCCATATAAAGTGTTGCTGCACCCGAACACTTCGGTAAACATCCGGAACCCCTTCCGATGAACTCCGGAACTCTTCCGGAGATCAAAACACTATTATCACATATATCAATCTTTACCTCCGGACTATTCCGGAGATCCTCGTCATGTCCGGGATCTTATCCGAGACTCCGAACAACTTTCGGTCACCAACATAATAACTCAATTATACTAATCGTCACCAAACGTTAAGTGTGTAGACCCTGCGGGTTCGAGAACTATGTAGACATGACCGAGACACCTCTACGGCCAATAACCAATAGCGGGACCTGGATGCCCATATTGGCTCCTACATATTCTACGAAGATCTTTATCGGTCGAACCTCTATGTCAAGGATTCAGTTAATCCCGTATGCTGTTCCCTTTGTTCTTCGGTATGTTACTTGCCCGAGATTCGATCGTCGGTATCACTATACCTAGTTCAATCTCGTTACCGGCAAGTCTCTTTACTCGTTCCGTAATACAAGATCCTGTGGCTAACTCTTTAGTCACTTTGCTTGCAAGGCTCAATGTGATATTGTATTACCGAGTGGGCCCTGAGATACCTCTCCGTCATACGGAGTAACAAATCCCAGTCTTGATCCATGCCAACCCAACAGACACCCTCGGAGATACCTGTAGAGCACCTTTATAGTCACCCAGTTACGTTGCGACGTTTGATACACACAAGGTATTCCTCCGGTGTCAGTGAGTTGCATGATCTCATGGTCAAAGGAACAGATACTTGACATGCAGAAAACAATAGCAATAAACTGACACGATCAAATGCTACGTTTACAGTTTGGGTCTTGTCCATCACATCATTCTCCTAATGATGTGATCCCGTTATCAAATGACATCTCATGTCCATGGCTAGGAAACCTTAACCATCTTTGATCAACAAGCTAGTCAACTAGAGGCTTACTAGGGACACAGTGTTGTCTATGTACCCACACATGTATTTGTGTTTCCAATCAATACAATTATAGCATGGATAATAAACGATTATCATTAACAAGGAAATATAATAATAACCAATTTATTATTGCCTCTAGGGCATATTTCCAACAGTCTCCCACTTGCACTAGAGTCAATAATCTAGTTCACATCACTATGTGATTTACATTGTAATGAATCGAACACCCATGCAGTTCTGGTGTTGTTCATGTTTAGCCCTTGGAAGAGGTTTAGTCATCGGATCTGCAACATTTAGATCCGTGTGTACTTTGCAAATATTTATGTCGTCCTCCTTGATGTAATCGCGGATGGAATTGAAACGTCGTTTTATGTGTCTAGTCCTCTTGTGAAATCTTGGTTCCTTGGCTAGAGCAATGGCACCAGTGTTATCACAAAACAGAGTCATTGGGTTAAGCGCACTAGGCACTACTCCAAGATCTGTCATGAACTCCTTCATCCAGACACCTTCCTTCGCCGCCTCCGAGGCAGCGATGTACTCCGCTTCGCATGTAGAATCTGCTACCACGCTTTGCTTGGAACTGCACCAGCTAACCGCACCCCCATTAAGAATAAATACGTATCCGGTTTGCGACTTAGAGTCATCCGGATTAGTGTCAAAGCTTGCATCGACGTAACCCTTTACGACGAGCTCTTGATCACCTCCATAAACGAGAAACATGTCCTTAGTCCTTTTCAGGTACTTCAGGATATTCTTGACCGCCGTCCAGTGTTCCATTCCTGGATCACTTTGAAACCTTCCGACCATACTTATGGCAAGGCTGACATCGGGTCTTGTGCACAGCATTGCATACATGATAGAGCCTATGGCCGAAGCATAGGGGATGACACTCATCTTTTCTCTATCTTCTGCAGTCACTGGGCATTGAGTCTTACTCAACTTCACACCTTGTAAAACAGGCAAGAACCCCTTCTTGGACTGATCCATTTTGAACTTCTTCAAAATCTTATCAAGGTATGTGCTTTGTGAAAGTCCTATTAAGCGTCTTGATCTATCTCTATAGATCTTTATGCCTAATATGAAAGCAGCTTCTCCTAGGTCCTTCATTGAAAAACTCTTGTTCAAATATTCCTTTACGCTTTCCAGCATTTCTATATTGTTTCCAATCAGTAATATGTCATCCACATATAATATTAGAAACGCTATAGAGCTCCCACTCATTTTCTTGTAAATACAAGCTTCTCCGTAAACTTGTATAAACTCGAACGCTTTGATCACCTCATCAAAACGAAGATTCCAACTCCGAGATGCTTGCACCAGTCCATAAATGGATCGCTGGAGTTTGCAAACTTTGTCAGCATTCTCTGGATCGACAAAACCTTCTGGTTGCATCATATACAACTCTTCCTTAAGGTAACCGTTAAGGAACGCTGTTTTGACATCCATCTGCCAAATTTCATAATCGAAAAAGGCAGCTATTGCTAACATGATTCTGACGGACTTAAGCATCGCTACGGGTGAGAAGGTCTCATCGTAGTCAACTCCTTGAACTTGTGAAAAACCCTTTGCCACAAGTCGAGCTTTATAGACGGTGACATTACCGTCCGCGTCCGTCTTCCTCTTAAAGATCCATTTGTTCTGAATGGCCTTACGCCCTTCAGGTAATACTTCCAAAGTCCATACTTTGTTTTCATACATGGATCCCATCTCGGATTTCATGGCCTCTAACCATTTCTCGGAATCCGGGCCCATCATCGCTTCTCCATAGCTCGTAGGTTCATCGTTGTCTAACAACATGACCTCTAAGACAGGGTTGCCGTACCACTCGGGAGCAGTACGCGTCCTTGTCGACCTACGAGGTTCAATAGAAACTTGATCCAAAGCTTCATGATCATCATCATTAACTTCCTCTTCAGCTAATGTAGGCTCCACAGAAACAACTTTCTGCGCTGCGCTACTCTCAGGTTGAAGTAAAGGTTCAATAACCTCATCAAGTTCTATCTTCCTCCCACTCAATTCTTTCGAGAGAAACTCTTTCTCAAGAAACGTTCCGTTTTTAGCGACAAACACTTTGCCTTCGGATCTGAGATAGAAGGTATACCCAACTGTCTCTTTTGGGTATCCTATGAAGACGCATTTCTCCGCTTTGGGTTCCAGCTTTTCAGGCTGAAGCTTTTTGACATAAGCATCACATCCCCAAACTTTAAGAAACGACAGCTTTGGCTTCTTGCCAAACCAAAGTTCATATGGCGTCGTCTCAACGGATTTCGATGGTGCCCTATTTAAAGTGAATGCAGCTGTCTCTAATGCATAACCCCAAAACGATAGTGGCAAATCGGCAAGAGACATCATAGATCGCACCATATCTAATAAGGTTCGATTACGACGTTCGGACACACCATTACGCTGTGGTGTTCCAGGCGGTGTCAATTGTGAAACAATTCCACACTGTCTTAAGTGACTGCCAAACTCATAACTCAGATATTCTCCTCCTCGATCAGATCGTAGGAATTTAATCTTCTTGTTACGATGATTCTCAACTTCACTCTGAAATTGTTTGAACTTTTCAAATGTTTCAGACTTGTGTTTCATTAAGTAAATATACCCATATCTACTTAAGTCATCAGTGAAGGTGAGAAAGTAACGATAACCACCGCGCGCCTCAATACTCATTGGACCGCACACATCAGTATGTATGATTTCCAATAAGTCACTTGCCCGTTCCATTGTTCCAGAGAACGGCGTTTTAGTCATCTTGCCCATGAGGCATGGCTCACATGTGTCAAGTGATTCAAAATCAAGTGACTCCAAAAGTCCATCAGCATGGAGCTTCTTCATGCGTTTTACGTCAATATGACCTAAACGGCAGTGCCACAAGAAAGTGGTATTATCATTATCAATTCTACATCTTTTGGCATCAATGTTATGAACATGTGTATTATTACTATCGAGATTCAATAAGAATAAACCCCTCACATTGGGTGCATGACCATAAAAGATATTACTCATATAAATAGAACAACCATTATTCTCTGATTTAAATGAGTAACCGTCTCGCAATAAACAAGATCCAGATATAATGTTCATGCTTAACGCAGGCACCAAATAACACTTATTTAGGTTCATCACTAATCCCGACGGTAATCGAAGAGCGAGCGTGCCGACGGCGATCACATCAACCTTGGAACCATTTCCCACGCGCATCGTCACTTCGTCCTTTGCCAGCCTCCGTCTATTCCGCAGTTCCTGTTTTGAGTTGCAAATATGAGCAACCGCACCGGTATCAAATACCCAGGCACTACAACGAGAGTTGGTAAGGTACACATCAATAACATGTATATCATATATACCTTGTTTGTTGTTGGCCGCCTTCTTGTCAGCCAAATACTTGGGGCAGTTCCGCTTCCAGTGTCCAGTTCCCTTGCAATGAAAACACTCAGTTTCTGGTTTGGGTCCAGCCTTGGGTTTCTTCACGAGAGGAGCAACTGCTTTGCCACTCTTCTTAGAGTTACCCTTCTTACCCTTGCCATTTTTCTTGAAACTAGTGGTTTTATTGACCATCAACACTTGATGCTCCTTCTGAATTTCAGACTCAGCGACTTTCAGCATCGCAAACAGCTCGGCGACTGACTTGTTCATCCCGTGCATGTTATAGTTCAACACGAAGCTCTTGTAGCTAGGCGGCAATGATTGAAGAACTCTGTCAGTGATAGCCTCTGGCGGAAGGGGCATCCCCAATTCAGCCAGATGGGTAGAGTACCCAGACATTCTGAGCACGTGATCACTGGTAGACCCGTTCTCCTCCATCTTGCAAGCATAGAATTTATCGGAGATCTCATATCTCTCGATCCGGGCATTCTTCTGAAAGATAAACTTCAACTCCTGGAACATCTCATATGCTCCATGACGTTCAAAACGTCTTTGAAGTCCCGGTTCTAAGCCATACAACATTGCACATTGAACTATTGAGTAATCATCAGAACGAGCCTGCCAGGCGTTCACAACGTCTAGAGACTCAACTGGAGCGGGTGGATCACCAAGCGGTGCATTAAGGACATAAGCCTTCTGGGAAGCCGTAAGGATAATCCTTAGATTACGGGCCCAGTCCACAAAGTTACTTCCATCATCTTTCAACTTAGCTTTCTCTAGGAACGCATTAAAATTCAGGGGTGCTACTGCGCGAGCCATGATCTACAACATAAATATAGCAAAGACAACTTAGACTATTGTTCTAGATAATGAGTTTAGTTAATCATATTACTTAAAAACTCCCACTCAAATTGACATCCCTCCGGTCATTCGAGTGTAACATGATCCAAATCCACCAACTCAAGTCCGATCATCACGTGAGTTGAGGTGGTTTCAATGGTGAACATCTTCATGTTGATCATATCTACTATATGACTCATGTTCGACCTTTCGGTCTCTTGTGTTCCGAGGCCATGTCTGTACATGCTAGGCTCGTCAAGTTTAACCCGAGTGTTCCGCACGTGCAACATGGCTTACACCCGTTGTATGCGAACGTAGAGTCTATCACACCCGATCATCACGGCGTGTCTCGAAACGACGAACTTTCGCAACGGTGCACACTTGGGGAGAACACAATTTATCTTGAAATTTAAGTGAGGGATCACCTTATAATGCTACCGTCGTCCTAAGCAAAATAAGATGCAAAAAAAGATTAACATCACATGCAAATCATAAGTGACATGATATGGCCATGAACTTGTGCTTTTGATCTCCATCTCCAAAGCACCGGCATGATCTCCATCGTCACCGGCATGACACCATGATCTCCATCATCTTGATCTCCATCAACGTGTCGCCATAAGGTTGTCGCGCCGACTGTTGCTTCCACGACTATTGCTAACGTTTAGCGATAAAGTAAAGCATTACATAGCGCTTAATGATTGACACGCAGGTCATACAATAATTAAAGACAACTCTATGGCTCCTGCCAGTTGCCGTACTCATCGACATGCAAGTCGTGATATTCTATACAACACATGATCATCTCATACATCACATATATCTCATCATGTAATTGGCCATATCATATCACATCATACCCTGCAAAAACAAGTTAGACGTCCTCTAATTGTTGTTGCAAATTTTACGTGGCTGCTACGGGTTTGCAAGAACCGTTCTTACCTACGCAAAACCACAACGTGGTGTAGTGATTGCTTTTTGATCTTCTAAAAGAACCCTCTTCATTGAAATCGATTCAACTAAAGTGAGAGAGACAGACACCCGCTAGCCATCTTTATGCAACGAAGTTACATGTCAGTAGAAGGAACCTGTCTCGCGTAAGTGTACGCGTAATGTCGGTCCGGGCCGCTTCATCTCACAGTACCGCCGAATCAAATATCAACTAGTAACGGCAAGCAATATGTATACACCCACGCCCACAACTCGTTTGTGTTCTACTCGAGATCTCATCTACGCATAGACCTGGCTCTGATACCACTGTTGGGGAACGTTGCATGGGAAACAAAAATTTTCCTACGCACACACAAGATCTATCCATGGTGATGAGCATCTACGAGAGGGAGAGTGAATCTACATACCCTTGTAGATCGCTAAGCGGAAGCGTTTAAGAAACGCGGTTGATGTAGTCGAACGTCTCCGCGATCCAAATCGCAAGTCGTCCCTCGATCCGATCACGAACTAGTGCCGAACGGACGGCACCTCCGCGTTCAACACACGTACGGCTTGATGACGCCTTCACCTCCTCGATCCAGCGAGCGATGATGAAGTAGTGGTTGAGTTCCAGCAGCACGACGGCGTGGTGATGGTGGTGAGGAACAATCTCTGCAGGGCTTCGCCAAGCACTACGGAGATTATGACGGAGGAACTAGAGGGTTAGGGTTGCCGCACACGGCTTGGGGAAATCTTGATGTGTCCCGTGTGCTAGCCCTGCCCCTCTATTTATATGTTGAGCCTTGGGGTCTAAACTTGGAGTAAAAGCCTCCTCCAGGTCGGTTTTGCCCGCACAAGGTCGGTTTGGCCCGCAGGAAAAGAGTCCAACTCGGATCCCTGCCGAACCGTGCACAGCCGCGCACAAGCGGTAGTACCGCTCACAAGCGGTAGTACCGCTTGGGCGGTAGTACCGCTTCATACAAGCGGTAGTACCGCTCGGGCGGTAGTACCGCTTCACACAAGCGGTAGTACCGCTTACGCGGTAGCAAAACTACTTTTTGCACTTTCCAATACCTCGTGGGTTTTATCCTTTGGCCCATATAAAGTGTTGCTGCACCCGAACACTTCGGTAAACATCCGGAACCCCTTCCGATGAACTCCGGAACTCTTCCGGAGATCAAAACACTATTATCACATATATCAATCTTTACCTCCGGACTATTCCGGAGATCCTCGTCATGTCCGGGATCTTATCCGAGACTCCGAACAACTTTCGGTCACCAACATAATAACTCAATTATACTAATCGTCACCAAACGTTAAGTGTGTAGACCCTGCGGGTTCGAGAACTATGTAGACATGACCGAGACACCTCTACGGCCAATAACCAATAGCGGGACCTGGATGCCCATATTGGCTCCTACATATTCTACGAAGATCTTTATCGGTCGAACCTCTATGTCAAGGATTCAGTTAATCCCGTATGCTGTTCCCTTTGTTCTTCGGTATGTTACTTGCCCGAGATTCGATCGTCGGTATCACTATACCTAGTTCAATCTCGTTACCGGCAAGTCTCTTTACTCGTTCCGTAATACAAGATCTTGTGGCTAACTCTTTAGTCACTTTGCTTGCAAGGCTCAATGTGATATTGTATTACCGAGTGGGCCCTGAGATACCTCTCCGTCATACGGAGTAACAAATCCCAGTCTTGATCCATGCCAACCCAACAGACACCCTCGGAGATACCTGTAGAGCACCTTTATAGTCACCCAGTTACGTTGCGACGTTTGATACACACAAGGTATTCCTCCGGTGTCAGTGAGTTGCATGATCTCATGGTCAAAGGAACAGATACTTGACATGCAGAAAACAATAGCAATAAACTGACACGATCAAATGCTACGTTTACAGTTTGGGTCTTGTCCATCACATCATTCTCCTAATGATGTGATCCCGTTATCAAATGACATCTCATGTCCATGGCTAGGAAACCTTAACCATCTTTGATCAACAAGCTAGTCAACTAGAGGCTTACTAGGGACACAGTGTTGTCTATGTACCCACACATGTATTTGTGTTTCCAATCAATACAATTATAGCATGGATAATAAACGATTATCATTAACAAGGAAATATAATAATAACCAATTTATTATTGCCTCTAGGGCATATTTCCAACAAAAACAACTCATCAGAGGCATTACAAGCTTCCTATACATTATTTTTCTACACCTCCGGAACTCAACTCAGACCTCAGTCATATTCCACAAGACGCGCAGGACTGTGGAATACAACTGCTACAAAACTACTACCTCCACTCACGGTCTCAAGCATCTGCGTAGAACATCTCATACAGGTTACCTCCATGACCTGGAAGCTGAACCTGAGGGTCTGGAAACAGCCTGGCCCGAGATCCCTGGAAACCATAAGGACACGGATGTGGCCTAGGCCCTCTCGCTGGCGGCAGCAGCGGTCCTCGAAGAGGAGTGATGCCTCCAACATCGGGCCAGTCCACGAAAGCAGGCAGATGAGTCCGTAAGGGGCTCAACATCTCCAAATCTCCATAACCAGTCTGGACGACAGGTGCAAGCTGTGTCAGTGCGGTCCAAAGACGTGCACGGGTGGCATATAGCTCCATACGAAGTGCCCGAGCATCACGATCCCTGTTCTCTAACAACTGAGCAGTCACCTGGAGCATAGGATCCTCATGAGAGTGATCATAGTAGGCTGCAGCAAGATAACTATCCTCTCCTCCTAGTGTCGCTGGAATATAGCAGAACTCTGTGTTCTGAAGTAGACCATGGTGAGCTCTCATAATGGTCAACATCGTGTAGGCGGCCTCCTGAACTGCCATATCAATGGTGACACCTAGACCATACGTCCAATGAAGCGGCTCTGCAGCTCCTGGATACGATGGATATATCCTAACGGTACACAGATACTGGCTCTGGTTGAAGTCGCGGTACTGTTCCTCCACGGTATATTCCGGGTACCAACGGTAATCGGTCTCCATCATGACCCTGACCAACATGGCCGTGTGACCCGGTACATCAATGCACCTGGTCAAACGGACCACCTGACGAGAAGGATGGGGAGGCATCTGAAACAGAGGATAATGCAAAGTGCACTAGAGATCCTAGCAGAAATCGGACAGCATAACGGCTGAAAATGCTCAAAAACAATTTTTGAGACATCCTGAAAAGATTGGATAGCATAGCCACTCAACTTTCTAGCATCAAGATTCTAACCAAATGATTGTCACACAGAAGCAATACTTGAAAACTGGAGTTGACTCTCAAGCAGCTTAGTCTACAAGTCCATGGTTAGTAACTCGTCATCCTGAGAGGTAGCTAAGCAGCCTAGCTCTTAACCGCGTAGAAAAGAAGAGGGTGACTCAGAATAGAATGACTCAGGAAGAGGAGTAAAAAGAGCCTTACGTTCCCTTCCACAATCAATTCCCTTACATAACTAAAGCATTTCTAGACTCAACTTCGACCAGTTCGGCTTGGTAATCCTACAGTCAGTCATGCTCTAATACCAACGCTGTCGGGACCCCGATCCTAAGCCATAAGAATCTAGCATGTAACACTTCACATTACTTTGCGACCTCACGCACGGTTATCCCCATGGCTGCCACCTTACCTGGGCCGGGACCGTTTATGCCTTTTGGCTCACGAATGTGAATATGTCGCTAGCATTCAAATGTCAAAGAACCCGGGTCGACATGACTAGTCATCGAACCCAAGTAGCACATCCGTACAGGGACAGGCATACGTAACCCAGCAATGCAGGTGTCGGCCTCAGCATGTGTAGACGAGTCATAGCAAGCTAGAGGGACTCCATTACGCCGTGGGACATAAATCTCATCAACTGCGTGTAGACGAGTCATAGCAGGCTACATGGACTCCATTACACTGCGAGACATTTCCCCGAAGGGACAGACACAGCAGGAAAGAAGGATACATGCCGGTCAATCAATGTGTCTGGAGCAGTAGCAAGCTACCAAGGCTCAGTGGAAGCACAAAGAGGCATTTCCCCGTAAAGAGTACTACTAGAGGCACACAACTAGGTGTCGAATCCCATACATACCGTTACACGTCACACGTACGCACGACATGTCCGATATGCATAGATACAACTATGGCATCACAACATAACCATACAACAACACAACATTTATTTAGAAGGCTTAGAAGAGCCTTGCATAATATGTTCATACAGGTAAGGGTCACATGACCCGACACTCAAGTCATACAAACATGTTCATACAAACCAAGCGGAAGCTTAAAGCTATCTGAGTACAGACAGATGAAAGGTAAAAAGGCATTAAGCCTGGCTATCTACAGCCCATCCCAGGGCATCAGATCGTAGCTGGGATACCAGCTACTCGGCGTCGTCGATATCTAGATAGAACCCACCGGACGGGTCCATATTCTCATCTGCAACAGTTATTAAGCAAACATGAGTACAATCGTACTCAGCAAGTCTTTAAAGCAGACCTAAGCTATTCATGCTCATGTTTCAACAAGGGGAGTAGTGTGGTTTATGCAGCAAACCAGCTTTGACTCTTGGCTAGCCTATACTACGACTACCAGTTCTTTGAACAAGTTTTGAGATAGCGCACACAAGTCCTTTAACACCACATCAATACACCACCATGGATCCGCTCCCGTCACCCACGAGAGTGCCATCCACGATACTCATACTTGTCTTGAGTCTTTTAGAAGTAACCATCAAGTTATCTATGAACAACATAAGTTCTCCAAGTAGTCCATATCCGAGGACGCGGCTATTCGAACAGATTCATTACCCTGCAGGGGTGCACTTCTTCACACACGCTCTCGCCACTTATCGCTATGTGCTCATAAAACCAGGCACCTCGGCAACCTTCAAGCGGAAGCCCAGCGAGGGAGTCGGCCACGACCGTCAATCACACAAGACCCTAGTCCAGGCTATCGCCTATTTGAGACCAAACCCGCATGGAAGTCCGGCCGAAGTTTCCGCTACAGCCTCAAACGATGTGCGCAGGGTTCCCAAGCCCACCGTTCGGGTGCCACTTGGTACACCGTGCCACTGCCTACCGCGTCGTAGCCCACCCCTAAGGTCAGCACTACGCACGACCCCCAGCATGGATACAAACACCAGAAACTACTTGCAACTCCTGGACACAGGACTAGGCGACTGATAGGTCGAGAGGGTCAATTAAGTATCCCAACGTGTGGTAGTAACTAGTCTTGGATCACAAACACAGAACTTAGTTCCTAAGAACGCTCCCAATGAGACAACCCGCTATGTACTCCTACATAGCCTCTCATCGCTACCTTTAACAAATCGGGTTCATCATTTAGTTCATCACATCAGAACAACACTGTTTCACTCCATTTCACCACCCAGATGAATCAGACCTGACACAACTCTAAGCATAGCAAGCATAGCAGGTAAAGCACATCAAGGCTCAAGCATCTACCAGGTATGCTAGGTTGCATGGTTTAGCTATTTACTGTGACAATGACAGGTCATGCAGAGGAATGGGTTCAAGTACCGCAACAAATAGACAGTAGAGGTGTTTGTCCTAATGCAATAAACAAGAGCAGGAGCGAGAGTGTGGGATGTTATCAGTATGATCAATGGGGTTGCTTGCCTTGCAGGTTGGCTCGGAGGTACTCTCCTTCAGGGGGATACTCAAGGGTATCTGATGGAGTAGAACCTACCGCGACATAGACGGAGTTACAATCAATAGACGGCAAGTGCAACAATATGATGCATGATCATGACATGGCAACATGCTATAGATGAGCTAATGCATCTATCATTAGAGTTAAATGGAGTAAGATTGAATATAGGTTCAAAATTGTTCTCCATATAATATTCCACATATTGCATTATTGCAAAAATGTCAATGTTCATCTATCTAGGTTGATATAACATGCATGATAATAGCACCAATGGATTCCTTGGATTTTTCTGATAATTTTTCATATATAAATTATTTCAATCTGAGCTACAGATTAATTTCTATGATTTTTTCTAAGATTTTAGCATTTTCTCGAATTAAATTAAATCAGAAATCATTATTGCGTCAGCATGACATCATCATTGCGTCAGCAGGTCAGCTGGCCGTTTCAGGTCAAACCTGACCAGTGGGATCCACTGGTCAGTGACCCAGGGCCATCTAGAGCCACTGACATGTGGGGACCACATTTCATTGACTCAGGGTTAAACCCGAGTTGACCCTGGCTTTGACTTGAGCCAGGGCCCACTGTCAGTGGTTGTTAGCCATTTAAACATAGGGGATTAGTGCCTAATGACGGTCCACATTGGCCCCCACCGGAGACTCGCCGGCGGCGACCAAAGCGATGGCGGCGCGTCGCCGGAATCACGCAGCAGGGCGCGTCTGGGCACGCGGAGGCTACCGGAAGGATGCCCGCGCTGGACCGCATCCAGCCACGGGGTCAGTTGGCCGCGGGGACGCTGGAATCTTCGCCGACGGTGTCCTTGGCGGATGCCGGAGCTCGGTGAACTCGGGATCGTCAAACTAGCGCGCAACAGGGCCGGGCCTTGGCTTCTACGGCACCTACGCGGCTGCGCGAACGCGATGGTGGACTCAAAGGGACCACCCGATAACCGGAGAGTCGCCGGCGTTGAGCTCGCGCGGCGGAGCTTCTTGGGCATTGACGAGATCGGGGACTACGGTGCTCAAACAGCAGGGGAGAGAGGGGGAAAAGGGCCAGGGGCTCACGGTGATCACGAAGGCGTCGAGAGCGGGCTCGGGGACGGACTGACAGCGGCGAATGGTGGCGGCGATCGACAGGGTCTGGTGGTTGAAGACGAGCTCGAGGGCATCGAACGGAGGCGTCTGGCGGCGATTCCTTCGGCGGAGAGCAGGAGCAGGTCGAGGTGGAGCTTTTGAGCTGCTCGGGGGCGAGGGGGAGCGGCGGAGCTAGGCTAGCGACGGCGAGCTCGAACGGCGGCCATGGCGGCAGAGGGGAGAGGAGAGCGAGGGAGGGGCGAATGGCGAGGGGGACCGATCCAGACTACTCTGGGAGCTTATCCCCGTCGCGCTGGCGAGGAGGAGGCAGGCGGGCAGCTGCTGGCGTGGCGGCTCGGCCATGCATGCGCGGTGGCCACACGCCCGGTCTCCTGGCCGCCAGGAGGACGACGACCTCGGCTGGGCCAGCCTGGCCTGGGCCTGAGGTGGTTTTCTCTCTCTCTCTCTCTTTTATTGTATTTCTGTTTTAAGTTTTTCTAACATTTGTTTTATTTTGTTTGGGCCAACAAACCTTAGCTCAAAATTCTGAAATATTTTACAAAGCTTAGTTTGAATATTTCAAACCTCCATAAAATGTTTCAGCAATTTTGGATGACTAAAATATTTATAATGCTTTATTTATCAATTTTAGTAGCATTGTGAGTTTATTTTATATGCTAAATCTGTTGTGGAAAATGAAATGTCCCCTGATATGTTGTTGCCAACATTTATAGGAAATAGTGAACATTTTTGAAGGGCATTTTGGATTCATTGAAAATTCAAGAAATTAAATTGGTTGTTTAGGGTGAGGTGCTAGGGTTTCTAATAATTCCCATTTCAGGTTGATGCAAAATTTAGACATGATGCACATACATGCTAGCACAAAGCAAGCTAACTAGGGATGTGACACGGCGCTGAAGCGATCAACCAGATGGGTGTGCCGTGCTACTTCTTGAGCTTGCGTTGGTTTTTCCCTTGAAGAGGAAAGGGTGATGCAGCAAAGTAGAGATAAGTATTTCCCTCAGTTTTGAGAACCAAGGTATCAATCCAGTAGGAGGTACAAGCAAGGCCCCAATTCATGCACCTGCACAAACAATCAAATACTTGCACCCAACGCTATAAAGGGGTTGTCGATCCCTTCACGGTCACTTGCAAGGATGAGATCTGATAGAGATAGATATAAAAGATTACTAAAAGTAAAACTAAATAAAAGTAAATAAAATTGCAGCAAGGTATTTTTGGTATTTTTGGTTTATAGATCTGAAAATATATAATGGAAAATAGACCCGGGGGCCATAGGTTTCACTAGAGGCTTCTCTCTTGAAGGAAAATAATACGGTGGGTGAACAAATTACTGTCGAGCAATTGATAGAAAAGTGCAAAGTTATGACGATATCCAAGGCAATGATTTATGCATATAGGCATCACGTCCGTGTCAACTAGACCGAAACGATTCTGCATCCACTACTATTACTCCACACATCGACCGACTCCTGCCTGCATCTAGAGTATTAAGTTCATAAAGAACAGAGTAACGCCTTAAGTAAGATGACATGATGTAGAGGGATAAACTCAAGCAATATGATGAAAACCCCACCTTTTTATCCTTGATGGCAACAATACAAATACGTGCCTCACTACCCTTACTTTGTCACCGGGTGAGGACACCACAAGATTGAACCCAAAACCAAGCACCTCTCCCATTGCAAGGACTACCGATCTAGTTGGCCAGACCAAACCAATAACTCGAAGAGAAATACAAAGATATTAAATCATGAATATAAGAATTCAGAGAAGATTCAAATAATATTCATAGATAATCTGATCATAAATCCACAATTCATCGGATCTCGACAAACACACCGCAAAACAAGATTACATCGGATAGATCTCCAAGAACATCGAGGAGAACATGGTATTGAGGATCAGAGGGAGAGAGAAAAAGCCATCTAGCTACTAGCTATGGACCCATAGGTCTGAGGTAGAGTACTCACGCTTCATCGGAGGAGCAATGGAGTTGATGTAGAAGCCCTCCGTGATCGAATCCCCTTCTGGCAGATTACCGGAAAAGGCCCCAAGATGGGATCTCACGGGAACAGAAGGTTGCGGCGGCGGAAAAGTATTTTTGTGGCTCCCCCTGATGGTTTGGGAATATATGGGAATATATAGGCGAAGAGTTAGGGTTAGAATATCTCCAGGGGGCCCACAAGCCAGGGGGCGCGCCCTGGAGGCTTGTCGTCTCCTGGCAGGTCTCCTGCCCTCCTCTCCAGGTCTGGTAGATGTCTTGTGGTCCAAGAAAAATCATCGTGAAAGTTTTATTACGTTTGGACTCCGTTTGATATTCCTTTTCTGTAAAACTCAAAAACAGGGAAAAAACAGAAACTGGCACTGGGCTCTAGGTTAATAGGTTAGTCCCAAAAATAATATAAAATAGCATATTAATGCATATAAAACATCCAAAACAGATAATATAATAGCATGGAACAATCAAAAATTATAGATACGTTGGAGACGTATCAAGCATCCCCAAGCTTAATTCCTGCTCGTCCTCGAGTAGGTAAATGATAAAATAGAATTTTTGATGTGGAATGCTACCTAACATATTTATCCATGTAATTTTCTTTATTGTGGCATGAATATTCAGATCCATAAGATTCAAAGCAAAAGTTTAATGTTGACATAAAAGCAATAATACTTCAAGCATACTAATAAAGCAATCGTGTCTTCTCAAAATAACATGGCCAAAGAAAGCTATCCCTACAAAATCATATAGTCTGGCTATTCTCCATCTTCATCACACAAAGTATTAAATCATGCACAACCCCGGTTTTAGCCAAGCAATTGTTTCATACTTTAGTATTTTCAAACTTTTTCAACTCTTACACAATACATGAGCGTGAGCCATGGACATAGCACTATAGGTGGAATAGAATATGGTGGTTGTGGAGAAGACAAAAGAAGGAGATAGTCTCACACCAACTAGGCGTATCAACGGGCTATGGAGATGTCCATCAATAGATATCAATGTGAGTGAGTAGGGATTGCCATGCAACGGATGCACTAGAGCTATAAGTGTATGAAAGCTCAAAAAAGAAACTAAGTGGGTGTGCATCGAACTTGCTTGCTCACGAAGACCTAGGGCAATTTGAGGAGGCCCATCATTGGAATATACAAGCCAAGTTCTATAATGAAAAATTCCCACTAGTATATGAAAGTGTCAATATAGGAGACTCTCTATCATGAAGATCATGGTGCTACTTTGAAGCACAAGTGTGGAAAAAGGATAGTAGCGTTACCCCTTCTCTCTTTTCTCTTTTTTTTTATTTTCCCTATTTTTTTTTCTTTTGGTGGGCTTCTTTGCCCTCTTTTTTTTGGGGGCTTCTCTGGCCTCTTTTATTTTTCATAAAGTCCGGAGACTCATCCCGACTTGTGGGGGAATCATAGTTTCCATCATCCTTTCCTCACATGGGACAATGCTCTATAATGATGATCATCACACTTTTATTTACTTACAACTCAAAATTTACAACTCGATACTAGAACAAGATATGACTCTATATGAATGCCTCCGGCGGTGTACCGGGATATCCAATGAGCTAGCGTAGCAATGACATCATCATGCTAGCTATCTTACGATCATGCTAAGCAATATGACAATGATGGTGCGTGTCATAATAAACGGAACGGTGGAAGTTGCATGGCAATATATCTCGGAATGGCTATGGAAATGCCATAATAGGTAGGTATGGTGGCTGTTTTGAGGAAGGTATATGGTGGCTGTTTTGAGGAAGGTGGGTTTAATGCACCGGCGAAAGTTGCGTGGTACTATAGAGGCTAGCAAAGGTGGAAGGGTGAGAGTGCGTATAATCCATGGACTCAACATTAGTCATAAAGAACTCACATACTTATTGCAAAAGTCTATTAGTCATCAAAACAAAGTACTACACGCATGCTCCTAGGGGTAGGGTTGGTAGGAGTTAACCATCGCGCGATCCCGACCTCCACACAAAGGAAGGCAATCAATAAATAAATCATGCTCCGACTTCGTCACATAACGGTTCACCATACGTGCATGCTACGGGAATCACAAACTTTAACACAAGTATTTCTACCAATCCACAATTACTCACTAGCATGTCTCTAATATTACAATCTTTATATGTCAAAACAATCATAAGGAATCAAACTTCTCATAGTATTCAATGCACTTTTATATGAAAGTTTTTATTATATCTCTCTTGGATGCCCATCATATTAGGACTAAATTCATAACCTAAACAAATTACCATGTTGTTTAGAGACTCTCAAAATAATATAAGTGAAGCAAGAGAGTTCAACAATTTCTATAAAATAAAGCCACCGCCGTGCTCTAAAAAGATATAAGTGAAGCACTAGAGCATATTGCCTAGCTCAAAAGATATAAGTGAAGCACATAGAATATTCTAATAAATTCATGATTCATGCGTGTCCCTTTCAAAAAGTGTGTACAGCAAGGACGATTGTTGAAAACTAAAAAGCAAAGACTCATATCATACAAGACGCTCCAAGCAAAACACATATCATGTGGTGAATAAAAATATAGCCTCAAGTAAATTTACCGATGGATTGAAGACGAAAGAGGGGATGCCTTCCGGGGCATCCCTAAGCTTAGGCTATTGGTTGTCCTTTAATATTACCTTGGGGTGCCTTGGGCATCCCCAAGCTTAGGCTCTTGCCACTCCTTATTCCATAGTCCATCAAATCTTTACCCAAAACTTGAAAACTTCACAACACAAAACTCAACAGAAAACTCGTGAGATCCGTTAGTATAAGAAAATAAAATCACCACTTTAGGTACTGTTGTGAACTCATTCTTTATTTATATTGGTGTAATATCTACTGTATTCCAACTTCTCCATGGTACATACCCCCCGATACTACCCATAGTTTCATCAAAATAAGCAAACAACACATATAAAACAGAATCTGTCTAAAACAGAACAGTCTTTAGCAATCTGTAAACTTCGAATACTTATGTAACTCTAAAAATTCTGAAAAAATAGGAAAATCTGGTTAATTTGTATATCAATATTGTTTAAAAAATTTAGATCCAATCGACGCTTCTGTGAATTTATAAAATTCCTGGACTGGGCGTCAAAGTTTCTGTTTTTCAGCAAGATCAAATCAACTATCACCGTCGACCATCCCAAAGGTCTTACTTGGCACAAACACTAATTAAAACACTAAAACAAAATTACTACAGAGGTAATAATGTGTAATTTATTCAAGCATAGAAACAAAAAAAACAAAAAAATAAAATTGGGTTGCCTCCCAACAAGCGCTATTGTTTAACGCCCCTAGCTAGGCATAACGCAATAGATCTAAGTATTATCATCTTTGGTATGCAATCCATAAGTAGCTCTCATAATAGATTCATATGGCAATTTAATTTTTTTTCTTGGAAAGTGTTCCATGCCCTTCCTTAATGGAAATTGAAATCTAATGTTTCCTTCTTTCATATCAATAATTGCACCAATCGTTCTAAGGAAAGGTCTACCAAGAATAATAGGACATGTAGGATTGCAATCTATATCAAGAACAATGAAATCTACGGGCACATAATTCCTATTTGCAATAATAAGAACATCATTAATCCTTCCCATAGGTTTCTTTATAGTGGAATCCGCAAGATGCAAATTTAAAGAGCGATCATCAAATTCACGGAAACCTAGCACATCACATAAAGTTTTTGGAATAGTGGAAACGCTAGCACCCAAATCACACAAATCATGGCACTCATAATCTTTAATTTTAATCTTAATAGTAGGTTCCCACTCATCATAAAGCTTTCTAGGTATAGAAACTTCCAACTCAAGTTTTTCTTCAAAGTATTTCATCATAGCATCAACGATATGTTGAGTAAAAGCTTTATTTTGATTATAAGCATGAGGAGAATTCAACATGGATTGCAACAAGGAAATAAAATATGTCAAAGAACAATTATCATAATTAAAATCCTTGAAATCCAAAGGAGTGGGTTCATTGCTACTTAAAGTTTTGACCTCTTCAATCCTACTTTTATCAATTTTTGCATCAAGATCTATAAACTCTGAATCATTGGGACGCCTTCTAATTAAAGTTGACTTATCTCCAGTCCCATATTTATCAAGATTTATATTAGAAAACAAATATTCAATAGGAGTCACATCAATCACTTTAAGATCTTCATCATTATTTTCACGAGAAATCAAAGAACACGCTTTTACTAACAATTCTCGCTTAGCACGCATCCTAGTGGTTCTTTCTTTACATTCATCCATAGAAATTCTCAAAGCTTTTAGAGACTTATTAATATCATGCTTGGGTGGAATAGATCTAATTTTCAAAGAATCAATCTCAAGAGAAATTCTATCAACCTTCATAGCCAAATCATCAATCCTGAGCAATTTTTCTTCAATCATAACATTGAAAACCTTTTGCAAACTAATAAATTCTTTAATATTATTCTGAAGATCAGAGGGTATCTTATTATAATTTCCATAAGAATTGTTGTAGGAATTACCATAATTATTAGAGGAATTACTAGGAAACGGCCTAGGGTTGAAATTACCTCTATACGCGTTATTACCAAAATTGTTCCTACCAACAAAATTCACATCCATAGATTCATTATTATTTCCAATCAAAGAAGACAAAGGCATATCATTAGGATCAATAGGAGCACTCTTACTAGAAAAAAATTTCATTAATTCATCCATCTTTCCACTCAAAGTATTTATTTCTTCAATTGCATGCACCTTTTTACTAGTAGGAGATCTTTCGGTATGCCATTGAGAGTAATTTGCCATAATATTATCTAGGAGTTTAGTAGCTTCTCCTAATGTGATTTCCATAAAAGTACCACCCGCGGCGGAATCTAAAAGATTTCTAGATGCAAAATTCAATCCCGCATAAAAAATTTGTATAATCATCCATAAACTCAAACCATGCGCGGGACAATTTCTAATCATTAATTTCATCCTCTCCCAAGATTGTGCAACATGCTCATGATCAAGTTGCTTAAAATTCATTATATCGTTCCTAAGGGAGATGATCTTAGCGGGCGGAAAGTACTTGGAAATAAAAGCATCTTTACACCTATTCCATGAATCAATACTATTTTTAGGCAAAGATGTAAACCAAGTTTTAGCATGATCTCATAGTGAGAAAGGAAATAGCTTCAATTTAACAATATCATTATCCACATCTTTCTTCTTTTGCATATCACACAATTCAATGAAAGTATTTAGATGGGATGCGGCATCTTCACTAGGAAGGCCGAAAAATTGTTCTTTCATAACAAGATTCAGTAAAGCGGCATTAATTTCATAAGATTCCGCACTAGTGGCGGGAGCAATCGGAGTACTAATAAAGTCATTATTATTAGTATTGGAGAAGTCACACAACTTGGTATTCTCTTGAGTCATCGTGACAAAGCAAGCAATCTAGCACACAAGCAAACAAAAAGCAAACGAAAAGACGAACGGAAGAAGGGCGAATAAAAAGGCAAATCTTTTTGGTTTTTTCTGAAAATCATTTTAGAAGTGGGGGAGAGGAAAATGAGAGGCAAATGGAAAATAATGTAAATGCAAGAGATGAGTTTATGATGGGTACTTGGTAGGCTTGATGTAGACCTCTCCGGCAACCACGCCAGAAATTGGCAAGTTGACGGGGGAGTTCCTGTCTTGACTTGCTATGTATCCTCCTCGGCAACGACGCCAGAAATTGGCAAGTTGACAGGGGAGTTCTTGTCTTGACTTGCTATGTATCCTCCCCGGCAACGGCACCAGAAATTGGCAAGTTGACGGGAGAGTTCTTGTCTTGACTTGCTATGTATCCTCCCCGGCAACGGCGCCAGAAATTCTTCCTGCTACTTCTTGAGCTTGCGTTGGTTTTTCCCTTGAAGACGAAAGGGTGATGCAGCAAAGTAGAGATAAGTATTTCTCTTAGTTTTGAGAACCAAGGTATCAATCTAGTAGGAGGTACAAGCAAGGCCCCAATCTATGCACCTGCACAAACAATCAAACACTTGCACCCAACGCTATAAAGGGGTTGTCAATCCCTTCACGGTCACTTGCAAGGATGAGATCTGATAGAGATAGATATAAAATATTACTAAAAGTAAAACTAAATAAAAGTAAATAAAATTGCAGCAAGGTATTTTTGGTATTTTTGGTTTATAGATCTGAAAATATATAATGGAAAATAGACCCGGGGGCCATAGGTTTCACTAGAGGCTTCTCTCTTGAAGAAAAATAATACGGTGGGTGAACAAATTACTGTCGAGCAATTGATAGAAAAGCGCAAAGTTATGACAATATCCAAGGCAATGATTTATGCTTATAGGCATCACATCCGTGTCAAGTAGACCGAAACGATTCTCCATCTACTACTATTACTCCACACATCGAACGACTCCTGCCTGCATCTAGAGTATTAAGTTCATAAAGAACAGAGTAACGCCTTAAGTAAGATGAAATGATGTAGAGGGATAAACTCAAGCAATATGATGAAAACCCGACCTTTTTATCCTTGATGGCAACAATACAAATACGTGCCTCGCTACCCCTACTTTGTCACTGGGTGAGGACACAGCAAGATTGAACCTCTAAGCACCTCTCCCATTGCAAGAACTACAGATCTAGTTGGCCAAACCAAACCAATAACTCGAAGAGAAATACAAAGATATGAAATCATGCATATAAGAATTTAGAGAAGATTCAAATAATATTCATAGATAATCTGATCATAATCCACAATTCATCGGATCTCGACAAACACACCGCAAAAGAAGATTACATCGGATAGATCTCCAAGAACATGGAGGAGAACATGGTATTGAGGATCGGAGAGAGAGAAAAAGCCATCTAGCTAATAGCTATGTACCTATAGGTCTGAGGTAGACTACTGACGCTTCATCGGAGGAGCAATGGAGTTGATGTAGAAGCCCTCCGTGATCGAATCCCCCTCCTGCAGATTACCGGAAAAGGCCCCAAAATGGGATCTCACGGGAACAGAATGTTGCGGCGGCGGAAAAGTATTTTTGTGGCTCCCCCTGATGGTTTGGGAATATATGGGAATATATAGGCGAAGAGTTAGGGTTAGAAGATCTCCAGGGGGCCCACAAGCCAGGGGGCGCCCCCCTAGGGCGCGCCCTGTAGGCTTGTAGTCTCCTGGCAGGTCTCCTGCCCTCCTCTCTAGGTCTGGTAGATGTCTTCTGGTCCAAGAAAAATCATCGTGAAAGTTTTATTCCGTTTGGACTCCGTTTGATATTCCTTTTCTATAAAACTCAAAAACAGGGAAAAAATAGAAACTGGCACTGGGCTCTAGGTTAATAGGTTAGTCCCAAAAATAATATAAAATAGCATATTAATGCATATAAAACATCCAAAACAGATAATATAATAGCATGGAACAATAAAAAATTATAGATACGTTGGAGACGTATCATGCCGCACCTCCATTATATATAGGCATCCGGCGCAGGCTCAACTCTTGGGCCTCGCACAGATCCTAAAGCCCACGTGTTCCTTCCCTTAAGCGCGCGACCCCTTAGGTTCTCATTCACTTGGTAGCAAGTCAGATAACATCCGGCTCGACTAGTCGGTAGCGGCCTCTAGCAAAGCGTGCCGACTCCAAGTGTCCGATGAATCTGGTTAGGCGAACGTGTACATCACACTTCCGTTCCCTTTGCCACACGATATATGTTGTCGAGCTCAAGGCGACATGGTCATCCTTGTTGCAGCACGACCTCTTTCTCGTTCCGGTGAATCCGACCAACACTTCGGATTATTTCATAATCCTCATCGCATGGCCATGCTTAACTAGGTCGGATAACCCGAGGGGCCTAGAGTATATCACTCCTCATCGGAGGGGCAAATCCCATCTTGCTCGACCACGTCTCGCAGCATGGGTCTGGACAAGCCCGAAACCTACCTTTATAACTACCCTGTCACGGAGTAGCGTTTGGTCGGCCCAAAGCAAGTCTGTCACCATCCCGAGTACATGCGCCAGCTCAGGTCTTAGGACACAGAACGTATGTAGTACTAGAGACTCATAGATGACCTCTTGCTGCGTCTCATCGTTGGGTCTGTCCAACTCAGACCTTATCTCGACTCGGATCCGACTACGTCGAATCCGACCAGATCTTTCTGAGTCCATATTATCCAGCTAGCATCCAATGCTACATGTCTAGTGAGACCGGACCATCCACCGTATCATATGCTAGTCTAACTGGCTGAGCGTCCACACAGCCTTTACGACTAGGGACCATTTAGAACAGTCATCATACAATGCATAGTCTCACAAACAAGTCACATACTTGTTAATACACATCATTGATAATGTCCAAGGACTATCTTTATTCATAAACACATAGGAAATATCATCATACATGATTGCCTCTAGGGCATATCTCCAACAGTCTCCCACTTGCACTAGAGTCAATCAAAAAGACATCGAATGGCCATAGCTCTAATGTGCCCCTCATGCTTGGGTTGTGGAAGCGGCTTAGTCAACGGATCTGCAACATTTTCATCCGTATGAATATTGCATAAATTAGTATCACCATTCTTTACGAGCTTTCGTATCAGGTGTTACTTTCGGTCTATGTGCCTGGTCTTGTGGTGTTGTCTCGGCTCCTTGGCCTATGCGATGGCACCTGAATTGTCGCAATACAGGTCCAACGATTTTGCCCAACCCGGGAACACACCAAGATCCTCCAGGAACTTCCGAATCCAAACACCTTCCTTTGCGGCTTCACAAGCTGCAATGTATTCGGCCTCTGTTGTGGAGTCGGCCACCGTGTCTTTGCTTGGAACTCGTCCAGCTCACTGCTCCTCCATTCATGACATACACGAATCCAGTTTGCGATCGACAATCCTCCCTGTCGGTTTGGAAACTAGCATCAGCGTAACCCTTTACGCAGAGCTCCTCCTCACCTCCATAAACTAGGAACATCTCTTTAGTCCTTTTCAGGTATTTCAAGATTGTTTTCACCGCTGCCCAGTGACTCTCACCTGGGTCAGCCTGGTATCTGCTTGTTAAGCTTATTGCATAGGCAACATCAGGCCAGTACATAGCATGGCATACATGATGGATCCTATTGCTGAAGCATACGGAATCCTACTCATCCGGTTTCGCTCATCAGAAGTCAAAGGACTCTGAGTCTTGCTTAGCCTTATACCATGTGAGATGGGCAAGAACCCTTTCTTGGCCTCACTCATGTTGAACTGCTTCAACACTTTGTCTATGTACGTGCTCTGGCTTAAACCGAGCAGCCTCCTTGATCTATCTCTATAGATCTTGATGCCTAAATTCTACACTGCTTCTCCAAGGTCTTTCATTGAAAATTTGCCGTTCAATGATTCCTTGACTGAGTTCAGCAACGAAACATCATTTCCGATCAGCAGTATGTCATCCACATACAGGATCAAAAATACTACCGAGCTCCCACTAGACTTCTTGTATAAACAATAGTCCTCTTCGTTCTTGATGAAACCAAGGTCAACGATGACTTCATCAAAATGAATGTTCCAACTCCGAGATGCTTGCTTCAATCCATAAATGGATCTCTTGAGCTTGCATATTTTACTAGCATTATTTGGATCGACAAAACCTTCAGGCTTTATCATGTATACATCCTCCTTTAAATTTCCATGAAGGAAAGCCATTTTGACATCCATCTGCCATATCTCATAATCGAAATATGCAGCTATAGCTAGTATGATCCTTACCGACTTTAGCATCGCTACCGGCGAGTAGGTCTCATCGTAGTCAATTCCTTGAACTTGTCCATAACCTTTAGCGACAAGCCGAGCTTTGTGGATCTGAACATTTCCATCCACATCGGTTTTCTTCTTAAAGACCCATTTGCAACCAATGGCAATTACGCCAGGTGGCGGATCAACCAAGTCCCAGACTTGATTATCATCCATAGACTTTAACTTGGATATCATCGCCTCCAGCCATGCCTCGGAATCTGGGTTCACCATCGCTTCCGCATACGTGGACGGCTCGTCACTTTCTAGCAACAACACATCGTGCACTCTGCGCAATCTTTCTGACCTCCGTGGCTCCGGTGCCGATTCCATTACGGGTTCCCTGACCAACTCCGGTATGATCTCATCACCAGCCGAGTAGTCCCCGAGTGGCTCTCGAATTTCTTCAAGTTGCACCATTCTCCCACTGGCTTCCCGACTGATAAACTCTTTCTCTAGGAAAACCCCGTTCCGAGCAACAAACACTTTGTACTCTTCTCGGTTGTAGAAGCTGTATCCCAAGGTTTCCCTCGGATATCCCACGAATATGCATTTATCCGACTTGGGTGTAAGATTGTCCGCCATGCGTCGTTTGAAAAATGCTTCACAACCCCAAATCTTTAGAAAAGACAAACTAGGACTCTTCCCAGTCCACATCTCATGTGGTGTCTTATCTACGGATTTTGATGGTACCCTGTTTAGTGTGAAAGCTACAGTTTCTAGAGTGTATCCCCAGAATGACAAGGGTAAATCCGATTTGTTCATCATCGATCGGACCATGTCCAACATGGTTCAATTTCTCCATTCTGACACGCCGTTTCTCTACGGCGTACCAGGAGGTGTGAGCTGAGGTACTATACCTCGGCTTTTCAGATGATCATCAAACTCCTGGCTCATGTACTCACATCCATGATCTGATCGCAAAAGCTTTATCGTCTTGCTAAGCTGATTTTCAACCTCGTTCTGAAACTCTTTGAACTTTTCAAAAGTTTCCGACTTGTGGCTCAGCAAATAGATATAGCCATATCTACTCAAGTCGTCGGTAAAAGTCACGAAGTACTGATAGCCACCTCTGGCTGTTGTGCTCATTAGACCACACACATCACTGTGTATAAGCTCCAACAACTTGGACGCCCTTTTGCAACTCTTTGCAAAAGGAGACTTAGTCATCTTGCCGAGCAAGCATGATTCGCATGTCTCGAACGACCCGAAGTCGGACGAAGTTAGGAGTCCATCATCATGGAGCTTTGTCATGCATTTCAGACTAATATGTCCAAGCCGGCAATGCCAGAAGTAAGTCGGATTTATCTCATTAGGCTTATGCCTCTTGACATTCATGTTATAGACTGGTTCCGTTTCTAGATTTATAATAAATAGCCCATCCACAATGGGTGCATAGCCGTGGAACATTCCATTCAAATAAAGTGAACAACCATTGTCCTTTAAACTTAATTCATAACCCTGACTCATCAAGCATGAGGCAAAAATAATGTTCCGACTAAGTGCGGGAATGTAATAACAATTATTCAATTCCAAAATAAATCCAGAAGGAAGCTTGAGCTGCATCGTGTCGACCTCCAACGCAGCAATTATTGCTTTGTTGCCGTCCCTGATGTCAATCTCCCCTTGTGCCACACGCCTAGTTCTTATCAGCCCCTGCATCGAGTTGCAAATATGAACAACCGATCCGGTATCAAATACCCAAGAGCTACTAGGTATGTCAGCAAGGTAAATGTCTATAACATATGTAACAAGTGTACCTTTGCCTGAAGAAGCATTTCCGGCCTTCTTGCCATGCTCAGCAAGCCACTGGCTACAATTCCTCTTCCAGTGACCAGTTTCCTTGTAATGATAGCACACGGTCTTTGAGTCCGGTCCCAGCTTCGGCCAAGCGGCGGACACAACCTTCCTCGTGCCCTTTGCCTTACCCTTTTTCTTGGACCAACTCTTCTTGAACTTAGCTAAGTTCTGCACCATCAACACTTGATGTGTGCCTTTCTTAATATCTTGCTCTGCCACCTTAAGCATCCCATGCAATTCAGTGAGCTCTTATCCATGCCGTGCATATGATAGTTCGAGATGAACGTCCCATAGCTAGGTGGAAGAGAATCCAGAATTGCATCTGTGGACAACTCGTCCCCAAGTGGGAAGCCTAACCAATCCAAAGCTTGCACGTACCCGATCATCTTGATCACATGCGGGCTCTGTGGATCACCCTCTTTCAGCTTACAATCCGTCAAGGATTGCCAAACGTTGAACCTTTTGGTCCTAGCCTACACCTGAGACATGCTCTTGAGACTCTCGATCATATCAAAAGTGTCAACGTTTTTGAAATGCTGTTGCAAATCGGGCTCCATACAAGCCAGCATGAGGCAGCTGATCTCGTTTGGTTCATCAACGAGTTTCTGATGGGCATTCTTGGTTGTGGCACTAGCATTCTCGGCAGGTTCCTCTGGCAGTGGATCCTCTAGAACATGTTCCTTTTTATCATGCTTGAGAACAATTCTCAAATTTCTATACCAGGTCGTAAAGTTTGTTCCATTCAGTTTATCCTTTTCCAGAATTGATTTCAATGCAAAGTTGGGTTGAGCAGGTGGTGCCATTGATCTACAGCAGAAAATATGCAATCACTAAGCAATGTGTTTATGTAGTGTAATTAAAGCCTTAAACGGAACTACTCCCACTGAAGTAAGCATCCCTCCGCGAACTCTCAGTGATCCAGGACCTGTCTAGCGCGAGCGACTAGTGAGCTTTAGCATCACTGCTAGCCAACTTGCCTATTCGGTAACCAGCTCCTTGCTAATCGTATCTCTATACGACTCCTGTCGGTCGGGTAGGTATCTCATACCCCGGCTCCTGACCTTCTTTGCCACAAGGCCCAAAACCGTTTTGATAGCCTTGTCAAGTTAACCTGATGCAGTGCATGTCCGTGTCCGACACGAACCCTCCAGTTCAAGGACACCTAGTAGCACCTCAATTTTATGAGCCCACCACTAGATGTACTTGACGTGCGAAGGTGCAACATCCGGAATGGCAATGTGCTTGATATTAACGAGGGATCTTTCTACCATTTTTACATGCATAGAAATAAGAAGCAATATCAATCACATATAAACATAAATATGTGAAATAGTATAGCTCCTTCATGGACGTCCTTCCAGGCTGGCTCCAAATCCGATGACCAAGGCGGAACTCCATCTTGTTCGTCACACCGGGACGCCAAAGCCTCGAACTTGATCTCTGTCCTCCAACTACAACAACTAGTAATGCATTTATAGAGAATCACAAGTCGACGCGCAGGTCGTTATACAATATAATGACAACACTTTGGCTCCTGCCGGCTGACAATCATGACACGCAGGTCATGTTAAATTACACACATGCATCATATACATATGAGCCATACTATTCACATCAAACCTGCAAAACAAAGTATATGCATATAATCGCATTCTATAGGTTTGTGTATCGTTTATGAAATACAAGATGCTACGCACACGGCGGTCCCACCGTAGGTGCATCGCATGCGAGTCACTGGCAGGTGGGGCCTGCCTGTCATTGACTCAGGGATAATTCCTGAGTTGACTGGGGCTTTGACTGACGACAAGGCCCACTGTTAACGCCTATTAGCTGAGTTAATTAGTGGGATTAGTACCTACTGACTCTCCACGTCGGCCCCCATCGGAATCCTACCGGCGGCGACCAAAACGATGGCGGCGCTTCACCGGAGTTGCGCTACAGGTTGCTGCTGGGCGCGCGGAGGCCACCAAAATGATGCCCGCTATGGGACGCATCCATCTAGGGAGTCATGTGGTCACGGGGGCTCCGGAAGTTTCGCCGGCATCGAGCCGTGCGACTGTCGGAGCTTGGGTGAGCTCAGAGCTGACGCTACAGCAAGTGTTGGGGATATAACCCCGTGGTAAGACCCGCCCAGGAGGGGCCGGGTCACACCAGGCGGCTCGTAAGCCCAAGACCTGTAAGGTGGGCCGAAGGATCAAGGCCAGGCTACGTGGCGGCTTCCCAGACAGGCCAAGACAGAGGCCCAGAGACGGAAGAAAGTATGATGACCCGGGTGGCCAAGCCGCCCGGTGGCGGCTTACTCAAGATGGTATGGCGGCTTAGAGACAGAGTAGGACACGTTGTGTGAGTCGGTTTGAGACTCGTGTAACCCGGGGCCTTGACCTCCTATATAAAGGCCAGGCCCCGGGGCAGCTTGAAAAAGAAATCAAGTAATCGAGAACTAGGTCAAGCAATCCGCTCCCTTGTAATCGATACTCCAGTTAATACAATACAAGCAGGACGTAGGCTTTTACCTCGACTTGAGGGGCCGAACCTGGGTAAACTCGTGTCCTTCGTCCCGATCAACCCCTTTGAGTCCACTGCTATGGCGATGGCCTCGAACCTAAGTCTTCGGACATCTGCCGTGTTAAAACCACGACAGTTGGCGCCCACCGTGGGGCTAGCGCTCGGTGGTGTTGAGTTCTCAAAGGGCTCTCTACCGGGGATCGAGGGGTACGCGGTTGGCAGGATGACCAAGAGTCGCCGCGGCCGGCTCTACATCGACGACGCCGGCTGGGGCCCCGAGGCTGACCCCATTGAGTATGGCTTCCGGGTCCCCTTCGGCGGGATTCACGTCTTCATCGGCAAGATCGGCGGATCTGAGCCCGGGCCGGACACCTGCACCGACATCGTCGAGCCGGCCCGACGCATGCAACCCGCCCGACGCGTGCAACCCGCCCGTGCTAATCCGGGCCGAAAGCATGTTTTCGTTGGCTTCACTCAGAGCATGGATCTTGAAGGATCTATGTCACAAGAGGAACCTCTCATCCGCTCTGAGGATGAATCTTCAAGCGTAGAGACGGAATCAATCTACCAGCTCCATGATGGCGGACTCGGGGGCTACGTCGAGCCTTACCCCGAGTCAGATTTCCATGAGCCGGAGGAATATGAGCCGCCGAACCGCGCTGCCGTCTTCATGGCAGGTTCAGCGGCGGCTCATAACAGCACAGCTGCTGGGGCAACCGGATCTGGGGCCGGCAGGCCGCCGGCTCAGGTCCTTCTGGATCTGATGGGTGAACTTACAACCCTGATGGCGACTGAGGTCACAGCTGAAAACCAAGAGGCCCGCAACACGGAGATTGCGAGGTTGAAGAATCAGATGACTGAGGTCCAGCAGGAGATCAATGAGCTAAAGACTCAGATGGATGCCGAGGCGGAGCGCCTTAAGGCGGATGCTTTTCGTCTTGAGTTGGAACAGCAGTCAGCAGCGGCGGTTCAACGGATGAGGCATCAGTCCCACTTGCCGGATCAGTATGAAGCAAGGAATCTTTTCAACACGCCAGGAACGGGGCAGAACGTGCCTTTGGCCGTAACCCGGACGGCGGAAGTGCCTGGAAGCCGGCCGGCGGGTCAGCATCAGCAGATTAACCCACCCGGGTGGAACCGGGCGACACCAACCTCTTTCCCTACACCGGCGGGTCAT
The DNA here is from genome assembly GCA_039707655.1 of Elymus sibiricus. Classification (NCBI taxonomy): domain Eukaryota; kingdom Viridiplantae; phylum Streptophyta; class Magnoliopsida; order Poales; family Poaceae; genus Elymus; species Elymus sibiricus. Next base: position 162,482,057 of record CM077663.1, read on the forward strand.
TACTCTAACCCGGCGGAAAACATGGTGGTGGCGGCAACCCGGCTTGCTGCTATTCCAATCCCCGACGAGTCGCCCTTCGCGGAAGAGGTGCGGAACGCGGTTGGATACCTGCAGACGGCGGTGGTCCAGCAGGAGAAGTATACTTACAGCCGGAGTCGCATACATTCAACCCCCATCCCCAGTCGCAGCTACAGCCGGCATTATGAGTCACCGGCGGTTTCCAGCAGTGAGCGGCGTCGGAACCCGCCGCGGGCCGACCGGGCGGCTTTAGATGCCCAAGCACTGGTGGATCGGGCGAGAGCACAGCGAGAAGCGGCGGCTCTGGCGGCAGCGGCGGCTTATCAGGAGCCCACAGTTGCACCCTCTGTCTCAGTTGGAGCGGGGTTAACCTCCAGGGCGGTGGGAGTGCCGTGCTTAGGGCCGGCTCTTCGGAACGAGCGCCTGCCAAAGGATTTTAAGGGCCCTCGCAAGGTGCCCAACTATACAGCCGACTTACCTCCGGAGGCTTGGATTGAAAGCTATGAGCTGGCCATGGAGATGTTGGATGTTAGTGATGCGGTATGCGCCAAGTACTTTATCATGATGCTGGAAGGGCCGGCTCGCACGTGGTTGAAGGGATTGCCACCCAACACCATTACTTCCTGGGCCGAGTTGAAGGCGAAATTTATCAAAAATTTCAAAGGAACGTGCAAGCAGCCCATGACGATCGTGGATTTGGATCATTGTGTGCAACAGGCGGATGAGTCGGCCCATCATTGGGTCCGGCGGGTTTCGACCATCGTCCACTCCTCAGAGCAGATTACGGCGGCTCAAGCAGTTTTGATTCTGGAGAAGAATTGCCACTTCACGCCTTTAAAACAGAAGCTTGGCCGGCTCAAACGCTCGTGTCAAGACATGGGGGAGCTCATGGCGGCTCTCACCAAATATGCTGACTCTAATAACACGAAGGGCCCGGGCTCTGATGATGAAAAATCAGGTCAGCGGAAGAAGAGTAACAATGGAAAGGGTCAGCAGCACAACGTGGCCGGGAACAGCAACCCTGGCAAGCGGAAGAACCCGGACGGCGGGTCAGAGCTGGTAGCGAATACCAGCACCGGAAACAACCGTGCCAAGGGCAACGGGAATTTGAGGCCGCCCTTTAACAAGGGTAAGACTCCTTTTAACCTGGAAGAGCTGTTGAATAAACCTTGTCCAGAGCATAGTCGGCCTGATAGGCCGGCGAACCATACATGGAGGAATTGCCACATTATGCGACAGTTTCGAGATTACAGCCTTCAACAGCATCGTAATAACGGCAATGGTCCGTCTGGCGGCTCAGGGCCAGGCGGGTCAGGAGCCGGCTTTGGTCCTGGCGGCTCAGGGACAGGTTACCAGAATCAGGGCAATCAAGGAGGTCATCATCAACAGTCTGGAGGCGGTGGCCAACAGCAGCATAACCAGTCAGGTTTTCAGAGCAACCCGAAACAGCTTAGTGGGGGTCAGTATCATGTTTTCACAACCAGCCTTGACAATCGAGACCAGAAGGTACGTAAGCGGGCGGTTAATGCAGTCATGCCGGCTCTCCCGCAGTATTTGAAGTGGTCTGAGTATGACATCACTTGGAGCAGGGCGGATCACCCGCCGTGGGTTGACAACCCGGGGCAACTAGCTTTGGTGGTTGCCCCCCAAGTCGGTGGATATATGTTCACGAAGGTGCTTATGGATGGTGGCAGCAGCATCAACATTCTCTATTACGACACTTTCAGCCGGATGGGTTTGTTTGACAAGGATCTTAAGCCGTCTTCCACAGTATTTCATGGTGTGGTGCCTGGTATGTCGGCTTATCCAATGGGCAGGATTTCTCTGGAAGTCGCCTTTGGTGATGAATACAATTACAGGGTGGAGTCCTTGTGGTTTGAGGTAGTCAAAATTAAAAGTCCGTATCACGCTTTATTTGGACGGCCGGCTTACGCCAAGTTCATGGCTAGGCCTTGTTATGTCTACTTACAGCTCAAGATGCCCGGGTTAAGAGGAACGATTACGGTGCACGGTGATCGGAAGACGGCTCTTGAGTGTGAGGAAGGTGATGCAGCTTACGCAGAGTCAAGTTGTGCAGAGGCAGAGCTCAAGTTCTACAAGGAGAATGTTGATCCGGAGGATATGACTCCGTTGAAGAAACCTACTACAGAGACTGAGCCGCCTCTTAAATTTTCGGCGGATGATACCAAGCTGGTGGATTTCACAGAGGGCGACTCATCTCAACAGTTCACTATCGGGGCAAACATGGACCCCGCATAGGAAAGCGCGCTCATCAAATTCGTCCGTGAGAATCGGGACATCTTCGCATGGAAGCCGTCTGACATGCCGGGTGTACCGAGAGAGTTTGCTGAGCACCACCTTAATGTGGATCCTAAGTTCAAGCCGATCAAACAGTTCCTACGGCGGTTCAATGAAGAGAGGCGCAAGGCCATTGGAGAAGAGGTGGCCCGGCTCTTAGCAGCAGGGTTCATCGTGGAGGTGTTTCACCCGGAGTGGCTAGCTAACCCGGTGCTCGTCCTTAAGAAGAACGGCACTTGGCGCATGTGTGTGGATTACACGGACCTTAACAAGGCCTGTCCAGTTGACCCGTTTGCTCTTCCCCGTATTGATCAGATCATTGATGCCACGGCGGGTTGTGAGAGCTTATGCTTCCTGGACGCTTATTCAGGTTATCATCAGATCAAGATGGCAGTCAAGGACCAAGAGAAGACGGCTTTCATCACGCCTTTTGGTGCCTTCTGTTATGTGTCTATGCCATTTGGGCTCAAGAGTGCCCAGGCGACTTACCAGCGTTGTGTGCAGAACTGTCTTCACAGTCAAATCGGACGTAACGTTCATGCTTATGTGGACGATATTGTGGTTAAGTCAAGAAAGAAGGAAACTCTGCTAGAAGACATGAAGGAAACTTTCGATAACTTACGGGTTTACAAGATGATGCTTAACCCAGCCAAATGTGTTTTTGGAGTCCCTGCAGGCAAGCTCTTGGGGTTTCTGGTCTCAGAGCGAGGAATTGAAGCTAACCCGGACAAGATTCAGGCTATCACGTCTCTGGCTGAGCCGGCGTGCATCAACGATGTTCAGCGTCTGGCGGGCCGGATCGCTGCCCTGAGCCGGTTCATAAGCCGCCTGGGTGAGAAGGCGATTCCTTTGTATCAGATGATGAAGAAAACAGACGATTTTGTCTGGAGCAAAGCGGCAGGTGAAGCGTTCGAGGCGCTCAAGAGACAGTTATCTGAGCCGCCGGTCTTGGCTGCTCCGGCTGAGAAGGAACCATTGCTCCTTTATGTGGCGGCTAACAACAGGGCAGTCAGTGCTGCGGTTGTGGTGGAACGCAAGGAGGCAGGAAAGGAGTATCCGGTTCAGAGGCCGGTTTAGTACGTCAGCGAAGTCTTGATTGAATCCAAGCAAAGGTACCCGCATTGGCAGAAACTGATCTATGGGGTATTCATGGCAAACCGTAAGCTAAAGCACTACTTCCTGGGTCACCCGATCACAGTGGTTAGCTCTGCCCCGTTGGGAGACATAATTCAAAACAGAGAAGCCACTGGCCGGATTGCTAAGTGGGCATTGGAGCTGGGACCTCTTAATCTGAAGTATGTGCCTCGCACTGCTGTTAAGTCTCAAGCTTTGGTGGACTTTATAAACGACTGGACCGAGTGTCAGTCGCCGGAGGAGAAGCCGGACAACACTTATTGGACGATTCACTTCGACGGGTCTAGACAGCTAGAAGGCTCGGGGGCTGGAGTTGTCTTAGCTTCCCCCAAAGGTGATAAGTTATGTTATGTGTTAAGACTAATGTTTCCTTGTACTAATAATGCAGCTGAGTATGAAGCTTTGCTTCATGGCCTCCGGGTTGCTAAGGAGATGAATCTGAGCCGGGTTAGATGCCTTGGCGACTCAGACCTTGTGGCTCAGCAAGTCTCAGGCACGTGGGACTCCAAAGACCCACGGATGGCGGCTTATCGTCAGGCGGTAGACGTCATTGCGGGTCACTTCAAGGGTTATCAGGTGGATCACATTGATCGTCGCAAGAACGAGGCGGCTGATGCATTATCAAGACTTGGCTCTCAGCGTAAGCCGGTGCCGCCTAACGTTTTCTTGGACGTGTTATATCACCCCTCAGTTAAATTACCTTCGGAGGAAGACCTGGCTATTCCTGACCCGGAGGGGCAGCTGGTGGCGGCTCTGCATGCTATTCCTGACTGGACGTTGCCTTACATGGCGTATCTAACTCGTGGCGAGTTACCTGAGGAGGAGACCTTGGCGAGGCAAATCGTCAGACGATCCAAGTCCATGACAATCATCAATGGCGAGTTACATAAACACAGCGTTACGGGCATCTTCCAGCGTTGTGTTTCACCTGAGGAAGGCAAGGAGATCCTGAATGAAATCCACGCTGGAGACTGTGGTCATCATGCCGGCTCAAAATCTCTGGTGGCCAAGGCTTTTCGACATGGTTTCTTCTGGCTGACGGCTCATAAGGACGCGGAAAACTTAGTTCTCAAGTGTGATGGCTGTCAAAAGTTCGGTCGACGTGTTCATGTGCCGGCTCAGGAATTGCGCATGATCCCAATTACTTGGCCGTTCGCGGTCTGGGGGCTTGATATGGTCGGGCCCTTCAAGAGGTCCAAAGATAAGAAGACCCACCTTTTGGTGGCGGTTGATAAATTTACAAAGTGGGTGGAGGCTGAGCCGGTCAGTAAGTGTGACGCAGCTACGGCGGTTCAGTTTGTCAAAAAATTGATCTACCGTTTTGGTTACCCTCACAGTATAATCACAGATAATGGCACAAACCTATCCAAGGGGGCTATGCAAGCTTTCTGTGAAAACGAACACATCCGGCTTGACGTTTCTGCTGTGGCTCATCCACAGTCCAATGGTCAGGCGGAGCGTGCTAACCAGGAAATCCTGAGAGGTATCAAGCCCCGGCTTCTGGTTCCTCTATAGAGAACGCCGGGTTGCTGGGTTGAGGAGTTACCATCAGTCTTATGGAGCATCAATACAACTCCCAACAGATCAACAGGCTATACGCCTTTCTTCATGGTTTACGGCGCAGAAGCCGTATTACCAAGTGATATACGTCATGACTCGCCAAGAGTGGCGGCTTACGTTGAGGCAGACAATGAGACGGCGCGTCAGGACGCGTTGGATGCTTTGGATGAAGAGCGTGACCTGGCGGCGGCTCGATCGGCGATTTATCAGCAAGACCTGCGCCGCTATCACAGCCGCCGAGTCAAGACCCGGACATTCCAAGAAGGCGATTTAGTGTTGCGCCTGATTCAAGATCAGACGGACGCGCACAAGTTGTCTCCTCCATGGGAAGGGCCCTTTGTGGTTAGCAGAAACCTCAACAATGGGTCATACTATCTCATTGACGTACGGGACGAGTCACGCACTTCTGGGCAAGAGACCTATCGGCCGTGGAACATAGCTCATCTGCGGCCTTACTACACCTGAGTCATCGACTCCCTCCATTGTATATCATCATTGTATATATATAATAAAGTTGGCATCCCTGCAAGCCGGGGCCTCTGCCGTTTTACGTATCTCACATTGATCACAGATGGATACAAATTATACGATCACTTGGGGGCTTTTAACCCGCCGGGTTAAGCTTCAACCCTCTTGGTCAGGCTCTTCAGCCGGAGTTACAAGGTCATTTTGGGGCTTCTAACCTGCCGGGTTAAGCTTCAACCTTCTTGATCGGCTCCTTAACTACAATATCACCACCAACTGGCGGCTTACAATACGGCGGCTTATAGGTTGGTGTGCAAGTTGATAATATCAACAAAGATCACTAGGGGTGCAGCAAGTTATGAACTTACCCTCTTTTCGATCTACAATTCCGGGGTATACCTGCCTGTAAGTAGATGCGCTTTGTCAGGGGTGCAGTGAGTTCTAAAACTCACCCTCTGCAAAGGCCTCTTATAGCGGCGAGGCAACCCCTTACATCTACAATTCCGGGGTATACCTGCCTGTAAGTAGATGCGCTTTGTCAGGGGTGCAGCGAGTTCTAAAACTCACCCTCTGCAAAGGCCTCTTACAGCGGCGAGGCAACCCCTTACATCTACAATTCCGGGGTATACCTGCCTATAAGTAGATGTGCTTTGTCAGGGGTGCAGCGAGTTCTAAAACTCACCCTCTGCAAAGGCCTCTTACAGTGGCGAGGCTAACTCCTGTAAGGCCGGGTTATACCTGCCTGTAAGTAGCTGCGCTTTGACCAGGGGTGCAGCGAGTTCTAAAACTCACCCTCTGCAAAGGCCTCTTACAGCGGCGAGGTAAGCTCTTATCTGTCATGGCGGGTTATGCCTGCCTGTAAGCAGCTGTGCTTTGTCAGGGGTGCAGCGAGTTCTAAAACTCACCCTCTGCAAGGACCTCTTACAGCGGCGAGGCAAACCCTGATCCGCCGCGTCCCTCTCTGGTTCACTACGCTCTTATCAGTTATTAAGAGTTCAAAGTAGTAAGATTACCCAGTTGAGCCGGCTTATGTATTCAGAAAGAAAGGTAAGATCATGATATTTCACGTCTCCGGGTTAGGCTTTTTAAAGCCGCCTTTACAATAGTACAAAAAATGTTTCTGTCTTGTTTTATTTTGCCGGGTTTTATCTATAAAGGTAAGACGCCGCGCACTTTGGCATCATAAGCCGGACAAAGACAAGCGAAGAATATAAAAGATTGACAAGATTTATACGTGCACGATGGCACGGGTCAGACAGTGAAAGGGTTTTTCTAAAGCCTATTACAAAGCCCTCATCGAGAGCCCAACAGGCAGCAGACAAAAGTTTTGTACAACTCAATTGGCGGCTCAGGAGGCCGGGTTATCAAATACAAAGTTCAGCTTGCGGCGGGTCATCCTGCTCCGGATCTTCGACCTCTTCGATCTGAAGATTGTCCATGTCCCAGTTGCAGTGTGTTAGTGCTTCAAACCGGGCGTCTTCAAAGATAGGAGACGGGTCAATCTCAGGTGCGAAGAGATGCTTACGGCGGGCAGGAGTCAAGTCTCTGCATTCAAAAGTTGGACCGCGTATTTTCTTGGAAGTCTCGCTGTAAGCCGCCTGGTAGGTTGTCATATCAAGTTCCTCCACCAGCTTGGAGGCAAGAACCCTGGAAGATCTTCTGCATTGAGCATAGTCTTCTGGAGTGAATTCAGAGTCATCGTCTTTCTTGGATGGGAACCCGTCCATCATCTCTTCAGCAGTCAGCTCAGGAGCGAAAGCTAGGCACCGGCTTAGTGCGGATAGAGCTCCCTGCCTGGCGGCTGATCTTTTGAGCTCGTCAATCTGCTTGGGCAGCGTGGACAGCAGTTCTATGACTCCTTTCATATGCTTGGGGATGCTCTTCTCAGTCAGCATTGCTTTGACGGTCAGAAGAGTCCCGCAGTAGAGTTGTTCGGCTAAGGAGTACACTGCCTTCAGCTTCATCAGGCTGTCAGATGACAATTGGCGGCTCCTTTCGCCTGCAAGGAAAGATTGGGTGGTATAGGCCACCAGCAGTATTATTTAGCATGGACAGGAAGATCACTAAGTACCATATGCTTACCAAAGATAGCAGAGGTCATCCTTGATATATGCTGTTTCAGTGTCTGCAGCTCTGCTGATACAGTTGTAAGCCGCCCTTCAGCATCTTCTGCACGTTTGGTCAGGGCGGCTTGATGTGTTTCAGTATTCTTCTTGAAAAGCGCAAAGTCAACTTGCGTCTTCTCAAGATCTTCGACGGTAACCCGCCATTTGGTTACCGCCTCTGACCGGGCGTTTTGTTGCAAAGCAAGGTTTTTCTTTAGGCTGTCCATTTCGGACTCAGCCGCCTCCAGAGCATCCTGTGACAATACAAAAATAGGAAAAGGGTTCAATGGTCACGATAAGTTAACAGTGAGGCAGTTACGCTACAAGTCTCAAGCAGATTGCAAGCAATATACTCGACACTTGGGGGCTAATGTCTGTTTTGTTCTTCAAGGCTACAGTCCTGGCTCATCTTTGGAAAGATAAGCCGGCCCTTGGGGGCTACAGATCACGCTCTCAAAGTCCTAACATTAAGTCCCGACTCATCTTTGGAAAGATAAGCCGGACTTGGGGGCTACCATTGATCAAACTCTACACATTGAGTATCGGCCTACTATCTATACTAACCCGATACTTGGGGGCTACAGCTCAAGTTGTAAAGTATGTTGCTAAGGAAAGACCCGGTTTATTATTCAAAATATTAATCCGGTTCTTGGCGGCTATGAAAGGATATAAGGTTAAAGCTGGTAAAAATATTACCTCATATTTCTTCCTCATAAGGCTGACAAGCTTCAGCTCCATGTTCTGGCTTGACTCCAGGCGATTCAAGAACCCAGCGTGAAGCTCGTCAACGGTAAAATTCTCCAGTACAGGGTGTTCAAAATTAAACGTCTCAACTGAAGAAGCTTCAGCCTTGCCAGAGTGCCGTGACAGAACACGAGGCTCAGGAGTTCGGTGGCCTGCCCCAGTTATAGCAACTTCTGGAAGGACTGTGTCTTCACCGGCTGGAGAGGGACTGGGCGGCTTAGGGTCATCTCTTGTAGGGCTTTCGGCCGCCGTGTCATGACCCGCCGGCTCAGATGGCTTGTGAGCATCTTCAGATGCATCTTTTGTAATGTCAGCAGCTGGTGAAGGGGAGACCGGCTTAGCAAGCACTGGTTCTTTGGCAGTAGGGGTGGCAGTAGACCCGCCAGTCTTCCTTCGTTTTGCTTGGGCCCTGGAAGGCGCAGATGATGGTTACACATATGTCAAGGACATTGAAAACAGTCAGCACAAAGTAAATGTACGCACTCCGGGTTGATTTTCATTGGAGGCAGCTTTGACGCGGTTGAGTCGCCAGATGAAAGTGGAGAATCCTGAAGGCAGCCAAAACAATATAAGACAAAGTAAGGTTACAATGCAAGGTTGATGAAAGCTATGTTTCAGTTAAAGGATACCTCAGCTGGCCGTTTGCGTTGAGCCGGGGCATGTGGTAACCCGGCCACGAGATCTTCAGAGCCGGCGCTCCGGGTCTAACGTCGGGAGGTGTGCTGTTGTTTTTTCAAAAGGAAATTGGGATCTAAGTGAGCAAGAGGATGAGAGAAGGGGACTTTCCGGACGACCCGCCGAACTCTGTCTTGTGGAAAGATCTCTGAGTCAGAAATGTCAATTACCTCAGGAGCGTTTGCGTGGCTTGCCTCCGTTTCGTCCTGTGAGTAATTATTGTCAATAAGTTGCATAAAGAGACGGCCAAGGGAGTCAAGTTCTACCTCCGAGTCATCAGTTTCAGGCGGCTCTGGAGTGGCGGTTTTCTTCTTCTTCTTAGCAGTGGTTTTCGCCCTTGGTTTCCTCACTGGCGGGTTAAACTTCTTTTTCCAGAACGGGGAGTTGGCCTATACATAAGCCGCCGGCAAAGGTTAGAAGGTGCAAAACATGTGATCAATTGAAGGAAAGGAGACTTACGTCTGGAGCCGGATTCTTGGTGTAGAAGGGCTTTAGCCCAACCTTGTTGCAAGCCTCCTGACTTTCACCAAGGAGTCCCTTGACGCCAGTGTTGATATCTTCGTCAGTCAAGGGAGTGTTCTTGAAACAAAGAGGGTCATTGGGTTCACCCGTATATTCGCACATGAGCCGGTCACGCCGGCTCAGTGGCATGATCTTCCAGCTTACCCAGCAGCGGGTTAGGTCAACACCCGTCAAGCCGTTTGCCAGTAAAGCCTTGACTTTAGTGTAAGCCGGGGCATACTTTGATCGTTCGGCGGCTGTCATCCGTGCTGGGAGGGGATTGTCATTGGTAAAGCAGAGCCGGGTTGGACGATAACCCGGCAGGGGATTTTCGCCTTCAGGAGAAGTATCCTTACAATAAAACCAAGTTTTATTCCAGTCTTTGGGATGACTTGGCAAGGTAGCTGAAGGATATGGCAGGTCTCTCCGTCTCTGGATGGTAATACCACCAAGCTCCAAGCTGGGTCCAGCCGCCATTTCAGTTTGGCGGTTTGCATAGTGGTAGTCGTGGAAGAGGTCAACAGACGGCTCTTCTTGCAGATAGACTTCACTTAAAACTTGAAACTGGCAAATATTGGTGACTGAATTTGGGCCTATGTCTTGGGGGTGGATCTTGAAGAAGTGACGGACGTCTCGAAAGAACTTTGACCCGGGAGGGTAGAACCCGCGAAGGATATGATCAGTGAATATGACAATCTCCCCCTCCTTGGGTTCAGGCCTCTTCTCCGATCCTGGGACCCGCCAGTGTATTTCATCTTTACCCGGCAGCATGCCAGACTCAACAAAATTAACTAGGAGCTCTTCAGTGACTCCAGAGCTGACCCAGTCACAGGAGGATGGAATCCTTGACATGACGACGGGTTATGCTACAAAGAAAGAAGATATGGCGAGTTAGAAGAACACTTGCTGGGTAAGGCAGTCATGATCAGCATGACAACGAAAGAGTTAAGCCGCCAAGGTAATTGGCGGAGAGCCGCCAAAGCAATGGCGAGTTACGGGGACAAAGAAGTATTGGAAAGAAAACGGCTAAGTGCAGAAACAGATTTTGCATATCATCTCTTCATTGCAAGATCTACAGGTGAAGAAAAATGAAAATAGGTATGATCTAAAAATAACAGATTAATCTATCCGCAGCAATGAGTGCTATATGGACCTAAAGCGAATGGGGCATTGGCCTCGGAGGGATACCCGCAGCAGATGGGCAACATTATGAGACATGGAGTAGTGCTCAATGCCATGATGGTGCTGATGAACGGCGACGAACTCTCAAGAACTCCGATGAACTCGAGAAACCCTAACGGGGGAGATGCAGATTCGAGCAAGGATAGAGGAAGATACCTTCTGGGTGCGGAAGCCGCCGGCGAGATTCTGATCCGGTTCGAGCTGATGCGGCGGCCGGCGATGAGGGCGACGGTGAGGCTCAGTTGCGGGCGGCGGAGCTCCAGAGGTGCGGGCGAGCCGAAGGAAGAAGATGACAGCGATGGGGAAGGAAGCGGAGAAAGAGAGAGGGGGCACACGTGTCCTATTTATAAGGTGGAAGGGCAAACAGTGCGCGCGAAAATTTGGGAAGCACAGTAAAGATTGACCGAACGCGGCGCCTCGATTTTCGGGATGACCCTTCAATGAGAAAGATCCGTTACAGACGTCATGGAATCTTTTTCAAATACTCAGGATGACGTCATGGCGGGTTACAGACTATCTTTCCGGATGACAGAAATATAAAGACTCACCGCCAAGTAAGTTGAAGATTGACATGAGCTGGCTCAAATCAACCTGGGGCCTAATGTTGGGGATATAACCCCGTGGTAAGACCCGCCCAGGAGGGGCCGGGTCACACCACGCGGCTCGTAAGCCCAAGACCTGTAAGGTGGGCCGAAGGATCAAGGCCAGGCTACGTGGCGGCTTGCCAGACAGGCCAAGACAGAGGCCCAGAGACGGAAGAAAGTATGATGACCCGGGTGGCCAAGCCGCCCGGTGGCGGCTTACTCAAGATGGTATGGCGGCTTAGAGACAGAGTAGGACACGTTGTGTGAGTCGGTTTGAGACTCGTGTAACCCGGGGCCTTGACCTCCTATATAAAGGCCAGGGCCCGGGGCGGCTTGAAAAAGAAATCAAGTAATCGAGAACTAGGTCAAGCAATCCGCTCCCTTGTAATCGATACTCCAGTTAATACAATACAAGCAGGACGTAGGCTTTTACCTCGACTTGAGGGGCCGAACCTGGGTAAACTCGTGTCCTTCGTCCCGATCAACCCCTTTGAGTCCACTGCTATGGCGATGGCCTCGAACCTAAGTCTTCGGACATCTGTCGTGTTAAAACCACGACAGCAAGCAAGCGAGCTGGGGCTAGGCACTAACGGCATCTACGTAACCTCACAAGCTCTACGGTGGCCTAGGGTGGGCCTGAGGAACACCCGAACGTCGACGGCGTCGAGCTCACGTGTGTTGGGTTCTACCGTAGGTGCATCGCATGCGAATTAAATTTTTCCTACGCGCAGAACAGCCAAGAGCATGCTACGGAGATGGATCACAGTTCGTTACCACTAGACGCGCAGTGCCATGCAGCAGAAGTAGAGTTGGGGCAGCGCGTTCGCGTGGTCTGTCTCCTCCTCGTCCGATCTCCCTCGAACGGCCGATCTGATCTCCCTCGCGCAGCCGGTCGCCGGATCCCACGTACAGGTTCGCCGGAGCGGCACAAGTGCACCGCCTCTAACGGTATCCGCGCGTGCAGGAGGAACACCGTGCGGCGGACTGCTAGGTCCGATCACACAGTCGGCAGTGGCAAGTGGAGGTGGCTAGTTGCAACACATGCAAAGCACTAATGACGGCGTCGAAGCGATCAACCAGATGGGTGTGCCGCACCTCCACTATATATAGGCATCCGGCGCGGGCTCAACTCCTGGGCCTCGCATGGATCCTAAAGCCCATGTGTTCCTTCCTTTAAGCGCGCGACCCCTTAGGTTCTCATTCACTTGGTCGCAAGTCAGATAACATCCTGCTCAACTAGTCGGTTGCGGCCTCTAGCAAAACATGCCGACTCCAAGTGTCCGATGAAGCTGGTTAGGCGAACCTGTACATCACACTTACATTCCCTTTGCCACACGATATATGTTGTCGAGCTCAAGGCGACCTGGTCTTGCAGCACGACCTCTTTCTCTTTCTGGTGAATCCGACCAACACTTCGGATTATCTCATAATCCTCATCACATGGCCATGCTTAACTAGGTCGGATCACCCGAGGGGCCCAGAGTGTATCTCTCCTCATCAGAGGGGCAAATCCCATCTTGCTCGACCACGTCTCGCAGCATGGGTCTGGACAAGCCCGAAACCTACCTTTATAACTACCCTGTCAGGGAGTAGCGTTTGGTTGGCCCAAAGCATGTCTGTCAGCATCTCGAGTACATGCGCCAGCTCAGGTCTTAGGACACAGAACGTATGTTGTACTAGAGACTCATAGATGACCTCTCGCTGTGTCTCATAGTTGGGTCTGTCCAACTCAGACCTTATCTAGACTCAGATCCGACTACGTCGAATCTGACCAGATCTTTCTGAGTACATATTTTCCGGCTAGCATCCAATGCTACATGGCCAGTGAGACCGGACCATCCACCGTATCATATGCTAGTCTAACTGGCTGAGCATCAACACAGCCTTTACGACTAGGGACCATTTAGGACAGTCATCATACAATGCATAGTCTCACAAACAAGTCACGTACTTGTTAATACACATCATTGATAATGTCCAAGGACTATCTTTATTCATAAACACATAGGAAATATCATCATACATGATTGCCTCTAGGGCATATCTCCAACAGCACGGCAGAGCTCCTCGGGTCTAAATGCAATCGAGGGCTACGGCTAGCAATCGACGGCGAGCCGAGGGGGAACTTGTCCAGGGGCTCACGGGGAGTGCAGAGGCGTCGATAGCGGGCTCGGGGATGGCCTGGTGGCGACAAATGGGCGGCGGCGATCTTCGGTGACCGGAGGTGGAAGACGACATCAGGGTGGCGACTGGGGTGTCTGGCATCGAGCTGCTCGGCGTGGAGGTCGAGGGCGACAAGGTGAAGCTCGTGGCGTGGACGAGGAGGCTCGGGAGCGGCTGTGGCTATGCGTGCGATGGCGGGGAGCTTCGGCTGCGGGCGGCCATGGCGACAAGGGCGAGGGAGAGAGCAGGGGGCAACTGGGGAGGAGAGACCAATCGGGATGGCAGCGGGGAGCTTATCCCACGCGCCATGCTGGCCTGGGGAGGCAGGCAGGCAGCCTGGAGGCGTGGCGCCTCGGCCTGGCTCGTCGTGCTCCTCTTCTCCTCTGCCTGCTGGCAGAGGTTGAAGATGACTGGTAGCTGGGCCTGGTGGGCCGCCAGCTGTTGGGCCTCAGGTGAGCTTTCTCCTTTTTTTATTTCTTTTGTTTCTGTTTTCTATTTTCAGACTTTTGTTTTATTTTTTGTGGGCAAAATTCCTTCGCACAAAAATCCTGAGATATTTTATGGGATGTAGTTTGAGTATTTCAAACTCCCACAAAAAGTTTTAGCAATTTCAGAGCAACTAAAATAATTATAATGCATTTATTGGTTATTTTCAGAAGCATTGCTGAGTTATTTAAAATGCCAAAAGGGTGTTGCAATTATAATTCACCTCTTATATGTTGTTGCCAACATTTTCCAGATATGGTGAACATTTTTTAGGGCATTTTGGATTCATTAAAAATCACAATAGTTGGAATTGGTTTATTTCAAGTGAGGTGCTAGGGTTTTGTTAATCCCCATTTTAGATTAAAAGAAAATTTAAAGATGATGCATCACTCTAGCTAGCACATTGCAAGGGGGAAAACTAGGGATGTGACAGGTCTTGAATGGTCGCACCATGTCAAGGGCCCAGACGACAAAGGGCCACGTGATCGGGATGGTTTTGAGGGCCGCAGCCGGCCGGTGGCACCAGCTGCTGAAGCGCTGGCAACGGTTGCACTTGTCGACTAGGTCCTTGGCGTCTACCAGAGCGGTCGGCCAGTAGAAGCCATGGCGATATGCCTTGGCCACCAGGGCTCGGGAGGCGGCATGGTGGCCGCACTCACCCTGGTGGATGTCATTGAGGATTTCGTTCCCTTTGTCTGGCTCGACGTAGCACTGGAAGACATTGGTCATGTTGTGCTTAACGAGTTCGCGGTTAATGATGGTGTAGGCGAGGGCCCGGCGTTGCACTTGCCGGGCCGTGACTTCATTGGGGGGGCGGAGCTCGCCATTTGTAAGAAACGCGAGGATGGCCTGGGCCCATGAAGGCGCATCTACCAACATCATGAATATTGCGGGCTCGGAGCCGGCAGCCCCCGGGACGGAGCCGGCCAGTCCCGGGCCGGAGCCAGCAGTCCATAAGGGGGCAGAGGGGGTTCCCGAGCTGGAGGCGGTGGCCGTCGGGTCGGCCGGCATGAAGATGGACTGTGATTCGGGGGAGGTCTTGATGGAGGGCTTGAGAAGCCACTCGAGGGAGATGCTTGCTGGAATGGCTTGCTAGGTGGAGCCAATCTTGGCCAATGTTTCGGCCTCTTCGTTGTCTGCTGGGTGGACGTGGGGGAACTCACAGCCCTTGAAGCTGTCGGTGATTTGTTGGAAGAGGAAACTGTAGTTCGCCATGTGTAACAGCCCGAGACCGACGCTCCAGAAGATTCCCATTTTATTCCATTATCGCCGTGTGTTTAATTTGTTGGTCGCATTCATCATTGCATCATTCGCATCATCTGCATAGCATCGGCACTCCGTCAACATCATTTTTCAAAACTTGCATCTGTTCATAGTCGCCGGTTCTCTCCATTCTTGTCGATGACCGTTTCGATACCAACCACACACGCACCCGGTCGAAAGTTGGCGCGATGTCTTAAATTATTGTAGGTGGACCGCCTGCCAAATTTCATCACAATCGGAGTCCGTTTGATACCCCAACCATTAAACCTGTAGCGGCACTATAGCCGGTCTATATCGCAGACATTTTTCGGTTTTCAAAACTATGTTGCCGGGCTATCCGTTTTCCCTCTGTGCTATGCCTAGCCCCTCTGCACAGTGCACCGACCTGCTCGCAACCTACTCCGAAAACTCCCCCGACCCCGAACGCCCGGTCGTGACCGTTGGATTCGAAACAACCCCGAAATACCCAGAAACATCTTGGAATTATTTATCGGTCTCCCCTAGTTCGTCTATCTCAACCGTCCGATCTAAATCGGAGGGACGTTATATCACCTAAACCTACGACCGTACCTATAAATATCAACCTAACCCTAGCCGCTAGCGGAATCATCCACCCAATCCTCCACACAGCCGCCACCTGACCAGTCCCCTCCTTCCTCGGGATCTGCCCCGATCTAACTCTCTAACCATAGCCTCCGACCACCTCCCATGCTTTCCGCGTCGCTGAAATCACAAGAGCCAAGAGCTAACCAGCCACCACCTCGCTCGATTCTATGCTCGTGCTCGATCGAGCCCCTCTCCAAGAGCACCCGTAGAAACCAAATGCCCTGCCTTCTTCTTCTTTCCCCGTCTCCTCCCGTGTCTGATCTCTCTCCCCCCGGTCTCTCGCTCAGGTACCCAGAAGTTTCGCCATGGCCACCCGAGGACGAGTTCGTCCCCGATCTCCCTCCTCTCGACTAGATCGAAGGACCCGGCCGCCTCGCCGTTGCTCCGGCCATCTTTGTGCCGCCACCGACCAGCAGCAACGAGGTCGTCGCCCTCCCCATGTCCTGTTTCTTTCTTCCTTCCCTTCTCCTTCTATCTCTCACGCCTCCCCTCTTCTTGTTTTCTGTGAACAGGAGCTCTTGCCCAGCGCCATGGAGCCCCTCTGCCGTCACCTTCACGCGGATCTGGCATCCAGCTCGCAACCTGATGCCTGGATCCGGTTCCCCTAGGCGCCCCATGCCCGTTCCCGACAACGCCGCCCTCGCCGGAGCAAGCCGCCACCGCGTCATGGTTGCCTCTGTTCGCCCAAGCCTCATACTGCGCGAAGCCTCCCGCTCACCTGCACGTGATTGCATTGACCGGTTCCAGCACTAACATGGCCGAGCGCCACGTCGCCCACGCGAGGTCTTCTCTGCATCGCCTGTCGCTGGTCACTTCCTGGGCCGCCAGCTCCAAGATCCGCCATGTTAAAACGGTTTATTGCATAACCAAACAACCATAGTTCC
Source organism: Elymus sibiricus (assembly GCA_039707655.1). NCBI lineage: Eukaryota > Viridiplantae > Streptophyta > Magnoliopsida > Poales > Poaceae > Elymus > Elymus sibiricus. Next base: position 162,498,725 of record CM077663.1, read on the forward strand.
ATTTAAAATGATCCACATATGAAACTTGACTAGAAAAACGTGTAGAATCTCATGGCACACTTTATTTTGCTGTTTAACAAATATAAAATATACTTAGGACAGATCTGGACCAAATTCATAATTTGCATATGAGGTTGTTTCAGGAGTGCTATATGTTGCTTTCGACCTCATTTAAAATGCCTAGATGATGTAGTTGTTTATGCTTCACCTCTTGCCATGATGAACAATAGTTAAAATGATTTTTAGTTAAACAACATTAACTATATTTCTATTAATATGGAGAGTTACTATTTGGTTATATGTATGTTCTCCTTCTCCATTTAAAATTGCTTTAATTCCATCCTCATGTTATGCCATGACCACCCACGTTAATAACATTTAAAATTGATGAGTACCTAAACGAGAGTGAACTAACTAATTTGAATGTGGAGTTTCGTCAATATGCAACTCGTTGCATATTGAGCTTCACTTAATGTGTAGTGTTTGTTTGTTATGCTTTGCCATGTCTTGCATATTTAAACCGGACGTGCATCATATTTGTTTGGGCATCATGTCATGCAGATGTTGTGGTGTTATCATGTGTTGATTATTTGTTTTCGGATAGCTTCTTCTCGATAGAGTTCCGAAAGCGTTCGGAGTGTGAGGATTCAATCGACTACGTTGGTGCGTCTTCTTCATGGACTCGATCTTCTTCCAAGCGGGATCTCAGGCAAGATGAACATTTCCTTGGATACCATTACTATCATTCCCATGCTAGTCGTCTCGTTTCTATCGCAATGTCTAACTACCTACCACTTGTTTGTCAAGCCTCCCAAAATGCCATGAAAAGCCTCTAACCCTCCACATCCCAGCAAACCATTGTTTGGCCATGTTACCGCTTGCTCAGCCCTTCTTATAGCATTGCTAGTTGCAGGTGCAAGTTGTTTCCATGTGCCAACATGGATATTTTTGAGATATCACAACATTAATTCTATTTAATTTAATGCACATATATACTTGGTAAAAGGTGGAAGGCTTGGCCTTTTGCTCGGTGTTTTGTTCCAATTTTGCCGGCCTAGTTACTTGTGTACCGGTGTTATGTTCCATATTGAGCGCTCCTAACATGCTCGGGGTTCTTATGGGGAACCCCTTGACTTTCGTTTTGGGATAAAACTCTTCTGGCAAGGCCTAACATTGGTACTACATTTGCCTAATAACTAATAAAAATTGCATAGGGACTTTCCAGACCCCTTGGATAATTAATCAACAACCCGACCAGTGCTCCTCATGAGTGTTGGTCCAAAACAGAGCCACTTGCGGGGCCACCCGGGGCAACTCAGGGGATTTCTATCCGGCCACTGTATGTATTGCCCATCCGGTCATGTCCTGAGAACGAGATACGCGGCTCCTATTGGGTTCGTCGACACGTCGGGCGGTCTTGCCGGATTTGTTTTACCTTTCTCGAACATCTTGTGCGCGGGATTTCGAGGACACTTCGGGCTATCTCGAGGTTGAGAGTTTCCATCGGGATTCCGCAAATACTACGGGTTTAACCCGCGGTTGAGGGATTCCAACGCAGCTTGTGCTTAGTTTGTGATGGATGAGTTGGAGCACCCCTGCAGGGTTAAATCTTTCATGAGAGCCGTGCCCGCGGTTATGTGGCAACTTGGAAATTCATCCGGTCATAGAAAACTTAAAGTAAACTTAAATAAAATACACCAACCGTGTGCGTAACCATGACTGTCTCTTCTCGTGATTTTGAATGAGAGAGAACACGGTGGGGTTATGTTTGACAGTAAGTAGGTGTTCAGGATCACTTAGTGATCATTACTAGTTCACGTCCGTTTATGCGACGATCCCCCCCTTATTCTCTTACTCGTAAGTTAGCCACTCAAATAAATGCTTAGTGCTTGCTGCAGCCTCACCACTTAACCATACCGCACCCATTAAGCTTTGCTAGTCTTGATACCCTTGGAAATGACATTGATGAGTCCCCGTGGCTCATAGATTACTGCAACAATAGTTGCAGGTACAGGTAATGTGATGCTTTGACGTGAGCGCGATGCTTGTTTGATTTGGAGTTCTTCTTCTTCTTCATCGATCATAGGATGGGTTCCAGGCCGGCAGCCTGGGATAGCAAGGATGGATGTCATTTATCGTTTGGTTTCGTCCGTAGTCGGACCCTGCTCTTGTGTATGATGATTGAATATGTTGTGTATAGATGTGATCTTGATGTAGCTTGTGGCGAGTGTAAGCCAATTCCATATACTCATCTCTTCTTTGCATGTACTTGTAATGATATCCAATCTTGCGAAACGACGAGATGCACTTCTATCCCTGTCGAGGCCCTCGAGCCAGAATAAGGATAGGATCGCATCTTGGGCATTACAAGTTGGTATCAGAGCAGTGCCGACCTAGGAGCCCCCTTGATTGATCGAACTTGGCCGAGTCGAGTCTAGTGAAAAACTATTTTGAGTCTAGTTATATATCGGAGAGTTGGATTCTTTTTACTCCTCTTCTATGCTCTCGTGAGGAATCCTGACGTAGGAATTTTAATTCTTCCCCTCTTCTCACTCAAATTTGTTCGGATCACGCGGGTATTTTGGAACCTCTATGATGTCGATGCGACCGGAATTCTGTTCTTGGTGCCTCCCGACTGTATGGATCGGACCCGGGGAGTTGAGCTCCAGGGGATTCTTGTCACACCGTTGTCGTTCAGTTTCCTTGGTACCTCAGGACGCGGATGTTCGAAATTGCTTCAATGCTTTTCATGGTGCGAAGAGTGTGGCGGCACCCAGTACTGGGGAGCGAGATCACATGTACTGCCATGTTTAGTATCGTTGTGATTACGAGGGTCTGAGGTAGATGAATTGCCGAGGTTTCTCTGGTTATGTGTTGACGGATGTGATACACTGGTGGGTAGTATTATTGCTAGGAGTTGAGTGATCTATTCAGTAATTGATCCATGTATCCGTTGGACCAGATTACATAACCAGAAAGATTTCGGGAGTTCTTAGGTGGGAATTCAAGTAGTTACCTAGGATTATCCTTCCAACAAATGCAAATGGGTTATGTATTTGTTTTCGGCTTAATTCAAAAGCCTCATCCTTTGGTTTTGTTGGAGTATGGTAATTCAACTTGCTTCGTTGTCAAGCATTGATTTCATATCTTTCCTAAGCGTGTTCTCATATTTCTATAAGAGTGCTAATCCTCTTGATCAATCAAATTGTCGTGTCTATTCTCGCCATCTAGAGTAATTCTCCTCAAGTGAATTCAATCCTCTCAAATATTTGCAATATCAACATTCCTCATATTTCCTTCTGGAGTTCTTTTCATCCGTCCTAAGTTTTTTTTTGTTTTTCCCCGCCCTCCCACCCTTTTCTTTGTCGATTAAATTCTCATCGAAGTGCTTTTTCTATTCATGTGATGTTTCCACTATCTTTTCTTTCGTATTGTATCCGGTGTTTTCCATGTGAAGATTCTCAGGAGTCTCGAGTTCATCATTTTTCGTTCTTGTATTCTTCTCCGGTGAATTCAATGCAAGTTTTCGGTGTCATCATATACTTTTTATTCGTTAAATCCTCTTCATGTTGGAAATTCTTAGTCAAGCCTCTCTTGTTTATTCATCTCTCTGTATTCTATCCGGAGTTCAGAAGATATCTCAGAAGACTCGTGTTTTCATTCAAAAATCCCTCAAAATATTTCGGGGTTCTCACCTCATCAAGTTTTCATTTGTACCGGTGCAATATCTCTTTCTAAGTAATCGTTTCAATGGTGTTTCCTTTGAGTGGGCCCATAACCCACCGCTTTTCCCAGGATCTTACCTGGCTCTCCTAATCTTTTTCGGAGATTTCAAGTTCTTTTCAAATATGATGTAAGAAAGAATTCCATTGGTCATATTCCTTCTCCAAGATTGATGCGTAGTAATTTTCATCATTGGCTCAACCTTTCCTTATTCATTGTTCCGGAGTGTCTCAGTAATTCTTTGTGGTGTTTCTCACCATCATACTCTATGTTGAAGACCGAAGGAGTGTTTCTCTTAAATCTTTGTCCAGTCTCTTCAAGATTCAGGGTTTCAGCTTGTTGCTATCCTTTCAAATTATTTTCGATCATGAGTAATTCTTTCCATATATATCCGGAGCATTTCTGATTTGTCCCATTTCTCGATCCTCCGAAGGCCATCATTTCAGAAGATCTCTTCGTTCTCAGCTTTCAACTTTCGTTCTCAAATTCTTCTCAATTGCTGTTCCTTCGCTCGTATCTCAATTATTCTGGTGCCTTTTCAAAGTTTTCTATTAGGTAGATCTTGATCTCGTCGTTCTAATATATCCCAATTCATTCATAGTATTCCCATTCGTTGCAATTCTTACCGGTGGTTCATTCAAGACTTCTTCAAGTTTGCAATATCTCTTCCATCTTTTCAAGAAGAATAAGTAGTGTGCTGAATCTGTTGCTTGTCATCAATTTAACTTGATGAAGGATAAGCATTACATAATTCGTATACTTATTTCATCAAAGTGATTTTAATCCTTTCTCCGGCGTTGTTCATGATATCAAATTCTCGATTCAAGTGTTCTCATATGTTCTTTTTCCGGAGTTCCAAGTTTTCTCAAGTATATCTTGGTGAAGTTCATCTAGATCTTTGCATGGCCTAAATTGTGTTATTTTTCAACCATCAATTCTTTTCTATCATCCTTTCATTCGGAGTTCTTTGAAGAAGTTCTTCATGGTGGTTCGTTAAGGATGTAATTCTTTCTCGAAGTATTCTTCAAGATTCTTGTGGTAGTACCTCAAGTATTCTTTTCTTTTGAAGTGCAATTCCTTCTCCTTTATCTATTGATATGGTTTTATGGCATTCTTTATTCATGTGGAGTCTCGAAGAGAAGTTGTCAAGAATGAGATACATGAACCCATCATTTCTTTCTTGGAGTTATGTTGGATTGGATTTCACCTAAAGCTTTTCCTAAGGATTGATGCTATCATGGTGCTTATCAATGATCCAAGTTCTCAATGTATCCTCGTGGTGGAAGAAGTTTTGCATCTCTTGTTGCTCCCAAGCAATCTTTGTTTCTATTGGTGGCCGGTTGTCACCTCATAATGTTGAGATGTTTTCCATAAGCTCACTACAAACCTGTTATTTTCGTTGTTGATGTTCCAACAACTCCGTTCAATCCTTCTTTCTAATGATGCTTTTCTAATTAAATTGGGATAGAAGTTGTCATTTTCCTCTCCGTTCTTTCCTCCAGCCTATCTAGCTTCTAGTCTTTTGTTCCTGAGGTGTTATGATGTTTCTCTCTTCAAGACACTATATTGTTTTCTCAAAGATCATGGTATTCCATGCTTATCCATCTAACTAGAGTGTTGTGTCCTCTTTTCAAGTTATTTTCATCTTATCAAGTTTCGCCTCTCTATCCTACCGAGGTGCTGCATAAATTTCTTGTGAATTCTTGCTTGTCCTCATGTCATTCTTCATCTCGTTGAAACCTTCAAGGATCATTGGTTTCACTCGTTTGTCAAAGAAGCAACTAAGTTTACCTCTTGCTCTTCCCCTTCTCATTCTAAGATCTCGGGTCGAGATCTCTTGTTAGTGGAGGAGAGTTGTAACAGCCCGAGACCGATGCTCCAGAAGATTCCTGTTTTATTCCATTATCGCCGTGTGTTTAATTTGTTGGTCGCATTCATCATTGCATCATTCGCATCATCGGCACTCCGTCGCCATAATTTTTCAAAACATGCATCCGTTCGTAGTCGCCGGTTCTCTCCGTTATCGTCGACGACCGTTTCAATACCAACCACACACGCACGCGTCCGCGGCATCATTAAAATATTGTTTTTAAAAGTGCGTTCAAAACGTGCTTTGAATGGGTCAAAAGTTGGCGCGCTGTCTTAATTTATTGTAGGTGGACCGCCTGCCGAATTTCGTCGCAATCGGAGTCCGTTTGATACCCCAACCATTAAACCTATAGAGGCACTATAGCCAGTCTTTATCGCAGATGTTTTTCGGTTTTCAAAACTATGTTGTCGGGCTGCCCGTTTTCCCTCTCTGCTATGCCTAGCCCCTCTGCACAGTGCACCGACATGCTCGCAATCTAGTCCGAAAACTCCCCGAGCCCCGAACGTCCGGTCGTGACCGTTGGATTCGAAACAACCCCGAAATACCCAGAAACATCTTGGAATTCTTTATCGGTCTCCCCTAGTTCGTCTATCTGAACCGTCTGATCTAAATCAGAGGGACGTTATAGCACCTAAACCTACGACCGTACCTATGAATATCAAACCCTAGCCCCTAGCGGAATCATCCACACAATCCTCCTCGCAGCTACCACCCGACCAGTCCCCTCCTTCCTCGGGATCTGCCCCGATCTAACTCTCCAGCCATAGCTTCCGACCACCTCCCTTGCTTTCCGTGTCGCCGAAATCACAAGAGTCAAGAGCCAACCAGCCACCACCTCGCTCAATTCTCTCCCCGTGCTCGATCGAGCCCCTCTCCAAGAGCACCCGCAGAAACCAAACACCCTGCCTTCTTTTTCTTTCCCCGTCTCCTCCCATGTCTGATCTCTCTCCCCCCGGTCTCTCTCTCCGGTACCCAGGAGTTTCGCCAGGGCCGCCCGAGGATGAGTTCGTCCCCGATCTCCCTCCTCCCGACTAGATCGGAGGACCTTGCCGCCTTGCCATTGCTCCGGCCATCTTTGAGCCGCCGCCGACCAGCAGCAACGAGGTGGTCGCCCACCCCATGTCCTGTTTCTTTCTTCCTTCCCTTCTCCTTCTATCAATCACGCCTCCCCTCTTCTTGTTTTCTATGAACAGGAGCTCTAGCCCAGCACCATGGAGCGCCTCTGCCGTCGCCTTCACGCGGATCTGGGCATCCAGCTCGCAACCTGACGCCTGGATCCGGTTCCCCTAGGCGCCCCGTGCCCGTTCCCGGCCACGCAGCCCTCACCGGAGCAAGCCGCTGTCGCGTCATGGTTGCCTCTGTCCGCCCAAGCCTCGTCCCGCACGAAGCCTCCCACTCACCTGCGCATGATTGCGTTGACCGGTTCTAGCACTAGCGTGACTGAGCGCCACGTCGCCCGCGCGAGTCCTTCTCTGTTTCGCCTGTCGCTGGGCACTTCCTGGGCCGCCAGCTCCAAGATCCGCCGGCCCGCATTTAGCCAATGTGAGCCATAGCCTAGTCCACGTCCTCTGTTGCCTATGTGGCGCCCCTGGAGTCATTTCTTTGTCTTGTGCTCACTGTAGTAGGTCCGTGCATCTCCCATTTCAGCCTGTAAACGTTTTTCCCATTCTGCGAATTCATCATTTACCCAGGACATTGCATATCTACAGAATTGCCATTGTTCTAAAACATTAATAACTAATTAACCGTGCATCCTAATAAAACAAATATTATATGTAAAATGACTAGAATTTTGTTTAGATTACCAATATTCCATTTTCATGCATGTTTAAAATGTTTAAACCTGCTGTTTGCATTAATTTACATAATTACCATGTTAAAACGGTTTATTGCATAACCAAGCAACCGTAGTTCCGTTTAAAATGATCCACATATGAAACTTGACTAGAAAAATGTGTAGAATCTCATGGCACACTTTATTTTGTTGTTTAACAAATATAAAATATGCTTAGGACAGATCTGGACCAAATTCATAATTTGCAAATGAGGTCGTTTCGGTAGTGCTATATGTTGCTTTCAACCTCATTTCAAATGCCTAGATGATGTAGTTGTTTATGCTTCACCTCTTGCCATGATGAACAAAATTTAAAATGATTGTTAGTTAAACAACATTAACCATATTTCTATTAATATGGAGAGTTACTATTTGGTTATATGTATGTTCTCCTTCTCCATTTAAAATTGCTTTAATTCCATCTTCACCTTATGCCATGACCACCCATGTTAATAACATTTAATATTGATGAGTACCTAAACAAGATTGAACTAACTAATTTGAATGTGGAGTTTCGTCAAAATTGAGCTTCACTTAATGTGTAGTGTTTGTTTGTTATGCTTTGCCATGTCTTGCATATTTAAACCGGACGTGCATGATATTTGTTGGTGCATCATGTCATGCATATGTTGTGGTATTATCATGTGTTGATTGTTTGTTTTCGGATTGCTTCTTCTCGATAGAGTTCTGAAAGCGTTCAGAGTGTGAGGATTCGTTCGACTACGTTGGTTTGTCTTCTTCATGGACTCGATCTTCTTCCAAGCGGGATCTCAGACAAGATGAACATTTCCTTGGATACCATTACTATCATTGCCAGGCAAGTTCGAATCAGGTGGTTGAACGATAGGTGCAGAGGTTAAGGCTTTCTTGAGTGTTTCAAAGGCTTCCAGACAATCATCATCAAAAACAAAAGGAATGTCCTTTTGAAAAAGATTAGTAAGAGGCCTAGAAATTTTAGAGAAGTCTTTAATGAACCTCCTATAGAAACCAGCATGGCCAAGGAAACTTCGAATACCTTTAATATCTTTAGGACATGGCATTTTATCAATTGCATCAACTTTAGCTTTATCCACCTGAATACCTCGTTTGGATATTTTATGCCCCAAAACAATACCTTCATTAACCATAAAGTGCCACTTCTCCCAATTCAAGACAAGATTAGTTTGTTCACATATCTACAAAACTCGATCAAGGTTACATAAGCAGTCATCAAAAGATGTCCCGTAAACAGAAAAATCATCCATGAAAACCTCCACAATCTTTTCACAAAAATCAGAGAATATAGCAGTCATACATCTTTGAAAGGTAGCAGGTGCATTGCATAAACCAAAAGGCATACGTCTATAAGCATAGGTTCTAAAAGGGCAAGTAAAGGTGGTTTTCTCTTGATCAGATTGTGACACGGGTATTTGAGAGAAACCAGAATATCCATCCAGAAAACAAAAGTGTGTGTGCTTAGATAATCTTTCTAGCATTTTATCAATGAAAGGTAGAGGGTAATGATCTTTTAATAATCTTTCTTCTTTATGTTCTGAAAGGTTAGCACTAATAATAACAGGATATATCTTTTTCTCATCAAGATAAGTATACTTCAAAGTGTCACGCAATTGCTTTAATTCAAACAAAAGATCACCTATAGGTGGAGGAGGACCTCCAAGAGTTTCAATAGGAAAATTGTGTTTAGGAGAGGTTGTTGTTCAAAGAAAATTTGATCTATTTCGTTTCTTTCACGCAAGTGCATATCATTTTCATGGTCAAGCAAATATTGTTCTAATGGATTAGTAGGAGGCACAGCAATAGAAGCAAGACCAATTATTTCATCTGTACTAGATAATGCTTTATCACGAGCTTGTCTACTAAACTTGGGAAAATTAAACTCATGAGACACACCACCAAAACTGACACCGACAGTTTGTTTTTCACAATCTATCTTAGCATTAATGATGCTCAAGAAAGGTCTACCAAAGATAATGGGAAAAAAAGTCATCTTGTGGGGAACCTAGGACTAGAAAATCAGTTGGGTATTTTACTTTCCCACACAAGACTTCAACATCTCTAACAATCCCAAGTTGTGTGATGGTGTCTCTATTAGCAAGTTTAATAATAACATAAATGTCTTCTATTTCAGCAGGTGCTATTTCATCCATAATTTCTTGGTATAAGGTAAAAGGGATAGCACTCACACTAGCATCCAAATCACATAAACCATGATAGCAATGATCTCCTATTTTAACTGAGACAACAGGCATGCCTTCTATGGGTCTATGTTTATCTTTTTCATCGGGTTTAGCAATTCTAGTAGCTTCATCACAGAAGTAGATAACATGCCCATCAATATTTTCTACCTAGCTAGGTTCTACTTTAATTTGCTCAGGGGGTTTAGGTGCTCTTTTATTACTCTTACGAACCACAGTTGATACCTTAGCATGTTCCTTTATCCTAACAGGGAAATGTGGTTTTTCAATATAAGCGGTAGGCACAACTGGATCAACATTGTAAATGATGGTTTCATCTTTAGCTATGACTGGTTCTTTAATTTCTTATTTAATAGGGGGATGATATTTAAACCACTTCTCCTTAGGGAGATTAACGTGAGTAGCAAATGCTTCACTCTCAGAGTCAAGTCCATATTTGGTGCTAAACTTGTGAAAAGTATCGGTATTCATAAAAGATTTAACACAATCAAACTCAAGCTTTATAACTGACTCATTACCTTCGACGAGTTCCCAATCTTCAGAGTTGCATTTAATTCTTTCTAAGAGATCCCACTTGAATTCAATAGTCTTCTTCATATAAGAATCAGCACAAGAAGTATCGAGCATGGATTGATCATTATGAGAAAGCCGAACATAAAAATTCTGAATGATAACTTCTCTTGGGATGTCATGATTGGGGCATGAATATAAGATTGACTTAAGCCTCCCCCAAGCTAGATCGATGCTTTCACCTTCACGAGGCCAAAAATTATATATATAATTCCGATCACAATGAACTAGATGCATGGGCTAAAACTTTTGGTGGAATTCCAATTGCAAACCATTCCAGTTACAAGATCCAAGATCATCACATAGCCTATACCATGTCAATGTTTTTCCCTTCGAAGATAAAGGGAAAACCTTCTTAGCTTCATCTTCAGGTAAACCTGCAAGCTTAAATAATCCACAAATTTCGTTCACATACAATAGGTGCATATCAGGATGTTCAGGTCCATCTCCTGCATAAGGTTTAGCAAGCAGTTGTTCTAACATACCCGAAGGAATTTCATAACCAATATTTTCAGTAGGTGCAGTAGGTTGAGGGGCAACTAATTGTGGTTCCGGTCGAGGTGAAGATACCCCGAACAAACCCCTCAAAGGATTGTTTTCCATAGTAGCAAGTAGCAATAAATTTTAGCACGTAGTATAAGTTTTTCCTTACCGATTTCCACTTACCAAGAGCACTTCACTCCCCGGCAACGGTGCCAGAAAAGAGTCTTGATGACCCACCAGTATAGGGGATCAATCGTAGCCCCCTCGATAAGTAAGAGTGTCAAACCCAACGAGGAGCAGAAGGAAATGACAAGTGGTTTTCAACAAGGTAATTTCTACAAGCACTGAAATTGTAGGTAACAGATAGTTTGATAGCAAGATAATTGTTAACGAGCAAGTAACGATAACGATAAATAAGGTGCAGCAAGGTATCCCAATCCTTTTGTGGCAAAGGACAGGCCAGAACAGTCTCTAGTAATAGGCAAAGTGTTCTTGAGGGTACACGGGAACTTCATCTTATCACTTTTATCATGTTGGTTTGATTCGTGTTCGCTACTTTGATAATTTGATATGTGGGTGGACCGGTGCTTGGGTGATGTTCTTACTTGAAGAACCTCCCACTTATGATTAACCCCCTCGCAAGCATACACAACTACGAGAAAAGTAGTAAGATAAAATCTAACCATAGCATTAAATGTTTGGATCCAAATCAGCCCCTTACGTAGTAGCGCATAAGCTAGGGTTTAAGCTTCTGTCACTCTAGCAACCCATCATCTAATAACTACTCCACAATGCATTCCCTTAGGCCCATGAATGGTGAAGTGTCATGTAGTCGACGTTCACATGAAACCACTAAGGGAATCACAACATAAATATCATCAAAATATCAAACACATATCAAATTCACATGATTACTTGCAACATGACTTCTCCCGTGACCTCAAGAACAAAGGTAACTACTCACAAATAATAAACATGCTCAAGATCAGAGGGGTATTGAATAGCATAATAGATCTGAACATATAATCTTCCACCAAATAAACCATATAGTAATCAACTACGCAAGGTAATCAACACTACTAGTCACCCACAGGTACCAATCTGAGGTTCCGGTACAAAGATTGAACACAAGAGAAGAACTAGGATTTGAGAGGAGATGGTGTTGTTGAAGATGTTGATGAAGATTGGCCTCCCTAAGATGAGAGGGGTGTTGGTGATGACGATGGCCTCGATTTCCCCCTCCGGGAGGGAAGTTCCCCCCGCAGGATCGCTCCTTAGGAGGGCAAAAGTGCTCCTGCCCAAGTTCTGCCTCGAGACGGTGGTGCTCCGTCCCGAAAGTCCTCTTCTTATTTTTTTCTACGTCAAAAGTGATTATATACGAGAAGATGGGCACCGGAGGTGGGCCGAGGAGGGCACCACCCACCAGGGCGCGCCCAGGGGTCCTCGCGCGCCCTAGTGTCTTGTGCCCACCAAGGTGGCCCCCTTTGGTAGTTCTTTGCTCCCATATTTTTTATTAAATCCAAAAATAATCTCCGTAAAGTTTCAGCTCCATTGGAGATGTGCAGAATTGGTATCTTTGATGTGCTTTTTAGAGGTCCAGAATTCCAGCTGGCGGTATTCTCCCTCTTGTGCGTAAACCTTGCATATTATGAGAGAAAAGGAATTAGAATCACTCCCTATTACATTATTATTCAACAAAACATAATAAATAACAGTAGGAAATCATGATGCAAAATGGACGTATCAGATCGCATCTTGGGTGTTACACCATGTTGGTGTCCCTGGCGTCCCACTCGCCGGAGAGCTGCTGCACCACCAGGTCTGAGTCACCAAAGCAAAGGATGTGTCGAATGTCGATCTCCTTGGCGAGCCGGAGGCCGTGGACGAGGGCCTCGTACTCGGCCACATTGTTGGAGGCGGCAAAGTGGATCTACAACCCGTATTTGTGCTGGTCGCCCTTTGGGGAGTATAGCACGTTGATGGCTCGATTTCTGCCGGTTGGGGGTGGGGGAAGGTACTCGAGTTGGGGGTGGCGGCAGGTACTCGATTTCTGCCGAGTCGATGAGGAAATCAGCCAACGCCTGGCACTTGATAGCCGTGCGGGGCTCGTACTAGATGTCATGGTCGGCCAGTTCGATGGCCCACTTGGCGATCTTGACTGTGGCGTCCCGGCTTCCCATGATCTCTGAGAGCGGCGCCGTGCTCACCATGTTGATGGTGTGCTCCTAGAAGTACTGCTTCAGGTTCTTGGCAACGAAGTGCACGCCGTAGCACATTACTACTTGTAAACAGCGTTGGGATTTTCCCCAAAGAGGAGAGGAGATGTAGCACGCTAGAGATATGTATTTCCCTCAGTGAGAACCAAGGTTATTAAACCAATAGGAGAATCACACAAATCCTCGTCAAACAGCACCTGCACACAAAGAATAAAACACTTGCACCCAACGCAGGCAAGAGGGTTGTCAAGTCCCTTGAACTCGTTACTTGCAAGATTAAAACTTGATAGATAAATATTATAAATGCAAAATAAAATAAAAGTAATAAAAGGACATCAAGGTAGTTTTAAGGTTTTTGTATTTATGTTTAAGTAGACCCGGGGGCCATAGTGTTTGCTAGAGGCTTCTCTCTCGAAGAAAGCATACGGTGGTTAAACAAATTACTGTTGGGCAATTGATGGAAACGCGCATAGTGATGACAATCATCCAAGGCGATGATCATGTATATAGGCATCACGTCCGTAAGCAAGTAGATCGACTCCTGCCTACATCTACTACTATTACTCCACCCATCGACCTCTATCCAGCATGCATGTAGACAAAGTAAACTCAACTAATATGAATAAACCCCATCATTTCCCCCTTAATGGAAGTAATACAATACATGTCTTGACCCCTTCGCTCAGGAGGATAGAGCACCGCAAGATTAAACCCATCACGACGCACCACTCCCACTAAAAATAAATCAATCTAGTTGGTCAAACCAAACCAATAGATCGGAGAGAAATACGAAGCTATAAAAATCATGCATAAAAGAATTAAGAAAAGACTCAATTAACATTCATAGATAATCTGATCATAACCCACAATTCATTGGATCCCAACAAACACACCGCAAAGAAGATAACATCGAATACATCACCGCGGGAATCACTGTGAACTTTGTATTGATGATCATAGAGAGAGATAGCCATCTAGGTACTAGCTATGGACCCGTAGGTCTGTAGTGGACTACTCACACATCATCATGGGAGTAGCAAGGTTGATGTAGAGGCCCTACGTGATTGATACCCCCTCCGGTGGCGTACCGGAATAGGGCTCCATATGGGCACATGGAGGAACACAGACTTACGGCGGCGGAAAATGGATCTCGGGTGGCTCTTTGTTGATTTCCCGATATTAGAGAATATATAGAGGCGGAATTAGGTCAGGAGGCGTCAGGAGGTGGTCCCAAGCAATTAGGGCGCGCCCCCTTGGGGCACGCCCTATTGGCTTGGCACCACCTCAAGTGGCCTCCGGTCTCCCTCTGAAGCTTCCAGATCTTATATTTGTCCAGAAAAATCATCAAAAAGTTTCGTGGCATTTGGACTTCATTTGGTACAGTATTCCTGAAAGGCCAAAAACAAGCAGAAAACAACAACTAACATTGGGCACTAGTTAATAGGTGACTTCGTAAAAATGATATAAAATAGCATATAAAGTATCCTAGAATGATAATTTAACAGCATGGAACAATCAAAAATTATAGATACATTGGAGAAGTATCAGCATCCCCAAGCTTAATTCCTGCTCGTCCTCGAGTTGGTAAATGATAAAAACAGAATTTTGATGCGACATGCTTCCTAACATGTAATCTCTTTTAGGTATGATCTTTGAGAAGCGATGAACTAATAAACATCAGTATAATAATATCCATAAACATAAGCAAGATAATCATTCAAAATATAAGATCCTTAAAGAACGTTACTCCCCACTCATTTTATCTATTAGCATGGCATGACTCCGTCTTCACTACATAAGTACAAATCATAAGCACCAAGGTATCAAGTCAGGCAATTGGATCGTACTCTAACACGCTTCAGCATTTTCAACCTCACTCATTACATGAGCGTGAACCATGGATATGACATATGGGTGGAATAGAGTATTGTGGTATATATCAAAGAAGTCAAAGTAGGAAAGAAAGTCTCGCATCAACTAGGCGTATCAACGGGCTATGGAGATGCCCATCAATATACATCAATGCGAGGAGTAGGGATTTCCATGCAACGGATGCACTAGAGCCGTAAGTGTATGAAAGCTCAACGAGGGCTAAGTGGGTGTGCATCCAACTTGCTTGCTGATGAAGACCTCGGGCATTTGAGGAAGCCCATCATCGGTATATACAAGCCAAATTATATAATGAAAGAATCCCACTAGCATATGAAAATGACAACACAGGAGACTCTCTATATGAAGAACATGGTGCTACTTTGAGGCACAAGTGTGGTAAAGGATAGTAGCAAAGTCCCTTCTCTCTTTTTCTCTCATTTTTTATAGGCTCATTTGGCTTCCCCCATTTTTCATTTTTCGTCCGGAGCTCATCCCGACTTGTGGGGGGATCATTACTCCATCATCCTTTCATCACTGGGACAATGCTCTATTAATGATGATCATCACACTTTTATTAATTCAATATAAAAACTCAACATAAAACAATTATGACTCTATATGAATGCCTCTGGCAGTGTACTAAGATGTGCAATGATCTAGCGTAACATGTAAACAATGATGAACGATGGCTTTGCCGCAAATACTATGTCAGCTATATGATCTTGCAAAGCAATATGATGATGAACACACAAGTCAGGTGACGTAACGCTGGAAGTTGCATGGCAATATATCTCAGAATGGCTATGGAAATGCCATAATAGGTAGGTATGGTGGCTGTTTTGAGGAAGATATAAGGAGGCTTATGTGTGATAGAGCATATCATATCACGGGGTTTGGATACACCGACGAAAGCTGCACCGATCCTTGAGGTGACAATGGGCAATGAATGGTACCGAAGAGGATAGCAATATACGGAAAGGTGAGTGTGCATACATCCATGGATGCACATTAGTCATAAAGAACTCATATACTTATTGCAAAGACTTATTAGCTCTCTCGAAGCAAAGTACTGCCGCATGCCCCTTGGGAGGAGTTAACCATCGCGCGCCTCCGACCCGAACAGCACTAGGATTTTAATGAGGAACAAGAATGCTCACACATCATCACCATGCCATAAGGTAACAGCCTGAGACCGACACTCTAGACGCCTTCCAATTATTTCGAGTGTTGCCATGTGATTCATATGTTTTGTCGCATTAATCAACGTATCATTTGCATCATTAGCATTGCATTTGCACTCCGTTGCTGTCATTTTCAAAACTTGCATCCGTTCGTAGTCGCCGGTTCTCTCCGTTCTTGTCGTCCACTGTTTCAAGACCAAACACACACGCACGCAACCGCGACATCATTAAAATATTGTCTAAAAAGGCGCGTATAAAACGTTCTTGGAAAGGGCTGAAAATTGGCGAGCAGTCCTATTATATTATAGGTAGACCGCCTGTCAAATTTCTTCATGTTCGGAGGTTGTTTGATACCAGACAAACCTATAACGGCACTATAGCCAGTCAAAATCCTCGGATGTTCTTGTTTTATAAAACTCTATTGCCGGGCGTCCGTTTCCTTCTTTGCTAAATGCCTAGCCCCTCTGCACATTGCACAGACCCCGCACGCGCCCGATAGCTTCCCTGAACCTGTGTCACAACCCTAGAAATTGCTTGTATTAGTTGCATCATGAGCATTCATGGCATCATGTTTAAATGCAAATGATTTTGAATTGGGGATGACAAACCCTAGCACTTGATTGAGTAAACAAATTCCAATAATTGAATTTTTCAATGAATCCAAAATGCTCTTCCAAACTGTTCCCCCTCTCTGATAAATGTTGGCAACAACATACCAGGGGTGAACTATATTTTCACAACCATTTTGGCAATTTTAATAAATCAGCAAAGTTTCTGAAAATGACCAATAAAGCACTATAAATATTTTAGATGTTTCAAATTTCTGAAACTTCTTGTGGGACTTTGAAATCTTCAAATTATATCCCATGAATTATTTCAGGTCTTTTGACTTTATGATTTTTGCCCAAACAAAATTAAACAGAAAGAAGAAATTAGAAAAGAGAAATAAAAGAAAAGGAGCTCACCTGACTTACCTGGCGGCCCAGTAGACAGCCATCC
The DNA here is from genome assembly GCA_039707655.1 of Elymus sibiricus. Lineage (NCBI taxonomy): Eukaryota > Viridiplantae > Streptophyta > Magnoliopsida > Poales > Poaceae > Elymus > Elymus sibiricus. Next base: position 162,515,668 of record CM077663.1, read on the forward strand.
CACCAGGCCCCCTTGCCGCCGTCTTCAACCTCGTGCCAGTAGGCACGAGGGCGTGGCACACGCATAGGAGGCGCGGCCACCTCCTGCTTGCCACCTACCAGCTTCCCCTCGAGCCTATCTCCTCGCCTGGAGATGCCCCAGAGCCCCCTCTCTCTTCTCCAACCCTCTCTGGCTCTTCCCCTCGTCTCTTGCTGTTTCTCCTCAACATGGCCGAGCCGCCATGGTGGTGCCGCCGCAAAATGCCATAGCCACTGCCTTCCCCTCGACGTGCCTGAGAGCTCCGCCAGGTCGTATTCATCATCTCCAATGATGCACGCTTTGCCGGACGCCTCGAACGCCTCCAAGCCGTCATCTTCGTCCTCGACACCGACGGGCGCCACCGGTCGATTCGCAAGCTCCAGAGCGTCCCCGAGCTAGCTGCCGTTTCAAATCGAACCGATGTGAGCCCTCGGCGCTTTTTGCCCTATCGTCGTTGTATTGCGAGTCCCAGCCAGCGCTGCCACTGATCCCAACCGCCGCCGTCCGCCATGAATGACGAGCTCGACATTGCCGAGCTCCCCACGCCCAGCTGTGCCATCCATCATACTGTGGGTGTTTCCCTGGCACCCTGATACGTCTCCAACGTATCTATAATTTATGAAGTATTTATGCCATGTTTACAATAATTCTATATGATTTTGGTATGATTTTATTAGAACTAACCCGGACTGACGCTGTTTTCAGCAGAACTACCGTGGTGTTGTTTTTGTGCCGAAATAAAAGTTCTCGGAATGAGCTGAAAATTTACGGAGAATATTTTTGGAAAATATAAAAAATACTGGAGCAAAGAGTCACCGGAGAGGAAGACCGAGGAGGCCACAAGCCACAGGGGCGCCCCCCCCCTAGGGCGTGCCCCCCTGGCTTGTGGGCCCCTCGAGCACTCTCCTGACATGATTTCGACGCCAACCTCTCCTATAAATCCAGAAAACGCCAGAAAGAAACCTAGATCGGAAGTTCCGCCGCCACAAGTCTCCAGAGCCACGAAAGATCAATCTTGGCCCTCTCCGGCACCCTGCCGGAGGGGGTCACCTTCACCGGAGACCATGGAGGAGGTGGACGGAGGGGCCATCATCGCCATGGAGGCCAAGGACCAGAGGGAGAACCTTCCCCCAACCAGGGGGGAGGCCATGGAGGAGGAAGCACAAGGGGGAGACCCTCTCCCCCTCTCTTCCGGTGGCGCCGGAGTGCCACCGGGGGAACCATCGCCGCGGTGATCGTCTTCATCAACATCACCCTCTTCATCACCATCCTCATCTACTTTTAGCGGTCCACTCTCCCGCACCCCGCTGTAATCCCCTACTTGAACATGGTTCTTTATGCCACATATTATGATCCAATGATGTGTTGCCATCCTATGATGTTTTGAGTAGATTACTTTTGTCCTTTGGGTTGATCGTTGACATAGATTGGTTTGAGTTGTATGTTTTACTTTGGTGCTGTCCTATTGTGCCTTCTGTGCCGCGCACACGTGAAGGATTCCCGCTGTAGGGTGTTGCAATGCGTTCATGATTCGCTTATAGTGGGCTGCTAGAGTGACAGAAGCTTAAACCCGAGTAAGGGGATTGTTGCGTATGGGATAAAGGGGACTTGATGCTTTAATGCTATGGTTGGGTTTTACCTTAATGATCTTTAGTAGTTGCGGATGCTTGCTAGAGTTCCAATCATAAGTGCATATGATCCAAGTAGAGAAAGTATGTTAACTTATGCCTCTCCCTCATATAAAATTGCAATGATGACTACCGATCTTGTTAACAATTGCCTAGGACAATTCCGCACACCGACCCATCATTATTCCACCCTCGCTGTTTGTAATACATTGTCATATATTATAACTTTATGATAACAGCACCTATTTTTATATTTTAGCTCTCCTATATCATGCAAGGCTATCCTCTTCATACCCACAACGCAGTTTTATTTCTCGTTTCTAGTTGGAAGCAAACGTTCGGTATACGTAGAGTTGTATCGGTGGCAGATAGGACTTGAGAGAATATTGATCTTACCTTTAGCTCCTTGTGGGTTCTACACTCCATACTTATCACTTCCACCTTTGGAAATTGCTACGATGATTCCTTGCACTTGGGGATTATCAAGCTCTTTTCTGGCGCCATTGCCGGGGAGCAATAGCGTGGGGTTGATATTCTCGTGTGTGCTTTTTTGCTTTCTTCATTAGTAGATTTTGTTTTCCCTTTTTGCTTTCTTTAGTTGTGGGTGAAACAAACAAAAAAATTAAATAATGAAAAATACAAAAATAATTACTTGCCTCTTGCCTAAGAAGTTTTCAAAAAGAGAAGTGATTGGAAAGTTATGCATTGGAGAAGTGAGGGTCGACCTTGAACACTTGTGTTCATGCTCACGGAAACAATGTATAATTTTTCAAGGAAGCTTCTCAAAAATAATTATCCCCTTGTATATATCCATTGTATTATAAAAATAATGTGCCAAGATTTGGTTTTAGGACAAATAGATTGCTTGTTTGCTTTGTGATGTGCAAAAACAAAAACTTTGACTGTAGTGCATGAATTTACATTTTTTACTGGACGTCAAAAGTTTCTGAAATTTTTACACAGTACTGCTATAAAAATTGTTTAATTTGTCCTAAATTTTCAGAATTTTTTGAGTTACAAAAGTATACGAAGTTTCCAGATTGCTACAGACTGTCCTGTTTTTGACAGATTCTGTTTTCTATGCATTGTTCTCTTATTTTGATGAATCTATGGGTAGTATCGGGGGGTATGAACCATGGTGAAGTTGGAATACAGTAGATATAATGCTAATATGAATTTGGAATGAGTTCACAACAGTACTTAAAGTAGTATTTTGCTTTATTATACTAACGGATCTCACGAGGGTTTTGTTAAGTTTTGTGTAAATGAAGTGTTCGAAGATCGAGGAGGTATCGCTATAAGAAGAATACGGAGAGACAAGAGTTCAAGCTTGGGGATGCCCAAGGCACCCCAAGTAAATATTTCAAGGAGACTCAAGCATCTAAGCTTGGGGATGCCCCGGAAGGCATCCCATCTTTATTCTTCAACAATTATCGGTATACCTCGGTTTTTGTTTTGTTCACATGATATGCGTTTTTCTTTTCCTTTTATGCACCCTTCTAGTATGAGTTAGTCCTTCATTGATTTATAGAATGCTTCATGCGCTTCACTTATATCTTTTGAGTATGGCTTTGTGGAATGCTCTTTGTGCTTCACTTATATCTTTTGAATATGGCTTGGTAGAGTGCACTTTGTGTTTCACTTAAATCTTTTGAGCATGGCTTTATAGAATGCTTCGTGTGCTTCACTTATATATTTTGAGCTTGGGTATTGGTTAATCTATATTAATTGTAGAATGCTCTATGAACTTCACTTATATATTTTAGAGTATGAATAAAATTTCCATCGGAATTGGGTTTGGAAGTGTATCAGTGTCATGCCTAGCTATAAAGGCATTAAAGAAAAGCGCTTGTTGGGAGACAACCCAATATTTACCCTTTCTGTTTCTGTGTTTTAACATGATTAAGCTACTGTAGTAATCATGTTTTGTGCCTTTTATTTCAATAAAGTGCCAAGTAAAGCCTTTGGGATAGTGTGGATGATATTTGACTTGATTCTGTGCAAAAACAGAAACTTTTGCTCTCAGTCCAGGAATTTTGTAAATTCACTGGAACGTGCTTTTGATCTGAAATTTTTACACAGTATTTATATACAAATTTCCTAGACTGTCCTAATTTTTCAGAATTTTAAGATACAGGGAAGTATGGTTACACTACAGATCTTCACAGACTGTTCTGTTTTTGACAGATTCTGTTTTGCATGCATAGTTTGCTTGTTTTATTGTTTTCATAGCTTATATTTAGTTGTATAAATTATGGGAATGATATAATACAGTAGGTATCATGTGGTAACAATTATGAATCTTTTCTTGACAGAACCTAAGTGAATGATTTATCTTTATTACACTAACCCTTCTCACGAAGTTCCGTTAAGTTTTGTGTGGTTGAAGTTTTCAAGTTTTGGGTGAGACACCGATATGAGGAGAATAAGGAGTGACAAGAACCTAAGCTTGGGGATGCCCAAGGCACCCCCAAGGTAATATCCATGGAAGACTCAAGCGCCTAAGCTTGGGGATGCCCCGGAAGCATCCCCTCTTTCGTCTTCAACATTATCGGTAACCTCACTTGGAGCTATATTTTTATTCGTCACACAATATGTGATTCTCTTGGATCGTCGTTATATTTTGTTATTACCTGTTAGGTGTTATTTATATTCTTGTTTTTCAATAAAAAGTTCCAAGAATTGCCTTAGGATGCTTACATTGCATGTTTGATGTGTGCTGTGTAAAAAAAAAACAGAAACTTTTGCTGTAGTGTTTGAATTTTCATATTTTACTGGAACGTGGAAAGTTTCTGAAATTTTTGCACAGTATTTTCATATAAATTCCTTAGCATGTCCTAAATTTTCATAATTGTTTGAGGTATGGAAGTACACTGTTGTTATAAATTGCTACAGACTGTTCTGTTTGGACAGATTTCTGTCATAGTTTTGTTATCTACTTATCCTCTAGTTTCCATAGCCTATATTGGTAGATATCAATTGAGGAAACGATAGTAAACAGTAGATGATGTTTTAAAATTGTTGTGCAACTTGTCTTGGCAGTACATGAAGTGTTGATTTATTCTTATGAGTACTAACCTATCTCACGAGTTCTTTTCGAGTTTTGTGTGGACGAAATTTTTGAGAATAGGTAAAACCATGATATGAGAGGATTGAACGAGATATAAAAGCTCAAGCTTGGGGATGCCCAAGGCACCCCAAGTAAATATTTCAAGTAGTCTCAAGTATCTAAGCTTGGGGATGCTACGCATCCCACCTCTCTTCATCAAACAATTATTGGTTAGCCTATGTTGAGCCTAAATTCTTATTCGTTCACATGATGCCTGCTATTCTTGGAGTGCTATTTTTCTTTTGCTTGCTGTTTGAATAAAATCATTGGATCTGAAATTCTTAGATGAGAGAGTCCTCACATAGTTATTTAATTGTTGGCTACTCATTGCTCTTCACTTATATCTTTTTGGAGTAGTTTGTCATTCACTCTCGTGCTTCACTTTTATCCTATGAGTAAATGGTTGAATGAATTGAATTTCATAAATCTGAAATTAAATATGCTTCATATACTTATCCCATGGGGAGTAATGACTTCACACATAATAAGTATAGGTGGTGAAATTTATTGAAAGTTAGCAAACACCGCATTGGTCACTTGAACAATTCATGAAAGAATATTGAAGGAAGAGAGATTCCACATATAAATATGCTATCCTGGACATCTTCTATGATTGCGAATACCCATTAACTATTTTCAAACTTGAGCAAATTAGTTGAAGTTGGACAAGGAAGACAACTTAATGAGTTATGTTTGGGTATATTTGTATAGAAGTTATATTGTTATGGATCCTCCAACATGTGGTGCTTGCTTCCACCTCATACTAGCCAAAACTTCCGCACCAAGTAGAAATACTACTTGTGCATCCAAACACCCTTAAACCAGTTTTGCCATGAGAGTCCACTATACCTACCTATGGATTGAGTAAGATCCTTCAAGTAAGTTGTCATCGGTGCAAAAAGCAATAAAAATTGCTCCTAAATATGTATGATCTTTTATTGTGAGGGAAAATAAGTGTTGCACGAATTTGTGATGGTAAAGAAATAAAAGCGACGGACTGCATAATAAAGGTTGCTATCACAAAGGGCAATACAACGTGACGTTCCTTTGCATTAAGGGTTTGTGCATCCGGAAACAAAAAGCGCATGACAACCTCTGCTTCCCTCTGCGAAGGGCCTATCTTTTACTTTTTAGTACTTACCTTTATGCAAGAGTCATGGTGATTTTCACCACTTCCTATATTTCGCCTTTTTCTCTTGGCAAGCGTCATGTGTTGGGGAATGATCTACACATATATATCCACACAAATATATTTGATCATGAATTATTATTGTTGACAATTATCTATATGATAAATAAGTTGGGAGGCGAAACGTTAAGCCCCTATCTTTCTCTGTGTTCGATGGATGCTATTTGTTCTAAAAATATGCTTTGAGTAGCAACAATCATGGAAGACTATATGATAGTTGAGTATGTGGAATTTGCTAAATCGAAGCTCTTACACAGACCCTTCCTGAAAATAAGATGAATTGCAATTGTTTGATGACTAGGAATATGGTTTGTTAGTTTTCAAGAAACTTTCTGGTCTATACTTTAACATGTGAATAGCTTGTTACTTGATCATGAGAAGTTTTATGAGACGAGCTATTGTTTATGGTTTATATTGATGCTAGAAAAAGTGATTGGAATTATCATTGATCAAACTTGTGCACTTGCTAGCATTCACACTTCATAATTTTTTTCTTTTATAATTTACCTACTCGAGGACGAGCAGGAATTAAGCTTGGGGATGCTGATACGTCTCCAACGTATCTATAATTTATGAAGTATTCATGCCATGTTTACAATAATTCTATATGATTTTGGTATGATTTTATTAGAACTAACCCGGACTGACGCTGTTTTCTGCAGAACTACCGTGGTGTTGTTTTTGTGCAGAAATAAAAGTTCTCGGAATGAGCTGAAAATTTACGAAGAATATTTTTGGAAAATATAAAAAATACTGGAGCAAAGAGTCACCGGAGAGGAAGGCCGAGGAGGCCACAAGCCACAGGGGCGCGGCCCCCCCTAGGGCGCGCCCCCTGGCTTGTGGGCCCCTCGAGCACTCTCCTGACGTGATTTCAACGCCAACCTCTCCTATAAATCCAGAAAACGCCAGAAAGAAACCTAGATCGGAAGTTCCGCCGCCACAAGTCTCCAGAGCCACGAAAGATCAATCTTGGTCCCTCTCCGGCACCCTGCCGGAGGGGGTCACCTTCACCGGAGACCATGGAGGAGGTGGACGGAGGGGCCATCATCGCCATGGTGGCCAAGGACCAGAGGGAGAACCTTCCCCCAACCAGGGGGGGGGGCCATGGAGGAGGAAGCACAAGGGGGAGAACCTCTCCCCCTCTCTTTCGGTGGCGCCGGAGTGCCACCGGGGGAACCATCGCCGCGGTGATCGTCTTCATCAACATCACCCTCTTCATCACCATCCTCATCTACTTTTAGCGGTCCACTCTCCCGCACCCCGCTGTAATCCCCTACTTGAACATGGTGCTTTATGCCACATATTATGATCCAATGATGTGTTGCCATCCTATGATGTTTTGAGTAGATTACTTTTGTCCTTTGGGTTGATCGATGACATAGATTAGTTTGAGTTGTATGTTTTACTTTAGTGCTGTCCTATTGTGCCTTCTGTGCCGCGCACATGTGAAGGATCCCCGCTGTAGGGTGTTGCAATGTGTTCATGATTCGCTTATAGTGGGTTGCTAGAGTGACAGAAGCTTAAACCCGAGTAAGGGGATTATTGCGTATGGGATAAAGGGGACTTGATGCTTTAATGCTATGGTTGGGTTTTACCTTAATGATCTTTAGTAGTTGCGGATGCTTGCTAGAGTTCCAATCATAAGTGCATATGATCCAAGTAGAGAAAGTATGTTAGCTTATGCCTCTCCCTCATATAAAATTGCAATGATGACTACCGATCTTGTTAACAATTGCCTAGGACAATTCCGCACACCGACCCATCATTTTTCCACCCTCGCTGTTTGTAATACATTGTCATATATTCTAACTTTATGATAACAGCACCTATTTTTATATTTTAGCCCTCCTATATCATGCAAGGCTATCCTCTTCATACCCACAACGCAGTTTTATTTCTCGTTTCTAGTTGGAAGCAAACGTTCGGTATACGTAGAGTTGTATCGGTGGCAGATAGGACTTGAGAGAATATTGATCTTACCTTTAGCTCCTTGTGGGTTCGACACTCCATACTTATCACTTCCACCTTTGGAAATTGCTACGATGATTCCTTGCACTTGGGGATTATCACACCCCTGCACTGCTCGGTTCGCTCGTATGCGAGCTATATGCGTGAGGTCAAGCACAGCCAAACTCCGGCTGCCGCCCTCGCCGTCGTTGCCGTCGCTGCAGACCTCCCCGCGCCCAGCCAGCCGCACCACTAGATGTGGAGCACGCCTAGCCACCAATAGCACTTCTCCGCGCTCCATTTGGTCGCCGGATGGCGAAACCCGAGGCCAGCCGACGCGGATTTGGTCACCGCGACTTGCCGCCGGCGATGCTGATGTGTCTAGCCTGCTTAGGGCCTAATTACCCTATTAGTTTAACCCAGGAGTATGAAAGCCGGGCCCCACCCACTAATTAACCATGGGTTAACTTTTAGTTTAGGTTTAATTACTCTGGTTTAGCATTTGTGCCAAGGACACATGGGTCCCACCGGCCAGGTTTGACCTGGACCTGCTCTGTTGACCACGGACGTCACCCTGACGCAATGCTGATGCAATAAAGAATTTCCGAAATTTTAATAAATCTTAATTGATTTATGAATTTCAGAAAATACCTAAACCTTCTAAAAATCATAGAAATTCAACCGTAAGTCCAACGAAAATAAATTATATATGAAAAATGATTAGAAAAATGCAAGGAATCTGTTTATGCCATGTTCATGCATGTTTGAGCAAGTTAACATCACCAGCTAGGACATTTCATGATTAGGAACAATTTGATAAATAGTTTGGAGTTGGAATTTGATGCCTATATGAATTCCACTTCAATTAATATGACCAAATATTGAACTAGGTGAATTCAGTACCTTAACATGCCATATCATATATCATGTTTGTTGCATTGCATTGAATGTGTTCCTTTCTTATTTTGTCGGTGTTGTTCCTTCTCGATAGACGATGGTTCCGACGATGTGATCGTTGACACTGATGAAGAGAAGTATTATCTTCAGAACTGTCAGGCAAGCAACCCCCCTTGAGCATTTCGATACAATCCCACTCTCTTGCTCTTGCTCTCTTTTACTGCATTAGGACAACAACGATTCAACTGTTACTTGTTCTTGATAGTTGAACCCATTCCATTGCATGACCTGTCATTGTTGCCAAATAACTAAACCATCCTAGCATACTTAGGAGTTGCTTGAACTATGTTGTGACTACTCAGCCATGCTCGCTTGCTAAGCTTAGAGTTGAGTTGGTCTGATCCATCTGGGTGATGGATTGGAATGATCATGTCCTAATGATGAGACTTAAGTGTCCTGACCCGTTTTGGTCAAGATGTTGATGAGAGGCCATGTTGGAGAACATGGTGGATTATGTTGTGATATGGCTCATAGGAACTAGGTTTCGTGCTTATCAGAGCCTACCTCGCTGTTACATGGACATGTGCGGGTCCGGTGCGCGGGCATGTGGTGCATGGCGCGTGTGGCTCGTCATGGCACACGACGCATGTCGCCCGTCGTGGCACATGGCGTGTGTTGCCCGTCGTGGCACACGGCATGGCACATGTGCCAGACTGGATGCAGATACGTCTTCCAGGAGGGAACGTTGCTGATGGCACGAGGACGTCGGTTCCTCTGAGTTAGGGTGAAATAATATATTCGAATAGCCGCGTCCTCGGATACGGACTACTTGGAAAACTTATATGGTTCCTAGACAAGTGAAACAGATACTCTAAAATACGCAAGATAAGTGTGAGTGCTATGGATGGCCTTCTCGTAGGGAGACGGGAGTGGATCCATAGTGGTGTATTGATTTGGTGAATATGTGGACTCGTGTGCGCTATCCCACCTCAAAGATAATACTTGTCTTCGTAGTACAGGTTAGCCAAGAGTCAAAGCTGGCTTGCTGCAATAAACTCCACAAACCCCTTTTGTTGACAATGATGCATATGTAGCTAGTTCTGATGTAAGTCTTGCTAAGTACCTTTGTACTCACAGTTGCTTAATTTATGTTTTTTGCAGAGGAGACGTCAGTCTCATTAGTGATTCTTGTGACGTGAAGTTCGATGTTGACTGAATTAGCTTGGGAATCCCAGACAGAGGTCTGGCTCCTTTGGTAGGGTCGTTGTAGCTTTTCAGGCTCCTCCAGCCACTTTTAGTAGATGTCTATACCCAGAACTGTTTTGCTTCTGCTTGTTGCTTGTATGACTTGAGTGTTGAGCCATGTGACCCCTGTTTGTAATACCACACTATGTTGGCTTTTATGAGCCTTTAATAAATACTTGAGTCATAGAGTTATGTTGTCATGCCATGTTGTATCTACACATATCGTGCATATTGCGTGTATGTTTGAAATGCATTGGTATGCGTGGGATTCGACACATAGTTGTGTGCCTTTAGTAGCCCTCTTTACAGGGAAATGCCTCTTTGTGCTTCCACTGAGCCTTGCTAGCTTGCTACTGCTCCGGACACATCGATTGACCGGCGTGTATCCTTCTTTGTTGTTGTGTCTGTCCCTACGGTGAAATGTCACGCGGTGTAATGGAGTCCTTGTAGCTTGCTATGACTCGTCTACAAACGTTGATGACCGACACCTGCATTGCTGGGTTACGTATGCCTGTCCCTGTACGGATGTGCCACTTGGATTCTATGACTAGTCATGTCTACCCGGGTTCTTTGGCGTATGATTGCTAGCGACATAATCATATACGTGAGCCAAATGACGCAAAAGGTCCCGGTCAAGGTAAGGTGGCAGCCGTGGAGATTATTGTGTGTGAGGCCGCAAAGTGATGTGATATGTTACACGCTGGATTCATATGACTTAGGATCTGGATCCCGACAGGGTTGGTATCAGAGCTTGACTGCCTGTAGGATTACCAAGCCAAACCGGTCGCTGTTGAGTCTAGAACTGCTTTAGTTATATAAGGGAATTGATTGTGGAAGGGAACGTAAGACTCTTTTTACTCCTTTCTTTGTGTCATTCACATTCTGAGTCACCCTCTTCTTTTCTACGGGTTAAGAAACTAGGCTTTCTCATCTACCTATTAGGATGACGAGTTACTATGATGGAGACTTATAGGAAAGTTGTTGTCTTTCTGGATCGATGTCTCCTTAGGAATTCAGTTGCTTGTTGTCAGATTTCATGCAGGTTGCCTCATATTCCATGCCCGTACAGCCGTTATGCTGTCTGAGTTATCCAAGGTTTATAAAAATCTGATGCAATTGCAAATTCTTTCCTTCTGTTTCCGATGTCTTTTTGGCCAGACAAAGGACACTAATTGTTGTGTTGAGGTACTCTACTACCTCGACGTATATGTTAAAGGTCTTTAGGAAACCATGCTATTCAAGTGAACCACCCAACAGTCTAGTTGTGTCTTTTGTTCCCAGTGTGATAATTCTGGCCATCGTTATCGAAAGCATGCTATGATGCTAATTAGTCAATAGGTATTCTATTTCTGGGTTCTTGATCCCAAGGATCATTCCGCTCACTCCTGTTGATAGTGTTGCTCATTCCTTTAGGATGATTAGTAACCTTTTTATAGTCTTCAAGGTTCATGGTTTATCATTCTTCCAATACCATGAACCAGTCATGGCAGAAGTTCCTCGTGAAAAAAAGTACTCTTCATGAGTCCTCCATCCATAGTTGTGAGCTTGCCAATTCTTTCCTTCTGCATGGGTTATCCGGAAGAATTATGTTGAACTCGTTCGACATGCTAACCTATGCATCCACAACTCAGGGAAAAATGATGTGCTCCTTGAGTTTCACTCTTTAATTGTATTCTGACATTCGGCTATCCGTGGATAGTCCAGAGTATTCATGCATTTGTATTCATGGATGCATATTATTCTTGTGGTCTGTCAAGCCATTCTATTTTAGAATGACTAGGAGAAGCAAACTCCAGTACCCCATCCATATCCAGGATTCGGTCAAAACAGTTGTATTCCGCAGATCAAAATGCCAATCCAGCTTTTGTTCTGCTCTACCTTGAAGTATTACCCTCTTCATGTCAAGATTGCCATGAGAATTGCATCACCTCTTATGAATTCTTGATAAAGTGGTACTTCTCGCCATCATTATTCATTCTTCGGTCTCCGTGTTGATTGTAACCGGAATGCCGATAATTGAACCGTGATGTGTGAAATCAGTACTCCTCGAAATGCTATTGCTTGGAAGTTAATGGACAATAATTTCATTCTTAGTGTGTTGGTTGTTGAATCACCATTCTAAGATTGATCGTGCTACCTAGTCCATTTTCGGTAAATGAGTTAGGATTGTGACAATCCTTCTCTCTTGATCATATCATCTTGCCCTGAAAGGCAGAATTGTTCTTGATCTCAATAACATGTCGGTGGTTCGTGATTTTCCGAATATCTTCTCGGAAGCATTACCAGGTTGTTCCCTGACCGTTATGTTGAGTTCGTGATCAAGTTGGTTTCTTATAAACCACCTTTCTCCAAGGATCTGTGTGGGATACCGTTGAACTAGTTGGCTGAGCTAAGCAACAACTTGGAGAGTTGGAAGATAAAGATTTGCCTAACTTAGTTACTTTTGAAAGGGATATCCCTGTATGTGTGTTGAAGAAAGATGATATCTTCATCAATTGATCCTTGTGATCAATTGTTGCACCTATCTTCTTGTCCAACCATTGATTTGAGTGTGGGTTATCGTCAAATCAAAATCAGAACCAAAGACTTTCTTAATGTTGTCTTACTTGTGGATGTTTCGTCGATTATCACCATTATATCCTTTGGTCTGACCAATGTTATCACCTTGTTCACATAGTTATGGACTTCCATCTTCATGCAAACCTCGAGGATCTGTTATTGAGCCCATCGACAACATTGTTATCCTCTCCATGATTCATGATGAACTTAAAGCTAGTGTTGGAAACTTTAGTAAAGAATTACCTTTGTGTTAGCTCATGAAGTGTATGCTTTGGTCTAAGAAGTGACTTACTCTAAGTTCACGTGCATTTGATGCAAGTTGCCGCCGTGAATCAAGAAATTTTGTTTTGCTTCCTCTGGAATCATCACAAGTCAATCATGCACGTGCAAAGTATTCTATGGTTTGAGAGATTAGCTACCTCCATACCATATGTATCCCTAGCACACCAAGCCACTGATTGACTTGTTCAGGAAAAGGGAGTCTGTAAGTGCTAATCCTAGGCTATGCACATGACTTCGTTATCCTCTAATGATTGTTCCAAATGAGAACTCGGTAGTGTTTTGTTGTAAGATTTCCATATGAACACAATTGTTCTGGACAGTTTGTTCACGTGTGTCTTGCAATTCAGCTCATGTTTTGGAGCTGGCTTCCGCAGTTCGTTTCCCGAGAATCCTGCAACGTCATCTCATCGATTTGCATTGCAAACTTTCTCTTTCAGACATGCTGAGTCTGAAACATCTTGTCTCCAATCAGATCTGAATCTCAGGCAAATATGATGGTTGGAAGGATTCCCAAGAATTATAATATTGGTCTCATTGTAACCGGTAAGGTGGTGATGTGGCTAACACGCCTAGCCGGGAGACCTGTTATTGTAATATCTTGTGTCAGCAACATTAACCACTTCGCCAAGAGGACCCCGTATGGCTTATTATAAAAGTTGTTCCTCATGGGCCCCCTTGGAGCCCCCGAAGTCCGACCTATACTTGATGTTCTAGATACCAAGCATTGTCTATAATTGGGGTATGCTAGTTCAACAAGGAGAACATTAGAAGCGGAGTGCTAAATGTCTCTTGGTCGATCATCCAGATTTCATTCCCTTGGCTTAGCTAAGGTGAAATCTGAGAAAGTAATGTCTTCCTTTGCATCTGCATCCTCCATCGCAATTCATCATGGTAGTATGATGTGTTGCCAGAATCCTTGGCATGGATGTTGGTAAAACTCTGACGAATATGGAGATGCTCAAGTTCTTGAGAGCACGCTCAGACACTGGGTTATATCCTCGGTATCAACTGTAATGTGCCTTCCGTTTGCCGAGTTATCCTATAACCCTAGTTTCCTTTCCAAACTGAGTTTGCCATTCGTTCGAATTCCTTCAAACGATCGTTTGTGAATTTCCTTAGGCTGTTATGAAGAGTTTCAATGATCTCTGGATCAAAAGTAATTCATTTTGCCACTTAAGGGAATAACTCTATGAGTCACCTCCTCTAAGGTGCCCTGTTATGGAATCATGGAAATTAGCTCCTTGCTACTTTGGAACCCGTTCCCCATCTTTCAAGCAGGGAGTTGTTGCCTACCAATTGGACCTCCGTAATCGGCCTCACTCCATCGTTCTCAATCTGTGTTTTGTGTCTCGGCTCAAGAGATGTTATCACTTCTCATTCCACGAGTTGTTCATCAGTTGCTCGATCTACGAGAAGATCAATTCTTGTAGAGTTTTTCGGTATCCATTGTCATTGTGTTTAGATGAAGATCCCGAAGCAAAGATGTTAAGATCAACATGATGCAACGAATCAACATCTTCAGGAAGGACAATTGGATCATGAAGATTGTGATAGCTTAGTGCTCCCCCTTCCTCTTACCCGCGGTTATGTGGCAACTTGGAAATTTGTTTAACACCCGGTCATAGCAAACTTGAAGTAAATTCAACTAAAATACATCACCGTCTATGTAACCGTGACCGTTTCTTCTCGTGAGTTCTGAACCGACAAAGAACACAGTGGGGTTATGTTTGACTCGTAACTAGGTGTTCAGGATCACTTAGTGATCATTACTAGGTCATGTCCGTTTATGCGTAGATCACCCTTCTTACTCTTGTACTCGTAAGTTAGCCACTCAAATAAATGCTTAGGGCTTGCTGCAGCCTCACCACTTAACCATATCTCAGCCATTAAGCTTTGCTAGTCTTGATACCCTTGGAAATGAGATTGTTGAGTCCCTGTGGCTCACAGATTACTACAACAACAATTGCAGGTACAGGTAATGCGATGCTTTGACGTGAGAGCGATGCTTTGTTTGATTTGGAGTTCTTCTTCTTTTTCGTCGATCATAGGAAGGGTTCCAGGCCGGCAGCCTGGGACAACAAGGATAGATGTCGCTTTTATTGCTTGATTTCGTCTATAGTCGGACCTTGCTCTTCTCTATGGTGATTGAATGTTTTGTTGTATTTGATATGATCATGACTTAGCTTGTGGCGAGTGTAACCCAATTCCATATACTCATCTCCTCTTACATGTACTTGTAATGATATCAATTCTTGCAAAACGACGAGATGCGCTTCTATCCCTATCGAGGCCCTCGAACCAAAATAAGGATAGGACCACATCTTGGGCGTTACAAGTTGGTATCAGAGCAGTACTGACCTAGGAGCCCATTTGATTGATCGAAGTTGGCCAAGTTGAGTCTAGTGAAAAACAATATTTTGAGTCTAGTTATATATCGGAGAGCAAGATTCTTTTTACTCCTCTTCTATGCTCTGGTGAGGAAACCTGACATAGGATTTTTAATTCTACCCCTCTTCTCACTCAATTTTTTTTAGGATCACGCGGGTATTTTGGAATCGCTATGATGTGGATGTGGCGGAATTTTGTACTTGGTGCCTCCTGTTTCCGAGGAGTAGAGCTCCAGGTGATTCTTGACATATCGTTATCATTTAGTTTCCTTTGTATCTTAGGACATGGATGTTTGAAATTGCTTCAATATTCTTTGTGGCGAGAGGAGTTTAGCGTCACCCAGTACTGGGGAGAGCGTCTAGATGTACTGCCATGTTCAGTATCGTTGTGATTATGAGGGTCTGAGGTAGATGAATTTCCGAGGCCTCTGGTTATCTGTTGACGGATGTGATACATTGGAGAGTAGTATTACTTCTAGGAGTTGAGTGATGGGTTTTACTCCGTGTATCCGTGGACCCGATTACATAACCAAAGATTTCGGAAGTTCTTAGGTGAGAATTCAAGTGGTTACCTAGGATTATCCTTCCAGCAAATGCAAATGGGTTATGTTTTTGTTTCCGGCTTAATTCTCAAGCCTCATCCTTTGTTTTGTTGGTGTATGGTAATTCGAGTTGCTTCGATGTAAAGTTGTGATTTCATATCTTTCCTAAGCTGTGATCAAATTGTCATGTCAATTCTTTCCAACTGGTGTGCTTCTGTTCAAGATAAGTCAATCCTCTCCAATATTTGCAAGATCAATCCTCATATTTCTTTCTGGAGTTCTTTCATCTATCTAGTTCTCTTTGTTTTTTCCCACCCTCCTGCCCTTTTTCTTCAATGATTAAATTCTCATCCAGGTGCCTTTCTTTTCATTGATGCGTCCACTATATTTTCTTCCATATTGTTTCCGGTGATTCATTGTGAAGATGCTCAGGTGCTTGCATCATCATTCTTCATTCTTGTTTTCTTCTCCGGTGGATTTGATTCAACCTCTCGTTGTTCATCATATCCTTTTTCATTCGTTAAATGTTTTGCCATGTCGGAAATTATTATCCTACTCTCTTGTTAATTCATCCCTGCCTATTCTATCTGGATTTTTCAGCATATTTCAGAAGATCCGTGTTTCTATTCAAAATGCTTTCAAATTATTTCGAGGGTCTCACCTCATCAAGCTCTTAATTTGTACCGGTGCAATCTCTCCTTCTAAGCAATCATTTCAACGGTGTTTCCTTCGAGTGGGCCCATAACCCACAGGTTTTCCCCATGATCTTACCTGGCTCTTCTAATCTTTCCAGAGATGGCCTCAAGTTCTTTTTAATGTGACGTAAGAATGAATTCCATCAGTCATGTTCCTTCTCAAAGTTTGATTTTAAATCTTTTTCATCATTGCCCCAACCTTTCCTCATTCATTGTTCTGGAGTGTCTCAGTATTCATGGTGTTTTTTCTCGTCACCATTCTTAGCGCTGAAGATCGAAGGAGAGATTCTCTTAAATCTTTGTCCATTCTCATGAAGATTCATGGTTCAAGCTTCATGCTATCCACCCGAATTGTTTCCATTCGTGAGGAATTCCTTCCATATTTATCTGGAGCATTTCAGAGTTGTTTTTGTTTCTTGATCCTCCAAAGGCCATCATTTCAGAAGATTTCTTCGTTCTCAGCTTTCAGATTTCGTTCTCAAATTCTTTTCAATTTTTGTCTCTTCATTCGTATCTCAATTATTCCTGTGATTCGGTCAAGTTTTGTGCTAGCCGGACCATGATCTCTTCGTTCACATGTCATATATCTCCATTTATTCGTAGTTTTCTCATTCATTTCAAATTCTTACCGGTGTTTCATTGAAGACTTCTTCAAGTTTGTGATGTATCTCTCTCTTCAAAAAAATTCAACAAGAATAAGTAGTATGCATAATCCGTTGCTTGTCGTCAATTTAACTTGATGAAGTATAAGCATAACATAATTCTTATTCTTGTTTCATCAAGGTGATTTTAATCCTTCCTCCGGAGTTGTTCATGATATCAAATTCTCGATTTCAAGTGTCCTCATCTTTTCTTTTCTGGAGTTCAAGTTTTCTCAAGTATCTCGAAGCTTCATCTAAATCATTCATTGTTGAGGAAATCGTTAACTGGTAGCTGCTCGGTTGGTTGGCGAGTAGGGGATTAATAGGCTAATTAGCAAGTTAATTGGCCATTTAATCAATTAATCGGGCGATTAATCACTTAATCGTCTACTCGGTGACCCTACGAGTAGGGATTAATCGGCAAGTTAACTGTTTAATCGGATGAATTCTTGAACAGGGAAATCATTGCAAGGCTTTGACTCTTGTTCTTTTCAACCTTCATTTGTTTTCTATTATCATTTTCTATCCGGAGTTCTTCATGGAGGGTCTACATGGTGGTTCATCAAAGATTTCTTTCATTCTCAAAGTGTTCTTCAAGATTCTTGTGGTTATTTCTCAAGTATTCTTTATCTTGCATTTCAAGTGCGATTCATTCTCTATCTTTTGAGATGCTATTATAGCATTCTTTCTTTATGAGGAGTCTCGAAGAGAAGTTATCAAAAATGAGATAATTAAACCCATCATCTTCTTCATTGGAGTTATCTCAGATCGGATTTCACCTAAAGCGTTTCCTAAGGACTATTGCTATTTGTGGTGCTTATCAATGATCCAAGTTCTCAATGTATCCTCTCGGGGAAAGAAGTTTTGCATATCTTGTGGCTCCCAAGCAAGTTTTGTTTCTGTTAGTGGTCGGTCGTCACCTCATCATTTTGAGATGTTTTCCATAAGCCCACAACAAGTTTATTCTTTTCGTTGTTGATTTTCCAACAACTCCGCTCAATCCTTCGATGTAATGATGCTTTTAAATTCAATGGTGATTGAAGTTGTCGTTTTCTTCTTTGTTAATTTTTCCAAAGATCTAGCTTCTAATCTTTTGTTCTGGAGGCATTGTGATGTTGCTCTCTTTGAACCATCATCTCGTTTTGTTAAGATCATGTTCTTCCCTTGCGTGTCCGTTGAAGCGGAATGTTATCAAATCTTTTCAATTTCTTTCCATCTTATCAAGTTTTGTCTCTCTTTCCTACCGAAGTGCTGCCCAAATTTCTTTTGAATTCTTGCTTGTTTATCATATCATTCTGCATTTCTTGTATCCTTCAAGTTCCGTTGGTTTCACTCGTTTGTCAATGAAGCAACTAAGTTTTACCTCTCCCTTTCCTCTTCCTCTTCTCATTCTAAGATCTCGGGACGAGATCTCTTGTTAGTGGAGGAGAGTTGTAAAAGCTCGAGACCGACGCTCCAGACGCCTTCCAATTATTTCGAGTGTCGCCATGTGATTCATCTGTTTCGTTGCATTAATCATCGCATCATTTGCATCATTAGCGTTGCATCGGCTCTCCGTTGTTGTCGTTTTCAAAACTTGCATCGGTTCGTACTCACCTGTTCTCTCCGTTCTTGTCGTCGAATGTTTCAAGACCAAACACACGCACACAACCACGACATCATTAAATTATTATTTTAAAAAGGCGTATATAAAACGTTCTTGGAATGGGTTGAAAATTGGCGAGCTGTCTTATTATATTATAGATAGACCGCCTATCAAGTTTCGTCGCATTCGGAGGTCCTTTGATACCCCAATGGATAAACCTATAGCGGCACTATAGCTGGTCAAATCCTCGGATGTTCCCGTTTTCTAAAAATCTATTGCCGGGCGTCCGTTTCCTTCTGTGCTAAATGCCTAGCCCCTCTGCACATTGCACAGACCCCATGCGTGCCCGATAGCTTCCCTAAACCTGGCACACCCATTCATGACGTGTGGGTCCGGATCAACCCCGAAATACCCCAAACCATCATCCATTTATCAATTGGACTCCCTAATCTATTTTTTCACGACCGTCCGATCGAATCGGAGGGTCCTAACCTACGCAAACCCTTTTATTTATATACGGATTCAGTGCAACCCTAACCCTCGGTGTCCCATCCACCCTAATCTCGAGTTGCGCCGCCGCCGCCACCCTATCCGCCCCGCTTTCCCCACCAGACCAACCAGATGCCCGAACCCCCAATCCAAAAATCTTCTCGGCCTCCTCCCCTATCTCCTAGATGCATCCATGGCTGCCGCGGCTGTCTTCATCGGAGCCCTCACAGCCACCTTGCCCGAGCCTCCTATCATGGCCACCTCACGGATCCCATCCATGGCCGCCGCCGCCATTAACCTTGCAACCGTCGCGAGCTCCGCCTCCGGCCAGATCTGGCGAGCCGTGCCCACACCCGACCGACCTGCGCTCGTCCCCGCCGTCACCCCACGTCGCCGGACCTCCAAGCTGCCGCCACGGTTCTCCATCACCGCCGGTGCTGCCGTTCTGCTCAGGAACGAGCGAGCGAGCAGGGCGCGCCTTGCGTCACCCTCATGGCCCCCGACCGTGTGGGCCTAGACTCCATCGGCTTGCCTCCCGCCCGGAGCAGTGCCTCCACATGCCCGTGGGTCGGGCTAGGCATCTTCCTTGCTGGAGTGCCCCGCCTTAGCCTGCCTCGACCAGAACCTTGCCTCCTCTTGCCGCTCCCCATGGTGTCGTTGCTGCAGCGCCCCGACATGCCCTCGCCCAAGCCTCCTCTTCGCTGCGCGTTGCGGCCTGCTGCTGCCACCGCTGCCGCTGCCTTGACCACCATGGCCACGGCCTCCTTGTCTCGCGTCTCCCTTCGACCTCCTCTGCTCGTGTGCAAGAGCACCACACCACTGCCCAACATCGCCCCATGGTCGCCTTCACGTAAGGCTGCAGCTACCCTTGCCCCGTGCATCCCCCAGCCCTACCCTCGTTCTAGTGAGCTGACCTGAACTGCAAGACCAAGACCCCGCTGAGCTGGGCATCCCTTGTATATGCAAGTTTGATCCCATCACCGAGAATGACTACATGAGGATCCTGGATTGGAACCGCAAGTGCCAAGTGCATTGTCAATCCCGAAAGGTTGTGGATTCGTCTGGCTTCTCTCTGATGCGTGTACCACTACCTCGACAAAGACTGCGAGTACCACTACGTCGCTACTTCCATGACGACCGTGTACGACTATCACCACCGTGTACGACTACTTCCGCTATGACTCGCGAAGACGTTGGATTCGTCAAGTGCCTCCCGTTGTCTGTACCCCTACTTCCCACTACCGTCATTGTCGATTCGGCAAGACAATGTGTACCACTACTTCCCCTACACTGCATCGACTCGATCTGCTCCAAAAATGCACGCGTCAAAGGTATAATGATGAGACGATAACCCGTGTACCATATGCATGTGTGTATGAGATGGTTGCATGTATATGATGTGTGCATTGTATAGGATGCTAGGTGCAGGTACCTCTTTTCCGTGCCATCGACGCGTGGAAACCAGGTAACCAGGATCATCCCATCATCTTTGCATGACACGCACACGACCACACTTTCTTTTGCACTGGCATCTCGACAAGTTGCCGGATCATTGGAATGTTGTCGTGGCACCGTTTCCGTTTTTGTTGTCGTGGCACCCCTTTCTTTCCGCCATAATGACAAGTGCTTCATATCTTTATTTATGACAATGTTTTCATAAAATTGCATACAACTTCAATATGCCATCCGCATCCATGTAAACACATTTAAATTGTTGGTTGCATATAAAATTGCCTAATAACTTGTCAAGACGGTTTAATTCATAACTAAATAACCGTAGCTCCGTTGAAAATGATCCACGTATGTAACTTGACTAGAAAATTGTGTAGAATCACATGGTGGCATTGATTTTGTTGTTTAACAACTCTAAAATATGTGTTAGACAGATCTGGACCAAATTCATAATTTGCATATGGGGCCGTTTCGGAAATGCTATATGTTGCTTCCAGCCTCATTTAAAATGCCTAGATAATGTAGTTTCATTACGCTTCACCTCTTGCCATGTTTAACACCATTTAAACTTGTCGTCTAAATAAACGAGAGTGAACTAAATGATTTGAACGTGGAGTTTCTTCAATATGCAAGTCGTTGCATATTGAACTTCACTTTAATTTGTAGTGTTCGTTTGTTGCATCTTGCCATGCCTTGCATATTTAAACTTGACATGCATCATACTTTTTTGCGCATCATGTCATGCATATGTTGTGATGTTTAATATGTCCTTTCTTTGTTTCTGGATTTGTTTCTTCACGATAGAGTACCGAAAGCATTCGGTTTGTGAGCATTCGTTCGACTACGTTGGATCGTCTTCTTCACGGATTGGTTATTCTTCCAAGAGGGATTTCAGGCAAGATGATCATTTTCCTGGATACCACTACTATCATTGCCATGCTAGTTGTCTCATTTCTATCGCTATGTCTCTCTACCTACCACTTGTTTGTCAAGCCTCCCAAAATGCCATGATAAGCCTCTAACCCCTCCACATCCCAGCAAACCATTGTTTGGCTATGTTATTGCTTGCTCAGCCCTTCTTATAGCGTTGCTAGTTGCAGGTGCAAGTTGTCTCCATGTGCCAACATGGATATTTTGAAATATCACAATATTATTGCTATTTAATTTAATGCACATATATACTTGGTAAAAGGTGGAAGGCTTGGCCTTTTGCTCGGTGTTTTGTTCCACCTTTGCCGCCCTAGTTACTTGTGTACCTGTGTTATGTTCCATATTGATTGCTCCTAACATGCTTGAGGTTGTTATGGGGACCCCCTCATTTTTGTTTTGGGATAAAACTCTTCTGGCAAGGCCCAACATTGGTACTATTTGCTTAATAACAACTAAAATTTGCATCGGGCATGATCACCCCATGGATAATTAATCAACCCCCCGGTCCAGTGCTCCTCATGAGTGTTAGTCCAAACCGGGCAATATCCGGCGCCCCCTGGTCACCCGGGGTTTCAGCCAACCCGACGTCTTGCCCATCTGGTAGTGCCCTGAGAACGAGATACGGGCGGCTCCTATCGGGATCTACCCTGCCGGGCGGCCTTGCTAGATTTGTTTTACCTTTATCGAACATCTTGTGCACTTGGATTTCGAGGATACTTTGGGCTATCGCGAAGTTGAGGTTTTTCGGAGCAGCTTGTGGTTATTTTGTGTTGGATGAGTTGGAGCACCCTTGCAGGGTTAAATCTTTCTGAAAGCCATGCCCGCGGTTATGTGGCAACTTGGAAATTTGTTTAACACCCGGTCATAGAAAACCTGAAGTAAATTCAAATAGAATACACCAATTGTCTGCGTAACCGTGACTATCTCTTCTCGTGAGTTCTGAACCGAGAGAGAACATGCTGGGGTTATGTTTGACTCGTAAGTAGGTGTTCAGGATCACTTAGTGATCATTACTAGTTCACATCTGTTTATGCGTAGATCACCCTTCTTTCTCTTGTACTCATAAGTTAGCCACTCAAATAAATGCTTAGTGCTTGCTGCAGCCTCACCACTTAACCATATCTCACCCATTAAGCTTTGCTAGTCTTCATACCCTTGGAAATGAGATTACTGAGTCCCTGTGGCTCACATATTACTACAACAACAATTGCAGATACATGTAATGCGATGCTTTGACGTGAGAGCGATGCTTTGTTTGATTTGGAGCTCTTCTTCTTCATCAATCATAGGATGGGTTCCAGGCTGGCAGCCTGGGACAGCAAGGATGGATTTCGCTTTTATCGTTTTATTTCGTCCGTAGTCGGACCCTGCTCTTCTCTATTGTGATTGAATTTGTTGTTGTATTTGATATCATCATAACTTAGCTTGTGGCGAGTGTAAGCCAATTCCATATACTCATCTCCTCTTTACTTGTACTTGTAACGATATCCATTCTTGCGAAACGACGAGATTTGCTTCTATCCCTATCGAGGCCCTCGAGCCAAAATAAGGATAGGATTGCATCTTGGGCGTTACACATAACCAATATTTAGATGAATGACAAATAACACGCTTCAACTATCGATATTTCTACTAACCAACAATCATGTACTCATGCCCCTTTCATACTACTACATCAATATCATTAACCCATGGTTTCTTCTTAAAGTGAGCTACATGAAGGTTTTATTACACACTCCTTGAATACCTATCCTTTTTGGACTAATCTTATAACCAGTGCAAATTACCATTACTATTTATTTAGACTCTCAAACGAATTTAAGTGAAGCACGAGAGTTCAATTATTTCTATAAAATCTACATGACACTATGTTCTGGAAGATATAAGTGAAGCACTAGAGCAACTGCTAAGCTCAAAAGATATATGTGAAGCACATAGAGTATTCTAACAAATCATGATGAACATGTGTCTCTCTCAAATAGGTGTGTCCAGAAAACAATGATTGTGGAAAACTAAAAATAAAATAAAAACTATAATACATGATGCTCCAAGCAAAACTCATAATCAGGTGATGAATAAAAATATAGCTCCAAGTGACATACCGATGGAATGGAGACGAAAGAGGGGATGCCTTCTAGGGAATACCCAAGCTTAGACACTTGAGTCTTCCTAGAATTTTACCTTGGGGTTTCTTGGGCATCCCCAAGATTAGGCTCTTGCCGCTCCTCATTCCTTCATCCATCGTAGTCTCATCCAAAACTTGAAAACTTCAGCACACAAAACTCAACAAAACCTCGTGAGATCCGTTAGTATAATCAATATATCAAATACTTTAGGTACTGTTATAAATTGATTCATAATTCATTATTGCATAATAGGTATTGTATTCTAACTTCTCCATGGCTTATACCACCCGATACAATCCATAGCATCATCAAAACAAACAAACTATGCAAGCAAAAACAGAATCTGTCTAAAACAGAATAGTCTGTAAAGATCTGTAGAAAAACTATACTTATCTAACTCAGAAACTTCTGAAAAATAGGAAAACCTGGGAAATTTGTATACCAATACTGTGTAAAAATTTCAGATAAAAAAGATGTTACTGTAATATCAGAGAAAATCTACATTGGACGCAAAAGTTTCTTTTTGCACCGTATCAATTCTACTATCTTCCAAATCATCCCAAAGGCTTTACTTGGCCCAAACACTAATTTAAAAATAAAAACACAATCATTACAGTGGCAATAATCATGTCATCACACCAAAACAGAAAGTAAACAAAAATTAAAGATAAATATTGGGTTGCCTCCAAACAAGCGCTACCGTTTGATGCCCTTAGCTAGGCATACTGCATAGTATCAAGTGTTGTCATACTTAACTTCGAACTCCTCAATTATGCAACCATGATTCCAAGGAGGTTTAGTACATAAGTTGTTACTGATCACACTCCTAGGGACAAAGAGAGGAGGTTTTATAATAGGTTCCTTTATTACATCTATGAAATTGGGGTGCACACTAATCATTTTAAGATCCTCATTCTTTTTACTAGGTGTACCACTCGTAGTCTTAGGAACATACATCAACTTGGGACTCTTATTTATAGGATCTTTATCAGTAATTTTAGTAGGAACAAAATCAGAGCCTATTTTATCGAGAGTTTCTTCCAACTTATCAATGCGGGAGGGACTTTGTCCTAGTCATGCACTATTCTTTGGCTCATTTTCTTTTAGCATCTTTAAAGTAATCCCTACTTTGGAACCAAATTTAGTAACTTGATTATAAACCTTATTTTCTAATTCTTCAATGTGCTCAATAGTAGGCATTTTATTGTCTATAGAATCTAGCCTACGCATAACATCCTCCAAAGTCAAAACGGTCCCATTAACAATAGTACGGGGTGATCCAACAAGATTTTCAATAGCATTATAAGCATCCACAGTGTGACTCAAATTACCACCGGTAATGGTGTCAATGACCAATCTATAGCAAGCAGTCACACCCGCATAAAAATTACGAAGGAGGATTGTCACACCCTATGTTTTGCCTCACATCACTATGTTAATAAATCTTAAAAAATTAGGACCAACAAAAACTTTTTGTTTGCTTGTGATGCTTGACTTGATTGCTATTTGCTTGATTGCTTGGTTGTGTTTAAACTCCCAGAAATCCTCCTACTCTCAAAACTCACCTCTTTGATCCAAATCCTTGCCCAATGATCATGCCATGTGTATAGGACATAGAACTATTTTTATAAAATATTATTTTGGCCAAGAAGCATTTATTTAATTTAGGTTTTCAAAAAAACCCAAATTGAGATTTGTACTACAAGTCCTCAAATTAGGATAAATGTCTTGCCCCAAAGATTTTACTTGGAACCTACTGTCTGTAAGACTTCCCAAAACCACAAAATTATTATTTTAAAAGTTATTTTGCTATTTTATTTAAATGCCTTTTTCTGAGGCCACAAATGGTATTTTATAGGGAAAAATTAGTTTTGATGCTTACAAAATATTTGAGAAAATTTAGGGAAACTCAGTGGACATATATTTTCGATATATGTGAGTTTCAACACATGGTCATGTTCAAAATATTGGACAAAACTTTCCAAAGCCCTTTCGGCCTATTTCAAGAATTTCAAATATTTCTATAAGAAATATTGTCAGATAAATCCAGGAAAATTATAGCAAGTCACATATGCCCAATGTGAACATCTCGCAAAGTTTGATTTCAATCCCAATAGTTTTGGTTCACCAAAATGCCCCAAAACCCTCTCTGTCCAGAACCAAATTAGATCAACTTTACATTGCCAAGTGTCTCCAGTTGTGCTCAAACTTTGTGGACATGTTAAACTACCCTAACGATGCATCTAAACCAAGTGGTGCATCAAGGGGAACAGTTTAGCTTAGCTAGATCTAAGCAAACCTGATTCTTTGGATTTCTAGGGTTTATAAAGTTTGCATTGGAACCTTTCTTCAAATAAGCCCAAACTTGGTGGCCAGCCTCATTTTTATCTACCAATTCATCCTGTTAAATATCATAGCAAGGGGAATCTTAGCTCAAACCAACATCAAACCCCTTCTGGCAGAATATAGAAAACACCATTTTGACCCCTTACTCCCTTCTCCTTGAGTTGGACTTTTTCCCACATCACCTACTAGTGCACATCTACCCCAGTAATTTTCCTTGGCCAAGAGTCAATCATTGTAGGGGGTAGAACCTCCACTTCCTTCTCTGAACAGCAAAGACAACACTCCTTCTCTCTGCCCCCCATTTCCTTCCCCTGGTCCTTCCTTACCTCCTAAGCATCATGGGGAATCCTTAGAAGGCCCCAGACGCTAAAAGAAATGATAGAGCACTCGGGGACAGGCCAAGCCGGCCATTTGCATGCTCTGGAGCATGCTACAGTGTGCTCCCGCACTGTAGCCGCCGACCACCTCGAGCCACCCGAGCATGCCTGCTGGTGTGCCTCGGCTTCCGCAGCTCGGTACCATGTCGTCCCCCTCCTCTGTCTTCACCTTGCTGCATCCCTCGCATGCGCACCGGGCTGCGTTTGAGCTCAGTCCACATAGCTCCTCGGCCCGTCTATTTAAACCCTCCCGCGCATTCCTCCGACCCCCTTCACTCTCCCTCCCGCCCTTGAACCTCCCGGACCATTCCCTGGCTCCTCCCGAGCCCTTCGCCCATCTCAACGACTGGCATGGTCGCCGCCATGGCCCCGAGCACGTCCGCGCCTCCACTGTCTCTCTACCCCGCAAGTGACCCCTGAGTCGACCCTAGACCCCGTGAGGTCTCCCTCCTTCCCCAATTTCCCTCGTCGCGGTTGTGGTTCCCCTTCCCATCAACGCCGCCGGCTACGTCCGCCATAGCCGATGCCCTCCTAGACCTAGCCCTCCCCGCCGTGCTCAGCTAGGTCCAATCGACGCGCGCTGACCCGCTAAACTCAAGGGTGGGGCGAGCGCCCGAAATGGTGGCTGGTAGCGCCCGGTGAGAGGCGTCAGCGTCGCCCTTGCCATGCCCAAAGGCGCCCACGCGAGGAAGGGGAGGAGCCTGCCAGCGGGCTCCGCCTATCGGCCGACCAGCGGGGCTGAGCGACTGACATGTGGGCCCTGGCTCCTTTTTAAGTGGAGGCGCCGCGGCAGGTGCTGTCTTCGCCCATGGAAAGCGTATTCCTGGAGTACGCGTTTGACGTGGCCGCTCTCCCACCCAACCGAGCCACTGGGCTGGCCCAATTGCTATCATGTGCCCGGTGCGCAGTTTGGCCTTTTTGGTAATTTCCTTTGTCCTTTTCTTTTTCCAGAGAAGCAAATAGTTCATAGAATATTCAAACAAACTCCAAATTTTGTGATTCAAAATTCTAGGTGTTCCTAAAATCATGCTCTATCCAATGTTGTGCTTTGCACATTTTTCCATATAGCAATTTCTGCTCCACCACCATTTTGGCCATTTCTCTTATTATAATACGCTCTTTGCAAAATACCTAGAGAGTCCAAATCAAGTCCAAATGAGGTGGTTCAAATTTCTAGTTAACTCTAAAATCATGCCCTAGTTATCTAGTCATGGTGAACATTTTCCCCATGCATTGCTTCTGTTAGATCTAATAAATGGCCCCAATTTCCATTTATTTCATCCTAGTAAACCCATAGAAAATTCATCCCAACTCCAAATCTAGTGAAACCAATTTCTACATTCTTCTAAAATCATTCTTGATTTAATGGGTGCATTCACCCATTTTTATAAAAATATATTATGTGAAATTCTTATACGGTCATCATTTCCCTTCATTTCCACCTTATTGATCTATTCAAACACCTCTATTGATTCAGATCCAGTAGAGCCACTTTAGGTATTTTTCTTATGATCAAAGATGTCCAAGAAAAATAAAGTTCTTATTTTAGAAACCTTTTATTTTCTGCTTTGTTGTGTGCTTATTGTGGTTGCTTTTAGCGATAGTTGATGAAGTAGACAGAGTGGTTGGAGTGGAGGTAGAAGCTTGTGAAGACATCGAAGACTTTGCTAAGCCAGGCAAGCAGCCCTTTGACCATGTTGTGAAACTATTTTCGTGCATGGTATTGTAGTACCTTACTTGTTGCATGAAAGAGCATGTCGATGGTGTGGTCACTAATGCCCAAGGGTTATGCGGGTGGGAAGTAGATAGGTTGCTAGTAGATGCTACGCAAGTGGTACGGGAATATGCATGGTGATGGTAACAAAAGTGTTTTCAAAGACCTTTCAAAAACCCCGTCGGGTGCCACTAATGCCCAAGGGAGAGGATGAGCTAGCTAACCACTTGATAAAGAAGTGGTATACCGAGGCAAGTTGAGTGTGTGTTTTCGAAAATGGATTACATTTAAGATTTGTCGACCGTCCCAACCTTACATGTACAACCACTCTACCCCTATATGGGAAGGGGCTTTGTTGATTACTTTGGTTGATGCTAGCAGAGAGCCCGCATTACTAGTGGCGGGAGTGACGTGGTCACCCTCGATACGGGGTCGTGCCTGAAAGGACGACCATGGGCTGTTTTTACAGATATCGGGCACACCGTTGTGTCCCTTCATGGATGGTACTATGTTGAGCGAGGCTCATGTGTTGTACACCATGAAGACATGGGCCAACGAGTGGACTCTTTGTTTAGTGTCGTCAAGGGAAAGGCATTGTTCGGGTGCTTACCTCAGGTATGTAATATACCGCGAGTCGTGGATGACACGGAAGTTCCCCGAGTCTTGTGGGTAAAGTGTGAAACCTATGAAGAGTGTAAAACTATTCGAATAGCCATGTACAAAGTCAAGGACAGTTGGGTGGTGCTGCTTAAACTATGTCCAGATGTTCTCACAAAACTTTGTGTGTGTGATAAAAAAGAAATACTTGAACTAAGTCGAATGACTTGGTGAGGTGATGACACTAGACTTGAGATACTCTTCTTATATTGATATCTGTAACCTATTCATATGGAGATCTGCAACCTGTTGATGCATGGTTTTATAAATGGTAGGACATGATATTGCACTCAAAATCAGCTTTCCGCAAAACACCGGCTTAGGGTTACACCATGCATTATTTATCTTGTTCCAAACATGGGTTGCTTGCGAGTACATTCAAAGTACTCATTGGCTTGGCACTGGTTATTTTATTGGCCAGGCATGAAAGAACAGGAAATGATGAAGTGTACCTTGGTGACAAACATGCCAGCTAGGACGCTTCCCTATCAGAATGCTAGTGGGGTTAATGCAAATGGCATGGGTCCACGCTATTGTTGAAGATTTCCGCTACGAGTTTATGAAGACATGGCCATAAAAGCCATATTTGAGTAAAATGGTATGTACTAGATGTAAGACTCTTGTTATTCAATTTCTGTGTGTTCCGTGAGCATTGATCTCTAGGAGCACTGTACACGTGCATTCGGTGATCACGACTTATGAGTCGGGGTCCCCACAGAGCTGGTATCAGAGCCATCCTGACTGTAGGAAGCCTTACTTAGCATGGACATTAGTTAGGACAAAACTATTTTTCCAGACCTTTCAGACCACTTACAAAACATAAATATTTCTCACCTCTTCTAAATTTCAAAGAAATCGATGGTTTTGCCTTACCACATCTACCATTTTTCTTTTGGCTCTCCTCGTCACCTATTTTCAAAACCTTTCAAATGGTCGCTAGTACCCTTAAGCCCTTGACCACTAGATTCCTTGTAATCCTCGTGAGTAACCTGGAGGGAAGACACCATACCGGACCTTCACCCACATCTTTGAACACAAGGTTGATGACACCACAACAAGACGACACCAATAGGAGAAACCTTCTTGAGGAATCAGGACGTCAAGACTTGGAAGATGGTGACACCCACGACACTGCCCAGGATGATACAACCTTGGCCTACGATGATCAGGACATAAGATATGCTACATCATGATGTGCATCACTAATAGAGCAACCATGTCTTTATCATTGTTGTATCGGCAACCACAGGTGGATGATCATCTCGCCATTTGGTCAGCCTCACCATAGTGAGCAGGAAAAACAGTTCTCTTCATCCCCCGCTCTTGGTGTCGATGTTGACATCAACGTAACTGACAGGATGAACCTCTACCCAGCCTTGATAATATCATTGCATAAAGGATTGCCTACCTGGAACCCTCGACATCTTAGAAGACAAGAAGACATTGTCATGATTACAGAGACAACAGAAGACCCAAACAATGGTCGCCACAAGGAAACACCTTCTCCCCGTCAGCTTAGCAGATGAGAGGAGGTCAAATATTCTCCAGGGCCCAACCCGGATCGTTTCGTCGGAAAACTACAAGACACGTAGCGACACCTGAGGAAGACCCAGAAGACTGCGCGTTCTCCTCTCCAAGACATGAAGCCAAGCACGACCACTGAGTCCGAGAACCCCTAGGGTAGGATGAGTCATGTATCCCCTATGCAGAATCAAGTCCGTGTAATGGTTCGAATGGAACCATGTTGTGTGTTGCTTGTTTTTATTTGTTTGTGTCTTGGTATAGGCCGCACTTTTGCCCTAGGCAACATGTATGCAACTATATCACCTATCTTATCTTAATGATTGTGTTTGGCCTTTTGGCACTTGTTTGATTGCACTTGCACCGTACCACCGCCTTTAGGCACCCACTCTATGCTACCTTTCCTTCTCATCTTTCTCATCAAGTGAAGACCAGCAAGGCAACATGCACCAAGGATCCACCTCGACAAACAACTGGCGCTGAAGACTTTTTACGACAACCTATCAAACCAAGGGCAACCCTGTCAGGGTTATGCTTTTCCCTCAGGATTACAAATCATTCCCTAGACCATCCTAGAACCCACAAGTTACCCGGCTTAAACCCTTAACGATATTCTTAACCTATGGATTTGCAAGAAAAACAGTTAAGCTTCAATAACCTTGTTTAGCACTGGGTTCATTATGGAACTAATGATCATAGTGAATAAACGGATTACATTCTTCACCCAGCACCAGAACTATGATGCCATAGGAAAGATTGTTTGAGGATATATGACTAGTAGACAAATGATTTGATGTGACTATAATAGATGTCTTGAGGATATAGCTAAGACTCTTTGGTGGATCGTGAGACTTTTATGTTGGTATATGAACTTGGTGGACCAAGATAATGGAGTAGCATAACCTACTTCTCCCTTGAGTAAATTGGATTTAATAGGAAAATCATGATCGCAAGCTAAAATTCTTGGATGAGTAAGGATTCGGCTTGATCAGATGATATTGATAGGAGATTGGTAGTGTTACGATAATGACCGACGTAACAAGTAGGAATTCTCACTAGATGTGACCTTTGGATTTAAATAGGTGATCCTAGGGTGTCGATGATAAATAAGACTACATGGTCTGGAGTAGATTGGATTTAGTCTAATGATCTCGATCAGGATACCATGTTTCTCGATGGATGATAAACTAGGAAAATTGGATGTCGTCAGAGTTGAATTATGGATCTAGATGCACCTAATTTTGGAGTTTACTTGACCACGATAATGGAAGTTGGTGGATATACTATGATGAGATAGATCATTCTAGAATTTGGGGATTTTAGGAACTCTAGGCGATTATGTCGAACACACTCGAGATTGTATTTGTAGAGTTAATGGATCACGCAATGACTGGTGGAATTGATGAACCACTTGATTGGATTCATAGGGAGTGTCGGGGTATACAAACAGGGGTGTTCATTCCCCCCGACTCGTGCACGGACAGTAAGCCTCCGGCCTTAAGTAGCGTAACCCATTGGGAAGGCTACCAAACCACCAAGCAAGCATTCAAGAACTAGCACCCGGCAGCAACGGCATGCAGGAAGCAAAGCAAACACCGGCGGCACTAGCACAATGGCCCAGGAGGGGCCCAAAGTGCGCCAGCCATGTCCCCGGAGCTTGCCGGGGACCAAGGCGCGCATGTCTCAGGAAGACCCGGCAAGCCATCCCCCGGCAGGCACGAGCGAACCAGCCACCGCTCCACCGCATCGCTACGCTAGTCACTTATCGATGCGGTGTCGAGCCCTCAAGCGGCTAAGTAGCTCTCGCTAAGCACGTGGCGACGCACCGGGAGGCACATTATATCCAGTTGACACCCGTCCAGCAATGTGTCGAGAACTTAAGCAATAGCTAGCTAGGCGGTGGCAAGAGCTTGCCGGGACTGCACCCCCGAGCACCACCTAGTCTAGGAATCATGGTATTTTGTCCTAAATGCCACAGTTAGGTATGATAGCTCTGCTAAGCTATCTAATCGATAGATAATGACTGTTTTGCCATTGTGGTTGCCCCTTGCACTATAAAAGGGGCCCGAGGCAACCTAGCTCAAGATTCGGACCTTTGGACACTTGTACTCGCGTAGTAGCTCACCCCGACAGCAACACTTTGTCGGATTTCGGGCTCCGCAAAACCCTCAAGGTTTGAACACAGGGGCGTGTGCGAAGATCCCCTACAGCCTCGCCCTACCTAGCTCGCTACACGATGGTTAGGATGATGAACTCGCACGATGACGAGGAAGAAGATGCACACGGTGATTTACCCAGGTTCGGGCCACTGCGAAGCGTAATACCCTACTCCTGCTTTGGTGGATTGCCTCTCTAGGAGGTGTGGTGGACGAACTAGTACAGTGGTGAGGAGGCTCGTTAGGGCGCTCGGGTGGTGTTCTTGGCTCTCTGCCTTTCTTGTTGTCTTCTCCCTTCTCTACGGTGCAACCTATCCTCTATTTATAGCAGCGGCCCGGGTCCTCTTCCCTTATCGCAATGGCGGGAAGGGATCCCACAACGACCAAATTTGAAGGGGGACAAGAGTACATCCCCGCCCTGTCCAAAGGTGGTCTTCGCCTGCAAAGTAGCTGTCGATGATGCAGAGGTGGGCTCGGCGATGACATCCGTCCTGCTGGGCTCGTGGTCGTGGTCTTGTTGCACCGGAATGGAAACCTTTGGGTGGCGCTTTGGGAGCCCGCGTACGTCCTTGCTCCCTTTGCACCAAAGGGGAAACTGCTCCACCTGGCACGCTGGCGCCCGCCTGTCCCTCCTTGCATCATCATTGACTCCTGAGGCCTGGTTTTGCATAGAGATCTCCGCCGCTCCGGAGGGGGCCTGAGGAGGCCCACTCCTTGCTGATCTTGGTGCTGCTCTTCCTCGCGAGCTTAGGGCCCTCGCGAGGGCCTTGTCTTGAGTGAAGTCGCGCCAGGCCGCGCTTGGCTGATGAGGTGGGCCATGCCCTGGGCCGCAGGGAGGCAGGTCTGGGTACCCCTGTTCCCAGAAGGCCGACAGTAGCCCACGGGCCCAAGGCGCGCTCGAGCTGGCTTCTGGGTAAAGTCGCTGAAGACGGCCCGAAGTGCCGCGGGCCCCAAACACCTGCGGGCCAGGACTGGGGCGTGTCGTGCGGTTGAGGTTGGGCATCCAACGCCCCTTGGGCCACCGCTCGAATCGACAAAAGCCTGACTTCCAGTGCTGAGCCATTACTGCTTTCCTCTTCTGCGCACCTGCTCTTACTCCCAGATCCCCGGCCTTAGCAGAGACCTCTCCCGATCCCGGCGCCGCTCTGTTCTCCTCCTTGCCGCGTCGGCCCCGCGAACTTCTCGATGGCTCCCGCTGGCAAGTCAAAGCCAGAGGCCCAGAGCTCAGTCTCCGCTCCCATCTCACCGACGCTCTCGGAGTCCACCATTGCCAAGGACGGAGACCTTGTCCCGGTGCTCCTGTTGACGGTAGACGGGACCAATGAGTGGGGGCAGACCTTAATATGGGGCGGCTCCTCGGAGAAGCGGCCCTCGTCCAGGTCGGCCTATCCTTTCTTTCTCCATAGCGTCTTCGCTGGGCTCGTCCCGCCTTTCTCCAAGTTCTTCACCACCATCCTCGACCATTACGGGATCCAAGCTCTTCATCTCCAGCCCAACTCCATTCTGCTCTTGTCCGTCTTTGCCTTCTGCTGCGAGGCCTTCGTAGGCGTGAAGCCTTCGGTGGCCCTCTTCCATCATTTCTTCAGCCTGCGGGTCCATGACGGCGCTCAGCGGTCGGCGTGCGTTTCCTTCGTCGTGGTCCAGAGCGGTAACATGCTCTTGAAGGCCGGAAAGAAGGTGGAGAACTTCAGGCACTTCTGGGTGTTCATGGATCTCAAGAGCACCAACCCCCGCTTGGATCTGCCAAAGGGGCTGCCGGAGAAGACCCCCACGTGGAGCTCTGCGAAGCTTTCCGACCCCCGGGCTTAGCCTGTCCTGGAGCGGATCTCTCACGACATCAGCGCCAAGAAGCTAACTTGGGGGATGATAGTGAAGGAGTTCTTGACGCAGCGCCTGGCGCCCCTCCAGTCTCATTCTAGGCCCTTGTGGGACTATCAGGGCAGCGGCGACAACCTCAGGCTTCGGTCCGCACGCATAACCCCCGAGGAGCTGAACAGGGTTGTGTCAACCCTGCTCAACGGCGACCCCGGCGATCTCCCCGACGCCTACGCCCCGCTGTACCATCGCGATGACAGAGACAATCTGGTCGCCGCGATGCCCATCTTCGACGAACCGGGGGTCTCCCCCGCTGAGGGCCATGGTTCCCCGGTGGCGGTGTCCTCCGACGACACCACAGGCGGGGGGGATTCGGAGGAGACAGCGGATGGCGATTCGGTGGAGGCGTCCCCCCCCGTCACAGAGCTCGTTCCTGCGTGGCCTTGAAGACGATGACGATGCTGGTGAAGCCTCTGCTATGGGTCCTCCGCGCCCTGCCCAGGCCCCAGGCGGCCAGGGCTCACTCCTAGCGCCGCTCGGTCTGCTGGCCTGGCGACCCCCAGGAAGCGCGGGGCTGAGTCTCCTTCGGTGTGCCCTGCCTCTGCCGACAAGGCGGTTGAGGTGCCGGCCTCGCCCCCGCCCGAATCGCGGCTCGCGGGCGAGGCGGACAAGGCCGGGGCCATGGTGACCCCTCCAGCTGCTGCCCTTGCGGATAGTGCTCCTGCTCCTCCGCGTGGTGGTGCCCTCCCGGTGAAAGGCGGGTGTCGGTGTCAAAACCGGTGGATCTCGGGTAGGGGGTCCCGAGCTGTGAGTCTAGGATCGATGGTAACAAGGGGACGGGGGAGACGATGTTTACCCAGGTTTGGGCCCTCCTATGGAGGTAAAACCCTACGTCCTGCTTGATTATATTGAAGGTGTGAAGGTTACAGAGTTGATCTACCTCGAGATCGACTAGCTAAAACCCTAGATGAGCCTCTTCGTGTTATGATCTAAAACCCCCTGGCTTATATAGACACCAGGGGTCATTAGGGTTATACATGGCCGGTTGCCCACCAGAGGGAAAAAACATGCCTAATGTACTATCTCCAACTTGACAGACATGCCACGGCTCCTGAGGTCTCCTCCCTAGCGACGGGGCCTTTCGATCAATCCCATACTCAGCGAGCGGCCCACGAGCCCGGCTTATGAGAAATAAGTTGGCAGTCCGAGGACCCCTTAATCCCGGACTCCCTCAGTAGTCCCTGGACTAGCCTCCAATGCCGAGGTATATCCGGACAATCTTGTGTGTTGAAGTCTTTGGCTTGCGAGGCGAGTCCCTCTATCCCTTCTTGCTCGGCAACCATCCCATCATAGGAGAATTCTCAAACACTGAGAATTTGCGGGACCCACTGTAATAACTTTCAGCGCTTCTTGATCCTCGTGCGTCCGGGGGGAGACGAGCGGCCCGACAGCTTTTTACAAGACTGCCCCTCCCGCAAGGGAGGCACCACTTATTTAAACAAGTTAAATTGTGGTCTGGGTCGTATCTCCCTCTTCTTCCCCGTCAGAAAACTTCAAGCGAGAGACCACCACAAAAACATGGCGAGCGCCCACAGCTCTTCCTTGCGTCCTTACGGCTCTCGCCCTGGGGATTGGACAAGTTGCTCCGTATCCCTCCTTCGGCTGCGTGAGCTCGATACCCTAGGGTATCTTCCCTCCTCGGATCTGGCGGCTACCCGCACCGGCTTGACTTCCTTTGACAACGAAGCCTTCGCGGAAAACTTCCCCAACCCTAACAAGGGTGAGCGAGTATGCCTCGTGCCTTTCCTCTTACGGGGCCTAGGGTTCCCCATTCATCCTTTCTTGAGGGGATTACTGGAGTTCTATGGGATCCAGCTCCATCATCTTACCCCCGGATCTATTCTGCATATTTCGGGCTTTGTTGCCCTTTGCGAAATGTTCCTGGGCTGCGAGGCACACTTTGAACTATGGAGAAAGTACTTCTGCCTCGTCCCTCGAACTCGAGGTGAGACAATTCGGGAAGTAGGAAGTGCCGAAGTATGTCGCATAGCCGGGATAGGGTACCCAGTGGGGACACCGAAGAGGGAATCCGAAGAGTGGTCTTCGGAATGGTTCTACATCGTGGACGTTCCCCTATTCGACCCAGCTCGAAGGGGTTTGCCCAAATATTTCGACGCCCCTTTGAGGAAAAGGTACAATTAGCGACCGAAGAGTTCGTCCCAAGAGGACGGTACTGAAGTTCAACGCTTGGCCGCCCACATAAGAATTCTGGCTCATCACAAGCTGACCATGATTCACGTGATGGCCGCTGCCATCACCCGATGCGTTCAAACTCTTCAGCAAAGGATACATCCTCTGTGGCGTTATAACAGAACGAGTGACACCACTCGCTCCCGAAGGTTGGGCCCTGCTAATCAGGCGGCATTAGTAGCCACATTTGCCGACCTCTACAAAGGAGAAAAAGAAGAGTTTGCTCGGCTACCGGTTGAGGAGGGCTACTCGAGTTACAACCCCATCAAATGGGTAAGCCATTCGACATTACGACCTGAGTTCGAGTTTTTTATTTGCCCTTTCTGACCGAAGCTTTTAATATGCACAAACAGGAATGGAGGAGCTTTGTCGAGATAATCAACTGTCCGGCCCCCCAACCAGAGAACTACTCTCGTGATGACGATCCAGGATTCCATGACGATCCGGAGTTGTCAATGGAGTATGAAGACGGGGTCTTTTACCAAGAGGGCCTTGATCGATCCAAGGTGGCTATCATAGCCGATCACCCCGGGTCACTCCCATCCTCCACCGCGGGTAAGAAGAAAAATACACTACCATGGATCCGCTCCCGTCTTCCTACGAGAGTGCCATCCACGGTACTCACACTTGTCTTGAGGCTTTTATGAGTAACCATTAAGTTGTCTATGAACCATATAAGTCTCCAAGTAGTCCATATCCGTGGACGCGGCTATTAGAATAGATTATTACCCTGTAGGGGTGTACTTCGTCACACACGCTCCCGCCAGTTACCGCCATGTGCACGTAAAAGGCACCTCGGCAACCTTCAAGCGGAAGCCTAGCGAGGGAGTCGGCCACGACCTGACTAACCACACAAGACTCTAGTCCAGGTTTATCGCCTATTTGAGACTGAACCCGCAAGGAAGTCCGGCCGAAGTTTCCTCTAAGGCCCCAAACGATGTGTACAGGGTTCCCAAGCCCACCTCGATGGATGGTACTACGCTTGGTACACCGTGCCATGGTGCCTAGTCTGACCCAAGCCCACCTATAAGGGGTGCCACTCGGTAGACTACTAGCACGGCCTACAAACACCAGAAACTAGTTGCAACTCCTGGACAGAGGTCAGGGCGATTAATAAGTCGAGAGAGTCAATTAAGGATCCCAATGTGCGGTAGTAGCTAGTCTTGGATAACATACACAGGACTCAGTTCCTAAGGACGGTCCCAATGAGACAATCCACCATGTACTCCTACATGGCCTCTCATCGCTACCTTTACCAAAACAAGTTCACCACTTAACTCTCAACATCAGAACACATTCAGTTTACTTTGGTCCATCACCCAGATGAATCAGACCTGACACAACTCTAAGCATAGCAAGCATAGCAGGTTAAAGGCACAACATGGCTCAAGCATCTACCAGGTATGCTAGGTTGCTTGGTTCATCTATTTACCGTGACAATGACAGGTCATGCAGAGGAATGGGTTCATCTACCGGAACATGTAAAAGTTGAAACGTTTTGTCCTAATGCAATAAGTGAGAGCAAGAGCGAGAGAGTGGGATTGTATCGGAGATGTTCAAGGAGGTTGCTTGCCTGATAAGACGATCACACGTTACTGCTCCTCAGATGGATACTCGACCGTATCCTCCGAAACAGTGCCTAACACGAAGAACAACCATCGAAGGGGAACAAATCAATACACATCAAATGCAACATTATGATGCATGAATATGATATGGCTATATGATGTGGTTGAGCTAATGCATCTAGCAACAGATTTAAATGAAGTAGGTTTGAACTCAAGGTTCAAATTCAACTTCATATGTGAGGTTCCATATTGTATTTGAACAAAAATGTCCAAGTTCTCCTAGTTAGGTTTCTCTATCATGCATGAAAATGGTATAGATGGATTCATTGGATTTTTCTGATCAATTTTCATATATAAATTATTTTCATCTGACTTACATATTAATTTATATGAATTTTCTAAGTTTTTAACATTTTCTGGAATTTATTTAAACCAGAAATGCACTTATTGCATCAGCCTGACGTCATCATGACATCAGCCAGTCAACCGACCGCTCTGGGTCAAACTTGACCAGTGGTTCCCACAGGTGAGTGACCCAATGGCTAAGCCGGGTCAAATCCCGCGCTGACTGGGGGTTTGACCAGCGGCGGGGCCCACTGTCAGCCTCTGCGGGGTCATTAAGCAGGGGTGATTAGCGGCTAATGGCATGACCACGTCAGCTCCGCCGGAGTTTGGCCGGCAGCGACCATCCCGACGGCGGATTCTCGCCGGAATCGCGCTTCCGGCCACCATTTGGCACGCGGGGTGGCGCTATCGGATGCGGGGAGCGAGCCGCATCCATTCCAGCAGGTGGAACGGAGCGGGGCGGCCCGTAGCGTCGCCGGCGACGACGGCTACGGTGGCCGGGGCTCGGGTCAGCATGGGCTCGTGGCCAGTGGGCGCGGGAGGAGGAGCTGGAGACGGCTATGGACTCCAGGAGAGGTGCCGAGCACGTAGCCGTGCTCAGGCGCGGGCTACGGCTGCTGTGGCCATGGCTACGCCATGGCCTGCGGCGAGGTCCTCTCGGCTCCGGTGGCTGGCGGGGCTAGAAGAGGGGATCGACGACGGGGAGAGGGGGAGAAAGACCGGGTCCTCACCGCGGAGCGGTTGGCGCTGACGTCGAGGTCGGGGGCGCTCCGGAGGTGACGAATCGGCCGGCGAGGCCCGTCGGTGCCGAGGACGAAGACGACGGCGCTGACGGCTCCACAGGGCGTCCGGGCTCCAGATGCTCATCGAGGATGAAGAAGATGACGTGGCGGCTCCTCTGGACTCAACGGCGGCGGCTAGGGGTGGTCGGGGCTATGCTATCGGCGGCGACGCTACGGCGGCGCTTCGGTCGCGAGAGAGAGGAAGAGAGAGCCAGGGGAGGAGGAGAGAAATGGCGAGGACGGCTCGATCCAGATGCCTCTCGCGAGGTCGTCCGGATGCCTCACTGGCGGGGCAGGGCAGGCAGGCAGGTGGCGTGGCGGCACGCCCGCACGCGCGCGCCGGCCACAGGCCCTGTCCACTGGCGCCAGGAGGACGAAGACCCTCCTGCCCTAGTGGGCTGGGCCGACCAGATGGGCCGCCAGGTAGGTATTCTGCTCCTTTTTCTATTTTGTCTCATTATCTATTTTTGCAGTTTTTTTTGATTTGTTTGCAATATCAAATCATTTTATACAATTCTTAAAATTTATATGTGGCCTTTTATAATACATCCAAAGCCACATAACATTTTTCGTAATTATTGGAGCTATTAAAATTATATATAGCATTTTATAGCTCCAATTCAATTAGTTTCTGTTTTAATTCAGTAAATCAAAATGACAATAGAAATATGTGTCACCTCTGGTTGATGTTGCCACATTTAACCAGAAATGATGAATATTTTTAAAACCCACTTTGGTTCATTTAAAAATATTTTTGTTGAACCTAGTTGAATTCAAATGGTGCTAGGGTTTTGATCATCCCCATTTCAAGTTTAAAAATAAATTTAAACATGATGCAATCACATCCATGAACCTAGATGCATGCTAAGAGTAGGGATGTGACAACTCACCCCCACTTAAAAGAATCGTGTCCCGAGATTCAGGAGTCGTCGGAAAGAGGGCGGGATATTCAAGTCGAAGACGATCTTCTCGTTCCCACGTAACTTCATTCTCAGAATGATGCGACCACTGAACCTTGAGAAACTTGATGTTCCGACACCGGGTGATACACTCAGCTTGATCAAGAATACGAACAGGATACTGTCGATATGAAAGATCATCTTGAAGATCAAGCGTTTCGTAGTCCACTTCGCAGACAGGGTCCTTGAAGCAACGCCTAAGTTGAGACACGTGGAAGACATCATGAACTCAGGAAAGCTGATGGGGCAGTTCCAATTGGTAGGCAACTTCTCCTCGTTTAGCAAGAATGTGAAAGGAACCAATGTAACGAGGAGCCAATTTGCCCTTGATACCGAAACGATGGGTACCCTTGAGAGGGGTAACCCGAAGGTAAGCCTTTTCGTCCACCTCATAAGTTACTTCCTTATGATGGTGATCATACTGGCTCTTCTGACGAGACTGAGCGGTCTAGAGATTCTCGTGAATAACGCGAACTTGCTCTTCTGCCTCCTGGATCATGTCTGGTCCAAAGAATTGTCTTTCCTTAGTTTCTGAGCAGTTCAGAGGTGTTCGACATCTTCGTCCATAAAGAACTTCGAACGGAGCTTTGCCTAGACTGGATTGGAAGCTGTTGTTATATGCAAACTCTGCAAATGGAAGACACTTCTCGCAATTCATTCTGAATGAGATGACACAAGCTCTAAGCATGTCTTCGAGAATCTGATTGACTCTTTCAACCTGACCACTTGACTGAGGGTGAAAAGCAGTGCTAAAGGAGAGATGGGTTCCCATAGCATTCTGGAAACTTTCCCAAAATCGAGAGGTGAAGAGACTTCCACGGTCTGAATTGATTTCCAATGGAACACCATGCAATGACACTATCCGAGAGATATATAAATCAGCCAACTGACTAGCGGTGATACTCTCTTTGACAGGAAGAAAATGAGCCACTTTGGAGAGGCGATCAATAACCACGAAGATGGCATTATTTCCTTTCTTGGTCTTGGGAAATCCGGTGATGAAGTCCATTTCAACTTTATCCCATTTCCATTCAGGAATAGCTAAAGGCTGAAGGGTGCCAGCAGGTCTCTGATGCTCTGCCTTCAGGCGACGACAAACTTCGCAATTAGCAACGAACTCAGCGATTTCCCTCTTCATTCTAGTCCACCAGAACCTTTGGCATAGGTCCTGATACATCTTAGTACTGCCAGGATGAATTGTGAGAGGAGATTCATGAGCCTCCTTAAGGATCAACTCTTGAAGTTGTTGCTTCTTAGGAACTACCAGTCGGTTCCCAAAGTACACTGCACTTCTATCATCAATGGAGAAATTACCAGCAACTCCCTTCTCAAGGTTGTTCTTGATCCAGGTAATACCCGCATCATACTGTTGGCTGGATACGATCCGATCCTCCGGAGTAGGTTTTGCAACCAAGGTAGAAAGGGATCCGTGAGGAACAATGTGAAGGTTAAGCTTACAGAATTCCTCATGCAGAAGGGGTTGACCTTGTTGCAGCATGGGATTGTTGCAGTACGACTTACGACTTAAAGCATCAGCCATCACATTTGCCTTGCCTGGGGTGTAAGTAATTCCTAAGTCATAATCCGTAATCAGCTCTAACCATCGTCTTTGTCTGAGATTCAAATCTGGTTGGGTGAAGATATACTTCAGACTCTGATGATCGGTGTAAATCTCGCAACGATTACCAAGGAGGTAATGTCGCCATGTCTTGAGTGCATAGACAACTGCTGCAAGCTCCAAATCATGTGTTGGATAATTTTCCTCATGTGGGTGCAACTGTCGAGATGCATAGGCGATCACTTGTCGATCTTGCATAAGAACACATCCAAGTCCTTGTCTTGAAGCGTCGCAATAGATGACAAAGTCTTTGGAGAAATCCGGTGGCACAAGCACGGGAGCAGAGGTCAGACGTCTTTTCAGTTCCTGGAAACTGTGCTGACATTGTGGGGTCCACTCGAACTTCTTATCTTTCTTGAGGAGTTCCGTCAGGGGCTTGGCAACTTTGGAGAAGTTCTCAATGAAGCGGCGACAATAGCTCGCTAAACCAAGGAAACTCCTAACTTGCTTAACTGTTTTAGGTGGAGTCCAATCAAGAATGGCTTGAACTCTTTCTGGGTTAACTGCAATGCCCTTACCGGAGATCACATGACCTAGATAGGTCAATTCTGGTAACCAAAATTCACACTTGGAGAACTTGGCATAAAGGCGGTGCTCTCTAAGTTTTTCTAACACAAGTCTGAGGTGTTTAGCATGCTCTGTTTCATTCTTTGAATAGATCAATATGTCATCGAGGTAAACCACGACGAACTTATCCAAGTACTCCATGAAGATTGAGTTCATCAGGCGGGAGAATGTTGCTGGTGCATTGGTTAGTCCAAAAGACATGACTGTGTACTCATACTGGCCATAACGAGTGACAAAAGCTGTCTTGAGAATGTCACCATTCTTGATCTTGATTTGATGGTGGCCTAACCTCAAATCCATCTTAGAAAACACTGAGGATCCAGCAAGTTGATCATACATATCATTGATCCTGGGGAGCGGATACTTATTCTTTATTGTGACCAGATTGACGGGCCGGTAATCTACAACCATTCGGTCCGTTCCATCCTTCTTCTTCACAAAGAGGACGGGACAAGCCCAAGGAGAAGAGCTTGGTCGGATGAAACCCTTTTGCAAGGACTCATGAAGTTGTTTCTTAAGCTCGGCTAGCTCCAAGGGTGCCATCTTATATGGTCTTCTTGAAATTGGAACAGTTCCTGTGATGAGGTCTATCACCAACTCTACATCCCTGTCAGGTGGAATACCTGGCAACTCTTCTGGAAAGACATCTGGAAAATCTCGGACTACCGGAATATCTTCAAGCTCAGGAAGAGGGTTGGCATTGAGCGAATAGAGCTGACGCTTTGCAACTCGGGTTGAAACATTGACTATCTTGCCAGATGGGTCCGTAAACTTAACAGACCTGGTAGAGCAATCAATCTTGGCATGATGAGCTGTCATCCAATCCATACCCAAGATGATGTTAATATCTGAAGACTTGAGAGCTATCAACGAAGCAAGAAAAACAAGTCTATCAATAAGGATTTCATTTCCATGGCTTATTCTGGTGGTCTTCCATCTAGACCCTGGAGTCTGAACTTCAAGAGCAGTTGGCATATCGCAAAATGACATGTCATGCACCCAGGCATAGCCTTCCGAGATGAAGGAATGTGATGCTCCAGTATCAAACAGAACTGATGCTGGATGACAATTTAGAAGGAGCATTCCAAGGACAACATCGTGATCCTCATGAGCTTCTTTAGCTAAGACGTGGTTCACACAACCACGATCAATGACAGCTGGCTTGGCATGGATCGTCTTGACTGGTGGCTTATTACAGCCAACATACTTTCCAGACAGGGGTGGAGCAACATTGGTCGGAGTGCAATTTCGA
This sequence comes from Elymus sibiricus, assembly GCA_039707655.1. Taxonomy (NCBI): domain Eukaryota; kingdom Viridiplantae; phylum Streptophyta; class Magnoliopsida; order Poales; family Poaceae; genus Elymus; species Elymus sibiricus. The sequence continues at coordinate 162,559,316 of CM077663.1, forward strand.
GCAATGTGGCGTGGATCTCCACACTTGTAACAAATCACTTGGGTTGCATGCGGAACCGCATTGGCAGGCGGTCCACCAGCAGGCTTGGGTGGAACATTTGGCTGAGTTGGACGAGCCGCCACATAGGATGGCCTCGCATATCCAGGTGGAAGTGATGAGTTCGGAACCCAAATCCGGCGCTTCTGAGATCCAGAGCCGGAGGTAGAAGCCAAGTCACGGTTGTGCTTGCGAGACTCTTCATATGTGAGCTGAGCTATCTCCGCATTGATGGCCTTGTTCACAAGAGCCTGGAAGGTGTCGCAATGATGCAGGTGAAGATCACGTCGCAACTTTGGATTGAGACCCTTCCTGAACCTAGCTTGCTTCTTAGCGTCCGTGGACACTTCTTCTGTGGCGTGACGGGCAAGGTTCTCAAACTCTCGACTGTATGCATCTACAGTCATCTTACCCTGAGTAACGTTACAAAACTCTTCTCTTTTTCGGTCAATAAGACCCTGAGGAATATGATGCTCGCGGAAAGCCTCTGTGAATTCTTCCCAGGTAGGGATCTGGCCAGCTGGAATTATAGTCTCATAGTTCTCCCACCATATACTAGCAGGACCCTCCAGGTGATATGTAGCATAAGTGACCTTATCAGCCTCAGCCAAGTTCGCGGAACGCAGCTTATCGGTGATGCTACGGAGCCAGTCATCTGCATCGAGTGGCTCAATGGAGTGATGGAAGGTGGGTGGATACAGCTTGATGAAGTCACGGATGGTCACTGTCCCAGCGCACTGATGTGCGGTGTTTTCCTCAATACGGGCCAGCAAGTGATTTGACTCACGCTTGTCCTTCTCAATGTCTAGCATGAACTGTGTCAACGAAGGTGAATCTGGCAGAACTTCAACATCTCTGGTTCCACATCTTTTGCCCTTCTTGCGGCCAGTGGCAGCTCGGTTACTGAGAGACATCCTGAGGATGAGAGCTAAGATTAATCAGGATGGCATACCAGATAGATAGGAAGGAATGCAAAAGCATTAGATCTCCATAGAGATCCTAGGGAAAAATTGGACAGCATAACGGCTGTGAATGCTCAGAAATGAGACATCCTGCAAAAGATTTAGGTGCCACGACACCTTAACATCACAAACTCAAGATTCTGATCGAGCTAACAGGCTACATAGATAATGCTCAAGGCTTGGAATGCAACTCAGATCAGCCATTCCTATAAGTCTATGGAATAGTAACTCGAGATCCTGATAGATAGGTAAGAAGCCTAGTTCTTAATCCCAGTAGAAAAGGAAGAGGGTGACTCAGAATCAGAATAACATGGGGAAAGGAGTAAAAAGAGCCTTACGTTCCCTTCCACAATCAATTCCCTTATATAGCTAAAGAGTTGCTAGACTCAACATCGACCAGTTTGGCTTGGTAGTCCTACAGTCAGTCAGCTCTGATACCAACGCTGTCGGGACCCCGATCCTAAGCCATAAGAATCTAGCATGTAACACATCACATCACATTGCGGCCTCACGCACGGTTAACTCCACGGCTGCCACCTTACCTGGCTGGGACCATTTGCGCCTTTTGGCTCACGTATGTGAGTATGTCGCTAGCATTCAAATGTCAAAGAACCCGGGTCGACATGACTAGTTATAGAACCCAAGTGGCACATCCGTACACGAACATGCATAGGTAACCCAGCAATGGAGGTGTCGGCCTCTAGCGTGTGTAGACGAGTCATAGCAAGCTACAAGGACTCCATTACGCCATGGGACATAAATGTCATCACTGCACATAGACGAGTCATAGCAGGCTACAGGGACTCCATTACACCGCGAGACATTTCCACGAGGGGACAGACACAGCAGCAAAGAAGGATACACGCCGGTCAATCGATGTGTCCGGAGCAGTAGCAAGCTACCAAGGCTCAGTGGAAGCACAAAGAGGCAGTTCCCTGTAAAGAGTACTACTAAAGGCACACAACTAGGTGTCGAATCCCATACATACCGTTGCACGTCACACGTACGCACGACATGCCCGATATGCATAGATACAACTATGGCATCACAACATAACCATACAACAACACAACATTTATTTAGAAGGCTCATAAGAGCCAACATAGTTTGATATTACAAGCAGGGGTCACATGACCCAACACACAAGTCAGACAAGCAACAAGCGGAAGCTTAACATGTCTGGGTACAGACATCTAGAAAAGAAGAAGGCTGAGGAAGCCTGTCTATCTACAAGACCCTCCATAGGAACCAGACCTCTGGCTGGGATTTCCAAGCTACTTGGTCGGCATCGATCTTATCGTAGAAACCACTAATGAGACTGGAGTCTCCTCTGCAAAAATATTAATAAAGCAACGGTGAGTACGGAGGTACTCAGCAAGACATACATTAGAACTAACTACATATGCATCGGTATCAACAAGGGGGTTGTGGGGTTCATTGCAGCAAGCCAGCTTTGACTCAGTGGCTATCCTGTACTACGACTATCAGTACTTTGAATAATTTTGAGAAAGCGCACACGAGTCCACTAACACCACAATAATACACTACCATGGATCCGCTCCCGTCTTCCTACGAGAGTGCCATCCACGGTACTCACACTTGTCTTGAGGCTTTTATGAGTAACCATTAAGTTGTCTATGAACCATATAAGTCTCCAAGTAGTCCATATCCGCGGACGCGGCTATTCGAATAGATTATTACCCTGCAGGGGTGTACTTCGTCACACACGCTCCCACCACTTACCGCCATGTGCACGTAAAAGGCACCTCGACAACCTTCAAGAGGAACCCTAGCGAGGGAGTCGGCCACGACCTGACTAACCACACAAGACTCTAGTCCAGGTTTATCGCCTATTTGAGACTGAACCCGCAAGGAAGTCCGGCCGAAGTTTCCTCTACGGTCCCAAACGATGTGTACAGGGTTCCCAAGCCCACCTCGATGGATGGTACTACGCTTGGTACACCGGGACACGGTGCCTAGTCTGACCCAAGCCCACCTGTATGGGGTGCCACTCGGTAGACTACTAGCACGGCCTACAAACACCGGAAACTAGTTGCAACTCCTGGACAGAGGTCAGGGCTATTAATAAGTCGAGAGTGTCAATTAAGGATCCCAATGTGCGGTAGTAGCTAGTCTTGGATAACATACACAGGACTCAGTTCCTAAGGACGGTCCCAATGAGACAATCCACCATGTACTCCTACATGGCCTCTCATCACTACCTTTACCAAAACAGGTTCACCACTTAACTCTCAAGATCAGAACACATTCAGTTTACTCCGGTCCATCACCCAGATGAATCAGACCTGACACAACTCTAAGCATAGCAAGCATAGCAGGTTAAAGGCACAACATGGCTCAAGCATCTACCAGGTATGCTAGGTTGCTTGGTTCAGCTATTTACTGTGACAATGACAGATCATGCAGAGGAATGGGTTCATCTACCGGAACATGTAAAAGTTGAAACGTTTCGTCCTAATGTAATAAGTGAGAGCAAGAGCGAGAGAGTGGGATTGTATCGGAGATGTTCAAGGGGGTTGCTTGCCTGATAAGACGATCACACGTTACTACTCCTCAGATGGATACTCGACCGTATCCTCCGGAACAGTGCCTAACACGAAGAACAACCATCGAAGGGGACCAAATCAATACACATCAAATGCAACATTATGATGCATGAATATGACATGGCAATATGATGTGGTTGAGCTAATGCATCTAGCAACAGATTTAAATGAAGTAGGTTTGAACTCAAGGTTCAAATTCAACTTCATATGTGAGGTTCCATATTGTATTTGAACAAAAATGTCCAAGTTCTCCTAGTTAGGTTTCTCTATCATGCATGAAAATGGTACAGATGGATTCATTGGATTTTTCTGATCAATTTTCATATATAAATTATTTTCATCTGACTTACAGATTAATTTATATGAATTTTCTATGTTTTTAACATTTTTGGGAATTTATTTAAACCAGAAATGCACTTATTGCATCAGCCTGACGTCATCATGACGTCAGCCAGTCAACAGACCGCTCTGTGTCAAACCTGACCAGTGGGTCCCACTAGTCAGTGACCCAGTGGCTAAGTCGGGTCAAATCCCACGCTGACAAGGAGTTTGACTAGCTGCGGGGCCCACTGTCAGCCTCTGCGGGGTCATTAAGCAGGGGGATTAGTGGCTAATGGCATGGCCATGTCAGCTCCACCGGAGTTTGGCCGGCAGCGACCATCCCGACGGCGGATTCTCGCCGGAATCGCGCTTCCGGCAACCATTTGGCACGCGGGGCGGCGCTATCGGATGCGGGGAGCGAGCCGCATCCATTCCAGCAGGTGGAACGGAGCGAGGCGGCCCGTAGCGTTGCCAGCGACGACGGCTACGGCGGCCGGGGCTCGGGTCAGTATGGGCTCGCGGCCAGGGGGGAGGGAGGAGGAGCTGGAGACGGCTACGGACTTCTGGAGAGGTGCCAAGCACGTAGCCGTGCTCAGGTGCGGGCTACGGCTGCTGTGGCCATGGCTACGCCATGGCCGGCGGCGAGCTCCTCTCGGCTCCGGTGGCTGGCAGGGCTAGAAGAGGGGATCGACGACGGGGAGAGGGGGAGAAGGACCGGGTCCTCACCGCGGACCGGTTGGCACTGACGTCGAGGTCGGGGGCGCTCCGGAGGCGACGAATCGACCGGCGAGGCCCGTCGGTGCCGAGGATGAAGACGACGGCGCTGACGGCTCCACAGGGCATCAGGGCTCCCGATGCTCGTCGAGGATGAAGAAGACGACGCGGTGGCTCCTCTGGACTCAACCGCGGCGGCTAGGGGTGGTCGGGGCTACGCTATCGGCGGCGACGCTGTGTTGGCGCTTCGGTCGCGAGAGAGAGGAAGAGAGAGCCAGGGGAGGAGGAGAGAAATGGCGAGGACGGCTCGATCGAGACGCCTCTCGCGAGGTCGTCCGGACGCCTCGCTGGCCGGGGCAGGGCAGGCACGCAGGTGGCGTGGCGGCACGCCCGCGAGCGCGCCGGCCACATGCCCTGTCCACTGGCGCCAGGAGGACGAAGACCCTCCTGCCCCAGTGGGCTGCGCCGACCAGATGGGCCGCCAGGTAGGTATTCTACTCCTTTTTCTATTTTGTCTCATTATCTATTTTTGCAGTTTTGTTTTGATTTGTTTGCAATATCAAATCATTTTATACAATTCTTAAAATTTATATGTGGCCTTTTATAATACATCCAAAGCCACATAACATTTTTCATAATTATTGGAGCTATTAAAATTATATATAGCATTTTATAGCTCCAATTCAATTAGTTTCTATTTTAATTCAGTAAACCAAAATGACAATAGAAATAGGTGTCACCTCCGGTTGATGTTGCCACATTTAACCAGAAATGATGAACTTTTTTAAAACCCACTTTGGTTCATTTAAAATTATTTTGGTTGAACCTAGTTGAATTCAAATGGTGCTAGGGTTTTGATCATCAACATTTCAAGTTTAAAAATAAATTTAAACATGATGCAATCACAACCATGAACCTAGATGCATGCTAAGAGTAGGGATGTGACATTAACTCACCCCCTTTTAATAGTATTGGCTCTCCTATGGACTCAAAGTGATTTCTCACAAAGTAAAATGTAGAGTCTCCTTGCTTGAAGCTTTGCGAATTCCATTCCTTGCATTTTGGGGTCTCCTCACAATCTATAGCCATCCCATCATTGAACTTTTCCTGAAATATACTTAGTGGAAACATGAGTCCAATGAGATATATGTTGTTATTAATTACCAAAACCACCAAGGGAGCAAATGTGCTTTCAATCTCCCCCTTTTTGGTAATTGATGACAACATATAGATCAAAGCTTCGACATATGATATAATCAATGAATAAAATCATGTCTTTGAGAAGTATGTGATAAGCAAGAGCTCCCCCTAAATTTGTGTCGGATTTCTGGCTCCGCCAAACCCTAAGGTATTCGAACCCAGGGGCGTGTGCGAAGATTCCCCAACAGCTTCGCCCCCCTCCAAGCTCACAACATGATAACCCCGCTTGATGGCGTGGGAGACGATGGCACACAAGAGTTTACCCAGGTTTGGGCCGCTGCAAAGCGTAAAACCCTACTCCTGCCTTTGGTGGGTTGCCTCACGAGGAGGTTTGTGGATGAACTAGTACAGAGAAGAGTTGCCCTGCGGGTATGTTTGCTTCGTCGGGTGGTGCCCCCCTTCTACCGAGCTACCTAGCCTCTATTTATAGTGGCCCGGGTCCTCTTCCCTTATCGCAATGGCGGGAAGGGATCCCACAACGGCCAAATTTGAAAGGGGACAGGAGGTACATCTTATCCTGACGAAAGGTGGTCTTCGCCTGCAAAGTTGGTGGTGGTGACGTGGTAGCAGGCTCGCCGGTGACATCTGTCCTGCTGCGCTCGCTGACCCGGTCTTGTTGCACCGGAATGGAAACCTTTGGCGGGGCTCCATGGGAACCCGCGTTCATCCTTGTCTCCTTTGCACTAAAGAGGAAACTGTCCCCTCTGGCGCGCTGGCGTCCGCCTGACCTGGCTGTCATCACTCCCGACCTCCTGAGGACCAGCGTGGCATAGAGATCTCCTCCTCTCGGGAGGAGGCCTGGGGAGGCCCTCCCCTTCTGCGTTGATGCTGCCCTCCTCACGAGGATGGGCTCCTCGCGAGGGTCTTGTCTTGAGTAAGGCCGCGCAGGGCCGCACGGACCACCAGGTGGGCCACGCCTTGGGCCGCAAGCAGGCAAGTCTGGGTACCCTGGTATCCAGAACGCCGAGAGTAGCCCCAGGTCCCAAGGCGCGCTCAAGCCGGCTGCGAGGGGAAAGTCGAAGGAGGCGGCCCGGAGCGCCACGGGCCCTCATTGCTTGTGGGCCTGGTTTGGCATGCAGTGCTCGGTGGGGCGCGGCCGCACCGTGTCTCCTTGGCAACTGCCCGAACCGACAAAAGCCTGACGCCCAGCGCTGAGCCATTATTGCTTTCCTCTTCTACACCTTTGCTCTTCTTTCCAAATCTCCATCCCTTGCGAGAACCTCCCCAGATCTCGGCACCGCTCCATGCTTCTTCTTGCTCGCTCAGCCCTAAAAGCTTCTCAATGGCTCCCGACGGCAAGTCGAAACCTGAGGTCCAGGGCTCGGCCTCTGCTGCCATCTCGCCGGCGCTCTCAGAGTCCACCATAGCCAAGGACGGGGACCTTGCCCCGGTGCTCCCGTCGACGGCGGATGACTCCAATGAATGGCGGCGGACCTTGATATGGTGCGGCTCCATGGAGGGACGTCGCCTGGCCAAGTTGGCCTACCCTTTCTTCCTCCACAGCGTCTTCTCCGGGCTCGTCTAACCCTTCTCCGCGTTCTTCACCACCATCCTTGAGCACTACAGGATCCAGGCCCTCCATCTTCAACCCAACTCCATCCTGCTTCTGTCCGTGTTTGCCTTCTACTGCGAGGCTTTCGTGGGTGTGAAGCCGTTGGTGGCCCTGTTCCGCCATTTCTTCAGCTTGCGGCTTCATGACGGAGCTTAGCGGTCAGCATGCGTCTCCTTCGTCGCGGTCCAGAGCGGGAACATGCTCTTCAAGGCCGGCAAGAAGGTGGAGAACTTCAGGAATCGTTGGGTCTTCTTGTATCTCAAGGGCAACGACCCTTGTCGGTGTTCTGGGAACGGGGTTACCCAGAGCTGCCTGCCTATGGCTCAGGGCATGGCCCACCTCGTCAGCCAAACACGGCCTGGCGCGACTCCACTCAAGACAAGGCCCTCGCGAGGACCACTGGCTCGCGAGGGAGAACAACACCAGGATCAGCAGGGGGTGGGCCTGCTCAGGCCCCCTCCGGAGCGGCGGAGATCTCTATGCGGAACCCGGCCTCAGGAGTCAAGGATGACGCAAGGAAGGACAGGTGGGCGCCAACACGCCAGGCGGTGCAGTTTCCCCTTTGGTGCAAAGGGAGCAGGGACGTACGCGGGTTCCCAAAGCGTCTCCCAAAGGTTTCCACTCCGGTGCAACAAGACCACGACCACGAGCCCCGCAGGGCGGATGTCATCGCCGAGCCCACCTCTGCATCATCGACAGCTACTTTGCAGGCGAAGACCACCTTTGGACAGGCGGAGATGTACTCCTGTCCCCCTTTAAATTTGGCCGTTGTGGGATCCCTTCCCGCCATTGCGATAAGGGAAGAGGACCCGGGCCACTACTATATATAGAGGCTAGGCTGCACCGTAGAGGGGGGGGGGGGAACCACAAGGCTAGCAGAAAGCCAAGAACACCACTGAAGCGCCCTCACGAGGCCTCTCACCACTGTACTAGTTCATCTGCCACACCTTCCCGAGAGGCAATCCAGCAAAGCAGGAGTAGGGTATTACGCTTCGCAGCGGCCCACACCTTCGCAGCTCCTCCTCCCGCGCCCTCATCTTCTTCCTCGTCATCGTGCGAGTTCGCCGTCCTAACCATCGAGTAGCGATCTAGGTAGGGCGAAGCTGCAGGGGATCTTCGCACACGCCCCTGTGTTTGAACCTTGAGGGTTTTGCGGAGCCCGAAATCCGACATTTGGTGCGCCAGGTAGGTGGTGTGTCGGAGTCTTCCTCAAGCCAAGCTCTTGTCCCACCTCGCCGCTCCGATGTCTGATGCCCGCCGAGCCCGCGCCGAGCGCCGCTTTGCCCAGACGGCACCCGTGGGCCGCGCTGGCGCGCGCCGGTCCCCTTCACCTGTGGCCAACGCCGCCACGGGCCCGGAGGCCCACGAACAACAAGACTCCTCCCAGCCGGTCACCGCACGGCGCGACGGTCACACCGCCACTCCGTCGATCGTTCCACCTACCGGGTCGTCCTCCCACGTTCGGCCCGGGCCGGCGCGCGGTTCGGGCGCGCTCGCCATGGCGAACGAGCTGCTCCGCTACCGCCCACACCCGACAGCTACGACGACTGGCTCCGGCGCATTGCAGAGCTCGTCAGTGCTGCCGGCGACGCTTCAGCGCTCTCCTACTCATTTCGACCCCGGCCTTCCCTAGCAGATGACGTGGCCCACGATGCGCCGCCACCTCCTCCGCAACGCGACGTCGACCCCGAGCCCAGACGTGAAGCGCACCCGCGCGACCAGCCCCGCGAACCGCGGGCAAGGGCAAGAGATGAAGTAAGCTGCCAGGTGGTGCCCCGGCCGCGCGTCGACGCGCGTGCGCTCCCCGCGCTGCCGAACCAGCGACGCGACCGGGCACCACTCGAGGCGGCCCCTCAGGAGCATTAAGACCAGGCCCCTCCCACACACGCGGCGCCCGTTGAGCCGGTGGGGTGCCTCGCCATGGCCCCGGAGCTCCATCCAACCACGTGGCCCTGCAAGTTCAAGCCTGACCTGCCCCCTCGCTACGACGGCACCCCGGATCCCGCCGAGTTCCTACAACTCTACTCGCTGAGCATCCGGGCGGCCGGAGGAGACAACAAGGTCATGGCGTGCTGGTTCCCCATGGCACTCAAGGGCGGCGCACTCTCCTGGCTCCTCAACCTCCCGGAGGCGTCCATCTCCTCCTGGGACGATCTGCGCAAGCGCTTCGTCACCAACTTCCAAGGTACCCGCGACCGTGCGCTCACCGTGAACGACCTGCGGCGTGTAAAGCAGCAGGAGAGAGAGACCCTGCACAAGTTCATACATCGCTACGCGCCTCAAGGTCCCGAAGGCATCGGATGAGGCTATCATCTCCGCATTCACCGACGGTGTGACGGACCTCAAGATGAAAGAGGAGCTCGCCATGAACGACGAACTGTGCTCAGCCCTGGAGATGTTCAACCTAGCGAACAAGTGCGCCAAGGCCGAAGAGGGCCGCCTGTCACTCCATGAGCCTCCGGCGGCAGAGCCAGAGGAAAAGAATACCAAAGCCAAGGAGGCAAAGCGCAAGGCCCCAGCGGTACTTGCGGCCGAGCCTGAGGCGAAGCGCAGCCGAGGCGAGGAACACCCCGCAGGGGGGACACTGACCTACATCTTCCATGGCACCAACAACCACGACACCGCCGACTGCCAGGAACTCAGGCTGGTCCGCGCCGAACACTTCGGGCCGGCGCCCTGGACGCGCTGACCGTGGCTTCGGACGCGGCGGAGGCCACGGTGGAGGCCGTTGGGACAACCGGGAACCGCGTCAGGGGTGGCGAGACCAGCCTCAGGAGGACCGCTGGCGCGATCAGGCTCGGGAGGACCGCTTGCGCGATGACCCTCTGGAGGGGTCATGTCGTGGCCAGCCTCGTGAGGCCCGTCCTCGTGAGGCCAGCCTACCACCACTACCACCACCACCCAGAAGGAAGGAAGAGGACAGGAAGGATGATAGGGCTGGGGGCTTCCAGGAGGTTAGGGCGGTAGCCTGTATCCTGGGCAGCGCCCAAGCCCCAGCGTCGAACCGCGTCTTCATGCAGTTCACGCGGGAGGTGAACGCGGCTCTCCCAAAGCCCGAGGCCATGCGTCCCCTCAAGTGGTCCCAGACTGCAATCACCTTTGACTCGAGGGCTCAGCTCAGGTGCTCGGCCATGGCTGGCATGCTCCCCATGCTGTGCACTCCGACCATCAGCAACATCCTCGTCACCAAGACCCTCATCGACAATGGAGCGGGGCTCAATGTTATCTCCAATGAGACCTTCGAGACGATCCAAGTACCGTACGGCCAGCTCATGCCGACCAAGCCCTTCTTGGGAGTCACTGATGGGTCCATCGTTCCCATTGGGCAAGTACGCCTGCCCATCACCTTCGACGGACGCAAGAACTACCACACCGAGATTATTGTCTTCGACGTTGCCCACATCCACCTCCCGTACAACGCAATCCTTGGGTACCCGGCCCTTGCCAAGTTTATGGTGGTGACTCATCATGGCTACAATGTCCTCAAGATGCCAGGGAGTGGCGGCGTCATCACCGTCGCCTGCGATGAGAAGGATGCCGTCTGCTCCCTCGAGCATGCTTACCGTGCTGTCGTGGCCGAGCGCTCGGACGAGGAGGAGGATGCCCTACCTCGTGAGGACGCACGCAAGAAGAGGAAGCAGCTCCTACCCGCGGGGCGCCAGGGGGCTGGAACCTCCAAGGGCGGAGCCTCAGGCTCTGCACCCCGGGACGGGGCCCCACCTTCCATCGCATAGGAAAGCGCACTCGGCGCCCCCCTTGGGACGGGCTCGGGGGCTTCCATCCAGGAGGCCCTCGGCTTGGCCGGTGAGACAAGGGAGGCGCTCGGGCACAACCTGAAGGTGCGTCCTGACCTGCGACTGCCAGAGCCAGGAGCACGACGCGAGGCGCCGAGCTCGCAAGAGTCTGTCATCAAAGCGATCGAGGAGCTTCAGGAGGCACGGGCCGAGCGAGGCGGGGACTGCCCTGCGCCACCAATCGCAGCCGCCATCGTCGGCCTGGTCGACCAGCCGCGTGTCTGCGTCAACACGCTCGCGATCAACAGGGCCGCGTCCCAGGGCCTCTTTTGGCCAACACGTGCCGACCGCGGGTGGGTCTACCTGCACAGCTACGTCTGCATGCCCTTTGGCCTAGGGAACGCCGGCGTCACGTTCCAGCGCCTTTCCCGGGCCATGCTCGTACCTTGCCTGGCGAGACGCGGCGAGGAGTTGGAGGAGATGCCCGGACCGAGCATGGGTCCCGAGCCCCGGGAGACGATGGGCTCGTGAGGGCCGCGCTCGTGGAGGTATAAGATCAGACTACGACGACAGCTTCGACTCTTCAGCGGCATGGCCGCCAGGTGACCCTTTTGTTGGTCTATGCCAGGTAACTTTTTGGTTAATTCCGTTTGTGGGCGCCCACCAGGCCGCATTATCCTCAGGCGATCAGGGCGTACCCCTGCAGCCGCCGCATTTACGCATATTTCAGCAGTTTCTCATGCATGTGATCTGTTTCCTAACGTTTCCCCTTGCCTGCATGGCTCTTTGCCGGCGTGAATGTTGCCACACCCGAATGATCCTACCTTCGACCGCCTCATGAGAGGACTGGGCACGGCGTCTGTGCTCAGGGACGTCCCTGCAGCATTGATAAATCCAGTAGCTGAGCTCTGTCTGGGGGGCCAGCCCCGTTCATGTCACCTCCTGGGGTCACTGGTGCTTGGCCCTCTCGTGCGATGGCCCTGGGCAGCACATTCGACGCAGGCTTCTCCAAAATTTGCAGGACCTCGGACGGCGCTATCTACAAGAACACCCAGGCAAACCGCCTTTGAGGTAGGGACCTCGCGAGGCCAAAGCGCCCTCGTGAGCTCCCAGATACACCTCCCAGTTCTACCGTGCCAGCCACGCGCACGAACTCAATGGGCTGTACACGGCTGGAGCCCCCCCCCCACCCCGAGGACGCGGAGGGGTTCCTTCCCATGCAATGTGGAAGCCACAGCTCCATGCTGGCGGACAACACGGTCCACCAATGACTATGCCCACGCAATGTGGAAGCCACAGCTCCGTGCTGGCGGACAACACAGTCCACCAATGACTATGCCCACGCAATGTGGAAGCCCTACGCCCTGTGCTGGGGATAAACAACTGAGGGCGCCCCAGCGGCTGCATCCAACCTCAGGAAGGCTTCTTGCGGCCCTGTTTTGCTGCATTCCCTGGGATGTTCGCGTGAGGGGGCTGCATGGGGGCTACTACCGGGCCGAGCCTGGTACGTGCCACCTTCCCAGGTCTGCCAAACCTGGTCTTCACGCACCCCTCTCAGGAAAAGCCGGCGAGGAAAGGTATGGGAGCCGCTCGTACGTCAAGGGGGACTCCTGAGCATCGTGACACAGGACCCTCACTGGCCACGTAGCCCCTCACCCCTTGGAACCGTCCTTGGTGATCCGGATGGCCCAACGCCGGCTGAGGTATGCGCGGGGCCGGGCCCTGCCGACGTAGAGATCAAAGCGCTCAAAACCCTTAAGGAGGACGCTGGATCTCGTACGTCAAGGGGGACTCCTGAGCATCGCGACTCAGGAGCCTCACTGGCCACGTAGCCCCTCACCCCTTGGAACCGTCCTTGGTGATCCGGATGGCCCAACGGCGGCTGAGGTATGCGCGGGGCCGGGCCCTGCTGAAGCAGAGTGCAAGGCGTTCAAAAATTCCAAGTTAACCCAATCTTCACCATGTTCCCTTCATGAGGGCTGCTCGTACGTCAAGGGGGACTCCTGAGCATCGCGACTCAGGAGGCTCACTGGCCACGTAGCCCCTCACCCCTTGGAACCGTCCTTGGTGATCCGGACGGCCCAACGGCGGCTGAGGTATGCGCGGGGCCAGGCCCTGCCGACGCAGAGCATCCCAGCAAGCAAGAAGGAAACAAGGCGAAGAGAGCAATCACACAGTTCAACAGTTATTACAACCATTAAAAGTTTTTGCGAATACAAACAAGTTTAACTCCTCCGCAAGGCACGATCAACATTGCAGGAAGGAAACAAGGAAGAGGAATTAGGAGTAGCCTCCGCCGCCACTCGTCCCGTCCGCGGGGAACTCGTCGTCGACATTGTTGGCATCGTCTTCTTCGCCGCTAACCCCTGCAGCTTCAGGAGGCGAAGGAACGGTGACGCGGGTGAACTTCTTCACCAGCGCCTCCACGGCGCCCTTCACTGCCGCCGCAGCGCTGCTGCGGACCTCGGTGGCGACCGGGCGGATCACGGAGTCGAAGTCAAACCCTGGCTCGCGAAGGTGAAGGTGGCTAAAGACGCGCGTCGCGGCCTCAGAAAAGAGGTCACGGCACTCGCTCTCCAAGGCCACCTCCACCTTGGCAATGGCGCCCTCCAGTGCCTCGACAAGCTTTGAAGCGAGCTCTGCGAAGCTGCTCTCCGGAGCCACCAGGGGTTCTGTAAACCCTCCCCGGTAGGGGGAGTGGACCGCTTGGCGAACCCTAAGCTCAACTGGGGGAAGGGCGCTGAGCTCCGCGGCCTTTTTCTCCTCGGCCTTAGTTAGAACCTTTTCCCTGATTTTGAGCCGGGCCTTTTCCAGGGCAACCTCCCTTTCCCGCGCGTCCAAGCGCTCTCGTGCCGCAGCTCGGTCGTCCGTCGCCTGGGACAACTCGGAGTCCCGATCGGCAAGCTGGGACTGACAGGTCTTGAAGGCTCCCCCCTGCTGACGCAGCTGCTCCACAAGCGCGGACTTCTCTTCCTAAAGAACCTTCAAGCGGGACTCCGCCTCGTCACAACGCCCTACAGCAGACGCCGCATCGGTCAGCGCCGCCTCGCAGGCTGCCTTGGCCGACGCGGCCTCCTTCTCGCTCTTCGCCACAGCGGCCTCGGCCTGGCCCCAGACCGCCACGGCAGAGGCGCCAGGCGCCCACTCGCGAGGCGATCGTCGGAACCAGCGAGGGCGTCCCGAACTTGACCCAGGGCGGTGAAGGCCCCGTCCAGGACATCGAGTCCACGTGACGAAGGCATCAAGGCCTCCTCCAGAGGAGTCGCCTGTGCGATCAATGGCGACGTCCCCCGAGAGACTGCAGCACGAGGAGCAGGAGGCTCCGGAGGCTGCGCAGCGACCACGGGCAAGACGGATGCAGACGGATCGATGGACAGCTGGCCCTTCCGACAGCGGCACCGACGCGCCCTCGAGGGCAGGAGCGACCACGCCAACAGGCATTGAGGGCTCGGGGGGCTCCGCGGTGGTGACCAGGAGGGTTGCCTCGTGAGCCTCCACCCCCTCGCCGGCAGGCGCCTCGTCAGGCGACGGCGGGACGACAGGAGCGGGCGGTGCATCGGAAGAAGGCTTCGGCTTGACACCCACCTTCTTCTTCCTCATCTTCAGCGCGGCGGTGTTCCTAGTCACCAAGCAAAGGAAAATCATCAATACTCATGCTACCGGCAGGCGACCAAGGCCGAGGTGAATTACTTACTCTTCAACGTCGACCCACTTCCTCTTCCTCTCCACTCCGACAATGACGGGGGCGCCCTTGCCTTTCTCGGTAAGGGCACCACCACGCCGGGGAGCAGGGGCACTATCCGCAAGGGCAGCCGCTAGAGGGGTCGCCATGGCCCCGGCCTCGCCCACCTTGCCGGCAAGCCGCGAGTCGGGCGGGGGCGAGGCCGGCACCTCAACCGCCTTGCCGACAGAGGCAGGGCGCGCCAGAGGAGACTCCGCCCCGCGCTTCCTGGGGGTCGCCAGGCAGGCGGACCGTGTTGCATGAGGAGCGGTCCTAGCTCTCTGAGGACCTTGGAGGGGCATGGAGAACACGCAGCAGAAACTTCACCAACACCGTCATCATTCACGAGGTCGCGCAGGAGCATGCTCTGCGACGGGGGAGACGCCCCCGCCGGGTCGTCATCCGCTGTCTTCTCCGAATCCTCCCCGCCCGTGGTGTCGCCGGAGGACACCATCACCGGGGAGCCAAGGCCCTCAGCTGGGGAGAGCCCCAGTTCATTGAAGACAAGCATCTTGGCGACCAAATCAGTTCCGTCGTCGTGGCGGTACAGCGGGGCGTAGGCATCGGGGAAATCACCGGGGTCGCCGTTGAGCAGGGTTGCCACATCCCTGTTCAATTCCTCGGGGGTTATGCATGCGGACCGAAGCCTGAGGCTGTCGCCGCTGCCCTGATAGTCCCATAGGGGCCTAGCATGAGACTTGAGGGGCGCCAGGCGCTCCGTCAAGAACTCCTTCACTATCATCCCCCCAGTCAGCTTCCTAGCACTGATATCGCGAGAAATCTGCTCCAGGACGGGCTTGGCCCGGGGGTCGGAAAGCTTCGCGGAGCTCCACGCGGGGGTCTTCTCCGGCAGCCCCTTTGGCAGATCCAAGCGGGGGTTGGAGCTATTGAGATCCATGAAGACCCAGCGGTGCCTGAAGTTCTCCTCCTTCCCAGCCTTTAAGAGCATGTTACCGCTCTGGACCGTGACAAAGGAGACGCACGCCGACCGAAGGCTTCACGCCCACGAAAGCCTCGCAGTAGAAGGCAAAGACGGATAAGAGCAGGATGGAGTTGGGCTGGAGATGAAGGGCTTGAACCCCGTAGTGGTCGAGGATGGCGGTGAAGAACGCGAAGAAAGGGGGGACGAGCCCGGTGAAGACGCTATGAAGGAAGAAAGGATAGGCCGACCTGGACGAGGGCCGCTTCTCCGAGGAGCCGCCCCATATCAAGGACCGCCCGCACTCGTTGGTCCCATCCGCCGTCGACGGGAGCACCGGGACAAGGTCTCCGTCCTTGGTAATGGTGGACTCCTAAAGCGCCGGCGAGATGGGAGCGGAGGCTGAGCTCTGGGCCTCTGGCTTCGGCTTGCCGGCGAGAGCCATTGGGAAGATCGCGGGGCCGACGCGGCAAGGAGGAGGACGGAGCGGCGCCGGATCTGGAGAGGTCTCTGCTAAGGCTGGGGATCTGGGAGTAAGAGCAGGTGCATAGAAGAGGAAAGCAGTAATGGCTCGGAGCTGGAAGTCAGGCTTTTGTCGATTCGGGCGGTGGCCGAAGGGACGTTGGACGCCCGACATCAACCGCATGACTCGCACCAGTCCTAGCCCGCAGGCGTTTGGGGCCCGCGGCGCTTTGGGCCGTCCCCAAGGGCTTCGCCCAGAAGCCATCGCGAGTGCGCCTTGGGCCCGGGGGCTACTGTCGGCGTTCTGGGAACGGGGGTACCTAGACCTGCCTGCCTGCGGCCCAGGGCATGGCCCACCTCGTCAGCCAAACACGGCCTGGCGCGACTCCACTCAAGACAAGGCCCTCGCGAGGACCCCTGGCTCGCGAGGGAGAACAACACCAGGATCAGCAAGGGGTGGGCCTCCTCAGGCCCCCTCCGAAGCGACGCAGATCTCTATGTTGAACCCGGCCTCAGGAGTCAAGGATGACACAAGGAAGAACAGGTGGGCACCAGCATGCCAGGCAGTGCAGTTTCCCCTTTGGTGCAAAGGGAGCAGGGACGTACGCGGGTTCCCAATGTGCCTCCCAAAGGTTTCCACTCCGGTGCAACAAGACCACGACCACGAGCCCCGCAGGGCGGATGTCATCGCCGAGCCCACCTTTGCATCATCGACAGCTACTTTGCAGTCGAAGACCACCTTTGGACCGGCGGGGGTGTACTCCTGTCCCCCTTTAAATTTGGCCGTTGTGGGATCCCTTCCCGCCATTGCGATAAGGGAAGAGGACCCAGGCCACTGCTATATATAGAGGCTAGGCTGCACCGTAGAGGGTGGGGGAACCACAAGGCTAGCAGAAGGCCAAGAACACCACTGAAGCGCCCTCACGAGGCCTCTCACTACTCTACTAGTTCATCCACCACACCTCCCGGAGAGGCAATCCACCAAAGCAGGAGTAGGGTATTATGCTTCGCAGCGGCCCGAACCTGGGTAAACCACCGTGTTCATCTTCTTCCTCGTCATCGTGCGAGTTCGCCATCCTAACCATCTAGTAGCGAGCTAGGTAGGGCGAAGCTGTAGGGGATCTTCGCACATGCCCCTGTGTTCGAACCTTGAGGGTTTTGCGGAGCCCGAAATCCGACAACCCTCGCCTGGAGCTTCCCAGGGGGCTGCTAGAGAAGATCCCGGCGTGGAGCTCCGTGAAGCTCTCCGACCCCCGGGCCAAGCCCGTTTTGGAGCGGGTCCTCCGAGACATCAGCGCCAGGAAGCTGACAGGGGGAATGATAGTGAAGGAGTTCCTTGTGCAGCGCCTGGCGCCTCTCTAGTCCCACTCAAGGCCCATGTGGGACTACCAGGGTGGCGGCGACGTCATGAGGCTCCATTCTGCGCCCCTGACCCCCGTGGAGTTGAACAGGGTTGTGACGACCCTGCTCAACGGCGATCCCGGGGATCTTCCTGAGGCCTACGCCCCGCTGTACTGCCACGACGACAAGGCTGACCTAGTCGCCACGATGCCCAGCTTCGACAAGCTGGGGCTTTCTCCGGCCGAGAGCTCTGGCGCCCCTGTGTCGGTGTCCTCCGACAACACCGTTGATGGAGGGGACTCGGAGGAGACGGCGGATGACGACCTGGAGGAGGTGTCCCCTCCGTCGCGGAGTGCCCTTCTCCGCGGCTTCGATGACAACGACGTCGGCGAGCCCCCTACTGCAAGCCCTCCACGACTCACCAGGGTCCTCAGGGGGCCAGGCCCCACACCTCGGGCCGCCCGATCCACTTGCCGGGTGACCCCAAAGAAGCGCGAGGCTGGGCCCCCTCCGGAGCCCCCAGCTCGCGTCGGCAAGGTGGCCGAAGCGCCCGCCTCACCACTGCCCGAGCCGCAGCTCGTGGACGAGGCAGCCGTGTCCGAGGCTGGCATGAGCTTGCCGGCCGTGGTCGCATCGAGCGGTTCCACCGCTCCTCCACGCAGCCGCAGCTCCTCGGAGAAGGATGGAGGCCTCCCCGCCTTCGCCGATGTGGAGAGAAAGAGGAAGTGGGTTGTCGTCGAGGAGTAAGTTGTCCCGCTTGGTTTCATGCCGCCTTCTAGTGGTTTATGTACTGATGGGCCTCTCTTCGTCTCACAATCAGGGGCGTCGCCATGCTGAAGTCGAGAAAGAAGAAGGCCGGCGTCAAGCCGAGGGCGCCTTCCGACGCAACGCCCGTTCCTGGTGCCTCGCCGCCACCTGACGGGGCGCCAGACGTCGCGAGCGAGGAGGCCCGCGGGGCCACTCTCCTTGTCGCGGCCGCGGAGCCCCCGATGCCTGCTGAAGGGGCTATCCCTGCCCTCGGGGGCATGCCCGTGCTGCAGCCCGAGGGGCCGGCCCCCGAGGGCCAGCTGGGTGTAGGTTCGTCCGCCCCTTCCTTGTCTATGGTGGTGGCACAGCTACCGGCGTCTCCTGCCCTTTTTGCCTCCGCTCCTCCGGAGGCGGCTCCCGCCACCTCGTAGATGTCGCCTCCGGGCCATGCTCTGGTGCCACCATCTCGTGGCCCTCTAGTCGAGTCAGGCGCCTTGGACGGGGCCTACTCCATCTTGGATCAGGTCCGAGGCACTCTTGGTGGCGCCGATGATCGCCTCGCGAGGGAGCACATGGGTCTTCTCTCTCGGTGGCTCCAATTCGACGCCTCGGCCGTGGGATTTTGGGGCCACGCCGAATCCGTGCGGCTGTGAGCAGGGAGGAGGCCACGTCGGCCAGGGCGCGTTTGCCATGAAGCGCCGTGACGAGGCGGAGGCCCGCCTGTAGGCTCTCCAAGAGGACAGGTCCGCGCTTGCGGAGAGGCTCTGCCAGCGGGAGGAGGACCTCAAGGCCTGTGAGGCCAAGCTCGCCGATCGTGACTCTGCGCTGTCTAGGGCGGCGCCTGACTTAGCTGCCGGGCGCGAGCAGTAGGACAAGTTGAGGGAGGAAGTGGCTGCGGAGAAGGCCCGGCTTGCCTTCAGGGAGGAGTCCGGGCGCGAGCAGCAGGACAAGTTGAAGAGAGGAAGGCAGCGGAGCTCGACGCCCTCCCCTCCGTCGAGTTCAGGCTCCGCCGGGCGCTGCGGTCCATCTGCCGAAGGGAATTCACAGAGCCCCTGGCGGCTCCTGAGGGTGGCTTCGTTGGGCTCTCTTCAAAGATCGCAGAAGTGCTTGAGGGTGCCGTCGCCAGGGTGGAGGACATCTTGGAGAGTGAGTGCCGCGACCTTTTCTCAGAGGCTGCGACGCGCGTCTTCAGCCACCTCTACCTTCGTGAGCCGAGCTTCGACTTCGGCTCCGTGATTCGCCCGGTCGATCCTGGGGTCCGCGCCGCTACGGCGACAGCCGTGGATGAGCTGATGAAGAAGTTCGCCTGCATCTCCGTCCCCTCGGCTCCTCCTGCAACTGCGAGGGCTGTCGACGACGATGACAGCGGCATCGACGTTGACGACGAGCTCCCCGCGATCGGGGCGAGCGGTGGTGCCAGCCCCTCTTAGCTTCTTTTCCTGGGTCTTCCCCTGCAATGCTTATCGTGCCTCATGGAGGTGTTAGACTTGTTTGCATTTTCAAGGATATTTTAGTGCTTGTAATGACTGCTAAGCTGTGTGATTTTGTTTCCTCACTTCATTTCCTTCCTGCTTGCTGTAACGCTCTGTGTCGGCAGGGCCCGGTCCTGCGCATACCTCGACCGCCGTTGGGGCGTCCGGATCACCAGGACGGTCCCAAGAGGTGAGGGGCTACGAGACCAGTGAGGCCCCTGAGTCGCAATGCTCAGGAGTCCCCCTTGACGTACGAGCGGCTCCCATACCTTTGTTTTTTGTCCGGGGGGGACGTGTGAAGACCAGGTGCCAGGGACCTGGTGAGGTGGCGTAGCCCCCTCGCATCCCCCTCATGCGTGCATCCCAGGGGAATGTCGCGAGATGGAGCCGCGAGGAGCCATCCTGAGGTTGAATGCACCCGCTAAGGCGCCCTCAGTTGTTTATCCCCAGTGCGGAGCATAGGGCTTCCATGTTGCGTGGGCATAGCCATTGGTGGGCCGTGTCGTCCGCCAGCGCGGAGCATGGGGCTTCCACTTGGGCGTGGGAATGGAACCCCTCCGCGTCCTCGGGGGGCTCCGGGCGTGTACAGCCCATTAAGTTCGTACGCGTGGCCTGCACGGTAGAACTGGGAGGTGTATATGGGCGAAGTGAGACAGCTCAGGTTTCACGTGGCCCTACCTCAAAGGCGGGTTGCGCCTGAATCTTCTTGGTGGAAATTGCCGCATCGAGTCCTGTACGCTTTGGAGAAACCTACGCCGAATGGATTTCCAAGGGCCATCGCATGAGGAGGCCAAACACCAATTACCCCAGGAGGTGACGTGAACGGGGCCGGCCCGCCAGACAGAGCTTAGCCATGGGTTTATCGACGCTGCAGGGACGGACCCGAGCACAGACGCCGTGTCCAGTCTTCTCATGCGACAACTCCGAGGAGAAAACACTTGGCGTGTGGCTCCTAGGACGGCAAAAGGCCGACCGGAACCGTGCCGTGCGCCCTGACTCACCTACTCCCGATTAGCTCACGCAAGGACGAAGCACCGAGGGCCATGCGTGGAGACATACACGGGGCCAGCCCGCGAGACATAGCTCGACCACTTGGATTTCTTAACGCTGCAGAGACGGACCCGAGCACAGACGCCGTGCCAGCCCTTAATCATGAGGCGGTCGAGGGCAGGCTCACTAGGGCACAGCGACATTCATGGCGTCGAAGCACCGAGCATGCAGGTTGGAATACTTAGGGAAATAGATTGAAAGCATGTAAAGGTCCAGATCATGCGGGAAAACGCGGGCTGAATGAGTTCCAGCTGCCTGAGGATAATGCGGCCCGATGGGCGCCCTCAAATTGAGCAAACCAAAAGGTTACCTGGTACGGGCCAAAGGATCACCTGGCGGCGATGCCGCCGAAGCATGGGGGTAGTCATAAGAGCTTGGCCCTGTGCCTCCGCAAGCTCAGCCTTCACGAGCCCGTCGCCTCAGGAGGCTCAGGGCTCCCGCTCGGGCTCGGCACCTCCTCCAACTCCTCACGGTGCTCGGCCCGGTATGGCGCGAACATGGCCCGGGCAAGGCGCCGGAACGTGTCGGCCGCGTTCGCCAGCCCGAAGGGCATGCTGGTGTAGTTGCGCGGGTAGGCCCTGCCGTGACTGGCGCGCGCCGGCCAGAAGATGTCCGATGATGCAGCCCTGTTGATGCTTGGTACATTGACGCAGATGCGCGGCGCGCCGCCCAGGTTGATGACGGTGACGGCATTGTGTGGTGCGGGGCCGCGCCCGCCTCATATAGCTTGTGCTTCCTGAAGCTCCTCGATTGCTCTGGTGATGAACTCCGGCGAACTTGGCGCCACGCGCCGTGCTCCTTGCTTGGATGGGTGCGTGCTGACACACGCCCCAGAGTTGTGCCCAAGCACCTCCCTCGTCTCGCTGGCCAGGTTGGTAGTCCTCCGGGTGGAAGCCCCCAAGCCCGGCCCAAGGGAGGCGCCGGGCGCGCCTTCCTACGCGAGGGAGGAAGGGGCCTGAGCCCCTGGCGCCGATCCTGAGGTGCCGTCCTTAGGGTTCTCAGCCCCCTGGCGTCCCTTGGGCAGGATCTGCTTCTTCTTCTTTGGGATGTCCTCGCGGGGCAGGACACTTCCTTCGTCGTTCGAGTGATCGGCCGCCGCGGCACGGTAGGCGCGCTTGAGGGAGCAGATGGCGTCCTTCTCATCGCAAGCGATAGTGATGACGCCGCCACTTCCCGGCATCTTGAGGACGTTGTAGCCGTGGTGGGTCACTGCCATGAACTTGGCGAGGGCTGGGAACCCAAGGATCGCGTTGTACGGGAGGTGGATGTGGGTGACGTCAAAGACGATGATCTCAGTGTGGTAATTGTTGCGCCCGCCGAATGTAACCGGCAGGCACACTTGCCCGATGGGGACCGTGGAGCCGTCAGTGACTCCTGAGAAGGGCTTGGTTGGCATGAGATGGTCGTAAGGCACTTGGAGCATCTCGAACGTCACGATGGAGAGGACATTGAGTCCAGCGCCGCCGTCGATGAGGGTCTTGGTGACGAGGACGTTGCTGATGGTGGGTGTGCACAGCATGGGGAGTGCGCCCGCAATGGCTGAACATCTGAGCTGATCCTTGGAGTTGAAGGTGATGGCGCACTGGGACCACTTGAGGGGGCGCATGGCCTCGAGCTTTGGAAGAGCCGCGTTCACCTCCCGCGAAATTTGCTTGAAGACGCGGTTCGAGGCCGAGGCTTGAGCGCCGCCCAGGATGCAAGCTATTGCCCTGACCTCCTGGAAGCCCCCTGCCCCGTCATTCTGCCTGTCCTCTTCCTTCCTTCTGGGTGGAGGCGGCAGCGGGGGAGACCGGCCTTGAGAGGGCGGACCTCACGAGGCTGGCCTCGAAGTGACCCCTCCGGAGGCTCGTCGTGCCAGCGGTCCTCACAAGCTTGATCGCGCCAGCGGTCCTCCCGAGGCTGGTCTCGCCACTCTTGACGCGGGTTTCGATTGTCCCAGCGGCCTCTGCCATGGCCTCCGCCATGTCCGTAGCCTTGGTCAGTGCGCCCAAGGCGTCGGCCGAAGTGCTCGTCGCGGACCACCCTGAGCTCCTGACAGTCAATGGTGTTGTGGCTGTTGGTGCCATGGAAGATGCAGAATAGTCGCCCACCCGTGAGGGGTTCTTCGTCTCGGCCGCGCTTTGCCTCGGGCTCAGCCGCCAGCACCGCGGGTGCCTTGCGCTTTGGCTCCTTGGTCTTGGCCTTCTTGTCTTCGGGTTCCGCCTCCGGAAGCACGCGGAGGGAGAAAAGGCCTTCCTCGGCCTTCACGCACTTGTTCGCCAAGTTGAACATCTCCAAGGCTGAGCTCAGGTCGTTGTGGATAGCCAGCTCCTCCCTCATCCTCTGATCCCTGACGCTGTCGGTGAACGCTGAGATGATGGCGTCATCTGACGCCCTTGGGATCTTGAGGCGGGTAGTCGTGAAGCGCTGTATGAACTTGTGCAGGGTCTCTTCAGGTTGTTGCTTCACGCGACGGAGGTCACCCACTCCGAGTGCGCGGTCGCGGGTGCCTTGGAAGTTGGCGACGAAGCACTCACGCAGGCCTTCCCAGGAGGTGATTGACCCTTCCGGGAGGTTGAGGAGCTAGGAAAGTGCGCCGCCTTTGAGTGCCATGGGGAACCAGGTTGCCATGACCTTGTCGTCCCCGCCGGCCGCCTGGATGCTCAGTGAGTAGAGCTGTAAGAACTCGGCGGGGTCCGCGGTGCCGTCGTAGCGAGGAGGCAGGTCAGGCTTGAACTTGCAGGGCCACATGGCCGGATGAAGTTCCGGGGCGATGGAGTGGCAGCCCACTGGGCCCAAGGGCAGTGCCCGCTCGGGAGGAACCTGGTCTTGATGCTCTTGCATGGCTGCCTCCAGGGGTGCCCGGTCGCGCCGTTGGCGCGCCAGCGCTAGGAGCACAGGCGTGTCAACGCGCGGCTGTGGCACCACCTGGCAGCTTACTTCTTCTCTCACCCTCGCCGGTGGCCCACGCGGCTGTTCGCGCGGTCGTGCTTCATGTCTGGGCTCGGGGTCGACGTCGCGCTGGGGAGAAGGAGGCGGCACGTCATGAGCTTCGTCGCCTGCCAGGGAGGGTTGGGGCCGGAATGAGTAGGTGAACATCGAAGCGTCGCCGGCTGTGCTGACGAGCTCCATGACGCGCCCGAGCCAGTTGTCGAGGCGGTTGGGGGCAGGGCAGTAGTGCAGCAGCTCACGCGCCTTGTTCAGTGCGCCCGATCCACGCGCCGGCCCTGGGCAGGCGTGGGAGGACGACCCAGTAGCTGGAACAATTGACGGAGTGGCGGTGTGGCCGTCGCGCTGCGCGGTGACCGGCTGCGATGAATCCTGCTGCTCGTGGGCCTCCGGGCCTGTGATGGCGTTGGCCACAGGGGAGGGAGAGTGGCGCGCAGCGGTGCGGCCCACGGGCGCCGTCTGGGCGACTCGGGCAGCACGGCGCTCGGCGCAGGCTCGGCGGGCGTTGGTCATCGGAGCGGTGAGGCGGAGGAAGAGTGAGGCTCGAGGAAGACTCCGACACGCCCCCTACCTGGCGCGCCAAATGTCGGATTTCGGGCTCCGCCAAACCCTAAGGTATTCGAACCCAGGGGCGTGTGCGAAGATTCCCCAACAGCTTTGCCCCCCTCCAAGCTCACAACACGATAACCCCGCTCGATGGTGAGTGAGACGATGGCACACAAGAGTTTACCCAGGTTCGGGCCGCTACGAAGCGTAAAACCCTACTCCTGCCTTTGATGGATTGCCTCACGAGGAGGTTTGTGGATGAACTAGTACAGAGAAGAGTTGCCCTGCGGGTGTGTTTACTTCATCGGGTGGTGCCCCCCTTCTACCGAGCTACCTATCCTCTATTTATAGCGGCCCGGGTCCTCTTCCCTGATCGCAACGGCGGGAAGGGATCCCACAACGGCCAAATTTGAAAGGGGACAGGAGGTACATCTTATCCTGACGAAAGGTGGTCTTCGCCTGCAAAGTTGGTGGTGGTGACACGGTAGCAGGCTCGCCGATGACATCCGTCCTGCTGCGCTCGCTGACTCGGTCTTGTTGTACCGGAATGGAAACCTTTGGCGGGGCTCCTTGGGAACCCGCGTTCGTCCTCGTCTCCTTTGCACTAAAGAGGAAACTGTCCCCTCTGGCGCGCTGGCGCCCGCCTGACAATTTGCCGCATGGACCGCCAGGTGGGCCATGCCTTGGGCTACAAGCAGGCAAGTCTGGGTACCCTGGTATCCAGAACGCCGACAATTTGTGCAATATTTTGAATTTTCGTTTGAATACAAATGCACAATCGATTAGGTTCATGGGGCACTCTTCCATGTCACATACAGCTTTGTGGTGTGCAAGAATAATACGAATGAACAACATAGCACAACACATCAAGCAAGAGTGAATGATCATCTCATAAGCATCTCAAAGATAGGAAATAGTAGCAACACATAAGAAGTATATGATCAAACACCAAACAAGTTTGACACAAATTATAAGCCAAAAGATTTTAAAGTTTTGGAGAGCGATAAAAAGCAACACTCTCTCTCTCAAAGCCCTATGATCTATACAACTTCTCCCCCTTTGGAAACAAGTTACCAAAAAGTTCAAAGGTATAGAACTAATTGTCTCTCTGGGGCTGATATCTTCCGGTTGTTGATATAGGAGTCGAGAGAACCACTTCAGCGAAGACTTCTGTAGATGTCATGGAAGGAGTTGGAGTAGACGCTCGAGGTGCTGAAGGAGCTGATGGAACTGAAGGAGCTGCAGCAGGGGCGGATGAAGATGGTCTCATCTCTGAAGCAGGCATTGCCGCAGATCTGGCCTGGGTCTTGAACTGAGTGCTGGGCCTGTGAGGGCGACTATCATCATCATCATCGTCATCTAAAGAGTGATGAAGGGGTACTACATCCACTTCCTTCTTGAGCTCATCAACAGTCTTTGTCAGCCCATCAACCTTGTTGTTCAATGTGTGGAACTTGTCCTCAACTATCCTTTCCAAACTCTTCTGGTTCTTCAAAATCTCCGTGATGTCATTCTGCATGCCTTGGATAGAGCTAAGAATAAGATCCATCTGCTCACACCTGGTCCTTGGCACTGGAGCACTAATGGCTCTGGCTGCCTCAGCCTCTGCATGTGCAGTAGATGAAGTGGGATGACTAGGATCCATCACCACAACATTGTCCTCAAACTCTAGCTAGAGTGGCATATGTGGTCGATCAAGTGCATATACATTCTTCTCTAGCTTAGAGTTGAGAAGCATCTGAATATACGGTGCATATCCACAAGATCTCTTCTGATCAGCAGCATTCCTCTTCACTGTCTCAACTATCAAGTCCATGACCCTAAATCTGGTGTAAAGGTCAACCTAATGCAGCATGTTGATGGAGTATCCTCGTATCATCTTGTCATCTCCTGACTTGGGCATCAAACTATACCTTATGATGGTGTTGGTGGTAGTCAGTCCTGCCTGCAGATAGTATATTGAGCCAAACTTATGTGAATGCACATAGTCAGCAGGAATCTCCTTGTACATCATTGCCATGGAGTTATGACTCATCTTGGCCTCAGAGTACACATCCAAATCACCATCTTGCACTTGTGGGGCTCCAAAGATGGTAGCCCACTCTTCCACTATGGATTCATACCTGACACCTTCTGTCATCCAGACAATTCTACCATCTCCATAAAAATGAGATGTGGAGTAGAATTGCATGATCATCTCATCACTCCAAGGGGTCAACTCTCTACCAACAAATACATCAATGTCAATGGCCTTGAAGTTCTCTTGCACATGGGGAAAATAATCTTCATTCTCCTTGATGTAGTCCCAGTCTACATATCTCATATCACTCACAGCTGGGCTCTTGTCCAGGAGAATGGTTTCATAGAAATCTTGCTGCTCTTTGGTGTAGAATTTGTAGTCTACAACAGCCCTTCTCCTCTGAGAATATGGATCAATAGCTCTCCAATCCCTCAGCCCTGAATCCTTCCTCTTCTTCATGTCCTCAGCAATAGGATGGTTGTCCTTGTGCTCTGGAAGGTGAGGTCTCAGCTTCCTCAAAACAGTCATCCCATCCTCTTCAGCAGCAGCTCTAGAGGAGGAACCCTTGTTCTTTGCTGCAGCTGGAACAGCCTTGGTTGTCCTCTTGGACTTAGGAGTTGTGGGCTTCTTGGGAGCAGCTGACATGCTCTTGGATGGGGCCTGACTGGTCATGGCATCAGCAAGCAAATTCTTCTTCTTCTTGGGAGGAGCCTTGGCAGCTGGCTCTTCCACTTCTTTAGCTTCTTTTGGATCTGCATACATAGAAGTAGGTCTTCCTACAACATGAACAATCCTTTTTCTGCTCGTGTTCTTCTCAGCTACCTTCTTGGGCATTGAGCTCCTGGCTAGCTCAATGGACATGGATGCCCTAGCACTCTCTGGTGCTTTCATGGCTTCAGAACTGGCATACTCCTTTCTCACTGGCCTCCTAGATGAGGTGGCCTCAGTTGCGGACTTCTTTGCAGCTTTCTCTGCTTGCAACAACCTCCTCTGGCACAAAGTCTGAGTCCTCCTCGTCTGAGTTCAACTTCCTCCTGGCTCTTGTAGCAGCCTAGGGCAACCCATGAGAGCTTGGGGTGCCTAGATCTTCTGAAGAAGGAGAACTAGCCTCAGGACTAGTTCCTGGATCTGCATCAACACTGAGCTCTCTGAAGTCATTCTGGCTGTCCACTGAATCTGTCATACTGACCCTGTGAATAGACCATAGAAGAGCAGTGGGGTTGAGCATCACAAAACACAGAAATTTTTCAAAATTTGAACAAAGAAATTCTTAGTTTTAGCTTTCTGCAAAATGGATTTCGGTACCACCGAGTCAAGATTTTTGGATCCACCGAGACATATGGTCTACTTCACAGAAACTTGGCAGTCACTAATATGACTACATATGGTCTACTTCAGAGAAACTTGGCAGTCACTAATATGACCGCTCGGTTTCACCGAGACCATTCTCAGGAACCCTAGAACCAAAATCTATAGAACCGATTTTTGCGACTCTCAGTCACCGAGATGCGTTTTGCGGACGGCTAAACCTAAAATTTTCTTGCTTGCTAATCTAATGAATTTTCTAGTGGATTAGGAAGATTGCAACAGGTGGATTATCGATAAGAGTACCCTAATGCGCATGAATTGGAAAGAAGAGCACACAAGGGGGCCGGATTCATACCCTAACTCGGTGACGAATCCGGTAAGGCGACGACGGCGGTGAAGATTCTGTCGATGGCAGCGATTCCCAACGGCAGAGGCGCACGGGGAGGCAAGGGCGACGACCAGGGGTTCCAAAGCGGCAGTTCGGGGCTTGGAGAAATAGACTTTTGGCGAATGAATTTGAAAAGTCAGGTCCGCCAGGTTATATACCCCGGATTGTTGGTGAAACCGATTGGAACATTTTGGTGCCACCGAGTGTCGGTGCACTAGGACTGGGGTACCCAGTGCCCCTGACTTATGCACAGGCAGTAGTAGCAGAACCCATCAACGCAAGTACAGTCTTAACCAGTCCAAACCAGAGAAGCCGCTCTACGTGAGATCAAGGAGCGCATCAAGAAGACGAAACCAGCATTCAAGACCAAGACTCCGACAGAAGCAACCTACGCTGGCCAAGCAACACCGGCAAGGTTGATGCAACGGCCCGAACCGCGCCAGTCACGTACCCGGAGACTGTCGGGGACCGAGGTGCACACATCTTTAAGAAGACCCGGCAAGCCATCCCCCGACAAGCACGAGCCGATTGGCCACCGCTCCACCGCATCGCAATGCCAGTCATTTGTCGATGCACTGTCGAGCCATCAGGTGGCTAAGTGGCTCTCGCTAAGCACGTGGCGACTCGCTGGGAAACTGATTATGCCCGTTTGACACCCGTCCAGAGGTGTGTCAATACATTGGTCAATAGTTAGCTAAAGCAGTGGTAAAAGCCTGCCGGGGATGCATCCCCGCACGCCACCTAGGCCAGCATTTATGGCATTTTGTCCTAAGTTCTAGAGTTATGTATGATAGCACTGTTAGCCATCTAATCACTAGATAATGTCTGTTTTGCCACTGTGGTTGCCCCTTGAGCTATAAAAGGAGGCCCAAGGCAACCTAGCTAAAGATTCGGACCTTTGGACAATTGTACTAGCGTAGTAGCTCTCCCAAAGGCGACCTTGCCGGGTTTGAGCACTGCGTGTGCTTTGTGTTCCCCCGATCCATCCACAAAAGCAGGAGTAGGGTTTTACGCTTCCCAGCGGCTCGAACGTGGGTAAAACACCAGCATCTCGTCGTCGTGCTACCTCACCACCTCTGCTCTTTGTGCAACATGACCTCACCCCTGCCGAACCACAAAGGGGCCCGTGGCCCCATAGGTGATCGTGTGCATCGTGACCCGACATCTTTGGCACGCCAGGTAGGGGGAGCGTCATTTGCGCGAACCTGAGATCGTGAGCAGCGTGTCGATCTTCATCGTCGTCTTCTTCCTCTATGGCTCCCAAGAAGAAGCCCATCGCGACCGCGACTCCCTCCACCTCGAAGGCCCCCTCACACGCAGCTGTGGATGCCGCTGGCACCGCGGCGGCGAAGAGTGAGGTGGTTGTCGTGGGCGACGCGACTGGCGCAGGCAGCGCCACCATTGTGTCCCCCGCGGTTGAAGCTAGAGCGGGGAACACCGAAGAGGAGCAATAGCAACAACATTTTGGCAAGCTCGGCCCTAGTGCAGCGGGAGGAGGAAATGTTCAGTCTCCACCTCGCCGCCGCACTGGTGGCCGCGGCCGCAATAGCGGGACCCAATTTGGGGCAAGCCGTGATCTTCCAACTGCGCCTGTCACAGGCGCGCGCCTCGCCCAGAGCAAGACAGAGCGTCGAACGGGACCGTAGACCCACAAGTTCGACCTCCTCCATGTCAGACCGCCCCAGCGATCGGTCCACGGTGACAAGAATGCATTGTCGCCCCTCTTGGTTCCACCAGGAGTCGAGCGACGTCGCGATCCTCCTCTCTAGCCATGCCGGCAACGGGAGCGGAAGCGATGGCGCGGGCCCAACTGCTGTTAAATTTCCCGCTGGCGGCTGACAAGATGGACGAGTGGAGAGCCACCATCTAGGGTTTGCATTCCTTCGTCGAAGCCAGCAAATCGTAGCATGCAGAGCCGTCGCGACGCCCGCGGACGGCGACGGCGGCCTAGGCTGATGGTCGTGTCGAGGGGGCCGTGCCAACAGTGCAATCCCCTCCGTGACAACAGAACCAGAGGCAGCCACAACGAGCTGCACATGCTGACGAGCCAGACGAAGCATTTATTGCCTCGTCCGGCCAGCATGATCGCCGGGACCAGCGGCGTGTCCTGGAAGACCGGCGGAGGGAAGACGTGCGCGTCACCATAGAGCGACGCCGGGAAGCACACCGCCAATCCGACAGGCGCAACGGCCCAGATGCTGGCCACCCCGCGCCCAGTGCTGGGTGGGTACCTGCCTTATGAGGTTAGGTGCCCTCCCTTCACTCGCGAGCTACGACAGGTCCGGTGGCCATCGGCTCAAGCTTTCAAGCCTAAACTGTCAGAGAAATACGACGGGAAGCTAAACCCGGCCGAATTCCTGGGCATCTATATGATAGCCGTTCAAGCCGCCAAGGGAAGAGATGAGAAGGTGCTCGCCAACTATTCCCCTTTGGCGCTCAAGCCAAATGTGATATCGTGGCTGATGCACCTGCCGGAGAACTCTATTTCATCATGGGCTGACTTGTGCAATGACCTACACGTCCTTCCGCAGAAGGAGGGAGAAACCTTGCAGAAGTGCATCCAGAGATTCAGTCGAGTACACCGCAATATTCCAGAGATACACCCCGCATGCGTGATTGCCGCGTTCCATTCGAACGTTCGCAATAGGAGGATGCGGGCCAAGATGAATGCTAGACTCCCCAAGACCGTCAATGAGTTGTACACATTGGCGGACAAGTGTGCTCGTGCCGAGGAAGGAAGGCGACACCCCGGAGAGGAGGCTGGCATCGAAGTCGACTCAGATGACGATGATGGTGCCCCTAGCCTGAAGGGGAAAAGCCGAAGGCGCAATAAGAAGTGTAAGGGAAAGTCAGTGTTGGCCATTGAGAGCTCTGGTGATCTCAGTGCCCGCAAGAAGGCCAAGGCCGAGGCCCTCGGCAAGGGAGCTGTCGCGTGCACTGATTGCCGGGAGGCCGCGGCGGCAAAGAAAACCGGAAATTCCGACGGGCCATACTGCAAAATCTAACGCACCAAAGGTCATGATGTCCAAGAATGCCGCCAAGTTAAGCAGCTTGCTGCGAAGCAGAAGGCTAAATACGAGAAGCGTGACAAGGAGAGAGGCCAAGATGGTGCTGCCGGGAAGGGCCATGGTGGTAGAGGGTGCTGCTGCAGCAAGGCCCCGCAGCAGACGAAAAAACCTGCTAGAGGCCGTGAGAAGAAAGAAGGAGATGATATGAGTGATGATGAAGATGATGGAGAAGAGTCCAGTGATCGAAAATTCCAGAAGGCAACTGAAGCCATGTGTGTTAACGGGGGTGCGTCTTTGCATTCCGCTCATCGCCAGCTCAAGCAGTGGGCGCGTGAGATCAACGCCATGGAGCCAGCTGCAGAGTCCAGAAGGCCACTCAAATGGTCCAGCACGCCTATCATCTTTGACGAAGAGGATCATCCTGACCGCACCACTGCGGTCGGATGTTTGCTGTTGATGGTCTCCCCAATAATCCGCAACCTCAAAGTAACCAAGATGTTAGTTGACGGCGGGGCGGGGTTGAAATTAATCTCCCCTAAAGTGGTTGAAAAGCTGCATGTCCCTGATGAAGAGCTCAAAGCTACGGGTGTGTTCCAACGAATCAACCCCGGCAGGAGCCGACCCAAGGGAAAGATCACTTTGCCTGTGACGTTTGGCGGGAAGTTGAACTACTAGACTAAGAAGGTGGTGTTTGATGTGGTCGAACTCCCTCTGCCTTACAATGGAATTTTTGGTCACCCAGCTCTAGCAAAATTCATGCCAGCATCCCACTCTGCCTACAACACTTTGAAGATGCCAGGGCCCATGGGAATCATCTCCATCCCATCTGATAAGAAGGATGTGGTTATATGTGTGGACAATATGTATCGAGACGTGGTAGCAGCTGAGGTCGTGGAAACCCCAGCTCCCGCCAAGGAATCAAAGAAGGGGAAGAAGTCTAGCAGGGACGCCGGCAAGGACTCCGGGAAGCGCGCCTCTTCGGAGTGCGCTGCACCCGTCGATGACCTGCCGGAGAGTTCCACTAGCAAAAGATCCAAGGTTACCAATCCTGCGACGTAGAAGGTCCCGGCAAGGCAGGATGGCGTTGATGGTACGTTTACCATCAGTGCCACCCTTAATGGCAAATAGGAAAGCGCGCTTGTTGCCTTCCTACGGGCGAATGTCGATGTGTTTGCTTGGCAACCATCTGACATCCCCAGTGTTCCCAGGGAGGTAATTGAGCACCACCTTGCTGTCTGCCCTCATGCAAGCCCGCCAAGCAAAAAGCTAGTGTCGGCGTCCTAGGAACGGGGGTACCCAGACTTGCCTGCCCGCGGCCTAGGGCGTGGCCCACCTTGACGACCAAGTACGGCCCGGCGCGGCCTCATTCAACACAAGGCCCTCGCGAGACCCCGAGCTCGCGAGGAAAACATCGCCAAGACCCGCGGGGAGGTAGGCCTCCCCAGGCCTCCTCCCGAGCGGCGGAGATTTCTATGCAACGCACGACCTCAGGAGGCCAAGGTTGATGCCAGCCAGGCCAGGCGGCGCCAGCGCGCTAGAGGGGACAGTTTCCCCTTTGGTGCAAAGGAGGCAGGGGCGCACGCGAGTTCCCAAAGTGCCCCCCAAAGGTTTCTACTTCGGTGCAACAAGACCAAGACCCCAAGCCCCGCAGGACGGACGTCATCACCGAGCCCACCTCTGCATCACCGATGACTACTTTGCAGGCGAAGACCACCTTTCGTCAGGATAGGGTGTACCTCTTGTCCCCCTTTGAATTTGACCGTTGTGGGATTCCTTCCCGCCTTGGTGATAAGGGAAGAGGACCCAGGCTGCTATAAATTGAGGCTAGGCAGCCCAGCAGTAAAGGATCGAACACACCACCGGAAAACACACTCGCGAGGCCGCTCCCCACTGTACTAGTTCATCCACAAACCTCCTTGTGAGGCAATCCACCAAAAGCAAGAGTAGGGTTTTACGCTTCGCAGCGGCCCGAACCTGGGTAAACTCTCGTGTGTTATCTTCTTCCTTGCCATCGAGCAAGGTTATCATGTTGTGGGCTTGGTGGGGGTGAAGCTGTCGGGGGATCTTCGCACACGCCCCTGGGTTCGAACTTCTTGGGGTTTTGCGGAGCCCGAAATCCGACATTTGGCGCTCCACGTAGGGGGCATGTCGGGATCCTCGCTCAAGATTTGTCTTGCCCCCGCTCGGCGGTTCCATGGCCAAGGGACGTCGAGCCCGCGCCGAACGACGGGCTGCATGCGTTGCTCGCGTGACGCCAGCAGACCTCGGCATCCCGCGCTGCCTTGCTCTTCTGTCGGAAGGCGTCGTATCTAGCCCGGCCTTGGACAGGCACCGGGAGTTATCGCCCTCGTCAACCGCGCAACGCGCCCTCTCCGCCCTGGCCCTCCCCAGTGTCCACGTCGCGACATCATCTGCCCGGGCTCGCCGCGACCCGGCACGCGAGTGAATCGCGCTCCTCGTGGCCCGTGAGCTGCAGCCTTTCCGCATTGCTCGCGGACGCTACGACAGCTGGATATGTCGCGCAGCCATGCGCGCCACCCCGACAGGTGAGGCCCAGGCGCTTCCCTATGGGATGGCCCAGGAGGCTCGCGTCCATGAAGACGCTGAGGACGTGTCGACGCACCGGAGATGAGCGTCGCGGCCCACACCCGCCGGGAGTATGGCCCGACTCGTCGGGCACACAGGAGTTAGCCCCTGGCGCAGACAGGGGCCGAAGGGAGCTTCCAGCTGCGTGGGGTAGGCGCCATAACGCGCCTCCCAGCACACCAGATGCATCAAGGGAGTGCGCCCGGCGACTCGTCTACACCAACGCCTGGGGGCTCGCGCAACTCTACCACTACCATGTCGGCGAGCACCCGTGCCATAATGGGAGCGGCGCCGACTACCACAACAATAGGAGGAGCGTATGTGACCCCGCGAGCGGCTTTCGTCAGGGCTGGTGCGAACAGCCTCGCGAGGGCGGCTGGCGGGGCCGGCCTCATGAGGATGCCAGGCGCTGGCAGCCTCGTGGGGTGTGCCCACTGGTAGGGGGCTAGCCTTGGCAAGCGCCTGGGTCCGCGGACCAGGGGTCGCCTGCCTGGAGACGGGGGGTGGAACACACACCCATGTCCCCAGGCAGGGCCACCCCAGCCTGAAGACGGAGGGTGGAACACACGCCCATGATCTCGAGCCAGGTGCTTCCAACCTGGAGACGGAGGGTGGAACACACGCCCATGTCCCCAGGCCAGGTGCCCCCAGCCAGGAGACAGAGGGTGGAACATACGCCCATGTCCCCTGGTAGGGCGACTCCTACCCAGAGACGGAGGGTGGAACATACGCCCATGTCTCCTGGCCGGGTTTCGCTCAACCAGTGGCAAGAGCTCACGTACTCACCCATGTCTCCGGGCCCAGCTCAGCCCGCCCGGGGACGGGCGATGGGGTACCTGCGCGGAGCTCCCGGGCACCCTAGCGAGGCGCGCTGGGGTACCGCCTTGGGCGTCCGCCTCGCGCGCGACGGAGGGCCCCTGCTCCGAGCTGCGCCCGCGGCACAAGGGGCTGTGGCGCCACAACAACGACGACACCCATCCCCGGGCTTTGCAGAGCCCGAGGCCCTGCTCCGGGATGGGCGCTCCCTGCGAAGGGCGTGGCGGGCTCGCCCCACGCTCGAGGGCCCGTTCGGGACCCACCCCACGTGGGAGCGGGGGGGATGGGAGCGGGCTCCATGTCAAGGAGGCATGGAGCTCTCAGCGCACCCCCAGGCCCAACCCGTGACACTCTCACGTAATAATGAGTGGGTTGTATACGCCCGGAGCCCCCGAGGACACGGAGGGGTTCCATCCCACGCCCAAGTGGAAGCCCCATGCTCCGCGCTGGCGGACAGCACTGCCCCCCAATGGCTATGCCCTCGCAACGTGGAAGCCCTAAGCTCCGCACTGGGGAGAAGACGAAGGTGAAGATTAGCCTAGATGCCGGACGCGGCTGTTCTTTGCCCATTTTTGTATTCGAATTTGCCATTTTCTGGAATAAAACATGAAGTTCTTGCGATTTTCTTCTGGAAATAAAAGGGGGGGATCATTCTTTCTGGTAACGATTTCCGTTTGGTACCTCACTTTCTTTGGGAAGTTCGGCAGTTGCCGGACCCCTCCTCTCTCGCGATCGACCCGAAGCGGAAGCTGGGTGCGATGGATGCGCTATCGCGCATACCCTGCCGAGACGTAAACGCTCGGACGCTCGCGAGGCACGGTCACCCCGGCCGACAGGAGTTTTGGCAAAAACGTACAAGTTGTGCCTCATGCCACACGGGGGCACCCTCAGAGGTCCTTCCAAAAACACGCTCTAGCCGCCACAGGGCTGCGCTCATGACCTCGATAGGCAAACACGAAGACTACTCATGGATACACGCCGTCGTCATCACCCACATCGTCACCACCACAGCCGGGCTCACGGCCCCCGGCTCCGTCATGGTCCTCAGGCTCGTCAGAAGAAAATCCCGCAATCAAGTCCTCCACATGGTCCCCCACCCACTCGGCAAGGGCGCCCTGGATCACTTTAGGCACCGGGGCAAGCAGCGCCCCGAAGTCGAAGTGCGGGTCGAGGCGAAGGAGATGGCTGAAGACGTGCGAGGCAGCCCGAGCAAGGAGGTCGCGGCGCTTCTCCTCCACGAGCTAGCGGATCTTCTCCGCACCTCCCTCAAGGCACTCCACGACCCTGGAAAAGAAGCCCAGGTACCCTGCATCGTCAGGCACCAGGGGGCTCGAAACGCTCGCGCCGCAGATGTCTCTTAAGGCCCGGTTGGCCCTCTTCTCGAGGGACTGGAACATCTGGGAGCGCGTGTGCTGAAGGCCGCGGGCACGATCCACCTCGTCCGAAGCCTTCTCCGCGAGGGAAGCAACGCCCTTTACTTGCTTATAGGGAAAAGATAGCTCGGCCTCGGCAGCAGCCTGGGCATCCATTGCGGCTTGCCGGCATGGTTCCTCTTGATCTAACCTTCTCTTGAGGACCTCGACCTCCCGTTTCAGGTGGTCGCGTCGTTGGTAGTAACGGGACTCTTGGAGCCTCCACTTCGCGCGGTAGTCCTGAAGGAGGGAACGCCAAGCCTCCGCCACCTTGTCGTCGACCTCCTCCTGAAATTTCGCCTCGCGGGAGGCGAGGGAGTCCTCGGCGAGGGACACCTGGAGTTCCCTCACCTCCAGCCTCTCATGCTCCAGACTCTCCTCCAGCGCTTCCTTCGTCAGTGCATCCTCGGGTATACGGGGCCCCGCACTGCCGGCGGGCAGCTCGGTCGTCATGGCGTCAAGAGAGGCCCTGTGTACCTGGATTTGCCTTTCAATTGCGGCGTTGGAGGCTTCAAGTTCCTCTGAGCGTTCCTCCGAGGCCTTGCATTGGCAGTCGGCGGCGTGGGCCTCCGCGAGGGCGCGGTCGCGGGCCTCCCTCGCCGCGGCAAGCGACCCTTCGGCGACGGCATGGGCGCGCTCGCGTTGCAGGCGACCAAGGTTGACGGCAACCTCAAGACGATGCCACTCCCGCGAAAGGTGCTGGCGCTCTGCCTCGAGAAGAGTGTCGGCGGTGATGAGCTCGGTCCCCAGATGCACCAGCGCGTTCGCCGCGGTCTAGATCAAACCGTGCCGCGCGGCGCTGCGGTCGCACGCGAGCTCAAGGGCCCAACCAGGGTATCCGCCCTGCCCCGGGCCAGTCGGAAGGGCATGCGAGGGGCCGCCCGGCCCTGATGCCCACGCGGGGGCTGGGGTCTCCTCCTCTCTTCCCCCGAGCGGAGTCCGGCCCCCGCGGAGGTCCGTGCCGTCGCTCAAGGAAGGCGCTGGAGCACGGCGCGGCTGATTCCCGGTGAAGACCACCAACGTAGGATGTGGCCTCGTCCCTGCGAGGTGGGGGGCAGGCATGAAGAAGTTCGCAGGGTACTCGCGCACAAGACCCCGCGAGGGCCGCGCAAGCTCGGGCACGGGCGCCTCACCGTGAGGGGCCTCGAAGGCTGCAGGTGCCAAGGCCACAATGGACCCAGTAGCCTCAGGAGGCGGCGGTAACGTCGCGCTTTCTTCTTCTGCGGAGGGGAACCTGCGAAACAGAGATTCAGGAGGAATACACCAGGGAAGACTGAGGGGGGCTGGGCACTTACTCGTCCAGGGCGACCCACTTCCTCTTCATCGGCACCCACGGTGACGGGTGGTGGCTGCCCCCGTGCCTCCTCCTCTTCCGACGAGCGCGGGGGCCCGGGGACGGTGTGCCGGCATCTGGCCCCAGGTATCCAGCGGAGAAGATGGCAGCCGCCTCCGTCGTGGGGGCGTCCCCTTCACTCCCGGTGATGGCCTCGGCGA
Organism: Elymus sibiricus; assembly: GCA_039707655.1. Classification (NCBI taxonomy): domain Eukaryota; kingdom Viridiplantae; phylum Streptophyta; class Magnoliopsida; order Poales; family Poaceae; genus Elymus; species Elymus sibiricus. The sequence continues at coordinate 162,596,620 of CM077663.1, forward strand.
CAGCCCGGGGGGTGGGCGACGTAGGGCACCTCTCCACTGCCAAAGGGGGAATCACGGCCCCAGCACCCTCAGGGCCCCCTAGCCTCGAAGCCATCGCGGATCGTCCCGGGGACCCACCTTCACCGAAGGGAGGAGCCCCCACTCATCGAAATGCGGCATCTTCCCGGCAAGGGCCTCTCCGTCCGGGCGGTTGAACAAAAGAAGGCCATTCCGGGGAAGTTCACCCGGATCCCCACCGGTCAGCCGGCGGAGTAGCTCGCGCAGCGCGCTGGGAAGGAGAGAGGGAACCTGGAGCCTCATGGGGTCACAAGGGCCCGCGAAGGTCCACATCGGGCGAGAATGGAGTTGGAGGGGAGCAATTCGGTGGCAGGAAAACTCTCGCACCACCATCGCCATCGTCACGCCGGACTCCCTCAGTTCCACCAGCCTGACCAAGACGGGCGCAAGCCGAGGGTCGTCAAGCTCCTCGTTTTCCTACCGAGGGTTTGGTTCCGCAGGAACCGACGGGGGTTGGAGCAAGAAGCCGGCCTCAGCAGCATCTACATACACCCACTGCCTCCGGAAACCTTCTGCGTTCGATGAAAGCCGGGCGTCGGGGGCCCTGCTGGCCATTGCATCGGTGGCCCGCAGGGACACGCATCCAGAACAGTGCCCCCCGAGGTTCAACCGGAGAGAGAAGAAGTGGCGAAGCAGGGCCACGGAAGGGGAGACACCGATGAAGGCCTCACACAAGAATGCGAAGGCGGAAAGGAGGACGATGGAGCCAGGGTCGAGATGAAGCGCATGAACCTGGTAGTGCGTGAGCACGGCGGAAAAGAAGTCCGAGAACGGCGGCAGTAAGCCAGAGAGGAGGGCGTGGAGATGAAGGGGAATGCAGGTGGCCTCCAGCTCAGCCTGAGGCCGCGAGCCCAGCCAGATCTTGGTCGCCCCCCACTCGTTGGAGCCGGCGGCGACCGCCAGGTGGACCTTCTCCAACCCCTCAAGATTGACCACCAAGGATCGACCTAACGCGGGCTCTAGCGTCGGTGCAGGTCCCGGTGCCTTCGAGGCCTCGCCCCCTCTCTTCTTGGGAGCCATGGTGGGCGGCCGAGCTGGACGGACGGGGGATTCGGCGGAGAAGGAGTGAGCCGCGGAAGGGGGGAGACGGGTGACCAGATTGATGGGGAACAGTGATGGCTCGGTGGGGTGCGCCAGACGGTTTGTCAGCCGAGGCAATTGCCGAGGCAGTGCAAAAGGGAGTAGGCGTCAGCGTCTCGGAGGGCGCCGCATGTCAGGCCTAGCCCGCTGGCGGTGGGGGCCCGCGGCGCTTCGGGTCATCACCTATGGCTTCGCCCGAAAGCCAACCCGAGCGCGCCTTGGGCCCGGGGACTACTGTCGGTGTCCTGGGAACGGGGGTACCCAGACTTGCATGCCCGCGGCCCAGGGCATGGCCCAACTCGACGACCAAGTACGGCCCGGCGCGGCCTCACTCAACACAAGGCCCTCGCGAGACCCTGAGCTCACGAGGGAAACAGCGCCAAGACCCGCGGGGAGGTAGGCCTCCCCCCGAGCGGCGGAGATTTCTATGCAACGCATGACCTCAGGAGGCCAAGGGTGACGCCAGCCAGGCCAGGCGGGCGCCAGCACGCCAGAGGGGACAGTTTCCCCTTTGGTGCAAAGGAGGCAGGGGCGCACGCGAGTTCCCAAAGCGCCCCCCAAAGGTTTCTACTTCGGTGCAACAAGACCAAGACCCCAAGCCCCGCAGGACGGACGTCATCACCAAGCCCACCTCTACATCACCGACGACTACTTTGCAGGAGAAGACCACCTTTCGTCAGGATACGGTGTACCTCCTGTCCCCCTTTGAATTTGGCCGTCGTGGGATTCCTTCCCGCCTTGGTAATAAGGGAAGAGGACCCGGGCCGCTATAAATAGAGGCTAGGCAGCCCGGTAGTAAAGGATCGAACACACCATCGGTAAACACACTCGCGAGGCCGCTCCCCACTGTACTAGTTCATCCACAAACCTCCTCGTGAGGCAATCCACCAAAAGCAGGAGTAGGGTTTTATGCTTCGCAGCGGCCCGGACCTGGGGAAACTCTCGTGTGTTATCTTCTTCCTTGCCATCGAGCAAGGTTATCGTGTTGTGGGCTTGGTGGGGGTGAAGCTGTTGGGGGATCTTTGCACACGCCCCTGGGTTTGAACTTCTTAGGGTTTTGCAGAGCCCGAAATCCGACAGCTAGAAAGCAAGCCTTGGAGTGCGGCAGTTCATTGCCGAGGAGATCAGGAAGCTCGAAGCAGCTGGTTTGGTCAGAGGACTGTTGCATCCAACTTGGTTAGCGAACCAGGTAGTGGTGCGCAAGGCGAATGGGAAATGGAGGCTTTGCATTGATTTCACTGACTTGAACAAAGCATGCCCGAAGGACCCTTTTCCCTTGTCGTGCATTGATCAGATTACTGATTCCACTTCTGGGTGTGACTTGCTTTCCTTCTTGGACGCATACTCCGGATACCACCAGATATTCATGGCCAAGGAAGATGAGGAAAAGACTGCGTTCATAACTCCGTGTGGCATGTACTGCTTTGTACGTATGCCCTTCGGGTTAAGGAGCGTTGGTTCTACCTTTGCAAGGGTCGTGCAGATTGGATTTGAACCTCACGTGGAAGCTTACATGGATGACATAGTACTCAAAACCAGAGATGAAGCAACCCTCATACAAGACATGGAAAAAACTTATATGAACTTGCGCAAGATCAATTTGAACCTCAACCCTGAGAAGTGTGTGATCGGTGTCCCATCCGGCAAGATGCTTGGGTTCTTTGTATCTCAGTGGGGAATAGAAGCCAATCCCAACAAGATCAAAGCAATCGAGCAGATACAAGCCCCAAGTCCGTCAAGGACATAAGACGCTTGGCCGGATGCATTGCCGCGTTGAGTAGGTTCATCTCCAAATCCGCTGAATGCGCCCTACCGTTTTTCAAGATTCTGAAAAAGGCCGGCCCGATGAAGTGGACCCTGGAAGCAGAAGCAGCGCTGCAAGATCTGAAAGCTTACCTTTCCTCCGCTCCCACCTTGGTCGCACCTAAAACGCAAGATCCGTTGCTACTATACTTGGCGGCAACGAATCAAGTGGTTAGCGCAGCGCTGGTGGCGCAGCAAGAAGTGGATGAAGATGCAGCCGCTGCGACTGATTTCGCCAGCGGTGGAACCGAAGCATTCGCGGCAGGACCTGATACAAACTAAGGGGAACCTAAGCAAGCAAACAAAGGTAGTTTCAAGGAAGTGGCAAAGAAGAAAGTGGTGCAGGGACCAGTATACTTTGTTAGCTCCTTGTTACAAGGGGCTAGGTCAAGGTACTCTGGAGTGGAAAAGCTGATCTTCGGCCTTATCATGGCCTTGAGGAAGTTGCGCCACTACTTCCAAGGCCACGAGATCACAGTTGTCACCAGCTTTCCACTGCAGCGTATATTGACGAACGCCGAAGCCACTGGCAGGATAGTTGAGTGGGCGCTAGAGCTGTCATGTTTTGGTTTGAAGTATGAGAGCACTTCCACAATTCAGAGCAGGGCGTTGGCGGAATTCTTTATGGAATGTACGCCCACGCCAGACGAAGAGGTTCCAGAGACAATTCTCCCCGGCAAGGAAGGCCTAAGGAATGAATCATGTATTTTGACAGTGCTTTCTCACTTCAGGGCGCCGGAGCAGGCATGCTCCTCATCGCCCCCACTGGAGAGCATCTCAAATATGTGGTTCAAATGCACTTTCCTCGGGAGGAGACCACTAATAACACCGCTGAGTATGAGGGGCTCCTTGCCGGACTCAAAATGGCGGTGGAGTTGGGAATCAAGAAACTAATCATCCGAGGAGATTCTCAACTCGTGTAAAACAAGTCAACAAAGATTATCAAAGTCCATTGATGGAAGCATACGTGGAAGAGGTGAGGAAGCTGGAGGAGCACTTTGATGAATTGCAAGCAGAGCTTGTACCACGTGCAGAAAATAGCATCGCTGATCATCTATCAAAGTGCGCCGCGCAAAAGCTTCCTATGGAACCAGGAACTTTTGTCCTCCACCTCACTTAGCCATCAGTATCCCCGTCAACAATGACCAGGAAAAGGAGAAAGCTGAACTCCGGCAAGCATTTCTCGGCAGAGCTTCCTGAAGCCGCTAGTAGAGAGGCTACCGGGGATAGTCTCGTTTCGATTGGTGAGCAGCTCCCTCCTGCAGAACCCCGGGTTCTTGCAGTCGAGGTAAGCGCTCCCACGAACGAGGAGATGCCTTTAGTCCTCGTTGTAGAGCCATAGGCTCCATCTTGGGCACAGCATATAGTCCACTTCCTTCAAACAGGAGAACTTCCCGAAGAGCAGGAGGAACCCGAAAAAGTATGTACCAGTTTGTCGATGACACTCTGTACAGAAAAATACCAAACGGTGTGAAATTAAGGTGCATTCACCGGGAAGATGGACTGAAGCTGTTGGCAGAGATTCACGGAGGCATGTGTGGGTCTCACATTGGATCAAGGGCCCTTGCTGGAAAAGTCTTCCGGCAGGGTTTCTATTGGCCCACTGCCCTCCAGGATGCAACTGAGCTAGTCATCAAGTGTGAAGCCTGCTAGTTCCGTTCCAAGAACATTCATCAACGAGTGCAAGCTCTCCAGACGATCCCCTTATCCTGGCCATTTTCGGTCTGGGGGCTCGATATTTTGGGCCCCTTTCCCCGCGCCATCGGGGGCTTTGAATTCGTGTTCATAGCAATCGACAAGTTTACAAAGTGGCCTGAGGTGGAACTAGTGAGAAAGGTGACCGCGCAGTCAGCTATCAAGTTCCTGAAAGGACTAGTGTGCCGTTTTGGAGTGCCCAATAGGGTGATCACCGATAATGACATCCAAAGCCTTGGAAGCAAGGTCTCCTTCACCTCTGTTGCCCACCCGAGAAGCAACGGGCAAGTTGAGAGGATGAATGCTGAAGTGTTGCATGGGCTCAAGACAAGAACTTTCGATAGACTGCGAAGATGCGGCAAGCGCTGGATAGATGAGCTGTCGGTGGTTCTTTGGTCCCTCAGAACGACACCAAATCGAGCTACCGGCCAGACGCCCTTCTCCCTAGTATATGGGGCGGAAGCAGTTCTCCCCACGGAACTCATATACGAGTCACCACGAGTACTTGCCTACAATGAATTAGAGCAAGAGCAGCTACGGCATGACGATGCCATGCTCCTCGAGGAAGATCGTCTCCGGGCCGCTGTGCGTGCTGCACTCTACCAGCAAGCCCTACACCGCTATCATAGCCGCAGGGTCCACGCCCGGAGCCTTGAGGAAGGCCACCTTGTCCTTAGGCGCGTTCAGTCCGCCAAGGGTACCAACAAGTTGACGCCAAAGTGGGAAGGCCCTTACCGGGTAGCACGAGTCACCAAACCTGGCGCAGTCCATCTGGAGACGAAAGAGGGCATCAAAATGCTTAACTCATGGAATATGGAGGATCTTCGTAAGTTCTACTCATAAGGCGCGGTTGCCGGGCTCAGTCCCCGGCAACCTCCTTTTGTACAAACCTTGCCGCAGTGCATGTAACCGTTTGTACAAAGTCAGGCACAGACCCTGTGCATGCAATAATAAAGCTAGGCATTGCATCATACCATCGAACTGCATGTTTACTATGCATTTTTATGTTGCAATATTATCGCCTTTAATTTTTAGAAATTTGTTAGAGTACTTGATGAGCCTATGATCCTTGTTACCGCATTCTCTCTCTCCAGAGGACAGAGGCCTCTTGCCCTACAGGTTTGACTGTCAGGAAAACAAGGAAGAAGGGCAAGGAAACAAGGACGGCGGCCCATCGTACTCCAGAAAGGGATACTGCTTGAAAAGATAAGTCTAATCACATATTCCAAGCTCAGAGCCATTTGCTCCCTTAAGGAAACCCTTGCTATCCTTTTTGACTGTGTACAATGGAGTCCTTCCCGCAATGGAAACCATTGTCGGGACAAGCCGTCCCTTAGCTCCTGTCGCTTATCAGCTCTGGGGTCTGCGTCGATACCGACAAGGAGCCTTGCCGGGGAATGATACCAACTAGCTGCCGGGGGCTCGCCTCCCCTTGGCGCTCGCGGTTAGTACTGACCCGACAAATAGTTCCGTGCGGCAGGGATAAACATGCTGACGCAGTATCAACAGGGGGAGAAAGGGACAGTACTTAAGGAAGAGAAATAGCATTCTTTCATTCATTTTCGCTAAAAAATGGATAAAGATTACATTATGATTGGCTAAAAACTTGGCAAGCGCCTACATCTTTTGATTTATAAAAAGATAAGTGCTCTGTAAAGCCTTTCATGTCCATCTCCTCCTAGCGATTAGGTGGAGAAGAAAAAGAGTGCAAAAGGAGTGCCTGGCTGGGATTTGGCGCCTCCCCGCCAGGGCCAGCGGGACGCGTCCTCCGAAGGATCAGAGGGACCCTGCCCCCAAGCAGGGCGGACGAAGTCGGCAGGGAGGAAAAAGACGGAGGGCAGATGTAAATGGTGGTGCTGCCGAAGCATAGCTGGTGACGATGGTGCTGCCGGCAATCACGACGCGTCCGAGCTGTCATCCCCGCTCTTAAAGCGTCGTGGGTTGCCGCCGTCGTTATCTTCCTCATCGCCACCGCTCAAGGGGACACCACCGCCGTCGTCCGAGCCCTCGACGCGGCAGCCGAGGGAAATGCCAAGCTTCCCGAAGAGCCTCATAGAGAGCATGGTCATCCCCGTCGACCCGAGGCAGGGAAGACTCCCAGACCTTAAGGAGTACACGCAGGCAAAAGACTCCCACCCATGTGCGGGATACATAGTGCCATGGGTGGGGAACTCTGCCACGACCCATGATGGACCGTTGCTGCGACCACTCGCGCGCAGCCGACGGCCATGCGGACGATCTTTCTTCGTCGCCTTGAAGGAGGAGCGCAGAGACTGCAGTTGACCACAGCACTGCGTTTCCGCTATGGACTCCAGCACGGTGTCTTCCGCATAGCGTTCTGCCAAGACTGAAGCAGCGGGCGACGCAGCGGCGGGTGCGCCACCGCAGCTGCGCCTGGCGCGGCCGCCGCGCCGACCGCTCCCCCATCCAAGGCCCCTCCCGCCAGCTCTCAGTCCAAAACCATCGACCCAAGCCGGGGGCTGGGCACGGAGACAAAAGAAAGCCCCTGTGGTGCCAGGCGTGCTCGCCCGACCCTTCCCCCTGACCATCAGGAGGGAAGGGACGGTCCGACGATGGAAGAAGAAGGGCAAGCTATGTGAACCTAAGATCGAGGAGGAGAAGGGAATGGATTAGGATCGCCCATTGTGACCCCCAATTTATAGGGACGGGCACAGGGGCTGGCTCTCCTCCGCTCCAAGGTGGCCGCCTATCTCCACCAATCCCACTACCCATGATCACGAGCGAACAGGTAACCGCCCCATTGCTCCAACCCCTGGCATTATAGTTTCTGCCACTCCCATTCCTTTGAGCCATGCGCATCCACCGCAAACTCCCCGCAATGCATGCGGCACGCGTGGCGGAAATAGCCTGAGGTAGTAGGTAAGTGCTGGCTTGAAAGTCGGCAGTTACTCCCTCATATTATGTGCCTGTGCATAAATTTTGGGCCTGACCCAATGGCCCCGGGAAAGCACGTTTGGGCTAGACCCGGGGGCTCCTGTCGGTGCACTAGGACTGGGGTACCCAGTGCCCCTGAGTTATCCATAGGCAGTAGTAGCAGAATCCATCAACGCAAGTACAGTCAGAACCAGTCCAACCCAGAGAAGCCGCTCTACGTGAGATCAAGGAGCTCATCAAGAAGACGAAACTAGCATTCAAGACCAAGACTCCGACAGAAGCAGCCTACGCTGGCCATGCAACGCCGGCAAGGTCGATGCAACGTCCCAGAACGGGCCCGAACCGCGCCAGTCACGTCCCCGGAAACTACTGGGGACCAAGGCGCACACATCTTCAAGAAGACCCGGCAAGCCATCCCCCGGCAAGCGCGAGCCGACCGGCCACCGCTCCACCGCATCGCAATGCCAGTCATTTGTCGATGCGGTGTTGAGCCCTCAGGTTGCTAAGTGGCTCTCGCTAAGCACGTGGCGACTCGGTGGAAAATAGATTATGCCCGTTTGACACCCGTCTAGAGGCGTGTCAAGACATTGGGCAATAGTTAGCTAAAGCGATGGTGAAAGCCTGCCGGGGATGCATCCCCGCACGCCACCTAGGCTAGCATTTATGTTCTAAGTGCCAGAGTTAGGTATGATAGCACTGTTGGCTATGTAATCACTAGATAATGTCTATTTTGCCACTGTGGTTGCCCCTTGAGCTATAAAAGGAGGCCCAAGGCAACCTAGCTAAAGATTCGGACCTTTGGACACTTGTACTCGCGTAGTAGCTCTCCCGAAGGCGACCTTGCCGGGTTTGAGCACTGCGTGTGCTTCGTGTTCCCCCGATCAATCCACCAAAGCAGGAGTAGGGTTTTACGCTTCCCAGCGGCCCGAACCTGGGTAAAACACAAGCGTCTCATCGTCGTGCTGCCTCACCACCTCTGCTCCTTGTGCAACGTGACCTCACCCCTGCCGAACCACAAAGGGGCATAGGTGATCGTGTGCATCATGATCTGACACCGAGTTTCCTAACTGTCAGGTGACACAAAAACTAGATGAGACCGAGAATACCCGATCGGTTGTACCGAGATCAAGAACCTAGAACAACTCGGTGATTCGTTTGAACCGAGTTGGTTACACCGAGATTCACAGAGAGGTTTTGGAATATAGCTCTTGTCGACACGGTACTCCGAGTGCTCCTCACATAGAGGGTTCGAGAAGTGCTTGTTCAAGTTTTGTGATGTAGCATGAATAGAACTTGAGACGAGAAAGCATAGATAGCTAGAGAGGGGTCCTAGGCATTCATGTACATCCAATTGGCAAAAGAAAACCAAAAGCCAAATAGCAACAATTGGATATCCTTGAATGAGTAAATATATGTAGACCAACATGCTCACACAATAAGATGTCAAATGAAATCATGGCAAACATGCACAAACACTCTAGCATCTATCAAGCACTTTGGCGATGACGTAGTCATCTATATATGAGTATATTGACTTAGGAGCCAAGTAAGAATACTTGATTATAGGTCATACTCATCGTTTAAGCACAAGTGGGGTTGCCACTTTTACATAAAGCTTGTTAATGTTGTCACATTCTAAGAGATGCTTTAACTCAAGTTTTAGAGTAAAGCTCCCCCTTGATGTGACATCCCCCCTAAGAGGGATATACTAACCTTGGGTTTTGTCATAGAAGACTTCAAGTGGGTGATGTAGTGGTGGATTCTCAAAGTTGATGAAGATCATCTTGAGTTGGGAGCAATCCTTTTTGTTTCTTACTCTCCTCACCAACATAGGTTAGTCCCAAACACAAGAGACAAATACAAGGATATCTATGGACATGGAGTGCAAAGCATACATGATGATGTCCATGGATTCATTAATTACCTTGTCCCTTGCTTACCTTTGAGGGAATGTGTGACTCCTTGAACTATTGCATAGAGTTGGAGTTGATTGCAAATGGCTCTTGCCAATGATGAATAAGAGTGAATTTCATTGACAGAGTCAGCCCTCAAGAACTTCTCTAGTTCTTCTTGGGGACCCACATCAAGTTGATGGGAATACTTGGTGTTGTAGTAGTGTTAGTTGAAGTAGAACTTGGAGTAGCCTTGGGAACCCACTTCACCATGGCTAGGGACTCATCTTCAAGTGTGTCAATGTCATCATGAAGCTTGCCCTTGCCCTTGTGGTCTTGTGGAGGAAAGTCATCTTGAGAGCTTGTTCCCTTGGGAGGAGTAGGTTCATACTTCTCCCTGTGAGTACCAAACTTAGGCTTGGGGTATTGACCTTCTTCCCATTCGACTCCATTTGCGTTGAAGTAGCCAATGCCATGGTTCTTCCGGTATCCTCCATGCTTGCGTACAATCTCTTCGAATTGCTTAAATCCGGCAAGACTTTTGTAGACACCTTTCTCTATAATTCCTTTCAATAAATTGTTTTCTTGCTCAAGTTTAACTTGGCTAAGAGAATCGTTAGTGGAATCAATAGAGCTAGTAGAAACAACATCATTTGACTTACCATTAGATTTGTTGTTACTAGATGAAGAACCTTTCTTGCCTTTGTTACTAGATTGCTTAGTCTTAACTTGTGAAATAAATGTAGACAAGAGTAGTCGTTTGGCTAGATAAAAAGAAGTTTTCTTTCGGAGATCATCATTGATTGCTTTAAGAAACTCATGTTCTCGCTCTAAAATGAGCTTCTCGAAGCGTAGCTTCTCATGAGTTCTTACAAGATCTCTATGATCTTTTAAAGTAGATTCATAAGCTAAATTAAGATTGTTTAGTTCTTTAGTTAGTCGTTCTATTTCCTTCTTATCATCATCACATGACTTATCTTGACTAGATTGATTACTAACAAGTTCATTTTGACTAATATCACTAGATTTGTCAAATAGCAAGTCATCATATCCAAGTAAGTCATCCTCATCACTATTAAAGTCAATGTATTCGGGGTGTGATACCTTGGGGCCTTAAGCCATGAAGCAACTTCCACTCCCTTCATTTGGTGAATCAAATATGTCATAGGAGTCGGAGGAAACGAGTGCAAGTCCGGCAACATCTTCATCTTGAGTATAGTCGGAGTAGGAGTGATAGCTTCTCTCGGAGTGGTGGTCGGATTCGGAGCCGGAAACCCATTCACCAACATGAGCTTGATGTCTTCTTCTTGTGTAGCTCTTGGTGTACTTGTCCTTCTTCTCTGAGTCCCTACTTCTCCTTGAGGGTCTTCGTTCATGATGATCATCTCAAGTCCTTCTCTCTCTTCGAGGTGACCCATCTCTTCAGCTCTTTCTTCTAGGTGACTCTTCCCTTCTTTTGTGCGGGTCCGTGCACTCATTGGAGTAGTGTATTGACCTTCAACAATTGTAACAATTCCGGTCATGACTAGATGAACGCTTTTCTTCATATCTTGAGTTGGAGTTCCTCTCTTTGCCTCTACTCTTGTAGAACTTGTTGAATTTCTTGACCATGAGGCTTATCTCTTCATTGGTAACAAGGTTGTCACTTGAAGTAGCGGGAGCATCACTTGAGGCTTTGTAAGCACCGCTTGACTTGTTGTGAAGTTCTTCCTTGTCCTTGAGTGACATCTCAAGAGCAACAATCCTTCCAATCATTTGGATTAATGTGCACACGGTGTCATACTTTCCATCCAAAGCTCTAAGTATCTTCTTGATGATGAATTTGTTTGTAATTTCTTCGCATCCCAAGTCGGCTATCTCATTGGTCATGAGAGCTAGCCTAGAGTACATCTCCGCGACTCCTTCACCATCCTTCATCGTGAACTTGCCAAGTTGACTTTGAAGTACATCCAACTTAGATTCTCTGACGAAATCGGCACCTTCGTGCATATCAACCAAAGTGTCCCAAATTTCCTTTGCATTCTCAAGACGGCTGATTTTGTTGAATTCTTCGGGGCATAGGTAGTTGAATAGAATGTCACATGCTTGAGCATTGTATGGCAACATCTTCAATTCTTCCGCAGTCGCTTCACGATCCGGTTCCTTTCCATCACCAAATAAATAACCTTTAAAGCCAACACGAACAATAGCCCAAACGGCCGGGTTATGACCAAGAATATGCATTTTCATCTTATGCTTCCAACTAGCAAAATTTGTACCATCAAAATATGGACCTCTACGGTGATAATTTGCCTCACTAGACGCCATACTCTCCTAGGTTGTGAAACCAATGCAATGGAGACCAAATCACTGATACCACTTGTAGGATCGAAATTAAGTCTAGAGGGGGGTGATTACAGTACTTGACCAAATAAAAATTCTACCTTTTCCCAATTTTAATTGTGGGCAGATTTTAGCAATGATAGCAAGTCAAGCACACCCTACACATGCATGTCTAAGAGTATAGCAGCGGAAAGTAAAGACAAGCACATGTAGTAGAGGGTAGGGATAGAAGATCAAACGCAGTTGTAGACACGAAGATTTTTCCCATGGTTCCGATAGGTGGCGCTATCGTACATCCACGTTTATGGGGTCTTCAACCCACGGAGGGTAACGGTCGCGACAGTCCACGGAGGGCTCCACCCATAAGGGTCCACGAAGTAGCAACCTTGGCTATTCCATAACGGATTCCGTCCACGAAGGACTAGCCTCACTATGGGTAGATCTTCACGAAGTAGGCGATCTCCTTGTCCGTACAAACTTCTTGGTTCAACTCCACAACACGAAGTGGGAGGCTCCCAAGTGACACCTAACCAATCTAGGAGGCACCACCCTCCAAAAGGTAATAGGCTTGATAGTGATGATGAACTCCTTGCTCTTGTGCTTCAAGATGATAGACTCCTCAACACTCAATTACTCTCTCATAGATTTGGCTTGGTAGAAGAGATTGATTGGGTGGAAAGCAACTTGGGGAAGCTAGAAATCAATATCCATATGGTTGGAGTGGGTGATCTTTACCTCCACACAAGGGTAGGTGGTTCTCTCTCAGAAAGTTTGGATATGGCAAGTGTGGAATAGTTCTGAATGCTTCTCTAGCGAGTGGGATGTGGTTGAGGGGTATATATAGGAATCCCCGAAAATCTAACTGTTACACCATTATTGACCAACTCGGTGAAACCGAAGTAAAACTCGGCCGTACCGATTTGTTCAAAATGTGGTACCTTTAGGAATCTCGGTGAGACCGATATATGATTCTCGGGAGTACTGATATGAGTGGCCGAGGGCAGTTTCCAAACTCGATGAGACCGATCCATAAAACTCGGAAATTCCGATTTTATAAACTTGGTCATCCGAATGTTGGTCACCGATACTCAGTTGCACCGATGTAGTACTTGGTTGTACCTAGAAGCTAGGGTTTGGCTAGGGTTCTGTCTGAGATAGAAAATCGGTAGGGCCGTGTGGGAAACTTGGTGGCACCAATTTTGTACGGTAGGGTTTAGACAAAGTATTTTGTGGGAGAGCTTGTGGGTGTTTTTGGTTGTTAGCACTTGTGCACGTGGAGCAATTTGTTCACCAACACTACCTCACCCCCTTTTAATAGTATTGGCTTTCCTATGGACTCAAAGTGATTTCTCACAAAGTAAAATGTAGAGTCTCCTTGCTTGAAGCTTTGCCAATTCCATTCCTTCCATCTTGGGGTCTCCTCACAATCTATAGCCATCCCATCATTGAACTTTTCCTGAAATATACTTAGTGGAAACATGAGTCCAATGAGATATATGTTGTTATTAATTACCAAAACCACCAAGGGAGAAAATGTGCTTTCAGTGGGCCAAAGAACGCCGGCCCGATTGGGCCCTCCTCCTCTAGAAGGATGGATTCTACCAGCCGCTCTAGGCGGCGCCGTGTGTCGTTTTCATCTTAAGGCACGCAGGGCCCCAGCCAGGTGGCGAGCGTCGGGCACACAGCCGGCCCGACCGAGGCGTCACCACCCTGCGGCATGAGAGGAGCCCAGGGAGCCAGCGGGAGGCGGCCATATTCCTCGTAGCTGTCCAGCCGGGTGGTAATGGCCGGCTGGTTGTTGTGGCTTCGGGCGCGGCCACCTCAGTGCTGTCCGGTCCTTTGGTTGGAGGCGCCCGGGGAAGACGCCTGTCGCCCCTGCCGATGCCCATTAGCCGGCAGCGGGCCATCGTCCTAAAGCAGCAGGGGGACTGCAAGCCGGCCGGGGACGACTCAAACTGAGCATACTGCATGTTGGCGGCGGTGACAAGGTCACGAAAGCATTGCTGCTGTAGCAAGTGCTCCTCGCCCAGCATGTGTTCTAGGTCAGCCACAGCCGCATGGGTGGCCTTCATGTTCTCCGACGGCGAGTCAAAGGTAGGCCAGATCGCTCCGAGGAAATTGACGACCTCGCAGCCGTGACGTCACATGTCGCCGCCCCGGCTGGGCTCGATGTCAGCTGGGGTGAAACCGTAGACAGTGTTGTACTCGCGCTCTGCAGACTCCATCTGGCGGTGTGCGGCGGCAAGCATGGAGGCCTCCGCAAGCAGCTGCTTGCTGCTTGCGGGTCTCCTCGATTTTGTCGCGGCGATAGCCTTATCAGCAGCAGGCGTGATGGGGGTATGCAGGCCCTGTATGGTAGCGCACAAGGGGTTCGACTACCCGGAGCAGGCCGTAGCCGCGACCGCAGCCTTGTTGCGCGCCGAGATGGAGCTGGTCTTGGTGGTCAGCACCTTGACATGGACGCATAGGTAGTCGACGTCGTCGGGAGTGCCGCTGCCCGCAGATGGTAGCAGGTCAGAGAAGGTGAGCACCTCTCTAGGGTACTCGTCGGGGACAGGCACAACAAGGATGCGCAGCTCGCCGAAGGGGGCGATGGAGCCGCCTGTGGGGCAGGCGACGCCTAGGCCACGCGTCGCGCCGTCTCCCGTGGGGTTGGACGTAGCCGGCGTGCAGATCACCCTGTGCGCGACACGCTCGTCGGAGGAAGCGAAGGGTCTTGTCCAGAACATGACTCTAACCGACGCCACGGACTGCCCCATGGTGGGCGCCAACTGTCGTGTTGTTCTCACGGCAGATGCCATGGGGTGGCATATCGAGTGTGGTTGGGGTCAATGAGCATCGGTGGGTTCCACAGACGAGATTGGGGACAAGCGGTGTGAGACACGTGATGTACCCAGTTTTGGGGCCCTCCATGGGAGGTAACACCCCTAGTCCTGCCGGAACAAGTATGTGGGGTGAAATTATTACAGGGATGCTCCTTGAGCTTTCTACCGGAGGAGGAAGAAGGTGCTAGCTCTCCGGCTCTTGCCTCTCCAGTGTGTCGGTGTATCTACTTTCGAAAATATCAAGAACCCCTTGCTAGGTAGGCCACTGGGGGTTTTATAGGCCAACCCTCCATCTTACAATATGTGAGGGGAAAGGGCGCGGGCCCCAGCTGGCAGCCTCTCTGGCCGGCCGTGGGGTCCATCAGCTGCTAGGTCCTGTCGAAGGTAGGGCCCTCCGGCTGCGGGGTCCCGTCGCTGGAGGGGCCCTCCAGCTGCCCGCCATTGTAGCCATGCATCAACCGTGTCATGGAGTAGGGAGCACACGCCGCTACAGGACCGGACCGCTCCATCAAGGTCAGCGGTATTGGCGGTGTTGTAGCCATGCTCTGCCCCATCGTGGGGGTCTTGTCTTGTCGTCGTACCCTGGTACGGGCGGACGGGACGGGCGTTGATCTCGCCGGGTGCCACTATTCCGGTCGAGTGGTGACGGCTCGCTCCCAATCGGCCTGCTCACTGGCCAGCCCCCTGCTGGGCCAAGCCGACCAGAGCAGCCAGCCAGCCAAGAGGGGTGCAGCTGTGCTGATCGGTTCTAAGAATTCTCTCCTCTGCTTGGCCTACCCAGGGGTCATCCCTCCAACAAGGATTTCAGCAAACATTCCTTTAATTGCTTACTATCTAAGGCAAGCATATTGTGGGGACCCCGACTCATAAGTCGAAATCACTGAATGCTCGTGTATAGTGATCCCAAAGATCAATGCTCACTGAACACACAGAAGCTGAATAATAAGAGTCTTACATCCATTACATACCATCTTACACGAATTACGACCATTATGGCCATGTCTTACATAGATAGGGCCATGAAGGCCAAACATCACACATAAACTCGCAGCGGAAATCTTCAACGATATCAAGGACCCATGCCATCTGTCGTAACCCTACAGGCATTCTGACTGGGAAGCGGCCTAATTCGCATGTTCTTCACCAAGGTACTCTTCACCAAATTCCTATTCTTCCATGCCTGACCAATTAAATAACCAGGGATAGCCAATGAGTACTTTTGAATGTACTCGCAAGCAACCCATGTTTTGAACGAGGTAATCATGCATGGTCTATCACTAAGCACGTAGTTTTCGGAAAGCTAATTTTGAGTCCAATATCATGTCCTAACAGTTGTATAATCATGCATCCTGAGGTTATAGATTTCAATATAAGCAGAGTATGAACAACTCCTGTTGAGTCATTTCACAAAGTCAATCGACTTAGCTCAAGTATCTACTTGTCACACACAAACACACACACACACACACACACACACACACACACACACACACACACACACACACACACACCAAGTTTTCTAAAACGATGGACGTAGCCCAAGAGCAGTCATCCAACTATCCTTCATCGTGGACACGACTATTCGAATTGTTTTACACTCTGTAGAGGTTGCACACTTTACCCACAAGACTTGGGAAACTTTCATGTCATCCATGACTCACGGTATATTACATACCCGAGATAAGCACCCGAACAATGCCTTTCCCTCGACAACACTAAACAAAGAGTCCAATCGTTGACCCACATCCTCATGATGTACATCACACGAGATTTGCTCAACATAGTACCATCCATGAGGGGACAAAACAGTGTGCCCGGTGTTTGTAAAAACAGCCATAGTCGTCCTTCCAGGCATGACCCCGTATCAAGAGAGTAACTCAGGTTCTCCCGCCACTAGTAATACGGGCTCTGTTGGGGATATAACTCCATGGTGTAACCCGCCCTATGGGGTCAGGTTAACATATCGACAGCTTTACGATTTGGGTCGTGTCATGAAAATGAGGCAAGCGAGGTGGTGGCTGATTAGAGTCGCCCGACGGCCCAACACTTGAAGATGGAGGCTCAAGGCCCACAAAGCTGAAGACGCCAGCCGGATTTCCTTGCTTAAGGCGCAAGTCAAGTTAGAGACATTGTAGGTTATGGGTCATGATGTGACCCGAACTCTATTGTAAAACCCTAGGGCTTCACCTGTATATAAAGGTAGGCCCCTAGGACCGAAAGACTCAAGTTACAATCTCTCGACAGCTAGGTTAGCGATTCCGCACCCTTGTAATCGAGATCTATCAATCAAATACACACCAAAGCAGGATGTAGGCTATTACCTCCAGCAAAGGGGCCGAACCTGGGTAAACCCGACTCTCTCTCTCGTTCAACCCCTTCGAGTCGCCACCTAGAGGCGATGGCCTCACACCTAAGTCCTTTAACGAGGACATCTGCCAGGTTGACAAAACCACGACAGTTGACGCCCACCGTGGGGCCCCCGCCCGGTGGAGTTGCGTTCTCGAAGGGATCCCTTCTAGGGTTCGGGAGCTACGTCGTTGGTCGTATGACCAAGAGCCGCCGCAGGAAGATGTACGTCGATGACTCTGGCTGGGGCCCCTAAGCCGACTCGATCGAGTACAGTTACCGGGTCCCCTTTGGCAAAATTCATGTCTTCATCGGCAAGATCGGCGCAGACATCTGCACCAAAAACATCGAGCCGTCTCGGTGCGCCCAATCTAGCCGACGTTAGACCAGCCAAAGTCACCACGTGGCTAGGCCCTCTCGGCGGGCCAGTCCCATGGACGAACCGTCCGTCAAGGGAGCGAATGTCATCAACTCGGATGCCAAGCTTGGATGCTCGTTCGGAGCGGAGGCCCTCGAAGAATGTCACGATCTTCCCCTGCAGGCCTCAACCCGTGCTGCAGTAAGCGCGGCGGCGCAAGCATCACTCGCGCTTGGAGCGTCAGGCGGCTGTGAGAAGGCGCACGGCTAATCAGGAACGGAGCTCCAGCTGCATGATAGCCAAGGTACTTTTCAGAAAAATCCGAAGCAGCTCAATTCTAGTCAATACCACATGTTCGCCACCAATACCTGCAAGTGGGACAACAAGGTCAAGAGTAGGGTCGTCAACATGGCTGAGCCACCGGTCCCCAGGTACCTCTACTGGTCCGAACATGCGATCACCTGGAGCAGGGAGGATCATCCCCCCTGGGTTGACAATCCGGGCGGCTTAGCTTTGGTGGTGGCACCTCAAGTTGGCGGATATACTCTGTCCAAGGTTCTCATGGACGGAGGCAGCAACATAAACATATTATATTACGAAACCTTTCGTAGGATGAATCTGTCGGAGAGCAAGTTCCTTCCTTCAATGACGGTTTTTCATGGAATTGTCCCTGGAAAGTCTGCTCATCCAATCGGATGGATTAAGCTCGGTGTGGCCTTCAGAGATGAGTTCAACTACAGATATGAGCCTTTGATGTTCGAGGTTGTCAAAATAAAGAGTCCTCATCATGCTCTCTTCGGGCGGTTGGCTTACGCTCGTTTCGCGGCCCGCCCGTGCTATGTCTACCTCAAGCTCAAGATGCCAGGACTCAAAGGCACCATAACCATGGACGGGAGCCGGAAGATAGCTCAGGAATGCGAGGAAGGAGATGCGGCCTATGCCGAGTCAGCCTGCGCGGTAGAGGAATTGAAGTTTTACACGACCAATGTTGACCCGGCTGACATGAGCCCGCTCAAAAAACCCAATACTGAGTCAGAACCTACGCTTAAATTTAAGCCGGCCGAGGATACAAAGCAAATCGACTTCACGCCGGCCGATTCGTCCTAGCAGTGCACTATTGGGACCGGCTTCGATCCCAAATAGGAAAGCACGCTCATCAAGTTCTTCCGTGAGAACCGGGACATCTTTGCATGGAAGCCATCTGACATGCATGGAGTCCCGAGAGAACTTGCTGAGCACCACCTTAATGTGGATCCCAAGATGAAACCAGTGCACCAGTACCTCCGTCATTTTAACGAGGAGAGACGTAAGGCCATTGGAGAAGAAGTGGCCCGACTCCTAGCTGCCGGGTTCATCGTGGAAGTTTTTCATCCTGAGTGGTTGTATAACCCGGTGCTTGTTTTGAAAAAGAATGGCACTTGGCGCATGTGTGTGGATTACACAGATCTCAACAAAGCTTGTCCCAAGGACCCTTTCGCCCTTCCGCGTATTGATCAGATCATTGATTCTACGGCGGGTTGCGAGCGTTTATGCTTCTTGGATGCGTACTCTGGGTATCATCAGATTGTGATGGCTGTAGAAGACCAAGAGAAGACGGCTTTCAGCACTCCCTTTGGACCTTTCTGCTATGTGTCCATGCCTTTTGGGCTCAAGAGCGCTGGGGCGACTTATGAACGTTGCGTCCAGAACTGCCTTAGTCCGCAGATTGGGCACAATGTTCACGCCTACGTTGATGACATCGTGGTGAAGTCTCATAAGAAAGAGACGCTCTTGGATGACATCAAGGAAACCTTTGACAACCTTCGAGTATACCAGATGAAACTTAACCCGGCGAAGTGTGTCTTTGGAATTCCTGCGGGCAAGCTACTAGGATTCCTGGTCTCTGAGCGAGGGCATCGAGGCAAACCCGGACAAGATCAAGGCGGTGACATCGTTGTCCAAACCGGCAAACGTAAATCAAGTTCAGCGGCTTGCTGGACGCATTGCGGCCTTAAGTCGGTTTATAAGCCACCTGGGAGAAAAGGTGATTCCTTTCTACCAGTTGTTGAAGAAATCATGCGACTTTAAGTGGACGGATGAAGCTGGCAAGGCCTTTGAAGCACTCAAGCAACAGCTTGTTAACCCGCCCATCTTGGCTGCTCCCACGGAGAAAGAGCCTATGCTCATGTACATCACTGCCAACTCCAAGGTGGTAAGTGTTGCAGTTGTGGTTGAGCGGAAAGAGGAGGGAAAGGAATATCCAGTCCATTATCCGGTTTATTTTGTTAGTGAATTCTTAACCCTGTCCAAGCAGCGGTACCCGCATTGGCAGAAGCTGGTCTTCGGGATCTTCATTGCGTGCCACAAATGGAAGCATTATTTCTAGGAACACCCAATCACCGTGGTCAGTTCAGCGCCTCTTGGTGACATCATACAAAACCGGGAGGCCACGGGTAGGATTGCCAAGTTGGCCATTGAGCTTGGCGACCACCATTTGAAGTATATGCCTCGAACTGCGTTTAACGCCATGCGTTGGTGGATTTCATCAATGATTGGACAGAGATACAGATTCCGGAAGATAGGCTAGATAACACGTACTGGACTATACACTTTGACGGTCTAGACAGCTCGAGGGCTCGGGGGCTGGAGTCATATTATGTTCTCCGGAAGGTGACAAATTTTGTTATGTCTTACGGCTCATGTTCCCATGTACTAACAATGCAGCGGAGTTTGCAGCCCTCCTACATGGGGTCAGAATAGCCAAAGGGATGAATCTTAGCCGGGTCAGATGCTTGGGCGACTCAGATTTAGTGGCTCGGCAAGTTTCAGGGACTTGGGATTCTAAAGACCCTCTTATGGCGGCTTACCGACGAGCGGTCTTTGATGTGGTGGGTCATTTCCAAGGTTACCAAGTCGATCATATAGATCGCCGCCTCAATGAGGCGGCTGATGCTTTGTCTAGACTTGGCTCACAGAGAAAACCAGTGCCACCCAACGTCTTTCTGGACGTCCTTCACAATCCATCAGTCAAATTACCATATGAGGAGGACATAGCTATTCCTGACCCGAAGGCACACTTGGTGGCGGCCCTACATGTCACCCCTGATTGGACTGTGCCATATTTGGCTTATCTGACCTAAGGGGAACTCCCAGAGGAGGAAGTCGACGCTCGTCAAATCATCCGGCGGTCAAAGTCAATGACAATCGTCAATGGCAAGTTACATCGTCGAAGCAGCACTAGCGTGTTTCAACGGTGTGTTTCACCCGAGGAAGGCCAGGAAATACTTAATAAAATTCATTCTGGCGATTGCGGACATCATGCCGGCTCATGATCACTGGTGGCCAAGGCTTTCCGGCACGGTTTTTATTGGCTGACGGCTCATGCTGACGCCGAGGAGATTGTGCGCAAGTGTGATGGATGCCAAAAGTTTGGCCGACAGGCTCATGTACCGGCCCAGGAATTATGTATGATCTCAATTACCTGGCCGTTTGCGGTCTGGGGGCTAGATATAGTCGGTCCGTTTAAGCCGTCTTCTGACAAGAAAACCCACTTGTTAATGGCGGTTGATAAGTTCACTAAGTGGGTTGAAGCAGAGCCGGTCAGTAATTGTGATGCAGAAACTGCGGTCAAATTTTTGAAGAAGTTGATTTTCCGTTTTGGCTACCCTCACAGCATCATTACTGATAATGGTACTAATCTCTCCAAGGGAGCCATGGAACAATTCTGCCAACGAGAGCACATCCGGCTCGATTTAGCAGCAGTGGCGCATCCACTGTCCAATGGGCAGGCTGAGAGAGCCAACCAAGAGATCTTGAGAGGAATCAAACCCCGGCTCATGGTGCCCCTTGAGCGCATGCCGGGTTGTTGGGTTGAGGAACTCCCTTCAGTACTTTGGAGTATTCGAACAACGCCAAATAGATCCACAGGATACACTCCTTTTTCTTGGTTTACGGAGCTGAGGCAGTTCTCCCAAGTGATATCCGTCATGACTCACCTCGGGTCACTGCCTATGTGGAGGCGGATAATGAGCAAGCATGCCAAGATTCCTTGGATGCCTGGAAGAAGAGCGTGACTTAGCAGCAGCCAGATCTGCCATATACCAGCAAGACCTGCGTTGCTATCACATCCGTAGAGTCCGAAACCGCACTTTTCAAGAAGGCGACTTAGTTCTCCTTCTGATTCAAGACCAAACAGGGATGCACAAGCTCTCCCCGCCTTGGGAGGGTCCTTTCATCATCAGTCGAAACCTTAATAATGGCTCATATTAACTGGTCGACTTACTAGAAGGGTCATACACTTCTGAGGAGGAAACAACCCGACCCTGGAATATTGCACACCTACGGCGTTACTACACTTAGGAGCCACCAGCTCAGTTTTTTGTAATCCCCCCTCTGCAAAATTCTGTATATACTTCTTTATGTTCAAATATAATAGAGCCGGCACCCCCAAAAATTGGGGTCTCTGTCGTTTCAGCCTGTAAATTGAGCATGAGTCTTTATTGTTTGAAACATAGGTCTCTTGGGGGCTTCCAACTCATCGAGTTTAGCTTTCTCACCCTCTTGACCCGGCAAAAAGAAAAAAACGCCATCACAATATGGTTAAACCTGCCTGTATGCTTGATGCGACTCCGATTAGATGACCCCATGAACTCTTAAAAATTTAATCCTTTTGGACCCTGAACTTTTACGGTTAAAATATTGGCTTGAGTCATGTGATAGCCGACATACAAAAAGTTAGGATAAACCATGGGTTATTATACCCGCTTCATTGAAGCAAGACTTGCGCCTCGAAAGCCAATCTCCTTTTTTCCGAGTCTCACTGAGCTGGCTTATTTAACAAGAAATATATATATGTATATACTCATATTTTCAGGTACAATGTTACCATTATTACTGGCTTATATTCAAATTTCCGGGTTACACAACTGAGCTCATATTATGACCAGTTTCCAGATCATCTATCTTCAAAGGTGAATTCGATCGACTTGAGTTTTGAAAACCAACTTATCTTGCCGGCTTATTCCTGACCTGCCATATAGATGAGACAAAACTCATTGAGCACAAACAAGACAAGTGCAGGAACAGGCAATAAAGAGTGGCATAAACATATTAACAGAAGCTTGACAGATTGGAGTTCAGCACCAACAAAAGGCGCCAACGTGCACGATGGGACGACAGAGCAAATTCAAAGTTGTGGAAAGCACTACTCCTATTACAGGCTCAGAATGGAGGCCACACAATTCTTCAAAAGTTTTCTTACACTAGGGGGCTCGCTCCGTAGGGGCGATTCATCCAGCTTCCGAGGTGTCATCATTCTATCATCAGCCGCTTCTGGATTTGAATCTGCCGGCTCGTCATCATCAACCTGCTGGCCTTTCTGTTGCCATCGAATTGAGATCAAAGATTCAAAATTTGTTGTCCCTTCAACAAGAGCTGATGCATCAATGTCAGGAGCAAAAGTTGTCCTATGGCGAGGAGGCACCAAGTCAGACGGCTCGTCCTTGGGCGCGTTAACACGCTCATTGTCGACGGTGTATGCATGATGATATTTTGAAAGATCCACCTCCTCATCTATCAAAGACGCCAGTGGCCGAGTCTCTGTGAGGCACTTTGCGTAATTTGCACGAGTGAATGCAGAGCCGTCGAGTTTAAACTCCGGGAAGCCGCCTTTTAGGAGCTCCACATCCAATTCTGGAAGATACGCTTTTGCCCGAGCAAGTGCCATGTTCGCCCCTCCTCGAGCCGCCGACTTCCGGGTTTCAGCCACCCATTGTGGCACAGCAGATAGTTGCTTCAACATGTCCTTGATATTCCTTGGCAGGTGCTTTAGGTTTTTCATGGCCCTGATGGAGTAAACAGAGCCTGTAAACAGTTGCTCCACATACGTGAAAATAGTTTTCAACTTCACAATTGGAAGCTCTACAAGGTTATGATTTTTTTGCCCTGCAAACAAAGAAGGTACAATAAGCCGCCGCAAGGATCATAAGCCGGCATATTGACAAAAGCGGGACGGAACACATACCAAAGATTGTTGTCAACATTTCGTTGGTCTGTTTCACGAGAGTGGCATATTTTTCCTTCACGGGGCCGAAGTTCTTCTCAGCCTTCTCTGCACATTTTTCCGGACAACCTTTTTTGCCTCGAACAACTTTATGGCCTATTCCAAACGTTCATTCGCCTGATGTGTAGAATCTTCAAAATGAGCCGCCATGGACTCGGCTTGAGTTTTCAATTTTCTTTCTTCCTTGAGCCGTTTCTGAAGTCTCACAGCAGCAGACTCAGCGTCTTCAACATATCCCTGATAGACAAGCAAGAAGGATCAGCAATTATTTCTACAAGTCCCAAGAAGATTGCAAGCAATATCCTTGACACTTGGGGGCTAATGCATATCAGTTCTTTCGAAACTAAGATATGGAGAAGACCCGACTCATCTCAAGAAGATGATTCGGCCCTTGGGGGCTACAGGTCGAATTTCTTCAATCTTCAAGACCCGACTCATCTCAAGAAGATGAGTCGGCCCTTGGGGGCTACAGGTCGAATTTCTTCTATCTTCAAGACCCGACTCATCTCAAGAAGATGAGTCGGCCCTTGGGGGCTAAAGGTCGAATTTCTTCAATCTTCAAGAGCCGACTCATCTCAAGAAGATAAGTCGGCCCTTGGGGGCTCCATAGTTACTACAGGCTTTAGCTATTTTATATAACCAGCTTATCATAACAAGCTGGTCTTTGGAAGCTAATGATAGTATACAGGATAATGGCAAAATGTGAAGATTACCTCATATTTCTCCTTCATAGCATTTATCATGCTCTTTTCAATTTCCCGGCTCTCAGATATCCGGGTCAGGTACTGCTGATACAGATCTTTAACACCAAGTGCGGACAATTCCGGGAATTCCATCTTGGCCTTTCCCTTGTCCAAAGTCACCGGTTCATCCTTTCTCACGATTTTAGCCAAGGAGGTGGAAGAAGTTGGGGCTTGGAAACTTTCTTTAACAAACACAACATCTGAAATGTTGCGGTCAAACGATGCCAGAAGTTTACCCGCGACTAACGTTGAAAGGGGGAAGCTGTGACACACTTGAGTCGCCTGATGACGAAGGAGACTCCTGATAAAGGGAATTCAAAGGACTAGGAGGTTGTTCAAACAAACCTGCTCTAGGACGAGAATCGGTTGGATTATAGGGCACCTCACGGCGTGGTTTGCGAGCCGGCGGTGCATGAGATAAACTAGGGTCTTCATCATCCCGGGTTTTGCGCTTTGATGAGTCGGCAAACTGTGTTTTCTTCAAAAGAAAATCAGGTGCCAAGTGATCTTCTGGGTGTGATAATTTAACCTTCCAAACGGTTTGTCTTGGTTTCTGGGGAACAAACACTTCCGAAGGACTGGGGGAAATTGGAGTTACCTCAGTTTTGCCGGCTTGGCTATATTCCGACTCACCCTGGTAAGAAGGTGTATCAGCAAGCTCATTAAACAGTCGGCCGAGAGAGTCAAGTTCTACCTCAGATTCCTCCCCTGAAGATGACACGGAGACTAGGGCATTCTTTTTGCCCGTAGAAGGAACAGAGGCTTGAGGTGCAACTTTCCAAAAGTTAGAATCTGCCTGCAGATACATGAAATATATGATAAATAATGGCGAGTTAAAAGGTAACATCGACAAAAGACAATGAAAATGGTCAATACCTGTGGCGGCGGGTTGTGAAGGTAGAATGGACCCAAGCCGGTGATGTTGCATAGCTCTTTTGAGTCGGAGAAGAACCTCTTTGTCTCTTTGGTAAGAGCGTCGTCGGAGAGATTTTCAAGAGAAAACCATTGAGGATCATTTGAGGCACGTGAATATTCACACATCAAGCCGTCCCTCAAACTGAAGGGTTGGATCCGCCACTTTAACCAGCAACGAATCAAATCTATCCCGGTCAGGCCATGTGCAGTCACAGCTCTCAATTTTGCATGAAGAGGCGCTAGAGGAGCCCTCTCTTCGTCAGTTGGGCAACCCAGAAATTCCACCTTACCACTAAGTCTCTCCAATCTGAAACTCGGCAGGGGATTTTCTCCTTCGGGTGCAGTATTTCTATAGTAGAACCAGGTTTTGTTCCACCCCTTCGGGTGACTCGCCAATTTTGATTCTGGGAAGGCGCTTTTCTTTCTTTTCTGGATAGAGACGCCACCAAGTTCACAGGCAGCACCATTCTTTTCCTCCGTTTGCCGGTTGAGGTAAAAGAACTCCCTAAACAAAGTCACGGACTGCTCAATCTAGAGGTACACTTCACATAGCACTTGAAACTGACAAATATTGGTCATAGAATTCGGACCAATGTCTTGAGGCATGAGCTTAAAGAAATGCAAGAGGTCCCTAAAGAATTTTGAGCCGAGAGGACGGAAGCCTCTACGCAAATGATCAGTAAAGACCACAACCTCTCATAGTCATGGTTGTGGGAATGACTCTTCTTCGGGAGCCCGCCATTTACAATCTTTCGAGCTGGCAAGAAACCTTGGTCCATGAGGTTATCCAAGGTAACCCTGGACTCTTTTGTCTTGGCCCGGTTACAAACTTTGGAGTTTTTCGGAGCCATGGCGGGTTATGCAATGGCTACAAGAGTAACAAGGAAAATAAGCCGGAGCAGATTATAAGTCGCCTATACTAAAGTATTATTACGAGCCAGCGAAATTTGAGAAGGCCGAAGGGACGTCCCCAACACTTAGCAAAAACGTTGGGTCACAAATAAGTTTCGATGAAAGTATCCCTACGAGCAGATCTGACTAAATGAGGAAAAATAGTGAGAAATATGTTCTAACTGACGGAAAGACCGAAACTATGGAATTCAAAGGATAACCCTGGAAGGTTAATTCTTAATTTACTTATGAGGAAAATAAGGCGGGAATCCTTCTAGAAACATACGGCAATAAGTGGATAGCATGTGGATCTACTGAATAAGTTTCAGACGAACACGAGGAACACGGCGAAGAACACCGGAAGCATTGAACCCTAAGTGGAGGGAATTCATACCAGATTGCGTTGAAGCAAAGACGAAGATGGTCGCGTTCACTCTGACGGTCGCAAGAAAGTTCGATGATGTCGGCAATGGAGTCGACGGCCTCGAAGTCGCTTCGGGAAGCTCTGGTGGCGTTTGGCTGACGGAGGAGCGAGAGGAGGAAGACGATAGGAATAAGTTACTGTGGAGCTCAGTGGATTTATTTATAAGAGGTGAAAATGAAACAACGCCGAGAAAGACGAAACGGTCGTGGTAAATTTGTGGCTAGGAGCGCGCCTCAATTTTCGTGTCTACCTAGATTTGGCGCAGTTTTTGAAGGGATGTGTTATGATGACTTTGAAGGATAACAGTCAGCAAGAATGACGTCATTAAAAACAGATATTGGAGAAATGATAAAGTCTGGAAGCATTACAAGCCGGCGCTATGAGATTCATGGAAGGTACAAGTCCAATGATGAGCCGCCAAAAGAAGAGAAGAGAAACTGACATGAATGAATTGAAATCAATCTGGGGCCTAATGTCGGGGATATAACTCCACGGTGTAACCCACCCTATGAGTCCGGGGTTAACATATCGACAGCTTTACGATTTGGGCCGTGTCATGAAGACGAGGCAAGTGAGGTGGTGGCTGACTAGAGTCGTCCGACAGCCCAACACTTGAAGATGTCGTCTCAAGGCCCACAAAGCTGAAGACGTGATACGGGGCATGCTCGTGTGCGTCAATCTTTCACGAATTGGAGGGGATCTCACGAGGAACATGAAGAACACAAGAGAAACACAAGAGGAAAAAACACTCAAGGACAACCTTCGATCACACATCCACTAGAATCACACGAGTACACGAGTTACCGGGTCCACAATCAACAAAAGGATACAAGTAACGATAGTCTTCTCGCTCCGAAGGAGGAGGTCTTGAATCCCGTGGGATCTTCCCTTAGATGGGCCTTGGCATCGCTTGGATCTTCTCTCAACGGAGGGTAATCTCCTAGGGAGAAGGAAGTGATGGAGCTATGCTCAACAAGGGGTCTTTGACAAACAATAGCTAACCCTAACTTGGGGAGGAGGAGTCTCTTATATAGTGCTAGGGGGAAGAGGGGCGAAAGAGAGGGTACATGGCCACTTGGACCCGAGTCTGCCACACAGAGGCCGGATGTCCGGGCCAAGGGGGTGGATGTCCGAGGCTTCAGTGGTCGGCCGGATGTCCGGGCTTGGGAGCCGGATGTCCGGGCTGGAGGGGCTGGATTCCGCTCGGATCTGGCTTCGTTGGGCCGGAAATCCGGGGGCAAGGGCCAGAAATCCAGGGGCTGGCCGGATGTCCGGGCTGGATACGGATGTCCGGCGCCTGTAGTTTTGCCTTGGCGCTGGTGGAGTTTCCAGGGGCCGGATGTCCGGGCTGGTGGTCGGATGTCCAGGGCCTGGGAGGTGACTTGGTCTTCTTTTGGTCCTCTCGTCCATGCGTCTTCGGATCTACCGTCATAGGGACTTGGACTTCACTCCGAGTGTCTCCTAGACCATCTTCATTGTACCTGAGCATGCAAAGAGTCTCTGCTTGAGGTAGCATCCAAGTTCCATGAACATCAAAGGGAGAATCATATAGGAGAGATGTGACCTTGTTTGCAATGGAACGTGCACGGGCTCTCGTCATGGGTCCTTTTGTAGCTTGAGGTGTTGGTGATGGGTCCATGCGGGTGATCATGGGATGCTCCACATCATCTCCCCCCCCCTTGTGAGAGATCCGTCCTCGGATCAAGATCTTCATCACCATGGAAAGGGGATAGGTCCATGACGTTGAAGGTGTCGCTCACGTTGTACTTGTCACGTGGAATGTCGATCTTGTAGGCATTGTTGTTGTAGCGTGCCAACACCTTGAAGGGACCGTTGGCTCGAGGGAGTAGCTTTGACTTGCGTTCGTTGGGGAAGCGGTCCTTGCGAAGGTGTAGCCACACAAGATCATCGGGCTTGAACACCATGTGATGCTTGTTGATGTTGCGCTTGTTGGTGACGCGTTCCACTTGACGTTTAATCGTGCGTCTCGTATCTTCATGCATCCTCTTGATGTATCTTGCCCTTGCACTTGCGTCCATGTTGACGCGCTCTTGGAGAGGTAGAGGTAGGATGTCCAATAGGGACAAAGGATTGAAGCCGTAGACCACTTTGAACGGAGACTTGCCGGTGGTGGAGTGACTTGCGCGGTTGTAGGCATACTCGGCTATGGGGAGGCAATCTTCCCATTCCTTGATGTCCTTCTTGATCAACACGCGAAGTAGGGTAGAAAGCGTCCAGTTCGTCACCTCCGTTTGTCCATCGGTTTGAGGGTGATATGCCGAAGAGAAAAGAAGCTTGATTCCGAGCTTGGCACATAGGGTCTTCCAAAAGTAACTCAAGAACTTGACATCACGGTCCGAGACAATGGTCTTTGGGATGCCATGTAGCCGCAAGATGACCCTTCAAAATAGATTGGCAATATGTGAAGCATCGTCTATCTTGTGACATGGAATGAAATCAGCCATTTTGGAAAAGTGGTCCAGAACGACAAAAACGGAATCATGGCCATGTTTAGTTCTTGGCAAACCAAGCACAAAATCCATACTAATGTCTTCCTAAGGTTGGAAAGGTATAGAGAGAGGCATATAAAGACCATGGGATTGAGCTTTTGACTTAGCTTTGCGGCATGTCGAGCACCGGTTGGTGAAGCGTGCAACATCACGAAACATCTTGGGCCAAAAATACTTGTTGGATAGTGTGGCATACATCTTGTCGCGTCCAAAGTGACCAATAAGTCCTCCACCATGAGCCTCTTGCAAAAGCAACTAACAAAGAGAAGACTCGGGAATACAAAGTTTGTTAGCACGCATAAGATAGCCATCTATCATATAGTAGTTCTCCCAACAAGATTTCACTTGACATTTAGCATACGGAGTAGCAAAAGAAACATCATGCTCATACAAATCTTTAATATGCTCAAAACCAACAACATTCAATTCAAGTTGAGTAACTAGCATGCATTTGCGGGAAAGGGCATCTGCCGCAACGTTTTACTTACCTTTAGCAACCTTTAATATGTATTTGATGACATAAGGAAAGGACTCAATGAATTCACTCCATTTAGCATTCCGTTTTTTCAACTTAGTTTGACCCTTTAGGTACTTAAGCATTTCATGGTCGGTATGGACAACAAACTCATGGGGACGCAAGTAATGTTCCCATACATGTAAAACTCTCACCAAAGCATACAATTCTTTGTCATAGATGGGGTAGTTAAGTTGAGCGCCGGATAGTTTCTCGCTAAAGTACGTGATAGGACGCTTCTCTTGCATAAGCACACCACCTATTCCGTTACCAATAGCATCACAATGCACTTCAAATGTTTTATCAAAGTTGGGCAAAGCAAGCAAAGGTGCATGAGTGAGAAAAATTTTAAGTTCATGGAATGCGGTGTCTTGTGGAGGACCCCAAATAAATGGTGCATTCTTCTTGCTCAAAGCATGGAGAGGAGATGCAATAGTGCTAAAGTCTTTGACAAACCGACAATAGAAACCGGCTAGTCCCAAAAAACTACGCACTTGTTGCAAATTCGTTGGTGTGGGCCAAGTTTTAATAGCATCAATCTTAGTTTCATCTACATGAACGCCCTTAGAAGATACTACAAAACAGAGGAAAACTACCTTCTCCACACCAAATGTGCATTTCTCCATGTTTGCATAAAGTTTTTCTTTCCTAGGGATTTGCAAAACATCACGAACATGTGTAGCATGCTCCTCGAGAGACTTTCTAAAGACAAGGATGTCATCAAAATATACCACAACACAATATCCAATGAGTGGTCACAACACATAATGCATAACACGCATAAAAGTACCCGGTGCTTCGTATAAGCCCATTGGCATAACCAACCATTCATAGAGACCAAATTTAGTCTTGAATGCGGTTTTCCACTCGTCACCCTCTTGTATGCGAATTTGGTAGTAACCACTTTTTAAGTCAATCTTAGAAAATATTGTGGCACCACTAAGCTCATCTAGCATGTCATCTAAGCGACGAATGGGGTGACGGTATCGAATGGTGATAGCATTGATAGGACGGCAATCGGAACACATGCGCATACTACCATCTTGCTTAGGCAATAGTATGACCGGAACCGCACAAGGACTCAAACTCTCACGAACATGCCCTTTATCTAGGAGTTTTTGGACTTGCCTTTTGTATTTCCTTTGTTTCTTCGGGGTTGACGCCGTAGGGAGCCTTGTTAGGAAGCGGTGCTCTGGGGATGAGGTCGATGCGGTGTTCGATCCCTCGTTTAGGTGGTAGTCCCGAAGTTAGCTCATCGGGGAAAACATCCTTGAATTCCTGCAACCACTTAGATAACACAAGAGGAAGCTGTTATGAAGGGTTAGTCCGAACGATGTCATCTTTGCACACAAGTACATAGTGAAGAACGGTCGATGGGCTCTCACTCACATCCCTCAAATCTCTTTTGGTGGCTAAAAGAACTATATCTCTCATGGCCCTCATCATGGAGTCGCTCATTTTTGGCTTGTGGCACTCACTCTCTTTGAGGTGGATCACTCTCTCACTTTTATCTCCACGACGGGATGAAGCTTGTTTGTCGGCGATGACTTGACTTGGGGTCATTGGTCGGAGCTCATATTGTTTTCCCTTCATCTTGAAGCCATATTGATTTGTCCGATCGTTGTGTGTAGGAGGTGGCAAACGGACATTGGAACCACATCACACTCCAAAGTGTCTTCATAAGCGCCTATCTTGAAAGAAACTTCCACGGTGTGATCAACTTGGAGGGTTCCGGAATCACTGAGCCATTGGACCTTGTAGGGACGAGGGTGCTTTTACTTGACCAAGTGTAGCTTGGAACAAAGGTCCTCACTTTCCAAGTTGTGGCAACTCCCGCCGTCGATGATGACCTTGACGGATTTTCCTCGGATGCCCACCTTGGTGTGGAAGATGTGGCAACGTTGGTCCTCGTCTTCGTGTTGTTGGAGCGTCAAAACTTGGGAGACAACGAAAGCGGGTCTCGAATCATTGTCGCAAAAGATTTGTGAACCTCCATCTTCATTTACTTGGCGGTGTATGGACACTTGCTCCAAAGCTTGCATCTCGTCGTCACTCATAGAGTCATAGGTGCCATCGTCGAGGAGAATCATGTTGCGTTTTGTTGGACATTCGTAGGTCTTGTGGCCTCGGCCTTGGCACTTGAAACACTTGATGGAGCTTGTCTTGGCGGTAGCATCCGGTGTTGGGGTATAGGATGAAGCTCTCGGCTTGTAGGTGCTTGAGGTTGGTCGGCTTGACGAAGTTGTCTTGTCCTTGTAACTTGACTTGTCGCCAGTCGGTGTTGTAGATTTCGTAGTTGAAGGGGTTGTTGTCGTAGTAGCTTGGGCAGTTGAGCCGCAGGTCTTGGATGAGAACTTGGAGTACTTGTAGTCATCTTGCACTTGCCGTTCTGCCTTGGTTGCTTGATGCACAAGTTCGAGAAGGTTGGAGTATGGTTGGAAATCGGTAATTTTCTTGACTTGGTAGTTGAGGCCATTCAATAAGCGTGCCATTGTTTGCTCGTCATCTTCCTTGACATTGGCTCGTATCATGGCGATTTCCATCTCTTGGTAGTACTCTTCTACCGACTTGGTGCCTTGCTTGAGTTGTTGGAGCTTCTTGAAGAGATCTCGGTTGTAGTCTGTAGGCACAAAACGAGCTCGCATGAGATCCTTCATTTGGACCCAAGTGGTGATAGGAGGTTCACCTCTCTCCCTTCTTCGCTCAATCACTTGTTCCTACCAAATAATGACATAGTATTGGAACTCAAGGGAAGCCATGGCGATCTTCTTCTCTTCATCATAATTGTGGAGGCGAAAGATCTTGTCAACCTTGAGTGCCCATGACAAGTAGTCTTCGGGATCGTTGCTTCCGAAAAACTTAGGCATTGTGAACTTGAGCTTGCCAAAGCATTGTTCATCATTATGGTGCTGATGCCGAAATTCTTGTCTCGGAGGAGGATCCTCATTGTCATTGCCTTGAGCGTGTTGACGTTGATCTTGTCCTTGCTCATCTTCATGGTTGGGGTCGTCGCGATGATCTTGATGACGGAGACAAGGTGGACGCACTCGATTGCGCCTTTCTTGGTTCTCCTCTTGGCGATTGGCTTCTTCTTGTCGTTGTCGACAAAGTTCTTCTTGTTGTGCTTGGTGAAGTGCTTCTTGCTCGTGATGAGCTTGTTGGTTGCACTCCTCCAAAGCACGAGTAGCTTCTTGCAAAGCGCGATGTGCTTCAAGCGCTCGTTCATGGTGCCGATGTTGTTCTTCTTCTCGACGTGGTTGTTCTTGGTCTGGGCGTTGTTGTTCTTGCTCCAACGCATCTTGATCTTGTTGGCGGCGACGCTCTCGAGCACGAATGAGATCTTGCAATCCATTGCCATGAAATGGATTGTCTTGACGGTGACGACCTTGTGGAGAACTTGGGCCGGAGTGTTCGTCACGATGGTGATGACGCGCTTGTGGACTTGCGTCGGAAGAGTACGTCATTGAGTTGCGACTTGTGTGACGACTCCTTGTCGATGTAGATGAGGAAGGTGCGCGAGTGACCATCAAGGACCGGAGCTCCTCCATTTGGCTTGAGAGCTTGGTGTCGAGGTATTCCCTTGTGCGCAATTCGGATTCACGCAAGTTGGAGGCGAGTTGCTCGATGCGGTCATGCAAGACATCTTGAGCTTGCGTAATTGCCTTGTGTGCGCCGAAGAAGTGTAACTTGGTGATGAGGTTGTTCATGTTGTCGTCATCATGCTCCTCGAAGGCCGGGTTTGACATGATGTTCCTATCCATAGCACTCAAAGAGATATAAGTGGAAGAGTGAGAAGACAATACCAATTACCGTTCCAAAAGTTGAAAGTGGATCAAGATCACTCAATGTGCAAGTATGGAAATAGTAGAATTGGTACCGAAGATCGTCCTTCTCACACCTACATAAATAAGGCTTATGGAGTAGCTTGGTTAGCTGAGTGGCACAAATTTCAAGTAATTCAAAAGAAAAGAATCAATCAAGTTGAAAGAGATTCGTAAAATTCGCAAATGAGACAATGTAGATCAATAGCAATGGGTATACACAGAAACACACACACAAAAGAAAATTGGGGTCATGCAACCAAGGATGAGCCAAAATGTGGAATCCACGGAAAATGCTCTCGTTGCACAACACTCGAGAGACGGTTGCAAGATTGCTCCAATGGGCATGATACGCACTTGTGCACACCCTAAAATGAACCAAACGTGACATCTTCCTATTCCCGACTTGCTATGTGTGTATGTGGCACATGTCACTCGCTCAAGTGATCCAAGATGATCAAGTATGCAATGCAAAACTTGCGATGCTATTGTTCTCTTGCTCTTTTGCTCTTGCTTAAAAGCTTTGCTTCTCTTGTCTTTTGCAATGATGTTTTGTATGGTCACAATGCGGGACGTGCACACCCAAATAGCAATTATGTATGCGGGTACTACTTGAACACAAAAGATACCAAAATGATACCGAAATGGTACTAAGATATATGCACGCAAATGAAGCTATGCGGAGTATGTATCACTAAAGTGCACAAGTAGCATAGCCCGGCAATACTCAATGGCTAGTCTCGATAGGCAAGTAACGCAAAATGGCTCGGGGTAACAATGCAATGGCAAGGGTATGGACAAGAGTGTCATCGCAGTTACCGTCCTTGCTTATGGTGAGGTGTCAATGAAGAGTTGGTTGGCGACGATCCGGGGCGATGATGAGCGGCGATGTCGATGAAGAACCACTCCTAAGTAGCCGAAACACCTTAGGAAGTGGCGATGCTCGCGACTCAAAATCTCAAATGCAAATGGGTTGCGGAAGAAATGGCGGGTCGTTGTGGAAGAAATGGTGGCAAAGAACAAAATCTGTCAAAATTGGAGGCAAAACAGCTTTGCTGTTCTCCAAGGGCCGGATGTCCGGGCTGCTTGAGCCGAATGTCCAGGGTACGGGCCGGATGTCCGGGCCTCCCGAATCCAGATCCAATCTCAGGATCCCGACGAACTAGAGGATGAACATGAAATTTTTTCGGCAAAATTGGGGAGATTTGACGGAGGAAAAAGATGGGGATGGTGGGGAAAATCTAGATCTACCTGTCCACAACGAAATCCACGGATCAAAATCAACAAAATCTCCTCAAATCAAACGAATCCAAGAAATTTGGTAAGGCTATTTTTGTGGGGATTTTCGAAATTAGGTCAAAACAAAACAAAATTGGCTAGAAATCGAAGGGGGAGACTCCAAATTCGTGAGAAACCTTGGCTCTTGATACCAATATGATACAGGGCACGCCCGTGTGCGTCGATCTTTCACGAATTGGAGGGGATCTCACGAGGAACACGAAGAACACAAGAGAAAAATGAGAGGAAAACAAACACTCAAGGACAACCTTAGATCACACATCCACTAGAATCACACGAGTACATGAGTTACCAGGTCCACAATCAACAAAAGGATACAAGTAACGATAGTCTTTTCGCTCCGAAGGAGGAGGTCTTGAATCCTGTGGGATCTTCCCTTAGAGGGGCCTTGGCATCGCTTGGACCTTCTCTCAACGGAGGGTAATATCCTAGGGAGAAGGAAGTGATGGAGCTATGCTCAACAAAGGGTCTTTGCCAAACAATAGCTAACCCTAACTTGGGGAGGAGGAGTCTCTTATATAGTGCTAGGGGGAAGAGGGGCGAAAGAGAGGGTACATGGCCAATTGGACCCGAGTCTGCCGCACAGGGGCCGGATGTCCGGGCCAGGGGGGCAGATGTCCGAGGCGTCAGTGGTCGGCCGGATGTCTGAGCTTGGGGGCCGGATGTCCGGGCTGAAGGGGCTGGATTCTGCTCGGTTCTGGATTCGTTGGGCCTGAAATCCGGGGGCGAGGGCCGGAAATCTGGGCGCTGGCCGGATGTCCGGGCTAGGGCCGGATGTCCGGCGCCTGTAGTTTTGCCTTGGCGCTGGTGGAGTTTCCAGGGACCGGATGTCCGGGCTAGTGGTCGGATGTCCGGGGCCTGGGAGGTGACTTGGCCTTCCTTTGGTCCTCTCGTCCATGCGTCTTTGGATCCATCTTCATAGGTACTTGGACTTCACTCCGAGCGTCTCCTAGACCATCTTCATTGTACCTGAGCATGCAAAGAGTCTCCGCTTGAGGTAGCATCCAAGTTCCGTGAACATCAAAGGGAGAATCATATAGGAGAGATGTCACCTCGTTTGCAATGGAACGTGCACGGGCTCTCGTCATGGGTCCTTTTGTAGCTTGAGGTGTTGGTGATGGGTCCATGGGGGTGATCATGGGATGCTCCGCATCAAGACACCAGCCGGATTTCCTTGCTTAAGGCGCAAGGCAAGTTAGAGACATTGTAGGTTATGGGTCATGATGTGACCCGAACTCTATTGTAAAATCCTAGGGCTTGACCTGTATATAAAGGTAGGCCCCTAGGACTGAAAGACTCAAGTTACAATCTCTCGATAGCTAGGTTAGCGATTCCGCACCCTTGTAATCGAGATCTATCCATTAAATACACACAAATGCAGGACATAGACTATTACCTCCAACGTAGGGGCCGAACCTGGGTAAACCCGACTCTCTCTCTCTCTCGTTCAACCCCTTCGAGTTGCCACCTAGCGGCGATGGCCTCACACCTAAGTTCTTTTACGAGGACATCTGTCGGGTTGACAAAACCACGACAGGCTCTCTACTAGCATCGACCAAAGTAATCAACAAAGCACCATCCCATAAGGGGTAGCATGGTCATGCATGTAAGGTTGGAGTAACGGTCGCAACTTAAACCAACCCCTTTTTGAAAACAACACACACACTTGCCTTGGTACACCACTTCTTTGTCAAGTGGTTATCTAGCTCAACATCTCCCTCGGGCATTAGTGGCACCCGATGGGGTTTTCGAAAAGTCTTTGCAAACACTTTTGTTTCCATTTCTACGCATATCCACATACCACTTGCTTAGCAACTATATGCACCTATGTATATCCAACCCACATGACTCAACGAAACATAGAGTGATGCACAATGCAAGTATCAACAAGAAGTGCATCGGAGACCAAGCTAGGAAGGTTGTCACCACATCATCATGTGGCTTTTAATGCAACGAAATAAAGTGCTATATGTCATGCATGAAAATAGTTTCATCAACATGGTCAAGGGGCCGCTTTCCTGGCTCAACAAACTCTTCCAGGTCTTCAAATCCTTGTGGTCAAACTTCCTCGTCAACAACATAATCTAACGTCGCAATATAACAGGCACAAATAAGGCCATAGCGAAACGGGAAAAATAAATCACTCCTAAAAATGTCAACCTATTTTTATTAAATACTAGATTTAAAATTAAAAACACCACCGGTGTTGGTTTTGGAGTTGGAGTGATAAAAACAAAGATATAGATTTTAGATACTTGATTTAAATGCCTAAAAGTGGATTTAACTTGGAATAATGCATAAAATTTTGTCCAAATTGAGTGGGAGTTGCACCATTAAATAGGTGTGATTTCTAGAAGGATTTAGGAGTTAGAATTATTGCATATGGATAAATATATTGGGCTGTGGAATTTTTTGAAAAACTGATAAAAAGAAACAGGAAAATTGCCAGTAACGGTCGGGCCAGAACTGCCCGTAGCTGGGCCGACTCGGAGCCGAAATGGCCCAGCTGAGCTAGGCGCTCGCACTAGCCGGGTTTTAAACCCGACAGGCCGGGCCAAGTGTTAGCGAGAGAGAGGCGGGGGAAGAGAGAGGAGAGGATGACAGGCGGGCCCCGTCTGTCATGCCTGACCTTGCGACCAAAGGGGTCGGGATGCTCACCGCCTGCGTTCTAG
The DNA here is from genome assembly GCA_039707655.1 of Elymus sibiricus. Classification (NCBI taxonomy): domain Eukaryota; kingdom Viridiplantae; phylum Streptophyta; class Magnoliopsida; order Poales; family Poaceae; genus Elymus; species Elymus sibiricus. The sequence continues at coordinate 162,633,722 of CM077663.1, forward strand.
GCCACATCAAGGTGATATGAGGGCACGGCTGGACTCAGAGGACTTCCGCTGTTCGGGTGGTTGTGGAGCTGGTCGTCGGATCATAGGGAATCGCCGGCAACAACTAGACACAGCGGAGCGGCCTCGAGAGGTGGTCGTCCGGGTTGTTTCCTGCTGCAAATCACATGGGGGAGAGGGGGAACAAGTCAAATAGGTGAGGGGGTCAAAGGAAAAAAGAACAAGGGCCAGAGATGCTCCCTGCCGAGAGATTAGCGGTGGCCCGACACAGCGGAGCTCGAGCTCGATCTTGAGCTCAGGCGGCTTTGAGGAGGAAATGGTGGTGCGGGGGTTTGATTGGGGAGTGGTGAGAGTGAGAGAAGGGCAGAGGAGAGGCCCGGGGGGCTTTATATGGGTGGTCGGCAGTGCAACGTGAGCTGAGCTCATGGGTGCCCGCGGGATCGGTCATGGGGACCGTTGGGAGCGGCCAGGATGGGTCGGGGGTGCTCGTGGGGTTCGTCCACGACACGTGAAAGAGAGAGGGGGAGCAAGGCATGGCTAGAATGGGCTCCACTAATGATCAGGGAGTGGCGGGATCGGGGGGTGGGAGCCGCTATAGTGCGGGGCTGCACTGTAGCATGCTCCAGAGCGGGACTTTTGCATGCCAGTGCATGCCCACGCGTTCTGGACGTGCCCTCCCTTGTCCACTAGTTCTTGGGTGATCTTGAGATGCCTTTGGTAGCTTAAAAGCTAAGGAGGAGGAAGATGTAAAAGCAAATGGAGGGAGGAAGGTGCTGGCTGGCTGTCCAGGGAGGTAAATTGGGGGTTTTACCACCGTCAATCATTGAACTAGGGCCTGGGGTTCCTACTGGAGGTGCAAGGTGACTAGGGCAATGTGTGGTAAAATGAGTGGCTCAAGGAGAACACCCCTGGTACTTCAATGATTGAGATAAAAAATATTGCAGAAGGTATTTGATGATTGTTTGAGCTGGCTAATTGATCCTAATTGCCAAGAGGTTAAACAGGAATGAGTGGTAGGTACAAATAAGGTTGATCACAAGGTTTGAGCTTATTTGAAGGAAGTGGCCAATGCAACTTTGGCAAACCCTAGAAATGGGCAGAATCTGATTTCCTAGATCTAGCTAGGCTAATATATTCTACTTGATGCACCACTTAGTGTAGTTGCATCATTAGGGGATTAGATCATGCCCACAAAGTTTGAGCTCAAATGGAAATACTTGGCACTGCAAAGTTGACCAAATTTGAATCTGGACAGAGAGGGTTTTGGGACACTTTTGTGAACCAAATCTATTTGGACTGAGATGAAACTTGGCAAGATCATCACATAACGAATATGTTACTTGCTGGAATTTTCCTGGATTTAGTTGACAATATTTCTTATAGAAATATTTCGAATACTTGAATTATCCAGAATGGGTTTTGGAGGGTTTTGGGCCATATTTTGAACATGACCAGGTGCTGAAGCTCATACTATGGAAAATATATGTCCACTGAGTTTCCCTAAATTTTATCAAATATTTTTGAAACATCAAAATAATTTTTCCATATAAAAGACCATTCTGGCCTCAGAAAAAAGCATTTAAATCAAATACAAAAATCACTTTATAATAATATTTTTGTGGTTTTGGGAAGTCTTATGTATAATAGGTTTCAAATAAAATCTCTGGGGCAAAATTTTCATCATAATTTGAAGACTTGCAGTACAATCCTCAGTTCAAGGGTTTTTGAAAACCTAAATCAAATAAATGCTTTTTAGCCAAAATAATATTTTATAAAAATAGTTTCATATCCTATACACATAGCATGATCATTGGGCCAAGTTTTGGATCAAGGAGACGAGTCTAGGGAGTAGGAGGATTTTTGTGAATTAAAGCACACACAACCAAACAAGCAAAGGCAAAGCATTGAAGCATTCGCAAGCACACGAAATTTTTTAATTGGTCCAAATTTTTAAAATTTATCATCACAGTAATGTGATACAAAACACAGGGTGTGACATGTACTTAAAAATATCTATCATACTACTATGCAGCTCTGCCGCTAAAACGGTTCCTTGGACCAACAAAAGCCTAGCCAAGAAGCATGTGTTCCAACCGAAGATATGGGGATTGTCCCAGCCAAGCTCAGAGACCATGGAAGTGCCCGCTCTTCTCCTCTCGCACCATGGCGGACACGCGGCTCTCCATTGCCCTGTGTGACCGCACTCAGTCCTCGGGCACGAGCTCCTCCATGATGGCGTCCACGGGGAAGAGTGGGTCTTCGTTGTGAAGTGAGGAGAGAATTCGCGAGGCCACCACAATTGCTGCCCAGGATGTCTCTCTCTCTCTATAGATCCTCGCCCACCGCCTCGTGGAGGAGGGAGAGCTCGCTTCCTAGATATTTGAAAAAGCCAACAAGATCCTCCACCCGGTCTTCGTCGAAATAGCGAGCATGGTGGAACGGGATGAGTTCGAGGGCGGGTAGCAGCCCACTCAAGCAGAGGTAGATCATGCGTCGGGCCTCATGGTGCTTCCTGATCTCCTCCATCATGCCGCTAAGATGCTCATGAACCTCCTCCCACTTCTGGTTCTCCCGCGCAGGCAGGCAGGCCATCTAAAGTGTCTCTTGGGCGAGTTTGTCCCTCACTTCTCGAAGCTCCGTGATACGTCTATTTTGCATCATAATTTCCTACTGTTATTATTAATGTTTTTGGTCATTATTCCACTTTATGATAAAAAATTAATGCCTTTTCTCGCTTAATTTACAATGATTACATAAAGAGGAATATTACCGGCAGCTGGAATTCTGGACATGAAAAAGCTACATCATAGATACCTATCCTGCTGGACTCCAAATGATCTAAAAATTTATGGAGAATATTTTTGGAATATATAAAAAATACTGGAGCCAAGAAGTACTAGAGGGGGACCACCTGTCGCTCACAAGGCAGGTGGGTGCACCCACCCCCTGGGCGCGCCCAGGTGCCTTGTGGGTCCCACGGCCGGTCTCCAGCCCCACTCTTCTGCTATATGAAGGGTTTTGACATAGAAAAAATAATGAGGAGGCTTTCGGGATGAAGCGCCGCTGTCTCGAGGCGGAACCTCGACAGGAGAACTTTTGATCTTCGGTAGAGCGATTGTGTCGGGGAAACTTCCCTCCAAGAGGGGGAAATTGAAGCCATCGTCATCACCAACCTTGCCTCCATCATGGTAGGACCAATCTTCATCAACATCTTCAGCAGCACCACATTATCCCAAATCCTAGTTCATCTCTTGTATTCAATCTTTCTCGCAAAACCTCAGATTGGTACCTATGGGTTACTAGATGTGTTGATTACATCTCGTAGTTGATGCTTGTCGGTTTATTTGGTGGAATATTATATGTTCAGATCCTTAATGATATTCAACACCCCTCTAATCTTTTTTTGACTATAAACAGTAGAGTAAAACCCCACTTCAATTTTTATTAAATAATAAAAAGGACCAAGTATTTGCAGGTAGGCTTGAGGTAAGCCCACAGAAAAGAAAGTCTTAAAGCAAAGAAGCTAAGAAAGAAGTAACAAGAGAAAAAAAGAAAGAAAAAGTTACATAACTAATGAACCCAACCAAATATTATACAAGTCTGCATATTTCCTTTTCATTCTGAATCTCAGCCATTGTATCTCTACAAAGTATATGTTCCTCCACCCCTGGAATGTTGGAGGAATGTGCTGGAATATATACTTGTTCTTGGTGATCCAAATGCCCCATGAAGCAAGAATGATGACTTCCATATAGAAAGGTACATTAAGTTTCTCTTTGATGTCTGCAAAAGCTTCAAGTATTGAGAGATTTGGGTTTCTATTGGGGCACACAAAATCCCAACAGTTAGCAGCAAAAGGGCAGCTCCAGAAAAGGCGGTGAAGTGTTTCTTCCAATTGGCAATTATGTGTGGCACAAAGATATGAATCCAGGTAGAAATTTTCCTTCTTAGCAAATTCCTAGTATTCAATCTGGCATGTAGCAGCATCCAGAAAAAGACTTTGTGCATGGGTTGGCAAGAGCTATTCCATATATATTGGAAATGTGGTGGGACAATTTGTGAGCCTATGAGGACCTTGTAAGCTTTAGTAGAAGAAAAGAAGTATTTCACCAGATATAGGACCAAGTATCTGAGCAGTCAATATCAGGGGATGCTCTCAAAGCATCACATATGTCCTCCATTTGAGTAAATTCCTGGTAAGCCTGGATAGATAATGGCAAGTGGAACATATCTTCCATATATTCCAATTGCAGAGCCTTAGCCACAGAAATGTGTTGGTTCTTGGTGAAAGCAAATAAATGTGGGAACATCTGGTGTAAGCATCTTTCTTGGCAAAGGTCTGTCCAGAAGAGAACACTCATACCATCACCAACATGACATCCAGCCATAACTTTGTACCAATCTACCAGACCCAGAATAGATTTCCACCAAAATGAACCTTCTGCCTGAAAACCAGGAAGTTGTCCATTATTATAGTATGTCTGCCAAATGAGGTTCACCCAAGGTATGTTCTGTCTATTATGGAATTTATGAAGATTCTTCAAGAGAAGTGCCTTATTTTGAACTTGAATTTCCATGAACCCAGCCATCCTTGTTTTTTTGGCCTAGAAACAGTTGTCCATTTAACCAAGGCAGGCCTATGATCTTCCAAGTCTAGACCTCTCCATAAAGAGTGTCTCAAATACTTGGTGACTTGATTTTTGATGGTAATTGGAAAATCCAAACATGTCATGAAGAAAATAATCAGAGAGGCCAACACGGATTTTACTAACAGTAATCTGCCAGCCATAGACATGAAAGTGCCCAGTCCAGTCAGTCTGGAGGAAACTCTATTAATCAGAGGCAAAAATTGTTCCACCGTGGGTTTTACCAGCCCTAAATCTAAACCAAGATATGTTATAGGAAAAGCTCCTCTGGCACAGTTAAGGATGCCAGTAAACAAATGGACCCTATCTTCTACAATGTTGATTGGGACTAGATTTGACTTGTTGTAGTTTACTTTCAAACCAGTAGCAGAAGCAAAGGTGTTTAACAGAGCTTTGAGATAGAGCAATTGCCTAGTATCACCTTGTAAGACAACAAGAGTACCATCAGCATATTGAACTACTGGGAAATCTGGACATGAGTTCACTTGCAAAGGAGTGGCAATCAGTCCTTGTGATGTAGCTTTATTTATTATAGACTGAAGCAGATCAGAAGCAATCACAAAAAGGAGAGGTGAAATAGGGTCCCCTTGCTTGACCCCCCTCAAACAATAAAACTTCTTTCCAGGTACTCCATTTAGCAAAACGGCTGAAGAGGCAGACTTAAATATCATTTCCATCCACAAAATCCACCTGCCATGAAAACCCTTAGACTTTAAGATGTCAATGATGGCTTGGTGTTCACTTGTGTCAAATGACTTTTCAGAATAAAGCTTCAATAAAAGAATCTCTTCTTGTGACCTTTTGCATTGGTGCAAGTACTCATAAGCCTAGCCCACATAGTCTTGTAGAGACCTTTCTTTCAAAAACCCATATTGATTGATATGCACCAATTGTAAAATCACCTTTTGAATTATGTTGGATAAAAGCTTAGTAATTATCTTGAGGCAACAATTGAGTAGGGAAATGGGCCTGAAATCATTTGGAAATAATGGAGAATTCATTTTAGGGATCAGAGTGATGAATGAAGTGTTGATACTCTCAAGAGAAACAGATCCATCATAAAAACTGTGCACTAGGTTTTTGACATCATACTTGAAAATGAATATGATTTGTGAGTAGTTACTTTTGTTCTCGAGCACATTGGTGAAGTCTTGTTATACTCCCTCCGTCGCAAAATAAGTGTCTCAACTTTATACTAACTTTAGTAGAAAGTTGTACTAAGGTTGGCACACTTATTTTGGGACGGAGGAGTAATTATGTAATGTTGATATTCGTTCGATATTTTGATGATATGTATGTTGTTACTTCTCTTAGTGGTGTCATGTGAACATCGACTACATGACACTTCACCATGTTATGGGCCTAAGGGAAGACATTGTGGAGTAATAAGTAGATGATGGGTTGTGAGAGTGACAGAAGCTTAAACCCTTTTTTATGAGTTATTCCATAAGGGGAGGATTTGGATCCATATGTTTCATGCTATGGTTAGATTTATATTAATTCTTCTTTCGTAGTAGGAGATGCTTGCGAGAGGGGGTAATCATAAGTGGCTTGTTTGTTCAAGTAAGAACAACACCTTAGCACCGGTCCACCCACATATCAAATTATTAAAGTAGCGAATGTGAATCAACTAAACATGGTGAACGTGACTAGATAGAAATTCCCATGTGTCCTCGCGAACACTTTGCTTTATATAAGAGAACTTTCAGTCATGTCCTTTCCTATAAAAACGATTGGGCTATCTTTCTGCACACTTTCTACTATTTTAACTTGCTACTTGTTACGAATTATCTTTCTACAAAACTATCTATCGTTGTTACTTACAACACTTGCAGAGAATTCCTTGCTGAAAACCGCTTGTCATTTCCTTCTGCTCCTCGTTGCGTTCAACACTCTTACTTATCTGAAGGACTACGATTGATCCCCTACACTTGTGGGTCATCAAGACTCTTTTCTGACGCCGTTGCTCGGGAGTGAAGTGCCTTTGGTAAGTGTAATTTGGTAAGGAAACATTTTTCATCACGTGCTGAAATTTATTGTTGCTTGTTATGATGGAGGATAATCCTTTGAGGGGCTTGTTAGGTGTATCTTTACCTCGTACGGATGTGGAAAAAGTTTCTCCTCAACCTACTGAACCTACTGAAAATATTTATTATGAGATTCCCTCGGGTATGTTAGAGAAACTGCTTGCTAATCCTTATGTAGGAGATGGAACAAAACATCCTGATATGCACTTGATATATATAGATGAAATTCGTGGATTGTTTAAGCTTGCATCTTTATCCGAGGATGGTGTTAAGAAGAAAGTTTTCCCTTTATCTTTGGAGGGAAAGGCATTGACTTGGTATAGGCTATTGGATGATACCGATACATGGAATTGGAACCGATTGAAGATGGAATTTCATCAAAAAAGTGTATCCTATGCATTTGGTTCATCATGATCGGAATTATATATACAATATTTGGCCTCGTGAAGGAAAACGCATCGCTCAAGCTTGGGGGAGTCTTAAATCTATGATGTACACATGCCCCAATCATGAGCTCTTAAGGGAAATAATCTTACAAAACTTTTATGCTGGGCTTTCTCATGATAATCAATCGATGCTTGATACTTCTTCTGCTGGCTCCTTCACTACAAGAACTATTGAATTCAAATGGGATATTCTTGAAAGAATTAAACGCAACTCTGAAGATTGGGAGTTCGACACAGGTAATGAGTCAGGTATAAATCTTGAGTTTGATTGTGTTAAATCCTTTATGGAAACTGAAGCTTTTCATAACTTTATCGCTAAACACGGCCTTGACTCTGAGATAGTAGCTACTTTCTGTGATTCATTTGCTACTCATGTTGATCTCCCTAAGGATAAGTGGTATAAATTTCATCCCCTTATTGAAGAGATTTGTAAGGAACCTAGCTTAGATAAAGAACAAACAATTCTTTATAATGTTGATCCAGTTGTGCCTACTCCTTACATTGAGAAACCACCTTTTCCTGTTAGGATTAAGGAACATGCTAAAGCTACAACTATGGTTAATAAAAGTAAAGTTAGAACACAAAAAAATTCTGAGCAAATAAATTTAGATCCTAATATTTCTATGATTAAAGATCTCTTGGTTGATAATATATATGAGCATGTTATTTACCTCTGCGGTGAGTCCGCTAGAATTGCAAAACCTGCTAGAACTGATGTGTTAGATAATAATAGACTAGTGGTTGGCATGCCTGTCATTTCTGTTAAGATTGGAGATCATTGCTATCATGGTTTATGTGATATAGCTGCTAGTGTGAGTGCCATTTCATTTACTTTATATCAAGAGATTATGCATGATATAGCACCTGCTGAGTTAGAAGATACTAATGTCAGTATTAAACATGCAAATAGAGATACTATTTCACCACTTGGGATTGTTCAAGATGTTGAAGTCTTGTGTGGAAAAGTCAAGTACCCCACTGATTTCTTAGTACTTGGTTCATTGCAACATAATGTTTGTCCCATCATATTTGGTAGAACTTTCTTGAATCCCGTTAATGCTGAAATTGATTTTGCTAAAGAAAAGGTTAAGGTCCACTTTGTTGATATATCTCATGAGTTTAGTTTCTCCAAGTTTGGTAAGCAACCACATGAGGAAGATTTATCTAGTAAATATGAAATAATTGGTCTTGCTTCTATTGTTGTGCCTCCTACAGATCTGTTAGAGCAATATTTGCTAGACCATGAAAATGAGACGCATATGAATGAAACACATGAAATAGATAAAATTCTTCAAACAAACACATATTCTTAAACATAATCTACATGTTGACACTCTAGGGGATCCTCTTCCACCTAAGAGTGACCCCGTGTTTGAATTAAAGACATTACCTGATACATTAAAGTATGCTTATCTTGTCGAAAAAAGATATATCATGTTATTATTAGTGCTAACCTTTCAGAGCATGAGGAAAAGAGATTACCTAGAACTCTGAAGAAGCACCGAGCTGCTATTGGATATACTCTTGATGATCTTAAGGGCATTAGCCCTACGTTATGCGAGCACAAGATTAATATGTAGCAAGATGCTAAACCTGTTGTGTATCATTAATGTCGCCTTAATCTTAAAATGAAAGAGGTGGTAAGAACTGAAATATTTAAGCTTCTTGAGGCAGGTATTTTTTTTATCCCATAGCTGATAGTAGATGGGTAAGTCTTGTTCATTGTGTGCCTAAGAAAGGAGGTATAACCGTTGTTCCTAATGATAAAAATGTGCTTATTCCACAGAGAGTCATAACTGGTTATAGGATGGTAATTGATTTCATAAAATTAAACAAAGCTACTAAAATATCATTACCCCTTCCTTCTATTGATCAAATGTTAGAAAGATTATCTAAGCATATGGATATCTTGGGATATCGCATTAATCTTGCTATTTAATTAATGCATCTATACACATGATAAAGGGTGGAAGGCTTGGCCTTTTGCTTGGTATTTTGTTCCACTCTTGCCACCTTAATTTCCGATCACCAGTGTTATGTTCCATATTGTGCGCTCCTAACATGCTTAGGGTTGTTATGGGGACCCCCTTGATCATTCGTTTTGGGATAAAACTCTTCCGGCAAGGCCCAACATTGGTACTACATTTGCTTAACAAATAAAACTTGCATAAAGAGTAATTAACCCATGGATAATTAATCAACAAACTGGGCCAGTACTCCTCATGAGTGTTGGTCCAAAGGAACAGACTTCAGGTCCACCGCGGGGAAACTCCAGGTTTTGTTTCACTCATAGTGTGACAAATCCGTCATGTCCTGAGAGCCAGATACGTGGCTCCTATCGGGGTGTCGACACATCGAGCGGTCTTCCTAGATTTGTTTTATCTTTAATGAATGTCTTGTGCACCTGTATTCGGAGGATACTATAGGTTATCTCGCGGTTGAGGTTTTCCACCGCAACTTTTGGCTAGTTTGTGATGGATGAGTTGGAGCACCCCTACAATGTTAAATCTTTCTGACAGTCATGCCCGCGGTTATGTTGCAACTTGGAAACTTTATAATACCCGATTATAGAAAACTTGAAGTAAACCCAACTAAAATATACCAACCGTGTGCGTAACCATGACCGTCTCTTTTCGAGGGAGTTCATGAAGAGAACACGGCGGGCTTATATTTGACTCGTAAGTAGGTGTTAAGGATCCCATCTTGATCATTATTAGTTCACGTCCGTTTATTCATAGATCACTCTTCTTATTCTTGTACTCGTAAGTTAGCCAGATAAAAAATGCTTAGTGCTACTACAACCTCACCAGTTAACCATACCTCACCCATTAAGCTTTGCTAGTCTTGATACCCATGGTAATGAGATTGCTGAGTCCCCGTGGCTCATAGATTCCTACAACAACAAGTGGAGGTGCAGCTATGGGTAATGTGATGCTTTGACGTGAGAGCGATGATTGTTCTATTTGGAGTTCTTCTTCTTCATCATCGATCATAGGATGGGTTCCAGGTCGGCATCCTAGGATTAGCAGGGTGGACGCCATCTTCTTTTTTGTTTGATTTCATCCATAATCGGATACTGCTCTTTTGTATGATGATTGGCTCTGATACCAATTGGTGACGCCCAAAATGCAGTACAATCCACACGAAGGCACGAGGGCCATGATAAGGATTGATGCGCATTTCGGGCCGCTTCGCAAGAATAGATATCATCACAATACATGTAAAGAGGAGATAAGTATATGAAGTTGGATTACACTCGCCACAAGCTACATCATTCAATATTCAAATACAAACATTCATACAAGCATCATCCAGAAGAACAGGGTCCGACTACGGACGAAATCAAACAAAAAGATGACATCAATCAAGCAATATCCCAGGTTGCCAACCAAGGCATCCCTCTCTACTCGTCGGGGTAAGTCTTCATCATCATACTCCCATTTGAGTGATGTGGATCATGAGCGGCAAGGTCATCTATACCTGTAGCTATGATGTTGTAGGAATATGTGAGCCACGGGGACTCAGCAATCTTATTACCCAGGGTACCGAGACTATCTAAACTCATAGGTGAGGTATGGTTAAGTGGTGAGGTTACAACAGTACTAAGCAGTTTAACTGGCTAACTTACGAGTACAAGAATAAGATGAGTGTTCTACGTGTGACGGAAGAAAACTAGTTATAATCAAGAAGTGATCCTGAACACCTACTTACGATCAAGCATAAACCCAGTGTGTTCTCTTCCTGAACTTCCACAAAAAGAGATGATCACGGTTACGCACACGGTTGGTGTGTTTTAATTGGATTTACTTCAAGTTTTCTATAACCGGGTATTATCAATTTCCAAGTTTCCACATAACCGGGGGGGGGGGGGTTGCTTTAAGAAAGATTTAACCCTGCAGGGGTGGTCCAACTCATCCATCACAAACTAGCCACAAGTTGCGGTGGGAAACTTCAACCACGGGATAGCTCGTAGTATCCTCGAAATCCCGGTGCTCAAGGCATTCGTTAAAGGTAAAACAAATCCAGCAAGCGCCCGACATGTGGACACCCCCATAGGAGCTGTGTATCTCGTTCTCATGACACAATGGATGAGCGATGGTTACCCCACCAATCCTCAAGTCGCCCCGGGGCGGCATTAATAAGATGCTCTAGTTTGGACCAACACTCATGAGGAGCACTGGCCTGGTTTGTTGATTATCACCATGCACTACTGGAATCAGAGAATTTGCCGTCTGCTAGTTCTTTGCCGTGTGCTGGCAGATGACAAAGAAAGGATTTGCCGTCAGCTTACAGAAAACAGATGGCAAAGAACTGCCTGATGGCAAAGATATTCTCTGCCATCAGTGCACACTTTGCCGTATGCCAGCAGACGGCAAAGATATTCTTTGCCATGAGTGCACAGTTTGCCGTCTGCCAGCGGATGGCAAAGAGCCCAAAGGCAGACGGCAAAGAGACCAGCTGGGCCCCACTGGGCCGTGGACCTGGCTAGGTCCAACGGATGGACTTTTGCCGTCCGCTCTGGCTTTGCCGTCTGCTGGAAGGCTCTTTGCCGTCCGGGGGCAGACGGCAAAGAGGATGCGTGACCTAACGGTCGTTTCCCCCGGCCCCACCTCCCTCCCTCTCCCCCCCCTCTCCCCCTCTCTCTCTCCACCCACACCGCACACCGGCCTCCCCCTTCACTCCCCCACCACCGCCGCCAACCACCCCTCGCCGGACCTTCTCCCTGCGGCCACCCCTCCCCGTGCCGGCCCTCCTCTCTGCCTTCACCCCTCCCCGTGCCGGCCACCCCTCCTCCCCGCGGCCACCCCTCCCCGTGCCGGCCCTGCTCTCCGCTGCCACCTTGTCCCCGCGGGAGCCACCGCTCCTCCCCTTGGCCACCCCTCCCCGCGCCGGCCACCCCTCCCCGTGCCGGCCCTCCTCTCCGCTGCCACCTCCTCCCTGCGGCGGCCACCCCGCCTCCCCGCGGCCACCCCTCCCCGCGCCGGCCACTCCTCCGCCCCTCGGCCACCCCTTCCTGCGTCGACCCTCCTGCCCACACCGCCGCCAGCCACACCCGCCGCCAGCTTCTGCGCCCGCCCCGGTCGGGCGCCCCCGCAGCCTCGGCGCCACCGCCGCCCCCGAAGCCCGGCCACGCCCCCAACTCCGGTGAGTAGCTATATTTTCTTTTTTTTTCTGTTTTTTCATCTAATTAATTAGATTACTTAGGTTAGTAATTAGCTAGCTATTGTTAGTTAGGTTAGTTAGGTTGGTTAATTAGGTTAGAAAATAGGGAAAAGGAAAAGAAGAAGAAGAAGAAAATTAGAAGGAAAAGAAGAAAAGTAGAAAAGTAGAAGGAAAAGAAGAAGAAAAGAAGAAGGAAAAGAAGAAGAAGAAGAAGAAGAAGAAGAAGAGAAGAAGAAGAGAAGAAGAAGAAGAAGAAGAAGAAGAAGAAGAAGAAGAGAAGAAGAAGAAGAAGAAGAAGAAGAAGAAGAAAAAGAAGAAGAAGAGGAAGAAGAAAAAAAGGAAAAAGAAGAAAAGGAAGAAAAGGTGCCACTGACCCCCGACGCCACTGACCCCTGACCCTCGACGCCACTGACCCCCGACCCCCGATGCCACTGACCCCCGACCCCACTGACCACTGACCCCCGACCCCCGACGCCACTGACCCCCGACCCCCGACGCCACTGACACCCGACGCCACTGACACCCGACCCCGACCCCCGACACCTCTTCGGCCTTCTGTTGACCGAAAAGGTGCTCTTCGGCCTTCCAGAGGCCGACGGGGTCATAGTTTTGTAAATTATGAGTTAGGTCATATATATATTCCGATTATGTTATAAAAAACATCATATTTGTGTTTATCGGGTGGATTTCAATGTGCAGTTGTTCGACGACCTCCCCATGCGTTTGACGAGCTCCCCGACGCGTTCGTGGGCGAGCACAAATGACATCTCCTCCCCCCCTTAATTTGCTCTGTTCCGGTCTTCGTGCCGATGAAACTTGCTAGCTATAGGTGTCTTCAATCATTAGTATGCGTGACCAGTATGTGTCTCCCGTTCGAAAGGGTGGCATCTATAAATATGCATGTCTTTGCATATTTATAACCGCCATCCTTTCGAATTGTCCAACTTATCCATGGACAGCCCGAGTATGGGTAGATTGGGTTCGTTTTCCCTTATGCTCTGCTCCGGATCCGATGCGGAATTTTGTCAGTGCCTCCCTATTGTTCTTCGGGTACACATCCTCTCTGCTTATTGCCAAGACGTGTATCAGGAGAACAGCGAGGAGGTGCTGCCGAAATTCTGCGTTGGATCCGGAGCAGAGCATGGGAAAACGAACCCAATCTACACATACTCGGGTGGGATTAGGACCTATCTTTACCTATTAGCATGTAGGTTGCATGGACGTAATAAAACTGACAAACTTGATTAACTGATGAATATAGATGATGAATTATATATATATTTCTTGTGTGTTTAGTAGGTAGGCAAGATGAGTGATCGCGCGTGGATGTACACCGGTCACCCTAGTCAGAAAGACATGACCATTGAATGGTTAACAAAATCCAAGGGGTTTCTGAGAGCCGCATTTGCAAATGGCAAAGGGCTTGGTGGGGCCGTTATCCACCTAACGGTGCTAACGCCAGTACTACGCCGTCTAGCCACGTTGCCTTCTGCAGGCTGATGGCAAAAAAACTTTGCCGTCCGCTGTGCCATGGCAGACGGCAAAGAACCCCTTTGCCGGAGTTTATTCGGCCCAAAATTTTGCCGTCCATGGTTGTCCCTTTGCCGTCTGCCATGGCAGATGGCAAAGAGCCTGATTCCTGTAGTGATGGGGTAGCTACTCCCTATGCAATTTTATTAGTTGTTAGGCAAATTTTAGTACCAATGTTGGGCTCCGCCAGAAGAGTTTTACCCCAAAAGGAAAATCAAGGGGGTCCCTATAACAACCCCAAGCTTGTTAGGATCGCTCAATATGGAACATAATACCGGTAATCAGAAACTAAGGCGGCAAGAGTGGAACAAAACACCAAGCAAAAGGCCATGCCTTCCACCCTTTACCTAGTTTATAGATGCATTAAATCAAATAGCAAGAATAATGTGATATCCCAATATATCCATATTATCACATGGATCCACCTGTACCTGCAACTAGCAACGCTGTAAGAGGCGCTGACCAAGCGGTAACTTAGTCAAACAACGGTTTGCTAGGATGTGGAGGGTTAGAGGCTTATCATGGCATGTTGGGAGGCTTGACAAACAAGTGTTACGTAACGAGCCACATCGATAGCAACGAGACAACTAGCATAGTAAAGATAGTAACTTTAACCAGGGTAATGTTCATTTTTGCCTTGTGATTCTTCAGTGGGATAACAAGCATGCTCCTCATAAGCATTCTCGACAGGTTCCTCGAACTCAAACTCGTCACTCGGTACTACCCACAGGAAGAACAAACATCCAATAAACACACAACCATGGAAAAATGCACAAAAGTTATGATGATGAACATTTGATATATTTAGCAAGGCAATCCTACACTAGTCACATTAAATGAAGTCTTGATCCATGTGAAGCATGGATCAAGCAACATTCCATATGCAAAATTAGTGTTTTTAACATTCTGGACAGAACAACAATATTAATTATTATGACATGTATGAACATAGCAAAAATTTATTCTACTCATGAAAACGATGCAAATGCATATAAAGATTGTCGCGATCGGAGCTACGATTCTCGCGGAACACTCACGACAAGATACATAAACAAACGGTGATAGATCTGGACATGAGGAAGGGTAGAGGAAAAATATAGGCATTCCAAGCATGCCACTAGATATGATATGGAATTTTATATGAAATTCATATAAATATCATGAAAAACCAATGCATAGAACTCACACAATCATCAAAACAACAATGCAATGCAATCTGCCAGAAACAGCAACATCGCACTTTGCAACCAGCATAACAACAAGCTACATGAATCCAAAATGATCAAACAAGACATGTAGCTGCAGTAATTTTAATGCAAAATATTTCATCCAAAAGGTTTAGGTTGTTTAGATGCATGGTTCATTTGGAAACGAGCTCACAAAATGGCTATATGATGTTACAGATTATGACTTAGTGAAGATTACTGATTTTCATAGAACATGTTATCATGAATGCAGGTTCATAGCAAGTTTTAAATATGCTATAGAGCTTATCATGGCATAAAAATGCACCGCATGGTAGTAGACATAATGGACTACAATTCATCCAACATTAGCATGTTCATAGGAATCACAGATTGATCGCAATCATCAAGACAAAATGCTATGTTGCAATAACACTTTCAGACTTGGTGAAATTTAGCTATCTCCAAAAACAACAACATTGTCTAGGCACGTTTGTAAGAAGATAAAAGTAGTTAAACATGGATTTCATGGCATGAAAAAAAAATACTAGGAACAAGTTCATGTGAAAATGGCCAGAACTCATATTCAAAGTTAATTCATATGGTGCATGGATTAATTCACACAAAAATCACAAAATGTCTAATCATGTGAAAATGACATGGAACAGAACTTGCTCAAAATGCAAAAATAATGCTACAGATGGATTCCTTGGTTTTTTTACCCCGATTTCATATGTAATATGCATATGTTCATATTAATAAAAATGCCCCAATGCAATAAGTCAAAACCTGCCTAAAACGGAAATAAACAGAATTCGCTATTTCCAAAATTGGAATGCCCACATCTGGACTTGCTTGAAATGGAATACACTAGAAAGGAAATACACCAGAAATGGAAGGGGACAAACTTTCCCGAATTGGAATTTCACCGGGGTTTAAAAAAATAAAAGGGAGATGGGCTCTTAGAGGATGACAGGTGGGGTCCATATGTCATACTCACAGGGAATGATTAAATAGCAAAAATCACAAATTGGGGACCCTCGGATTCAGACCCAGGATCTCTTGGGTGGAGGCAAGGGGTGCTACCAGCTCGGCTTGGACGATGGGTTCGACATGAAGGTGGTTTCCCTCTGTCGGTGCACTAGGATTAATGGGGTACCCGGTGCCCCTGACTTATGCACAGGCGGTAGTAGCCGAACCCCGTCAAGACCAGCCCAAGCCAGAGAAGCCGCTCTTCATGAGATCAAGGAGCGCATGAGGAAGACGAAACCAACGTCTAAGACCCCGGCAGGAGCAGCCTACGCTGCCTAGCTACGCCGGCAAGATCAATGCGACGGCCCAAGACGGGCCCGAGCCACACCAACCACGTCCCCGGTGACTGCCGGGGACCCAGGCGCGCACACCTTCCAAGAGACCCGGCAAGCACGAGCCGATCGGCCACCGCTCCACCGCATCGCAACACCAGTCAGTTATCGATGAGGTGTCGAACCCTCAGGTGGCTAAGTGGCTCTCGCTAAGCACGTGGCGACACATCGGAAGACAGATTACATCCGTTTGACACCCATCCGGAGGCATGTCAAGACACTAAGCAACAGCCAGCTAAGTGGTGGTAGGAGCTTGCGGTGGATGCACCCCCGCACACCACCTTGACTAGGAATCATGGTATTTTGTCCTAAATGCCAGAGTTAGGTATGATAGCAATGTTAGCTATCTAATCGCTAGATAATGTGTATTTTGCCACTATGGTTGCCCCTTGTCCTATAAAAGGAGGTCCAAGGCAACCTAGCTCAAGATTCGGACCCTTGGGACTTGTACATGCGTAGTAGCTCCCCCAAAGGCGACCTTGCCGGGTTTGAGCGCTGCGTGTGCTTCGTGTTCCTCCGATCAATCACCAAAGTAGGAGTAGGGTTTTACGCTTCCCAGCGGCCCGGACCTGGGTAAAACACCAGTGTCCCACCGTCGCGTTGTCTCATGACCTCTGCTCTTTGTGCAAATTGACCTCACCCCTGCCGAACCACAAAGGGGCCCTTGGTCCCATAGGTGATCATGTGCATCTGTGCCCCAACATCTTTGGCGCGCCAGGCAGGGGGCGTGCTTCATTTGCGCGAACCTGAGATCGTGAGCGGTGCATCGATCTTCATCCATGGCTCGCAAGAAGAAGGCCGACGCGACCGCGCATCCCTCCACTTCGAAGGCCCCCTCGCACGCGGCCGCGGACGCCAATGGCGTCGCGGCAGCGGCAAGTGAGGCAGGCCTCGTGGGCGACGCAACTGGCGTAGGCGGCGCCACCGTCGTGTCTCCCGCGGCCGGAGTTGGAGCAAGGAATGCCAAAGAAGAGAAACAGCAACATTCTGGTGAGCTTGACCCTAGCGCCGCGGGAGGAGGAAACGTTCGGTCCCCACCTCCCCGCCGCACTAGTGGCCACGGCCGCAGCGGCGGCGGCCACTCTGGTTCAAGCCGTGATCTTCTAGCTGCACCCGTCACATGTGCAGCTGCTTGGCGCGCGTCTCGCCCAGAGAAAGACGGAGCACCAAGCGGGGCCGTAGACCCACAAGCTCGACCTCCTCCATGTCAGACAGCCTCGGCGAGCGGCGCACATCGGCAAGGACGCGGCGACGGTCCTCTTGGCTCCACCAGGAGTCGAGCGACGACGCGATCCGCCTCCTTAGCCATGCCCGCCATGGAAGCAGAAGCGATGGCGCGGGCTCAACTACTGTTGAACTTCCTGCCGGTGGCTGACAAGATGGACGAGTGGAGAGCCACCATCCAGAGTTTGATTGGTTTCGTCGAAGCCAGCAAATCAGAGCATGCAGAGCCGTCGAGATACCCGCGGACGGCGACGGCGTTCCGGACTGACGGTCGCGTTGAGGGGGCCACGCCAACGGTGCAGTCCCCTCCGCAACAATAGGCCCAGAGGGAGCCACAGCAAGCTCCATATGCCAATGAGCACGACGAGGCATCTATGGTCTTGTCCGGCTCGCACGATCACTGGGACCAGCGGCGTGTCCAGAACGACCGGTGGAGGGAAGACGCGCGCATCACCATAAAGCGACGCCGGGAAGCACACTGCCAATCCGACATGCGTAACAACCCAGATGCTGGCGACCCCGTGCCCAGTGGTTGCCGGTACCTGCCTTATGAGGTTGGGTGCCCAGCCTTCACTCGCGACCTGCGAGAGGTCCGCTGGACATCGGCCCGAGCCTTCAAGCCTGAGCTGACGGAGAAATACGACGGGAAGCTAAACCCAGCGGAGTTCTTGGGCATCTATATGATAGCTGTTCAAGCCGCCGGGGGAAGAGATGTGAAGGTGCTCGCCAACTATTTCTCTTTGGCGCTCAAGCCGAATGTGAGATCGTGGCTAATGCACATGCCGGAAAACTCTATTTCATCATGGGCTGATTTGTGCAACGAGTTCGTCGGTGCCTTCACAGGCGGCCACCAGGAGCAAGGACAGCCCAGTGACCTGCAAGTCCTTCCGCAAAAGGAAGGAGAGACCCTGCGGAAGTACATCCAGAGATTCAGTTGAGTGCAATATTCCAGAGATACACCCCGCAGCCGTAATTGCCGTGTTCCATTCGAACATGCGCAACAGGAGGATGCGGGCCAAGATGAATGTAAAGCTCCCCAAGACTGTCAATGAGCTGTACACATTGGCAGACAAGTGTTCTCGTGCTGAGGAAGGAAGACAACTCCCCAGAGAAGAGGCTGGCATCGAAGTCGACTCAGATGATGACGACGATGCCCCTAGCTCAAAGGGGAGAAGCCGAAGGCGCGATAAGAAACGTAAGGGAAAGGTAGTATTGTCCGTTGAGAGCTCTGGTAACCTCGCTGCCAGCAAGAAGGCCAAGGCCGAGACCCCCGGCAAGGGAGCTGTCACGTGTGCTGAATGCCGGGAGGCCGCAGCGGCATAGAAAACTAGATAGTCCGACGGGTCATACTGCAAAATCCACCGCACCAAGGGCCATGATCTCCAAGAATGCTGCCAAATTGAGCAGCTTCGTGAGAAGCAGAAGGCTGAGTACGAGAAGCGTGACAAGGAGAAAGGCCAAGATGGAGCTGCCAGGAAAAGCCGTGGTGGTAGAGGACGCCGCCGCAACAAGGCCCCGCAGCAGAAGGAAAAACCTGCTACAGGCCGTGAGAAGAAAGAAGAAGATGATATAAGTGATGATGAGGATGGTGAAGATTCCAATGATCGAGAGTTCCAGAAAGGAACTGAGGCCATGTGTGTTGACGGGGGAGCATCCTTGCATTCCTCTCACCGCCAGCTCAAGCAGTGGGCGCGTGAGATCAACGCCGTGGAACCGGCTGCAGAGTCCAGAAGGCCACTAAAATGGTCTCGCACGCCTATCATCTTTGACGAAGAGGATCATCCTGACCGCACCACTGTGGTCGGATGTTAGCCATTGTTGGTTTCCCCAAGAATTCGCAACCTCAAAGTAACCAAGATGTTAGTTGACAACGGGGCAGGGTTGAACTAAATCTCCCCTTAGGTGGTTGAAAGGCTGCAGATCCCCGACGGGGAGCTCAAAGCTACGGGTACATTCCAAGGAGTCAACTGTCGGATTTCGGGCTCCGCAAAACCCTAAGAGGTTCGAACCGAGGGGCTTTTGCGAAGATCCCCACTAGCTTGGCCTCAAGCTCACAGCTCCACAGCCTCGTCGAATAGACCTCGCTCGATCACGGGGAATAAGACTAACACGCAGATTTACCCAGGTTCGGGCCGCTGCGAAGCGTAAAACCCTACTCCTGCTTTGGGTGGATTGCCTCACGAGGACGTTTGTGGGTGAACTGATACAGTGGTTTGCGGCCTCGCGAGGGCTCTCGAGTGGTTTTTCATCTCTCTTCGCTACGGCGCAGCCTTGCCTCTATTTATAATAGCCCGGGTCCTCTTCCAGTAACGCACTGGCGGGAAGGGATCCCACAACGGCCAAATTTGAAAGGGGACAGGAGGTACATCTTATCCTGACGAAAGGTGGTCTTCGCCTGCAAAGTAGCTAGCAGTGACGCGGTGGTGGGCTCGGTGATGACATCCGTCCTGTCGAGCCCACTGCCTGGTCTTGTTACACCAGAATGGAAACCTTTGGTGGGATGCCTCGGGAACTTGCGTACGCCCTTGCCTCCTTTGCACCAAAGAGGAAACTGTCTTCCCTGCGCGCGCTGGTGCCCGCCGGGCCTGGCTTGCGTCACCCCCGACCTCGCGAGGCCAAGTGCTGTATAGGGATCTCTGCCCCTCGGGAGGCAACCAGGGGTGGCCTCCTCCTTCCGGGGGTCTTGGCGTCGTCCTCCTCGGGAGGCCCTTGTCTTGAGTGAAACCGCGCCGGGCCGTACTGGTTGTCGAAGTGGGCCATGCCCTGGCCCGCAGGCAGGCAGGTCTGGGTACCCTTGTTCCCAGAATGCCGACAGTAGCCCCCGCGGGCCCCAATCGCCTGTTGGTCTAGTCTGATGCGTGGCGCGTAACGAGACGCGGACGCCTCCACTTCCCGAAGACCTTGGGAACCGCCATGAGTCAAGCTGAGATGAAGCCTGCGCGCAACGGCGGCCATCATTGCCCTTCCTTGAATGTAGCCGTCTCCTTCTATCTTCTCTCCCCCCGACCCACGCGGATGTGACCCGACGAGGGTAGGCGAGGTGACGTGAAGCAAGGCTGCACGCCAGTCGAGTTGGGCACGTGGCGCCCGGGGAGCACACGCCGCCTCCACTCCCAATGACGCCTCCGGGATGGCGGTTGCGGCTATAAACTCGCCCCGCCCTGGGGGTCATGCCACCCTGACGCGCCCACTCGCTTCCCATCTTCCCTAAGACATCGTCCTCTTCTCCTCCCTTCTCTTCCATGGCGTCCGGGGGTAGTGCAGCAGGCACGGGGAGCACGGGGCCCGCGCCCCCACCATCGGCCTCTGGAGGCAGCGGAGGGGGGCCTTCAAGGCTGGCCGAGGCACGTCAGCACTGGACCGTCACCGACGAGTGAGTGTTCCATCGCCCTCCTCCCTTTCGTGCGAATAATGCCCGTCATGCCGGACCTGATTGCATCCTCTTCTCAGGGCACCCGCGCCCAAGAGGCACAAGCTCGACGAACTCCAGGAGGAGGCGGACGCGCTTAGGGCCCAGCTAGTGGGCGCCGAGGCCGCCCTTCAGGCAGCGCTCTGAGGCGAGGAGGATGCCAAGGCAGAGCTGGCATCCCTCCAAGCCCAGATTGAGGGAGCAGCCAACACCGTGCAGGCCGCCAAGGATGAGGCGGCACACGCGAAGATGCTGGAGGCGCAGCGCGCCAAGCAGTATCTGGACATCGCCCGCCGCGCGGTCGGTGCAGTTGGCCGGTTTGTCAGAGAATCCCCCGCGCTGCCGTGCGCACACGGCGACGGGGGTTATCTCCACTTCTTCGGCAATGTGGTCGAGGCGCTGGAGACCAGCGTCTCCCAGGTGGGCGAAGACAATGAGTCCAGCACGCGCAACCTTCCGGACATCGCGCTGACGCAGGTCTTCTCCAACCTGCGCCGCCATGTCCCAGAGCTTGATCTCTCCTGCGTGATGGAGCCAGTGCCTGAGGAGCTCCAGAGGCCCCTCAGGGACGAGGTGCGCGGGCAGGTGGAGTCCCTGGTGGAGTGGTTCGTCCAGGAGCCTTCTTTTGAAGAGGGCGGTGACTCCGGCGCCGCGGCTGGTGGGGGTCACGACGGGGACAGCGCCTCCTTCGCCTGAGTTTCCCCTATTCCCTTCCTTCTGGTTCCTGTTGCATCAAGAAACACCTGGACCCTGGGGGCGTTAAACTTTTGTGTTTTACCTTGTCTTCCTTCTTTTGAACCGTCAATTGCTTATCTTGAGCTGCGTGTCCTCATTTCCTCCGCGGGGTTTTACGTCATCGTTGGTGTGCCTCCTCACACCCCTTCGTGCCTTTGCTTGCCTCACTGTGCCTATGCTCCGCGCCTGACGCTCCTCGGGGGGTCCGCAGTGGTATTGCACAGTGTCCAACGATAGCAGCCTGCCGGGACCTCATGAGGTGGGCACTCCTGAGGGGACGTGTGCTGCTCCAAAGTTGAGGCTTTAGCGGCGATGCCTAGAGAAGCCGAACTCCCTCCCTTGCGCCGTCTCTCCTGTATCCGAAGCCACAGGAAGCCCCATAAGGACACGCAGTAAACCGTAGCGCCTGCACTTTCACGTTAGCGCTCCCGTCTCATACTCCAATATTTGGGCTGCCTTTGAATCAAGAATTCCTGCTTATTACGGTTGGGGTACTTAGCTTGGCGGGCCGTGGCGAGCTCATGCGTCGTGAGGTGCAGCTGGGGCGCTGGGGAGTTCGGGGATCTCACCAGGGGGGCTTCTTCCTTGCGAGCGAGGCGGTTCAGGAGCCCTCTTGGTGCTTTGCGTCGGCAGGGCCCAATCCCACGCATACCTCGACCGCCATTGGGGCGTCCGGATCACCAGGACAAGACCAAGGGGCGAGGGGCTACGTGACCAATAAGGCTCTTGAGTCGTGTTGCTCAGGAGTCCCCCTTAACGCTCGAGCGATTCCCTTACCCTTCCGCGCCAGCTCCTGCCTCGAGAGGTGCCCCAGCCCCCCGAGGGTACATTGCGGCGCGCCAAGCCATGGCCGGAGCCCCCGAGTGAGGGTCGGTCGTCGCTGGCATGCTGGGTCGCGATGCTCAGCAATGGCCAGGAGACGAGTGCCTCTGAGGCAGCATGCGCCTGTCGGCCTGCTCGTGAGCGCCGTGCAAGGACCAGGATGCCAAGGCCTTGGCAAGGCGTGCATACCGCGCCCATGTAGCCCCCGCCTGCGGGGCGCGTGAGGGGGAGACCGACAGGTGTCGATTCAGAAAATGAGACTTCAAGATCAAGAAGATTGCCAAGAGAAAAATTCCCCCTCTTTTTTTTAAAAATAAGGTTGTGAAACTTCGAGCTTCATTCAAAAAGTGGCTATTCGAATACGAAAAAGGAGCAAGGATCTGCCGCGTCCGGCACCTAGGCTAGTCTTTGTCTTCATCTTCTGCCCAGCGCGGAGCGTAGGGCTTCCACTAGGCGTGGGCATAGTCATTGCAGGACACTTTTGTCCGCCAGCGCGGAGCATGGGGCTTCCACTTGGACGTGGTGGGAACCCCTCCGCGCCTCGGGTGGCTCCGGGCGTATACATCCCACTCATTATTACGTGAGAGTGTCACGGTCGGAGATAGCTGGGCGAACCCCCAGGCGCAAGGCCTAGGTGCTCCCAACTTGGCCATGAGCCACCCCGCGCATTTCTGCGTGGTTGCGCGCCCCTACGGCCCAAACATGAGTGCATTGCTCCCCGCGTAGCCGCGGAATTGCACTCCCACAGCCCAAACATGAGCGCAATGCACCCCGCGAAACCGTAGGGGTGTTGTGTCGGTGAAGCCGCCTCGTGAGGCGTCGGGGCACCGGCCAGGCTGCGACCCGGAGGCCTCACGAGGCCCTACCTCCTGATGGCCGCGCCGGCGCCCCCGGAGCCGCGCGTGGCCCGCGCTGCTTGTATCCTGCCGATCCCCCTAGGCGGTTGCTCTTGAGGCCCAGGGGGCCCGGCTGCGTGCTGCTTGCTCGCGAGGGCGGCGCCCGCAGCGCGCCCCCGCCCATCCCGGGACGCCCCATCCCTTGAACCAACCTGCCCCGGTGCTCCCTCAGTGGAAGCCCCCAGGCCCGGCTTGAAGAGGGCATCCGGGACATCTCCCTACTCCGGGAGGATGCTGGCACCCGCGGGGGGCGCGCGATCCATGGTGCCGTCCACAGGTACGATGCTGCTCGGAACATAGGCTTATGTGTTAGGGCCCTGGCTTCCTCCTGAACCGTCTCCGTGCGCCCCGCGGTAAGCCTCCCTGGGTGGAAAGACGCCGCCGCCCAGGACGCGTGGCCCACAGACCCTCCTGCGCTGAGCCTCCACCCGAAGTTGCTTGCCTCTGCCGTCGCCGCGAGGTTGTCCGCGCGTGTCTTGACGCGGGTTGCCTCCGTGGTCACCCACCGCACCTCCGTTACGGTTACCTACTTGCGCAGGAGCTTGAGCCGTCTGGACCCTGCGCCGGTTGGCGCGCTCGCGCCGGGACGAACCAGGCTGTCGATGGTCCTCCGGGTCATGAGCGTGCGCGTTGAGGCGCACGCGGAGTGTTCCAACACCTTTTTCGTATGCACCACCGGCGGGGCCGGGCGGTTCCCCGAAGCCGGTCACCAGGATCTGGAGGAGGAGGAGCATAGCATGGGGCGGGCCTTGCCCTGGCTCGCTCGGGCAAGGGTTGGGCATGCTGTCAGTCGATGAAGGGAGTTGTGTGGCGAGCAAGCCCCCGGCGCCCAGCGTCGGGGGTCGAGAAGGGAGGTGCGGAGCCTAGGCCCTCCTCACGACGCCGACCAACTCGACGATGTGGTCGGCCCAGGCATCGAAGCCCCCGTCTGTCAGGCGAAGACGAAGCAGCTCACTTGCCATCAGCAGCGCGTCATGCGCATTCAGATCTCCCACGTGAATACAGGGTGATGGCGGTCCCGTGTGCGGTGCCACAAGCCGTGGGCTCTACCGCAGCGGTGGGCGTGCGGCGCCCGGAGGCGTCCGGCCGCTACGAGCAGCGACGGCGGTGGAGACGACACTGGTGGCCTGATAACGACCGCCCAGCACCGAGCTGCCAGGGCGCGCGTCATGAGGGGTGGCAGCAAGGTTGGTGAAGGTGGAACCGCCGGGGCCGAAGAAAAGTTGACGGGCATCGGCCATCGAAACGACGAAGCGGAGAGGAAGCGAGGCTTGTGGAAGGATTCCTACACGCCCCTACCTCGCGCGCCAAATGTCAGATTTCGGGCTCCGCAAAACCCTAAGAGGTTCGAACCCAGGGGCGTGTGCGAAGATCCCCGCTAGCTTGGCCTCAAGCTCACAGCTCCACAGCCTCGTCGAATAGACCTCGCTCGATCACGGGGAAGAAGACTAACATGCAGATTTACCCAGGTTCGGGCCGCTGCGAAGCGTAAAACCCTACTCCTATTTTGGATGGATTGCCTCACGAGGAGGTTTGTGGGTGAACTAATATAGTGGTGAGCGGCCTTGCGAGGGCGCTTGAGTTGTTTTTTGTCTCTCTTCGCTACGGCGCAGCCTTGCCTCTATTTATAATAGCCCAGGTCCTCTTCTAGTAACGCACTGGCGGGAAGGGATCCCACAACGGCCAAATTCGAAAGGTGACAGGAGGTACATCTTATCCTGATGAAAGGTGGTCTTCGCCTGCAAAGTAGCTGGCAGTGACGTGGTGGTGGGCTCGGTGATAACATCCGTCCTGCCGAGCCCGCTGGCCTATTCTTGTTACACCAGAATGGAAAACTTTGGTGGGACGCCTCGGGAACCCGCGTACGCCCTTGCCTCCTTTGCACCAAAGAGGAAATTGTCTTCTCGCTGGTGCCCGCCAGGCCTGGCTTGCATCACCCCCGACCTCGCGAGGCCGAGTGCTGCATAGGGATGTCCGCCCCTCGGGAGGCAACTTGGCTCCTCCTCGCGAGGATGGGTCTCTCGCGAGGCCCTTGTCTTGAGTGAAACCGTGCCGGCCGTACTGGTTGTCGAAGTGGGCCACGCCCTGGCCCGCAAGAAGGCAGGTCTGGGTACCCTCATTCCCAGAAAGCCGACATCAACCCCAGAAGGAGCCGACCCAAGGGAAAGATCGCTTTGCTTGTGACGTTTGGCGGGGAGTTGAACTACCGGACTGAGAAGGTGGTGTTTGACATGGTCGAACTCCCTCTACCTTACAACGGAATTGTTCGTCGCCCAGCTCTGGCAAAATTAATGGCAGCGTCCCACTACACTTACAACACTTTGAAGATGACGGGGCCCATGGGAATCATTTCCATTCCATCCGACAAGAAAGATGCGGTTATATGTGTGGACAAGATGTATAGAGACGCGGTAGCAGCTGAAGTCGCAGAAGCGCCAGCTCCTGCCAAGGAATCAAAGAAGAAGCCTAGCAGAGACGTCGGCAAGGACTTCGGGAAGCGCGCCTCCTCGGAGTGCGCTGCACCCATCGATGACCTGCCAGAAAGTTCCACTAGCAAGAGATCCAAGGTCACCTATCCTGCAACAAAGAAGGTCCCGGTAGAGCAGGATGGCGCTGACGGTACATTTACCATCAGTACCACCCTTAATGACAAATAGGTAAGCGCGCTCGTTGCCTTCCTGCGGGCGAATGTCGATGTGTTTGCTTGGCAACCATCTGACATCCCAGTTGTTCCCAGGGAGGTAATTGATCACCACTTTGTTATCTGCCCTCATGCCAGGACCGTCAAGCAGAAGGTTAGAAAGCAAGCCTTGGAGCGGCAGCAGTTCATTGCCGAAGAAATCAAGAATCTTGAAGCAGATAGTTTGGTCAGAGGAGTGTTGCATCCGACATGGTTAGCTAACCAAATAGTGGTGCGCAAGGCAAATGGGAAATGGAGGCTTTGCATCGATTTCACTGATTAGAATAAGGCATGCCCGAAGGACCCTTTTCCCTTGCCGCGCATCGACCAGATCGTCGATTCCACTTCCGGGTGTGACTTGCTTTCCTTCTTTGATGCATACTCCGGATACCATCAGATATTCATGGCCAAGGAAGATGAGGAAAAGACCGCCTTCATAACTCCATGCGGCACGTACTACTTTGTATGAATGCCCTTCGGGTTAAATAGTGCTGGTTCTACCTTTGCAAGGGACGTGCAGATTGGGTTTGAACCTCCGTTACACAGAAATGTGGAAGCTTACATGGATGACATAGTAGTCAAAACCAAGGATGAAGCAACTCTCATACAAGACTTGGAAGAAACTTTTATCAACCTGCGCAAGATCAATTTGAAGCTCAACCCTGAGAAGTGTGTGTTTGGTGTCCCATCCGGCAAGCTACTTGGTTTCTTTGTGTCCCAACGAGTAATAGAAGCCAACCCCAACAAGATCAAAGCGATCGAGCAGATATGAGCACCCAAGTCCGTCAAGGACGTAAGACGCTTGGCCGGATGCATTGCCACGTTGAGTAGGTTCATCTCCAAATCAGCTGAGCGCGCCCTGCCGTTTTTCAAGATTCTAAAAAAGGTCGGGCCGATGAAGTGGACCCTGAAAGCAGAAGCAGCGCTGCAAGATCTGAAAGCTTACCTTTCCTCTGCTCCCACCTTGGTCGTGCCTAAACCACAAGAACTGTTGCTGCAATACTTGGCGGCAACAAATCAAGTGGTTAGTGCAGCATTGGTGGCGCCGCGGGAAGTGGATGAAGTCGCAGCCGCTGCAACTGAGGGGTGGAACCGAAGCATTCGCGGTAGCTCCTGATGCAAACCAAGGGTAACCTAAGCTGGCAAGCGAAGGCGATTTCAAGGAAGTGGCGAGGAAGAAAGTGGTGCACCGACCAGTGTACTTTGTCAGCTCCTTGTTACAAGGGGCTAGGTCAAGGTACTCTGGAGTGCAAAAGCTGATCTTCAGCCTTCTCATGGCCTCGAGGAAGCTGCGCCACTACTTCCAAGCCCACGAGATCACTATTATCATCCGCTTTCCGCTACAACGCATATTGAGGAACCCCGAAGCCACTGGCAGGATAGTTGAGTGGGCGCTAGAGCTGTCAAGTTTTGGCCTGAAATATGAAAGCACTTCCACTATCCAGAGCAGGGTGTTGGCAGAATTCATTGCAGAATGGACACCCACGCCAGACAAAGAGATTCCAGAGACAATTATCCCCGGCAAAGAAGCGCCTAAAGAATGGATCATGTACTTTGATGGTGCTTTCTCACTTCAGGGTGCCGGGGCAGGTGTGCTCCTCGTCGCCCCCACCGGAGAGCATCTCAAGTATGTGGTGCAAATGCACTTTCCCTGGGAGGAAGCCACCAACAACACTACTGAGTATGAGGGGCTCCTTGCCGAGCTCAGGATCGCGGTGGAGTTCGGGATCAAGAAGCTGATCATCCGAGGAGATTCTCAACTCATGGTGAGGCAAGTCAACAAGGCTTATCAGAGTTCGTTGATGGAAGCATACGTAGAAGAGGTGAGGAAGCTGGAGGAGCACTTTGATGGAATGCAAACAGAGCACGTGCCGCGTGCGGAAAACAGCATCGCTGATCATCTATCAAAGTGCAATGCACAAAAGCTCCCTGTGGAACAAGGAACCTTTGTCCTCCACCTCACTCAACCATCAGTATCCCCGTCAACGATGACCAGGAAAAGAAGAAAGCTGAACTCCGGCAAGCATTTCCCAGCAGAGCTTCCTGAAACTGCTGGTAGAGAAGCTGCCAGGAACAGTATCGTTTCACCTGGTGAGCAGCTCCCTCCTACGGAACCCGAAGTTCTTGCGTTCGAGGCAAGCGCTCCCACGAACGAGGAAATGCCTTTAGTCCTTGTTGTCGAGCCACAGGCTCCATCTTGGGCACAACACATAGTCCATTTCCTTCAGATAGGAGAACTTCCCGAAGAACAAGAAGAAGCCAAAAAAGTAGCCCGACAGTCAAGTATGTACCAGTTTGTCGATGACACTCTGTACAAAAAAAGACCAAACGGTGTGAAATTGAGGTGCATTTGCCGGGAAGACGGATTGAAGCTGTTGGCAGAGATTCACGGAGGCGTGTGTGGGTCTCACATTGGATCAAGATCCCTTGCCGGGAAAGCCTTCCGGCAGGGTTTCTATTGGCCCACCGCCCTCCAAGATGCAACTGAGCTAGTGACCAAGTGTGAAGCCTGCCAGTTCCATTCAAAGAACATCCATCAACCAGCGCAAGCTCTCCATACGATCCCTTTATCCTGGCCATTCTCGGTATGAGGGCTCAATATTTTGGGCCCCTTCCCCTGTGTTGTCGGGGGCTTTGAATTCTTGTTTGTAGCCATTGACAAGTTTACAAAGTGGTCTGAGGTGGAACCAGTGAGGAAGGTAACTACGCAGTCAGCTGTCAAGTTCATGAAAGGACTGGTGTGCCGTTTTGGAGTGCCCAACAAGGTGATCACCAACAATGACACCCAGTTCACGAGCCGCACCTTTATGTAGTACATCCAAAGCCTTGGAAGCAAGGTCTCCTTCACCTCTATCACTTACCCAAGGAGCAACGGGCATGTCGGGAGGATGAACGCTGAAGTGTTGCGCGGACTCAAGACAAGAACTTCCGATAGACTGCGGAGATGCGGCAAGCGTTGGATAGATGAGCTGCCGGTGGTTCTTTGGTCCCTCTGAAAGACACCAAATTGAGCTACCAGCCAGACACCCTTCTCCCTGGCATACGGGGCGGAGGCAGTTCTCGCCACAGAACTCATATACGGGTCACCTCGAGTACTTGCCTACGATGAAGTAGAGCAAAAGGAGCTACGGCATGACGATGCCTTGCTCCTCGTGGGAGATAATCTCCGGGCCGCTGTGCATGCTGCACGCTACTAGCAAGCCTTGCGCCGCTATGATAGCAGCAAGGTCCATGCCCGGAGCCTTGAGGAAGGCGACCTTGTCCTAAGGCGCGTTCAGTCCGCCAAGGGTACCAACAAGTTGATGCCGAAGTGAGACGGCCCTTACCGGGTAGCACGAGTCACCAGACCTGGCGCAGTCCGTCTAGAGACCGAAGATGGCATCAAATTGCTTAACTCATGGAATATTGAGCATCTTCGTAAGTTCTACCCATGATGCGTAGCTGCCGGGCTCAGTCCCCAGTAGCCACCTTTTGTACAATCCTTGCCGCAGTTGCATGTAACCCTTTGTACAAAGCCAGGCGCAGACCCTGTGCATGCAATAATAAAGCTAGGCATTGCATCATGTCATCTAATTACATGTTTACTATGCATTTTTATGTTGCAATGATTATCGCTTTTAAGTTCTAGAAATTTGCTAGAGTATTTGATGAGCCCTGTAATCCTTGTTACTACACTCTCGAACCCCTAGGGAAGCAAAGAAAAAGGACAAAGAGACAAGGACGATGGCCCATCGTACTACAGAAAGGGATACTGCCTAAAAAGATAAGTGTAAATAGATATCCCTAGCTCAGTGCCATTTGCTCCCTTAAGGAAACCTTTACTATCCCTTTTTCACTATGATCAGTGGATTCCTTTACGCAATAAAAACCCTTGTCGGGACGAGCCGTCCCACGAATCTTATCGCTTATCAGCTCTGGGGGGCTGCGCATATATCTTCAAGGGGCTTTGCCGGGCGGTGATACCAGCCTGCTGTCGGGGGCTCATTCCTCCTTGGCGCTCACGGTTAATACTGACCCGACAAGTAGTTTCATGCGGCAAGGACAAACATGTTGATACAGTACAAACAAGGAGAAAAGAAAAGGATAGTACTTGAGGAAAAGAAAGAGCATTCTTTCATTCATTTTTTAGTACAAAATGGATAAAGATACATTGAAGGGTGCCCCTTTTAATAAATGTTTATTTGACTTTATCCCCTAGGAACGAGCTACCAAAAGAAAAAAGGCGGAAGGAGGACCTAAGCAGAAGCCCAGCCTGACCCCGTCAGGGTTGGCGGGGTACGGCTCGGCAGGACCACCGGCAAGGAAGACGAAACCAAAATCTACGAGCCTGCCAAGGTCCAGCTGAGGGGAGGAGGCGACGCCCAAGTCAAGAAACCCCAGAAAATCGCTCTGCCGGGGGGGAGGGGGTGGCTCGCTGACGGTGATGGTGCGACCGGCGGTCAGCTGGAGTCCAGGTCGTCGTACTCTGACTTGACGGCTGAAGCTCACTGTCGCTGTCTTCACGGACACTGTCCTCCTCGTCACTATCGCTCGAAGAGGAGCTTTCATCATCACTCGAGATCTCTTTGCAGCAGCCAAGGCGAGCGCCCGAAGGCCCATAAATCTTGATGGAGAGCATGTAGGCCTCCACCAGCTTGAAGCGAAGGACGTACCCGCCCATGAAGTTGTGGGCACGTGCGAAGGTTTTCCACCCACGCCTGAGGAACATGACGCGAGGCTCCGGGAACTCGACGTCAGCCCGCACGGTGCCATTCGGCAGCCGTGCACACGCAACCACATCGCGTGCAGCTTATCGACCTCCATCACCCTCGCGAAAGGACGAGGGAGTCGCAAGCGGCTACAGGGAGGGCCACGCAGCCCAATGACGAACTCCAGCACTGTGCCTTCAGTGTGTTCCATTGCTGGGGAAGAAACCGCTATAGGTGGAGGGCCGGGTGCGGCACTTTGCCTCCCAGCGCTCCCGCCGCGCGCGCTGGAACCATCTCCCATCGCCATGGCTGATGCAGCGGCATGATCCCGAAGGGAAGCTCTAGTCGCCGTTGCAGAAGCTGAGAGTCTTCCTCGCCCCCTCGTTATGGTGGAGACTAGCACATCCAAAGACTAACTGGAGAAGAAGGGAAAGCTATGTGGACTTGAGATTGGGGAGGATAAGGGGATGGATGAGCATCGCCCGCTATGACCCCCTAATTTATAGGGAAGGGCGCAGGGGCTGGCTCTCCTCCACTCCCGAGCGGCCGCCCATCTCCACCAATCCCACTACCAACGATCACGGGCGAACAGGTAAGCGCCTCGTAGCTCCAATCCCAGGCGCTGCAGTTTCTGCCACTCCCCTCTCCTGTGGGCCACGCGCATCCACCACAAACCGCCCGCAATGCATGCGGCGCACGTGGCGGAAACGGCCTGAGATGGCAAGTAAGTGTTGGATTAAAAGCCGGCAGTTACTCCCTCACATTGCGTGCATGTGCTCAAATTTTGGGCATGACCCAACGGCGCTAGGCGAGCGCGTGTGGGCTAGACCCGGGGGCTCCTGGCGGTGCACTAGGTATGGGGTACCCAGTGCCCCTGACTTATGCAAAGGTGGTAGTAGCCGAACCCCGTCAAGACCAGCCCAAGCCAGAGAAGCCGCTCTTCATGAGATCAAGGAGCGCATCAAGAAGATGAAGACAACGTCCAAGACCCCGGGAGGAGCAGCCTACGCTGGCTAGCTACGCCGGCAAGATCAATGCAATGGTCCAAGACGGGCCCGAGCCGCGTCAACCACGTCCCTGGTGCCTGTCGGGGACCGAGGCGCGCCCACCTTCCAGGAGACCCGGCAAGCCATCCCCCGGCAAGCACGAGCCGATCGGCCACCGCTCCACCGCATCGCAACACCAGTCAGTTATCGATGCGGTGTCGAGCCCTCAGGTGGCTAAGTGGCTGTCGCTAAGCATGTGGTGACACATCGGAAGACAGATTACATCCGTCAAGACACTAAGCAACAGCCAGCTAAGCGGTGGTAGGAGCTTGTCGGCGATGCAACCCCGCACGCCACCTCGACTAGCAATCATGGTATTTTGTCATAAAAGCCATAGTTAGGTATGATAGCACTGTTAGCTATCTAATCGCTAGATAATGTCTGTTTTGTCACTGTGGTTTCCCCTTGTCCTATAAAAGGAGGCCCAATGCAACCTAGCTCAAGATTCGGACCCCTGGACACTTGTACTTGCGTAGTAGCTCCCCCAAAGGCGACCTTGCCGGGTTTGAGCGCTGCGTGTGCTTCGTGTTCCTCCGATCAATCCACCAAAGCAGGAGTAGGGTTTTACGTTTCCCAGCGGCACGAACGTGGGTAAAACACCAGTGTCCCACCGTCGCGCTGTCTCATGACCTCTGCTCTTTGTGCAAATTGACCTCACCCCTGTCGAACCACAAAGGGGCCCTTGGTCCCATAGGTGATCGTGTCCATCCGTGCCCCGACACCTTCCTTTTGAACTGGCAAAGGCGAGGCTTCTTCTACCTTGAAATAGAGGAGCAAACGACGATGTCGGCGAGCTCAGCGGTGGCCACCGAAGCAGAGGGACTCTGGAGGGGCTGTGAGATCCGGCGGTGGGTTGATTTTTAGCGGAAGGACGTGGCTGCATGGGCGAGCAGGGTGGCGTTCGAGCCCGAGCGCAAGCTCAGCTCGGGGCCATGGCGAGGCGAAGCGAGGCAATGCGACGGACCCAGGGCATGCACGTGCGAGATGTAGTGTGCGTGTGTGTGTGCTGGAGCGCGCGCGTGTGCTGGATCCGGTGTGTGTGCGCGGGCATGACTGAGCGGATACGAAGCAACTCTGCTTTGAGCAGAGCACAATGGACGCAACACGGGCATGACTCAAACATCAGCTACAACGACGGGATCAAAACAGAGATGGGCTATGATAACCCATAAGTATAGGGGATCATAACAGTCTTCGAGGGAAGTATTTTACCCAAATATGTTGATTCGACACAAGGGGAGCCAAAGAATATTTATTGGTCTTGGCAGTTGAGTTGTCAGTTCAACCACACCCATGACATCTTTCGTTAGCATAAGTTTTAATAGTACCGCAAAATAGTAGCAGTAATGGTAACGGTAATAGCTGCAGTTTTGTAGTGATTGTAACAATAGTAGTAGCAATAGTAACTTATCAAGATTCAGTATGTAAAAGCATTGGCCATGGATCGGTGATGGATAATGATTATGATGACATTAATCATCTAACAGTTATACACTAGAGCGACAGAGAACTAGCTTCAATTCATCAATATATGTAGGCATGTATTCCGTATATAGTCATATGTTCTTGCAATAAGAACTTGCATGATATCTTTTGTCCTACCCTCTCGTGGCAGTGGGGTCCATAAGGAAATCTCAGGTATATTAAGGCCTCCTTTTAATAGAGAACAGGAACAAAGCATTAACACATGGTGAATACATGAACTACCCAAACTAAGGCAATCACCGGAAAGAATTACAATTATTGTCACCTTGCGGTATGCGGATCAGGACACATAATAGGTGCAGACAACTTGCAAGATAGGATCCCAAACACTCTCATATTCATGAAACCATAATAGGTTCAGATATGAAATCATGGCACTCGGGTCCTAGTGAGAAGCACTAAGCGTAGCAAAGTCATAGCAAGATGAATCTGAGAACATGGTGGATACTAGGGATCAAGCCCTATCAAAATAACTCCATTACATGATCAATATCATCAAATCCCATCACCGTCTAACAAGCCTACAAAGGAATTACTCACTCCCAGTTGCGAGCATCATGGTGGTGTTGATGAAGAAGGTTGGTGATGACGACAGCGATGAATCGCCCTCTCTGGATCCCCAAACGGACTCTAGATCAGCCCTCCCGAGGAAGAACATGAGGGGGAGGCGGCTCCATCTAGTCAAACGCGATGAAAACTTATCTCTTATTTTGTTTCTCGGGAATTTGGAATTTATAGCACTAGAATTAGGGTCTGCGGAGCCACCACGTGGCCCCAAGCCAACAAGGTGCGCCTGGGCGGTGGTCGCGCCCTGTTGGCTTGACACCAATAGGTGGGCCCCCTCTGGTAGGTCTTCGATCCAATATTTTTTATATATTCCAGAAAAATTCACCAAAAAGTTTCGTCCAATTCCGAGAACTTTTATTTCTGCACAAAAACAACACCAAGGGTAGTTCTGCTGAAAACAGCGTCGGTCCGGGTTAGTTTCATTCAAGTCATGCAAATTAGAGTCCAAAACAAGAGCAAAAGTGTTTTGAAAAGTAGATAAGTTTGAGACGTATCAACTCCCCCATGCTTAATTCATTGCTTGTCCTCAAGCAATTCAGTTGATAAACTGAAAGTGATAAAGAAAACTTTTACAAACTCTGTTGTTCTTGTTGCCATATATATGCTTAGCTAGTGTTCAGGTTTTCAACATAGATCATAAATAACCACATCGATGATAACACTTAGTTATTATATTCACTCATGGCAATAACATAACTAACTAGCGAGTAATAATAAAATATCTCACATGCTAACAATTTGTCAAAACAATAATGATATAATATGATGATATGGTATCTCGCTAGCACTTTCTGAGACCGCAAAACATAAATGCATAGCACCTCTAAGGTCCAAGCAGTGACTAAACATTGTCATTCAGTGTAGAAGAGATCCAGTCATTCTCATATTCAACATTAACTAGACTCAATGCATAAAAATGAAAATAGTGCTCTCAGGTCTGGTGCTTTCGGTAAGAAGATGACGACTCAAATGAAATAAAATAACATGAAAGTAAATAACATAAAAGAAAATAGAAAGGCCCTTCACGGAGGGAAGCATTGATTTGCAGAGGTGCGAGAGCTCAAGGTTTAAAACTGAGATGAAATTGTAATTTTGGGCGGTGTGCTTCTCCTGTCAACGTCAAGACTGAGTTTTCAATATCTTCCATGCTAAACACATTATAGGCGGTTCCCAAGCTGAATTGTAAAGTTCACTCCCATCCACCATACATACACAAGCCATGGCTGAATGAATCCACGGGTGCCCTCCAACATATCAATTGTCCCAGGAGTGCTGTTTAATTTATTTTTGATTATGCATGACTGGGCATCCTTTTTACCAGCCTCTCTCGTGCAATGATAGGCGAATAAATGCCCATCTTGAGAATAACCCGCTTAGCATGGAAGATATTGACTGCCCCGTCGCTCCATGAGCAGTACGAGCACACAAAATGGATGTTTATTTGAATGTTTAGTGGTGGCACATGCAAATTTATTTGGAATGGTAGGGTAATACCGTACATAGGTAGATATGGTGGACTCATTTGGAACAACACGGGTTTAAGGATTTTGGATGCACAAGCAGCATTCCCGCTTAGTGCTGGCAAAGGCTAGCAATAGATTGAGAATCAACCAGCTAGAGAGCAAAAATGCTCATAGCTATGCATTGCGATTAGTTAACATTGAACATTAGCATGTGTAGGATATAAACACTCTGAACATAAATATCATGAAGTGTACACTGGATTTGAATCAACTACATGTTTGCACATGTGCCAAGTCAAGCCGCTCAGATTACTCAAAGGAGGATACCATACTATCATACCACATCACAACCATTTTAATGCATGTTGACACATAAGATAAATCATTATTAACTCCTAGCTATTTAAGCATGGCATGAGCAAGTATAATCTCTAATTGTCTATCAGCGCTCTGGGAACGAGGGTACCCAGACCTGCCTGCCTGCGGCCCATGGCGTGGCCCACTTCGACAGCCTAGTACGGCCCGGCGCAGGATCGCCCAGGACAAGGCCCTCGCGAGGAGGACGACACCAAGACCCCCGGAAGGAGGAGGCCTCTCAAGGATCCCTCCGGAGGGACGGAGATCTCTATGCAGCGCTCGGCCTCGAGAGGCTGAGGTGACGCCAGCCGGGCCAGGTGGGCACCAGCGGGCAGAGAAGTAGTTTCCTCTTTGGTGCAAAGGAGGCAAGGACATACGCGGGTTCCCAAGAGAGCCCCCCAAAGGTTTCCATTCCGGCACAACAAGACCAAGACCGTGAGCCCCGCAGGATGGACGTCATCGCCGAGCCCACCTCTGCATCACTACCAGCTACTTTGCAGGCGAAGACCACCTTTCGTCAGGATAAGGTGTACTCCTTGTCCCCCTTCGAAAATGGCCGTTGTGGGAGCCCTTCCCGCTAGTGCGATAAGGGAAGAGGACCCGGGCCATTATAAATAGATACCAGGTTGCGCCGTAGAGGGGAGGGATCCGAAACAACCCGAGCGCCCTCGCGAGGTTGTTCACCACTGTACCGGTTCATCGACAAACCTCCTCGTGAGGCAATCCACCAAAAGCAGGAGTAGGGTTTTACGCTTCGCAGCGGCCCGAACCTGGGTAAATCCGTGTGTTAGGCTTCTTCCCCGCGAGTGAGAGAGTTCAATTCGCCTAGGCTGTGGAGCTGTGAGCTTGAGGCTGAAGCCGGTTGGGATCTTCGCACACGCCCCTGAGTTCGAACCTCTTTGGGTTTTGCGGATCTCGAAATCCGACATTTGGCGTGCCAGGTGGGGGCGTGTCGAAATCCTTCCACAAGCTTCGCTTCCTCTCCGCTCTGCCACTTCGATGGCCGACGCCCGTCAAGTTTTCTTCGGCCTCTCATGACATCTCTCATGACGCGTGCCCTGGGAGCTCGGTGCTGGGCGGTCATTACTAGGCCACCAGCGTCGTCCTGACCACCGTCGCTGCTCGTGCCAGCCAGGCGCCTCCGGGCTCCGCACGCCCGCCGCCGCGGCAGAGCACCCGCCTCGTGGCACCACCCACGGGACCGCCATCACCCTGTGTCCACGTGGGAGATCTGAACGCGCTGGACGTGCTGCTGATGGCAAGTGAGTTGCTTCGTCATCGCCCGACGGACAGGGGCTTCGACACCTGGGCCGACCACATCGCCGAGCTGGTCGCCGTCGCGAGGAGGGCCTGGGCCCCACGCCTCCCCTTTCAACCCCCGACACTGGGCGCCGGGGGCTCATCCGCCACATACCTCCCTTCATCAACTGACAGCATGCCCGGCCCATGCCCGGGTGAGCCCGAGCAAGGCCCGCCCCATGCAGTGATCCTTCTCCTCCGGGTCCCGGCGATCGGCTTCGGGGCACCGCCCGGCCCCGCCGGTGGTACATATGAAGAATGCGAGGGGACACACCGCGCGTGCCTCAATGCGCGCGCTCATGACCCGATGGACCATCGACAGCCTGGGTCATCCCGACGCGAGCGCGCCAACCGGCGTAGGGACCAGGCGGCTCAAGCCTCCGAGCAAGCGGGTAACCGTAATGGAGGCGCGGTGCATGACCACGGAGGCAACCCTCGTCAAGAGGCGCGCACCCAACCTCGCGGCGACGGCAGAGGCAAGCAACTTCGGGCGGAGGCTCGGTGCAGGAGGGTCCGTGGGCCGCGCGGCCCGGACGGCGTCGTCTTGCCACCCGGGGAGGCAGGCCGTGGGGCGCACGGAGACGGCTCAGGAGGAAGCCAAGGCCTTTACACG
Source organism: Elymus sibiricus (assembly GCA_039707655.1). Taxonomy (NCBI): domain Eukaryota; kingdom Viridiplantae; phylum Streptophyta; class Magnoliopsida; order Poales; family Poaceae; genus Elymus; species Elymus sibiricus. The sequence goes on from CM077663.1 coordinate 162,671,363, forward strand.
GAGGCCTATGTTCCGACCAGCATCGTAGCTGCGGACGGCACCGCGGGTCACACGCCCTTCTCGGGTGCCAGCATCCTCCCGGAGTAGGGGGGTATCCCGGACGCCCTCTTCAAGCCGGGCCCGGGGGCTCCCACTGGGGGAGCATCGGGCCAGGTTTGTGCAAGAGAGGGGGCGTCCCCAGATGCGCGGGGGCACGGCGCGGGCGCTGCCCTCGCAAGCAAGCAACGCGCAGCTGGCCTCCTGGGCCACAGGAGCAACAGCCTAGGGGATCGGTAGGATACAAGCAGCACGGGCCACGCGCGGCTCCGGGGGCCCCGGCGCGGCCCTCAGGAGGTAGGGCCTCACGAGGCCTTCGGGTCGCGGCCTGGCCGGCGCCCCGACGCCTCACGAGGCGGCTTCATTGACACAACACCCCTATGGTTACGCGGGGTGCATTGCGCTCATGTTTGGGCCGCGGGAGCGCAATCCCGCGGCTACGCGGGGAGCAATGCACTCATGTTTGGGCCGTAGGGGCGCGCGGGGAGGGGGGTCGCGGTGGTGTCAGCGGCGGGAGCAGGGGGTGGTGGCGACGAGGGGGCGCGGGGGTGGTGGTGGCGGGAGCAGGGGGTGGCGATGGCGAGAGGGCCACGGCGAGGGGGCGCGGTGGTGGCGGCGGCGAGGGGGCGCGGGGAGGGGGGGCGCGGTGGTGGAGGAGCCCCGCGGGGAGTGAGGGCAGGGGATATCGGCGGCGGGGGGCGAATGGGCGAAGAGGGGGCTGGTGGCAGCACGACGGGCGCTGGTGGTGGTGGCGGCGGGCGCAGGGGGTGGCGGCGGCGAGAGGTGGCGTTGCAGGAAGGGGGAGTGAGAGAGAGTGGAGTGGGGGCGGGGCACGACCGTTACTAGTCCGTTCCCTTTGCCGTCCGCCAGCGAACGGCAAACATTCTTTGCCGTCCGCTGGCAGACGGCACAGGGATAACCCATCTGACCTAAAGCTTGACGAGGGCCCAGTGGGCCCAGCTGGCTCCTTTGCCGTCTTCCAGCGGACGACAAACTTTCTTTGCCGTCCGCTGGCAGACGGCAAAGATCTGGCCTACGACAAACACAATCTTTGCCATCTGGCCTTTCTTTGCTGTCTGCTTTTTGCCAGCAGACGGCAATTGCCTTCTTTGCCGTCCGCTGGCTGACGGCAAAGAACTGGCAGACGGCAAATTCCCTGATTCTAGTAGTGACTCCCCCAAGCTTAGGCTTTTGGCCTAGCTTGGTGATCACCACCGCTGGTCTGGATAATAATCGAAGTGGTAGCTTGTAGAGGCATTCTATGCCGCATCCTCAGCTAATCAAGCGGCCTTCACTACGGTGTTGTACTCATGCGCTTCATTCAAATAAATGAAATATCTTTGTTTGTTCTGAAAATCAAAGAGAGCAGGTGCAGGCAACATAACAGAGATAGTGCGATATTTATCAAATGTTAAATTATAATCATAACCCTGAACCATGTCTTTAATGAAGTCGTGGCGCTGCATCGCCTCAAAGGATAAGTATCTCACAGGTAAAGTAGGATCATTGGGTCGAGGCGACACCCTTAGCCTTGCGGCTACACGGGAGGCATAAATTCCCTTGTACAAGTCATCATTCCCCGCGTTAAGATGCAACCTACGAGAGACAATTGCCCCCAGATTATACTATTGACCACCAGTTAAAGCAGTGTAAATAATGCTCAGATCAAGAGCGCATAGTGCACTACAATCTTTCTTGCCCACAATCCATTTCCCGTTGAACAATGCAAAGTAGCGGACAGAGGGAAATTGAATACTTTTTATTCTAGCCCGAGTGACTCCTCTATCCTCACCACTGCATAAGCTCTCAATGAATAAATTATAATCAGATTTTTGTGGTTTGCTAAGTGAGCCCCAATATGGAAGTTTACATGCATCAGAAAATTCTTCTAGAGTCATACTATAAGATTTATCATAGAGATGAAACAAAACTCTAGAAGTATGAGAGTGATACACAAACCTTTGTATGTACGAATGTGTAAGATTATAATGTTGGGCGCACTTATCTGTGAGGAAGCTGGTGAGGTCAGTGTTATGAATATGTTGATCAAATTCTTCTTTATTACTGGCACCCATCATGAAATCATCACATGGCCAGCGGCATGATTTAGCGTCAGCCATTTCCACGAAGCTTGCCCTTGGTTCAATGTTACCTTGCCGTACCGAACTTTCACCTGACGATTCTCCTGAGGATTTTCTCCTTGAAGAGCTCCTCCTAAAGAGGTTCATTTTCATAAGAACAAATTTCTGAAATTTTTGGACCATAGAATTATGTGAACAAAACTTTGCAAGATTGATAACAACTACTCATATAGATACCTAGAGGTCATATCATGCATTCAAACTACTTGGAACTCAAAGAATTCAACATGCAAGCTCATTTTCAGTAGCACCAAGTGTAGTAAAATATGCAAAATATAAAGCAATAAAGAAAAAAACTAATTGAAGGAATGGGAGAGTCACATACCAAGGAGCACTCTCTCAAAACAGTTTCGGAAACAGAGTTCTGAGCAAAGAGAACGAAAATCTTAGGTTTGGGAGCTAGAACACCAGAGAGAGAGCAACCAGGAATTTTTCTAGTGTAAGAAGAAGGAGTGGGCCGAAGGGATAAGTGAGGGGGGCGCTTGTGGGGCCCCCAATCTATCAGGGCGTGCCCAGTGGGTTGGTGTGCATTGTTGGCTTGATACCAACAGGTGCACCCCCCTGAGGTGTTTTTAGCTCCAAAAAAAATCAAAATATTCTAGGAAAATTCCTGTAGAAATTTTGTTGCAATCTGAGAGCTTTTATTTTAGGTCATTTTTTTATCAGAAAACAGGATAATCATGGCACTTTTTATTTTATTTTACTAAAAATAACAGAGAGTAAACTATAATTGCAAAAGGTTGTGCTTACTAAATTCATCGACCACATGCCCCTCAAAAAGGATCCATTAATAAGGTTGATCAAATCTTATTAACAAACCATTTCCGATTGACATGTAACCGAAAAATCTTCGTATAACACTAGGTTACCTCAATGGGGATTTTCATCTCCCCAACATTAATAATATCACATTTCTTCATGGCAGTAGGAAGAGGAAATTTAAACTCCCCAAAAGTGATTGTGGCAACTTGCTCAATGGCATTAATATTATTCACCGACGCTTGTTTCTTCGGAAAGTGCACTATATGTTGTTTGCCATTGACATGAAAAGTAACCTTGATTTAGTTGTAATCAATAACAACCCCTGCGGTATTTATAAAATGTCTTCCAAGGATAATCGACATGTTGTCGTCCTCGGGCATCTCAAGAATAACAAAGTCTGTTAAGATAGTAACATTTGCAGCCACAACCGGAACATTCTCACAAATTCCATAGGTGTAGAAGTGGATTTACCATCCATTTGCAAAGATATTTCAGTAGGTTTGAGCTTATTCAAATCAAGTCTTTTATATAAAGAGAAAGGCATAACACTAACACCGGCTCCTAGATCACATAAAGTAGTTTTAACATAACTTCGTTCGATGGAGCAAGGTATTATTGGTATTCCTGGATCTCCCAACTTCTTAGGCACTCCACCGTCAAAAGAATAATTAGCAAACATGGTGGAAATCTCAATTTTAGGTATCTTTCTCTTATTAGTGATGGTATCTTTCATCTATTTAGCATATGGAGCCATTTTTAACATATCAGTCAAGCGAGTGTGCAAAAAGACAGGTCTAATCATTTCAGCAAAACGCTCAAAATCTTCATCGTCCTTGCTCTTAGAAGGCTTATGAGGAAAAATCATGGGTTTTTTATCCCATGGTTTTCTTTCTTTACCACGTTTTCTAACAACAAAGTCTCTCTTATCATAACGTTTATTCTTAGGAGGTGGGTTATCAAGATCAACAACAGGTTCTATTTTTACATCATTATCATTTTCCTTATCATTATCTGGTGGAGCATCATCATGAATATTATCATTATTGTTACCACTAGGTTGATGTTCATCACTAGATTGTGTTTCAGCATCATAAATAGAAACATCATTATGACTCTCAGTAGGTTTTTCTATAACAGGTTCAATAGTAGCATGGAAAGTCCTATCATCTTTTTTTTTCTTCTTAGTTGGACTAGGTGCATCTTCATTAATTCTCTTGGAATCAAGTTCAATTCTTTTAGGATGACCTTCAGGATAAAGAGGTTCCTGAGTCATTCTACCTTCTCTAGTCATTAGTCTAACAGCATGATCATTCATGTTATTATTTTATTACGGCAAGCAAATCGTTTTGTAACTTAGCAACTTGGTCTAGTTGAGTATGAACCATGGAAGCATGTTTACCTACGCCTTTAACATCATTAGCAATTCTAAACATCAAGTCACTGAAATGATCTATCATCTTAGCATTGCGTTCTAATTGATCCTTGACATAATTATTGAAATGTTCTTGCTTAACAATGTAATTATCAAATTCATCCATGCATTGACTAGGAGTATTAGTATATCACTTTCATCAAATCTACGTAGAGAATTTACCTCTACTACCTGTGTAGGGATATCGAGTCCATGTATTTCTTCAATAGGTGGTAAATTCCTCACATCTTCAGATTTAATACATTTTTCTTTCATAGTTCTTTTGGCTTCTTTCTTATGTTCTGGACTGAGGAATATAATACCTCTCTTCTTTTGAATAGGTTCCGGCGGTGGTTCAGGAAGTGTCCAATCATTAGCATTTTTCCAAATATTATTCAATAGTTCTTTAGCCAGCCCAATAGTTCTTTCCCTGAAAACACAACCACCACAACTATCTAGGTAGTCCCTAGAAGCATCGGTTAGTCCATTATAAAAGATATCAAGTATTTCATTTTTCTTAGGAGGATGATCGGGCAAAGCTCTAAGTAGATGGAGAAGCCTACCCCAAGCTTGAGGGAGATTCTCTTGTTTAGTCTTCACAAAGTTAAGTATTTCTTGTAAAGCAGCTCATTTCTTATGAGTAGGAAAATATTTTTCATTAAACTAATAGATCATATCCTACGCGCTACGCACACAGCCAGGAGCAAGAGAAAGGAACCAATTCTTCGCATCACCTTGTAGTGATAAAGGAAAAAGCTTAAGAATGTAAAAGTAGCAAATCTTTTCCTCAGGAGCAAATAGGGTGGCAATATCATGCAATTTGGTAATGTGTGCCACAACAGTTTCAATTTCATAACCGTGGAAAGGATCTGATTCTACTATAGTGGGTAACTCAGGATCAACATAGAATTCATAATCCTTATCAGTAACACATATAGGAGAAGTAGCAAATTTAGGATCACGTTTCATTTTCTCCATCATAGATTTTTCTTTCAGTTTGCATAGAAGTTTCTTCAAATCATATCTATATTTACAAGCAAGAAAGTTTCTAGCTATATCTCCGTCCATAACATGACCCTCAGGTACATCAGGCATATCATATCTATTAGGAGAGCTAGAAATAATAGGTGAATCAAAGTGTTCATCAATTTCAGCATTCTCAGTTTCTCTAGGTTCAGTAATATGAGCACCAAGTAATTCATTCAGTGGCACAATTTCAGTTTCATCAAGCATAGCAGTAGTATCATCATTAATTTCAGAAGTAGCACCATCAAGTACTTGCGACATATCAGAACAAGTAGCAATTGGTGGTGTCATAAGCTGATTCAAAACAATAGGTGTATCAAAAGCAGAGCTAGATGGCAGTTCCGTACCTCCCCTCGTCTTAGAGGATACGATCTTGGTTCTAGTATCTTCTAGATTCTTCATAGTGACAATTGGATAACCTAGGTGGACACAATAAATAGAGTTATGCTCCTCGAAAATGCACTACTGCAGGATGGTCCAAAGACAACACATCAATCAGAGACCCTTCGATGAAACTGTGTGTGATCCATCAATCGCAAACGATATAGTTCAAGCTCCGCCGCCAATGATGAAAACCGTGTGCGATGGAGGAACCATCAAATACGATTCAAAAAATAGATGCGTGTGTGATGCGTTGCATACAGTTTGTTCTTATGAACTGTTTGTGATTATGGAATATAGCAGAAACGGTTAACAAACTACATACGTGTGTGTAGTGCGGCATACAGTTCACTCGGACAAACTGTTTGCGCTGATCCAGCAGAACACAATCGAGTTAGCTTGAGAAAGCGTGTGTGATACCCGGCAAACAGTTCATTCATCATAATTGCTTGGGAAGACCAATAATAACCAAAACGATTCATCCTGACAACTGTGTGTGTTGTGGGTACCCGACAAACAGTTCATTCATCAAAATTGTGTGGGAACGCCAAAATAACCCAAACGATTGTTGGAAAAATGAGCAATTTACCGAATGATATAAACAAAATAAACAGTAGATAAAACAAGATCATGGTAACGGAGGCAACACTAGTCATGTAACGCAGAGGAGAGTATGCCACAATAAGATGAACAAAACTTATCAGGCAAACTAAAGGATAGTAGGTGAATACTATGTGAACATGTGAACTATACCGAAACATATGTACAACAGAAACTAGAGCAAGAATCTCTAGCAGAACCTTGAACAGGAAAGACACGAACACGTACTGATCGGTGGCAGCAGCATTAGCGTTGGCGTTGACGTCGTCACCGGCCATGTCGTCGAAGAGGTTATTGGCGTTGGGGAAGAAGTCCTCGTCCGGTAAGTAGTCACGGCATCCGTGGTGAAGTAGTCAGTAGTCACGCAGAGCGCTCCCCAAAAACCTCCTAACCCTTCTCCCGTACATGACTCAAAGTGGTGGGGTTTCGGAGGCCTACTATCCCGACCTGTGATGCACGCCGCAAGCCGGGATGGGGAAGAACCTTGTAGCAGCTTAGGGATTGGAACTCGATGGCGTGAGGAGGAGGAGGAGGTTCTGGTGTGTCTCTCTGGAGAGGAGCGACCTCCCTTTTATAGGCACAGGAGAAGGAGGTGAACAGGCAGCGACGGGAGGCAAAGCAAAGGAGGGGGACGAAATGAACAGGCAGCAGCCGAAGGGTGCAGCGTTGGTAATTAATCTCCACTACAGCAAAACTTTTCAGCTCCCGAGTGACCTTTCGTATACCAGTCGTGCGTAGCAAAAATTTAGACATCGGCTCGTTCCCGCAACCTGCGGCGCGTCGTGACGAGGCGGGCGGCGGAGGAGGAGCGCGCGTGTATGTCTCTCTTGTTCTCATGCTCATACATGTGGGGAAACATCCTCCCTTATAAGGAGATCCAACTCCTACTAAGCTAGCAATGTGGGACTAAACATTTGTCCCACCTCTTGCCTTGCACGAATGGGCTTAGTGGGCCTCTAGGATTTATTAGGAATTCTGAAAAATGCTATTGGGCTGGCCCATGTTTAGATCAAATTCCAGCAATCCCCCACCAGATCCCAGAGGCACACAAAATTTTCCACTTGGTTCCAAAACACTGTTTATACACCTGTACTGCAGTGGAGACTGTTAAGTTGAACTTTCACCTAGAACTCTATGCTACACTAGTAAGGAACTTGAACAGTGGACTAGGCCTTGAACTGTAAGTTTTCTGCGAATCTAGCTTCACACAAAGCCTTGACCGATACTAGACTACCGTGGGACTTCCCTGTGGGTGGAGCTTATGCGTCATACTCCGAGGCCTTTCATGAGTTTACTAGAGAGCACCCTACTCTCATAGATTGCGACGTTAAAAATCAGACTCATATAGGTGTGTTCTTCGAAAGATGTTCTACAGGACAACATCTCTGTGTAAGTAAGCCACTTAGAACACATTAAGATATATATCAACCTGCCATGCAGTTTGTGAAAGTATTGCATCTTCATGGAGTGGTATTATTAATAGTAAGGATACTCTCCTCTCAGTTGATGAACAGCTTGTCTTCCACATCTAATTCACGGGATCTCCGATCACATAGAATAGGTTACCACTGTGAACAACTCATTTTGTGGGTCTCATACCCATCTCCTTCGATGCATTATATATCACATTACGTGATAGACCCTTGGTAAAAGGATCTGTGAGATTTTTAGATGTTTGGATATAATCCAATGAAATAACTCTGGAGTTTCTCATTTTCCTGACAGACTTTAACCTTCTCTAAACTTGTCTTGATGACTTCATGTTATCCTTTGAACTACTCACTTTGTCGATCATAGTTTGATTGTCGCAGTTCATAAGAACACCCAGTACAGGTTTCTCCACAACCGGTAAGTCATTCAAGAGCCGACGAAGCCAATCTACTTCAACCGTAGCTGTATCTAGTGTTGTGAGTTCTACTGCCATTGTTGACCTCGTTAAGATGGTCTGCTTGCAAGACTTCCAAGAAACAGCGCCACCACCATGAGTGAATACATATCCGCTCGTGGCCTTTATCTCTTCAGCATCAGAGATCCAGTTTGAGTGACTATACCCTTCAAGCACCTTTGGGTACCCAGTGTAGTGAATTCCATAACTCGTAGTGCCCTTCAAATAGCATAACTCTTTCTAGAGCCTTCGAATGATCATCTCCTGGTTTTGAGACAAACCGGCTCAGTTTGCTGAGAGCAAAAGAGATGTCAGGTCTCGTGGCACTGGCTAAGTACATTAGTGAGCCAATAATCTGAGAGTATTTCAATTGATCTCTAGCAATTCTCCGATTCTTTCGAAGTAACATGCTTGCATCCTAAGGTGTTGGAGAGGGCTTGCAGTCACTATAACCAAAGTGACTGAAGATCTTTTCCACATAGTGAGATTGAAGCAATGTAATCCCACCATCATCATCTCTCAGCAGCTTGATATTCAAAATAACATCAGCTAATCCTAAATCCTTCATCTCGAAACGACGAGATAGGAAATCCTTGACCTCCTTAATAACATTCAGATTTGTTCCAAAAATCAATATGTCATCAACATACAAGCAAAGGATGACTCCCTCGCCCCCACCATGGCGCTAGTACACACATTTGCCAGCTTCGTTTACAACAAAGCCTACAGCTGTTAAAGTTCTTTCAAACTTCTCATGGCACTGCTTAGGTGCTTGTTTAAGTCCATACAAAGACTTCAACAATTTGCACACCATCTGACCATCCACTATAAACCCATCTGGTTGTTCCATGTAAATTTCCTCATCCAACTCTCCATTTAGGAAAGCAGTCTTAATATCCATTTGATGAATGACGAGACCATGTGAGGCAGCTAGTGAAAGTAGCACTCGAATAGTGGTCAGTCGAGCCACAGGTGAGTAAGTATCAAAGAAGTCTTCACCTTCGTTTTGGGTATAACCCTTGGCCACGAGCCATGCCTTGTACTTTTCAATAGTTCCATTAGGCCTAAGCTTCTTCTTGAATACCCATTTGCACCCATAAGGACGATCAGTTATCTCCCAAGTTTCATTTGCCAAGATGGAATCCATCTCACTACGGACCGCTTCCTTCCAGTAGTCAGGATCTTCAGATGCATAGGCCTCTGAAATAGAACTGGGAGTGTCATCTATGAGATATACAAGAAAATCATCACCAACAGACTTTGCAGTCCTCAGTCTCTTGCTCTTTTTAGGAGTCTCATTATTTTCCTCCACATGATCTTCAAGATGTTACATCGAAATGGTAGGTTTAGAAATTGCAACTACATCTTGACTCGATGAACTAGGCAACTCCTGATTTGATGAGCTACCCATATCCTTCATGGGAAAGATATCTTCAAAGAAAGTCGCATAATTCGACTCCATGATTGTACCGACGTGCATGTCCGATACCTCAGATTTTACAATCAAGAATCTATAACCAATGCTATGAAAAGCATAGCCCAGGAAAACACAATCCACAGTTTTTGGTCCAAGCTTTTGCTTCTTTGGAATTGGTATATTGACTTTTGCCAAGCAGCCCCAAGCTCGTAGGTAAGAGAGTTTTAACCTTTTCTTCTCCCATTCCTCGAATGGAGTTATCTCTTTGTTCTTTGTGGGAACTCGATTTGGGACATGACATGTAGTTAATATCGCCTCCCCCCACCATGCCTTGGAGAGACCCGATGTGTCTAACATGGCGTTAACCAAATGAGTTAGAGTACGGTTCTTTCTTTTGGTTACCCCATTTGACTGAGGTGAATAGGGAGGCGTCCTTTCATGGATTATACCATGTTCCGCACAAAAAGAATCAAATTCATTGGAAAAATACTCTCCACCACGATCGGACCTAAGCCTCTTGATTTTCCACTTCAGCTTTATAGTTCTTGAAAAAGTTCAAAGCCTCAGCTTTTGATTTCAAAAGATACACATGGCAATACCTAGTGGAGTCATCAATTAATGTCATGAAATATTTATTTCCACCTTTTGTCAAAACACCATTCATTTCACAAAGATATGAATGTATGAGTTCTAGTGGCATAAGATTTCTTGTTTCCGGAGTTGTATGAGACTTACGAGGTTGCTTAGCTTGCACACAAACTTGACACTTAGATCCCTTAACAACAGTGAAATTATGGATTAAGTTCAACTTGGCTAGTGATGCGGAGCATCCCACCATCCCCATGGACTGACTCATCACCTACACCTCAAGCTCCAAAGGGTCCTATGACAAGAGCCCGTGCATGTGCAATCCAAGACGAGGTGACCTCTCTCCTACTCGACTCTACTTTTGATGTTCATGGAACGTGGATGCTACCTCAGACGGAGACCCTATGCATGCTCAGGTACCATGATGAAGGCCTAGAAGATGCTCGTGGTGAAGGACAAGTTCCCATGGGAACGGACACAAAGAAGAACGGACAAGAGCGACAGACGGTGGCTAGAACACCCTCCAGGCCACGGACATCCGGCCAAGACCGCGGACATCCGGCCCCTGGAGACTGCACCAGCACCAAGGGCCAGCAGCAGAAGCTACAGGCACCGGACATTCGGCCCCAGCCCGGACATCTGGTATCGCCCCGGATATCCGGCCCCTACCCCCAGAAATCTGGCAAGCCCAAACCAGAACCGCGTGAAATCCAACTTCCCCAGCCCGGATGTCCGGCCCTCAAGCCCGGACATCCGGTGTACCCCTGAAGCCCCGGACATCCGACCCCCAAGCCCGAACATCCGACACCAGTGTGGGCAGACTCGGGCCAGAGTGGCCATGTATCCTCTCCCTCGCCCCTTTTTCACCTAGCACTATATAAACACCTCCCCCTCGTTTCTCTAGGGTTAGCTAATGTTTAGGAAAGACCATTGTTGAGCATAGCTCCATTACTTACTTCTCCCACGGAGATTGTCCTCCATTGAGAGAACATCCATGTGATGCCAATGCCCCTCTAAGGGAAGATCCTAAGGGATTGAAGACCTCCTTCTTTGGAGTGAGGAGACTACCAGTTACGTGTATCCTTTTGTTGATTGTGGATCTTGTGTCTCGTGTACTCGTGTGTTTCTTGTTGATGTGTAATCGAATATTGTCCTTGAATTTCTGATTTCCTCTCGTGTTCTTCGTGTCCCTCGTGAAATCCCCCTCCAAATCGTGAAAGATCGACGCACACGGGTGTGCCCCATATCAGCTAGCCACATCATACAACCGAAGTTAACATGACATAGACGTGAATGCCAGACATTAGATTCACTATTGTTGCAAATGTGATTAACAACTATATTACAAACATCTGACAAGGATAGTCTGAACAAACCTCCCGACTCATAACCTTTACCAACAAAAGTTACATACTTGGATATCACAAATTTATTGGACACAAAGACAAGCTTGGAGCCATCTCTACACAGAAGAGATCCTCTAACAAGATTATTATTGACAGAGGGGACATAATGCACGTTCTTCAGCCGCACGATCTTCCCCGAAGTAAACTTTAGATCGGCCGTGCCAACACCACGAACAGAAGCACTTGAACCATTGCCCATTAGCACGGAAGTAGTTCCTGTGGCCTGATAGGAAGAAAACATGCAAATATCACTGCATACATGCACATTAGCACTTGTATCAATCAACCAATCAAGAGAACGACATACTAAGAGAATATTGGGAAGTATACCATACCCAACATCCTTCATCTCAGCATCACCAATGACAACATTGGCGATCTTGTCGCCTTTCCCATGTTGACGCTTGTCATAACGGTTAGGGCAGCTAGGGGCCCAATGATCAGGATCTCCAAAGACATGACAAATACCATTCTTCTTGTCAGTCTTCTTCTTGAAGTTGGTGTGCTGTGAAGCCTTGTTCTTCCCATCAAACTTTCCCTTACCATGAAACTTGCCCTTGTTCTTGAATTTGTGGGTCTGGAAGTTTTTCTTCTGTACCATATTGGCATTAGAACCTCCATCAATACCTCGAGCACGTATGTCTTTTGATCTCTCCTTTTCTTCCACATCAAGAGTACCAATGAGATCCGGAACGGAAAACTCCTGTCTCTTATGCTTCCGAGAGGTAGCAAAGTTCCTCCATGAGGGAGGAAGCTTAGTGATAATGCCTCCAGCAACAAACTTATCTGGTAACATACAGTTGAAGTGCTCAAGTTCTCTAGCAAATGACTGTATCTCGTGAGCTTGCTCAACCACGGATCGCTCATCAGTCATCCTGTAGTCATAGAATTGTTCCATGATATACAGCTCAGTGCCGGCATCCTAGACCTCGAACTTGGCCTCGAGTGCATCCCACATATCTTTTCCATTGTCAATTGACGCATAAGTATCAACTATGTTCTCACCAAGAACACTCAAAAGAGCAGCCTTAAACAAGGTATCCATTTTCTGAAAACCTTGTTCCTATTGAGGATCAAGATCTCCTTCAGCTTTGCCAAGAGTGGCATCATCGCAGCTCATGGTTTGAAACCATAGAACGGCTCGCACACACCACCTCTTATAGTGCACACCCTCAAACATAAGAGGACTCATTGAAGCAACAAAACCACTCGGGGTAAATTGCCTATAGTAAGGTTTATGGATTGTTGGAAAAATGAGCAATTTACCGAATGATTTAAACGAAATAAATAGTAGATACAACAAGATCATGGTAACAGAGGCAACACTAGTAATGCAACATAGAGGAGAGTATGCCAAAATAAGGGGAACAAAACTTATCAGGCAAACTAAAGGATAGTAGGTGAATATTATGTGAACATGTGAACTATACCGAAACATATGTAGAACATAAACTAGACCAAGAATCTCTAGCAGAACCTCGAACGGGAAAGACACGAACATGTACTAAGTGGTGGCAGCAGCGTTAGCGTTGGCGTTGACGTCGTCACCGGCCATGTCGTCGAAGAAGTTATTGACGTCGGGGAAGAGGTCGTCGTCCGGGAAGTTGTCGTCGGTGTCCGTGGTGAAGTAGTTAGTAGTCGTGTAGAGCGCTCCCCAAAAACCTTATCACCCTTCTCCCGTACAGGACTCAAAGTGGTGGGGTTTTGGAGGCCTACTATCCCGACCTACGGTGCACGCCGCAAGACGGGATGGGGAAGAACCTTGCAACAGCTCAGGGATTGGAACTCGATGGTGTGATGAGGAGGAAGAGGTTATGTTGTGTCTCTCTGGAGAGGAGCGACCTCCCTTTTATAGGCACAGGAGAAGGAGGCGGACAAGCAGCGATGGGAGGCGAAGCAAAAGAGGGAGATGAAACGAGCAGGCAGCAGCCAAAGGGTGTAGCGTTCGTAATTCCACTACAGCAAAACTTTTCGGCTCCCGAGTGACCTTTCGTATACCAGCCGTGCGTGGCAAAAATGTAGACATCGTTTCAGCTCATTCCCGCAACCTGCGGCGCGGCGCGGCGCGGCGTGACGAGGCGAGGCGTGGCGTGGCGAGGCGTGGCGAGGCGGGTGGCGGAGGAGGAGCGCGCGTGTATGTCTCTCTTGTTCTCATGCTCATACATGTGGGGAAACATCCTCCCTTATAAGGAGGTTCAACTCCTACTAAACTAGCAATGTGGGATTAAACTTTTGTCCCACCTCTTGCCTTGCACGAATGGGCTTAGTGGGCCTCTAGGATTTATTAGGAATTCTGAAAAAATGCTATTGGGCTGGCCCATGTTTAGATCAAATTCCAGCAACGATTCATCCTGACAACCTCTGTGTGTTGTGGGCAGATGGTTGCTGCTAGTAATTGTATGAGATGTGATTTGCTCTGTTTGCACAACATCTATATACTGTGTCTATAGAACACCAACATTATTGTTGGATAGCCAACTTGAACATCTAGTTACATAAGTGACAACACAACACATGAACATTCCTCAATATAAATTTACAAGAAGTAGACGATCACCAAATCATACTGTTCTTCTGACGACGGTTGCCGACACTGCTCTGCTTGTGGCGATCCCTCGTCGTCTACAGGAAGGAGGCACTTCCTCATGTCAATGATCCTCCTGTACATCTCATAGCTTGTGTACGCGTCCTTGGCCGCGTACTTGATTATTCTTCATCCAGTTTGTTCACCCAGGTCTTGTGCCAGGCAGACTTGTCCTTGTGGCACTCAGCCTTCATGTCTTTGTAGTAGGAGTCGATGATGGCCGCGACAAGGTCAACCAGGGAGTTCTTCTGCTTCTTCTTCTCGCCGCCCCAGACCCTGTACTGACCTTGGATGTTGACAAGCTTCTAGAAGGACAAGCCCGATGTTTGGAGCACCTTTAGATCGTTGGTGGTGTCCACCGTTGCAAACCTGTAGTCGGGGTTGTTGACAAACTTGGCAAAACACTTGCAAGGACTTGTGGCCAGGCAGTAGTAGTAGACGAGCATGTGATGGCGCACACACAACTGGGCGATGGCAACCTTCTGATCATGCCTGACATGACCGCCTGTGTACTCGAGGTCGAAGCCGACCACTTTGTACTTGTCATCCTCAGCAAGCAGCTGCTCCAACGTGTTGATGGAGTTCACCACCACGACCGGGTCATTGGTGTACACCACCGAGAGGTCCGTCTTCCTGATGTGGGTGTCCACTTTGACAATTTTGGCGAACTGTCGCTCGGCGCCGGCAGCCGGCATTGGATCCGCACGGGAAGTTTGAAGTGATGAAGAGATCGTGGGTGTGTTTCTTGTGTTGTGTGGTGGAAGAGACGAAGGTAAATGGCCGCGGAAATAAATTGCACCGGACGGCCTGGAATTTCGACACGTCCGCATGGCAGTTTTTGCAGCGCTTAACTGCATGGTGGCGCCGGGAGCGGCACAATCGCATGCATATGGCGCCCCGAACGTACGTGACCGTTTGCGTGTGGACGCCGGAAGAGCGAGCACGCACAGACGCGAGCACAGCGCGTCGCGGCCGCATCAACCGCCTCATGCGTTCATTAATTCGCGACGGTGCGTACAGAACGACTGTTTGCTTTGTAGTAAAACGCAAACAGTTTTTATTATTAACCGTTTGTGTACTTGTCATTTCTCCCACCTCTGTCCCGTCTTGTCACCGCGTTGCCACCCGAGGATTCCAGTGCACGCTTCAGGAGCGCACAGGTTCCCGCGCAAGCTTCCCGCCCGGCTCGCTGAAATCCCCCAATCACACAATGCTTCGAGAGCGCGCAGCATTTCTTTTGCGCTTCCCGTTCCCACGCAACCGCACAGGAACGCGCGCAAGCTTCCCGCCCGGCTCGCCTTGGCCGCGTGCTTTATAAACTCTCAAGGCCGGTGCCTCCACATCGCATTCATCCCCTCCCTGCCCGTAGCTTCCCAAGTTTGCATCTCCCCCAATCGCCAATGGCACCTGTCCGTCGTCGTCGCTCCGCCACTCCGCCAGGGGTCAGCTCCATCTCAGGGGCTACACCACGTCGGTGGTGCAGTACCCGAAAGCGTGTAGTGTGTGTGGCGTCCTTGTTGGTTGTGCGCACGGCACCCACCACATGCTCCTCCACATTTGCCCGAAGGCAGCTGCTACCGGCGACTGCCTTGGGCCCCACCCCATCACCGGCCGCCGTTTTCGCCACCCCACCAGCTGCCTCCTTGGTCGCCACCACACCAGCGTCCGCCTTGGCAGCCACCCCACGATCAGCCGTCGGGGCCATCACCCACTCCGCCACCGCGGCCCGAAGGCGGCAGGAGGAGGCCGCCACCGAAGCACAGCCGCTCGGCTTTTGCGTTAGTGGCCTAGCGCGCTACATCAACTTCCTACATGAGATAAGGAGGAGCGCCAGGTCGAGCATGCAAAGAGGCTCACTGCCGCCGTGGCCGCAGCAGACACCACAGCTATGGCGCGGAATGAGGAGATCTACGCCGAGTCCCGCCGCTTTGAGGTGGCACGTCAGGAGCGGCGGAGGGTAGCGGCGGCTGCCGACGAATTCGACTCCTCCAGCTCGTCGGTAGGCTTCTCCTCCTCTGCCTCTTACTGAACGCGCTAGGCAGAGGAGAAGGCTACTGGTAGTAGCACGAGCCTCCGGAGTAGTATATAGGGGCTATTTTGTTCAGTTCATCTAACTATAGATATAGTTGAACTGTCCCATCTACTTTAAATTAGCTAGTATATATAGTTGAACTAGCTATTTCAGTACGTGGTTGGCAACAAATGGAGAGAAGTTTGTTCGATTCATCTGTCGAGTTGAACTATTTTGTACAAAGACCAATGCTTGATCTATGAATGAAATCTATGTTTACTGAATTTCAGTTGCAAAATTGCACCGTAATAGTGATTTTGTTCCTGCAAAATTGGACAAATCTCAGTGTTTCCAATTTGACAAATGAAAATTTACCCAATATGACAGATTCGAATCTTACCTGACTCCTGCTGCCAATGCATCGATCGGTGCTTACATGGGGTGCTTAGTGTATTAAATGTCTTAGCAACTGAAGTCCATAATGAATTGTTGCTAAGGTCCCTTCATTTAATGATTTAGCAACTAAACTCTTGCATGCATTGGTGAGTTTCCTTCATTTAAGTGTTTTGCCAAGGTTCACGCGCTTTGCATTGTTTCTTCATGTGGTCACCAAACTCATATCTCTCCTTAATTACCTTCGGACATCAGATTTTTTTTGCATACATGGCAACCTCAGCAGTTAGCACCAGTACAAGGTGTAGCATCGGGAAGGGCACATGGGTCATCATTCACAACCGTTTGCGATGACGCAATGAAAAAATTCATTTGCGCCAGATTTTTGCTTGGCTTAGTAGGGAAGGAACAATTTCCCTCGGTTTGCATACGGGTATTCACTCTGAAACGTCTTTGACGACTGGCAAAGGACACGCCACCCCGATGAGCATACGCAGGACACTGCTCGCACGCCACCCGTCTACTCAAACACCTGTCCGCACGCTACATCCTTGCCAATACAGATAGCGACACGTGGCCCGCACGTAAATGGTCCGTAGAATGTCCACGAATTATAAATAATACGCCCATTTTCGAGGCTAACATGACAGATTTTTGTTCCAAAATGCCTTTGTTGGCTATTAATAATGCTTGCTCTTTCTCTCAAAGTGGACACTAAAAATACCACAACATACTTGTGCTTTATATGATGAGGCCCTGCCCAACATAGACCTTGTGACTGTAGTTCATATTTGAATTATGTACATTAAACGCACATAAAACTCAATTAATGTATAAAAAATCCATACGAACCCTTAATAATTTCATATTTTTGTAGTACACACCTATTGTTTTACGTTGTTTCTAGAAAAAAAATCAAGGAGAGAAGAGGCATCGGATGTCGTTTCACCCGTAGAAGTGGCATGCATATGTTCCCTAACGGAACCACTGGACTTAGCTTATTGTGTGAGAACCTCCGGTTTGCAAGAGGCTTGTGACAAAACATGTCCAAGTTGGTATTTTTTACCACGACATATGTGTGCCTTGTCATGACACCATTCCAAGTTTCATGAATTTCTGACGGAGTTTTGGATTTACGAGAATTTGGAAACCAAGTTTCTCGATGTTTGTGGTCGAGCCAACATGCTTAGATGTTTGAAATTCGCTGTCATTTCTTGCGTGCGACCTAACACATGCATCCAAGGACACACATATGATTTTTTAACCCATTTTGCCTGTCGAAAATCAGGCTCCACAGACCCAAGAAGGTTCGAACTCTAGGGCGTGTGCGAAGATCCTTCCCAGCTCAAGACTCAAGCTCGTAGCCGCACAGCCAAACCTCGTCGAATGCGTATATGCGGACAAGAAGATGAACACGGGAGATTTACCCAGTTTCGGGCCACCTTGCGGTGTAAAACCCTACTCCTGCTTTGGTGGATTGGCCTCACGAGGAGGTTCGAGGATGAACTAGTACAGCGATGGAGCGGCCTCGCGAGGGCTCTTCGGTGAGGATCGATCTGTCTCTCTACGATGGATGCTAGTACCTATTTATAGTGGCCTTGGTCCTCTTCCCTTATCGCACAGGCGGGAAGGGATCCCACAACAGCCAAATTTGAAAGGGGATAGGAGGTATAGCTTATCCTGACTAAAGGTGGTCTTCGCCTGCAAAGTTCCTGGCATGATGCAGAGGTGGGCTCGACAATGACATCCGTCCTGCCGAGCCCGGGGTCTTGGTCTTGTTGCACCAGAATAGAAACCTTTGGGGGGTTCCTTGGGAACCCGCATTCGTCCTTGCCTCCTTAGCAAAAAATAGGAAACTGTCCCTTCCGCGCCTGCTGGCGCCCGCCTGGCCTGGGTCGTCACGGCTCACATCATCCCAACCTCATGAGGCCGGGCACTGCATAGGAATCTCCGCTCCTCGGGAGGCAACCTGGAGAGGCCGCTCCCCTGGAGGTCTTGGCGTCGTTCTCCTTGCGAGGATGGTGCTCTCGCGAGGGCCTTGTCCTGAGGGGCCTGCTGCCATGCCGTACTAGGACGTCACCGTGGGCCACGCGTTGGGCCGCAGGTAGGCAAGTTTGGGTACCCTCGTTCCCAGAACGCCAACATTGCCACCCCGGACCTTGTGATTGTAGATCAAATTGGAATTATGCACATTAAATAATGCACCAAAAACTCAATTAATGTATTCGAAAGCTAGATGAACCCTTAATTTATTCATATTTTTGCACTTCGCACCAACATGACTATGTTGTTTCTATAAAGAAAATCAAGGAGAGAAGAGGCATCAGATGTCTTTTCGCCCACATATGTGACATGCATATATAATGTTCCCTATCGAAACCACAAAGCTTCTTGTGAGGATCTCCGATTTGTAAGGGGATTGTGCAAGAACATGTCCAATTTGGACATTTTTTTTACCACGGCATATGTGTGCCCTTATCACGACACCATGCCAAGTTTCATGAATTTCTGATGAGTTTTGGATTTACGGGAATTTGAAAACAAAGTATCTCAATGTTTGCGGCCGAGCCAACAGTCAATGAGATGTTAGAAATCCATTCCCATTTCTTGCGTGGGACCTAAACATGCATCCAGGGAAAGGCATATGTTTTTTTCAACCTATTTTTCATGTGTTGGACCTTGTGATTGTAGTTCAAATTTGAATTATGCACATTACACGGCTAGAAAACTCAATTAATGTGTTAAATAGGTCTCACGAACCCTGGAAAAAATCCATAGTTTAGCATGACTGTCATGTGTTGCTCTATGGTGACCCCAGAAATAAATTCAAGCCGAGAAGAGACAACGGATGTTGTTTTGCACATAAAATGTGAACTTTCCCTATCGGAACACACCACTTTCTTGTGAGAACCTTCGGTTTGTAAGAGGCTTTGTGCCAAAACTTGTCCAAAATTGGGCAATTTTTTTACAACAACACACACAACAGGGCAATTGACGGCACCATGCCCAAATTTCATGAATTTCTATCGAGGCTTGCATTTACATGAATTTAAAAACTAAGTTTCCCGATGTTTGCGGTCGAGCCAAGATGATGATATGTCTGAAATAGATTCCCATTTCTTGTGTGGGACCTAAACATGCAGCCAGGGAAACGTATATCGTTTTTCGACATATTTTCATGATCTAGACCATGTGATTGTAGTTCAAATTTGAATTATGCACATTGAATGCCTAGACCCAAGAAGGTTCGAACTCTAGGGCGTGTGCGAAGACCCTTCCCAGCTGAAGCCTCAAGCTCGTAGCCCCACAGCCAAACCTCATCGAATGCGTATATGCGGACAAGAAGATGAGCACAGGAGATTTACCCAGGTTCGATCCACCTTGCGGGGTAAAATCCTACTCCTGCTTTGGTGGATTTGCATCACGAGGAGGTTCGAGGATGAACTAGTACAACGATGGAGCGGCCTCACCAGGGCTCTTGGGTGAGGATCGATCGGTGTCTCTACGATAGATGCTAGTCCCTATTTATAGTAGCCTTGGTCCTCTTCCCTTATCGCATAGGCGGGAAGGGATCCCACAACGGCCAAATTTGAAAGGGGACAGGAGGTACAGCTTATCCTGACTAAAGGTGGTCTTCGCCTGCAAAGTTCCTGGCGTGACGTAGAGGTGGGCTCGGCGATGACATCCGTCCTGCAGAGCCCGGGGTCTTGGTCTTGTTGCACCGAAATAGAAACCTTTGGGGAGTTCCTTGGGAACCCGCGTTCGTCCTTCCCTCCTTAGCACAAAAGTGGAAACTGTCCCTTCTGCGCCTGCTGGCGCCTGCCTGGCCTGGGTCGTCACGGCTCACGTCATCCCAGCCTCATGAGCCCGGGCACTGCACAGGAATCTCTGCTCCTCGAGAGGCAACCTCGAGAGGCCTCTCCCCTGGAGGTCTTGGTGTCATTCTCCTCGCGAGGCTGAGGCTCTCGCTACGGTCTTGTCCTGAGGGGCCTGCTGCCATTCCGTACTGGGCCGTCGCCGTGGGCCACGCGCTGGGCCGCAGGCAGGCAAGTCTGGGTTACCCCGTTCCCAGAATGCTGACAGTAGCCCCCAGGCCCAAGGCACGCTTGGGTTGGCTTTGGGGCAAAGCTAAGGATGGAAGGCCAAAGTGTTGTGGGCCCCAATCACCTGCGGGCCAGGCTCGATGCGTGGCGCACGACAGTACGTGGACGCCTCCACTTCCCCATGTTGCCTCGGCAACCGCCCGTGCTGACAAAAACCTGGCGGGCGCAGCGGGGCCATCATTGTTCCACCTCGCGCCTGTCCTCTGTTCTTCCTTCCTCCATAAGCTCGCACCTTTCTCACCAGATCTCGTGCTTGCTCCAATCTGCCCCTCCACCATGGCTCTGAAGAAGAAGAGGGGCAGGACCTTGATGTCGTCAGAGCCTCGGGCAAGACCAGAGCCTGCGCTGGGCCGGTCCTCCGTGCTCAATCTCGAGGGGCTGGACAAGGTCGGGCCGGCAACCACCGCCATTACCAACGAGTGGGGGTCAACGAAGATTTGGTCCGCCTCTCGGCTTCTAGTTGATCTGGAGGCCACCGATATCTGCCTTCATCTCCCTCTTCTCCGGCTTGCTGCCGCCGTTTTCAAACTTCTTCAATGCTATGCTCACGCACTACCAGGTCCACGCATTGCATCTCGACCCCGGGTCCATCGTCCTTCTCTCCGCCTTCACGTTCTTGTGCGAGGCCTTCGTGGGTATCTCCCCATCTGTGGCCAGCCTCATGAGGCCGGGCACTGCATAAGAATCTCCGCTCCTCGGGAGGCAACCTGGAGAGGCCGCTCCCCTGGAGATCTTGGCATCGTTCTCCTCGCGAGGCTGGTGCTCTCGCGAGGGCCTTGTCCTGAGGGGCCTACTGCTAGGCCATACTAGGCCGTCACCGTGGGCCACGCGTTGGGCTGCAGGTAGGCAAGTCTGGGTACCCCCGTTCCCAGAACGCCGATATTGCTGCCCCGGACCTTGTGATTGTAGATCAAATTTGAATTATGCACATTAAATAATGCACCGAAAACTCAATTAATGTATTTAAAAGCCAGATGAACCCTTAATTTATTCATATTTTTGCACTTCGCACCAACATGTCTATGTTGTTTCTATAAAGAAAATCAAGGCGATAAGAGGCATCAGATGTCTTTTCGCCCGCATATGTGACATGCATATATAATGTTCCCTATCAAAACCACAAAGCTTCGTGTGAGGAACTCCGATTTGTAAGGGGATTGTGCAAGAACATGTCCAATTTGGACAATTTTTTTACCACGGCATATGTGTGCCCTTGTCACGACACCATGCCAAGTTTCATGAATTTCTGACGAGTTTTGGAATTTGAAAACCAAGTATCTCAGTGTTTGCGGCCGAGCCAACAGTCAATGAGATGTTAAAAATCCATTCCCATTTCTTGCGTGGGACCTAAACATGCATCCAGGGAAAGGCATATGTTTTTTTCAACCTATTTTTCATGTGTTGGACCTTGTGATTGTAGTTCAAATTAGAATTATGCACATTACACGGCTAGAAAACTCAATTATAGTGTTAAATAGGTCTCACGAACCCTAGAAAAAATCCACAGTTTAGCATGACTGTCATGTGTTCCTCTATGGTGACTCCAGAAATAAATTCAAGGCGAGAAGAGACAACGGATGTCGTTTTGCACATAAAATATGAACTTTCCCTATCGGAACACACCACTTTCTTGTGAGAACCTTCGGTTTGTAAGAGGCTTTGTGCCAAAACTTGTCCAAAATTGGGCAATTTTTTTACCACAACACACACAACAGGGCAATTGATGGCACCATGCCCAAATTTCATGAATTTCTGTCGAGGTTTGCATTTACATGAATTTAAAAACTAAGTTTCCCGATGTTTGCGGTCGAGCCAAGATGATGATATGTTTGAAATTAATTCCAATTTCTTGTGTGGGACCTAAACATGCAGCCAGGGAAACGTATATGGTTTTTCGACATATTTTCATGAGCTCTACCATGTGATTGTAGTTCAAATTTGAATTATGCACATTGAATGCCTAGAAAACTCAATTAATGTACTTAAAAGGCCAAATGAACTATGTAAGATTCCATTGTTTCACACGACACACTCATGTTACTCTATGGAGACTCTAGAAATAAATTCAAGGCGAGAAGAGACATCGGATGTTGTTTCGCACATAAAATGTGAACTTTCCCTACCGGAACCACATGACTTCTTGTGAAAATCTTCGGTTTGTAAGAGGTTTGTGACAAAACTTGTCCCGAACTAACCATTGTTCTTACAACAATACACATGCGCCATGCCATGACACCATGCCAAGTTTCATGAATTTCTCACGATATTTGGATTTACTGAATTTGAAAACACGGTTTCTCAAAGTCTACGGCCGAGCCAAAATACCAAGAGGTTTGGAATTCGTTTAATTTCCATTTCTTGCAAGGGACCAAAACATGTATCCAGTGACAAATAGATGATTTTCAACCCATTCAGGTGCACTCTAGTATGTGCTTAACTGCATTTCAAATTTGAACTATGCACATGAAATGTCTAAAAAACTCTTTAAATGTTTAAAAGGGCCTAAACAAACCTGAATAATTCCATTTTTAACACACAGTCCTATAGTTGCATGTTCACTACAGATAAATGTTATTGCCATCCAAACACCTCCAATTGCCAATGTAACTTCAGTTTTAATTTCAAAGCAATATGAAAATCAAATACATCGCAAACAGTTCTTGGTCATGAAACGTGTGTGATGTGGTATAAAAATATTTTGGGCCAATCCTCATATATGGCTTAGGTCGGAAGCTTCAATCCACCGCCGGCACGTCAACCACACAGTCACACTTGTTCCCCAAGACCACTGTACTATTCAAGCGTCGCCGGTGAAAGATGGGGACGTTGATCCGCGTCGTGAGGGCAACTTCGGCGACCCACTCCGGCCCAAGCGCGGCTGCATCAGCCATAAACGTGCTCACAACATCCTTGAGCGCGGTCGCACTCTCAAACAGGGTGACTGCGGCCACCGAAAGAGCAACTACTGCATCTAAGATGGGGGTAGCAACATCTGTGACCGGGATAGCAAATAGCGAGAACGGCACAGCAGTTGTCCGTTCCTCGGCGGCTGCCGTAGCCCTGATGGCGGCTGCCCACACCTATGGTGATGCCACCCACGCCCAGCTCGTGTCGGTCACCGCACAAATAGCAGCAGCCTTCTCCAACAATGGTCGGCAACCTACGTCCGAAGAGTTGGCAATCGCCGAGAGCGCTCGGGCAGCCGTCCATTCGTCAGCAGCCTCAATTGCCAAGATGGAGTCCGTCAATGCCCGGACCGCGGCCGCCCACACCAAACTCGTGGCGGATTTTTCCAAAGAGATGGCGGACGCGGATAGCGAGATGCTTGCAGAGTATGTGGTGATGGATGCCATGGAGCCCCTTCCCCTGGAGGTCGTCGAGCGCGAGCTGGTCATGGAGGATGCGGCGGAGATCGACGAGCGGCAGGCGGAACATTAGTCTTTGTTTAGAGCGCTGGTCTTTTGTTAAAGTAATGTTTAGGTCAACCAGCTCTGTTTAATTGCTCGATTAAGTAAGTGCGGGCTGTGGTGTAGGCTCTTTTGTGCAGTACCGAAATTAGCAATTGATGTTAAATTATGCGACGACGTGGATGACCACTATAACCAGGGAAATTCGGACCAAAAATTTGCCACCATATCCCCATTCCATCTTCCAATTGAAAATGAAATTGAAGTACCCAATCTTACGTCGGAAGATTGGAGACAAACATTTGCATGTCCAAGTTCATCACACACGGGGCATAGCACAGGCTTCGTTTGTGATGTGTTGATATCGAGTACTATGCTACACCAAATGAAAAATTTGGGCTGCCGCGGAAATATCTACCTCCCTCGCCCCCCGGTACCAATCAAAAGCCACATTTCCCCCTTATACTCTATCTTTCCTAGTTCAAACCTTCACTGCTTGCTTGCAGCGTCGCCTCCTCGCCGGCAACGCTCCTTCCCGCTGCTCGGCCTCCTCCATCTAGTCAGGTAATCCATACCTCCCCAATAACCCCTCACCCCCTCCTCCTCCAACCCACATGGCCCGACCGGCATGACACCTTCCACCCAAATCACCGCTCCATCCTCCAAATAATCACCGCCGAAATCCATGGTGCACGCAGTATAGCCAGGATCTCAAAGAGCATTTGGCTGCGGAGAAGCAAATCGCGGCTGCAGGCGCAGATCAGGCAGCTATGGCTTCCATATGTGTCGACCCCCAGATCTTGGAGGAGCACCTCGCCGTCGAGGCCACCGTCGACGCCTCGTGCGCTGACGCCGCCACGCGGTTGGCTGCTATAAACGACAGCTCGTGGTCTTTTCTCGAGGGCACCGGCGGTGCATTCAACGAAGATTTCGATATGTTTTCTCAGCATGCCTGTGCTTACCTCAACTCCAGAGACGGCATGTTGGTGTCGGGGCAGGATCAGGCCACTCACCACTATGAGGGGTGCACCCGCGGTGTGGAGGCCTTGCCCTCTTCCAAGTTGAAGGAGCCCATCATCATCGATATCTCCGACGCTGAGGAATAGCTTGTTTTTCTTAGCTTTATCACTAAGGACCTATGTTCACCTAGCTACGCCGGTTAAGCATGTTTCGTTTACCTGTTGCGTGTGCCGCTATTGCCTTTCATTTAGAAATTCTAGTGAAATGTCCAATGTAATGCTACTGCAAGCTGACCTTCTTGTAAGTTCTATTGTGCAATGTGGTGCTTAGTTAACTGTTTCATTCATTTGTTGTGGTGATCATTTAACTATTTAATTCAATTCTAAAATGCGATGTACGATTGTTATCGGTACAATTTTGTATTGTTATGCATGTGACGAATAAATGTAATTTAGATGTAATAAATACATGTGAAACATATAGAATTGCTATATTTCCTAGTTCTTAGGACGCTTGGTTTAGATAACTGGCTTTTCCATGTGGCTCAAACTAATCTGTTGGATCCGCAATGTGTTTATTTTCCATTAACATATTTCACTGATGGTATGCCAAATATCACTTGTAACCTGATCAATATTTGTCTTAAATATGTTGCAGGGGGAACAATGGGGGACACTGAAGTTTACCATCGAGGTTTGCACATCCATGGTCGTTAGGCTAATAGCACATTATTATGCAATTGTAGAAACCATTGTAATATTAATGTTTTTAATAATTTGTTCTTGCACATGTAGGTCCTACTGTAAGAGGTTTAGACCCACTGTTCGACCCTTTTTGCATGTTGGGAAATGAGTGTCGTTGAATATCAGTCAAATCAAGTAACTCCGAAAGATTGTTAAGATAAAGAAACTAGCTACGAAAAACAACAAGATCTTTGTCTGCACAATGAACAAGACATCAGTCATCTATAGGATGGTACCATCTGTCGCGACCCCGATCCTAAGCCATAAAAATCTAGCATGTAACACCTCACATTACTTTGCGGCCTCACACACGGTTATCTCCACGGCTGCCACCTTACCTGGGCCTGGACTGTTTGCGCCTTTTGGCTCACGAATGTGAATATGTCGCTAGCATTCAAATGTCCAAGAACCCGGGTCGACATGACTAGTCATAAACCCAAGTGGCACATCCGTACAGGAACAGGCATACATAACCCAACAATGTAGGTGTCGGTCATCAACGTGTGTAGACGAGTCATAGCAAGCTATAGGGACTCCATTACGCCGTAAGACATTTCTGTCATTAACTGCGCGTAGACGGGTCATAGCAGGCCACAAGGACTCCATTACACTGTGAGATATTTCCCCGAAGGGATAGACACAGCAGCAAAGAAGGATACATGCCGGTCAATCAATGTGTCCAGAGCAGTAGCAAGCTACCAAGGCTCGATGGAAGCACAAAGAAGCATTTTCCTGTAAAGAGTACTACTAAAGGCACACAACTAGGTGCCGAATCCCATACATACCGTTGCACGTCACACGTACGCACGACATGCCTGATATGCATAGATAAAACTATGGCATCACAACATAACCATACAACAACACAACATTTATTTAGAAGGCTCAGAAGAGCCTTGCATAATATGTTCATATAGGTAGGGGTCACATGACCCGACACTCAAGTCATACAAGCAAAGTCATACAAGCCATGCGAAAGCTTAAAGGTGTCTGAGTACAGACAGATGAAAGGTAAAAAGGTATAAAGCCTGAGTATCTACAACCCATCCCAGGGTATCAGATCGTAGCTGGGATACCAGCTACTCGTCGTCGTCGATGTCTAGATAAAACCCACCAAATGGGTCCCGGTTGTCATCTGCAACAGTTATTAAGCAAACATGAGTACAAACGTACTCAGCAAGTCTTTAAATCCGACCTAGTCTATTCATGCTCATGTATCAACAAGGGGGTAGTGGGGTTAATGCAACAATGCCAGCTTTGACTCTTGGCTAACCTGTACTACGACTACTAGTTCTTTGAACAAGTTTGAGATAGCGCACACGAGTCCACTAACACCACATCAATACTCTACCATGGATCCGCTACCGTCACCTACGAGAGTGCCATCCACGGTACTCACACTTTTCTTGATACTTTTATGAGTAGCCATTAAATTGTCTGTGAACAGCATAAGTTCTCCAAGTAGTCCATATCCGAGGACGCGGCTATTCGAACAGATTCATACCCTGCAGGGGTGTACTTCTTCACACACACCCTTGCCACTTATCGCTATGTGCACATAATAAGGCCCCGCGGCAACCTTCAACAGGAAGCCTAGCAAGGGAGTCGGCGACGACCGTCAATCACACAAGACCCTAGTCCAGGCTATCGCCTATTTGAGACTGAACCCGCAGGGAAGTCTGGCCGAAGTTTCCGCTACAGCCTCAAACGATGTGCGCAGGGTTCCCAGGCCCACCATCCGGGTGACCCTTGGTACACCGTGCCACTGCCTACCGCGTCGTAGCCCACCCCTAGGGTCAGCACTACGCATGGCCTCCAGCATTGCTATAAACACCAGAAACTACTTGCAACTCCTGGATCGAGGACTAGGCGGTTGATAAGTCGAGAGAGCTTGGAGTGCCCGGAGCTCAATGTGCGGTAGTAACTAGTCTTGGATCACAAACACGAAACTCAGTTCCTAAGATTGGTCCCAATGAGACAACCCGCTATGTACTCCTACATAGCCTCTCATCGCTACCTTTACCAAACCAGGTTCATCCTTTAGGTCATCACATTAGAACAACACCGTTTTACTCCGGTTCATCACCCAGATGAATCAGACCTGATACAACTCTAACCATAGCCAGCAAGGAGGGTAAAGCACATCAAGGCTCAAGCATCTACCAGGTATGCTAGGTTGCTTGTTTAGCTATTTACTTTGACAATGACTGGTCATGTAGATGAATGGGTTCAACTACCGAAACCGGTAACAGTTGAATCGAATAGTCCTAATGCAATAAACGAGAGCAGGAGCGAGAGAGTGGGATGTTATCGGAATGATCAATGAGGGTGCTTGCCTTGCAGGTTGGTGGCAGGGTACTTCCCTTCAGCTGGATACTCTCGTGTATCCTCGGGAGCAGGACCTACCACGACATAAACGGAGTAACAATCAATACACGGCAAGTGCAACAATATGATGCATGATCATGACATGGCAACATGATTTAGATGAGCTAATGCACCTAGCATCAAGTTCAAATGAAGTTGGTTTGAAACTAGGTTCAAATTCAAACTCTATGTATTATGTCACATAATGCATTTATGCAAAATGTCAATGTTCTCCTATTTAGGTTGCTCTATCATGCATGATAATAGCATCAATGGATTCATTGTATTTTTCTGATAAATTTTCATATATAAATTATTTCAATATGAGTTACAGATTAATTTCTATGAATTTTCTAAGTTTTAGCTATTTTCTGGAATTATTATTACACTGGAAATTCATTATTGTGTCAGCCTTGCCTCAGCATGACATCAGCAGGTCAACAGCCCGTTGCAAGGTCAAACCTAACATGTGGGGTCCTTATGTCAGCCTCTGTTACACTAATTATTTCCTGTTATAACTAATCTGAGTTATATTAGTGGTGGGGCCCACTGTCAGTGAGTCATTACTGCTAATTAATTAAACCAATTAATTAAATTAGGCTTAAACCAGATTTAACCAGGGGTTAGGCCCCACCTGTCGGTGACCCAGGGGGTCAACCCCGTGGTCAAAAGGGTCGCGCTCGCCGGCATTGAGCCATCGGCTGTTGGGGAACGTCGCATGGGAAACAAAAAAATTCCTACGCACATGCAAGATCTATCCATGGTGATGAGCATCTACGAGAGGGAGAGTGAATCTACATACCCTTGTAGATCGCTAAGCGGAAGCGTTAAGAAACGCGGTTGATGTAGTCGAACGTCTTCGCGATCCAAATCACAAGTCGTCCCTCGATCCAAACACGATCTAGCGCCGAACGGACAGCACCTCCGCGTTCAACACACGTACGGCTTGATGACGCCTTCACCTCCTCGATCCAGCGAGCGATGATGAAGTAGTAGATGAGTTCCGGCAGCACGACGGCGTGGTGATGGTGGTGAGGAACAATCTCTGCAGGGCTTCGCCAAGCACTACGGAGATTATGACGGGAGGAACTAGAGGGTTAGGGTTGCCGGCACACGGCTTGGGAAATCTTGATGTGTCCCGTGTGTTAGCCCTGCCCCTCTATTTATATGTTGAGCCCTGGGGACTAAACTTGGAGCGAAAGCCTCCACAAGGTCGGTTTTGCCCGCACAAGGTCGGTTTGGCCCGCACAAAGAGTCCAACTCGGATTCCAGCAGTATCGCGTACAAGCGGTAGTACCGCTCACGAGCGGTAGTACCGCTTGAGCGGTAGTACCGCTTCACACAAGCGGTAGTACTGCTTACGCGGTAGTACTGCCTTACCAGCGGTAGTACCGCTTAAGGCTGCAGCAAAACTTCCTTTTGCGCTTTCCAATACCTCGTGGGCTTTACCCCTTTGGCTCATATAAAGTGTTGCTGCACCCGAACACTTCGGTAAACATCCGGAACCAATACCGGTGAATTCCGAAACCCTTCCGGGAGATCAAAACACTATTATCACATATATCAATCTTTACCTCCGGACTCTTCCGGAGATCCTCGTCCTGTCCGGGATCTTATCCGGGACTCCGAACAACCTTCGGTCACCAACAAAATAACTCAACTATACTAATCGTCACCCAACGTTAAGTGTGTAGACCCTGCGGGTTCGAGAACTATGTAGACATGACCGAGACACCTCTACGATCAATAACCAATAGCGGGACCTGGATGCCCATATTGGCTCCTACATATTCTACGAAGATCTTTATCGGTCGAACCTCTATGTCAAGGATTCAGTTAATCCCGTATGATGTTCCCTTTGTTCTTCGGTATGTTACTTGCCCGAGATTCGATCGTCGGTATCTCTATACCTAGTTCAATCTCGTTACTGGCAAGTCTCTTTACTTGTTCCGTAATACAAGATCTCGCGGCTAACACTTTAGTCACATTGCTTGCAAGGCTCATTGTGATGTTGTATTACCGAGTGGGCTCTGAGATACCTCTCCGTCACACGGAGTAACAAATCCCAGTCTTGATCCATGCCAACCCAACAGACACCCTCGGAGAAACCTGCAGAGCATCTTTATAGTCACCCAGTTACGTTTTGACATTTGATACACACAAGGTATTCCTCCGGTGTCAGTGAGTTGCACGATCTCATGGTCATAGGAACAGATACTTGACATGGAGAAAACAATAGCAATAAACTGACACGATCATATGCTACGTTTATAGTTTGGGTCTTGTCCATCACATCATTCTCCTAATGATGTGATCCCGTTATCAAATGACATCTTATGTCCATGGCCAGGAAACCTTCACCATCTTTTGATCAACGAGCTAGTCAACTAGAGGCTTACTAGGGACACAGTGTTGTCTATGTACCCACACATGTATTTGAGTTTCCAATCAATACAATTATAGCATGGATAATAAATGATTATCATGAACAAGGAAATATAATAATAACTAATTTATTATTGCCTCTAGGGCATATTTCCAACAGTCTCCCACTTGCACTAGAGTCAACAATCTAGTTCGCATCACCATGTGATTTACATTGTAATGAATCGAACACCCATGCAGTTCTGGTGTTGTTCATGTTTAGCCCTTGGAAGAGGTTTAGTCATCGGATCTGCAACATTCAGATACGTGTGTACTTTGCAAATATTTATGTCGTCCTCCTTGATGTAATCGCGGAAGGAATTGAAACGTCGCTTTATGTGTCTGGTCCTCTTGTGAAATCTTGGTTCCTTGGCTAGAGCAATGGCACCAGTATTATCACAAAACAGAGTCATTGGGTTAAGCGCACTAGGCACTACTCCAAGATCTGTCATGAACTCCTTCACCCAGACACCTTCCTTCGCCGCCTCCGAGGCAGCGATGTACTCCGATCGCATGTAGAATCAGCTACCACGCTTTGCTTGGAACTGCACCAGCTAACCGCACCCCCATTAAGAATAAATACGTATCCGGTTTGCGACTTAGAGTCATCCAGATCAGTGTCAAAGCTTGCATCGATGTAACCCTTTACGACGAGCTCTTGATTACCTCCATAAACGAGAAACATGTCCTTAGTCCTTTTCAGGTACTTCAGGATATTCTTGACCGCCGTCCAGTGTTCCACTCCTGGATCACTTTGAAACCTTCCGGCCATACTTATGGCAAGGCTGACATCGGGTCTTGTGCACAGCGTTGCATACATGATAGAGCCTATGGCTGAGGCATAGGGGACGACACTCATCTTTTCTCTATCTTCCGCAGTCACTGGGCATTGAGTCTTACTCAACTTCACACCTTGCAATACAGGCAAGAACCCCTTCTTGGACTGATCCATTTTGAACTTCTTCAAAACTTTGTCAAGGTATGTGCTTTGTGAAAGTCCTATTAAGCGTCTCGATCTATCTCTATAGATCTTGATGCCTAATATGAAAGCAGCTTCTCCTAGGTCCTTCATTGAAAAACTCTTGTTCAAATATTCCTTCACGCTTTCCAACATTTCTATATTGTTTCCAATCAGTAATATGTCATCGACATATAATATTAGAAACTCTATAGAGCTCCCACTCACTTTCTTGTAAATACAAGCTTCTCCGTAAACTTGTATAAACTCGAACGCTTTGATCACCTCATCAAAGCGAAGATTCCAACTCCGAGATGCTTGCACCAGTCCATAAATGGATCGCTGGAGTTTCCAAACTTTGTCAGCATTCTCTGGATCGACAAAACCTTCTGGTTGTATTATATACAACTCTTCCTTAAGGAAACCGTTAAGGAACGCTGTTTTGACATCCATCTGCCAAATTTCATAATCGAAAAAGGCAGCTATTGCTAACATGATTCTGACGGACTTAAGCATCGCTACGGGTGAGAAGGTCTCATCGTAGTCAACTCCTTGAACTTGTGAAAAACCCTTTGCCACAAGTCGAGCTTTATAGACGGTGACATTACCGTCCGCGTCCTTCTTCCACTTAAAGATCCATTTGTTCTGAATGGCCTTACGCCCTTCAGGTAATACTTCCAAAGTTCACACTTTGTTTTCATACATTGATCCCATCTCGGATTTCATGGCCTCTAACCACTTCTCGGAATCCGGGCCCATCATCGCTTCTCCGTAGCTCGTAGGTTCATCGTTGTCCAACAACATGACCTCTAAGACAGGGTTGCCGTACCACTCAGGAGCAGTACGCGTCCTTGTCGACCTACGAGGTTCGATAGCAACTTGATCTGAAGCTTTATGATCATCATCAACTTCCTCTTCAGCTGATGTAGGCTCTACAGAAACATCTTTCTGCGCTGCGCTACTCTCAGGTTGAAGTAAAGGTTCAACAACCTCATCAAGTTCTATCTTCCTCCCACTCAATTCTTTCGAGAGAAACTCTTTCTCAAGAAATGTTCCGTTTTTAGCGACAAACACTTTCCCTTCGGATCTGAGGTAGAAGGTATACCCAACTGTCTCTTTTGGGTATCCTATGAAGACGCATTTCTCCGCTTTGGGTTCCAGCTTTTCAGGCTGAAGCTTTTTGACATAAGCATCACATCCCCAAACTTTAAGAAACGACAGCTTTGGCTTCTTGCCAAACCAAAGTTCATATGGCGTCATCTCAACGGATTTCGATGGTGCCCTATTTAAAGTGAATGCAGCTGTCTCTAATGCATAACCCCAAAACGATAGTGGCAAATCGGCAAGAGACATCATAGATCGCACCATATCCAATAAGGTTCGATTACGACGTTCGGACACACCATTACGCTGTGGTGTTCCAGGCGGTGTCAGTTGTGAAACAATTCCACATTGTCTTAAGTGACTGCCAAACTCATAACTCAGATATTCTCCTCCTCGATCAGATCGTAGGAATTTAATCTTCTTGTTACGATGATTCTCAACTTCACTCTGAAATTGTTTGAACTTTTCAAACGTTTTAGACTTGTGTTTCATTAAATAAATATACCCATATCTACTTAAGTCATCAATGAAGGTGAGAAAGTAACGATAACCACCGCGCGCCTCAATACTCATCGGACTGCACACATCAGTATGTATGATTTCCAACAAGTCACTTGCCCGTTCCATTGTTCCAGAGAACGGCGTTTTAGTCATCTTGCCCATGAGGCATGGCTCGCATGTGTTAAGTGATTCAAAATCAAGTGACTCCAAAAGTCCATCAGCATGGAGCTTCCTCATGCGTTTTACGCCAATATGACCTA
Organism: Elymus sibiricus; assembly: GCA_039707655.1. Lineage (NCBI taxonomy): Eukaryota > Viridiplantae > Streptophyta > Magnoliopsida > Poales > Poaceae > Elymus > Elymus sibiricus. Next base: position 162,704,831 of record CM077663.1, read on the forward strand.
AACAGCAGTGCCACAAGAAAGTGGTATTATCATTATCAGTTCTACATCTTTTGGCATCAATGTTATGAACATGTGTATCATCACTATCGAGATTTAATAAGAATAAACCCCTCACATTGGGTGCATGACCATAAAAGATATTACTCATATAAATAGAACAACCATTATTCTCTGATTTAAATGAGTAACCGTCTCGCAATAAACAAGATCCAGATATAATGTTCATGCTTAACGCAGGCACTAAATAACAATTATTCAGGTTCATCACTAATCCCGATGGTAATTGAAGAACGAGCGTGCCGACGGCGATCACATCAACCTTGGAACCATTTCCCGCGCGCATCGTCACTTCATCCTTTGCCAGCCTCCGTCTATTCCGCAGTTCCTGTTTAGAGTTGCAAATGTGAGCAACCGCACCAGTATCAAATACCCAGGCACTACAACGAGAGTTGGTAAGGTACACATCAATAACATGTATATCATATATACCTTGTTTGTTGTTGGCCGCCTTCTTGTCAGCCAAATACTTGGGGCAGTTCCGCTTCCAGTGTCCAGTTCCCTTGCAATGAAAGCACACAGTTTCTGGTTTGGGTCCAGCCTTGGGTTTCTTCACGGGAGGAGCAACTGCTTTGCCACTCTTCTTGGAGTTACCCTTCTTACCCTTGCCATTTTTCTTGAAACTAGTGGTTTTATTGACCATCAACACTTGATGCTCCTTCTGAATTTTAGACTCAGCGGCTTTCAGCATCGCAAACAGCTCGGCGACTGACTTGTTCATCCCGTGCATATTATGGTTCAACACGAAGCTCTTGTAGCTAGGTGGCAATGATTGAAGAACTCTGTCAGTGATAGCCTCTGGCGGAAGGGGCTTCCCCAATTCAGCCAGACGGGTGGAGTACCCAGACATTCTGAGTATGTGATCACTGATAGACCCGTTCTCCTCCATCTTGCAAGCATAGAACTTATCGGAGATCTCATACCCCTCGATCCGGGCATTCTTCTGAAAGATAAACTTCAACTCCTGGAACATCTCATATGCTCCATGACGTTCAAAACGTCTTTGAAGTCCCAGTTCTAAGCCATACAATATTGCACATTGAACTATTGAGTAATCTTCAGAACGAGCCTGCCAGGCGTTCACAACGTCTAGAGACTCAACTGGAGCTGGTGGATCACCAAGCGGTGCATCAAGGACATAAGCCTTCTGGGAAGCCGTAAGGATAATCCTTAGATTACGGGCCCAGTCCACAAAGTTACTTCCATCATCTTTCAACTTAGCTTTCTCTAGGAACGCATTAAAATTCAGGGGTGCTACTGCGCGAGCCATGATCTACAACATAAATATAGCAAAGACAACTTAGACTATTGTTCAAGATAATGAGTTTAGTTAATCATATTACTTAAAAACTCCAACTCAAATTGACATCCCTCCGGTCATTCGAGTGTAACATGATCCAAATCCACCAACTCAAGTCCGATCATCATGTGAGTTGAGGTGGTTTCAATGGTGAACATCTTCATGTTGATCATATCTACTATATGACTCATGTTCGACCTTTCGGTCTCTTGTGTTCCGAGGCCATGTCTGTACATGCTAGGCTCGTCAAGTTTAACCCGAGTGTTCCGCACGTGCAACACTGGCTTGCACCCGTTGTATGCGAACGTAGAGTCTATCACACCCGATCATCACGTGGTGTCTCGAAACGACGAACTTTCGCAACGGTGCACACTCGGGGAGAACACAATTTTATCTTGAAATTTAAGTGAGGGATCACCTTATAATGCTACCGTCGTCCTAAGCAAAATAAGATGCATAAAAGGATTAACATCACATGCAAATCATAAGTGACATGATATGGCCATGAACTTGTGCTTTTGATCTGCATCTTCAAAGCACCGGCATGATCTCCATCGTCACCGGCATGACACCATGATCTCCATCATCTTGATCTCCATCAACGTGTCGCCATGAAGTTGTCGCGCCGACTGTTGCTTCCACGACTATTGCTAACTCATAGCGATAAAGTAAAGCAAAATGGCGAAAATAATTAAAGACAACTCTATGGCTCCTGCCAGTTGCCGTAATCATCGACATGCAAGTCGTGATATTCTATACAACACATGATCATCTCATACATCACATATATCTCATCATGTACTTGGCCATAACATATCACAACATACCCTACAAAAACAAGTTAGACGTCCTCTAATTGTTGTTGCAAGTTTTACGTGGCTGCTACGGGTATCTAGCAAGAACGATTCTTACCTACGCAAAAACCACAACGGTGATATAAAAAATTGCTATTCAACCTTCTCAAGGACCGCCTTTGTCAAATCCGATCCGACTAAAGTAGGAGAGACAGACACCTGCCAGCCATCTTTATGCAACGAAGTTACACGTCAGTTGATGGAACCGGTCTCTCGTAAGCGTACGAGTAATCTTGGTCCGAGCCGCTTCATCCCACAATACCGCCGAAACAAGAAAAGACCAAGGGAGGAAGCAATCTGAATATCAACGCCCACAAACTCCTTTGTGTTCTTCTCGAGATCTCATCTACACATAGACCTAGCTCAGATGCCACTGTTGGGGAACGTCGCATGGGAAACAAAAAATTTCCTACGCACACGCAAGATCTATCCATGGTGATGAGCATCTACGAGAGGGAGAGTGAATCTACATACCCTTGTAGATCGCTAAGCGGAAGCGTTAAGAAACGCGGTTGATGTAGTCGAACGTCTTCGCGATCCAAATCGCAAGTCGTCCCTCGATCCAAACACGATCTAGCGCTGAACGGACGGCACCTCCGCGTTCAACACACGTACGGCTTGATGACGCCTTCACCTCCTCGATCTAGCGAGCGATGATGAAGTAGTAGATGAGTTCCGGCAGCACGACGGCGTGGTGATGGTGGTGAGGAACAATCTCTGCAGGGCTTCGCCTAGCACTACGGATATTATGACGGGAGGAACTAGAGGGTTAGGGTTGCCGGCACACGGCTTGGGAAATCTTGATGTGTCCCGTGTGTTAGCCCTGCCCCTCTATTTATATGTTGAGCCCTGGGGTCTAAACTTGGAGAGAAAGCCTCCACAAGGTCGGTTTGGCCCGCACAAGGTCGGTTTGGCCCGCACGGAAAGAGTCCAACTCGGATTCCAGCAGTATCGCGTACAAGCGGTAGTACCGCTTGAGCGGTAGTACCGCTTCACACAAGCGGTAGTACCGCTTACGCGGTAGTACTGCCTTACCAGCGGTTGTACCGCTTAAGGCAGCAGCAAAACTTCCTTTTGCACTTTCCAATACCTCATGGGCTTTACCCCTTTGGCTCATATAAAGTGTTGCTGCACCCGAACACTTCGGTAAACATCCGGAACCCCTTCCGGTGAATTCCGGAACCCTTCCGGGAGATCAAAATACTATTATCACATATATCAATCTTTACCTCAAGACTCTTCCGGAGATCCTCGTCATGTCCGGGATCTTATCCGGGACTCCGAACAACCTTCGGTCACCAACAAAATAACTCAACTATACTAATCGTCACCAAACGTTAAGTGTGTAGACCCTGCGGGTTCGAGAACTATGTAGACATGACCGAGACACCTCTACGATCAATAACCAATAGCGGGACCTGGATGCCCATATTGGCTCCTACATATTCTACGAAGATCTTTATCGGTCGAACCTCTGTGTCAAGGATTCAGTTAATCCCGTATGCTGTTCCCTTTGTTCTTCGGTATGTTACTTGCCCGAGATTCGATCGTCGGTATCTCTATACCTAGTTCAATCTCGTTACTGGCAAGTCTCTTTACTCGATCCGTAATACAAGATCTTGTGGCTAACACTTTAGTCACATTGCTTGCAAGGCTCATTGTGATGTTGTATTACGGAGTGGGCCCTGAGATACCTCTCCGTCACATGGAGTAACAAATCCCAGTCTTGATCCATGCCAACCCAACAGACACCCTCGGAGATACCGGTAGAGCAGCTTTATAGTCACCCAGTTACGTTGCGACGATTGATACACACAAGGTATTGCTCCGGTGTCAGTGAGTTGCACGATCTCATGGTCATAGGAACGGATACTTGACATGCAGAAAACAATAGCAATAAACTGACACGATCATATGCTACGTTTATAGTTTGGGTCTTGTCCATCACATCATTCTCCTAATGATGTGATCCCGTTATCAAATGACATCTTATGTCCATGGCCAGGAAACCTTCACCATCTTTTGATCAACGAGCTAGTCAACTTGAGGCTTACTAGGGACACAGTGTTGTCTATGTACCCACACATGTATTTGAGTTTCCAATCAGTACAATTATAGCATGGATAATAAATGATTATCATGAACAAGGAAATATAATAATAACTAATTTATTATTGCCTCTAGGGCATATTTCCAACATCGGCGACAACAGGCACGGCGGAGGGGTTCGGGTTTTGTCCACAGATGACCAAATCGACTGCGGAGAGCATCGTTGGAACGAGCACACGCACGCACGTCCAATGGAACACACCCCCGGGGTTGGGGTGGCCCAGAATATCGCCGGTGACAACCATGGCGGACGCCGAAGTTCGGGCGTCGATCAAGCCGACGCCACAGGCAGCTAAGGGAGGAGCCGAAGGCATCTACGCGCTCCGGGAATCCTCCTGAGAACAACTACGTGCTCCAATTTGAGCTTCTGCATCGGTGGCTACGGCAGCACCATCGCCGGCGGCGAGGAGCTCTCGGGCTCAGGCGATTCGGGGGCTACAACGAGCAAACGGCTGCGGGAAAGGAGGGGATGGATCCAGGGGCTCACGGTGGGCGCGAAGACGTCGAGAGCGGGCTCGCGGGTGGCTTGGTGGCGGCGAATCAACGGCGGCAGCTGCTACTTCTCGAGCATGCGTTGGTTTTCCCTTGAAGAGGACAGGGTGATGCAGCAAAGTAGATAAGTATTTCCCTCAGTTGTTGAGAACCAAGGTATCAATCCAGTAGGAGATACAAGCAAGTCCCCAATAGATGTACCTACACAAATAATAAAACACTTGCACCCAACGCTATAAAGGGGTTGTCAATCCCTTCACGGTTACTTGCAAGGATGAGATCTGATAGAGATAGATAGATAGGATTACTAAAACGGAAAGTAAACTAAAAGTAAAAAGATTGCAGCAAGATATTTTTTGTATTTTTGGTTTATAGATCTGAAAATATAATATGGAAAATAGACCCAGGGGCCATAGGTTTCACTAGAGGCTTCTCTCATGATGGCAAATAATACGGTGGGTGAACAAATTACTGTCGAGCAATTGATAGAAAAGCGAATAATCATGAAGATATCCAAGGCAACGATTATGCATATAGAAATCACGTCCGTGTCAAGTAGACCGAAACAATTCTGCGTCTACTACTATTACTCCACACATCGATCGACTCCTGCCTGCATCTAGAGTATTAAGTTCATGAAGAACAGAGTAACACATTAAGTAAGATGACATGATGTAGAGGGATAAACTCAAGCAATGTGATGAAAACCCCATCTTTTTATCCTCGATGGCAACAATACAATACGTGCCTCTCTACCCCTACTTTGTCACTGGGTGAGGACACCGCAAGATTGAACCCAAAACTAAGCACTGCTCCCATTGTAAGAATTACCAATCTAGTTGGCCAAACCAAACCAATAACTCGAAGAGACTTCCAAAGATATGAAATCATGCATATAAGAAATCAGAGAAGATTCAATTAATATTCATAGATAATCTAAACATAAACCCACAATTCATCGGATCTCGACAAACACACCGCAAAAGAGTATTACATCGGATGGATCTCCATGAAGATCATGAAGAACATGGTATTGAAGAACAAAGAGAGAGAAGAAGCAATCTAGCTACTAGCTATGGACCCGAAGGTCTGTGGTGGACTACTCACGCATCATCGGAGGGGCAATGGAGTTGATGTAGATGCCCTCCGTGATCGAATCCCCCTCCGGTAGATTACCGGAAAAGGCTCCAAGATTGGATCTCACGGGAACAGAGGCTTCCGGCGGCGGAAAAGTATTTTCGTGGCTCTTTTTAGTATCCAGGGAATATTTGGGAATTTATAGGCCGAAGAATAGGGTTAGGAGGGCTGCCGTGGGGCCACAAGTTAGGAGGGCGCCCCCCCCCCTAGGGCGCGCCCTGGTGGCTTGTGACGCCACGACAGGTCTCCTGCCTTCATCTCCAAGTCTGGCAGGTTTCTTGTGGTCCAAGAAAAATCATTCCAAAGAATTTATTCCGTTTGGACTCTGTTTAATATTCCTTATCTGCAATACTCAAAAACATGGGAAAAATAGAAATTGGCACTAGGCTCTAGATTAATAGGTTAGTCCCAAAAAAAATATAAAATAGCATATTAATGCATATAAAACATCCAAAACAGATAATATAATAGCATGGAACAATCAAAAATTATAGATACGTTGGAGATGAATCAAGCATCCCCAAGCTTAATTCCTGCTCGTCCTCGAGTAGGTAAATGATAAAAACATAATTTTTGATGTGGAATGCTACCTAACATATTTATCCATGTAATATTCTTTATTGTGGCATGAATATTCAGATCCATAAGATTCAAAACAAAAGTCTAATATTGACATAAAAACAGTAATACTTCGAGCACACCAACAAGGCAATTGCGTCCTTTCGAAATAACATGGCCTTAGAAAGTTATCCCTACAAAATCATATGGTCTGGCTATGCTCCATCTTCCCCACACAAAGTATCTAAATCATGCACAACCCCGATGACAAGTCAAGCAATTGTTTCACACTTTTTATGTTCTCAAACCTTTTCAACTCTCACGCAATACATGAGCGTGAGCCATGGATATAACAAGGCGTATCAACGGGCCATAGGTGGAATAGAATATGGTGGAGGTGCAAAGAAAAAGGAGAAGATAGTCTCACATCAACTAGGCGTATCAACGGGCTATGGAGATGCCCATCAATAGATATCAATGTGAGTGAGTAGGGATTGCCATGCAACCGGTGCACTAGAGCTATAAGTGTATGAAAGCTCAAAAAGAAACTAAGTGGTTGTGCATATGAAATTCCACTAGCTATATGAAAGTGAAAAAATAGGAGACTCTCTATCATGAAGATCATGGTGCTACTTTGAAGCACAAGTGTGGAGATAGTAGCATTGTCCCTTCTCTCTTTCTCTCATTTTTTTCCTTTTTTTCTTTTTTTATTTTTTTTATTTTGGTGGGCATCTTTGGCCTCTTTTTTTATTTGGGCTTCATTGGCCTCTTTTATTACTTATAAAGTCCGGAGACTCATCCCAACTTGAGAGGGATTCATAGTTCCATCATCCTTTTCTCACACAGGACAAATGCTCTGATAATGAAAATCATCACACTTTTATTTACTTACAACTCGATACCTAGAACAAAACATGACTCTATATGCAATATGAAAGTGATGGTGCATGTCATGAAAAATGGAACGGTGGAAGTTGCATGACAATATATCTCGGAGTGGCTATGGAAATGCCATAATAGGTAGGTATGGTGGCTGTTTTAAGGAAAATATATGGTGGCTGTTTTGAGGAAGGTGGGTTTGATGCACCAGCGAAAATTACGCGGTACTAGAGAGGCTAGCAAAGGTGGAAGGGTGAGAGTGCGTATAATCCATGGACTCAACATTAGTCATAAAGAACTCACATACTTATTGCAAAAGTCTATTAGTTATCAAAGCAAAGTATTAGACGCATGCTCCTAGGGGAGAGGTTGGTAGGAGTTAACCATCGCGCGCTCTCGACCCTCACACAAAGGTTGACAATCATTAAACAAATCATGCTCCGACTTCGTTACATAACGGTTCACCATACGTCCATGCTACGGGAATCACAAACTTCAACACAAGTATTTCTCCAGTTCACAACTACTCACTAGCATGACTCTCATATTACCATCTCTATATCTCAAAACTATATGCAAGGAATCAAACTTCTCATAGTATTCAATGCACTTTATATGAAAGTTTTTATTATATCCCTCTTGGATGCCCATTATATTAGGACTAAATTCACAACCTAAACCAATTACCATGCTGTTTAAAGACTCTCAAAATAATATAAGTAAGGTATGAGAGTTCAATAATTTCTATAAAATATAACACCACCGTGCTCTAAAAAGATATAAGTGAAGCACTAGAGCAACATTGCCTAGCTCAAAAGATATAAGTGAAGCACATAGAGTATTCTAATAAATTCACGATTCAGCGTGTCTCTCTTAAAAAGATGTGTGCAGCAAGGATGATTGTGGCAAACTAAAAAGCAAAGACTCATATCATACAAGACGCTCCAAGCAAAACACATATCATGTGGTGAATAAAAATATAGCCTCTAGTAAATTTACCGATGGATTGAAGACGAAAGAGGGGATGCCTTCCGGGGCATCCCCAAGCTTAGGCTTTTTGGTATCCTTGAATATGGCTTGGGGTGCCTTGGGCATCCCCAAGCTTAGGCTCTTGCCACTCCTTATTCCATAGTCCATCAAATCTTTACCCAAAACTTGAAAACTTCACAACACAAAACTCAACAGAAAACTCATGAGATCCGTTAGTATAAGAAAAATAAATCACCACTTTTGGTACTGTTGTGAACTAATTATTTATTTATATTGATGTAATATTTACTGTATTCTAACTTCTCCATGGTTCATACCCCCCGATACGACCCATAGATACATCAAAATAAGCAAACAACACAAAGAAAACAGAATCTGTCAAAAACAGAACAGTCTGTAGCAATCTATAGACTTCGAATACTTATGTAACTCTACAAATTCTGAAAAATTAGGACAATCAGGGAAATCTGTATATAAATCTTGTGTAAAAATTTCAGATCAAAAGCACGTTCCAGTGAATTTACAAAATTTCTGGACTGAGAGCAAAAGTTTCTGTTTTCAGCAAAATCAAATCACAAACACCATAGCATCCCAAAGGTCTTACTTGGCTCAAACACTAATTTAAACAAGAAAACACAATTATTACAGAGGTAATAATGTGTGGAAAACTCAAAAACAGAAACAAAAACAAAAGCATAAAAATAAAATTGGGTTGCCTCCCAACAAGCGCTATTGTTTAACGCCCCTAGCTAGGCATAACGCAATAGATCTAGGTATTGTCATCTTTGGTATTGGCAACTTTTGTGAGGGACTTCTCAAATCCGGGAGGCTCTTTCCTCTTCCCCGGATTGGTAGGGGAAGAAACCATCTTCATATCCAAAATAACCAAACGCTTATTGCAAAGGGTAATCAAAGTATTCAAGCGATTGAGGTTCCCACTAATATGTTTAAGGGGTTCATGGTATTGTTGTAATTCGACCAAGTGCTTATGTAAGTCACTCAGTTTGTCAAGAATTTGAACTCCCTCTTGTGAGAAGGCAAACCCTTTGTTGGGTGGAGGAACCCCCAAAATCCCCTCCAAAGCTTCATAAGCAGCGTTCGTATCTAGCTCAATAAAATTCCCTTTTGAGGCGAAATCTAAAAGCTCTCTATGATGCAAAGCCAATCCAATGTAAAAATTTCTAAGCAGAACTTTGGCATCTCCTTTTAGATTGGAGATACGATAAGATTCCATAAGCCTATACCAGGCATCTTTCAAAATTTCCCCTTGTTTTTGCTTGAAGTATAAAACTTCAAAATCTGGTGACAAAGGGGAAGTAGTAACGCTAGACATAGCAACAAGAGATCCCACAAGAAAGAGACGAACGAAAAAGAGGGCGAATAAAAAGGCAAATCTTTTCGAAAATCGTTTTAGAAGTGGGGGAGAGGAAAACGAGAGGCAAATGGCAACTAATGTAAATGCAAGAGATGAGTTTGTGATGGTTACTTGGTAGGCTTGATGTAGATCGCCCCGGCAACGGCGCCAGAAATCCGTCTTGCTACTTCTCGAGCATGCGTTGGTTTTCCCTTGAAGAGGAAAGGGTGATGCAGCAAAGTAGATAAGTATTTCCCTCAGTTGTTGAGAACCAAGGTATCAATCCAGTAGGAGATACAAGCAAGTCCCCAATAGATGTACCTACACAAATAATCAAACAATTGCACCCAACGCTATAAAGGGGTTGTCAATCCCTTCACGGTTACTTGCAAGGATGAGATCTGATAGAGATAGATAGATAGGATTGCTAAAACAGAAAGTAAACTAAAAGTAAAAAGATTGCAGCAAGATATTTTTGGTATTTTTGGTTTATAGATCTGAAAATATAATATGGAAAATAGACCCGGGGGCCATAGGTTTCACTAGAGGCTTCTCTCATGATGGCAAATAATACGGTGGGTGAACAAATTACTGTCGAGCAATTGATAGAAAAGCGAATAATCATGAAGATATCCAAGGCAATGATTATGCATATAGGCATCACATCCGTGTCAAATAGACCGAAACGATTTTTGCATCTACTACTATTACTCCACACATCGACCGACTCCTGCCTGCATCTAGAGTATTAAGTTCATGAAGAACAGAGTAACGCATGAAGTAAGATGACATGATGTAGAGGGATAAACTCAAGCAATATGATGAACACCCCATCTTTTTATCCTCGATGGCAACAATACAATACGTGCCTCGCTATCCCTACTTTGTCACTAGGTGAGGACACCACAAGATTGAACCCAAAACTAAGCACTTCTCCCATTGCAAGAATTACCAATCTAGTTGGCTAAACCAAACCAATAACTCGAAGAGACTTGCAAAGATATGAAATCATGCATATAAGAATTCAGAGAAGATTCAAATAATATTCATAGATAATCTGAACATAAACCCACAATTCATCGGATCTCGACAAACACACCGCAAAAGAGTATTACATCGGATGGATCTCCATGAAGATCATGAAGAACATGGTATTGAAGAACAAAGAGAGAGAAGAAGCCATCTAGCTACTAGCTATGGACCCGAAGGTCTGTGGTGGACTACTCACGCATCATCGGAGGGGCAATGGAGTTGATGTAGATGCCCTCCGTGATCGAATCCCCCTCCGGTAGATTACCGGAAAAGGCTCCAAGATTGGATCTCACGGGAACAGAGGCTTCCGGCGGCGGAAAAGTATTTTCGTGGCTCTTTTTAGTATCCAGGGAATATTTGAGAATTTATAGGCCGAAGAATAGGGTTAGGAGGGCTGCCGTGGGGCCACAAGCTAGGAGGGCGCCCCCCCCTAGGGCGCGCCCTGGTGGCTTGTGACGCCAGGGCAGGTCTCCTGCCTTCATCACCAAGTCTGGCAGGTTTTTCTGGTCCAAGAAAAATCATTCCGAAGATTTTATTCCGTTTAGACTCCGTTTAATATTCTTTATCTGCAATACTCAAAAACATGGAAAAAAACAGAAATTGGCACTAGGCTCTAGATTAATAGGTTAGTCCCAAAAATAATATAAAATAGCATATTAATGCATATAAAACATCCAAAACAGTTAATATAATAGCATGGAACAATCAAAAATTATAGATACGTTGGAGACGTATCAGTAGCTGTCGGAGCCGAGGAGGAAGAAGAGCTTGGGGGCGGCGATCCAGGGGCTCCGGCGATGCATGGCTCGACGAGGAGCGGCAGCAGCTCGAAGAAGAGCTGTGGAGCTGGTCGGAGGCGAGGGGGGGCACTGTGGCTACGCGGTGACAGCGTCAAGTGTGAGGGTGCGGTCGGCCATGGCGACAGGGGGCAAAGGAGAGAGCAGGGGCGACTGGCGGGGTGGAGCCAATCGAGACGGCTCTCCCCGAGCCTATCCGACTCGACAGCGCGACGGGGGATGCCAGACAGACAGGAGGCGTGGCGCCCTGGCCATGCTCGCCGTGCCTCCCTTCGCCTGTGCCTACTGGCAGAGGTAGGGGACGAATGGCACGGGCCTGATGGGCCGGCCTGCCCCTGGGCCTCAGGTGAGCTTTCTTTCCTTATTTTATTTCTTTTGTTTCTATTTTCTAATTTCTGACTTTTGTTTTATTTTGTGTAGGCATAATTCCTTAGCACAAAAATACTGAGATGTTTTATGGGATGTAGTTTCAATATTTCAAACTCCCACAAAAAGTTTCAGCAATTTCAGAGCAATTAAAAAATTATAATGCATTTATTGATTATTTTCAGAAGCTTGGCTGAGTTTTATAAAATGCCAAAAGGGTTGTGAAAATAAAGGTCCCCTCTGATATGTTGTTGCCAACATTTATCAGACATGGTGGACATTTTTATGGGCATTTTGGATTAATTGAACATCACAATCATTTAAATTGGTTTAATCAAGTGGGGTGCTAGGGTTTGTTAATCTCCATTTCAGGTTAAAGGGAAATTTCAACATGATGCATCACTCTACCTAGCACAAAGCAAGGGGAAGAAACTAGGGATGTGACAACTCACCCCCATTCAAAAGGAATCTCATCCCGAGTTGTCAGGAAGAGTGCAGGGTACTCTAGTCTAAGGCGATCCTCCCTTTCCCATGTGGCTTCCTTCTCGGAGTGGTGTGACCACTAAACCTTGAGAAACTTGATGTTTTGACGTCGAGTGGTACGTTCAGCTTGATCGAGGATACGAACAGGGTATTCTCGATAAGTAAGGTTATCTTGGAGATCAAGCGTTTCGTGGTCTACTTCGCGGACAGGGTCAGAGAAGCAACGCCTGAGTTGCGAGACGTGGAAAACATCATGAACCTTGGCAAGATGCGGTGGTAGTTCCAATTGGTAGGCAACCTCTCCTCGTTTGGCAAGAATGCGAAAAGCACGAATGTAACGAGGAGCCAACTTTCCCTTGATACCGAATCGTTGGGTACCCTTCAGAGGTGTAACCCGAAGATAAGCCTTCTCATCAACTTCAATAGTCACAGCCTTATGATGGCGATAATATTGGCTCTTTTGATGAGATTGGGCTGTTTTCAGCTTTTCACGAATAATGCAAACTAGCTCATCTGCATCCTGGATCATATCCGGGCCAAAGAGTTTCCTCTCTCCGGTTTCTGACCAGTTAGGAGGTGTTCGACACCTTCATACATAGAGAACTTCAAAAAGGGCTTTGCCCAAGCTTGACTGATAACTATTGTTATAAGCAAATTCAGCAAATGAAAGGCACTTCTCCCAATCCATGCCGAAAGAGATAACACAAGCTCTGAGCATGTCTTCCAGGATTTGATTGACTCGCTCTACTTGACCACTTGACTGCGGATGGAAGGCAGTGCTAAAAGAGAGATGAGTCCCCCATAGCATTCTGAAAGCTTTCCCAGAATCGAGAAGTGAAGATACTTCCACGGTCTGAGTTAATCTCCAAAGGAACACCATGAAGAGACACTATCCGAGAAATATATAGATCCGCTAGCTGGCTAGCAGCTATACTCTCCCGAACAGGAAGGAAATGAGCAACTTTGGAAAGGCGGTCAATGACCATGAAGATAGGATTATTCCCTCTCTTGGTCCTGGGAAAACCGGTGATGAAATCCATACCGACTTTGTCCCATTTCCATTCAGGAATAGCTAAGGGTTGAAGGGTGCAAGCAGGCCTTTGATGTTCCGCTTTCACGCGACAACAACCGTCGCAATTAGCAACAAACTGAGTAATTACTCTCTTCATTCTGGTACACCAGAACCTCTGGCATAGGTCTTGATACATTTTGGTACTACCAGGAGAATTGTGAGAGGAAAATCATGAGCCTCCTTCAGGATCAGCTGCCGTAGATGTTGGTTCTTGGGAACCAACAAACGGTTCTCAAAGAGAACAACACCTTGCCCATCCATCGAAAAACAGCCAGCAGCTCCGCTCCTGATGTTTTTCTTGATTCAGGAGATTCCCGTATCTTGCTTCTGGGCAGCTATAATTTTGTCCCTAAGAGTAGGTTTCGCCACGAAGCTGGAAAGGAATCCTTGAGGAACAATGTGAAGGTTTAGCTTCCGAAATTCGTCATAGAGAAGCGGTTGACTTTGTTGTAACATTAGATTGTTACAATAAACTTATGACTTAGTGCATCATCCATGACATTGGCTTTCCCCGGGGTGTAAGTTATCCCTAAGTCATAATCTGTGATCAACTCAACCCACCGTCTTTGCCGCAGATTTAAATCTGGCTGGGTGAAAATATATTTCAGACTTTGGTGATCAGTGTATATCTCACAACGATTACCGAGAAGGTAATGTCGCCATGTCTTAAGTGCATGTACTACAGCTGCAAGCTCGAGATCATGTGTTGGATAATTATCCTCATGTGGACGCAACTGTCGAGATGCATCTGCAATCACATGACGATCTTGCATGAGAATGCAACCTAATCCTTGTCGCGAGGCGTCGCAATAGATAACAAAGTCCTTAGAGAAATCTGGTGGCACCAATACGGGAGCAAAAGTTAGGCGTCTTTTCAGTTCCTGAAAACTGTGCTCGCATTGTGGAGTCCAGTCGAACTTTTTATCTTTCTTGAGGAGTTTAGTGAGAGGCTTTGCAACCTTGGATAAGTTCTCGACAAAGCGGCGACAATAGCTCGCTAAGCCAAGGAAACTCCGAACTTGCTTAACCGATTTTGGTTGAGTCCAATCAAGGACGGCCTGAACTCGCTCTGGATTGACAGCAATACCCTTGCCAGAGATTACATGGCCTAGGTAGGTCACTTCTGGTAACCAAAATTCACACTTGGAGAATTTGGCATACAGACGATGCTCTCGAAGTTTCGTCAATACCATCCTTAGATGCTCGGCATGCTCTTGTTCGTTCTTCGAGTAAATGAGTATATCGTCGAGGTAAACCACGACGAATTTATCCAAGTACTCCATGCAGATCGAATTCATCAAGAGAGAGAAGGTGGCTGGGGCATTGGTTAATCCAAAGGACATAACAGTGTACTCGTATTGGCCATAATGAGTAATAAAGGCCGTTTTTGGAATGTCCCCGTTCTTAATCTTGATTTGATGGTAACCCAACCTGAAATCCATCTTGGAGAAGACTGATGATCCAGTGAGTTGATCGTACAAGTCGTTGATCCTGGGGAGCGGATACTTGTTCTTTATGGTGACCAGATTCACTTGTGAACAACCTACAACCATGAGGTCTGTTCCATCCTTCTTCTTGATGAAGAGGGCGGGGCAAGCCCAAGGAGAAGAATTAGGGCGGCTGAATCCCTTTTTCACGGCCTCATCGAGTTGTTTCTTTAGCTCGTCTAGTTCTAAGGGTGCCATCTTATAGGGTCTTCTGGCTATTGGGACTGTCCCTGGAATGAGATCTATCGCAAACTCTACATCCCTGTCAGCTGGAATTCCTGGCAGTTCCTCTGGAAAGACATCCGGGAAGTCATGGACTACCAAAATATCCTCAAGTTCTAGAACAGGGCTAGCATTGAGGAAATAGAGTTGGCGCTTAGCCACTTGAGTTGAAAAATTGACTATCTCACCTGATGGATGTGTATGTTGAACATTCCTAGTATGAGTATCAATCCATAATGAGCTCACATCCAGTCCATACCCAAGATTATATTGATGTCCGAAGATGTAAGAGCTATCAGAGAAGCTAGGAAGACTGGCCTATCCACGAGGATTTCATTGTCATGGCTCACTCTAGAAGTTTGCCATTTTGATCCAAGAGTCTGAACTACTAATGGAGTGGGCATATCACAAAAAGACATGTTATGCAACTGTGCATAACTTTCTGAGATGAATGAATGAGATGCACCAGTGTCAAAAAGAACAGATGCTGGATGACTATTGACAAGGAGTGTACCAAGCACAACGTCGGGGTCATCATGGGCTTCTTCAAGGGTGATGTTGTTCACTCGCCCACGAGCAGGAGTTGGCTTCACATAAAAAGCCTTGCCCGGCTTTCCACGTCCAGCAGTCTTGGCGTTGTTCTGTGGACACTCATGAGAGTAGTGCCCTGGCTCTCCGCATTTGTAGCAGATCACAGTTGAAGTGCTCGGAGCAGCCTTAGCAGCAGGACCACCATTGGTCTTAGCTGGAGGGTTGGTCTGAGTTGGACGAGGCGCCTCATAGGATGGCCTCGCGGTGTACCTCGATGGTAGGGCAGTGTTGGGCACCCACACCCGGCGCTTATCGGATCCCGAGCCATATGAGGAGCTGAAGTCACGAGAGTGCTTCTTGGTTGCCTCGGTCTGTCCAGTCTCGGCATTGATAGCTTTGTTAACAAGAGCCTGGAAAGTAGTGCACTCATGCAGATGCAGATCACGACGGACCTCGGGGTTGAGTCCCTTGTGGAACCTAGCTTGCTTCTTGGCGTCAGTTGACACCTCTTCAGGGGCGTAGCGAGCAAGATTGCCGAACTCACGGCTGTAAGCGTCCACTGTCAGCTTTCCCTGAGTGAAGGCACAAAATTCCTCCCTCTTTCGGTCCATAAGACCTTCTGGAATATGGTGGGTGTAGAAGGCAATGCTGAAGTCAGCCCAGGTTGTTGCTGGGCCCTCTGGGCGCATAGCTTCATAATTTTCCCACCACTGATTGGCGGGGCCCTCAAGGAAGTACACGACAAAGGTCACCTTGTCAGCTTCTGCCACATTGCCGGAACGAATCTTGCGAGTCATACCGAAACGCCAATCATCCGCATCGAGGGGGTCGACGGAATGATGGAACTTTGGCGGGTACAGCTTCACAAAGTTATTCAGGGATACTGCGTCATTGTGGGGCTGTCGTGCAGTGTTCTGTTCAATACGCTCTAGCAGTCGGTTGGTCTCTGCCTCAAGCATCACTTCCGTGAGAGATGGCAGGTGAGGCAGGTTCTCTTTTCTTGCTCCACTGCCCTCGCCCTGCTCATAAGCAGGAGCGAGGCTGTTCCTAGTGGAAACCATCCTGGGAAAACAAAACCCACATCTTAGACAAGGAAGACATCAACTCTACCATAGGAATGCAGGTGGTAAACACCTGAACAACATGGTAAAAAGCAAACTGCCATATATACACCATGATTCATACACACCATGATATAGTTCAGAACAAGCCCAAGCTGAAGTACAGGCTAATGAGAAGATGATATGATATGGGGCACGCCCGTGTGCGTCGATCTTTCACGAATTGGAGGTGGTTTCCACGAGGAACACGAGAGAACACAAGAGGAAATCACACACTCAAGGACAAACTTCGATTACACATCCACTAGAAACACACGAGTACACGAGAGACAAGATCCACAATCAACAAAAGGATACACGTAACGATATTCTCCTCACTCCAAAGGAGGAGGTCTTGAATCCCTTAGGATCTTCCCTTAGAGGGGCCTTGGCATCAATTGGATCTTCTCTCGATGGAGGTCAATCTCTGTGGGAGAAGGAAGTAATGGAGCTATGCTAAACATATGCTAACCCTAGAGGGAGGAGGGGGAGGTGTTTATATAGTCCAAGGCGAAAAGAGGGGATACATGAGCCAAAGCCCGCGGGCCTGTGCGCAGACAGGGTCCGGACGCCCGGACGTTGTCGGACGTCTGAGGCTTCAGGGTGGTCCGGACATCCAAGAGCGTCCGATCGTCTGACGATTCGGTTCGGGTGCGGGGTAGCCGGATTTCCGGAGCTTGTCAGATGTCCGAGGCTCGGACGTCCGAGGGCGTCGGTCTTCCGAGAAATCGGTGCGGGTGTCGGGGCATCGGATTTCCGGAGGGGTCCAGTCGTCCGAGTGCTAGAGCATGTTGGTCGTCCGGGCGGTGTCGGACATCCGGGCGCTGTAGTGTCCTGGTGGTCTTCGGGCGGGGTCGGCCTCCAGGCGTCGGACGTCCGAGGCGTGTTGATCGTCTGAGGCTGTCTGTACATCCGAGAGCTGGGACTTGTCCGTGGCTCCTCCCTTGTCCTTCAAAGCTTGTGGTCCTCCGCTCCGAGCACCTTGTTGACCATCTCCATTTCCATTGTACCTGATCATGCCAAGGATCTCCCATTCAGGTAGCATCCAAGTTCCATGAACATCAAAGAGAGAATCATATAGGAGAGATGTCACCTCGTGTTCAATAGCACGTGCCCGGGCTCTAGTCTTGGGTCCCTTTGTGGCTTGATGTGATGGTGTAGAGTCCATGGGGATGATGGTAGGATGCTCTGCATCATCTCCCCCCCCCCCTTGGGGAAGATCCATCCTCGGATCAAGATCTTCATCACCATGAAAAGGGGATAGATCCGTGACGTTGAAGGTGTCACTCACGTTGTACTAGTCCCGTGGTATGTCGATCTTGTAAGCATTGTGGTTGTAGCGTGTCAACACCTTGAAGGGGGCGCCGGCTCGAGGAAGAAGCTTCGACTTGCGTTCGTTGGGGAAGCGGTATTTGCGAAGGTGTAGCCACACAAGATTACCGGGCTTGAACACCATGGGGTGCTTGTTGAGGTTGCGCTTGTTGGTGACGCGTTCCGCTTGACGTTCAATCGTGGGCCTTGTATCTTCAATGATTTTTCTTGATGTAGGTTGCCCTTGCACTTGCGTCCATGTTTACTCGCTCTTGGAAGGGTAGAGGACGGATGTCCAATGGGGACAAGGGGTTGAAGCCGTAGACCACCTCGAACGGAGACTTGCCGGTGGTGGAGTGACTTGTGCGATTGTAGGCGTACTCGGCGATGGGGAGGCATTCTTCCCATTCCTTGATGTTCTTCTGAATCAACACGTGGAGTAGAGTAGATAGCGTCCGGTACGTCACCTCCGTTTGTCCATTGGTTTGAGGGTGATATGACGAAGAGAATAGAAGCTTGATTTCAAGCTTGGCGCATAGGGTCTTTCAAAAGTAGCTCAAGAACTTGACGTCGCGATCCGAGACAATGGTCTTGGGGATGCCACGTAGTCGCAAGATGTCCCTACAAAAGAGATTTGCAATATGTGAAGCATCGTCTATCTTGTGACATGGAATGAAATGAGCCATCTTGGAAAAGCGGTCCACAACGACAAAAACGGAATCATGCCCATTTCTAGTTCATGGTAAACCAAGCACAAAATCCATACTAATGTCTTCCCATGGTTGGAAAGTTATAGGGAGAGGCATGTAAAGACCATGGGATTGAGATTTTGACTTAGCTTTGCGGCATGTAGAACATCGGTTGGTGAAGCGTGCAACATCATGAAACATCTTTGGCCAAAAGTACATGTTGGATATTCTGGCGTACGTCTTGTCACGTCCGAAGTGTCCCATAAGTCCTCCACCTTGAGCGTCTTGCGATAGCAACAAACGAAGAGAAGACTCGGGTATACATAGTTTGTTAGCACGCATAAGATAGCCATCTTTTATATAGTAGTTCTCCCAGCAAGTTTTCACTTGACATTTAGCATATGGAGTAGCAAAAGCAACATCATGCTCGTACAAGTCTTTGATATGCTCAAAACCAACAACATTCAACTCAAGTTGAGTAACTAGCATGCATTTACGGGAAAGGGCATCCGCCACAACGTTTTCCTTACCCTTAATGTATTTGATGACATAAGGGAAGGACTCAATAAATTCACTCCATTTAGCATGCTGTTTGTTCAACTTAGTTTGACCCTTTAAGTACTTAAGCGTTTCATGGTCGGTATGGATAACAAATTCATGAGGACGCAAATAATGTTCCCACACATGTAAAACTCTCACCAAAGCATACAATTCTTTGTCATATATGGGGTAGTTAAGTTGTGCGCCGGAAAGTTTCTCGCTAAAATACGCAATTCGGCGCTTCTCTTGCATAAGCACACCACCTATTCCATTACCAATAGCATCACAATGCACTTCAAATATTTTATCAAAGTTGGCCAAAGCAAGCAATGGTGCATGAGTGAGCAAATTTTTAAGTTCATGGAATGCGGTGTCTTGTGTAGGACCCCAATTAAATGGTGCATTCTTCTTGCTCAAAGCATGAAGAGGAGATGCAATAGTGCTAAAGTCTTTCACAAAATGGCGATAGAAACCGACGAGTCCTAGAAAACTATGCCCAAGTTTTGATAGCATCAATCTTAGTTTCATCTACATGAACGCCCTTAGAAGATACTACAAAACCTAGGAAGACTACCTTCTCAACACCAAAGGTGCATTTCTCCATGTTGGCATAGAGTTGTTCTTTCCAAAGGATTTGCAAAACATCACGAACATGGGTAGCATGCTCCTCAAGAGACTTGCTAAAGACAAGAATTTCATCAAAATAGACCACAACACAATATCCTACGAGGGGTCGTAAAACATAGTGCATAACACGCATGAAAGTACCCGGTGCTTCGAATAAGCCCATGGGCATAACCAACCATTCATAGAGACCAAATTTAGTCTTGAATGCAGTTTTCCACTCGTCACCCTCTTGTATGCGAATTTGATAGTAACCACTTTTTAAGTCAATATTAGAAAATATAGTGGCACCACTAAGTTCATCTAGCATATCATCTAGGTGAGGAATGGGATGACGGTAGCGAATGGTGATAGCATTGATAGGTCGACAATCGGAACACATGCGCATACTACCATCTTGCTTAGGCACTAGTATCACCGGAACCGCACAAGGACTCAAACTCTCGCGTACATGCCCTTTATCTAGGACTTATTGGACTTGCCTTTGTATTTCCTTTGTTTCTTCGGGGTTGACGCAGTAGGGAGCCTTGTTAGGAAATGGTGCACCGAGGATGAGGTCGATGCGGTGTTCGATCCCTCATTTTGGCGGTAGTCCCTGTCGGATTTCAGGCTCTGCAAAACCCAAAGAGGTTCGAACTCAGGGGCGTGTGCGAAGATCCCAACAGCTTCGGTTTCAAGCTCTCGGCTCCAAAGCCCAGCTGAATCGAACTCACTCAATGACGGGGAGGAAGACTAACACGCGGATTTACCCAGGTTCGGGCCACTGCGAAGCATAAAACCCTACTCCTGCTTTGGGTGGATTGCCTCATGAGGAGGTTTGTGGATGAACTGGTACAATGGTGAGCAACCTCGCGAGGGCGCTCGGGTGGTCTGGATCTCTCTCCCTCTACGGAGCAGCCTAGTCCCCATTTATAATGGCCCGGGTACTCTTCCCTTATCGCACTGGCGGGAAGGGATCCCACAACGGCCAAATTCGAAACGGGACAGAAGGTACATCTTATCCTGACGAAAGGTGGTCTTCGCCTGCAAAGTAGCTGGTAGTGACGCGGAGGTGGGCTCAGCAGTGACATCCGTCCTGCCGAGCTCGTGGGCATGGTTTTGTTACAACAGAATGGAAACCTTTGGTGGGACGCCTCGGGAACCTGCATACGCCCTTGCCTCCTTTGCACCAAAGAGGAAACTGTCTCTTCTGTTCCCGCTGGCGCCCGCCTGGCCTGGCTTGCGTCACCCCCGGCCTCATGAGGCCGGGCGTTGCATAGAGATCTCCGCCCCTCGGGAGGCAATCTGGGGAGGCCTCCTCCTTCCGGGGGTCTTGGCGTCGTCCTCCTCGTGAGGGTGGGGCTCTCACGAGGGCCTTGTCTTGAGTGTTGCTGCGCCGGGCCGTACTGGCTGTCGAAGTAGGCCACGCCCTGGGCCGCAGGTAGGCAGGTCTGGGTACCCCCGTTCCAGGACGCCGACAGTACCCCCGGGCCCAAGGCGCGTTCGAGTTGGCTTCGGGGCGAAGCCGAAGAAGATGGCCCGAAGCGGCACGGGCCCCAATCGCCTGCGGACCAGGCCTGGCGCATGGTGCGCGGCTGGATGTGGATGCCTCCACTCCCGTGTTCCCTCAGCAACTAGTCGAACCGACAAAAGCCTGACGCCCGGTGTCGAGCCATTATAGCTTTCCTTCCGTGTTCTCTTGCTCCTTTGCCCAGATCCCTATCCTCTGCGAGAACTCCTCCAGATCTCAGCGCTGCACCTTTCTCCCCCTTGCTCTCTTGTTTTCAAGGACCTCTCAATGGCGCCCGCCGGCAAGTCGAAGCCCGAAGCTCAAGGCTCGGCCTCCGCTTCCACTTCGCCGATGCTCTCGGAGTCTGCCATAGCCAAGGATGGGGACAACGCCCCGGTGCTTCCCTCGACGGCGGACGGCACCAATGAGTGGGGGCGGACCTTGATATGGTGCGGCTCCGCGAAGCAGCGCAGCTTGGCCAAGTCAGTCTATTCTTTCTTCTTCCACAGCCTCTTCTCCGGGCTCGTTCCGCCCTTATCAGGGTTCTTCACCGCTATTCTTGAGCACTATGGTATCCAGGCCCTCCATCTCCAACCCAACTCCATCCTGCTTTTGTCTATCTTCGCCTTTTACTGCGAGGCCTTCATAGGGGTGAAGCCTTCAGTGGCCCTCTTCCATCATTTCTTTAGCTTGCGGCTTCACGACGGCGCTCAGCGGTCGGCATGCGTCTCCTTCGTCGCGGTCCAGAGCGGGAACATGCTCTTGAAGGCCGAGATGAAGGTGGAGAACTTCAGGCACCGCTGGGTCTTCTTGGATGTCTAGGGCCTCAACTCTCGCCTAGAGCTCCCGAAGGGGCTGCCAGAGAAGACTCCTGCATGGGGCTCCGCGAAGCTCACCGATCCCCGGGCCAAGCCCGTCCTGGAGCAGATCTCCCGAGACATCAGCGCCAGGTAGTTAACCGGGGGGATGATAGTGAAGGAGTTTCTGGCGCAATGCCTGGCGCCGCTCCAGGCTCACTCGAAGCCCATGTGGGACTACCAGGGTGATGGGGATGGCATCAAGCTCCGATCCGCTTGCCTGACCAATGGGGAGCTGAACAGGGCCGTGGCGACCCTGCTCAACGGCGACCCCGGGGACCTCCCCGAGGCCTACGCCCCGCTGTATTGCCGTGACGACAAGGCCGATCTGGTCGCCACCTTGTCCACCTTCGACGAGCTGGGGCTCTCTCCAACCGAGTGCCCCGGATCCCCGGTGACGGTGTCCTCCGACGACACCGTGGGTGAGGAAGACTCGGAGGAGACCACGGATGACGATCTGGAAGAGATGTCCCATCCGTCGCAGAACGTGCTCCTCCGTGGCTTCGAAGACGATGACGATGCTGGCGAACCCCTGGCTACAAGTCCTTCGCGATTCGCCAGGGTCCTCTGGGGGTCAGGACTCTCTCCTCGGGCCGCACGGACCGCCGGCTGGGCGACCTCGAAGAAGCGCGTGGCTGGGCCTCCTCCGGAGTGCCCCCTCATGCCAGTAAGGCGACTGAGGTGCCTGCCTCGCCCCTGCCCGAGCCGCAGACCGCGGGCGAGGTGGCCGCGGCCGGGGTGGTTACGGCTTCCCCGGCCACGGCCCTTGCGGGCGACGCCTCTGATTCCCTTCACAGTGGTGCCTCCCCGGAGAAGGGTGAGGGCATTCCTGCCTTCTCCGCGGTGGAGAAGAAGAGGAAGTGGGTTGACGTCGAAGAGTAAGTAACCCTGCTTGGTTTTTGGCCGCCCGTAGGTGGCTCGCGTGCTCACGGTCCCTTCTTCGCATGGTAACCAAGAGCGCCGCCGTACAGAAGGTGAAGAAGAAGAAGGCGGGCGTCAAGGCGAAGGTGCCCTCTGACGCGATGCCCGTTCCTGGCGCCCTGCCAACGCCATATGAGGGGCCGGACGTCATGGGTGAGGAGGCTCATGGGGCGACTCTCCTTGTCGCGGCCGTGGAGCCCCCGAGGCCTGCGCGTGAGGCTCGCGGGACGATACTCCTTGTCGCGGCCGCGGATCCCCCGACGCCCGTGGGAGAGGCTACTTCTGCACCTGGGGATGCATCGGCGCTGCTGCCACAGAGTCCAGCCCCTGAGGGCCAGCTGGCCGAGGGGACGGCCATCCTTGCCTTGTCTGAGGTGATGCCGCAGCCTCCGGCGCCCTTAGACCGCAATACTTCTGCCCCCTGGGGGCGGCGCTTGCTGCTGCGCAGACGCCACCTCCGGACCAGCCCCTAGAGCCTCCGAGTTGTGGCCTGCCGGTCAAGTCAGGTGCCCTGGAGGGGGCCTATGCCGCTCTGGATCAGGTCTGGAACGATCTCTGGAGCGCCGACGGTCGCCTCGCGAAGGAGCGCTTGGGGCTCCTTTCTGGGTGGCTCCAGGCCGACGCCGCCGCCATGGCAGTTTGGAGCCAAGCCGAGGCCACCGCTACGGAGAGCAGGAAGGAAGCTACGTCAGCCAAGGTAGCTCGCGACATGGCACTGGCCGATATAGCGTCTACCGCGGAGCGCCGCGGCAAAGCGGAGGCCAGCCTGAAGGTTCTTCAGGAGGAGAAAACTGTGCTCGCGGAACAGCTCCGCCAGCGGGAGGGAGACCTCAAGGCCTGCGAGGCCAAGCTTGCCGACCGCGACTCCGTGCTGTCCCAGGCGGTGGCCGACCAAGCCACGGAGCGCGAGCATTTGGACAAGCTGAAGGAGGAAGTAGTGGCGGGGAAGGCTCAGCTAGAAGCCAGGGAGGAGGCCCTTGCTGCGGCTAAGGAGAGAAGGGCTGCGGAGCGTGATGCCCTCCCCTCCGTCGAGCTCAGGCTCCGTCGGGCTCTGCACTCCATGTGCCGGGGGGGTTCGTGGAACCCCTGGTAGCTCCAGAGAGCGGCTTCGCGGGGCTCTCTTCCAAGCTCGCCGAGGTGCTCGAGGGTGCCGTTGCCAGGGTGGAGACCGTCTTGGAGAAAGAGTGCCGCGACCTCTTCTTCGCGGCCGTGACGCGCGTCTTCATTCACCTCTACCTTCACGAGCCGGGTTTTGACTTCAGCGTCGTGATCTGCCCGGTTGATCCTGGGGTTCGCGCCACTACTACGACAACCGTGGAGGGCGCCGTGGAGGCGTTGATGAAGAAGTTTGCCCGCGTCGTTGTTCCCTCGCCTCCCGCAACTGCAAAGGTCAATGACAACGACGATAATGGTAGCGATGTCGACGAAGAGCTCCCCGCGGTCGGGGCATGCAACGGTGTCGGCTCCTCCTCCTAGGTCCTTTCCTACAACATTTATCATGCCTTGCGGAGGCGTTAGACTTGTTTGCCTTTTCGGAGACATTCAATGCTTGTAATGACTGTTTGAATTATGTGGTTTCCTTCCTCGCCTAGCTTCCTTCCTATTTGCTGTAGCGCTCTGCGTCGGCAGGGCCCGATCCCGCGCATACCTCAACCACCGTTGAGGCGTCCAGATCACCAGGACGAGACCAAAGGGTGAGGGGCTACGTGACCGGTGAGGCCCCTGAGTCGCGATGCTCAGGAGTCCCTCTTGATGTACGAGCAACCCTCATGAAGGGAACATGGCGACGACGGGGTTGATTTGGATATTTGGAGCGCCTTGAGCTCTGCATCGGCAGGGCCCGGTCCCGCGCATATCTTAACCGCCGTTGGGGCGTCCGGATCACCAGGACGAGACCAAGGGGTGAGGGGCTACGTGACCAGTGAGGCCCCTGAGTCGCGATGCTCAGGGGTCCCCCTTGACGTACGACCGGCTCCCATACCTTTCCTCTCCTGCTTTTGCTTGGGAGGGACGCGGGAAGACCAGGTATCAGGGACCTGGAGAGGTGGCGCGCGCAAGGCCCGACCTGAGTGTAGCCCCCGTGCAGCCACCTCATGCGGGCATCCCAGGGGAATGCTGCGAGACGGGGCCGTGAGGGGCCGTCCTAAGGTTGGTGCAGCCACTAGGGCGCCCTCAGTTGTTTATCCACCAGCGCGGAGCATGGGGCTTCCACGTTGCGTGGGCATAGTCGCTCAGCCAGTGCGGAGCATGGGGCTTCCACTTGGGCGTGGGAAGGGGGGCTCGGCTCCTGAGCCCCCGGGCGTGTACAGCCCATTAAGTTCGTACACGTGGCCTGCACGGTAGAACTGGAGGTGTATTTGGACACCCGTGAGTCAGCGCGGGTCTCACGAGGCCCTACCTCAAAGGCGGGTTGCGCCTGAATCTTTCGGTAGGAGGCGCCATTGCAAGTCCTATATATTTTGGAGAAACCTGCGCCGCATGAATTTCCGAGGGCCATCGCATGAGAAGACCAAACACCAGTGACCCCTGGAGGTGACGTGAGCGGGGCCGGCCCGCTAGACAGAGCTCAGCCATTGCATTTATCGACGCTGCAAGGACGGACCCGAGCACACACGTCGTGCCCAGTCTTCTCATGCGACAAACCTGAGGAGAAAACACCCGGCGCGCAGCTCCCGCGGCGGCGAAATGCCGACTGTGGTTGCAAGAACCGTGCTATGCGCCCTGACTCACCCACTCCCGATTAGCTCATGCGAGGACGTAGCACCAAGGGCCACGAGAGGTGACGTGCACGGGGCTGGCCCGCGAGACAGAGCTCGACCGCTTGGATTTTTCAACGCTGCAGGGACGGACCCGAGCACAGACGTCGTGCCAGCCCTTAATCACGAGGCGGTCGAAGGCGGGATCGTTAGGGCGCGGCGACATTCATGGTGGTGAAGCACCGAGCATGCAGGTTGGAATACATAGGAAATTTATCAAGTGCATATGAGGTTCTGATACATGCGCAAACGACGCGGATGGAGGGACGGGCCCTAACTGCCTGAGGATAATGCAGCCCGATGGGCGCCCTCAATCCGAACAAACCAAAAAGTTACCTGGGAGGAACCAAAAAGTCACCTGGCAGCGATACCGCTGAAGCGTCGAGGTAGTCGTTGAAGCCTCGCCTTCATGAGCCCGAAGCCTCCGGAGGCTCGGGGTCCTCGCTAGGGCCCGGTACCTCCTGTAGGACCGCGTGGAGCCGGACCTCGTAGGGCGTGAGCATGGCCTGGGAAGGCGCTGGTACGTGGCACCCGCATTCACCAGGCCAAAGGGCATGCGGATGTAGTTGCACGGATATCCCCCACTACGGCCGATGCGCGACGGCCAGAAGAGGCCCTGGGACGTGGACCTGTTGATGCCTGGTATGTCGACGCAGACGCGCGGCATGCCGCCCGAGCCGGGGACGGTGGCTGCGCTAGGTGGAGAGGGGCGACACCCGCCTTGCATGGCTTGCGCCTCCTGAAGCTCCTAGATTGCATTGGCGATGAACTCCCGCGAACCTGGCGCCTCGCGCCATGCAGTGACCGGCTGCGACGAGTCCTGCTGCTCGTGGGCACCTGGGCCCGTGGCGGCGGCCGCCGCAGGAGAGGCGGATCGACGCACGGCGGAGCGGCCCACTGGCGTTGTCTGGGCGACACGAGCAGCCCGACGCTCGGCGCGGGCTCGACGAGCGTCAGCCAACGGAGCGGTGGAGCGGAGAGGAGGCAAAGCTTGAGGAAAGACTTCGACACACCCCTACCCGGCGCGCCAAATGTCGGATTTCGGGCTCCGCAAAACCCAAAGAGGTTCGAACTTAGGGGCGTGTGCGAAGATCCCAACAGCTTCGGCTTCAAGCTCTCGGCTCCACAGCCCAGCCGAATCAAACTCACTCAATCACGAGGAGGAAGACTAACACGCGGATTTACCCAGGTTCGGGCCGCTGCGAAGCGTAAAACCCTACTCCTACTTTGGGTGGATTGCCTCGCGAGGAGGTTTGTGGATGAACTGGTACAATGGTGAGCAACCTCGCGAGGGCGCTCGGGTGGTTCTGGATTTCTCTCCCGCTACGGAGCAGCCTAGTCCCTATTTATAATGGCCCGGGTCCTCTTCCCTTATCGCACTGGCGGGAAGGGATCCCACAATGGCCAAATTCGAAAGGGGACAGAAGGTACATCTTATCCTGACAAAAGGTGGTCTTCGCCTGCAAAGTAGCTGGTAGTGACGCGGAGGTGGGCTCGGCGGTGACATCCGTCCTGCCGAGCTCGTGGGCTTGGTCTTGTTACACCAGAATGGAAACCTTTGGTGGGACGCCTCGGGAACCTGCGTACGCCCTTGCCTCCTTTGCACCAAAGAGGAAACTGTCTCTTCTGTGGCCGCTGACGCCCACCTGGCCTGGCTTGCATCACCCCCGACCTCACGAGGCCGGGCGTTGCACAGAGATCTCCGCCCCTCGGGAGGCCTCCTCCTTCTGAGGGTCTTGGCGTCGTCCTCCTCGCGAGGGTGGGGCTCTCACGAGGCCTTGTCTTGAGTGCTGCCGCGTCGGGCCGTAATGGCTGTCGAATTGGGCCTTGCCCTGGGCCGCAGGCAGGCAGGTCTGGGTACCCCCGTTCCCAGGACGCCGACAGTCCCGGAGGTAGCTCATCGGGGAAAACATCTTGGAATTCCTGTGACAACTTAGATAACACAAGAGGAAGATGTTGTGAAGGGTTAGTCCGAACAACTTCATCTTTGCACACAAGTACATAGTGAAGAACGGTCGATGGGCTCTCACTCACATCCCTCAAATATCTTTTGGTGGCTAAAAGAACTATATCTCTCATGTCCCTCATCGTGGAGTCGCTCTCTTTGAGGTGTGTCACTCTCTCACTTTTATCTCCACGATGGGATGAAGCTTGTTTGTCGGCGATGACTTGACTTGGAGACATTGGTTGGAGCACATATTGCTTGCCCTTCATCTTGAAGCTATATTGATTTGTCCGACCGTTGTGTGTGATGCCACGGTCGAATTGCCAAGGTCTACGAAGTAGGAGGTGGCAAACGGACATTGGAACCACATCACAAAAGTGTCTTCATAAGCTCCTATCTTGAAGGAAACTTCCACGGTGTGGTCAACTTGGAGGGTTCCGGAGTCACTTAGCCATTGGACCTTGTAGGGACGAGGGTGCTTTTTCTTGACGAAGAGTAGATTGGAACAAAGGTCCTCACTTGCCAAGTTGTTGCAACTCCCGCCGTCGATGATGACCTTGACGGATTTTCCTTGGATGCCCGCCTTGGTGTGGAAGATGTGGCAACATTGGTCCTCGTCTTCTTGTTGTTGGAGCGTCAAGACTTTCGAGACAACGAGAGCGGGGCTCGAATCGTTGTCGCAAAAGATTAGCGAATCTTCTTCATTCACTTGGCAGTGTATGGCCACTTTCTCGAAAGCTTGCATCTCGTCGTCACTCATAGAGTTATAGGTGCTGTCGTCGAGGAGAATCATATTGCGTTTGGTTGGACATTCGAAGGTCTTGTGGCCTTGGCCTTGGCACATGAAACACTTGATGGAGCTTGTCTTGGCGGTAGCATCCAGTGTTGGGGTAGAGGATGAAGCTCTCGACTTGTAGGTGCTTGTGGTTGGTCAGTTTGAGGAAGTCGTCTTGTCCTTGAAGCTTGACTTGTTGCCGGTAGGTGTTGTCGATTTCGTAGTCAAAGGTGTCGTTGTCGTAGTAGCTTGAGAACTTGAGCCGTAGGTCTTGGAGGAGAACTTGGAGTACTTGTAGTCATCTTGCACTTGCCGTTCCGCCTTGGTTGCTTGATGCACAAGTTCGAGAAGATTGGAGTATGGTTGGAAGTCGGCAATTTTCTTGACTTGGTAGTTGAGGCCATTCAAGAAGCTCGTCATCTTCCTTGACATTGGCGCGGATCATAGCGATTTCCATCTCTTGGTAATATTCTTCTACCGACTTGGTGCCTTGCTTGAGTTGTTGGAGCTTCTTGAAGAGATCCCGGTTGTAGTGTCTGGGCACAAAACGAGCTTGCATGAGATCCTTCATTTGGGCCCAAGTGTTGATAGGAGGTTCATCTCGCTCCCTTCTTCACTCAATCACTTGTTCCCACCAAATAAGAACATAGTCTTGGAACTCAAGGGAAGCCATGACTATCTTCTTATCTTTATCGTAGTTGTGTACGCGAAAGATCTTGTCAACCTTGAGGTCCCATGATAAGTAATCTTCGGGATCGTTGCTTCCGGAAAACTTTGGCATTGTGAACTTGAGCTTGCCGAGCGTTGTTCATCATTGTGGTGGTGATGCCGAAATCCTTGTATTAGATGTGGATCCTCATTGTCATTGCCGTGAGCATGTTGACGTTGATCTTGTCCTTGTTCATCTTCATGGTCGGGTTCGTCGCGATGATCTTGAGGACGGCGACAAGGTGGACGCACTCGATTGAGCCTTTCTTGGTGCTCCTCTTGGCGATTGGCTTCTTCTTGTCGTTGTCGACGAAGTTCCTCTTGTTGTGCTTTGCGAAGTGTTTCTTGCTCGTGATGAGCTTGGCGGTTGCACTCCTCCAAGGCACGAGTAGCTTCTTGCAAAGCGCGATGTGCTTCAAGCGCTCGTTCATGACGGCGATGTTGTTCTTCTTCTCGGCGTCGTTGTTCTTGTTCTTGGCGTTGTTGTTCTTGCTCCAACGCATCTTGATCTTGTTGGCGGCGGCATTCTCGAGCGCGGACGAGATCTTGCAATCCATTGCCATGAAATGGATTGTCTTGACGGTGACAACCTTGTGGAGAACTCGGGCCGGAGTGTTCGTCGCGATGGTGATGACACGCTTGTGGACCTGCGTCGGAAGAGTACGTTGTTGAGTTGCGACTTGTGTGACGACTCCTTG
Source organism: Elymus sibiricus (assembly GCA_039707655.1). Taxonomy (NCBI): domain Eukaryota; kingdom Viridiplantae; phylum Streptophyta; class Magnoliopsida; order Poales; family Poaceae; genus Elymus; species Elymus sibiricus. The sequence goes on from CM077663.1 coordinate 162,734,964, forward strand.
TCGATGTAGATGTGAAAGGAGCGCGAGTGACCATCAAGGACCGGAGCTCCTCCATTTGGCTTGAGAGTTTGGTGCCGAGGTATTCCCTTGTGCGCATTTTGGAAGCAATTCGAAAGATAGGATTCAATAAAGTTGAAAGAGATTCGTAAAATTCGTAAATGAAACAATGTAGATCAATAGCAATGGGTATACACGGAAATGCACACCCGGAAGAAAATTGGGATCATGCAACCAAGGATGAGCCAAAATGTAGAATCCACGGAAAATTCTCTCGTTGCACAACACTAGAGAGACGGTAGCACGATTGCTCCAATGGGCATGATTCGCACTTGTGCACACCCTAAAATGAACCAAAAGTGTCGTCTTCCTATGCCTGACTTGCTATGTGTGTATGCGGCACGTGTCACTCGCTCAAGTGATCCAAGATGATCAAGTATGCTATGCGAAGCTGGCGATGCTATTGCTCTTTTCCTAGATCTTGCTTAAAAGCTTTGCTTCTTTTTTCTTTTGCAATGATGTTTTGTTTGGTCACAATGCGGGACGTGCACACCACGATAGCAATTATGTATGCAGGAACTATGTTGTAACACAAAAGATGATACTAAGATATATGCACGCAAATGAAGCTATGCGGAGTATGTATCACTAAAGTGCACAAGTAGCATAGCCCAGCAATACTCAATGGCTAGTCTCGATAGGCAAGTAACGCAAATAGGCTCGAGGAAAAAATGCAATGGCAAGGGTATATAAAGTAGAAGAGATAATCGTCGCGGTTACCTTCCTTGCTTATGATGTGGTTTGAACGAAGAGATGGTTGCGACGATCCGGGGCGATGATGAGCGGCGATATCGATGAAGAACCACTCCTAATTAGCCGAAACACCTTAGGAAGTGGCAAGGCGCGCTACTCAAAATCTCAAATGCAAAGGGTTGCGGAAGAAATAGTGGAGGAACAATGCGGAAGAAATGGCGGAGAAACAAAAACTTTCGGGGGGAAATTCAGTTTCGTCAGAGTTGCTCGGACGTACGGACCGTGTCGGTCGTCCGGTCGTCCGACGACTGTCGGTCGTCCAAGGTCCGGTCGTCCGGCGGCTGTCGGTCGTCCGGCGGCTTTCGGTCGTCCGGAGCCTGCGGGTTTCACCTGATGAACTCGAACCAAACAAATATTTCGGGCAAAATTGCGGCGATTTTGCGGATGGAATTGATGGGGAAGATGTGGAAATGGTAGATCCACTTGTTCACAACAAAATCCATGGATCAAAATCAACAAAATCTCCTCAAATCCAACGGATCCAAGAAATTTTGGGTATGGCTATTTTTGTGGGGATTTTGAAATTAGGTCAAAACAAAACAAAATTGGCTAGAAAACGAAGAGGGAGACTCCAAATTCCTGAGAAACCTTGGCTCTTGATACCAATATGATACGGGGCACGCCCGTGTGCGTCGATCTTTCACGAATTGGAGGTGGTTTCCACGAGGAACACGAAGAACACGAGAGAACACGAAAGAACACAAGAGGAAATCACACACTCAAGGACAAACTTTGATTACACATCCACTAGAAACACACGAGTACACGAGACACAAGATCCGCAATCAACACAAGGATACACGTAACGATAGTCTCCTCACTCCAAAGGAGGAGGTATTGAATCCCTTATGATCTTCCCTTAGAGGGGCCTTGGCATCAGTTGGATCTTCTCTCGATGGAGGTCAATCTCCATGGGAGAAGGAAGTAATGGAGCTATGCTCAACAATGGTCTTTGCTAAACATAAGCTAACCCTAGAGAGAGGAGGGGGAGGTTTTTATATAGTCCAAGGCGAAAAGAGGGGATACATGGGCGAAAGCCCGCGGGCCTGTGTGCAGACAGGGTCCGGACGTTCGGACGTTGTCGGGCGTCCGAGGCTTCAGGGCGGTCCGGACGTCCGAGAGCATCCGGTCGTCCGACGATTCAGTTCGGGTGCGGGATAGCCGGATTTCCGGAGCTTGTCGGATGTCCGAGGCTCGGACGTCCGGAGGCTTCGGTCTTCCGAGAAATCAGTGCGGGTGCCGGGGCGTCGGATTTCCGGAGGGGTCCGGTCGTCCGAGTGCTGGAGCGTGTCGGTCGTCTGGGCGGTGTCGGACGTCCGGGCGCTGTAGTGTCCTGGTGGTCCTCGGGAGGGGTCGGCCTCCAGGCGTCGGACGTCCCAGGCGTGCGGGTCGTCCGAGGCTGTCCGGACGTTCGAGAGCTGGGACTTGTCCGCGGCTCCTCCCTTGTCCTTCTAAGTTCCATGAACATCAAAGAGAGAATCATATAGGAGAGATGTCACCTCGTGTTCAATAGCACGTGCCCGGGCTCAAGTCATGGGTCCCTTTGTGGCTTGATGTGATGGTGTAGAGTCCATGGGGATGACTGTAGGATGTTCCGCATCATGATGCAACTAATCGGAGGCATTACAAGCTTCGTATACATTATTTTTCTACACCTCCGAAACTCAACTCACTCCTTAGTCATATTCCACAAGACATGCGAGACTGTGGATACGCAACTACTACAATACTACTACCTCCACTCACGAACTCAAGCATCTGCGTAGAACATCTCATATAGGTTACCCCCGTGACATGGGAGCTGGACCTGAGGATCTGGGAACACCCTAGCCTGAGATCCCTGGGGTCCATATGGACACGGATGTGGCCTAGGTCCCCTGGCTAGTGGCAACATCGGTCCTCGAAGAGGAACAATGCCTCCAACATCAGGCCAGTCTACACGAGCTAGTAGATGAGTCAGAAGCGGGCACAACATATCCATATCTCCATATCCAGGATGGACGACTGGAGCAAGCTGCGTCAAGGCTGTCCAAAGACGTGCACATGTAGCATAAAGCTCCATGCAAAGAGCACGTGCATCACGATCCTTATTCTTCAACATCTGTGCACTCACCTGAAGCCTAGTGTCCTCATGAGAGTGATCATAGTAGGTTCGACTCAAATAGCCCTCCTCTTCTCCTAGTGACGCTGGAATATAACAGAACTCCGTGTTCTGAAGTAGACCATGGTTAGCTCTCATGATGGTCAGCATCATATAAGCGGCCTCCTGAACTGCCATATCAATGGTAACCCTTAGTCCATACGCCCAATGGAGCGGCTCCGCAGCTCTAGGGTATGATGGATAAATCCTAACAGTACAGAGGTATTGACTCCGATTGAAGTCGCGGTACTGCTCCTCCACTATGTACTCGGGGTACCAGCGGTAACCGGTCTCCATCATGACTCTGACCAACATGGCCGTGTGACCCGGTACATCAATGCACCTGGTCAAACTAACCACCTGATGAGAAGGACGAGAAGGCATCTGAAACAGAGGATAATGCAAAATTCATTAGAGATCCTAATAGAAATCGGACAGCATAACGGCTGAAAATGCTCAAAAAACAATTTTGAGACATCCTACAAAAGATTGGATAGCATAACCACTCAACCTTCTAGCTTCAAGATTCTAACCAACTAATTGTCACATAGAAGCAAAACTTGAAAACTAGAGTTGACTCTCAAGCAACTTAGTCTACAAGTCCATGGCTAGTAACTCGTCATCCTGAGAGGTTGATAAGAAGCCTTGCTCTTAACCCTGTAGAAAAGAAGAGGGTGACTCAGAATAGAATGACTCGGGAAGAGGAGTAAAAAGAGCCTTACGTTCCCTTCCACAATCAATTCATTTACATAACTAAAGCATTTCTAAACTCAACTTCGGCCAGTTTGGCTTGGTAATCCTATAGTCAGTCAGGCTCTGATACCAACGCTCTTGGGACCCTGATCGTAAGCCATAAGAATCTAGCATGTAACACCTCACATAACTTTGTGGCCTCACGCATGGTTATCTCCACGGCTGCCACCTTACCTGGGTCGGGACCGTTTGTGCCTTTTGGCTCACGAATGTGAATATGTCGCTAGCATTCAAATGTCAAAGAACCCTGGTTGACATGACTAGTCATAAACCCAAGCGGCTCATCCGTACAGGAACGGGCATACGTAACCCAGCAATGCAGGTGTCGGTCATCAACGTGTGTAGACGAGTCGTAGCAAGCTACAGGGACTCCATTACGTCATAAGACATTTCTGTCATTAACTGCGCGTAGACGAGTCATAGCAGGCCACAAGGACTCCATTACACCGTGAGATATTTCCCCGAAGGGACAGACACAGCAGCAAAGAAGGATACATGCCAGTCAATCAATGTGTCCGGAGCAGTAGCAAGCTACCAAGGCTCGGTGGAAGCACAAAGAGGCATTTTCCTGTAAAGAGTACTACGAAAGGCACACAACTAGGTGTCGAATCCCATACATACCGTTGCACATCACATGTACACACGAGATGCCCGATATGCATAGATACAACTATGGCATCACAACATAACCATACAACAACACAACATTTATTTAGAAGGCTCAGAAGAGCCTTGCAAAATATGTTCATACAGGTAGGGGTCACATGATCCGACACTCAAGTCATACAAGCAAAGTAATACAAGCCATGCGGAAGCTTAAAGCTGTCTGAGTACAGACAGATGAAAGGTAAAAAGGCATAAAGCCTGACTATCTACAGCCCATCCCAGGGCATCAGATCGTAGCTGGGATACCAGGTACTCGTCGTCGTCGGTGTCTAGATAGAACCCACCAGATGGGTCCTGGTTCTCATCTGCAACAATTATTAAGCAAACATGAGTACAAACATACTCAGCAAGTCTTTAAATCAGACCTAGTCTATTCATGCTCATGTATCAACAAGGGGGTAGTGGGGTTCATGCAGCTATGCCAGCTTTGACTCTTGGCTAACATGTACTACGACTACTAGTTCTTTGAACAAGTTTGAGATAGCGCACACGAGTCCACTAACACCACATCAATACTCTACAATGGATCCGCTCCCGTCACCTACGAGAGTGCCATCCACGGTAATCACACTTGTCTTGATACTTTAATGAGTAGCCATTAAATTGTCCATGAATAGCATAAGTTCTCCAAGTAGTCCATATCCGAGGACGCGACTATTCGAACAGATTCATACCCTGCAGGGGTGTACTCATACTGTCGCCACTTATCGCTATGTGCACGTAAAAAGGCACCGCGGCAACCTTCAAGCAGAAAGCCTAGCGAGGGAGTCGGCGACGACCGTCAATCACACAAGACCCTAGTCCAGGATATCGCCTACTTGAGACTGAACCCGCACGGAAGTCCGACCGAAGTTTCCAATACGGCCTCAAACGATGTGCGCAGGGTTCCCAAGCCCACCATCCGGGTGACCCTTGGTACACCGTGCCACTGCCTACCGCGTAGTACCCCACCCCTAGGGTCAGCACTATGCATGGCCTCCAGCATTTCTATAAACACCAGAAACTACTTGCAACTCCTGGACCGAGGACTAGGCGGTTGATAAGTCGAGAAAGCTTGGAGTGCCCGGAGCTCAATGTGCGGTAGTAACTAGTCTTGGACCACAAACACAGAACTCAGTTCCTAAGATCGGTCCCAATGAGACAACCCGCTATGTACTCCTACATAGCCTTTCATTGCTACCTTTACCAAACCAGGTTCACCCTTTAGTTCATCACATTAGAACAACACCGTTTCACTCTGGTTCATCACCCAGATGAATCAGACCTGATACAACTCTAAGCATAGATAGCAAGCAGGGTAAAGCACAACAAGGCTCAGGCATCTACTAGGTATGCTAGGTTGCTGGGTTTAGCTATTTACTGTGACAATGACAGGTCATGCAGAGGAATGGGTTCAACTACCGAAACAGGTAACAGTTGAATCGAATAGTCCTAATGCAATAAATGAGAGCAGGAGCGAGAGAGTGGGATGTTATCGGAATGATCAATTGGGGTGCTTGCCTTGCAGGTTGGTGGCAGGGTACTGCCCTTCAGCTGGATACTCACGTGTATCCTCGGGAGCAGGACCTACCGCGACATAAACGGAGTAACAATCAATACACGGCAAGTGCAACAATATGATGCATGATCATGACATGGCAACATGATTTAGATGAGCTAATGCACCTAGCATCAAGTTCAAATGAAGTTGGTTTGAAACTAGGTTCAATTTCAAACTCCATGTATTGTGTCACATAATTCATTTATGCAAAATGTCAATTTTCTCCTATTTAGGTTGCTCTATCATGCAAGATAATAACATCAATGCATTCATTGGATTTTTTGATAAATTTTCATATATAAATTATTTCAATCTGAGTTACAGATTAATTTCTATGAATTTTCTAAGTTTTAGCTATTTTCTGGAATTATTATTACACTGGAAATTCATTATTGCATCAGCATGACATCAGCAGGTCAACAGCCCGTTGCCAGGTCAAACCTGACATGTGGGGTCCTTATGTGGAGCTGGTCGGAGGCGAGGGGGAGGCGCTGTGGCTACACGGCGATGGCGGCGAGCTTGCGGGTGCATCCGGCCATGGCGACTGGGGACGAAGGAGAGAGCAGTGGGGGCGACTGGCGGGGTGGAGCCGATCGGGATGGCTCTCCCCGAGCCTATCCGGCTCGCCAGCGCGACGGGGGAGGCCAGGCAGGCAGGAGGCGTGGCACCCTAGCCGCGCTCTCCGTGCCTCCATTCGACTCTGCCTACTCCCAGAGGTAGGGGATGACTGGCACGGGCCAAATGGGTCGGCCTGCCTCTAGGCCTCGAGTGAGCTTTCTTTCCTTATTTTATATCTTTTGTTTCTATTTTCTAATTTCTGACTTTTTTTTATTTTGTGTAGGCATAATTCCTTAGCACAAAAATACAGAGATGTTTTATGGGATGTAGTTTGAATATTTCAAACTCCCACAAAAAGTTTCAGCAATTTCAGAGCAGCTAAATAATTATAATGCATTTATTGATTATTTTCAGATGGTTTCCTGAGTTTTATAAAATGCCAAAAATGGTTGTGAATATAAAGGTCACCTCTGATATGTTGTTGCCAATATTTATTAGACATGGTGGACATTTTTTATGGGCATTTTGGATTCATTGAACATCAAAATCATTTAAATTGGTTTAATCAAGTGGGGTGCTAGGGTTTGTTAATCCCCATTTCAGGTTAAAGGGAAATTTAAACATGATGCATCACTCTAGCTAGCACAAAGCAAGGGGGAGAAACTAGGGATGTGACACCATCTCTTTCACCTTGTCCTTTTCCCTTTGCGCCATTTCAAATTTTAGAGAAGATATTTATGCGTATGTTTGTTTTCAGTCCTTCTCAAGGCAGTTCATCGATGATTACGTCTCAAACCACCTGTATGATCAAGAGGCGATGAAGGTATTCATACAACACCCACGGTATAATCTTGAAGTCTTCCTTAAGAGGAGGAAGGATGGGCGGGCAATCATCCACAGGCACTGGCCTAAAGTTGCGAGGACCTTCAACATCATTGAAAGCTCAATATTCACCTTCCGCTTTAACAGTTTTCTAGATGAGATTCATCTGTCTATTTATCGTCTATGATGATACTTAATTTCCAAAGGTTTTAGATGTTGCATTTGAAACTTTGTCTTGTTGTGCAATTGGGTAGCTAGGCAGTATATGCCTATATGATGTTGTACCCTGATGTAATTCAATTATGAAATCCTGGTTGCCGTACTACGAATAAGAAATATATTTTGTGGTTGATATGAAATGTTAATTTGATTACTAAATGGATTATAAATAATAGAGCAATCAGGCTGATTATTGGGGTTCCCATTGCAGACGGTTTCGAAGACAACACCGTGGGCGATGACCTGAACAAACCCACACGGTTTCTAGAAAGTTGGCGTGTTGGATCGGTGAGCAATCACACATGAATTCTGGTCGACAACTGTGTGTGTTAGGACACCCAATCACAAACCTTTTCACATAGCTAGTGTGTGTGATGGGCAGCCCAATGCCAAACAGTTTATTCTAGACACCATGAGTGATGTTTTGAGTAATGCAAACGACAGAATTATAACTATCGTGTGTGATAACCACCCCTATCACATACGATGTTATGCAGAAAATTGTGTGTGATCTGCAATACGAACGGAAACGTACCCTTGGGATTCCCTGTGTGGGATGCTAAGCTCATCTCACACGTCTTCCCCAATATGTCTGTTTGTGATGGCCCTTCCAATCGCAAATGATATATTTTTGCCCATCGTGTTGACCAGGTGCAGGCATCACCGATGGGTTTTCCCTGTCGTGTGGGATAGCCCCCCCTCCCTATCGCCCACACATGCAAGGCGACGGTTTAAGACAACGTCACGGAAAGGGGTTAAAAACCATTTGTATAGCACGCGTCTGCACTAGTGACGGCGCCAGAAAAACGTCTTGATAACCCACTAATATAGGGGATCGTAACAGTCTTCTAGGGAAGTTTTTTACCCAAATTTGTTGATTTGACACAAGGGGGGCCAAAGAATATTTATTGGTCTTGGCAGTTGAGTTGTCAGTTCAACCTCACCCAGGATATCTTTCTGAAGCAAAAGTTTTAGTAGCAGAGCAAAATAGTAGCGGTAATGGTAACGATAATGGATGTGACCACTAATAGCAAACCAAAGCATGCCATGCCACACATTACACAAGATAACTAATGTGCTTGTGACGTCTAGGCCCTAAAGGCATCTGTGCGTACAATTATACAAATTCCATACGAATTATATATTGGCTCTATTCGCATGGAAGTGTCACCGGCTGAACCAGAGAAGCAAGAGCTCAAACCCACGTTTAGAACAGCATGCAAGATTTTTCGTAATGGTCATGTGTGGAGTAGCAGTCGTCCAGGACGTGAAGGCCGAAGCCCCAAGACAATGTGAGGGAGTCCAAACCATCTTGAATTAGCCTAATTTACGTATGTATCTTGCGTACTAGTCTTTTTGGGACTTTTGTGATCAACTTGCCGGATACTTAATTAGTTAAACCTGATTAGTTTAAATAGGAAATAGATAAGAGTCTGTATCTTTATAGCTTGTTAAGTTCCGTTTGTTTAGAACTGTTTTTCGCCTATAAAACAGGCAGGTCTCGCCCTTGTAGGGGGGAGTTGATTTGGAGTTCATAGAATATCAGAAATAGTACCTCGTCGGGTACAACAAATATATGAGTTCTTTTGCTAATCCTTGATGGATTTAGTTGCTGCTGCGCGACCGGCTTGATACTATCGTTTCCATTCGCATGTTTATTATTTGGCATTCTTGCATATTGCTTGATCTGAAGAACTGATTTGTTGCTTCATCGACTACTTCTGCTACTACCCTTGTTTGTTTGTCGGTGTTATTTCTTGTTCGTCGAATACCATGAAAGATTGGGCCTATGAACGACTCATCGTCTAGTCGGGTCTAATCAAGTGGTATCAGAGCAAGGTTGATCTAAGTACAATTTTTCTCTCTGGTTTTTGAGTTGATCTATTTGAGTCGCTGCCATGGTGAATTCACATAACTCAAATTCAAGTGTGCATGGTGCACATGAAGGAGATGCAGATGACGAGCTGCCCTTGCCCACCTATGATCCTAGTGTTGTGCCGACTATCGTGCTAGGATTGGAGGCAACTCATGACTATGTGCTGAATCGAGTTGGGAGGCGCATCGACAAGGTCGAGGAAAGTCTTGGAAAAAAGATAGCTGATCTAACTTAGGTCGTTCATCGACTGAGATCATGATCACCGCCTAGTGATGGGTCTGTTGCGCCGAGACGTCATCGACAATTATCTGGACAGCTGGTACATGAACATGTTCGCAACCATGGTGAGCATCATCAGTCCGAGGGGGCTGGTCGCTATTATGTGCATGTACGACATCCTTATGATCGTCATGGAGGTGGTGTACGCCATGTGGGAGGACATGAGCGTGCGCGCCGCACCTATGAGGATGATGGTATTGGTAGAATAAAAATTTCTATACCTCCGTTCAGTGGAAAAGATAACCCGCATGATTATTTGGAGCGGGAGATGCGCACGGATTAGATTTTTGATGGGCAGCGGTACACTGATGTTGGGGCACAGATGCTCGCGATCACCTATGGGACCAAAGGCCCCTTGTGGTTCGGCAGGGGGGTCACTTTGCACGAAGAGCGGAGGCCATGAGACCGCGCGACGATCAGGTCACTGGCATTTTTACCCAGGTTCGGGCCGCTGTGAAGCGTAAAACCCTACTCCTGCTTTTGGTGGATTGATCAAAGGAACACAACGAACACGCAGCACCCAACTCCCGGCAAGGGTTGCTGTCGGGTTGAGCTACTACGCGAGTACAAGTGTCCAAAGGTCCGAATCTTGAGCTAGGTTGTCTCGGGCCTCCTTTTATAGTGCAAGGGGCAACCACAATGGCAAAATGGTCATTATCTATTGATTAGATAGCTTAGCAGAGCTATTATACCTAACTCTACCATTTAGGAAAAAATACCATGATTACTAGACTAGGTGGCGCTTGGGGATGCATTCCCGACAGGCTCTTGCCACCGCCTAGCTAGTCGTTGCTTAAGATCTTGACACTCTGCTGGACGGGTGTCAAGTGGGTATAATCTGCCTTCCGGTGTGTCGCCACGTGCTTAGCGAGAGCCACTTAGCCGTTTGAGGGCTCGACACTGCATCGATAAGTGACTGGCGTAGCGATGCGGCGGAGCGGTGGCTGGTTGGTTCGAGCTTCCCAGGGGATGGCTTGCCGGGTCTTCCTGAGATGTGCGCGCCTTGGTCCCTGGCAGGCTACGGGGACGCGGCTAGCGTGATTTGGGCCCTTTCTGGGCCGTTGTGCTGGTGCTGCCGGCATTTGCTTGGTTTCCGGTAGGTCGTTGCTGCCGGGTGCCGATTCTTGAATGCTTGCTTGGTGGCGCGGTAGCCTTCCCAACGACTTTGCTGCTACCGCATGTGCAAAAGTCAGGGGCACTGGGTACCCCTGTCCTAGTGCACCGATAGGAGCCCCCGGGTCTGGCCCACACGCACTCGCCTAGTGCTGTTGGGTCGGGCCCAAAAATTGTGCACATGTGCGCAATGTGAAGGGGTAACTGCCAATTTACTGGTCAGCACTGTCCCACCACCCCAGGCCGTTTCCGCCACGCACGCCGCATGCATGGCGAGTGGCTTGCGGTGGGCGCTCGTGACTTAAATGCCCGATCGTGGCAGAAACCGCAGCGCCATGGATTGGAGCAATGGGGAGGTTACCTGTTCGCCCGTGAGTCGTGGGTAGTGGGATTGGTGGAGATGGGCGGCCGCTCTGGAGCGGGGGAGGGCCAGCCCCCATGCTCTCCCCTATAAATTGGGGGTCACGGCAGCGATGCTCATCCAACTCCATCTCCTCCTTTCTCCCAAGTCCACATTGCTCGTCCCTCACTTTTGGTTCGCCTTGGATGCGCTAGTTCATGCTATGGCATGGGGGAGAGGATGACTCTCAGCCTCGGCTGGGGCGACGAGAGCTTCCCTTCGTGATCATGGCGCCACTCCAGCTGCGGTGATGGGAGGCAGTTCCAGCGCGTGCGGCGGGAGGGCTAGAAGAGGCTGAGGCCTGTGCGGGGGTCGCGGTCGGGGAAGGCGGAGTGCCGTCCCTAACCCCCCGCCGGCGGCGACTCCCTCCTCGGTGGTGGAGCACACCTAAAGCACGGCGTTGGAGTTTGTCATTGGGCTGCGCGGTCCTCCTCGTAGCCGCCTGCGGCTCCCTCACCCTTTTCCCAGGGTGATGGAGGTTGACAAGCCGCACGCAATGTGGTTGCGCGTACACGGCTGCTGTAATGGTGCTGCGCGGATCGACGTCGAGTTCCCGGCACCCCGCGTTATGTTCTTCAGGCGTGGATGGAAGACTTTCGCACGTGACCACAATTTCACGGGTGGGTACGTCCTCTGCTTCAAGCTGGTGGAGGCCGATACGCTATCCGTCAAGATCTACGGGCGTTCGGGTGCTCGTCTCGGCTGCTGCGAAGAGAGCTTGAGTGGTGACGAAAGCTCCTCCTTGAGTGATAGCGATGAGGAGGACAGTGTCGGTGAAGACGGCGACAGCGAGCTCTAGGCCGTCAAGTCGGAGTACGGCAACCTAGGCTCCAGCAAATCGTCGGTCACACCATCACCGTCATCGAGCTCCTCCCCTCCCCCCTGGCAGAGCGATTTGCCGGGGGTTCTTGACCTAGGCGCCGCCTCTCCTTCTCAGCTGGACCCTGGCAGGCTCGTGGCCTTCAGCTTCGTCTTCCCTGCCGGCGGTTCCGCCCAGCTGTTCCCCATCAGTCACAACGGGGTCAGGCTGGGCTTCTGCCTAGGTCCTTCCTTCGCTCTTTTCTTTTTGTAACTCGCTCCTAGGGGAGAAAGCCAAATAAAGATTTATTAGGAAGGAGTTCTTTGATGTATCTTGATCCATTTTGTATCAGCAAACGAATGAATGAATGTTTTTTGTTCCCCTGAGTACTATCCTTTTCTCTCTTTGTTTCTATTGTGTAAATGTGGTTGCTCTCGCTGCACGGGACCGCCTGCCGGTCGCTTTTAACTGCGAGCACCGAAAAGGGGAATGAGCCCCCGGCAGCAGCTGGTGTTGTTCTCTGGCAGGGGTCATTGTCGGTATCGGCGCGGCCCCTCAGAGCCGATAAGTACCAGAAGCTGAGGAACAGCTCATCCCGATAAAGGTTTCTACCACTTGAGGGAGCTCCATCGAACACGTTCGAACAGAGGGTAAAGGTTTCCTTTAGGGAGTATAAAACTAGGGATACGCGATTAGACTTATCTCTTTTTAGGCTGTATCCCTTTCTGGAGTATGCTGGGCCGCCATCCTTGTTCCTTCGCCCTCCTTCTATGTTTACCTGGTGACAAAACATGCAGGGCAATAGGCCCCCACTCTTTAAGGAGAGAGTGCGGTAACAAGGATTATAGGCTTAGTGAGTACTCTAGCAAATCTTTAGAAAACATGCGATGATATTGCAATCATAAAAGATGCATAACGAACGTGCAATGCAATGATATGATGCCATGCCTAGCTTTATTACGGTTGCTCAGGGTCTGTGCCTGGCTTTGTAGAAAGGGTTACATGCAACTTCGGCAAGGCTTGTACAAAAGGTGGCTGCCGGGGACTGCGCCCGGCAGCCGCACCTTACAGGTAGAACTTACAAAGATGCTCAATATTCCATGAGTTAAGCACTTGGGTGCCATCTTCGGTCTCCAGACGGACTGCGCCAGGTCTCGTGACTCGTGCTACCCAGTAAGGGCCTTCCCACTTTGGCGTCAACTTGTTGGTACCCTCGGCGGACTGAACACGCCTAAGGACAAGGTCGCCTTCCTCAAGGCTCCGGGCATGTACCCTGCGGCTATGATAGCAGCGCAGGGCTTGCCGGTATTGTGCAGCACGTACAGCAGCCTGGAGACGATCTTCCTTGAGGAGCATGGAATCGTCATGCCGTAGCTGATCTTGCTCTACTTCATCGTAGGCAAGTACTCGAGGTGACCCGTATATGAGTTCCGTGGGGAGCACTGCTTTCGCCCCGTATACCAGGGAGAAGGGAGTCTGGCCGGTGGCTCGATTCGGTGTCATTCTGAGGGACCAAAGAACCACCGACAGCTCATCTATCCAGCGCTTGCCGCTCTTCCGCAATCTATCGAAAGTCCTCGTCTTGAGACCTCGCAGCACTTCATCATTCATCCTCTCGACTTGCCCATTGCTCCTTGGATGGGCAACAGAGGCGAAGGAGAACTTGCTCCCAAGGTTTTGGATGTATTGCATGAAGGCGCGGCTCGTGAACTGGGTGCCGTTGTCGGTGATCACTCTGTTGGGTACGCCAAAATGGCACACCAGTCCTTTCATGAACTTGATAGCTGACTGCACGGTCACCTTCCGTACCGGCTCCACCTCAGGCCACTTTGTGAACTTGTCGGTCGCCACGAACAAGAACTCAAAGCCCCCGACAGCGCGGGGGAAGGGGCCCAAAATATCAAGCCCCCAAACCGAGAAGGGCCAGGACAAAGGGATCATTTGGAGAGCTTGCGCAGGCTGATGGATGTTCTTCGAATGGAACTGACAGGCTTCACACTTGGTGACCAATTTAGTTGCATCTTGGAGGGCAGTGGGCCAGTAGAAACCCTGCCGGAAGGCTTTCTCGGCAAGGGCTCTGGATCCAATGTGCGAGCCACATACGCCTCCGTGAATCTCCGCCAACAACCTTAGTCCATCCTCCCGGCAAATGCACCTCAATTTCACGTCGTTGGGTCTTCTTCTGTACAGAGTGTCGTCGACAAACTAGTACATACTTGACCGACGGGCTACTTTTTCGGCCTCTTCTTGCTCTTCGGGGAGTTCTCCTGATTGAAGGAAACGGACTATGTGTTGTGCCCAAGTTGGAGCCTGAGGCTCGACAACTAGGACTAAAGGCATCTCCTCGTCCGTGGAAGCGCTTGTCTCGACCACGAGAACCCGGGGTTCCACAGGAGAGAGCTGCTGACCATGCGGAGCGAGACTGTCTTCGGCAGCTTCTCTACTAGCAGCTTCGGGAAGCTCTATCGGGAAATGCTTGCCGGAGTTCAGCTTTCTTCTTTTCCTGGCCATTGTTGATGGGGATACTGAAGGTTAAGTGAGGCGAAGGATAAAGGTTCCTGGTTCCACAGGGAGCTTCTGCGCGGCGCACTTTAATAGATGATCAGCGATTGTGTTTTCCGCGTGGGGTACATGCTCTGCTTGCAACCCATCAAAGCCCTCCTCCAGTTTCCTCACTTCTTCCACACATGCCTCCATCAACGGGCTCTGATAGTCTTTGTTGATCTGTTTCACCACGAGTTGTGAGTCCCCTCGGATGATCAGTCTCTTGATTCCTAGTTCCACCGCGATCCTGAGTCCGGCAAGGAGCCCTTCATATTCAGCGGTGTTGTTGGTAGCCTTCTCCCGGGGGAAGTGCATCTGAACCACATAATTGAGGTGTTCCCTAGTGGGGGCGACAAGGAGCACACCTGCTCCAGCACCCTGGAGTGAGAAAGCACTGTCAAAGTACATGATCCAATCCTTAGGTGCTTCTTCGCCGGGGAGGACTGTTTCTGGAATTTCTTCATCTGGCATAGGCATCCATTCCGCAATGAACTCTGCCAATGCCCTGCTCTGGACTGTGGAAGTGCTCTCATACTTGAAACCAAAACTTGATAGCTTAAGGGCCCACTCAACTATCCTGTCAGTGGCTTCGGGGTTCCTCAGTATGCGCTGTAGTGGAAAGCGAGTGACAAATGTGATCTCATGGGCTTGGAAGTAGTGGCGCAGCTTCCTCGAGGCCATGATGAGGCCGAAGATCAGCTTTTGCACTCTAGAGTACCTTGATCTAGCCCCCTGCAACAAGGAGCTGACAAAGTAAACTGGCCGCTGTACCACTTTCTTCTTCACCACTTCCCTGGAACTGTCCTCGCCAGCTTGCTAAGGTTCCTCCAAGTTCGTATTGGGTCCTGCCGCAGATGCTTTGGTTTCACCCCCGGCAGCATTGGATGCAGCAGCTGCATCTTAATATACTTCACGCTGCGCCACCAGCGCTGCACTAACCACTTGGTTCGTCTTGCATCTATTGTGTTCACGGGTTATGCTTTAATATGGTGGAACCAACTATGTCGTGTGGGAGTAGGTCCAGAGTCTTGGAATCAAATAAAGAATATCATGAAGAGACGCTTTGTTCCGGAGCACTTCACTAGGACCTTGTATACATGCTTGCAGTAACTTCGACAAGGTAACTCTAGTGTTGAGGAGTACTATAAGGATATGGAAATATTGTTGATTCGTACTGGGGTAGAGGAGCAAGAGGAGGCTACAATGGCACGGTTCATGCATGGTTGAAATCAGAGATACGAGATCGTGTCAATATGGTAGAATATACTGGATTACAAGGATTATTACACCACGCCATTCGAGAGGAGCAGCAAGTGAAGCGTCCTGGCGCTCATGACAATTTATCAAGTTCAGTGCGGCGGAATTTTTAGCCGGAAGGTGGTAGTGATAGTGGTTTCAAATCTGATTCTAAGCTGGCTACAAAGGAAGTATCTCAATCCAAGGTTGAACTTTCTCATGCTTCGAACTCTCGTACTAGTGATATTGTGTGCTTCAAGTGTGGTGGCATGGGACATAAGAATTTTGAGTGTCCTAATGAGAGGAGAGTGCTCCTCGCAGAAGAAGGATACATGTCTGCGAGTGCTGTAGAGAAAAATGCTGACAGTTCTAGTGAGAAATCCGAAGATGAGGAAAAGGTGAATTCAATGAGTTTTGAAACAGCATAAGCATACCCATCATTAATGGTGCAACGAGTGAAACAATACCGTATTGAGGATAAGGGGCAGCGATGGAATATTTTTCAGTCCGAGTGTAAGATCAACGACACCAATTGCAAGCTAATAATAGATGGTGGAAGTTACACCAATGCAGTCAGCAAAGGGTTAGTTGATGCTTTGGGGTTGTCTACATGGAAGCACCCACAGCCCCACTGGGTCGAGTGGATGTATCATACTGGGAAGCTAAAGGTTACTCAGAAGGTGCATGTCAAATTCTCTGTTGGATATTATACTGGTATGGTGATCTGCGATGTTATACCCATGGATGCATGTCCCTTGTTGTTGGGAAGGCCATGGCAATATGATAATAATGCAATGCATGAAGGTTGAACCAACACTTGCTCATTTTGGGATGCCGGAAAGCGACGTGTGTTACGACCGATGTTTGATAGTGCAATCAAGGTCGATGTTGTGGTTTCCTTACTGCAGAAAGTTGAGAAAGAAAAATTAAAACCGAGGATAGTTTCTATTAAAGGTAGAGGGGATGATGTGACCACTAATAGCAAACCAAAGGATGCCACGCCACACATTACACAAGATAACAGATGTTCTTGTGACGTCCAGGCCGTAAAGGCATATGTGCGTACAATTATACAAACTCCATAAAAATTATATATTGGCTCTATTCGCATGGAAGTGTCATCGGCTGAACTAGAGAAGCAAGAGATCAAATCCACGTTCAGAACACCATGCAAGAAATTTTGTATTGGTTGTTTGTGGAGTACCAGGAGTCCAGGATGTGAAGGCCAGAGCCCCAAGGCAACGTGAGGGAGTCCAATCCATGTTGAATTAGCCTAATTTATGTACGTATCTTGCAGACTAGTCTTTTTTGGACTTTTTTGATCAACTTGCGGGATACTTAATTAGTTAAACATGATTAGTTTAAATAGGAAATAGATAAGAGTTCGTATCTTTCTAGCTTGTTTAGTTCCGTTTGTTTAGGAGTGTTTTTGCCTATAAAACAGGCAGGTCTCGGCCTTGTAGGGGGGAGTTGATTTGGAGTTCATAGAATACCAGAAACAGTACCTCGATAGGTACAACAAATATCTGAGTTCTTTTGCTAATGCTTCAGGGATTTAGTTGCTGCTGCGCGACCAACTCGATTCTATCGTTTCCGTTCGCAAGTTTATTCTTTGGCCTTCTTGCATATTGCTTGATCCGAAGAACCGATCTGTTGCTTCATCGACTATGTCTGCTACTACCCTTGTTCGTTTGTCGGTGTTATTTCTTTTTCGTCGATATCGTGAAAGATTAGGCCTATGAATGACTTGCCGTCTAGTCCGGTCTCATCAGTAACAACAAAAGTTTTGTTGTGATTGTAACAACAGTAGTAGCAATAGTAACTTAGCAAGATTCAGTATGTAAAAGCATAGGCCATGGATCGGTGATGTATAATTATTTTGATGTTATCAATCATGTAACAGTTATACACTAGAGCGCTACAGAACTAGCTCCAATTTATCAATATGATGTAGGCATGTATTCCATATATAGTCATACGTGCTTGCAATAAGAACTTGCATGACATCTTTTGTCGTACCCTCCCGTGGCAGCGGGGTCCATAAGGAAATCTAAGGGATATTAAGGCGTCCTTTTAATAAAGAACTGGAACAAGGAATTAACACATGGTGAATAAACGAACTCCTCAAACTACGGCAATCACTAGAAAATATCCATATTATTGTCACCTTGGGGTATGTGGATCATGACACGTAATAGGTGCATAAAACTTGCAAGATAGGATCCAAAACACTCTCATATTCATGAAAACGTAATAGGTTCAGACCTGAAATCATGGCACTCAGTCCCTAGTGACAAGCATTAAGCATAGCAAAGTCATAGCAAAATCAATCTAAGAACATAGTGGATACTAGGGATCAAGCCCTATAAAAATAACTCGATTACATGATCAATCTCATCAAATCCCATCACCGTCCAGCAAGCCTAAAAAAGGAATTACTCACTCCTGGTGGTGAGAATCATGGTAGTGTTGATGAAGAAGGATTGGTGATGACGATGACGACAAACCCCCCTCTCTGGAGCCCCAAACGGACTCCAGATCAGCCCTACCAAGGAAGAACAGGAGGTGTCGGCGGCTCCGTCTCGTCAAACGCGATGAAAACTTCTCCCTTATATTTTTCTTGGGAATTAAGAATTTATAGGACTAGAATTAGGGTCTGTGGAGCCACCATGTGGCCCGAAGCCAACAGGGCGCGCCTGGGGGGTGGCCCCGCCCTGTTGGCTTCGCACCAACAGGTGACCCCCCCTCCGGTAGGTCTTCGCTCCAATATTTTTTATATATTTCGGAAAAATCACCAAAAAGTTTCATCTAAGTCTGAGAACTTTTATTTCTGCACAAAAATAACACCAAGGGTAGTTCTGCTTAGAACAATGTCAGTCTGGGTTATCATTCAAATCATGCAAATTAGAGTCCAAAAGAAGAGCAGAAGGGTTTGGAAAAGCGGATAAGTTTGAGACATATCAGGCTACGGGAACGACTGCTCATCAAAGGCCCCTTAGGACACGAAGAGATCGTCGGGGAGGCGCTTGTGTGGTCGGAGGAGGACGCTGCTGCTACCGGGGTGCTCCTGGTTCACGACGAAGACGTCGACTGAGCGGGCACGATGGAGGGGCTCCCGGCCAGCTAGCCTCGGGAATTGGTCGAAGGCGGTGCCGGGTATAGGAAGACATGATGGCGGGGCTCCTGTTGCCCAGTGGCAGTGATGACGACGATGATAGCCGGCTGCTTTTCGCTCTCTGTGTGTGATGAAACTCTCTCTCTCTCTCTCTCACGAGGCAAATAAGGGGCGATGAGAGGGAAAGGGCAAGAGATGGCTGCGGCGAGAGGGAAACCCTAGGAGGGGTGAGGGCTGCTGCTTGTTAAATAGGAGGGGCTAGACGACACGACCTTGGCGTCCGTGACGAGCTCACGGCGCGGGCGGGAGCTCTCTCTCTCTCTACAGGAGGACGACGACGTCAGGAGGGGAGTAGATGTCCGTTCGGGGCTAGTAGGGTTGGAAGAGGGAAAAGTCCCATGCGGGTTCGGCTTAGGTGAGGCCTTTTCTCTTCTTATATTGCTGGCTATTAAATAGATAGCCAACAAAAAGGAAAGGGCCAGGGATATTGGAGATGAATTACAAAGAAGTAAGAATATATCTGGAAGTAAGAATATATCTGGACACCTGGAATTTTTCACTATTTGAATAAAATGATTTGGACATTTTTAGAGATAGAAAAATAAACCAAGTTTGAATTAAATTCAAACTTGATACATTTTTTAATCCAACCAAAATAACTTCAAATTAGCTGTAAAATTGTAGAGAGGGTGTAGTCATGGTTTAAGTGTTTTAGAAAAATGGTGAACATTTTTCAGAGGCAGAAAAATGTCACTTGCAAAAAAATTAAAATAAATAGAAGGAGAGAAATAAGGTGATGAAATTGAGAAGGGTTTTGCACACATGATCATGCCACTAGGGGAAGCTATGAACACCACCACAAACCACTCATATCACAACACACAATGATGAAATTCACAAATGATGACATGAAGAAAATATTATGCATTCCAATTCAAACCAAAATGGCAAGTCATACAAGGTTGATCATATGGGAATGGATACAAATATGGAATGTTGCTCTTGGGCTATTACACTTATGTTGCGCTCATCCAATTTTGGCCTGATTACGAGATACGCGCGGCTCGTATCGATGTGATGAAAGCTCGGGCGGTCTTGCTAGATTTGTTTTACCTTTGACGAATGTCTTGTGCACAGGGATACCGAGGACACTTCGAGCTATCCCGCGGTTGAGGTTTTACACCGCAGCTTGGGGTTCATTTGTGATGGACGAGTTGGAGCACACCTACAGGGTTAAACCTTTTGGAAAGTCATGCCCGCGGTTATGTGTCACGCAAAATGCGATACTATCCTCGCGACGGCTCGAGGTCCTCGATAAGGATAGAAGTGCATTTCGGGTCGCTTCACGGGAATGGAAATTGTCACAATACATGTAAAGAAGAGATGAGTATATGGAGTTGGCTTACACTCACCACAGGCTACAGGTGAAATATCTCAATACATCAATACATACAATCATCACATAGAAGATCAGGATTCGACTACGGGTGAAATCAAACAAAAAACAAGACGACGTCCACCCTTACTAATCCCAGGCTACCGACCTGGAACCCATCCTATGATCAATGAAGAAGAATAAGAACTCCAAATAGAACAAGCATCGCTCTCACATCAAAGCATCGCATTACCTTTACTTGCATCTGTTGTGGTAGAAATCTGTGAGCCATTGGGACTCAGCAATCTCATTACCAAGGGTATCAAGACTAGCAAAACTTAATGGGTGAGGTATGGTTAAGTGGTGAGGTTGGAGCAGCACTAAGCATTTTATCTGGCTAGCCTATGAGTACAAGAGTAATAAGAGTGATCTACGCATAAACAGACATGAGCTAGTAATGATCAAGAAGTGATCCTGAACACCTACTTATGAGTCAAACATAACCCCACCATGTTCTCTTCTCGAACTCCCTCAAAAAGAGACGATCATGGTTACGCACACGGTTGGTGTATTTCAATTGGGTGTACTTCAAGTTTTCTATAACCAGTAATTATAAAATTTCCAAGTTGCCACATAACCACGGGCACGGCTTTCAGAAAGATTTAACCCTGCAGGGGTGCTCCAACTCATCCATCACAAATTTGCCACAAGCTATGTGGGAAAACCTCAACCGAGGGATAACTCGTAGTATCCTCCGAATCCTAGTGCACAAGATGTTCGTTAAAGGTAAAATAAATCCAACAAGAATGTCCGGCAGGCTAGATCCCGATAGGAGCCGCACGTATCTCGTTCTCATGGCACTACCGGATGGGTCTAGCTACGAGTTAAACCAATCCTCGAGTTTCCTTGTGGCGGACCCGCAGGCAGCCCGTTTGGGACCAACACCATCAGCACTGGCCCCCTGTATTATGTAGAATTAAAACCACGGGTTCATGGCGCCCTATGCATTAATAAAGGTGTTCAGTATTATTATGTTGGCAAATATAGTACCAATGTTGGGCCTTGCCAGAAGCATTTTCTCCCAAAACGAAAATCAAGGGGGTCCCCATAACACCCCCAAGCATATTAGGAGCGCTCAATATGGAACATAATACTGGTAATCGGAACTAGGGCGACAAGAGTGCAACAAAACAACAGGCAAAAGGCCAAGCCTTCCACCCTTTACCAAGTGTATAGATGCATTAATTAAATAGCATGAATAATGTGATATCCCAAGATATCCATGTTTCCACATGGAACCACCTACACCTGCAACTAGCAACGCTATAAGAGGGGCTGAGCAAGCGGTAACTTAGTCAAACAACGATTTGCTAGGATGTGGAGGGTTAGAAGCTTATCATGGCATTTTTGGGAGGTTTGACAAACAAGTGGTAGGTAGCAAGACATAGCGATTGAATTGAGACAACTAGCATAACAATGATAGTAGTGATATCTGGAAAAATGATCATCTTGCCTGAAATCCCACTTGGAAGAAGATCGAATCCGTGAAGTAGCCGAACGGGCATAGTCGAACGAATCCTCACACTCCGAAACGCTTTCGGACCTCTAGTGAGGAGAAGCAAACATGGAAACAAAAAAGCGACACGAAAACCATCACAACATATTCATGATATGACGCAAGAAAAAGTATGATGCATGTCCATTTAAATATGCAAAACCCAAATACTACACATTAAGTGAAGTTCAATATGCAACTCATTGAATATTGATGAAACACCACATTTGAATCATTTAGTTCACTCTCGATTAGCTACCCAACAAGTTTAGGTGTTTTTAAACATGGCAAGAGGTGAAGCATAATTGAACTACCTATCTAGGCATTTTAAATATGGCCGGAAACAACATATAGCATTTCCGAAACGACCCCATAAACAAATTTCGAGTTTGGTACTGTTCTGCCTAAAACATAATTTTAATGTTGTTAAACAACAAAACTAAGTGCACCAAGTTATTCCACATGTTTTTCTAGTCAAGTTACATATATAGTTCATTTAATTTGGAGCTACGGCTATTTAGTTTTGAAATAAATCATTTTAGCATTGCATTTGTGCCAATTAATGCAAACAACAATTTTTAACATAGATGAAAGTTGCATATTGTGAATCTACATGAAATTCTACCCAAGTTAGATATATGACATGTTTTATTTGGATCCCATGTTAATTATTTATTAGCAATTTTAAATCATGGCAATTTCCTGTAATTTGCAGTCCTGGAGCAATTGGCAAATTCGCAGTACAGGAAAAAACATGTACCTGGCCGAAACTGCTGGGCATTGGATAAATAACAAGCGGATCAAGTGCTGGATAGCAGCAAACGATATGGACCAAACCCATCTCAGGGAAAAATAGAGGGAGTGGGGCTGGAGGTGCTGCTCAACACTAGGCCTAACAGGCCAGTCAATGGAGGAGCAGCTGGGCCTCGCGAGGCTGTCGGGCTTGCGGGGATGCGCGGCTGCTGGCACTACAGCTGGGATGTGGGGACCCCGACTCATAAGTCGAAGTCACCTAATGCACGTGTACAGTGATCCCAGGATTAATCCTCATGAACACACGGAACAGAATAATCAAGAGTCTTACATCTGTTACATACTGTCTTACACAAATATGACCCTTATGGTCAAGTCTTACACAGATAGGGCCGCGAAGGCCAAACATCTAACAAACACTCACAGCAGAAATCTTCAACGATAATTTGGACCCATGTCACCTGCCTTAACCCTAAAGGCATTCTGAGTGGGAAGTGTCCAAATTCGCATGTTCGTCATCAAGGTACTTTTCATCAAACTCATGTTCTTCCAGGCTTGGACAATTAAATAACCAGGGACAAGCCAATGATTACTTTTGATTGTACTCACAAGTAACCCATGTTTGGGAACAAGGTAATCATGCATGGTATAACACTAAGTAGGTACTTTTGCGGAAAGCTAGTTTTGAGTGCAATATCATGTCCTAACATTTTGTAAAGCATGCATCATGAGGTTATAGATATCAACATAAACAGAGTTTGAAGAACTCAAGTTTCATCATCTCTAGACCCTCTGTCATAGCTCAATGTTTTTCTTTCACACACACAAGTTTTGTAAAATAGTGGACGTAGCCCAAGAGGGGTTATCCGACTGTCCTTGACCGTGGAAATTGCTATTCAAATAGTTTGACACTCTGCAGAGGTTGCACACTTCATCCATAAGACTCGGGGAACATTCGTGTCAATCCACGGCTCGTGATACATACAATACCCGAGGTTAGCACCCGAAGAATATCTTTTCCTTGACAAAACTAAACAAAGAGTCCACTCGTTGGTACCCAGCCCTCATAATGTACATCACAAGTACCATCCATGAGGGGACACAACGGTGTGCCCGGTATCTCTAAAAATAGCCATGGTCGTCCATTCAGGCACGACCCCGTATTGAGAGAGTGACTTGGATATATCGCCACTAGTAATGTGGGCTCTCTCCTAGCATGGATAAAGCAGTAGCAATAAATTAACACGATCAAATGCTATGCTTATGGTTGGGTCTTGTCCGTCACATCATTCTTCTAATGATGTGATCCCATTATCAAATGACAACTCATGTCTATTGTCAGGAAACCTTGACCATCTTTTATCAACGAGCTAGTCTAATAGAGGCTCACTAGGGACATAGTGTTGTCTATCCATCCACACATGTATCTGAGTTTCCGATCAAGACAATTCCAACATGGATAATGTGGAGGATACACGTAATATGTAGGCCCATGAAGGGTCAAAATATCATAGAAGCATGGGTCTACACATGCTGTGGGTCCAGACAAATACATACATACTATTCAGTCGGACAAGCAACGTCCCATCCACTCGGATGACAGTCGACCACTCGAACGTATGACTCACTTGATATGCGAGGACCAACAGTCAACAAGGCAGTCGGAGCATCATCTGAGGTTTCGTAGTGGCCTAACATTTGGCATTAACGCCACCATCTTGTAACATATGAGATGAGGGGGTGGCATACTCTATATACGCCACCCCCACCACATAGCTCGGGCTAGCTCTTTCTTCTCCCTTGGCTCTCTTGCCATTAGTCTCGGGACTTAGCTCAGGCATGGAGATCCGTATCCCCTCTCTCTTCTCAAATACACCATGTAACTCCGTGTTCATGACAGATAAGCAAAGCCTCTCCGGAGCACGAGACGTAGGGTTGTTATCTCCATCGTGAGAGGCCCGAACTCGCTAAAACCACCGTGTCACCCATTTGCATCCCAATAGATCATGCTCCTTTACGCAACCCCTCTCTATTGTCGTAATCGTTCCCATGAAAGTTGGCGCCCACCGTGGGGCATGGCGTCTATCGAGCTATGATGCAAATGGTTTTTTCTTTAGTTTCAGCAACCCAACCTCTTTTGTGGTGATCTCTCGAAGATCAAAGAATCCACAAATTTTGACTATTGGAGTTCCGGTCATCGCATCATCTACGACCAAAACAATCATACAAAAGGATCATGGAGCACCTGAGCTCACATGACTCTCATGGAGTTTCGATCGGTGGCTCGGCTCCCGGACGATGAAGCTACATCGTCCGCCCCTCGTCATCGCCGGCATCGTCCGCGCTGCCAACGCTGCGCTCGCGCGCTCGCGCACCGGCATCGTCCATCGTCTTCAACCTCATCTGCGGTGCCGTCCGTCATCGCCGGACTCGTCCGCGCCGCCAACGCTACGCTCGTGCGCTAAAGCACCGGTGTCGTCCATCGTCTTCAACCTCATCTGCGGCGCCGTCCGTCATTGCCGGCCTCGTCCGTGTCGCCAACGCCGCGCTCGCCCACTCGAACACCGGCTTCATCCATCGTCTTCAACCTCATCTACGGCGCCGTCCGTCATCGCCGGACTCGTCCGCGCCGCCAACGTTACGCTCATGCGCTAAAGCACCGGCGTCGTCCGTCGTCTTCAACCTCATCTACGGCGCCGTCCGTCATCGCCGGCCTCGTCCGCATCGCCAACGCCACGCTCGCGCACTCGAACACCGGCGTCGTCCGTCGTCTTCGACCTCATCTGCGGCACCGTTCGTCATCGCCGGCCTCGTCCGCGCCCCCAACGCCGCGCTCGCGCACTCGAACACCGGCGTCGTCCATCGTCTTTGACCTCATCTACGGCGTCGTCAGTCATCACTGGCCTCGTCCACCCCGCCACGCTAGTGCACTCGAACACCACCGTCGTCCGTCGTCTTGGAACTCATCTGCGGCGTCATCCGTCATCTCCGGCCTCATTCGCGCTGCCAAAATCGCGGGCAACATCCGCCTGCACCGACCTCATCTGCGCCGACGTTCGCCGTATCTGGCCTCGTCCGTGTAGCCAACGCTGCGCTCCTGCGCATGAACACCGGCGCCGTCCGCCGTCCCCGACCTCGTTCCCGGCGAGTTCATTGCTTAACAAGGCCGCAAGATCGGTTCCGGCCAGCTCCACGGTAAGGAGTGAATGAGCCGTGAAAGAGGGAAACTTCCATGCGGAGTCAGTTTTAATTCTTACTTAATTAGTGCTACCGTCTCTTTCATGCATATTCTGGACGTGGCCAACCATCAACGCGTCATAACGTATTCTTCAAACACTTCATGGCACCGACAGACGGTCCGGCTTCTGTGGACGCGATGTCCACGCGTGTCAGCTCACAGTCCCGACCTGGCTGCTGTCGCAACAGCAACGCATTGTGTTCCTCTCTCCGGCATCAGCACTTCGTGGCCTGGTGCGCGCTGGGCTGTGGCTTGGACGATGCGACGCCCTTCAAACTTGTCGGTGACCCGGCTCTCTCGAGCAACGAAGCATAGCAGTGGCAGCGCTGCTCCATCCACCGGCCCGACGGCGCCCTCTACGACGGTGTACCGACGTTGGCCACGCTCCATTCAGACAGTGGGCAGCGCTGCTCCATTCAGTCGGCTGCGTGATTGCTCTATCCATTGGTGAGGCGCTAACCAGACGCGACATAGGTGCAGGCACCGATCCATGACCCCGGACACGTCGGGCCGCACTCCCCTCATTAGCAGTGGTTACTCGGCACTTGGACAGGTCCTGTTCAGCGAACGATTCATTCGGACCAAAACTTCTGCATTCACTCGGACGGGACATTCCACTCGGACAATCCGCATGGCGAATTTTCACATAGGCCAATTTCAGCATGGAGCCATTCGGTGAAACATCGTCGCTCGGCCGCCCCACGCCGCATATATTGGACACGTCTTCACAAATCAGTCATCCCGCGCGTCGCCACTCGGTGAGACACATCTTTATCACCACGCTGCCCCGCGCGTCGCCACTCGGTGAGACACATCTTCCTCACCCGGCCGCCCCGCGCGTTGCCACTTGGTGAGACACATATATATCATCTGGCCGCCCCACACGTCGCCATTCGGTGAGACACACCTTCGTAACTCGGTCGGTCCGCGCGCCGTCACCATGGTGAGACACATATTCATCATCTGGCCGCCCCGCGCGTCGCCACTCGGTGAGACACACCTTCATCACTCTGTCGCTCCGCGCGCCGTCACTCCGGTGAGACACGTCTTCATCATCCGGACGCCCTGTGCGTCGCCACTCCGTGCGGCACGTCTACATCACCTAGCCGTCCCGCGTGTCACCACTCAGCTGAACACGTCTTCATCACTCGGCCGCTCCGCGCGTCGCCAGTCAGTGAGGTGCATCTTCATCGCTCGACCACCCTGCGTACTGCCATCAATTGAACACGTCTTCACCACTCGGCCGTTCCTGCCCGTCAGACAGCTAAGTCATTCTTCACAAGCTGCATTTAATTAAATAGTTATTTTTGCATTATCGAGTGTCAAGTAAGTCGCATATGACGTTCACTCAGAGGCCACGCCACTGAGTGCACCTCTGCATTCGGTTCTTTATCTTCATGTCGGAACACTTCACTTCCACTTCCTTTAGGTCCAGTACTTAAACGAGTTCAGTCAGATCCTTCACTTTCACAAGTTCAGTCGGATCCTTCACTCTTTAGACTCTTGCTAGTTTCGAACCAGCAAGCACCTCGCACACCCAGCGGGTGCCTATGGGTGTTATTTACACAAATCATTTCAGTAAACATCAGATTACTTCGAGAAGTTACATGTAACACCCCGTTACGCCTGGCGGGATCTAGACTGGTCCCACAGACCAACACTAGTCTTTCCTGCGCACTTTGTCCTCACTCGTGCGCACCCGGGACCAACTTCTCGGTCGGTCACCCATCCTAGACTTGCTCCAAGCCAAGCACGCTTAACTTTGGAGTTCTTTTCGAGTGGGATCCTAGAAAAAGAAGGAATTCCTTGTTGATATGAGTAGTCTATCATTCCTATTAAGCCAGACTCTTACATACACCCCCGCTCAAAGGAACCGACGTCTTCGTCGGCCCATCAGGAACGTTCCCTCTTGGCACACGTATGCGTGTCCAGTCCGGCACATGTGCCATGTCGTGTGCCACACGCACCATGCGCCACATGCCCGTGCACCTGACCCGTGCATGCCCGTGTAATCGCAAGGGTCAGCTCTGATACCAATTGTAACACCCCGTTATGCCTGGCGGGATCTAGACTGGCCCCACAGATCAACACTAGTCTTTCATGCGCACTTTGTCCTCACTCGCGCGCACCCAGGACCAACTTCCCGGTCGGTCACCAATCCTAGAATTGCTCCAAGCCAAGCACGCTTAACTTTGGAGTTCTTTTCGAGTAGTCTCCCGGAAAACAAGGAATTCCTTGTTGATAATGACTAGTCTATCATTCCTATTAAGCCAGGCTCTTACATTACACGAACACTGGACGCCTCTGTGAACCATTCTCGACGACATGCTCGACTCGGCCGCCCCGCGCGCCGTCACTTTATCGGACGCCTCCTCAACGAGATGCTAGACTCGGCCGTCCCCCGCGCCGTCACTTGGTCGGACGCCTCCACCACAACATGCTCGACTCGGCCGCCCCACGCGCCGTCACTTGTTCGGACGCCTTCGCGACAACATGCTCGACTCGGCCGCCCCGCGCGCCGTCACTTGGTCGGACACCTCCTCGACGACATGCTAGACTTGGGCGCTCCACGCGTCGCCACTCAGTGAGACGTGTCTACCTCACTCGGATGTCTCGCGCATCGCCACTGTGCTGGACGCGTCTACATCATTTGGCCACCCCGCGCGTCGCCACTCAGCCAGCCGCATCTACTTCACTTGGATGCCCTGCGCATCGCCACTCCGTGCGGCACGTCTTCATCACCCGGCCGCCCCGCACGCCATCGCTCAGCTGGTCACATCTACAACAGAACCCCCAGTGGGTGAACGACTTAGCTGCGAACCTGATTTCGCCTAAGTTAAAAACTACTCCGAGTGCGGACATCATCAACACTCGGGGTCTTAGCTGCGACTCCGTATCGCCTAAGTTTAAAACTGCTCCGACTGAGGACATCAGCCACACTCGGGGGCTTAGCTGCGACTCCGTATTACCTAAGTTAAAAACCACTCCGAGTGAGGACATCAGGCACACTCGGGGGCTTAACTGCGACTCTGTATCGCCTAAGTTAAAAACCACTCCGAGTGAGGACATCATCCACACTCTGGGGCTTAGCTGCGATTCCGTATCGCCTAAGTTAGAAACTAACCCGAGTGAGCCTATCATCCACACTCGGGGGCTTTGGCTGCGATTCCATATCGCCTAAGTTAAAAACTAACCCAAGTGAGAACATCATCCACACTCGGACGCTTAGTTCCGATTCCGTATCGCCTAAGTTAAAAACTGCTCCGAGTGAGGACATCATCCACACTCGGGGGCTTAGCTGTGACTCCGTATCGCCTAAGTTTAAAACTGCTCCGAGTGAGGACATCGGCCACACTCGGGGGGCTTAGCTGCGACTCCGTATCGCCTAAGTTAAAAACCCCTCCGAGTGAGGACATCAGCCACACTTGGGGGCTTAGCTGCGACTCCGTATCGCCTAAGTTAAAAACCACTGCGAGTGAGGACATCATCCACACTTGGGGGCTTAGCTGCGATTCCGTATCGGCTAAGTTAAAAACTAACCCGAGTGAGGACATCATCCACACTCGGGGGGCTTAGCTGCGACTCCGTATCGCCTAAGTTTAAAACTGCTCCGAGTGAGGACATCATCCGCACTCGGGGGCTTAGCTGCGACCCCGTATCGCCTAAGTGAAAACTACTCGAAGTGAGGACATCATCCCCACTCAGGGGCTTAGCTGCGACCCCGTATCGCCTAAGTTAAAAACTACTCTGAGTGAGAACATCATCCACACTCGGGGGCTTAGCTGCGACCCCGTATCGCCTAAGTTAAAATTAAATCCGAGTGAGGAAATCATCCACACTGGGGGGGCTTAGCTGCGACCCTATATCGCCTAAGTTAAAAACAAATACGAGTGAGGACATTATACACACTCGGGGGCTTAGCTGCGATTCTGTATCGGCTAAGTTAAAAACTAACCCGAGTGAGGACATCATCCACACTCGGGGGGCTTAGCTGCGACTCCATATCACCTAAGTTAAAAACTGCTCCGAGTGAGGACATCATCCGCACTCTTAGGCTAAGCTGCGACTCCATACCGCCTAAGTTTAAAACCACTCTGAGTGAGGACATCATCCACACTCGGGGGCTTAGCTACGACTCCGTATCGCCTAAGTTAAAAACTGCTCCGAGTGAGGACATCAGCCACACTCGGGGGCTTAGCTGCGACCCCGTATCGTCTAAGTTAAAAACTAATCCGAGTGAGGACATCATCCACACTCGAGGACTTAGCTGCGACCCCGTATCGCCTAAGTTAAAAACTACTCCGAGTGAGGACACCATCTTCACTCAGGGTCTTAACTGCGACCCCGTATCGCCTAAGTACAAAACTAATCCGAGTGAGGACATCATCCACACTCCGGGACTTAGCTGTGACCCCGTATCGCTTAAGTTAAAAACTACTCCGAGTGAGGACATCATTCGCACTCGGGGGCTTCGCTGCGACCCCGTATCGCCTAAGTTAAAAACTACTCTGAGTGAGGACACCATCCTCACTCGGGGGCTTCGCTGCGACCCCGTATCGCCTAAGTTAAAAGTACTCCGAGTGAGGACATCATCCGTGCTTGGCGGCTTAAATGCGGTCCAGCAATCGCCTAAGTTAAAAAATACACGCGGGGACTCAGCCTTGATCGAGAAGTCACATAAGGCAGACTCAACAAGCATTCAGTATGCCAAGAACACGAAGATTTACCTGATTGACCCAGTTCCAGGTTGAAAAAAAATTACCGTGCCCAACACACGAAGATCAGCCCGATTGATTCAGCTCCAGATTGCAGAAATTTAAGACGCCAAGCGCATGATAGTTTACCTGTTGAGTTCAATTCCACACTAGAAGACTTAAACCCTCTGCCAGACTCATCTAGTCTGATAGAGGCTTGGGGACTACACCCAGTAGGTGCACTCAGCGTGTGCCCACTGGAAGAGAAATACCAAAAAGAAACATTCTGCTCGGTCAGGTTGAGCAACAACATTCAAGTTCAACAAACTCTACAGACTCCAACCGACTACCAGCAACCAGTCAGAGTCTCAGGGGCTATTGTGGAGGATACATGTAATAGGTAGGCCCATGAAGGGTCAAAATATCATAGAAGCATGGGTCCACACATGCTGTGTGTCCAGACAAATACATACATACTATTCATCGCACAAGCAACGTCCCATCCACTCGGATGACAGTCGACCACACGGACGTATGACTCACTCGGATATGCGAGGACCAACAGTCAACAAGGCAGTCGGAGCATCATCTGAGGTTTCGTAGTGGGCTGACATTTGGCACTAACACCACCATCTTGTAACATATGAGATGAGGGGGTGGCGCACTCTATATAAGCCACCCCCACCACATAGCTCGGGCTAGCTTTTTCTTCTCCCTTGGCTCTCTCGCCATTAGACTCAGGACTTAGCTCAGGCATGGAGATCCGTCTCCCCTCTCTCTTCTCAAATACACCCTGTAACTCCGTGTTCATGACAGATAAGCAAAGCCTCTCCGGAGCACGAGATGTAGGGCTGTTATCTCCACCATGAGAGGCCCGAACTCACTAAAACCACCGTGTCACCCATTTGCATCTCGATAGATCATGCTCCTTTACACTTCCTCGGTTTCCACCCCCACTGGGGTATGTTCAAACACTTATTCACGTCTCCACTGATGAGTGTAAAGAAAACCAATCTGACGGAGGAGAAGACGAACGTAGTTCAGTTGTGCACGGGCTTAGCTGCGAACCTGATTTTGCCTAAGTTGCAAACTACTCCGAGTGGGGACATCATCCACACTCGGGGGCTTAGCCGCGAACCTGATTTCGCCTAAGTTAAAAACTACTCCGAGTGAGGACATCATCCACACTCGGGGGCTTAGCTATGAACCTGACTTCACCTAAGTTAAAAACTAGTCCGAGTGAGGACATCATCCACACTCGGGGACTTAGCTGTGAACCTGACTTCACCTAAGTTAAAAACTACTCCGAGTGAGGACATCATCCACACTCGGGGGCTTAGCTGCGAACCTGATTTCGCCTAAGTTAAAAATGACTCTGAGTGAGGACATCATCCACACTCGGGGACTTAGCTGCGAACCTGATTATGCCAAAGTTAAAAACGACTCCGAGTGAGGACATTGTCCACACCCGAGGACTTAGCTGTGAACCTGATTTCACCTAAGTTAAAAACTACTCCGAGTGAGGACATCATCCACACTCGGGGACTTAGCTGCGAACCTGATTTCGCCTAAGTTCAAAATCAAGACAAACGTTCAAAACGATCAAGTAAAGACATTCGAATGTCAAGCAGTTCAAAGCAAAAGTGCACATAGTTGTGACCACAAGGTCACTGCAAATGTACGGGTACATAAATCACTCGGCATTTCGAGGCAAATATGGCTTTAAATTTTTTCTCCCGAGATTCACTCGGCCGAGGACGGGGATGCTGCGTCGGTGAAGTTGTCAAGATCGATACCTCTGCGATCCGAGTGGCCGCCGGCAGGAAGGTCTCCATGAAATCTTTGATCTTGGCATTCTTGCTGTTGACAACCTTCAGCGCCTTCAGCTTCTCCTCGTCTATGCCCTTGCAATGCACACGGACAAGGGAGAGAGCAATGTTAGCCCCGGCCCAAGCCACAGACTTCTTCCATAACTGCACTCGGCGCGGAATGTCCCGCAGATGGTTGCTGAGGGCGTCCAAGTCACTCGGGGGCTCCTCGTCGGGGGAAACTTCCTTGTCAATCTCCTTGGCCGCTTCACGCAAATGGTTGAGGAAGATAGCCGCCTTCGAAGTGCGCTCGTTGAGTTGAAGCAGTGCAAGAGCCGAGCTGTCACGAAGAAGACCAGCACTCGGATCTAGCTCCTTCTCGATTTTGGAGGTCTCCTCCTTGTCATCCCAGCATAGATCTGGCAATCATTCGGGAGGAGGAAGTTGAGAGAGGAGAAGAATTGAGATGAAATGCCTCAGAACTCGGTCATGTCTGATGTGTACCTCTGAGCTTGTCGTTCATTTCGTTGCAGTGGTCCTCAATGAGCTTCTCCAGCTCCTGCCTCTTCGACTCGTCCTGCTTCAATTTCGCCTCAGCCTTAACTGCATCTGTAGTGCCCCTCCTCGTAACTTCCTCCAGGGCTTTCTTGTCCTCCTCCCACTTATCAAAGGATTTCAGCTTGTCCTCAGCTTCCTTTGCCTTGCGACTGGCCTCCTTCTGAGCAGTTGCCAGCTCCCAGCCCTTCTTGTCAAAAGCCTCCTTCATGGTCTCTATAGAAATAGAAGCCCGGAGCCTCTTAGTAAGTTGAAGGTTCTCACAACGTACATCTGATGAAATACTTTCAGTTGGATGGGGAAAAGGTTCAAGTCCAAAGGTACTCGGTCAAGATTTGATTACCTCCGAGTGATCGCTTTTCTTATTCCAGATGGGTACTCTTGGTATTCTCAGTCTCCAAAATGCGACGCAGCGCCTGCACTTCCTTCTCAAGGGTGTTATAACGGGTCCCGAGTCACACACACCCTGTCAGCAAAAAAAACCAAAGAAAAATCAGTGATAACAATAAAATGTCAAGACAGATAGCATTCGGATTTTGAGACTGTCGTCGACTGCTTCAGTCGATGGCAGCCTCGGGGACTACACCCGGTGGGTGCGCTCAGCGCGCCCCCACCGGGGAACTACAGGTTTTACACCCCGACAGTCAACGTCGAGAGGCTCTGGTCCATGGACTATCACCGCATCCTCTTTGACAAGTATCTCGTTATTCGGATTCTACATCATTCAGATTTTGAGACTGTCGTCGACTACTTCAGTCAACGACAGCCTCGGGGACTACACCCAGTGGCTACGCTCAGCATGCCCCCACCGGAGAACCACGGGTTCTACACCCCGACGGTCAACGTCGAGAGGCTCTGGTCCATGGACCATCACCGCATCATCTTCGACAAGTATCTCATCATTCTAATTCTACTTCATTCGGATTTTGAGACTGTCGCCAAATGCTTCAGTCGACGGCAGCCTCGGGGGCTACACCAAGTGGATGTTCTCAGCGTGCCCCCACCAGAGAACTACAGGTTCTACACCCCGACGGTCAACGTCTAGAGGCTCTGGTCCATGGACCATCACCGCATCCTCTTCGACAAGTATCTCATCATTCAGATCCTACTTCATTCGGATTCTGAGACTGTCGCCGACTGCTTCAGTCGACAGCAGCCTCGGGGACTACACCCAGTGGGTGCGCTAAGCGCGCCCCCACCAGAGAACTACAGGTTCTACACCCCGACGGTCAACGTCAAGAGGCTATGGTCCATGGACCATCACCGTATCCTCTTCGACAAGTATGACTACAAGATATCCTATGAATAACATTCAGAAATCTCTAAGACTCCACCCAGTGGGTGTGCACCAGATGCAAACCTACTCAGAACTTCAAAAACATCTAAAACGCGCAAAAACTTTGTCTAAAGAAGGCACTTACAAGAGTACTTACTCGGACATTCTTCTTCAACGCCTCGCCAACATCACGTACCTCCTGCAACTTGTCGTTCATCAGCCTCAGTTGGATCAGAGCCTCCTTACTTGCTCCCACTTGGTCCTCCGGGACGCGCTGCTGCCCGATTGCGCTGGTCGTAGGTGGGACGGTTGGAGACAACCCGAGTGCTGATCCAGCTCCCGAAGGGGTCCCCGGAGCTGCGGCTGGCACTTGAACAGGCGAGACATCCCGCATGACGATATCCACGCTGGAGGTGGGATTTGCTGGTGCAGCCCGGTCATCCACGTCGATCTCAATCACTCGTGTGGTTCTGCAAGTATTTGAAAGTCATTCGGAAATAAGTTCAAAAATGAATGGAGGTGTTCAAAGATTATAAATGATCAGGTTCGAGTGCTACCTTTCGAAGATGCAGTGTCGACCTTGACCT
This sequence comes from Elymus sibiricus, assembly GCA_039707655.1. Lineage (NCBI taxonomy): Eukaryota > Viridiplantae > Streptophyta > Magnoliopsida > Poales > Poaceae > Elymus > Elymus sibiricus. The sequence continues at coordinate 162,769,675 of CM077663.1, forward strand.
TGTCCTTCTCTAGGGAAGCAGTCGATGTGTCGGCTGTGTAGAAGAATCACTCGGAAAGTTATTACATTTGATCAGTCATTCGGAAGGATGTGTGGAGTGAAAATACTTACGCAGAGTCCACCAGCACGTTCATCTTGGTCTTAGGCAGAAGCGCCTTTCGGGGCTTGCTGGAAGTGATCTTCGGCTGCTTGGTGCTCTTCTCTGGAAATGGGACGAGCTCGGCACGCCCTCGCTTTGAAGTCCGAGTGGGAGGGATGACCACCGAGGACTTGGTGATGTTCGATCCCCCTGCGTTGCCTCCATGGACCCCAAGGTCTTGGCGCCTCCTCTTGCGGGGCTTGGGAAGCACCTCTTCTGAAGGAGAAGACTCCGCCTCGTCTCCTAGTTCTGACTCCTTCTCGCCACCTCCGTCTTGCAGCTGTCATCCACGTAATCCTCCTCTTCGTCCGAGTCGTCATGACGCTCGTTGTCGCTGGCCACGTCAGCAGGAGCGTGGTTGGTAACGGGCATCAAGCTCACCATGCTTGTGAAGGCCTGTCAAAACAAAAGTTATTCCAATCAGGATTTGATAATTGAAAGTTGCATCACTCGGAAACAACAATGGCACTCAGAATTTACCTCATTCGTCGGATTCTTCGCCGAGTACGGAGGCACGCGCCTCGTACCCCTAGGGTTGTCTCGAGCTGGGGTGATGGCCTTAAGCTTGTTAGCTACCGCCTCCTCGCTGAGCTCCTCCGGGTGCGTTTGCGTAAGGTCATCCGGACCCGAGTACAGCCACATGGGGTGGGCCCTGGCCTGTAGTGGCTGGATCCTCCTCTCGAAGAAGACCTCCAGCAGATCCAGTCCGTTGATCCCATGGTTTACCAGAGATACCAGCGCAATCACGAGAATGTCTACATCTACCTTCTCATCTTTGGACACGGTCAGCTTGGGGAGTTGCCGAATGCGCTCAGCCGAGTATGGAGGGAGACCCGACTGACCCTCTCCGACTGGAACGTCCTCACAATAAAACCAAAACGACTGCCAACCCTTAACAGTGTCTGGGAAAGTCATAGATGGGAAACTACTCTTGCCTCTCAGCTGAATACCCAAGGCCCCGCACAACTGAACTACGTTCGTCTTCTCCTCCGTCAGATTGGGTTTCTTTACACTCCTCACTCGGCACGTGAATAAGTGTTTGAACAAACCCCGGTGGGGTGGCAACCAAGGCAGTTTTCACAAAGAGAAACGAAAGCAGCCAGATAGGTGATGGAATTGGGGGGAAGATGATAAAGTTGAGCTCCGAAAAAATCCAAGAAAGTGCGAAAAAGGGGTGCGGAGGCAAAGAATAGGTGATGGAATTGGGGGGAAGATGATAAAGTGAGAAATCCAAGTTAGATTGGGTTTCTTTACACTCGTCACTCGGAACTGTCGAGGTGAGTGGTGAGGAGGACCCTCTCATTCCCGCGCGGTGCAGGCTCTGTCTCCCCCTTCTCGGCAGCCTCCAGCTTCCGGCGACTAGAAGACCCTGACTCTCCACGTCCTCCAACCGACTGGCTGTGACCCGAGAGGCTAGCCAATCGCCTTGGACAAAGCCGGCTGGGGTGCCCACGCTTGAGGAGGACTTACATAAGGTCTTCTTCGCCCTCTTAGCTCTCACGGTGGCGCTCTTCATCATCTCCGGCGAGGAGCGGCAACAAATCGGTGGGAGGCGGAGTTCTCGGTGGAGCGGTGGACCGAATCGGGAGAATGGAGATGTTTTTCCAACCTCCCTCCCAGCCTGCTTTTATACTCTGGCTCAGCGAAATTTCAGTCGTCGGATCTACAGCGACCGCGCAATCAACGGACGCGGGCAGATCCGCGATATCTCTGGGACAGAGACGCGGGGACGCGTGGTGAAATTTCCGGCACAAAAATCGAGGCGTCACGGCCACTTTCCCCACTTTCCTGACACAACCGTCACTATCGCCCGCGCGCGCTTCCTCGTGATTTCGAAATCACCGGAGATTTCGCGGAACCATCGTCCGAATGAACTCTGCGTTTTCTAAAGCATTCCAATGCAACAAAACTGTTCGAGTGAACTCTGCGTTCACTGGTGTGTCAAAACCGACCGAGTGAGCCCCGTGCTCACTAGTGCGTCGTGATGCACCAAAATTGACCGAGTGAGCCCCTTGCTCTCTGGTGCATTCCGATGCACTAAAATCGACCGACTGAGCTCCGAGCTCACTGACGTGTTCCGACACGACAGGACTCATCAAATGAACAAAAGAGGCTCGTTGAGTATTCGGTTGAATCCAACACTGATTCAAGAGCCTCCGAGTGAAAGTTAATCGGAAGGCTCAATAATATTATCTCTAGGCTATAAGGTTGCTTCTCCCAAGAACTGATCAGCACCGGATCGAGTGACTTGAACAGTCGGACTGTTCGAGTCATTCAAAATTTACTTGACCTGAATTGGTCGCGGTTTCGATGACGAGTGAGGAGCAACTCGCCTTGCTCCCTAGCGTCCCCGAAACTCTACCAACAGCCCAGTGCATTGGTCACTCGACTCTCAAAAATGTCAACCGATTCGGGGGCTACTGACGAGGTCACCTACCCTAGGTAGGGTCATGTTCCTCTAATCCAGGATACTCTTGGGGTCCTGTCATGAAAGTCCCTGGCTTACCTCGACACTCGGATGAATGTACAAGAGGCACTCGGCTCCTTGAAAGTCACTCGGACGTTACTAACCACTCGGCCAAAAGGAAGCAGGAGCATCCTGAGAGCTGCAACATTCGAGGGACTTAATATGCCTTAAGTACTGTAAAGACCATGTTACCCGTAACAGCTGTAGTTAACTTAGCAGTTTCTAGTAACCCCTGCAGTTACTAACATTAATGACCCTAGTGATGGCGTTCAGCCGGTGGTGGCTCTATATAAGCTACCCCCAGGCGCCCGAGCAAGGGTTACGAACTCTCTGTAATCAGAATACATATTAAGCAATACCTAGTCCCAGGGCTCGAGACGTAGGACTTTTACCACTTCCGAGTTTGCTCCGAACTCGTAAACACTGAGTGTTACACTTGCTCCGTAGCTAGGCTTCGCCCTACTCATTCGTACCCCCAGTACTATTGTCAGGATTACTCCCACGACAGATAATAAGCAATTATCATGAACAAGGAAATATGATAATAACCAATTTATTATTGCCTCTAGGGCATATTTCCAACAGTCTCCTACTTGCACTAGAGTCAAAAATCTAGTTCACGTCACCATGTGATTAACACCCAATGAGTTCTGGGGTTTTATCATCTTTTGCTTGTGAGAGAGGTTTTAGTCAACGGGTCTGCAACATTCAGATCCGTGTGTACTTTGCAAATCTCTATGTCATACTGTAGATGCTGCTACCACGCTCCAATTGGAGCTATTCCAAATGACTGCTCCACTATACGAATCCGGTTTGCGACTCAGAGTCATCAGGATTGGTGTCCAAGCTTGCATCGACGTAACCCTTTACGCCGAACTCTTTGTCACCTCCATAACCGAGAAACATTTCCTTAGTCTTCTAAGGATAATTTTGACCGTTGTCTAGTGATCCACTCCTGGATCACTCTTGTACTCCTTGACAGACTCATGGCAAGGCACGCACCAGGTGCGGTACACAGCATGGCATCCTATATAGAGCCTACGGCTAAGGCATAGGGGACGACCTTCGTCCTTTCTCTTTCTTCTCTCGTGGTCGACCTTTGAGTCCTACTCAAAGTCATACATAATAATACAGCCAAGAACTCCTTCTTTGACTGATTTATTTTGAACTCCTTCAAAATCTTATCAAGGTTTGTATTCATTGAAAGTTTTATCAAGCGTCTTGATCTATCTCTATAGATCTTGATACGCAATATTTAAGTAGCTTCATTCCAGGTCTTCCTTTCAAAAACTCCTTTCAAACAACCCTTTATGCTTTTCAGAAATTCTACATTATTTCCGATCAACAATATGTCAACCACATATACTTATCAGAAATTGTATAGTACTCCCACTCACTTTCTTGTAAATACAAGTTTCTTATAAATTTTGCATAAACCCAAAAGCTTTGATCACCTCATCAAAGCGTATATTCCAACTCTGAGATGCTTGCTCCAATCCATAGAAGGATTGCTGGAGCTTGCATACCTTTTAGCATCCTTCGGATCGACAAAACCTTTCGGTTATATAACATACAACCTTTCCTCAAGGAAACCATTGAGGAACCGCCGTTTTGACATTCATCTACCAGATTTCATAATCAAAAAATGCAGCAACTGCTAACATAATTCTAACAGACTTTAGCATCGCCACGGGTGAGAAAGTCTCATCGTAGTCAACTCCTTGAACTTGTCGAAAACTTCTTTGTGAAAAGTCAAGCTTTATAAATGGTGACATTTACCATCAACGTATGTCTTCTTCTTAAAGGTCCGTTTGTACTTAACGGCCTGCCGTTCATCGGGCAAGTCTACCAAAGTCCATACTTGGTTTTCATACATGGATCCTATCTCGGATTTCATGGCTCCTAGCCATTTGTTGGAATCCGGGCCCACCATTGCTTCTTCATAGCTCGTTGGTTCACTATTGTCTAACAACATGACCTCCAAGACAGGATTGTCGTGCCACTTAGGGGCGGTACGAGTCCTTGTCGACCTACGAGGCTTGGTAGTAACTTGATCTGAAGCTGCATGATCATCATCATTAGCTTCCTCTTCAATTGGTGTACGCATTACAGGAACACCTTTCGGCGCTACGCTACTTTCCAATTCAAGTGAAGGTTCGATAACCTTATCAAGTTCTACCTTCCTCTCACTCACTTATTTCGAGAGAACATCCTTCCCTGGAAAGGATCCATTCTTGGCAACAAAGTCCTTTCCTTCGGATCTGTGATAGAAGGTATATGCAATTCTTGCTTTAGTGTATCTTATGAAGATGCACTTTTCCACTTTGGGTTCGAGCTTATCAGACATAAGTGTCGCATTCCCAAACTCTAAGAACTGACAGCTTAGGTTTCTGCCAAACCATAATTCATACAGTGTCATCTCAATGGATTTAGATGGTCCCCTATTTGTCGGATTTCGGGCTCCGCAAAACCCTCAAGTTTCGAACACGGGGGCGTGTGCGAAGATCCCCTGCAACCTCGCCCTACCCAGCTTGCTACTTGATGGTTAGAACGATGAACTCGCACGATGACGAGGAAGCAGATGCACACGATGATTTACCCAGGTTCGGGCCGCTGCGAAGCGTAATACCCTACTCCTGCTTTGGTGGATTGCCTCTCGAGGAGGTGTGGTGGATGAACTAGTACAATGGTGAGGGGCCTCGTGAGGGCACTCGAGTGCTGTTCTTGGCTCTCTCCTTGTCTGTTGTCTCCTTCTCTATGGTGCAGCCTACCCTCTATTTATAGCAGCGGCCCGGGTCCTCTTCCCTTATCGCAATAGCGGGAAGGGATCCCACAACGGCCGAATTCGAAAGGCGACAGGAGTACATCCTCGCCATGTCCAAAGGTGGTCTTCGCCTGCAAAGTAGTTGTCGATGATGCAGAGGTGGGCTCGGCGATGACATCCGTCCTGCTGGGCTCGTGGTCGTGGTCTTGTTGCACCGGAATGGAAACCTTTGAGGGGTGCTTTGGGACCCCGCGTACGTCCTTGCTCCCTTTGCACCAAAGGGGAAACTGCACCGCCTGGCGCGCTGGCGCCCGCCTGTCCTTCCTTGCGTCATCCTTGACTCCTGAGGCCGGGTTCTGCATAGAGATCTCCGCTGCTCCGGAGAGGGCCTGAGGAGGCCCATCCTTCGCTGTTCTTCGTGATGTTCTTCCTCACGAGCTTAGGGCCCTCGCGAGAGCCTTGTCTTGGGTGCGGTCCCGCCAGGTCGTGCCTAGCTGACAAAGTGGGCCATGCCCTGGGCCGCAGGCAGGCGAGTCTGGGTACCCCCGTTCCCAGAATACCAACACTATTTAAAGTGAATGTAGTTATCTCTAATGCATAACCCCAAAACAATAGTGGCAAATCGGTAAGAGACATCATAGTACACACCATATCCAATAGAGCACGACTACGATGTTCGGACACACCATTACACTATGGTGTTCCATGTGGCGTGAAATGTGAAACAATTTCCACATTATCTTAAGTTGCATACCAAACTCGTAACTCAGATATTCACCTCCACGATCGTATCATAGAGATTTTATCTTCTTCTCACGATGATGTTCAACTTCACTCAGAAATTGCTTGAACTTTTCAAACGTTCCAGACTTGTGTTTCATTAACTAAATATACCCATATCTACTCAAATCATCAGTGAAGGTAAGAAAATAACGATATCCACCACGCGCTTCAACACTCATTGGACCGCATACATCAACATGTATCATTTCCAAGAAGTCACTTGCCCGCTCCATCATACAGGAAAACGGGGTCTTAGTCATCTTGCCCATGAGGCATGGTCCGCATGTCTCAACCGATTCGAAATCGAGTGAGTCCAAAAGATCCATTAGCAAGGAGTTTCTTCATGCGTTTTACACAAATATGACCTTAGCGGCAGTGCCACAAGTATGTGGTACTATCATTATTAACTATGCATCTTTTGGGATCAATATTATGAACATGTGTATCACTATGATCGAGATTCAATAAACCATTCACATTGGGTGCATGACCATTGAAGGTATTATTCATGTAAACAAAATAACCATTATTCTCTGACTTAAATGAATAACTATATTGCAGTAAACATGATATAATCATGTTCATGCTCTACGCAAACACCAAATAACATTTATTCAGGTTTAACACTAATCCCGAAAGTAGAGGGAGCGTGCGATGGTGATCACATCAACCTTGGAAACACTTCCAACACACATCGTCACCTCGCCCTTATAGCTAGTCTCCGTTTATTCCGTAGCTTTTATTTCGAGTTACCAATATTGGCAACTGAATCGGTATCTAATACCCAGGTGCTACTAGGAGTACTAGTAAGGTACACATCAATAACATGTATATCAAATATACTTTTGTTGACGTTGCCATCCTTCTTATCTACCAAGTATTTGGGGTAGTTCTGCTACCAGTGACCATTCCCCTTATAATAGAAGCAATTAGTCTCGGGTTTGGTAGCGGCGCAACGCCTGCTGGTACCTAGCGGCGCGTAGTGCGGCCTGGAGACGATCTTCGTCGAGGAGGATGGCATCGTCATGCCGTAGCCGCTCTCGCTGGTCCTCGTCAAAGGCCTGCACTATCGGTGACCCGTACATGAGTTCCATGGGGAGAACTGCCTCTGCCCCATATACCAGGGCAAAGGGGGTTTCGCTGGTGGCTCGATTTGGCGTCGTTCTGATCAACCAAAGAACCACCGGCAGCTCGTCAATCTAGCGCCTTCCATGCTTGTGCAGCTTGTCGAAAGTCCTTGTCTTGAGACCCCGCAGCACTTCAGCATTTGCCCTCTCCACTTGCCCATTGCTCCTGGGGTGGGCAACCGAGGCAAAGAAGATCCAGGAGCCGATGTCTTGACAGTGATGCATAAAAGTGCTGCTGGTGAATTGTGTGATGTTATCGGTGATGATCCTGTTGGGGACCCCAAAACGGCAAACAATCCCTCTGAGGTACTTGACCGCCGCATGCGCCGTTACCTTTCTCACTGGCTCAACCATGGTCCACTTCGTGAACTTGTCGATAGCGACGAACAAGAACTCGAAGCCCCCGGTAGCACGGGGGAGGGGGCCGACGAAGTCGAGCCCCCAGATCGAGAATGGCCAGGAGAGCGGCATGGTTTGAAGGGCTTGTGCTGGTTGGTGTACTTGCTTGGCGTGGTATTGTCATGCTTCACATGTTGTTACCACCGCCAAGGCGTCTTGAAGGGCTATGGGTCAGTAAAATCCTTGCCAGAATGCCTTCCCGACAAGGGCTCTCAATCCTACGTGGGAGCCACAGATCCCCTCGTGTATCTCTGCCAGCAGCTTTTGTCTTTCCTCCCGAGCGATGCTCCTCAATTTCACCCTGTTCGGTCTCCTTCTGTGCAGATCGTTGCCTACGAACTGGTACATACTCAACTATCGGGCCAATTTTTTGGCCTCTTCTTGCTCTTCGGGGAGGTATCCTGTCTGGAGGTACTGGATTATCTGTTGCGCCCATGTCGGAGCCCGTGGCTCGACAACAAGGACTAAAGGCGCTTCTTCTGCCGCGGGAGCGCTAGCTTTGACGACGGGGACTGCCTGTCCCGTCGGGGCTCGGCGCTCACCGTGAAGCACTTCGTTGCTTACGGCAACCTTCTTGGTGGCCGCTGGCGGCTCTGCTGGAAAAAAGTTGCCGGAGAAGATATTTCTCTTCTTGGCCTGCCGCCCAGATGGTGTAACTGATGGCTAAGTGAGTCGGAGCGCAAAGGTGCCTGGTTCCACAGGCGACTGTTGGCTGCCTGTTTTGACAGGTCATCGGCGATGTCATTCTCTGCCCTGGGGACATGTTCCATCCGTAGACCGTCGAAACTTGCCTCCAAATTCCTCACTTCATCAACATATGCTTCCATCAGGGGGCTCTGGTAATCCTTGTTGACTTGGCACACGACCAGCTGTGAGTCTCCCCGAACTATCAATTTCTTGATTCCCAAATCTACCGCTATCAGCAGCCCAGCAAGTAAACCCTCATACTGAGCTATGTTGTTGGTCGACACCTCCCGAGGGAAGTGCATCTAGACCACATACTTGAGGTTCTGTCTGGTGGGTGCTATGATCAGCACTCCGGCACCAGCGCCTTGCAGCGAGAACCGCCGTCAAAGTACATGATCCATACCTGAGGTGTTTCCTTGTTGTGAAGGATTGTCTCTGGGGTTTCCTCATCTGGGGTCGGCGTCCATTCGGCAACGAACTCAGCCAGTTCTCGACTTTTGTTGGTTGTTGTGCTCTCGAAACTCAAATCAAAGCTGGCCAGCTCCAAGGCCCATTCCACAATCCAACCTGTTGCTTCCGGGTTCCTCAAGATCCGCTGCAGCGGGAAGCGTGTGACGGCTGTAATGCGGTGCGCTTGGAAGTAGTGGCGCAGCTTCCGGGAGGCCGTGAGGAGGCCGAAGAGTAGCTTCTGAATCCCAGAGTACCTCGACCGAGCCCCCTGCAGGAGGGAGCTGACAAAGTACACTGGTCGCTGCACCATCCTTGTCTTCTGTGGTGCTCGCTGCTACGCTTCCCGTGTTGTCCTTCCGACGGCTTCTTGGCTCACCCGGGTAGGCTCTTGTTCGCTAGCTGTCGGCTTGGGGGCCACTGGTTTGCCATCCTCGGCTTCCCTCTCCGCCACTAGTGCGGCGCTGACCACCTGGTTCGTCGCCGCCAAGTACAACAGCAACGGTTCCTCAGGCTTGGGCGCAACTAGGACGGGGGCTGAGGACAGGTACTTCTTCAGGTCTTACAACGCCGCCTCTGCTTCTGGGGTCCACGTCATCGGGCCTGCCTTCTTTAGGATCTTGAAGAATAGCAGGGCACGCTCCGCGGAGTTGGAGATGAACCTGTTGAGGGCGGCGACGCAGCCCACCAGCCGCCTTACGTCCTTGACGCGCTTTGGTGCCTCTAGCTGCTCGATTGCTTCAATCTTGGCCGAGTTGGCTTCTATCCCACGAAGAGATATGAAGAAACCGAGGAGCTTGCCGAAAGGGACCCCAAACACGCACTTCTTAGGATTGAGCTTCAGGTTGATCTTGCGCAGATTCACAAAGGTCTCCTCCAGGTCCTGAACCAGCGTGGCCTTGTCTTTGGTCTTGACTACAATGTTGTCCATGTAGGCCTCCACATTCCTGTGCAATTGTGGTCCGAGGTCGATCTAGACGGCCCTCGCGAATGTTGAACCAGCGCTCTTCAGACCAAACGGCATGCGCTTGAAGCAGTATGTGCCGCAGGGAGTGATGAACGCCGTTTTTTCTTCGTCTTCCTCAGCCATGAAGATCTGATGATAGCCGGAATAGGCATCAAGGAACGACAACATGTCGCAGCCGGTGGTAGAGTCCACTATATGGTCGATGCGTGGCAGGGGAAAGGGATCCTTCGGGCAGGCTTTGTTGACATCTGTGAAGTCAATACAGAGACTCCATTTCCCGCTTGCCTCACGCACCACCACAGGATTCGCTAGCCATGTCGGGTGGAGTACACCCCTGACTAGGCCCGCTGGTTCCAACTTCTTGATCTCTTCGGCAATAAATTCTTGCCACTCTAGTGCTTGTTTTCGACCCTTCTGCTTGACGGGGCGCGCGTGGGGACAGGCAGCAAGGTGGTGCTCGATCACCTCCATGGGAACACCAGGGATGTCAGATGGTTGCCAGGCAAACACGTCGACATTCGCCCGCGGGAAGGAGACGAGCGCGCTTTCCTATTTGCTGTCGGGGGTGGCACTTATAGTGAAGGTGCCGCCCTCGCCGTCCTCCCGCGCCGCCACTTGCTTCGTCTTGGGGATGGTCACTTTGCCCTTCTTGCTCCTACCGGCGGAGGTCTCTGGTAAGTCCTCGATGGGCGTGCTGCACTCTTCCGTGCGCTTCCCGGAGTTCTCATGAGCCTTGCTGGAGGTCTTGTCCTTGTTCTTTCCCCCGGGAGCTTTGTCGGCAGGAGCGAGTGCCTCGCCAGCAGACGGTGCCACTGCCTCCCAGTAGATCTTGTCGACGCAGAGGACCGCGTCTTTCTTGTTGGCATCGACGGTGATGACGCTCATCGGCCCTGGCATCTTGAGCGTGTTGTAGGCGTGGTGGGACGCCGCCATGAACTTCGCGAGTGTCGGGCGGCCCAGGATCCCATTATACGGCAGCGACATCTTGGCGATGTCGATAACGACCCTCTCTGTCCTGAAATTGAGCTCGCTACCGAATGTGACCGGGAGGATTATCTTCCCCTTTGACTGAGATCTTCCCCCATCCACTCCTTGGAAGGAGCTCGTCGGTTTGAGGTCTGAATCGGGGATCTGCAGCCGCTTGATCACATCGGGCGAAATCAGGTTCAGGCCGGCCCCACTATCGACCAACATCTTCGTGACTCTGAAGTTGCGGACCGTTGGTGAGACTTGTCAGGCCACTAGGACTGGGGGTGTCCAGGCCCGTCTGCCCGCGGCCCAAGACGCGAAGGTTGCCTCGAACACTAGGCGGCCCCACCCGCCGGGCTCAAGGAGTTGGGTCTCGCGGGGGTCAACACCTCACGAGGCGCGAGGCAACGTCACCGCCAAATACTTCGCAAGCCCCCCCCATGAGGCTCCCCGCGGCGCCTTCAGGAGGCGTGCCCGCCTGGCCGGGCCGGGCCCCGCAACTCCACACCTGCACATGGGTGACGCACGCCATGCCAAGCGGTGCCAGTAGTAGCGCGAACAGGCGCAGACGGCGAGGATCCCCTCTTTGGTGATAGAGGAGAGGCGCCAGCCCGCGGGTTCACAAAGCGTCCGCCAAAGGTTTCCTCTTCCGTGCAAGAAGACCGGGACCAAGGGCTCGCCAGGACGGATGTCACGCTCAAGCCCACGGGCGCGTCAGGGCGGGGAACTTTAGCAGGCGAAGACCACCTTTTGTTAGGACAAGCTGCTACCTTGTCCCCTTTCAAAAATGGCCGTTGTGGCAACCCTTCCCGCCTGATATTTTTGAGGAAAAGGACCGGGCCCAATATAAGGAGGGAACCAGCCCCCGCAAGGGGAAACTCACTTTGGGTTGGGCAAGAACAAGCCTTGTACTCCTCTTCCTCCCCGAGCAATCCACCAAGCAGGAGTAGGGTTTTACACCGCGAGGTGGCCCGAACCTGGGTAAACTCTTTGCGTCCTTGTTCGTCTTCCTAGCTCAAGCCACCGGAGAGTCGCTGCGAGGTTGTGAGGTAGACTAGGGCCGGAGAGCGAACGCACCCCAGTGTTCGAACCTTCTTGGGTCTGTGGAGACCCGATTCCGACATTTGGCGCGTCAGGTAAGGGTGCGCTGAAGCTCTCTAGCTCCGCCTCCTCTCCACTCGCGACGGCCCGATGGTTGACGCCTGCCGCGCATGCGCAGGGCGCTCTGCACCGAGCGAGCGTGACGGCCCTCACCAAGCCGCGGACGAAGCCGCCGACGGCCGCAACGCTCGCGAACGGCGAGACCGTTTGCAGCCCCCTGTGCGGCGGGGCATCCACCCTGTCGCGTCCCCCCCCCGACCATCGTTCATGTCGGGGACCTGAATGCGCAGGACGCGCTGCTCATGGTGAGCGAGTTGCTTCGACACCGCCCAACAGACGGGGGCCTCGACGCCTGGGCAGACCACGTCGCCGAGCTCGTCATCGTCGCCAGGAGGGCTCTGGCGCCTTACCGCCTGCTCCGGGCCCCGGCGCTGGGAGAAGGAAGCACGGGCGACGGGCCTCCCCCGCCACCGCCCGGCGACGTGGTCATGCCTCGCTCCAGCGGGCCCGAGCAAGGACCACCTCGCACCGTACTCTTCCTCCTCCGGGTCCCAGTGACCGGCTGTGGCTTGCAGGCAGGCCCTGGTGGCGATGCCCCCGAAGAATATCGACGCCCATTTTGCATCTACCACAACGTGCGCACCCATGACACCGGGGACTGTCGGGTGTTCAGGCCGTCCCGCAGGGAGATCACCGGCCAACGTTAGGGCCGCAGCATCCGTGGCGCCGGACCCATGGATGGCAGCGGCGGCAGCAGGAGAAACAACCACAACAACCACAACCCTAACCAAGACCAACGTGGGCAGCCTCGCGGCCACGACGGGCGCGGGCGCCCTCGGGAGGGTGCCCGGCAAGCACGGTCCCATGTGATCCACCTCCAAGACGTCGCGGCCCTGCTGCCGCGGCCATCGTCACCCGGAGAGAGGAGCAGCGGCTCGTCTGGCGGGTGGTCAGGAGGAAGCCAGGAGCCTCGCATAGCTGCCTGCATCCTTGGTGGAGCCCAAGCCCTCTCGTCAAACCACTGGCTCGGGCAGCTTTACCGCGCGACAAGCAGCTCCCCCGGGTGGCCGGGAACCACATGGCCCTTCAGGTGGTCCTTGTGTCCCATCTCCTTCGATCACAGGGACGGCCACAAGTCCATGGCCGCCGCGGGCACGCTTCCCGTGCTATGCACCCCCATCATCTGCAACGTCTCCAACACCAAGACCCTCGTCCACGGAGGCGCCGGCCTCAACGTGCTCTCTATGGAAACCTTCGAGACCCTCCGGGTGCTCTACAGTGAGCTTGCGCCCACCATGTCATTCCGCGGCGTCGCTGGTGGTTCCGTCGTCCCCATAGGGTAGATCCGCCTCCCCGTCACCTTCCGCATGCGCGACAGTCACCGCACCGAGTTCATCAACTTCGACATAGCGCGCATCGGCCTCCCGTACAACGCCATCCTGGGGTACCCGGTCTTGGCCAGATTCATGGCAGTAGCTCATCACGGCTACAACATCCTCAAGATGCTGGGTCCCGGTGGCATCATCACTGTCGCCTGCGATGAAACAGACGCGGTCCGTTCCCTCGAGTGGGCTTACAAGGCAGCCGTGGCCGAACGCTGCGACGACGAGGGAGGAGCCGGGCTTCACGAGGCTGCGCCCCCGAGGGAAGAGAAGCCGTTGCCCGTCTCGAGCTTCGTCAAGACCAAGAACGCGACCCTTGCCGACGCGGGTCTTGCGCCCGCTGTCGGCGCCAACCACCTCCCCGCATAGGAAGGCGCGCCCAGCGCCCTCCTCAGGTTGGGCTCGGGGGCTCCCACGTGGGAAGCATCCAGCTTGGCCGGCGTGACGTGGGAGGTGTTCGGGCATCACTTGGAGGCATGCCTCGCGGCGCGCCCCCGAAGGGGAGGAATGCAGCACCAGGCGCTGATGTCGCAGGAATTCACCGACCAAGAAGACGTCAGGATGCAGGAGGAGCGTCACCTGAAGCGTGGCAGGGCGCGCATGAGCATCGACGTCGCGGGCCTTAACTGGGCCGGGTCTCAAGGCTTTTTCCAGCCGCACGTCGCCGTTCACCATGATCGCACCCCCTTTTGCTGGGTGATGCTGGCGCCGTCTTCCGAGGACTGGCGCGGCTCACGATGGCGCCTCGCGTGGCGCCAAGGCCCCTCGAGACTCCCGGATCCCCGAAGCCTCAGGAGCCAGTCCGCCCCTGAAGGATGAACCCCCACGACACATGTCGACAAACGGCCTGACGCTCCCGCGGCAGCGTGGCCGCCAGGTTACTTTCGTGATTTGATCGAATCAGGCGACCCCCCGTGCCCCCACCTTTTTTGTGTACTTCTCGTTACTCCGGAGCTGGGCTTTCCTTGTTATGTAATGAAACAGATTAACCCCTGTCAAGATTGTGTCGTTTGTTTTAAGCTGTCAAGAGTAGCATCTCGACCCCGCCAGGATCTTCGCCCCCCACGCCGCTCCCTCGGAGGTTCCAGGGGAGGGTTGGACACGGCGTCTGCGCCAGGACTTGTCCTCGCAGCGCCAAGAAATCCAAATGACCAAGCTCTGGCTCACGGGCTGGCCACCCATGCTAGTCATCTCACCAAGGTCTTTGGTGTCCCGCCCTCCCGGAGAACCGCCACGGGCAGGTAATGGGGGCACGGCTCGGGGCGGCGGGGGTAAAGCCGTCCCTGGATGGGTGCCCCGCCGCACCGGCGCAACAACATGACGATCGCGCGGTGCGTCCCGCGCCCATGTTATGGGTCGTGAGACGCGCGCTGCCTCCTGAAGGATTGGGGGGGACTCCTGGGCCTCTTGCCTGGAGTACCCTACTCCCCTTTGAAATTGCCACCCGTGACACTCTCACGTAAGAATGAGTGGGGCAGTACACGCCCCGGAGCCTCCTGAAAGGCCGCCCCTCGGCCTCAGGAGGACTCCCGCCCACGCCTAGTGGAAGCCCCATGCTCCGCGCTGGTGGAAGAAGAACTGAGGAAGGAGCTCCTGAGCCGTGTGCCTGGGGTATCCGACCCCTCTTTTAAAATCGCCGCCCGTGACCCTCTCACGTAAAATATGAGGTTGCGGTTGTACACACCTCGAAGCCTCCCGAATCCCCGCCCCTCGGCCCCGGGTGGACTCCCGCCCATGCCTAGTGGAATCCCCATGCTTCGCATCGGGTGAGACCAGAACAAACCCCGCGGCAGGGGCCGTAATAGCCCTGGGGAAAATGGTCCCCGACTCGGAAAATCACCGGCCCCTCCCGCGGCACACGCCCACCGACCCCCTTGCGCCTCACGCGCGTGGGGGCTGGGCACTGTGCCTGCGCCTGGGCAGGTCCCAGCGATGCCGGGACCCAGAGGACTGGGTTTTGGCTCACGGGCATGCCCACACGCACGTCACCTCACCAAGGCTTGTGGAGCCAATCTTCCTCGCGCGACGCCCAAGAAAAACCAGGTAAGAGAATTCCTACCTAGGAGCAAATTCTTTCATGCGGGATTTCTCCCCGGGGCGGTTCCCCCGGACCCTAGGTACCAGCAACGACGGAGATGCGCCCGGGGGCTGAGCCCCGGCAACGCGTAGCAAGGAAGGGAAACTAACTTTCCACTCAAAAAGCGTTCAATTTGGAGCACGAGGGACATAACCCGTTTTTTGTGCACCCCCGCGGGGTCGGCATGGTTCATTACAGGGAAAGAGAAACATCACAAAGGAGAAGCTGGACTCCCGCGGCATTTCCCGAGATCCTAAACCTGACGCCACCGCGCCTAGTCGGAGTCCTCTTCCTTTATGCGGGTGCTCGGAGAGCCATCGGAGTCGTCATCACTCTCGCTTCCCCAGGAGGAGGATCTGCAGCCGCTGCCGCCGCTACCACTGCTGCAGCTGCTGATCTCCATGCAGCAGTCCAGGTGATCGCCGGCCTCCCCGAAGATCTTCATGAAGAGCGTGGAGGCCCCATCAAATTTGAAGTAAAGGACGTGCCCCTCCTGCAGCCCGCCGCAGGCAAGGGCGAATGATTTGCACCCACGCTTCAAGAACATGAAGCCGAGTGGGTTGAACTCCGTCGCCACCCAGGAGGACCCATTCCAGCAGCCGTCCGGCTGCAGCCATAGGCCCAGGGGAGCACGCCCTCCATCTCCCTCGCGAAGGAGTCTAGAAGCCGGAGCCAGGTGCGAGGCATGTCCTCCATCCTCACGATGAACTCGTGAACCGCGTCGACAGAGCGGTTCTGCGGCCGGGGCGGCCGGGAGGCTGCACCACCCCGTTGGCCTCGCCCGCGGCCGCCTTGCCCGCCACGACTGCGCCCGCGGGCGGGGCTCCTTCCGCGGCTACTCGAGCCGACGTGGGTCAGCGAGGATCGACCGCGTCCCCGACGAGGCGCCTCGGGCGCAGCGACGGACGCACGACGATGGACCACAACCCCTCGCCGGCCTCGACGCTCCCGCCTCATCCATCACCACCTTCCCCTTCTCGGCGGAGGAGAACTCCCTCGCACGTGCCACCGCTGCTATGGTGACGAACGACGATGGAGACCGAAGACTTGGAGGATGGGCTAAGGGACTCCTCCCCTCCCCTTTATATGCGGCATGGGCCTTACATCAGCCTGGGCAGTTACCGAGGCATCGCAGGGAGTGGAGGGGCCCTATGCCCCATTGCGCGCTACGTATTGTAAATTCTTAGGCAGTCCGGGCCCGCGCCGCTCCGATCTCCCACCACTGAAGGAGCTGCAACCGCCGCGAGCCCATGGTCCGCAGCACCAGACCCGCAGGACTGGGGGCACCTAGGCCCGGCTACCTGCGGCCCAAGGGGCAGCATACGCCACCTGCCGAACCAGGCCCACCAACGTACTCAGCAGGCCAGATCCCCACAAGGGCCCGCCCCCGTGGCTCGCGCCGACGGCAATCGACAGGGGCCACTGTGGCACCTCGCGTGAGGCCGCACCCTGGAACCGCCTCGAGGACTTTGCCTGGGCAGGTTCGTCAAAGGAAGGGGGGACGAGGTCCGCGCTCGGCTGACCACGCTAGCCCAGGCGGGGCTGGCTCTGAGAAGCGGGCCCACACCCGGAGACCATCCTTACGAGAGTCGGGAACGTTCGTCACCTCACGAGGACCTCGGGCGACACACTTCCACGCACGGGGCCCGAGCATGGGCTGGCGAGCGGCTGAACTCCTGGGCAGAGCACTCTTGGGAGAACCCCCCGAGGAAGGACGGGCGAAGGACGACGGCCTGGCAAGGCACGGGCTAGTTACTGCAGGCCTCGGGGGCTGTCGCCTGAGGTTATGTCACGCGCCATGGGCAGGAACCTCGAGTGCCCCGTTCCGCGAGTCTTCACCGACCTCGCTGGCCCTAGCCCTTTGGCACGGGAGCTCGCGAACCCCATCAACGAAGCAAGGATCACCAAGGGATGGCCCCCAGCCAGCTGAGGCACGGGGGCTGTGTAAAAGGAAGAAGAAGACCCCGCGAGGGGGGCGAGGGTGACTAAAATACGATAAGTGGTTACCAATTTAAGAAAAAGTAACTCGCAGATATCTTTCGCCCGCACGGGGCCTGGTGGTTCATAACATTACAAGCAAAGGCATAAAACTTAAGCTGAACAGGCGTCGTCTTCGTCATGGTCGCCGGAGGCCGCGGCGTCGAGGATCCCGCTCTCCCCCAAAGGTGCACTCTGAGCGAACCGCCCAACCAACGCCTCCACGTGCTCGCGCATCTCCTCCCTGAGGGGCGTTGGAGCGCCTCAGGCACCAGGTCCATCATGCTCGAATGGTCGAAGGCGGGATCATGACGGCGCAGGTTGGAGAAGACGCGCATCAGCATGTAGTCCAGGAGATCGCGCGCGCTTGACTCGATGTCCTCCTCCACCCTGGAAACGCCTGACTCCAGCACCTCCACCACCTTCGAGAAGAATTCGAGGAAGCCGCCATCGCCGTGCGCGCGAGGCAGCTCTGGGACGTCCCTGACAAAGCGGCGGAGAGCGCCGCTCGCGCGGCCCGCGACACCCAGGAACGGCTGGGCGCGCTGCGCCTCCATCATGCGCGCCCATGCCGCGTCGTCCTGGGCCAACTACACGGCGTTGACAGCTTCGCCGACTTGGGCCTGCAGCGCCGCCAGCTCCACCTTGGCGTCCTCTTTGCTCGCAAGGGCGCCCTGGAGATCAGCCTCGGCGCCCCACTGCCGAGCCCGGAGCGCACTCACCTCCCCCTGGAGGCCGTCGCAGCGAAGCTGGTGGCGGGCTTCCTACCGGACCAGTTCGCCTTGGTACTCTTCCAAGGCGGCCTCCCGCTACCGAGCCACCCTCTCATCGGCATTAACGCGAGCCTCCTTGCGCACTACCGCGAGGGTGGCCTCATCGGCAAGGACTCAACCTTCCGGAGTCTCAAGGCGCGCGCGCTCCGCCTCCTGATCGAAGGCGGTTCGATCGGCCTCCCGCTCACGGAGGGCCACATCGGCCTCCTGCTCGGCGACGGCAACCTCCCTGTGGGCCAGCTCCACCTCGCGTTCGGCGCTGAGCGTAGTATGAGCGGCGACGGGAGGCCTGCGTCCCCCGGTCCCCGCCACGCCGGGCATGGGGGCGGAGACCCCACCGGTGGGCTATGCGTGGGAGGAGGCACCAGGCGAAGCCTCCCTCCGTCTCTTGGGCGTGGGTGCTCTGAGAATCGCGACGGTTAGGATCGCCGACCAAGATCATGGTGCAAGAAGGACCAAGACAATGGCGCACTTACTCATCATGCGCGAACCAGCACTGCCGCATCGGAGCTAGCCCCAAGCGTCGGCCCCCGTTGCCCCTAGAGGATGAGGGCGGCATAGATGGCCCCGCCTGTGTCCCGATGTTCGTAGCGCTCTGCTTCGCCGCCATGACCTCGAAGGAGAAAAAGGGGGCGAATATTTGGCGAGGGAGCAAGATGGGAGGAGCGAAAAGAGGAGGAAGCGTACCGGAGAAGCCAAGGGGCAAGGGTTTTATGACTGTCACGCCTGATGGTTGCCCAGCTAGGGCACAGCTCCCGGAGCGTCGTGGGGGAGTGGAGGCGACGCACGACCCACCGAACGCCACGCGTCGCGCACGCCCGCAGGCGATGGGTCCCACGTCACTTCAGCCTCCCCAATAGGCAAGGCCCTCCACGCCGCGGGCCCGGGGGCTACTATCGGGCCCCTAGGATTGGGGGTGTCCAGGCCCGTCTGCCTGCGGCCCAAGACGCGAAGGTTGCCTCGAACACTAGGCGGCCCCACCCGCAGGGCTCAAGAGTCGGGCCTCGTGAGGGTCAACACCTCGCGAGGCGCGGGGCGACGTCACTGCCAAACACTTCGCAAGCCCCCCCACGAGGCTCCCCGAGGCGCCCTCAGGACGCGTGCCCGCCTCACCGGGCCGGGCCCCGCAACTCCGCACCTGCACATGGGTGACGCACGCCGTGCCAAGCGGTGCCAGCAGCAGCGCCAGCAGGCGCGGACGGCGAGGATCCCCTCTTTGGTGATAGAGGAGAGGCGCCAGCCCGCCGGTTCCCAAAGCATCCCCCAAAGGTTTCCTCTTCCGTGCAAGAAGACCGGGACCAAGGGCTCGGCAGGACGGATGTCACCCCTGAGCCCATGAGCGCGTCACGGCAGGGAAGTTTAGCAGGCGAAGACCACCTTTTGTCAGGATAAGCTGCTACCTTATCCCCTTTCAAAAATGGCCGTTGTGGCAACCCTTCCCGCCTGATATTTTCGGGGAAGAGGACCGGGGCCAATATAAGGAGGGAACCAGCCCCCGCAAGGGGACACTCACTTTGGGTTGGGCAAGAACAAACCTTGTACTCCACTTCGTCCCCGAGCAATCCACCAAGTAGGAGTAGGGTTTTACACCGCGAGGTGGCCCGAACCTGGGTAAACTCTTTGCGTCCTTGTTCGTCTTCCTAGCTCAAGCCACCGGAGAGTCGTCGCGAAGTTGTGAGGTAGCGTAGGGCCGGAGAGCAAACGCACCCCAGTGTTCGAACCTTCTTGGGTCTGCGGAGCCCTGATTCCGACAAGATCAACAGTGGCACACACCCGACCGCGGTCATGCGGTCAGGGTGGTCCTCATCGTCGAAGATGATGGGAGTGCTGGACCATTCGAGGGGCTTCCTCGCCTCTGCTGTCGCACTGACTTCACGGACCCATTGCTTGAGCTGCCTGTGGGAGCAGTGCAAAGATGCGCCTCCGTCGACACACATGGCATCCACGGCCTTCTGGAACCCTTGCTTGTCAGATTCCTCTTCATCTTCGTCATCGTCATCATCATCATCATCGGATTTGTCGCCTCGGATTCTAGCAGGTTTTTCCTTTTGTTGTTTGGCCTTGCCATGGCGGTCGCTTCGACCATTGCTGTTCTTCTTGTCGGGTCCACCGGCACCATCTCGGCCCTTCTCCTTGCCGCGCCTTTCGGACTCTTGCTTTTGCTTCTCAGCAAGATGTTCTACTTGGCGGAACTCGTTGATGTTGTGGCCCTTGGTGAGGTGGATCTTTCAGTATGGCTTGCCAGTCTTCTCGCCTGCCGCGACCTCGTCGTCTCCAGAGCACGCGGAAACGTCCTTGCCGGGCTCCTCTGACTTGGCCTTCTTGCCGGTGTTAGGCTTGCCGGAGCTCTCGACAGCCATTACTGCCTTGCCCTTGTGTTTCTTGTTGCGCTTGCACCCCTTCCTCGAGGAGACAGGCGCGTTCTCGTCGTCGTTGGAGTCGACCTCCGACCCAGCCTCTTCCCTCGGGAGCCTCCTTCCTTCCTCGGCCCGCGCGCACTTGTCGGCCAGAGAGTAGAGCTCGGTGACATCCCGCACCTTGTTGATGCTCATCTCCTCGCGCATGCGGTGATTGCGTATGTTCGTGTGGAACACAGTGATCACCGCGGTAGGGTGGATGTCCGAGATGTTGTGTTGCACGCGGCTGAATCTCTGGATGTACTTCCGGAGGGTTTCGCCGTCCCGCTGGGGGGGCACGTGTCGATCGTTGGGTTGCACTGGGAGCTTGTGGCCCCCGTGGTAAGCCCTGACGAACTGATTGCACAGGTCTGCCCAGGAAGAGATGGATCCCTCCGGCAAGTTCATTAGCCAGCTCCTCACGTTGGGCTTTGATACTCGTGATCTGCGTTGGGTTTTCCGTGAAGAGGAACGGGTAATCCCAGCACAAAGTGGGTAAGTATTTCCCTCAGTTATGAAACCAAGGTTTATCAAACCAATAGGAATACCAATCCTCAACCGTCTTCAGCGGCTGCACACAAAAGAACAAACAACTTGCACCCAACGCCGGCAAGAGGGTCGTCAATCCCCTTGATCTCGTTATTTGCAAGCAAGTGAGTTGTGTAGATAATTGTAGATGATAGTAAAGTGCAAAATAAAATAAAAGGTAATAAATAACAACAAGGTAATGATAGTGTTTTTGAATATATATAAGTGAATAGACCCGGGTGCCATAGAGTTCTCTAGTGGCATCTCTCATAAGCAAAGCATACGGTGGGTAAACAAATTACTGTTGGGCAATTCATAGAAAAGCGAATAATTATGCGATGTTCACGGCAATGATCATGTGTATATAGGCATCACGTCCATAAGAACATAGGCCGACTCCTGCCTGCACCTACTACTATTACTCCACTTCAAGAGCGCTTCTATGCTTGCCTCTCTACGTATTAAGTTCATGACAAACGGAGTAATGCTTGGAGACATAAAGACGCAACTTGTCCCCTTCTGTCACTGGGATATAGAAACTCGTCAGGTTGAACCTACTACAATGCACCACTCCCACCGAAGAAATATCAATCTAGTTGTCCAAACTATCTCAATATATCGGAGAGCATTACGAAGCTATGATGATCATGCAAATAAGAATCATAGTAATCAGGTTTGACTCAAATACTTTTCATGAATAATCTGAACATAAACTCACAATTCATCGGATCCCAACAAACACACCATACAAAGAGATTACATCGGATAGATTGCTACTTCTCGAGCATGCGTTGGTTTCCGTGAAGAGGAACGGATGATGCAGCAAAGTAGATAAGTATTTCCCTCAGTTGTTGAGAACCAAGGTATCAATCCAGTAGGAGATACAAGCAAGTCCCCAATAGGTGTACCTACACAAAGAATCAAACACTTGCACCCAACGCTATAAAGGGGTTGTCAATCCCTTCACGGTTACTTGCAAGGATGAGATCTGATAGAGATAGATAGAATAGATTGCTTGAACGGAAAGTAAAACAAAAGTAAAAAGATTGCAGCAAGATATTTTTGGTATTTTTGGTTTTAGATCTGAAAGTATAAGATGGAAAATAGACCCGGGGGCCATAGGTTTCACTAGAGGCTTCTCTCATGATGGCAAGTATTACGGTGGGTGAACAAATTACTGTCGAGCAATTGATAGAAAAGCGAATAATTATGAAGATATCCAAGGCAATGATTATGCATATAGGCATCACGTCCATGTCAAGTAGACCGAAATGATTCTGCATCTACTACTATTACTCCACACATCGACCGACTCCTGCCTGCATCTAGAGTATTAAGTTCATGAAGAACAGAGTAACACATTAGGTAAGATGACATGATGTAGAGGGATAAACTCAAGCAATATGATGAAAACCCCATCTTTTTATCCTCGATGGCAACAATACAATACGTTCCTCACTACCCCTACTATGTCACTGGGTGAGGACACCGCAAGATTGAACCCAAAACTAAGCACTTCTCCCATTGCAAGAATTACCAATCTAGTTGGCCAAACCAAACCAATAACTCGAAGAGACTTGCAAAGATATGAAATCATGCATATAAGAATTCAGAAAAGACTCAAATAATATTCATAGAAAATCTGAACATAAACCCACAATTCATCGGATCTCGACAAACACACCGCAAAAGAGTATTACATCGGATAGATCTCCATGAAGATCATGAAGAACATGGTATTGAAGAGCAAAGAGAGAGAAGAAGTCATCTAGCTACTAGCTATGGACCCGAAGGTCTGTGGTGAACTACTCACGCATCATCGGAGGGGCAATGGAGTTGATGTAGATGCCCTCCGTGATTGAATCCCCCTCCTTCAGATTATCGGAAAAGGCTCCAAGATTGGATCTCACGGGAACCGAGGCTCCTGGCGGCGGAAAAGTGTTTTCGTGGCTCTCTTTTGTATCCAGGGAATATTTGGGAATTTATAGGCCGAAGATTAGGGTTGGGGAGTTGCAGCGGGCCCACAAGCCAGGGGGGCGCGCCCCTGTGGCTTGTGGCCACACTGCGGCTCTCCTGCCTTGGTCTCCAAGCTTGGTAGTTGTCTTATGGTCCAAGAAAAATTATTCTGAAGATTTTATTCCGTTTGGACTCCATTTAATATTCCTTATCTGCAATACTCAAAAACAAGGAAAAAACAAAAACTGGCACTAGGCTCTAGATTAATAGGTTAGTCCCAAAAATAATATAAAATAGCATATTAATGCATATAAAACATCCAAAACAGATAATATAATAGCATGGAACAATCAAAAATTGTAGATACGTTGGAGACATATCATAGATCAAGGCAAAGATGCGATGAACACTGTATTGAAGATCAAGAGAGAGAAAGAGAGAGAGAGAGATTGCCATCTAGGTACTACCTACAGACCCGTAGGTCTGTGGTGAACTACTCACACATCATGGTGAGGGTAGCAAGGTTGATGAAGAGGCCCTCCGTGATCGATCTCCCCTCTGGCAGGTTGCCGGAACGGAGGTGTAGATGGCCTCCCGTCGGAACAGAGACTTGCGGCGGCGGAAAAAGTGTTTCGGCAGCGCTTCTGGTGTTACTAGGGTATTTGTGAATTTATAGGCCAGAGAACGACGTCGGGAGGCGCTCCAGGGGGCCACCACATATCTGCCCCCCCCAAGGGGCGCGGTTGGATATGTGGTGGGGCCCTGGTGCCTCTCCTGGCCCTCCTCCGAACCTTCTAGGTCTTGTATTGGTCCAGAAAAAATCACCAAAAAGTTTCATGGCAATTGGACTCCGTTTAGTATTGTAACTCTGAAAAGGCAAAAACACGCAAAAAAACAGGAACTAGCACTGGGCACTGGGTCAATAGGTTAGTGCTCAAAAATATTATAAATTGGTAAATAAATACCCAAAAAGTATCCTAGAATGAAATATGTCAGCATGGAACAATCAAAAATTGTAGATACGTTGGAGACGTATCAGCATCCCCAAGCTTAATTCCTGCTCGTCCTCGAGTAGGTAAATTGTAAAAACAAAATTTTTGATGTGACATGCTACCCATTATGTAATCTTTGGTGTGTATGTTCACTGAGAAATGATGAATTCACAAACAGCAACATAGTAATATTTACAGGTATAAGAAACAAAATTATTAATTTTTCAAAGTATACGATCCTAAAAGAATGTTTACCCCTATTCATCTTATTATATTAGCAAGGCATGACTCCGTCTGCACCACATAGATACAAATGTTAAGCACCACGGTGTCCAAGTCAGGCAATTGGATCGTACTGTTTCAGTATGCATGAACTTTTTATTTCACGCAATACATGAGCGTGAACCATTGGACATAGCTTATAGGTGGAATAGAATATGGTGGTAGGTATCAAAGGGGTAAAAAGTGGAGAAGATAGTCTCGCATTAACTAGGTGTACCAATGAGCTATGGAGATGCTCATCGATAGATATCAATCCGAGGAGTAGGGATTGCCATGCAAATGATGCACTAGAGCTATAAGTGTATGAAAGCTCAACTGAAGCTAAGTGGGGTGTGCATCAAACTTGCTTGCTCATGAAGACCACGGGCATTTGAGGAAGCCCGTTATAGGAATATACAAGCCAAGTTTATTATATGAAAAGGTAATTCCCACTAGCATATGGTAGTGTCAACATAGGAGACTCTCTATAGGAAGAACATGGTGCCACTTTGAGGCACAAGTGTGGTAAAGGATAGTAGCAAAGTCCCTTCTCTCTTTTCTCTCATTTCTTTTTTTTTCCTCCCCCATTTTCTCTTTTTGTTCTATGGTGGGCTCATTTGGCCTCCCCCATTTTTATTTCATTTTTCGTCCGGAGTCTCATCCCAACTTGTGGGGGAATCATAGTCTCCATCATCCTTTCCTCACTAGGACAATGCTCTAACAATGATGATCATCACACTTTTATTTACTTACAACTCAACATGAAGAACTGTTAGGAAGATATGACTCTGTATGAATGCATCTGGCAGTGTACCAGGATGTGCAATGATCTAGCGTGACATGTATCGAAAATATGAAGAACGGTGGCTTTGCCACAAACACTATGTCAGCGCTATACGATCATGCAAAGCATTATGATGATGAACGAACTAGTCATGTGAAGTGATGATGGAATTTGCATGGCAATATATCTAGGAATGGCTATGGAAATGCCATAATAGGTAGGTATGGTGGCTATTTTGAGGAAGATATAATGAGGCTTATGTGCAACAGAGCACATCATGTCACGGGGTTTGGATGCACCGGCGAATATTTGCACCGATCCTTGAGGTGAGAATGGGCTATGCACGGTACCGAAGAGGCTAGCAAATATGAGAAGGTGAAGATGCGTATGTCCATGGTGTTACACTAGTAATAAATAACTCACATACTTATTGAAATTTTTTATTAGTTTTATTATAAATCAAAGTACTCCTCGCATGCCCCGAGTGAGGAGGTTGGTAGGAGTTAACCATCGCGCGCCCCCGACTCAAAACAACACTAGGATTTCAACGAGGAATATAAATGCTCACACATTGTCACCATGTCTCTTTAATTTTTAGATGAATAACAAGTTAACACCTCTTATCTCAACACTTCTACGAATTAAAAAAATTGGACTCACACCTTTTTCATATTACTACATCAATGTCATTAACCCACAACTTCTCTATATGTGCTACACAATGGTTTTGATTATCATTCATTGAATACCTAATATTCTTGGACTAGTCTTATGGTCCATGCAAATTACTGACACTATTACTCAGCTCTCAAACAAATATAAGTGAAGAACAAGAGCATATATATTCTATAAAATCTACACGCCACCGTGCTAAAAAAGATATAAGTGAAGTACTAGAGCAACTGCCTAGCTCAAAAGATATAAGTGAAGCACATAGAGTATTCTAGCAAATTATCATGAAGGTGTGTCTCTCTCAAATAGGTGTGTCCAGCAAATGATGATTGTGACAAACTGAAAGTAAAAGCAAACGACGCTCTAAGCAAAACACATATCATGTGATGAATAAAAATATAGCTCCAAGTGACATACCGATGGATTGAGACGAAAGAGGGGGTGCCTTCCGGGGCATCCCCGAGCTTAGATGCTTGAGTCTCCTTAGAATTATACTTGGGGTGCCTTGGTCATCCCCAAGCTTGGGCTCTTGCTACTCCTTATTTCGTAGTCCATCGTGATCACACCCAAAACTTGAAAACTTCAATCACACAAAACTCAACAAAACTTCGTGAGATCCGTTAGTATAAGAGACATATTGCATACTTGAGGTACTACGATAAATTGATTCAAATTCATTTTTGCATAATAGGTATTGTATTCTAACTTCCCAACGGCTTACAGCCCCCGATATAGTCCATGGCATATTCAAAACAAGCAAACTATGCAAGCAAAACAGAATCTATTTAAAATAGAACAGTCTATAGCAATATGTAAAGAGCCCATACTTCTGTAACTCTAAAAATTCTGAAAATTAGGAAAACGTAAAGAATTTGTATAGCAATACTTTGTTAAAATTTCAGAACATTATCACGCTCCAGTAAAAAATGAAAATTCCTGCACTGGAGTCAAAGTTTCTGTTTCAGATTCAGCATCGTTTCTACTCATCTTGTGAGTCATCCCAAAGGCTTTACTTGGCACAAACACTAATTAAAACATAAAAACATGATCATTACAGAGGAAAAATCATGTTATCACACAAAAACATAAACTAAAAACAAAAATAAAGATACAAATTGGGTTGCCTCCCAACAAGCGCTATTGTTTTATGCCCCTGGCTAGGCATAATGCATAGTTTCAAGTGTTGTCATCTTTCACATTCAGCTCCTTGATAACACAACTATGATTAATTGGAACAATGGAAGGCTTGACCATAGGTCCCTTTATCAAGTTCAAAAAGTTGGGGTGAACACTTATCATTTTGAGATCTTCGTTTCCTTTGGAAGGAGGTGTACTAATGCTCTTAGGAATAAATATGAGCTTGGGATTTTTGTCTTGTGAGGTACCAGCACTAGTTTTGGATGGTGTGAAAGCGGAGCTCACTTTGTAAATAACCTCCTCCATTTTATCAATTCTACTAAATCCTTGTTCTACCCTCTAATCAATAGTAGCATCTTTCTCCTTTAAAGTTTTGAAAGTTATTCCTACCCGTGACCCAAATTGAGTGATATGATTATGAAGTTTTTTATCTAACTCCTCAATAGGCTCACTAGTGATCATTTTCTTTTCAATAGCATCAAGCCTTTGCATAACATGTTCCAATGTCAAATTCGTTTCATTAACGATAAGGGGTGGTGTTCCAACAAGATTTTCAATTGCATTATAAGCATCCAAAGTGATGCGGAGCATCCTACGGACATCACCATGGCAAGAGTCCCTTTGGCAAGTGACACATGCGACATCTACTTCACATACATAACGGTGAATTATCTCCTTTACACGTGCTCACTTGACCCCTTCGAGGATGGTATACTACTTGACACTCCTCTTGTGTGTATGCATAGGTATTGTCAGAGCTTCACGGATGACGAGGAGTGCCAGGACCTACGTACGACGACACCATCCGCGAGGGAAGCCTGGAAGAGAAGGAAGAAGAAGCAAGGACAGCTTCTGGAAGGCCCGGACCTTCCGGCCTGCCCGGAACCTCTGGACCCCGGACCTTTCGACCTGCCCGGACCTTCCGACCTCCGGCGACCAGAGCAGCTCCCACAGGTGCCAACTCTCTGGATGGCCCCGACCCTGCCCGGACCTTGCCCGGAACCTCCGGACCCCGGAACTTCCGGCCTGCCCGGAACTTCCGGCCTCCTCGACCACAGGCGACTCCAGGCATGCACACTTTCGGCCTAGCCCGGAACCTGCCCGGAACCTCCGGCCCCAGGACCTTCCGTCCTGGCCCGGACCTTCCGGCCTGCCTGCGTGCAGCCACTTGGGCCCGAGGCCCATGTACCTGCTTCGCCCCTCACTTACCCCTTCGTGGCCATCACTATATATACTGCACCCCTCCTCCATTTTAGGGTTAGCATTGACTTAGCTCATAGATAGATGAGCCTTTGCTCCTTCCACTACCTCTCCCATGGAGTAGATGCCTCTATGAGAGAAGACCCCTAGTGGATGTCAAGGCCTCCTTGCGTGGGAAGATCCCTAGTTTGATTCAAGGCCCCATCTCCCCATAGGATTTGGGATGAACTCTACCATGTATCCTCTTTCCATTTGTTGTTCTTGTACCCTTGTGGATCTTGTGTGGATGTGAGCATGGAT
Source organism: Elymus sibiricus (assembly GCA_039707655.1). NCBI lineage: Eukaryota > Viridiplantae > Streptophyta > Magnoliopsida > Poales > Poaceae > Elymus > Elymus sibiricus. Next base: position 162,797,959 of record CM077663.1, read on the forward strand.
GTGTGATTGGGCTTGTTTTTGCGTGTTCCTCTTGTGATTTCCCCCTCGTGTTCTTCGTGTTCATTCACAAATCCACCTACAATTCGTGAAAGATCGATGCACACGGGCATGCCCCGTATCATATTGGTATCAAGAGCCACGTTTCTCATGAATTTGGAGTCCTCCCCTTCTTTTTGTAGCCTAATTTTGTGTGTTTTTGTCCCCATTTGAAAATCCCCAACAAAAATAGCCTCATCAAATGTTTTGCAATTTGTTGGTTCTTGTGAGATTTTGTTGATTTTGATCTATGGAATTCGTGTTTGACAAGTAGATCTAGCTTTCCCACCAAGAAATCCCCCCAAATTTTCTTTTTCCCCATCAATTTTGGCCCTGGAAATCGAGTTTTTCCGCCCCCGTTCTCAGATCCGGAATTGAGGGTTCGTCCCGGAAGTGTGTTCGCAACCCCTGGAACTTCCGGCATCGCCCAGAACATCCGGCCCCCGGAACTTCCGGCCCAAGCCCGGAACTTCCGGCCTAAACAGAAAGTTTCCCCGCACTTTCCCGTGACCCCCGGAACTTCCGGTACACCCCCGGCACTTCCGGAGCCCGGAACTTCCGGCCTAACCAGAGTCATTGCACAGTTGCAACTTCAGCATTTTCACCGTTTTGGTCATAACTAACTCATCCGGAGTCCGATTTTGATGTTCTTTAGCTCGTTTTGTAGCTATTGACACCCTTCATCCCACAAAAATAATTCCAAAACCATTTGACTCCATAATTTTTTTGCATATTTGGCATCTTTGCCGAGGCCACCACCATAACTTCCGCATAGTTTTCCCACCATACTCTTTCGCCACCCTAACCCAATTTTGTTTGAGATTTTGAGTTGCGGTTTCCATTTCCTAAGGTGTTTCGGCTAATTAGGGACGGTTCTACATCGACAACCCGCCGCTCATCATCGCCACGGCCTCGACATCGACATCGGCCACTTTGCCTTTTGGCACCCCAACCGTAAGCAAGGACGGTAATCTCGACGACATCATTGTCCATTCCCTTGTCATTGCATTGATCGCTTCGAGCCTATTGCGTACCTTACCCATTGAGAGTCGTGAGTTGAGAATTGCCGGGCCACGTTACTTGTGCACCGTAGTGTTACTCTTATGCCGCATAGATAGTTATAGCGTGCAAACATCTTGCTATCTACATTGTGCCATAAGTCTCTCCCGTGCATATCCATCATACTTGTCTCATATCTTGGTTCGAGCATCAAGCATAGTGGAAAAAAAGAGCAAAAAGAAGAAAAAACTTTTAAGCAAAAGAGGAGATACAAAAGAGCTTATAGGCAATAGCAATAGCATTGAGCCATTTGCATAGTAGATACTCTTGGATCATACATACATAGCATACTTGGGTTTGAAGACGGCACGTTTACTCTTTTAGGTTGGTGCACATGCGCGTATCTAGCCCATTTGAGCAATCGAGCTATTGTCTCTTCTAGTATCCGTGCAACACGAGTTTTTCCCGGGTCTCTCACATTTTTTGCTCATTCCTTGGTTGTGCGGATCCCATTTATCTATCCGTGTGTGTGTTCCTAGTGCCACCATAGCTATTGATCTATTTGCTTTGCATTGCAATTTTGTGAATCTTCCTCAACATTTTCGATATCTTAAATTGACAATTGCTTGAATTTTGTGCCACTTGTCCTAACCGAGCCACTCGATAAGATTTATGTTGTAGGTGTGAGTGAACAAGTCCGATACCAATTCCCCTATTCTTTCATTCCACATTGAGTGAAATGGGATACATCCTCAACTTTGGGAACGGTATATTGGTATTGTTTATCTCATTTCCTACTCACCCTTGCTCGAGTCTTGTGATGGATAGGCAAAGCACATCATCTTCTTTGGTCTACAACAACAACGACGAGTTCGATGCCATGAAGAAAACCATCAACGCCAAGCTGGATGCTCAAATGGAGGAGCTCAAGGTCGTCATCAACATCACCAAGAGGTCTTCCTCATCTTCGAGAAGACGCTCAAGTGCACATGCCTCCGATCTACCATATCCGACAAGATCACCTCGGCATCGACACCTTAAATGACATGAAGAAATAATGACACCAACATCAAGGCGTCCAACGACGAACACGCGTGAAGGTCACGAGCTTGACACCAACCACCACTTGATGACTTCACCACCTACCTTGGCATCTTCGTCAAGCGACTTCAAGGCATCTTCGCCTTTGGATATGCTGCATCTTCGCCGACACGCACCTCAAGAGAAGCTCCCCAATCTCAAGACCGTGACTTCCACAAGCTACTACGACTACGACATTCCATTCTATGGGACTCATGACCCCGAAGAGTACCTCGAGTGGGAGCGCAACATGGACACCTACCTCAAGCTACTTCAAGTCCCTTCTGATGTCGGGACCCCGATCCTAAGCCATCTGAATCCAGCCTGTAACATGTCACACCACTTTGTGGCCTCACGCACGGTAACCCACGGCTGCCACCTTACCTTGGCCAGGACCGTTTGCGCCTTTTGGCTCACGGATATGAACATGTTGCTAGCATTCACACGTCAAAGAACCTGGGTCGACATGACTAGTTATAGACCCAAGTGGCACAACCGTACAGGGACAGGCATACGTAACCGAACAATGCAGGTGTCGGTCATCAGCGTGTGTAGATGAGTCATAGCAAGCTACAGGGACTCCATTACGCCGTGGGACATAAATGTCATCAACTGCGCGTAAATGAGTCATAGCAGGCTACATGGACTCCATTACACTGCGAGACATTTCCCCGAAGGGACAGACACAGCAGCAAGAAGGATACACGCCGGTCAATCAATGTGTCCGGAGCAGTAGCATGCTACCAAGGCTCGGTGGAAGCACAAAGAGGCATTTCCCCGTAAAGCAGGCTACTAAAGGTATACAACTAGGTGTCGAATCCCACACATACCAATGCATTTCAAACATACACGCAATATGCACGATATGTGTAGATACAACATGGCATCACAACAAAACTCTACAACATAACATTTATTTATAAGGCTCCGAAGAGCCAACATAGTATAATGTTACAAGCAGGGTGGGTCACATGACCCAACATTCAGAGCATACAAACAACAAGCGGAAGTTACATGTCTGAGTAGAGACATCTAATAAAAGCGACTGGAAGAGCCTGAAAAGCTACAACGACCCTACCAAAGGAGCCAGACTCCTGTCTGGGTTACTTAGCTAATCCATCGATGTCAACGTCAAGAAGAACATAGAATGAACAACGTCTATCTCTGCAAAAACGTAAATAAGCAACAGCGAGTACGAAGGTACTCAACAAGTCTTACATCAGAACTAACTACATATGCATCATGTATCAAGAACGGGATTGTGGGGTTCACTGCAGAATGCCAGCTTTGACCTTTGGCTAGACTGAAATATGATAAAGTATTCAACGTATCACTACTCTCTCGTCTCCCTACGAGAGAGCACACATGAGTCCACGTGTTCACCATATCAATACACCACTATGGATCCTCTCTCGTCTTCCTACGAGAAGCCATCCATCGCACTCACACTTATCTGGAGTATTTTAGAGTATCCATTTAAATTATCTATGAACAATGCAAGTCTCCAAGTAGTCCATATCCGCGGACGCGGCTATTCGAATAGATAGTTTACCCTGCAGGGGTGTACTTCGTCACACATGCTCCCGCCACTTATCGCCATGTGCACGTTAAAAGGCACCTCGGCAACCTTCAAGCGGAAGCCAGGCGAGGGAGTCGGCCACGGACGTTAACTTACAATGACTCACATCCTAGGCAGTCACCTATCTGAGTTGGAACCCATATTGGAAGTCCGGCCGAGGTTTCCAACATGGCCTCAAACATTGTGAGCAGGGCCCCAAGCTGGTCCCGATTGGGCCGTTCATCCACTTCGCAGGCCGTGCCACACCTATCAACGTTTCGAACTACTGTGACTCCTGGACTGAGAACAGGGTAGGTTAATAGGCCGAGAGGGTCCATTGGTTTCGGGCCCAATGTGCGGTAGTAGCTAGCCTTGGAACTCAAACACGAAACTCAGTTCCTATGAGCGTGTTCAATGAGACAACCCACCATGTACTCCTACATGGCCTCTCATCGCTACCTTTACCAAAACACGTTCAACACTTAACCTTCATCATCAGGACACAATCGTTTCACTCCGGTTCATCACCCATATGAATCAGACCTGACACAACTCTAAGCATAGCAAAGCATAATAGGGTGATAGCACAACATGGCTCAAGCATCTACCAGGTATGCTAGGTTGCTTGGTTCAGCTATTTACTGTGACAATGACAGGTCATGCAAATGAGTGGGTTCATCTATCGCAACACAAATAGCAGTTGAATCGCATTGTCCTAATGCATTGAAAGGAGAGCAAGAGCGAGAGAGTGGGAGTGTCTCGAATATGCTCAAGGGGGGGGGGTTGCTTGCCTGTTGATCAGAAGAACTCAGCTGTTCTTCGATGTCGTCGATAACTACGTCTCGCATGTCTATCGACAAGATCAAACAAGGTATAAATTAAGCACGGCAATGCTTCACAATGATGCATGAGTAAGACATGTTAACATGTTGCTGGTTAGAGCTAATGCAAGTGGTCACAAGTTAAATGGGAGTTATTTGATCAATATAGATCAATTTCAAACCCATTTATAAGCATTTAAACGCCTTTAGTGAAATTGTCCTATCCAGCAAGTGTAAGTTGTTCAAACATGCATGAAAATGGTACCAACAGATTCATTGGATTTTTATGATAACTTTTCATATATAATTTATTTCATTTGGAGCTATGGTTGAATTTCTATGAATTTTAGAAGTTTAGTGCATTTTCTAGATTTTCATGAATTGATTTTATTCCAGAAATTATATACTGCATCAGCATTACGTCAGGCTGACGTCAGCGGGTCAACCGTGCCGGGTCCAGGTCAAACCTGACCAGTGGGGTCCACTGGTCAGTGACCCAGGGGTTAGTCCCGCGCTGACCGGGTTTGACCCGCTCCAGGGGCCCGCTGTCAGCGGCTGGGGGGCCTAATTAAGAGGGGGAATTAGGCCCTAATGGCCGGCCACATCAACGCTCGCCGGAGTTGGGCCGGCGGCGACCAAAACCGCGGCGGGGCTCGTCGGAACTGCGCTAACGGCAGCGGTTTGGCGTGCTGTGCGAACCAGGAGGTAGCCCGTGCTCGACCGCGTCGAGTGGGGCTGGACAGGGGGCTCGGGGACACCAGAGGGCTCGCCGGCGACGAGCTGAGCGGCGGCGGTGGCTCGGGCATGCTCGGGTTTGGCGTTGGTTAGCACGGGAGGAGCAGCTGATGGCATCTACAGACTCACGGGAGCTCCAGGAGCATGCAGAGGTGCTCAGGCGCGAGCCATGGAGGTTGTGGCCACGGCCACGCCATTGCCGGCGGCAGGAAGCTCGGGTACCGGCGAGGACGCTAGCTAGGGCACACGAGCGACGTCGAGGGAAGGGGGATCGAACCAGAAGCTCACCGGGGAGCTGGAAGAGGCAACGGCGAGCTCGGGGACGCTTTCTAGTCGGCGAATTTGGCACCGGTGGTCGTCGGACCCGAAGACGAAGGCGAGGGCGACGTTGCAGGGCCTCCGGGGTCGATTTCGTCGGCGTGGAGAAGCGGCGCAGCGTGGCGGAGCTCATGGTCCAATTTCGGAGGCGAGGCGATGCTGGTGGTCGTGGCTATGGCAATCGACGGCGGCGGCGGCTTCCGGGTGCGAGGGGGAGAAGCAGCAGGGGGCGAGGAGGAGAGGAAAGAGAGGGAGAGAAGGATCCGGACGGCACGGGGGAGCTCTTCCCCGATGTCGCGGTGGCAATGGCTGGCCAGGCAGGCAGGGTGGAGGTGGAGGCTCGGCCGCGCACGAGCTGCCACACCTCGTCCTCCTGGTGAGAGGTCGGGGACGACTGGCACATGGGCCTGATGGGCCTCAAGTGCTGGGCCAGGTAATCTACAGGTGAGGCTCTGCCTTTTTATTTCCTATTTTTCTTTTCTATTTTCTGAGATTTGTTTAATTTGGTTTGACTAATAAATTAAATTCTGATATTTTGCAGGTGAGCTCAATTGGTAAAACCAAAGCACCACAAAAAGTTTCAGAATTGTTGGACCCAAATTTTTTATATAACAAAAATAAATCCAATGCAAATATTATTTGGATTGAGTCAAAAGCCCAAAATAAAAGGTTTCTGTTAGAACAATTTATTGTTTGACATTTTTAGCTCAACCCAACAATTTATTAGAAAACCAGGGACATTTTCTTGGATCTGTTTGAAGCAATTTTTATAATGCCTTTTTGACAAAAATTTAAATGATGAGGCTCGACCAAATCCCCATTTCAAATTTCATTTGAAATTTAAATGCATGCATGAATGCAATGTCAAGCAAGGAAAACTAGGGTTGTGACAACTCACAGCCACTAAACAAGAATCTCGTCCCGAGATTCAGGCGTAGTCGGGAAGAGGTCGGGGTACTCAAGTCGAAGATGATCTTCGCACTCCCAGGTTGCTTCATCCTCGGAATGGTGCGACCACTGAACCTTGAGAAACTTGATGTTGCGATGTCGAGTGCTGCGCTCGGCTTCATCGAGAATACGAACAGGATATTCTCGGTATGAGAGGTCATCTTGAAGATCAAGCGTTTCGTGGTCTACTTCGCGGACAAGATCCTTGAAGCAACGCCTGAGTTGAGAAACGTGGAACACATCATGAACTTTGGAATGTTGAGGGGGTAGTTCTAATTGGTAGGCAACCTCTCCTCGTTTAGCGAGAATGCGAAAAGGACCAATGTAACGAGGAGCCAACTTGCCTTTGATACCGAAACGATGGGTACCCTTAAGGGGTGTAACACGAAGGTAAGCCTTCTCGTCAACTTCATAACTTACGTCCTTATGACGACGGTCATATTGACTCTTTTGACGAGATTGGGATGTTTCCAAATTCTCATGAATGATGCAAACTTGCTCTTCTGCATCCTGAATCATATCCGGTCCAAAGAATTGTCTTTCACCGGTTTCTGACCAGTTTAGTGGCGTTCGACATCTTCGTCCATACAACACTTCGAAAGGAGCTTTGCCCAGACTAGACTGGAAGCTGTTGTTATAAGCAAACTCGGCGAATGGAAGACATTTCTCCCAATTCATTCTGAATGAGATAACACAGGCTCTGAGCATATCTTCGAGAATTTGATTGACTCTTTCGACTTGACCACTTGACTGAGGATGATAAGCGGTGCTAAAGGAGAGATGGGTTCCCATAGCATTCTGGAAACTTTCCCAAAATCGAGAAGTGAAAAGACTTCCACGATCTGAATTGATCTCTAGAGGAACACCATGAGGAGAAACTATTCGAGAGATATATAGGTCTACTAGCTGACTAGCAGTTATACTTTCTCGAACTAGAAGGAAATGAGCAACTTTCGAAAGGCGATCGATGACCACGAAGATGGCATCATTCCCTTTCTTATTCTTTGGAAAGCCGGTGATGAAATACATACCGACCTTGTCCCATTTCCACTCGGGAATAGCCAAGGGATGAAGAGTGCCAGCAGGCCTTTGATGCTCTGCCTTCACGCGACGAAAAATGTCACAGTTAGCAATGAACTGAGCGATTTCTCTCTTCATCCGGGTCCTCCAGAACCTCTGGCATAGGTCCTGATACATCTTAGTACTACCGGGATGAATCGTGAGAGGATATTCATGAGCTTCCTTAAGGATCAACCGCCTTAAGTTTCGTATCATGGGAACCACCAAGCGATTCTCGAAGAATACGACACGTTGATCATTTATAGAGAAACATCTAGAAGCTCCGCTAGCAATATTCCTCTTGATTCGAGAAATACCCGGATCACATTTCTGGGCTTCTATGATCTGATCCTCAAGAGTCGGTTTCGCCACCAAGGTAGAAAGGGATCCTCGAGGAACAATGTGAAGATTTAACTTATGAAATTCCTCGTGGAGAAGTGGTTGACTTTGTAGCAACATGAGGTTGTTACAATAGGATTTACGACTTAGTGCATCAGCCATGACATTGGCTTTGCCTGGGGTGTAAGATATTCCTAAGTCGTAGTCCGTAATCAACTCAATCCACCGTCGTTGCCTGAGATTCAAATCCGGTTGGGTGAATATATATTTGAGACTCTGGTGATCAGTGTAAATTTTGCAATGATTACCCAGAAGGTAATGTCGCCAAGTGACAAGTGCATGGACTACTGCGGCAAGTTCCAAATCGTGTGTTGGATAATTCTTCTCATGTGGACGCAACTGTCGAGATGCATAGGCAATCACATGACGATCTTGCATAAGAATGCAACCTAGACCTTGTCGCGAAGCATCACAGTAGATAACAAACTCCTTTGTGAAATCCGGCGGTACAAGTACCGGGGCAGTAGTCAGTCGTCTTTTCAACTCCTGAAAACTTTCCTCACACTTTGGAGTCCACTTGAACTTCTTATCTTTCTTTAGGAGTTCAGTTAGAGGTTTGGCAAGTTTGGAGAAGTTCTCAACGAAGCGGCGACAATAGCTCGCTATGCCAAGGAAACTCCTAACTTGCTTCACCGATTCAGGTTGAGTCCAATCAAGGACAGCTTGAACTCTCTCGGGATTGACAGCAATACCTTTCGCAGAGATTACGTGACCTAGATAGGTCACTTCTGGCAACCAGAATTCGCACTTGGAGAATTTGGCATAAAGGCGATGCTCTTGAAGTTTCATCAATACCAGCCTAAGATGCTCAGCATGTTCTTCTTCGTTCTTCGAGTATATGAGGATATCATCGAGGTAGACCACGACGAATTTGTCCAAATACTCCATGAAGATTGAATTCATTAAGCGGGAAAAGGTGGCTGGGGCATTGGTTAGACCGAAGGACATGACGGTGTACTCGTATTGGCCATAACGAGTGACGAAAGCCGTCTTTGGAATGTCCCCGTTCCTGATTTTGATTTGATGATAACCTAATCTCAAATCCATCTTGGAGAAGACTGTAGATCCAGCAAGCTGATCATACAGATCGTTGATCATGGGGAGCAGATATTTGTTCTTTATCGTGACCAGATTAACCGGTCGATAATCGACAACCATCCGATCTGTACCATCCTTCTTCTTGACGAAGAGGACAGGACAAGCCCATGGAGAAGAGCTAGGACGGATGAAACCTTTCTTCAAAGATTCATCGAGTTGGATTTTAAGGTCAGCTAACTCTTGAGGTGACATCTTATATGGTCTCCTAGCAATGGGAGCAGTTCCTGGAATAAGGTCTATGACAAACTCTACTTCTCTGTCAGGTGGAACACCTGGCAGTTCCTCTGGAAAGACATCCAGGAAGTCACGGACTACCGGGATGTTCTCAAGGTCTGGGAGAGGATTGGCATTGAGAGAATATATCTGCCCTTCTGGAATATGGGTTTGGATATTGACTATCTGGCCAGAAGGATGGGTAAGCTGAACAGACCTAGTGAAACAATCAATTTTTGCATGATGAGCTGTCATCCAGTCCATCCCCAAAATGATATTGATGTCTGAAGTTTTGAGGGCTATCAGCGAGGCAAGGAATACTAAACCATCGACAAGGATTTGGTTCCCATGGCTTACTGCATTAGTTTGCCATTTGGAACCTGGAGTTTGAATTACTAATGGAGAGGGCATAACTTCGAAAGCAATGTTATGCAAGGAGGCATAACGTTCAGAGATGAAGGAGTGGGATGCTCCTAAGTCAAACAGAACTGAAGCTGGATGAGAGTTGACAAGAAGCGTCTTAAGCACGACGTCAGCATCATCTTGAGCTTCTTCTGCAGTTACATGGTGCACACATCCACGAGTATAAACAACTGACCTAGCATCAGGCTTCTTGGTTGGCCACTTGCATGGAACAACACCACTTGATGAAGAGGGTGGAACATAACCACGCAGGGGACAATCTCTTGAATAATGCCCTGGCTGGCTACATTTGAGGCATGCTCCATAAGTGGGACGTGGATTTGGGTTGATCACTTGCTTGACGAGGTTCTTCTGGGGAACACATGGCATCGACAGACGAGGCGCCACATAGGATGGCCTCGGTGCATATCCAGCAGGAAGAGCGGCGTTTGGGATCCATATTCTACACTTCTGGGATATAGCAACTGAAGAAGACCCAATATCACGGGTGTGCTTGCGGGACTCCTCATAGGTCATCCTGCTTGTCTCCGCTTGGATTGCTTTGTTCACAAGAACCTAGAAGCTGACGAACTCATGTAGACTGAGATCATGACGAAGCTTTGGGCTAAGGCCTTTCCTGAACCTTGCTTGCTTCTTGGCATCTGTGGATACTTTTTCTGGGGCATAACGCGCAAGGCGTTCAAACTCACGACTATAGGCGTCCACATCCATCTTGCCTTGGGTCAGATTGCAGAACTCCTCTTGCTTACGATCTATCAGGGCCTGCGGAATATGATTCTCATGAAAATCCTCACAGAACTCCTTCCATGAAGTAGCTTGACCTACAGGTCGCATGGCCTCGAAGTTCTCCCACCATAGACTGGCGGAACCTTCAAGGTCATAAGCGGCATAGGTGACCTTGTCTCCTTCAGCCATGTTTGTATAACGCAGCTTGTTGTTGACACTCCGGAGCCAATCATCTGCATCCAGTGGCTCAGCAGAATGATGGAAGGTGGGTGGTTGCAACTTGATGAAGTCTCTGATGGATACTAGCTCATTGCGCTGATGGGCTATATTCTGCTCGATGTGCTCCAATAGACGGTTGGTGGCACGCTTGTTCCTCTCAACATCTAACATAACCTCCGCCAAGAGAGGCGGGTTGGGAGGATCTTCTTCATCCCTACCATCTCCTAGGTTCTGAACATGACTAGCAAATCTCTGGGTTACTGGCGACATCCTGAAGGAACAACCAGGGTTCAGAAACAAGGAAGAACACCGGAACATATCTAAACCTAGAAGAACTCGGACAGCATAATGGCTGTACGGGTATGAAATATGAGGCAACCTGCACAAGATTTGGGCAGCATAACAACTCAACATCATGGTTCAAGGCACAGTGAGAACATAGGCATCACTTCTCACAACTCTGATGGGACATTACTTGACACAAACAACCATTCTATAAGTCTATGGTCCAGTAACTCGTCATCCTAGCAGATAGATAAGAAGCCTAGTCCTTAATCCCCGTAGAAAAGGAGAGGGTGACCCAGAATAGGGTAACTTGAGGAAAGGAGTAAAAAGAAGCCTTACGTTCCCTTCCACAATCAATTCCCTTATATAACTAAAGCATAACTAGACTCAACATCGACCAGTTTGGCTTCGTAAACCTACAGACAGTTCAGCTCTGATACCAACGCTGTCGGGACCCCAATCCTAAGCCATATGAATCCAGCCTGTAACATGTCACACCACTTTGCGGCCTCACGCACGGTAACCCATGGCTGCCACCTTACCTTGGCCGGGACCGTTTGCGCCTTTTGGCTCACGGATATGACCATGTCGCTAGCATTCACACGTCAAAGAACCCGGGTCGACATGACAAGTTATAGACCCAAGTGGCACAACCGTACAGGGACAGGCATACGTAACCCAACAATGCAGGTGTCGGTCATCGGCGTGTGTAGACGAGTCATAGCAAGCTACAGGGACTCCATTACGTCGTGGGACATAAATGTCATCGACTGCGCATAGACGAGTCATAGCAGGCTACATGGACTCCATTGCACTGCGAGACATTTCCCCGAAGGGACAGACACAGCAGCAAGAAGGATACACGCCGGTCAATCAATGTGTCCGGAGCAGTAGCAAGCTACCAAGGCTCGGTGGAAGCACAAAGAGGCATTTCCCCGTAAAGCAGGCTACTAAAGGTATACAACTAGGTGTCGAATCCCACACATACCAATGCATTTCAAACATACACGCAATATGCACGATATGTGTAGATACAACATGGCATCACAACAAAACTCTACAACATAACATTTATTTATAAGGCTCAGAAGAGCCAACATAGTATAATGTTACAAGCAGGGTGGGTCACATGACCCAACATTCAGAGCATACAAACAACAAGCGGAAGTTACATGTCTGAGTACAGACATCTAATAAAAGTGGCAGGAAGAGCCTGAAAAGCTACAACGACCCTACCAAACGAGCCAGACTCCTGTCTGGGTTACTAAGCTAATCCATCGATGTCAACGTCAAGAAGAACATAGAATGAACAACGTCTATCTCTGCAAAAACGTCAATAAGCAAAAGTGAGTACGAAGGTACTCAACAAGTCTTACATCAGAACTAACTACATATGCATCATGTATCAAGAACGGGATTGTGGGGTTCACTACAGAATGCCAACTTTGACCTTTGGCTAGACTGTAATATGATCAAGTATTCAAGGTATCACTACTCTCTCATCTCCCAACGAGAGAGCACACACGAGTCCACATGTTCACCATATCAATACACCACTATGGATCCTCTCTCGTCTTCCTACGAGAAGCCATGCATAGCACTCACACTTATCTGGAGTATTTTAGAGTATCCATTTAAATTATCTATGAACAATGCAAGTCTCCAAGTAGTCCATATCCGCGGACGCGTCTATTCGAATAGATAGTTTACCCTGCAGGGGTGTACTTTGTCACACATGCTCCCGCCACTTATCGCCATGTGCACGTTAAAAGGCACCTCGGCAACCTTCAAGCGGAAGCCAGGCGAGGGAGTCGGCCACGGACGTTAACTTACAACGACTCACGTCCTAGGCAGTCGCCTATCTGAGTTGGAACCCATAATGGAAGTCCGGCCGAGGTTTCCAACATGGCCTCAAACGTTGTGAGCAGGGCCCCAAGCCAGTCCCGATTGGGACATTCATCCACTTCGCACGCCGTGCGACACCTATCAACGTTTCTTACTACTGCGACTCCTGGACTGAGAACAGGGTAGGTTAATAGGCCGAGAGGGTCCATTGGTTTCAGGCCCAATGTGCGGTAGTAGCTAGTCTTGGAACACAAACACGGAACTCAGTTCCTATGAGCGGCTTCAATGAGACAACCCACCATGTACTTCTACATGGCGTCTGATAGCTACCTTTTCCAAAATAGGTTCAACACTTAACGTTCATCATCAGGACACAATCGTTTCACTCCGGTTCATCACCCAGATGAATCAGACCTGACACAACTCTAAGCATAGCAAAGCCTAACAGGGTGATAGCACAACATGGCTCAAGCATCTACCAGGTATGCTAGGTTGCTTGGTTCAGCTATTTACTGTGACAATGACAGGTCATGCAAATGAGTGGGTTCATCTATCGCAACACAAATAGCAGTTGAATCGCATTGTCCTAATGCATTGAAATGAGAGCAATAGCGAGAGAGTGGGATTGTATCGAATATGCTCAAGGGGGGGGGGGGTGTTGCTTGCCTGTTGATCAGAAGAACTCAGCTGTTCTTCGATGTCGTCGGTAACTACGTCTCGCAAGTCTATCGACAAGATCAAACAAGGTATAAATTAAGCACGGCAATGCTTCACAATGATGCATGAGTAAGACATGTTAACATGTTGCTGGTTAGAGATAATGCAAGTGGTCACAAGTTAAATGGGAGTTATTTTATCAATATAGATCAATTTCAAACCCATTTATAAGCATTTAAAGGCCTTTAGTGAAATTTTCCTATCCAGCAAGTTTAAGTTGTTCAAACATGCATGAAAATGGTACCAACAGATTCATTTGATTTTTTTGATAATTTTTCATATATAATTTATTTCATTTGGAGCTATGGTTGAATTTCTATGAATTTTAGAAGTTTAGGGCATTTTCTGGATTTTCCTGAATAGATTTTATTCCAGAAATTATATACTGCATCAGCATTACGTCAGGCTGACATCAGCGGTTCAACCGTGCCGGGTCCAGGTCAAACCTGACCAGTGGGGTCCATTGGTCAGTGACCCAGGGGTTGGTCCCGCGCTGACCGGGTTTGACCCGCTCCTGGGGCCCGCTGTCAGCGGCTGGGGGGCCTAATTAAGCGGGCGGATTAGGCCCTAATGGCCGGCCACGTCGGTGCTCACCGGAGTTGGGCCGGCGGCGACCAAAACCGTGGCGGGGCTCGCCGGAACTGTGCTAACGGCGGCGGTTTGGCGCGCTGTGTAGACCGGGAGGTAGCCCGTGCTCGACCGCGTCGAGTGGGGCTGGACAGGGGGCTCGGGGACGCCGGAGGGCTCGCCGGCGACGAGATGATCGGCGGCGGTGGCTCGGGCATGCTCGGGTTCGGCGTTGGTTAGCACGGGAGGAGCAGTTGATGGCATCTACGGACTCACAGGAGCTCCAGGAGCACGCAGAGGTGCTCGGGCGCGAGCCGTGGACGCTGTGGCCATGGCCACGCCATTGCCGGCGGCAAGAAGCTCGGGTACCGGCGGGGACGCTAGCTAGGGCATGCGAGCGATGTCGAGGGCAGGGGGATTGAACCAGAAGCTCACCGGGGAGCTGGAAGAGGCAACGACGAGCTCGGGGACACTTTCTGGCCGGCGAATTTGGCACCGGTGGTCGTCGGACCCGAAGACGAAGGCGAGGACGAGGACGACGTTGCAGGGCCTCCGGGGTCCATTCCGTCGGCGTGGAGAAGCGGCGCAGTGTGGCGGAGCTCGTGGTCTAGTTCCGGAGGCGAGGCGATGCTGGTGGTCGTGGCTATGGCGATCGACGGCAGCGGCGGCTTCCGGGTGCGAGGGGGAGAAGCAGCAGGGGGCGAGGAGGAGAGGAAAGAGAGGAAGAGAAGGATTGGGATGGCACAGGGGAGCTCATCCCCGATGTCGCGGTGGCAAGGGCTGGACAGGCAGGCTGGGTGGAGGTGGAGGCTCGGCCGCGCACGAGCTGCCACGCCTCGTCCTCCTAGCGAGAGGTCAGGGACGACTGGCACTTGGGCCTGATGGGCGTCAAGTGCTGGGCCAGGTAAGCTACAGGTGAGGCTCTCCCTTTTTATTTCCTGTTTTTATTTTCTGTTTTTTTACATTTGTTTAATTTGGTTTGACTACCAAATTATTTAATAAAATTCTGATATTTTGCAGGTGAGCTCAATTGGTAAAACCAAAGCACCACAAAAAGTTTCAGAATTGTTGGACCCAAATTTGTTATATAACAAAAATAAATCCAATGCAAATATTATTTCGATTGAGTCAAAAGCCCAAAATAAAAGGTTTCTGTTATAACAAATTATTGTTTGACATTTTTAGCTCAACCCAACAATTTATTAGAAAACCAGGGACATTTTCTTGGATCTTTTTGAAGCAATTTTTATAATACCTTTTTGACAAAAATTTAAATGATGAGGCTTGACCAAATCCCCATTTCAAATTTCATTTGAAATTTAATTGCATGCATGAATGCAATGTCAAGCAAGGAAAACTAGGGCTGTGACATCCGAAGACCAAGTGAAGTCTGCCACAAGAAACTTCCATGACTACGCGTCAACATGGTGGCTTCACACACCTTCGAAGAGCTTAGACATGAGTTGGTACAAGACGAAGAAAGCGTTGCAGCTAGAGTTTCTGCCTTCTACATACACGGAACATCTTCAACGCCAATTGGACGACACCATACAAGGATCCAAGTCTCTTGATGAGTACTTCATGAAGATGAAGAAAGCCTTGCGATGAGCCGGTGTGGACGACCCCATTTGGATGAAGTTCCACTTCATGATGGGATTGAACAACGACATCGCCAAGACTATCTTCCACAACAACTACGAGTCTCTTGAAGACCTCTACATTGGTGCTCTCATGGCGGAACATGAACTCAAGGCCAAGGCTACAAGACCCCGAGCACACTTTGCGGCGACCAAGCTCCACGACGACGAGCATGAGGATGGTACCACCAAGATGTCCAAGCTCGACGAGCTCCAAGATGACGCTCCCAAGTTCGACTTCACCGCCTTCCCTCTTTGTCGCATTGATGATGCCGAGTCTACCATGACTCTTTTTGAAGACGATGCGGCGACGATCACAACTACGGAGCCACTCAAGGAACATGCTTTGGAGGCGAGCGACAAGGTGGCGAGCATGGATGATTTTTCCATCTTCGGAGGCGAGAGTGATGATGTGCCATCTTTGGCTTCATCCATGGCGACGGTGACGAGATGGTTGAGCATGGGATTTTCCCTTCGACCACGGTGGCGTTTGGAGATGAGCTGAGAGACTTTTGCCACCATATTGAGAGTGAGAGTGACTTCCCTACTAGCCCCATATATGATGAGTTGCCTCAATTCCCTTGTGAGGAGAGCCACAACCCCCACCACTTGAGTGAGATGAGTGACTCCACCATATGTGAGTACGAGTGCAACAACCTAGAGGGAGTGAGTGAGCCACCACCACATAGAGAGAGTGAGGTAGTTGATGAGGCATGTGAGGCCATCTCGACGTTGGTGCTCTCAAGGCGGAACAATGTCACAGCCCTAGCTTAGGCATTATCTATCATTGCATAATCATCATGTCACAATGTTTAAACTCAACTGAATTTGAAATGGGGAATTAACAAACCCTAGCACCCCTTTGAATTACATAGGTTCAACTAAAATATTTTTGAACGAATCCAAAATGGCCTTCATAAAAGCCCATGATTTTTGAAAAATGTGGAAGCCTCTGTCAAAAATGATTTGCCCATTTTTGGAACATTTTGGATAATTAAATTAACCCATTTGCTTTTGAATTTGGGGCTTTTAATTGCTATAAATGTTTTAAATGCTCCAAATATTCTGGAAATTATTGAGGGCCTCTAGAATAATTAACTTAGTGGCCACAAATATTTTCAGGATTTTTAAGAAATGATTTGGTTTTAAAATCAAATCCAAAACAATTGCAGAAATAGAAAACAGAAACAAAAATTAGTAAAAGAAAGAACTTACCTGGCGCTTACCTATAGCAGCCCAACTGGTCCAGGCGCCAATCGTCTCCTTCCTTTGCCAGGAGGACGACGTCGTGTCGCCCGCGCGCAGCTCGTGGCCAGCTCCTGCTTGCCACGGAGCTGCTCGCCTCCCCGCCCTCATCCGCTCGCTAGGAGGTGACCCGCACGCTCCTCTCTCTTCCCCCTCGCTCCCTGTCATCCCTCTCCCCCTCCTCTGCTCTCTCTCTCGCCCACCCGAGAGCAGCCGCCGTCGCCGTTCGCCATAGCCATGACCGCCGGCCACTCGTAGCCTCCTCGTAATGTCCACGAGCCCCGCATCAACGCCCCCGTCCTCCTAAACGAGCCATGCAATCCGGGATGCCCTGAAACCTCACAATCAAGCTCCTCCTCTCCGCCATGGCCGCCGGATGCCGCCGCTGGATTCGCGACAAGCAGAGCCTCCCCAGACGTATCCTTGCCTCCGCTAGCCTCCCCGTGAGCTTCTCTTTCTCTCCCCTCCTTTCTTCTCGCCGTACTTGTGCCGTGGCCATGACTTCCACTGTGGCCGAGCCTCGCCACCGCCTGCCGTGTTGCGCACCACCGTTACAGCTTGCGCCAGTTGATGCCAAGCACGTCATCGTGCTCCTTGTCGCACCAGGAGTCCGGTGAGCCCCTTAGAGTGCTTCCCCGCGCCCCGCAGCCACTTGCCCATGCTCGCCCGAACGCCGGCCGCCGCTACGACCTTGATTCCGATAAGCTCAGTCGACGTCCGCTCCTCCCGCTCATACAGATGGATGCGCGAGAGCGTCAGCTTGCCGTAGAACCAAACCCCTCCCAAAACCGTTGCCTGTCGCGCCGTTCCGGCCAACTCTGGCAAACATCCACCGGGGGTTTGGTCGCCGGCGGCCTATCCCCGGCCTTGCTGAGGTGGCCGGGCTAATTAGCCCCTTAAATCAGCCCCTGAGCCACTGACGCTGGGATCAGTAGGCGATCAAAGCCGGGTCAACAAGGGGCTAACCCCTGGTTAGTCCCTGTGTCACTGATGTGTGGAACCCACACGTCAGGTTTGACCCTGGTCAACCCAGTTGACCTGATGACATCACCTTTGACCCTGCAGACGGAATGAATCTTTTCTGGTATTTTAAATATTCAGGAAATTCCAGAAAATGTTACAAACTTTGAAAAAACATTGAAATTCAACCATAGCTCAGATGAAAACAATTTATATATGAAAAATGATCAGAAAAATCCAATGAATCTGTTTATGCCATGATCATGCATGTTTGAACAAGTTAACATCACCAAGTAGGACATTTCATGATTAGGCTAAATTAATAAATAGTGTTGGAGTTGGAATTTAGCATATATTTGAATTCCACTTCGCTTAATATGACTACCTATTGCTCTAGGTCAATCCAATGCTTTAACATACCATATCATACATCCTGTTTGTTGCATTGCATGGAATGTGTACTTTTCCTGTGTTTCTCGGTAGTGTTCCTTCCCGGTAGACGATGGTTCCGACGTTGAGATTGTTGTCACCGATGAAGACTCATTTTTATCTTCAGAAGTGTTAGGCAAGCAACCCCTCCTTGAGCATCCCGATAATATCCCACTCTCTCGCTCCTACTCTCTTTTACTGCATTAGGACAACAATGATTCAACTGTTACATGTTCTCGGTAGTTGAACCCATTCCTTTGCATGACCTGTCGTTGTCACGGTAAATAGTTGAAACCACTTAGCATGAGTAGCAACTTCTTGAGCCTTGTTGTGCTTACTCATCCATGCTTGCTTACTATGCCTGCTATGCTTAGAGTCGTGTCGGGTCTAATCCATCTGGGCGATGAATCGGAATGGATGTGTTCATGTCCTGCTGTGTGAGAGCTAAGTGTGTGAATCCGATTTGGTAAAGGTAGCGATGAGAAGCCATGTAGGAGTACATGGTGGGTTGTCTCATTGGAACCGTCTTTAAGAACTGAGTTCTGTGTATGTTATCCAAGAAAAGATACTATCGCACATTGGGATCCTTAATTGACTCTCTCGGCTTATTAATCGCCTTGGTCTCCGTCCAGGAGTTGCAACTAGTTTCTGGTGTTTGTAGGATGTGCTGGCGGCCGTGCATAGCGCTGACCGGAGGGGTAGGCTATGGCGCGGTAGATGCACCGTGGCCCAGTGTACGAAGCATAGTACCATCCGTTGAGGTGGGCTTGGGAACCCTGCACACATCGTTTGGGGCCGTAATGGAAACTTCAGCCGGACTTCCTTGCGGGTTCGGTCTCAAATAGGCGATAAATCTAGATTAGAGTCTCGTGTGATTAGTCAGGCCGTGGCCGACTCCCTCGCTAGGCTTTCGCCTGAAGGTTGCTGAGGTGCCCTTTTACGTGCACATAGCGGTAAGTGGGGGAGCGTGTGTGAAGAAGTATACCCCTGTAGGGTGAATTAATCTGTTTGAATAGCCGCGTCCTCGTATATGGACTACTTGGAAAACTTATGTGGTTCATAGACAAGAGAAATGGATACACTAAAATGCGCAAGATAAGTGTGAGTGCTATGGATGGCCTTCTCGTAGGGAGACGGAAGTGGATCCATAGTGGTGTATTGATTTGGTGAATATGTGGACTCGTGTGCGCTATCCCACCTCAAAGATAATACTTGTAGTCGTAGTACAGGTTAGCCAAGAGTTAAAGCTGGCTTGCTTCAATAAACTCCACAACCCCCTTTGTTAACAATGATGCATATGTAGCTAGTTCTGATGTAAGTCTTGCTGAGTACCTTTGTACTCATGTTTGCTTAATTTATGTTTTTGCAGAGTAGACGTCAGTCTCATTACTGATCCCTATGACGTGAAGTTCGATGTTGACCGGGTTAGCTTGGGAATCCCAGACAGAGGTCTGGCTCCTATGGTAGGGTCATTGTAGCTTTTCAGGCTGTTCTAACCGCTTTTAATAGATGTCTGTACCTAGACATGTATCTTCCGCTTGTTGATTGTATGCTCTGAATGATGGGTCATGTGACCCTCTGCTTGTAACATTATACTACGTAGGCTCTCTGGAGCCTTCTAAATAAATGTTGTGTTGTTGTATGGTTATGTTGTGATGCCATAGTTGTATCTATGCATATCGGACATGTCGTGTGTACGTGTGACGTGTAACGGTATGTATGGGATTCGACACCTAGTTGTGTGCCTCTAATAGTACTCTTTACAGGGAAATGCCTCTTTGTGCTTCCATAAGCCTTGGTAGCTTGCTACTGCTCCGGCCACATTGATTGACCGGCGTGTATCCTTCTTGCTGATGTGTCTGTCCCTTCGGGGAAATGTCTCACAGTGTAATGATGTCCATGTAGCCTGCTATGACTCGTCTACGCGCAGTTGATGACATTTATGTCCCACGGCATAATGGAGTCCGTGTAGCTTGCTATGACTCGTCTACACACGCTGAGACCGACACCTGCATTGTTGGGTTACGTATGCCTGTCCCTATACGGATGTGCCACTTGGGTTCTACGACTAGTCATGTCGACCCAGGTTCTTGGACACTTGAATGCTAGCGACATATTCACATTCGTGACACAAAAGGCGCAAATGGTCCCAGCCCAGGTAAGGTGGCAGCCGTGGAGATAACTGTGCGTGAGGCCGCAAAGTAATGTGAAGTGTTACATGCTAGATTCTTATGGCTTAGGATCGGGGTCCCGACAGTGTTGGTATCAGAGCTTGACTGCTTGTAGGACTACCAAGCCAAACTGGTCGATGTTGAGTCTAGAACTGCTTTAGTTATACAAGGGAATTGATTGTGGAAGGGAACGTAATATTCTTTGTACTCCTTTCCTCATGTCATTCTAATTCTGAGTCACCCTCTTCTTTATTCTACGGGGATTAAGAATTAGGCTTCTCATCTATCTACCACGATGACGAGTTACTATGCTGGAGACTTATAGGAAAGTTGTTGTCTTCCTCGATCAATGTCTCCATAAGAATTCAGTTGTTTTGCTGTCAGTTTTCATGCAGGTTGCCTCATATTTCATGCCCGTACAGCCGTTATGTTGTCCGAGTTATCCAAGGTCGCTAAATAATCTGATGCATTTGCAAATCCCTTTCCTTATGAATTGATGTCTTTTGGGCCAGACAAAGCACACTAATTGTTAAGTTGAGGTACTCCATTACCTCGAGGGGTCAGTTGAAGTGATAGGAAACCAGGTTATTCTAGTGAACCACCCAATAGTTTAGTTGTGTTTGTGTTTCAGTGTGATAATTCTGGCCATCATTACCGAAAACTTCCCGTGATGTTACCTAGGCAGTAGGTATTCTGTATCTGGGTTCCTGAACCCAAGGATCATTCTGCCTAACTCTTGTTGATAGTATTTGCTCGTTCCTAGGATGATTAGATACCTTGTATTAGCCCTCAAGGTCCATGGTATATCATTCTTCCAATATCATGAACTATCCCCGGCAGGAGTTCTTCCTGAACTAAAGATCACAATATGTGTGCTCTTGATGAGTTCTCCATTTCATAGTTGTGACCCTGCCAATTCCCTCCTTTCTGCATGGGTTATCCGGAAGAATTATGTTGAACTCATTCGACATGCTAACCTATGCATCCACAACTAAGAAAAATCATGTGCTCTTGAGGTGCCCCTCTTCAATGGTATTCTGACCTTTATCTCTCATTCGACAGTCAAGAGTAACTGTGCAATCGTATCCATCGATGCATATTATTCTTGTGTTCTGTCAAGCCATTCTATTTCAGGATGACTAGGAGAAACAAACTCCAGTACCTTATCCATTTCTTGTATTGGGTCAAAGCAGTTGTATTCCGCAGATCAAAATGCCAACCCAGCTTTTGCTCTGTTCTACCTTGAAGTATTACCTTCTTCATGTCGAGAATGTCATGAGAATTGCACGGCCTCTTATGCATTCTTGATACAGTGGTACTTCTCGCCATCATTATTCATTCCTTGGTATCCATGTTGGTTGTAACTGGAATGCCGACAAATGAACTGTGGTGTGTGAAATCAATACTCCGAGCAACTCTGTTACTTGGTAACTAATGGACAATAATTTCATTCTTGGTGTGCTGGTTATTAAATCATCATTCTAAGGATTGACCGTGCTACCTAGTCCATCTTTCCTAGTGCACTCTTCAATCAATGAGTTAGGTTTGTGCCAAGCTCTTTTGATCATATCGTCTTGCCCTGAAAAGCAAGATTGTTCTCGAGCTAAATAACATATCGGTGGATCGTGATTTTCTGAATATCTTCTCGGAAGTATTACCAGGTTGTTCCCTGACCAGTATGTTGACTTCGTGATCAAGTTGGTTTCCTGTAAACCACCCTTTCTCCAGGAATCTGTGTTGGATATCCCTGAACTAGTTGGTTAAGCCGAACAACAACTTGGAGAGTTGGAAGATAAAAGCTTTGCCTAAATTAGCTCGTCCAAAGGGGATATCCTATGTGGTGTGTATGTGTTGAAGAAAGATGATATGTTCACCGATTGACCCTTGTGATCAATTGTTGCATCTATTGTCTTGTCCAATCTTTGATTTGATTATGGGCTATTGTCAAATCAAACTCAGAACCAAGGGTTCTTGTAATGTTGTCTTACTCGTGGCTAATCCCATGATCTTACATCATTATACCTTATGGTCTGACCAATGCTATTACCTTGTTCACATAGTTGTGGTACTCCATCTTCATGGATATCTTGATGAGTTGTTGTTGAGCCCATCGACAACATCCTTATCTCCTCCATGACTCATGATGATCATTAAGCTAGTGTTGGAAACTTTGTAGGCAATATCTTCGTGTTTCGTACATGAAGTATATGTTTGGTGTAAGAAGTGACTTACTCAAAGTTCATGTGCATCTGGTGTAAGTTGCCACCGTGAATTTGAGAAAAGTTGTTTTGCTTCCTCTGGAATCATCCCAAGTCAATCATGCATGTGCAAAGTATGCTATGGTTTGATAGGTTGGCCGCCTCCATTCCATACGTATCTCCTAGCACACTAAGCCACTGAATGACCTGTTTAAGGAAAAGAAGTTCCTTCTTAAGAGCTAATCCGGACTTATGTAAGGACTTCGCTATCCTCAAATGATGGTTCCCATCCAGAACTCGGTAGTGTTTTGTTGTAAGCTCTCCATATGACTACAATTGTCTTGGACACTGTGTTCGTGTGGGTCTTGCAATCCAGCTCATGTTTTGGAGTTGGCTTCCGTAGTTCATCTCCTGAAAATTCCGCAACGTCATCTCGTCGATTTGTGTTGCAAACTTTCCTCTTCAGACATGCTGAGTCTAGAATATCCCGGCACCAACCAGATCTGAATCTCAGGCAGGTATAATGGTTGGGATGTTTCCCAAGAATTATAATATTGGTCTCGCTATAACCGGTAAAGTGATGTTATGGCTAACACACCTGCCGGAAGACCTATTATTATAGTATCTTGTATCAGCAACATTAGCCACCTTCCCATGAGGATTTTGTATGACTTATTCTAGAAGTTGTTCCTCATGGACCCTTTTATGCTCCCGAAGTCCGACCTTTACTTGATGTTCTAGATACCAAATGTTATCTATGTTTGGGTTACGCTATTTCATCAAGAATAACATTAGAAGCGGAGTGCTAAATGTCTCTTGGTTGATCATCCAGATTTTGCTCCCTTGGCATAGCTAAGGTGAAATCTGAGAAAGTGTTGTCTTCCTTGCATCTGCATCCTCCGTCATTATTCATCATGGTAGTATGATGTGTTTCCAAGATCCTTGGCATGGATGTTGGTAAAACCCTGATGAATATGGGAATGCTCAAGTTCTTGAGAACACGCTCAGACACTGGGTTATACCCTCGGTATCAATTGGAATGTGCCTTCCGTTGCCGAGTTCTTCTATAACCCTAGTTTCCCTCCGATCTGAGTATGTCATTCTTTTGAATTCCTTCAAACGATCGTTGTGAATTGCCTTGGGATGGTATGAAGAGTTTCAATGATCTCTGTATCAAAAGTAATTCTTTTTTCCAATTGAAGGATAATTCTAAGAGTCACCTTCCCTAAGGTGCCCGTTTTGGTATGAAGGGCAACTAACTCCTCGCTACTTTGAAACCCATGCTCCATCCTAGCTAAGCGTGGAATTGTTGCCTACCAATTGAACCTCCATCATCTGCCTCATTCCATCACTCTTGATATATGTTTTGTGTCTTAGCTCCAGAGACGTTCTTACGTCTCACTCTTTGAGTTGATCGTGAGTTGCTTGATCTTCGAGAAGATCGAATCCTGTAGAGCTTTCTTGTTCTTTGTCATTGTGTTGGATGAAGCTTCCAAAGTAAGATGTCAAGATCAACCTGATGCAATGAATCATCATCTTCGAGAAGGGCACTTGGATCATGAAGATTGTGGTAGTTAGTGTCCCCTCTGTCCTCTTACCCTACGCCTGAATCTCGGGACGAGATTCTTGTTTAGTGGGGGTGAGTTGTCACAGCCCTAGCTTAGGCATTGTCTGTCATTGCATAATCATCATGTCACAATGTTTAAATTCAACTGAATTTGAAATGGGGAATTAACAAACCCTAGCACCCCTTTGAATTACCTAGGTTCAACTAAAATATTTTTGAACGAATCCAAAATGGCCTTCATAAAAGCCCATGATTTTTGAAAAATGTGGAAGCCTCTGTCAAAAATGATTTGCTCATTTTTGGAACATTTTGGATAATTAAATTAACCCATTTTCTTTTGAATTTGGGGCTTTTAATTGCTATAAATGTTTTAAATGCTCCAAATATTCTGGAAATTATTGAGGGCCTCTAGAATAATTAACTTAGTGGCCACAAATATTTTCAGGATTTTTAAGAAATGATTTGGTTTTAAAATCAAATCCAAAACAATTGCAGAAATAGAAAACAGAAACAAAAATTAGTAAAAGAAAGAACTTACCTGGCGCTTACCTGTAGCAGCTCAACTGGCCCAGGCGCCAGTCGTCTCCTTCCTTTGCCAGGAGGACGACGCCGTGTCGCCCGCGCGCAGCTCATGGCCAGCTCCTGCTTGCCAAGGAGCTTCTCGCCTCCCCGCCCTCATCCGCTCGCCAGGAGGAGACCCGCACGCTCCTCTCTTGTCAGGACCGATTTTCCAGGATATTAATTTCCCAGCAAATGGTCCTTGTGCTCACCAGCCCCAGGATTACTGTTAGCTGATGAGGCACATTCTTGATATAGAAATTCCAAGCAAAATTACAGAATATGAAGTACAAGACCATTATGGTCTATGAGTACAACAAAAGGTTTCTAGTGGTTGGTGGCAGAAGCGGTTCGGGGTCATCAGCGTCGATGGGACTCCATTTCCCACAGGAACAGCTGACCTGGATAACTCCTATCTTCGCGTGGCTGCTATCTTCGATGCCTAGGCTCCGGGGCTGTCGACATTTCGCTTCTCTCCAAGCAGGAAATCTGGCCAAGACAATAGCCAGGGACAAGCCAGTGAGTACTTTGAATGTACTCGCAAACAAAATGAAAACAGGTATAACATAGCAGGTGTCATTCATGCACTGAAATAATCCACGATCACTTAATCAGTCACAAAATAAAATTCATGATGCACGCAAGCAGGTCATTCATATTAAACATGACTAAGTAATCATAGAATAAAAATAAACCGATCGGGTGTCTCAAGCGACGCCTCGAAATGATAATAATATAAAGCATGCCTCAGTCGGGCGTCTGAGCGACGCCAAGATGTCTACTACACAACCTTCTTCTTGTAGACTCGTGTTGGGCCTCCAAGCGCAGAGTTTTGTAGGACAGTAGCAAATTTCCCTCAAGTGGATGACCTAAGGTTTATCAATCCGTGGGAGGCGTAGGATGAAGATGGTCTCTCTCAAACAACCTTACAACCAAATAACAAAGAGTCTCTTGTGTCCCCAACACACCCAATACAATGGCAAATTGTATAGGTGCACTAGTTCGGCGAAGAGATGGAGATACAAGTGTAATATGGATGGTAGATAAAGGTTTTTGTAATCTGAAAATATAAAAACGGCAAGGTAGCAAGTGACAAAAGTGAGCACAAACGGTATTGCAATGCTTAGAAACAAGGCCTAGGGTTCATACTTTCACTAGTGCAAGTTCTCTCAACAATACTAACATAGTTGAATCATATGTAAATCCCTCACGTGCGACAAAGAGTTCACTCCAAAGTCACAAATAGCGGAGAGCAAACAAAGAAATTATTGTAGGGTACGAAACCACCTCAAAGTTATCTCTTCCGATCGATCTTATGAGCTATCCCTATAAGTGTCACGAACAGCCCTAGAGTTCGTACTAAAATAACACCTTAAGATACACATCAACCAAAACCCTAATTTCACCTAGATACTCCAATGTCACCACAAGTACCCATGGGCTTGATTACACGATATGCATCACACAATTTCAGATTCATTATATTCAATCCAACACAAAGAACTTCAAAGAGTGCCCTAAAGTTTCTACCGGAGAGTCAAGACGAAAACATGTGCCAACCCCTATGCATAGATTCCCAAGGTCACAGAACCCGCAAGTTGATCACCA
Organism: Elymus sibiricus; assembly: GCA_039707655.1. Lineage (NCBI taxonomy): Eukaryota > Viridiplantae > Streptophyta > Magnoliopsida > Poales > Poaceae > Elymus > Elymus sibiricus. The sequence continues at coordinate 162,824,378 of CM077663.1, forward strand.
AAACATACATCAAGTGGATCAATAGAACATCCCATTGTCACCACGGATATCCCATTGCAAGACATACATCAAGTGTTCTCAAATCCTTAAAGACTGAATCCGATAAGTAAACTTCAAAGGGAAAACTCAATTCATCACAAGAAGATAGAGAGGGGAAAACTCCATATGATTCATCTATATCAGTAAAGCTCGCGGTACATCAAGATCGTGCCATCTCAAGAACACGAGAGAGAGAGAGATCAAACACATAGCTACTGGTACATACCCTCAGCCCCGAGGGTGAACTACTCCCTCCTCATCATGGAGACCGCCGGGATGATGAAGATGGCCTCCGGTGATGGTTTGCCCCTCCGGCAGGGTGCCGGAACGGGCTCCCGATTGGTTTTTCGTGGCTCTGGAGGCTTGCGGCGGCGGAACTCCCGATCTAGGTTTCTTTTCGGAGATTTCTCTATTTATAAGAGTTTTTTGCGTTGGTCCCACATCCAGAAGGTTCCCGAGGAAGTCACAAGCCAGGGGGCGCGCCCTAGGGGGGCACCCCCCACCCTTGTGGCTTCCTCAGCCTTCCTCTCCGGTGGCTTTTCGCTCTAGTATTTTTTATATTTTCCGAAAGTATTCTCCGTAAATTTTTAGCTTATTCCGAGAACTTTTATTTCTGCACAAAAACAACACCACGGTAGTTCTGCTGAAAACAAAATCAGTCCGGGTTAGTTCTAATAAAATCATACCAAAATCATATAGAATTATTGTAAACATGGCATGAATACTTCATAAATTATAGATACTTTGGAGACATATCACGCCACATAAAGGGCTTAGAAGAAACATAAATAACATGCATGCCACAGTCGGGCGTCTGAGCGACGCCACATAAAGGGCTTAGAAGGAAAAATAAATAACATGCATGCCACAGTCGGGCGTCTGAGCGACGCCACATAAAGGGCTTAGAAGGAAAAATAAATAACATGCATGCCACAGTCGGGCGTCTGTGCGACGCCACATAAAGGGCTTATATAATAAAAATCACAATAAGTATCCAGGAGGTAGAACCATCCCAGGGATACTCGATAAACCAAACAATATAATTGGTTAGTCCACAATAATAATAATCAATCATCATTCCTCACACATCATGATCAATATTCTGGTTTAGAAGTTTTCCTCCGAAGACCGACACTTGACCCATCCCAGACTGTAGCCCTTAACCGCGGACACAGCTATTCAAAAAGATATAAACTCTGCAGAGGGTGTACTCTTTACCCACGAGTAACGGATTCCTTTAGTCCACCGGGACTAATTCCGCTTACGGTCTTTGAATTGAAAACAAACCTAACCCGCACACACCAGTTTAACTTACCGGTGCCTGGACTCGCCCACGACACTCGTTAAGCAAACTCTAAGTGGGGAGGCTACAACCTCGACTGGCATGGGATCACAAAATTTATATTGCGCGCAAAACAGGGGAGCTGCCCCCTCGGACTCACCGGAACACCCATGCCCCCGGACAAAGTGACATGCCTACCAGGGGCCACTGGTATCTTTCACTATGGCCTCTCTGTACGGTGTGTGCTAAGAAAGGGGTTGAGAACTTACTGAACCGTACCCTACCTGCGGCAGGGACAATTGCTAGTACGAAGCAAGTATGGGGGTTACTGGCGCAAGACTCGATCTATGGTCGACTCCGGAGGTTATGTGTTCTCTCCAGGATTAGCACAACAAATATATTCCACACCATCAGACATAATCACCACTCATCATACCTCACCATGCCTTACTGATCATTCTCGTCCCAACAAAATATCAGTATCAAGCTCGTGTCTACCCAAGACAGAGGCTTCTCCGGATTCCTTCCGGTAGGCATGAAAGGCACAAGAGGGTGAATACTGTCACAAGCATTTTAATTCCAACAGCAAGGAATTTCCATCATGCACTCAAGAGCATGATCACAACATCACATGAAATAATGCATGCTTCAAGTCAACTCGGTGTTGTAGTCACATCAGACAACACACAACAAATATTATACAAGGGTCCAGGATGCTTGCCTTCAATGTGTAGGTAGTTGAGGTGCACTCCAAGACTTTTGAAAGTTTTTATCTTCACTCCAAATTCCTATTTTTGAAAATATTCTAATTTAACACACAATTTAAAAACAGTACAAAAAGTTGTCTTGGAAAATTTTCAAATAAATATGAAAATAAACTAGGTGAAATTTGAGAGAGGTGGAAAAAAGAATCCATTAAATTGGAGTTTTATTTTAGAAATTATAGCCAGTCAAAGCTTGGTCAAAGTTCTGTTTTTATATTAAAACTGAAAAGAAAACATTTCAGAAAGAATACGCTTTCGAGAAGGGGAAACATACCCGGGCTGAGTACGTTTTCACTAAAATGCTTCGGTGGGCATCGGCCAGTCACTGACAGTGGGGTCGCTGGACCCACTGGTCAGGTTTGACCGGTCGCCCGCGCCTCCTTCTTCCTCTGGCCGAGCGGAGGCGGGGCTCCGGCGACCAACGCAGGCGATTGGCGACTCCCCACGGGGATCCGACGACGGGAATGGGTTGACCGCACTAGGGCGATCCTCTCGGTGGTCGAAAGGGTCGCGGAGGCGAAGGGGGTCGCCGGCAGCGAGCTCTGAGGCAGGAGGTGGCTTCGGGAGCTAATGGAGTTTTGGCCTAGGGTGGTTCCCGATCGAGTCTAAGTGGTGGGTGGATCCATGGGGTTGAGGGAGAGTGTATGGTGGCGCGGGGAAAGCTAGGGGGCTCCGGCTATGGCGAATTTAGCCGAGGGGCGGCGGATGCCGAAGTTGCCGGAGGCGGGGAGGATGGTGGCTCCAGACGAATTGGAGCGAGGGGGAAATCTCTATGACTGGCCTGTGGATGCTGACGAGCTCGAGCGATGTCTGGGGGGGCTATTTATAGCCGGGGAAGGTCGGTTCCCACGGTGGCCGTGGATAAGTCCGGCGGTCGACCGCTACTGTGGCTGCAGGCGATGTGGCGCTGGTTGGCGCTAACAGACGAGCTCGTGGATGAGCTCGAGCTGTTCCAGAGGACAGTTGGCATGCGGGGGAGGCTTGGACGGCGCTGCCATGGTGGGGACCGGCTGCGGCCGACGGCTAGCCGCCAAGGGGGGCTTTGCGGCAGCGCTGTGCGGAGGCAGGGCGGCCGGAGTGTCTCTGCGACGTTGGAGGGGTCGGGGGTGTGTCCCTTCGAGCTAGCAGGGGCCGGGGATGCGGGGTAGGTGGCGCGGCGGCTCGGGCGCTTCATAGCTGCAACAGGCGCGCTCTGGGCGTGCACCCAAGGTGTTCGACGATTTGTCAGGGCAGCCTAGAGGTCCTTGCTTACGCCTAAACTTAACAGGGTCATGGGTGGGGCTTCTAGAGGCTCAGTGGACATGCTGGTTTGGCAGTTCCAGCTAGCTCATAATGCAATCCCAAAACCATGTCAATTCTGGCCAGGCACACAAGGTGCTCGACAGAATGCCTTGGGTATCTAGGGAGGTTTTCTGGCCACCAAACTTCCCAGGTCGTGGTCTCTTTGTGAGAAGATGATGATGGCATGGTTGATTTGGGCAAAACAAAAACTTCCTAGTGCAAGTTTTATAAAAGTTAGTCTCTGGACAGAAACTAAATGCGGCTATAGCATAGTCTCAAATTATTCCAATGGGTCCAATCTCCTGTACTTAAGGGTTTCATAGGGCTTACTAAAGGTAGGGAAAATCCCAAGGGCATTAGGGCAAACTACAAAGGGGTTGCGGTACAAACTACCAAACTAGACCAGAATGGAAATCTGGATGGTCTGCTCAAAATTTTCAAAACACCTAGTTGGGTTTTTGCATGAAAGTGATACAGGGGCATCACATGACCTCTACAAATTTTTGTGGAATTTATAAATGAAGTTATCATATGGTTGCAGTGCAAAAGAGGCTCTTAAAAGAATGAAATGCCATTTAAAAAAAATAAACTTTTGGAAAAATAATATAAAAATGCTTTCACTGATCATATAAAATGAAATGAAATGTTCTTGAGTAGGCACTCAAGTCCAACAATATTTTTGAAGAGTTTGTACTTGGAGGGAAAATTCCACATTTCAGAAGAAAGGAGTGGTTCTGAAATCAATCAATGATCCAGAAAAATAAAAATTTAAATTACCTGGAAAAAATTTAATCAATAAAACCTGATTAAATTTTTGGGGTGTTACAACACTACCCCCCTTAAGAAAAATCTCATCCTCGAGATTTGCTAAGGACCGTTTCAAAATATTACTCCTACTACCACACAATAATAACTCGAAAATTAAATATCCTGCTCACGCGATACGTCGTGGTTACAGTGAGTGGGCTGATAATTGGTGCAACTACAGTGGGGTACTGGCGCTACGTGGAAAAATCTACGGTTGGGGAAACCGAGAGATTTCTACTTATGGCTACGGTAAATTTAGAATTGATAAAATTCTAAATTCCAAATACGCTGGTCGTACCCGAGTGCAGAGTGCTCTCTCTGGCTGACAGGTGGACCCAGGGCCCATTTTCAGTCTCTTCTTCTACCTCTGGCTCTCCTCTCTTCCCCTCTCTCGCGCGCTTTCCCGCATTTTCTTCATCAGCAGCGTCTAGTGCGTAGGGCATCTAGGCCGTACTGTGGTAGTGCGCGGCGTGCTAGCTGTCGGCACAGTGTGCACTCACCTCACGGGCCAGTGCGCTGTCGGCACTGCTCGCGGATTCGCCTCCGAACACCGGCGATTGAGCGACGAGCGGCGCTGGTGGACCTTGCCCATTGTACACCGATCACAAGCTATAAAAACGACCGCGGTGCTCCTCTCTTCTTCACACGTGGCCTCGCTTCTTCTTCTTCTTCCTTCTCCTTCATTCTTGTTTGCAGGAGCCCGAGGTGAGGCTCTAATGGCGGCGGTGATGCCGGACTGGTTCACGCTCTTGTTGTGCGGAGGGTTGGCAGCATTGCTTGGGTTCTCCGTGATCCTATGCGTGATGATCCACGATGATCGCCGTGATGCTGCTGCTCGAGTGTTAGCTCTTTGCGGCAGCGGTGATCATGAGGATTAGGTGTCGGTGTTGGCTACTAACTGCTGTCAGTGTGCTGGAGGCAATCTGTACTAGAATAATTACCCACAAATTTCTCTTTCAGAAAAAATGTGGTGTGTTAGTGAGGTGGTCAGTCTGGTGCAAAAATGTGTACGTGATTTTGCACTTAATGTATGGGGTCGTGTGGTTGCGACTGTGAGTCTGTTGTTGTGGTGCTGCGTGAATTTAAAATTATGTTGCGAAAAAAAAATTGTTTCATTGGCTCAAATAAAAATCTCACCTCGAGATTTACTGAGCGAGAAAACAATTGATTTTAAAATAATCACAGCAGTAAAAATCACTCACATGCTAGTGCAATCAAACAATTTATTCACAAGCACAAACTTAGGATACAACGCATAAGTTGCAACACATAAATAAATGCTAGGCTAACAAACATAATAGTGGCGTCTACGGCGCAAACGTAAAATATGTTGGGTCCTAAGAAAATGTCTCCGGCACTGGGGCACATTCTTCCTCTTCCGGGGGAAACGGATGAACTAGTCGAAGAACGCGCCTTTCCTGGTCTGGCCTCAGTGGTCTGCCAATGGCGATCTGAGGATTCAAAACAGCGAGGTTCTGGAGATAATCCATTACTCGCTGGGTCAAATGCTCTTGAGCGATGACATATTGGGCAAGGTTGGCCAGTACTGGGTCCCTCTCTATTCGTCCACCGGGAAAAGATGCTTCTTCTCCGGGTGCTGCACGACTCAGGAAGTAATAATACCCCCTTTCGCTGGCATAGGGTACTGCGGAGTGAAGACGAGTAATCGCTTCATAGGCAGCAACTTCCTTGGCCATTTGCGGAGTCGGCATAGATTTCCCCGCGAAGGAGACTTTCGTTGGATCTTGGTTTGGGTTTGCGGGAGGGATTTGCACTACTGCCCAATATTTCGAGACGAATGGTGTGATCCTCGATTTGAACAGCTCGTACTGGGGTGGCTGTGGAGAACTCATGGTTCTGTGGGTAAAGTCCCTCAGTATTCTAATAAAGCTGCCTGGGGTTGCATCTGGGGTTCTCAGATGAATCCTTGGGTTCGACATGGCTAAAAATGGCTGTGAGGGCAGTGCACAAAGTGAGCGGATGCTGGGTAAGGTCAGAGAGTGGCCTCTTATATAGCATCTGGGCTGGTTTACACATTGCGGTGTGGGGGCAACCTAGTTTGTCGGCTCTGATTTATGGGGTCAATGCCACAGATATACATATCTCACAAAAAGTGACGTATTACTGTGGTTGTCGGCTGGGGTGGTTTTTGGTAGCTACGCCCAGAATTTAATATGCAACTGAACGCCAACATACTTATGCGTGGCTACTATTCAAAATAATGGCATACAAGCAGTCTGCATTTTATTTATGGCGATACAAGGTCACACTGTTACAAGGTGTAGAATACTAAGACTCGGTACTACTCGAGTGACTTAGTCTACCTCGTTAATATCTAGTCGAGCGTGCCTTGTAGACGTCGAGGCGTCTCTTTGGGCTTCACCGTCGAGGTTTGCGTGTGCAGGGTCGGGGTAGCGATGATGACCATCGCGGGGGTTGGTGGTCACAATCCCGTTGGAGCGTGTCCCCAAAAGGCGACGAAGCTCCTCCGAGGATACAAATGCATTCCGGTCGGTTGCAGGGGCAGGCCTCGAAGACTCGTTCGGTCGTCCAAACAGCACGACGGGGTTGTCGGCGTCGGGCGCCACTTCTCTTCTTGCCGGGGCTCGGCGAGCAAGTTCTCCCCGAGCTGCGATCAGATCGAGAGTGACCTGATCGAATAGTGCCTCTAGTGCGCTGAGGTAGCGCACAAGATGCAGCAGTGCAGGGTCCGTCTCGTGGTCTCCGTTGGCAACCTGGGGTGGCCTACTATACCCGTCGCGGCTGGGGTAATAATAGAACGAGTGGCAGTTAACTCTTGGCGACAAGTGCCGGAGTTGAACTATAGCCTCTCGAGCTGTTAGCTGGATGGCTTGTGGCTGAAAGGAAGTTGACCTTCCGGTGAACCTGTAGGGGCGCTCTGGCGATATACCCCTGCCGTAGATGTGCACCGTGGCCCAGAAGTGACGATTCTCATCACTCGTGCACTCCTGGTACACAACATATTCCGGGGGCTCCTCTAATGCAAAGGCACGACGGGTGAGGTTGGCTAGGACGGTTACAAAACCTCCAAGGTTGGTTGCTGTGGTCTCATTGTGAACAATGGTGCCAGGCATCTTGGCTTGGTTTAGGATAGTTGACTGTGATGTGCTGGTTTTAGGCAAACGTTTCCTTTTATATAAAAAGAAAACGGAGTCTTCCTTCACACGCTTGCGAATGGGACAATTTAGGTGTCGGTCACGGCGCGTGATCGATGGGCTAGGCTTGATAGGTTGGGCACCGACTGCCGAAAGGTGTCGGGGTCACTATGTGGGCTATCGGATAGGATAGGCTTGGCTATGGTTAGGTTAAGGTCTGGTGGGTGGTAACCTAGGTTTTATTGACTCGGCTAAGATAGGATTAGCCAATGGTCAGCCTGGCTCTGATGCCAAGGTTGTCAGGACCGGTTTTCCAGGATATTAATTTCCCAGTAAATGGTCCTTTTGCTCACCAGCCCCAGGATTACTGTTAGCTGATGAGGCACATTCTTGATACAGAAATTCCAAGCAAAATTACAAAATATGAAGTACAAGACCATTATGGTCTATGAGTACAACAAAGGGTTTCTAGTGGTTGGTGGCGGAAGCGGTTCGGGGTCATCAGCGTCTATGGGACTCCATTTCCCACAGGAACAGCTGACCTGGATAACTCCTATCTTCGCGTGGCTGCTATCTTCGATGCCTAGGCTCCGGGGCTGTCGACATTTCGCTTCTCTCCAAGCAGGAAATCTGGCTAAGACAATTGCCAGGGACAAGCCAGTGAGTACTTTGAATGTACTCGCAAATAAAATGAAAACAGGTATAACATAGCAGATGTCATTCATGCACTGAAATAATCCACGATCACTTAATCAGTCACAAAATAAAATTCATGATGCACACAAGCAGGTCATTCATATTAAACATGACTAAGTAATCAAAGAATAAAAATAAACCGATCGGGTGTCTAAAGCGACGCCTCGAAAGGATAATAATATAAAGCATGCCTCAGTCGGGCGTCTGAGTGACGCCACATAAAGGGCTTAGAAGAAACATAAATAACATGCATGCCACAGTCGGGCGTCTGAGCGACGCCACATAAAGGGCTTAGAAAGAAAAATAAATAACATGCATGCCACAGTCGGGCGTCTGAGCGAGGCCACATAAAGGGCTTAGAAGGAAAAATAAATAACATGCATGCATGCCACAGTCGGGCGTCTGTGCGACGCCATATAAAGGGCTTATATAATAAAAATCACAATAAGTATCCAGGAGGTAGAACCATCCTAGGGATACTCGATAAACCAAACAATATAATTGGTTAGTCCACAATAATAATAATCATAATCATCATTCCTCACACATCATGATCAATATTCTGGTTTAGAAGTTTTCCTCCAAAGACCGACACTAAGACCGACACTTGACCCATCCCAGACTGTAGCCCTTAACCGCGGACACGACTATTCGAATAGATATAAACTCTACAGAGGGTGTACTCTTTACCCACGAGTAACGGATTCCTTTAGTCCACCGGGACTAATTCCGCTTACGGTCTTTGAATTGAAAACACACCTGACCCGCACACACCAGCTTAACTTACCGGTGCCTGGAATCACCCACGACACTCGTTAAGCAAAACTCTAAGTGGGGAGGCTACAACCTCGACTAGCATGGGATCACAAAATTTATATTGCGCGCAAAACAGGGGAGCTACCCCCTCAGACTCACCGGAACACCCATGCCCCCGGACCAAGTGACATGCCTACCAGGGGCCACTGGTATCTTTCACTATGGCATCTCTGTATGGTGTGTGCTAAGAAAGGGGTTGACAAATTACTGAACCGTACCCTACCTGCGGCAGGGACAAGTGGTAGTACGAAGCAAGTATGGGGGTTACTGGCGCAAGACTCGATCTACGGTCGACTCGGGAGGTTATGTGTTCTCTCCATGATTAGCACAACAAATATATTCCACACCATCGGACAGAATCACCACTCATCATACCTCACCATGCCTTACTGATCATTCTCGTCCCAACGAAATATCAGTATCAAGCTCGTGTCTACCCGAGACAGAGGCTTCTCCGGATTCCTTCCGGTAGGCATGAAAGGCACAAGAGGGTGAATACTGTCACATGCATTTTAATTCCAACAGCAAGGAATTTCCATCATGCACTCAAGAGCATGATCACAACATCACATGATAATGCATGCTTCAAGTCACCTCGGTGTTGTAGTCACATCAAACAACACACAACAAATATTATACCAGGGTCCAGAATGCTAGCCTTCAATGTGTAGGTAGTTGAGGTGCACTCCAAGACTTTTGAAAGTTTTTATCTTCACTCCAAATTCCTATTTTTGAAAATATTCTAATTTAACACACAATTTAAAAACAGTACAAAAAGTTGTCTTGGAAAATTTTCAAATAAATATGAAATTAAATTAGGTGAAATTTGAGAGAGGTGGAAAAAAATCCATTCAATTGGAGTTTTATTTTAGAAATTATAGCCAGTAAAAGCTTGGTCAAAGTTCTGTTTTTATATTAAAACTGAAAAGAAAACATTTCAGAAAGAATACGCTTTCGAGAAAGGGAAACGTACCCGGGCTGAGTACGTTTTCATAAAATGCTTCGGTGGGCATCGGTCAGTCACTTACAGTGGGGTCATTGGACCCACTGGTCAAGTTTGACCGGTCGCCCGCGCCTCCTTCTTCCTCTGGCCGAGCGAAGGCGGGGCTCCGGCAACCAACGCCGGCGATTAGCGACTCCCCACGGGGCTCCGATGACGGGAATGGGTTCACCGCACTAGGGCGATCCTCCCGGTGGTCGAAAGGGTCGTGGAGGCGAAGGGGGGCGCCGGCGGCGAGCTCTGAGGCAGGAGGTGGCTTCGGGAGCTAATGGAGTTTCGGCCTAGGGTGGTTCCCGGTCGAGTCTGAGTGGTGGGTGGATCCATGGGGTCGAGGGGGAGTGTATGGTGGCGCGGGGAAGGCTAGCGGGCTCTGGCTATGGCGAATTTAGCCGAGGGGCGGCGGCGGCCGAAGTTGCCGGAGGCGGGGACAATGGAAGCTCCAGACGAATTGGAGCGAGTGGGAAATCTCTACGGCTGGCCTGAGAATGCTAACGAGCTCGAGCGAGGTCTGGGGGGCTATTTATAGCCGGGGAAGGTCGGTTCCCGCGGTGGCCGTGGATAAGTCCGGCGGCCGACCGCTACTGTGGCTGCAGGTGACGTGGCGCTGGTCGGCGCTAACAGACGAGCTCGTGGATGAGCTAGAGCTGTTCCAGAGGACAGTTGGCGCGCGGGGGAGGCTTGGACGGCGCTGCCATGGGTGGGGGCCGGGTGCGGCCGACGGCTAGGTGCCAAGGGGGGCTCTGCGGTGGCGCTATGCGGAGGCAGGGGCGGCCGGAGTGTCTCTGTGACGTTGGAGGTGTCGGGGGTGTGTCCCTTCGAGCTAGCAGGGGCCGGGGATGCGGGGTAGGTGACGCGGCGGCTCGAGCGCTTCATGCCTGCAATAGGCGTGCTCTAGGCACGCTCTGGGCGTGCACCCAAGGTGTTCGACGATTTGTCAGGGCAGCCTAGAGGTCCTTGCTTACGCCTAAACTTAACAGGGTCATGGGTGGGGCTTCTAGAGGCTCATTGGACATGCTGGTTTGGCAGTTACATCCAGCTCATAATGCAATTCCAAAACCATGTCAATTTTGGCCAGGCACACAAGGTGCTCGACAGAATGCCTTGGGTATCTAGGGATGTTTTCTGGCCACCAAACTTTCAGGTCGTGGTCTCTTTGTGAGAAGATGATGATGGCATGGTTGTTTTGGGCAAAACAAAAACTTCCTAGTGCAAGTTTTATAAAAGTTAGTCTCTGGACAGAAACTAAATGGGGCTATAGCATAGTCTCAAATTATTCCAATGGGTCCAATCTCCTGTACTTAAGGGTTTCATAGGGCTTACTAAAGGTAGGGAATATCCCAAGGGCATTAGGGCAAACTACAAAGGGGTTGCAGTACAAACTACCAAACTAGACCAGAATGGAAATGTGGATGGTCTGCTCAAATTTCTCAAAACACCTAGCTGGGTTTTTACATGAAAGTTATACAGGGGCATCACATGACCTCTACAATTTTTTGTGGAATTTATAAATGAAGTTATCATATGGTTGAAGTGCAAAAGAGGCTCTTAAAAGAATGAAATGCCATTAAAAAAAATAATGTTTTGGAAAAATAATATAAAAATGCTTTCACTGATCATATAAAATAAAATGAAATGTTCTTGAGTAGGCACTCAAGTCCAAAAATATTTTTGAAGAGTTTCTACTTGGAGGGAAAATTCCACATTTCAGAAGAAAGGAGTGGTTCTGAATCAATCGATGATCCAGAAAAATAAAAATTTAAATTACCTGGAAAAAATTTAATCAATAAAACCTAATTAAATTTTTGGGGTGTTACATCTCTCTTCCCCCTCGCTCCCTGTCATCCCTCTCCCCCTCCTCTGCTCTCTCTCTCTCGCGCCCACCCGAGAGCAGCCGCCGTCGCCGTTCGCCATAGCCATGACCACCGGCCACCCGTAGACTCCTCATAATGTCCATGAGCCCCGCATCGATGCTCCCGTCCTCCTAGACGAGCCATGCAATCCGGGACGCCCTGAAGCCTCGCAATCAAGCTCCTCCTCTCCGCCATGGCCGCCGGATGCCGCCGCTGGATTCGCGACAAGCAGAGCCTCCCCAGACCTATCGTCGCCTCCGCTAGCCTCCCCGTGAGCTTCTCTTTCTCTCCCCTCCTTTCTTCTCGCCGCGCTTGTGCCGTGGCCACGACTTCTACCGTGGCCGAGCCTCGCCGCCGCCTGCCGTGTTGCGCACCACCATTACAGCTTGTGCCAGTTGATGCCAAGCACCTCATCGTGCTCCTTGTCGCACCAGGAGTCCGGTGCGCCCCTCAGAGTGCTTCCCCGCGCCCCGTAACCACTCGCCCATGCTCGCCCGAATGCCGGCCGCCGCTACGACCTTGATTCCGACGAGCTCGGTCGACGTCCGCTCCTCCCGCTTATTCAGATGGATGCGTGAGAGCGTCAGCTTGCCGTAGAACCAAACCCCGCCCAAACCTTGGCCTGTCGCGCCATTTTGGCCAACTCCGGCGAACATCCGTCGGGGGTTTGGTCGCCGGCGGCCTCCCCCCGGCCTTGCTGACGTGGTCGGGCTAATTAGCCCCTTTAATCTGCCCCTGAGCCACTGACGCTAGGCCCCGTACGGGGTCAAAGCCGTGCGGACCCCACACGTCAGGTTTGACCCTGGTCAACCTAGTTGACCTGATGACATCACCTTTGACCCTGCTGACGCAATAAATCTTTTCTGGTATTTTAAATATTCAGGAAATTCCAGAAAGTGTTATCAACTTTGAAAAATCATAGAAATTCAACCGTAGCTCAGATGAAAATAATTTATATATGAAAAATGATCAGAAAAATCCAATGAATCTGTTTATGCCATGATCATGCATGTTTGAACAAGTTAACATCACCAAGTAGGACATTTCATGATTAGGCTAAATTAATAAATAGTGTTGGAGTTGGAATTTAGCATATATTTGAATTCCACTTTGCTTAATATGACTACCTATTGCTCTAGGTCAATCCAATGCTTTAACATGCCATATCATACATCATGTTTGTTGCATTGCATTGAATGTGTTCTTTTCCTGTTTCGTCGGTAGTGTTCCTTCCCGGTAGACGATGGTTCCAACGTTGAGATTGTTGTCACCGATGAAGACGCATTGTTATCTTTAGAAATGTCAGGCAAGCAACCCCTCCTTGAGCATCCCGATAATATCCCACTCTCTCGCTCCTGCTCTCTTTTACTGCATTAGGACAACAACGATTCAACTGATACAGGTTCTCGATAGTTGAACCATTCCTTTGCATGACCTGTCCTTGTCATAGTAAATAGTTGAAACCACTTAACATGAGTAGCAACTGCTTGAGCCTTGTTGTGCTTACTCATCGATGCTTGCTTACTGTGCCTGCTATGCTTAGAGTCGTGTCGGGTCTGATCCATGTAGGCGATGAATCGGAATGGATGTGTTCATGTCCTGCTGTGTGAGAGCTGAGTGTGTGAATCCGATTTGGTAAAGGTAGCGATGAGAGGCCATGTAGGAGTACATGGTGGGTTGTATCATTGGAACCATCCTGAAGAACTGAGTTCTGTGTATGTTATCAAAGACAAGATATTGCCGCACATTGGGATCCTTAATTGACTCTCTCGGCTTATTAATCGCCTTGGTGTCTGTCCAGGAGTTGCAACTAGTTTCTGGTGTTTGTAGGATGTGCTGGCGGCCGTGCATAGCGCTGACCAGAGGGGTACGCTATGGCGCGGTAGACGTACCGTGGCCCGGTGTACCAAGCGTAGTACCATCCGTCGAGGTGGGCTTGGGAACCCTGCACACATCGTTTGGGGCAGTAATGGAAACTTCGGCCGGACTTCCTTGCGGGTTCAGTCTCAAATAGGCGATAAACCTGGACTTAAGTGTCGTGTGATTAGTCAGGCCGTGGCCGGCTCCCTCGCTAGGCTTCCGCTTGAAGGTTGCCGAGGTGCCCTTTTACGTGAACATAGCGGTAAGTGGCAGGAGCATGTGTGAAGAAGTATACCCCTGTAGGGTGAATTAATTTGTTCGAATAGCCGCATTCTCGGATATGGACTACTTGGAAAACTTATGTGGTTCATAGACAAGTGAAATGGATACTCTAAAATGCGCAAGATAAGTGTGAGTGCTATGGATGGCCTTCTCGTAGGGAGATGGAAGTGGATCCATAGTGGTGTATTGATTTGGTGAATATGTGGACTCGTGTGCGCTATCCCACCTCAAAGATAATACTTGTAGTCGAAGTACAGGTTAGCCAAGAGTTAAAGTTGGCTTGTTGCAATAAACTCCACAACCCCCTTTGTTGACAATGATGCATATGTAGCTAGTTCTGATGTAAGTCTTGTTGAGTACCTTTGTACTCACGTTTGCTTAATTTATGTTTTTGCAGAGGAGACGTCAGTCTTATTAGTGATCCCTATGATGTGAAGTTGGATGTTTACCGGGTTAGCTTGGGAATCCCAGACAGAGGTCTGGCTCCTATGGTGGTGAGCAAGGATGACGCTTCCATCTTTGGAGGCGAGAGTGATGATGTGCCATCTTTAGCCTTCATCCACGACGATGGTGACGAGTTGGTTGAGCATGGGATTTTCCCTTCGACCACGACGGTGTTTGGTGATGAGTTGAGAGACTTATGCCACCATATTGAGAGTGAGAGTGACTTCACCACTAGCTCCATATATGACGAGTTGCCTCAATTCCCATGTGAGGAGAGCCACAAACCCCACTACTTGAATGAGATGAGAGACTCCACCATATGCGAGTTTGAGTGCACCTACCTTGAGCGAGTGTGTGAGCCACCACATAGAGAGAGTGAGGTAGTTGATGAGGCATGTGAGGCCATTTCGATTTCTAACAACTTAACCTCTTCCTCTATCGTGTCTTCTCCTTTGGTGCTGGGTCCCATATTCGATGACGCGCCGATCCTTGACAACTTCGTCCTCACCTTGGACAAGACGATGGCCATGGTGGAATATGATGAACCCCGCACATGGTTCCATCATGATGTCGACCACGAGTTGGTACTTCCCACCTCACCTACATCACCTGAGCGGAGCTCTAAAGGTAACATAGGTGAAGGTTCTTTGTTTGTCCCACTAGTGGACTATCTTGCCATTGATTGCTTACATGATGATGATCACCCTATTTCCATGCTTCATGATGATGCGACTTCCTCATGTGATGAATTGCCCATTTATGATGAGTTTGATGATTCTCATGTGGAGTCTATTACTTGCGATGCCATGTTGCATAGGATAAATTGTGAGAATTCTATAGGTCACATCATTTTTGATAATCCTCTTGACTTGTCATATGCTACGCGTGAGATTTCCCATATTGCCTCATTGCAATCTCTATGCATATACCATTAAAATAAACCCAATATGCACATATGGCATAGATGACAAACCCATGGTTCTTGGCATTTGTTTTTCTTGTGCTGATATTGCCATGCTCCCTTTAGACCATTTGCGCAATAATTCTCAAATGCCATGCCATGACCACCATGCTTTGGATATGCATTGTTTTGGATGTTGTCCATATTCTCCGAAATATGCTTCCACTATTGCTCATGAGGAGACCCCACTAGTTTCCTCATACATGTTAGGAGATTTTGTTCCATCCCATCTATTGCATGATACCAATTATTGTGTGCACCATCCGCATATAATGAATAAAAATGCTCTCGATAATTCAAATGATGCACTACATGCTTCTAGTCTCCATTATGCCATATATAACAACAAACCTTTCATGATGGATGACCTGTTCCTATATCATGCATCTCACTTATTTGAGCATTGGATATTTTGTGCTAATGAACACAAGCACATGCACATCCTAACGGATGATGTGTACATATACCACGCACACACATTTTTCCCTTTGCTTTTGTTGTGTGTAGGTCCTCATAAATACTCGTCAACCTCAAAATCCCATGAGTTGACGAAAAGAGCTCTTGAGAGCATCGATGATTTGGTATTCATCGGAATGTGTCTCCAACCATTCCCCTCGCGCAAGGACTTCGCGCATTTCTTCTACATGGCTCTCACATGGCTATGGCTTCTTGCTCATTACACTTATTATGCCCATATTGCCATGTTCACTTTGCATTATACGCTCACTTCTATGACCTTGACATGCATTTGTGACCCATGTTTTGCATCTCACATGACACTTGATTATATGACTTGTATGTGTACTTGCAAGCTTGATGGAGATATTATTTGCTATTGCCATGATTGCTTTGTGACCCATGCCTATGATGGTATTGAGGATCACCCCATTACTTGTCTTGCTTGGGATATGTCATGCGCATTGCCTTTGCCCATCATTTGCTTGCATGACATGATTGCCATGATTTCCTCTAGTACGTTGCATCTTCGCACTACTAGTTTGCACGACATGATTACTATGATTGTTTATGTTGCATCACCGATGATTAATACTTGCTTATTTCATGCGGTTGATGACAACCATTGCCATGCTTTGCACATGAGTGATATTGCTTATTGTCATATGTCTCCATATGTTGCCTCTCTCATGCTCGATGCTTTGCCATATATCGAGTGCAACAATTCTTTTGATCTTGCTAATGAGATTGCCCCCATAACTTTCTCTCATATTATTGGAGCTTTTGACATCTTTCATGTGAAGCATGCTTTCCTTCCTTCTTTGCCTAGTGCCATGAACATAGCCATTGTTGCATCATATTATTCATGCACTTTTGTCTCTACTTATTATGTGCAAGAGAAGAGAACCATCATGATGGATGATGCGTTTACCTACCATGCACATACATTCTTTGCTTTGTTGTGTGTATGTGTAGGATACTTCGACTACATGTCAACTTCCACTTCACGTGAGTTGACGATTCGAGCTCTTGAGAGCGAGCTACTTTGGAGCGACGCGTTTCTACATCGCACTTGCTTGCGCATCGGCATTGTGACGGACGCACAAGGTCACGCTTTGGAGGCGACATCCTTCTTGAGCATGGATATTATGGCTCACCCTACTTGTGTTGCTTGTACCATGACATATATGGGTCATCTTGGACCACTTACTTACACACATGTTAGAGATATTGCTTCCATTCTTGATTGCCATCTTTCCATGCCTAATGACCCATATGCCTTGTGTGTTGCATCCAACTTGTGGAATGTTTGCTCTTATCATATGCTTGGTTGCAACAATGTCCAGTATTCACATTTGCCATGCCACATTGCTTGCTACATGCTTTACTTGATTGCCTCACACATGATGAACAATTGCTCTTTCTATTGTGTTGAGTGCCGCACTATCTTCACTACACCATGTGCACATTATGCTAGGATTGTCTTGCACTTGCACCATGTGTTTAGACTCTTCATTTTATTTGGTGTTATGAATAATTCCTATGCCTACCATAGACCTTTTGTTGATTGTTTTGTGCATGAGTGCTATGACCTTGAGGTAGATGCTCATTCTATTGTCACACATATTTGCATCCCTACCTCACAATTTCATGCTTATCTCCATGATGCCTTAGATTGTGATCAACTCATATGCTTACATGTCATGACACATTCCCTTGTCACACCATATGTTATGCATGATGACGACACTTGTTCGATGAATAACCGCTTGAATGTTTGGTTTTGCACTAACGCTAACCACATTTGTTTTTCCAAGTGTTTGTCGTATTTGCTCCTTTTGAAGGAATTACTAGACGGTGCGACATTGGAGAGTGCCCCTTTCGAGTTTGATGATGATGAGTGCTTGGTGATCGTCCACTTTTACATGGCGACGCCATCTCTTTCTCATGGTGATTTGGATCTTGATCCGAGGACGGATCTTTCCCAATGGGCAGGGGATGATGCGGAGCATCCTACGGACATCACCATGGCAAGAGTCCCTTTGGCAAGTGACACGTGCGACATCTACTTCACATACATAACGGTAAATTATCTCCTTTACACGTGCTCACTTGACCCCTTCGAGGATGGTATACTACTTGACACTCCTCTTGTGTGCATGCATAGGTATTGTCGGAGCTTCACGGATGACGAGGAGGAGTGCCAGGACCTACGTATGACGACACCATCCACGAGGGAAGCCTGGAAGAGAAGGAAGAAGAAGCAAGGACAGCTTCTGGAAGGCCCGGACCTTCCGGCCTGCCCAGAACCTCCGGACCCCGGACCTTCCGACCTGCC
Organism: Elymus sibiricus; assembly: GCA_039707655.1. Lineage (NCBI taxonomy): Eukaryota > Viridiplantae > Streptophyta > Magnoliopsida > Poales > Poaceae > Elymus > Elymus sibiricus. Next base: position 162,842,370 of record CM077663.1, read on the forward strand.
CGGACCTTCCGGCCTCCGGCGACCAGAGCAGCTCCCACAGGTGCCAACTCTCTGGATGGCCCGAACCCTGCCCGGACCTTGCCCGGAACCTCCGGACCCCGGACCTTCCGGCCTGCTCGGAACTTCCGGCCTCCTAGACGACAGGCGAATCCAGGCGTGCACACTTTCGGCCTAGCCCGGAACCTACCCGGAACCTCCGGCCCCCGGACCTTTCGGCCTGGCCCGGACCTTCCAGGCTGCCTGTGTGCAGCCACTTGGGCCCGAGGCCCATGTACCCGCTTCGCCCCTCACTTACCCCTTCATGGCCATCACTATATATACTCCACCCCTCCTCCATTTTAGGGTTAGCATTGACTTAGCTCATAGATAGATGAGCCTTTGCTCCTTCCACTACCTCTCCCATCGAGTAGATGCCTCTATGAGAGAAGACCCCTAGTGGATGTCTAGGCCCCCTTGCATGGGAAGATCCCTAGTTGAATTCAAGGCCCCATCTCCCCATGGGATTTGGGATGAACTCTACCATGTATCCTCTTTCCTTTTGTTGTTCTTGTACCCTTGTGGATCTTGTGTGGATGTGAGCATAGTGGATGTGTGATTGGACTTGTTTTTGAGTGTTCCTCTTGTGATTTCCCCCTCATGTTCTTCGTGTTCATTCACAAATCCACCCCCAATTCGTGAAAGATCGATGCACACGGGCATGCCCCATATCACAAAGTATGACACATTAAGAAGTTCCCACCGGTGATGGTGTCAAGGACAAACCTATACCAAGTTGTCACACCAACATAGAAATTATGAAGCAATTTGGTGCTGGATAGCCTATTAGTTGCTTTATTTTGGGCATGGCAAATCCTATACCATGCATCCTTCAAACTTTCTCCTCCCCTTTGTGTAAAATTGATAACATCATTATTGGGAGTGACACGCACAAAAGAAGAACTAGCCATGACTTCAAGCAAAAACTAGTACCAAGCAAAGATAAATATTTTTGTATTTTTGATTTTTATGAGACAAACTAAATATAACAGCAAATAAAAAGAAGAACAAGTGAATGAAATTTTGTGCGAAGTTACTTGATAGTTGGCGATGGTATTCCCCGACAACGGCGCCAGAAAGCCTTCCTGATACTCGTGATCTGCGTTGGGTTTTCCGTGAAGAGGAACGGGTAATCGCAGCACAAAGCGGGTAAGTATTTCCCTCAGTTATGAAACCAAGGTTTATCGAACCAATAGGAATACCAATCCTCAACCGTCTTCAGCGGCTGCACACAAAAGAACAAACAACTTGCACCCAACGCCGGCAAGAGGGTCGTCAATCCCCTTGATCTCGTTATTTGCAAGCAAGTGAGTTGTGTAGATAATTGTAGATGATAGTAAAGTGCAAAATAAAATAAAAGGTAATAAATAACAGCAAGTTAATGGTAGCATTTGTGAATATATAAGTGAACAGACCCAAGGGCCGTAGAGTTCTCTAGTGGCATCTCTCATAAGCAAAGCATATGGTGGGTCAACAAATTATTGTTGGTCAATTGATAGAAAAGCGAATAATTATGCGATGTTCACGGCAATGATAATGTGTATATAGGCATCACATCCATAAGCAAATAGGCCGACTCCTGCCTGCACCTACTACTATTACTCCACTTCAAGAGCGCTTCTATGCTTGCCTCTCTACGTATTAAGTTCATGACAAACGGAGTAATGCTTGGAGAACAATGACATGATGTAGACAAAGTATACTCAACTAATGTGAATAGCCCCATCATTTTATCCTTAGTAGCAATGACACAAAGACGCAACTTGTCCCCTTCTATCACTGGGATATAGAAACTCATCAGGTTGAACCTACTACAATGCACCACTCCCGTCGAAGAAATATGAATCTAGTTGGCCAAACTATCTCAATAGATCAGAGAGCATTATGAAGCTATGATGATCATGCAAATAAGAATCATAGTAATCAGGTTTGACTCAAATACTTTTCATGAATAATTCGAACATAAACTCACAATTCATCGAATCCCAACAAACACACCATACAAAGGGATTACATTGGATAGATCAAGGCAAAGATGCGATGAACATTGTATTGAAGATCAAGAGAGAGAGAGAGAGATTGCCATCTAGGTACTAACTATGGACCTGTCGGTTTGTGGTGAACTACTTACACATCATGGTGAGGGCATCAAGGTTGATGAAGAGGCCCTCCGTGATCGATGTCCCCTCCGGCAGGGTGTCGGAACGAAGGTGTAGATGGCCTCCCGTCGGAACAGAGACTTGCGGCGGTGGAAAAAGTGTTTCAGGAGCGCTTCTGGTGTCTCTAGGGTATTTGTGAATTTATAGGCCAGAGAACGACGTCGGGAGGCGCTCCAGGGGTCCACCACATATCTGGCCGCGCCCCCCCCCTAGGGGGCACGGCTGGATATGTGGTGGGGCCCCGGTGCCTCTCCTGGCCCTCCTCTGAAGCTTCTAGGTCTTGTATTGGTCCAGAAAAAATCACCAAAAAGTTTCGTGGCAATTGGACTCCGTTAATTATTGTAACTCTAAAAAGGCAGAAACACGCAGAAAACAGGAACTGGCACTGGGCACAGGGTCAATAGGTTAGTGCTCAAAAATATTATAAATTGGTAAATAAATACCCAAAAAGTATCCTAGAATGATAATATGTCAGCATGGAACAATCAAAAATTATAGATACGTTGGAGACGTATCAGGCTTGAGCGCTAGCGGGAAGTAGTTGGCTAATCGTGCCGTCGTATTTGTCCGGCAGCTCCGGCTTGAAGGCCCTCCTGGAGGGCTAGCAAACCTGCCGCAGTTCACGGGTGAACGTCGGCCATCCGACCTCGTAAGAATAGCTGCCCGGCATCCCGGGCGTGGGCTCGTCAACCGCCGGATCCACACGACCATCGGATTGAGGATGCGCTTCCCGCCGTCTTTCGATGGCGTTGCCCGTGTCCTCCTTGCGCCTGTCCCTTAGGACTTGGCGTTGGTCTTGCTTCAGTCGCGGGTCCGTCGACGCTCGAGACACTTCGTCTTGCACATCGGCGCAGCGGGAGGTCCGCTGCTGTCGTGGGGGCGATTGCACCGTATGTGCCCCGATGGCGTCACGTCCGGTGGTGGGTTCCGTGTGAGCCGCACTTTGGGCACGCAAGGAACCCGCCGCATCTGGTTTGTCGTTGTTGGCGAAGCTCAGCAGGCTTTGTATGGGCGCCCTCCACTCCTCCATTGCCTCTGGCGTGGGTAGAAAAATTAGCAGAAGCTAGGCCTGTGCCAGAGCTTCCCCTGCGGTTTTGGAGACCGGACGGAGCGAGGCGTGGGGAGCGCTCTTACTCCTGGCAATGCCAGAAGGAACACCTTCCCGCGTCGTCGCTCGTCATTGGTCCTCACCGGGAGGGATTCGTGGAGCTCAGCCCTACGCCCCTGGGGAGCGGCGCATGAGAGCCCTGTCTGCGCGAGGTTCCGGTTCGCCGCCTCGCGGGCGCAGGTCGTGGTCGTCTTGCGAGGGGCGTGGCGGAGGTCCGGTCGCAGCCCCCGCGACTGACCAGAATAAAAGATTGGATGATGAGCTCACATGGATTTCTTGATAGAGCTCAAATTTTGTGGAGAGTGATGATTTGAGCATATGGAAGATTTGGAAAAATCTCACATCATTTGGATAATCCTAGATAGTACTTCCTTCACAAAGCTTCTCTCTGGATAGAAACTTCGGAATTTTGCTGACGAAGATTTACTAGGGAAATGGAGTTGAGTATTGACATGTGTCGGAGTTCGGGCTCCGCAAAACCCTAAGGAGTTCGAACCCAGGGGCATGTGCATAGATTCCCCAACAGCTTCGCCCCCTCCAAGCTCACAACACGATAACCCCGCTCGATGGCGAGGAAGAAGATGGCACACAAGAGTTTACCCAGGTTCGGGCCGCTGCGAAGCGTAAAACCCTACTCCTGCCTTTGGTGGATTGTCTCGCGAGGAGGTTTGTGGATGAACTAGTATAGTGGTGAGTTGCCTCGTGGCGTGTTTGCTGGGTGGTTGGCCCGTGTCCCTCTATCGGGCTGCCTCGCCTCTATTTATAACCGCCCGGGTCCTCTTCCCTTATCGCAATGGCGGGAAGGGATCCCACAACGGCCAAATTTGAAAGGGGACAGGAGATACATCCTATCCTGATGAAAGGCGGTCTTCGCCTGTAAAGTAGGTTGTGGTGACGCGGTGGTGGGCTCGTTGGTGACATCCGCCCTGCCGCGCTCGTTGACCCGGTCTTGTTGCACCGGAAAGGAAACCATTGGCGGGGCTCCTTGGGAACCCGTGTTCGTCCTTGCCTCCTTTGCACCAAAGAGGAAACTGTTCCCTCTGGCGCGCTGGCGCCCGCCTGGCCTGGCTGTCGTCACCCTCGACCTCCTGAGGCCTAGCATTGCATAGAGATCTCCGCCGCTCGGGAGGAGGCCTAGGGAGGCCTTCCCCTTCCACCCCGGCGCTGTCCTCCTCACGAGGATGGGACTCTTGCGAGGGTCTTGTCTTGAGTGAGGTCACGCGAGGCCGTACGGACCACCAAGCGGGCCACGCCCTAGGCCGCAAGCAGGCAAGTCTAGGTACCCTGGTATCCAGAATGCCGACAGTAGCCCCCGGGCCCAAGGCATGCTTGAGCTGGCTTCGAGGGGAAACTGAAGAAGATGGCCCGGAGCGCCGCGGGCCCTCATTGCTTGCGGGCCAGCTTTGGCGTGCGGTGCTTGGTTGGGCTTGGGTGTCCCCGCCCCCGTGTCTCCTCGGCAACTGCCCGAACAAACAAAAGCCTGACGTCCAGCGCTGAGCCATTATTGCATTCCTCTTCCGCGCCCTTGCTCTTCTTTCCAGATCTCCATCCTTTGTGGGAACCTCTCCAGATCTCAGCACCGCTCCGTCCTCCTCCTTGCTTCCTCGGCCCCAAAGGCTTTCCCGATGGCTCCCACCGGCAAGTCGAAACCCAAAGCCCAAAGCTCGGCTTCTTCTCCCATCTCGCCGGCGCTCTCAGAGTCTACCATAGCCAAGGACGGGGACCTCGCCCCGGTGCTTCCGTCGACGGCGGACGACGCCAATGAGCGGGGGAGGACCTTGATATGGTGCGGCTCCGCGGAGAGGCATCGCCTGGCCAATTCGGCCTACCCCTTCTTCCTCCACAGCGTCTTCTCCGGGCTCGTCCCGCCCTTCTCTGCATTCTTCACCGCCGTCCTCAAGCACTACGGGATCCAGGCTCTCCATCTTCAACCCAACTCCATCCTGCATCTGTCCGTGTTCGCCTTCTACTATGAGGCTTTCGTGGGCGTGAGGCTATCGATGGCCCTGTTTCGCCATTTCTTCAGCTTGCGGCTTCATGACGGCGCTCAGCGGTCGGCATGCGTCTCCCTCATCGCGGTCCAGAGCGGGAACATGCTCTTTAAGGCCGGGAAAAAGGTGGAGAAATTCAGGAACCGCTGGGTTTTCTTGGATCTCAAGAGCAGCAACCCTCGCCTGGAGCTCCCAAAGGGGCTGCCGGAGAAGATCCTGGCGTGGAGCTCCGTGAAGCTCTCTGACCCCCGGGCCAAGCCCGTCTTGGAGCGGGTCCTTCGAGACATCAGTGCCAGGAAGTTGACTACAGGAATGATAGTGAAGGAGTTCCTGGTGCAATGCCTGGCGCCCTTCCAGTCTCACTCGAGGCCCATGTGGGACTATCAAGGTGGTGGCGATGACATGAGGCTCCGTTCTGTGCTCCTGACCCCCGAGGAGTTGAACAGGGTTATGGCGACCCTGCTCAACGGCGACCCCGGGGACCTTCCTGAGGCCTAAGCCCCGCTGTACTGCCGCGACGACAAGGCTGATCTGGTTGCCGTGATGCCCAGCTTCGACGAGCTGGGGCTCTCTCCGGCCGAGAGCCCCGGCGCCCCTGTGGCTGTGTCCTCTGACGACACCGTAGGCGAAGAGGACTCGGAGGAGACAGTGGATGACGATCTGGAGGAAGTGTCTCCTCCGTCGCGAAGTGCACTTCTCCGCAGATTCGATGACGACGACGCCGGCGAGCCCCCTGCTGAAGTCCTCCGCGACATACCAGGGTCCTCAGGGGGCCGGGCCCCACACCTCGGGCCGCACGATCCGCCTGCCGGGTGACCCCGAGGAAGCACGGGGATGGGCCTCCTCCGGGGCCCCCAGCCCGCACCGGCAAGGTGGCCGAAATGCCCGCCTCGCCTCTGCCCGAGCCGCAGCTTGTGGGCGAGGCAGCCGCGTCTAGGGCCGGCACGGCCTTGCCGGCCGTGGCTCCTTCGAGCGGTTCCACCACTCCTTCCCACGGAGGCGCCTCTCCGGATAAGGACGGGGGCATCCCCGCCCTCGCCGAGGTGGAAAGAAGGAGGAAGTGGGTCGACGTCGAGGAGTAAGTAACCTCGCTGGGTTTCTGGCCGTCTTCCGGTGGTTTATATGCTGATGGTCCCTCCTTTGCTTGGTAATCAGGGGCGCCCCCATGCCGAAGGCGAAGAAGAAGAAGGCCGGCATCAAGCCGAGGGCGCCTTCCGATGTGATGCCCGTTCTTGGTGCCTTGCCGATGCCGGATGAGGCATCGGATGTCGCGGGAGAGGGGGCTCGCAGGGCGACCCTCCTTGCCATGGCTGCGGAGCCCCCGATGCCCACTGGAGTGGCCGCTTCCGTCCTTGGGGGCGTGTCCGCACCTCTGTCCGACGGGCCAGCCCCCGAGGGTCAGCTGGGTGCAGGGCCGTCCGCCCCTGCCTTGCCCGTGGTAGTGGCGCAGCCACCGGTGTCTTCCGCTCCCCACGCCCTTGTCTCTCCGGAGGCAGCCCCTGCCGCCGCGCGGGCGCCATCTCCGGGCCGTGCCCTAGCGCCACCGGCTCGTGTTCCTCCAGCCGAGTAAGGCGCTCTAGACGGGGCCTATGCCGTCTTGGATCAGGTCCGAGACGCCCTTGGAAGCGTCGATGGTCGCCTTGCAAGAGAGCACTTAGGTCTTCTTTCTGGGTGGCTCCAAACTGACGCCTCAGCCGTGGCGGTCTGGAGCCAAGCCGAGGCCACCACGGCTGAGAGCAGGGAGGAGGCCGCGTCGGCCAAGGCAGCCCAAGACACGGCGCTGGCTGATGCAACATTTGCCGCGAAGCGCTGCGACGAGGCGGAGGCCCATCTGAAGGCTCTACAAGAGGAAAGGTCCGAGCTCACGGAGAGGCTTCGCCAGCGGGAGGAGGACCTCAAGACCTACGAGGCCAAGCTTGCCGACCGTGACTCCGCGCTGTCCAAGGCGGCAGCCGGCCGAGCCACTGAACGCGAGCAGTAGGACAGGTTGAAGAAGGAAGTGGCTGCGGAGAAGGCCCGGCTTGCCTCCAGGGAGAAGACCCTTGCCGCAGCCGAGGAAAAGAAGGCTGCGGAGCTCGATGCTCTCCCTTCCATCGAGCTCAGGCTTCGCTAGGCGCTATAGTCCATCTGCCGTGGGGGATTTATAGAACCCCTGGTGGCTCATGAGAGCGGCTTCGCGGGGCTCTCTTCAAAGCTCGCCGAGGTGCTTGAGGGTGCCGTCGCCAGGGTGGAGAACGTCTTGGAGAGTGAGTGCCGTGACCTCTTTTCTGCGGCCGCGACGCGCGTCTTCAGCCACCTCTACCTTCGTGAGCCGGGTTTTGACTTTGGCTCCGTGATTCGCCCGGTTGATCCTGGGGTTCGCGCCGCTACGGCGACAGCCGTGGAGGGCGTCGTGAATGCGCTGATGAAGAAGTTTGCCTGTGTCGCCGTACCCTCACCTCCTCCTGCGGCTGCGAGGGTTGGCGACAATGATGATAGCGGCAGCGATGACGACGACGAGCTCCCCGCGGCTGGGGCGAGTGGTGGTGCCAGCTCCTCCTAGCTTCCTTTCCTGGGTCTTCCCCTGTAATGTTTATTGTGCCTCATGGAGGCGTTAGACTCGTTTGCATTTTTGGAGACACTTTAATACTTGTAATGACTGCTGAGCTGTGAGGTTTTATTTCCTCGCTTCATTTCCTTCCTGCTTGCTGTAGCGCTCCGCGTCGGCAGGGCCCAGTCCCGCGCATACCTCGACCGCCGTTGGGGCGTCCGGATCACCAGGACGGTGCCAAGGGGCGAGGGGCTACGAGACCAGTGAGGCCCCTGAGTCGCGATGCTCAGGGGTCACCCTTGACGTACGAGCAGCCCTCATGAAAGGAACGCGGCAAAGATGGGGTTGACTTGGGGATTTGGAGCGCCTTGAGCTCTGCATCGGTAGGGCCTGGTCCCGCGCATACCTCGACCGCCGTTGGGGCGTCCGGATCACCCGGACGATGCCAAGGGATGAGGGGCTACGAGACCAGTGAGGCCCCTGAGTCGCGATACTCAGGGGTCCCCCTTGACATACGAGCGGCTCCCATACCTTTCCTCGCCAGTTTTCGTCTGAGAGGGACGCGTGAAGACCAGGTACCAGGGACCTGGTGAGGTGGCGCGCGCCAAGCCTGGCCTGAGCGTAGCCCCCACACAACCCCCTCACGCGTGCATCCCGGGGGAATGCTGTGAGATGGAGCCGCGAGGGGTCATCATGAGGTTGAATGCACCCGCTAAGGTGCCCTCAGTTATTTATCCCCAGCGCGGAGCATAGGGCTTCCACGTTGCATGGGCATAACCATTGGAGGGCAGTGTTGTCCGCCAGCGCGGAGCATGGGGCTTCCACTTGGGCATGGGAATGGGGGGCCCTGGCTCCTGAGCCCCCCGGGCGTGTACAGCCCATTAAGTTCATACGCGTGGCCTGCACGGTAGAACTGGGAGGTGTATCTGGGCGTCGTGAGGCAGCTCAGGCCTCACGAGGCCCTACCTCAAAGGCGGGTTGTCCCTGAAACTTCCGGTGGAAAGCGCCGCTTCAAGTCATGTACATTTTTGAGAAACCTGCGCCGAATGGATTTCCAAGGGCCATCGCATGAGAAGGCCAAACACCAATGACCCCAGGAGGTGACGTGAACGGGGCCGGCCCGCCAGACAGAGCTCAGCCATTGGATTTATCGACGCTGCAGGGACAGACCCGAGCACAAACGCCGTGCCCAGTCTTCTCATGCGACAACTCCGAGGAGAAAACACCCGACGCGCGGCTCCCACGGTGGCGAAAGGACGGCCAGAACCGTGTCGCGCGCCTTGACTCACCCACTCCCGATTAGCTCATGCGACGGCGAAGCACCGAGGGCCATGCGAGGTGATGTACACGGGCTAGCCCGCGAGACAGAGCTCGACCACTTGGATTTGTCGACGCTACATGGACGGACCCGAGCACAGACGTCGTGCCAGCCCTTAATCATGAGGCGGTCGAGGGCAGGCTTGTTAGGGCGCAACGACATTCATGGCGGCGAAGCACCGAGCATGCATGTTGGAATACTTAGGGAAATAGATCGAAAGCATGTAAAGGTCCAATACATGCGGGAACGACGTGGCTGGGATGAGTTCTAGCCGCCTGAGGATAATGCAGCCCAATGGGCGCCCTCAAACTGAGCAAACCAAAAAGTTACCTGGTACGAGCCGAAAAGGATCACCTGGCGGCAATGCCGCTGAAGCATGGAGGTAGTCGCGGGAACTTGGCCTTGTGCCTCCGCAAGCTTGGCCTTCACGAGCCCGTCGCCTCGGGAGGCTCGGGGCACCCGCTCGGGCCCGGCACCTCCTCCAACTCCTCACGGTGCCTGGCCCGGTATGGCGCGAGCATGGCCTGGGCAAGGCGCTAGAACGTGTCGCCCGCGTTCGCCAGCCCGAAGGGCATGCGTATATAGTTGCACGGATAGGCCCTGCCATGACTAATGCGCATCGGCCAGAAGACGCCCTGTGATGCGGCCCTGTTGATGCCGGGTACGTTGACGCAGATGCACGACACGCCGCCCGGGTCGATGACGGCAACGGCGTTGGGTGGTGCAGGGCCGTGCCCACCTCGCACGGCTTGTGCTTCCTGAAGCTCCTCGATTGCTCTGGTGACGAACTCCCGCGAACTCAGTGCCTCGCGCCTTGCTCCTTGCTTGGATGGGTACGCGCTGGCTTGCGCCCCCAAGTTGTGCCCGAGCACCTCCCTCGTCTCACTGGTCAGGTCGGTAGTCTTCCGGGTGGAAGCCCCCAAGCCCGACCCAAGGGGGCGCTGGGCGCGCCTTCCTATGCGAGGGGGGAAGGGGCCTTGGCCCCAGGTGCGGAGCCTGAGGCGCTGTCCTTAGAGGTCTCAGCCCCCCGGCGCCCCTTGGAAAGGAGCTACTGCTTATTCTTGGGGACATCCTCGCGAGGCAGGACGCCTCCTTCGTCGTCTGAGTGCTCGTCCGCTGCGGCACGGTAGGCGCGCTCGAGGGAGTAAACGGCGTCCTTCTCATCGCAGGCGATGGTGATGACGCCGCCACTCCCCGGCATCTTGAGGACATTGTAGCCATGGTGGGTCACCGCCAGGAACTTGGCGAGGGCTGGGTACCCAAGGAGCACATTGTACGGGAGGTGGATGTGGGCGACGTCAAACACGATGATCTCGGTGTGGTAATTGTTGTGCCCGCCGAAGGTGACGCGCAGGCGCACCTGCCCGATGGGGACCGTGGAGCCGCCAGTGACCCCTGAGAAAGGCTTGGTTGGCATGAGCTGATCGTAAGGCACTTGGAGCGTCTAGAATGTCTTGATGGAGAGGACATTGAGCCCGGCGCCGCCGTCGATGAGGGTCTTGCTGACGAGGACATTGCTGATGGTGGGCGTGCACAGCATGGGGAGCACGCCCGCCATGGCTGAACACCTGAGTTAATCCTTGGAGTCGAAGGTGATGGCGCACTGGGACCACTTGACGGGCGCGCAGCCTCAAGCTTTGGAAGAGCCGCGTTCACCTCCCGCGAAAACTGCTTGAAGAGGCGGTTCGATGCTGGGGCTTGGGCGCCGCCCAGGATGCAAGCTATTGCCCTGACCTCCTGGAAGCCCCTAGCCCCGTCATTCTGCCTATCTTCTTCCTTCCTTCTGGGTGGCGGTGGCAGCGGGGGAAGGCCGGCCTCGCGAGGTCGGACCTCACGAGGCTGGCCTCGACGTGACCCCTCCGGAGGTTCGTCGCGCCAGCGGTCCTCCCGAGCTTGATCGCGCCAGCAGTCCTCCCGAGGCTGATCTCGCCACTCCTCACGCGGGTCTCGATTGTCCCAGCGGCCTCCGCCGCGTCCATAGCCTTGGTCGCTATGCCCAGGGCGTCGGCCGAAGTGCTCATCACGGACCACCCTGAGCTCCTGACAGTCGATGGTGTTGTGGCTGTTGGTGCCATGGAAGATGGAGAATGGTCGCTCGCCCGCGTGGGGTTCTTCGTCCCGGCCGCGCTTCGCATCGGGCTCAGCCGCCAGCACCGCGGGGGCCTTGCGCTTCGGCTCCTTGGCCTTGGTCTTCTTGTCCTCTGGCTCCACCTCCGGAAGCTCGCGGAGTGAGAGGCGGCCCTCCTCGGCCTTCGCGCATTTGTTTGCCAAGTTGAAAATCTCCAAGGCCGAGCTCAGGTCGTCATGGATTGTGAGCTCCTCCCTCATCCTGAGGTCCCTGACGCCGTCGGTGAACACCGATATGATAGCCTCATCTGACGCCCTCGGGATCTTGAGGCGGGTAGTCGTGAAGCGTTGTATGAACTTGTGTAGGGTCTCGTCGGGCTGTTGCTTCACGCGACGAAGGTCACCCACTCCAAGCGCGCGGTCGCGGGTGCCTTGGAAGTTGGCGACGAAGCACTCACGTAGGTCTTCCCAGGAGGTGAATGACCCCTCCGGGAGGTTGAGGAGCCAGGAGAGCGCGCCACCCTTGAGCGCCATGGGGAACCAGGTTGCCATGACCTTGTCGTCCCCGCCGGCCGCCTGGATGCTCAGCGAGTAGAGCTGTAAGAACTCGGCGGGGTCTAGGGTGCCGTCGTAGCGAGGGGGTTGGTCAGGCTTGAACTTGCAAGGCCACACGGCCGGATGGAGCTCCGGGGCGATGGCGCGGCAGCCCACCGGGCCCACAGGCGGTGCGCGCTCGGGAGGAACTTGGTCTTGATGCTCTTGCACGGCTGCCTCCAAGGGCGCCCGGTCGCGTCGCTGGAGCGCCGGTGCTGGGAGCGCACGCGCGTCAGCGCGCGGCCGTGGCACCACCTGGCAGCTTACTTCATCTCTCACCCTCACCGGGGGCCCTAGCGGCTGGTCGCGCGGGCGTGCTTCATGCCTGGGCTCGGGGTCGACATCGCGCTGGGGAGGAGGAGGCGGCACATCATGAGCTTCGTCGCCTTCCAAGGAGGGTTGGGGCCGGAACGAGTAGGTGAACGCCGAAGCATCGCCGGCTGCGCTGACGAGCTCTGCGATGCGCCCAAGCCAGTCGTCGTAGCGGTTGGGGGCAGGGCGGTAGCGCAGCAGCTCGCGCGCCATGAGGAGCGCGCCCGATCCACGCGCCAGCTCAGGGCGGGCGTGGGAGGACGACCCAGTAGCTGGAACAATCGACAGAGTGGCGGTGCGGCCCTTGCGCCGCGTGGTGACCAGCTGTGACGAGTCCTGCTGCTCGTGGGCCTCCGGGCTCGTGGCAGCGTTGGCCACAGGGGAGGGAGACCGGCGCAGCGGTGCGGCCCACGGGCGCCGTCTGGGCAACATGAGCAGCACGACGCTCGGCACGGGCTCGGCGGGCGTCAGCCATCGGAGCGGCGAGGCGGAGGAAGAGCGAGGCTTGAGGAAGACTCCGACACACCTCCTACCTGGCGCGCCAAATGTCGGATTTCGGGCTCCGCAAAACCCTAAGGAGTTCGAACCCAGGGGCGTGTGCGTAGATTCCCCAACAGCTTCGCCCCTCCAAGCTCACAACATAATAACCCCGCTCGATGGCGAGGAAGAAGATGGCACACAACAGTTTACCCAGGTTCGGGCCGCTGCGAAGCGTAAAACCCTACTCCTGCCTTTGGTGGATGGTCTCGCGAGGAGGTTTGTGGATGAACTAGTACAGTGGTGAGTTGCCTCGTGGCGTGTTTGCCGGGTGGTTGGCCCGTCTCCCTCTACCGGGCTGCCTCACCTCTATTTATAGCGGCCCGGGTCCCCTTCCCTTATCGCAATGGCAGGAAGGGATCCCACAACGGCCAAATTTGAAAGGGGACAGGAGGAACATCCTATCCTAACGAAAGGCGGTCTTCTCCTGCAAAGTAGGTGGTGGTGATGTGGTGGTGGGCTCGCTGGTGACATCCGCCCTGCCGCGCTCGCTGACCCGGTCTTGTTGCACCGGAAAGGAAAGCTTTGGCGGGGCTCCTTGGGAACCCACGTTCGTCATTGCCTCCTTTGCACCAAAGAGGAAGATGTTCCCTCTGGCGCGCTGGCGCCCGCTTGGCCTGGTTGTCGTCACCCTCGACCTCCTGAGGCCTAGCGTTGCATAGAGATGTCCAACGCTCGGGAGGAAGCCTGGGGAGGCCTTCCCCTTCTGCCCCGGCGCTGTCCTCCTCACGAGGATGGGACTCTCGCGAGGGTCTTGTCTTGAGTGAGGTCATGCGAGGCCGTACGGACCGCCAAGCGGGCCACGCCCTGGGCCGCAAGCAGGCAAGTCTGGGTACCCTGGTATCCAGAACGCCGACAGCATGTGGCAATGATTTGGATATGGAAGAGTTCCCAAAAAGTTTGAGGGCAACATGAGGGGTCTAGATAGAACTTGCTTTGCAATGTGCCAATCTGGCCAGAAAATAGAAATTGAAGCTGGGCTCACATAGATGATTGGATTGAGCTGCAATTTGGTGGAGGATGATAATTTGTGCATATGAAGGCACTGTACAAATTTCATACCATATGGTTAAATAAAAATGGTACTTCCTTCACAATGATCTTCACTAAACAGAAATTGGGAAAAATATTGAGGGAAATTGGCTAAATTAAATGAGCTAAAGTTTTGTCGATGGAGGTTATATAGGAAGGGTCATGTCCTGGTAAATTTTCGGAAATTATAAAACAATATAAAATATAGTTTCTTCACAAACTGAAATATTACCAGAAACAAAGATTGGATGGTGAGCTCACATGGATTGTTAGATGGGGCTTGGAGAGCTATGATTTTGGCATATAGAAGATGTCGCAAAAATTCAGCTCATTAGGATATGCCAGCTAGAACTTCCTTCACAAAGCTTCTAGCTGAACAGAAACTTTGGAAATTTGCTGAGAAGATTCACTAGGAAAATGGAGCTGAATTTTGTCATGAGGCAATTATTTGGATAGGAAAGAGTGCCGAAAATTTTGAGGGCAATCAAGAAAATATAAATAGCACTTCCTTCACAAAGTGTTGTTCTGAACAGAATAGGAAAATGAATATTCCTGAATTATTTTTGAACTAGGCAAGGAAGGTTTTTGACATATTTGAGGAAGATATGATTCAAAGAATTTGTGAGATTTTTTCAAGAATTTTGGGAATGACAGAAATATAGGCTGCTTCACAACTTAGGGCAAAAATTGACACATGGACATGACACATAGGCAAAACTGATGAGGTGGCTCCTAGTCATAGCAATGCACCACAATTTACAAGGCTATGATAGTCTATATTGGTCGTGATTAGCTAGAAATAAGGCAGCAAACTAGTGTTGTCGGCTTTACAACCATTTTGTGTAAGGAAATTACGACCTTTCAGACCAAAATGGTTGTTATGGTTTAGGGTTTGGACCCCCCCCCGAACTGCTTACGACCAATTGGTCTCAAATGGTCATAGATTTATGACCATTTCTTCCAGGGTCACTGCCAGAAGGTCACAGGTTAACATATTTCTTGTAGTGTTTATTTTCTTGCAAAACTATCTATTACTCCTACTAAGTACTTCTAGTTTTATTCCCGCAAAATAGTTTCATACTTGTTCTAGGTAAAGCAAGCGTTAGCGTGCGTAGAGTTGTATCGGTGGTCGATAGAACTTGAGAGAATATTAATTCTACCTTTAGCTCCTCGTTGGGTTTGACACTCTTACTTATCAAAAAAGGCTACAAATGATCCCCTACACTTGTGGGTTATCACTCAACTCCCTGGGACACTGCCATAACCCCAAAATGACAGGAGGCGCCAAGAATAGAATTCTGGTCACACCAACAACGTAGAGGTTCCAAAATATCCGCGTGATCAAGAAAAGTTTTGAGTGAGAAGAGGGATAGAATTAAAATTCCTACGTCACAAATCCTCACCAGAGCGTTGAAGGGAAGAGGGGTAAAAGAATTCCTACTCTCCGATATATAACTAGACTCAAAATATAGTTTTTACTAAAATTGGCAATGGCCAAGTTCGATCAATCAAGGGGGGTCCTAGGTCGGTACTCCTCTGATACCAACTTGTCATGCCCAAAATGCGGTATCATCCTTGCGACGGCTCGAGTGCCTCGATAAGGATAGAAGTGCATTTCAGGTCGCTTCGAAAGAATGGAAATCATCACGACACATCTAAAGAAGAGACGAGTATATGGAGTTGGCTTACACTCGCCACAGGCTACAGCACAAAATCTCAATACATCAATACATACAAAGATCATACAAGAGAGAAGGATCTGACTACGGATGAAATCAAATGAAAAAGAAGACGATGTCCACCCCTCCTAATCCTAGGCTGCTGACCTGGAACCCATCCTATGATCGATGAAGAAGAAGAAGAAGTAAAAATAGAACAAGCATCGCTGTCACATCAAAGCATCACATTACATGTACCTGCATCTATTGTGGTACAAAACTGTGAGCCATGGGGACTTAGCAATCTCATTACCAAGGGTATCAAGACTAGCAAAGCTTAATGGGTGAGGTATGGTTAAGTGGTGAGGTTGCAGCAGCACTAAGCATTTTATCTGGCTAACTTACGAGTACAAGATTAAGAAGAGTGATCTACGCATAAACGGACGTGAGCTAGTAATAATCAAGAAGTGATCCTGAACACCTACTTACGAGTCAAACATAGCCCCGGCGTGTTTTCTTCCCGAACTCCCTCAAAAAGAGATTATCACGGTTACGCACACGGTTGGTGTATTTTAATTGGGTTTGCTTCAAGTTTTCTATAACCGGGTATTATAAAAATTTCCAAGTTGCCACATAATCGTGGGCACGACTTTCAGAAAGATTTAATCCTGCAGGGGTGCTCCAACTCATCCATCACAAACAAGCCACAAGCTGCGGTGGAAAACCTCAACCGCGGGACAACCCGTAGTATCCTCAGAATCCCGGTGCACAAGACGTTCGTTAAAGGTAAAACAAATCCAGCAAGACCGCCCAGCAGGCCAAATCCCAATAGGAGCCGCCCGTATCTCGTTATGGATGGGTCTAGCTACAAGTTAGACCAATCCTCGAGTTTTCTCGTGGCGGCCCTGCAGGCAGCTCGTTTGGGACCAACACCATCAGCACTGCCCCCTGTATTATGTTGAATTAAATCCATGGTTTCATGATGCCCTATGCATTAACAAAGCTGTTCAGTATTATTATGTTGGCAAATATAGTACCAATGTTGGGCTTTGCCGGAAGAGTTTTATCCCAAAACGAAAATCAAGGGGGTCCCATAACAACCCCAAGCATGTTAGGAGCGCTCAATATGAGACATAACACCGATAATCAGAACTAGGGCGCCGAGAGTGGAACAAAACACCAGTGGCCAAGCCTTCCATCCTTTACCAAGTGTATAGATCCATTAATTAAATAGCAAGAATAATTTGATATCCCAAGATATCCATGTTTCCACATGGAGCAACCTGCACCTACAACTAGGACCGCTATAAGAGGGGATGAGGAAGCGGAAACTTAGCCAAACAATGGTTTGCTAGGATGTGGAGGGTTAGAGGCTTATCATGGCATTTTTGGGAGGCTTGACAAACAAGTGGTAGGTAGCGAGACATAGCGATAGAATCGAAACAACTAGCATAGAAATGATAGTAGTGGTATCCAGGGTAATGATCATCTTGCCTGAAATCCCGCTTGGAAGAAGATCGAATACGTGAAGTTGGCGAACGGGCATAGTAGAACGAATCCTCACACTCCGAAACACTTTCGGATCTCTAGCGAGGAGAAGCAAATCCGGAAACAAACAAATGACATGAAAACCATCACAACATATTCATGATATGACGCACAAACAAGTATGATGCATGTCCATTTAGATGTGCAAGGCATGGCAAGGTACAAAAAAACAAATACTACACATTAAGTGAAGTTCAATATGCAACTCGTTGCATATTGACGAAACTCCACATTTAAGTTATTTAGTTCACTCTCGATTAGGTATCCAACAAGTTTAGATGTTTTTAAACATGGCAAAAGGTGAATCATAATTAAACTACCTATCTAGGCATTTTAAATAAGGCTGGAAACAACATATAGCATTTCCGAAATAACCCCATAAGAAAATTTCAAACTTGGTACTGTTCTTCCTAAAACATAATTTCAATGTTGTTAAACAACAAAAGTAAGTGCACCAAATTATTCTACACGTTTTTCTAGTCAAGTTACATATATAGTTCATTTAATTCGGAACAACGGTTATTAAGTTGTGAAATAAACAATTTTAGCATGGCATTTACGCAAATTAATACAGACAACAATTTTAAACATTTTTAACATAGATGAAATTTGCATATTGTGAATCTACATGAAATTCTACCCAAGTTAGATATATGACATGTTTTATTTGGAAGCACGGTTAATTAGTTATTAGCAATTTTAAATCATTGCGATTTTTTGTAATTTGCAGTCCTGGAATAATTGGCAAACTCACATTGCAGGAAAAAACCTGTGCTAGGGAGAAACTGCTGTGCATTGGATAACTAACAAGCGCATCGAGCGCTGGATAGCAAGAAACTATATAGGCCAAGCCCGTCTCAGGAAAAAAAAGGGGGAGAGGGGATGGAGGGGCTGCTCACCACTAGGCCTAATAGGCATGTCGTTGGAGGAGGAGTTGGGCCTCCCGAGGCTGTAGGGCCGACGGGGATCCGAGGCTGCTCGTGCTATAGTTTGGATGCGCCTGGAGGCAGCGTGCACGGTCAACGCACGATCGTGTGTGCTCGTTCCCGAGCTGCTGCTCGCTGCAGGCGCCGCGAGGAAGACCACGAGCGGCAGCAACACATGGACTTGGTGACGAGGTCTCGGTTGGCAGATCCGGCACGGGAAGGAAGGCATGGGCGCGCGGCGGCCGGATCTGGTCTGTAACGGGACGAGGAGGCCGGTTCCGGTTGTGGAGGAGGCGGCGTTCGCGAGCTTCGGTGCAAAATCCATGGCGGGGCATTGGATGCGTGTGACACGGCGGCAAGGCGCACGGGCCCAGGAACGGAGTGAGGACGTGAGGGGAGGCCGGGTCTATCGAATAACTTGGCGGGTCTGTGTTGGGGATGAACCATGGGGGTGTGGCAAGCTCCATGAGGCCATGGCCTTCCTGCTTGAAGAAAGAAAGAGCGAGAGATCTTGAGACGGGGAGAAGAAAAATAGAGGGAGGAGAGGAAGAAGAGGGGCAGTGCTCATCTGTCGCGGTGGCGAGGTCGGCCTAGGCAGCGCTGGGCATCGGCGGTGGCCAGAGGTGGCGTGGAGGCAGCGGGCCTCGAGAATGGAGGAGGTTCACTTGGGACTCGGGGTGGAGCGCCTAAGCGAGGGCGAAGGCGCTCCTGCATGTGGGTGCTCGAGCTTCTCTACGGGAGGCTGGACAGCGGCTCCTGGCCGTCAGATGGGGAGTGGATGGTCTGGATGGATGGTTGTTGGTAGGTGGATCCGAAGGAAGGTGGAAGGAGGCTGACTGTGGTTGGTCCTCTCGGGATCCCGAGGAAGGTGGTGGCACAGGAGGGAATGGGACATGGTTTAGGGTCTAGGGTTTGGTCTAGAAATGGACTAGGTGGGCTGCTATAAAATAGTAGGTGGGTCTAAATGCGGTCTAATAGAATCCCTACGATTTAGATCGGACGGTCTAGAATAACGGGTTTGGGGAGTCCAATGAATAAACCGAAGATGTTTGGGATATTTCGGGGTTGAATCGGATCCATCGATCATGACTCGGCGATTCAGGTTCGGCGAAGTTATCGGGCGCACGCGAGGGGTCTGTGCACTGTGTAGAGGGACTAGACATTAGAAGATAGGGAATACGGCTGCCTGGCAATAGTTTTAAATGTGAAAAACGTCCAACAATTTAACCAACGCTAGTGTCGCTATAGTTATCCGTTGGGGTATCAAACGGACTCCGAATGCGACAAAATTTGGCAGGCGGTCTACCTACAATATATAAAGACCGCATGCCAACTTTCAACCCATTATGAGAACATTTTATTCCCACTTATAAAAACATTTATTTAGCGATGTTACGGGTGCGTGCAAGTGTATCTGGACTCAAAACGGTCAGAAACGAGAACGGGAGAACCGGCAACTACGAACGAATGCAAGTTTTGAAAAAATAATGACAATGGAGTGCCTATGAAATGCGTATGATGCCAAGATGAATGCGACAAAAAAATAAAACACTCGGCGATAACGAAATTCATGGAAGAATCTTGAGTGTCGGTCTCTGGCTGTTACATTATGTGGCAACTTGGAAGCTTTATAATACTCGGTTACAGAAAACTTGAAGTAAAGCCAATTAAAATACACCAACTATGTGTGTAACCATGATCGTATCTTTTCGAGGGAGTTCGGGAAGAGAACACGGTGGGGTTATGTTTGACTCATAAGTAGGTGTTCACGTCCGTTATGCGTAGAACACTCATCTTATTCTTGTACTCGCCAGATATAAATGCTTAGTGATTGATGCAGCCTCACCGCTTAACCATTCCTCACCTATTAAGCTTTGCTAGTCTTGATACCCTTGGTAATGAGATTGTTGAGTCCACGTGGCTCACAAATTACTACAACAACAGGTGCAAGTATAGGTAATGCGATGCTTTGACATGAGAGTGATGCTTGTTTGGAGCTCTTCTTCTTCTTCTTCTTCGATCATAGGATGGATTCCAGGTCGGAAGCGTGGGATTAGTAGGGTGGACATCGTATTCTTTTTCATTTGATTTCATCCATAGTCGGATCCTACTCTTCTGTATGATGATAGTTATGTATTAATGCATTGAGATGTTATGTTGTAGCTTGTGGTGAGTGTAAGCCAAATCTTGTATACTCTTCACTTAAGTACATGTATTGTGACGATATCCACCTTGTTAAAGCGTCTCCGATATGCGCTTCCATCCTTGTGGAGACTTCTAAGTTTTCGCGAGGATATGACCGCATATTGGGTGTGACATTCTACCACCTCCAAGTTTAATTCCCTAGTCATTGCATTCAGATTCTCAATTATGTGGGGCAGAATCAAACCATCTAGCTCCTTTGCTACTTTTCTCCTTCAGTTCCACAATATCATAATCAATTGTCTCACCTTATCAAAGAGGTCGTCCAAGTTCAAGGACTTGTGGTGCTTAATCCAATTGTTAAAGCACTCGACCAAGTTGATGGTTACATAGTCCACCTTGTATATAGTTGAGAACTAGCTACTAGACCACAACCTATTGTGCCACTTCCTTATATATACAGTTGCAGTTGGATTTGTTATCTCCATAGCAACGCAATGTTTGTCAAATAAATATGGGTGCCATGACTAAGTAGCATCCCAAGGTGGTCATCAAACACCTTCCCACAGAACTTCTTCTTGAAGTTGGTCACCAAGTGAAACATACATTCCCTATGTTCCACCTCTGCGAACACTTTCACCCTGCCATTATTGCCTGACCAACATCGGTACATATGGCTAAACCATTTGGTGATCCTATGGTCTGCCTTAGCAATGCATGAACCAGATCCAATTCTCATTAGTTTTAGAATCAAAGACTCCAAATCTAATCAGATACATCCAATTATGGCCATCCATGGCGGTAGCACTAGCCAGCTGCCCCTTGAACCTGCTCGTCAAAAATGTGTTGTCTACAGCCAAATACGGTCTGCAACCACTAATGAAACCCTCTATGCAAGGTTTCAGTGCAACAAAAAATCTTCTAAACCAAATTTTACCATTTATTGTGTGATGTTGGAACTGCACTATGCTACTGGGGCAACAACTTTCAACTTGTGCCTTAAACATATACAAATTGTCAAATCTGCTATCCCAATCACCATATAGTTGCTTCAAGGCTAGCAAGTTACACATATATACTCTCTTTTAGTTCATTTTGACCTTGTGATGTTCTTTAAGCTTCTTTTGCAATTTCTTTCCTCCTAGAGTTGCATCTTCAATGAGTCAGCCCCTCACCTTCTCACTTATCCAATGCTTAGTTGCATTCTTCACCTTCTTTTTCCTTCTTGCACTAGAGCAATCATGACCACAAGCTTTTTTCAACTACAAAAGAAGAATATAATTAGTTAGCTAAAAAATCTCAAACAATTAAGCAAAAACTGTTCACAAACGAGAAAAGTTAGACAATTACCACTACAGTACACAAATCATCTGTTGTAGAAGCATGTATCCTCCATGGACAATTATCTTCATCTCTTCTTTTACAAGAGCACACAAACCTACATGGTGAACTCTTCTCCATGTTATACTCAAATTCATGTTTGATTGCATGTTGAGAAAGGGCCAAACTATCTCCATGTTATACTCAAACTCATCTCCTTGATACAAGATCATGCCATGTGTATAGGATCTAAAACTATTTTTATAAAATATTATTTTGGCCAAAAAGCTTTTATTTGATTTAGGTTTTCAATAACCCCTGAATTGAGGTTTGTACTACAAGTCCTCAAATTAGGCGAACTATTTTTGCCCAAATTATTTTATTTGGAACCTACTATATATAAGACTTCCCAAAACCACGATGCTCCAGCCCGAGGCTATATAAGCCACCCTCGGGCTCCTCTCTCCCCTCTAGTGGTTTCGCCGACTGGGCCGGCTCGGCCAACCGTTTTGGCCGAGTGGCACAGTGCCCATTTTCTTTTCTTTTCTGACATTTTTTCCAAAATTCTACAGGATTAAATATTTATCCAAATCCAATTATTCCGCTTCCTTAAATCTTGCAATAATCCAACCTACTTAATGATGCCACTTGTGCACCATTTGGAAATAGTTTTCTGTACTACCTTTATTTAAAACCCTGTTTTGAATATTTGAAACCACTGCTAAAATGTTTTTCACCATTTTTGACACTTCAAAACCAGAAACTAATAATTTTGGTATTTTTACTTTTCAACCTAGTATTCTACAAAAATGGTTTGACATTTTTAGGAGTGATTTATTTTTTTCCTGTTTTTGTCGTGATCTTATATTTGCACGTTATATTGCGACGATAGATTGCGTTGTTGACAAACAAGTTGGACCAGAAGGATTTGAAGACCCCAGAGACTTTGTCAAGCCAGGCAAGCAGTCCCTTGACCATGTCTATGTAACCTTTATGCATGGCATATAGCACTTATTTCTGTTGCATTGATCATGATGATGGTTGCCACCTTGATGGGTTGCCCCGTTACTTTCCTCATTGATACTTGCATGACATGACTCTACTTTCCGCTTAGAGTTATGTGGGTGGGAAAGAGATAGGATGCTAAAGTAGTTGCTACGATAGTGGGACAGGAATATGCATGGTGTTGGAAACAAAGTGTTTTCAAAGACTTTTCGAAAACCCCGTCGGGTGCCACTAATGCCCGAGGGAGATGTGAGCTAGGTAACCACTTGATAAAGAAGTGGTGTACCGAGGCAAGTGGGTGTGTTGTTTTCGAAAACAGATTGGTTTAAGTTGCGACCGTTACTCCAACCTTACATGTACAACCACGATACCCCTTATGGGACGGGGCTCTGTTGATTACTTTGGTCGATACTAGCAGAGGGCCCGCATTACTAGTGGCGGGAGTGACGTGGCCACTCTCGATACGGGGTCGGGCCTGAATGGACAACTATGGTTATCTTTATAGACACCGGGCACACCGTTGCATACCCTCATGGATGGTACGTGTGGTGTACATCATGAGGGATGGTACCAATGAGTGGACTCTTTGTTTTGTGTTGTCAAGGGAAAGACATTTTTCGGGTGCTTACCTCGGGTATGTAATATACCGCGAGTGCTGGATGACACGGAATTTCCCCGAGTCTTGTGGATAAATTGTACAACCTCTGCAGAGTATAAAACTATTAGAATAGTCGTGTCCATGGTCAAGGACAGTTGGATGACCGCTCTTGGGCTACGCCCATTTTTTACCAAACTCGGTGTGTTGGGGGGGGGGAGGAGATACATGAGTTGAGTCAGATGACTCGACGTGAGTATTAAACTAGAGTTGTTCCAAAACTCTGTTTATATTGATATTTGTAACCTGTTCATATGAATACTCGTAACCTCATGATGCATGCTTTTGCAAGTTGATAGGACATGTCATTGCACATAAAATTAGCTTTCTGGAAGACTACCTACTTAGTGCTATATCATGCATTGTTATGCCTTGTTCCAAACACGGGTTGCTCGAGTACATTCAAAGTACTCATTGGCTTGCCACTGGTTATTTAATTGGACAGGCATGGAAGAATAGGAGTATGGTGAAGAGTACCTTGGTGACGATCATGCGAATTAGGACGCTTCCCAGTAAGAATGCATGTAGGGTTAAGGCGGATGGCATGGGTCTATGCTATCTTTCAAGATTTCCGCTGCGAGTTTATGTTTGTTGTTTGGCCTTCATGGCCCTACCTATGTAAGACTTGACCATAATGGTCATAATTTGTGTAAGACGGAATGTATGGATGTAAGACTCTTGTTATTCAGGTTATGTGTGAGGGAGTCCAGGACTAAGGGGTCCTTGGGCCGCCGACCTATTTCCCACAGGCCAGACGGGTGGGCCACTCTGGGCCCAATACATGGAGGCCGAACTAGTCAACCTCGTGTTCGGGAAGGAAAGATGAGATGTCTTGGTGTGTCCTCCAAGTCAAGATGGCCAGATAGGCAGGTTTATTCCTTGATGATAACCGACCATGTGTAACCCTAGGTACCCCTGGTGTCTATATAAACCAGAGGGTTTAGCTCATAGAGGCAGGAACCATTACTCCGACTCATCTAGGGTTTAGTTCATCTAATCTCGTGGTAGATCAAATCTGTAATTGTCATACACTCATCAATACAATCAAAGCAGAACATAGGGTTTTACCTCTTCGAGAAGGCCCGAACCTGGGTAAACATCGTCTCCCTGTTTCCTGTTCCCCATTGATCCAATATCCATAGCTCGGGATCCCCTACCCGAGATTCGCCGGTTTTGACACCGACATTGGTGCTTTCATTGAGAGTTCCGCTGTTGGATCGCCAGCAGGATCGATGGCTCGCTTGGTCATCAGCGACAACATCCTCATCGGGGACATCTTCGTCCCCAACCAGCCTTTTGTGTCTGGCAGTGTTGATCTACGTGACGATATGGCCGACCATCTCAATTAGGTCGGTAGCTTTGTCCCTGGGCAAACAATCAGGTTCGGCAGCTTAGAGGACACCGCCGACGCCCGGGGCAACCTGTCCCTGGCCGGGCTCACGACCTCAACCGATGAGCCCGGAAACCCCGAAGCTTTAACTTCGGACCTCCTCCTCGACTCTGTCTCCGGATCAACCCTCGCCCCGGACCTTGCTTGGAGCTCGGATCTGACCATAACAGCAGAAGGACGGGGCTCGGCCTCGGCCAAATATGCACCCTGCTTTGACGCACCGGAGATCGACTCCGGAGGACCCCATGAGAACAGCCCGGCCGGCTTCTTGCTCTTAAGCGAGATGCTAGCTCGCATCCAAAGGATGAATATTACACATGGTCTGCCCCCGTCCTATACTTGGACGGGCTCTAAGGCTGGCCACTGGGAATTTTGCGTCCCACCCACCACCCACCTGGTAGCCACTATCGAGGACTTAACCGATATGCTGGACTACGCCTCCGAGGAGGCCGAAGACATCGTTGAAGATGTCGACAACATCCCTACTTCCACTGGACGTTGGACAGCTACCTCTACCTATGATGTCTGTATGGTAGACACCCCCAATACCACGGGGAAGGACGGCAAAGGCAGCCCCAGTGAAAACGACGATAACCGCGGTGAGGTGCCTCCCAAGCGCCGGCGCCAGCGCAAACGATCCACGGGGCGCAAAGGAAAGGAAAGCAATACGGTCACCGGAGAAGGTGATACCCCGGACAACATGCAAAATCTAGACGACCCCGTCGCCCCCGAGCAACAACGAGATGTCGCACAGGGACACGAGGATCGGTATAACTCCGAAGACCTCAACGACTCCAAAGATAGTAACTATCTTCCTCCCTCGAAAGATGAGGTCAGCCTCGAGACCAAGGATTTCATCATCCCCGAAGACCCGCTGGATCAAGAACCTTTCAAGAGGCAGCTGATAGCTACCACCCGGAGCCTAAAGAAGAAGCAGTAACAAATAAAAGTCGAACAAGACACCCTCGACGACAGGTGGACAATAGTCCTAGCAGCCGAAGAAGGGTTCGATAATGAATGGCCGGATCAAAATAAAAGCTACCCGCACCGACGCCTGCTACCACAATTTGATGACGAGTCCCCTGAGCCCGCACCCCCAGGTGTACTTAGGACAACCAGCCAGACCGTCCCCCTCGAGGACGGGACAGGACGACTGGAAGGGCTGGGGATAGACCTACCCCCCCCCCTTGTAGAAGAGGAAGGGAGCCAACATATCCTGAGGATCCATACGACCTACGACATGGCCTAGATGTTAGAGCAGGCCAGACAAGATCCATCTACGGACCCAGAGGGCACAGCCCCGTTAGACGGGATGATTACCAAGCTTGGCTCGACCGAAACAATAGAGTTTGGGAGGATCATCGTGTCCAGATGGCATCCGACCTTCGGAACGACGTAGCCCGAGTTTGGGACGCCGCTCACCCATTGTGCTTCACAGACGAGGTGATGCGGCACTAGTTCCCCGAAGGGTTTAAACCAGTAAATATCGAACAATACTATGGGACAACATACTCGGCGGTGTTGATCAAAGATTTCCTTCTCCACATTCATATGGCTCGGGGAGATGATCTCCACGCCATAAAATATTTGCCTTTAAAGCTTAAGGGACCAGCACAACACTGGTTAAACAGCCTCCCCGAAAACTCCATCGGCAGCTGGGAAGAGCTCGAGGACGCTTTCTGAGCTAACTTCTAGGGCACTTATGTCCGGCCTCCGGACTCCAATGACTTAAGCCACATCGTTCAACGGCCCGACGAGTCAGCCAGACAATTCTGGAACCGGTTCTTGACTAAGAAGAACCAAATCATTGACTGTCCGGACGCCAAGGCAATAGCCTCTTTCAGGCACAACATTCGTGATGAATGGTTAGCTCGACAGCTCAGCCAGGAGAGGCCAAGAATAATGTTGGCCCTAACCTCACTCATGACCCGCTTTTCTGCGGGCGAGGACAGCTGGCTTGCTCGCTGAGGTAGCAATCCCGGAGACCCCGGCACCTCTGAAGCTTGGGACGGAAACGGGAAACCACGGCGCAAAAGGAACAAGCGCCAACACGATGGTGGTGATACTGACGACATGACCGTTAATGCTGGATTCAGCAACTCAAAATCAGGAAAACGGAAGAATCCCACCAAAGGAAATAGGGATGGACCTACTCAGTTGGACAAGATCTTGGACAGGCCATGACAGATCCACGACACTTCAGATAAGCCTACCAACCACACCAACCGTAAGTATTGGGTGTTCAAACAGGCCAGAAAACTAGCAGTCGAGGACCAAGGCAAGGGCCCCCGTAGTGAGGACGATGACAAGTCCCATGGTCCGAACAATAGGGGACAGAAGAAATTCCCCCCTGAGGTAAAAACCATGAACATGATCTATGTCACGCACATATTGAAGAAGGAGAGGAAGCGCGCTCTCCGGGAGGTTTACGCCGTCGAGCCCGTAGCTCCAAAATTTAACCCGTGGTCCGCATGTCCGATCACTTTCCACCGCAGGGACCATCCGACCAGTATCCGTCATGGAGGATCGGCGCCCCTGGTTCTTGATCATATCATCGATGGGTACCATCTGACTAGAGTCCTCATGCATGGAGGCAGTAGCCTCAATCTGATTTATTCGGACATGGTAAAAAGGATGGGTATCGATCCGTCAAGGATCAAACCCAGCAATACCACCTTTAAAGGGGTCATCCCAGGCATAGAAGCCCGTTGCTTGGGCACCATAACACTGGAAGTAGTGTTCGGCTCGCCCGACAACTTTCGCGGTGAAGACTTGATCTTCGACATCGTGCCTTTCCGTAGTGGTTACCACGCCCTCCTCGGCCGTACAGCGTTCGCTCGCTTCAATGTCGTTCCCCACTACGCATACGGGAAGCTCAAGATGCCTGGACCCAGGGGCGTCATCACGGGCAATGGCAACATGGAGCGCTCCCTCCGGACTGAGGAACACACAACCGACCCATCAGCCGAAATACATGTCAGCAAGGAGGTGTCGAACTCCCAGCCCGCCGTCAAGGCACGAAAGGTGAGCAAGCGAGGCAGGGCCATGTTTCAACTTCCAGAGCCTTCCCACCCCCAAGATAAATAGGAACACACCCCACACAGCAAGGCCCCGCTGGCCATAAGGTACGTACCCCGAAGGCATAATTTTGTGCTTAAAATACCATGGGCAGCTGTGGTGGCTCGCCAAGTGCTCGGCTAGACCGAGCTATGGTCAAATTCGTCTTCGGCCGACGCACAGGTACCAGTACGGACCGATCAAGCATCAAGCTAACATGCAATGGCGACCTCTCAAGACCAAAGGTCCGCTCACCGATTACCACCTCCTCTCAAGGAGATCCAGAGCAAAGGCGCAGACATGCGGCAGGGCGTAGTAGGGATGTAAAACCACTCATAAAGAACCTTGTATCAACCTTTCCTCTGTAAAAGTTTATTTTATAATAAAGTATCGATAATAGTTGCTTCAGCAGTGCGGATTGTACGGTTCGATGTCATGAGCGCATTGGAAAGCTAAATCCATTTTCGTCGGTCTTACCGCGATCATTTGTGTTGCATAGTATTTTCTCCCCTCTCCGCTCTTCGATGCCGAAGCAACCTTGTTCGGTACAAATTTTAGATGCAGCCGGTTAATATACCGGAGACTTGGCCATCTCAATCGCCCCAAAGCATCATCCCGGTACCTTTTTTTATGTGCCCGGAAGTCTCGGATATTGCGTTATATACATCGGTCTTGAATTATGTCTTGGGTCAATAATTGGGTTGCCCGGCTCCTATGTTTGCCCTCTTACGTTCCGCACGTTCGACTAGGAGGGTAAAGGGAGAACCACTACGATTGTACTTCCAGCTCGTCCGGTTAAGTACCTCAGTGGAGAAAGCCGAAAACTGACTGTCATAATAAGCGAGGACCGGTTTGCGATTCGATGACAAGTGTCGAACTAAAAATCGTTGGAGGTTACGCCGTGTCACGCGAGGGGTTTGTTTTCGCACAAACCAAGTGGTTATGGTACTAACCTCGGCACTGCCGAATACCAGAAACATTGGGGGCTAGTCACTAGCCTCCGCAGTCAACCTCCTACGGCTAAGTGAAAGCAATAAAGCCACATAAGTCCGGTTGCCTCGTTTTCCTTGTGTACTACTGATACGTCTCCAACGTATCTATAATTTTTTATTTTTCCATGCTGATACATTATCATTCTAGGATACTTTTTGGGTCATTATTTACCAATTTATAATATTTTTTGAGCACTAACCTATTGACCCAATGCCCAGTGCCAGTTGTTGTTTTCTTCATGTTTTTGCCTTTTCAGGTTTACAGTACCAAACGAAGTCCAATTTCCATGAAACTTTTTGATGATTTTTTCTAGACTATATGAAGACCTAGAAGCTTCGGAAGGAGGCCAGGAGGTGCACAAGGGCCCCACCAGACATTAGGGCGTGCCCTGGGGGGGCGCCCTGATATGTGGTGGCCCCCTCAGCCGCCTCCCGACGTCCCCCTTCGGCCTATAAATTCTCTAATATCCTAAAAACCCTGGAGGCAGCCCCGAAACCTTTTTTCCGCCGCCGCAAGTCTCTGTTCCATCGCAAGGCCATCTGGAGCTCCGTTCCGGCACCCTGCCGGAGGGGGGATCGATCACATGATGATGTGTGAGTAGTTCACCACAGACCTACGGGTCCATAGCTAGTACCTAGATGGCAATATCTCTCTCTTATGATCTTCAATACAATGGTCATCGCATCTTCTCTTTGATCTATCAGATGTAATCCTATTGTGCAGTGTGTTTGTTGGGATCCGATGAATTGTGGGTTTATGTTCAGATTATTCATGAAAAGTATTTGAGATGCCTCTGAATTATATTATCTCTTTGGTGCATGATCATTATAGCTTCGTAATGCTCTCCGATCTATTGATGTGCTTTGGCCAAGTAGATTGATATTTCATCGGTGGGAGTTGTGCGTTGTGGTAGGTTCAACCTGGCGAGTTTCTATATCCTAGTGACAAAGTAGGGGACAAGATGTGTCTTTGTGTTGTTGCTACTAAGGATAAAACGATGGGTTTCATTCATATTGTTTGAGTTTACTTTGTCTACATCATGTCATCGTTCTCCAAGCATTGCTCTGTTTTACTTAATACTCTAGATGCATGCTGGATAGCGGTCAATGAGTGGAGTAATAGTAACAGGTGCAAGCAGGAGTCGGCCTATTTGCTTATGGATGTGATGCCTATATATACATGATCATTGCCGTGAAAATCGCATAACTATCCGCTTTTCTATCAATTGCCCAACAGTAATTTGTTACCCACCGTATGTTGCCTACATGAGAGATGCCGCTAGGGAACACTATAGCCCTCGGGTCTATTCACTTGTATATTTGCAAACGCTATTATTACCTCACTGCCTATATTTACTATTTATTTATTTTGCTTTTATCAACAATTATCTACACAACTCATTTGCTTGCAAATAACAAGATCAAGGGGATTGACAACCCTCTTGCCCGCGTTGGTTGCAAGTCGTTTGTTCATTTGTGTGCAGCCGCTCAAGACGGTTGAGGATTGATATTCCTATTGGTTCGATAAACCTTGGTTTCATAACTGAGGGAAATACTTATCCACTTTGTGCTGCAATTAACTGTTCCTCTTCATGGAAAACACAACGCAGATCACAAGTATCAGGAAGGGTTTATGGCGCCGTTGCCGGGGAATATCATCATCAACTACCAAGTAACTTTCTGTAAAAAAAAACTACCAAGTAACTTCACACAAATTTTCATTCACTTGTTCTTCTTTTTATTTGCTGTTATATTTAGCTTGTCTTATAAAAATCAAAAACACAAAAAAAATTATCTTAGCTTGTTACTAGTTTACTTCTCCGCTTGCTAGTTTACTTGTCTTGCTTGTTACTTTGCTTGCTCGGTCACCATGTCTCAAGATACTACTAAGTTGTGTGACTTCTCAAGTACTAATAATAATGATTTTATTAGTAATCATATATGAAACGTCTCCAACGTATCTATAATTTTTTATTGTTCCATGTTGTTATATTATCATTCTTGGATGTTTTACAATCATTTTATAGCAACTTTATATCATTTTTTGGGACTAACCTATTGACATAGTGCCAAGTGCCAGTTGTTTTTTTTTGCTTGTTTTTTACTTCACAGAATATCAGTACCAAACAGAGTCCAATCGTGGTGAAACTTTTTGGAGATTTTTTTTGGACCAGCAGAAAGCTAGTGAGCCAAAGAAGCACCCGGGAGGAGGCCCAGGGGGCCCAGAAGACACCAGGACGCGCGAGAGGCCCCCGGCGCGCCCTCGTGGGTTGTGG
Organism: Elymus sibiricus; assembly: GCA_039707655.1. Classification (NCBI taxonomy): domain Eukaryota; kingdom Viridiplantae; phylum Streptophyta; class Magnoliopsida; order Poales; family Poaceae; genus Elymus; species Elymus sibiricus. The sequence continues at coordinate 162,873,023 of CM077663.1, forward strand.
TGGCCTCGGGACTCCCCTCCACCACCTCTGAGCTCTATAATACCCAAATATTCTAGAAACCCTAAAGGAGTCGACGAAAAACACTTCCAGCCGCCGCAAGTTCTAGAACCGCGAGACCCAATCTAACACCATCACGGAGGGGTTCATCATCCTCATTGGTGCCTCTCCGATGATGCGTGAGTAGTCCACCATAGACCTACGGGTCCGTAGGCAGTAGCTAGATGGATTTCTCTCTCTCTTTTGATTCTCAATACAATGGTCTCTTGGAGATTATTTGATGTAATGACTTTTTGCAGTGTGTTTGTTGGGATCCGATGAATTTTGAGTTCATGATCAGTTTCTAAACATGAATATTATTTGAGTCTTCTTTGATCTATTATATGCATGATTACTTATAGCCTCGTATTTCTTCTTCGAATCTTTCGTTTAGTTAGGCCAACTATATCGATTTTTCTTGCCATGGGAAGAGGTGCTTTGTGATGGGTTCGATCTTGCGGTGTCCTCTCCCAGTGACAGAATTGGCAGCGACGCACGCATGTATCATTGTTATTAAGGATAACAAGATGGGGTCTATTCCTACATGAATAGATCTTGTCTACATAATGTCATCGTTCTTATTGCATTACTCCGTTTTTCCATGAACTTAATACACTAGATGCATGCTGGATAGCGGTCGATGTGTGGAGTAATAGTAGTAGATGCAGAATCGTTTCGGTCTACTAAACTTGGACGTGATGCCTGTACAATGATCATCGCCTTGGATATCGTCATGATTATTTGATCTGCTATCTATTTCCCAACAGTAATTTGTTTACCCACCTTATGCTATACTCATGAGAGAAGCCACTAGTGAAACCTACGGCCCCCAGGTCTACTTTTCCAAGATATTGCTTTCCGATCTATCTTTTGTCGCTTTTGTTTTCAGACCTATTATTTCAAAAACCCAAAAATAACTTGCTGCACTTTTTATTTGCCTCTTTTATTTTGTGTTCTTGTGCGATCTATCTATCCAATCTACTATAATCTAATCTATCTTTTTACCATGGAGAGATTGACAACCTCTCTTACGCGTCGGGTTGCAAGTATTTGTTCTTTGTGTGCAGGTACCGTTTACATAGTGTTGCGTGGTTCTCCTACTGGTTCGATAACCTTGGTTTCATAACTGAGGGAGATACTTACCGTAGATGTGCTGCATCATCCCTTCCTCTTTGGGGAAATACCAACGCAGTCTCAAGCCACGTCAAAGGAATTTCTGGCGTCGTTGCCGGGGAGACATCATCAACATCTATCAGGTTCCTGATCACAAATCTCATCTCCTTGCAATTATATTATTTGCCATTTTCCTTTCGTTTTCCTCTCCCCCACTTCACAAATTTTCTGTTTTATTCGCGCTCTTTTTCTTTTGCCTTTTTCTAGTCAGATCTCTTGTTTGCCTACCTTGTTGCTATGACTAGCGTCACTACTCCCCCTTTGTCACCAGATTTTGAAGTTCTATACTTCGAACAAAAACAAGGGGAGAATCTGAAAGATGCCTAGTATAGGTTAATGGAATTCTATCGCATTTGTAATCTAAAGGGAGATGCAAAGATTTTGCTTCGAAATTTTTACATAGGATTAACTTTGCATCATAGACAACTCTTGGATTTTGCCGCTAAAGGGAACTTTATTGAGCTTGATGCCAAGACCGCTTACGAAATTTTGGAAGGGGTATTGCGGGTTCCTTCACCAAAAAAGGGGGTTCTCTTTTACACAAGAAGGGGTTCAAATTATAGAAAAATTGGGTGATTTACATAAACATTTGGTCGAGTTGTAAAAATATAATGAACCTCTTAAACATATTAGTGGAAACCTCAATCGTATGAATACTTTGATTACTCTTTGCATATTTTAGATCTCAAGATGGTCTCTTCTCCTGAAAAATTGGGGAAGCGTAAAGATTCTCCCGGGTTTGAGAAAGCCCTCACAAAAGTAGCAAAAACTAAAGATGACAATACTTGAATCTATGCATTATGCCTAGCTAGGGGCGTAAAACGATAGCGCTTGTTGGGAGGCAACCCAATGAATAAATTTATTTTCACCTTTTTCTTTCTGTTCTTGAGTGTTGACACAATTATGCTACTGTTATGATTGTGTTTTTTTATGTTTTAATTTGTGTTTGTGCCAAGTAAAGCCTTTAGGATGGCTCACAAGATGCGTAGAAACAATGCTAAATCTGAAACAGAAACTTTGACTCCAGTGCAATAATTTTCATTTTTTACTGGAAAATGAGATGAAATTTTAACACAGTATTGCCATACAAATTCTTTACGTTGTACTAATTTTTCAGAATTTTAAGAGTTATAGAAGTATGGTTAGAGTACAGATTACTATAGGCTGTTCTGTTTTTGACAAATTCTGTTTTCGTTGCATTGTGTGCTTGTTTTGATGAATCTATGGTTTGTATTGAAGGATATAAGCCATGGTAAAGTTAGAATACAGTATATATAATGCAATAATAAAATATGAATGGGTTTGCAACAGCACTTAGAGTGGCGATTTGCTTTATTATACTAACGGATCTCACGAAGGATTTGTTGAGTTTTGTGTGATTGAAGTTTTCAAGTTTTGGGTGAGATCACGATGGATGAAGGAATAAGGAGTGAAAAGAGCCTAAGATTGGGGATGCTATAGCACCCCAAGATAATATCCAAGGAGAAACAAGCAACTAATCTTGGGGATGCCCCGAGTGGCATCCCCTCTTTCTTCTAACGACCATCGGTATTTTACTTGGAACTATATTTTTATTCGTCAAATATCATGAGTTTTGCTTGGAGCGTCTTGTATTATTTGAGTATTTGCTTGATTTGCTTTTTAGTTTGTCACAAGTATCCTTTTTGTACACACCTATTTGAGAGAGCCAAAATTATGCTACGATTTGTTAGAATTGCTCTATATGCTTCACTGGAAAAAAATTGAGCTATGGAATTCCTCTAGTGCTTCACTTATATCTTTTTGAGCATGGTGTGCTTTAAATTTTTGAACAAATACTCTCATGCTTCACTTAGATTAATTTGAGAGTTAGTAAATTTTAAAAGAAACACTCTCATGCTTCACTTAGATTAATTTGAGAGTTAGTAAACTTTGAAGAAATTCTCTCATGCTTCACTTATACTATTTTGAGAGATGAAATTTTTATGCTCATGTTCTTCACTTAAATTTATTTGAGCTTGTCAAAAGCAATGGCAATGTATGAAACTAGTCCCAAAGTGATAGATATTCAAGGGGGGTATAATAAAAACTTTCATGAAGATCATTGGACAAATTAAACTTGATTCCTTGTAAAAGTTTTGAGACATGATGATAGTAATATGTGAGTCATGTTGGTGAGTAATTATTCTTTAGTAATAATATTGGTGTTAAGGTTTGTGATTCCCTATGCAAGCACGAAAGTCAATAGTTATGCAATGAAATTACATCCTACTTATGGTGCATTATTCGGTGTTAGTTATGATTAATGCCCGTTTATGTGAATTTTTGTTTCTTGGTTGGTTGCTTCTCAATCTATTTGCTAGCCTCCACTTCTACTAAGTAGAAATACTACTTGTGCATCCAAAATCCTTAAACCCAGTTTTGCCTTATGAGTCCACCATACCTACATATATGCGGTATTTCCATGCCGTTCTAAGCAAATTTGTATGTGCCATCTCTAATTTTCAAAATGAATTTCCTTTTTGTGTGCTCATACCGCTCATGAAACGGTAGGTGGTGTCCAATATTTTTCCATGCTAGATGTGTTATTCTCAAGATGAGTGTTTATTCACTTGTCATTGCACAAGAGTACGGCGGTAATAGGGATGCCCAGTCCCGAAATGAAAAGAAATTTACTTTATGTTGTCAAATAATAAATTCCTTGGAAAGTGTTGGTATGGAAGGCAACCGTGGATACGGCTAGCCATGGATTGTGAAAGAATGGTGGAAAAAGGAATAAAATTTATTTTATGTTTGGGAACCGCCTATGATGTATCTAGCATGGAAAGTATTGAGAACTACTCGGTCGTTTTCGTTGACAGGAAAGGCATGCCACCCAAAATATTTTTCTCTCTCAATTTAAGCTTTGAGCTCTGGCACCTCTACAAATCCCTACTTCCCTCTGCGAAGGGCCTATCTATTTACTTTATGCAATTTTTATTTTTAATTTGAGTCTCCATCTTCTCTTATAAAGCACCAACTAGGGGGTACTATGATCATACTTTGCACTGGGTGTAGTTAATATTTGGGTGTGTTTCATAAATGGATCAATGATTGAGCATGATGGGCTAGGGATAGCTTTCCTTAGTGTTGATATTTTGAAAGACATGGTTGCTTGTTGGCAAGCTTGAGTATTAAAGTCTTTATGTCAAAACTAGACTATTGCTTTGAACCATCTAAAAGTCCAAATGTCCATGCTACAAAAGAAAAGAATATGTGATGAACATGTTAGGCAGCATTCCACATCAAAAATTCTGTTTTTATCATTTACCTACTCGAGGACGAGTAGGAATTAAGCTTGGGGATGTTGATAGGTCTCCAACGTATCTATAATTTTTTATTGTTCCATGCTGTTATATTATCATTCTTTGATGTTTTACAATCATTTTATAGCAACTTTATATCATTTTTTGGGACTAACCTATTGACATAGTGCCAAGTGTCAGTTGCTGTTTTTTGCTTGTTTTTTACTTCGCAGAATATCAGTACAAAACGGAGTCCAATCGCGATGAAACTTTTTGGAGATTTTTTTTGGACCAGAAGAAAGCCAGTGAGCCAAAGAAGCACCCGGGAGGAGGTCCAGGGGCCCCAAAAGACACCAGGGCGTGCCAGAGGCCCCCGGCATGCCCTGGTGGGTTGTGGTGGACTCGAGACTCCCCTCCACCGCCTCTAAGCTCTATAAATACCCAAATATTCCAGAAACCCTAAAGGAGTCAATGAAAAACACTTCCAGCCATCGTAAGTTCCAGAACCAAGAGAACCAATCTAACACCATCACGGAGGGGTTCATCATCCTCATTGGTGCCTCTCCGATGATGCGTGAGTAGTCCACCATAGACCTACAGGTCCGTAGGCAGTAGCTAGATCGATTTCTCTCTCTCTCTTTTGATTCTCAATACAATGGTCTCTTGGAGATCTATTTGATGTAATGACTTTTTGCGGTGTGTTTGTTGGGATCCGATGAATTTTGAGTTCATGATCAGTTTCTATCCATGAATATTATTTGAGTCTTCTTTGATCACTTATATGCATGATTACTTATAGCCTCGTATTTCTTCTTCGAATCTTTGGTTTAGTTAGGCCAACTAGATCGATTTTTCTTGCCATGGGAAGAGGTGCTTTGTGATGGGTTTGATCTTGCGGTGTCCTCTCCCAGTGATAGAAGGGGCAGCGAGGCACGCATGTATCATTGCTATTAAGGATAACAAGATGGGGTCTATTCCTACATGAATAGATCTTGTCTACATCATGTCATCGTTCTTATTGCATTACTCCATTTTTCCATGAACTTAATACACTAGATGCATGTTGTATAGCGGTCGATGTGTGGAGTAATAGTAGTAGATGCAGAATCGTTTCGGTCTACTAATCTTGGACGTGATGCCTATATAATGATCATCGCCTTGGATATCATCATGATTATTTGATCTTCTATCAACTGCCCAACAGTAATTTGTTTACCCACCATGTGCTATACTCATGAGAGAAGCCACTAGTGAAACCTACGGCCTCGGGTCTACTTTTCCAACATATTGCTTTCCGATCTATCTTTTGCTGCTTTTGTTTTCAGATCTATTATTCCAAAAAACCCCAAAATACCTTGCTGCGCTTTTTATTTGCCTCTTTTATTTTGTGTTCTTGTGCGTTCTATCTATCCAATCTACTACAATCTAATCTATCTTTTTACTGTGGAGAGATTGACAACCTCTCTTACGCGTCGGGTTGCAAGTATTTGTTCTTTGTGTGCAAGTACCGTTTACATAGTGTTGTGTGGTTCTCCTACTGGTTCGATAACCTTGGTTTCATAACTAAGGGAAATACTTACTGTAGTTGTGTTGCATCATCCCTTCCTCTTTGGGGAAATACCGACGCAGTCTCAAGCCACATCACCATACCACCCGCCACTAGTGCGGAGGCTTTTGATATTAATGTTGCATTGATAAATCTTGTCATGAAAGATCAATTTTCGGGAAGTCCTAATGAGGATCCCACATCACATCTTAATACCTTTATTGAATTATGTGACATGCAAAAGAAAAAGGATATGGATAATGATATTGTGAAATTGAAATTAATTCCTTTTTCACTAAGAGATAAAGCTAAGGCTTGGTTTTCATCTTTACCGCGTAATAGTATTGGAACATGGGATAAGTGTAAAGATGCTTTTATTGCCAAGTATTTTCCTCCTGCTAAGATCATCTTCCTTAGAAATCAAATAATGAATTTTAAACAGCAAGATCAAGAGCATGTTGCACAAGCTTGGGAGAGAATGAAATTAATGATAATAAATTGTCCAACTCATGGTTTAAATATGTGGATGATTATTCAAAACTTCCATGTTGGATTAAACTTTGTGTCTAGAAATCTTCTAGATTCTGTTGTAGGTGGTACCTTTATGGATGTGACCTCGGGAGAGGCCACAAAACTTCTGGACAACATTATGACAAATTATTCTCAATGGCATACCGAAAGGGCTCCAACCGGTAAGAAGGAAAATTCTGTTGAAGAAATCGCTACTTTGAGTGAAAAAGTGGATGCTCTTATGAATATGGTTGCTAGTAAAAATGCTCATGTTGATCCCAATGATATGCCCTTGTATACTTTGATTGAGCAAAATAATGATCCTATTGATTTGAACTTTGTCTCGCGAAATAATTTCAATAACAATGCTTATAGAGGAAATTCCAATTCTAGACCGTATCACGGTAATTCCTCTAACAACTATGGGAACTCTTATGGTAATTCTTATGGAAATTCTTCTACAAATGCTAATAGGATACCCTCTGATCTTGAGAACACAATTAAAGAATTTATTAATTCTCAAAAGGTTTTCAACACTATGGTAGAAGAAAGTTGCATGTAGTTGACACTTTGGCTAAAAACATGGATAGAATTGCTCTTGATGTGGAAACTCTTAAAAATAAAGCTCTGCCACCCAAGCATGATTTTAATGATGCTATTAAATATATCCAAATATATATTAATGAAAGTAAGGAGAGGACCGCTAAGTTGAGAGCTAAGCGAGAATTCTTAGAAAAAGCTCTTCCACCCGGTTTTTACCAGAATCATGATGAAGATCTTAAAATGATTGGTGTTTCTCCTATTGAATATTTTTATGTCTCTGAATATAAATGTTAAGGGGACTGGAGATGAGTCAACTTTAGTTGAGAAGCGTCCCGTTTGCTTGGAGGGTGATGATTTTGATGCTAAAACTAAAAAACGTGGGTTTGGAGAGGTCAAAACTTTAACTAGTGATGTGCCCACTATTCTGGATTACAAGGACTTTAATTATGATAAAAACTCTTTAGTAGAATGTATTTCCTTGTTGCAATCCATTATTTGCTCACCCAATGCTTATGAACAAAACAAAGCTTTTACCGAACATATAGTAGAAGCTATGATAAAAGCTTATGATGAGAAACTTGAGCTTGAAGTTTATATTCCTAGAAAATTGCATGATGAGTGGGAACCTACTATCAAAATAAAGATCAATAAATATGAATGCAATGCTTTGTGTGACCTTGGTGCTAGTGTTTCAACTATTCCTAAAACTCTTTGTGATGTGCTTGGTCTCACTAATATTGAAGATTGTTCCCTCAACTTGCATCTTGCGGTCTCTACCATTAAGAAACCTTTAGGTAGAATTAATGATGTTCTTATTACTGAAAATAAAAATTATATGGCTTTAGATTTCATTGTGCTTGATATTTATTGCAATCCTTCTTGTCGCATAATACTTGGAAGACCTTTCTTACGAACTATAGGTGCAATCATTGACATGAAAGAGGAAAACATAAGGTTCCAATTTCCATTAAAGAAAGGGATGGAACACTTCCCTAGAAATAGAATTAAACCACCTTATGGATCAATCATGAGAGCTACTTATGGGTGGAGTGTCAAAGATGGCAATACTTGAAACTATGCGTTATGCCTAGCTAGGGGCATAAAACAATAGCGCTTGTTGGGAGGCAACGCAATAGTTATCTTTAAATTTTTGCTTTCAACATTCTGTTAATTTTCAATAGCATGATTATTACCTCTGTAATGATTATGTTTTTGTGTTTAAATTAGTTTTTGTGCCAAGTAAATCCTTTGGGACGACTCACAAGATGAGTAGAATCGATGCTGAAACAAAACAGAAACTTTTGACTCCAGTACAGGAATTTTCATTTTTTCTGTAGCGTGATAATGATCTGGAATTTTTACACAGTGTTTCTATACAAATTTTGAGCTTTTCCTAATTTTTTCGAATTTTTAGAGTTACGTAAGTAAAGGTTCTCTACTGATTGCTACAAACTATTCTGTTTTAAACAGATTCTGTTTTTGCTTGCATAGTTGCTTGTTTTGATTATGTTGTGGATTGTATCGGGCGGTATAATCCATGGAGAAGTTAGAATACAGTACCTATTATGCATTTATGAAATTTGAATCAATTTATAACAGTACTTAAAGTATGCAATATGTTTCTTATACTAACTGATCTCACGAGCTTTTGTTGAGTTTTGTGTGATTGAAGTTTTCAAGTTTTGGGTGTTATCTTGATGGACAAAGGAATAAGGAGTAGCAAAAGCCCAAGCTTGGGGGGTACCCAAGGCACCCCAAGGTAATATTTTAAAGGAGAATCAAGCGTCTAAGCTTGGGGATGCCCCAGAAGGCATCCCCTCTTTCATCTCAAATCCATCGGTATGTCACTTGAAGCTATATTTTTATTCGTCACGTGATATGAGTTTTGCTTGGAGCGTCGTTTGCTTTAGTTTGCTTTTACTTCCAGTTTGCCACAATCATTGTTTGCTGGACACACCTATTTAAGAGAGACACGCCTTCATCATAATTGGTTAGAATACCCTATGTGCTTCACTTATATCTTTTGAGCTTAGCAGTTGCTCTAGTACTTCACTTATATCTTTTTGAGCACGGTGGCGTGTAGATTTTAAAGAAATAATTTCACTCTCGTTCTTCCCTTATATTTGTTTGAGAGTTAATAAATAGTGATGGTAATTTTCATGGGTAATAAAGACTAGTCCAAAAATATTAGGTATTCAATGAGTGATAATCAAAACCATCATGTAGCACATATAAAGAAATTATGGGTCAATGGTATTGATGTAGTAATATGAAATAGGTGTGAGTTCATAATTGTTAAACCGTAGAAGTGTCGATATTAAGAGGGGTTGACCTTTCTGTTAATCTAAAAATTAAAGAGGCATGGTGATGATGTGTGAGCATTTCTATTCCTCGTTGAAATCCTAGTGTTGTTTCGGGTCGGAAGCGTGCGATGGTAAACTTCTACCAACCTCTTCCGTCAGGGCATGCGATTAGTACTTTGATCTATGATAAACTAGTAAAAATTTGCAATAAGTATATGAGTTCTTTTTGACTAATGTCAAACCATGGACATACGCAACCTCACCTTTTCATAATTTCCTAGCCTCTTCGGTACCGTGCATAGCCCGTTCTGCCCTCGAGGATCGGTGCAACTTTCGCTGGTGCATCCAAACCCCGTAACATGATACGCTCTGTTTCACATAAGCCTTATTATATCTTCCTCAAAACAGCCACCATACCTACCTATAATGGTATTTCCATAGCCATTCCGAGATATATTGCCATGCAAATTCCGTCGTTACTTCACATGACTAGTTTGTTCATCGTCATATTACTTTGCATGATCATATAGAGCCGACATAGTATTTGTGGCAAAGCTACGGTCATGATGTTTTCGATACATGTCACCCTAGATCATTGCACATCCTGGTACACTGCCAGAGGCATTCATACAGAGTCATATCTTCAAATCAGTTCTCCATATTGAGTTGTAAGTAAATAAAAGTGTGATGATCATCATTATTAGAGCATTGTCCCAGTGAGGAAAGAATGATGGAGACGATGATTCTCCCATAAGTCGAGACGAGACTCTGGACGAAAATAAATATATGGGGGGGGCCAAATGAGCCCACCATCCATTCAAAAAATGAGAGAAAATGAGAGAAGGGACTTTGCTACTATCTTTTACCACACTTGTGCCTCAAAGTGGAACCATGTTCCTCATGTAGAGAGTGTCATGATATATCACTTTCATATGCTAGTGGTAATTACCTATTCATTATTACAAACTTAGCTTGTATATTCCTATGACGGGATTCCTCAAATGCCCGAGGTCTTCATGAGCAAGCAAGTTGGATGCACACCCCACCTAGCTTCATTTGAGCTTTCATACACTTATAGCTCTAGTGCATCATTTGCATGGCAATCCCTACTCCTCGCATTGACATCTATCGATGGGCATCTCCATAGCCCATTGATACGTCTAGTTTATGTGAGACTATCTTCTCCACTTCCTACCCCTTTGATATCTACCTCCATATTCTATTCCACCTAAATGATATGTCCATTGGCTCACGCTCATGTATTGCGTGAAGAATAAAAAGTTGATGCATATTGAAAAAGTACGAACCAATTGTGTAACATGGACACTGTGGTGTTTAACATTTGTATTAATGTAGTGAAGATGGAGCCATGCCTTGCTAATACAATAAGATGAATTGGGGGGTAAACATTTCTTAAGAATCGTATACTTTTAAGAATTAACAATTCGGTTTCTTACACTTTGAATATTGTTGTGTTAATATTTGTTGATTCATCTTTTATCAATGAGCATACCTGAATAAGATTACATAGTGGATAGCATGTCACATCAAAAATTCTATTTTTATCATTTACCTACTCAAGGATGAGCAGGAATTAAGCTTGGGGATGCTTGATACGTCTCCAACGTATCTATAATTTTTGATTGTTCCATGCTGATATATTATCATTCTAGGATACTTTTTGGGTCATTATTTACCAATTTATAATATTTTTTGAGCACTAACCTATTGACCCAGTGCCCAGTGCCAGTTGCTGTTTTCTGCATGTTTTTGCCTTTTCAGGTTTACAGTACCAAACGAAGTCCAATTGCCACAAAACTTTTTGATGATTTTTTCTGGACTATATGAAGTCCTAGAAGCTTCGGAAGGAGGCCAGGAGGTACACGAGGGCCCCACCACACATCAGGGCGCACCCTGGGGGGCGCCCTGATATGTGGTGGCCCCCTCAGCCGCCACCTATAAATTCTCTAATATCCTAAAAACCGTAGAGGCAGTCCTGAAACCCTTTTTCCACCGCCGCAAGTCTCTGTTCCGTCGCGAGGCCATCTAGAGCCCCGTTCCGGCACCCTGCCGGAGGGGGGATCGATCAAGGAGGGCCTCTTCATCAACCTTGCTGCCCTCATGATGAGGTGTGAGTAGTTCACCACAGACCTACGGGTCCATAGCTAGTACCTAGATGGCAATCTCTATCTCTCTCTTATGATCTTCAATACAATGGTCATCGCATCTTCGCTTTGATCTATCCAATGTAATCCTATTGTGCGGTGTATTTGTTGGGATCCGATGAATTGTGGGTTTATGTTCAGATTATTCATGAAAAGTATTTGAGATACCTCTGAATTATATTATCTCTTAAGTGCATGATCATTATAGCTTCGTAATGCTCTCCAATCTATTGATGTGCTTTGGTCAAGTAGATTGATATTTCATCTGTGGGAGTGGTGCATTGTGGTAGGTTTAACCTAGCGAGTTTCTATATCCCAGTGACAAACTAGGGGACAAGATGCGTCTTTGTCTTGTTGCTACTAAGGATAAAACAATGGGGTTCATTCATATTGTTTGAGTTTACTTTGTCTACATCATGTCATCGTTCTCCAAGCATTACTCTGTTTTACTTAATACTCTAGATGCATGCTGGATAGCGGTCGATGAGTGGGGTAATAGTAATAGGTGCAGGCAGGAGTCGACCTATTTGCTTATGGACGTGATGCCTATATATACATGATCATTGCCGTGAAAATCGCATAACTATCCGCTTTTCTATTAATTGCCCAACAGTAATTTGTTACCCACCGTATGCTGCCTACATGAGAGATGTCGCTAGGGAACACTATGGCTCCCGGGTCTATTCACTTATATATTTGCAAATGCTATTATTACCTTGCTTCCTTTATTTACTTTTTATTTATTTTGCTTTTATCAACAATTATATACACAACTCATTTGCTTGCAAATAACAAGATCAAGGGGATTGACAACCCTCTTGCCCACTTTGGGTGCAAGTCGCTTGTTCATTTGTGTGCAGCCACTGAAGACGGTTGAGGATTGATATTCCTATTGGTTCGATAAACCTTGGTATCATAATTGTGGCAAATACTTATCCGCTTTGTGCTGCAATTACCCGTTCCTCTTCACGAAAAACCCAACGCAGATCACAAGTATCAACTACCACTTACGGGCACCGAGACGTCAGCTAAGGGTTAAAGTGCGAAGGTCAAAACACCCCTTGTAGCATCTACAAGGGGGCTGAAGCCAAAGACTGGCAACTTTCAAAATATGACGGCCACACAGGAGTCAAAATAAACAAAGCTAAGCATGATAGACCGTGCAAAGCACCCGCATTATAATTTGGAAAAAGTCTAACTGTTAATGGATACAAGATATCACTATCACTCCAAAATTACATCTTTGGAGCACTGGGCCTCTATCGCCCGAGCACCAACCATAACAATGGGGAAATATTGCTCGGGGTGCGTGTGCTCCTTTCCAGGAGGCGGAGGCCCGGTGGCCATCTCGGGTGGCTTAATCCTCGGCCAGTGCATCATGGTCTTTGCAAACGCCATCCGAGCTCCTTCGATGCAGACAGAGCGTTTCAGGACGTCGATCTGGGGCGCAGCATCGGAGAGCCTCTGCACCACGCCGAAGTAGCTACTCGGCAGTGGCTCTGCAGGCCTGAAATTGCTCCCAGAACTGCCGCTACGCGACATCCCCATCCCGGATGGCATAATGTCAGGCCGCATCCGCCACACTATTCGGCAGATCCGTGAAAGCGCCTGCAGAACGCCACGGACGAGTAAGCAACACGAAGTTGTTGCCACCAAAAGTACATTGCAGTAAGTATGGCTTACCACCCGCAATGAGCTGGACCTCGCGGAGCTCCTTTTGGCAACTCTGCACCTCAATTTGCGCTTCTTGAGCAGCCAACTTAACCGAGGATAGCTCGGAGGCTTGCTCTTTATTTCTTAGCTCAAGGGCCTCACATTTAGTGATGGCATCCCTGAGCTCCCGTTGCACCTCGGCCACCCTAGCCTCGTGCTTCTCCCTGGTCGTCCTTGCCGACGCCAGGTTGGCGGCCGCTCGTTCGGCCGCCTTCTTCTGCTCTTCTGCCTCTTGCCTCGCCCTCTGCAGCTCGGCCTTGAGGCTCTCGACCTCCGTGGTGACAGCTGTAGTCATAACAAGCATCCGACGCTTAGGGATAACAATCTGAATACTTCATATACTGAGGAAATTCAAGATGTTAAGACAGTCTAGCTCGGATTTACCTTCGCTTCGTCAAACCGCTTGTGGAGGCGGTCGAGCTCTTCATCGGAGCTGCTGAGCTTCCGATTCATCTCAGCCAGATCCATGGCGTTGGCGGCTGCAGCCGAGGACGAGGCTTGCGTAACAGTTTATATGCGTTAGACTCCTAAGTTATCGATTTTTGGACCCTCTGCCCGGATTTTACTTCATTCCGGCCAGAGACTCGGGGGCCACAATTCATTTTTTACTATTATCGGTGATCCTTGCACTATTTTTGACCCCCGCTCGAGTTTTTCAAACACAAACAGGGCTCGGGGGCTGCTATATATAAGGATTACACAAAGTAAACTCTCTTTGTAAAAGGATATTACATTATTTACCTTGAAGCCCGTCAAGAGGCCTTCGAAAGCCGCCATCAACCCAGTGTCAATGGATTGAATACTTTGCAAAACCGCACCCAGAAGAGTGTGATGTTCTTCAGTAATGGAGGGACGTTTAAAGCCTCCTCCATCACGGCCGGCCACTCGGTCTGGGCCTGCTCCGCTGCAAGCGACGCTCGTAGCGGCACCTCGGCTCCCCCTTCGGTGGAGTCAGGAATGGATGACTCCGGGGCAGTCGTCAAGGCCTATCTGGGGCAGTCACCGGAGTGGTCTTCGGGACCTGCCTTGGGGCAGTCTCCGCAGCGGTCTTCGGGACAGGCTCCGGGGCAATCTCCGGAGCGGTCTTTGGTGACCGGGGTATTGACCTTGGCCATGATATCGTCACCACCTCCCCCCGTATTCGACACGGGAGGGGCCCTTCAGGACAACACCTCCGGGGCCTCATCGGCAGCAGGGGAGGGGTGGTACGCGACGTGGTCCCACTCTCCACCAACTCGGATGGCGGAGAATCTCCCTCCAAAGTGTGCTCAGTAGGGAGATCACGTGCTGGGCTACAATTTGAGAGGCAGTCATTTGGTTAGTAACACACCTCGACATGAATACGAGGAAGGGTCTTCGGATTAATACCTTGTAGCCGGGGGCTTGACCCTGGGGTTCCTTCGAGGAACCAGCTCATAAGCCTCGGACCCTTTTGCGGAGTCTGAGCTGTCGCCGGACAGGACCAACTTGGTTCTCCGCGGCTTCTTCAGGGCGGGAGGAGGCAGTCCCTCATTGGCGCAGTCAGACGCCGCTCTCCTCTTTGTTCGGGAGGAATCGCTCTCCTCCCTGTCCTCCTCCTGCTCTTCATCATGAGCGGAGGAAGCATGGGTTTCCTCCGACCTAGTGTACGGGGGTCCTCGGGGACGGAGGCCCTCTCGTGCCTCCCCTTTCTTCTTCTCCTTCTTCTTCGGTGCCGAGTACGATGCCTCGACCAGCATTACCGTCAATAAGGGCGACCGGGGGTCTTCGGGCAGTGGGGCCGGACCGTCAATCTTCACGGCCTTCGCCGGCCATTTCTGCAAAGGCAAATGAGAAGGGGTCAAAATTCCTTGTTGGAAGGAAGAACTTAAATGATAGATGCAAACTTTATTATACCGCATTAGGAGGGGTCTCAGCATCGAGACCGAGGTCTTCTTCCTTGTCCGGCCAGTCCTTTTGGGGCTCGAACAACACCTTCCACAGCTTTTCGTGGGAGGTGCGGTAGAAGTGGTGCACGGTGAAAGGGTCATCGGCCTTGAAAGCCCACATTGGGGAGGCCCAATATTGGCAGGGTAGGAGGCGACGCCGGAGCATGACCTGAATGACGTCGGTCAGGGCGATGTTCTGCTCTATTATCAGGGAGATCCGCTTCTGCAGCAACTTCACCTCTACTACCTGCCCCCACTCGAGCACCTTCTTGACCCACGACACCAACCTCTTGGCAGGTCCGGATCTGAATTCGGGGGGAGCCGCCCACTCTGCTTCACGTGGCTCGGTGATATAAAACCACTCCTTCTGTCAGACCTTGACGGTGTCGATGAAGGTGTCATCCGGCCACTTGACGCGGGGGAGTTTGCTAATCACTGTCCCCCGCACAGTCCGTGTGCTAACTGTTGACTATCTTCGGCTTGACATTGAAGATTTTCATCCACAAGCCGAAGTGTGGCTGGACCCGCAGGAAGGCCTCACATACGAGGATGAAGGCCGAGATGTGCAAGAAGGAATTTGGGGGGAGATCAAGGAAATCTAGCACGTAGAAGAACATCAACCCCCTAACGAAGGGATGGAGCGGGAAGTCGAGCCCTCGTAGGAAATGGGGGACGAATACCACCCTCTCGCCCGACCGCGGCATGGTGGACGATGTTGGCTGAGAGGTACCCGGCATGCTTCAGCTCAATGATGTCATTGTTGGTGACGCAGGAAGCCTCCCACTTGCCCCTGGAGCCTGAGCTGGCCATGGCCGAGCTAGGGGTGTGGCTGGGGAGAACGGGGAAGAGTGGATCTGAGTGCTGGAGCTCTAAAGATTGGGGAGGCAATGACTATGGAGGACATGTGAAGCGTGTGGAGGCTTTGGTGGCTTTTTCCCATTTATAGGCAGTAGTAATACCAAGAGTCCCTTTGTTGCGCCACAGACCTCGCCACGTCCCGATAAAATCGTGCCGTTATGGGCGCATGGGATAACCCAAAACATTGATCATATCCCGCAAAGAACGGGGCACGATCTCTTTATTGATGAGACATGCTAGTAGAGAGGCGGCCTCGAACCACGAATCGAGTTTTCATGATTGGTCAGGAGTCATGATCGGCCATGACCCTTCGCCGAAAGTTGTCAGATGAAGGCACTATTCACACTCGAGCTAATGGCCTTTATGGATGGGAAACACATAGTATTCGGGTAATGAGGAACCATCGGTGGCCGGACTAGCATCGGCTGAACATAGAGGAGGATGAGAACTCGCCCCACAAGTCAAAGACTTTTGCAGGACTGCTGGTAATCGTGGACCTCAGCATTGGAGGCTAGTTCGGGGGCTACTGAGGGAGTCCGGGACTAAGGGGTCCTCGGGCCGCCGACCTATTTCCCACAGGCCGGACAAGTGGGCCACTCTGGGCCCAATACATGAAGGCCGAACTACAAGTCAACCTCGTGTTCGGCAAGGAATTCCTTGATGATAACCGACCATGTGTAACCCTAGGTACCCCTGGTGTCTATATAAACTAGAGGGTTTAGCTCATAAAGGAAGGAACCATTACTCCGACTCATCTAGGGTTTAGTTCATCTGATCTTGTGGTATATCGACTCTGTAATCGTCATACGCTTATCAATACAATCAAAGCAGGACGTAGGGTTTTACCTCATCGAGAGGGCCCGAAACTGGGTAAACATCGTCTCCCTGTTTCATGTTAACCATTGATCCAAGATCCACAGCTCGGGACCCCCTACCCGAGATCCGTCGGTTTTGACACCGACACTGTGTGTTCAGTGAGCATTGATCTCTGGGATCACTGTACACGTGCATTCGGTGATCACGACTTATGAGTCGGGGTCCCCACAATTTACCTCGTGCAACTCCTCATCCTCCTCTACTTCAGTCTTGTCCTCGCTCTCATCCTCACTCTCATCATCAACAACATAGTCTTGGTCCTCCTCTACCAGCTGTTTGGGTGGGGACCGGGGACTCGAGACAGAGCAAGAGGGATGACATGTAGGCTAGCGACTAGCAGAGGGGTATTTTGGTCCACCCAATTTTTATTTTTATTTGACGAAAGGGTGTAACGAAACCAACAACGGTGTCACATAAGGAAAGAAATTAAGACTAGACGTGAAATAGGGAAGAGATGTTTCTTCAGGGCCAAATAAGGAACCTCATTTTAACGTAGTGTCAAATAACGAATTTTCTATAAAAACGAACGTACTGCGCAATCTTACGGACTCCGGTTGACTGATCGAAGCTCAAACAAATGATAAACCACTCCCTTTGTCCAGCTTGCAAAAACGTCTTATATTCTGGGATGGAGGGAGTAAGATTATATTTTGATTTTACCAACACAAAGCAGTCAAACAAGGCTCAAAGACAGGAAAGGTCACATGCACTCCCCTGATCTCCCCGTTTCCCCCCAAATCCTAAGCAACCCCGCCAGATCGCGGACGATCTTCTCGGAGGCGGCCTGCGTCGAGCGCGGGTGCCAGGCGCCAGCAACCATAGGCCTCCTTCTTGTAGTGGAGCACCTGCACCTGCACCTGCAGCCGCTGCTTAATAATCCATAGTGGCGATAGTGAGAAAGCGAGACAAGAGGGGATGACCAGCCTATCCATCATGGTGATGATGTTGAACCTGCACGAGGGGAATCAGCCGAGTGAGAGCACTAACAGCTGGGAGAAGCGCCACGACATCTGCGTCAGCGTCATCACCAGTTACTCCCCCACCATCCTCTGCACCCAGCAAGGTGAGCGAGGCTGCTATAGAATATGGTTCCCTTTTCTTGTCAGTTGGTTCAATCGTTCATCGAGGTGTGCATTTGATTTACACCATGGTAATGCTCTCCGTCCATGATACCTGTTACTCCCCCACCATCCTCTTCACCCAGCAAGGTGAGCAGAGCTGCTATAGAATATGGTTCCCTTTTCTTGTGAGTTGGTTTAATCGTCCATCGAGGTATGCATTCGATTTATACCGTTGTTAAATTTAAGTACTCCCTCCGCCCCAAAATAAGTGTTGTTTGTACTAAATCAACGGCACTTATTTTGGGACTGAGGGAGTAGTATGCATACGGACTACGCGTAGAATTCGATCTCAAACTGTCCGGAGAAGGTTCGTTATTAGTAGCAAATAAAAGTGTCTGGATTCCTTGTTTTAAAAAGAAAAAAAATAGTTTCTAGATTAGCTTCAACAGCCCATACGAGCTTTAGTGAACTGTTTGGTTCAATCTCTAAAAACAAAATTGTTCGGTTCCTATACTTGGATCTTCACTCTGCATTAAGAGTTCCAGACTCACAATTTTCTTGCTCGCATTGGTTTGTTCTCCGAGTTCATGACTTACCTTCCCCATTTTGTTTCAAGTTCTTCATCAGTTTTGAAATGACATGTCTCATATGCAGGGTTGAGGTGCCAGCTGGACTACCTACAGCAGTGCCTGCCTGGTAATGTTCTCTGTCCATGATACTCCCCTCCCCCCCCCTGTGTCCTTCCATGCTATTTCTATATTGGATGACCGTTATACTTCTTTGAGCTTATGATTCGAGAGTAGTCTCAAATATCACCTTCTTAGGCTTTCCTGCAAACTGGTGGAAATGTTCTTCGGGTCTGTTGAATTCATCAATATTCGTCATTAGAATAAATTTCTCAACCTGCCTGGTATTATCATCTATTTGCTAATATCCTGGTTATCCATAGCAACCATTTTTCGCCTGAATCGTGCAGCCAAATGCGTGTCATTTTGTAATTGGAGAAAGTTTATGTTAGAGTCATGGGATTGGAGGGCATAGCCATGGCTTGGAGGTGTTTGAGGGCCGATGAAGGTCCGCCGGGTAGGTGTCTTACCTGTGTCGAGGGATAACGGTGGAGGAAGAGAGGAGCTCGGGGGCGAACTAGGCCTATCTTCGATGGTTAGGTTCCTTGTGGTGGAACAACCTACCCAGGTTTAAGTCCTATACTTGACATGGACGCTCCGATATTTCCTAGATTTATTTAGGCTTTCCGACGCTATTCTCTTAGTGGTATGACGTGTGCCCATTGAGTACGAGGTGCTTGTGGGAAATTCGTCAATCTTAAGATCTGCCGACTCAGTCTCGTGTTCCTCAACAAAAAAGCTTGGGGAAAGGACTTGACATAATTTATTGATCGAGTTTCCCTTATTGACAATCTATCATTATATTATAGAAAGTCGTACATCTAACTCTCTTCCTAAAGGAATCCTATCCTAATATGAATTTACTTCATTCCATTAGCAAATCAACCGTGCATGGCAGTAAATAGGAGTGCCCTCACACAAGGCATCTTCAACACGAATGCCCAAACCTCCCCTATATGCCTGGACCAGTCAGTCCGAACACTTTTAGGCCTCCAACACGGCCGACCAAAATTGGGCCAACCGGTCTGGACGTTCGAAATCCCCCAGTCTGTGGGCCAAATAGGGGGACGCTCTTGTGGAATCCGGACATCCTCCATGTCAGACTCCGACCCCCCGGTCCCACCCAAAATCTGAGTCATCTCCCGCGGTCTTTGACCCGCTTTGCCTCCCACATTGAAGCTTCACCACTCCGCCTACCGCACTCATAGACGAGCAGCCAACAAGCAGTCCGAGGAGCCTATCTCGGCTATTGAAGGCTGGCCGGCAACCCCTCAAACCCTACTTCGAGCCCATTCTTCCCATTTGCACACCCCTTTGCCTCCGCAAAGAGCACCTAGTTCGTCATCCGCCTTCCATCATCGGCATGGTGCCGACGAAGATAATGTTGTACAAGCAGCTCATGCGAGATCGCCGCGTGGAGTTCTCGCCGGAGATGCGAGCCATCCAGGCAGGACGCGCGGCCCACATTGTGGCCAGCCTTCCTTCGAGCTCGGGCGAGGATGATGAGGAAAAGCTCTGGAGGGCATTGACGATACTAGAAACCGGCAATAGTCTTGATAGGGTGCAGTGCGAGACCGGAAGTAGCAGAGTGGATCACACACGAAGCGTTTCCCCAGTGTCGGATTTCAGGCTCCATAAAACCCAAAGAGGTTCGAACTCAGGGGCGTGTGCAAAGATCCCAACCTGCTTTGGCCCCAAGCTCACAGCTCCAAGGCCTAGCCCAATCGACTCACTTAATCGCGGGGAAGAAGACTAACAGGCAGATTTACCCAGGTTCGGGCCGCTACGAAGCGTAAAACCCTACTCCTGCTTTTGGTGGATTGCCTCATGAGGAGTTTTGTGGATGAACTGGTACAGTGGTGTGCAACCTCGCGAGGATGCTCGGGTAGTTTTCGGATATGTCTTCTATGGCGCAGCCTCGTCCCTATTTATAATAGCACGGCTCCTCTTCCCTTATCGCACTGGCGGGAAGGGATCCCACAACGGCCAAATTCGAAAGGGGACAGTAGGTACATCTTATCCTGACGAAAGGTGGTCTTCGCCTACAAAGTAGCTGGCAGTGACGCGCAGGTGGGCTCGGCGGTGACATCCATCCTGCCGAGCCCGTTGGCCTGATGTTGTTACACCAGAATAGAAACCTTTGGTGGGACGCCTTGGGAACCCGTGTTCGCCCTTGCCTCCTTTGCACCAAAGTGGAAACTGTCTTCTCTGCCATGCGCCGGTGCCCGCCTAGCCTGGCTTGCGTCATCCCTGACCTCGCGAGGCCGGACACTGCATAGAGATCTCTGCCCCTCGGGAGGTAACCTGGGGTGGCCCCCTCCCTCAAGGGGTCTTGGCGTCGTCCTCCTCTCGAGGGTGGGACTCTCGCGAGGGCCTTGTCTTGAGTGAAGCCGTGTCGGGCCGTACCGGCTGTCGATGTGGGCCACGCCCTGGGACACAGGCAGGCAAGTCTGGGTACCCCCATTCCCAGGACGCCGATAGTAGCCCCCGGGCCCAAGGCGCGCTCGAGTTGGCTTCGGGGCGAAGCCGAAGAAGATGGCCCAAAGCGTCGTGGGCCCCAATCGCCTGTGGGCCAGGCCTGGTGAGTGGTGCGCGGTTGGATGCGGACGTCTCCGCTCCCGTGTTTCCTGGGCAACTGCCCGAACCGACAAAAGCCTGACGCCTGGGTGGAGCCATTATTGCTTTCCTTCCCTGTGTTCTTGCTCCTAAGCCCAAATCCCTTTCCTCTGCGAGAACTCCTCCAGATCTCAGCGCTGCACCTTCCTCCCCCTTGCTCTCTTGTTTTCAAGGATCTCTCGATGGTGCCCGCCGGCAAGTCGAAGCCCGAAGCTCAAGGCTCAGCCTCTGCTTCCACCTCGCCGGCGCTCTCGGAGTCCGCCATAGCCAAGGACAGGGACCTCGCCCCGGTGCTTCCGTCGACGGTGGATGGCACCAATGAGTGGGGGCGAACGTTGATATGGTGCGGCTCCGCGGAGCAGCACAGCCTGGCCAAGTTAGTCTACCCTTTCTTCCTCCACAGCATCTTCTCCGGGCTCGTTCTGCCCTTCTCTGGGTTCTTCACCGCCATCCTCGAGCACTATGGGATCCAGGCCCTCCATCTCCAACCCAACTCCATCCTGCTCTTGTCCATCTTCGCCTTTTACTGCGAGGCCTTCATAGGCGTGAAGCCTTCTGTGGCCCTCTTCCGCCATTTCTTCAGCTTGCGGCTTCACGACGGCGCTCATCGGTCAGCATGCGTCTCCTTCGTCGCTGTCCAGAGTGGGAACATGCTCTTGAAGGCCGGGAAGAAGGTGGAGAACTTCAGGCACCGCTGGGTCTTCGTGGATGTCCAGGGCCTCAACTCCTGCCTGGAGCTCCCGAAGGGGCTGCCGGAGAAGACTCCTGCGTGGGGCTCCGCGAAGCTCACCGACCCCCGGGCCAAGCCCGTCCTGGAGAAGATCTCCCGAGACATCAACGCTAGGAAGTTGACCGGGGGGATGATAGTGAAGGAGTTTCTGGCGCAACGCCTGGCGCCGCTCCAGGCTCACTCAAAGCCCATGTGGGACTACCAGGGTGGTGGGGATGGCATCAGGCTCCGATCCGCTCGCCTGACCAACGGGGAGCTGAACAAGGCCGTGGCGACCCTGCTCAATGGCGACCCCGGGGACCTCCCCGAGGCCTACACCCCGTTGTATTGCCGCGACGACAAGGCAAATTTGGTCGCCGCCATGCCTACCTTCGATGAGCTGGGGCTCTCTCCGGCCGAGTGCCCTGGCTCCCCAGTGACGGTGTCCTCCGACGACTCCGCGGGCGAGGAGGACTCGGAGGAGACCGCGGACGACGATCTAGAGGAGGTGTCCCCTCCGTCGCAGAGCGCGCTAATCCGCGGCTTTGAAGACGACGACGATGCTGGCGAACCCCTGGCTGCAAGTCCGCTGCGATTCGCCAGGGTCCTCAGGGGGCCAGGACCCACTCCTCGGGCCGCGCGGACTGCCGGCCGGGCGAGCTCGAGGAAGCGCGAGGCTGGGCCTCCTCCGGAGTGCCCCCCTCGCGCCAGTAAGGCGACTGAGGCGCCCGCCTCGCCCCTGCCCGAGCCGCAACCTACGGGCGAGGTGGCCGCGGACGGGGTGGGTACGGCTTCCCCGGCCGCGGCCCTTGCGGGTGACGCCTCTGCTTCCCTGCACGGTGGTGCCTCCCCGGAGAAGGGCGAGGGCATTCCCGCCTTCGCCGAGGCGCAGAAGAAGAGGAAGTGGGTCGACGTGGAAGAGTAAGTAATCTTGCTTGGTTTTTGTCCGCCCGCAGGTGGCTCGCGTGCTCACGGTCCCTTCTTCGCTTGGTAACCAGGAGCGACGCCGTGCTGAAGGTGAAGAAGAAGAAGGCGGGCGTCAAGCCTAAGGAGCTTTCCGACGCGACGCCCGTTCCTGGCACCCTGTCGATGCCTGATGTGGGGCCGGATGTCGTGGGTGCGGAGGCTCACGGGGCGACTCTCCTTGTCGCGGCCGTGGAGCCCCCGAGGCCAGCGCGTGAGGCTCGCGTGGCGACACTCCTTGTCGTGGCCGTGGAGCCCCCGACGCCCGTTGGAGAGGCTGCTTCTACCACTGGGGATGCATCTGCGCTGCTAGCGGAGAGGCCAGCCCCCGAGAGCCGACTGGCCGAGGGACCGTTCGTCCTTGCCTTGTTTGAGGTGGTGCCGCAGCCTCCGTCGTCCTCAGCCCGCCATACTTCTGCCCCCTGGAGGCGGCGCCTGCTGCTGCGCAGACGCTACCTCCGGGCCAGACCCTGGTGCCTCTGAGTTGTGGCCCTCTGGTCGAGTTAGGCACCCTGGAGGGGGCCTACGCTGCTCTGGATCAGGTCCGGGACGATCTCCGGAGCGCCGTCGGTCGCCTCACGAGGAGCGCTTGGGGCTCCTTTCTGGGTGGCTCCAGGCCGACGCCGCTGCCATGGCAGTCTGGATCCAAGCCAAGGCCTCTGCTGCTGAGGGCAGGAAGGAAGCCGCGTCAGCCAAGGCGGCTCGCGACGCGGCGCTGGCCGATGCAACGTCTGCCGCGAAGCGCTACGGTGAAGCGGAGGTCAGCCTGAAGGCTCTTCAGGAGGAGAAAACTGTGCTCGCGGAACAGCTCCGCCAGCGGGAGGAAGACCTCAAGGACTACGAGGCCAAGCTTGCCGACCGCAACTCCACGCTGTCCCGGGCGATGGCCGACCAAGCCAAGGAGCGCGAGCATCTGGAAAAGCTGAAGGAGGAAGTAGCAGCAAAGAAGGCTCAGCTGGACGCCAGGGAGGAGGCCCTTGCTGCGGCTGAGGAGAGAAAGGCTGCGGAGCGCGATGCCCTCCCCTCCGTCGAGCTCAGGCTCCGTCGGGCGCTGCACTCCATCTACCGGGGGGGGATTCGTGGAACCCCTGGTAGCTCCTGAGAGCAGCTTCGCGGGGCTCTCTTGCAAGCTCGCCGAGGTGCTCGAGGGTGCCGTTGCCAGGGTGGAGACCGTCTTGGAGAGCGAGTGCCGCGACCTCTTCTTCGCGGCCGCGATGCGCGTCTTCAGCCACCTCTACCTTCGCGAGCCAGGTTTCGACTTCGGCGCCATGATTCGCCCGGTTGATCCTAGGGTTCGCGCCGCTACGGCAACGGCCGTGGAGGGCGCCATGGAGGCATTGATGAAGAAGTTCGCCTGCGTTGCCATTCCCTCGCCTCCTGCAACTGCAAAGGTCAATGACGACGATGACAACGACAGCGATGTCGATGATGAGCTCCCCGTGGTTGGGGCATGCAGCGGTGTCAGCTGCTCCTCCTAGGTCCTTTCCTGCAACATTTATCGTGCCTCGCGGAGGCGTTAGACTTGTTTGCGTTTTTGGAGACATTCAATGCTTGTAATTACTGTTTAAATTATGTGGTTTCCTTCCTCGCCTAGCTTCCTTCCTGCTTGCTGTAGTGCTCTGTGTCGGCAGGGCCTGATCCCGTGCATACTTCAACCGCCGTTGGGGCGTCCGGATCACCAGGAGGAGACCAAGGGGTGAGGGGCTACGTGATTAGTGAGGCCCCTGAATCGCAATGCTCAGGAGTCCCCCTTGACGTACGAGCAGCCCTCATGAAGGGAACATGGTGACGACGAGGTTGATTTGGAGATTTGGAGCGCCTTAAGCTCTACATCGGCAGGGCCCGGTCCCGCGCATACCTCAACCGCCGTTGGGGCGTCCGGATAACCAGGACGAGACCAAGGGGTGAGGGGCTACGTGACCAGGGAGGCCCCTGAGTCGCGATGCTCAGGGGTCCCCCTTGACGTACGAGCGGCTCCCATACCTTTCCTCGCCAGATTTCGCCTGGGAGGGACGCGGGAAGACCAGGTGTCAGGGACCTAGGGAGGTGGCGTGCGCCAGGCCCAGCCTGAGCGTAGCCCCCGCACAGCCCCCTCGCCCGGCCATCCCACGGGAATGCTACGAGACAGGGCCGTGAGGGGCCGTCCTGATGTTGAATGCAGCCTCTAGGGTGCCCTCAGTTGTTTATCCACCAGCGTGGAGCATGGGGCTTCCACATTGCGTGGGCATAGCCGCTGAGCGACAGTGTTGTCCGCCAGCGCGGAGCATTGGGCTTCCACTTGGATGTGGGAAGGGGGGCTTGGCTCCTGAGCCCCCGGGCGTGTACAACCCATTAATTTCGTACGCGTGGCCTGCACGGTAGAACTGGAGGTGTATTTGGGCACTCGTGAGCCAGCGCGGGTCTCACGAGGCCCTACCTCAAAGGCGGGTTACACCTGAATCTTCTGGTAGGAGGCGCCATTGCATGTCCTCTATATTTTTGGAGAAACCTGCGCCGAATGAATTTCCGAGGGCCATCGCATGAGAAGACCAAACACCAAGGACCCCTGGAGGTGAAGTGAGCGGGGCCGGCCCGCCAGACAGAGCTCAGCCATTGGATTTATCGACGCTGCAGGGACGGACCCGAGCACAGACGCCGTGCCCAGTCTTCTCATGCGACAAACCCGAGGAAAAAACACCCGGTGCGCAGCTCCCATGGCGGCGAAACGCCAACTGTGGTTGCAGGAACCGTGTCGCGCACCCTGACTCACCCACTCCCGACTAGCTAATGCGAGGACATAGCACCAAGGACCATGGGAGGTGACTTGCACGGGGCTGGCCCGTGAGACAGAGCTCGACCGCTTGGATTTGTCAACGCTATAGGGACGGACCCGAGCACAGACGTCGTGCCAGCCCTTAATCACGAGGCGGTCGAAGGCGGGATTGTTAGGGCGCGGCGACATTCGCGGTGGCGAAGCACCGAGTATGCAGGTTGGAATACTTAGGAAATTTATCAAATGCATAAGAGATTCTGATACATGCGCAAACGGCGCGGCTGCAGGGACGGGCCCCAACCGCCTGAGGATAATGCAGCCCGATGGGCGCCCTCAATCTGAACAAACCAAAAAGTTACCTGGTACGAACCAAAAAGTCACCTAGTAGCGGTACCGCTGAAGCGTCGAGGTAGTCGTTGGAGCCTAGCCTTTATGAGGCCGACGCCTCCGGAGGCTCGGGGTCCTTGCTAGGGCTGGCACCTCCTCTAGGAACGCGCGACGCCAGACCTCGTGGGGCATGAGCATGGCCTGGGCGAGGCATTGGAACGTGGCACCCGCATTCGCCAAGCCAAAGGGCATGCAGATGTAGTTGCACGGATAGACCCCACTGCGGCCGACGCGCCACGGCCAGAAGAGGTCCTGGGTCATGGCCCTGTTGATGCCGGGTACGTCAACGCAGACGCGCAGCATGCCGCCCAGGCCGAGGATGGTGTCTGCGCTAGGTGATGCGGGGCAACACCCGCCTTGCATGGCCTACGCCTCCTGAAGCTCCTCGATTGCATCGGCGATGAACTCCCGCAAACCTGGCGCCTTGCGCCGTGCTCCTTGCTTGAGTGGGCGCGCATCGAAGCACGCCTCCATGTTGTGCCCGAGCACCTCCCTCGTCTCACTGGTCAGGTCGGAAGCCTTCCAGATGGAAGCCCCCGAGCCCGATCGGAGGGAGGCGCCGAGCGCGCCTTCCTATGCGAGGGGGGAAGGGGCCTTGGCTCCGGGCGTGGAGCCTGAGGCACCATCCTTAGAGGCCTCCGCCCCCAGACGCCCCTTGGAGAGGAGTTGCTTCTTCTTCCTGGGGACATCCTCAGGAGGCAGGATGCCACCTTCGTCGTCAGAGTTTTCCGCCGCTGTGGCCCGGTAGGCGCGCTCGAGGGAGCAAACGGCGTCCTTCTCATTGCAGGCGACAGTGATGCCACCACCACTCCCCGGCATCTTGAGGACGTTGTAGCCATGGTGAGTCACCGCCATGAACTTGGCGAGGGCAGGGTACCCGAGGATCGCGTTGTACGGGAGGTGGATGTGAGCGACATCGAAGTCGATGAGCTCGGTGTGGTAGTTGCTACGCCCACCGAAGGTGACCGGTAGGCGCACTTGCCCGACGGGGACGGTGGAGCCATCGGTGACCCCTGAGAAAGGCTTGGTTGGCAGGAGCTGGTCATAGGGCACTTGGAGCGTCTCAAACATTTTGATGGAGAGGACATTGAGCCCAGCGCCACCGTCGATAAGGGTCTTGGTGACGAGGACGTTGCTGATGGTCGGCGTGCATAGCATGGGGAGCGCGCCTGCCACGGCGGAGCACCTGAGTTGATCCTTGGAGTCGAAGGTGATGGCGCACTATGACCACTTGAGGGGACGCACAGCCTCGAGCTTCGGGAGAGCCGCGTTCACCTCCCGCGAGAACTGCTTGAAGATCCGGTTCAACGCAGGGGCCTGAGTGCCGCCCAGGATGCAAGCGATTGCCCTGGCTTCCTGGAAGCCCCCAGCCTCGTCGTTTTGCCTGTCTTCTTCCTTCCTCCTGGGTGGCGGCAGCAGCGGGGGAAGGCCGGCCTCACGAGGGCGAGCCTCACGAGGCTGGTCGCGGCGGGGCCCCTCACGAGGCTCATCGCGCCAGCGGTCCTCCCGAGGCTGGTCGCGCCACTCCTGACGCGGGTCACGACTGTCCCAGCGGCCTCCACCGCGACCATAGCCACGGTCATCGCTCCCAGGGTGTCGACCGAAATGCTCGTCGCGGAGCGACCTGAGCTCTTGGCAATCGTTGGTGTTGTGGTTGTTGGAGCAATGGAAAATGCAGAATGGTCGTCCACCCCTGGGGGGTTCCTCACCCCGACTGCGCTTCGCCTCAGGTTCTGCCGCCAGCACCGCGGGGGCCTTGCGCTTCATTTCCTTGACCTTGGTCTTCTTGTCTTCGGGGTCTGCTTCGGGAAGCTCGAGGAGGGAGAGGTGGCCCTTCTCGGCCTTTGTGCACTTGTTCGCCAGGTTGAACATTTCCAGAGTGGAGCACAGGTCATCGTGGATGGCGAGCTCCTCCCTCATCCTGAGGTCCCTGACGCCGTCGGTGAACGCCGAGATGATGGCCTCATCCGACGCCCTCGGGATCTTGAGGCGAACAGTCATGAAACGCTGTATGTACTTGTTGGCTTGTTGTGCAAGGTCTCGCCGGCTGTTGCTTCATGCGACGCAGGTCAGTCACAGTGAGGGCGCGGTCATGAGTGCCTTGGAAGTTGGCGACGAAGCGCTCGCGAAGTTCATCCCAGGAGGTGATTGACCCCTCCGGGAGGTTGAGGAGCCAGGAGAGCGCACCACCCTTGAGGGCCATGGGGAACCAGTTCGCCATGACCTTGTCGTCTCCATCGGCCGCCTCGAAGCTCAGCGAGTAGAGATGTAGGAACTCCGCGGGGTCAGGGGTGCCGTCGTAGCAAGGAGGCAGGTCCGGCTTGAACTTGCCGGGCCAGGCGACACGACGCAGCTCCGGGGCGATGGCACGGCACCCCACTGCACCCACGGGCGCCGCGCGCACAGGAGGGGCCCGGTCCTGGTGTTCCTGCGCAGCGGCCTCCAGAGGCGCACGGTCATGACGTTGGCGCAGAGGCGCGGGGAGCACGCACGTCAGCTCGCGGCCATGGCACCACCTAGCAGCTTACTTCATGCCTCGCCCGCGTCGAGGGCCCGCGCGGCGGGTCGCGCGGGTGTGCTTCACTCCTAGGCTCGGGGTCGGCGTCTGATAACCCACAAGTATAGGGGATCAATTGTAGCCTTTCTCGATAAGTAAGAGTGTCGAACCCAACGAGGAGCTAAAGGTAGAACAAATATTCCCTCAAGTTCTATCGACCACCGATACAACTCTACGCACGCTTAACGTTCGCTTTACCTAGAACAAGTATGAAACTAGAAGTACTTTGTAGGTGTGATAGGATAGGTTTGCAAGATAATAAAGAACACGTAAATAAAATCTAGGGGCTGTTTAGATAAAGAAACAACTAAGTTAGTCTTAGTAGAGAGCTTTTTGTCACAAGAAAGTTATTTGTCCCTAGGCAATCGATAACTAGACCGGTAATCATTATTGCAATTTTATATGAGGGAGAGGCATAAGCTAACATACTTTCTCTACTTGGAGCATATGCACTTATGATTGGAACTCTAGCAAGTATCCGCAACTACTAAAGATCATTAAGGTAAAACCCAACCATAGCATTATAAGGTATCAAGTCCTCTTTACTCCCATACGTAAAAAACCTACTTACTCGGGTCTGTGCTTCCGTCACTCACGCCACCCACCATAAGAGAATCATAATCATATTGCAAACCCTATAGCAGGGATCCCTCACGCTTGCGCGACACGGAGAGCACCATAGGACAGCACCAGTAATAAAACAAGCAACTCAAACCAATCATGATCATCAATCAACCAATAGGACAAAACGGATCTACTCAAACATCATAGGATAGCCATACATCATTGGGAAATAATATATAGCGTTGAGCACCATGTTTAAGTAGAGATTACAGCGGGGAGAAGGGGTGTTACACCGCTGCATAGGGGGGAGAGAGTTGGTGATGACGGCGGCGAAGTTGTTGGTGTAGATCGTCGTCACGATGATGGCCCCGATGGCGTTCCGGTGCCACCGGGAGAGAGGGGGAGAGAGCCCCCCTCCTTCTTCTTCTTCTTCCTTGTCCTTCCCCCTAGATGGGAGAAGGGTTTCCCCTCTGGTCCATGGCCTCCATGGCGGCGGAGGGGCGAGAGCCCCTCCGAGATTGGATCTCTCTCTCTCTCTCTATTTCCTTCTGTTTCTGCCTTCCAGATTCTGGCCTTTCACCGTTTCTTAAATTCCCGAAGATCCGTATCTCCGATTGGGCTGAAATTTTAACACGATTTTTATCTGGATATTAGCTTTTTTGCGGCGAAAGAAGGGCCCCAACTGCCTTACGGGGTGACCATAAGCCACCCTGGCGCGCCCTACCCCCCAGGGCACGCCCCTATGGCTTGTGGGCCCCTCGGGCACCGCGTTATGTTGATTCCACTTCCCAAAATTCACATATATTCCAAAAAAAATTCCATAAGTTTTTATCCCGTTTGGACTTCATTTGATATGGATTTTCTGCGAAACAAAAAACATGCAACAAACAGGAACTGGCACTGTGCACTGGATCAATATGTTAGTCCCATAAATAGTATAAAAAGTTGCCAAAAGTATATGAAAGTTGTAGAATATTGGCATGAAACAATCAAAAATTATAGATACGACGGAGACGTATCAGCATCCCCAAGCTTAATTCATGCTCGTCCTCGAGTAGGTAAATGATAAAAAAGATAATTTTTGATGTGGAATGCTACCTAGCATAATCTTGATCATATAATCTAATCATGGCATGAATATTAAGACACGAGTGATTCAAAGCAATAGTCTATCATTTTACATTAAGAAAATAATACTTCAAGCATACTAATAAAGCAATCATGTCTTCTCAAAATATCATGGCTAAAAGAAAGTTATCCCTACAAAATCATATAGTCTGGCTATGCTCCATCTTCATCACACAAAGTATTAAATCATGCACAACCCCGGTTTTAGCCAAGCAATTGTTTCATACTCTAGTATTCTCAAACTTTTTCAACTTTCACGCAATATATGAGCGTGAGCCATGGATATAGCACTATAGGTGGAATAGAATATGGTGGTTGTGGAGAAGACAAAAAGAAGGAGATAGTCTCACATCAACTAGGCGTATCAACGGGCTATGGAGATGCCCATCAATAGATATCAATGTGAGCGAGTAGGGATTGCCATGCAACGGATGCACTAGAGCTATAAGTGTATGAAAGCTCAAACTGAAAACTAAGTGGGTGTGCATCCAACTTGCTTGCTCAGGAAGACCAAGGGCAATTTGAGGAAGCCCATCATTGGAATATACAAGCCAAGTTATATAATGAAAAAATCCCACTAGTATATGAAAGTGACAATATAGGAGACTCTCTATCATGAAGATCATGGTGCTACTTTGAAGCACAAGTGTGGAAAAAGGAATAGTAGCATTGCCCCTTCCCTCTTTTCTCTCATTTTTTTTGTGGGCTTCTTTGGCCTCTTTTTTTATTTGGGCTTCTTTGGCCTCTTTTATTTATTTGTAAAGTCCGGAGACTCATCCCAACTTGTGAGGGAATCATAGCTTCCATCATCCTTTCCTCACATGGGACAATGCTCTAATAATGATGATCATCACACTTTTATTTACTTACAACTCAAGAATTACAACTCGATACTAGAACAAAATATGACTCTATATGAATGCCTCCGACGGTGTACTGGGATATGCAATGATCTAGCATAGCAATGACATCAAAAAACGGACAAGCCATGAAAACATCATGCTAGCTATCTTACGATCATGCAAAGCAATATGACAATGATGGTGCGTGTCATAATAAACGGAACGGTGGAAGTTGCATGGCAATATATCTCAGAATGCCTATGGAAATGCCATAATAGGTAGGTATGGTGGCTGTTTTGAGGAAGGGAATATGGTGGGTTTAATGCACAGGCGAAAGTTGCGCGGTACTAGAGAGGCTAGCAAAGGTGGAAGGGTGAGAGTGCGTATAATCCATGGACACAACATTAGTCATAAAGAACTCACATACTTATTGCAAAAATTTATTAGTTATCGAAACAAAGTACTACACGCATGCTCCTAGGGGAAGGGTTGGTAGGAGTTAACCATCGCACGATCCCGACCTCCACACAAAGGATGACAATCAATAAATAAATCATGCTCCGACTTCTTCACATAACGGTTCACCATACGTGCATGATACGGGAATCACAAACTTTAACACAAATATTTCTACCAATCCACAATTACTCACTAGCATGACTCTAGTATCACCATGTTTATATCGCAAAACTATTGCAAGGAATCTAACATATCATATTCAGTGATCTACAAGTTTTATGTAGGATTTTATGACTAACCATGTGAATGACCAACTCCTGTTAACTCTCTAAATAGATATAAGTGAAGCATGAGAGTTTAATTATTTCTACAAAAGATATGCCCACGCTCTAACAAATATAAGTGAAGCAAAAGAGCATTCTACAAATGGCGGTTTTCTATGTGTAGAGAAACAGGCAATCCAAACTTCAAATGATATAAGTGAAGCACATGAAGCATTCTATAAAGCCATACTCAAAAGATATAAGTGAGGTGCAAAGAGCCTTCTATAAATCAACCAAGGACTTTCTCATACCAGCATGGTGCATTATTAAAAGAAAAATAAAAAGCACACGACGCTCCAAGATTTACGCATATCATGTGACGAATAAAAATATAGCTCCAAGTAAAATTACCGATGGTTGTTAGAAGAAAGAGGGGATGCCTTCCGGGGCATCCCCAAGCTTAGTTTCTTGGGAGTCCTTGAATATTACCTTGGGGTGCCTCGGGCATCCCCAAGCTTAGTCTCTTTCCACTCCTTATTCCTTCATCCATCGTGATCTCACCCAAAACTTGAAAACTTCAATCACACAAAACTTAACAAAACCCTCGTGAGATCCGTTAGTAATAATAAAGCAAATTACAACTTTAAGTACGGTTGCCAACCAATTCATATTTTGTTTTTGCATGGTAGCTACTGTAATATAACTTTTCCATGGCTTATACCACTGATACAATCGATAGTTTCATCAAAACGAGCAAAACAACGCATCAAAAACAGAATCTGTCTTAAACAGAACAGTCTGAAGCAATCTAAACAATTACTATACTTATGTAACTCTACAAATTCTGAAACATTAGGACAAAATAAACAATTTGCATAGAAGTACTGTATAAAAATTTCAGAAACTTTTGACATTCCAGTAAAAAATGTAAATTCACGCACTACAGCCAAAGTTTCTGTTTTTGCACTGCACACACCAAACAAGCAATCTAATCATCCTAAAGGCAAATCTTGGCACATTATTTTTATAATACAATGGATTTATACAAGGGGATAATTATTTTTGTTGAAAAGTTTTTGTAATTAAGATTCACAAGGTTTCCATGGGCATGAACAAAGTTCAAGGCATGCTCCCATTTTAACAATGCTCGTCTCTCTCACTTTCACTTTTCTTTTTGAAAAAGTTTTAGGTTCCCCGCTTTATTTTTTTGTTTTTTAAACTATATAAAAGCACACAACAGAATAAAATGACTCTCTAAAACTTCCGGGTTGTCTCCCTAGCAGCGCTTTCTTTAAAGCCATTAATCTAGGCATAAAGTGCTCAAGTAATTGATCCACCCGGATCCCAAGGTATATCAAAGCCAATTTTAATTAACAATGATTTGTAATTTAGTAGTGAGTACAAATTAACATATATCATGCAACAACGAAGTCTAGCTCTCTTCCTATGCATTGGCATATAATAAAAGAACAATTCATGCACATCAAGTAAAGGCCAATACATAGCATAAGCAGTTTCTTGCAATTTTATCATATTGGAAACATAGAGAGGTGGAGATGTAGTTCCTATCTCATAATAATTGCAAGTAGGAGCATCAAGCACATGCATATTATATCTACCAAAATCATCATGTGTAATAGTAAAAGGCAACCCATCTATATAATCCTTAATAAGTGCAAACTTCTCCGATATAGTGTAGTTGGGAGAATTCAAAAAGATAATAGGACTATCATGTGTGGGTGCAATAGCAACAATTTCACGTTTAACATAAGGAACTATAGCAAGTTCATCTCCATAAGCATCATTCATATTGGCATCATGGCCACAAGAATAGCAAGCATCAAGTTCATCAAAAAGGGATATTTCAAACGAATCCAAGGGATCATAGCAATTATCATAGAATTCATCCTTCGGTAAGAACGAAGGGAAATTAAACAATGTATGAGTTGAAGAGTTACTCTCATTAGAAGGTGGGCACGGG
The DNA here is from genome assembly GCA_039707655.1 of Elymus sibiricus. Classification (NCBI taxonomy): domain Eukaryota; kingdom Viridiplantae; phylum Streptophyta; class Magnoliopsida; order Poales; family Poaceae; genus Elymus; species Elymus sibiricus. The sequence continues at coordinate 162,906,824 of CM077663.1, forward strand.
TATCTAATCCGCTCTTCCTCCTTTTGTTCTTCGCTCTCCTCCTCATCTTTTTCATCCAATTAGCTCACAGTGTCATCAATTTCTTCTTCCATAGTTTCCTGCAAAATATTAGTCTCCTCTTGGACAGCGGAGGAGTCCTCAATATATGGCTTAACATAAGCATTAGAAGCATAGTTTTCATAGCAATATTTAAGTATGGCAAAACTTTCAGATTTGTAAAGAGTAGCATCATACTTTTCAATCAAAGAAGCAATTTCATAGGCACCCTTAAAAGCAACAAATTCTTCAATTTGCTCAATATCATAGTAATTATAAACACCCTTGGCATAAGAAGATACGATTCCATTATCCTTAAACTCACATTGATAGGGAAGGTGTTTTTTAGGGTCTTCAGAACAACAAGTAAAATTATAAATTTCGCATAAATTCCAAGCATAGCATTGCAAAGTATTAATATGATGCCATAAAAGTTTCCCTTTTTGAGATAAGCGGTGTCGCACAAAATGAGCATGCTCATTTAATGATTTTCCGTCAACTAAGCTAGTTGGGTTTTCAGCACGAGCACAAGTGGATCGAAGATGACCCAAGTAATATTCTTCGGTGGTACGGAACACTAGTGGTTCCTCAACTTTTGGAGCAGCAAGTACATTTAATTTTGTTGGTATTTTGCGTTTCCTACCCATATCTAAAGATAGAAAACAAGTTAATAACAGAAAAATAAAAATTACTTAGTGATAAAGCAAACAAGCACACACGAGAATATTTACCCCACACTATTGCTCCCCGGCAACGGCGCCAGAAAAAGGTCTTGATAACCCACAAGTATAGGGGATCAATTGTAGCCTTTCTCGATAAGTAAGAGTGTTGACCCAACGAGGAGCTAAAGGTAGAAAAAATATTCCCTCAAGTTCTATCGACCACCGATACAACTCTACGCACGCTTAACGTTCGCTTTACCTAGAACAAGTATGAAACTAGAAGTACTTTGTAGGTGTGATAGGATAGGTTTGCAAGATAATAAAGAACACGTAAATAAAATCTAGGGGCTGTTTAGATAAAGAAACAACTAAGTTAGTCTTAGTAGAGAGCTTTTTGTCACAAGAAAGTTATTTGTCCCTAGGCAATCGATAATTAGACCGGTAATCATTATTGCAATTTTATATGAGGGAGAGGCATAAGCTAACATACTTTCTCTACTTGGATCATATGCACTTATGATTGGAACTCTAGCAAGCATCCGCAACTACTAAAGATCATTAAGGTAAAACCAACCCATAGCATTATAAGGTATCAAGTCCTCTTTACTCCCATACGTAAACAACCTACTTACTCGGGTATGTGCTTCCGTCACTCACGCCACCCACCATAAGCGAATCATAAACATATTGCAAACCCTACAGCGGGGATCCCTCACGCTTGCACGACACGGAGAGCACCATAGGACAGCACCAATAATAAAACATGCAACTCAAACCAATCATGATCATCAATCAACCCATAGGACAAAACGGATATACTGAAACATCATAGCATAGCCATACATCATTGGGAAATAATATATAGCGTTGAGCACCATGTTTAAGTAGAGATTACAGTGGGGAGAAGAGGTGTTACACCGCTGCATAGAGGGGGAGAGAGTTGGTGATGACGGCGGCGAAGTTGTTGGTGTAGATCGCTGTCACGATGATGGCCCCGACGGCGTTCCGGTGCCATCGGGAGAGAGGGGGAGAGAGCCCCCCTCCTTCTTCTTCTTCTTCCTTGTCCTTCCCCCTAGATGGGAGAAGGGTTTCCCCTCTGGTCCATGGCCTCCATGGCGGCGGAGGGGCGAGATCCCCTCCGAGATTGGATCTCTCTCTCTGTTTCCTTCTGTTTCTGCCTTCCAGATTCTGGCCTTTCATCGTTTCTTAAATTCCCGGAGATCCGTAACTCCAATTGGGCTGAAATTTTAACACGATTATTATCCGCATATTAGCTTTCTTGTGGCAAAAGAAGGACTCCAACCGCCCTATTGGATGACCACAAGCCACCCTGGCGCGCCCTACCCCCCAGGGCACGCCCCTATGGCTTGTGGGCCCCTCGGGCACCGCCTTCTGTTGATTCCACTTCCCAAAATTCACATATATTACAAAAAAAATCTCCGTAAGTTTTTATCCCGTTTGGACTTCGTTTGATATGGATTTTCTGCGAAACAAAAAACATGCGACAAACAGGAACTGGCACTGTGCACTGGATCAATATGTTAGTCCCAAAAATAGTATAAAAAGTTGCCAAAAGTATATGAAAGTTGTAGAATATTGGCATGAAACAATCAAAAATTATAGATACGACGGAGACGTATTAGTGTCGCGCTGGGGAGGAGGAGGTGGTGCACCGTGGGCTACGTCGCCCGCCAGAGAGGGCGGGGGACAGAGCGAGTAGGAGAGCGCCGGGGCGTCACCGGCGGCGCTGACGAGCACCGCGATGTGCCCGAGCCAGTCGTCGTAGCGGTTGGTGGCAGGGCGGTAGCGCAGCAGCTCGCGCGCCATGATCAGTGCGGCCGGCCCGTGCGCCTGCCTGGGGCGAGCATGGGAGGACGACCCAGTAGCCGGAACGATGGAGGGGGTGGCAGTGCGGCCGTCGCGCCGTGCGGTGACTGGCTGCGACGAGTCCTGCCGCTCATGGGCATCTGGGCCCGTGGCGGCATCGGCCGCAGGAGAGGCGGATCGACGCGCGACAGTGCGGCCCACTGGCACTATCTGGGCGACACAAGCAGCCCGGTGCTCGGCGCGGGCTCGGCGAGCGTCAGCCATCGGAGCGGTGGAGCGGAGAGGAAGCGAGGCTTGAGTAAAGACTTTGACACGCCCCCTACCTGACGCGCCAAATGTCAGATTTCGGGCTCCGCAAAACCCAAAGAGGTTCGAACTCAGGGGCGTGTGCGAAGATCCCAACCTGCTTCGGCCCCAAGCTCACAGCTCCAAGGCCTAGCCCAATCGACTCACTCAATCGCGGGGAAGAAGACTAACACGCAGATTTACCCAGGTTCGGGCCGCTGCGAAGCGTAAAACCCTACTCCTGCTTTTGGTGGATTGCCTCACGAGGAGGTTTGTGGATGAACTGGTACAGTGGTGTGCAACCTCACGAGGATGCTCGGGTGGTTTTCCGATCTGTCTTCTACGATGCAGCTTCGTCCCTATTTATAATAGCCCGTGTCCTCTTCCCTTATCGCACTGGCGGGAAGGGATCCCACAACGGCCAAATTCGAAAGGGGACAGGAGGTACATCTTATCCTGACAAAAGGTGGTCTTCGCCTGCAAAGTAGCTGGCAGTGACGCGGAGGTGGGCTCGGCGGTGACATCCGTCCTGCCGAGCCCGTTGGCCTGGTCTTGTTACACCAGAATAGAAACCTTTGGTGGGATGCCTCGGGAACCCGCGTTCGCCCTTGCCTCCTTTGCACCAAAGAGGAAACTGTCTTCTCTGCCACGTGCTGGTGCCCGCCTGGCCTGGCTTGCGTCACCCCCGACCTCGCGAGGCCGGGCACTGCATAGAGATCTCCGCCCCTCGGGAGGTAACCTGGGGTGGCCCCCTCCCTCCAGGGGTCTTGGTGTCGTTCTCCTCGCGAGGGTGGGACTCTCGCGAGGACCTTGTCTTGAGTGAAGCCGCACCGGGCCATACCGGTTGTCGAAGTGGGCCATGCCCTGGGCCGCAGGCAGGCAAGTCTGGGTACCCCCGTTCCCAGGACGCCGACACCCAGGTTCGGGCCCTCATCATGGAGCAACTCGATGCGAGCTTGCTGATGTTGTCACCGTGGACGCACCCCTTGCGGACCTGGAGATTGTTGTGGAGAGCCACGTGGTATGGCAGTCAGTGCAAGGGCATTCGTAGGGTTCGGGCGCAATCGCGGTGAAGTCATCATCGGTGACTACAAAGACCTCTCCGCGAACCTCGAAGACAAGAAGTAGCAACACGACGATGATGCCAAAGAGATAGACGTGGTGTCAATGGCGGGTTCACGCCAGTCACCAACGATCGACGAGGTCGGCAATCTTGCTCGGGGGTCATCATTCTCACCTTAAACGCGGACGACTAGATTTAGGTTTATTTGTACTCCCTCCTTCCCATTTTTAGGCGTATTAGTTTTGCATGCAATCCCAATATGTAAGCCGCAACTTCCTCTCTAGAGTTGTTAAAGACATGTAAAGGATCGCTACTTTCCTGGAGAAAGTGGTCAAAGGAGATCGTGCATGCCTCCCTTTTTTCCGAGTCGTGGATGCCTCCCTTGCTACAACATGTACGATGGCATCAAAGTGCGCTAATTTTCATGCTAAAACTAATATGCCTAACAATATGGCAAGGAGGGAGTATTAACTATCAGTGTATTTTGCTATGTGAAAATATGCAATGTTGCATGGCTCGGTAGTAAAAATATGCAATTTTGAGGGTTAGCGTTGGATGGCATTCGCATGGTCGGATGTCCGGACGTGTCTGTGGACATTTGGGGAAGTCCATTTGATGAGGACCATTGGAGATTCCCTAACATCACTCCTCTCCTCGTCAAGCAGCTCGTCCTCGACAGGAATACCAGGGAAGTGGGCTTTAAACTCTGCCAAAGGTTCCCATGAAGCCACTTCCTCCAATGAACATGCCCACTGAATCAGAACATGACTCACACCTCGTCGAAGACTATGAAGAACTACCTTACCATTTTCTCTAAGAGGTAGATGTGGAGCAGCACCAGGTGGCATCCCATGGATTTACTTCAACCAGATAAAATCTGAGAGCAAGCATGCCACGAGTATGTCCTGGAGCAGATGCCGCTGGCCGTCATTGTAGGCGCAACAAGGCCCACTCTCCAACATCAAGCGAGAGCCTATGAAGATTATCATCATAATAGTGATTGTTGCACTGCTGAGCCCAAAGAGGATGGTTACAGACCTCAAAAACAAATTCATTTTTGAAGTGTATATGTGGATTGCCTAGCCCCATCCATCAGTTCGGACTTTTGCTTGCGTTGGCTAGTGCGTAAAGCATAACATGGTATTAGAGTCTTAAGTTCAAGAGTTCAAGTCCCGACTTTCAAAATTTATCAAAAAATTATTGTTGCCTCTCTCTGTGTCCACGTATAGGCTTTTAGAGTACTATTTATATAGCCATGTAGTCTTTTATATTTACCCCATTGTATAAGGGGTCTTCTGCATATCCTACACCTGTACATGTATATATACTGGCCTATGGGAATATAAGTTACATATTTCCTCACATGGTATTAGAGCCCTAGGGTTTTCTTTTCGCACGCGCAACTCGTACTCTTCTCGATCCAATTTTGCGCCGCCGTTGTTTCTTCATCGGCCTTTGCTGCACCTCTTCCCTGTTGGTCGGTGCTCTCCTCGCCTGCCTTGCCGCTCCTTCTCTCCCATTCCACATGCTGCTTTGATCGTGCCCGTGCATGTCTAGATCGTGCGCCGCCCAGCTTGGAGATCTCCAGCTCTCGTTCAAGTTTGGCTGCCGGCCACCGATTCCTGCCTAGGCTGCCGTTCGCGTCTGCTCAATTCCCGCCCAAGATCGGTCGTCGGCTGCTGGTCTTCGTGCTCCACCACCTCAGATCGCGAGCGTTGACTGCGTGAGCTAGCGTGATTCACCTACGTGCCTGCTCGCTTGCATGGGCTACTGGTGGGCCGCCGTGCTGCTCGGTTCCTCCTATGTCTGCCCAGACGCTCACGTCCCGCGAAGACTCCAGTCGCTGCTCCCCTCGATCTGCAGCTGATGGCCGGATTGCGACTGCTACCTGCTAGTGTTCCTAGTTGCTGCTACATGGTGTTGTTACCTCCTACCTCCTGCTATTCCTCTAATCTGATATTCTGTTGGGCGTCGGTTGATCTGGGTGCAGTTGCTAAAAAGAAAAAGAAAAAATGCCTACCATGGTGTCTCCCTGTAACGCCCAATATACGGTCCTATCCTCGCGGAAACTCGAAAGTCTCAACAGGGATAGAAGCGCATATCGGAGACGCTTTTGCAAGGTGGATATCGTCACAAGTACATGTACTGAAGAGAAGAGTATATAAGAGTTGGCTTACACTCGCCACAAGCTACAACATGAATACATCAATACAACAATATACTCAATCACCATACAGAAGAGCAGGACCCAACTACGGATGAAACACAAACAAAAAAGAGACGTCGTCCACCTCGCTATCCCAGGCTGCCGGCCTGGAACCCATCCTATGATCGACGACGACGAAGAAGAAGAAACTCCAAATAGAACAAGCATCGATCTCACGTCAAAGCATCGCTTTACCTGTAGCTGCATCTGTTGTTGTTGTAATCTGTGAGCTACGGGGACTCAGCAATCTCATTTCCAAGGGTATCAAGACTTGCAAAGGTTAATGGTTGAGGTATGGTTAAGTGTTGAGGCTGCAACAAGCACTAAGCAAAGCTTAATGGGTGAGGTATGGTTAAGTGGTGAGGTTGCAACAAGCACTAAGCATTTGATATCTAGCTAACTTACGAGTACAAGAATAAGAGATCTATGCAAAATGGACGTGAACTAGTAATGATCAAGAAGTGATCCTGAACACCTACTTACGAGTCAAACATAACCCCACCGTGTTCCCTTCTTGGTTCAAACCTCACCAGAAGAGACAGTCACGGTTACGCACACGGTTGGTGTATTTTATTTGAGTTTACTTCGAGTTTGCTATAACCGGATATTAAACAATTTCCAAGTTGCGACATAACCGCGGGCACGGCTCTCAGAAAGATTTAACCCTGCAGGGGTGTTCCAACTCATCCATCACAAACTAGCCACACGCTGCGGTGCCAAACCTTAACCTCGACATAGCCCAGAGTATCCTTGGAATCCCGATGCACAAGACGTTCGTTAAAGGTAAAACAAATCCAGCAAGACCGCCCGGCAGGCCAGATCCCAAAAGGAGCCACGCATATCTCTTTCTCAGGGCACTACCAGATGGAACTAGCTAGGAGGAAAACCAATCCCCGAGTTTCCTCGAGGCGGCCCCGCAGGCAGCCCGGTTGGACCAACACTCATGAGGAGCACTGGCCCCGGGGGGGGGGGGGGGGGTTGATTAATTATCCACGGGGTGATTATGCCCTATGAAAATTTTATTAGTTGTTAAGAAAATATATTACCAATGTTGGGCCTTGCCAGAACAGTTTTATCCCAAAATGAATAATCAAGGGGGTCCCCATAACAACCCCGAGCATGTTAGGAGCGCTCAATAGGGAACATAACACCGGTACACAGAAACTAGGGCGGCAAAGGTGGAACAAAACACCGACCAAAAGGCCAAGCCTTCCACCTTTTACCAAGTGTATAAGTGCATTAAATTAAATAGCAAGAATATTTTGATATCAAAAAATATCCATGTTATCACATGGAACAACCCGCACCTGCAACTAGCAACGCTATAAGAGGGGGCTGAGCAAGCGGTAACTTAGCCAAACAATGGTTTGCTGGAAAGGTCAAGAGTTAGAGACTTATCATGGCATTTTGGGAGGCTTGTCAAACAAGTGGTAGGTAACGAGACATGGCGATAGAAACGGACAACTAGCATCGCAATGACAGTAGTGGTATACAGGGAAATGATCATCTTGCCTGAGATCCCGCTTGGAAGAAGAATGAATCCGTGAAGAAGACGAACCAATGTAGTCGAACGAATCCTCACACTCTGAAACGTTTTTGGAACTCTATCAATAAGAAGCAATCTGGAAACAAACAAATGACACGGTAAACACCACAACATAAACATGGCATGATGCACAAACAAGGATTATGCATGTCAAGTTTAAATATGCAAGACATGGCATGGCAAGATGCAACAGTCAAATACTATACATTAAGTGAAGCTCAATATGCAACGAGTTGCATATTGACGAAACTCCATGTTCGAATCATTTAGTTCACTGTTGTTTATTCACATGGCAAGTTTAAATGTTTTTAAACATGGCAAAAGGTGAAGCATAAAAAACTACATCACCTAGGCATTTTAAATGAGGCCGGAAACAACACATAGTATTTTCGAAACGACCCCATATGCAAATTTAGAATTTGGTCCAGATCTGACCTAAACATATTTTACACTAGATGATGCCCCGCGCGTTGCTGCATGATTTCTTTCATGGATTTTCTATGTAACATCCACATATACCAAAAAACATAACAATTTGAATAAATAATATGATAAATTTCATATATAGGTAACGATTCAAAGATGTTACTGAATTATAGACTGCTAGTGTACAACTTTAATGAACTGCAACATGTAATCCTTTTCGGGTGTGTGATCTTCAGTAAACCAAATATTAGTTCTATATGTATATCAATCAGATCACATGGGAGATAAAATAATGTAGAGCAGAAACAAAAATACATAGATATAGAAGAATAATAGTGACAATTATCTTACAAACATATGAGAAAAATCATTGGATTTAAGAACATGACCTGACCTGTAGGCCATCTTATCTTTCCTCTTCAATAGAAAACCTAGATGGCTGGGCTAGAATCAAGGGATCCCTCGAGAAAGAGGGTGAAGAGATAATCTGATACATAGAGGGGAGTTCACGTTGAGGGTTGCAGATCTGTCATGGCAAACATATGCGGCGCCAGCAGTCAGAGGGTGTCAAATATCAAGGTTGTTGACCATGGTAGACCACAACATTGAGCTCATTTGCCATACATAACCGAGCAAGCTTCAAGGTACAAAAAATAACTGAAAATCACCAAGATGGGATCGATGTTGTTTTCTCGTAACCGAGCTAGCTGCAAAGTAAAAAAAATCAAATAAGAACTCTGGTGTATGCATGTGTGGTTCATATCTGGTTCCATGCAGAATGAAAAAAAAATCTCACAGATTTTTGCTTTGAGATAACACCACAAAACTCATGTTTACATGTATAGGAAGTATCAATAATTGTTAAAGATTAGTGGCAAAGAAGTAACTCAAAGAAACATATTTCAAGCACTAAACCAACCAACTAATTAAGGTTGATATTTGTACTCTTATATAAACAATATAAATCACCGGGACCATTCTTAAATAAGGGAGATGTGTAATACGGAAAATCCATGACCCACTTTAATGTAAACTATGATCAGTGGCAAATAAAGAACTAAAATCAGTGGCATACAAATAACTGAAACAAAAATACGTTCTGGCATGAACAGTGAACAGATGAACTGAAGCACTAATACTTATAAATCGTGTGAAGCTTTTCATGTGAACATTGGTGCTGGTCAGCCAACATCTTAGGAACCCATTTGGGAGGACAGTAAAGCACGCCACACACAGATGCGACGGTGTGCCATGCAGGGGAGAGGAGCAGATGTGTGCACACCAAGTTGGAGAGACGACGGGAATGTTGCAGCTCCGCTGCTTAATTGGATAGGAACTGTGTACATGGATGCGAAAGGAGAAGTAGACCTACCTATTGTTGTTGCATGAAATTAGTGGGCTCGGTTGGAGATTGGAGACGATGAAGAGGGAGAGAGGATGGAAATATAAGAGGTAGTGATGGGAAAAAAAAGGCCACCATCGTGCTTCACGGAGAATACGGGAAGTACAGGAGGCGCTGTGACGGTGAAAAAGAAACGGAGCGGTCCATTGGGGAGCTACAATGGGGAAGAAGAAACGGATTGGTGCCATGCGATGGATAAGAAGAGAAGGCTGGGCGTCGGTCCATTAAATGGAAACACCTGATGTGGAACGACGTTGAGTTGAAAAAAATGAGAAATATATGCCGTTCCCTTTCCACCTCGTTCACAGCCATTTCGATCCAGCCGATGATTACAGAAACCGCTCGTCCTGGCGCGGCCTTTTCTTTTACCCATGGGCGAGTAACGTGCAAGATGGCCACTTCCAACGAACCAACCAAAGATCTAGCTTTGTTTATATGAGAAAAATAAATAACCAAATGGCTATTTATAGAGTCCACGGAAGACATTTCGGCTCGGGCAGGCCGGCAAAAATGAGAAGTCGCTAGCAAGTCAACTCGTACAGCCCAGCCGGTCGCCGGTAACTGAAGGCTGGCCGTGGTGGCTCTTAGCCGGTAACTGAACCGACGTGGTTGTTCTGTATTGCAGCAAACTTGTGCTTGGTCCCTCGTGTAAGCCACTAATGGAACGATGATGTGGCAGTGCTGCTGAGGTGGGTAGGCTGCATGTCAAGAGAAATAGGTTAGTGGGGATGAACTATTTAAGTATTATAGATTTATTAAACAGGAAAAATAAAGTGCATTATGTGATTCTACTCTTTTTTCTAATCAAATTACATATATGGTTCATTTCAAACGGAGTTACGGTTATTTAATTACGGAATAAACCGTTTTAATGGGCATTGATGCAAATTAAATAGAAACAACAAGTTAAACATTTTTAACATGGTTGAAAGTTGCATATTATTAATCTACACAAAATTGTGAACATTTTTCATATATAAAACATTTTAATCCGACGCACGGTTATTAAGTTATTAAATGCAAGAACATCGAGGGTTTTTCTGCAATTCTGTAAATCCTGGAATAATAGTTAAATTATGCAACATAGCTAAGATGCACACAGTGCGAGGGATAGGCAGGCACTGGGGGCTCACCATGGGCCATGGCCCGGTCGGTGGGGCTGAGGGGCTGAGCCGGGCGAGCTGGGTCGGCTCGCGCCGCAGCTGGGCTGGCGGGTCGTGGCGCTGGCTTGGTGCTGGGAGGCCGTGGTCAACACGAGCGTGCGTGTGGTCGAGGGGGGTTGCGGGCACTCCTGGTGTTCGTCCTCTCCACGATGAACTGGAGCCAGATGAGGCAGGGGATCACGGGCGCGGGGACCTCCGGCACAGCTCGCCAGCGGATCCGGTGAGGGGGTGAAGGGCGAGGCTAGCGGTGCTCCGAAAGTGACCGAACTCCGAAGAGGCGGTGAAGGTGCAGGCGAGCGGCGCGGTGGCTCCTGCGGCTGTTCCTGAGGGGACAAAGAGGAGGGAGAGAAAGGGCGTGAGGAGAGAGAGGGAGGAACCGAGAAGGAGGAGTGAGAGGGCGGGGGTCCTGGCCTGCTCCGATGGCCATCTATGGTGAGGCGCGACAGAGGCAAGGTTGGTAACTTCGAGCTCGGTTGGGCATCCATGGCGCAGCCCCTGGTCGAGGCGGCTTGCGGGGCAAGCTGGAGGAGGTCGGACATGGAGGAGGTCACGGATGGAGTTGGTCGTCCGCCTGCGTGACGGGGTGGCCGGCGACGGGCGCCATGGGCTGCAGGTGCTCGGGGTCGGAGCTCTCCGCTCGATCCGGAGGTGGGCGCTCGGGGCAGTTGGGCGCGGTTCGCGAGGCGACCAGGTGGTGGCATCGCGCGAGATCTACGGGAGAGTGGCGCTGGAGGTTGGCTGAAGGGGAATCCCGAGGGAATCGTGGGTGCATCTGAAACCGAGACAGGAGGAGAGAGTGGCTGATTCGTTGCGTCGATTTGGACCGGGAGGATCCCGAGGTGGAAGGAGACAGGGGTGGCGGCGGTGGTGGGACAAACCTCCTACGTTTTAGGGTTAGTCTAGATTAGGCATGAGGTTGGTCTATATATAGGGAAAATGGACCCTCCGATTAGATCGAACGGTCGAGATAAATAGGTTACGGAGTTCAATTGAGAAACAGATGATAGTTTGGGGTATTTTGGGATTGATCCGGACCCACTGGTCGCGACCACCGGGTTTGGGTCCAGGGGGAGTTTTCGGACTAAGTTGCGAGCAGATCAGTGCACCATGCAGAGAGGCTAGGCGGAGATGAGAGGGAAAACGAGCAGCCCGGCATCTGTTTTTCTTTAACTGCGAAAAAGTCTAATAATTAGACCAGCTATAGTGCCGCTAGAGTTATCCGTTGAGGTATCAAACGGACTCTGAATGCGACGAAATTTGGCAGGCAGTCTACCTACAATATAATAAGGCCACACGCCATATTTCAACCCATTCCGAGAATATTTTATACGCACTTTTAAAAACAATATATTAATGATGCCGCGGGCGCGTGTCTCGAAACGGTCAACGACAAGAACATGAAGAACCGACAACTATGAACGGATGCAAGTTTTAAAATGTCACGGCAACGGAGTGCCGATGCAATGCGAATGATGCGATGATGAATGCGACAACCAAATAAATCAAACAGTGATGACAAAATAAATCAGGAATCATCTGGAGCGTCGGTCTCGGGCTGTCACACTCCCGCCCCCTCTTCGGTATTTTCTAACGGTGTCTTAGTGTTTCCTACACTGACCACATCTTGCACATGTGCCTTTGCTCGGTGCTTGGTGCTCGTCCGCATGTGTCGTCATCCCCCGTGACATCTTCCACATGTTGTGTTGGTCGCTCTTCTGCGACTCCTCTCTCGACCTTCGCACATGGCGATTGTCGCTCTACACCGACTCCTCTCGCGACTTTCACCGACAGTGTTGGTGCATATGAATCCCATCGACAGTGCCTCGGACATGTGTCTTCGCTTGGCGCTTTGTGCTTGTCTACATATGGCCTTGTCTCCTTCACCTGCCTTTGTGGACGCTACAGGTCATGCTACACCACCACATCTAGCGGCTTTCACAGGTGGTGGTGGTCGCTCCTCTCCCGGTGCTACTGTGTCGACTACTTCAGCTGTGTACTTCACCGAGGAGGAGATTGCGCGACTTCGTGCCCTGTTGATTGCCTCTGGCTCTCTATTGTTGGGTGCATCTATGTCGACCTCTTCAGTTGAGCCCTTTGACCAAGCAGGAGATTGTGCAACTTCGATGCCTGCTAGCTCCATCTTCCAGTTCTCCATCGACAGGTTCTGCTTGTTCTGCTACTGGCTCTTCTGGCATTGTGAGACCACCTTCTACACAAGTAGGTACGTCTTTGTGGATTCTTGATACCGGAGCATCTTTTTATATGACTCATGATTCATCCACTCTGTCCTCTACTCGACCTCTCGTTTCTCCTGTTCATGTTCTTACAGCTAATGGTACCTCTCTCCCGGCTATTGGCCGAAGTATTCTTAGCACTTCGTCTTTTCATGTTCCTGATGTTGCTCATGTTCCCTGACTTACCATGCAGCTCATTTCTAGTGGCTGATTGTTGACTCTGGTTGTCGTGTCATTCTCGACTTTGACTCTTGCTCCGTTCTGGACCGTCATACTGGTGCTCTCCTTGGTGCTAGCCCTCAACGTCGTGACTCTCAGGGCCTCTGGGAGCTTGACGGGCTTCATCTTCCGTCAGCTGCCACTGTCACCAGTCTCTCCCCCTATGTTGCCTTGTCTACCAGCTCTTTTTCAGCACTGGCATCATCGCCTGGGTCAATTGTGTGTCTCTCTTCTCTCATCCTTAGTTCGATGTGGTCTTCTTGGATCCATCTCAAGCGGTATGTCTTTAGACTGTCAGGGTTGTCGGCTTGGTAAACAAGTCCAGTTACCTTATCCTCATAGCGATATTGTGTCTCAGCGTCCTTTCGACCTTGTTCACTTTGATGTCTGGGGTCCGGCTCCCTTTCCCTCGAAAGGGAGTCATCTCTACTATATTATCTTTATAGATGATTTCTCTCGCCACACCTGGATATATTTTATGTCTTCTTGTAGTGAGGTCTTATCTATTTATAAGCCGATGAGTCATACAATGAAGCTATGGGCGAGAGTCATTGAGCACAGCTTAAGAAGAATAACAAGCATGACAAAAAAATCAGTTTGGTTTCATGCCTGGGAGGTCGACCATGGAAGCCATTTTGTTGGTACGACAACTTATGAAGAGATACAGGGAGCAAAAGAAGGACCTGCATATGGTGTTCATTGACTTGGAGAAGGCCTATGATATGATATCGCCTAATGTCATGTGGTGGGACTTGGAGAAACACAAAGTCCCAGCAAAGTACATTACCCTCATCAAGGACATGTACGATAATGTTGTGACAAGTGTTCGAACAAGTGATGGTGACACTGATGACTTCCCAATTAAAATAGGACTGCATCAGGGGCCAGCTTTGAGCCTGCCTTGGGGATGGATGAGGACACAAGGAATATACAAGAAGATATCCCATGTTGTATGCTCTTTGCGGACGATGTGGTGCTAGTCGATGATAGTCGGACGGGGTCAACAGGAAGTTAGAGCTATGGAGACAAACCTTGGAATTGAAAGGTTTTAGACTTAGTAGAACTAAAACCGAGTACATGAGGTGTGGTTTCAGTACTACTAGGCATGAGAAGGAGGAGGTTAGCCTTGATGGACAGGTGGTGCCTCAGAAGGACATCTTTCGATATTTGGGGTCATTGTTGCAGAAGGATGGGGAGATCGATGAAGATGTGAACCATTGAATTAAAGCCGGATGGCAGAAGTGGCGCCAAGCTTCTGGCATTGTCTGTGACAAGAAAGTGCCATAAAAGCTAAAAGACAAGTTCTATAGAACGACGATTCGACCCACAATGTTGTATGTCACTGAGTGTTGGCCGACTAAAATGCGACATGTGCAACAATTAGGTATGGCGGAGATGCGCATGTTGAGATGGATGTGTGGCCATACAAGGAAGGACCGAGTCCGGAATGATGATATATGAGATAGAGTTGGGGTAGCGCCGATGGAAGATAAGCTTATCCAACATCGTCTAAGATGGTTTGGGCATATTCAGCGCAGCCTCCAGAAGCCCTAGTGCATAGTGGACGGCTAAAGCGTGCTGATAATGTCAAAAGAGGCCAGGATAGACTGAACTTGACATGGGAGGAGTCCGTAAAGAGATATTTGAAGGATTGGAGTATCATCAAAGAATTTGCCATGAACAGGGGTGCGTGGAAGCTTGCTATCCATGTGCCAGAACCATGAGTTGGTCACGCGATCTTATGGGTTTCACCTCTAGTCTACAACAACAACAACAAAACCTTTAGTCCCAACCAAGTTGGGGTAGGCTAGAGATGAAACCCATCTCGTGACCAACTCATGGTGAAGTAGGCGAAGTTGTCCCTGTCTTTCGATGAGATGTGTCTATTGTTTTTGGTGTAGACTTTGATGATCCGACTACGAACGTGCGAGGTTGTCACACCTTAGCAATCGTTAAACCAACTCCGAGAGGTTATTGACCATGCCGGAGCACGATCAACCTGACCACGAGGGTCTATTTCCTGCACGCAAACGAAGATTAGCAAGAAACTGAAATTGCAATCTGGATATTGCGAATATAAGAGGAAAACTTTATTGATGAAAGTGGGGTTCTGTGACGTCTTGATCTGGTCGTGGAACACAAACGAAGGACGTGAAGTTGCAGATATGATGAACTTTTAATCTAAACAAAATCCAAGTCTAAACGGCGCCCTAAGGGCTCTATATATGAGGAATAGATGGGGGTTTCGTGACCCCTTGGAGGAGAGGCCTGAAACAAACCCTAACTCAGTTTTCCCACACATACGGGTTCTAAAAACGGCCTATAATATGGTATTTCTAAATTAAATGGGCCTGGCCCAAAAATAAGGTCGCAACATCTATAATAGCCTATGGACAAAATTTATGAAGTGGCATCTTGAATATTTTGTCCAAGCCTCCATGCTCTCATTATGATGGCTTCAAAATACGAAAATCACCACTGGAAGCTCCATTGTTCTTTCCCGCGCACGTACCTTATTTTCTATGCTTGTTTCCGCTCCAATGGCCATCCTTCTTGTCCATGCTAGATCCTTCATTCATAAGTAAAACAAAAATATCTAATTTAGACAGCATCATATAAACATTGAAAGGATTTCCAAGAAACGAAAGTATCTGGTAATTCAATTGGCGTGTGCGAACTCTAGTAATTGGTCTCGTATGTATAGCAACAGGGGTTGTGGGTGTAACAATGTTACTAATGTCTACAACATTCTCCCCTTCTTGAAACGAAGTCGTCCTAGACGGAAGCTCATCTTCCTCACCCAAATAAGGCTTCAAATCTGCAATGTTAAAAGTGGGATAACCCCAAAATTTGTCGGCAGCTCAAGTTTATATGCATTATCATTTATTTTCTCTAATGGCTTAAAAGGACCATCAACACGTGGCATGAGCTTTGACTTGCGCAAATCAGGAAACCTATCCCTACGCAAATGTAACCAAACAAGTTCTCCAGGTGCAAAGACAACATGTTTTCTACCCTTATCTCCAGCAAGTTTATATGTAGCATTCATACGTTCAATGTTTTTCTTAATTAACTCATGCTTCTTTAAGATCATTTCAGCACGTTGTTTAGCATCAAAATGGACCTTCTCCAAAGATGGAAGAGGCAACAAATCAATAGGTGCACGAGGTAGGAAACCATACACAACTACAAAAGAACACATCTCCATAGTAGAATGCAGTGAACAATTATAAGCAAACTCAATATGAGGCAAACATTCTTTCCACATTTTCAGGTTATTCTTCAAAACAGTCCTAAGCATAGTAGACAATGATCTATTGACTACTTCATTCTGTCCATCAGTTTGGGGGTGACATGTAGTACTAAAAAGCAGTTTGGTCCCCAACTTAGCCCATAAACATCTTAAAAAATGGTTAAGACATTTAGTATCACGATCTGAAACAATTGTATTTAACACACCATGCAAGCGAATAATTTCATGAAAGAACAAATCAGCAACAATAGCAGCAGCATCCCTTTTATGACATGGTATAAAGTGTGCCATTTTTGAAAATCTATCCACGACAACAAATATGCTATACCTCCCCTTCTTTGTTCGAGGTAAACCTAAAACAAGTCCATAGACATATCTTCCCAAGGAACACTAGGTACAGGCAAGGACATATATAAACCATGAGGATTGAGTCATGACTTAGCTTTTTGACATGTAGTGCAGCGAGCAACAAAATGCTCAACATCCCGTCTCATCTTTGGCCAAAAGAAATGTGTAACAGGTATGTCCTCCGTCTTCTTCACGCTAAAGTGTCCCATTAATCCTCCTCCATGCGCCTCCTGGAATAACGAAAGACGAACGGAGTTAGCTGAAATGCATAGCTTGTTAGCATGAAACACAAATCCATCATTAATGACGAACGTATTTCATGTTGTCCCTTCATTACAATGTTGCAACACAACTTTAAATTCAACATCATGCACATACTGATCTTTGATGGTCTCCAAACCAAATATTTTAAAGTCAAGGTATGAAAGCATAGTATAACGACGAGACAATGCATCAACAATAACATTTTCTTTACCCTTCTTGTGTTAAATGACAAAAGGGGAAGTCTAAATGAAGTCAACCCATTTAGCATGTCTATGGTTCCATTTTGCTTGACTTTTAATATGTTTCAAAGATTCATGATCAGAATGTATGACAAATTGTCGGGGTATACAAACAGGGGTGTTCATTCCCCCTGACTTGTGCACGGACAGTAAGCCTCCGGCCTTCACTAGCAGAACCCGTCGGGAAAAGCTACCACACCACCAAGCAAGCATTCAAGAACCCGCACCCGGCAGCAACAACCTGCAGGGAGCCAAGCAAACACCAGCAACACCAGCACAACGGCCCAGGAGGGGCCCAAAGCGCGCCAACCGCGTCCCCGGAGCCTGCCGGGAACCGAGGCGCGCACATCCCAGGAAGACCCGGCAAGCCATCCCCCGGCAGGCACGAGCCAACTAGCCACCGCTCCACCGCATCGCTACGCCGGTCACTTATCGCTGCGGTGTCGAGCCCTCAAGCGGCTAAGTGGCTGTCGCTAAGCATGTGGCGACACACTGGGAGGCAGATTATACCCAGTTGACACTCGTCCAGCAGCGTGTCAAGACCTTAAGCAACGGCTAGCTAGGCGGTGGCAAGAGCTTGCCGGGGATGCACCCCCGAGTGCCACCTAGTCTAGTAATCATGGTATTTTGTCCTAAATGCTAGAGTTAGGTATGATAGCTCTGCTAAGCTATCTAATCGATAGATAATGACTGTTTTGCCATTGTGGTTGCCCCTTGCACTATAAAAGGAGGCCCGATGATAGAGGCGAGGGTCCCGATCTTTCGATGAGATGATAACTATCGATTTGGTGGAGACGACTTTGACGATCCGACTAGAAACGTGCACGACGTTGCGCCTTAGCAATCGATAACCAATCTCCAATAGGTTATTGACCACACAGGAGTCGATCAACCTGACCACGAAGGTCTATTTCTGCAAGCAATCGAAGAACAAGCAAGAATATGATAATGCAATCTGAATATTGCAAATATAGATGAAGTATTGATAAGGGTGGGGTTCCGAAAGCGGTCTTGGTCTGGTCGTTGGACACAAACAAAGTACACGAAGTTGCAATGGCTAACTTTTAACTAAACAAAACCCAAAGAAAAAGCTACTAGATTGATCTACTTACATAGGAGCAAGGGGTGGTGGCCAAGGAGGTGGCAGGACGTCCCAAGGCAGCCTAAAACTAACCCTAGGTTGTACAAGGCCCATGGGCCCAAGTGGAGGTGATGCAACACCTTTGGACTTGTAGTTTGACTTGGATTCTGCTGCAACGTCAGATTGTTTCGTCGATATCTCTATGCTCCAAACGAATTTTAAGGTGATTCCAATTGGGCTGGAACGCATATGAAATATACTTTCTAAAAAAAAGAGTCACCCAATTAGGAGTCCGGATGAAAAAATTCTTGGCGTTTTGAGACAGGTGTGTCTGTGCAGTCCGAATCTGAGTCGAGAACGTGAAAGACTTGGTGATAGAGGCGAGGGTCCCGATCTTTCGATGAGATGATAACTATCGATTTGTTGGAGACGACTTTGACGATCCGACTACAAACGTGCACGATGTTGCGCCTTAGCAATCGCTAAACCAATCTCCAAGAGGTTATTGACCACACCAGAGCCGATCAACCTGACCACGAAGGTCTATTCCTGCAAGCAATCGAAGAACAAGCAAGAATATGATAATGCAATCTGAATATTTCAAATATAGATGAAGTATTGATAAGGGTGGGTTCCGAAAGCGGTCTTGGTCTGGTCGTTGGACACAAACAAAGTACACGAAGTTGTAATGGCTAACTTTTAACTAAACAAAACCCAAAGAAAAAGCTACTAGATTGATCTACTTACATAGGAGCAAGGGGTGGCGGCCAAGGAGGTGGGAGGACGTCCCAAGACAGCCTAAAACTAACCCTAGGTCGTACAAGGCCCATGGGCCCAAGTGGAGGTGATGCAACACCTTTGGACTTGTAGTTTGACTCGGATTCTGCTGCAATGTCAGATTGTTTCGTCGATATCTCCATGCTCCGAACGAATTTCAAGGTGATTCCAATTGGGATGGAACGCATATGAAATCTACTTTCTAACAAGAAAAAGAATCACCCAATTAGGAGTACGTATGAAAAAGTTTTTGGTGTTTTGAGATAGGTGTGTCTGTGCAGTCCGAATCTGAGTCGAGAACGTGAGAGACTTGGACTCTATCTTCTCTTGGGCTAAAAGTGACGTGAGAGAACTTCTCAAACAGCACCTAATTATTTCCTTTGACGTGAGAGGACCTCTTGAATAGCACCCAACCATTTCCTCTTCCTTTGTCATCACATGTGGTTCATACAAGTGTTCGACCATTCTACATTTAGGCATAAAATAAAAATAGGTGAAGTATTTTTGTTCCGGATAACATAAATAAATTATTGCATAATTATTATAAGAAATCACCTCACAAATATGCACGAATGCAATATTTTTGGTCATATCCAAGGTAGTCATGTCCTCATCACCCGAGGCAACCTAGCTCAAGATTCGGACCTTTGGATACTTGTACTCGCGTAGTAGCTCACCCCGACAGCAACCCTTGCCGGGAGTTGGGCACTGCGTGTTCGTCATGTTCCTTCGATCAATCCACCAAAAGCAGGAGTAGGATTTTACGCTTCACAGCGGCCCGAACCTGGGTAAAAATGCCAGCGACCTGATCGTCGCACTGTATCATGGTCTCCGCTCTTTGTGCAAAGTGACCCCCTGCCGAACCACAAGGGACCTCTGGTCCCATAGGTGATCGCGAGCATCCGTGCCCCGACATCTTTGGCGCGCCAGGTAGGGGGCGTGCATCGTTTGCGCGAACCCGAGCTCGTGAACAGCGGGTCGATGTTCATAATCATCTTCTTCATCCATGGCTCCTAAGAAAAAGCTCGCCATGACTACGCGTCCCTCCACTTCGAAGGCTCTTTCGTGCGCAGCCGTAGAAGCTGTGGGCACGAATGAGGCGGACGTCGTGGGCGACGCGGCCGACGCAGGTGGCGCCACCGTCTTGTCCCCCGTGGCCGAAGTTGTGGCAGGGAACGCAGGGAGGAAATGAGTCCGCCCGACCCTGGGGAGGTGTGGTGTAATCCAGCAGGCCAAGGAAAGAAAGAGGTACCTGGCTATGCCCTTCTCCCTCCTCCTTCCACGCCTGCGGTCAGCTCTGCGCAACGGCGGTATCATCAGTGTAGATGAGCTCGCGTGAGGTTCGGTCTTGCATTTGTCCCGCCAGGGGACAAGTCCCGAACCGAATGCTAGCGCGCATCCGCTGGTTGACGCTACCGGCAGGCGAACCATGGCAAGGTCCCGTACGCCTATCATAGGTCGCCTCAGGACCATTGGATGCGAAGGAAAGGAGGGAAGGGCCGGCCATGCCTGCTTTCTCTTCCATTCCCAAACTAATTATGAATATTACATTAACCTGGCAGTCCCCTGCCGCGGACTATATTCATGACTGACGGGTCTTCGAGTACCTCCACTTCGCCCTTCTCTACATTCCCTTTCTTTCAGGGCGACGATGAGCACGCGCTTGCGCGTACACCTTAAGGAGCGCGGAGAGGAAAGGCACCAGGACGGAATGAAAAGCCAGGACAAAAGCTAAGTTGACACAAATAATCAACTCCCATTAGGATATACATTGGTGTGTCCCTTCGCTAAACTAAAGGTTTTGTATGATAAATCTTGCGTGTGACGGAGCCTTACTGTGTTCGTTCGCATCCGTGTTTTGTTTCGAGCCTGCTCAACAAAACGCGCGACAACGTCAACACTGCCAAAGGTAATCTCGCCGGCAGTGTGCCCTTGCCAGCAGAAAGCTAAAGACCCGTTCCTCAAAGCAATTCGCGGCAACACGTCGTTGGCGAGAGACTAGAACGCGCAAAGGGGACTATCATACGAACGCTGGAAGGGAAACTAAGGGGATAGCATACGATTGCATAAAAACATCAGTTCGACAAACATTAAAATAAAGGAAGTTCACGCTCTAATACGAGATACCTACCGTGTCTTAAGTACAGGGCAACATGGCGGCAAGGAAGGCATGAAGTTAACTCCGGTGGCTACCCTGGGTCCTTGAAACTTTAAGGATCCTGTCCGCAAGGGGACCGGCCTTTTTCGCGGCAGCCGAGGTGTCGACGCTCGACGACAGCTTCTTGAAACCGTCAGAAAGATCGAGCTCCGGGTGGAAGAAGGCGAGGTTGCTTAAGACCAGGAAGAGGGCGTCGCGTGCCAGCTTCCGGGATTCATTGGCGAAGCAGGCGGCCCTGTCTTCCTCATACGTCTTCAACCCCTCGATCAGGCCATCGAAGAAGAGTGTCATCTTGACGCTTGGAGTTTCAAGCTTGCCGACAGAGAAGGCCCAGCTCTTCATGTTCATCTTGGCAATCTGGGTAGTGAAGCGCTCGGCGATATCAACCATCCTCTTGATCCAGAGGTCGCGCTGCTCAACCAAGTTCTCCAGGTTTTCTTCAGCATCCTTCTGGAGGGTCTTCGCGCGGGTCACATCTGTCAGCAGCAATTTCTCGCGAGCCCCAGCCGATTCGAGGTCGCTCTCCAAGGAAGCAAGCCTGGATTTCATGTCAGAAATGGTGCCATTAGCAGCATCAAGGCCCTGGCTCTTGGAGGAAAGCTGTGATTGCACCTCTTCCAGAGTTGTCGCTGCCTTTCGCGCTTCCTCCTTGAGGGCCTCGATCTCCTTGGTGCTCCCGGCAAGATCCTCTGTCAGCTTGGTCCGTTGGGCTTCAAACTTGGCCTTGGCAGCGGATGCAGCAGCTAGCTCGTCGGTCACCTTCTTCAGCTGAGCAGCAGACTCCAGGGAAAGCCCGTCCAGAGCGATCTTGTGGCTATCCTCCAGCTCCATGGTATGCTGCCGGACGAGGGCCTCCAGCTCCTCGTCCTTGGCACGAAGGGTAGCCTCAACGGCCCCTTCCCGGAAGGAGATGCCCTCCTCTCTGGCGTCCAGAAGCGCCTCGCGCTCCGCCAGGCGAACCTTCCAGGCGGTAACATCCTCATTGGCCATGGATAGCGTCACATGCTGCCTCTTAAGGGAGTGAACCTGCCGGTTGTAGCAGTCCCGCAGCTCGCTCCCTTTGCTCCTCAGCTACTGATCCACAAGCTCGGCCGAGTCACGCTGCTCCTTGACCGCCTGCCACTTGAGGCTGTACCTGTTCTGCACATCCTTAAGCCATGCTGCTATAGATTCCAGAAAGGCCAGGTCTTTGGCATTGTCAGCAGTACTATCAGCTCCTCCGGTCTTCTGGGACAGCGGCACCAGGATCTTGTTGATCTCTTCATAGAGGTTTGCGCCCACTGAGAAGGGCGAGCCGAGAGCTATGTGACTGAGCGGAGCAGTGACCAACGCCAGGTGACTCTGAGGGGACTGCAGAACCGATGCAAGGGGATAACTGGACGAGGGCGGCCTCATGGATTGAAGGGGAGTCTTCTCTTCAACCACTGGGTCCAGGACAGGCGCGCTGCCGGGGTTTAGCTCCGTTCCCCCTGAGGACTTCTGAATGTCCCCGGCAGCTGGCCCATGCTCCTCCGCGGCAGCAATTTTCATCGCTTCCGCGGCAGCATCCTTCCCAATGTCTGCCACCTCTTCCAGCAACTCAAGCTCTTCAGATAACGAAGCTGCGGATTATCACCAGAAACAGAGATGCGAAGATTAGAAATCGACGAAGCACGCCAAAGGGAGAACACGGGGAAAGTAAGAATGCGGGCAAGTGGGATACTCGATGGAGGTTGTGTGGAGGGACATATCCTTCCCTGGCAGCATCAGTTGTCGGCGTGTGGTCTGTCACCATCCTTCCGGACATGACTTCCGCACGGGCAAGCTCTTCGGTGGAGGCCCTTGCCGGCGAATCATTCCCACGGGCGACGGTCGACGAGAAATCTTGAAGGGAGGGTTCCTCCTGACGAACCTCCCCCTGATACTTCTCTCCCGTCTCCCTGTCGGGGGTAGGGAGACGCAGTTCCTCACCCCCACCGATAGGCAAGGCCTGCGCTTGGATTTCATGGAGAGGGCTGGACTGGGGGCTAAGCATAGGGTTCTCCTCCGCAACTCCTGCCGAGCCCATGCTTGCCGCGAAATCCAGCCCTGCCGCGGATTTGGCCCGCTTGACCTTGTACGCAAGTGTCTCTTCATCCTCGTCCCAGTCGAGGTCAACCAAGCAAGATCGGTCAGAAAAATCAAGATTAAGGAATTTGATGAAAGTTGAGGTCGACGAAAACTTACTCCGAGGCAAGGAGCATTGAGCCCATCTCATACGACGCGGGCGGTGGAGTCGACCTGTCCCTCTTTAGAGTTGGAGGGATGGGGCTTGACGGAGAGGCTGGGACTTCCGACAAGGGCGAGCCTGGCGGGGGAGTTAGGCTTAACGAGGGGCTGGGGTCCACCCATGTGACCTTCCATCGCTTGACAGGAGAAGCCTTGGCTAAGAAGGCGGGAAGATTGGCGGCGTGCGACATCGCGCCCGCCTCCCTTGGAGGTCATTTTCTTCACCTTCGAGGAGCCCCGCGAAGGCGCAGAGGCCGTCGGCTCTCGGCTGACACGTTGGCGGCGGCGTCGCCCTGGTTCCGGAGCTTGAGGGCCCATTTCGAGTCCCTCTTCCTCCAGCACCGGCTCCTTCGCCTCCTCCGCCTCGGTCCCCTCCTGGGTCCCTATCGCCGCGGCTTGGGAACCACTAGCCGCGGCAAGCTCCAACCCGGTAGCCTCCTCTAGAGCTAGATTCCCGCTCTCCTCCCCAGAAGAACCATCGTCCTCGGACTCCTCCTCCTCTCCTCCGGAGGCTACTCCCCTGGTGGTTCTGGCAGTCTTGTCTTCTGCGATCCGAGCGGCAATGAAGGCTCTCTCCTCTGCCCTGGTTGTCGCGGTCAAGTTATCCTACGGTTTGGAAGCTCTCTCATCCAGACTGGAGACCCACTCCATCTCACTCTCCAGGGTGGGCAGCTCCCAATCAGGCTTAACCGCGGAGGCATTGCAATCAGGCATCCATTGCAGAATCTGGCCCCGGGCAGAACTGCGATGCAAGGGGGTGACTCCTGCCGGCAGATGGAACGTCCCAAAGCGGCCGAACAAATGGTCGCACAACCAGCCATGACCATACGCTGTTAGGTTATTGGCAGGGCCTGGATACAGTCACATCCAGTCGGCGGGACCATTAAACTCCCACGCAAACCTGTCCCTCTTCTGCAACGGCGCAATGCGGCGACGAAGGAACTCTGCTCTCACATGCTCGATGGTCAGCCCGGCAGCCTTGAGGCGAATGGTCCTATTCAGCGCCAGGCTGAGCTTGCCATCGGTGGGACCCAACTTGCCCCAGTCGCTGCCGCACGTGGCACATCCAGTCCGCGCCCTGCAGAACGCGGGGGCTTTGTCATCCTTGATCCAGCACCAGTCGCCCCTCCATTCCTCCCACTTCCCGCGCTGCTGCCCGGAAAGGTAATCCGAGTCATCCTTTTTGCCCTGGGGGATCCAGCTTATATTCCCCGAGCGGTGGGATTTGTGCTCATTCCGGGGAACGAAGAAGTGCCTGAACAAGTCTACATTGGGGGCGACTCCGACGAAGTTCTCACACAGATGGGCAAAGATCACCATGCACGCCATTGCATTGGGCGTGAAGTCCAGAAGGAGGAATCCGTATGCTGCCATCATGGCGCAAAAGAAATCAGAGAAAGAGGGAACAAGGCCGCAGTAAAAGTACGCACAGAAGAAGGGGTACGAATCTGATGGCTTCTTCTCCTTGCGACTGCCGGGCAGGACTGCGGGTGCTCCATGCCCCTTCGTCACCCTCCCCCACATATAGGCGTACCTTTCGATCTAGGTGTTGCCATCCAAGCTCAACGGGGAGATACCCACATCTCCCTATCGCCGCCACTCCAGCTCCTCTGCTTTCTTCTTCCTCTCCTCAGCCTCCAGGCCCGCAGATGCAGTCGTCTGCTTCCCCTTGTTAGCAGCCGTCTTCCGCCCCATCCTTGAAGCTTTCAAGGGCGGCGGATGGTCTGGCAACGCTCGGAGGGCCAGAAGTGGCGGCGGGAGCGGTTCTTTGGCTTGAGGAGGAAGATGAAGAACGGAGAAAAGGATGCGAATGAGCAGCGCCCCTGCGCATTGCCCCTTTTTTATTTAGGGGGACCCGCACGGGGGCTGGCTCTTCGCGATCTTTTCAGAAAACTGCCGTTTTATTACTGGCAGTTCTTTTTTACCCTCCAACGGCTACTGTTCCACGACCCCACGACCCGCGATAACTACGCGGAGTGGACGTGGGATGGGAGGTCAGCATCCCTTCGACGCGTGTCCGTGCACTGTTTGCAGCCTAACCCAATGTGCCAAACGACACGTATGGCTCAGGCCCGGGGGCTTCTGTCGGGGTATATAAACAGGGGTGTTCATTCCCCCTGACTTGTGCATGGACAGTAAGCCTCCGGCCTTCACTTGCAGAACCCGTCGGGAAAAGCTACCACACCACCAAGCAAGCATTCAAGAACCCGCACCCGGCAGCAACGACCTGCAGGGAGCCAAGCAAACACCGGCAACACCAGCACAACGGCCCATGAGGGGCCCAAAGCATGCCAACCGCGTCCCCGGAGCCTGCCGGGAACCGAGGCGCGCACATCCCAGGAAGACCTGGCAAGCCATCCCCCGGCAGGCACGAGCCAACCAGCCACCGCTCCACCGCATCGCTACGCCAGTCACTTATCGATGCGGTGTTGAGCCCTCAAGTGGCTAAGTGGCTCTCGCTAAGCACGTGGCTCACACCGGGAGGCAGATTATACCCAGTTGACACCCGTCCAGCAGCGTGTCAAGACCTTAAGCAACGGCTAGCTAGGCGGTGGCAAGAGCTTGCCGAGGATGCACCCCCGAGCGCCACCTAGTCTAGTAATCATGGTATTTTGTCCTAAATGCTAGAGTTAGGTATGATAGCTCTGCTAAGCTATCTAATCGATAGATAATGACTGTTTTGCCATTGTGGTTGCCCCTTGCACTATAACAGGAGGCCCGAGGCAACCTAGCTCAAGATTCGGACCTTTGTACACTTGTACTCGCGTAGTAGCTCACTCCGACAGCAACCCTTGCCGGGAGTTGGGCACTGCGTGTTTGTCATGTTCCTTCGATCAATCCAGCAAAAGCAGGAGTAGGGTTTTACGCTTCACAGTGGCCCGAACCTGGGTAAAAATGCCAGCGACCTGATCGTCGCGCTGTCTCATGGTCTCCGCTCTTTGTGCAAAGTGACCCCCTGCCGAACCACAAGGGGCCTCTGGTCCCATAGGTGATCGCGAGCATCCGTTCCCCGACACAAATTCTTTGGCTCATAAATAATGTTGCCATGTTTTCAAAGTCCAAACATGAGCATATAATTCCTTATCATAAGTAGAATAATTCAGACTAGGCCCACTTAATTTTCCAAAAAAGTATGCAACAGGTTTACCATCTTGTAATAACACACCTCCTAATCCAATTCCACTAGCATCACATTCAAGCTTAAAAGTCTTATTAAAATCAGGGAGTTGGAGTAAAGGAGCATGTGTTAACTTATCTTTCAATACCGTGAAGGCTTCTTTTTGTGCGGTACCCAAGTAAAAGGCACATTTTTCTTTGTAAGCTCATTGAGAGGTGCAGCAATGGTGCTGAAATCTCTCACAAAACGCCTATAGACCAGCGAGGCCAAGAAAACTCCTCACTTGTGTAACCGTTTTGGGCTGCGGCCAACTCTTATTAGCTTCAATCTTGGCTTCATCAACTTCAGTTCCCTATGAAGTAACAATGTAGCCAAGAAAAAAAATACTTTGTCGGTGCAAAAGGTGTACTTCCAAAGGTTACCAAACAAACGTGCATCTCATAGAGCAATAAAAATAGCACATAAATGTACCAAGTGTTCCTCCAAAGATCTACTATAAATCAGTATATCGTCAAAATAGACTACCACAAATCATCCAATGAAAGCACGTCAAACCCCGTTCATTAATCTCATGAAAGTGATAGGTGCATTAGTTAATCCAAAAGAAATGACTAACCACTCATATAATCCAAACTTAGTTTTAAATGCAGTTTTCCATTCATCTCCACTACGCAAATCAACTTTGGAGAAAATTGTAGAGCCACTTAATTCATCAAGCATATCATCTAGCCTAGGAATAGGATGAACATAACGAATCGTAATATTATTAATGCCTCTACAATCAACACACACGCGATGTATCATCCTTTTTTGGCACTAGAATAATAGGAACAACACAAGGACTAAGGGATTCGCGTATATAACGTTTGCCGAGAAGTTCCTGTACTTATCGCATAATATCCTTCGTCTCCTCTGGTTTGGTACGGTATGGCGCACGGTTGGGTAGCGATGCACCGGAAATTAAGTCAATCTGATGCTCAATCCTTCTAATAGATGGTAATACCGGTGGCACGTCTTGTGACAAGATGTCAGCGAATTCCTGTAAAATGTTAGTGACAGTAGGAGGCAAAGAGGGAGACACGTCCTCGAATGAAAATAATACCTATTTGCTTACAAAAGCATAGCAAACAGATATAGTAACATCCAAATTAGTAATATCAGATTTAGTGGCAAGTAAACATCCACTCTTCAATTTTATTTCAGATGAAACACTAGATGATGGTTTATTATACCTACTCTATTGCTCAAAGTCCTTCGCCACAATCTGATTTTCACTCTTACTTTGCTCCTGTGTTGCTTTACAAGCTATAGTAATGTCATCTTTCATAATATGTTCAGGAGACATAGGAAGCAAAGTTATATTTTTATCCTTATGAACAAGAGTATACTGATTTGTCCTACCATGGTGTACCTAATTTTTATCAAATTGCCATGGTCTACCAAGTAAAACGGAGCATGCTTGCATGGGTACCACATCACAATCAACATAATCAGAATATGTAAAGGGCAGTCCGGTGCATGTAGCTCCTGCTTGCGCAGGGTCTAGGGAAGGGTCCGACCACATAGAGTCTATTGTACGCAGCCTTTCCTTACATTTCTGCAAGAGGCTGTTTCCAGGACTTGAACTCGTGACCTCATGGTCACAAGGTAGAAGCTTTACCACTGCGCCAAGGCTCCCCTTCAGAATCAGAATATGTAGCAATGCTAAAATGCACACGAACAATACATGTTACCTTAACCTTCCCACTGTTGTTGAACCACTGGATGTAATAAAAATGAGGATGTGGTCTGGTGGTTAGAGACAGCTTCTCCACCATCTCCATGCTAGCCAAGTTGTTGCAACTCCCTCCATCGATTATAATGCGGACATAACGTTCCTTCATAACTCCCTTTGTATGGAACAAGTTGTGCCTCTGATTTTGCTTAGCCTTTGTTACCTGCACACTCAAAACACGTTGAGCAACTAAAGTTTCATACATGTCAACGTAGTCAGCAGCCATGTAGTGTGTCTCTTGTTCAGTATCCTCGGCACCCTGTTCTTCACTTGCAATAAGAGCCAAAGTCTCCTCATCATAATCACTAGCGAACGCATATCCACCATCCTCAGTAGCAATCATCACACGCTTGGAAGGGCATTCTCTCGCATAGTGACCTCCACCCTTGCAACGACGACAAATAACCTAATGTGTTTGTCCTGTACATGCCATGGATGAGGAAGAGCTTTGTGAAGGCCCCAAAGGTGTGCCCTTGGTGGAGGCTGGTGGTGGTGCCTGTTTTCTTGTATCTCTGTTGGAGTGGGCGGCCGAAATAAGTGGTGTTAGAGCAGGACGTGTGGAACTAGATGATGTACGTGGTGTCCATGATGAAGCTCGACTTGCAGAAAAATTAGTTCTTGCCATTCCCTGTCGATCCTGCACTTCACGTTCAGCTTTGCAAGCAAGATGGAATAAACGAGTGATAGTATTATACTCCTTATACTCTAAGATAGTCTGAATCTCTCTATTTAATCCACCCATAAAACGTGCAAGCATAACTTCATTATCCTCAACAATACCACATCTAATCATGTCAGTTTGTAATTCCTGATAATATTCCTCTACAGAACTATTTCCTTGTCTTAAACGCTACAAATTTTGAAGCAATTCACGTTGATAATATGGTGGAACCCAACGATTACGCATAGCAGTTTTCAAAGCAGCCCAAGTAGCAGGGATATTATCATGATGTATTCTACAATGTTCAGACCACCAAACACAAGCAAAACTAGTTAATGCACAAACAGCAGCAGCAACACGTCTATCCTTAGGAAATTGTAAGCATGTAAAATGTTGTTCTGTTTCTAACTCCCAAGTAAGATATATATCAGGAACATATCTACCTCAAATATTGGAATATTCAATTTAAGTTTAGGGAGATGGTCGTGATCCCGTACCGGAGGGGGTGGTGCAGTCCTACCATTGCGATTGTATCCATGTGGACGACCTGGTGCTTGTGCTGGTAGTGGCCCCTGGTACTGATTGGGAGCAACCTCTCCCTCATCATCGTAATCACCATCGTAGTCCTCATGTTGTTCAACCACAGTAGCAGCAGCAGCCAAGAAGCCGCCGCCGCAGTAGCAGTAGCAATGTCTCTAGAATTGGCCTTGTTCGATAGGCACACGTTGCGCTCGTCCCGCAAAATTCGGGCGATGTTGTTGTTGTTGTTGTTGAGGTACGATAGGTGCAACTGGTAGTGGTAGACGTGCAAGCACCTCATTGAACTTAGCGTCCATCTTGTTTTCTAACGTCTTCTTCAAACCATGTAGCTTCTCCATGGCCTCTACAAGGCTGGTCACCAAGTCTTGCACCTGTTCACCCATCATTTTTTGTAATTTATCATGGAGCTCCTCGTTCGTCATGCTCTCCCAGTCGATCTCGTCAGCTTGTGATCCTGTCATGGTCAGCAGCAATAGGAACACACAAGAATATGAACCTACACACTACTAGGAAGTGGTGGTGGTGTGGCACGTCACAAATCTGTCAAACAAATCTCAAATTCTTACCAGTTCTTACCTAGCAGCAGGCGATGATTGGCAACCGTTGTAGTCAAAACTCTCAAAGCTTGGATAAAGCGATTACCAGGTGGTGTCAAACACACGACGTAGCAGTATGTGGAGCTGGGATGGCTTATAATATGGTGGCAAAAATGTCAGCAATAATCAATTCAGAGATGCAATGTTGAATAAACGCTCAACGACGGTACCGTGCTGGTCCTAGACTAGACTGTACTAGCGACGTGAGCCTAGAACACTAACAAAATCACGACGCTGCACGTAAACAAGGGAGGAGCAGACTTTGATTTTTTTTGCTCTGCAACAATTTTTTTCAAAGAATTCTACAAATGGTCTAAAAACTGCATAGCTAGAATTTTTCGGACTTAGTTTTTTTTTTTTGAAACTGGAACTAATTTTCTTCTATGGGTATCACGGAAGTTGGGAGTCTGACTTGCCCACGACACGTACTAGGGCGTGATTTGGAAATCGAAAATAGAGAAGCAAATATTGGACTCGGTCTAGGACTGGTGGCGAAGATGGATCTAGTGGAACTCAGACTGGTGGCGGAGATGAATCTGGTGGAACTCGGACTGGTGGCGGAGATATGTAGGGGCGGTGGAACACGGACTAGTGGCGGAGATATGTAGGGGTGGTGGAACACGGACTGGTGACGGATCTGTGGTGGTGGTATATGGCAGCGGTGATGATGATGATGTGGTGGTGGTATATGGCAGCGGTGATGACGATGGTGCAGCGGCGGCGTGACAACCTGTGAACAGAGCTCGAAACTCTAAAGGTCTAGACGCTAAGACCATCAACTCGACACGACGATGCAACCGCAAATTCAACAAAGCAAAACACCGAACAGAAAATTGCAAAAGGCTCAGATTGCTTCCGATAGGATGAACTAACCCTAATTTTTTGTGGCTTTTTCGTGGACTGTAGGTATGAAGAAAGATGCGATCTAAACTATAAAAAACTGGAAAATCTCATCGAGCAACCTCGAAATCTAATACCACTTGATATAGGCGAAGTTGTCCCTGTCTTTTGATGAGATGTGTCTATCGTTTTTGGTGGAGTATACTTTGACGATCCGACTACAAACGTGCGAGGACGTCGTGCCTTAGTAGTCGCTAAACCAACTCCGAGTGGTTATTGACCACGCCGAAACATGATCAACATGACCACGAGGGTCTATTTCCTGCACGCAAACGAAGAACAAGCAAGAAACTGAAATTGCAATCTGGATATTACGAATATAAGAGGAAAGCTTTATTGATGAAAGTGGGGTTCTGTGACGTCTTGGTCTGGTCGTGAAACATAAACGAAGGACGCGAAGTTGTAGCTACGGCGAACTTTTAATCTAAACAAAACCCAAGTCTAAACGGCGCCCTAAGGGTTTATATATGGGGGAATAGATGGGGATTTCATGACCCATTGGAGGAGGGCCCCGAAACCAACCCTCACTCAGTTTCCCCACACATACTGACTCTAAAAACAACCTATAATGTGGCATTTCGAAATTAAATGGGCCTTGCCCAAAAATAAGGTGGCGCAACACCTATAATAGCCTGTGGACGAAATTTATGAAGTGGCATCTTGAATATTTCGTCCAAGCCTTCATGTTCTCATTATGGTGGCTTCAAAGTGCGAAAATCACCACTAGAAGCTCCACTGTTCTTTCCCGTGTGCGCAGCTTCTTCTCCATGATTGTTCCTGCTCCAATGGCCATCCTTCTTGTCCATACTAGGTCCTTCATTCATAAGTAAAACAAAAGTATCTAATTTAGGCAGCATCATATGTTCATGAACATTGGAAGAATTTCCAAGAAACGAAAGTACCTGGTAATTCAATTGGCATGCACGAGCTCTAGTAATTGGTCCAATATGTATAGCAGCAGGGGCTGTGGGTGTAATAATGGTATTGATGTCCTCATCACATGGTTTTGGCACATGGATAGCAAGCTTCCATGCACCCCTGTCCATGGCTAGTTCTTTGGTGATACTCCAATCCTTCTTATCTCTCTTAACGGACTCCTTCCATGTCAAGTTCGGTCTACGTTTCACTATGCATTGGGCTTCTGGAGGTCTGCGTTGAATATGCCCAAACCATCTCAGACGATGTTAGACAGGCTTCTCTTCAATCGGCGCTACCCCAACTCTATCTCATATGTCATCATTCCAGACTCGGTCCTTCCTTGTGTGGCCACACATCCATCTTAACATGTGCATCTCCGCCACAACAAACTGCTGAACATGTTGCCTTTTAGTCGGTCAACACTCAGCACCATACAACATTACGGGTCGAACCGCTGTCCTATAGAACTTGCCTTTTAGCTTTTGTGTCACTCTTTTGTCGCAGAGAATGTTAGAAACTTGGTGCCACTTCATTCATGAGGCTTTAATTCGATGGTTCACATCTTCATCGATATCCCCATCCTTCTGAAGCATTGACCCCAAATATCGAAAGGTGTCCTTCTGAGGCACCGCCTGCCCATCAAGACTAAACTCCTCCTCCTCGTGCCTAGTAGTACTGAAACCGCACCTCATGTACTCGGTTTTAGTTCTACTCTGTCTAAAACCTTTCGATTCCAAGGTTTGTCTCCATAGCTCTAACTTTCTGTTGACACGCAGTCCGACTATCATCGACTAGCACCACATCATCCACAAAGAGCAGACATCATGGGATATCTCCTTGTATATATCCCTTGTGACCTCATCCATCACCAAGGCAAAAAAATAAGGGCTCAAAGCTGACCCCTGGTGCAGTCCTATTTTAATCGGGAAGTCATCAGTGTCGCCATTACTTGTTCGAACACTTGTCACAACATTATCGTACATGTCCTTGATGAGGGTAATGTACTTTGCTGGGACTTTGTGTTTCTCCAAGGCCCACCACATGACATTCCGCTGTATCTTATCATATGCCTTCTCCAAGTCAATGAACACCATATGCAGGTAGTTCTTTTGCTCCCTGTATCTCTCCAAAGTTGTCGTATCAAGAAAATGGCTTCCATGGTCGACCTCTCAGGCATGAAACCAAACTGATTTTTTGTCACGCTTGTCATTCTTCTTAAGCGGTGTTCAATGACTCTCTCCCATAGCTTCATTGTATGGCTCATCATCTTAATTCCATGGTAATTAGTACAACTCTGAACATCCCTCTTGTTCTTGAAGATTGCTACTAATATACTCCGTCTTCATTCTTCTAGCATCTTGTTTGCCCGAAACATGAGGTTGAAAAACATGGTTAGCCATACTATTGCTGTCCCTGAGGCCTCTCCACACCTCAATAGGGGATACAATCAGGGCCCATCGCCTTGCCTCCTTTCATCATTTTAAAGCCTCCTTGACATCCGACTCCTGAATTCGCCGCACAAAATGCCTCCTAGTATCAAAGGAGTCATTTAGTTCAATGGTAGAGCTCTCACTCTCCCCATTGAATAGCTTGTCAAAGTACTCCCGCCATCTATGCTTAATCTCCCCGTCCTTACCAAGAGCCGATTTGCTCCGTCCTCGATTCATTTGATTTGGTCAACATCCCACGTCTTCCTCTCTCGAATCTTGGCCATCTTATAGATGTCCCTTTCGCCTTCCTTCGTGTCTAACCGCCAGTAGAGGTTCTCATATGCCGACTCCTTGTTTCACTCACAACTCGCATTGTGACCTTCTTTGCTATCTTGTAATTCTCTATGTTGTCCGCACTCCTATCCAGGTATAGGCGTCTAAAACAATCTTTCTTCTCCTTAATTGCCTTTTGGACATCATGGTTCCACCACCAAGTATATTTCGCTTCGCTTCTATGTCCCCTTGACACTTCAACTCCTCTGAGCCCACCTTATGAATGCAAGTCGCCATCTTCATTCACATGTTGTCTGCATCATCTCCTTCCTTCCAAGGGCCCTCCTTAATGGCCCTCTCCTTGAAGACTTGGGCTACCTCCCCCTTGAGCTTCCACCACTTCGTTCTAGCAACTTTGGCACGCTTGTCCCGCTGGACACGAATCCAAAAGTGAAAGTCAGAACCACAAGCTTATGCTGAGGGACAACACTCTCTTTGATGTAGGGTGGAACCCTAATTGGTGATCTTCTTCACACTTTGAGGTGGGGAGGAGAGAAATCTCAAGAACACATAGGGGAAACACTCAAGACAAGTTCCAATCACACATCCACTAAATCCACAAAAACATGTGAGATCCAAGATCCAAATACAACAAGAGGAAATAGCAAAAGAGGTAGATAGTTCTTCCAATCTCAACGAGAGAGGGGCCTTGTATCCAAGATGGATCTTCCCTTTGATAGGGGCCTTGACAACCACTAGAGATCTTCTCACATGGAGGCCTTGATCTCCATGGGGGAGGTAGTGCAAGGAGACAAAGCTCTAGTTCTTCACATATGCTTTGCTAACCCTAACAAATGACTTAGGTACGAAATATACAGGTAGCTGGAGGTGGGGGACGAGGCGAGGGCGAAAAAGGGCATCTCCCGTCCATGTCTCTGGTAGGCCCGTGTGCACAACCTAAGTCACCCCCGTGCACAGGGGGGCCGTGGGCACGGTACACGTCTGTGCACACAAGGTGTCCAGCAGCTTCAGCGGAGGGCCCGTGCGCACAGGGTTCCGGGATGACCGTGCACACGGGGTCTTCTGGGAGTACGCTGTTTGGCCTACTGCTGCACTCCTTCCGTGTTCTATTCCCGCTCCTCTTCTTGGGCTTCGTGACGCTCTGTAGTCCCTTGGTGAATGCCTTCCTCATACCTAATGATGCATAGAGATCCATTGTGAGGTAGCATCCAAGTTCCACTCATATTCATGTCTAGTTCAAAGAGGAGTGAGTTCACCTTAGTTTCAATGGGATCGGTCCACTTGGTGCTTGGCGAGTTAGTGTAGTGTCCATGGGGATGACCGTAGGATGCTCCGCATCACTCTCCAGGTATCACGTTATAGTCTAGGCACGCACGCCTATCTTCTCTTCTCGAGAGAATGAAATCAATCTGACAAGAGTGTTGACCGCTACTAAAAGTCACTAGATTTGATTCTCTCTTCTTAAAGAGGGTGTGAGCTACGATCATGTCGTAGGCTAGCGCTAAGCTTAAGACATCTTCTCCTTCTTGATTCCTGATGCCATAGCCAAAGCCCCCATGCATCCCTTCAAAACCTGTTTTAGATGTGCCCATGTGGCGATTGAGATATCCTCCTATGACGAGCCTCTCGCCAATTGGTACACTCCTAACCATGTCCTCCAGGCCTTCCCAGAACTCCCTCTTGGTGTTCTCATTGTGGCCTACTTGCGGGGCATACTCGCTGATAACATTGAGAACTAAGTCCCCAACTGCCAGCTTGACCAGGATAATCCGGTCCCCACGTCTCTTGGCATCTACCACTCCATATTTCAGGCTCTTGTTGATCAAGATGCCTACTCCATTGTTGTTTACATCCGTCCCCTTGTACCACATCTTGAAGGCGGTACCCTCCACCTCCTTCGCCTTTTGTCCCCTCCATTTGGTCTCTTGGACGCAAAGGATATCAACACCTCTCCTCACCGCTGTATCAACTACCTCCCGAAGCTTACCTGTCAGAGACCCTACTTTCCAGCTACCTAAGCGGATCCTCCTAGGCTCTGCTAGATTCCTTACCCTTCGCACTCGTCAAGTCAAATGCAAAGACTCTTGCTCATTTTCCACTACACCCGGGCGCCGATGTGGCGCGCCACTAAGGATGCGACGACCCGATCCTTGCTCACTTGCCACCGTATCCAGATCACGATACGGCCCGCCACCAGGGGGTGACGGCCCGACCCTTGACCATTTGACACCACACCTGGGTTCCGATGTGGCGTGTCGCTGAGAGGGTTACACCCCAACGAAAATCTTTTGGTTTTCATCTCCATAAGAGTGGCTGAGTTTTGACGCTGGCTCGCCAAGCCTATCACAACCCTCCTTTACCCGGGCTTGGGACCGGCTATGTTGAGACAACATAGGCGGAGTTATTTACAACCGCATGTGAGAATAGTCCAATTA
Organism: Elymus sibiricus; assembly: GCA_039707655.1. Taxonomy (NCBI): domain Eukaryota; kingdom Viridiplantae; phylum Streptophyta; class Magnoliopsida; order Poales; family Poaceae; genus Elymus; species Elymus sibiricus. Next base: position 162,942,926 of record CM077663.1, read on the forward strand.
TATTCTGATTCAGAAAAATAAATGCTGGTGTTATTTCCTTTATTATGTTAGAGCCTAGGGCCACATGTGTCCGTTACATGACCATATGAGTTTATGAAGTATATATTGCACTTTCTAAAACTTATATGGTTCTCTGTGTTATGTTTGATGGTACGATTGGCATAAAATGAAACAACTGGGAAGCACTGATTATCAAATATATTTATATTCTTTAGTTGATTGATTACCATGGGATAGAATGGACAAAATTATTTAAAGGGTGATCTGTCATTTCTGTTGGGCTTATATACTTTCCTACGCCTTTAGGGAAGTTTTATTTATTTGACCAAGATGAACAAAATTTAGCTGTTAACTTAAAGGCCTAAGAGATAGCTATTCTTTTTCTAGCACAATGTCGTGTTGTCTGTTTATCTGCAATGTAGGATGTATGGGGACGAATTACCAAGCTTTTGCACTTATCCGGGCTATGAGCAATTTGGCATTTCAAGAAAAGGTTCACAGGACACCACTGATGAATACTGCACAATATTCTACGAAAAAGAGAAGGTTTTTCTTTCCTTGACATGATACTATTCTGCTAGAAATGAATAATGTCTATTCATAAATGAGTTGAACTACCATGACTTTGATGAGGGTGGAGCTTACAGAAGGTGGCACCTTCTGGTTATCAGAATCTCCATCAGTGCCAGGAAGCATTTCGTGGGGAGCAACTGCACCATGCATTGCTACATGGGCAATATAATTTTGCATGATACTTTTGTCATCATATTATTCTATCATCTCCTAGTCTCTTGACTGGAATTTATGGGAACGTGAAGAAATTTGTGCCTTAACTGACATGATATACACACGTTTCAACTCAAAAGAGTAGAACCACCTGGGTTTAGTTTCCAGATTGTAAATACAAATCTTGATGAAGATAGCCCTCGTGCTCGTAGACGAAGTGCTTTACTTATGTGGCAGCATATAGCTTCTTTGCCACCCAATTTGCATGTGATCTATTGTGGCGGCTTCAACACACAAAAGGAATCTATGATGGGACGTTTTTTGCTCGGCAGATCTAGGTATAACTTTTTGGAGGATGATAATTTCGTTGAGATTAAACATGGCTAGTTCACATAGAAAAGTTATTTGTACAAATGTCGACTGCTTATTCCGGTTTTATTGTTGTCAGGTAAAAAACCTAGCTTTTATGTTGATATGAAATAATACGTGATGACATATACCTTTACAATTTCGTAGAAGACTCTTTCTAGCATTTTGGTAATATAAAAGTTCAAATTACTTGATCTGCCGTGTGATAAAACCGCTGATATGGCTTTGCATATTGTGTTGATGTGATTGGCATGATGTTCTTTTGGAGTACTTCCTCCATCTGGATATATAAGGCCTAATATGTATTCCAAGATTTACTTTGACAATCAATAAGATCAAAAATATATTAGATGTATGCTATAGAAATTATATCAACTGGAAACTCCTACCAAATACGCATTTGATGGTAATACTTTTTGTAAGACACACACTACATATTATTGGTCTGAGCGATGGTTGAAGTAAATCTCAAATTATGTATTAGGCGGAGTACATGTTATCGGATAGCTATGCTGTATTGGATCTTGTGTCCATTCTTGTTGTACATACATGTTGTGCATGATCATCTATGATATATTTTCAGAAGTAGCAAAAGTATCATTAACAACATTTTTAAAAGATTTGAACCTTTTCTGTAACCTAGGTAGTTAAAGATATTGAGCATCAAATTTCAGAAATGAAGTTTGAGTTTAGGTGTCAGAAACTACTATAAATTTGGTTATTGATATATGATGAAGTCACCACATTTTAAAAAGTACGATTTCCAAAATTTCAGTAACCGCATGTATTTATGAAATCCTGAAAGTGTATATTTTTTTCTTCTAAAAATCAGCGTTCCCATATGTTCCAACAGAATTGATAAAACATTCCCATATGTTCCAACAGAATCGATAAAAATACACAACTCTAGTATCATGAAGACTGGCAGTTAATTACCTTCGCAAGGAAAAATGAGAGACAACGATGGCTCCGCTCTCCGCTCCCCCTAGCTCTCCCCAGCCCTGCCTAGCCCACTAGCCCCGCTGCCATTGACTCCATGCCGGTAGCCCTCCTCTCCTCCCCTCCCCCTGTCATGGCGGCCCCCGGCGTTGACCCTGTCGACCGTCGAGCGACCCTCTCCGGTGAGCGCGTGTCCTCCGGGGATCTGTCACATCCCTAGTCTTCCCTTGTCTTGTGCTAGCTAAGTTGTGCATCATGTTTAAATTTGCATCAACATGAAATGGGGATTAACAGAAACCCTAGCACCTCACCTGAAACAACCAATTCAATTTCATGTGATTTTCAATGAATCCAAAATGCCCTTCAAAAATGTTCACTATTACTGATAAATGTTGGCAACAACACTTCATGTGACATTTTAATTTTTATCACAGACATAGCATTTTAAAAATAACTTGTAATGGTACTGAAATGACTAAATAAAGCACTATAAATACTACAGTCATTCAAAAATGCTGAAACTTTTTGTGGAGGTTTGAAATATTCAAACTATGCTCTATAAAATATTTTAGTGGTTTTGAGCTAAGCATTTGTGCCCAAACAAAAAATAAAACAAATGTCAGAAAAACAGAAAACAGAAACAAATAAAAAAAGGAAAGAGAGAGAGAGCTACCTGAGGCCCAGCCAGGCCGGCCCATCTGGCCCAGCCGACGTCGTCGTCCTCCTGGTGCCAGTCGGCCGAGCGCGTGGCCGACGCGCGCGCAAGGCCGAGCTGCCACGCAGCTCCTCGCCTGGCTGCATCCCCAGGCCAGCAAGGCGCCAGGGATAAGCATCCCGCGGCCGCCTGGATCGCCCATCCTGCATTCGCCCCTCTCCCCTCTCCTCCCGCAGCTCTGCTCCGCCATGGCCGTAAGATCGCCGCCGTAGCGCCGTTTCTCCAGCCGCTCCCCCTTGCCTCTGAATAGCCCCCGAGCCCCGCCTCGACGCCCTGATCCTCTCCGCCAAGCCAAGCCCCGCCGGAAGCCTCGAAGCAACGCCCCCGAGCTCATCTTCAACCTTTGGACCCAGACGATCGCCACCACCTTTCGTCGCCATCAGGCTGTCCTCGAGCTCACTCTCATCGGCTACGTCATCGCTGTGAGCTTGCGGTCCCGTTCCCTCCTTCCCTGCCGTCGATTGCCAGCTGTAAACGTCGAATCGACCGAGCCCGAGACCTCCTCGCCGCCGACGATGTTGCTGCCGTAGCCACGGCCGCACAAGCTCGAAGCTGAGCACGTAGATGTGTTCAGTGGGTCGCTAGGAGCCCGTAGGTACCGCCAGTTCCTCCCCTAGCCGTCTGTAGCATCGGCTCATTCGACACCCGGACGCCGTCGTCCGCCAAGGTCGCCGCCGGCGATGATTCCGGCAGCCCCGTAGCCACCCTAACCTTTAGTTCGTTGCAGACGAGCGTGGGCTACCCTCCGGTGGTCTCCGCGCGACCAGCCGTCGTCGTTTGCGCAACTCCGGCGTGAAGCCGCCGTCGGTTTGGTCACCGTCGGCGAGATTCCGGCGACGTCCGACGTGGACCGTCATTAGGGACTAACCCTCGTGATTAAAACGTCTAGCAGTCACTGACAGTGGGCCCTGGCACAGTCAAAGCCAGGGTCAACTCGGGATTATTCCCTGAGTCAATGACATGTGGACCCCACATGTTAGTGACTCTAAATGGCCCTGGGTCACTGACCAGTGGACCCCACTGGTCAGGTTTAACCTGGCAATGGCCAGCTGACCTGCTAATGCCCTGTTGATGTCATGCTGAGGCAATAAAGCCTTTTCTGTTTATAATAATTCCAGAAAATGCTAAAATCTTAGAAAATTCATAGAAATTAATCTGTAGCTCAGATTGAAATAATTTATATATGAAAAATTATCAGAAAAATCCAAAGAATCCATTGGTGCTATTATCATGCATGCTAGAGCAACCTAAATAGGAGAACATTGACATTTTGCAATAATGCAATATGTGGAATATCACATGGTGTACGATTTTGAACCTATATTCAACTCTACTCCATTTAACTCTAATGATAGATGCATTAGCTCATTCTTATCATATTGCCATGTCATGATCATGCATCATATTGTTGCACTTGCCGTGTATTGATTGTTACTCCGTCTGTGTCGCGGTAGGTTCTGCTCTATCGGATACCCGTGAGTATCCCTCTGAAGGAGAGTACCTCCCCGCCAACCTGCAAGGCAAGCAACCCCATTGATCATACCGATACATCCCACTCTCCCGCTCCTGCTCTTGTTTATTGCATTAGGACAAACGCTTCAACTGTCTATCTGTTGCGATAGTTGAACCCATTCCTCTGCATGACCTGTCAATGTCACAGTAAATAGCTGAACCAAGCAACCTAACATACCTGGTAGATGCTTGAGCCCTGATGTGCTTTACCTGCTTTGCTTGCTATGCTTGCTATGCTTAGAGTTGTGTCAGGTCTGATTCATCTGGGTGATGAACCGGAGTGAAACAGTATTGTTCTGATGTGATGAGCTAAATGATGAACCTGATTTGGTAAAGGTAGCGATGAGAGGCTATGTAGGAGTACATAGCGGATTGTCTCATTGGGACCGTTCTTAGGAACTGAGTTCCGTGTTTGTGATCCAAGACTAGTTACCACCACACATTGAGTTCCGGTAACTCAACCCCTCTCGACTTATCATTCGCCTAGTCCTCGGTCCAGGAGTTGCAAGTAGTTTCTGGTGTTTGTAGCAATGCTGGAGGCCGTGCGTAGCGCTGACCTTAGGGGTGGGCTACGACGCGGTAGACAGTGGCACGGTGTACCAAGTGGCACCCGAACGGTGGGCTTGGGAACCCTGCGCACATCGTTTGAGGCCATAGCGGAAACTTTGGCCGGACTTCCGTGCGGGTTCAGTCTCAAATAGGCGATAGCCTGGACTAGGGTCTTTTGTGTTTGACGGTCGTGGCCGACTCCCTCGCTGGGCTTCCACTTGAAGGTTGCTGAGGTGCCTGTTTTTATGTGCACACAGCGATAAGTGGCGAGAGCGTGTGTGAAGAAGTGCACCCCTGCAGGGTAATGAATCTGTTCGACTAGCCACGTCCTCGGATATGGACTACTTGGAGAACTTATGATGTTCATAGATAACTTGACGGTTACTCTTAAAAGACTCAAGACAAGTGTGAGTATCGTGGATGGCACTCTCGTAGGTGACGGGAGCAGATCCATGGTGGTGTATTGAAGTGGTGTTAGTGGACTCGTGTACGCTATCTAAAAACTTGTTCAAAGAACTGGTAGTCGTAGTATAGGCTAGCCAAGAGTCAAAGTTGGCTTGCTGCATAAACCCCACTACTCCCCTTGATGAAACATGAGCATGAATAGCTTAGGTATGCTTTAAACACTTGTTGAGTATGATTGTACTCATGTTTTCTTAATAACTGTTGCAAATGAGAACATGTACCCATCTGGTGGGTTCTACCTAGACGTCGACGACGTCGAGTAGCTGGTATCCCAGCTACGATCTGATGCCCCGGGTTGGGCTGTAGATAGTCAAGCTTTATGCCTTTTTACCTTTCATCTGTCTGTACTCAGACAGCTTTAAGCTTCCGCTTGGTTTGTATGAACTTGTTTGTATGTCTTGAGTGTCGGGTCATGTGACCCCTACCTGTATGAACATATTATGCAAGGCTCTTCTGAGCCTTCTAAATAAATGTTGTGTTGTTGTATGGTTATGTTGTGATGCCATAGTTGTATCTATGCATATCGGACATGTCATGCGTACGTGTGACGTGTAACGGTATGTATGGGATTTGACACCTAGTTGTGTGCCTCTAGTAGTACTCTTTATGGGGAAATGCCTCTTTGTGCTTCCACTAAGCCTTGGTAGCTTGCTACTGCTCCGGACACATTGATTGACCGGTGTGTATCCTTCTTGCTGTCGTGTCTGTCCCTTCGGGGAAATGTCTCGTAGTGTAATGGAGTCCATGTAGCCTGCTATGACTCGTCTATGCGCAGTTGATGACATTTATGTCCCACGGTGTAATGGAGTCCCTATAGCTTGCTATGACTCGTCTACACACGCTGAGACCGACACCTGCATTGTTGGGTTACGTATGCCTGTCCCTGTACGGATGTGCTACTTGGGTTCTACGACTAGTCATGTCGACCCAGGTTCTTGGACATTTGAATGCTAGCGACATATTCACATACGTGAGCCAAAAGGCGGAAACGGTCCCGGCCCAGGTAAGGTGGCAGCCGTGGAGTTAACTGTGCGTGAGGCCGCAAAGTAATGTGAAGTGTTACATGCTAGATTCTTATGGCTAAGGATTGGGGTCGCGACAGCGTTGGTATCAGAGCCTGACTGACTGTAGGATTACCAAGCCAAACTGGTCGAAGTTGAGTCTAGAAATGCTTTAGTTATGTAAGGGAATTGATTGTGGAAGGGAACATAAGGCTCTTTTTACTCCTCTTCCCGAGTCATTCTATTCTGAGTCAGCCTCTTCTTTTCTTCGGGGTTAAAAGCTAGGCTTCTTATCTACCTCTCAGGATGACGAGTTACTAACCATGGACTTGTAGACTAAGTTGCTTGAGAGTCAACTCCAGTTTTCAAGTATTGTTTCGGTGTGACAATCAGTTGGTTAGAATCTTGAAGCTAGAAAGTTGAGTGGTTATGCTATCCAATTTTTTCAGGATGTCTCAAAATTGTTTTTGAGCATTGTCAGCCGTTATGATGTTCGATTTCTACTAGGATCTCTAATGCACTTTGCATTATCCTCTGTTTCAGATGCCTTCTCGTCCTTCTCATCAGGTGGTCCGTTTGACCAGGTGCATTGATGTACCGGGTCACACGGCTATGTTGGTCAGAGTCATGATGGAGGCCGGTTACCGCTGGTACCCCGAGTACACAGTGGAGGAGCAGTACCGCGACTTCAATCAGAGCTAGTACCTCTGTACTGTTAGGATTTATCCATCATACCCTGGAGCTGAGGAGCCGCTCCATTGGACTTATGGATTAGGAGTTACCATTGATATGGCAGTTCAGGAGGCCACTTACACGATGCTGACCATCATGAGAGCTCACCATGGTCTACTTCAGGGCACAAAGTTCTGCTATATTCCAGCGACACTAAGAGGAGAGGATGGATATCTTACTGCAGCCTACAATGATCACTCTCATGAGGATCCTAGGCTTCAGGTGACTGCTTAGTTGTTGGAGAACAGGGATCGTGATGCAGTGCTCTTCGCATGGATCTTTATGCTACACGTGCACGTCTTTGGACAGCCTTGACGCAGCTAGCTCCAGTCATTCAGACTGGTTATGGTGATATGGATATGCTGAGCCCACTTCGGACTCATCTACCAGCTCGCGTAGACTGACCTAATGTTGGAGGCATTGTTCCTCTTTGGGGACCTCTGCTGCCTCCGGCCAGGGGGCCTAGGCCACATCCGTGTCCCTATGGACCCCAGGGATCTCAGGCTAGGGTGTTTCCAGACCATCAGGTTCAGCTTCCAGGTCACGGGGGTAACCTAAATGAGATGTTCTATGCAGATGCTTGAGTTCGTGAGTGGAGGTAGTAGTATTGTAGCAGTTGTATTTCCACAGTCCTGCGCGTCTTGTGGAATATGACTGAGGTGTGAGTTGAGTTCCAGAGATGTAGAAAAATAATGTATAGGAAGCTTGTAATGGCTCCGATGAGTTGTATTATCTTCTCACTAGCTTGTACTTCAGCTTGGGTTTGTACTAAACTATATCATGGCGTGTATGAATCATGGTGTATATATGGCAGTTTGGTTGTACCATGTTGATCGGGTGTTTACCCCTGCATTCCATGTTGTTCAGTATATTCTGTATCTCTTATCCTAGAGTTGTTGTCTCCCTTGTCTAAGATGTGGGTTTTGTTTTCCTCAGGATGGTTTCCACCAGGAACAACCCCGCTCCTGCTTATGAGCAGGGCGAGGGCAGTCAAGCCAGACAGGAGAACCTGCCTCACCCGCCATCTTTGGCGGAAGTGATGCTTGAGGTGGAACGCAACAAGAGAGAGACCAACAGGCTGCTAGAGCGTATTGAACAGAATACTGCACGACAGCCACGCAATGATGCAATGTCCCTCAATGACTTCGTGAAGCTGTATCCACCAAAGTTCCATCATTCCGTCGACCCCCTCGATGCGGATGATTGGCTTTCCAGCATGACTCGCTAGATCTGTTCTGCCAATGTGGCTGAAGCTGACAAGGTGACCTTTGCCACGTACTTCCTTGAAGGACCTGCCAGTCAGTGGTGGGAAAATTATGAGGCTATGCGCCCAGAGGGCCCCGCTACTACATGGACAGACTTCTGCAGTGCCTTCCGTACCCACCATATTCCTGAAGGTCTGATGGACCGTAAGAGAGAGGAGTTCTGTGCCTTCACTCAGGGTAAGCTGACAGTGGATGCTTACAGCCGTGAGTTCGGCAATCTTGCCCGCTATGCACCGGAGGAGGTGTCAACTGACGCCAAGAAGCAAGCTAGGTTCCGCAAGGGACTTAGCCCCGAGCTCCGTCGTGATCTGCGCCTGCATGAATGTGCTACCTTACAGGGTCTCGTCAACAAGTCTATCAATGTCGAGACTGGACAGACCGACTACGAGGCAACCAAGAAGCACTCTCGTGACTTCAGCTCCTCATCCGGCTCAGGTTCCCATAAGCGTCGGGAGTGGGTGCCCAACACTGCCCTGCCATCAAGGTACACTGCGAGGCCATCCTATGAGGCGCCTCGCCCAAATCAGGCCAACCCTCCAGCTAAACCCTATGGTGGTCCTGCTGCTAATGCTGCTCCGAGGTCTTCAACTGTGATCTGCTACAAATGTGGAGAGCCTAGACACTACTCTCGTGAGTGTCCTCACAACAACGCCAAGCCTGCTGGACGTGGTAAGCCGGGCAAGGCTTATTACGTGAAGCCAACTCCTGCTCGTGGTCGTGTGAACAATGTCACCCTTGAAGAAGCCCATGATGACCCCGACGTTGTGCTTGGTACGCTCCTTGTCAATAGTCATCCAGCATCTATTCTTTTTGACACTGGTGCATCTCATTCATTCATCTCAGAAAGTTATGCACAGTTGCATAACATGACCTTTTGTGATATGCCCACTCCATTAGTAGTTCAGACTCCTGGATCAAAATGGCAAACTTCTAGAGTGAGCCATGACAATGAGATTCTCATGGATAGGCTAGTCTTCTTAGCTTCCCTGATAGCTTTGAAGTCTTCAGACATCAACATCATCTTGGGTATGGACTGGATGTCAGCTCATTATGCCAAGATTGATACTCATACTAGGAATGTTCAACTTACACATCCTTCAGGTGAGATAGTCACCTTTTCAACTTGAGTGGCTAAGTGCCAAATCTATTCCCTCAATGCTAGCCCTCTTCCAGAGCTTGAGGATATTCTGTTGGTCCGTGACTTTCCGGATGTCTTTCCAGAGAAACTGCCAGGTATTCCACCTGTCAGAGATGTACAGTTTGTGATAGACCTCATCCCAGGGACTGTCCCAATAGCCAGAAGACCCTATAAGATGGCACCCTTAGAACTAGCCGAGCTAAAGAAACAACTCGATGAGGCCTTGAAAAAGGGTTTCATCCGTCCTAGTTGTTCTCCTTGGGCTTGCCCCGTCCTGTTCGTCAAGAGGAAGGATGGAACGGACCGGATGGTTGTAGATTATCGACCAGTGAACCTGGTCACAATCAAGAACAAGTATCCGCTCCCCAGGATCAATGACTTGTATGATCAACTTGCTGGATCCTTAGTCTTTTCTAAGATGGATTTGAGGTTGGGATACCATCAAATCAGAATCAGGAACGGGGACATTCCAAAAACGGCCTTTGTTACTCGTTATGGCTAATACGAGTACACCGTCATGTCCTTCGGATTAACCAATGCTCCAGACACCTTCTCTCGCCTGATGAACTCTATCTTCATGGAGTATCGTGACAAATTCGTCGTGGTCTATCTCGGCGATATCCTCATATACTCGAAGAATAAAGAAGATCATGTCGAGCATCTCAGGCTGGTATTGACGAAACTTCGAGAGCATCGCCTGTATGCCAAATTCTCCAAGTGTGAATTCTGGCTACCAGAAGTGACCTATCTAGGCCACGTAATCTCTGGCAAGGGCATTGCTGTCAATCCCAAGCAAGTTCAGGCTGTCCTTGATTGGACTCAACCTGAATCGGTTAAGCAAGTTCGGAGTTTCCTTGGCTTAGCGAGCTATTGTCGCCGCTTTTTCGAGAATTTCTCCAGGGTTGCGAAACCTCTTACTGAACTCCTCAAGAAAGATAAAAAGTTCGAGTGGACTCCACAATGCGAGCACAGTTTTCAGGAACTGAAAAGATGCCTGACTTCTGCTCCCGTACTGGTGCCACCAGATTTCTCTAAGGACTTTGTTATCTATTGCGACACCTCGCATCAAGGATTAGGTTGCATTCTCATGCAAGATCGTCATGTGATTGCATACGCATCTCGACAGTTGCGTCCACATGAGGATAATTATCCAACACATGATCTTGAGCTTGCAGCTGTAGTCCATGCACTTAAAACATGGCGACATTACCTTCTGGGTAATCGTTGCGAGATATACACGGATCACCAAAGTCTGAAATATATCTTCACCCAACCGGATTTGAATCTCAGGCAAAGATGGTGGGTTGACTTGATCAAAGATTACGACTTAGCGATAACTTACACCCCGGGGAAAGCCAATGTCATGGCTGATGCACTAAGTCGTAAGTCTTATTGTAACAATTTGATGTTACAACAAGGTCAACCGCTTCTCTATGAGGAATTTCGGAAGTTAAACCTTCACATTGTTCCTCAAGGATTCCTTTCCACCTTGGTGGCGAAACCTACTCTTATGGATCAAATCATAGAAGGCCAGAAGCATGACACCGGGATCCCGGATCAAGAAGAGCATTAAAGGAGGTGATGCTAAATGTTTCTTGGTAGATGATCGGGGTGTTGTCTTCTTAGAGAATCGCTTGGTGGTTCCCAAGAAACAACATCTGCGACAGCTGATCCTTAAGGAGGCCCATGACTCTCCTCTCACGATTCATCCTGGTAGTACCAAAATGTATCAGGACCTACGCCAGAGGTTCTGGTGGACCAGAATGAAGAGAGAAATTGCTCAGTTCGTTGCTAACTATGACGTTTGTCATCGCGTGAAAGCAGAACATCAAAGGCCTGCTGGCACCCTTCAACCCTTAGCTATTCCTGAATGGAAATGGGACAAGGTCGGTATGGATTTCATCATCAGTTTTCCCAGGACCAAGAGAGGGAATAATGCTATCTTTGTGGTCATTGACCGTCTTTCCAAAGTGGCTCATTTTCTTCCTGTTCGGGAAAGTATAACTGCTAGCCAGTTAGCGGATCTATATATTTCTTGAATAGTGTCTCTTCATGGTGTTCCTTTGGAGATCAACTCAGATCGTGGAAGTATCTTTACTTCCCGATTCTGGGAAAGTTTCCAAAATGCTATGGGGACTCATCTCTCTTTTAGCACTACTTTCCATCCGCAGTCAAGTGGTCAAGTCGAGCGAGTCAATCAAATCCTGGAAGACATGCTCAGAGCTTGTGTTATCTCTTTCGGTATGAATTGGGAGAAATGTTTTCCATTCGCCGAATTTGCTTATAACAATAGTTATCAGTCAAGCTTGGGCAAAGACCCTTTTGAAGTTCTCTATGGACGAAGGTGTCGAACACCTCTTAACTGGTCAGAAACCCGAGAGAGGCAACTCTTTGGTCCGGATATGATCCAGGATGCAGAGGAGCAAGTTCGCATTATTCGTGAAAAGTTGAAAACAGCACAATCTTGTCAAAAGAGCCAATATGATCGCCATCATAAGGTTGTGACCTATGAAGTTGACGAGAAGGCTTACCTTCGGGTTACACCTGTGAAGGGTACCCAACGATTCGGTATCAAGGGCAAGTTGGCTCCTCATTACATTGGACATTTTCGCATTCTTGCCAAACGAGGAGAGGTTGCCTACCAATTGGAACTTCCACCGCATCTTTCCAAGGTTCGTGATTTCTTCCACGTCTGATAACCCACAAGTATAGGGGATTAATTGTAGCCTCTTTCGATAAGTAAGAGTGTCGAACCCAACGAGGAGCTAAAGGTAGAACAAATATTCCCTCAAGTTCTATCGACCACCGATACAACTCTACGCACGCTTAACGTTCGCTTTACCTAGAACAAGTATGAAACTAGAAGTACTTTGTAGGTGTGATAGGATAGGTTTGCAAGATATTAAAGAGCACGTAAATAAAATCTAGGGGCTGCTTAGATAAAGAAACAACTAAGTTAGTTTAACGAGTGTGGAAAAGTGGTGGTAGGAGTTGCGGAATTGTCCCTAGGCAATCGATAACTAGACCGGTAATCATTATTGCAATTTTATATGAGGGAGAGGCATAAGCTAACATACTTTCTCTACTTGGATCATATGCACTTATGATTGGAACTCTAGCAAGCATCCGCAACTACTAAAGATCATTAAGGTAAAACCCAACCATAGCATTATAAGGTATCAAGTCCTCTTTACTCCCATATGCAACAACCCACCTACTCGGGTTTATGCTTCTGTCACTCAAGCAACCCACCATAGGCAAATCATGAACACATTGAAACACCCTACAGCGGGGATCCCTCACGCTTGCGCGACACAGAGAGCACCAGAGGACAGCACCAATAATAAAACATGCAACTCAAACCAATCATGATCATCAATCAACCCATAGGACAACAAAAATCTACTCAGACATCATAGGATGGCAACACATCATTGGATAATAATATGAAGCATAAAGCACCATGTTCAAGTAGAGGGTACAGCGGGTTGCGGGAGAGTGGGCCGCTGTAGATAGATGGGGGAAGGTGATGGAGGTGTTGGTGAAGATGACAGAGTTGTTGGAGTAGATCGCCGTCACGATGATGGCCCCGGCGGCGTTCCGGTGCCACCAGGAGAGAGGGGGAGAGAGCCCCCCTCCTTCTTCTTCTTCCTTGGCCTCCCCCCTAGATGGGAGGAGGGTTGCCCCTCTGGTCCTTGGCTTCTATGGCGGCGGAGGGGCGAGAGCCCCTCCGAGGTTGGATCTCTCTCTCTCTCTGTTTCCTTCTGTTTCTGCCTTCCAGATTCTGGCCTTTCACCGTTTCTTAAATTCCCGGAGATCCGTAAATCCGATTGGGCTGAAATTTTAACACGATTTTTATCCGGATATTAGCTTTCTTGCGGCGAAAGAAGGGCACCAACCGCCTTACGGGGTGGCCACAAGCCAGCCTGGTGCGCCCAGGGGGGTAGGGCGCGCCCCCCTGGCTTGTGGTCACCTCGGGCATCGTCTTGCGTTGATTCTTTTTCCCAAAATTCACATATATTCCAAAAAAAATCTCCGTAAGTTTTTATCCCGTTTGGACTTCGTTTGATATGGATTTTCTGCGAAACAAAAAACATGCAACCAACATGAACTGGCACTGGGCACTGGATCAATATGTTAGTCCCAAAAATAGAATAAAAAGTTGCCAAAAGTATATGAAAGTTGTAGAATATTGGCATGAAACAATCAAAAATTATAGATACGACGGAGACGTATCAGCATCCCCAAGCTTAATTCCTGCTCGTCCTCGAGTAGGTAAATGATAAAAAAAAGATAATTTTTGATGTGGAATGCTACCTAGGATAATCTTGATCATATAATCTAATCATGGCATGAATATTAAGACACGAGTGATTCAAAGCAATAGTCTATATTGACATAAAAACAGTAATACTTCGAGCACACCAACAAGGCAATCGTGTCCTTTCGAAATAACATGGCCTTAGAAAGTTATCCCTACAAAATCATATGGTCTGGCTATGCTCCATCTTCCCCACACAAAGTATCTAAATCATGCACAACCCCGATGAACAAGTCAAGCAATTGTTTCACACTTTTTATGTTCTCAAACCTTTTCAACTCTCACGCAATACATGAGCGCGAGCCATGGATATAGCACTATAGGTGGAATAGAATGTGGTGGAGGTGCAAGGGAAAAGGAGAAGATAGTCTCACATCAACTAGGCGTATCAACGGGCTAGGGAGATGCCCATCAATAGATATCAATGTGAGTGAGTAGGGATTGCCATGCAACGGATGCACTAGAGCTATAAGTGTATGAAAGCTCAAAAAGAAACTAAGTGGGTGTGCATCCAACTCGCTTGCTCACGAAGACCTAGGGCACTTTGAGGAAGCCCATCATTGGAATATACAAGCCAAGTTATATAATGAAAAATTTCCACTAGTATATGAAAGTGACAAAATAGGAGACTCTCTATCATGAAGATCATGGTGCTACTTGAAGCACAAGTGTGGAAAATGATAGTAACATTGTCCCTTCTCTCTTTTCTCTCATTTTTTTTCTTTTCTTTTCTCTTTTTTTTTCTTTTTTTTCTTTTTTTGGTGGGCATCTTTGGCCTCTTTTTTTTATTTTGGGCTTCGCTGGCCTCTTTTATTTTTTGTAAAGTCCGGAGACTCATCCCAACTTGTGAGGGATTCATAGCTTCCATCATCCTTTTCTCACACGGGACAAATGCTCTAATAATGGAAATCATCACACTTTTATTTACTTACAACTCGATACCTAGAACAAAATATGACTCTATATGCAATATGAAAGTGGTGATGCATGTCATGAAAAACGGAACGGTGAAAGTTGCATGGCAATATATCTCGGAATGGCTATGGAAATGCCATAATAGGTAGGTATGGTGGCTGTTTTGAGGAAAATATATGGTGGCTGTTTTGAGGAAGGTGGGTTTGATGCACCGGCGAAAGTTGCGCGGTACTAGAGAGGCTAGCAAAGGTGGAAGGGTGAGAGTGCGTATAATCCATGGACTCAACATTAGTCATAAAGAACTCACATACTTATTGCAAAAGTCTATTAGTTATCAAACAAAGCATTAGACGCATGCTCCTAGGGGAGAGGTTGGTAGGAGTTAACCATCACGCGCTCCCGACCCTCACACAAAGGTTGACAATCATTAAACAAATCATGCTCCGACTTCGTTACATAACGGTTCACCATACGTGCATGCTACGGGAATCACAAACTTCAACACATGTATTTCTCCAATTCACAACTACTCACTAGCATGACTCTCATATTACCATCTTCATATCTCAAAACAATATGCAAGGAATCAAACATATCATATTCAGTGATCTACAAGTTTTATGTAGGATTTTATGACTAACCATGTGAATGACCAACTCCTGTTAACTCTCTAAATAGATATAAGTGAAGCATGAGAGTTTTAATTCTTTCTACAAAACATATGCCCATGCTCTAACAAATTTAAGTGAAGCAAAAGAGCATTCTACAAATGGTGGTTTTCTATGTGTAGAGAAACAGGCAATCCAAACTTCAAATGATATAAGGGAAGCACATGAAGCATTCTACAAAGCCATACTCAAAAGATATAAGTGAGGTGCAAAGAGCCTTCTATAAATCAACCAAGGACTTTCTCATACCAGCATGGTGCATTATTAAAAGAAAAATAAAAAGCACACGACGCTCCAAGATTTACGCATATCATGTGACGAATAAACATATAGCTCCAAGTAAAATTACCGATGGTTGTTAGAAGAAAGAGGGGATGCCTTCCGGGGCATCCCCAAGCTTAGTTTCTTGGGAGTCCTTGAATATTACCTTGGGGTGCCTCGGGCATCCCCAAGCTTAGTCTCTTTCCACTCCTTATTCCTTCATCCATCGTGATCTCACCCAAAACTTGAAAACTTCAATCACACAAAACTTAACAAAACCCTCGTGAGATCAGTTAGTATAATAAAGCAAATCACAACTTTAAGTACTGTTGAAAACCCATTCACATTTTATTTTTGCATTGTAGCTACTGTATTATAACTTCTTTATGGCTTATTCCACCGATAAAATCGATAGTTTCATCAAAACTAGCAAAACAATGCATCAAAAACAGAATCTGTCTTAAACAGGACAGTCTGTAGCAATCTGAACATTTACTATATTTCTGTAAATCTAAAAATTCTGAAAAATTAGGACAAAATAAAAAAAAATCATAGAAGTACTGTGTAAAAATTTCAGAAACTTTTGACATTCCAGTAAAAAATGTAAATTCAAGCACTACAGCCAAAGTTTCTGTTTTTGCACTGCACACACCAAACAAGCAATCTAATCATCCTAAAGGAAAATCTTGGCACATTATTTTTATAATACAATGGGTTTATACAAGGGGATAATTATTTTTGTTGAAAATTTTCTGTAATCAAGATTTGCAAAGTTTCCATGGGCATGAACAAAGTTCAAGGAGCTCCCCCAATTCAACGGTGCTCGTCCTTCTTACTTTCACTTCTCTTTTTTGAAAAAGTTTTTGGTTCCCCTCTTTATATTTTTGTTTTTAAACTTTATAAAAGCACACAACAGAATAAAATGACTCTCTAAAACTTCCGGGTTGTCTCCCTGGCAGCGCTTTCTTTAAAGCCATTAAGCTAGGCATAAAGTGCTCAAGTAATGGATCCACCCGGATCCCAAGGTATATCAAAGCCAATTTTAATTAACAATGATTTGTAATTTAGTAGTGAGCACAAATTAATATATATTATGAAACAACGAAGTCTAACTCTCTTCCTATGCATCGGCATGTCATAAAAGAACAATTCATGCACACAAAGTAAAGGCCAATGCATAGTATAAACAGTTTCTTGCAATTTTATCGTATTGGAAACATAGAGAGGCGGAGATGTAGTTCCTCTCTCATAATAATTGCAAGTAGGAGCAGCAAGTACATGCATATTATATCTATCAAAATCATCATGTGTAATAGTAAAAGGCAACCCATCTATATAATCCTTAATAAGTGCAAACTTCTCCAATATAGTGTAGTTGGGAGAATTCAAAAAGATAATAGGACTATCATGCGTGGGTGCAATAGCAACAATTTCACGTTTAACATAAGGAACTATAGCAAGTTCATCTCCATAAGCATCATTCATATTGGCATCATGGACACAAGCATAGCAAGCATCAAGTTCATCAAAAAGGGATATTTCAAACGAATCCAAGGGATCATAGCAATTATCATAGCATTCATCCTTCGGTAAGAACGAAGGGAAATTAAACAATGTATGAGTTGAAGAGTTACTCTCATTAGAAGGTGGGCACGGGTAGCTAATCCGCTCTTCCTCCTTTTGTTCTTCGCTCTCCTCGTCATCTTTTTCATCTAATGAGCTCACAATTTCAACAGCTTCCTCTTCCATAGGTTCCTGCAAAATATTAGTCTCTTCCAAAGCAGCGGTCATTCTTTCAATAAATTCATCAATATCGGAATTATATTCATAATTCTCATAGCAATATTTAAGTATAGCAAAATTTTCAGGTCTATAAACAGCATCATCATAATTTTCACACTTCTCAAACAAAGATTCAATTTCATAAGCACCCTTAAAAGCAACGAATTCTTCTATTCGTTCCACATCATAGTAATCATAAATACCTTTAGCATAAGAAGCCAAGGTTTCATTATCATTAAATTTACATGAAAAAGGAAGGTGTGGAGCATTCATCCTAGAGCAACAAGTATAATCATATCTCTGGCATAGATTCCAAGCATACCATTTCAACATATAAATTTGATCCCATAACAGTTTCCCTTTTTGAGTCAAGCGATAATCCCTAAAGTATTCATGTTGATTCAACGTGTATCCCATTATCAAGTTGAATGGGGTTTTCTCAGGATTATCAAAGTAGTGCATAATACTTTCCACATAACAAGCATCGAGGGTTTTAGGAGGTTCCCCATCTCCATGAGTAGCAAGTACACCTAATTTTTTTGGTATTTTGTGTTCCATATCCATCACTAAAGATAGAGAACAACTTAGAACAGCAAATAAAATCTACTTAGTGATAAAGCAAACAAGCACACACGAGAATATTCACCCCACGCTATTGCTCCCCGGCAACGGCGCCAGAAAAAGGTATTGATAACCCACAAGTATAGGGGATCAATTGTACCCTCTTTCGATAAGTAAGAGTGTCGAACCCAACGAGGAGCTAAAGGTAGAACAAATATTCCCTCAAGTTCTATCGACCACCGATACAACTCTACGCACGCTTAACATTCGCTTTACCTAGAACAAGTATGAAGCTAGAATTACTTTGTAGGTGTGATAGGATAGGTTTGCAAGATATTAAAGAGCACGTAAATAAAATCTAGGGGCTGCTTAGATAAAGAAACAACTAAGTTAGTTTAACGAGTGTGGAAAAGTGGTGGTAGGAGTTGCGGAATTGTCCCTAGGCAATCGATAACTAGACCGGTAATCATTATTGCAATTTTATATGAGGGAGAGGCATAAGCTAACATACTTTCTCTACTTGGATCATATGCACTTATGATTGGAACTCTAGCAAGCATCCGCAACTACTAAAGATCATTAAGGTAAAACCCAACCATAGCATTATAAGGTATCAAGTCCTCTTTACTCCCATATGCAACAACCCACCTACTCGGGTTTATGCTTCTGTCACTCAAGCAACCCACCATAGGCAAATCATGAACACATTGCAACACCCTACAGCGGGGATCCCTCACGCTTGCGCGACACGGAGAGCACCATAGGACAGAACCAATAATAATACATGCAACTCAAACCAATCATGATCATCAATCAACCCATAGGACAACAAAAATATACTCAGACGTCATAGGATGGCAACACATCATTGGATAATAATATGAAGCATAAAGCACCATGTTCAAGTAGAGGGTACAGCGGGTTGCGGGAGAGTGGGCCGCTGTAGATAGATGGGGGAAGGTGATGCAGGTGTTGGTGAAGATGACAGAGTTGTTGGAGTAGATCGCCGTCACGATGATGGCCCCGGCGGCGTTCCGGTGCCACCAGGAGAGAGGGTGAGAGAGCCCCCCTCCTTCTTATTCTTCCTTGGCCTCCCCCTAGATGGGAGGAGGGTTTCCCCTCTGGTCCTTGGCTTCCATGGCGGCAGAGGGGCGAGAGCCCCTCCGAGATTGGATCTCTCTCTGTTTCCTTCTGTTTCTACCTTCCAGATTCTGGCCTTTCACCGTTTCTTAAATTCCCGGAGATCCGTAACTCCGATTGGGCTGAAATTTTAACACGATTTTTATCCGGATATTAGCTTTCTTGCAGCGAAAGAAGGGCACTAACCGTCTTACGGGGTGGCCACAAGCCAGCCTGGCGCGCCCAGGGGGGTAGGGCGCGCCCCCCTGGCTTGTGGTCACCTCGGGCATCGTCTTGCGTTGATTCTTTTTCCCAAAATTCACATATATTCCAAAAAAATCTCCGTAAGTTTTTATCCCATTTGGACTTCGTTTGATATGGATTTTCTGCGAAACAAAAAACATGCAACAAACAGGAACTGGCACTGGGCACTGGATCAATATGTTACTAGTATAAAAAGTTGCCAAAAGTATATGAAAGTTGTAGAATATTGGCATGAAACAATCAACAATTATAGATACGATGGAGACGTATCAACGTCTCGCAACTCACGCGTTGCTTCTCGGACCCTGTCCGCGAAGTGGACCACGAAACACTTGATCTCCAAGATAACCTTACATATCGAGAATACCCTGTTCGTATCCTCGATCAAGCTGAGCATACCACTCGACGTCCAAACATCAAGTTTCTCAAGGTTCAGTGGTCACACCATTCCGAGAAGGAAGCCACATGGGAAAGGGAGGAAAGTCTTCGACTAGAGTACCCCGCGCTCTTCCTGACGACTTCCAAATCTCGGGACGAGATTCTTTTGAGTGGGGGTGAGTTGTCACATCCTTAGTCTTCCCTTGTCTTGTGCTAGCTAAGTTGTGCGTCATGTTTAAATTTCCATCAACATGAAAAGGGGATTAACAGAAACCCTAGCACCTCACCTGAAACAACCAATTCAATTTCATGTGATTTTCAATGAATCCAAAATGGTCTTCAAAAATGTTCACTATTACTGATAAATGTTGGCAACAACACTTCAGGTGACATTTTAATTTTTATCACAGACATAGCATTTTAAAAATAACTTGTAATGCTACTGAAATGACTAAATAAAGCACTATAAATACTACAGTCATTCAAAAATGTTGAAACTTTTTGTGGAGGTTTGAAATATTCAAACTATGCTCTCTAAAATATTTCAGTGGTTTTGAGCTAAGCATTTGTGCCCAAACAAAAAATAAAACAAATGTCAGAAAAACAGAAAACAGAAACAGATAAAAAAGGAAAGAGAGAGAGAGCTACCTGAGGCCCAGCCAGGCTGGCCCATCTGGCCCAGCCGACGTCGTCGTCCTCCTGGCGCCAGTCGGCCGAGCGCATGGCCGACGTGCCTGCACGGTCGAGCTGCCACGCAACTCCTCGCATGGCTGCATCCCCAGGCCAGCAAGTCGCCAGGGATAAGCATCATGCGGCCGCCTAGATCGCCCCTCCTCCATTCGCCCCTCTCCCCTCTCCTGCCGCAGCTCTGCTTCGCCATGGCCGTAAGATCGCCGCCGTAGCGCCGTCTCTCCAGCCGCTCCCCCTCGCCTCTGAATAGCCCCCGAGCCCCGCCTCGACGCCATGATCCTCTCCGCCAAGCCAAGCCCCGCCGGAAGCCTCGAAGCGACGCCCCCGAGCTCATCTTCAACCTTCGGACCCAGACGATCGCCACCGCCGTTCATCGCCATCAGGCCGTCCCCGAGCTCGCTCTCATCGGCAACGTCATCGCTGTGAGCTTGCGGTCCCGTTCCCTCCTTCCCCACCATCGATTGCTAGCTATAAATGTCGAATCGACCGAGCCCGAGAGCTCCTCGCTGCCAGCGTTGGTCCTGTCGTAGCCACGGCCGCGCAAGCTCGAAGCTGAGCACTTAGATGTGTTCAGTGGGTCGCTAGGAGCCCGTAGGTGCCGCTAGTTCCTCCCCTAGCCGTCTGTAGCATTGGCTCGTTCGACGCCCGGCGATGATTCCGGTGATGATTCCGGCAGCCCCGTAGCCACCCGAACCTTCAGTTTGTTGCAGACGAGCGTGGGCTACCCTCCGGTGGTCTCCGCGCGTCCAGACGTCGCCGTTTGCGCAACTCCAGCGTGAAGCCGTCGTCGGTTTGGTCACCGCCGACAAGATTCCAGCGACGTCCGACGTGGACCGTAATTAGGGACTAACCCCCGTGATTAAAACATCTAGCAGCCACTGACAGTGGGCCCTGGCTCAGGTCAAAGCTAGGGTCAACTCGGGATTATTCCCTGAGTCAATGACATGTGGACCCCACATGTCAGTGACTCTAAAAGGCCCTGGGTCACTGACCAGTGGACCCCACTGGTCAGGTTTGACCTGGCAACGGCCAGCTGACCTGCGGATGCCCTGCTGATGTCATGCTGACGCAATAAAGCCTTTTCTGTTTATAATAATTCCAGAAAATGCTAAAATCTTAGAAAATTCATAGATATTAATCTGTAGCTCAGATTGAAATAATTTATATATGAAAAATTATCAGAAAAATCCAAAGAAACCATGGGTGCTATTATCATGCATGCTCGAGCAACCTAAATAGGAGAACATTGACATTTTGCAATAATGCAATATGTGGAATATCACATGGAGTACGATTTTGAACCTATATTCAACTCTACTCCATTTAACTCTAATGATAGATGCATTAGCTCATTCTTATCATATTGCCATGTCATGATCATGCATCATATTGTTGCACTTGTCGTGTATTGATTGTTACTCCGTCTATGTCGCGGTAGGTTCTGTTCCATCGGATACCCGTGAGTATCCCTCTGAAGGAGAGTACCGCCCCGCCAACCTGCAAGGCAAGCAACCCCATTGATCATACCGATACATCCCACTCTCTCACTCCTGCTCTTGTTTATTGCTTTAGGACAAACTCTTCAACTGTCTATCTATTGCGGTAGTTGAACCCATTCCTCTGCATGACCTGTCATTGTCACAGTAAATAGCTGAACCAAGCAACCTAGCATACCTGGTAGATGCTTGAGCCCTGATGTGCTTTACCTGCTTTGCTTGCTATGCTTAGAGTTGTGTCAGGTCTGATTCATCTGGGTGATGAACCGGAGTGAAACAGTGTTGTTCTGATGTGATGAGCTAAATGATGAACCTGATTTGGTAAAGGTAGCGATGAGAGGCTATGTAGGAGTACATAGTGGATTGTCTCATTGGGACCGTTCTTAGGAACTGAGTTCCGTGTTTGCGATCCAAGACTAGTTACTACCACACATTGGGTTCCGGTAACTCGACCCCTCTCGACTTATCATCCGCCTAGTCCTCGGTCCAAGAGTTGCAAGTAGTTTCTGGTGTTTGTAGCAATGCTGGAGGCCGTGCGTAGCGCTGACCTTAGGGGTGGGCTACGACGCGGTAGGCAGTGGCACGGTGTACCAAGTGGCACCCAAACGGTGGGCTTGGGAACCCTGCACACGTCGTTTGAGGCCGTAGCGGAAACTTCGGTCGGACTTCCGTGCGGGTTTAGTCTCAAATAGGCGATAGCCTGGACTAGGGTCTTGTGTGTTTGACGGTCGTGGCCGACTCCCTCGCTAGGCTTTCGCTTGAAGGTTGCCGAGGTGCCTGTTTTTATGTGCACACATTGATAAGTGGCGAGAGCGTGTGTGAAGGAGTGCACCCCTGCAGCGTAATGAATCTGTTCGAATAGCCACGTCCTCGGATATGGACAACTTGGAGAACTTATGTTGTTCATAGATAACTTGACGGTTACTCTTAAAAGACTCAAGACAAGTGTGAGTACCATGCATGGCACTCTCGTAGGTGACGGGAGCGGATCCATGGTGGTGTATTGAAGTGGTGTTAGTGGACTCGTGTACGCTATCTAAAAACTTGTTCAAAGAACTGGTAGTCGTAGTATAGGCTAGCCAAGAGTCAAAGCTGGCTTGCTGCATAAACCCCACTACTCCCCTTGATGAAACATGAGCATGAATAGCTTAGGTCTACCTTAAAGACTTGCTGAGTACGATTGTACTCATGTTTGCTTAATAACTGTTGCAGATGAGAACATGGACCCATCTGGTGGGTTCTACCTAGACGTCGACGACGCCGAGTAGCTGGTATCCTAGCTACGATCTGATGCCCTGGGTTGGGCTATAGATAGCCAGGCTTTATGCCTTTTTACCTTTCATCTGTCTGTACTTAGACAGCTTTAAGCTTCCGCTTGGTTTGTATGAACTTCTTTGTATGACTTGAGTGTCGGGTCATGTGACCCCTACCTATATGAACATATTATGCAAGGTTCTTCTGAGCCTTCTAAATAAATGTTGTGTTGTTGTATGGTTATGTTGTGATGCCATAGTTGTATCTATGCATATCGGACATGTCGTGCGTACGTGTGACGTGTAACAGTATGTATGGTATTCGACACCTAGTTATGTGCCTCTAGTAGTACTCTTTACGGGGAAATGCCTCTTTGTGCTTCCACTGAGCCTTGGTAGCTTGCTACTGCTCCAGACACATTGATTGACTGGCGTGTATCCTTCTTGCTGATGTGTATGTCCCTTCGGGGAAATGTCTCGCAGTGTAATGGAGTCCATGTAGCCTGCTATGACTCGTCTACGCGCAGTTGATGACATTTATGCCCCACGGCGTAATGGAGTCCCTGTAGCTTGCTATGACTCGTCTACACACGCTGAGACCGACACCTGCATTATTGGGTTACGTATGCCTGTCCCTGCACGGATGTGCTACTTGGGTTCTACGACTAGTCATGTCGACCCGGGTTCTTGGACATTTGAATGCTAGCGACATATTCACATTCGTGAGCCAAAAGGCGCAAACGGTCCCGGCCCAGGTAAGGTGGCAGCTATGGAGATAACCGTGCGTGAGGCCGCAAAGTAATGTGAAGTGTTACATGCTAGATTCTTATGGCTTAGGATCAGGGTCCCGACACGATCGCTGGTTTGATTCGGCGAGCGAGTCCTCAACGCATACGTACAGTGACGTCGCCCGCGTCCCCCCGCCCCCGAACCAGCCCAGGGAGGCGACGCCTCCCTCCCATGGTCACGCGGCGGGGCACTCCAGGCAGCCGGCCAAAAGCCACCTCGGCCCTGCTCCGAGGTGCACCGTGTCTCCGGCGGAGCCGCGGTGGATGCTGATAGGTTCCAGCAGCCACGGGATAGGAATCGTCGCCGTCGCCCGCAGCAGACCGCCACACCCAGTCCTCCTCCGCTTTGCCGACGGAGCCCTTCACCAGAGGAGATCGCCGAGATCCTCTTCCGCTACTTGGATCACTGTCACCACGTTCGTGACTGCACCAATGACATCCGGTGCCACCGTCGCCTGGTGTCTGGCCACAACTCCCGCTCTTGTGACCCGCGTCACCTCGACGCGGAACGACGCCCCTGACCATGAGCAAACCCCGCCACCACGGAGCCCACCCGCCCGTCGGCCGCCCTGGTGCCTCAGCCCTCCTCTGTCGCCCTCATGCCGCATGCCTCCTTTGCTGTCCCGGTGGTGCTGACACCCCACGCACGCTCGTCGGCTTCTCCCTCCCGATTCATCCTTGGAGCAAGCTGGCCCACGCCGGCTTCGGTGAGTTCGAGTACCACGTTGAGCTCGAGCTGCACGGCATCCCTGCCCAACCCTGGCACCTTTAGACCATCGAGCACATCCTAGGGTTGAGTTGTTGGATCGAGCGCCTCTAGCCCCAAACCCGCTCCCGAGCCGACTGATACGTCCATTTTGCATCATGATTTCCTACTGTTATTTACTTTGTTTTGTTGAATAATAATGCTTTGGGGAGTGATTCTAATGCCTTTTCTCTCATAATATGCAAGGTTTACACAAAGAGGGAGAATACCGGCAGCTGGAATTCTGGACCCAAGAAAAGCACGTTAGAGATACCTATTCTGCACAACTCCAATGAAGCTGAAATTTTATGGAGATTATTTTTGCATTTAATAAAAAATACTGGAGCAGGAAACTACCGGACAATCTAAGCACATGCTCACCGATTGAGCTATTCTCCTTCATCTTGCAGGCAAAGAATCTTGTTGGAGGTCTCATACCTCTCAACACGGGCACGACCCTGAGATTCCAATTTCAGCTCTTAGAACATCTCATATGTTCCGTGATGTTCAAAACGTTTTGGAGCCTCAATTCTAAGCCGTAATGCATGATGCACTGAACTATCAAGTAGTCATCAGAACATGCCTGTCAGATGTTCACAACATCTATAGACGACGCTTGAGGGGGTGGCGCACCGAGCGGTGCATTAAGGACATAAGCCTTATGTGCAGCAATGAGGACAATCCTCAGATCACGGGCCCAGTCCGCATTATTGCTACCATCATCTTTCAACTCTATTTTCTCTAGGAACGTATAAAAAACACAGGGGAGCTACAGCGCGAGCTATTGATCTACAACATAATTTGCAAAGACATTTTGACTATGTTCATGATAATGAGTTCAGTTAATCATATTACTAAAGAACTCCCACTCAAATGGACATCCCTCCGGTCATCCGAGTGTTTACATGATCCAAATTCACCAACCCAAGTCCAATCATCACGTGAGATGAGGTGGTTTCAATGGTGAACATCTTCATGTTGATCATATCTACTATATGACTCATGTTCGACCTTTCGGTCTCTTGTGTTCCAAGGCCATGTCTGTACATGCTAGGCTCGTCAAGTTTAACCCGAGTGTTCTGCATGTGCAAAACTGGCTTGCACCCGTTGTATGTGAACGTAGAGTCTATCACACCCGATCATCACGTGGTGCTTCGAAACGACGAACTTTCGCAACGGTGCACACTCGGGGAGAACACAATTTTATCTTGAAATTTTAGTGAGGGGTCACCTTATAATGCTACCGTCGTCCTATGCAAAATAAGATGCATAAAAGGATTAACATCACATGCAAATCATAAGTGACATGATGTGGCCATGAACTTGTATGCTTTTGATCTTCATCTACAAAGCACCGACATGATCTCCATCGTCACCGGCATGACACCATGATCTCCATCATCTTGATCTCCATCAACGTGTCGCCATGAGGTTGTCGCGCCAACTATTGCTTCTACGACTATTGCTAACTCATAGCGATAAAGTAAAGCAAAAATGGCGAAAATAAATTAAAGACAACCCTATGGCTCCTGCTGGTTGCCGTACTCATCGACATGCAAGTCGTGATATTCTATACAAAACATGATCATCTCATACATCACATATATCTCATCATGTAATTGGCCATATCATATCACATCACAACATACCCTGCAAAAACAAGTTAGATGTCCTCTAATTGTTGTTGCATGTTTTACGTGGCTGCTACGGGTATCTGGCAAGAACGATTCTTACCTACGCAAAAACCACAACGGTGATACACAAATTGCTATTCAACCTTCTCAAGGACCGCCTTTGTCGAATCCGATCCAACTAAAGTGGGAGAGACAGACACCCGCCAGCCATCTTTATGCAACAAAGTCACATGTCAGTTGATGGAACCGGTCTCTCATAAGCGTACGAGTAAGGTTGGTCTGGGCCGCTTCATCCCACAATACCGCTGAATCATGAAAAGACCAAGGGAGGAAGCAATCTAAGCATCAATGCCCACAAACTTCTTTGTGTTCTACTCGTGATCTCATCTACGCATAGACCTAGCTCATGATGCCACTGTTGGGGAACATTGCATGGGAAACAAAAAAATTCCTACGCACACACAAGATCTATCCATGGTGATGAGCATCTACGAGAGGGAGAGTGGATCTACATACCCTTGTAGATCGCTAAGCGGGAAGCGTTAAGAAACGCGGTTGATGTAGTCAAACGTCTTCGCGATCCAAATCGCTAGCCGTCCCGCAATCCGATCACGATCCGTCCCGCGATCCTATCACGAACCATCCCGCGATCCAATCACGGTCCTTCCGATCAAGCATCGAACGGACGGCACCTCCGCGTTCAGCACACGTAAAGCTCGATGACGATCTCCGCCTTCTTGATCCAGCAAGAGGGAGCGGAGATGTAGATGAGTTCTCCGGCAGCACAACGGTGTGGTGGCGGTAGTGGTGAACTAATCCGGCAGGGCTTCGCCGAGCTCCGCCGAACTAATCTAGAGGAGAAACGATCTAGAGGAAGAAGTGGGCAGCGCGTGGCTAATTGGGTTAGGGCTGCCCTCAAATCCTCTAGTATATATAGGAGGAAGGGAGGGGAGGAGGCAGCCTCAAACCCTCCACAAGGAGGATTCGGCAGAACCTAGGGGGAGGAGTCCTCCCCCAACTAGGATTCCTCCTCCCACAAGGGAGGTGGAGTCCTGGGAGGACTCCCCACTTGGCCCTCCTCTCTCCTCTTCGCATGGGCCCTTAGGGGCTGGTTTTCCCAGCCCACTAAGGGTTGGTGCGCCACCCCTAAGGCCCATGTGGCCCCCCGAAGTGGGTGGCCCCTCCTGATGGACCCCCGGAACCTTCCCGGCACCCCCGGTACACTACCGGAATTACCCGAAACTTTTCCGGTGACCAAAACAGGACTTCCTATATATCAATCTTTACCTCCGGACCATTCCGGAGCTCCTCGTGACGTCCGGGATCTCATCCGGGACTCCGAACAACCTTCGGTCACCAACATACATAACTCAACTATACCGAAACGTCACCGAACCTTAAGTGTGCAGACCCTGCGGGTTTGAGAACTATGTAGACATGACCGAGACACCTCTACGGTCAATAACCAATAGCGGGACCTGGATGTCCATATTGGCTCCTACATATTCTACGAAGATCTTTATCGGTTGAACCTCTATGTCAAGGATTCAGTTAATCCCGTATGATGTTCCCTTTGTTCTTTGGTATGTTACTTGCCCGAGATTCGATCGTCGGTATCTCTATACCTAGTTCAATCTCGTTACCGGCAAGTCTCTTTACTCGTTCCGTAATACAAGATCTCGTGGCTAACACTTTAGTCACTTTGCTTGCAAGGCTTATTGTGATGTTGTATTACCGAGTGGGCCCTGAGATACCTCTCCGTCACACGGAGTAACAAATCCCAGTCTTGATCCATGCCCACTCAACAGACACCCTCGGAGATACCTGTAGAGCATCTTTATAGTCACCCAGTTACATTGCGACGTTTGATACACACAAGGTACTCCTCCGGTGTCAGTGAGTTGCATGATCTCATGGTCATAGGAACAGATACTTGACATGCAGAAAACTATAGCAATAAACTGACACGGTCATATGCTATGTTTATAGCTTGGGTCTTGTCCATCACATCATTCTCCTAATGATGTGATCCCGTTATCAAATGACATCTCATGTCCATGGCTAGGAAACCTTGTCCATCTTTGATGAACGAGCTAGTCTATCAGAGGCATACTAGGGACATGGTGTTGTCTATGTATCCACACATGTATCTGAGTTTCCGATCAATACAATTCTAGCATGGATAATAAACGATTATCATGAACAAGGAAATATGATAATAACTAATTTATTATTGCCTCTAGGGCATATTTCCAACAGTCTCCCACTTGCACTAGAGTCAATAATCTAGCTCACATCGCTATGTGATTTACATTGTTTTGAATCTCACACCCAATGAGTTCTGGGGTTCGATCATGTTTTGCATGTGAAAGAGGTTTTAGTCAACGGGTCTGCGACATTCAGATCTGTGTGTACTTTGCAAATCTTTATGTCATACTGTAGAGACTGCTACCATGCTCCACTTGGAGCTATTCCAAATGGCTGCTCCACTATACGTATCCGGATTGCTACTCAGAGTCATCCGGATTGGTGTCAAAGCTTGCATCGACGTAACCCTTTACGACGAACTCTTTATCACCTCCATAATCGAGAAACATTTCCTTAGTCCTCTAGTTACTAAGGATAATTTTGACCGTTGTCCAGTGATCCACTCCTGGACCACTCTTGTACCCCTTGACAGACTCATGGCAAGGCACACACCAGGTGCGGTACACAGCATGGCATACTATACAGAGCCTAAGGCATAGGGGACGACCTTCGTCCTTTCTCTTTCTTCTGCCGTGGTCGAGCTTTGAGTCTCACTCAACTCCACACCTTACAAATCAGGCAAGAACTCTTTCTTTGACTGATCCATTTTGAACTCTTTCAAAATTTTGTCAAGGTATGTACTCATTGAAAGTCTTATCAGACGTCTTGATCTATCTCTATAGATCCTGATGCCCAATATTTAAGTAGCTTCATTCCAGGTTTTCCTTTGAAAAACTCCTTTCAAACAACCCTTTATGCTTTCCAGAAATTCTACATCATTTCCGATCAACAATATGTCATCCACATATACTTATCAGAAATTCTATAGTGCTCCCACTCACTTTATTGTAAATACAAGTTTCTCATAAACTTTGTATAGACCCAAAAACTTTGATCACCTCATCAAAGCGTATATTCCAACTCCGAGATGCTTGCTCCAGTCCATAGAAGGATCGCTGGAGCTTGCATATATTTTAGCATCCTTAGGACTGACAAAACCTTCCGGTTGTATCACATACAACCTTTCCACAAGGAAACCATTAAGGAAACGATGTTTTGACATCCATCTGCCAGATTTCATAATCGAAAAATGTAGCAACTGCTAACATAATTCCAGCAGACTTTTACCATCGCTACGGGTGAGAAAGTCTCATCGTAGTCAACTCCTTGAACTTGTCGGAAACTTCTTTGCGACAAGTCGAGCTTTATAAATGGTGACATTTACCATCAGCGTCTGTCTTCTTCTTAAAGGTCCATTTGTACTCAACGGCCTGCTGTTTAACGGGCAAGTCTACCAAAGTCCATACTTGGTTTTCATACATGGATCCTTTCTCGGATTTCATGGCTCCTAGCCATTTGTTGGAATCTGGTCCCACCATCGCTTCTTCATAGGTCGTAGGTTCACTGTTGTCTAACAACATGACCTCCAAGATAGGATTGACGTACCACTCAGGGGCAGTACGAGTTCTTGTCAACCTACGAGGTTCGGTAGTAACTTGATCCGAAGCTTCATGATGATCATCATTTGCTTCCTCTTCACTTGGTGTAGGCGTCGCAGAAACATCTTTTTGCGTCGTGCTACTATCCAACTAAAGTGACGGTTCAACAACCTCATCAAGTTCTACTTTCCTCCCACTCAATTCTTTCGAGAGAAACTTTTTCTCGAGAAAGGACCCGTTTTAAGAAACAAACACTTTGCCCCTGGATCTGAGATAGAAGGTATACCCAACTATTTCCTTAGGGTATCTTATGAAGATGCACTTTTCCGCTTTGGGTTTGAGTTTATCAGTCATAAGCATCGCATTCCCAAACTCTGAGAAATGACAACTTAGGTTTCTGCCAAACCAAATTTCATACGGTGTCATCTCAACGGACTTAGATGGTGCCCTTATTTTAAAGTGAATGTATTTGTCTCTAATGCATAACCCCAAAATGATAGTGGCAAAACGATAAGAGACATCATAGTACGCACCATATCCAATAGAGCACGACTACGATGTTCGGACACACCATCACACTATGGTATTCCAGGAGGCGTGAGTTGTGAAACAATTTCCACATTGTCTTAAGTTGCATACCAAACTCGTAACTCAGATATTTACCTCCACGATCATATCGTAGACATTTTATCTTCTTGTCACAATGATCTCAAACTTCACTCTGAATATGTTTGAACTTTTCAAACGTTTCAGACTTGTGTTTCATTAAGTAAATATCCCCATATCTACTCAAATCATCAGTGAAGGCAAGAAAATAGCGATATCCACCGCATGCTTCAACACTCATTGGATCGCTACATCAACATGTATCATTTCAATAAGTCACTTGCCCGCTCCATCATATCGGAAAATGGAGTCTTAGTCATCTTGCCCAAGAGGCATGGTCCGCATGTCTCAACCGATTCAAAATCGAGTGAGTCAAAAGATCCATCAGCATGGAGTTTCTGCTTGCGCTTTACACCAATATGACCTTTAGCGGTAGTGCCACAAGTATGTGGTACTATCATTATTAACTTTGCATCTTTTGGCATCAATGTTATGAACATGTGTATCACGACGATCGAGTTTCAATGAACCATTCACATTGGGTGCATGACCATTGAAGGCATTACTCATGTAAACAGAATAACCATTATTCTCTAACTTAAATGAATAACCATATTGCAATAAACATGATCTAATCACGTTCATGCTCAACGCAAACACCAAATAACATTTATTTAGGTTCATCACTAATCCCGAAGGTAGAGAGAGCGTGCGATGGTGATCACATCAACCTTGGAAACATTTCCAATACACATCGTCACCTCGCCCTTAGCTAGTCTCTGTTTATTCCGTAGCTTTTATTTCGAGTTACTAACATTAGCAACTGAACCGGTATCTAATACCCAGGTGCTACTAGGAGTACTAGTAAGGTACACATTAATAATACGTATATCAAATATACTTCTGTTGACGTTGCCAGCCTACTTATCTACCAAGTATCTAAGGCAGTTCCGCTTCAGTGACCGTTCTCCTCATAATAGAAGCACTCAGTCTCGGGTTTGGGTTCAACCTTGGGTTTCTTTACTGGAGCAGCAACTGGCTTGCCATCCATGAAGTTTCCCTCCTTGCCCTTGCCCTTCTCGAAACTAGTGGTTTTACAAACCATCAACACTTGATGCCCCTTCTTGATTTCTACTTTCACGGTGTCAAACATCGCGAATAGCTCGGGGATCATTATTTCCATCCCTGGCATTTCATAGTTCATCACGAAACTCTAGTAGCTTTGTGGCAGTGACTTGGAGAACTATATCAACAACTATCTTATCTGGAAGATCAACTCCCACTTGATTCAAGCGATTGTAGCACCCAGACAATCTGAGCACATGCTCACCGATTGAGCTATTCTCCTTCATCTTGCAGGCAAAGAATCTTGTTGGAGGTCTCATACCTCTCAACACGGGCACGAGCCTGAGATTCCAATTTCAGCTCTTAGAACATCTCATATGTTCCGTCACGTTCAAAACGTTTTGGAGCCTCAATTCTAAGCCGTAATGCATGACGCACTGAACTATCAAGTAGTCATCAGAACATGCCTGTCAGATGTTCACAACATCTACAGACGATGCTTGAGGGGGTGGCGCAACGAGCGGTGCATTAAGGACATAAGCCTTCTATGCAGCAATGAGGACAATCCTCAGATCACGGGCCCAGTCCGCATTATTGCTACCATCATCTTTCAACTCTATTTTCTCTAGGAACGTATAAAAAACACAGGGGAGCTACAGCGCGAGCTATTGATCTACAACATAATTTGCAAAGACATTTTGACTATGTTCATGATAATGAGTTCAGTTAATCATATTACTAAAGAACTCCCACTCAAATGGACATCCCTCCGGTCATCCGAGTGTTTACATGATCCAAATTCACCAACCCAAGTCCGATCATCACGTGAGATGAGGTGGTTTCAATGGTGAACATCTTCATGTTGATCATATCTACTATATGACTCATGTTCGACCTTTCGGTCTCTTGTGTTCCGAGGCCATGTCTGTACATGCTAGGCTCATCAAGTTTAACCCGAGTGTTCTGCATGTGCAAAACTGGCTTGCACCCGTTGTATGTGAACGTAGAGTCTATCACACCCGATCATCACGTGGTGCTTCGAAACGACGAACTTTCGCAACGGTGCACACTCGGGGAGAACACAATTTTATCTTGAAATTTTAGTGAGGGATCACCTTATAATGCTACCGTCGTCCTAAGCAAAATAAGATGCATAAAAGGATTAACATCACATGCAAATCATAAGTGACATGATATGGCCATGAACTTGTATGCTTTTGATCTCCATCTACAAAGCACCGACATGATCTCCATCGTCACCGGCATGACACCATGATCTCCATCATCTTGATCTCCATCAATGTGTCGCCATGAGGTTGTCTCACCAACTGTTGCTTCTACGACTATTGCTAACTCATAGCGATAAAGTAAAGCAAAAATGGCAAAAATAAATTAAAGACAACCCTATGGCTCCTGTCGGTTGCCGTACTCATCGACATGCAAGTCGTGATATTCTATACAAAACATGATCATCTCATACATCACATATATCTCATCATGTAATTGGCCATATCACATCACAACAAACCCTGCAAAAACAAGTTAGACGTCCTCTAATTGTTGTTGCATGTTTTATGTGGCTGCTACGGGTATCTGGCAAGAACGATTCTTACCTACGCAAAAACCACAACGGTGATACACAAATTGCTATTCAACCTTCTCAAGGACCGCCTTTGTCGAATTCGATCCAACTAAAGTGGGAGAGACAGACACCCGCCAACCATCTTTATGCAACAAAGTCACATGTCAGTTGATGGAACCGGTCTCTCGTAAGCGTACGAGTAAGGTTGGTCCGGGCCGCTTCATCCCACAATACCGCTGAATCAAGAAAAGACCAAGGGAGGAAGCAATCTAAGCATCAACGCCCACAAACTTCTTTGTGTTCTACTCGTGATCTCATCTATGCATAGACCTGGCTCATGAAGCCACTGTTGGGGAATGTTGCATGGGAAACAAAAAATTTCCTACGCACACACAAGATCTATCCATGGTGATGAGCATCTACGAGAGGGAGAGTGGATCTACATACCCTTGTAGATCGCTAAGCGGGAAGCGTTAAGAAACGCGGTTGATGTAGTCGAACGTCTTCGCGATCCCAATCGCTAGCCGTCCCGCAATCCGATCACGATCTGTCCCGCGATCCAATCACGAACCGTCCCGCGATCCAATCACGGTCCTTCCGATCAAGAGCCGAACGGACGACACCTCCGCGTTCAGCACACATACAGCTCGATGACGATCTCCGCCTTCTTGATCCAACAAGAGGGAGCGGAGAGGTAGATGAGTTCTCCGGCAGCACAACGGTGTGGTGGTGATGGTGGTGAACTAATCCGGCAGGGTTTCGCCGAGCTCCGCCGAACTAATCTAGAGGAGAAACAATCTAGAGGAATAAGTGGGCAGCACGTGGCTAATTAGGTTAGGGCTGCCCTCAAATCCTCTAGTATATATAGGCGGAAGGGAGGGGAGGAGGCAGCCTCAAACCCTTCACAAGGAGGATTCGGCCGAACCTAGGGGGAGGAGTCCTCCCCCAACTAGGATTCCTCCTCCCACAAGGGAGGTGGAGTCCTGGGAGGACTCCCCACTTGGCCCTCCTCTCTCCTCTTCGCATGGGCCCTTAGGGGCTGGTTTGCCTATCCCACTAAGGGCTGGTGCGCCACCCCTAAGGCCCATGTGGCCCCTCGGAGTGGGTGGCCCCTCCCGATGGACCCCCGGAACCCTCCCGGCACCCCCGGTACACTACCGGAATTACCCGAAACTTTTTTGGTGACCAAAACGGGACTTCCTATATATCAATCTTTACCTCCGGACCATTCCGGAGCTCCTCATAATGTCCGAGGTCTCATCTGGGACTCTGAACAACCTTCGGTCACAAACATACATAACTCAACTATACCGAAACGTCACCGAACCTTAAGTGTGCAGACCCTGCGGGTTCGAGAACTATGTAGACATGACCGAGACACTTCTACAGTCAGTAACCAATAGCGGGACTTGGATGTCCATATTGGCTCCTACATATTCTATGAAGATCTTTATCGGTTGAACCTCTATGTCAAGGATTCAGTTAATCTCGTATGATGTTCCCTTTGTTCTTCGGTATGTTACTTGGCCGAGATTCGATCGTCGGTATCTCTATACCTAGTTCAATCTCGTTACCGGCAAGTCTCTTTACTCGTTCGGTAATACAAGATCCCATGGCTAACACTTTAGTCACTTTGCTTGCAAGGCTTATTGTGATGTTGTATTACCGAATGGGCCCTGAGATACCTCTCCGTCACACGGAGTAACAAATTCCAGTCTTGATCTATGCCCACTCAACAGACACCCTCAGAGATACCTGTAGAGCATCTTTATAGTCACCCAGTTACGTTGCGACGTTTGATACACACAAGGTACTCCTCCGGTGTCAGTGAGTTGCATGATCTCATGGTCATAGGAACATATACTTGACATGCAGAAGACTATAGCAATAAACTGACACGATCATATGCTATGTTTATAGTTTGGGTCTTGTCCATCACATCATTCTCCTAATGATGTGATCCCGTTATCAAATGACATCTCATGTCCATGGCTAGGAAACCTTGTCCATCTTTGATCAACGAGCTAGTCTATCAGAGGCATACTAGGGACATGGTGTTGTCTATGTATCCACACATGTATATGAGTTTCCGATCAATACAATTCTAGCATGGATAATAAACGATTATCATGAACAAGGAAATATAATAATAACTAATTTATTATTGCCTCTAGGGCATATTTCCAACACAATCTTCATCAACATCTTAAACAGCACCATCTCCTCTCAAACCCTAGTTCATCTCTTGTGTTCAATCTTTGTACCGGAACCTCAGATTGGTACATGTGGGTGACTAGTAGTGTGGATTACGTTGCGTAGTTGATTACTATATGGTTTATTTGGTGGAAGATTATATGTTCAGATCCATTAT
Source organism: Elymus sibiricus (assembly GCA_039707655.1). Classification (NCBI taxonomy): domain Eukaryota; kingdom Viridiplantae; phylum Streptophyta; class Magnoliopsida; order Poales; family Poaceae; genus Elymus; species Elymus sibiricus. Next base: position 162,978,522 of record CM077663.1, read on the forward strand.
GCTATTCAATACTCCTCTGATCTTGAGCATGATTATTGTTTGTGAGTAGTTACCTTTGTTCTTGAGGTCACGGGAGAAGTCATGTTGCGAGTAATCATGTGAATTTGATATGTGTTCGATATTTTGATGATATGTATGTTGTGATTCCCTTAGTGGTGTCATGTGAACGTCGACTTCATGACACTTCACCATTCATGGGCCTAAGGGGATGTATTGTGGAGTAGTTATTAGATGATGGGTTGCTAGAGTGACAGAAGCTTAAACCCTAGTTTATGCGCTACTTCGTAAGGGGCTGATTTGGATCCACATGTTTAATGCTATGGTTAGACTTTGTCTTAATACTTTTCTCGTAGTTGCGGATGCTTGCGAGGGGGTTAATCCCCTATACTTGTGGGTCATCAGGACTCTTTTTTGGTGCCGTTGCCGGGGAGTGATGCGCTCTTGGTAAGTGGAAATTGGTAAGGAAAAACTTATACCACATGCTGAAATTTATCGCTACTTGCTACTATGGAGAACAATCCTTTGAGGGGTTTGTTCGGGGTATCTTCACCTCGACCGGAACCACAATTAGTTACCCCTCAACCTACATCACCTACTGAAAATGTTACTTATGAAATTCCTTCGGGTATGTTAGAACAACTGCTTGCTAAACCTTATGCAGGAGATGGAACTGAACATCCTGATATGCACCTCTTATATGTGAACGAAATTTGTGGATTATTTAAGGTTGTAGGTTTACCCGGAGATGAATAAGAAGAAGGTTTTCCCTTTATCTTTGGAGGGAAAAGCATTGACATGGTACAGGCTATGTGATGATCTTGGATCGTGGAACTGGAATCGTTTGCAATTGGAATTTCACCAAAAGTTTTATCCCATGCATCTAGTTCATCGTGATTGGAATTATATATATATTTTTTGGCCTCGAGAAGGAGAAAGTATCGCTCTAGCTTGGGGGAGGCTTAAGTCAATGTTATATTCATGCCCCAATCATGACATTCCGAGAGAAGTTATCATTCATAATTTTTATGCTCGGCTTTCTGATAATGATCAATCCATGCTCGATACTTCTTGTGTTGGTTCTTATATGAAGAAGACTATTGAATGCAAGTGGGATCTCTTAGAAAGAATTAAATGCAACTCTGAAGATTGGGAACTCGATGAAGGTAATGAGTCAGGTATAAAGATTGAATTTGATTGTGTTAAATCTTTTATGAATACCGATACTTTTCACAAGTTTAGCACTAAATATGGACTTGACTCTGAGATAGTAGCCTCTTTCTACGAAGCATTTGCTAATCACGTTGATCTCCCTAAGGAGAAGTGGTTTAAATACCATCCCCCTATTAAAGAAGAAATTAAAGAACTGGTCATAGCTAAAGAAGAAACCATCTTTTACAATGTTGATCCAGTTGTGCCTACCACTTATATTGAAAAACCACCCTTCCCTATTAGGATAAAGGAACATGCTAAGGTATCAACTGTGGTTAGTAAAAGTAATATAAGAGCACCTAAACCCCCCGAGCAAATTAAAGTAGAACCTAGTGTTGCTATGGTCAAAGATCTCTTGGTAGAAAATATTGATGGGCATGTTATCTACTTTTGTGATGAAGCTGCTAGAATTGCTAAACCTGATGAAAAAGATAAACATAGACCCATAGAAGGCATGCCTGTTGTCTCAGTCAAAATAGGAGATCATTGCTATCATGGTTTATGTGATTTCGGTGCTAGTGTGAGTGCTATCCATTTTACCTTATACCATGAAATTATGGATGAAATAGCACCTGCTGAAATGGAAGACATTGATATCACTATTAAGCTTGCTAATAGAGACACTATCACACCACTTGGGATTGTTAGAGATGTTGAAGTCTTGTGCGGGAAAGTAAAATATCCTACTGATTTTCTAGTCCTTGGTTCCCCACAAGATGACTTTTGTCCCATTATCTTTGGTAGACCTTTCTTGAGCACTGTCAATGCTAAGATAGATTGTGAAAAACAAACTGTCAGTATCAGTTTTGGTAATGTGTCTCATGAGTTTAAGTTTTCCATGTTTAGTAGACAACCTCATGATAAAGCGTTATCTAGTAAGGATGAAATAATTGGTCTTGCTTCTATTGTTGTGCCTCCTATGGATTCATTAGAACAATATGTGCTCGACCATGAAAATGATATGCATTTGCGAGAAAGAAATGAAATAGATCAAATTTTCTTCGAACAACAACCTCTCTTGAAACACAATTTGCCTATTGAAACTCTTGAAGGTCCTCCTCCACCTAAAGGTGATCCTGTGTTTTTATTGAAACAATTTCCTAACACTTTGAAGTATGCTTATCTTGATGAGAAAAAGATATATCCTGTTATTATTAGTGCTAACCTTTCAGAACATGAAGAAGAAAGATTATTAAAAGTTCTAAGGAAGCACCGGGCTGCTATTGGATATACTCTTGATGATCTTAAGGGCATTAGTCCCACTCTATGTCAGCACAAGATTAATATGGAACCTGATGCTAAACCTGTTGTTGATCACCAACGGCGATTGAATCCTAAGATGAAAGAAGTGGTAATAACTGAAATATTAAAGCTTCTGGAAGTAGGTATAATCTATCATATTGCTGATAGTAGATGGGTAAGTCTCGTTCATTGTGTCCCTAAGAAAGGAGGTATTACCGTTGTTCCCAATGATAAGAATGAACTCATTCCACAAAGAATTGTCACTTGCTATAGAATGGTAATTGATTTTAGAAAATTAAATAAAGCTACTAGGAAAGATCATTACCCTCTACCGTTCATTGATCAAATGCTAGAAAGACTATCTAAGCACACACACTTTTGTTTCTTAGATGGATATTCTGGTTTCTCTCAAATACTTGTGTCACAATCTGATCAAGAGAAAACTACCTTTACTTGCCCTTTTGGAACCTATGCTTATAGACGTATGCCTTTTGGTTTATGCAATGCACCTGCTACCTTTCAAAGATGTATGACTGCTATATTCTCTGATTTTTGTGAAAAGATTGTGGAGGTTTTCATGGATGATTTTTACGTTTACGGAACTTCTTTTGATGATTGCTTAAGCAACCTTGATCGAGTTTTGCAGAGATGTGAACAAACTAATCTCGTCTTGAATTGGGAGAAGTGCCACTTTATGGTTAATGAAGGCATTGTCTTGGGGCATAAAATATCTGAACGAGGTATTGAGGTGGATAAAGCTAAAGTTGATGCAATTGAGAAAATGACATGTCCTAAAGATATTAAAGGTATTCGAAGTTTCCTTGGTCATGCTGGTTTTTATAGGAGGTTCATTAAAGACTTCTCTAAAATTTCTAGGCCTCTTACTAATCTTTTGGAAAAGGATATTCCTTTTGTTTTTGATGATGATTGTGTGGAAGCCTTTGAAACACTCAAGAAAGCCTTAACCTCTGCACCTATCGTTCAACCACCGGATTGGAACTTGCCTTTTGAAATTATGTGTGATGCTAGTGATTATGCTGTTAGTGCTGTCCTAGTACAAAGAGTTGATAAGAAATTGAATGTTATCCATTATGCTAGTAAAACTCTAGATAGTGCCCAACGAAACTATGCTACTACTGAAAATGAATTCTTAGCAGTTGTGTTTGCTTGTGATAAATTTAGATCCTATATTGTTGATTCCAAAGTTATTGTTCACACCGATCATGCTGCTATAAAATACCTTATGGAAAAGAAAGATGCTAAACCTAGACTCATTAGGTGGGTTCTCTTGCTTCAAGAATTTGACTTACACATCGTTGGTAGGAAGGGAGCTAAGAACCCCGTAGCTGATAACTTGTCTAGGTTAGAAAATATTCTTGATGACCCACTACCTATTGATGATAGTTTCCCTGATGAACAGCTAGCTACAATAAGTATCTCACAAAACACACCTTGGTATGCTGATTATGCTAACTACATTGTCGCTAAATATATACCACCTAGCTTCACTTAACAACAGAAGAGAAAAAAATTCTATGACTTGAGACATTACTTTTGGGATGACCCGCATATTTATAAAGAAGGAGTAGATGGTATTATTAGACGTTGTGTACCCGAGCATGAACAGGAACAAATCCTACGGAAATGTCATTCCGAAGCTTATGGAGGACATCATGCGGGAGATAGAACTGCTCATAAGGTATTGCAATCTGGTTTTTAATGGCCTATTCTCTTCAAGGATGCCCATAAGTTTGTCTTGTCTTGTGATGAATGTCAAAGAATTGATAATATCGGTAAGCGTCAGGAAATGCCTATGAATTATTCACTTGTTGTTGAACCATTTGACGTTTGGGGTTTTGATTATATGGGACCTTTTCCTTCCTCCAACGGGTACACTCATAATTTGGTTGCGGTTGATTATGTCACTAAGTGGGTAGAAGCTATTCCAACTAGTAGTGCTGATCACCACACCTCCATTAAAATGCTTAAAGAGGTTATCTTCCCAAGGTTTGGAGTCCCTAGATATTTAATGACCGATGGTGGTTCACACTTTATCCATGATGCTTTCCGTAAGATGCTTGCTAAATATGATGTTAACCATAGAATTGCATCACCCTATCATCCTCAATCTAGTGGTCAAGTTGAACTTAGCAATAGAGAAATAAAATTAATATTACAAAAAACTGTCAATAGGTCTCGTAAGAATTGGTCTAAGAAATTAGATGATGCACTTTGGGCCTATAGAACAGCTTATAAAAATCCTATGGGTGTGTCTCCATATAAAATGGTGTATGGGAAAGCTTGTCATTTGCCTCTAAAATTAGAACACAAAGCATTTTGGGAAATTAAAGAACTTAACTATGACTTCAAATTTCCCGGTGAAAAGAGGTTATTTGATATTAGCTCACTAGATGAATGGAGAACCCAAGCGTATGAAAATATCAAGCTATTCAAAGAAAAAGTAAAAAGATGGCATGACAAAAGAATCCAAAAGCGGGAATTCAAAATAGGAGATTATGTTCTTTTGTTCAACTCTCACTTAAGATTTTTTGCAGGAAAGCTTCTCTCAAAATGGGAAGGACCATATATTATCGAAGAGGTCTATCGTTCTGGAGCTATCAAGGTTAATAACGCCGAAGGTACTAACCCGAAGGTGGTCAATGGACAAAGAATTAAGCATTATATCTCAGGTACGCCTATTAACGTTGAAAGCAATGTTATCCAAACCATGACACCAGAGGAACACATAAAAGAAACCTTCCAGAACATTCCAGAATCCTTAAAAATAGGAGGTACGTGATACGGTAAGCAAACGGACTCAGAAAAATCCGCAAAAATAATTTTTTTCAGTTTTGGAATATTTTAGAATTTTGGAAATAAAGAAATAAATCGGAAGGTGATCGAGGTGAGCACGATACACCAGGGCACGCCAGGCACCCCTGGGCGCACCCTGGTGGGTTGTGCCCACCTCGGATGCCTTCCCGACTCCGTTTTCCTTACATATACTTGTTTCCCAAGAATAAAAATTCTCTATATATACCCCCCGACTGTTTTGACGGCCGCATCGCAGAAAAATCCTCTGTTCTTGTTTTGTGATGTTTCGCTGACATATCTAAAAATATGTCATCTCAAGGTTCGGAGGGGGAGAGCCATGTTGATCCCTATGTTTCAAACCCAAAGATCTTTAGGGAAATTTACCCCTATCTATGGACCTCGGAGGAGGAAGAAGATGCTACCATGCAGGAAACAAAAGATGATAGCTCTGAGGAAGAGGATGATCCATTGCCTCAACCCGGAGACATGCATGTGGAATTTAAGAAGTCAAGCCTCCCTAGAAGATACAAACCTAAGGTCCAATTTATCCCGTCTCGTTTTCTGCAGGAAAGCAAGGAGGCCTTATGCCAAAGGATATTAAAGCTTGAGTTGGAGAATGACGATCTAAGGGAGGAAAACTTTATGCTTAAATATAAGTTGAAGAAGAAGGCTTCCTCTACTCCACTACCTTCTTCATCACCACCACCAAAGGAGACTTGAGCACGCAGGTATGGGCACTCCCCTTGGCTTGAGCCAAGCTTGGGGGAGGTGCCCCGGTATCGTATCACCACCACTTTTATTCACCTTTACCTATTTTCAGTTCGATCTTTAGTTTCCCTTTGCTTTAGTTGAATAAAAGTTTAGCATGATCTATTTTCGTGTGTTAGTTCCGTGGACTACCTATCTATGTAATCGAGTGAGAGTTATATAATAAAGTTTAGTTCGAGTTTTTGCCTCTCTACTTTCTTGTTGCAATCAAAATAAAGAAAAGAAAAACAAATGAAAAGAATCATATGCTAATCTTATGGTGAGTAATGGCATCACATAAGGAAAAGTATAAGTAGTAAAATTTATTGGAGATTGACAAACATAGCATTGGTCAATGATGCAATTCATGAAAGAATTAATAAAGGAAGAGAATATTCACATGCAAATACACTATCTTGGACATCTTTTATGATTGTGAGCCCCCATCAAATATTATATGTCAAAATTGTTGACGTTGGACAAGGAAGACAACGTAATGATTTATGTTTGTTTATATTCACATAGAAGTTATATTGTCATAGATCCTTTAACATGTGGTGCTTGCTCAATATCTTTGCTAGCCAAAAATTCCGCACTAAGTAGAGATACTACTTGTGCATCCAAAAACCCAAACCCAAATTCTTTCTTTGAGTGTCCACCAAACCTACCTATGGATCGAGAAAGATCCTTCAAGTAAGTTGTCATCGGTGCAACAAGGCAATAAAAATTGCTTCTAAAAGTGTTTTGATCATTTAGTGTAAGAGAAAATTGAGCGTTATACGAACTTATGATGGCAAAGTAATAAAAGCGACGGACTGCATAATAAAGGTTGCTATCATAGGGGGCAATATAGCGTGACGTTCTTTTACATTAAGGGATTGGGCATACAAACCAATAAGCGCATGACAACCTCTGCTTCCCTCTGCAAAGGGCTTATCTTTTACTTTTATGCACTTACTTTTATGCAAGAGTCAAAGTATTCTTCCCTATTCCTTTTTATTTTTTCTTTTGCAAGCATCATGTGGTGAGGAAAGATCTAGGCACATATATCCAGTTGGATATGGGCGAGCATGAGTTATTATTGTTGACATCACCCTTGAGGTGAGTAAGTTGGGAGGCGAAACTAGAAGCCCCTATCTTCCTACGTCTCCGGTTGAAACTTTTTGTTCATGGGTATGCCGTGAGCGTTAGCAATCATAGAAGACTAAATGATGGTTGAGTATGTGGACTTGCCAAAAGGCTCCGACATGAGACCCTTCCTGAAAATATGATGAATTGTAGTTGCAAAGTTGACTGAGAACATAGTTTGTTGGTTCCCAATAAGGTTTATGCTTCATACTTCAATGTTGTGATGAATTGTTACTTGTTCATGAGAAGCTATATGTTAAAAATGTATTGAAATAAGTTCTTATGTTAGAGTTTGTTGTTGTTATGTTAATAAGCATGATGCTTCTATGTACGTATTTTGTTTTTGCCGACACCTCTCTCTCAAACCATGTGGACATGCTTTTCAATTTCGGCTTTCGCTTGAGGACAAGCTGGGTCTAAGCTTGGGTGAGTTGATACGTCCATTTTGCATCATGATTTCCTACTGTTATTTACTTTGTTTTGTTGAATAATAATGCTTTGGGGAGTGATTCTAATGTCTTTTCTCTCATAATATGCAAGGTTTACACAAAGAGGGAGAATACCGGCAGCTGGAATTCTGGACCCAAGAAAAGCACGTTAGAGATACCTATTCTGCACAACTCCAATGAAGCTAAAATTTTACGGAGATTATTTTTGCATTTAATAAAAAATACTGGAGCAGGAAACTACCGGAGGGGGCCTCCCAGGTGGGCACAACCCACCAGGGCGCGCCAGGCCCCCCTGGGCGCGCCCTAATGGGTTGTGGCCACCTCCGGTGCCCATCTTCTGGTATATGGTCACTTTTGACCTGGAAAAAATGAGAGGAGGACTTTCGGGACGAACCGCCGCCGCCTCGAGGCGGAACTTGGGCAGGAGCACTTTTGCCCTTCGGCGGAGCGATTCCGCCGGGGGAACTTCCCTCCCGGAGGGGGAAATCGAAGCTATCGTCATCACCAACACCCCTCTCATCTTTGGGAGGCCAATCTTCATCAACATCTTAAACAGCACCATCTCCTCTCAAACCCTAGTTAATCTCTTGTGTTCAATCTTTGTACCGGAACCTCAGATTGGTACCTGTGGGTGACTAGTAGTGTTGATTACCTTGCGTAGTTGATTACTATATGGTTTATTTGGTGGAAGATTATATGTTCAGATCCATTATGCTATTCAATACTCCTCTGATCTTGAGCATGATTATTGTTTGTGAGTAGTTACCTTTGTTCTTGAGGTCACGGGAGAAGTCATGTTGCGAGTAATCATGTGAATTTGATATGTGTTCGATATTTTGATGATATGTATGTTGTGATTCCCTTAGTGGTGTCATGTGAACGTCGACTACATGACACTTCACCATTCATGGGCCTAAGGGGATGCATTGTGGAGTAGTTATTAGATGATGGGTTGCTAGAGTGACAGAAGCTTAAACCCTAGTTTATGCGCTACTTCGTAAGGGGCTGATTTGGATCCACATGTTTAATTCTATGGTTAGACTTTGTCTTAATACTTTTCTCGTAGTTGCGGATGCTTGCGAGGGGGTTAATCATAAGTAGGTTGTTAGCTCAAGTAAGAATAGCACCTTAGCACCGGTCCACCCACATATCAAATTATCAAAGTAGCGAACACGAATCGAACCAACATGATAAAAGTGACTAGACGAAATTCCCGTGTACCCTCAAGAACACTTTGCCTATTACTAGTGATTGTTCTGGCCTGTCCTTTGCCTCAAAAGGATTGGGCTACTTTGCTGCACCTTGTTTACCGTTACCGTTACTTGCTCGTTACCAATTATCTTGCTATCAAACTATCTGTTACCTACAATTTCAATGCGTGCAGAAATTACCTTACTGAAAACCGCTTGTCATTTCCTTCTGCTCCTCGTTGGGTTCAACACTCTTACTTATCGAAAGGACTACGATTGATCCCCTATACTTGTGGGTCATCACCGACCTCGCCACGTTTCGATTGTCCGGGCGGATGCATGACCCCGCCGGCATCCGCTGCGCTGCCATCCTGGAGGTGGTAGAGCAAGTGCCTGCGCACGTGAGCTCCGACGCGTCAACTATCAGGACGCTCACATACCCCCATCTCCGTCACTCTTGCCCGTGCCGACATCAGGGCCACGACCTCCGTCGAGCTGCCGGATGCTAGCCCTGACATAGACAGAGGCACCGGCGAGGATCGTGACCCAGCTCGTGGTCGTGGCCATGGGCGTGCACGCCGCCGCGGCCGCAAGCGTAGGCGCCCGGACACACCACCCTCTCGTCGCGCGGATGGCATGGCGTTGGGGGACTTGGGCTGGCGTGCAGGAAGACATGCCCGTGCGGATGGAGTGGCTATGTCGCCAGCGTGACCCGCTCGTCCCTCCAGTGCCGCGTCACAGCCGCCCGCACCACCAATTAGGCTTGGCATGCTGCCATGGCCCAGCTAGCATGGGCCCTACCGCCCTCGTGTGTGTGCCAGAAAAGGGAAGGGTAAAAGGAGACAAAAGAAACACAATGCTATGGACCAGGAGCGCAGTGCTGATGCGGCCGCTGAGGACGCCCTGACCAGCTCGGTCGGGACGTGTGTCGACCATCCAGTGGTTGCGGATGGCCCGGAACCGTCTGGGATTTTGAATCTGGCGGCCTCCCATGATCCCAACGACGATCTAGCGGGGCCACCCCCTGGCTCACCCGATGCTTCGGCTTGTCTGGACCTGGCAATGCTGAGTGACGTGCTAGACTCGCAACAGAGGGAGCCAGCCGGGCCTGCCGCCCTGTCAGGACAAAGTGGCGATTCCCCCTCGCCCAATCCCAACGTGGGGCTGGATTTCGCTGACTAGTCCACAGGTTCCCCCACGTGCGCTGCACTGAATAGGGAAGCGCACGCCCTTAGCGCCAACTCTCCAGTCCACTCGCCGGAGATTTCTCCTATCGTTGGCTCGACGTCCCACATCCCTTCACCGAGGCCCACGGAGGACCCACCAAAACCAGACACCAATGTTGTGGCCATACTCGGCCCACGCGGATCTGCGCCCAACCGTTTCTCATCGCCACCAATCACACTACGCCGATCCTGAGGACGTGTCGCGCCACAGTCATGGACACTTGGGGAGTTCCTGGCCACCGCAACAAAGCATCTCAATGCTTCTCTGCCGGCTCCAGGGAAGAAGCCGCATCGTCCGCTCAACTTCACCCATCGTCGTGGACGATCTGCGACCACCACTTCCTCAATAGGCGCGCCGCCCACTGCCGAGAGGTGCGCCTAACTCCAGATCTTGCGCACAATGGGAATCATTGGAATTAACCAACAGATTTCCGCTGCTGAAATGAAGTCCTACGAAGATATGTTTGTGGCACCCATACTGCTGAAGGTCTCACGGCCATCGCCGCATTGGTTGATCGTGAGATCCCAGCCTGCATGGCATTGTCGGTGAATGCCGCAGCGTGTGTCGACACCGCGAGCGAGACCTAGGCTAGCCTAGATTGCACTACGTGTCAATCTTGTCTTCATGGATCACGGCCTAAAGATAGCAATATGGAATGTGCGTGGCCTAAACGCGTGTACGTGACGCCACACCATTTGGACGTTGTTGGATACCACCGGGGCCTCCATTGTATGCTTACAAGAAACAAAAATGGAGTTGATCTACTCGTACGTTGTCCTTGACATGCTTGGCTTGGGATTCGCCGACTACACGTATCTTCCGGCCCAGGGCATGCGGGGTGGTATCCTACTGGCGTGGAAGATCAGGGCCGTGACTATCGGGATCGCCCTGGTGCGTCATGGTGGTCTACAGGCCACAGGACGACGTTGGCAAGGTTGCATTCTTTCAAGAGCTCCACGAGACCAGGGTAGCCTGCCCCGAGCCTTGGATGGTTTGCAGTGATTTCAACCTCATACTCCGCACGAGGACAAGAACACGAGCAACGTCAACCAGCGCATGATGGGAAAATTCCGACGTCTTACCTACGACCTCGCGCTCAAGGAGATCTGCCTCAACGGGTGACGCTACGCATGGTCGAATGAGCAGTCACCGCCGACTTTAGTGCACCTCGACCGCGTGCTCTGCACCTTGTACCGCGAGGACGTGCACGGCGAGTGCCATCTTCGGTGCCTCGCGTCCGTCGTGTCAGACCACTCCCCGCTACGGCTAGACTGCTCGCCCATGCCCAAGAAGCACCGACGATTCCATTTTGAGGATTACTGGTTGCGCTTGGAATGGTTTCACAACACGATGACCGCGGCCTGGGGCTCTACTTATCATGTCGACCCATTCCGCTGCCTCATGCTACGCCTCCAAGTGACGGCGACCAGACTCACAAGCTGGAGCTCCAAATCCGCAGGGAACATCAAGGCCAAGTTAGGAATCTCTCATGAGGTCATCTCGCGATTCGACAAAGCCCAGGAGGACCATGTCCCCCCCAGGATTGGTTACACAAGCAGCTCAAGGTTTCTTACCTTGGCCTCCCGTCCATGGAGCGCATAATCGCCCACAAGCGTTCCCGCATCGCCAATCTCAAGGATGGTGACGCCAACACGAGCTTCTTCCACTGGCAGTGCTCGTTCCGACGACAGAAGAACTGCGTCTTTAGCCTTGCCGCGGGCTGGTTGGTGCTCATGGAGCATGCTGACATGGCGCAGGCGGCCTTCTCCCACTATGATGCCCTGCTTGGCACCATAGTGGATCGCGACCACACGCTCGACATGTCGCAGCTCATTGACCCTAGCGACATCAACAACCTCAACGCACCCTTCAGTCCAGAAGAGATCTGGGAAGCGGTCAAGCGCCTCCCCGCACACAAGGCATCGGGACTAGATAGGTTCACGGCAGAATTTCTTCGACTGTTCCAACAGCTCTTCGACTTGCGAGGAAGGTTTTTTTGCAAACTAAACCAAGCGCTCCTAACTCTGCTACCGAAGTGCGCCAACGCCCACGAGTTACGTGACTTCCGACTGATCTGCCTCATTCATCTTGTGGCCAAGATCTTTGTCAAAGTCCTACCGATCTGCCTTGCCACCAAGCTGGATCGCCTAGCCGCATACAAAATGTGTTCATCTCGGGACGGAGCCTCCACGAGAATTACGTCCTCGTCAGGCAATCGCTCAAGCTGCTGCACCAGTTGGGACTTGGGAGCCCCGAGAGTCCGGCTCAAACTTGACCTCACGCGTGCCTTTGACTCCATATCGTGGCCCTTCCTGTTCGAGACCCTGCGCCAATATGGATTTGGGAACCACTTCCTGCAGTGGATTGCCATCATGTTGTCCTCCTCCATCCTGTTGAATGGCGAGCCTGGACCACCTATTTGGCACCGGAAAGGACTCCGCCAGGGCGATCCCCTGTCCTCGCAGCTATTCGTGCTAGTCGTCGACACACTTGGACGGCTCATGAGACGCGCCAACGACACTGGCATCTTGCAGCCGCTACACCCCCGACGGTCTATCCCGATGATCTCACCATACGCCGACGACGTCATGCTCTTCTGGCACGCCACGACATGCGACGTTGCAATGGTCAAGGAGATCCTCGCCTTGTTTGGCAGGGCCTCTGGCCTTCAGGTGAACTTCGCCAAGAGCTTTGCCACCGTCTTGCACGGCGACCAAGTGGCCAAGGAGAGGATCGCGCACCTGGGTTGCCTCCCTATCACCTACCTGGGCATCCCCCTGTCTACGCGTCGCCCATCAGCCGCCCAGCTTCAACCCATGGTCGACAAGGTCGCCGCGCGCCTACAGACTTGGAAGGCCTAGTTGATGAACAAAACCGGACGCCTAACTCTGGTTAAGTCCGTCTTGAACACCATCCCTATGCATGAGCTGCTCGCGTTCGCGCCCCCCCCCCCCAAGAAGACCCTCATGCAACACGAGAAAATCCAACGTGGATTCCTCTGGGCCAGGCGCGCCAGCGCCAACGGTGGGCACTGCCATGTGAACTCGCGCCGCGTCTGCTGCCCCATCAAACTTGGCGGCCTAGGCGTTCGCGACCTAGAGCGCGCCGAGCTTGCGCTATGGCTACGTTGGTTGTGGTTCTCTCGAACGGATCACGAGCGCACGCGGCAAGGGCTTGATCTCCAGTTCTTGTCCGAGGAACATGCGCTCTTCTCGGAATTCACTACCATGGTCATTGGGAACGGATTGACCGCCTTGTTTTGGGAGGATCGATGGATCGCCGGCCAGTTCGTTTGAGAGCTCCTGCCTAAGTTATACTGTTGCATCCCCAAGCGAAGGCGCAAGACGAGAACCATGGCGAAAGGGCTCAACGGCAACACCTGGGCACGCAACATCCACGGCATCCTAGGCCTGCATGAGATCGGGCAGTACCTGCAACTTTGGCAGATCATGCAGCGCACCGAGCTCTTCGAAGCTCGGACCAGCTGATCTGGAAATGGACAGCGAGCGATACCTACTCTGCGCAGTCTTGCTACATGGCAACGTTCCACGAATCGACGATCTGCTACTCCTGAAAACTAATTTGGAAGAGCTGGGCGCCGCCAAGTGTCAAATTCATCCATTGGTTGGCCAACCAGGACCATTGTTGGACTGCTGAGAGGCTGGCTCACCATGGCCTGCAACACCACCCATGATGCCTCCTATGTGACCAAGTGCGGGAAACTCTACGAGACCTACTGCTGGACTGCCCCTTCGCCCGGCAAGCTTGCACAAAGTCCTAGCCTGGCTATGCATCCCGGCCCCGATGCCTAACCGGGAGCCCACGCTCATGACTGGTGGCAACACACCAAGGGAAACACACCGCCGATCCTACACCAATCCCTGAAATCCGTCGCGCTGCTTGTGCACTGGATGATCTGGAAGCATATGAATAGTTGCGTCTTCGACAACGCGACACCATCCTTTCATACTCTACTAGATAGGATCAAGGCGAGGCCTGCTCTTGGGCGGCCGCGGGGGCAACTGGCCTCCAGCTCGTGCTCCCACAAACATGGGACATGCACTGATCATGTTGTAATTGGTGCGTCCTCGGACGCTTGTAACTGAACCTCTATCTTTTCAATGCAAAGAAACGCAAATGTCTTTTGCGTTTTCTCGAAAAAAATGCATAACTGGTACAATCCAGTAGTCACTATAATTGGCTTAGACATAAAGAAAACAATCAACTTTAAAGTAGAGAGAATAAAAATTAACCATATTATATATTTCGGAAACCCCATAACACTGATCATCAACATTGTCAAGAGATGTCCTCAGTGTTCAGCACATTACTCATGGGAAGGGCAGGTATGCTGGTAGACAAGCCATCACCACTAACACCAGTATTTATGGAAGTATATACCAGTAAAAAGTGCCATATGCTATAATACTCAAGTCTTTCGATGAATATGTTAGCGAAGAGGCAAAATTTGACTTCAGACCTGAATCTTGCAACTATCAAGTCACAGATATCATATTTTTTCTATTTTTCCACAAAGAAATACTTGCTTGTGAATGGTTGAGTACACTTTGCTCTTAAGTAAGTTCATCAGTACTCTACTCGAAAAGAAAGATAGAGTAAATGTACTGACCATACTAGGATTAGTATATATCGTTGTTGTCATACTTTCTTGGTTTACTTGCTAAACAAAAGAAAAAAAATATCCCCTTTAGTATGAAAGGAAATCTTGCTACAATATAAGTAAATATAATCAAACTTACTCATTTTCGTAAGTTTTTATAAGGCAAACAGCTCAGCTGACTATTTCAAGAGAAAAATAGCATTTCCTTATCTTATAATTAGAGCAACTCTTGCAGACCCCTTATATCATGGACCTGTATCGCACGTTTACAGTTCGCGAGAAACGGTTTTTGCGGGAATATTCTCTTTTACAGTTTCGCGATGCAGGATCTGTTCTATTGCGGCCCTCGCCAGCCTGTAAAAAACCGTGGTATTTGCTGAATTTGACTCAATTGTAGTATCTTCACCAATGCGAATATAGTTGTCGGCATAGTCAGTCGGAACGCCATATGCAATCACTCGCATAGCTGCCGAGATTTTTGATATGCGCTAAAACCATTCAAGCCAGCGGCGTTTCTCCGTTGAGTAGAAAAACGAGAGTTTGCCTCGCAAGCTTGTACTAATTTTACGAAGAGGGATCGACGCATTCGATACCTACTTCGGAAGAGGTGCGACAGATATGTTGGATTCTCCACAAAGTAGTCTTGCATGAGCATCTCGTTTCTGAGATGGCGGTTCCGAGGGATGCACAGGCGGCCGACGGTAGATCCTCACCGTCTCTTCCGGTTCATATCCTCGTGCTCCTTCACGGCGAGCACGACCACCACCATTTGCTTCCGATGTCTCTTGGGCAGCGACTCAATGTCCGAGACGTCCGACAATGAAGAATCCTCGAGCAAAAACTCCTCGCAAGGGCTCAAATCCATCTACAAAAATGGCGCACCCGAGCTCGCATGAACGGATTTTCTTCACCAAATCGACCGCTATTTTGAAACGACTCACCGGTGGCGGGCCGAGGGCGGCCGCAAACTAGCGAATCCGAGGCGGAGGCGGGCCGGAGCTGGCGGGGGTCGATCCGGTCCGGCGGGCACCCGGGGGCGGCCCGGCTCGGTGGATTCGATGGGGCGGCGAGGCGGCGCGGTGGAGCGAGAACCGAGCGGTCCGGCGGCGTGATTCGGGCGGCGGGTATGGCCGAAATCGCAGGCGATGGGCTTGCGACGGCGCTGCGGGATGGGAAATGGAATGAGCGCGGGCTGAAATGTCTCTCCCGCCAACCGCTTCCATGATATACATATACATGGCGCCGACGGGGCGGGGGTGAAAATTGTGTATTCGCGGGTCAGAGGGGCACTTTTACCGCGCCCCTTACGGGTCTACCGTGTTTACGGGGTCTATTCGGGACACTTTTTCACCGCAAAACTGTAAATGACGGTTATTTTACGGGTCGGGGAGATATACAGGGTCTGCTAGAGTTGCTCTTAAGAAACTGAAAAGATAAAAGGGAGGGGCTGTCATGGATGTGCTCTTTGAAGGTTATGTATATGTATCACTATATTGTACTCCCAAAGTTTAGTTATAATTCCCAAAGCAACATCTTTCACTACTATGCATGCATTTTATCTTTGCAATGATGGGTTTTCCGCATCACCTATTTTTCAGTGGGTGAATACTCCGAGATCAGTTTATAATAAACAGTAACCTGGTTGGCTTCTGTTGCAGTTTGGACCTGCCAATATTTTCATTTCTCAATAGCCGTTTTATTTCTAGATAATCTTACACGGAACTGTGATGCAGGGGGAAAACAAGGTGCAGTAGAATTTCTAAAATTAGTATTCAGAGCTCTTTGTCTCTGCTGGGACAGACAAACTCAGGACTTGCATATTGACTGGATACTGTTTAGAGGACGCCCACTGGTTCCTGCACTATGCGAAGTCATAAATGACAATATAGATGGTGTTTATCCATCATCACATTTTCCCATCTTTGCTGAGTTTTTACTTCCACGCTCAGTCCGCCTAGCCGAGATGCCTTCATAGTCATTGTTTGTATTCTTATTGCCATTTTTTTCTTCTCACTATTGTTCCCCGACCTTGTTTCCATTTTGTCCAAATTGTCCGTTCTATATACCCAGCGGGTTGTTCTAGAAGCATCTTTCCATACCATGACAACGATAGCTCCTGCGGTCTGTGAACTTTTAATGTTGTGGTTAATACTATTTTTTTTCCTTCGCACTGGTCTGCATTTGTTACGTACGACGCCTTAACAGCCAGTACTGCTGCTATTGTGCTTGCCTTGGTGTTCTTTAATTTTATATAAGTTATTCTTTTTTAATCTCATGTCAATGCTGCGGGTGCGTCTTTTGTTGTATACTAGCAAAAAATCCCGTGCGAAGAAAAAAAATGCCTGCTGTGAGGCTTAGAATGAGACTCTCCTTTCTCAATGGAAGACTCATTCATGGTGAATGGAAAAGTGTTTTCTGAGGCGGATGCTCAGATCATAGCATGTTTAATAACATAAAAGCAAGGTCAATGCTAGTGATTATGCACAAAAATTAACTTATTCTGGATTTATTTTATGTTTTTTTATTAGAATTATATAAAATACAACAATGCACCTGTAAATATTTGAATACATATCAATATATCACATTCGAGATAGAAAAACACCGTCGTTAAGAAAAATGGTTGGAAATTTCAATAACAAATGATACTCATGCGTGCGTGCATATTTGCCATAGATGGTTGAATCTACGACGTACAAATTCATTTATCAATTATCACTTACTTAAGGTGTTTATAGGCTGTAAACATTTTTGCATGTACCAAACTTAAAATCTATTTCAACATTACAAATGTTACAGTTGACTCTGAACCAATACCATAACATCTATTAGCATATGTATATATAGCAAACATGCCCGCAACTGGAGGAAGACGTTCATCTATCTATCTTCTACTTCACCCTGTGATATATGTCTTTATTAGCCAATCCTTTGTTTGTGCTCTCTTTTCTCTACAGTACATATTTTTCTTGTTCCAACGTTCACAAACTGTTCAAGCATAAGTGACAGAAATTATGCAGAGTTTTCTAACTGGGTGGAGGGCTGGAGGCACTGGTTCTATTGAACATTATTTAATTGTAATTAAGATTAAAATGCACACTGGCACCGACATGAATGCTTAATTAGGATGTTCTATGAAAATATTAAGCTACTCAATTATGATGTGACTACATAATTAGTTTTTTCTCAACATAAATGTCTATGCTCAACAATGCAACAATGGCATACCAGACTATTCAAAAAAATTGGATACGACTTTTCTTGCCGAAGTGAATTCTTGATTTCTAAATTTTAAATTTTGCAAAAAGATGTGTCAACCATTTGAGTTTCTCCCTAACTCTAAAGACTGCCAACTATATATTACTGCCAACTATATATTTAATCTAATGTATGTATGTCTGTATCTAAAGACCAAATGGTAAAATAATTTGTATGGATTTTAGCTATCTCTTCTGTATGGTGATTCAACTTCCTAGTATCGCCACGTCCACGACCGCCTGCTAGTGTTCGGTGGACAGATGTGAATACTCGTACATTCCCGTTCTCCATGTCCGGTTTGCCATGAGCCCGTCGTCCTTGTTCTTTCTTTCCGTACACTTCATCCGCCGCCTGGTCGATCTGCTTCTAGCTTCGCCTGATGGACGCTCGCTTAGGTCCATGTCTAGCGCGATGGTGCTCGCCTAGTGTAACGCCCAAGATGTGGTCCTATCCCTATTAAGGCACGAGGCCTCGACGGGGATAGAAGCGCATCTCGTCGTTTCGCAAGTATAGTAAAACATTACATACATGTAGGAAGAGATGAGTATATGAGTTGGCTTACCCTCGCCACAAGCTATCTTACAAGTCCACACAAATTATTCATACATCATTCAGAAGACAGGGTCCAGCTACGGACGAAATCAAATGATAAAAGAAGCAATGATAAATTGTCTTGCTATCCCAGGATCACCACCACGAAGCTCCCTACTCGTCTGGATACGTAACATACATACGCCTACGTTCTTCATCATACTCCCACTGGAGCTGCGACAAGTCATCTGGCACGTACTCGTCAACATCTGTACCTGTATTGTTGTAATCTGTGAGCCATAGGGACTCAGCAATCTCATAACCCGGGTACCGAAACTATGTAAGCCTTTAGGTGAGGAATTGGTTAAGTGGTGAGGCTGCAGCAAGCCCTAAGCATGTATTTGATGGCTAACTTACGAGAACATGAATGCAAATATGGTGGCCTACGTGAGACGGACGTGAACTAGCATGATCACTAAGTGATCCTAAATACCTACTTACGTCAATCATAACCACACCATGTTCTCTCTCGGTTCATGTACACGAGCAGAGACAGTCACGGTTACGCACACAGTTGGTGTATTTTATTGAGTTTACTTCAAGTTTACTATTACCGGGTGTTAAACAAATTACCAAGTTACCACGTAACCGCGGGCATGGCTTTCCGAAAGATTTAACCCTGCAGGGGTGCTCCAACTCATCCATCACAAACTAACCAGACGCCGCGGGAATAACCTCGACCACGAACCTCGTGATCTTCGTAGGCAATTCCACTGGAAAACCGCAACCTCGAGATAGCCCGAAGACAAATCGGAATTCCTCCCGCAAGACATTCGAGAAAGGTAAAACAAGTCCAGCAAGACCGCCCGACGTGTCGACGAACCCGATAGGAGCCGCGTATCTCGTTCTCAGGACACGACCGGATGAGCACTACGTACAGTGGCCTGAAATTCTAGTTATGTGCTCATATTCAGTAGCAATGCTCATGCTCAGTAGCAATGCTCATGCAAGTGGCTCTGGGTTGGACCAACACTCATGAGGAGCACTGGCCCGGGTTGTTGATTAATTGTCCACGGGGTAGCTATGCCCTATGCAATTTTATTAAGTTGTTTAGCAAATATAGTACCAAAGTTGGGTCTTGCCAGACAAGTTTTAATCTAAAACGAATGGTCAAGGGGGTCCCCATAACAACCCCGAGCATGTTAGGAGCGCAAAATATGGAATATAACACCGGTACTCGGAACTAGTGCGGCAAAAGCGGAACAAAACACCGGGCAAAAGGCCAAGCCTTCCACCGTTGCTAGATATATATGTGCATTAAATTAAATAACAATAAATAGAGTGATATAATCAAAATCCATGTTGTCACATGGAAAGCTTGCACCTGCAACTAGCAACGCTATAAGATAAGGGTTGAGCAGCGGTAACGTAGCCAATCAAAGTTTTGCTAGGTAGTGGAGGGGTTAGAGGCTTTCATGGCAATTTAGGAGGCTGACAGTTTAAGTGGTAGGTAACGAAACATAACGGTGGAAGTGAGACATCTAGCAAGGCAAAAATAGTGTCGGGATCCGGGTATGATCATCTTGCCTGTTGGGTCTTTAGAGGGACACAGAGTTGGGTCCTCGTAGGTGTACTCTCCTGGATCCTCGTACTCAGGTTCAACACTCGCGTCTACCCAAAGAGAAACAACACCAAATAAACAAACAAACAAGGTGCAATGCACAAACAAGATGATGCATGACCAAGTTGATGTATTTAACATGGCAACCCTATGCTAGTCATGTTTCTCATGCAATTATTAAGTTCTTTAGTATTCTGGACAGAACATCAAGTTTAGTTATTTGAACATGCATGATCATGGTAAATATGAATGCTTCATGTAAAATCGATGCAAATGCATATGTAGAACGTTGCAAACGGAGTAACGTAGCTCACGGTACACTCCCGGCAAGTTACGAACGTTAACGAAGACAAAACACAAGATGAGGGAGGCCATGGGCTATTCCTTGGTATTCCAAGGATGCCACTGGATAGGAAATGAAAATCTAGCAAGAATAGAGCTAAAGATCGAGCAAAACAATGGAGTATAGCTCCCACAAGTCACAAAACAATTCTACACACAATCTACCCACAAACAGCAACCTGTCATCTTGTAGCACATATAACCAGAGCTACATCAAGTTTCAAATCACAACCAGGGCATGGGCATGAAGTATACAGCATGCACAACAATTCATCTATCTACATCAACATTAAAGGAAGCATAGATCAATGGCAATGAAGCTCACAAGATGGCATGTTGAATCAGTTTTTAGGGACTTAGTGAAAATTCCAGTTTTATAGAATCTGAGTTAACATGATAGCAACTTCACAGCAACTTTTATATATGCTACATGAACTTTAATGGCATGAAAATTAACAGGGTGATAGAGGGCAACATTTACTTCAATTAATTACTTTATGGCAACATCAGAAAATGCATGTATCAACGGCTACCATCCTCACAAGATGACATATTGGAAATAACAAATTCTCAGACTTGGTGAAATTTAGCAAGGACAAACATGGCACTTGTTTACAGAATAGCATGTTGACAACAAGTTTTTTATAGGATGCAATAGCCTAATCCACAAGACCTTGGCACACATCTACAGAGGATGACAAGCACAACAATTCATGCCATTGTTCCAATTCCAAAGGAGCAACATATGCATGGGAACCATCTAGGAAACATGGCAACAAAATACCAGATTTCCAACACTTAGAATATTTTGGGCATGTGAAAACAGAATTTTAGTGGCATGTTGGCATTAAGAATCCCACTCATAACATGATCTAACATGGCAAGCAAAAATACCAGGGGCTAGTGCACACCCAAATGAACATATTTCATGTTGGCAAGATCATCAAATCATGCAAGGATTAATTTGTGAAAAAGACAAAATGGCATATTATCACAAGATAACATTTGCACAAACTTGCTCAAATGGAAAATCCAATACCACCATTGGATTGACTGCATTTTTCTACCCCAAAATCATATATCACATGCCTATCTTCCTGTTGGTAAAACTCCCAAAATGCCATCCACAAAATCAAACATACACTTATAGACACTCATATCCCAGATTTGGCATGTACTAGGAACTTGACAGATTTGGTAATAAAACAAAATAACATATTTCCTTAAAAGGAAATTTCACAGGAAATCATAAAAAAACAATAAAACAAAATGCAAAAGGGGGGCCTACCTGGCAGTGGGCCAGGGCCCCCTGTGGGTATGACAGGTGGGTCCGGGGGGCCACTGTCAGGCTGAATCAATTAAATGGGAAAAATGAGCCCGGGGGGATTCGAACCCGGGTCTCCTGGGTTGAGGCGTGGCGCGACGACCACTGGGCTACACATGGGAGTCTGACTACTAGGGGGGGGCTCGCTCCCTAAGTACTAACTACACACGTAGATCTTCTCCTTCCCGAAGACACAGAAGGAGATCTTGTCGGCGGCGGCGGCTGCGGCGACCTCCGGCGGTGGGGATCACCGGAGGGGAACGCGGACTACCAGGGGGGGTCCATTCCCATGGCAAGGGAGCGGCGTCGCAACGGTTGGGTGGTTCCCCGAGCACGAGCAGAAGCTCGGCTCGAGCCATGGCGATGCGCTGCAGCTACGGGCGCACTGCGACAAGGCGAGGCACACGCTGCGGCGGGTGCGGCTGCGGGAGCGGCAAGGCACGGCAGAAGTGGTGGAACGCACAGCAGAGAAGCAACACAACAACAACAACGACAACAACAAATCACAAAAAAACGCAACCTTGCCGGAGCTGCGAGAGCACGGCAATGGCGCTGCTGAATTTATGCGCACACGCGGCTAACGACGAGCGGGCGAGGGGGAATGGAAGGAGGGGTTATACCTCCTTACCTATGGCATGGAGCGGCTGCTGCGGCTCGACGAGGACGGCGCTGCGAGGACGGCGAACTCCGGCAGACTTTGCGCCGGTTCTGCAGGAGGAAGACGGGGACCGGGGGAGGAGCTCCGGCATGCTGGCGAAGCGCACGTAGCCGAGGAAGACGGCTGGGGCGATCGGGGCTTCGATCCAGAGCGACAGAAGAGGCCGGGAGGTGGCGAGGCGGCTAGCCCGAGCTCGAGCTGTTGCTCGCTCGGGTCATGGCGGGCAGGGCGTCGGCGTGCGCGAGGCGACTTACCTGAGCGGCGGCGATGCGAGGAGATGGATGGAATGGATCGCGGGGGAAACCTAGGGCACGGGGAACACCTTTATAGGAGCTGTGGGCGAGCCGAGGCCGTCAAATCACGCCATGGCCGACGTGGCTCCTCTGGATGGGGTGCGGTACAGAGGAGAACGAGGCTCCTGTCGTTAGCGGGCTGCGAGGCTGCTGGGCTGCGGCACTGTTGCGCTACTGGGCCTGCGAAAGCAAAGGAGGCCCAGCTCCTGCTCTCTCTCTCCCCGAAAACCAAAGTTTTTTTTCCTTTTTATAAAAGCCACACATTGCAAATAATTCACAGAGAAAAGAGAGGGATGTTTGGGGAAGAAATAAAATATATCTGAACTCACAAATTATGCTCTATTTTATAAAAAACGGAGTTGGCATTTTTGAGCAACAAAATAAAACACCTATAATTATATGACAACCTGTTTTGCAAAGATTCAAAATATACAAACAAAGACAAACATGATTGAGATCTATTTTACAAGCATGACAGAATATTTAGGGGAGGAGCAACATTTTATTAAGCTGATTAGGACAAGTAAAAACAACACATCTCATAGCATGGAGTTAAAAGGGATTTAGGCATAGTTTTGTAAAAGGGGGGTTTGGATGGGGATCCACACACATAACATACTTGCAAGCACACCAACACCACACATGCCTCACACCACAACAAGAACAAGCTTATGATGCAACATAATTTATGTGATGATACCATGATGCCATGATGAATGATGGAAGTCATGAAGCACAATTTTATTAAACCCAACATATGAGGGCCAACTTGGAAGGTTCATACATGGAATATTACAAAGAGGCAATGGAATGCACTTGGGCTGTTACACCTAGGAGGCTGAGATTATACGGTGTCTCGAACCTACATTCGTTTTTTCCGCACAGATGCTTTGTATTATTAGACCAGGGTTCACTTAGTCCCACACCATCCACTATCCTTTTACAGCTTGGATTTAAGTTGATAAGTTTAGATAAAACTAAGCGAGGTGGGACTATGCAACAACCTAAAAACAGAAGTTGGTGAGCGTACGTTCGTGAGATTAGTTCGAACCCAGGCTATGCACCCTTTTTTCTTTTTCTAAAATCGCTATTACTACAACTGACATGGGTAGGCCAGACATGGCCCATCAAACCAGCTTGGCCTAGTGGGTTGGGATAGAACAGGCGGAGGCCCAGGTGATCCTTGCTTCACTGGAAAAAAATAAGATGGCTGATCCTTCCGAGCGGTAAACTACAAGTAAAACAACCTATAAGCCGAGCCCTCGTAGGAAATGGGGGACGAATACCACCCTCTCGCCCGGCCGCGACGTGGGGATTACCTGCCCCCACCCCCCCCCCCACCCCGAGAGCGTGGTGGACGATGTTGGCTGAGAGGTACCCGGTGTGCTTCAGCTCAATGATGTCATCGTTAGTGATGCAGGAAGCCTCCCACTTGCCCCTGGAGCCTGAGCTGGCCATGGCCGAGCTAGGGCTGTGGCTGGGGAGAACGGGGAAGAGTGGATCTGAGTGCTGGAGCTCTAAAGATTGGGGAGGCAATGGCTATGGAGGACATGTGAAGCGTGTGGAGGCTTTGGTGGCCTTTTCCCTTTTATAGGCAGCCATAATACCAAGAGTCCCTTTGTTGCGCCGCAGACCTCGCTACGCCCCGATAAAATCGTGCCGTTATGGGCGCATGGGATAACCCAAAACATTGATCATATCCCGCAAAGAACGGGGCACGATCTCTCTATTGATGAGACATGCCAGTAGAGAGGCGGCCTCAAACCGCGAATCGAGTTTTCATGACTGGTCAAGAGTCATGATCGGACGTGACCCTTCACCGAAAGTTGTCAGATGAAGGAACTATTCACACCCGAGCTAATGGCCTTTATGGCTGGGAAACACATAGTATTCGGGCAATGAGGAATCATCGGTGGCCGGACTAGCATCGGCTGGACATAGAGGAGGATGAGAACTCGCCCCACAAGTCGAAGACTTTTGCAGGACTGCTGGTAATCGTGGACCTCGGCATTGGAGGCTAGTTCGGGAGCTACTGAGGGAGTCAGGGACTAAGGGGTCCTCGGGCCGCCGACCTATTTCCCACAGGCCGGACAGGTGGGCCACTCTGGGCCCAATACATGAAGGCGGAACTACAAGTCAACCTCATGATTGGGAAGGAAAGTTGTGATGTCTTGGTGTGTCCTTCAAGTCAAGATGGCAAGATCGGCAGGTTTATTCCTTGATGATAACCGACCATGTGTAACCCTAGGTACCCCTGGTGTCTATATAAACTAGAGGGTTTAGCTCATAGAGGCAGGAACCATTACTCCAACTCATCTAGGGTTTAGTTCATCTGATCTCGTGGTATATCGACTCTGTAATCGTCATTCACTCATCAATACAATCAAAGCAGGACGTAGGGTTTTACCTCTTCGAGAGGGCCCGAACCTGGGTAAACATCGTCTCCCTGTTTCATGTTCCCCATTGATCCAAGATCCACAGCTCGGGACCCCCTACCCGAGATCCGTCGGTTTTGACACCGACACTGTGTGTTCAGTGAGCATTGATCTCTGGGATCACTGTACACGTGCATTCGGTGATCATGACTTATGAGTCGGGGTCCCCACAATTTACCTCGTGCAGCTCCTCATCCTCCTCTACTCCAGTCTCCTCCCCGCTCTCATCCTCACTCTCATCATCAACAACATAGTCTTGGTCCTTCTCTTTATCAGGAAAGAGAACCACATTTAGAGCTTTAGGCTCTTCCTTCAAATACATATTTTCTTCATCAATACCAACATGTTCATTCTCCGGCATTGGGTTGCGAAGATAACTATCCCCATCTTGTTCTGCGTTGTTGTTAGGTTGGGTATGCACATCATTATAATACTCAGTGATAGGCTCATATGGTTCAGAGGAATCCCAATATACAATTAACATCTGCACCATCTTTGTCTTAGCGTGTTTCTCAAACATATACATCAACTCTTGGTCTGATTCTATTTCTAGAAACGTTTTCAGAACTTCATCATAGTAGTGAACACGTGCAACTTCCAAATAACGTGGCTGGTACTGCACTATATTGATTCAACCAAATCTTTATAATTTGTCAAGTCGGAATCAATAACCTTCTCGAAATAAAAACACTTGATATCTTTTCTAGTTTTTTTTGGGTTGCCAAGCAATCTAATTTCCCAGCACATAACTAGAATTTGGATCCATCCTGTAAATAGGAGAGAAACTTATGCATGAGCATTGCTACTGAATATGAGGCAATCTACTCCTTCTAATCTTGCATTTGGAGAGCAATTCGTGGAAGAAAGCAGCCGCACCGTGGCCCAAGCCCGCATCCACGCTCAACCTTGTAGCCAAACCTGCAGCATCGCCATGGTCCGCGCCGCCCGCAACATCGCCAAGGCCTGCGCCCGTGGTTGAGCCCACCAGCGAATGCGCCATAGTCGTGCCATGGCCGACACCAACAGCTGAGCTCACTGACGAGCCATCCCCAGCCCCGCCTTGGCCATCCTCCGCCATGCCTGGGTCGCCGTCCGCCGCAGTGCTTGCTCCGACGTCCGCAGCCGTGCATGATCCTCCACCCACAACCATCCCTTGAGCCATGGCCCCTCAGCTCACGCCACCGCCACCGGTACGAGCCAGCAACCCGCCGCTGTCGCTGCTAGGGTTTGAGTGGGGACCGGGGACTCGAGACAGAGCAAGAGGGATGACATGTAGGCTAGCGACTAGCAGAGGGGTATTTTGGTCCACCCAATTTTTATTTTTATTTGACGAAAGGGTGTAACGAAACCAACAACGGTGTCACATAAGGAAAGAAATTAAGACTAGACGTGAAATAGGGAAGAGAAGTTTCTTCAGGGCCAAATAAGGAACCTCATTTTAACGTAGTGTCAAATAAGGAATTTTCTATAAAAACGAACGTACTGCACAATCTTACGGAATCCGGTTGACTGATCGAAGCTCAAACAAATGATAAGCCACTCCGTTTGTCCAGCTTGCAAAAGCGTCTTGTATTATGGGACCGAGGGAGTAACATTAGGGTGCGTTTGGATGTAAAGTATTTTTGCAGTTTTTTTGGAATACTGTGGTTTCTAAAAAAACTTTGGTATTGAATACTTTGAGATGTTTGGATGAAAGAAATATTGCAGTTTAAGATACCATGGTATCTCTCATACTATGGTTTTTTTGTGGTATCTAAAAAAGAGGTCCAGACCTCTTTTTTCTAAACTGAACTGAGAGAACTTGCAGAAGCCTTCTCCGAGGCTCCGACTCCTTCCCTGTCTATAATATCTATTATTTTAAACGAGATGTAATCTATCACCTGATTATTAGGAGTTTCAGATAAGGTGATTAGCTTGTGTTTCGATGGTTCGTGAGTCCATCTTCATTCGCACGTCGCCGCCGGCGATTCCTCCGTTGGTTGGTTGCACCACACGGACAACGCCATCGGTTCGGACGACGGCGCTGGTTACTTTCCGGCGATCTTGTATGCTTCCATGAGTCGCCCATGGAGTAGATCAACTGGTAGTTGGAGCATACGCACAGCTGATCGATTCCATGCGGTAAGAGGACGTGATGCATATGGCATGGCTGTTGTACAAGAGGTAACACCTCCTAGCATCTAGGAGATGCCGAGAGGACTTGGCGTGCATGGCATGGCTGCACCTGCATGCATTGAGCGATCCTTTTTACACGCATACAGTTTTTTGAGTGTGGATGAATTAGGTGCGGCCAGTCAAAACTATGGTAAAACAGCATTTGCCAAACGAATTGCTGGTTTCTGCAAAACAGAGAAAAACTACAGTTTTGAGAAACCGAAGTATTCATTGGCCACCCGCTGAAAAACTGAAGTTTTGGATTACCACGGTTTTAGAAAAACTGTAGTGCCAAACTAGGCCTACACAAAGCAGTCAAACAAGGCTCAAAGACAGGAAAGGTCACACGCACTCCCCTGATCCCCCCGTTTCCCCCCAAATCCTCAGCAACCCCGCCAGATCGCGGACGATCTTCTCGGAGGCGGCCTGCGTCGAGCGCGGGTGCCAGGCGCCAGCAACCACAGGCCTCCTTCTTGTAGTGGAGCACCTGCACCTGCACCTGCAGCCGCTGCTTAATAATCCGTAGCGGCGATAGTGAGAAAGCGAGACAAGAGGGGATGACCAGCCTGTCCATCACGGTGATGACGCTGAACCTGCACGAGGGGAATCAGTCGAGCGAGAGCCCTAACAGCTGGGAGAAGCGCCGCGACATCTGCGTCAGCGTCATCACCAGTTACCCCCCCCCCCCCCACCATCCTCTGCACCCAGCAAGGTGAGCGGGGCTGCTATAGAATATGGTTCCCTTTTCTTGTGAGTTGGTTCAATCGTTCATCGAGGTGTGCATTTGATTTACACCGTGGTAATGCTCTCTGTCCATGATACCTGTTACTCCCCCACCATTCTCTTCACCCAGCAAGGTGAGCGGGGCTGCTATAGAATATGGTTCCCTTTTCTTGTGAGTTGGTTCAATCGTTCATCGAGGTGTGCATTCGATTTATACCGTTGTTAAATTTAAGTACTCCCTCCGCCCCAAAATAAATGTTGTTTGTACTAAATCAACGGCACTTATTTTGGGACTGAGGGAGTAGTATCCATACGGACTACGCGTAGAATTCGATCTCAAACTGTCCGGAGAAGGTTCGTTATTAGTAGCAAATAAAAGTGTCTGGATTCCTTGTTTCAAAAAGAAAAAAATAGTTTCTAGATTAGCTTCAACATCCCATACGAGCTTTAGTGAACTGTTTGGTTCAATCTCTAAAAACAAAATTGTTCGGTTCCTGTACTTGGATCTTCACTCTGCATTAAGAGTTCCAGACTCACAATTTTCTTGCTCGAATTGGTTTGTTCTCCGAGTTCATGACTTACCTTCCCCATTTTGTTTCAAGTTCTTCATCAGTTTTGAAATGACATGTCTCATATGCAGGGTTGAGGTGCCAGCTGGACTACCTACAGCAGTGCCTGCCTGGTAATGTTCTCTGTCCATGATACTCCCCTTCACCCCCCCCCCCCCCCCCCCCGTGTCCTTCCATGCTATTTCTATATTGGATGACCGTTATACTTCTTTGAGCTTACGATTCGAGAGTAGTCTCAAATATCACCTTCTTAGGCTTTGCTGCAAACTGGTGGAAATGTTCTTCGGGTCTGTTGAATTCATCAATATTCTTCATTAGAATAAATTTCTCAACCTGCCTGGTATTAACATCTATTTGCTAATATCCTAGTTATCCAAAGCAACAATTTTTTGCCTGAATCGTGCAGCCAAATGCGTGTCATTTTGTAATTGGAGAAAGTTTATGTTAAGAGTCCTGGGATTGGAGGGCATAGCCGTGGCTTGGAGGTGCTTGAGGGCCGATGAAGGTCCTCCGGGTAGGCGTCTTACCTGTGTCGAGGGATAACAGTGGAGGAAGAGAGGAGCTCGGGGGCGAACTAGGCCTATCTTCGATGGTTAGGTTCCTTGTGGTGGAACCAACCTACCCAGGTTCAAGTCCTATACTTGACATGGACGCTCGGATATTTCCTAGATTTATTTAGGCTTTCCGACGCTATTCTCTTAGTGTTATGACGTGTGCCCGTCGAGTACGAGGTGCTTGTGGGGACTTCGTCAATCTTAAGATCTGCCCACTCAGTCTCGTGTTCCTCAACAAAAAAAAGCTTGGGGGAAAGGACTTGACATAATTTATTGATCGAGTTTCCCGTATAGACCACCTGTCATTATATTATGGAAAGTCCTACATCTAATTCTCTTCCTAAAGGAATCCTATCCTAATATGAATTGACTTATTTCCATTAGCGAATCAACTGTGCATGGAAGTAAATAGGACTGCCCTCACGCAAGGCATCTTCAACACGAATGCCCAAACCTCCCCTATATGCCTGGACCAGTCAGTCCGAACACTTTTAGGCCTCCAACACGGCCGACCAAAATTGGGCTGACCGGTCTGGACGTTCGAAATCCCCCAGTCTGGGGCCAAATCGGGGGGCGCTCTTGTGGAATCCGGACGTCCTCCATGTCAGACTCCGACCCCTCGGTCCCACCCAAAATCTGAGTCGTCTCCCGCGGTCTTTGACCCGCTTTGCCTCCCACATTGAAGCTTCACCACTCTGCCTACCGCACTCATAGACGAGCAGCCAACAAGCGGTCCGAGGAGCCTATCCCGGCTATTGAAGGCTGGCCGGCAACCCCCCAAACCCTACTTCGAGGCCATTCTTCCCATTTGCACACCCCTTTGCCTCCGCAAAGAGCACCTAGTTCGTCATCCGCCTTCCATCATCGGCATGGTGCCGACGAAGATAATGTGGTACAAGCAGCTCATGCCAGTGCGCCACGTGGAGTTCTCGCCGGAGATGCGAGCCACCGAGGCTTGACGCGCGGCCCACATTGTGGCCAGCCTTCCTTCGAGCTCGGGCGAGGATGAGGAGGAAAAGCCCTGGAGGGCATTGACGATACCAGAAACCGACAATAGTCTTGATAGGGTGCAGTGCGAGACCGGAAGTAGCAGAGTGGATCACACACGAAGCGTTTCCCCAGGTTCGGGCCCTCATCATGGAGCAACTCGATGCGGAGCTTGCTGATGTCGTCACCATGGACGCACCCCTTGTGGACCTGGAGATTGTTATGGAGAACCACGTGGTATGGCAGTCAGTGCAAGGGCGTTCGTAGGGTTCGGGCGCAATCGCGGTGAAGTCATCATCGGTGACTACGAAGACCTCTCCGCGAACCTCGAGGACAAGGGAGTAGCAACACGACGACGATGCCAAAGAGATAGACGTGGCGGCAATGGCGGGTTCACGCCAGCCACCAATGATCGACGAGGTCGGCAATCTTGCTCGGGGGTCATCATTCTCACCTTAAACGCTGACGAGTAGATTTAGGTTTATTTGTACTCCCTCCTTCCCATTTTGTTAGGCGTATTAGTTTTGCATGCAATCCCAATATGTAAGCCGCAACTTCCTCTCTGGAGCTGTTAAAGACACGCAAAGGATCGCTACTTTCCTGGAGAAAGTGGTCAAAGGAGATCGTGCATGCCTCCCTTTTTTTCCGAGTCGTGGATGCCTCCCTTGCTACAACCTGTATGATGGCATCAAAGTGCGCTAATTTTCGTGCTAAAACTAATATGCCTAACAATATGGTAAGGAGGGAGTATTAACTATCAGTGTATTTTGCTATGTGAAAATATGCAATGTTGCATGGCTCGGTAGTAAAAATATGCAATTTTGAGGGATAGCGTTGGATGGCATTCGCATGGTCGGATGTCCGGACGTGTCTGTGGACATTTGGGGAAGTCCGTTTGATGAGGACCATTGGAGATGCCCTAACATCACTCCTCTCCTCATCAAGCAGCTCGTCCTCGAGAGGAATACCAGGGAAGTGGGCTTTAAACTCTGCCAAAGGTTCCCAGGAAGCCTCTTCCTCCAATGAACCTGCCCACTGAATCAGAACATGACTCACACCTCGTCGAAGACTATGAAGAACTACCTTACCATTTTCTCTAAGAGGTAGATGTGGAGCAGCACCAGGTGGCATCCCATGGATTTACTTCAACCAGACAAAATGGTAGACATCATGAAATCGAGCCCCGTCCATAAGGTCCAATTTGTAGGCCACAAATCCACTGAATTCGAGGACTTCGTATGGTCCATAGAATCTGAGAGCAAGCATGCCACGAGTATGTCCTGGAGCAGATGCCGCTGGCCGTCATTGTAGGCGCAACAAGGCCCACTCTCCAACATCAAGCGAGAGCCTATGAAGATTATCATCATAATAGTGTTTGTTGCACTGCTGAGCCCAAAGAGGATGGTTACAGACCTCAAAAACAAATTCATTTTTGAAGTGTATATGTGGATTGCCTAGCCCATTCCATCAGTTCGGACTTTTGCTTGCGTTGGCTAGTGCGTAAAGCATAACATGGTATTAGAGTCTTAAGTTCAAGAGTTCAAGTCCCGACTTTCACAATTTATCAAAAAATTATTGCTGCCTCCCTCTGTGTCCACGTATAGGCTGTTAGGCCTTGTACAATGCAAGGTGCTTAGGGGAGATGCTTAGAGAAATAAACCATGCTTTCCTTAAGCATCGGTGCTTATTTCTACAGGAGAGGTGCCTAATTAAGCGTCTACCCTGTACAAATAAGCACCGGTGCTTAAATAAATCCTGGTTTATTTCTCTAAGCACCGTCCCTAAGCACCTTGCATTGTACAAGGCCTTAGAGTACTATTTATATGGCCATGTAGTCTTTTATATTTACCCCATTGTATAAGGGGTCTTCTGCATATCCTACATCTGTACATGTATATATACTGGCCTATGGGAATATAAGTTACATATTTCCTAACATGGTATTAGAGCCCTAGGGTTTTCTTTTCGCACGCGCAACTCGTACTCTTCTCGATCCAATTTTGCGCCGCCGTTGTTTCTTCATCGGCCTTTGCTGCACCTCTTCCCTGTGGTTGGTGCTCTCCTCGCCCGCCTTGCCGCTCCTTCTCTCCCATTCCACATGATGCTTTGATCGTGCCCGTGCACGTCTAGATCGTGCGCCGCCCAGCTTGGAGATCTCTAGCTCTCGTTCAAGTTCGGCTGTCGGCCACCGATTCCCGCCCAGGCTGCCGTTCGCGTCTGCTCAGTTCCTGCCAAAGATTGGCCGCCGGCTGCAGGTTTCCGTGCTCCACCACCTCAGATCGCGGGCGTTGACTGCGCGAGCTAGCGTGATTCACCTACGTGCCTGCTCACTTGCTTGGGCTACTGGTGGGCCGCCGTGCTGCTTGGTTCCTCCTATGTCTGCCCAGACGCTCACGCCCGCGAAGACTCCAGTCGCTGCTCCCCTCGATCTGCAGCTGCTGGCCGGATCGCGGCTGCTACCTGCTGGTGTTCCTAGTTGCTGCTACGTGGTGCTGTTACCTGCTACCTCCTGCTATTCCTCTAATCTGATATTCTGTTGGGCGTCGGTTGATCTGGGTGCAGTTGCTAAAAAGAAAAAGGAAAAAATGCCTACCATGGTGTCTCCCTGTAACGCCCAATATACGGTCCTATCCTCGCGGAAACTCAAAAGTCCCAACAGGGATAGAAGTGCATATGGGAGACGCTTTTGCAAGGTGGATATCGTCACAAGTACATGTACTGAAGAGAAGAGTATATAAGAGTTGGCTTACACTCGCCACAAGCTACAACATGAATACATCAATACAACAATACACTCAATCACCATACAGAACAGCAGGACCCGACTACGGATGAAACACAAACGAAAAAGAGACGACGTCCACCACGCTATCCCAGGCTGCCGGCCTGGAACCCATCCTATGATCGACGACGACGAAGAAGAAGAAACTCCAAATAGAACAAGCATCGCTCTCACGTCAAAGCATTGCTTTACCTGTAGCTGCATCTGTTGTTGTAGTAATCTGTGAGCTACGGGGACTCGGCAATCTCATTTCCAAGGGTATCAAGACTAGCAAAGCTTAATGACTGAGGTATGGTTAAGTGTTGAGGCTGCAACAAGCACTAAGCAAAGCTTAATGGGTGAGGTATGGTTAAGTGGTGAGGCTGCAACAAGCACTAAGCATTTGATATCTAATTAACTTACGAGTACAAGAATAAGAGTGGTCTATGCAAAACGGACGTGAACTAGTAATGATCAAGAAGTGATCCTGAACACCTACTTACGAGTCAAACATAACCCCACCGTGTTCCCTTCTTGGTTCAAACCTCACAAGAAGAGACAGTCACGGTTACGCACACGGTTGGTGTATTTTATTTGAGTTTACTTCGAGTTTGCTATAATCGAATGTTAAACAATTTCCAAGTTGCCACATAACCGCGGGCACGGCTCTCAGAAAGATTTAACCCTGCAGGGGTGTTCCAACTCATCCATCACAAACTAGCCACAAGCTGCGGTGCAAAACCTTAACCTCGACATAGCCCAAAGTATCCTCGGAATCCCGATGCACAAGACGTTCGTTAAAGGTAAAACAAATCCAGCAAGACCGCCCGGCAGGCCAGATCCCAATAGGAGCCGCGCGTATCTCTTTCTCAGGGCACTACCAGATGGAACTAGCTAGGAGGAAAACCAATCCCCGAGTTTCCTCGAGGCGGCCCCGCAGGCAGCCCGGTTGGACCTGTTACACTATATGTGGATTGCACTAGCCCTTTTCATCAGTTCGGACTTTTGGTTGCGTTGGCTAGTGCATGAAGCTTAACATGGTATCAGAGCTAAGGTCTTGAGTTCAAGTCCTGGCTTTCACAATTTATTTAAAAATTGTTGGTAGCTCCCTTTGTGTCCACGTAGAGGCCTCTTGTGTCATACGTGAGTTTCGCGTGCCGTCGCTCTCTTCCGGTTGCACGTGTTGACTTGTCTTTCCCGTCACACGTGAGAGGGGGTGTTACAGTATATGTTGATTGCACTAGCCCTTTCCATCAGTTCGGACTTAACATGGTATCGGAGCTAAGGTCTTGAGTTCAAGTCTTGGCTTTCGCAATTTATTTAAAAAATTGCTGGTAGCCCCCTTTGTGTCCACGTAGAGGCCTCTTGAGTCATACGTGAGTTTTGCGCGCCGTCGCTTTCTTCCGGTTGCACGTGTTGACTTGTCTTCCCCGTCACACGTGAGAGGGGGTGTTACACTATATGTGGATTGCACTAGCCCTTTCCATCAGTTCGGACTTTTGGTTGCGTTGGCTAGTGCATGAAGCTTAACAGGACCAACACTCATGAGGAGCACTGGCCCGGGGGGGGGTTGATTAATTATCCACGGGGTGATTATGCCCTATGCAAATTTTATTAGTTGTTAAGCAAATATAGTACCAATGTTGGGAGCATGTTAGGAGCGCTCAATATGGAACATAACACCGGTACACAGAAACTAGGGCGGCAAAGGTGAAACAAAACACCGAGCAAAAGGCCAAGCCTTCCACCTTTTACCAAGTGTATAAGTGCATTAAATTAAATAGCAAGAATATTGTGATATCGCAAAATATCCATGTTATCACATGGAACAACCCACACCTGCAACTAGCAACGCTATAAGAGGGGGCCGAGCAAGCGGTAACTTAGCCAAACAATGGTTTGCTGGAAAGGTGAAGAGTTAGAGGCTTATCATGGCATTTTAGGAGGCTTGTCAAACAAGTGGTAGGTAACGAGACAACTAGCATAGCAATGTTAGTAGTGGTATACAGGGAAATGATCATCTTGCCTGAGATCCCGCTTGGAAGAAGAATGAATCCGTGAAGAAGACGAACCAATGTAGTCGAACGAATCCTCACACTCCGAAACGTTTTCGGAACTCTATCGAGAAGAAGCAATCTGGAAACAAACAAATGACACGGTAAACACCACAACATAAACATGGCATGATGCACAAACAAGGATGATGCATGTCAAGTTTAAATATGCAAGACATGGCATGGCAAGATGCAACAGTCAAATACTATACATTAAGTGAAGCTCAATATGCAACGAGTTGCATATTGACGAAACTCCATGTTCGAATCATTTAGTTCACTCTTGTTTATTTACACGGCAAGTTTAAATGTTTTTAAACATGGCAAAAGACGAAGCATAAACAACTACATCACCTAGGCATTTTAAATGAGGCCGGAAATAACATATAGTATTTCTAAAACGACCCCATATGCAAATTTAGAATTTGGTCCAGATCTGACCTAAACATATTTTATACTAGATGATGCCCCGCGCGTTGCTGCGGGATTTTTTCATGGATTTTCTATGTAACATCCACATATACCAAAAAACATAACAATTTGAATAAATAATATGATAAATTTCATATATAGGTAACGATTCAAAGATGTTACTGAATTATAGACTGCTAGTGTACAACTTTAATGAACTGCAACTTGTAATCCTTTTCGGGTGTGTGATCTTCAGTAAACCAAATATTAGTTCTATATGTATATCAATCAGATCACATGGGAGATAAAATAATGTAGAGCAGAAACAAAAATACATAGATATAGAAGAATAATAGTGACAATTATCTTACAAACATATGAGAAAAATCATTGGATTTAAGAACATGACCTGACCTGTAGGCCATCTTATCTTTCCTCTTCAATAGAAAACCTAGATGGCTGGGCCAGAATCAAGGGATCCCTCGAGAAAGAGGGTGAAGAGATGATCTGATACAGAGAGGGGAGTTCACGTTGAGGGCTGCAGATCTGTCATGGCAAACATATGCGGTGCCAGCAGTCAATGGGTGTCAAATATCAAGGTTGTTGACCATGGTAGACCACAACATTGAGCTCGTTTGCCATACATAACCGAGCAAGCTTCAAGGTACAAAAAATAACTGAAAATCACCAAGATGGGATCGATGTTGTTTTCTCGTAACCGAGCTAGCTGCAAAGTACAAAAAATCAAATAAGAACTCTGGTGTATGCATGTGTGGTTCATATCTGGTTCCATGCAGAATGAAAAAAAAATTCTCACGGATTTTTGCTTTGAGATAACACCACAAAACTCATGTTTACATGTATAGGAAGTATCAATAATTGTTAAAGATCAGTGGCAAAGAAATAACTCAAAGAAACATATTTCAAGCACTAAACCAATCAACTGATTAAGGCTGATATTTGTACTCTTATATAAACAATATAAATCACCAGGACCATTGTTAAATAAGGGAGATGTGTAATACGGAAAATCCATGACCCACTTTATTGTAAACTACGATCAGTGGCAAATAAAGAACTAAAATCAGTGGCAAACAAATAACTGAAACAAAAATACGTTCTGGCATGAACAGTGAACAGATCAACTGAAGCACTAATACTTATAAATCGTGTGACGCTTTTCATGTGAACATTGGTGCTGGTCAGCCAACATCTTAGGAACCCATTTGGGAGGACAGCAAAGCAAGCCACACATAGATGCGACGGTGTGCCATGCAGGGGAGAGGAGCATGTTAGGAAATATGCAACTTGTATTTCCAGGAGGCCATAGACCAGTATATATACATGTACAGGTGTGGAATATATGCAGGAAACCCCTTATACAATGGGGTAAATACGAAAAGGTTACATGGCTATATATGTAATACTCTAACACCCCCCCCCCTCAAACTCATGGTGGATTAACAACACTGAGTTTGGAGAGATAGAAGCCATGTTGCGCTCTAGTCTGGGCCTTCGTCAGAAAATCCACCAACTGTAACTCAGAAGGCACATACTGAAGAGCAATAACCTGATCCTGCACACCAGCGCGCACATAGAAAGCATCAACACCAATATGCTTGGTGAGCTCATGCTTCACAGGATCGCGTGCAATGCTAATAGCACCTGTACTATCAGATAAAAGCAGGGTAGGTGTAGTGACAGAAACACCAAAATCCTAAAGTAACCACCGTAACCAAGTCACCTCTGCCGTCAAAAGAGCCATAGCACGTAACTCAGCCTCTGCACTCGAACGGGAAACTGCAGTCTGTTTCTTCGTCTTCCAGGCAATGAGAGAACCACCAAGAAAAACACAGTAAGCAGAAAGTGAACGGCGATCGGAGGGATCACTAGCCCACGTAGCATCCGAATAGGCCTGAAGCTGTAAAGAACTGGAGCGAGGAAAGAATAGACGGCGAGAGATCGTGCCCCGAAGATATCGGAGAACACAAAGGAGGTGACTATAGTGAACTGAAGTGGGAGCAGAGACAAACTGACTCAGAATATGAACCGGATAAGAGATATCCGGACGAGTGACAGCTAGATAGACAAGACTCCCAACAAGATGACGATAACGCGTCGGATCAGGCAAGGGGTCACCATCAGTATCACGGAGGTGAACATTGAGCTCCATGGGAGTCTCAACAGTGCGCTCATCAGTAAGAGCAGCACGAGCAAGAAGATCCTGTATATACTTTTCCTGGGATATAAAAAATCCATCAGAGGTAGAAGAGACTTCAATCCCAAGAAAGTAGCGAAGAGGTCCAAGATCAGACATAAGAAACTGCTCACTAAGACAGGCCTTTACAAAGGCAATATACTCGGGGTCGTCGCCAGTGATGATCATGTCATCGACATAGAGAAGAATAAGAGTCCGTCCACGAGGTGAAAGGTGGACAAACAACGCTGGATCATGAGCACTCGCTGAAAAACCAGCGGCAGTCACCACAGAGGCAAAACGCTCAAACCAGGCGCGGGGGGCTTGCTTAAGGCCATAGAGAGAGCGACGAAGACGACATACCATGCCATCAGGAACAGAATACCCAGGTGGTGGTTGCATGTAGACCTCACGCAGCTCACCATTAAGAAAGGCATTCTTAACATCAAGCTGAGATACAGATCAGTAGTGTGCAGAGGCCACGGCAAGAAGTGTACGAATAGTGGTCATATGGGCCACAGGAGCAAAAGTCTCGTCGTAATCACGACCATGCTCCTGCTGAAAGCCACGAGCCACAAGACGAGCTTTGTAACGCTCAAGAGAACCATCGGAGCGAGTCTTAACCTTGTAGACCCACTTACAAGTGATGGGACGAACACCTGGAGGAAGAGAAACAAGATCCCATGTACCGGTGCGTTCAAGAGCAGCAATCTCCTCTGCCATCGCAAACTGCCATTCAGGATGAACAACAGCCTGGCGATAAGAAGTCGGCTCAAGAACAACAGCACCAGCGGTTGAAAAACCATAGCGATCAACAGGCGGAAGCGGACGAGAACGCAAGCCATAGGTAGGCTGAGACGAGGAGGAGGGCACATCAGTAGATGCATCCATATTACGTGATCGACGAGTATAATACTGAGGAAAAGATGGAAGAATATGAGGAGGAATCGTCAAGGTAGAATCAGGGGGTGGAGACGAAGAAGGCACCGGGGAGGAATGTGCAGAATCCGGTGACATGCGAGATGAGGAAACCGTGGGAGACGGTGGCGGCAAATCATCGGCAATAGGTGGAGAAGCAGAGTTAGCAGGACGGATAGATAAAGGCTCGGTGGGGGTGATAGGTGTGTCAGGAAAAATGAGGAAAGAGATATCCTCCACTGAAAAAGTCGAGGAAGATGGACGCGGGTAGAAGGGACGAGACTCATCAAAAGTCACATCTCGAGAAATGCGCATCCGACGACCAAGAGGATCCCAACAACGATAGCCCTTATGTTCATCACTATAGCCTAAGAAGACACACTCAACAGACTGAGCAGTCAGTTTGGTGCGTTCGCGAGGGGCAAGAAGAACATAGCAAACACAACCAAACAAACGGAGCGTCGAATAATCAGGAGAACGATCAAAAAGACGGTCGAAAGGAACACCACCCTGTAGAGCAGCGGACGGCTGGAGGTTGATGAGATAGGTGGAGGTGGAGACGGCCTCAGCCCAAAAGTGAGGCGGGAGAGAGGCGGCGATCATCAATGCACGAGCCGTCTCAAGAAGGTGACGATGCTTGCGTTCAGCCACGCCATTCTAAGCATGAGCACCAGGGCAAGAGAACTGAGAAAGAGTCCCTTGCTCAGCAAGAACACCACGCAACATCTTGGAAATATACTCGCCAGTGGAGTCAGCACGAAACACACGAACAGGCGAGGAGAACTGAGTGTGAACCATGGCAGCAAAACGCTTATATATGGATAGAACTTCACTGCGAGAAGTCATAAAATATAGCCAAGTGTAACGAGAGAAATCATCTATAAAAATAATATACGGTAACTGACTCACTGGTAGGATACGGTAACTGAATCTGTTTGCCAAGCCGACAACCCTGACACTCTAAAGAGACATCTCCTGAGACAGACCCCAGAAGGCCTCGACGAACTAAAGACGACAAACGAGAACCACAAAGATGACCAAGTCGATGATGCCACTGCTGGAAGGAGCCGGTAGCTGAAGCGACAGAAGCGGATGGACTGGCGATAGTGGTGGCAGCGGAAGGAACATGAAGCCAGTCAAGCTCCCAAAGACCCTGAGAGTCACGGCGGCGAGGGCCAGCCCCAACCAAAGTGTGCGTTCGACGATCCTGAACAGAACAAGAGTCAACGTCAAGGATGACGCGACAACCAGAATCAGTAAGTTGACCAGCAGAAAAAAGATTCATGGTAAGTCGAGGAACATGAGCAACATCGGGAACAGAATAAGAAGGTGTGGTAAGATTGCCTCGACTAGCAACAAAAAGAGGAGTACCATCAGCAGTGAGTACATGAGCAGGAAAATCAAGCGATTTAAGAGAGGATAAATTGGAAGAATGAGAAGACATATGAAAAGAAGCTCCGAAGTCCAGAACCCACGAGGATGTACCTGACTGTGTAGAGGGTGGTTGCTCAGTGCGGGAAGCATCAGTCACAGAACCTGCAGTACCCGTCGAAGGAGAACCTCAAGCGGCAAGCAGACGCTTAAGTCGCAGAATATCCTGCTCAGTCAAAGCGGTGGCTGAAGATGTCGAAGTAGAAGAAGAAGTCCCTGAAGCTGATGATCGCGCCTTACGCTGGTGTTTCTTCTTCTGAAAGCACTGAGATTCAACATGACCATCCATATTGCAGTAGCCGCAGTGAGGACGAGAGCGACCCTGACCGCCTGTAGGTGTAGGCAAGAGCGGCGGAGCACTGGGGCGGGAAGGAGTCGGTGGAGCAGGCGACCGAGCAGGTACTTGAGCAGCGAGCACAAAAGGAACCTCAAGTAAACCAGCGCCACGTAAACGAGTCTCCTCAGCACGAATCTCAGAAAGCGCCTCCATGAGGGAGATGCGACCACGAGCAAATAACTGAGCACGCCGGGGCTCAAACTCCTTACGGAGCCGAGACAAGAACTCGTAGACACGGTGAAACTCCAAATCAGCCCGCACAGCCTGGCAGCACTGGTAATTAAGACAACCAGCAGTGCGGAGAGAATCAAGCTGACGCCAGATAGCAGAACTCTGTGCATAGAAATCATCAACAGTAGAGTCACCCTGCTGAAGAGCATGTTCCTGGCGAACTACAGACAAGTATAAGGCATCACCAGAGGGCTGATAGCGCTGACGAAGACGGGTCCACATCTCAAAGACAGTAGGAAGGCCCAGAAACTCAGAGGCAAACTGAGGGAGAACACTAGCAGTGAGAACGGCTGCAGCGCGAGCATCATCATCGAGCCACTGGGTGTAAGCAGACAGAGCTTGATGATAAGTAGAAAGAGCCTCCTCATAAGTCGAAACCCGCTCATCATAAGCACTAACAGCAGCCTCGTCAGCAAGCTTAGCTGCATCCTTCGCAGCCTGAGTAGCATCCGCTGGAAGAACCGGTGGCGTCGGCGGAGTAGGAGCCACAGGAGGAAGCGGACACGACGGAGTGGGGACCTCGCCAGAAAGAACGCCCCAAAGACGAAGACCACGCATATGAATGCGCATGAAGCCAACAAACTCAGTGTAGTTGGTACCATCAAAGATCATCGGACAGCGAGGAACAACAACATAGCCTGACGGCGAAGACATTTTTTTTAGCGGTCAACGATCAGCAGAACAGAGACACCCGTGACAGCAGCAGCAGGCAGGATCCGGCAAGAGCAACACCAGCAGCAGGCAGGAACAGCGGCCGGTAGCAAGATCCGTCCCGGACGGTGGTCTGGCGGCTGGATCTGCAGCTGTGGATCGGGCAGGGGTCCACGAGACGGCGGCAGGAATCGTTCCAGCGAGGAGAAGACCGGCGGGATCTAGTCTAGCAAGGAGCAGAGGGAGACCGGCTGGGAGCTTCGATCCGGATTGGCTCGAGGGCAGCGGCGATGTGAGGCGTACGAGGCGAACCGGCGGTTGATGGCGGAGAGTAGCGACTGGAGACCAGCAGCGGATAGCGACGTCAGGAGGAGGCCCGGGCGGGAGTGCTCGGGCGGAACCAGCGGGCCGAGTCGGGCTGCAGATCGATCCAGGCTGGCGGCGGTTGGTGGCGGAGAGTAGTGACTGCAGGAGGAGGGCCGGGCGGAAGTGCTCGGGCAGAACCAGCAGGCCGAGTTGGCGGCAGATCGGACAGCCTTCAGGCGATGGGAGAGATACGAGGGAGCAGAGCTGCGCCGGGGAGAAGAAAAGCAGCGGCTGCGGGGAGGAAGATTGGATCGAGAGCACGAGTTGCGCGTGCGAAAAAAATCCTAAGACTCTAATACCATGTTAGGAAATATGCAACTTGTATTTCCAGGAGCCCATAGGCCAGTATATATACATGTACAGGTGTGGAATATATGCAGGAAACCCCTAATACAATGGGGTAAGTACGAAAAGGTTACATGGCTATATATGTAATACTCTAACAGAGCAGATGTGTGCACACCAAGTTGGAGAGACGACGGGAACGTTGCAGCTCCGCTGCTTAATTGGATAGGAACTGTGTACATGGATGAGAAAGGTGAAGTAGACCTACCTATTGTTGTTGCATGAAATTAGTGGGCTCGGTTGGAGATTGGAGACGATGAAGAGGGAGAGAGGATGGAAACATAAGAGGTAGTGATGGAAACAGAAGACCGCTGCCGTGCTTCATGGAGAATACGGGAAGTACAGGGGGCGCTGTGACGGGGAAAAAGAAACGGAGCGGTCCGTTGGGGTGCTGCAATGGGGAAGAAGAAACGGATTGGTGCCATGCGATGGAGAAGAAGAGAAGGCTGGGCGTCGGTCCATTAATTGGAAACACCTGATGTGGAACAACGTTGAGTTGAAAAAAATGAGAAATATATGTCGTTCCCTTTCCACCTCGTGCACAACCATTTCGATCCAGCCGGTGATTACGGAAACCGCTCGTCCTCGCGCGGCCTTTTCTTTTACCCATGGGCGAGTAATGTGCAAGATGGCCACTTCCAATGAACCAACCAAAGAGCTAGCTTTGTTTATATGAGAAAAATAAATAACAAAATGGCTATTTATAGAGTCCACGGAAGACATTTCGGCTCGGGTAGGCCGGCAAAAATGAGAAGTCGCTAGCAAGTCAACTCGTACAGCCCAGCCGGTCGCCGGTAACTGAAGGCTGACGTGGCGGCTCTTAGCCGGTAACTGAACTGATGTGGTTGTTCTGTATTGCAGCAAACTTGTGCTTGGTCCCTTGTGTAATCCACTAATGGAACGATGATGTGGCAGTGCTGCTGAGGTGGATAGGCTGCATGTCAAGAGAAATAGGTTAGTGGGGATGAACTATTTAAGTATTATAGATTTATTAAACAGGAAAAATACAGTGCATTATGTGATTCTACTCGTTTTTCTAATCAAGTTACATATATAGTTCATTTAAAACGGAGCTACGGTTATTTAATTGTGGAATAAACCGTTTTAATAGGCATTAATGCAAATTAAATAGAAACAACAAGTTAAACATTTTTAACATGGTTGAAAGTTGCATATTATTAATCTACACAAAATTCTGAACATTTTTCATATACAAAACATTTTAATCCGACGCACGGTTATTAAGTTATTAAATGCATGAACATCGAGGGTTTTTCTGCAATTCTGTAAATCCTGAAATAATAGTTAAATCCTGGAATAATAGTTAAATTCTGCAACATAGCTAAGATGCACACAGGGCGAGGGATAGGCAGGCGCTAGGGGCTCACCATGGGCCATGGCCCGGTCGGTGGAGCTGAGGGGCTGGGCCGGGCGAGCTGGGCCGGCTCGCGCCGCAGCTAGGCTGGCGGGTCATGGCGCTGGCTTGGTGCTGGGAGGCCGTGGTCAACGCGAGCGTGCGTGCGGTCGAGGGGGGTTGCGGGCGCTCCTTGTGTTCGTCCTCTCCACGACGAGTTGGAGCCAGATGAGGCAGGGGATCGCGGGCGCGGGGACCTCCGGCACGGCGCGCCAGCGGATCCGATGAGGGGGCGAAGGGCGAGGCTAGCGGTGCTCCGACAGTGACTGAACTCCGGCGAGGCGGCGAAGGTGCAGGCGAGTGGCGCGGCGGCTCCTGCGGCTGTTCCTGTGGGACAAAGAGGAGGGAGAGAAAGGGCATGAGGAGAGAGAGGGAGGAACAGAGAAGGAGGAGTGAGAGGGCGGGGGTCCTGGCCTGCTCCGATGGCTATCTATGGTGAGGCGAGACAGAGGCAAGGTTGGTAACTTCGAGCTCGGTTGGGCGTCCATGGCGCAGCTCCTGGTCGAGGCGGCTTGCGGGGCGAGCTGGAGGAGGTCGGACATGGAGGAGG
This sequence comes from Elymus sibiricus, assembly GCA_039707655.1. Lineage (NCBI taxonomy): Eukaryota > Viridiplantae > Streptophyta > Magnoliopsida > Poales > Poaceae > Elymus > Elymus sibiricus. Next base: position 163,022,264 of record CM077663.1, read on the forward strand.
TCACGGATGGAGCTGGTCGTCTGCCTGCGTGACGGGGTGGCCGGCGACGGGCGCCATGGGCTGCAGGAGCTCGGGGACGGAGCTCTTCGCTTGATCCGGAGGTGGGCGCTCGGGGCGGTCGGGCGCGGTTCGTGAGGCGACCAGGTGGTGGCATCGCGCGAGATCTACGGGAGAGTGGCGCTGGAGGTTGGCTGAAGGGGAATCCCGAGGGAATCGTGGGTGGATCTGAAACCGAGGAAGGAGAGAGTGGCTGATTCGTTGCGTTGATTTGGACCTGGAGGATCCCGAGGTGGAAGGAGACAGGGGTGGCGGCAGTGGTGGGACAAACCTGCTACGTTTTAGGGTTAGTCTAGATTAGGCATGAGGTTGGTCTATATATACGGAAAATGGACCCTCCGATTAGATCGAACGGTCGAGATAAATAGGTTAGGGAGTCCAATTGAGAAACGGATGATAGTTTGGGGTATTTTGGGGTTGATCCGGACCCACTGGTCGCGACCACCGGGTTCGGGTCCAGGGGGAGTTTTCGGACTAGGTTGCGAGCAGATCAGTGCACTGTGCAGAGAGGCTAGGCGGAGATGAGAGGGAAAACGAGCAGCCCGGCATCAGTTTTTTTTAAACTGCGAAAAAGTCTGATAATTAGACTAGCTATAGTGCCACTAGAGTTATCCGTTGAGGTATCAAACGGACTCTGAATGCGATGAAATTTGGCAGGCGGTCTACCTACAATATAATAAGGCCGCACGCCATCTTTCAACACATTCCGAGAATGTTTTATACGCACTTTTAAAAACAATATATTAATGATGCCGCGGGCGCGTGTCTCGAAACGGTCAACGACAAGAACGTGAAGAACCGACAACTACGAACGGATGCAAGTTTTAAAATGTCACGGCAACGGAGTGCCGATGCAATGCGAATGATGCGATGATGAATGCGACAACCAAATAAATCACACGGTGATGACGAAATAAATCAGGAATCATCTGGAGCGTCGGTCTTGGGCTGTCACACTCCCGCCCCCTCTTCAGTAATTTTTGACGGTGTCTTTGTGTTTCCTACACTGACCACGTCTCGCACATGTGCCTTTGCTCGGTGCTTGGTGCTCGTCCGCATGTGTCTTCATCCCCTGTGACATCTTCCACATGTTGTGTTGGTCGCTCTTCTGCGACTCCTCTCTCGACCTTCGCACATGGCGATTGTCGCTCTACACCGACTCCTCTCGCGACTTTCACCGACAGTGCTGGTGCATATGAATCCCATCGACAGTGCCTCGCACATGTGTCTTCCCTTGGCGCTTTGTGCTTGTCTGCATACGGCCTTGTCTCCTCCACCGGCCTTTGTGGACGCTACTGGTCATGCTACACCCCCACATCTAGCGGCTTTCACAGGTGGTGGTGGCCGCTCCTCTCCTGGTGCTACTGCGTCGACTACTTCAGCTGTGTACTTCACTGAGGAGGAGATTGCGCGACTTCGCGCCCTGCAGATTGCCTCTGGCTCTCTATTGTCTGGTGCATCTACGTCGACCTCTTCAGTTGAGCCCTTTGACCAAGCAAGAGATTGTGCAACTTCGATGCCTGCTAGCTCCATCTTCCAGTTCTCCATCGACAGGTTCTGCTTGTTCTGCTACTGGCTCTTCTGGCATTGTGAGACCACCTTCTACACAAGCAGGTACGTCTCTGTGGATTCTTGATACCGGAGCATCTTTTTACATGACTCATGATTCATCCACTCTGTCCTCTACTCGACCTCTCGTTCTCCTGTTCATGTTCTTACTGCTGATGGTACCTTTCTCCCGGTTATTGGCCGAAGTATTCTTAGCACTTCATCTTTTCATGTTCCTGATGTTGCTCATGTTCCCCGACTTACCATGCAGCTCATTTCTAGTGGCTGATTGTTGACTCTGGTTGTCGTGTCATTCTCGACTTTGACTCTTGTTCCGTTCTGGACCGTCATACTGGTGCTCTCCTTGGTGCTAGCCCTCAACGTCGTGACTCTCAGGGCCTCTGGGAGCTTGACGGGCTTCATCTTCCGTCAGCTGCCACTGCTGCCAGTCTCTCCCCCTCTGTTGCCTTGTCTACCAGCTCTTTTTCAGCACTGGCGTCATCGCCTTGGTCAATTGTGTGTCTCTCGTCTCTCATCCTTAGTTCGATGTGGTCTTCTTGGATCCGTCTCAGGCGGTGTGTCTTTAGACTGTCAGGGTTGTCGGCTTGGTAAACAGGTCCAGTTACCTTATCCTCATAGCGACACTGTGTCTCAGCGTCCTTTCGACCTTGTTCACTTTGATGTCTGGGGTCCGGCTCCCTTTCCGAAAGGGGGTCATCTCTACTATATTATCTTTATAGATGATTTCTCTCGCCACACCTGGATATATTTTATGTCTTCTTGTAGTGAGGTCTTATCTAATTATAAGCTGATGAGTCATACAATGAAGCTATGGGCGAGAGTCATTTAGCACAACTTAAGAAGAATAACAAGCGTGACAAAAAATCAGTTTGGTTTCATGCCTGGGAGGTCGACCATGGAAGCCATTTTCTTGTTACGACAACTTATGAAGAGATACAGGGAGCAAAAGAAGGACCTGCATATGGTGTTCATTGACTTGGAGAAGGCCTATGATATGATATCGCCTAATGTCATGTGGTGGGCCTTGGAGAAACACAAAGTCCCAGCAAAGTACATTACCCTCATCAAGGACATGTACGATAATGTTGTGACAAGTGTTCGAACAAGTGATGGTGACACTGATGACTTTCCAATTAAAATAGGACTGCATCAGGGGCCAGCTTTGAGCCTGCCTTGGTGATGGATGAGGTCACAAGGAATATACAAGAAGATATCCCATGCTGTATGCTCTTTGCGGACGATGTGGTGCTAGTCGATGATAGTCGGACGGGGTCAACAGGAAGTTAGAGCTATGGAGATAAACCTTGGAATCGAAAGGTTTTAGACTTAGCGGAACTAAAACCGAGTACATGAGGTGTGGTTTCAGTACTACTAGGCATGAGGAGGAGGAGGTTAGCCTTGATGGACAGGTGGTGCCTCAGAAGGACATCTTTCGATATTTGGGGTCAATGTTGCAGAAGGATGGGGAGATCGATGAAAATGTGAACCATTGAATTAAAGCCGGATGGATGAAGTGGCGTCAAGCTTCTGGCATTGTCTGTGACAAGAAAGTGCCATAAAAGCTAAAAGACAAGTTCTATAGAACGATGATTCGACCCGCAATGTTGTATGTCGCTGAGTGTTGACCGACTAAAAGGCGACATGTGCAACAATAGGTATGGCGGAGATGCGCATGTTGAGATGGATGTGTGGCCATACAAGGAAGGACCGAGTCCGGAATGATGATATATGAGATAGAGTTGGGGTAGCGCCAATGGAAGAGAAGCTTGTCCAACATCGTCTGAGATGGTTTGGGCATATTCAGCGCAGCCTCCAGAAGCCCTAGTGCATAGTGGACGGCTAAAGCGTGCTGATAATGTCAAAAGAGGCCAGGATAGACCAAACTTGACATGGGAGGAGTCCGTAAAGAGAGATTTGAAGGATTGGAGTATCATCAAAGAATTTGCCATGAACAGGGGTGCGTGGAAGCTTGCTATCCATGTGCCAGAACCATGAGTTGGTCGCGAGATCTTATGGGTTTCACCTCTAGCCTACAACAACAACAAAACCTTTAGTCCCAACCAAGTTGAGGTAGGCTAGAGACGAAACCCATCTCATGACCAACTCATGGTGATGTAGGCGAAGTTGTCCCTGTCTTTCGATGAGATGTGTCTATCGTTTTTGGTGTAGACTTTGACGATCCGACTACGAACGTGCGAGGACGTCGTGCCTTAGCAATCGTTAAACCAACTCCGAGAGGTTATTGACCATGCCGGAGCACGATCAACCTGGCCACGAGGGTCTATTTCCTGCACGCAAACGAAGATTAGCAAGAAACTGAAATTGCAATCTGGATATCGCGAATATAAGAGGAAAACTTTATTGATGACAGTGAGGTTCTGTGACATCTTGATCTGGTCGTGGAACACAAACGAAGGACGCGAAGTTGCAGATATGATGAACTTTTAATCTAAACAAATCCAAGTCTAAACGGCGCCCTAAGGGCTGTGTATATGGGGAATAGATGGGGATTTCGTGACCCCTTGGAGGAGAGGCCTGAAACCAACCCTAACTCAGTTTTCCCACACATATAGATTCTAAAAACGACCTATAATATGGTATTTTTAAATTAAATGGGTCTGGCCCAAAAATAAGGTCGCAGCATCTATAATAGCCTATGGACGAAATTTATGAAGTGGCATCTTGAATATTTTGTCCAAGCCTTCATGCTCTCATTATGATGGCTTCAAAATGCGAAAATCACCACTGGAAGCTCCATTGTTCTTTCCCGCGCACGTACCTTCTTTTCTATGCTTGTTTCCGCTCCAATGGCCATCCTTCTTGTCCATGCTAGATCCTTCATTCATAAGTAAAACTAAAATATCTAATATAGACAGCATCATATAAACATTGAAAGGATTTCCAAGAAACGGAAGTATCTGGTAATTCAATTGGCATGTGCGAACTCTAGTAATTGGTCTCGTATGTATAGCAACAGGGGTTGTGGGTGTAACAATGGTATTAATGTCCTCAGCATTCTCCCCTTCTTGAAACGAAGTCGTCCTGGACGGAAGCTCATCTTCCTCACCCAAATAAGGCTTCAAATCTGCAATGTTAAAAGTGGGCTAACCCCAAAATCTGCAGGCAGCTCAAGTTTATATGCATTATCATTTATTTTCTCTAACGCCTTAAAAGGACCATCAACACGTGGCATGAGCTTTGACTTGCGCAAATCAGGAAACCTATCCCTATGCAAATGTAACCAAACAAGTTCTCCAGGTGCAAAGACAACATGTTTTCTACCCTTATCTCCAGCAAGTTTATATGTAGCATTCATACGTTCAATGTTTTTCTTAGTTAACTCATGCTTCTTTAAGATCATTTCAGCACGTTGTTTAGCATCAAAATGAACCTTCTCCAAAGATGGAAGAGGCAACAAATCAATAGGTGCACGAGGTAGGAAACCATACACAACTACAAAAGGACACATCTCTATAGTAGAATGCAGCGAACGATTATAAGTAAACTCAATATGAGGCAAACATTCTTTCCACATTTTCAGGTTATTCTTTAAAACAGCCCTAAGCATAGTAGACAATGATCTATTGACTACTTCATTCTGTCCATCAGTTTGGGGTGACATGTAGTACTAAAAAGCAGTTTGGTCCCCAACCTAGCCCATAAACATCTTAGAAAGTGGTTAAGACATTTAGTATCACGATCTGAAACAATTGTATTTAACACACCATGCAAGCGAATAATTTCATGAAAGAACAAATCAACAACATTAGCAGCAGCATCACTTTTATGACATGGTATAAAGTGTGTCATTTTTGAAAATCTATCCACGACAATAAATATGCTATACCTCCCCTTCTTTGTTCGAGGTAAACCTAAAACAAGTTCATAGAGATATCTTCCCAAGGAACATCAGGTACAGGCAAGGACATATATAAACCATGAGGATTGAGTCATGACTTAGCTTTTTGACATGTAGTGCAGCGAGCAACAAAATGCTCAACAACCCGTCTCATCTTTGGCCAAAAGAAATGTGTAACAGGTATGTCCTTCGTCTTCTTCACGCTAAAGTGTCCCATTAATCCTCCTCCATGCGCCTCCTGGAATAACAAAAGACGAACGGAGTTAGCTGAAATGCATAGCTTGTTAGCACGAAACACAAATCCATCATTAATGACGAACTTATTTCATGTTGTCCCTTCTTTACAATGCTGCAACACAACTTTAAATTCAACATCATGCACATATTGATCTTTGATGGTCTCCAAACCAAATATTTTAAAATCAAGTTGTGAAAGCATAGTATAACGACGAGACAATGCATCAACAATAACATTTTCTTTACCCTTCTTGTGTTAAATGACATAAGGGGAAGTCTCAATGAATTCAACCCATTTAGCATGTCTATGGTTCAATTTTGCTTGACTTTTAATATGTTTCAAAGATTCATGATCAGAATGTATGACAAATTCTTTGGCTCATAAATAATGTTGCCATGTTTTCAAAGTCTAAACATGAGCATATAATTCCTTATCATAAGTAGAATAATTCAGACTAGGCCCAATTAATTTTCCAAAAAAGTATACAACAGGTTTACCATCTTGTAATAACACACCTCCTAATCCAATTCTACTAGGATCACATTCAAGCTTAAAAGTCTTATTAAAATCAGGGAGTTGGAGTAAAGGAGCATGTGTTAACTTATCTTTCAATACCGTGAAGGCTTCTTTCTGTGCGGTACCCAAGCAAAAGGCACATTTTTCTTTGTAAGCTCATTGAGAGGTGCAGTGCTGAAATCTCTCACAAAACGCCTATAGAAACTAGCGAGGCCAAGAAAACTCCTCACTTGTGTAACCGTTTTGGGCTGCGGCCAACTCTTAATAGCTTCAATCTTGGCTTTATCAACTTCAATTCCTTGTGAAGTAACAACATAGCCAAGAAATAAAATACTTGGTCGGTGCAAAAGGTGTACTTCCAAAGGTTACCGAACAAACGTGCATCACATAGAGCAATAAAAACAGCACGTAAATGTACCAACTGTTCTTCCAAAGATCTACTATAAATCAGTATATCATCAAAATAGACTATCACAAATCGTCCAATGAAAGCACGTAAAACCCCGTTCATTAATCTCATGAAAGTGCTAGGTGCATTAGTTAACCCAAAAGACATGACTAACCACTCATATAATCCAAACTTAGTTTTAAATGCAGTTTTCCATTTATCTCCACTACGCAAATCAACTTTGGAGAAAATTATAGAGCCACTTAATTCATCAAGCATATCATCTAGCCTAGGAATAGGATGAAGATAACGATAGTAATATTATTAATGCCTCTACAATCAACACACACGCGATGTATCATCCTTTTTTGGCACTAGGATAATAGGAACAACACAAGGACTAAGGGATTCGTGTATATAACCTTTGCCGAGCAGTTCCTGTACTTGACGCATAATATCCTTCGTCTCCTCTGGATTGGTACGGTATGACGCACGGTTGGGTAGCGATGCACCGGAAATTAAGTCAATCTGATGCTCAATCCTTCTAATAGATGGTAATCCCGGTGGCACGTCTTGTGACAAGATGTCAGCGAATTCCTGTAAAATGTTAGTGACAGTAGGAGGCAAAGAGGGATGCACGTCCTCGAATGAAATAATACCTATTTGCATACAAAAGCATAGCAAACAGATATAGTAACATCCAGATTAGTAATATCAGATTTAGTGGCAAGTAAACATCCACTCTTCAATTTTATTTCAGATGAAACACTAGACGATGGTTTATTAGACTTACTCTATTGCTCAAAGTCCTTCGCCACAATCTGATTTTCGCTCTTACTTTGCTCCTGTGTTGCTTTACTAGCTCTAGTAATGTCATCTTTCATAATATGTTTAGGAGACATAGGAAGCAAAGTTATATTTTTATCCTTATGAACAAGAGTATATTGATTTGTCCTACCATGGTGTACCTAATTTTTATCAAATTGCCATGGTCTACCAAGTAAAACGGAGCATGCTTGCATGGGTACCACATCACAATCAACATAATCAGAATATGTAAAGGACAGCCCGGTGCATGTAGCTCCCGCTTGCGCAGGGTCTTGGGAAGGGTCCGACCACTTAGAGTCTATTGTACACAGCCTTTCCCTACATTCCTACAAGAGGCTGTTTCCAGGACTTGGACCCGTGACCTCATGGTCACAAGGCAGCAGCTTTACCACTGCGCCAAGGCTCCCCTTCAGAATCAGAATATGTAGCAATGCTAAAATGCACACGAACAATACGTGTTACCTTAACCTTCCCACTGTTGTTGAACCACTGGATGTAATAAAAATGAGGATGTGGTCTGGTGGTTAGAGACAGCTTCTCCACCATCTCCATGCTAGCCAAGTTGTTGCAACTCCCTCCATCGATTATAACGCGGACAGAACGTTCCTTCATAACTCCCTTTGTATGGAACAAGTTGTGCCTCTGATTTTGCTTAGCCTTTGTTACCTGCACACTCAAAACACGACACCCCGTTCTTCACTTGCAATAAGAGCCAAAGTCTCCTCATCATAATCACTAGCGGACGCATATCCACCATCCTCAGTAGCAATCATCACACGCTTGGAAGGGCATTCTCTCGCATAGTGACCTCCACCCTTGCAACGACGACAAATAACCTAATGTGTTTGTCCTGTAGATGCCATGGATGAAGAAGAGCTTTGTGCAGGCCCCGAAGGTGTGCCCTTGGTGGAGGCTGGTGGTGGTGCCTGTTTTCTTGTATCTCTATTGGAGTGGGCGGCTGAAATAAGTGGTGTTGGAGCAGGACGTGTGGAACTAGATAATGTACGTGGTGTCCTTCTGAGGCACCGCCTGCCCATCAAGACTAACCTCCTCCTCCTCGTGCCTAGTAGTACTGAAACCGCACCTCATGTACTCGGTTTTAGTTCTACTCTGTCTAAAACCTTTCGATTCCAAGGTTTGTCTCCATAGCTCTAACTTTCTGTTGACACCCAGTCCGACTATCATCGACTAGCACCACATCATCCACAAAGAGCAGACATCATGGGATATCTCCTTGTATATATCCCTTGTGACCTCATCCATCACCAAGGCAAAAAAATAAGGGCTCAAAGCTGACCCCTGGTGCAGTCCTATTTTAATCGGGAAGTCATCAGTGTCGCCATTACTTGTTCGAACACTTGTCACAACATTATCGTACATGTCCTTGATGAGGGTAATGTACTTTGCTGGGACTTTGTGTTTCTCCAAGGCCCACCACATGACATTCCGTTGTATCTTATCATAGGCCTTCTCCAAGTCAATGAACACCATATACAGGCCGTTCTTTTGCTCCCTGTATCTCTCCATAAGTTGTCGTATCAAGAAAATGGCTTCCATGGTCGACCTCCCAGGCATGAAACTAAACTGATTTTTGGTCACGCTTGTCATTCTTCTTAAGCGGTGTTCAATGACTCTCTCTCATAGCTTCATTGTATGGCTCATCAGCTTAATTCCACGGTAATTAGTACAACTCTGAACATCCCTCTTGTTCTTGAAGATTGGTACTAATATACTCCGTCTTCATTCTTCTGGCATCTTGTTTGCCCGAAACATGAGGTTGAAAAACTTGGTTAGCCATACTATTGCTGTCCCTGAGGCCTCTCCACACCTCAATAGGGGATACAATCAGGGCCCATCGCCTTGCCTCCTTTCATCATTTTTAAAGCCTTCTTGACATCCGACTCCTGAATTCGCCGCACAAAACGCTTGCTAGTATCAAAGGAGTCGTCTAGTTCAATGGTAGAGCTCTCACTCTCCCCATTGAATAGCTTGTCAAAGTACTCCCGCCATCTATGCTTACTCTCCTCGTCCTTACCAGGAGCCGATTTGCTCCGTCCTTGATTCATTTGATTTGGTCAACATCCCTTGTCTTCCTCTCTCGAATCTTGGCCATCTTATAGATGTCCCTTTCGCCTTCCTTCGTGTCTAACCGCCAGTAGAGGTTCTCATACGCCGACTCCTTGCTTCACTCACAACTCGCTTTGCGGCCTTCTTTGCTATCTTGTACTTCTCTATGTTGTCCGCACTCCTATCCAGGTATAGGCGTCTGAAACAATCTTTCTTCTCCTTAATTGCCTTTTGGACATCATGGTTCCACCACCAAGTATCTTTAGCTTCGCTTCCACGTCCCCTGGACACTTCAACTCCTCTGAGCCCACCTTATGAATGCAAGTCGCCATCTTCATTCACATGTTGTCTGCATCATCTCCTTCCTTCCAAGGGCCCTCCTTAATGGCCCTCTCCTTGAACGCCTGGGATACCTCCCCCTTGAGCTTCCACCATTTCGTTCTAGCAACTTTGGCACGCTTGTCCCGCTGGACACGAATCCAAAAGCGAAAGTCAGAACCACAAGCTTATGCTGAGGGACAACACTCTCTTTGATGTAGGGTGGAACCCTAATTGGAGATCTTCTTCACACTTTAAGGTGGGGAGGAGAGAAATCTCAAGAACACAAAGGGGAAACACTCAAGACAAGTTCCAATCACACATCCACTAAATCCACAAACACATGTGAGATCCAAGATCCAAATACAACAAGAGGAAATAGCACAAGAGGTAGACAGTTCTTCCAATCTCAACGAGAGAGGGGCCTTGTATGCAAGATGGATCTTCCCTTTGATAGGGGCCTTGACATCCACTAGGGATCTTCTCACATGGAGGCCTTGATCTCCATGGGGGAGGTAGTGCAAGGAGACAAAGCTCTAGTTCTTCACATATGCTTTGCTAACCCTAACAAATGACTTAGGTACGAAATATATAGGTAGCTGGAGGTGGGGGACGAGGCGAGGGCGAAAAAGGGCATCTCCCGTCCATGTCTCTGGTAGGCCCGTGTGCACAGCCTAAGTCACCCCCGTGCGCAGGGGGCCCCGTGGGCACGGTACACGTCCGTGCGCACGAGGTGTCCAGCAGCTTCAGCGGAGGGCCCGTGCGCACGGGGGTCCGAGAGGACCGTGCACACGGGGTCTTCTAGGAGTAGGCTGTTTGGCCTACTGCTGCACTCCTTTCGTGTTCCCTTCCCGCTCCTCTTCTTGGGCTTCGTGACGCTCTGTAGTCCCTTGGTGAATGCCTTCCTCATACCTAATGATGCATAGAGTTCCATTGTGAGGTAGCATCCAAGTTCCACTCATATTCATGTCTAGTTCAAAGAGGAGTAAGTTCACCTTAGTTTCAATGGGATCGGTCCACTTGGTGCTTGGCGAGTTGGTGTAGCGTCCATGGGGATGACCGTGGGATGCTCCGCATCACTCTCCAGGTATCACGTTACAGTCTAGGCACGCACGCCTGTCTTCTCTTCTCGAGAGAATGAAATCAATCTGACTAGAGTGTTGACCACTACTAAAAGTTACTAGATTTGATTCTCTCTTCTTAAAGAGGGTGTGAGCTACGATCATGTCGTAGGCTAGCGCTAAGCTTAAGACATCTTCTCCTTCTTGATTCCTGATGCCATAGCCAAAGCCCCCATGCATCCCTTCAAAACCTGTGTTAGATGTGCCCACGTGGCCATTGAGATCTCCTCCTATGAAGAGCCTCTCGCCAATTGGTACACTCCTAACCATGTCCTCCAGGCCCTCCCAGAACTCCCTCTTGGTGTTCTCATTGTGGCCTACTTGCGGGGCATACTCGCTGATAACGTTGAGAACTAAGTCCCCAACTACCAGCTTGACCAGGATAATCCGGTCCCCACGTCTCTTGACATCTACCACTCCATACTTTAGGCTCTTGTTGATCAAGATGCCTACTCCATTTCTGTTTACATCCGTCCCCTTGTACCACATCTTGAAGCCGGTACCCTCCACCTCCTTCGCCTTCTGTCCCCTCCATTTGGTCTCTTGGACGCAAAGGATATCAACACCTCTCCTCACCGCTGTATCAACTACCTCCCGAAGCTTACCCGTCAGAGACCCTACGCTCCAGCTACCTAAGCGGATCCTCCTAGGCTCTGCTAGCTTCCTTACCCTTCGCACTCGTCAAGTCAAATGCGAAGACTCTTGCTCATTTTCCACTACACCCGGGCGCCGATGTAGCGCGCCACTAAGGATGCGACGACCCGATCCCACTGATTACGAGTCGAAGGACTAGTCGATGGACTAGTCTAAGAGTCGCAACTGTGGTGTCGACTGCGAATCTCGTGTAGACTAATTCGATGAGTCGAGCGGTCGAGAGACTAGTCTACGACTAGTCTGGACTAGTCCTGCTCTCTGAGTCGCTCGACTCAAATTTGGGAGGGGAAAATTGGAGAGCGAGCTATGAGAACGAGCCGCCTGGATGAGGCCACCGCCAGCACCCACTGACCCGCTGCCGGGACGGCAGATGGCGAAGCATGGCGCGGCAGCCGGCCGGAGCTCGTGCTCAGGCGGCGGCCATGGCCGTGCCCCGTAGGCGTGTGCGGCCCTGTGACAAGAAAGAAGGAAGAGAGAGAGAGAGAGAGAGAGAGAGAGAGGAGAGGAGGCACGGCGGTGGTCGGCGGGCTCGCCGGCGGCGGCGGCCGGAGGCGTGGGTCGCGCGCGCGCGTGCTTTTGTGCGTGATGGCGCAGGCGGCGGCGACGGGATCGATCGGGAGCTAGGGTTACAGAGGCTGGGATGGGAAGTGGGCTAAGTAGGCTGGCTACTTGGGCCCAAATGGGCCAGCTGGGGGTGGCGTGCTGAGCGGCACTGGACTGGGCCTGGCGAGCGTTGGCTAGCACTGCTGGTTTTACTGTATATACTGTAATGTGCTGTACAGTTTACTACATACTACTACATACTGCTACTAGGTATTAGTAGTTGATTACTACAGTACAATGTCGACTAGTCTAGCACTAGTCTAAGACTAGTCCGATTAGTCTATGAGTCTCAACCTCGGAACAACTCAATGACTCGTCGACTCGTAATCCTTGCCCGATCCTTGCTCACTTGCCACCGTATCCAGATCACGATACGGCCCGCCACCAGGGGGTGACGGCCCGACCCTTGACCATTTGACACCACACCTGGGTTCCGATGTGGCGTGTCGCTGAGAGGGTTACACCCCAACGAAAATCTTTTGGTTTTCATCTCCATAAGAGTGGCTGAGTTTTGACGCTGGCTCGCCAAGCCTATCACAACCCTCCTTTACCCGGGCTTGGGACCGGCTATGTTGAGACAACATAGGTGGAGTTATTTACAACCGCATGTGAGAATAGTCCAATTATATTCTGATTCAGAAAAATAAATGCTGGTGTTATTTCCTTTATTATGTTAGAGCCTAGGGCCACATGTGTCCGTTACATGACCATATGAGTTTATGAAGTATATATTGCACTTTCTAAAACTTATATGGTTCTCTGTGTTATGTTTGATGGTACGATTGGCATAAAATGAAACAACTGGGAAGCACTGATTATCAAATATATTTATATTCTTTAGTTGATTGATTACCATGGGATAGAATGGACAAAATTATTTAAAGGGTGATCTGTCATTTCTGTTGGGCTTATATACTTTTCCTACGCCTTTAGGGAATCTTTATTTCTTTGACCAAGATGAACCAAATTTAGCTGTCAACTAAAAGGCCTGAGAGATAGCTATTCTTTTTCTAGCACAATGCCGTGTTGTCTGTTTATCTGCAATCTAGGATGTATGGGGCCGAATTACCAAGCTTTTGCACTTATCCAGGCTATGAGCAATTTGGCATTTCAAGAAAAGGTTCACAGGACACCACTGATGAATACTGCACAATATTCTACGAAAAAGAGAAGGTTTTTCTTTCCTTGACATGATACTATTCTGCTAGAAATGAATAATGTCTATTCATAAATGAGTTGAACTACCATGACTTTGATGAAGGTGGAGCTTACAGAAGGTGGCACCTTCTGGTTATCAGAATCTCCATCAGTGCCAGGAAGCATTTCGTGGGGAGCAACTGCACCATGCATTGCTACATGGGCAATATCCTTTTGCATGATACTTCTGTCATCATATTATTCTATCATCTCCTAGTCTCTTGACTGGAATTTATTGGAACGTGAAGAAATTTGTGCCTTAACTGACATGATATACACACGTTTCAACTCAAAAGAGTAGAACCACCTGGGTTCAGTTTCCAGATTGTAAATACAAATCTTGATGAAGATAGCCCTCGTGCTCGTAGACAAAGTGCTTTACTTACGTGGCAGCATATAGCTTCTTTGCCACCCAATTTGCCTGTGATCTATTGTGGCGGCTTCAACACACAAAAGGAATCTATGACGGGACGTTTTTTGCTCGGCAGATCTAGGTATAACTTTTTGGAGGATGATAATTTCGTTGAGATTAAACATGGCTAGTTCACATAGAAAAGTTATTTGTACAAATGTCGACTGCTTATTCCAGTTTTATTGTTGTCAGGTAAAAAACCTACCTTTTATGTTGATATAAGATAATATGTGATGACATATACCTTTACAATTTCGTAGAAGACTCTTTCTAGCATTTTGGTAATATAAAAGTTCAAATTACCTGATCTGCCGTGTGATAAAACCGCTGATATGGCTTTGCATATTGTGCTGATGTGATAAGCATGATGTTCTTTTGGAGTACTTCCTCCATCTGGATATATAAGGCCTAATACGTATTCCAAGATTTACTTTGACAATCAATAAGATCAAAAATATATTAGATGTATGCTATAGAAATTATATCAACTGGAAACTCCTACCAAATACGCATTTGACGGTAATACTTTTTGTAAGACACACACTATATATAATTGGTCTGAGCGATGGTTGAAGTAAATCTCAAATTATGTATTAGGCGGAGTACATGTTATCGGATAGCTGTGCTGTATTGGATCTTGTGTCGATTCTTGTTGTACATACATGTTGTGCATGATCATCTATGATATATTTTCAGAAGTAGCAAAAGTATCATTAACAACATTTTTAAAAGATTTGAACCTTTTCTGTAACCTAAGTAGTTAAAGATATTGAGCATCAAATTTCAGAAATGAAGTTTGAGTTTAGGTGTCAGAAACTACTATAAATATGGTTATTGATATATGATGAAGTCACCACATTTTAAAAAGTACGATTTCCAAAATTTCAGTAACCACAGGTATTTATGAAATCCTGAAAGTGTATTTTTTTTCTTCTAAAAATCAGCGTTCCCATATGTTCCAACAGAATTGATAAAACATTCCCATATGTTTCTTAAGTAAGTTCATCAGTACTCTATTCGAAAAGAAAGATAGAGTAAATGTACTGACCATACCAGGGGCAAATTTTGGCGACGTTAGCTAAAATTCATTTAACAAAATACATATGCAATCAGGAACCCATAGTCATTTCACAGTGAGCAAGATAATACTAATTGTAGATCAGGTTAGGGATGGGTGGTATTTGGGTTTGATTGGGCCTTGGTGTAATTTCGAAATGCTTAATTGCCTCTGTCGAGAAATGGACATAACCACATTATTATGATTGATATTTGTATAGACAGAGCCCCCGATCATGAATAATATTATAGTTCCTTGAGTATGCATCTGTATGTTTTAGTCTAGCCCTTCCTATTTTTTAGATGACTCCCTTGCTACATTGATTGACATAATTCCATATGATTTTGATTACAGGGAACATGGTGTTGTGGGTGATATGAGAGATGCTTGGCCAAATGCTCGTGTGCGCAAAAATGTTTCACTGATACACACATATCATGGATTTAAAGGTACCCCTTTTACTTCGGTTAGACCTCCTTTTCCAGTCCCATTCTAGGATTAGTATATATCGTTGTTGTCATACTTTCTTGGTTTACTTGCTAAACAAAAGAAAAAAAACATCCCCTTCAGTATGAAAGGAAATCTTGCTACAATATAAGTAAATATAATCAAACTTACTCATTTTCGTAAGTTTTTATAAGGCAAACAGCTCAACTGATTTTCAAGAGAAAAATAGCATTTCCTTATCTTATAATTAGAGCAACTCTAGCAGACCCCTTATATCATGGACCTGTATCGCGCGTTTACAGTTCGCGAGAAACGGTTTTTGCGGGAATATTCTCTTTTACAGTTTCGCGATGCAGGTTCTGTTCTATTGCGGCCCTCGTCAGCCTGTAAAAACCATGGTATTTGCTGAATTTGACTCAATTGTAGTATCTTCACCAATGCGAAGATATTCGTCGGCATAGTCAGCCGGAACGCCATATGCAATCACTCGCATAGCTGCCGAGATTTTTTGATATGCGCTAAAACCATTCAAGCCAGCGGCGTTTCTCCGTTGAGTAGAAAAACGAGAATTTGCCTCGCAAGCTTGTACTAATTTTACGAAGAGGGATCGGCGCATTCGATACCTTCTTCGGAAGAGGTGCGGCAGATATGTTGGATTCTCCACGAAGTAGTCTTGCATGAGCATCTCGTTTCCGAGATGGCGGTTCCGAGGGATGCATAGGCGGCCGACGGTAGATCCTCACCGTCTCTTCTGGTTCCTATCCTCGTGCTCCTTCACGGCGAGCACGACCACCACCATTTGCTGCCGATGTCTCTCGGGCAGCGACTCAATGTCCGAGTCGTCCGACGAGGAAGAATCCTCGAGCAAAAACTCCTCGCAAGGGCTCAAATCCATCTACAAAAATGGCGCACCCGAGCTCGCATGAACGGATTTTCTTCACCAAATCGACCGCTATTTTGAACTAGACAAGGGCACGAAAGGACTCACCGGTGGCGGGCCGGGGGCGGCCGCAAACTAGCGAATCCGAGGCGGAGGCGGGCCGGAGCCGGCGGGGGTCGATCCGGTCCGGCGGGCACCCGGGGGCGGCGCGGCTCGGTGGATCCGATGGGGCGGCGAGGCGGCGCTGTGGAGCGGGAACCGGAGTGGTCCGGCGGCGTGATTCCGGCGGCGGGTATGGCCGAAATCGCAGGCGACGGGCTTGCGGCGGCGCTGCGGGATGGGAAATGGAACGAGCACGGGCTGAAATGTCTCTCCCGCCAACCGCTTTCATGATATACATATACAGGGCGCCGACGGGGCGGGGGTGAAAACTGTGTATTCGCGGGTCAAAGGGGCACTTTTACCGCGCCCCGTTATTTTACGGGTCGGGGAGATATACAGGGTCTGCTAGAGTTGCTCTTAAGAAACTGAAAAGATAAAAGGGAGGGGCTGCCATGGATGTGCTGTTTGAAGGTTATATATCTGTATCACTATATTGTAGATACAAAGTTTAGTTATAATTCCCAAAGCAACATCTTTCACTACTATGCATGCATTTTATCTTTGCAATGATGGGTTTTCCGCATCACCTATTTTTCAGTGGGTGAATACTCCGAGATCAGTTTATAATAAACAGTAACCTGGTTGGCTTCTGTTGCAGTTTGGACCTGCCAATATTTTCATTTCTCAATAGCCGTTTTATTTCTAGATAATCTTACACGGAACTGTGATGCAGGGGAAAAACAAGGTGCAGTAGAATTTCTAAAATTAGTATTCAGAGCTCTTTGTCTCTGCTGGGACAGACAAACTCAGGACTTGCATATTGACTGGATACTGTTTAGAGGACGCCCACTGGTTCCTGCACTATGCGAAGTCATAAATGACAATATAGATGGTGTTTATCCATCATCACATTTTCCCATCTTTGCTGAGTTTTTACTTCCACGCTCAGTCCGCCTAGCCGAGATGCCTTCGTAGTCATTGTTTGTATTCTTATTGCCATTTTTTTCTTCTCACCATTGTTCCCCGACCTTGTTTCCATTTTGTCCAAATTGTCCGTTCTATATACCCAGCGGGTTGTTCTAGAAGCATCTTTCCATACCATGACAACGATAGCTCCTGCGGTCTGTGAACTTTTAATGTTGTGGTTAATACTATTTTTTTTCCTTCGCACTGGTCTGCATTTGTTACGTACGACGCCTTAACAGCCAGTACTGCTGCTATTGTGCTTGCCTTGGTGTTCTTTAATTTTATATAAGTTATTCTTTTTTAATCTCATGTCAATGCTGCGGGTGCGTCTTTTGTTGTATACTAGCAAAAAATCCCGTGCGAAGAAAAAAATGCCTGCTGTGAGGCTTAGAATGAGACTCTCCTTTCTCAATGGAAGACTCATTCATGGTGAATGGAAAAGTGTTTTCTGAGGCGGATGCTCAGATCATAGCATGTTTAATAACATAAAAGCAAGGTCAATGCTAGTGATTATGCACAAAAATTAACTTATTCTGGATTTATTTTATGTTTTTTTATTAGAATTATATAAAATACAACAATGCACCTGTAAATATTTGAATACATATTAATATATCACATTCGAGATAGAAAAACACCGTCGTTAAGAAAAATGGTTGGAAATTTCAATAACAAATGACACTCATGCGTGCGTGCATATTTGCCATAGAGGGTTGAATCTACGACGTACAAATTCATTTATCAATTATCACTTACTTAAGGTGTTTATAGGCTGTAAACATTTTTGCATGTACCAAACTTAAAATCTATTTCAACATTACAAATGTTACAGTTGACTCTGAACCAATACCATAACATCTATTAGCATATGTATATATAGCAAACATGCCCGCAACTGGAGGAAGACGTTCATCTATCTATCTTCTACTTCACCCTGTGATATATGTCTTTATTAGCCAATCCTTTGTTTGTGCTCTCTTTTCTCTACAGTACATATTTTTCTTGTTCCAACGTTCACAAACTGTTCAAGCATAAGTGACAGAAATTATGCAGAGTTTTCTAACTGGGTGGAGGGCTGGAGGCACTGGTTCTATTGAACATTATTTAATTGTAATTAAGATTAAAATGCACACCGGCACCGACATGAAGGCTTAATTAGGATGTGCTATGAAAATATTAAGCTACTCAATTATGATGTGACTACATAATTAGTTTTTTCTCAACATAAATGTCTATGCTCAACAATGCAACAATGGCATACCAGACTATTCAAAAAAATTGGATACGGCTTTTCTTGCCGAAGTGAATTCTTGACTTCTAAATTTTAAATTGTGCAAAAAGATGTGTCAACCATTTGAGTTTCTCCCTAACTCTAAAGACTGCCAACTATATATTTAATCTAATGTATGTATGTCTGTATCTAAAGACCAAATGGTAAAATAATTTGTATGGATTTTAGCTATCTCTTCTGTATGGTGATTCAACTTCCTAGTATCAGCCACGTCCACGACCGCCTGCTAGTGTTCGGTGGACAGATGTGAACACTCGTACATTCCCGTTCTCCATGTCCGGTTTGCCATGAGCCCGTCGTCCTTGTTCTTTCTTGCCGTACACTTCATCCGCCGCCTGGTCGATCTGCTTCTAGCGCGATGGTGCTCGCCTAGGAGGCTGAGATTATAGGGTGTCTCGAACCTACATTCGTTTTTTCCGCACAGATGCTTTGTATTATTAGACCGGGGTTCACTTAGTTCCACACCATCCACTATCCTTTTACAGCTTGGATTTAAGTTGATAAGTTTAGATAAAACTAAGCGAGGTGGGACTATGCAACAACCTAAAAACAGAAGTTGGTGAGCGTACGTTCGTGAGATTAGTTCGAATATGCACCCTTTTTTCTTTTTCTAAAATCGCTATTACTACAGCTGACATGGGTAGGCCTGACATGGCCCGTCAAACCAGCTTGGCCTAGTGGGTTGGGATGGAACAGGCGGAGGCCCAGGTGATCCTTGCTTCACTGGAAAAAAAATTAAGATGGCTGATCCTTCCGAGCGGTAAACTACAAATAAAACAACCTATAAGAAGGAAATACTTTCTCCATCATGATGGCTAGGCATGTGGTGCATCCACGCGGAGGTCCTGGGTTCGACTCCGAGTAGGGGTATCTCTTTTTTTTATTTACGTGCCGAAGAAAGAAACTAAAAAACTGTCAGGCAACAAAATTCACGTGAAGAAGCGTGTTATGACACCGAAAGAAACATATTATGACGGTGAACGGGCAGAGGCAATCCGTGCTTTATTATTAGGTAGAGATATTGAATTGATGGACATTGGCTGCAGAACACCGTTCAAACTTGGTTTTTGCCAAGCTTGATGGCTCCTCCACCTTCCCTCCCTCCCTCCCCTCCTTCCTTCCCTCCTACCACCCCCAGCCGCCGCCATTCCTCCAATGATACCCAACCACTCTACAACCACCTTCATGACTTGATATCACCTCAGCTCCCCTCCGTGATCGTCATCATGACTCTCCAGTCCAGGGCTCCATCCGTGCTGCGCAGCTCAGGGCGGGTGACGCCATTGGGCTATGATTTTCAAACTCACTATTTGGTCGCCTTCTCACATCCCATCACCCTCTTTGTCACAACGACATCGGGATTCACCTCGTTGCCTTTGTTGAGTTCACCACCATGGACATTGACTGTCTAATGCTCGCTTGCTTTCTCCAGGCATGTCTTGATGATGGATCGACCATCCTTCATGTGCGGCGAGCGCAAGCAATAGCCGCACGGACTCGGCGGGCCATCGGGGCATCTCATCAAAGTTGATCCCTTCACTAGTGCAGAAAACACCGTCATTATAAAAACCACATTCTTGACGTGGAAGGTCGACGCCACCAATATGACATCATTGTTAACAAAATACCAATGACATTCAGGCCGCCACGCCATCGGTATATTACATACTAATGACGTGGCACCGTTCACTCACGCCATCATTATTTAAAATGGCAATGGCGTGGACATTTACCCACATCACTACTATTCACTAGGAGTGACGTGAGGAAAACTCACCAACGCCACCATTAAGTATTTGTCGATTTAAAAAAATAGTTATTCAATTCATCCATGCATCCAAATATGTATAATTTTTTTTGACAGACAAATATGTATAAATTCATTCATATATATTCAAATACATACATATAGTTAATCCACTAGTACATTTTGTACATTCTGGAATGTAAGAAAAGCCACAACATCGCTCGTCGTACGCGGTGCCACTAGTTGCCGCCGCTGCTCCTCTTCCGAGCTCCTTGTGGATGTCGTCGTTGTAGCCGCAGCCCCTTGTGGATGTCGTTGTTGTCGTCCCCCCATATCCTACATGGTTCATCAGAAGACAATTTTATAAAAAAGAGAACCAAGGAAAGAGAAATAAGCAATAGTATAGGTTATTTGGTAAAATCAGTCATCTCTACTCCTAATGTCCTAGTTGGTGGGATTGCATCCACGATTATTTTTCGTCTCACACTTTCATCTGAGTTTTTTTCGTCTTACCTCTCACCGATTTATTTTTACCTCACCTCTCACACAACGAAAAAAATCTGAACGGATCATAACTTTCCATGCAGACACAAGTTATTTAGCAATGTTTTTATGTGAAAGAATCAATCACGGTCAATCTCTAAAGATCAAATCTAAATTAATTAACTTTACCATAAATAGCTCAATCACATTAATTAGTCTTTCCATGCATTATAAAAATTACATTAATTAACATTACCATATGTCTCCCAATCACATTCATATCATAGGACACATCCTACCAAATATCTACTCTCCTAAAGAGTTCTTACCTCGTTTCATTTAGTTTCGTTACCCCCATCGATCGAAAAAATCGCCCACCCCGACGTGCAACGATCCCTCCCTTCCCATCCGATTTTCCACCCCCTTTTCCATCTTGATTTCTCGCTGAATTTTCATGTGCCCTCCCAAATCAAACGCTCTCTCTCATCTCTCCCAACGCACGCTGCCCGTCCCACCCATGTTGTAGCGCTAGACAGCCACCACCGCCTCCGTTAATCCTCGACCTCCCCGTGGTCGCGTGCATCACACTGGTCAATGACGTACTTCAAGCCATGGTTGGGCGCCGCCATTTGCTTCTCATGTGCATGGGCCCATCTCTTTGAGATCCATGATGTCAGCTGGTGTTGAGCCCTAACGGGAGTGACCCCCGCCCCCTATCCCGGTGAGTCGATGTGAGGACCTCGCTCGTAGGCTGCGCCTGGTCCAAGGATGGTCGTCAGCTACTTCATGCACTGCTAGCATTGCTGTAACATCCCAAATTTTATTAAATTAGGATGTTAATAGGATCATCATATTGCATAGCATATTTTTATTGCATTTGGAGTTTATGATGTTCAAGTTTTTTTCCACTCACATAAAATAATAGAGAGAGGATAAAATGACTTCCTCAAAGTATAAATGAGTGGG
The DNA here is from genome assembly GCA_039707655.1 of Elymus sibiricus. NCBI lineage: Eukaryota > Viridiplantae > Streptophyta > Magnoliopsida > Poales > Poaceae > Elymus > Elymus sibiricus. The sequence continues at coordinate 163,044,030 of CM077663.1, forward strand.
AAAATACTGGAATAAAATTTGGTGTTTTTAAAGATGCATTGAAAATTATTTTTCTTTCCCAAAGTTAGATTATTGCATTAAGAAAATATTTTTTCTAAGTTATTTGAGCAGAACTAAAAGTTCACTATGCTCTATATATTATATTATGATTTATAAAATTATTTTTCTTATTTTACCTTCTTTGGTGGAGGAGTAAAAAAACGTTTTGGTTGAAAAAAAAAACACAAGCTGGCCCGACCCAGCCAGGCCGAAGCCAACTGGGCCGAGCCAGCACCCCAGCGCTCGCTCGCCAGGAGGCCGAGCCAACGCTCGCTCGCCCAGCCTCCCACGTCGCTGGCTCGTCCGCTCCCCACCCCGATCGCATCTCTCTCTCGCTCGCATCTCTCTCTCCCTCACGCACCTGACAAGTGGGGCCCCGACCCCAGGTCGTCTCCAACCTCCAGCGAAGTCGATGGGATAACTCAGCGCCGCGCTCTCCCGCACCGGCCGCGCGAGGCTCTCGGGATAAGCCTTATCCCGCAGCCCCGCACCTCCTCTACGCGCCTATAAAAGCCCCTCGATGCCCTCGTTCCATTCAGCCGACTCGCTCCTCCTCTCGCCGCTCACAGCCGCCGCCGTCGCCGTTCGCATCTCGCCGGAGCCTAGTTCTTCGCCGGAGGATTCCGTCGCCGGTGAACCTCCCCTACCTCTGTTGCTTCGCAGAATCGGATCCCCTAGTTATTCCGCACCTCCCTGACATGTTATTTTGCCCTAGGACGCCCCGGAGTCGCCGCCCCGACGACCTGCGTCGCCGGAGTTCACCGGAGCGCAGGAGCTTCGCCGCCTGCCTCCGCTCCCTCAGGTCGTCGCCGCCGACCGCCGTCACCGCCGTTCGGCCGCCCTCGCCGAGCCGCACCTCCCCGCCCACCTCGCCCGCGCCGGAGCCCGCCGGAGCCGCCGCCCCGCCCGACACCCGACGTCTCGGTCGACTTCCCCGACCACCTCGCTACCGTCTCTCTGTAAGCGCTCGCCCCTCTGCTTCGTTAGATTAGATTAGGAAGTTTTTTTTAGACGAAGAGGTACACGGTTAACCGTTGTTCCTTTTAAACCGAGCGGTTTTCATTAGCCGATCGTCCGTTTTTGTTTTATTAGACCGTCGCCATGGTTTTCTTTCAGATTAGGTAATCTGCGAACGTCCACCGCATAGCCATCGCAACGAATAGCGCTCAGCCAACCACCGGCCGCCACGTGGCCAATGTTTTTTTTAGCTGCAGTTGTTTTTCCAGATTTGATTCAAATCTTTAGATGGCTATAACTTTTTAACCGTAGATCGAAACGAGATGAAACCAGTGGCTAAATTTTCGTCTCGAATAGCCCTAACCAGAGAACCCATCATTGCAAACTTTTACAAGTTCAAATTTGAATTTAATTCAGATTTGAATTCAAACTCTATTAGGCCATATCTTCCAAACGGTATACCCGTTTGAAGTGATTCTTTTTGCACCGAGTCACACAAACTAAATCCTAAGCCATGAACCTTTGCCATAATATTTTATACACGATTATTTTCTATTCATCACAATATTGCTAGTATGCCTTGTAGGAACACTAGTGCACGTCACGAATTTTGAACTATAATTTCACACGTGGTTTTATACTTTGAAAATTTTCATGCTAATGACTTGTGTTGGATTTTATTTGGCTTTTGCAAATATTTTGTTGCATGTTTCTTGGAATTGTATGAATGCTTGTTTATGTGAATTTATTTTACTTTTGCGATAGATTGTCCGGAGTGCGAAGCAGAGTACTACCACTCCCTAGAACTTCACTCCCAACACGAAGGCAAGTTACATTTTGATCATACCTATTTTTACCTATGTTTTATATATGCACGTAGTCCTTTGTTGTAGGATTGCATGGTAGAAATTTTATGCCCGAGGGCTATGCTTGCACCCGGTAGTTCATTTGAGGTAGGTCTGAACCGTACAAACTTTGTCACCACCGTGTTATGTTACAATGCTTCGCCAAAGTAGACGTGGATTGGGGAGTGTTATCATCTTGAGATGTGAGTGACAAAGTAGTAATTAGGACCAACTTTAATGAACTACCTGGGTGGAAATTGGTTTGTATGGTGGCGAAGTACAGTGGGAGCATTCATGGGAATCCATGGGAGTGCACACTAGTGGTCCGTCCACCCAGGCTCAAAGGGATCAACCTTGTTTTTCATGTCTATAAGCTTCCGTGTGCAGCCGCAAGCCAATATGGGCTCTGGCTTAGTTGAGTAGATGGTGTGACCTCTTCCGGGATAGGCTAGCAGATGTAGATGATGTAGGTGTACCAGCCTATCCGTGGGTTAGGGGGAATGCTTTTGAAAGACTATGTCTCGATCTTCCGATCAAGGATGTGGTCGAGTCTTCTGGGGAAAAGTGCACAACCTCTGCAGAGTTAAAATCTAATCGATTAGCCGTGTCCCCGGTTATGGACAACTTGAGCTTTTAGTAGTGGAAATGTAGGGAGATCTCATCACTCTTAATTAATCAACTGGGCATTGACATATTCTTGGAGTGGTTGAGATGGGGTACCATCTCAGACTTATGATATTTGTAGAATTAGAACAATAACTTTGATAGGGAAAAACCAGCTTTATGCAAAACTAAACTTAGAGCTTTCCACCAGCCAAATTGCATGTACTATGTAGGCTCATTACACTTCATGATGTGACTTGCCAGTACATTCCATGTACTGACCTACACGGCTGCAACTTATCATGTTGCAGATTTATCCGACGACGAATAAGGTGCGATAGGTCGTTGTTCTGCACTCAGCTTGCTCGTGGAGTTGATGGACTCGTTACACTTATTTGCTTCCGCATTATTTTGTTTTATTGGGCCCTAGGCCACATTGTTGTAATATTACTCTTTTGAGGATTCTCGATGTAATAAATGTGTGTTTGAACTCTGTTATAAATCCTCGAGTACTGTGTGTGTCAGCATACCGATCCAGGGATGACACTTAAGCACAGAGACTCCGATCCCTTGAGATCGGGTCGCTACAATTGCGCTGGTAGTTGTTGTTGCCGACCAATCCTTTGATTCTGTGAGAGGTGTCCTCCTCTTGTTTCACATCTCAGTTCAATCCCAGAGGCAAAGAGGATCATGGCATCGCCGGATGTGACAGACTCATCGTCGGTGTTGTACGTCCCACACCCCGGCTTGATCACAAGTTAGCAGCTCGTTGTTGTAGCCTTATCAATTCCTTTTGATAATTCACATTGTTTATTTTTGTAGTGTTTGTGGCGCGAGAGAATCAATAATGCAAGAGCTTAGAGATGACAACCATGTGGCTAGAAGAGGTGGCGCTATCCTAGAGCGGGGATGCGAGGTCCAACGGCTGCAACAGTGGCTTGTCTGACTCCAGGAGATGGACCTTGCCCTTGTTCGTGAGAATCTCTTGTGTGCTTTGACCATCGTTTTGGTGAGAATTTTACGTGATTGTTTCTGTAGATGAGATAGTGGTTTATTCATATTGATCGTCCTTATTTTGAGATATTGCGGAGTTATAAGGCAGATGTAGCTCCAGTTCTTTCTCCAAAAGAAATCATGCAAATTTGTGGATGAACGAGATATCTAACAGGGAACCCCTTGACTAACCTGAACATGCAAATTTGTTTTTGACTACTTTTTTGTGGTGAAAGAGATATTATGTTTGTTGCAGTATAATAACACAAATATTGACATTGCACCACGTGCAACCTTCATTATTTGTAATAATAAATATAATATGTGTCATCTCTCATGATCGGTGGGAATCGGTTTATTTGTAAACAAATCATATAGTATGCCATTTCTCGTAGTAAATGAGGGTCATTTCAGGGTTTTGCTAAAGTTAAAAAAGGCCCGCAACGGTAAGGTGCGCGACGGACTTGAACTAATAATAATGCTACAACATGGGCGGCTGAAGAGAATGACTACTTAATTAAGCAATAAAATAAAAATAGAGTGAATGTTGAACTGACTAATCACCAAAAAAGAGATCAAAGATATATTTCAAATCATTAAAAATTTATAATATGTGGAAGTTCATGATTTTAAAAATAGTGATCGGGCATGGTGACAAGAGTGAAGGTGGATGGGGAGGGGGTAAAGAGATAGATGTCACTTTGTATTCTTGTAGTGAAAGGGTGGTCAAGTAGACGCAATGATCACCAAGGCGGATATGAGTTGGAAAGAGTATACGTTGTCGCTATGTGAATGAAAACATGTCATCATATTCGACAAGCATTGTAAATTATTTGATCATTTTGTTATTCCATTTCTTTGTGGCAACACACGGGCAATCAGAAGCCGTGGTGGGGAGAGATGACGGTGCTGCAGGGAAAATAGGCCAAGGGATGAAATGTCAGGATGAGTGTGAGCGATAGGCTATGGGGTGAAAGAGCGAGAGAGTGAATCGTTTTTTGATAAGAAGAAAAATACATCTTGTTTGATTTTCTAATGGAAAAGTGGTTGTTTTCTATGAGAGTAATGTCACATATTTTTTTATATTGAATAAAATCACATAACCTAACAACTCATTTATGGAAATAATTACCAACAATTGATTTTATATGTGAGCCAACAATTTATTAAAATTGGAATGTGACTCTCTGTACTAAAAAGCACGATGGCACCCCCTTCAACTAGAAAGGTCACATGCTCGCATCTAGCAGTTGTGAATATATATTGTAGATGATTTTATTTTCATTTTTCATTGTCATATATATATATATATATATATATGTGTGTGTGTGTGTGTGTATGTGTGTGTGTGTGTATGTGTGTGTGTGTGTGTGTATATATATATGTATGTATACATACACACTATTCTGATCACGGGATCAAAATAATAATTTGATAACTCTCTGAACTTCCTGAGTTGTTTCACCTGAACTGCCCTCTGTGAACAACCAACTTCAACCTATCTTCGCAACCGTGGCTATATTAGCGATTAATTCTGTTGGGTCGTGTTCTTTGTGGTCCTACTGTAAATCTGATAGACTTTTTAGCATCTAAATAGTAGTTTTGTATCAGAATCTCACTTGTTGGCGGTTGTGCTTTCGGGGTGTGATGACCGCGTGTTTGTTAGAAGTTTAATGCATCCACTGATTGCTCTCGGACCTCGAACATGATGTGAATTGAGTTTCGGTCTGCGTTTTGTGGACATTTTCTGGTTATTTCTCACGGATTTGATTTGAGTTGTGTTCTTCGTCCACGGGAGTGGTTGCATCCGCTTCTGTCGATTTTTGTTTTTCTATGAAAATTGGCAGCGGATTTGCGTATTTTAGTTAAATTGCAGCCTTCCTACATCATTACTTTCAATTGGGAGGGTCCATATGTCGTTAATTTTGCTGCTGTGGAATTTTGTGAGGAGGCGAGCGCCGCTTCGGTCCCTGGTATGCGCCATTGCCACGGCCGAACAGGGAGAGTCCACGGATGGCGGCTCGGCCATCACGGCTCCCCGCGGCGTGTTACCAACCTGTTGACGGCTCCGCCGATGAGGGCATCGACCAGCGGAGGAATCTCCCGACGGCCCGGCACAAGCAACTCCGCGCGCTTCTATACATGCCAAGTAGAGCGACCGGCGAGGCCTTCGGCAGCTCATAGGCCGAATGTAGCCGCGACCACGGGACCTTCTCAGCCACGCATGATCCCATGGCGAGGCAATCTTGCAGCTTCTGGCCATCCGCGCCCCGCCGCCTGATGTAGTATGTGGACTTCTATATCATCTACACTCGAACTTTTACTTTTTGTTTACATTCTAAGGTAATGCAGCATTGTGCTCTTTTATGTTTGTTTGTTTTCTCGTAATTTTTGCTTCTGTTGTAGAAGTTGGACTTCTATATCATTTGTGTTAGAACTTATATGGTTTTTCACATGTTTTAGGTGACGCAGAAATATGATCTATACTGTTGCTCTTGTTATAAAATAATTTTTGTTTAGATTTTGTTTTCTACAGTCCTCATGTTTGTAACTGTGGATCTGACGCATAGACACATGCATCCTATTTTTCTATAACCTATTTTCATACTCTGAATAATAGTAGAACTTCAGTAGCTTTTAATGCTGAACTTCCTGTTTTTTCCTTGTGTTCGCAACTCACATAGTTAGTTTTTTTTTGAACTTGTGAATGTGAGATTTTAAAACTTCAAACTTTTGTTTCATGCTAATTTGAACTTCATTGTTTTAATATTCATAAAATATTTTATGTATTTTATATTAAAATGTCGAATTGATTTATTTTTAATACCGAACTTCATTTTTTTACAACTACTATGTCTTTTTTATAAATTTGACCCTTATTGTTTACTACTCTATTTTTACAATAATTCATTTTTCTATATCATTTTCGAAATCCTCTCGTGTGTAATTTTTTGACTTGCCCATAAACAAATCCTCAATTTGCCTAACATATTTACATATGACGAATGGTAGTAGAACTTCAGTAACTACAGTTACTGAACTTATGTTTTTTTTCTATGGTAGAGTTCAAGAATAAGTTACAGACTTCAGTTACTCGTCGTCGCATGCTCAGGTGATTCCGTCACATACGTGACCCCACTACCTATCTTAGGGGTGTCGGGGAGGGGGTGCGGTTGTTCTGGGGAAAAACAGAATAAATGCACTACGCCTGTCAACTAAGCACACTGCCACGTTCGCGCGAGGCCGAGCCAGGAAAGAGCCGGAGCAGGCGACGACGCGGCATGTCGCGGCGTCGCGTGCTCCGGCAAGTCCGTCACATACGTGACCCCACTATCTATATTAGGGGTGTCGGGGGGGTGCGGTTGTTCTGGGGTGATAACCCACAAGTATAGGGGATCGCAACTATTTTCGAGGGTAGAGTATTCAACCCAAATTTATAGATTCGACACAAGGGGAGCCAAAGAATGTTGGAAATATGCCCTAGAGGCAATAATAAATTAGTTATTATTATATTTCCTTGTTCATGATAATCGTTTATTATCCATGCTATAATTGTATTGATTGGAAACTCAAATACATGTGTGGGTACATAGACAACACTGTGTCCCTAGTAAGCCTCTAGTTAACTAGCTCGTTGATCCAAGATGGTTAAGGTTTCCTAGCCATAGACATGAGATGTCATTTGATAACGGGATCACATCATTAGGAGAATGATGTGATGGACAAGACCCAAACTACGAACGTAGCATGTGATCGTGTCAGTTTATTGCTATTGTTTTCTGCATGTCAAGTATCTGTTCCTATGACCATGAGATCATGCAACTCCCTGACATCGGAGGAGTGCCTTGTGTGTATCAAACGTCGCAACGTAACTGGGTGACTATAAAGGTGCTCTACAGGTATCTCCGAGGATGTCTGTTGGGTTGGCATGGATCAAGACTGGGATTTGTTACTCCGTGTGACGGAGAGGTATCTCAGGGCCCACTCGGTAATACAACATCACAATGAGCCTTGCAAGCAATGTGACTAAAGTGTTAGCCACGAGATCTTGTATTACGGAACGAGTAAAGAGACTTGCCGGTAACGAGATTGAACTAGGTATAGAGATACCGACGATCGAATCTTGGGCAAGTAACATACCGAAGAACAAAGGGAACAGTATACGGGATTAACTGAATCCTTGACATAGAGGTTCGACCGATAAAGATCTTCGTAGAATATGTAGGAGCCAATATGGGCATCCAGGTCCCGCTATTGGTTATTGATCGTAGAGGTGTCTCGGTCATGTCTACATAGTTCTCGAACCCCAGGGTCTACACACTTAACGTTTGGTGACGATTAGTATAGTTGAGTTATTTTGTTGGTGACCGAAGGTTGTTCGGAGTCCCGGATAAGATCCCGGACATGACGAGGGTCACTGGAATAGTCCGGAGGTAAAGATTGATATATGTGATAATAGTGTTTTGATCTCCGGAAGGGTTCCGGAATTCACCGGAAGAGGTTCCGGATGTTTACCGAAGTGTTCGGGTGCAGCAACACTTTATATAGGCCAAAGGGGTAAAGCCCACGAGGTATTGGAAAGTGCAAAAGGAAGTTTTGCTGCTGCCTTAAGCGGTACTACCGTGGTAAGGCAGTACTACCGCGTAAGCGGTACTACCGCTTGTGTGAAGCGGTACTACCGCATAAGCGGTACTACCGCTTGTGTGAAGCGGTACTACCGCTTGTGCGCGGTACTGCAGGGATCCGAGTTGGACTCTTTCCCTGCGGGCCAAACCGACCTTGTGCGGGCAAAACCGACCTGGAGGAGGCTTTTACTCCAAGTTTAGACCCCAAGGCTCAACATATAAATAGAGGGGCAGGGCTAGCACACGGGATACATCTAGATTTCCCAAGCCGTGTGTTGGCAACCCTAACCCTCTATTTCTCCCGTCATAATCTCCGTAGTGCTTGGCGAAGCCCTGCAGAGATTGTTCCTCACCATCATCACCACGCCGTCGTGCTGCCGGAACTCATCTACTACTTCACCATCGCTCGCTGGATCGAGGAGGTGAAGGCATCATCAAGCCGTACGTGTGTTGAACGCGGAGGTGCCGTCCGTTCGGCACTAGTTCATGATCGGATCGAGGGACGACTTGCGATTTGGATCGCGGAGACGTTCGACTACATCAACCGTGTTTCTTAACGCTTCCGCTCAGCGTTCTACAAGGTTATGTAGATTCACTCTCCCTCTCGTAGATGCTCATCACCATGGATAGATCTTGTGTGTGCGTAGGAAATTTTTTGTTTCCCATGCAACGTTCCCCAACAGTGGCATCTGAGCTAGGTCTATGCGTAGATGAGATCTCGAGTAGAACACAAACGAGTTGTGGGCGTGGGTGTATACATATTGCTTGCCGTTACTAGTTGATACTTGATTCGGCGGTATTGTGAGATGAAGCGGCCCGGACCGACATTACGCGTACGCTTACGCGAGACAGGTTCCTTCAACTGACATGTAACTTTGTTGCATAAAGATGGCTAGCGGGTGTCTGTCTCTCTCACTTTAGTTGAATCGATTTCAATGAAGAGGGTTCTTTTAGAAGATCAAAAAGCAATCACTACACCACGTTGTGGTTTTGCGTAGGTAAGAATGGTTCTTGCAAACCCGTAGCAGCCACATAAAATTTGGAACAACAATTAGAGGACGTCTAACTTGTTTTTGTAGGGTATGTTGTGATGTGATATGGCCAATTACATGATGAGATATATGTGATGTATGAGATGATCATGTGTTGTATAGAATATCACGACTTGCTTGTCGATGAGTACGGCAACTGGCAGGAGCCATAGAGTTGTCTTTAATTATTTTCGCCGTTTTGCTTTACTTTATCGCTATGAGTTAGCAATAGTCGTGGAAGCAACAGTCGGAGCGACAACCTCATGGCGACACGTTGATGGAGATCAAGATGATGGAGATCATGGTGTCATGCCAGTGACGATGGAGATCATGCCGGTGCTTTAGAGATGGAGATCAAAAGCACGAGTTCATGGCCATATCATGTCACTTATGATTTGCATGTGATGTTAATCCTTTTATGCATCTTATTTTGCTTAGGACGACGGTAGCATTATAAGGTGATCCCTCACTTAAATTTCAAGATAAATTGTGTTCTCCCCGAGTGTGCACCGTTGCGAAAGTTCGTCGTTTCGAGACACTCCGTGATGATCGGGTGTGATAGACTCTACGTTCACATACAACGGGTGTAAGCCATGTTGCACGTGCGGAACACTCGGGTTAAACTTGACGAGCCTAGCATGTACAGACATGGCCTCGAAACACAAGAGACCGAAAGGTCGAACATGAGTCATATAGTAGATATGATCAACATGAAGATGTTCACCATTGAAACCACCTCAACTCACGTGATGATCGGACTTGAGTTGGTGGATTTGGATCATGTTACACTCGAATGACCGGAGGGATGTCAATTTGAGTGGGAGTTTTTAAGTAATATGATTAACTAAACTCATTATCTAGAACAGTAGTCTAAGTTGTCTTTGCTATATTTATGTTGTAGATCATGGCTTGCGCAGTAGCACCCCTGAATTTTAATGCGTTCCTAGAGAAAGCTAAGTTGAAAGATGATGGAAGTAACTTTGTGGACTGGGCCCGTAATCTAAGGATTATCCTTACGGCTTCCCAGAAGGCTTATGTCCTTGATGCACCGCTTGGTGATCCACCCGCTCCAGTTGAGTCTCTAGACGTTGTGAACGCCTGGCAGGCTCGTTCTGAAGATTACTCAATAGTTCAATGTGCAATATTGTATGGCTTAGAACCGGGACTTCAAAGACATTTTGAACGTCATGGAGCATATGAGATGTTCCAGGAGTTGAAGTTTATCTTTCAGAAGAATGCCCGGATCGAGAGATATGAGATCTCCGATAAGTTCTATGCTTGCAAGATGGAGGAGAACGGGTCTATCAGTGATCACGTACTCAGAATGTCTGGGTACTCCACCCGTCTGGCTGAATTGGGGATGCCCCTTCCGCCAGAGGCTATCACTGACAGAGTTCTTCAATCATTGCCACCTAGCTACAAGAGCTTCGTGTTGAACTATAACAGGCACGGGATGAACAAGCCAGTCGCCGAGCTGTTTGCGATGCTGAAAGCCGCTGAGTCTGAAATTCAGAAGGAGCATCAAGTGTTGATGGTCAATAAAACCACTAGTTTCAAGAAAAATGGCAAGGTAAGAAGGGTAACTCCAAGAAGAGTGGCAAAGCAGTTGCTCCTCTCGTGAAGAAACCCAAGGCTGGACCCAAACCAGAAACTGTGTGCTTTCATTGCAAGGGAACTGGACATTGGAAGCGGAACTGCCCCAAGTATTTGGCTGACAAGAAGGCGGCCAACAACAAACAAGGTATATATGATATACGTGTTATTGATGTGTACCTTACCAACTCTCGTTGTAGTGCCTGGGTATTTGATACCGGTGCGGTTGCTCATATTTGCAACTCAAAACAGGAACTGCGGAATAGACGGAGGCTGGCAAAGGACGAAGTGACGATGTGCGTGGGAAATGGTTCCAAGGTAGTTCTGCTGAAAACAGCATCAGTCCCGGTTAGTTCCATTCAAATCATGCAAATTAGAGTCCAAAACAAGGGAAAACGGGTGAGGAAAAGTAGATACGTTGGAGACATATCATGGGGGAAAACAGAATAACGGCACTACGCCTGTCAACCAAGCGCACTGCCACGTTAGCGCGAGGCTGAGCCGGGGGTGGGGAGACCCCCCTCCCCCACCCCGGCGAGTCTGAGCCAGGAACGAGCCAGAGCAGGCGACGACGCGGCGTGCTGCGGCATCGCATGCTCCGGCGATTCAATCACATGCGTGACCCCACTATCTATCTTAGGGGTGTCGAGGGGTGCGGTTGTTCTGGGGGGGAAAACAGAATAACCACACTGCGCCTGTCAACCAAGAGCACTGCCGCGTTAGCGCGAGGCCGAGCCGGGGGTGGGAAGGGGGGGTCTGGACCCCCTCCCCCACCCCCGGTAAGGTCGAGCCAGGAACGAGTCGGAGCAGGCGACGACGCGGCTTGCCACGACGTCGCATGCTCCGGCGAGTCCGTCACATACGTGACCCCACTATATATCTTAGGGGTGTCGGGGGGAGGGATGCGGTTGTTCTGGGGGAAAACAGAATAACCGCACTGCGCCTGTCAACCAAGCGCACTGCCGCGTTAGTGCGAGGCCGATCAGGGGGTGGGGAGGGGGGTCTGGACCCCTCCCCCACCCCCGGCGAGGTCGAGCCAGGAAGGAGCCGGAGCAGGCAACGACGCGGCATGCCACGGCGTCGCATGCTCCGGCGAGCCCGTCACATACGTGACCCCACTACCTATCTTAGGGGTGTCGGGGGGGTGTGGTTGTTCTGGGGGGAAAACAGAATAACCGCACTGCGCCTATCAACCAAGCGCACTGTCGCGTTAGCACGAGGCCGAGCCGGGGGTGGGGTGGGGGGGGGTCTGGACCCTCCTCCCCCACCCACGGCGAGGCCGAGCCAGGAACGAACCGTAGTAGGCGATGACGTGGCGTGCCGCGGCGTCGCATGCTCCGGCGAGTCCGTCACATACGTGACCCCACTATCTATCTTTTTGTTATATTTGAACTTCTCTTTTAATTGTATGTGAACTTCTCTTTTTGTATTTGAACTTAGCATGTCGGTGAATTCGAGCTTCTCTGTTTGTTTTATGTGAACTTACTTTGTTTATGTACTTGAACTTGTTTTGTTTCTAAATTGTTTTCCCTCTTGTTCTTTGTTTCTAAAGGTTGGCAACAGTTGTATTTTGTCTCTTTCTTTTTTGGTATGTTTTTTAATTTTATTTGATTGTTCCTATGTGGATGAATTTTATTGTGGTTGGAGAAGGTGAATTTTCTTGCGATGCATGTGGATGTATGTGTTATTTTTTTAATTTGATTGTGGTATCCTTTTAGTAGTACATTGATAATGTTTTTAGATTATGTTATTTAATTTTTCTTATGACATGCATCCTAAGTATTTCTTTTTATTTACTTTATTGAGTGTTGAAATGGTGCATTTATATTGTAGTGGTGTTAAAATGGGTCATTTATTCTGTAGTGGAGGTCATTTATGCTGTAATGGAGGGTGTTACATGCATTTATTAAGCCTCACCCCTGCCCTCCCCTCCAACCCTGTCAGAAAATCTTTTGCCCCGCGGCAGTCGGTCGCTCTCTCTCTCTCTCACCTCTGCTCCGGATTCTTCGCCAGTATCTCCTGCGGCGAGTGGGTCGAGTAACCACCGCCGCATCCCCACGCCCCGCGCTCCCTCCCGTGCTCCCTCCCGCGACGAAATCGAGCTAGCAACCGCATGCGTTCAAAGGAACTGCTCCTGGCGTCGTGGGAAGGAAGAACCGTCGCGGCGTCGTGCATCAGGTACGTTTGGATAGGTAGAAACTGCTGCCTCCCCCAGTCTCCGCTCTTATTATGTACAGATCTAGGCAGTGCCTTCCCCCAGCCCCCGCTCGGTTTCTTTCTTGCCTGCGCTCCACATCCGCCTCTCCCCCTTTCTTCTGATGCTTGCATCCAGGGGTATGTATGGTAGGGTTCTTCTAGATGCTGTGTAGATGGTTTGATTTCGTCTCGTTGTGCAAATTTTTGCTTTAGTCATCTGTGGATTGCATTTCCCATGGGTCTGTTTGTTGTATTCGTGGCCATGTAGCTAGTGGTTCCTGCTATTTAGGTCTTAAAATCTAGGGTTCTCTCCTTGTTTGATCTGATTTAGTACTGTTCTTTGTTTGTGAGATGCATCTTCTTCTGGTATATGAATTCTGATTATTTTTTTGCTGTTATTTCTGTTTGTTATTTTTAGGTGGATCTAGGGTTTCGACCATCCTTCATCAGGGAAGGGTGTGTTGATGGCTTCAGGTCCTTCATTAGGTTCATCTTGTTCTATTTTTGTTTTTACTTTGTTGTTGTATCATAGTGCATATGCATCATTTAGTTTTAATGGTTTGATTTCCTAAAAATCAGGTACTTTTAATGATTGGTTATGCTTGAAGTTGTAGTATTGTGCCTCTTATTTTTGTATGTATGTGCATCTTGTCTTATTAATAAGAGTTTACTTTTATATGACTGCCCTGATCTTCACTTGTATGTCATGTTGAACTGACCATATTTGACAGTGTGAACTTCTTAAATAGTTGATATGTATGCATTTTACTTTGTAGTTGAAGTTAGCAGTGTTTTTCTTACTGAATTTTTGATGTATTACTAATGAACTATCTATTCAAGTGTGTTTGGACTTCTCATTGTTTTAATTTTAGTGTATATCTTTGTATTTGTGTTTCATTTTCATGGTAATGAGAAGTAGTTGGGCTTTCTGGTTGTACATTGTTGAAATTGTTGCTATTCAGTAAAATATATTGTTTTGCTCATGCTCTATTTGTTTATGTAATACTGCCTTGGTCACATAGTTGAACTTCTGGTTTTTATATTTTATAATCGTGAAATTTATTTGAACTTCCTTTTGTGCATTGTTTTACTGCTTTGTTAGTTTTTGCTGAACTTCTGACTATTCAATGTTATGAATTGTTTCTCTGGTTCTCCAACTTGTTTATGTAGTAGTTCCTTTGGTGTACATAGTTTTATTTTTTTGTATATATTTTAGGTTTTTTCTTTTTATTTCTAGGGCCATTTATTTTTATTGAAATAAAATTGAGGTCCCTTTTTTCCTTTTTGTAGTTGGTGATGACATTAATAATCCTGAAAAAACTACTTTTGATGAAGATGGGGGTTCAGAAGTTAATGTTGATGTTCCAAAGTCTGATGCAACTAAATTGTTTGTGCCTCTGAGTTTAGTTGCTGAGGTTGCTTGCATTCTTGATAAAAATTTAAATCTCGGAGATCTTGCGTCTGCAGCTCTTGCTTCACCTAGTATGTGCAACTCCTTTTTATATTTTTAATTCTAGAGGCATGTTTTTGAACTTGTTCCTATCATGTGTTTTATATTTGTTCTTGACTCTTTTCCTTTGTTTTGTTTTTGTGTTTTTGTAGATGTAGCCAGTGAAGAAGCTGTTAATACCATCAACGATGTTCTATCTGACTTGGGTGGGGCTGAGAAGACTGCTGAGGCTGAGCAGGTGGCTCCATCAGCCAAAGATTACGATGCCATTCAGGAGCCTTTGTGCTCTCTTCAGTTCTCAGAGACGCAGTCCCAATCTGTTAATGGCACTGAACCAGTCACACAAGCTGATGATGTGCCATTGTAACTTCTTCTAAAGGATGAACGCAAGAGAAAGAAGCTAGAAGCCTTTGAGAGGAAGAAGGTGCCTACGTAAAGGTTCTAATGTTTTTGAAACTGATGATCTTGTTGAGCCCACGCTTGGGCATGTGTCCGGTGTTGAAGGCGAAGTGGCGCGTGCCAGTGATAACATGGTTGGCCCTGTGAAGAAGAAATTCAAGCGCACTACAACAAGGAAGCATCTCGTTGGTGAAGTTACTCCTCGTAGGAGCGCACATGTTTCTAAGGCTGCAAGTCCAAGTGTAGGTGAACTTCCTGAATTAGTGGTCAAGCTGCTGGTGTTACCCCACGTCATAGTCCTCATGTTCTTGGCTTTGCGAAGCCTTCATCTTTGCTTGGTTCTGGTGTATCTGGGAAGGGCAAGAGATGTGGCGTTAAGCGCAAGGGTGGGCCGGCAAAGGTTAACAAGGGTTGCAAGAAGTGTTCTCGTGTTAATGCAGATGGCCAGGATGATGATGATTTCAACGGTGATGATGAGGATGCTAATGATGATTGTGTCGATCAGGTATAAATCTGTTTTTTCCTTATGTCCATATTTTTATTTTCTTATTTGTTTGATCTTGTTTATGTAATACTGCATTATGTTCTACATTGTTGAATTTCTGGTTTATTATTGTTAACATGGAAAACATTTGAAACTTCTGGATATACATGGTTGAACTGCCTTGTTCTTCATTGTTGAACTTCTGCTATATGCAACCAGAAGTTGTATATTTTTAAACTTCTGGATATACATGGTTGAACTGTCTTGTTCTTCATTGTTGAACTTCTGGTATATGCAACTAGAAGTTGTATATTTTTTAACTTCTGGATATACATGGTTGAACTGCCTTGTTCTTCATTGTTGAACTTCTGGTATATTAATGTCAACATGGAAAACTTTTGAAACTTCTGGATATACATGATTGAACTGTCTTGTTCTGTATTGCTGAACTTCTGCTATATGCATTGCTATACATGTATTACTTTTTTGCCCTGCTCTATTTGTTTATGTAGTTCTTCCTTGTTTAACATTTGCTGAACTTTTGGTTTATTTTCATTAACACATTTTTCTGCCATTGTTTCTTCTTTTTTGCTTTTTTTGCAGTATGTGCTTGTGAAGAGGCCTGTGAGGAGGAATAGAGGAGGCAAGGCAATGGAAGGAGCTGTTGAAGGAGGGGACGATGCGAAACGTTTTAACAAGACAGTTCTATGCTCACTGAAAGAGGTGAAGGTGTGCGCAAAATTGCTACAGCTTAGGCACAAGGAGAGGGTTGTTAAGTCTGGTTTTGGTTGTGTTTTTTATTTGAAGGTTGATTCGAACAACTCTCGTCCTTTGATGGGCCACATCTACACCAAGATTGGCCCTTCAACTATGATTCTATACATGGGTGAGCCAAATAAGAAATTGCGCATTACAAGTGGTGCTGTTCACCATCTTTTTGGTTTCCCTCAAGGTGATCGTACCCCTCCCAGGCCCTCAGAGGATGGACATGATGACGTTGTTACGAGGCTGAAGGCCAAACTTGGCTATAATAGGAGCGATGATATCAAGACAAAGGATCTGCAGAAGATCCTCGAGGATCTTGTGAAGGATGACAAGATAGATGATTTGGCTTTTTAGATGTTTTACCTGATTCTTTTCATGAAGGTTGTTATTCCTGGTACGTCTACACGGGTTTTCAGGGAGGCAGCAATGGCTGAGAATCTTGTTTCTGAGGATATGGCAAAAAAATGTACTATTGCTAGTTGCTTGTTGATGATCTTAAAAGGGCTGCAATTAGGTATCAACAAGGGACTAGCAGGGGAAAAGTTGTTACAGGCTGTGGCATTTCGCCGCTTCTTATGTATCTGGACTGCCTTATCCTTGGCAAGAAGGTTTCTGTTGATTTGAGAACTCCTCGCATCAATTTCATGGACCAGGGCAAGCTATGTGATCTTGCCGCTCCTGACTTGGTTAAGAAGGGTGATGATGACCCAGCCAACTGGGTTTTTGGGAATCTGCCTGTGAGTCTTATTATGCTTTATTCTTTTCCTGTATAGTATAACTTGAACTTCTGATATTATATTCACTTTTGTTTCTTGTCCATTCATTATCTTGTGACCTGTTTTACTTCTATTTGCGTGTAGTGGAAGACACATGCTGAGGTTGTTTTCTTTATGCATATTGAACGACCTGTTATTACCATGCCCCGTGCCACCTGTCTTGGCAGTGAAGCTGTCCCCAAAATTGAATCCTCCCAAGATGTTCACACCGGTGCTCTTCCTGAAGTACCCGGAGGTTCTTCTGCCCATATGAATGCTGGAGTTGGTATTTCTTCAGAGTCCGTGAAGGGTTTCTTCGATGCTGCCAGTGTTTCCCTTGGTAGGATCGATGGTCTTTTGAGCACTGTTTGTGGGGAGCTTGCCCGTGTTTCGATGACGGTTGAGCATCTTAGTCGTGTTGATGGGATTCTTCCACCCGGTCATGGTTTTAATGCGGAGTCTTCGAAGGAGGCTTTGTCAATTTTAGCTGAAATTCCTGCCGAGATTCGTCAGAGCACGGCCCACCTCCGTACCAGCTTTGGATTGTTCAAGAAGTTGCAGGATGCTCGTTGCAAGCCTTTTGAAGATGACGCTAGTGTTGTTATCAGTTAGATTGAAAGTCATGATTCTGTTGATTTGGGTCATGAGGCAACAATGAGCGTGCTGGAGAGGTTTGTTTTCTTGACATTTTAATGTATAGTGTTAGTGCCCAGTTTTTAGTGCTTTTAATAGTTGACCTTCTTGTTTTTGTGTGTTTGAGCTTCTTTTTTTCAGTATTAGTGTTCATATGTGACCTTCTTTCTGTACATTATCTAAACTTCTTCCTTGACAAGTTGGTGTTAATAGCTCACCTTCTATATTTACTGTTCCATGATATCTTTGTTGTCAAACATTTACCTTCTTAATTTACAGTATCTGAACTTCTTGTTGGGTGTTATTGTTCAGAGTTGACCTTCTATGTTTACTGTGTTTGGACCTCCTTCATATGTCACTTGTTAAAGCTGACCTTAGTTATTTAGTGAATCTGAACTTCCTCTGATTACACATTGTTCTACCTTATCTTCTAGTATTTTTATTTTTTATGTTTTGTATTGTATCTGTAGGCTGTTGATGATGGTGTTAGAGACGATATTATTTTACCTGCAAGTGCAACTGCTCCTCTGCATGAGTCTGCTCCTGCAAGTGATTTCATTGTGGCTGGGGTTGAAGAGAATGTTTTTAAGGTAGCATCTTACTTGTCAATTTGTTTCCTTCTTCTTTTTTACTTCATTGTTTTTTTCCTATGTGCCCATTTTTTATTGAGTTTTGTTGTTGTTGCAGTTTGACGATGTTAATGTTGCTTCAGAAAATCTTGCAAACAAAGATGTGTCAGACATTGGCTGCTCCGATGGGCTCGATCAAACTGAACATCATTCTTCCATTGGTGATGGTATTTTTGATGCTGTGCAGGGCAAGTCAGCTGGAGGTGATACCATCATTAATGCCAACAGTCCTGAGAAATATTCCATCGTGGAAGCTATTGAGACTGGTAGCTGATGACCCACAAGTATAGGGGATCTATTGTAGTCCTTTCGATAAGTAAGAGTGTCGAACCCAACGAGGAGCAGAAGGAAATGACAAGCGGTTTTCAGTAAGGTATTCTCTGCAAGCACTGAAATTGTCGGTAACAGATAGTTTTGTGATAAGATAATTCGTAACGGGTAGCAAGTAACAAGTGTAGCAAAGGTGCAGAAAGGTGGCTCAATCCTTTTTATAGCAAAGGACAAGCCTGGACAAACTCTTATATAAAGCAAAGCGCTCCCGAGGACACATGGGAATTTCTGTCAAGCTAGTTTTCATCATGCTCATATGATTCGCGTTCGTTACTTTGATAATTTGATATGTGGGTGGACCGGTGCTTGGGTGCTGCCCTTACTTGGACAAGCCTCCCACTTATGATTAACCCCTCTCCCAAGCATCCGCAACTACAAAAGAAGAATTAAGATAAATCTAACCATAGCATGAAACATGTGGATCCAAATCAGCCCCTTACGAAGCAACGCATAAACTAGGGTTTAAGCTTCTGTCACTCTAGCAACCCATCATCTACTTATTAATTCCCAATGCCTTCCTCTAGGCCCAAACAATGGTGAAGTGTCATGTAGTCGACGTTCACATAACACCACTAGAGGAGAGATAACATACATCTCATCAAAATATCGAACGAATACCAAATTCAGATGATTACTTATAACAAGACTTATCCCATGTCCTCAGGAACAAACGTAACTACTCACAAAGCATATTAATGTTCATGATCATAGGAGTATTAATTATCATTAAGGATCTGAACATATGATCTTCCACCAAGTAAACCAACTAGCATCAACTACAAGGAGTAATCAACACTACTAGCAACCCACAGGTACCAATCTGAGGTTTTGAGACAAAGATCGGATACAAGAGATGAACTAGGGTTTGGAGAGAAGATGGTGCTGATGAAGATGTTGATGGAGATTGACCCCCTCTCGATGAGAGGATCGTTGGTGATGACGATGGCTTCGATTTCCCCCTCCGGAAGGGAAGTTTCCCCGGCAAAACAACTCCACCGGAGCCCTAGATTGGTTCTGCCCAAGTTCTGCCTCGAGACGGCGGCGCTTCGTCTCGAAAGCTCCCTTCTGATTTTTTCCAGGTCAAAACCCTCCATATAGTAGAAGATGGGCACCGGAGACCTGCCAGGGGGCCCACAAGCCACTAGGGCGCGCCCTGGGGGGTAGGGCGCGCCCTCCAGGCTTGTGGCTGCCTGGTGGGTCCCCTCTGGTATTTTCTTCGCCCAGTATTTTTTATATATTCCAAAATAATTCTCCATAAATTTTCAGGACTTTTGGAGTTGTGCAGAATAGGTATCTCATATTTGCTCCTTTTCCATTCTAGAATTCCAGCTGCCGGCATTCTCCCTCTTCATGTAAACCTTGTAAAATAAGAGAGAAAAGGCATAAGTATTGCACCATAATGTGTATTAACAGCCCATAATGCAATAAATACCAATATAAAAGCATGATGCAAAATGGATGTATCAACTCCCCCAAGCTTAGACCTCGCTTGTCCTCAAGCGAAAGCCGAAATCGATAAATATGCCCACATGTTTAGAGATAGAGGCGTCGATAAAATAAAATGCGGACATGAAGGCATCATGTTCATCATAAGAACAGCAACATAAATTGGTATATAATTTCCTATGCTAAAGTGACAATTCATTCACAAGGTAAAGTATGAATCAAGAACTCTATTGAAAACCAACAAACTATGATCTCGGTCATTGAAGCAATTCCAATTTATCATAACATCGGAAAGAGTCAATATAAGAGCTTGTAAAGCAAATCCACATACTCAATCATCTTTTAGTCTTTCATAATTGCTAACACTCATGCGGTACCTATGAGGTCAAAGCTTCAATCGGACACAGAGAAAGATAGGGGCTTATAGTTTCGCCTCCCAACCATTTACCTCAAGGGTAATGTCAACGGAAATAACTTATGCTCACCCACATCCGAGTGGATATATGTGTTTAGATCGTTCCCCAACACATGACGCTTGCCAAGAGATAATGGCGAAATAAAGGAAGCAGTGATGATCACCATGAATCTTGCATAAAGGTAAGTACTAGAAAATAAAAGTAACAGATAGGCCCTTCGCAGAGGGAAGCAGAGGTTGTCTTGCGCTTTTATAGTTGGATATGCAATCCCTGAATGCAAAGGAACGTCACTTTATATTACCCCTTGTGATAAAGAACTTTATTATGCAGTCTGTCGCTTTTATTTCTTCCGTATCACAAGTTCGTATAAAGTTTATTTTCCTCACACTAATAGATCACACATATTTAGAGAGCAATTTTTATTGCTTGCACCGATGACAACTTACTTGAAGGATCTTACTCAATCGATAGGTAGGTATGGTGGAGTCTCATGGCAAAACTGGGTTAAGGGTGTTTGGATGCACAAGTAGTATCTCTACTTGGTGCGGAAGTTTTGGCTGATATGGGGTGGAAGCAAGCGTCACATGTTGAAGGATCTATAACCATATAACTTCTATTCGGAAATAAGCAAACATAACCCATTATGTTGTCTTCCTTGTCCAACATCAACTTTTTAGCATATAATATTTTAATGAGTGCTCACAATCATAAAATATGTCCAAGATAATATATTTATATGTGAACCTCTCTTTCTTTATTACTTCCTTTTAATTGCAACAATGACCAATGGCTATGTTTGTCAACTCACAACAAATTTCAATCGACATACTTCTTATATGTGAAGTCATCACCTTTCATAAGATCATCATATATTTCTTTGCTTTTATTTCTACTTCTTTCTATTTCTTATCCTCAAGATCATAGCAAACAAGCAAAGCCCTCAACTCAAAACTACTCTTTATTATATAACTCTCGGACTTGCTTACATAGGGGGAACATAAAGCAAAACTCAAAACTAGATCACACTAAAAACTTTATTCTACTAGATCAGGATATAACCAAAAGGATCGAACTAAGAAAAACGATAAAAGTAAAAGATTTGATGGTGATACGATATCGGGGCACCTCCCCCAAGCTTGGCACAAGCCAAGGGGAGTGCCCATACCCATGTGTTTAGTTGTCTTCCTTCGGAGGTGGTGATGTTGGAGTTGTTGATGAGGTTGGAAGCTTGTCCTCCGTCTTCCAAGGCATAGGCTCACCATCGTAAAAAGATGAATGAGTCTCCGAAATCCTCAAATCTGCAGCCAAACTCATTTTCTTAAATCCGTATTCATACTCACAGTTTTGGTTTTGCAGGTCATAGATCTGGGCTTGGAGATGCTCGATTTTCTCGTAAAGCTTGAAGATGTGCTCCCCGATGTCCTTGGCGTCCAGCTTGTGCTTATGGGCAAACTCCGCGATCATCATGTGATTGGCATTGAGTCCTCGTTCCACCATCCCTTGGCACTTGAAGACTTGTTGCTCCATTGCTTCGAGCCTGGTCTCCACGCTTCCGGTCTTCTTGGGCCCCTCAACATCACGGATGTGCAGCACCGCCTCACGCATCTCAATGGTTTGAGGGTGTCGCAGCACCTCCGCAAGGTAGGGGTTGATGACCTTCTCGAAGAACTTGTCCTTCGAAGCACTTGGGGACGTCATGTTGATCTTAATCTGCTGCAGACACAGCTCAAAACGAAAACAGGGGGTATTGTCGTGATACGAAGATCAAAACCTTCGGGAGATTATATAATGAATTTTTACCGACCTGAAGGAGTATACCACAAGAAAACGGAGTCCGGATGGTACACGGGGTGGCCACAAGCCACTAGGGCGCGCCCTCCTGGCTTGTCGCCTCCTCGTGCACTTTTCGGACTACTTGAAATTTTTCCTAATTTTTTAAATATTCCAAAACGGAGAAAAATTGCTATTGGAAAAGTTTTGGAGTCGGTTTGCTTACAGTACCACATACCTATTCCTTTTCAGAGTCTGAAACGTTCTGGTAGGTCTCCCTAATGTACTCCTCCGGAGTTATGGTATTGATAATATTGGTTTCAACATTTATGGGAGTACCTGAGATATAATGTTTGATTCTTTGCCCGTTTACCACCTTCGGGTTTGTGCCTTCGGCGTTGTTGATCTTGATGGCACCGGAACGATATACCTCCTCGATAACGTAAGGCCCTTCCCATTTAGAGAGAAGTTTCCCTGCAAAAAATCTTAAACGAGAATTGTATAGCAAGACATGATCACCTACATTGAATTCACGCTTTTGTATCCTTCTATCCTGCCATCTCTTAACTTTTTCTTTAAACAACTTGGCATTCTCATAGGCCTGGGTTCTCCATTCATCAAGTGAGCTAATGTCAAATAACCTCTTCTCACCAGCAAGTTTGAAATCATAGTTGAGCTCTTTAATTGCCCAATAAGCTTTATGTTCTAGTTCAAGAGGTAAGTGACATGCTTTACCATAAACCATTTTATACGGAGACATACCCATAGGGTTTTTGTAAGCAGTTCTATAAGCCCATAATGCATCATCAAGTTTCTTAGACCAATTCTTCCTCGATCTATTAACAGTCTTCTGCAAGATCAATTTAATTTCTCTATTGCTCAGTTCTACTTGACCACTAGACTGAGGATGATATGGAGATGCAATTCTATGATTAACATCATACTTAGCAAGCAATTTACGGAAAGCACCATGAATAAAGTGTGAACCACCATCAGTCATTAAATATCTAGGGACTCCAAATCTAGGGAAAATAACTTCTTTAAGCATTTTAATAGAGGTGTTATGATCAGCGCTACTAGTTGGAATAGCTTCTACCCACATAGTAACATAATCAACAGCAACTAGAATATGAGTATACCCGTTAGACTGTGGAAAAGGTCCCATATAATCAAAGCCCCAAACATCAAATGGTTCAATGACAAGAGAGTAATTCATAGGCATTTCCTGACGTCTACTAATATTACCAATTCTTTGACATTCATCACAAGACAAGACAAACTTACGAGCATCCTTGAAGAGAGTAGGCCAATAAAAACCTGATTGTAATACCTTGTGTGCAGTTCTATCTCCAGCGTGGTGTCCCCCATAGGCCTCGGAGTGACACTTGCATAGGATCTGTTCCTGTTCATGCTCAGGTACACAACGTCTAATAATACCATCTACTCCTTTATAAAGATGTGGATCATCCCAAAAGTAATGTCTTAAATCATAGAAGAACTTTTTCTTTTGTTGGTATGTGAAGTTAGGCGGTATAAATTTAGCAACAATGTAATTAGCATAATCAGCATACCATGGAGCATTACACGAAGCATTTATGACAGCTAATTGTTCATCAGGAAAGCTATCATCAATAGGTAGTGGGTCATCAAGAACATTTTCCAATCTAGACAAGTTATCTGCTATGGGGTTATCAGCACCCTTTCTATCAATAATATGCAAATCAAATTCTTGTAGCAGAAGAACCCATCTAATAAGTCTAGGTTTAGCATCTTTCTTTTCCATAAGGTACTTAATAGCAGCATGATTGGTGTGAACAGTTACTTTGGAATCAACAATATAAGGTCTGAACTTATCACAAGCAAACACAACGGCTAAAAATTCCTTTTCAGTGGTAGCATAGTTTCTTTGAGCACTGTCTAGAGTTTTACTAGCATAATGGATAACATTTAATTTCTTATCAACTCTTTGTCCTAGAACAGCACCAACAGCATAATCACTAGCATCACACATAATTTCAAAGGGTAGGTTCCAATCAGGTGGTTGAACAATAGGTGCGGAAATCAAGGCATTCTTAAGAATTTCAAATGATTCTACACAATCATCATCAAAAACGAATGGGACATCTTTTTGCAAAAGATTAGTGAGAGGCCTAGAAATCTTAGAGAAATCTTTAATAAACCTTCTATAGAAACCAGCATGACCAAGGAAACTTCTTATACCTCTGATATCCGTAGGACACGGCATTTTTTCAATAGCATCAACTTTAGCTTTATCAACTTCGATAACTCTTTCGGAGATTTTGTGCCCCAAGACAATGCCCTCATTAACCATAAAGTGGCACTTCTCCCAATTCAAGACAAGATTAGTTTCTTCACACCTCTGCAAAACTCGATCAAGGTTGCTCAGGCAATCATCAAAAGAAGTCCCGTAAATGGAGAAATCATCCATGAAAACCTCAACAATCTTTTCACAAAAGTCAGAGAATATAGCCATCATACATCTTTGAAAGGTAGCAGGTGCATTGCATAAACCAAAAGGCATACGTCTATAAGCAAAGGTACCGAAAGGACAAGTAAAAGTGGTCTTTTCTTGATCCTCTTTTGACACAGGTATTTGAGAGAAACCAGAACAACCATCTAGAAAGCAAAAGTGTGTGTGTTTGGATAGTCTTTCTAGCATTTGATCAATAAAAGGTAGAGGGTAATGATCTTTCCTAGTAGCTTTATTTAATTTCCTAAAATCAATTACCATTCTATATCCTGTAACAATTCTTTGCGGGATCAATTCATTTTTATCATTGGGAACTACGGTAATACCTCCTTTCTTAGGAACACAATGAACGGGACTAACCCATATACTATCAGCAATAGGATAAATTATACCTGCCTCCAGAAGCTTTAGTATTTAATTTCTTACCATTTCCTTCATTTTAGGATTCAACCGTCGTTGGTGATCAACAACCGGTTTAGCATCAGGCTCCATATTAATTTTATGCTGACATAAAGTGGGACTAATGCCCTTAAGATCGTCAAGAGTATATCCAATTGCAGCACGGTGCTTCCTCAAAGTTTTCAATAATCTCTTTTCTTCATGCTCTGAAAGGTTAGCACTAATAATAACAGGATATATCTCCTTTTCATCAAGATAAGCATATTTCAGAGTATCAGGTAATTGTTTAAGCTCAAACACGGGATCACCCTTGGGTGGAGGAGGACCCCCAAGTATTTCAACAGGCAAATTGTGTTTCAAAATAGGCTGCCGATCAAAGAAAATCCTATCTATTTCATTCCTTTCATTCATATGCATATCATTTTCATGGTCTAACAAATATTGTTCTAAAGGATCAGTAGGAGGCACAGCAATAGAAGCAAGACCAACAATTTCATCCTTACTAGGCAATTCCTTATCATGGGGTTGTCTACAAAATTTAGAGAAATTGAACTCATGAGACTCATCCCCAAAACTTACAGTAACAGTTTCTTTCTCACAATCAATCATAGCATTAACAGTATTCAAGAAGGGTCTACCAAATATAATGGGACAAAAATCATCTTGTGGGGAACCAAGAACAAGAAAATCAGTAGGATACTTTATTTTCCCACACAAGACTTCAACATCTCTAACAATCCCAATTGGTGCAATAGTATCTCTATTAGCCAGCTTAATGGTAACATCTATTTCCTCTAATTCAACTGGTGCAATATCATTCATAATTTCTTGATATAAGGTGAAGGGAATTGCACTCACACTAGCACCCACATCACATAAGCCATGATAACAATGATCTCCTATTCTAACAGAAACAACAGGCATGCCAACAACAGGTCTATGTTTATCTTTAGCATCAGGTCTAGCAATTCTAGCAGCTTCATCACAGAAATGAATAACATGCCCATCAATATTATCAACCAAGAGATCTTTAACCATAGCAATACTAGGTTCAACTTTAATTTGTTCAGGGGGCGTAGGTGTTCTAGTACAACTCTTACGAACCACAGTTGAAGCTTTAGCATGTTCCTTTATCCTAACAGGGAAAGGTGGTTTCTCAATATAAGCGGTAGGAACAACAGGATCAACATTATAAGTAATGGTTTCTTCTTCAACTTTAATAGGTTCAACTACTTTCACTTCAATGGGAGGATGATATTTAAACCACTTCTCCTTAGGGAGATCAACATGAGCAGCAAAAGATTCACAGAAAGAAGCTACTATCTCAGAGTCAAGTCCATATTTAGTGCTAAATTCATGAAAAGCATCGGTGTCTATAAAGGATTTAACACAATCAAACGAAAGGTTTATACCTAACTCATTACCTTCGTTGAGATCCCAATCTTCAGAGTTGCGTTTAATTCTTTCCAATAAGTCCCATTTGAATCCAATATCTTTCTTCATAAAGGAACCAGCACAAGAAGTATCGAGCATGGATTGATTATTACGAGAAAGCCGAGCATAAAAATTCTGAATAATAATTTCTCTTGGAAGCTCATGATTGGGGCATGAATATAACATTGACTTAAGCCTCCCCCAAGCTTGAGCGATTCTTTCTCCTTCATGAGGCCAAAAATTATAAATATAATTCCAATCACGATGAACCAGATGCATAGGATAAAACTTCTGATGAAATTCCAATTTCAATCGGTTGTAGTTCCATGATCCAATATCATCACATAGCCTATACCATGTCAATGCCTTCTCCTTCAAAGATAAAGGAAAGACCTTCTTCTTGACATCATCTTCGGGCAAACCTGCAAGCTTAAATAATCCACAAACTTCATCCACATAGATTAGATGCAAATCAGGATGTAGTGTTCCATCTCCTGCATAAGGATTAGCTAGCAGTTTCTCTATCATACCCGAAGGAATTTCATAATAAATATTTTCAGTAGGTGCAGCAGGTTGAGGAGCATCTCTTTGTGCTTCCGGTCGAGGTGAAGATACCCCGAACAAGCCCCTCAAAGGATTAGTTTCCATAGTAACAAGTGACAGAAAATTTCAGCACACTATATAAATTTTTTCCTTACCAAGTTCCACTCACCAAAGGCGCTTCACTCCCCGGCAAATGCGCCAGAAAAGAGTCTTGATGACCCACAACTATAGGGGATCTATCGTAGTCCTTTCGATAAGTAAGAGTGTCGAACCCAACAAGGAGCAGAAGGAAATGACAAGCGGTTTTCAGTAAGGTATTCTCTGCAAGCACTGAAATTGTCGGTAACAGATAGTTTTGTGATAAGATAATTCGTAATGGGTAGCAAGTAACAAGTGTAGCAAAGGTGCAGCAAGGTGGCTCAATCCTTTTTATAGCAAAGGACAAGCCTGGACAAACTCTTATATAAAGCAAAGTGCTCCCGAGGACACATGGGGATTTCTGTCAAGCTAGTTTTCATCATGCTCATATGATTCGCGTTCGTTACTTTGATAATTTGATATGTGGGTGGACCGGTGCTTGGGTGCTGCCCTTACTTGGACAAGCCTCTCACTTATGATTAACCCCTCTCGCAAGCATCCGCAACTACGAAAGAAGAATTAAGATAAATCTAACCATAGCATGAAACATGTGGATCCAAATCAGCCCCTTACGAAGCAACGCATAAACTAGGGTTTAAGCTTCTGTCACTCTAGCAACCCATCATCTACTTATTACTTCCCAATGCCTTCCTCTAGGCCCAAACAATGGTGAAGTGTCATGTAGTCGACGTTCACATAACACCACTAGAGGAGAGACAACATACATCTCATCAAAATATCGAACGAATACCAAATTCACATGATTACTTATAACAAGACTTATCCCATGTCCTCAGGAACAAACGTAACTACTCACAAAGCATATTAATGTTCATGATCAGAGGAGTATTAATTATCATTAAGGATCTGAACATATGATCTTCCACCAAGTAAACCAACTAGCATCAACTACAAGGAGTAATCAACACTACTAGCAACCCACAGGTACCAATCTGAGGTTTTGAGACAAAGATCGGATACAAGAGATGAACTAGGGTTTGGAGAGAAGATGGTGCTAATGAAGATGTTGATGGAGATTGACCCCCTCTCGATGAGAGGGTCGTTGGTGATGACGATGGCTTCGATTTCCCCCTCCGGGAGGGAAGTTTCCCCGGCAGAACAGCTCCACCGGAGCCCTAGATTGGTTCTGCCCAAGTTCCGCCTCGAGACGGCGGCGCTTCATCCCGAAAGCTTCCTTCTGATTTTTTCCAGGTCAAAACCCTCCATATAGCAGAAGATGGGCACCGAAGACCTGCCAGGGGGCCCACAAGCCACTAGGGTGCGCCCTGGGGGGTAGGGCGCGCCCTCCATGCTTGTGGCTGCCTGGTGGGTCCCCTCTGGTATTTTCTTCGCCCAGTATTTTTTATATATTCCAAAATAATTCTCCATAAATTTTCAGGACTTTTGGAGTTGTGCAGAATAGGTATCTCAGATTTGCTCCTTTTCCAGTCCAGAATTCCAGCTGCCGGCATTCTCCCTCTTCATGTAAACCTTGTAAAATAAGAGAGAAAAGGCATAAGTATTGCACCATAATGTGTATTAACAGCCCATAATGCAATAAATACCGATATAAAAGCATGATGCAAAATGGACGTATCAGTAGCACTCATGCAGTACCTGCGAAGTCTCTTGCAACAGAGCCATTAGTGGTTGTTGGTGCTGATTCTCCAACTCCTCCTACTGCACCACAACCAACCGTTTTTGTTGTTTCAAATTCTCAAGCTGCTGCTGATGTACATGAAGATAATAGTACAATGCCTACTGGAGATGGTGATGATTCAGAAACTAAAACTGATAGTTTCGGAAAGGAGGACGATATGTCCAGTTCTGCTACTGAGTTAGGCAAGAATCCATAAAAGAGAGGAGCATGCTTCTCTCTTCTTTCCCCATCCCCATGCCTTTTGTTTTTGTTTTGACTTATGATATGTCTGTGTACTGTGTGTGTGCTACAAGTTGAACTTCTGGTTTGTCCTATAATCTTAAAGTGTGTCATGTGAATGTAAATATAGAATGTAAATAAAGTGAAGTGCAGTTGTTTTTATGTTGGGAAGGTGTTTGTGTTGAATGTTTTTAATATTTGTGTGTTATTTTTGATGTAGCAGCTGAATGTGTTTGTGTTGTTTTTAGCTCTGTCATGATCTATGTGTTTGAAAATGATTTTTTTTAGTTGTTTGCATGGCAATATCTCCATTTTAAGGTAACACTTGTGTCTATGTGTTGTAAGGTTTTTCCCATACCGGGTCCGGGAAATCGTTTATATATATCTGTTTTATGCCCAACCCTTCTTTCCTAATTCATGTGTATATGCAACCATTATTCCTATGTATATTCAACCTCTCTTTTCTTGTATGTATTTTAATTATGTTTTGTATGCTGCTCTTATTCTAATGTTTGCTGAGCAGACAGTGAAATTGCGACTGACAAGAAGAAGGTTGATGACTTTTATTTTAGTGTAACTAGGCTTAGGAATGATCGTTCTAAGAGGTGAGTCCAGCCTTTCAGAATTTCTTGGCATCTAACTTATGATCTGCCTATGGTTTCATAGCTGAACTTCTTGACTTATTATGTCGGTACTCTCTATTGTTTATTAAAGCACACTTTGAATATAAGAAGGGGAGCTTCATAGTTGAATGAATCCGCATTTGATGTCATTGTTTTTTGTTTTAGATTAAAGGTTATGTTCCGAAACAATGAGTGTGAAGCTACTGTTGACGATGTCGCATCGTCTTTTGGTCCTCGAGGAATGCTTCGATCTGCTATCGCTAAGGTTGCCCTTTATTGTCTACGTTGCAAATACCAGGGGTCAGACAAGCTTATCCTGCCGTATTGGGTTTGTGTAAGTCAACCCTATAGTTTTCTCTTTTCTCTTTTTATTTTCCAAATTAGTTTAAACTTGTCGGTCTCATTATATTTACATGTACCTCTTTTTATTGCCCCTTATTATTTATTTTACTGTTACCTGATTATTAGGACAAGATTTACAGAGGGCAATTTGATTCCCGTGTGAAGAAGTTTTTCAATGTGACTGGTCCCGATAGCATGGATGCCCACGATTCTGTAAGCAATTCAATGTTGATGCTCTCTATTTTGTTTTTGTTTTATTTGTGCTCTTGATATTAATATCAGCTTTAATGATTGTGTGTTTATCTTGCTTTAGGTTATTTTCCCTACTTTTGACCCACCTAACGTTCCTTCTCACATGGGTGGTGTTGGGCATTGGGTTTCTATATTTCTTGACTTGAAGAATGAAAAGTTTCAGTTTCTCGACTCCTACTATGGACCAACTGATGAATGTGCAGTGTGTCTCTTTCGGCGGATGACTGATAACATCAAGAAGCTTAGGTGTGATGCCAACAATGACAGGGAGATGCTCTCCAGTCCAGTTTCTATTGAGTATTTCCCTTTGGATTGGATTGATGTCCCCCAACAGACTAACAAGTATGAGTTCCATTTTATCTCTATTATTTTTGTCTATAAAATATGTATGAGTATGTAAGCTGCAGCATTTTGTTATGCTTTGGCTTTCTTTTCTTTTTACAATGTTTCTTTGTTTGATTGCAGTATCGACTGCGGGTTCTTCATGCTTACGAACGTTAATTCGTTTCATGATGGGGTTCTTACGAACTATTCCCATGAGGATATCTCGGATATCAGGAAGACATGGTTGTATTCAATTGCATCTTCTAACCTGTTTGAAACAGATTTCATGGATCTGTTTGGCTACTATACATGTAAGTCTTGAAACTTACAGTTTTGGCTACTTAATATCTCCTTTTGTTTTGTGCAACGTGATACGTTGTCTTTTATTTATTTACTAGTGTATATTGTTTTAGTAGGTTTCCATAACATTACTTCCTTGAACTGCAGCTTTTGTTGTACATGAACTTCAGTGATGATACCTTGTGTTTTGGTCGCTGAACTTGGATGTTTTTCATGTCATCAGTTTTTTTGAACTGTAGCTTGTGTTCCACATGAACTTTATTAGTTTTTAAATGAAACACTTCCTTTTAGCTTTATTGTTTTATTTTTTGTAGATGAACTTGAATATTAATCATGTCAACTATATTTGTTGGACTGAAGCTTGTGTTGTACTTGAACTTCAATTGTTTTTATGGTATTTTTTTGAAAGTGGAGGATTTGCATTTGACCGACTACCATTACGCATACCTCGGGACACATGATTACCAGCCTAGGGAGGAATCGATGAGTACAAGACCAAAACATGATGAGAGTGCTAGAACCATTGTTCCTTCCAAGGTTGGCAAGTAGTCTGTTGGTATTGGAGTGTCTAAATCCCCAGTGAGTGCCGCTCCAAAGACCCCTTGCACTAGGAAGGTGGATGCAGTCCAAGATGAAGAGATTTCATCAGATTCTGATTTCGAGAAGATTGCTGGCATGAGGAAGGGTAAATCTGCTGCTGCTATTGTTGCTAGGAGAGGTGGCAAGAATGCTGTCATTGCTAGGAGGAATCCGGCACTTGAGTCTGGAAACATAACCTCCTCAAAGAGAGCAGCAAGATTGCCTCTGAAGTGGCGTTCTCCTGTCTGTGCCCTAAATAAATACACATACCCTCATCTACCTGAGGCCCGGAAGTTGAAAGAGTTTGTGCTTAGTGAAAACAGTCTGAAGAACTATATGGAGTGAGTTTTGTTCTTCTGTTTGCTCGCTGATATGCTGTATGTGAACTTCTATTTTGATAATGTCTGAACTTCTCTAAATTTTTTAATAATTTTCTTTCTTATGTAGTTGTGCTTCTAATATTCTCCCATCCTTTCTTCTGCAGGACATCATACTGCATGTTTACTCTCCCTGGTGGCAACGTGATGGACCTGACTGGATGTGTCCTTCATAGTCTTTTTGGTGAAGGGGAGAATATGGAAGGAGACGTAATGGACTTTCACATAAACCAGTGGAAGGATATGCCGGAGACCTCGGAGATCTTCTCTTGTGCTGATAGGGTTGTTTGAGTCCCTACTTCATACAAGTTTTTGTTTTTGTAACCCTATCTCCCTATTTTACGCTAGTTTTGGTTAAGGGGTATTGTGAGGTATTTTTATTTGTCGTGTTTTAATGTTCTTAATTTTTGTTGATGGTGTGTTTGTAATGCAGTACTGCCTGGATTATGATTTGTTGTCTTCACCAATGCCAAAAATCGGCGGAGCTATGGCTAAGAATGTTCGTTCGTAAGGGAGAAGACCTTCTTAAGGCAAAGCTGGTTAGGTTTTTATAACTATTGCTTTTTTATTATGTACATCCTTTCCCGAGTTTTCCAGCAAGTTATTGTTCATCTGTGTTGTTCACTTCTTATGGTTTATAGTTTTTGCTCACTGTGTTTTCCATTGGAACTCTAAAGCACGACTCTATGTGCCAAGCTCGGAATCAAGCTACTATTCTCTACGCCCTATCATCCACAAACCGATGGCCAAACGGAGGTGACAAACCTGACGCTATCTACTCTCCTATGAGTGTTGATTAAGAAGAACATCAAGGAATGGGAAGAATGCCTCCCCATCGCCGAGTACGCCTACAATCGCGCACGTCACTCCACCACCGGCAAGTCTCCTTTCGAAGTGGTATATGGCTTCAACCCTTTGTCCCCATTGGACATCCTTCCTCTACCACTCCACGAGCGCGTCAACATGGACGCAAGTGCAAGGGCAAGTTACATCAAGAAGATGCATGAAGATACAAGGAGCATTCGAACGTCAAGTGGAACGCGTCACCAACAAGCGCAACGTCAACAAGCACCCCATGGTGTTCAAGACCGTAGATCTTGTGTGGCTACACCTACGCAAGGAACGCTTCCCCTCTGAGCGCAAGTTCAAGTAATTTCCTCGAGCAGACGGACCTTTCAAGGTGTTGGCGCGCTGCAGCAACAATGCCTACAAGATCGGCATTCCACGTGACAAGTACAATGTGAGCGACATCTTCAACGTCAAGGACCTCTCTCCTTTCCATGGTAATGAAGATCTTGATCCGAGGATGGATGTTCCCCAGTGGGGGGGAGATGATGCGGAGCATCCCATGGTCATCCCCATGGACCCATCACCAACACCTCAAGCTATACAAGGACCCATGCCAAGAGCTCATGCACGTGCTATTGGAAACGAGGTGACATCTCTCCTTTGCAATTATTCCCTTGATACTCTCAGAACTTCGATTCTACCTCAAGCAGAGACTCTATGTATACTCAGGTACCTAGATCCCAACCGGAGCTCGGAGGCACAAGAAGAAGAACCGCTTGAAGAAGAGGAGTCAAGCGCCAAGAAGGGCACTCTGGCCAGCCCGGAACTTCCGGCCCGCCCGGAACCTCCGGCCAACCATTGTCCCAAGGTAAAACCCAGGTGTGCGAACTCTTTGGATAGCCCGGAACCTGCCCGGACCCTTGCCCGGAACTTCTGGGCCCCGAAACTTCCGGCCCCTGCACAGCCCAGCCACCGCGACGTGTGCCAACTCTCTGTCCAGCCCGGAACCCGTTGGATTTGAGGAGATTTTGTTGATATTGATCCGTGAATTTCGTTGTGGACGAGTGGATATAGCTTTCCATTTAGCCAATTTGCACCAATTTTTCTTTTCCCCCCGTCAGATTTGGTTTTTCCTCACGATTTTCCGCCCAAGTCCCCGATCTAGAAATTAGGGTTCGTCCCAATTTTCCCGACCCCGGGAACTTCCGGCTGCACACGGACCTTCCGGCCCCCGGACACTACGGCCACCCCGGAACTACCGGCCCCCGGTACTTCCGGCCCGCTCGGACCTTTCGGCCTTAGCAATTTTTTTTTGCTTACACCATTTGGGGTTCCTTTTGACCTCATTTTCCCACCATTTCTTCCGCAACCACTGCCATTTCTTCCGCAACCCATTTGCATTTGAGATTTTGAGTCGCGAGCATCGCCACTTCCTAAGGTGTTTCAGCTAATTAGGAGTGGTTCTCCATCGACATCGCTGCTCATCATCGCTTCGGATCGTTGCCAACCACCTCTACATTGAAACTACATCGTAAGCAAGGACGGTAACCGCGACGACACTCTTGATATATACCCTTTCCATTGCATTGTTACCCCAAGCCTATTTGCGTTACTTGCCTATCGAGACTAGCCATTGAGTATTGCCAGGCTACGCTACTTGTGCACTTTAGTGATATATACTCTGCATAGCTACCGTTGCGTGCATATATCATCGTATCATTTTGGTATCATCTTTTGTGTTCTCATAGTACCCGCGTACATAATTGCTATCTTGGTGTGCACGTCCCTCATTGTGACCATACAAAACATCGTCGCAAAAAGAAAGAGAAGCAAAGCTTTTAAGCAAAAGCAAAAGAGCAAAAGAGCAATTGCATCGCCAATTTTGCATATCACTTGATCATCTTGGATCACTTGAGCGAGTGACACGTGCCTCATACATACATAGCAAGTTGGGAATAGGAAGACGGCATGTTTTGTTTCTTATAGGTAGTGCACAAGTTCGTATCACGCCCATTTGAGCAATCGTGCTAGCGTCTCTCTAGTGTTGTGCAACACGAGCGTTTTTCGTGGATTCCACGTTTTGGCTCATCCTTGATTGCACGACCCCACTTATCTATCCGTGTGTGTGTTTCCGTGTATACTCATTGCTATTGATCTACATTGTCTTTCTTGCGAACTTCCGAATCTTTCTCAACATTATTGAATCTTATCTTTTGGATTGCTTGAAATTTTTGCCACTATCCTAACCAAGCTACTTCATAAGCCTTAATTGTGTAGGTGTGAGAAGGACGATCTTTGGTACCAATTCTACTACTTCCACATTTGCACATTGAGTGATCCTTGATCCATTTTCAACTTGTGGAACGGTAATTGATATTGTCGTCTCATTCTTCCACTTATATCTACTTGAGTGCTATGGATAGGTCAAGCATACACAACCCGGCATTTGAATAGGTCAAGCATACACAACCCGGCATTTGAGGAGCAAGAGGACTACGCAACCGCTTACGCCACCAAGCTACAGTTCTTCGGAGCGCAAAAGGCAATGCGCCAATCGCATGACGTCTTGAACGACCGCATTGAGCAACTCGCCACCGACGTACGAGAATCCGAAGTGCAAACAAGGGACAACCTCGACACCAAGCTCTAAAGCCAAATGGAGGAATTTCGTGCCTTGCTGGTCAAGCGTGCTTCTTCTACATCTACATCGTCAAGACGGCGCCACTCAAGTCATCACTCATCGGAGTACTCCTCTGGCGAGAGTCCACCTCGAGCACGTACTCATCACCGAGATGACCACTCCTGTCCAAGTTCACACCAAGGCCGTTGATACGTCTCCAACGTATCTATAATTTATGAAGTATTCATGCCATATTTAAAATAATTTTATATGGTTTTGGTATGATTTGAATGGAACTAACCCGGACTGATGCTGTTTTTAGCAGAACGACCGTGGTGTTGTTTTTTGTGCAGAAATCAAAGTTCTCCAAATGCAACGAAACTTTTTGACGATTTTTTGGAACAAAAGAGGCACAAGAAGCTTCGTTGGCGGGCCAGAAGAGCCACGAGGTGGGCACAACCCACCAGGGCATGCCAGGCCCCTCCGACGCGCCCTCGTGTCTTGTGGTCCACTCGTGGCCCAGCTTCGCGTGAAACCGATGCCCAAAATCCTATATATTCAGAAACCCCCATAAAAAACCCTAGATGAGAAGTTCCGCCGCTGCAACTCTCTGTATCGACGAAAAACCAATCTGGAGGCGGTCCAGTACCCTGCCAGAGAGGGTAGATCATCTCCGGTGGCCATCTTCATCATCCCGGCGGAGGCCATGACGAGGAGGGAGTAGTCCACCCTCGGGGACGAGGGTATGTACCAGTAGCTATGTGTTCAATCTCTCTCTCTCGTGTTCTTGAGATGTCACGATCATGATGTATCACGGGCTTTGTTAATATAGTCGGATCATATGATGTTATTCCCTTGCTATCATGTTGTGATGAATTGAATCTTTCCCTTTGAGATGTCATTATGTTGGATTGAATATTTTGGTTGAGAACACTTGATGTACGTCTT
Source organism: Elymus sibiricus (assembly GCA_039707655.1). Lineage (NCBI taxonomy): Eukaryota > Viridiplantae > Streptophyta > Magnoliopsida > Poales > Poaceae > Elymus > Elymus sibiricus. Next base: position 163,080,027 of record CM077663.1, read on the forward strand.
GCGTGGGATACCCGTAGTGACATTGGGGTATTCTATTGATTCACTTGATATATGTTGAGGCATCAACTTGCAGATTCCGGTGACCTAGGGGAGCTATGCATAGGGGTTGATTGCACGTTTTCATACCATGTTCTCCGATAGAAATCTTGGGGCACTCTTTGAGGTTCTTTGTGTTGGATTGAGTATTATGAATCTGAAATTGTTTGATGCGTATCGTATAATTAACTCATGGATACTTGTGGTGACATTGGAGTATCTAGGTGACATTAGAGTTGGTTGATGCGTATCATATGGTGTTATTTTATGAACTCTAGATAGATTGATCGGAAATGATAACATGGTGTTATTTTAGTACGAACTCTTGGATAGATCGATCGGAAAGGATAACTTTAAGGTGGTTTCGTACCCTACAAAAAATTTGTTCTTATGTTCTCCGCTAGATAAGAACTTTGGAGTGATTCTTCGTTGCACGTTGAGGGATGGTCATGTGATCCAATTATATTAGCATTGCTGAGAGATTGCACTAGCGAAAGTACGTACCCTAGACCTTGTTTTCAAGCATTGCAATACCGTTTGTGATCACTTTTGTTACTTGCTACCTTGTTATTTTTATATTTTCAGATTACAAAAACCTTTATCTACCATCCATATTGCACTTGTATTACCATCTCTTCGCCAAACTAGTGCACCTATACAATTTGCCATTGTATTGGGTGTGTTGGGGACACAAGAGATTTCTTGTTTTTGATTGCAGGGTTGCTTGAGAGAGACCATCTTCATCCTACACCTCCCACGGATTGATAAACCTTAGGTCATCCACTTGAGGGAAAATTGCTACTGTCCTACAAAACTCTGCGCTTGGAGGCCCAACACGAGTCTACAAGAATAAAGTTGCGTAGTAGACATCAAGCTCTTTTCTGGCGCAGTTGCCGGGGAGGTGAGTACTTGAAGGTATATCTTTAGATCTTGCAATTAAATTTTTTAGTTTCTTGTTTTTCACTATTTTTGTTTTATAAAAGAAAACTACAAAAAATAGAGTTTAGGTTGCATCATTTGTTTCGTGTTTATAATGTCTTTCGTGAAAATAAGGATTCAGAAAATTGTGCTCAATTGGTAGAGGAAGAAATTATGAAAATACTTGATGAGAATTCCTTGAATGATGAGCATGATAGAAATATTGTTAGTATGAGTTCTCTGAATATACATGATGCTAATGATATGCAAAGCCACAAGCTTGGGGATGCTATGTTTGATGAAGATGATATTTTGAGTCCCCCAAGTTTTGATGAGAAAATTTATTATGATGATGGCATGCCTCCTATCTATGATGATTATGATGATGACATGTATGCTATAAAGAGTGAAAGTAACCATGAAACTTGTCATCATGATTTTAATATTGAATGTGGTTATGTCAATCAAGTGTCTCATGATAGTTATTTTGTTGAGTTTGCTCCCACTACAATGAATGAGAAGGAATTTGCTTATGTGGAGACTAATGAAAATTCTATGCTTGTGCATCATGAAAAGAATGCTTTATGTGATAGTTATATTGTTGAATTCCTTCATGATGCTACTAAAATTTATTATGAGAGAGGAACATATCCTTGTAGGAATTGCAATAATATCAAGTTTCCTCTCTATGTGTTGAAAGTTTTGAAGTTATGCTTGTTTTGCCTTCCTATGCTAGTTGATTCTTGCTCCCATAAATTGTTTGCTCACAAAATACCTATGCATAGGAAGTGGGTTAGACTTAAATGTGCTTGTCATGAGATTCATGATGCTCTCTTGCATGTTTCAATTACTACTTTTCATGTGAGCATCATTGAAATCATCATGCCTAGCTAAAAGGCTTTAAAGAAAAGCGCTTGTTGGGAGACAACCCAACACTTTTACTTTCTGTTTTTGAGTGTTCACATGATTAAGATATTGTAGTACTCATGTTTTGTGTCTTTTATTTCAATAAAGTGCCAAGTAAAGCTTTGGGATGACTCACAAGATGAGTAGAATTGATGCTGAACCAAAACAGAAACTTTTGACTCCAGTACATGAATTTCATTTTTTACTGGAGAGTGATAATCATCTGAAATTTTTACACTGTCTTTATATACGAATTCTTCAGGTTTTCCTATTTTTTCAGAATTTTTAGAGACAGGTAAGTATGGTTATACTACAGATCTTCACAGACTGTTCTGTTTTTGACAGATTCTGTTTTGCATGCATAGTTTGCTTGTTTTAGTGTTCCCATAGCTTATATTAAGTGATATAAATTATGTGAATGGTATAATACAGTAGGTATTATGTGAGAATAATTATGAAGCTTGTCTTGATAGTACCTAAGTGAATGATCTTTATTTATTATACTAACCCATCTCACAAAGTTCCGTTAAGTTTTGTGTGATTGAAGCTTTCAAGTTTCGGGTGAGACACCGAGATGAGGAGAATAAGGAGTGACAATAACCTAAGCTTGGGGATGCCCAAGGCACCCCCAAGGTAATATCCAAGGAAGACTCAAGCGCCTAAGGGGCATCCCTCTTTCGTCTTCAACACTATCGGTATATCTTACTTGGAGCTATATTTTTATTCGTCACATAATATGTGTTTTGCTTGCAGCTCCATTTTATTTTGTTAGTATTTGGTTGCTGTTATTTATAATCTTGTTTTTCAATAAAAATTTCCAAGAATTGCCTTTAGGATGCTTGAATAGCATGTTTGATGTGCGCTGTGTAAAAACAGAAACTTTTGCTGTAGTGTTTGAATTTTCATATTTTACTGGAACGTGGAAAGTTTCTGAAATTTTTACACAGTGTTGTCATTTAAATTCTTTATCACTTCCTAAATTTTCATAATTGTTTGAGTTACATAAGTACACTGTTTTCATAAATTGCTACAGACCATTCTGTTTGGACAGATTGCTGTCATAGTTTTGTTATCTACTTATCCTATAGTTTCCATAGCCTATATTGGTAGATATAAATTGTGGAAATGATAGTAAAAAGTAGATGATGTTTGGAAATTATTGTGCAACTTGTCTTGGCAGTACAGGAAGTGTGGACTTATTCTTATGTGTACTAACCTATCTCACGAGTTCTTTTTGAGTTTTGTGTGGATGAAGTTTTTGAGACTTAGGTGAAACCGGGATATGAGAGGATTGAACGAGATACAAAATCTCAAGCTTGGGGATGCCCAAGGCACCCCAAGTAAATATTTCAAGAAGTATCAAGCATCTAAGCTTTGGGATGCTACGCATCCCACCTCTCTTCATCAAACAAATATCGGTTAGCCTATGTTGAGGCTAAATTTTTATTTGTCCACATGATATGTGCTATTCTTGGAATGAATTTTTATTTAGTTTGCTGTTTGAATAAAATACTCAGATCTGAAAATATTTATTGAGAGAGAGTCCTCACAGAGCTACTTAATTGTTTGACTACTCATTGATCTTCACTTATATCTTTTGAGAGTAGTTTGATGTTTACTCTTGTGCTTCACTTATATCCTAAGAGTAAATTGTGAATGAATGAAATATCATAAATCTGAAATTATCAATGTGCTAATTCTTAGTAGAAATTTCACATTGGGTTTAGAAAGTGAAATCTTTTGAAGCTTGACAATCACAATATTGGTCATACAAGCAATTCGTGAATGATTAGTATAAGGAAGAGAACTTTCACATACAAATATATTATCTTGGACATCTTCTATGATTGTGAATACCCATTAATTATTTTCAAACTTGAGCAAATTAGTTGAAGTTGGACAAGGAAGACAACGTAATGAGTTATGGTTGTGTATATTTGCATAGAAGTTATATTGTTATGGATCCTCCAACATGTGGTGTTTGCTTAGGATCTTTTGCTAGCCAAAAATTCGTACTAAGTAGAGATACTACTTGTGCATCCAAAAACCCAGTTTATTGCCATGAGTGTCGACCATACCTACCTATGGATTGAATAAGATCCTTCAAGTAAGTTGTCATCGGTGCAAAAAGGCAATAAAAATTGCTTCTAAATGTGTTTGATCATTTAGTGTAAGAGAAAATTGAGCGTTGTACAAACTTGTGATGGCAAAGTAATAAAAGCGACGGACTGGATAATAAAGGTTGCTATCATAAGGGGCAATATAACGTGACGTTCTTTTGCATTAAGGGATTGTGCATACAAAACCAAAAAGCGCATGACAACCTCTGCTTCCCTCTGCGAAGGGCCTATCTTTTACCTTTCACTATTTACTTTTATGCAAGAGTCAATAGTATGCATTCTCATTTCAACCTAAATTATTCTCTAGTTGGCAAGCATCATGTGGTGGGGAAAGATCTAGGCACATATGGCCAGTCAAATATATTTGATCATGACTTATTATTGTTGACAATTATCTCTATGATAAATGAGTTGGGAGGCGAAACACTAAGCCCCTATCTTTCTCTGTGTTCGATGGATGCCATTTGTTCTTAAAATATGCTTTGAGTACCAGCAATCAAAGAAGACTATATGATGATTGAGTATGTGGAGCTCTTACTTAGACTTTGTTGAGAATAAGTTGAATTGCAATTGTTTGGTGACTAAGAACATAGGTTGTTAAGTTTCAAGAGAATTCATTGTTTGAACCATAACATGTGAATTGGTTGCTGCTTTATCATGATGAGTTTTATGAGAAATAGTTGCTGTTATGATGCTAGGAAAAGTGGTTGAAATTATCATTGATCAAACTTATGCACTATGCTAGCATTCACACTTCATAAATTATTTCTTTTATCATTTACCTACTCGAGGACGAGTAGCAATTAAGCTTGGGGATGCTGATACGTCTCCAACGTATCTAAAATTTATGAAGTATTCATGCCATATTTAGGACAATTTTGTATGGTTTTGGTATGATTTGCATGGAACAAACCCGGACTGACGCTGTTTTCAGCAGAACTACCGTAGTGTTGTTTTTTGTGCAGAAATCAAAGTTCTCCAAATGCAACGAAACTTTTTGATGATTTTTTTGGAACAAAAGAGGCACTAGAAGCTTCGTTGGAGGGCCATAAGAGCCACGAGGTGGGCACAATCAACCAGGGCACGCCAGGCCCCTCCGACGCGCCCTGGTGTCTTGTGGTCCACTCGTGGCCCATCTTCGCGTGAAACCGATGCCCAAAAATCCTATTTATTCAGAAACCCCTAGAAATAACCCTAGATGAGAAGTTCCGCCGCCGCAACTCTCTGTATCAATGAAAAACCAATCTGGAGGCGTTCCAGTATCTTGCCGGAGAGGGTAGATCTCTCTCTCTCTCTCTCTCTATCTATCTATCTCTCTCGTGTTCTTGAGATGTCACGATCATGCTGTATCACGGGCTTTGTTAATATAGTCAGATAATATGATGTTATTCCCTTGCTATCATGTTGTGATGAATTGAATCTTTCCCTTTGAGATGTCGTCATGTTGGATTGAATATTTTGGTTGATAACACTTGATGTACGTCTTGCGTGGGATACCCATAGTGACATTGGGGTATTCTATTGATTCACTTGATATATGTTGAGGCATCAACTTGCGGATTCCGGTGACCTAGGGGAGCTATGCATAGGGGTTGATTGCACGTTTTCATACCATGTTCTCCGATAGAAATCTTGGGGCACTCTTTGAGGTTCTTTGTGTTGGATTGAGTATTATGAATCTGAAATTGTTTGATGCATATCGTATAATTAACTCATGGATACTTGTGGTGACATTGGAGTATCTAGGTGACATTAGAGTTGGTTGATGCGTATCATATGGTGTTATTTTATGAACTCTAGATAGATTGATCGGAAATGATAACATGGTGTTATTTTAGTACGAACTCTTGGATAGATCGATCGGAAAGGATAACTTTAAGGTGGTTTCGTACCCTACAAAAAATTTGTTCTTATGTTCTCCGCTAGATAAGAACTTTGGAGTGATTCTTCGTTGCACGTTGCGGGATGGTTATGTGATCCAATTATATTAGCATTGTTGAGAGATTGCACTAGCGAAAGTACGGACCGTAGGCCTTGTTTTCAAGCATTGCAATACCGTTTGTGCTCAATTTTGTTAATTGCTACCTTGCTGTTTTTATATTTTCAGATTACAAAAACCTTTATCTACCATCCATATTGCACTTGTATTACCATCTCTTCGCCGAACTAGTGCACCTATACAATTTGCCATTGTATTGGGTGTGTTGGGGACACAAGAGATTTCTTGTATTTGATTGTAGGGTTGCTTGAGAGAGACCATCTTCATCCTACACCTCCCATTGATTGATAAACCTTAGGTCATCCACTTGAGGAAAAATTGCTACTGTCCTACGAAACTCTGCGCTTGAAGGCCCAACACGAGTCTACAAGAATAAAGTTGCATAGTAGACATCAACCGCCAACGTCAAGCTTCGGAGAATCCCTTCCATGGCAATGGACTACAAGATCGACTTCACGGGCGTGCTCGATGTCACCAGCAAGAACAAGAAGCAGTGGAAAAATACCACCACCAACAACACCGTGAAGAAGAACTACGTCACCGCGAAGAACAAGCGCTAGAAGCCCAACGTGCACTCCGTGATGCAACTCGTGCTTTGGAGGAACGCAACCATCAAGCACGTTAAGAACAAGAAACACTTCGCTGTGAACGACAAGAAGAAGCCAATCACCAAGAGGAGCACCAAGAAATGCGAAATCGAGCGCATCCACCTCGTCGCCGCCCTCAAGCTCCTCACGACGAGTCCGAGGATGAAGACGAACAAGGACAAGTCCATCGTCAACAAGCACATGACAACGAGGCTCAACATCCAAGACAAAGACTTCGGCCTCACCACCACAACGATGAACAATGCTTCGGCAAGCTCAAGTTCACAATGCCAAAGTTCTCCAGAAGCAATGATCCCGAAGATTACCTCTCATGGGCACTCAAAGTTGACAAGATTTTTCATCTCCACAACTATGACGAAGAGAAGAAGATAGCCATGGCTTCACTCGAGTTCCAAGACTACGTTCTCATTTGGTGGGAACAAGTGATTGAGCGACGAAGAGAAAGAGGTGAACCTCCTATCACCACTTGGGCCCAACTGAAGGATCTCATGAGAGCTCGCTTTGTGCCTACACACTACAACCGGGATCTCTTCAAGAAGCTACAACAACTCAAGCACGGTACCAAGTCGGTAAAATAGTACTATCAAGAGATGGAAATAGCGATGATCCATGCAAATGTCAAGGGAGATGACGTGCAAACAATGGCACATTTCTTGAATGGCCTCAACTACCAAGTCAAGAAAATCACGGACTTCCAACCATACTCCAACTTACTCGAACTAGTGCATCAGGCGACCATGGTGGAACGACAAGTGCAAGATGACTACAAGTACTCCAAGTTCTCTTCCAAGACCTATGGTTCAAGTACTCAAGCTTCTTCGACCACGACGCCTTCGACTACGAAACCTACAACCACTACCGACGAAAAGTCAAGCTACAAGGACAAGACGACTTCGTCAAGCCGACCTCCTACAAGCAACTACAATTCGAGAGTTTCATCCTCTACACCAACACCGGATGCTACCACTAAATCAAGCTCCATCAAGTGTTTCACGTGCCAAGGCCAAGGCCACAAGACTTACGAATGTCCAACAAAACGCACCATGATCCTTAAAGACGATGGCACCTATGACTCTATGAGTGACGGCGAGATGGAAGCATTGGAACATGTGGCCATGCATCATCAAATCAATGATGATGAAGATTCGTAAATCTTTTGCGACAACGATCCGAGCCCCGCGCTCGTTGTCTCCGAGGTTTTGACGCTTCAAAAACAAGAAGACGAGGACCGACGTTGCCACATCTTCCATACCAAGGCGGGCATCCTCGGAAAATTCGTCAAGGTCATCATCGACGGGGGAAGTTGCCACAATTTGGCAAGTGAGGACCTTTGTTCCAAGCTCCAATTGGTCAAGAAGAAACACCCTCGCCCCTACAAGGTCCAATGGCTAAGTAATTCCTGCACTCTCCAAGTTGAACACACCGTGCAAGTTTCCTTCAAGATAGACACTTATGAAGACACCTTGGAGTGTGATGCCGTTCCCATGTCCGTTTGCCACCTTCTACTTGGTAGACCTTGGCAATTCGACAGTGGTGTGCTCCACAATGGTCGGACCAATCACTATAGTTTCAAGATGAAGGGAAAGCAATATGTACTTCGACCAATGACTCCAAGTCAAGTCATCGCCGACAAACACGCTTCATCCCATCATGGAGACAAAAGTGAGAGAGTGATCCACCTAAAAGAGAGTGAGCGCCACAAGACAAATTTGAGTGACTCCACGATGAGGGACATGAGAGATATAGTTCTTTTAGCCACCAAAAGAGACTTGAGGGATGCGAGTGAGATCCCATCGACCGTTCTTCACTATGTACCTGTGTGCAAAGATGACGTCGTACGGACGAACCCTTCACAACATCTTCCTCTTGTGTTATCTCGTTTGTTTCAGGAATTCCAAGCTGTTTTCCCCGAGGAACTACCTCCGGGACTACCACCAAAATGAGGGATCGAACACCGCATCGACCTCATCCCCAGAGCACCGCTTCCTAACAAGGCACCCTACCGCGTCAACCTCGAAGAAACAAAGGAGATACAAAGGCAAGTCCAAAAACTCCTAGATAAAGGGCATGTACGTGAGAGTTTGAGTCCTTGTGCGGTCCCGGTGATACTAGTACCTAAGCAAGATGGTAGTATGCGCATGTGTTCCGATTGCCGTCCTATCAACGCTATAACCATTAGATATCGCCATCCCATTCCTCGCCTAGATGATATGCTAGATGAACTTAGTGGTGCCACTATATTCTCCAAGATTGACTTAAAAAGTGGTTACTATCAAATACGCATACAAGAGGGTGATGAGTGGGAAATGGCGTTCAAGACTAAGTTTGGTCTCTATGTATGGCTAATGATGCCCATGGGCTTATCCGAAGCACTGGGTACATTTATGCGTGTCATGCATTACGTCTTACGACCCCTAATTGGATATTGTGTTGTGGTCTATTTTGATGACACTCTTGTCTTTAGCAAGTCTCTTGAGGAGCATGCTACTCACGTTAGAGAAATCTTGAAAATTCTTAGGAAAGAACAACTTTATGCAAACATGAAAAAATGCACTTTTGGTGTTGACAAGGTCGTTTTCCTAGGATTTGTGGTATCTTCTAAGGGTGTTCATGTTGATGAAACTAAAATTGATGCTATTAAAACTTGGCCTACACCCACAAATTTGCAACAAGTGCGTAGTTTCCTAGGACTCGCCGGTTTCTATCGTCATTTTGTCAAGTACTTTAGCACTATTGCATCTCCTCTACATGCTTTGAGCAAGAAGAATGCACCATTTGTTTGGGGACCTTCCCAAGACACCGCATTCCATGAGATTAAAAATTTGCTTACTCATGCACATTTGCTTGCTTTACCCAACTTTGATAAAACATTCAAAGTGCATTGTGACGCTAATGGTAATGGCATAGGTGGTGTTCTAATGCAAGAGAAACGCCCAATTGCATACTTTAGCGAGAAAATTTCAGGCGCTCAACTTAACTATCCCATATACGATAAGGGATTGTATGCCTTGGTGAGAGTTTTACATGTTTGGGAGCATTATCTATGACCACATGAATTTGTCATTCATACCGATCATGAAACTCTAAATTACCTTAAGGGTCAAACTAAGTTGAACAAATGGCACGCCAAATGGAGTGAGTTCATTGAGTCTTTTCCTTATGTCATTAAATACATTAAGGGTAAAGAAAATGTTGTGGCGGATGCTCTTTCCCGCAAATGCATGCTAGTAACTCAACTTGAATTGAATGTCATTGGTTTTGAGCATATCAAAGATTTGTATGAGCATGATGTTTCCTTTGCTACTCCATATGCTAAGTGCCAAGTGAAACCTTGTTGGGAGAACTACTACATGAAAGATGGCTATCTTATGCGTGCTAACAAACTTTGTATACCCAAGTCTTCTCTTCGTTTGTTGCTTTCGCAAGAAGCTCATGGTGGAGGACTTATGGGTCACTTTGGACGTGACAAGACGTATGCCACACTATCCAAAAAGTACTTTTGGCCAAATATGTTTCGTGATGTTGCACGTTTCACCAATCGCTGCTCTACATGCCGCAAAGCTAAGTCCAAAGATCAATCCCATGGTCTTTAAATGCCTCTTCCTATACCTTTCCAACCTTGGGAAGAAATTAGTATGGATTTTGTGCTTGGTTTTCCACGAACAAAAAATGGCCATGATTCCGTTTTTGTCGTTGTGGATCGCTTTTCCAAGATGGTTCATTTCATTCCATGGCATAAGATCGACGATGGTTCACATATTGCAAATCTCTTTTGTAGGGACATCTTGCGACTACATGGCGTACCCAAGACCATTGTCTCGGATCGCGACATCAAGTTCCTAAGTTACTTTTGGAAGACTCTATGCGCCAAGCTCGGAATCAAGCTACTATTCTCTTCGGCCTATCATCCACAAACCGATGGCCAAACGGAGGTGACAAACCGGACGCTATCTACTCTCCTACAAGTGTTGATTAAAAAGAACATCAAGGAATGGGAAGAATGCCTCGCCATCGCCTAGTATGCCTACAATCGCGCACGTCACTCCACCACCGGCAAGTCTCCTTTCGAAGTGGTCTATGGCTTCAGCCCCTTGTCCCCATTGGACATCCTTCCTCTACCACTCCACGAGCGCATCAACATGGCGCAAGTGCAAAGGCAAGCTACATCAAGAAGATGCATGAAGATACAAGGAGCACGATCGAACGTCAAGTGGAATGTGTCACCAACAAGCGCAACCTCAACAAGCACCCCATGGTGTTCAAGACTGGAGATCTTGTGTGGCTACACCTACGCAAGGAACGCTTCCCCACCGAGCGCAAGTTCAAGTTACTTCCTAGAGCCGACGGACCTTTCAAGGTGTTGGCACGCTACAACAACAATGCCTACAAGATCGACATTCCACGTGACAAGTACAATATGAGCGACATCTTCAACGTCAAGGACCTCTCTCCTTTCCATGGTGATGAAGATCTTGATCCGAGGACGGATCTTCCCCGGGGGGGGGGGGGGGGAGATGATGCGGAGCATCCCATGGTCATCCCCATGGACCCATCACCAACACCTCAAGCTATACAAGGACCCATGACAAGAGCTCGTGCACGTGCTATTGGAAACGAGGTGACATCTCTCCTTTGGAATTCTTCCCTTGATACTCTCAGAACTTCGATTCTACCTCAAGCAGAGACTCTGTGTATACTCAGGTACCTGGACCCCAACAGGAGCTCAGAGGCGCAAGAAGAAGAACCTCTTGAAGAAGAGGAGTCAAGCGCCAAGAAGGGCACTCTCGCCAGCGTGGAACTTCCGGCCAGCTCGGAACTTCCGGCCCACCCGGAACCTCCGGCCAACCATCGTCCCAAGGCCAAACCCAAGAGTGCAAACTCTCTGGATAGCCCGGAACCTGCCCGGACCCTTGCCCGGAACTTCTGGCCCCTGCAGAGCCCAGCCACCACGACGTGTGCCAACTCTGTGTCCAGTCCTGAACCCGACCGGAACCTGCCCAGAACTTCCGGCGCCCGGAACTTCCGGCCTGACCCGGAACTTCCGGCCTGCCTGTGTGCAGCCACTCGGTCCCGAGAGCCCATGTACCCCGTCGCCCCTATTTCGACCTAGACTATAAATATTCTTCTCCTACCTCGAGTTAGGGTTAGCTTATGTTTAGCATTGAGATTTGTTGAGCATAGCTCCATCTACTCTCCTCCTCTCCTTGAAGATAGCCTCTCCTAGAGAAGATCCAAGTGGATGCCAAGGCCCCTTTGAAGGGAAGATCCCAAGGGATATCAAGACCTCACCTCCTCCGGAGTGAGACGGCTATCGGTTACGTGTATCTCCTTGTTGACTTTGGATCTATGTACCTCTTGTGTTTGTGTGGATTTAGTGGATGTGTGATCGGAGATCGTGCTTGAGTTTTGTGTTTCTCTCTTGATTTTCTCCCTTTTTCGCTCCAAGTGTGAAAAGATCGTCCACCACGGGTTAGCCCCGTATCGCTTTGTTGAAGTGGCACTCCATTCTCATCCAGCTTGACCACTCTTCTATCTGCAGGTGGTGCCTTTATGTGAGCTCTCTGTTCACTTTTCTTTGTTCCAGAATGTTTCTTCTTACCCTTTGTTTTAGAGTACAATGGCGGTTTCATCATCCCTTGCTGATGCTGTTGTTGGTCATGTTGCTGCATTGAATGACCTGAACCATCCTGACAGATATTGGCTTGAGTAGCGATTTGGAGTATTTCAGCTTCATAATAAGCAAGATCATCACCTATTTCAGCATCCTCTTCAGCCTTTCTTTCGCCAATATATGTTTGATTTGCTGAATGTATGGCGTCAAGTTCTTCTACGAGCCTCTTTAAAACATAGAAGGCTCTGTTGTACTGTTGTTCACATCTCATTGCTTTCTTGTTAACCGTCAAATTTAGCTACAGCAGGATGTCTTGCTTGGAGACTTTAGAGCTGCCATCGGACGCTATTGTGTTGTAGTCCCTTGTATCAAATGTTGGTTGCGATTTAGCAATCTTGGTGTACTGTTTAAGGTATATTTGTCCGGAAACTCGTCAGCCCCCAGGTAGTCCAGAATGTACATGATGTGAAGGCAGAACAGTCCTGCAATGAGATAAATGCAGAATTCATTGTTTGTGAGCCAGCAATGAGTTACCATAGAGTGATATCATAATAGTAGTTTAGCTGTTTATTTATTTATTTCTTTTTGCACTCACCTGTGTGGGTCCAAAGCTTGCATTCACACTCATATATTTTATTCACTGGATCAGCTACAACCTAGAATTCATGCTTTGACCATGCAAATACTTTTTCCTCATGCTTCCCTCTGTTATGGTAGTACACAAGGTACTTATTTTCCTGTGTTGTTTTCTTTGCATGGAAGAGTGCTCTTTCTCATCCTATCCCTCATCTCGTTGTATACGACTCTCGTGTACTTGATAGCCATGTCTTCCTCATAGCCATGATTTGTTTTTGTCACTGGATTGTTCTGCATATGTCAAAAACAAGAGATTAGTCGAGTAGAGTAATTTATTTTTTATTTATATAGCAAGTGCTCATGCTCAAGGTTCTGAATACTTAATACCATGCTGGCCATCGTTTGCTTGTTCTCCAGGTGCAGCCGAGTTTGTATGCAAGCATTTACCCGCCTAGCAAACTTGTGTAGGTTCTAGGTCCCCTTGACAAACCCTCTCTTGAGCATGTGATTCATGCTCTCGCTTCGTTGTGTAGAAGTCATTCTAGCACAGAAAATGTTTTTGTATATGCTCATATCCTCATTTTCCTATCATTCCACAGTTGCATCATCATCGGGTCGTTCCGCAGGTTGTACTTCTGCACGAGTGTAGCCCAGGCAGCTTCAAACTCCGTTGGCATTAGCGGCCAGTTTAAGATAGATGTGAACTCATCTTTCAATGTTGGATACTTTTTGTATAGGCATGCGAGGTGTTCCTTGAACTTCTTGAGGATGTGCCAACGACATAGCTTGCCGATGGTATTTGGGAATGCTTGTGATATGGCTTTTGCCATTGACGGGGCACTGGTCTACATGGATATAAAATGTAATATGCAGTGTTATTGAACTTCATTGATCTTATGTGCAGTGTTGTAAAATGTAAATTGCCTATTGCATTGTAGTTGAACTTCTGTGCTAACAAGGTTTGAACTTCACAACTAGCAGTAGGTCTATCTAATCATGTCACATAATATTGTTTCCTATTGCATTGTAGTTGAACTTTTGTGCTAACAGGGTTTGAACTGCATGGTTTACTTTCTTTTTGCATTATTACCAATACACACAACATAGCCAGAACTAATAAAATGATAAAACTTGTAATCTTTTTTGATTTCACCTGTGAGAATACAAGTTGGGTGTTTGTTGTTCATGCATCGTACGAATGTATCGAAGATCCACCTAAATGATTTTGCATCTTCGTCTCTGATGAGGGCAACAACAAATATCATTGACTGCAAATGGTGGTTGGTTCCAACAAACACTCCCCGACAGCTTGCATTGGACCAGAAAATGTTCTTTATTGCATCGTCGTTGTCTACTTGTATGTCATAGAATAACTCATCATTGATTGCCTTCATGTCTAGAAAGACACAAGTTTCAATACATCATCCAAATCATCTTTCCTTGCATTCATAGCTTTCCTGCAAAATATATACAAATATGCATTTGTTATTTTTTATCAAGGCTGGTGACTTAGGATGCTATGTACATTTTAGTATGTGCATTTTTCAATACTTACTGGTTTAGTAGGTCTCGTCCGATCATGCTCAGGAAGAAGCTTCCATCTTCATTTTCTGATAGCATGGACATAGTTGTTGTATGTTTGGCATCATGGTACTGCAAGAGCTTTACGTACTCCAAAAGAGTGGGGTCATAATTCTTGTGTGAGTGCAAGAATACCAGCATGTCAGCAGTTTGGATGAGGTGGTGATTATGATTGTATTGAATGTCCACCACCACACATGTGTTATCTTCTTGCACCTTCACCCTCATTCTAGCATTGCAGCCTGTCCTACGCGAGGTTTTGTTTCGCTTCCTATTAGCTTCAGAAACAGTAGGATTGTGTTTCCCTTGGCATGCATAGACAAAGTACTTGTGATTCTCATTTCCACCCGTCTTCCTGATGCCAAAACCAGCGTGCCTGACGTATCGTTTGTAAAATTCCCAGGCTTTATCTACATTCTTGAATGTCATCGTGAGTCTTGGTATTAGATAATCAGGGAGGTCCGGCTTCTGCAGAAAAAAAAACAATTCATCATGTTAAAATGCACCTTATAAATATTTTAATCCTGGTGCAAAAAATTGGCAGATCAGACTAGATGCATATATAAATATGTTTTTTTGTTGACTCATGTGTTTATATGACCGCAACTCCACCGGAGTCTGCTGCTGGCCCGTTGGGATGGGGCAGGGAGGAGTTACCATAGCATGGTCCAGGAGTGGATCCCGAGGAGGTAGGAGGGTTGAAGATGGCCTGTTTCTTGTTTGTGTCCTTTGGCTTGTTGTAACATCACAAATTTTCAGATTTGGAATGTTAATAGGATCTTTTCTTGCATCTTGAATTCTATGCCTATTTGATTTAATTTTTCTGAATATTCAACGTGTTTTCCAACTCAAGGCAAAATATTTGGAGTGGAGATAATATGACTTCTTCCCTGTTAAGTATAGTTGGGAAATGCTAAGAATATTATTTGGAGTTTACAACATCTATTTTGAGATTTTACAAACTCAGAATTATTTTAGAGTTGGTTTTAGTGCTCTTTATTAGCACCTATTGCATAAACTAATTTTGCAAAATTTTATTCAATTTGGAAAAAAATGTTAACTGTTTCATAAGATTGCTATAATATTTTACTGTATGTTGTGGTATCTTTTGGGAAGTCATCTGGTATTTTTGATATAGCTATTTTAATTTCTATTGCATAGTCTTTTATATAAAAAAATAATACAGTCGCATTGTGCAATCGGGATGCCCTGTGGCCCAGACGGGGCGTCACCCGCGCGCGCAGCGCATCACAGCCAGCAGACCAACCCATTTGTGCAGCAAGGATCCCACCCATAGCCTTTCGTTTTTTTCATTTCTTCACTCTCTCCCGCTGACAGGGAAGGCCCGCATGTCATCTCCCTCCTCTGTCGTGTTCTTCCTGGACACTGTTGCATACAAAGCCGTATCCAAATCGAACCGATCGATTCGTTCGATCCCTAACCCCTTCTCCCAACCGAGCACACCGAGGGACCTATCTCCAATTCTTCGTCCAATTTTTGCAAAAACCTTCGTGTCCCGTGACCTTCAGATCTCGTATGACGTCGTCGGAGTCCGCCGCCGCGAAGCACTCCCACCGGACAAATTCGTCGCCACCGTGGGTTCCCTAGACCTCCTTTCTCCTCCATGTCAATCGCCTCAAATTCCTCCCTCTTCCTGATTCCTAATCTCGCGCAGGGGAGCACCGTACACAGCCTTGCGACCTTGACCCGAAGCAAAACTCCGCTACCATCCACAACAGAGGACGCCCGCTTCGCCCTGCCTCAACCCAGCATCGACGAAGATCGCCAGGACCGCCCACGGGCTTTCCCCGACAGCCGCACCTCCACGTCCCCTATCTCTTTGCCGGAGACCTCTGCAGCCACCGGCCGCATCACCACCGAGCCCCTCATGCCGGTCTTCTCCAAGTCCGGCCGGTGTCTTCTGTTCCTTTCTGGTGAGCCACTCCACTCCGTCCGATCTCTCTTTGATGGATCAGATTAGATCATGTTCTTTTCCCCCCTCTGAACCGGTATGCTCTAAGCCCCGCCTGTCCGTTAGTTAACCAAAGCAGCGGACACCGCGGGCCAGTCAGATCGCGTCACGTGGCAACGCCACAGTAGCCGCAGCAACAGTTCCAGCAGTTTTTCAGATTTTAGCCTATTTTTTGTTTGGCCATAACTTGAGATCCGTAAATCGAAATTCATCGATTCTTTTTCCTACATACTCGTGTTGATCAGGAGCATCGAGTAGACCCAAAATTCCACACTTTTGCCCTGTTTAAAATTTTAATTCATTCAAATTTGAATTCCATCTTTCGGTGGCCATAACTTTCAAACCGTTCATCCAATTTAGTTTATTCTTTTTCCATTGTGATCCCACTAGCATGTATATAATAAATACCTACTCATATGTTTCTGTTATTTGAGTTTTAATTGAATTTTTTGCTGTTTACTTTATTTTAGTGTTATGTGAATATGTTTATTTATCGATGCCTATTTAAACATATAGATTGTCCAGAGTGTGAAGCGGATCAGAATTAAGTGTTAGAGTACCTCAACACCGTTCAAGGCAAGTTTGCACTTTTTGATTATGTTCATACTATATTTCTACTATGCATGTGTAGTTGTTGTGCAATAATATATGTTTGTTTGGTCATTATATTCTTGTGTTATCATTATGTGTGTGGTGTTTGTATTGTTTAATTGATGCTTAGATTGTTATGGTAGATGTGGTTTGTTGTCAAGTGATCCATGAAGTCGTGAGTGTTTATAGCCGTAGGCTCGGGACTTTTCATCTGGTGAATGCGTCTTGGCAGAGCGCTCTATTGTCCTTAGAGAATGCGCCATTGACAGAGCGCACTTGAGCTAGTTTTGGGATTTAAATCAGGTGAATGCGTCCTTGGTAGAGCGCTCTATGGTCCCTAGAGAATGCACCACCGACAGAGCGCACTTGAGATACTTCTGAAGTTCTTGTCATGTTAATTTAGGATCTCCGGGGTTCTCATGGGATGGTCCATTGTATTTGAGTAAACCCTGACTGTAGGTAGGTGAAGTTAGTTTATGCCAACCCTATTTGAGTGCTCTATTTCTCATACATTGCTTGTGGATGTAGGTTTACTATATCATTTATGTGTGATTTGCCAACACATTCAATGTATTGACCCTTTGTGGCTGCAACTTATCATGTTGCAGGATTTTCAAATGATCAGTGAGATACAGTAGGGTCGCGAGTCTTTACTCAACACTTTTGCGAGTGGGCATTGTTGGGATTCATCGTTTGCTTATGCTACATTTCCGCTGTCATTATTTAATAAAGCTAGCTATGTGATACGATATTGTAATACTTTATAAATTCTGGATCATACGTTGTAGTAAATGATGCACTTGTTACTTTGATATTCTTATGTACTATGTGTGTGCTAGAGAATCGATCTAGGGACTAGCACGGTAAGCACAGAGACATCAAATCTTATCAGGTTCGGGTCATTGCAGATGGTATCAGTGCAATGTGTTGACTGTAGGTCATGACCCTAGAAAATGGAGTAGTAAAAGCCATAGGAGTGAAAAACTTATTTTGCAACCTTACTCTACTTGTTAGTTTTTACTCTCGTACTCTTACCTTCTTGTTTCAAGTATAGATGACCTGTGTAGTTATATTAGTTGCGTTTGAGGAGTTTTAGCTGGCAGACCACCAATATTATGTTGAGTTTGATAAACGATTCATGTGTAGTTTTTTGATGAGATCATATCTCTTTGTGGATATGACCTTACCTGTAGGTTCTGCTTGTGTTTGTGTGGTTTGATTGATCATATGTGCTCTTTTGATGTGGCTACCTTAGGATTGTTTTGGTGCTTTGGGTGAATTGATTGTTTTGGTTTTGATTTGAAGTTTTATTGCCATCATGAGCATATGGGCAGTGTTCCCTTAGACCTATTTCTATGTATATCTTACCTATGCTTACCCATCAGATGCCGCCAAGGCGTAACCCTAGGGGTAGTGGTTCAAGAAACAACAACGACGTACCACCATACATGCAATAGTTTCTTCAGGGACAAGCTCAGTTGATCCAGCCGCTCACTCAGAACATGGGCAACAACAACAACAATCCACCGCCACCACCACCACCAGTGGATGCAGTTACTCGTTTCTTGAGGTTGAATCCTCAGAGGTTTTCTAGCACCCCTGAACCTATTATGGATGATGATTGGCTTCACTCAGTTAATAGGAATTTGGAGACTCTTGGTTGCACTGATGTAGAGAGAGTGAGGTTTGCCTCGCATTTGTTAGAAGGACTAGTCACAACATGATAATTACTTGGTCACTTACCCTATTGCCTATCACCTGGGCGCAGTTTCAGGCTGGTTTTCGCGCCGCACATGTGTCTGCTGGCGCCATGAGTCTGAAAAAGAAGGAGTTTCGCCACTTGCGACAGGGAGGTCGCAGTGTGAATGCATATGTGGAGGAATTCAATAAGCTTGCACGCTATGCGCCTAACGATGTTAACACTGATGCAGCGAGACAAGAGAAGTTTCTAGAAGGTCTGGATGATGACTTAAGTGTTCAGTTGACAGTGGCGACTTTCAACAATTGTGAGGAGCTACTTGATAAGGCTATTGTACTTGAAGGCAAACACCAAGAGGTGGAGAATCGCAAAAGGAAGGCAAGCGATACCGAGTTGAATTCTAGGGCTCAGCTGAAGCACCATAATTCATCAACATCTTCTGAGTACTATGATTCTGAAGTGGACATGTATAATGGTCATTACCACAATGGGTATGATCATCACTATGGAAATGGACACAACCACCACCCTTTGACACCCACAAAGAAAGATTTAAGCCAATTACTTTGTTATAGAGGCAGGAACCCAGGGCACTATTCAACAAACCGTCCTGAGTTGAAGAAAATGAATTATGATAATGGGAATTCTGGAGAGAAGAAGATTGGTCACTTGGAAAGGGGACATGTGAACCACACGAGGGTGGGAAAAGCTAATAATGCACCCGTCTTCGGTAAGATTTTAATCAAGTTTCAGTATTATGAGCATTCTCTCAATATTGGCGGCTCATATTTGTTCATGTCGAGGGAGTTTTTGATATATGCAACGAGTAAGCATGAGACCCTTGGAATATTGATTATATCAAGTGCCCATCTTTCACCTTTGCTAGCCAACTCGAATCTCGAGGACGAGATTCACTTTAAGGGGGGGGGTAGATTTGTAACATCCCAAATTTTCAGATTTGAAATTTTAATAGGATCTTTCTCTTGCATCTTGAATTCTATGCCTATTTGATTTATTTTTTCCGAATATATTCAACGTGTTTTCCAACTCAAGGCAAAATATTTGGAGTGGAGATAATATGACTTCTTCCCTGTTAAGTATAGTTGGGAAATGCTAAGAATATTATATGGAGTTTACAACATCTATTTTGAGATTTTACAAACTCGAAATTATTTTAGAGTTGGTTTTAGTGCTCTTTATTAGCACCTATTGAATAAACTAATTTTGCAAAATTTTATTCAACTTGGAAAAAAATGTTCACTGTTTCATAAGATTGCTATAATATTTTACTGTATGTTGTGGTATCTTTTGGGAAGTCATCTGGTATTTTTGATCTAGCTATTTTAATTTCTATTGCACAGTCTTTTATATAAAATAATAATAATACAGTCGCACTGTGCAATCGGGATGCCCTGCGGCCCAGCCGAGGCGTCACCTGCGCACGCGCAGCGCATCACAGCCAGCATACCGGCCCATTTGCGCACCAAGGAGTCCACCCACAGCCTTTCGTTTTTTTCATTTCTTCACTCTCTCCCGCTGAGAGGGAAGACCCGCATGTCATCTCCCTCCTCCGTCGTGTTCTTCCTGGACACTGTTGCATACAGAGCCGTATCCAAATCGAACCGATCGATTCGTTCGATCCCTAAACCCTTCTCCCAACCTAGTACACCGAGGGACCTATCTCCAATTCCTCGTCCAATTTTTGCAAAAACCTCTGTGTCCCGTGACCTGCAGATCTCGTACGACGTTGCCGGAGTCCGCCGCCGTGAAGCACTCCCACAGGACAAATTCGTCGCCACCGCGGGTTCCGTGGACCTCCTTTCTCCTCCATGTCAATCGCCTCAACTTCCTCCCTCTTCCCGACTCCTAATATTGCACAGGGGAGCACCATACCCAGCTCTGCCACCTTGACCCGAAGCAAAACTCCGCTACCATCCACAACAGAGGACGCCCGCTTTGCCCTACCTCAACCCAGCATCGACGAAGATCGCCAGGACCGCCCATGTGCTTTCCCCGACGACCCGCACCCCCACGTCTCCTATCTCTTTGCCGGAAACCTCAGCAGCCACCGGCCACATCACCACCGAGCCCCTCGCGCCAATCTTCTCCAAGTCCGGCCGGTGTCTTCTGTTCCTTTCTGGTGAGCCACTCCACTCCGTGCGATCTCTCTTTGATGGATCATATTAGATCATGTTCTTTTTCCCCCTCTGAACCGGTATGCTCTAAGCCCCGCCTGTCCGTCAGTTAGCCAAACCAGCGGACACCGTGGGCCAGTCAGATCGCGTCACGTGGCAATGCCACAGTAGCCGCAGCAACAGTTCCAGCTGTTTTTCAGATTTTAGCCTAATTTTTGTTTGGCCATAACTTGAGATCCGTAAATTGAAATTCATCGATTCTTTTTCCTACATACTCGTGTTGATTAGGAGCATCGAGTAGACCCAAAATTGCACACTTTTGCACTGTTTAAATTTTTAATTCATTCAAATTTGAATTCCATTTTCCGGTGGCCATAACTTTCAAACCGTTCATCCAATTTAGTTAATTCTTATTGCATTGTGATCCCACTAGCATGTATATAATAAATACCTACTGATATGTTTCTGTTGTTTGAGTTTTAATTGAATTGTTTTCTGTTTACTTTATTTTAGTGTTATGTGCGTATGTTTATTTATCGATGCCTATTTAAACATATAGATTGTCCGGAGTGTTAAGGGGATCAGAATTAAGTGTTAGAGTACCTCAACACCGTTCAAGGCAAGTTTGCACTCTTTGATTATGTTCATCCTATATTTCTACTATGCATGTGTAGTTGTTCCGCAATGATATATGTTTGTTTGGTCATTATATTCTTGTGTTATCATTATGTGTGTAGTGTTTGTATTGTTTAATTGATGCTTGGATTGTTATGCTAGACGTGGTTTGTTGTCGAGTGATCCCTGAAGTCGTGAGTGTTTATAGCCGTAGGCTCGGGACTTTTCATCAGGTGAATGCATCTTGGCAGAGCGCTCTATTGTCCCTAGATAATGCGCCATTGACAGAGCGCACTTGAGCTAGTTTTGGGATATAAATCAGGTGAATGCGTCCTTGGTAGAGAGCTCTATGGTCCCTAGAGAATGCACCACTGACAGAGCACACTTGAGATACTTCTGAAGTTCTTGTCATGTTAATTTAGGATCTCCGGGGTTCTCATGGGACGGTCCATTGTATTTGAGTAAACCCTGACTATAGGTAGGTGAAGTTAGTTTATGCCAACCCTATTTGAGTGCTCTATTTCTCATACATTGCTTGTGGATGTAGGTTTGCTATATCATTTATGTGTGATTTGCCAATACATTCAATGTATTAACCCTTTGTGGCTGCAACTTATCATGTTGCAGAATTTTCAGATGATCAGTGAGATACAGTAGGGTTGCGAGTCTTCACTCAACATTTTCGCCAGTGGGCATTGTTGGGATTCATCGTTTGCTTATGCTACATTTCCGCTATCATTATTTAATAAAGCTAGCTATGCGCTATGATATTGTAATACTTTATAAATTCTGGATCATACGTTGTAGTAACTGATGCACTTGTTACTTTGATATTCTTTTGTACTGTGTGTGCTAGCGAATCGATCCAGGGACTAGCACGGTAAGCACAGAGACATCGAATCTTATCAGGTTCGGGTCTTTACACTTGTGGTGGTTGTGGAGGTATTCCAATCCTCGTGTTAGTTTGCTCTTTGCTTCTTGGAAACAATCCTTCCATCCCATGTACAGTACGCTCATGAGTTGTAGCAGCAACATCAGGATCCCTCGGCGGTAGTGTGGAGAGCACTTTCCTCCGTGTGTGTGTTCCTGTTGTCCTGGCATTTGGTTTACTTGCTGCTCATTCACATTGACGATCCACACCAGGATAACCTCCAGAGTTATATGCAGAACGTGAGCTAACATCATCCTCCATCGGTGTGCTTGGAAGTTTGCTGGTGGATACAAAGAATACGCGGGGGATTTCCGGTGTCACCCAATTAGGTGGATGTGCGTACTGGTGAGGATGGGATTTTAGGTTTTTGGGCGTCACCCATTTGGGGTGTGGAGCAGATTGGGAATGCTGATGATGGTGTATTTCAGGTGTTACCGATTCAGGGGGCGGCACGCTGTGTACAAGCTGAGGGTTGTATACTTGTTGCTTGGAAGTTCTCCCTCTTTTTCTGCGTCTCACATCCTGAAAATATTACATTCGCATGATAATTTCGTTAGCACAAGTAGCATCTATCTGTATTGTTGCAGCTGAACTTCTAAACATAATATATATATATCTATTTTTTAGCACAAGTATTATGTATCTAATACTTCTTTGTTTTGTAGCTGAACTGAGTTTTCTTCATTTTATGAACTTTTGGTCTGGAAACGGGAATGATAACTAAATGTTGTGTAGGATTCCATTGTTGAACTTCTAGATTTAGAGGAGTAATAACATCTATACTCTTGTATATAGTTAAACATGGACTGAGGGTGAATGCTTGCTTGAACTTACATGTATACTCACAACCGTATGTACTAATTTATATCCTTTGACAACCTCATGACTGCAGTTCAAGTTGTAGTGTTTTCACACATGTTTGTTTTATTTCCCTTTTTGCACACGATTAGATATATACCAACTGGAACTGAGGCTCAATGACAAGTTGAACTTCACATGGTGTTTTATATATCACAATTATTATTATTATTTTAAATGTAAACAAGCAGATAATTTTTGTCAAGCATGAACTGAGCCTCAGTCACTAGTAGAAGTTCACATGGTGTACATGATCATGCAGGAGAAAACAAATACCGTTCAACCACACATTGGCTAGAAGTTAAACCACAACATGGCTAGAAGTTCAACCACAACTTGAACAAAGCTACAAATAATATAGAACTGGAAGTTCAACCATACCTTGGCTAGAAGTTTGGCTGGTCTTTTTCCTGCAGCAGATAGGCCACCTTGAGAGCAAATCATCGGCTTGTTGGAAGAGGGGTCCCATGACATTTGATGGCTGGCAGAAGACACCAAGTTCATCTGGTTGTGGTTTTGGATCGAAGTGATCACCAAGAAGTTCAGATGCAGTAAGATGGCAGTAGGATAGTACATGCATAACAGTAAGAGGTGGGGGAGAATAGTACATGCGTTGCTGGATCTGGCAAATCCGCTTTCCCTGCCGCCACTTTGTCGTCATTATAGGATACAACAAGAAGTTCGCCGTCGTTCCCTCGGCCGCGCCGTCGGTGGGAGGCGAGGAGGAAAGGAGGATGGCGGCGGTTTTCCATGGCGTGAGCACGAACTACGGTGGTCCGGCGGCTTCGCCGCCTCCAGTCGTGGCGGGCTCCCTCGCGCCAGCGTGCACCGTCGCTCGCTCGCCTACGCCGTTTGTCGGACGAGAGGTGGTGATGAAGGGAAGAGGCCGGATTCGGTCGGAGGGGTAGAAGGGAGGGGAGGGGAGGGGAGATCAGCGGTGGACGGCGGCGGATTCGCGGCGTAGGTGGCCAGGGGCGTGGAGTCGGGGCTTGGTCGGCCTGTGCTCGAGGGGGGCAGGGGCGTGGTGGGGTTCGGGATCGGGATCGGGGTCCGGTTTCTGTGGCACCTGGTCCTGGTGCAGGTCGGGGGGTTCATCTCACGAGGTTCCCTGTAGGGCCCTTATAGGGCTGGTTTGGATTAGAATATTATTCTAATCCTGGGATTAGAGTAGTGCCACTCTCTCTCTATACATACATACATACATACATACATACATACATACATATAAGGGCCCTACATATATATATAGTAACACGATTATGATCCTAGGATCAAAATAATATTCTGAAAACATCAGGCCCTATATAGGCGCGATCACGTGTTCCCGTAATCCACTGAAAAGCCGGTTCATCCCTAACCTCCCCCACCCCGATCAAAAAATCCCCACCGCCGCGAGGCTCCACCCCTAACCCACCTCCAGCCTCGTGGCTCCGGCGCGTGTCCCGCCGATGGCCCTCCCGGCCCTGACGCGCCTCTCACCGCCGCCGCCCCGGCCCCGACGTGCCTCTCTCCATCCCTAGATCGCCTCCCGCCACCGCCCTCCATCCCCACCACGCCCCCACCACCGGACCTCTACCGGCCACCGCAGCCGGTGACCCCATCTCCTGGCTCGCTTGCAGGCGACCGGGATCCCCCATGTCGCTGCAAATGTTAGCGTTGCACCCCACTCCCTCCTCCTAAGGTGCCCGTCGTCCGATCCACTCCACTACCATGCATGCCCCGCTGCAGCCGGCGAGAGCCACTAGTCCTTGTGCTCCTCTCTCGTCCAAGTTCGTGCAGCTCTGATCCTCTTTGTGTTCTATTGCAGGTTGGGCACGGTGTGAACTACGAACGGATTAGTGGTTGGACTAGCAGAAGTTAACTATATCAATGCGAATGACGCCACCTGTCACGCGTTCGTCTTCATCGACGGCGGTCAGCACCTCGAACGCATGACAGACCCGCTCCCCAAGCTTCTGTTGCTTCCACGACAACTGCTCAGCCACACCTCCGATGCGTGACGAGCTGCCCCCGGGTTGTTCTTCTGATCATGATGTTGGAGCATGCTGCAACTTCCGTTCATTTCTGAAACCCAACTCCCTCCAGTTCAGTCCACGTCAGTTGTTCTTGTAGGCAGACTTGAACAGTCTAAAAACTAAAAAAGGGAACGCGTCAGTATAGCTACTCAACAGAAAATGGTCAAGTGTATGTTTCTTTTGTGGTTTTGTGTGTGCTCGTATTTGCATAATTTACCTCAATTAAAATTCAGTTACTTGTGTACCTATGTGGATAACGTGGGAACAATTTTTCTGTCCACCATATGTTTTTGCTAAAATGAGTATGTTTGTCTTCCTTTATATGTGAATAAAATTGACGCTAGCAAATTTCTCTTGAAAATAAGTTAAAATAAAAAGATGATAGAAGGTTACATATGTGTACGAGGAAAAAGTTTGCTTAAAAATGCAGAATACTTTATTTGCAAAAAAATGCAGAAGACTTGATCCAGGAGTTTGTGTACCTGCTCCATTTTTTGTGGTTGTTGCAGGCCGCAACACCTGTCGTCGTCATCTCCACTTAGCCCATGTCACGAAGCTTTGCCTCCCTGCTACTTCTACATGAAGTGCTCGCTTGCTCATCTGCAATTTGGCACGAAGTTGAACAACTTTAGCTAGAGTTAAGATAAACGGATGGCAAAGGTTGCTCTAGAACTAGAGTAGTATACTTTAGAGTTGAGAGTGCAGATAACTGAATGTTTATCAAGTCAAACCTGTTGGCCTCGAGGTTATAGGAAGATATTCATAAGTTCAAAAGAAGAGTTCCATTAAAGTCGAAATCAAAGAAAAGAGCGTTATGAAGTATAATTACTAAAAATATTAGTGTGTTTGGTGTGTGCGTGCGAAGTGTGATATCTCATGTGTGTGCGCGCTCACTGTGTCGGTGCTTGTGAGTTCGCATGTGTGTTGAGAGCTCCCATGTGTGCTCTGTTTTTCCTCTTTTTTTTCTTGAGCATTCTTGTGTGCTCTGGTGTGTGTGTGGTCTTATTCAAAACATTTGATGCTAAGGGAGAATAAAAGAGTGTTATGAATTAATTATTCTGTCCTTATATATGTTCACAAAAAGGTTGTTTGCTTATCTAGAAAAACTTGCAACTTATATATTTGTTCAGCTCTCGGCGAATAAAAAAATAGTGCATGCATGCGTGCGCGCGCGTGTGTGTGCTTTGGTGTGTGCGTGGTCTTATTCAAAACATTTGATGCTAAGGCAACATAAAAGAGTGTTATGAATTAATTATTGTGTCCGTATATATGTTCACAAAAAGGTTGTTTGCTTATCTAGAAAAACTTGCAAGTTTTATATTTGTCCATCTCTCGGTGAATAAAAAAATAGTGCATGCGTGCGTCCGTTCGTGCGCGCGTGTGTGTGTGCTTTGGTGGTGTGCATGGTCTTATTCAAAACATTTGATGCTAAGGCAACATAAAAGAGTGTTATGAATTTGTGCCCTTATATATGTTCACAAAAAGGTTCAATGTGTGTATTACAGGAAGGAAATAGAAACAACATGTGTGCTTCAATGTATATTACAGGAAGAATAAAGAAGCAATGTGTGTAGGGGAGCATCAGTGCATGGTTGTAGTTCTTTTTCTGAGTGTGTCTGTAATTGGTTGAGCTCTCACGATCCAAAGATGAAAACTAAGAAATTTTTAGAGAAAAGGAAAAGTTCAAATTAAAATAAGGGAGCAGTTCAATTAAAAAAACTGAGTTTTCGTTGAAGTTCGAATAAATAAATATGAGTAGTTATATGTAAAAATAAATAACTGAAAAAGGCCCAAGAAGTCCAAATTAAAAAAATGAGTAGTTCAATGTTTATAGAAAATCCAGATTTTCGTCATTATTAAAGAATGAAAAACTAGAAGTTCAACAATAAAAAAATAAGAAGTTCGAATTTTAAAAATAGGGAAGTTCAAAAATCATAAAAGGGTTGTCATCGTTTCTAAAATTAGAAAAACTCTAGAAGTTCAAATTTAATTAACGAAAGGTCCAATATTTATTACAAAACTAGGATATTTCGAACAAAAAGAAATAAACTACAAAGTCCAAATTACAATAATAGAGAAGTTCGATATTTATAAAAAGCTTAGATTTTCCTTGTTACTGAAGAATAAAAATGAAGAAGTTCAAATTAAAACGAAGGAGAGTTCGATGTAAACGGAAAACTCAAATTATTTTCGATTCTAGGAAAAATAAAACTATGAAGTTCAATTAAAAAAATGTTTGATGCTTTTTAAAAACATATTTCCTTCCTAAGAATAGGGCAAAGAAGTTCAAATTGAAATAAGAGAGAATTTTCGAAATATGTAAAAAACTCAGGTTTTCTCGTTAATAAAGAATAAAATGAAGAAGTTGAAATAAAAACGGATGAGAAGTTCAAATTAAAATAGCAGAGAAGTTCGAAGTTTATGAAAAGCTCAGTTTTTTTTTCCTCGTTACTAAAGATTAAAATGAAAAAGTTCAAATGAAAAAGCTGAGAAGTTCAAATTAAACTCGTGAAATTCCTTACACGAAAAACAGATTAGTTTTATTTTCCCTGTTTTAAAAAACGCAACCGAAGTTCATAGTAAAAACAACGAGAAGTTCAAGTACTACAAGGAATGCGTTTCAGGTGAGAATAAAAGAATAGAAAAATAAAAGCTTAAAAGGTTTGGTGAAAGAAGTTCATGTGCTCTAACCGGGGAAGTTCAAAAATTCTTGCAAGAGAGGTTCACCTTGTATTTCCATGTTCAAAAACACAAAAAAGAATTTTTGTGTGTGTTTAAAAATAATTCTCTCAATACACAAAAAGTTTAGTTATTATTTGGGAGAAATTCGATTTCAAAAAGAAAATCACAAAGCAAGTTATAAATACGGAGAAAGTTCACGTACTACATGGTGTGTGGTTAATATGAGGAAAATGAATAAAAAGGCAAGGTCAATTTTTTTGCTATAAGTTCAAGTCCCCGGTCGGAGAAAGTTCAAAAAATTATTGTGAGAGAGGTTTGTAAAAAAGGTATATCATTTCTGTAACACTGACGGATGGGTGAGAAATTATGAACGAAAATACATGACAGAAGTTCAACGTGAAAACAACAGGAAGTTCAACTACTACACTGAATGAATTTCAGATGAAAATCTTTTAAACCGTCGCGAGTTTGAAAAAAGATCAACACGGAAAAGTTGCGTGTTTGCAGCAGCTTTCCATCGGTATATCATTTGCTCTATTCCCTGAAGTGGATGGAGAGTTACAATAAAAAAACAGCTTGTGAAAAACAGAGTGAAGTTCAAGTAGACATGCCAAGAAGTTCAAGTTTTTCACACGGTGAATTTTTGAAGACTCTGTTTCGTGATAAAGGCAGAACGCATGATCTCATTGTTTTCAAAATTACTTGAGAACGGCTTGGAATTAGAGAAAACATTCTACATGAAAAAGTTTCGCATTTTCCATAGTTTTCAACGGTATATTATTTGCCCTATTCCGATAAAGTTTGCAAAATTTACGGCCAAAAATTTTTTTTAGCCATTTTCAATATTAACTTAAAACCGTAAAGAGTTGGAAGAAACATTCTACATATTAAAGTTTCGCATTGGTTCAAGCTTTCCAACGCCATATCATTTGCTGCATTCTGACAAACCATTGAGGAAATAACGCGAAAATACGAACTCGGTGGGACTTTTCAAATTGGGAAAATCTTTCTCTCATAAGCTTTTTAACGCCATATCATTTGCATCAATCGGACTAGCCGTTTTCAAATTAACCAAAAATACGAACCCGACTGTTCATTTTCAGAAATTCTTCCATTTTTGAAATTCCTCTTTAACTGTAGGGAATTTGGAAAAACATTCAACATGTCAAATGAGCGGATTTGCAGCAACTTGCCAACGCCATATCATTTGCCTCAATCCGATAAACGGTTTAGAAATAGGCTCGAAAATACAATTCACGCTTTTTTGTATGAAGAAAAACGGTTTTCAAAACTGCTCTTAAACCGTGTAGATTTTGCCAAAAATTCAACGTGGGTTGTGACCCTGGTGTCCACAGCTTTCCAACGGTATATCGCAAGCCTCATTTGGACAATTTTTAGTGGAAGTTCAACCTAACCCTAGGTGCAATTCAACTACTACTGGTGCGACAGGTCGGCTAGTTATCAGAATATTATTCTCATCCCGTGATTAGAATAGTGTTTATATATATAGGACAAAATTTCCCTACTACCGGGTATATATATATATTTATATATATATATATATGGTGGGTCTATTCTGACAACACCCCTTAAGAGTCTTATTCTAACAACACCTCCTTATTCTGACAACACCTCCCACACATCGTCGCCTCCCTCTCCCCTCCCTGCTTTCTTCCGTGGCGGCGGCTGGGGCGCGCCACTGCCTCTCACCTCCCGGCCTTCTTCCGCGGGAGCGGCCCGGAGCGATGCCACCCCTCCCCTCCCCGCCTTCTTCCGCGGCGGCGGCCTAGGGGCACCGCTGCCCCTCCCCTCCCCGCCTTTCTTCTGTGGCAGCGGCCTGGGGGCGCCGCCGCCCTTCTCCTCCCTGCCTTCTTCCGCGGCAGTGGCCTGGGGGTGCAGCTGCCCCTCTCCTCCCCGCCTTCTTCTGCGGCAGCGGCTTCCGAGATCGGTGGCTCCTCAGGAACAAGTGGGGGCAGATCCACTGCATTCCATCCATCAGATCAGATCTGGTGCTGCCGGGGCGTGCCAGTTCGAAGGAGAAGAACAACTCGCAAGGTTCGTTCATCTACCGCGACTACATGGATGCAAGCTCCGATGAGGTTCTTCTCAAAACTTCCATCTCCGCAAACATTGGGCCAAGTTCAAATCGCTCATGATCTGTTGAACAAGGGAAAGGGCAATCGGGCTGCATCAGTGGATGCAAGAGAGCTGCAGACGGGCGCTGTGCGAACTTCTGGAAAAGATGCAGTGCATTTGGGCAATCGGGCTGCATCAGTGGATGCAAGAGAGCTTCAGACGATCGCTGTGCGGACTTCTGGCAAACGCAAGAATGAACTACAACGTGAGGTAAGCATTTCAGTAATACGCGATGCAGTTCGTTCAATTCAGTTCGCCGTGAGTGAATTTGCAGTGCACTTAGAGGATTATGCAGTATAGTTGTTGATGTTCATACTTTCTTTTGGATGAAGTGCGGTTGCTTCAGTTCGCATAGTGCGATAATGCAGCCTACACGCATTAGTTCGCAGTACCCTTTCACATGTAATGCAGTTCGTTTGATTCAGTTCATTTCATCTGACAATGCAGCTCAGATGTTTTGTGCAGGACATGTCCACGTTCATTAGACAGAAAATGCCACGTATAATTTACAGCCCACAACCCTTGAACTGCATGACGATCCAAGCTTATGGAAACACTAGATGGATAACACCTGAGATACCTAGAGGATACTTCAATACAACAAGCAGGCTCCCGTACTCTCCGAAAGAAGATTTTGTCCAGGAAGAAGAGGAAGTGGAAGACGGCGACGATGTCAAATTCATGTGGGAGGGCACTCACCAATGCCAGCAAGATGATGATGACCGATGACAGTTCTCAAGCCAGAGTACACGCATGAGTTCACTACATTTGTACAGCATGTCTGAACAGACAATGTTGATGCTATTGGCCATGATGGTGAAGATAGCGATGATGTGCCGCAGCCCCAACAATTTCAAACAAACAAAGTGAGACAGCGACACAACACTAGATTTCCACCACGTGCACCTGCTACAAGAAACGGAGCTCCGCGTGCACCTGCGGCATCAAGTTCAGGGCAACGACCACCAAGAGTGCCTCGGCCAGAAGCAAACAACAGAAACAAGTCTTCGTCACTTCTGCCCCCGCGAGATCCTAAACTACACAGATCCATTCTAACCCCGCCATGCCCAATACAACCCGGCGAGCTGCAAACACCGTTGGGTGAGCGACAGTACACACACGTAAGTTTCTGTCCTGGAAATAATAACACGTGGTACTTTCTTATTTTGTTTGCAGTCCTCAAATGCTAAACAGAACAGTGCTCTTAGTATGATAGAGCAGTGTACTGAGTATGTTGACGTGACAAAAGAAATTTCTGTCATAAACAAAATCAAAAAGATGATGATGCAAATTTTTATCTAATATTGTTTACGACAATGATATGTTGCAGGGTCAAAACATGCCGCAAGATCTTGTACCAGCCGTTGGAATGAAGTTCAGAACATTCAACGAAGCAAGGGAGTTTTACAACAGTTACGCAAGGCACGCAGGGTTTGGCACACGCAAAAGATCAACCAAAGGCAAAAATAGCTACATCGTCTGCTCCAGAGAAGGGATACATATTCAGACAGTTCCTGAATATGAGCAGAAATGTGCAAAGACATCTAAAATGACTGGTTGCCAAGCAGGAATCAGAGTCAAAAGGAAGAATAATGGGCACTTCATTATAGAGAGGTTGAGCTCAAGCACAATCACATGATGATAGATAGCCCCGGGATGCTTTTGCACATGCGCTCACACAAAAGAGATGATCCTTTGATTGATCAATTAGTCAAGGACATGATGATGGACAACCACAGTCACGCACAGGTGATGTCAACGCTATCACGCATGTCCGGGGGTCTGCACTACATGGGGCGCACTAGCCGGGACTGGGTGAACAAGTAAGCACATCACTAAAACAACTCGCTTGAGCATACTTTTTTTTGTAATTATTCCATGTTTTGACAATATATGTCTGCATTGTTTTTGAAATGCAGGAAACAGCAGTTTGCAAGGGAGGAGTCTAAAGACAATGTCGACAAGCTACTGGATTATTTCAACAAGATGAAGAAAATCAACCCAGAGTTCTTCTATGATTACGACAAAGATGCTGATAATCGTGTAAGAAACATCTTCTGGGCAAATGCAAGTTGCAGAGGGTCGTATGAAGATTTTGGAGACTGCGTGACATTTGACACGACATATAAAATAAACAAATTCCACATGCCTCTGGGGGTGTTTGTGGGAGTGAACCATCATCTACAAAGCACCATCTTTGCTGCCGCCCTTTTCAGAGATGAATCAATCCCATCTTTTGAATGGGTTTTCAAAACCTTCTTGAGATGCATGAACTATAAGGCGCCAATCTGCATACTCACATGTACAAATGCAAACACCTGCATGTTTACGTCTATTCAGTCACATTCTATATTGTTCCGTAATTTATTGCACAAAGCCAGCTTCATGATAAGACACTGCCTCTGCCTCTCAGATCAATGTTCCTCAATGAAGGCAGCATTAAAGACCAGCATCAGACATACATTGCATAAGCTGTGTCGGTAGCACATCATGAAGAAATACAAAGACCATCTCGCCTTGCTGTATAAGGCGTATGGCACATTAAAGGCTGACCTCCATAATGTCCTGAACCATCCACTGATGCCTTTGGAATTCGAACGAGCATGGAATGACCTTATGCAGAAGTACAACCTGCAAGAGGATGAAGTGATGAAATCGCTATGGGCTGACAGACATGAGTGGATCTCCGCATACTACAAGGAAATATTCTGTGCGCGGATGACTTCTACTCAGAGAAGCGAGAGCATGAACCACATATTGAAGAAGAATTTCGTCAAAGAGCAGCATGATCTACATATCTTTGCTCAACAAGTGGACAAGTGCATTCAGACCAGGAGGGGCGTCGAGCATGCAGAGACAATCGGAAACGAGGTAAAATAATAATGTTCATCAACACAGCAAAAATTAATACTGTAGTTTTCCCATGTGTCTAACGTTGATTTTCGGATAACGCAGTCGGAGGTGAAGCCAACAACGCAAATTGGGTATGAAGTCCAGCTATCAAAAACATACACAACGGCCGTTTTTACTGATTTCCAACTGACTCGTTACCGCAGCACTGCATTCAGAGCTGGAAAGTGCCCCGACAACTCAACAAAGTTCTTTGTATACCACTACAACCAATCGGATTTGTTTGATTGGGCAAGGCATAGATTCCAGGTGGTCGCCGATAAGGAGAAGGGTGTCTACGAATGCGAGTGCAGACTGTGGACACACACAGGTGAGCTTCGCTAGCATAAAAACCCTAATTTCATCTTGTCCTGCATGAAGTCCATTTGGGTAAAAAAACATTTCATATACAAGTGAAGTTCACTTTCAATAAAAGAAGAATGGTCCATTAATTTAATGCAGTTCACTCACAAACACGAAAAAATATGTGTTGTCTACAGGTCTGTATTCCGTCCATGTGATATGCATGCTTGATCTGCTGAGAGTGGACAAGATACCTGAAGTGTACATCTTGAAAAGATACACCAGGAACGCACGGTCAAATCCAACATTTGACCGCCGAGACTACGAACAAACAGCACCGGATGGTAGTTCGCTATTCCGTCGTAGAAAAACGCTAGCAGAAACAGCCATGGACCTTGCAAACAGAGCGACAAAGTCCGATGCTAGGTACCACAGAGCAATTGCTGGTATGAAAACACTTTTAGACGAGGTTGATGTTCTGAACGAAGAAGAAGCAGCAGCAAAAATTCAAGAACAAGAGAAGATTCTTCTTGACAACAGTACCGAGCCAAAAGAAGATGCCGGACGCAATACTAATGGTCGAATCAAAGAGGAAATAATTCTTCCGCCTCCTGTTTCAAACACGAAAGGAAGGAAGAAGGGGGGCGATAAAGCTAAACAAAAGGCTGCATCCACTGAGAAAAATACTGAAACAAAAAGTAAGCCACTGCCTCAATTGGACAGCGATGGTCGGCCACTGGGAATAAGAAGGTGCTTGACGTGTAATGAAATCAACGGCCACAATTCCAGGACATGTAAGAAAAACTTGAACAACAAATCCATGGCCCTGGCAGTGCGCAACGAAACAGAATTGTTGGACCAACAAATCCCAGTTCTGCTGCCAACACTGAACAATTACCGAAAGCAAGACTTTGCAGCATTTGCAATAGGAGGGAGAGACAGAATGCAAGAACTTGCCCCAAAAGAACACAAACAGTAAATGAAAGTGAGGATGAAAATGATGAAGCAGAAGAAGAGGAGGAAGGAGAGGAGGAAGAAGAGGAGGAAGAAGAGGAGGAGGAGGAGGACCAAGAAGAGGAGGAGGAGGAGGAAGCAGAAGAAGAAGAAGAAGAAGAAGAAGAAGAAGAGGAAGAAGAAGAAACTGAACAAACAATGCCTACAAGACAACCAAACAAAAGACAAAAAACAGAGGGAAAGTATGTGCAGAAACAAGCAACGATGACATCACATCGAAAAAACTGGATTGGAGCACAAAAGGATACAGTTCAGAGTGGTGCAAAAATAACCCCGGCATCAACCACCAAGCGAGGAGCAACGAGTACTGCAGTTCACACCAGTGGAAAACAAAAACAGGCAACAGCCAACATGCGAGGAACTACAAACAAAACAGTGCAGAGAGAAGAAACGGCAACACAACCACGAACAACAAGGCAAAAGATACCAAAAGACTCACTCCAGTCACCAAGAAGAAGCAGCAGGTTGACGTCAAAATAGATACGATTCATATAGCAGCAGTTGGGTAATCTGTAATACATGCATAGCTGTTTGCATTTCTCTAAAGATTATATATCCATTTGCATTTAACATTTGCATTTAAGTAAGACTTGTACAAACACAAATTCTTCCACTGACTTAGAGCTTTACACTACAGTAAAGTAATAATGGATGTATGAACCATATATCAAAACAGTGCAGTTAGCAAGTTGAAAGAATGAAGTCCTGTTCTACAAAACAGGCAGTTCGGATAATGTAAACAAACTGCAAATTGATTTAATAATGAGACACGCCTGTCTCATAGATAGAATACGATACGACTTATTATTACCGAGGCCACAAAGTGAATCAAATGAAGCATTCTGTCCGCAAAAAAGTACTTATTACAATCCATCCACCTCAAAAAGTTAACCAATCACATCAAACGTGATTTGAAACATACGATCCTCAATTTCAAAAAAGTCGACGACAACAACTTGGCGAGACTTCAAGCCACTCTCAATGACGAATTCCTTCCAACCTTTCTGAGGATACAGCCGCCCATCGACACCAACATGATGCTTTTCTGGTTGTGCGTAACCTTCACCGAGAACAACTTGGAGGATACCCTTCTTCCTAAGATGGAGATACCTAATAGCTCGACGAGGGAATTTCTGTAAAAATAATAAAAATATTATTAATGCACTTCTTATAGATCATGCAGAACAGATGACAGCTACATGAAGTGCACAATTAGAATACAAGCAGTTCAGAGCGACATCACAAGCAGATCATTATCATCATACATAAAATTTATCGGGAGCAGATACATGTAGTACGCATCATGCTGACATGCAGTCCAAGTATCACTTATGCTGCAGGTCATGTCTGTCCCCACACTTGGAAAAACTATAATGAAGGCACAAGAACATTGCGCCGTATACCTTAATAGATTAAAGTGGTGCACTTCAAGATAAATCACACTAATAGCAGTCCGTAATGATGTATGAACATAAAGATAAATCACACAAAATTAAATCAGACCAAATGAAGCTTACCATATTAAAATAAGTCTCCACGTCCGTGGGCGTAAGGCGATGGACAAATGGGCTTGTGCATCCAAGGCCATGACGTAGCAGAGCAGAATAGAACACACCAACATTGATATGGTCAAGATCCAATCCCTCTAAGAAAACAATGCCATATGCAAGCTGCTCTGCTCGCCCAGATTGGCACAAGACCTTGCCCCTCCGGCGAGCACGCCGGGCCTCCGTGCAAGCCAAGCAGTCGCACTGCGTCGGCACACCACAACCATGACCACAGCAGGATACTCTCGCGCAGGGGCCTGGCGCCATGACAAAAAATATAGAAACTAAAAAGAAAGAGAGGGCGGCAGCACAGGAAACTAGTTCGCGATATAGTGCGTCAAAAGTTGCCCTAATATATAGAAGACGAATGCAAAAGGTCTAGGCAAGCATATGCGGCTGCACATGAGAGTAATTGAGGGAAAATATTGAAACTTACATTACAGAAAAAAGCGAAGTGCCCTGACTGTTCGATGGACCGTTTGGGTGGATCGAGCAATTACTAGCAATAAAGATCCTATTTTCACGCATCACCACCACAAACGCAGCAATTTACTATTTATAAATTATAGAAGAATGCAGGTCAGGGTATAATACCCTAGAAGTCCGGCCTTCAAGTGTAGTTCACATGGGTAATCCGTGTGCATTATGGCTGGAGCAGGACACATGACAAAAAACGTATTCATATGAAAAAAAATTGACCGCCCAGGTGCGACCTGAACCCAGCCAGTCTCTTAGTAAGGCAGTGCCAGCTGGCATAAGCAGGCGCAAGCCCGTTCTGAGACACGATGCATGGGGACCGGCACACAAGGGCCCACAGGTCATGGAACAGAGAGCGCCGTGTGTAAGCGCGCAACAAATGTATCGAGGAGTTCGGAAGGGAGGCCTGGCCAGCGCTTATAAACAGGTTCGGCTCACCATTGGCGGGCGAGGTGGGACTAAAAATTCCAGCGTCCGCACACCGAATTGACGGGTGGGCCTATTCGGGAGCCTTCGGCAAGCGAGGTGGGCCTAATTGGGCCGATTCAGATTTACTCGCAGTGGGAAAGCACAATCCTCGAACTGAAAGACACAACACAAATGCAGTCAGCTTCTTTGAGAAATGAAGTGCGTATGGGTAAGGGAAAAAGTTAATTTTCGTTCCTTCTGCAGTTGGATGTATACAAAAAATTGTACTATAGAACACAACCACGGACGTGATCCAATACAATATGCTCAAAAATATGTGTGCTTCCTCCCCTCAGGCTAGGAACTGCAGCTATATCAAAACAAATATGAAGTACACACCCTCAATAAGTGCAGTTCTGCGATGGGAACGAATGAAGTCCGTGAGCTTACGCAATGCAGTTTGGTAAATCTGTCACGTTCGATGTCCGTACCGCGTATCGCATACTACAAACAAACACGCGCCTGTGGATAGCACGGTGGTTAACCAAAAATATTGATCAAAGAAAAAAAACACGATAAAAAAAACCACGATCACAGACGAACCCACGGTCCCATCGGTTGCATCAGTAAAACCCACGATCACAGAAGAAGAATAACCCACGATCTCCACGACCGCATCACCATGGGAGATCGTGCGGTTCCTCCCTTGCGGCCATCCCGCCCATAAATACAGACCTCTAGAACAACATAGATCACTATTGCGCTGCCATCACTTCCCTC
Organism: Elymus sibiricus; assembly: GCA_039707655.1. NCBI lineage: Eukaryota > Viridiplantae > Streptophyta > Magnoliopsida > Poales > Poaceae > Elymus > Elymus sibiricus. Next base: position 163,117,434 of record CM077663.1, read on the forward strand.
CCACTCTTCCCTCTCCACGAGAAATCCACAAATCCTTCTCCAGGGCTCCCGGCGATGGGTTTCATCAGGGAACTCAAGGAGGTGGAGGCACACGACACCATCAAGTTGCAGGTGATCCACACCAACGACCTGAAGAAGGTGGAGGAAACGATCAAGCACTACGAGCTGCACCTCAAGTACCAGCGCAACAAGATCGTCGGTGTTGATGTCGAGTACAACAACGAGCCAGCCCACAAGCAGAAGGCCGCCCTCGTCCAGCTCTCCGTCGGCAAGCCCAACCGGTGCTGCTCTTCCAACTGAGCGCCGCCGAAGACAAGTGCACGGCGTTTGACAACTTCCTCGTAGATACAAGGTACACTTTTGCTGGCTTCTCCATCGACCAGGACATCGAGAAGCTGGAGCGCGTCGGCCTGGAGATCGGCCACATCGTCGACATCCAGAAGGAATGGAGGGTGCTCGAAAGCACCAAGTACTTGGACTCGCTTGGCGACGTCTCCACCATGCTCATCGATGACTACTACATCGACATGAAGTACAAGCTGAACGAGGAAGATCACATGCTCTGGGACAAGATGCCCCTGCCAGAGAAGCACATCGAGTATGCGGCAAAGGATGCTTACGCCGCGTACGAGATATGGAGCCGCATCACCCTCACCCAGGACAGACTTCGCCGCGCAAAGCTGGAGAAGTCCAAGAAGCACAACAGGAACTGGTGAAGATGAAGTTGATGCACGCCAAGAAGTATCTTCAAGATTGCTCGTAGTCATCGTAGATTACGAGTTAATTTGCTTTCGAGTTGTTAGTTTGCTTTTGCTTTCCCCAGTATGCTTGTGATGTAGTTGATTTGCTTTGAAATCATGTAGTAGTTTGCTTAAGAATGAAACAAGCTTAATCTGATGTACACTACTGCAGTTATCCTTTACAGCACGCTGCAGTTCAGGTTTACACTACAATGCAGCGCAATAGTATGCAATGTAGCAAATTAGCATTTGATGCAAATAATTGCGCAAAAAGAACGTGCGCAAGCCAGTAAACAACCGACAAAACTGCAGACAAGGGAAGAAGAAAACACACAAAAACTAAAAGGTTAAAGAGACATGCAGTTCGCTATGAAAGAGATAGCAGAAGAGTGTGACGAAAACTGTAGTACATATTAGTACGTCAAAGCAGTTCTTTAGCGAAAACACAAGTTACGCGCCAAAATAAATAAAACAATGACACCACATGTGCGATCCGTAACCAGGACCAGCACAGTTACGCAGACGTGCCCGTTTCGAGCCAAGACGGGGACGTGAACTCAAGGGCAACTCCCTACAAACATTAAACTATGAACTCCAGGCCGCACCAAGGTAAAGTGAAACTCACCCATAGGGAACTAGCAGTTCGCCCCGTATAAAATGGGAGACACTGGCAATTCACATGTCATAAACTCGCGAACTGCTGCACGATAAGAGAACACATGCGATTAAGTTTCTCTTAAAAAAACTCAAAACTAACAAAAAGTATGCAGGCAACTAAGAAAACAATGCACTGCAGAGTGTTAACAACTGCAGTACAGATCAATAAGTCAAAGAAGTTCCCTTAACAACACACAAAAAAACTTAAAGGGCAATTACACATGCAGTTCTGTTTAAGATAAAACATAGTCAAGATTGTTTAAAACTACAGTACACATCAGTACGTCAAAGCAGTTTCCTGAAAAACACACGCAAAAGATTAAAAAGCAAATAAACATGTAGTTCCCTCTAATAGACAATGCAGTGCAGAAGATTGACAGATGCAGTACAAGTCGGAAGATCAAAAAATAAAACAAAAGTTGCGCGCCAAAAAAAACATTTGACCGCCCAGGTGCGACCTGAACCCAACAAGTCTCTTAGTAAGGCAGCGCCAGCTGGCATAGGCAGGCGCAGGCCTGTTCTGAGACACGATGCATGGGCACAGGCACACAAGGGCCCACAGGTCATGGTATAGCGAGCGCCGTGTGTAAGCGCCCAACAAATGTAAAGAGGAGTTCGGAAGGGAGGCCTGGCCAGCGCTTATAAACAGGTTCGGCTCGCCCTCGGCGGGTGAAGTGGGACTAAAAGTTCCAGCGTTCGCACACTGCACCAAGAAGCAACAATGTCGACGGGAGGCCTATTTGGGCCAAATGTAGTTTACTCGCGCAATGAGAAGGCCCGACAACGTGCTTCCCTGCGAGTGCATTTAGCTATGAAGTTAGGTAAAATTGGAAGGGCAGTGCTGATTTGTTTCATATGCGGTTATCCGTCCACAAAACAACAGTGCATTTCATTTAAGAATGCCTGGGCAAAATAAATTTGGAAAAAGTGTCCGGTACAATGCAATATGCAGATAAAACACTAAGCTACAAAGAAATACAGTGTATGCAATAAGGCAGTCCTTTTCTATATTTCCACGCGGTCCAAATAGTTTGAATTTTTTTTCAATAAATGGTATCCAGGCCAGTTATCAATAGCGTGCGAAAAAAAGAGGGGACACCCATTCAGTTTACGAGGCCACTAGCAGAGCCTGCCTCCTGTTGCCACGATAGGCTGACACCACCACCCCACCACGCTTCCCACGACCTCCCCCACCGCATGACCTGCAGCCAAACCGCCATAAAAAAAACCTTCTCATCCTCTCTTCCATTCACATTCATCGCCCGAAATCACCACTACCACTTCACCTATCCCTCTCTTTCATCAATCACCATTGCCGCTTCATCCAACACCTCTAACCACAATCAAGCGAAAGGGAGCGGAAGCAGAGCCATGGCAGATGCACCTCTGTACAAACGGTGCCGCAGGTACACCAGGGAGCTTCACGACGTTGAAATCCACGGCAACAAAAAGCTCCACGTCGTTTGCACAAGCAAGGGTCGCGACGTGGACAAGATGCTGTGCAAGCTCAGGAGAAAGCTCGTCGTCCTGCCGGCCAAGAGAATAGGCATTGATGTAGAGTACACACACTACGAAGAGCCGCAGAAGGCAGCGGTACTCCAGCTCTACGTAGAAGATGAGTGCCTTGTATACCACATCTCCGCAGCAAAAGACAGGTTAGAACGATTCGTTCTCAATCTATAGTTTTAATTTATTTATCTGAAGAAGCCCTTTTAGCCTCATGTGGAAAAAATTTAAAATTGGATTTTTCTGATTTTTTTAACCATTTCAAACGATTCATAGAATTTTTTGCCCTGTCTACATGCAACTCTTGTGTTTAATACTTGATTAAATGCTTTAGGGATATTACTACCTGAAACAGACAAAAATGTCCTGAAAACAAAGAAAAAACAGAGTATATCAACCATGTTGTATGAATTTCCATTTAGAACAAATTACATGCACTTGTTGTTGCAGTATATTAGAAGGTTCATTACTAATACAGTAAAAAAGTATCAGCACCTACTTAGTAAAACTAAATCATAGTTTCACAGTGCAGTTCAGTTTACAAATTAAAAAACAAACTTGATCAAACTGAATAATTTGTACAATCTCACTATAAATATTTTGTCTCTAACAAAATTTCAGGCCCCTGCAACTGGAAGAATTCCTGATGAATGATGAATACACCTTTGCCGGATTCGCCATTGAAGGAGGAAAAAAGAAGCTGAAGCTCTCTGACTTGGAGATCAACTTAAACAAATACATTGATATCCAGGTGGAATGGAGAGACCCATACAGCACAAAGGAATTTGATTCTTTAGCTGACGTTGCTGGAAGGGTGATCGACGATCATTACAAGAACATGAAGAAGGTAATCAACAAGGAAGAAAACCATACTTTGTGGGGGTTCTGCCCGTTGCCAGAGAAGCTCATCAAGTATGCAGCAATAGATGCATATGCCAGCTATGATTCATGGAAACGCATTGACGATATAGCCGAGGGCTATAGAGAGCGAGAGAAGAAAGAGAAGCAAGGAACAAGAACAAGGATGAAATCCCATGCAGCAACTAGGAAAAGAAAAATCCAAAGAAATCTGAAATGTGTTAGGTCTTGTTGTTTTGTGCTATAGTTGTGAATTTGCTGTAGTTGTGCTGCACCTTGTTTATTGTTTATAGTTTTTGCTTAAGTCTGCACTACAGCACTGTTAAGGAAGTTTATTTTCAGACAAGTAGCTAGGGCGTTTGTATTCAGACAAGTATGTTCAATGTATGGTGCTTATTTCTTTTTTTTTGTGAAAATGATGTGTTAACAAAATTATATTACATGCATTCTGATACTTTCAAAAAAATTATCCAAAGAAACGATCAAATACTTATGTTCTAACAGCACTGCGAAGCCAATGGACAAATGTTAACACTTGCAGTACAGAAATGAAATAGAAGAAGTTAGAATACAGAATAAATGCAGTCCAAGAGAAAGTACATGATGTAATGCAGCAAAGAAGTGCAGTCCTAATAAAAAACAAATGCAGTACAGAACAAGAAGAGGATATACTGCATAAAGGAAGTGCAAATAAAAACAATTAACAAATGCATCAAAGAATTCCAGTTACAATAATGAAGAAATGCGGTACAGAAGAGGACATAATGCATCAAAGAAGTGCAAATCTAACAATCTAATATGAAATGTGCGTGCAGTTCACAAGAGTAAATATAGGCAGTACACAAGTTCTCTAGATGCAGTGTAGCACATGATTAGATGAATGTAGGACCGAAAGTATGTCTAGAGGGGGGGGGTGATTAGACTACTTGACCAAATAAAAATTCTACCTTTTCCCAATTTTAAGTGTTGGCAGATTTTAGCAATGATAGCAAGTCAAGCACACCCTACACATGCATGTCTAAGAGTATAGCAGCGGAAAGTAACAACAAGCATGTATAGTAGAGGGTAGGAAGGAAGATCAAACGCAATTTGTAGACACGAAGATTTTTCCCGTGGTTCCGATAGGTGGTGCTATCGTACATCCACGTTTATGGAGTCTTCAACCCACGGAGGGTAACGGTCGCGAGAGTCCATGGAGGGCTCCACCCATAAGGGTCCACGAAGTAGCAACCTTGACTATTCCATAAAGGCTTCTGTCCACGAAGGACTAGCCTCACTATGGGTAGATCTTCACGAAGTAGGCGATCTCCTTGCCTGTACAAACTTCTTGGTTCAACTCCACAACACGAAGTAGGAGGCTCCCAAGCGACACCTAACCAATCTAGGAGGCACCACCCTCCAAAAGGTAATAGGCTCGGTATTGTCGATGAACTCCTTGCTCTTGTGCTTCAAGATGATAGACTCCTCAACACAAAATCACTCTCTCATAGATTTGGCTATGGTGGAAGAGATTGATTTGGTGGAAAGCAACTTTGGGAGGCTAGAGATCAAGATTCATATGGATGGAGTGGAATAGCTTGATCTCAACACAAGGGTAGGTGGCTCTCTCAGAAAATAGGATGGGGCAAGTATGGAATAGTTCTGAGTCCTTCACTTTCGAGTGGGTGGTGGTGAAGGGGTATATATAGGCATCCCCAAAAATCCAACCGTTACACCTAAAGTGACCAACTCGGTGACACTGATGTGTAAATCTCGGTGGTACCGAGTTGCTCCAAAGGTAGCAACTTTTGAATCTCGGTGAGACCGATATATAAATCTTGATAGTACCGATCAGGTGACCAACGGTCAGATTGCGCAATCTCGGTGACGTCTATCCAACATACTCGGTGGTACCGATTTTGTGAATCGAGGTAACAGAAAGTTGGCAACCCAAACTCGGTGGCACCGACGTGGGATCAGTTGCACCGATGTGCTATGGTTTGGCATGTGTCTGTCTGAGTTTGGGAATCGGTGGCACCGAGTAGAAAGTGTTGGTTGCACCGATTTTGGAAATTTGACTTTGGACAGACTTTTGTGGAAGAGCTTGTGGGTGTTTTTGGTGACTATCACTTGTGCACGTATGAGCATTTTGTTCACCAACAGTACCTTACCCCCTTTTAATAGTATTGGCTTTCCTATGGACTCAAAGTGATTTCTCACAAAGTAAAATGTAGAGTCCTCTTGCTTGAAGCTTTGCTAATCTATTTCCTTGCATCTTGGGGTTATCCACAATCCTTTTGCCATCCCTATCATTGAACTTTTCCTGAAATATGCTTAGTGGAAACATTAGTTCAATGACATATATGTTGTTATTAATTACCAAAACCACCAAGGGAGCAAATGTGCTTTCAATCTCCCTCTTTTTGGTAATTGATGACAACATATAGATCAAAGCTTCGACATATGATATAATCAATGAATATAATCATCGCTTTGAGAAGTATGTGATAAGCAAGAGCTCCCCCTAAATTTGTGCATTATTTTGAATTTGCGTTTGAATGCAAATGCACAATCGATTAGGTACATGGAGCACTCTTCCTTGTCACATACAACTTGGTGGTGTGCGAGAATAATAAGAATGAACAACATAGCGCAACACAATCAAGCAAAGGTGAATGATCATCTCATAAGCATCATAATGATAGGAAATAGTACCAACACACATTAAGCGTATGATCAAACACCACAAAGGTTTAACACAAGTAACCAAAAGATCAAATGTTTTTGAAAAAGCGAGAAAAACCAAACGCTCTCTCTCTCACTCGAAGCCTAAAGATCTATATACACTTCTCCCCCTTTGGCAACAAGTTACCAAAAAGTTCAAAGGCATATATCTAAGCGCTCTTCTAAGGCTGTAGCAGGTGCTAATGAAGAAGGCCTCAACTCTGGAGCTGGCACTGTGGCTGATCTGGCCTGGGTAGTGAACTGAGTGCCTGGCCTGAGAGGAGAGTCATCCTCATCATCTGAAGTGTCGGGACTGGGCACGCTATCAACTTCCTTCTTCAGCTCATTCACTGTCTTTCTCAGCCCATCCACTTTGTCATTTCGGGTCTTGATCCTATTCTCAAAGATCCTCACAAGACTATTCTGATTCCCCAGTATATCCTTGATGTCCTTCTGCATGCCCTGAACGGCAGTGATCAAGAGATCCATTTGCTCGTTCCTGGATCTAGGGACTTGAGCACTAGTGGCTCTAGCTGCCTCTGCCTCTGCCTGAGCTGCAGCTGATGTGGGATGTTCTGGGACCATCACCACAACGTTGTCCTCGAGATCTGGCTGTAGGGGCAAGTGGGGCCTGTCAAGAGCAAAAATGTGCTTCTCCAGCTTGGAATTGATGAGCATCTGAATATAGGGTGCATAGCAGCATGAGCACTTCTGATCAGCAGCAACCCTCTTCACAGTCTCTACTATCAAATCCATCACTCGTATCCTGGTGTGTCTGTCAAGATGGATCAGCATGTTGATGGAATAGCCTCGAATCATCTTCTCATCTCCAGACTTAGGCATCAATGTGTGCCTCAAGATGGTGTTCATGGTGCGGAGGCCAGCCTGGAGGAAGTAAATGGATCCTAACTTGTGAGAATTCAAGTTGGCAGTAGGGATAGCATTGTACATATCCTTCATGGAATCATGGCTCTCCTTGGATTCAGAATAGACATCCAAGTCACCATCTTGCACCTCTGGGACTCCTAAGATGGCAGCCCATTCATCAACAGAAGACTCATATCTTGCTCCTTCAGTCATCCATACAATTCTACCATCTCCATAGAAGTGAGCAGTGGAGTAGAATTGCATGATCATCTCGTCGTTCCATGCAGTGAATTCTTTGCCAACAAATTCATCTAGGCCAATGCAATGAAAATTGTCTTGGACATTTGGAAAGTAATCTTCATTAGCCTTGATATACTTCCAGTCAACGTATCTCATGTCACTCACAGCTGGGCTTTTGTCAAGCAAGATTGTCTCATAGAAATCTTGTTGCTCCTTGGTATAGAACCTATAGTCCATAGCTGTTTTTCTCCTCTGAGCATATGGATCAATTGCTCTCCATGCCCTCAAACCAGAATCCTTCCTCTTCTTCATGTCCTCAGCAAGCAAATGACTGGCATTGTGCTCTGGAAGGTGTGGTCTGAGCTTCATCAAAGCAGTCATGTCATCATCATCATTAGCTTCCCTGAAAGTGGAGGTCTTGTTCTTGCTAGAAGCTGGTATATCTCTGGAAAACCTCTTAGGCTTATCAGCAACAGCAGCCTTCTTGGGAGCAGACATGGTGCTCTTGGAAGTGGTAGCCTTAGGCATAGCATCTGCCATTAGCTTCTTCTTCTTCTTGGGAGGGGCCTTTGTAGCTGGCTCTACCTCCTCCTCTTCAGCAGCTGCCTCCTCTGGATCCTCAAACATAGAGGTATGCCTGCCAACAACATGGATTATCCTCTTCCTAGATTTCTTCTTCTCCCCTGCCTTCTTAGGCATAGATTTCTTGGGAGGCACAACTGTCATAGTTGCTCTGGAGCTCTCTGGTGCTCTCACTGTCTCAGAACTAGCATACTCCTTTCTGATAGCTTTCTTCTTCTTGGAAGAAATGGCAGCAACATCTTTCTTAGGCAGCTCCTCAGGGATGAAGTCCTCATCCTCCTCATCAGAATTGAGCTTCCTCCTAGTCCTTGTAGCAGCCTTGGGCAGATCTGGAGAACTAGGCACATCATCAAAACTCTCCTCAGGACTAGTGCCTGAACTCATGACAATATTCTCCTCTCTGAAATTGTTCTCACTGTCATCTGAAGCAGACATCTCTGACCCTGTGAATAGAGTATAGAGGAGTGGAGAGGATGAGTCATCACAAAATGCAGATATTTTCAAAAGATTGAACTAAGATTTCTCAAATTTTGCATTCTGCCAAATCTATGTCGGTACAACCGAGGCAAAATTTTCGGACCCACCGAGACAAACAACCTGCTTTCCAGAAACTTGGCACCAAACTCGGTCACACCGAAAATTTGTACTCGGTTCCACCGAGGTGTTCTCAGTTGGCCAAAAAAACTGAATCGGTGCTACCGATTCTTTTGCATCGGTTCTACCGAGATTCATTGGGCGGACGGCAAAACCTAAAAAATCAATCGTTCGCTATTCTACTGGAATTTCTAGAGGATAGGGAGGTTTGCAATTGGTGGCTTATCGATAAAATTAACTCCATTGCGCAAGATTTGGATGGGGAGCGCAAGGAGGGCCGGATCCATACCCTAGCTTGGTGACGGATTCGCTACCGCGAAGATGCCCATCGACGGCAAGGAACCCAGCGGCGGAGACGCACGGGGAGCAGGGGCGACGACCAGGGGGTCCTTTTCGGCAGCTTACGGTTTTGGAGCGCGACGGTTTGAGGAGGGAATTTCAAAGCGTCGGGTTCACAGCATATATATGTTGGAAATATGCCCTAGAGGCAATAATAAATTGGTTATTATTATATTTCCTTGTTCATGATAATCGTTTATTATCCATGCTATAATTGTATTGATTGGAAACTCAAATACATGTGTGGGTACATAGACAACACCGTGTCCCTAGTAAGCCTCTAGTTGACTAGCTCGTTGATCAAAGATGGTTAAGGTTTCCTAGCCATTGACATGAGATGTCATTTGATAACGGGATCACATCATTAGGAGAATGATGTGATGGACAAGACCCAAACTGTAAACGTAGCATTTGATCGTGTCAGTTTATTGCTATTGTTTTCTGCATGTCAAGTATCTGTTCCTTTGACCATGAGATCATGCAACTCACTGACACCGGAGGAATACCTTGTGTGTATCAAACGTCGCAACGTAACTGGGTGACTATAAAGGTGCTCTACAGGTATCTCCGAGGGTGTCTGTTGGGTTGGCATGGATCAAGACTGGGATTTGTTACTCCGTGTGACGGAGAGGTATCTCAGGGCCCACTCGGTAATACAACATCACAATGAGCCTTGCAAGCAATGTGACTAAAGTGTTAGCCACGAGATCTTGTATTACGGAACGAGTAAAGAGACTTGCCGGTAACGAGATTGAACTAGGTATAGTGATACCGACGATCGAATCTCGGGCAAGTAACATACCGAAGAACAAAGGGAACAGCATACGGGATTAACTGAATCCTTGACATAGAGGTTCGACCGATAAAGATCTTCGTAGAATATGTAGGAGCCAATATGGGCATCCAGGTCCCGCTATTGGTTATTGACCGTAGAGGTGTCTCGGTCATGTCTACATAGTTCTCGAACCCGCAGGGTCTACACACTTAACGTTTGGTGACGATTAGTATAATTGAGTTGTTATGTTGGTGACCGAAAGTTGTTCGGAGTCCCGGATAAGATCCCGGACATGACGAGGATCTCCGGAATAGTCCGGAGGTAAAGATTGATATATGTGATAATAGTGTTTTGATCTCTGGAAGGGTTCCGGAGTTCACCGGAAGGGGTTCCGGATGTTTACCGAAGTGTTCGGGTGCAGCAACACTTTATATGAGCCAAAGGGATAAAGCCCACAAGGTATTGGAAAGTGCAAAAGTAGTTTTGCTGCCGCGTAAGCGGTACTACCGCTTGGTGAAGCGGTACTACCGCCGGAGCGGTACTACCGCTTGGTGAAGCGGTACTACCGCCCGAGCGGTACTACCGCTTGTGTGAAGCGGTACTACCGCCCAAGCGGTACTACCGCTTGTGTGAAGCGGTACTACCGCTTGTGCGCGGCTGTGCACGATTCGGCAGGGTCCGAATTGGACTCTTTTCCTGCGGGCCAAACCGACCTTGTGCGGGCAAAACCGACCCGGAGGAGGCTTTTACTCCAAGTTTAGACCCCAAGGCTCAACATATAAATAGAGGGGCAGGGCTAGCACACGGGACATATCAGGATTTCCCAAGCCGTGTGCCGGCAACACTAGCCCTCTAGTTCCTCCGTCATAATCTCCGTAGTGCTTGGCGAAGCCCTGCAGAGATTGTTCCTCACCACCATCACCACGCCGTCGTGCTGCTGGAACTCAACCACTACTTCACCATCGCTCGCTGGATCGAGGAGGTGAAGGCGTCATCAAGCCGTACGTGTGTTGAACGCGGAGGTGCCGTCCGTTCGGCACTAGATCGGAAGGATCGTGATTGGATCGCGGGACGCTCGGCGATTTGGATCGCGAAGACGTTCGACTACATCAACCGCGTTTATTAACGCTTCCGCTTAGCGATCTACAAGGGTATGTAGATTCACTCTCCCTCTCGTAGATGCTCATCACCATGGATAGATCTTGTGTGTGCGTAGGAAAATTTTTGTTTCCCATGCAACGTTCCCCGACAGTGGCATCTGAGCTAGGTCTATGCGTAGATGAGATCTCGAGTAGAACACAAACGAGTTGTGGGCGTGGGTGTATACATATTGCTTGCCGTTACTAGTTGATACTTGATTCCGCGGTATTGTGAGATGAAGCGGCCCGGACCGACATTACGCGTACGCTTACGCGAGACTGGTTTCACCGCTGCGTGCACTTGTTGCATAAAGGTGACTGGCGGGTGTCTGTCTCTCTCACTTTAGTTGAATCGGTTCAATGAAGAGGGTTCTTTTAGAAGATCAAAAAGCAATCACTACACCACGTTGTGGTTTTGCGTAGGTAAGAATCGTTCTTGCTAGATACCCGTAGCAGCCACGTAAAATTTGCAACAACAATTAGAGGACGTCTAACTTGTTTTTGCAGGGTATGTTGTGATGTGATATGGCCAATTACATGATGAGATATATGTGATGTATGAGATGATCATGTATTGTATAGAATATCACGACTTGCATGTCGATGAGTACGGCAACTGGCAGGAGCCATAGAGTTGTCTTCAATTATTGTATGACCTGCGTGTCAATCATTAAGCGCTATGTAATGCTTTACTTTATCGCTAAACGTTAGCTATAGTCGTGGAAGCAACAGTCGGCGCGACAACCTTATGGCGACACGTTGATGGAGATCAAGATGATGGAGATCATGGTGTCATGCCGGTGACGATGGAGATCATGCCGGTGCTTTGGAGATGGAGATCAAAAGCACAAGTTCATGGCCATATCATGTCACTTATGATTTGCATGTGATGTTAATCCTTTTATGCATCTTATTTTGCTTAGGACGACGGTAGCATTATAAGGTGATCCCTCACTTAAATTTCAAGATAAATTGTGTTCTCCCCAAGTGTGCACCGTTGCGAAAGTTCGTCGTTTCGAGACACGCCGTGATGATCGGGTGTGATAGACTCTACGTTCGCATACAACGGGTGTAAGCCATGTTACACGTGCGGAACACTCGGGTTAAACTTGACGAGCCTAGCATGTACAGACATGGCCTCGGAACACAAGAGACCGAAAGGTCGAACATGAGTCATATAGTAGATATGATCAACATGAAGATGTTCACCATTGAAACCACCTCAACTCACGTGATGATCGGACTTGAGTTGGTGGATTTGGATCATGTTACACTCGAATGATCGGAGGGATGTCAATTTGAGTGGGAGTTTTTTAAAATATGATTAACTAAACTCATTATCTAAGAACAATAGTCTAAGTTGTCTTTGCTATATTTATGTTGTAGATCATGGCTCGCGCAGTAGCACCCCTGAATTTTAATGCGTTCCTAGAGAAAGCTAAGTTGAAAGATGATGGAAGTAACTTTGTGGACTGGGCCCGTAATGTAAGGATTATCCTTACGGCTTCCCAGAAGGCTTATGTCCTTGATGCACCGCTTGGTGATCCACCCGCTCCAGTTGAGTCTCTAGACGTTGTGAACGCCTGGCAGGCTCGTTCTGATGATTACTCAATAGTTCAATGTGCAATGTTGTATGGCTTAGAACCGGGACTTCAAAGACGTTTTGAACGTCATGGAGCATATGAGATGTTCCAGGAGTTGAAGTTTATCTTTCAGAAGAATGCCCGGATCGAGAGATATGAGATCTCCGATAAGTTCTATGCTTGCAAGATGGAGGAGAACGGGTCTATCAGTGATCACGTGCTCAGAATGTCTGGGTACTCCACCCGTCTGGCTGAGTTAGGGATGCCCCTTCCGCCAGAGGCTATCACTGACAGAGTTCTTCAATCATTGCCACCTAGCTACAAGAGCTTCGTGTTGAACTATAACATGCACGGGATGAACAAGTCAGTCGCCGAGCTGTTTGCGATGCTGAAAGCCGCTGAGTCTGAAATTCAGAAGGAGCATCAAGTGTTGATGGTCAATAAAACCACTAGTTTCAAGAAAAATGGCAAGGGTAAGAAGGGTAACTCCAAGAAGAGTGGCAAAGCAGTTGCTCCTCTCGTGAAGAAACCCAAGGCTGGACCCAAACCAGAAACTGTGTGTTTTCATTGCAAGGGAACTGGACACTGGAAGCGGAACTGCCCCAAGTATTTGGCTGACAAGAAGGCGGCCAACAAACAAGGTATATATGATATACATGTTATTGATGTGTACCTTACCAACTCTCGTTGTAGTGCCTGGGTATTTGATACCGGTGCGGTTGCTCATATTTGCAACTCAAAACAGGAACTGCGGAATAGACGGAGGCTGGCAAAGGACGAAGTGACGATGCGCGTGGGAAATGGTTCCAAGGTTGATGTGATCGCCGTCGGCACGCTCGCTCTTCGATTACCGTCGGGATTAGTGATGAACCTAAATAAGTGTTATTTGGTGCCTGCGTTAAGCATGAACATTATATCTGGATCTTGTTTATTGCGAGACGGTTACTCATTTAAATCAGAGAATAATGGTTGTTCTATTTATATGAGTAATATCTTTTATGGTCATGCACCCGATGTGAGGGGTTTATTCTTATTGAATCTCGATAGTAATGATACACATGTTCATAACATTGATGCCAAAAGATGTAGAATTGATAATGATAATACCACTTTCTTGTGGCACTGCCGTTTAGGTCATATTGGCGTAAAACGCATGAAGAAGCTCCATGCTGATGGACTTTTGGAGTCACTTGATTTTGAATCACTTGACACATGTGAGCCATGCCTCATGGGCAAGATGACTAAAACGCCGTTCTCTGGAACAATGGAACGGGCAAGTGACTTATTGGAAATCATACATACTGATGTGTGCGGTCCGATGAGTATTGAGGCGCGCGGTGGTTATCGTTACTTTCTCACCTTCACTGATGACTTAAGTAGATATGGGTATATTTACTTAATGAAACACAAGTCTGAAACATTTGAAAAGTTCAAACAATTTCAGAGTGAAGTTGAGAATCATCGTAACAAGAAGATTAAATTCCTACGATCTGATCGAGGAGGAGAATATCTGAGTTATGAGTTTGGCAGTCACTTAAGACAGTGTGGAATTGTTTCACAATTAACACCGCCTGGAACACCACAGCGTAATGGTGTGTCCGAACGTCGTAATCGAACCTTATTGGATATGGTGCGATCTATGATGTCTCTTGCCGATTTGCCACTATCGTTTTGGGGTTGTGCATTAGAGACAGCAGCATTCACTTTAAATAGGGCACCATCGAAATCCGTTGAGACAACGCCATATGAACTTTGGTTTGACAAGAAGCCAAAGCTGTCGTTTCTTAAAGTTTGGGGATGTGATGCTTATGTCAAAAAGCTTCAGCCTGAAAAGCTGGAACCCAAAGCGGAGAAATGCGTCTTCATAGGATACCCAAAAGAGACAGTTGGGTATACCTTCTACCTCAGATCCGAAGGCAAAGTGTTTGTCGCTAAAAACGGAACATTTCTTGAGAAAGAGTTTCTCTCGAAAGAATTGAGTGGGAGGAAGATAGAACTTGATGAGGTTGTTGAACCTTTACTTCAACCTGAGAGTAGCGCAGCGCAGAAAGTTGTTTCTATGGAGCCTACATTAGCTGAAGAGGAAGTTAATGATGATGATCATGAAGCTTTGGATCAAGTTGCTATCGAACCTCGTAGGTCGACAAGGACGCGTACTGCTCCCGAGTGGTACGGCAACCCTGTCTTAGAGGTCATGTTGTTAGACAACGATGAACCTACGAGCTATGGAGAAGCGATGATGGGCCCGGATTCCGAGAAGTGGTTAGAGGCCATGAAATCCGAGATGGGATCCATGTATGAAAACAAAGTATGGACTTTGGAAGTATTACCTGAAGGGCGTAAGGCCATTCAGAACAAATGGATCTTTAAGAGGAAGACGGACGCGGACGGTAATGTCACCGTCTATAAAGCTCGACTTGTGGCAAAGGGTTTTTCACAAGTTCAAGGAGTTGACTACGATGAGACCTTCTCACCCGTAGCGATGCTTAAGTCCGTCAGAATCATGTTGGCAATAGCTGCCTTTTTCGATTATGAAATTTGGCAGATGGATGTCAAAACAGCGTTCCTTAACGGTTTCCTTAAGGAAGAGTTGTATATGATGCAACCAGAAGGTTTTGTCGATCCAGAAAATGCTGACAAAGTTTGCAAACTCCAGCGATCCATTTATGGACTGGTGCAAGCATCTCGGAGTTGGAATCTTCGTTTTGATGAGGTGATCAAAGCGTTCGAGTTTATACAAGTTTACGGAGAAGCTTGTATTTACAAGAAAGTGAGTGGGAGCTCTATAGCGTTTCTAATATTATATGTGGATGACATATTGCTGATTGGAAACAATATAGAAATGCTGGAAAGCGTAAAGGAATATTTGAACAAGAGTTTTTCAATGAAGGACCTAGGAGAAGCTGCTTTCATATTAGGCATCAAGATCTATAGAGATAGATCGAGACGCTTAATAGGACTTTCACAAAGCACATACCTTGATAAGATTTTGAAGAAGTTCAAAATGGATCAGTCCAAGAAGGGGTTCTTGCCTGTTTTGCAAGGTGTGAAGTTGAGTAAGACTCAATGCCCAGTGACTGCAGAAGATAGAGAAAAGATGAGTGTCATCCCCTATGCTTCAGCCATAGGCTCTATCATGTATGCAATGCTGTGCACAAGACCCGATGTCAGCCTTGCCATAAGTATGACCGGAAGGTTTCAAAGTGATCCAGGAATGGAACACTGGACGGCGGTCAAGAATATCCTGAAGTACCTGAAAAGGACTAAGGACATGTTTCTCGTTTATGGAGGTGATCAAGAGCTCGTCGTAAAGGGTTACGTCGATGCAAGCTTTGACACTGATCCGGATGACTCTAAGTCGCAAACCGGATACGTATTTATTCTTAATGGGGGTGCGGTTAGCTGGTACAGTTCCAAGCAAAGCGTGGTAGCTGATTCTACATGCGAAGCGGAGTACATCGCTGCCTCGGAGGCGGCGAAGGAAGGTGTCTGGATGAAGGAGTTCATGACAGATCTTGGAGTAGTGCCTAGTGCACTTAACCCAATGACTCTGTTTTGTGATAATACTGGTGCCATTGCTCTAGCCAAGGAACCAAGATTTCACAAGAGGACCAGACACATAAAGCGACGTTTCAATTCCATCCGCGATTACATCAAGGAGGACGACATAAATATTTGCAAAGTACACACGGATCTAAATGTTGCAGATCCGATGACTAAACCTCTTCCAAGGGCTAAACATGAACAACACCAGAACTGCATGGGTGTTCGATTCATTACAATGTAAATCACATAGTGATGTGAACTAGATTATTGACTCTAGTGCAAGTGGGAGACTGTTGGAAATATGCCCTAGAGGCAATAATAAATTGGTTATTATTATATTTCCTTGTTCATGATAATCGTTTATTATCCATGCTATAATTGTATTGATTGGAAACTCAAATACATGTGTGGGTACATAGACAACACTGTGTCCCTAGTAAGCCTCTAGTTGACTAGCTCGTTGATCAAAGATGGTTAAGGTTTCCTAGCCATTGACATGAGATGTCATTTGATAACGGGATCACATCATTAGGAGAATGATGTGATGGACAAGACCCAAACTGTAAACGTAGCATTTGATCGTGTCAGTTTATTGCTATTGTTTTCTGCATGTCAAGTATCTGTTCCTTTGACCATGAGATCATGCAACTCACTGACACCGGAGGAATACCTTGTGTGTATCAAACGTCGCAACGTAACTGGGTGACTATAAAGGTGCTCTACAGGTATCTCCGAGGGTGTCTGTTGGGTTGGCATGGATCAAGACTGGGATTTGTTACTCCGTGTGACGGAGAGGTATCTCAGGGCCCACTCGGTAATACAACATCACAATGAGCCTTGCAAGCAATGTGACTAAAGTGTTAGCCACGAGATCTTGTATTACGGAACGAGTAAAGAGACTTGCCGGTAACGAGATTGAACTAGGTATAGTGATACCGACGATCGAATCTCGGGCAAGTAACATACCGAAGAACAAAGGGAACAGCATACGGGATTAACTGAATCCTTGACATAGAGGTTCGACCGATAAAGATCTTCGTAGAATATGTAGGAGCCAATATGGGCATCCAGGTCCCGCTATTGGTTATTGACCGTAGAGGTGTCTCGGTCATGTCTACATAGTTCTCGAACCCGCGGGGTCTACACACTTAACGTTTGGTGACGATTAGTATAATTGATTTGTTATGTTGGTGACCGAAAGTTGTTCGGAGTCCCGGATAAGATCCCGGACATGACGAGGATCTCCGGAATAGTCCGGAGGTAAAGATTGATATATGTGATAATAGTGTTTTGATCTCTGGAAGGGTTCCGGAGTTCACCGGAAGGGGTTCCGGATGTTTACCGAAGTGTTCGGGTGCAGCAACACTTTATATGAGCCAAAGGGATAAAGCCCACAAGGTATTGGAAAGTGCAAAAGTAGTTTTGCTGCCGCGTAAGCGGTACTACCGCTTGGTGAAGCGGTACTACCGCCGGAGCGGTACTACCGCTTGGTGAAGCGGTACTACCGCCCGAGCGGTACTACCGCTTGTGTGAAGCGGTACTACCGCCCAAGCGGTACTACCGCTTGTGTGAAGCGGTACTACCGCTTGTGCGCGGCTGTGCACGATTCGGCAGGGTCCGAATTGGACTCTTTTCCTGCGGGCCAAACCGACCTTGTGCGGGCAAAACCGACCCGGAGGAGGCTTTTACTCCAAGTTTAGACCCCAAGGCTCAACATATAAATAGAGGGGCAGGGCTAGCACACGGGACACATCAGGATTTCCCAAGCCGTGTGCCGGCAACCCTAGCCCTCTAGTTCCTCCGTCATAATCTCCGTAGTGCTTGGCGAAGCCCTGCAGAGATTGTTCCTCACCACCATCACCACGCCATCGTGCTGCTGGAACTCAACCACTACTTCACCATCGCTCGCTGGATCGAGGAGGTGAAGGCGTCATCAAGCCGTACGTGTGTTGAACGCGGAGGTGCCGTCCGTTCGGCACTAGATCGGAAGGATCGTGATTGGATCGCGGGACGCTCGGCGATTTGGATCGCGAAGACGTTCGACTACATCAACCGCGTTTATTAACGCTTCCGCTTAGCGATCTACAAGGGTATGTAGATTCACTCTCCCTCTCGTAGATGCTCATCACCATGGATAGATCTTGTGTGTGCGTAGGAAAATTTTTGTTTCCCATGCAACGTTCCCCAACAATATACCCTTCGCTGTCGGTGACACCGGTTCAAAATTTTCGATGTCACCGAGTTTCTCAACTGTCAGTTGACAGGGAAACTCGGTGTTACCGTGAATAAGGAATCGGTGTTACCGAGATTAAAAACCAGATCAACCCTAGGAATTCGGTGAGACCGAGAATTTTGGTTGGTTCCACCGAGATGCATTTGGGAGGTTTTAATGGTCAGTCCTTTGTCGATACGGATCTCCGAGTGCTCCTCACACAAAGGGATCGAAAAGTCCTTGTTCAAATTTTGTGATGCAGCAAGAATGGAATATGAGGTGAGAAAGCATAGATAGCTAGAGAGTGGTCCTAGGCATTCTTGTCCATCCAATTGGCAAAAGAAAGATCAAGAACCAAATAGCAACAATTGGATGTCCTCGAATGGATAAATAAATGCAGACCAACATGCTCACATAATAAGATGTCAAATGAAATCATGGCAAACATGCACATACACACTAGCATCTATCAAGCATTTTGGCGATGATGGAGTCATCTATATATGAGTATATTGACTTAGGAGCCAAGTAAGAATACTTGATCATAGGTCATACACATCGTTTAAGCACAAGTGGGGTTACCGCTTTTACATAAAGCATTTAATGTTGTCACATACCAAGAGATGCTTTAACTCAAGTCTTAGAGTAAAGCTCCCCCTTGATGTGACATCCCCCCATAGGAGGGATAAACTAACCTTGGGTTTTGTCGTAGAAGACTTCATGTTGGTGAGGTAGTGGTGGATGCTCAAGGTTGATGAAGATCACCAAGAGTTGGGAGCATCCTTGTTGTTTCCTTACTCTTCTCACCTACATGGGTTAGTCCCAACACACAAGAGACAAATACAAGGATATCTATGGACATGGAGTGCAAAGCATGTGTGATGATGTCCATTGATTTGTTGATTACCTTGTCCCTTGCTTATCTTTGAGGTAATGTGTGACTCCTTGAACTATTGCATAGAATTGATGTTGATTGCAAATAGTTCTTGCCAATAATGAATGTGAGTGAATTTCATTGGCGGAGTCACCCCTCAAGAACTCTCTAGTTCTTCTTCTTGGGGACCCACATCAACTTGATGGGGATCCTTGGTGTTGAAGTAGCCCTTGTAGAAGTTGAGCTTGAAGTAGCCTTGGGAACCCACTCCACCAAAGCTTGGGATTCATCTTCATATGAGTCAATGTCCTCTTGAAGCTTGTTCTTGCCCTTAAGCTTGTGGTCTTATGGTGGAAGGTCATCTTGAGTGTTTGTTCCCTTGGGAGGAGTATTTTCATACTTCTCCTTTTGAGGAACAAACTTGGGCTTGGGGTATTGACCTTCTTCCCATTCAACTCCATTAGCGTTGAAGTAGCCAATGCCATGGTTCTTCCGGTATCCTCCATGCTTGCGTACAATTTCCTCAAATTGCTTACATCCAGCAAGACTCTTGTAGATACCTTTCTCTATAATTCCTTTCAATAAAGCATTTTCTTGCTCAAGTGGAACTTGGCTAAGAGAATCATCATTAGTGGAATCAATAGAACTACTAGAAGCAACATCATTAGGTTTAGCACTTTTATTGTTGCTACTTGATGAAGAACCTTTCTTGCCTTTGTTACTATTTTGTCTAGGTTTAACTTGTGGCATAAATGTAGACAAAAGTAATTGTTTGGCTAGATAAGATGAAGTCTTCTTTCGGAGATCGTCATTGATAGCTTTAAGAAACTCATGCTCTTGCTCCAAGGTGAGCTTCTCGAAGCGTAGCTTCTCATGAGTTCTTACAAGCTCTCTATGATCTTCAAGAGTAGATTCATGAGCTAACTTAAGAGTGTTTAATTCTTTAGTTAGTTGTTCTATTTTCATCTTATCATCATAAAATGACTTATCTTGACTAGCAAGAGAATTATCAAGTTCATTTTGACTAACATCACTAGTTTCGTCAAAGTGCAAGTCATCATCACAAAGTAAATCATCTTCATCACTATTGAAATCAAGATACTCGGGGTGTGATACCTTGGGGCCTTTAGCCATGAAGCAACTTCCACTCCCTTCATTTGGTGAATCAAATAGATCATAGGAGTTGGTAGTCACTAGTGCAATTCCGGCAACACCTTCATCTTGACTATAGTCGGAGTTGGAGTGATAGTTTCTATCGGAGTTGTTGTCGGAGTCGGAGCCGGAAACCCATTCACCAACATGAGCTTGATGTCTTCTTCTTGTGTAGCTCTTGGTGTACTTGTCCTTCTTCTCCGAATCCCTACTTCTCCTTGAGGGTCTTCGCTCATAACGATCATCTCTACTCCTTCTCTCTCTTTGAGGTGATTCATTCCTTGAGCTTCGTCTTCTAGGTGACTCTTCTCTTCATTTGTAGGGAGCCATGCACTCATTGGAGTAGTGTCCGGGCTTCCCACAATTGTAGCAGTTGCGGTCACGACTTGACGAATGCTTCTCTTCATATCTTGAGTTGGAGCTTCGTTCTTTGCCTCTATTCTTGTAGAACTTGTTGAATTTCTTGACCATGAGGCTTATCTCTTCATTGGTGACAAGGTTGTCGCTTGAAGTTGCAGGAGCATCACTTGTGTCTTTGTAAGCACCGCTAGACTTGTTGTGAAGCTCTTCTTTGTCTTTGAGTGTCATCTCATGAGCAACAATCCTTCCAATGACTTCCGTAGGCTTGAGATCTTTGTAGTTGGGCATCATTTGGATCAATGTGCACATGGTGTCGTATCTCTCATCAAAAGCTCTAAGTATCTTCTTGATGATGAATTTGTCGGTCATTTCTTTGCTTCCTAAGCTGGCAATCTCATTGGTGATGAGAGCTAGCCTAGAGTACATCTCTGCGACTCCTTCACCATCCTTCATCTTGAACTTGTCAAGCTGACTTTGAAGAACATCCAACTTGGATTCTCTCACGGACTCGGTTCCTTCGTGCATATCAACCAAAGTATCCCAAATCTATTTTGCATTCTCGAGATGGCTGATTTTGTTGAATTCTTCGGGGCGGCAGTTGAAGAGAATGTCACATGCTTGAGCGTTGTATTGTAACATCTTCAACTCATCCGCGGTTGCTTCACGATCCGGTTCGTTTCCATCACCAAAGAATTCACCTTGCAAGCCAACACGAACAACAGCCCATACGGCGGGGTTATGACCAAGAATATGCATTTTCATTTTGTGCTTCCAACTATCAAAATTAGTGCCATCAAAGTACGGACCTCTACGATGATAATTTCCCTCACTAGACGCCATACTCTCCTAGGTTGTGAGACCAATGCAATGGAGACCAAAGCTCTGATACCACTTGTAGGACCGAAAGTATGTCTAGAGGGGGGGGTGATTAGACTACTTGACCAAATAAAAATTCTACCTTTTCCCAATTTTAAGTGTTGGCAGATTTTAGCAATGATCGCAAGTCAAGCACACCCTACACATGCATGTCTAAGAGTATAGCAGTGGAAAGTAACAACAAGCATGTATAGTAGAGGGTAGGAAGGAAGATCAAACGCAATTTGTAGACACGAAGATTTTTCCCGTGGTTCCGATAGGTGGTGCTATCGTACGTCCACGTTTATGGAGTCTTTATCCCACGGAGGGTAACGGTCGCGAGAGTCCACGGAGGGCTCCACCCATAAGGGTCCATGAAGTAGCAACCTTAAATATTCCATAACGGCTTCTGTCCACGAAGGACTAGCCTCAATATGGATAGATCTTCACGAAGTAGGCGATCTCCTTGCCCGTACAAACTTCTTGGTTCAACTCCACAACACGAAGTAGGAGGCTCCCAAGCGACACCTAACCAATCTAGGAGGCACCACCCCTCCAAAAGGTAATATGCTCGGCAATGTAGAGTGGAAAGTGTTGGTTGCACCGATTTTGGATATTTGACTTTGGACAGACTTTTGTGGAAGAGCTTGTGGGTGTTTTTGGTGACTATCACTTGTGCACGTATGAGCATTTTGTTCACCAACAGTACCTTACCCCCTTTTAATAGTATTGGCTTTCCTATGGACTCAAAGTGATTTCTCACAAAGTAAAATGTAGAGTCCTCTTGCTTGAAGCTTTGCCAATCTATTTCCTTGCATCTCGGGGTTATCCACAATCCTTTTGCCATCCCTATCATTGAACTTTTCCTGAAATATGCTTAGTGGAAACATTAGTTCAATGACATATATGTTGTTATTAATTACCAAAACCACCAAGGGAGCAAATGTGCTTTCAATGAAGCAGAACAGAAAGTGCATGCCTTCAGTGCAGTGCACAAGGCAAAAAACGACAGCCCAGGCGCAACCACTCCACAGCTCAGGTGCAGTGCTCTGAGGCAAGATACGTGGGGAAGGGCTCACAAGGGCCGACCAGTCAGGTGAATTAGCACAACAAGCGCCATGTAGAAGCGTCCAATAAGTAAGAAGAGGAGTTCGAAATGATCGCCTCGCCAGCTCTTATAAACCGGTCCTGCGCGCTCTCGGCAGGCGAGGTGGGACTAAACGTTACCGCATACACACAGCGCAGAGCAAGGGAAGGCCTACTTGGGCTCGACCTAACTTGCACCCCAATGGGCCCAACACATTCTCACGGCCCAAACAACCAAACCCCCTTGCCCCACAACTAGCAAGCAACTGCAGTAAGCTCAGGCATAGACAAATGCAGTTCACACACTCAACGAATGCAGTTCTAAATCTTGAAGAAAGAAGTTCTGTCAGTTAAGCATTGGAATTTCATTTCAACTAAATACTGCTTTAAAATCAGTCCATCTTGACACGACGGGTCTATGCGATCAGTTTGTTGCCGTCCTAAAAACGACGCTTGGACGGTTGTTTTTTCTAGGCAGCCGCGACCATTGCCACTGGGCGGTTGCCACAACTCTCTGAAACGGCAAGCGCACACCCACTACCGGCACTACCACGGTGACCCCGCGTCCAACCGCCTCCTCCACGACACAAACCACGCCACAAAAAGCCACACCCGCTTCCATTCCCGCACCATTCAGAAAACACCATTGCCGCTCCATGTAAACTAGCAACTCCCAAAAGCATCTCTATCTCGAGCCCGCCAATTCTGGAGGAGGGAAATGGCGGAGGAACCATCTGCCAAGCGTCCCCATGGTGAGACGTCCGACCAGACCAGCGAGGTCGTCGACGTTCAGGTATCGGGTCAGAAGCTCGACTACACAAGGCGCCTCAATGAGGTTGACATCCACGGCAAGGAGAAGCTGGATGTCGTTTGCACCAGCAATCCAGAAGAAGCCGAGAAGATGATCGACAGGATCAGGAAGAGGGTCGGCGCCGTTTACCCTCGGTACATCGGCGTTGATGTGGAGTACACCAGGGAAGACGAACCTCCGCAGAGGGCAGCAGTTCTGCAGTTATGCGTGGAGGAACTCTGCCTGGTATACCACATCACCGCGGCAACAAAATGGTGAACCATCCCACTCATTCATCCTCTTCATGCATCTGTTTAATTAGTGATGCACCCTGAAATTTGATGTACTAGTGTAGTTTCTGATCTTGATGCAATAGTATAGTTTCCGGAATTGAAGTAGTAAACTAGTTTCTGAACTTTGCGTGACGTTTTTTTCATCAGAAAAAATGTAAAGAAACTTGGTGAAGCACTGGTATATGTTATTTAGTTCGACAACGAAAAATAAACTAGTACTAAGCAGCATATAGATCATTGACTCAACAGTAAATACGAAAAGAAAAATAACATGTTGTGCTTGAATTTAATTTCTGAACTTTGTATACTAGTTTCTTAAATTTTTTCATACATGAATTATACTATATAAGCATGTACCTAATGGATTCATCTTCAATCTGTCTCCCCCCTTGCAGGCCCAAGGGCCTCCACCCGCTCCTGAAGGAGGAAAAATTGTACACCTTTGCGGGCTTCAGCATTGAAGGTGACAAACAGAAGCTGCAGGCATCTGGTTTGGAGAGCAACCCCAACAAGTACATCGACATCAAGCGCAAATGGAGAGTTCCATACATGGGAAGAAAGAGGTTCCACTCTTTGGCTGATGTTGCAGGCAGCGTGATCGACCCATTCTACAAGAATATGAAGAAGAAGATCGACAGGGAAGAAGACCATAAACTGTGGGGGATCAGCCCACGGCCAGATTACCTCATCGAGTACGCAGCGATAGATGCGTACGCCACCTACGAGTCATGGAAGAGAATTGAAAAACATCAGAGAAGGTCTGGAGTGCGCAAAAGCAAGAGAGGAGGAGGAGGATTATGACAACCCCTACTACAGCTACTAGTGATGACGAAAACATCAAAACCTGGCCTTGGAGTTGCTTCTGCTTGTACTTGTCCTTTCTAGTCATCTTAGATTTCGAGTTAAAACTTTATTTGCTTTGGAGTTTGTAGTTTGCGCTTTAGCAAGGTGTGCTTGTGATGTAGTTAATTTCCTTTCGAATAATGTAGTTTGCTTAAGTATGAAACAAGTTTATTTCATGCACAATAATGCAGTTAACTTTCACAACACACTGCAGTTCGGAGTAACATTATACTGCAGAGCACAACAAATGCAAATGTGATGCAAAAGCAATGCATAAAAAGAACGTGCGCACGCCAGCACACAACATACAAACCTGCGGACAAGCGATGAACAAAACAAACACAAAACATGATGCAAAAGCAATGCATAATAATACATGCAGTTCTCTCTAAAAGAGAATGCAGTGCGGAGGATTGACCTATTCAGTTCTCGTCATTACGACACCCCTAAGATAGATAGTGGGGGTCACATGTGCGACGGACTCACCGGAGCATGCGACGCCGCGACACGCCGCGCCGTCGCCTGCTCCGGCTCGTTCCTGGCTCAGCCTCGCCGGGGGTGGGGGAGGGGGGTCCAAACCCCCCCTCCCCCACCCCCAGCTCGGCCTCGCGCTAACGCACGCAGTGCGCTTGGTTGACACGCGCAGTTCGGTTATTCTGTTTTCCCCCCAAGAACAACCGAAACCCCCCAGCAACCCTAAGATAGATAGTGGGGTCACGTGTGCGACAGACTCGCCGGAGCATGCAACGCCGCGGCACGCCGCGTCGTCGCCTGCTGCTGCTCGTTCCTGGCTCGGCCTCGTCGGGGGTGGGGGAGGGGGGGGGGGTCCTGACCCCCCTCCAACACCCCCGTCTCGGCCTCGCGGTAACGCACGCAGTGCGCTTGGTTGACAGGCGCAGTGCGGTTATTCTGTTTCCCCCCCAAGAACAACCGACACCCCCGGCAACCCTAAGATAGATAATGGGGTCACGTGTGCGACGGACTCGCCGGAGCATGTGACGTCGCGACACGCTGCGTCGTCGCCTGCTCCGGCTCGTTCCTGGCTCGGCCTCGCCGGGGGTGGGGGAGGGGGGGGTCCAGACCCCCCTACCCCACCCCCGGCTCGGCCTCGCGCTAACGCACGCAGTGTGCTTGGTTGACAGGCGTAGTGCGGTTATTCTGTTTCCCCCCCAAGAACAACCGACACCCCCCGGCAACCCTAAGATAGATAGTGGGGTCACATGTGCGACGGAGTCGCCGGAGCATGCGACGCCGCGGCACGCCGCGTCGTCGCCTGCTCCGGCACGTTCCTGGCTCGGCCTCGCCGGGGGTCGGGGAGCGGGGGGGGGGGGGGGGGGCAGACCCCCTCCCCCACTCCCGGCTCGGCCTCGCGCTAACACATGTAGTGCGCTTGGTTGACAGGCGCAGTGCGGTTATTCTATTTTCCCCCAAGAACAACCGACACCCCCCGGCAACCCTAAGCTAGATAGTGGGGTCATGTGTGCGACGGACTCGCTGGAGCATGCGACCCCGCGGCACGCCGCGTCGTTGCCTGCTCCGGCTCATTCCTGGCTTGGCCTCGCCGGGGGTGGGGGAGGGGGGGGGGGTCCAGACCCCCCCTCCCCCACCCCCGGCTCGGCCTCGCGCTAAAGCACGCAGTGCGCTTGGTTGACAGGCGCAGTGCGGTTATTCTGTTTTCCCCCCAAGAACAATCGACACCCCCTGGCAACCCTAAGATAGATAGTGGGGTCGCGTGTGCGACAGACTCGCCAGAGCATGCGACGCCGCGGCACGCCGCGTCGTCGCCTGCTCCAACTCGTTCCTGGCTCGGCCTCGCCGGGGGTGGGGGAGGGGGGTCCAGACCCCCTCCCCCACAGTGGCTCGGCCTCCTGCTAACGCACGCAGTGCGCTTGGTTGACAGGCGCATGCGGTTATTCTGTTTCCCCGCAAGAACAACCGACACCCCCCCCGGCAACCCTAAGATAGATAGTGGGGTCACGTGTGCGACGGACTCGCCGGAGCATGCGACTCCGCGGCATGCCGCGTCGTCGCCTGCTAAGGCTCGTTCCTGCCTCGACGTCGCCGGGGGTGGGGAGGGGGGTCCAGACCCCCTCCCCCACCCCCGGCTCGGCCTCACGCTAACACACGCAGTGCGCTTGGTTGACAGGCGCAGTGCGGTTATTCTGTTTCCCCCCCAAGAACAACCGACACCCCCCGGCAACCCTAAGATAGATAGTGGGGTCATATGTGCGACGGACTCGGAGGAGCATGCGATGCCGCGGCACGCCGCGTCGCCGCCTGCTCCGGCTCGTTCCTGGCTTGGCCTCGCCGGGGGTGGGGGAGGGGGTGTCCAGACCCCCCCTCCCCCACCCCCGGCGAGGCCTCGCGCTAACGCACGCAGTGGGCTTGGTTGAAAGGCACAGTGCGGTTAATCTGTTTCACCCCCAAGAACAACCGACACCCCCCCGGCAACCCTAAGATAGATAGTGGGGTCACGTGTGCGACGGACTCGCCGGAGCATTTGACGCCGCGGCACGCCGCGTCGTCGCATGCTCCGGCTCGTTCCTGGCTAAGCCTCACCGGAGGTGGGGGAGGGGAGGGTCCAAACCCCCCCTCCCCCACCCCCGGCTCGGCCTCGCGCTAACACACGCAGTGCACTTGGTTGACAGGCGCAGTGCGGTTATTTTGTCCCCCCCCCAAGAACAACCGACTCCCCCCCGACAATACTAAGATAGATAGTGGGGTCACGTGTGCGATGGACTCGCCGGACCATGCGACACCGCGACACGCCGTGTCGTCGCCTGCTCCGGCTCGTTCCTGGCTCGACGTCGCCGGGGGTGGGGAGGGGGGTCCAGACCCCCTCCCCCACCCCCGGCTCGGCCTCGCGCTAACACACGCAGTGCGCTTGGTTGACAGGCGCAGTGCGGTTATTCTGTTTCCCCCCCAAGAACAAACGACACCCCCGGCAACCCTAAGATAGATAGTGGGGTCATATGTGTGACGGACTCGGAGGAGCATGCGATGCCGCGGCACGCCGCGTCGCCGACTGCTCCGGCTCGTTCCTGGCTTGGCCTCGCCGGGGGTGGGGGAGGGGGTGTCCAGACCCCCCTCCCCCACCCTCGGCGAGGCCATGCGCTAACGCACGCAGTGCACTTGGTTGACAGGCACGGTGCGGTTATTCTGTTTCACCCCCAAGAACAACCGACACCCCCCGGCAACCCTAAGATAGATAGTGGGGTCACGTGTGCGATGGACTTGCCGGAGCTTGTGACGCCGCGGCGCGCCGCGTCGTCGCATGCTCCGGCTCGTTCCTGGCTAAGCCTCGCCGGAGGTGGGGGAGGGGAGGGTCCAGACCCCCCCTCCCCCACCCCCGGCTCGGCCTCGCGCTAACACACGCAGTGCGCTTGGTTGACAGGCGCAGTACGATTATTCTGTTTCCCCCCAAGAACAACCGACACCCCCCGGCAACCCTAAGATAGATAGTGGGGTCACGTGTGCGACGGACTCGCCGGAGCATGCGACGCCATGGCACGCCGCGTTGTCGCCTGCTCCAGCTCGTTCCTGGCTCGGCCTCGCCGGGGGTGGGGGAGGGGGGGTCCAGACCATCCCCTCCCCCACACCCGGCTCGGCCTCGCGCTAACGCATGCAGTGCGCTTGGTTGACAGGCGTAGTGCGGTTATTCTGTTTCCCCCCCAAGAACAACCGACACCCCCCGGCAACCCTAAGATAGATAGTGGGGTCACATGTGCGACGGAGTCGCCGGAGCATGCGACGCCGCGGCACCGCCTCGTCGTCGCCTACTCCGGCTCGTTCCTGGCTCGGCCTCGCCGGGGGTCGGGGAGGGGGGGGCCAGACCCCCTCCCCCACTCCCGGCTCGGCCTCGCGCTAAGACATGTAGTGCGCTTGGTTGACAGGCGCAGTACGGCTATTCTGTTTCCCCCCAGGAACAACCGACACCCCCGGCAACCCTAAGATAGATAGTGGGGTCACGTGTGCGACGGACTTGCCGTAGCATGCGATGCCGCGGCACACCGCGTCGTCGCCTGCTCCGGCTCGTTCCTGGCTAGGCCTCGCCGGGGGTGGAGGAGGGGGGTCCAGCTCGGCCTCGCGCTAATGCACGAAGTGCGCTTGGTTGACAGGCGCAGTGCGGTTATTCTGTTTTCCCCCAAGAACAACCGACACCCCCCGGCAACCCTAAGATAGATAGTGGGGTCATGTGTGCGACGGACTCGCTGGAGCATGCGACCCCGCGGCACGCCGCGTCGTCACCTGCTCCGGCTCGTTCCTGGCTTGGCCTCGCCGGGGGTGGGGGAGGGGGGGGTCCAGACCCCCCCTCCCCCACCCCCGGCTCGGCCTCAAGCTAATGCACGCAGTGCGCTTGGTTGACAGGCGCAGTGCGGTTATTCTGTTTTCCCCCCAAGAACAATCGACACCCCCCGGCAACCCTAAGATAGATAGTGGGGTCACGTGTGCCATGGACTCGCCGGAGGATGCAAAGCCGCGACACGCCGTGTCGTCGCCTGCTCCGGCTCGTTCCTGGCTCGACGTCGCCGGGGGTGGGGAGGGGGGTCCAGACCCTCTCCCCCACCCCCGGCTCGGCCTCGCGCTAACACACGCAGTGCGCTTGGTTGACAGGCGCAGTGCGGTTATTCTGTTTCCCCCCCCCCAAGAACAACCGAAACAACGGCAACCCTAAGATAGATAGTGGGGTCATATGTGCGACGGACTCGGAGGAGCATGCGATGCCGCGGCACGCCGCGTCGCCGCCTGCTCCGGCTCGTTCCTGGCTTGGCCTCACCGGGGGTGGGGCAGGGGGTGTCCAGACCCCCCTCCCCCACCCCCGGCGAGGCCTCACGCTAACGCACGCAGTGCGCTTGGTTGACAGGCACAGTGCGGTTATTCTGTTTCCCCCCCAAGAACAACCGACACCCCCCCGGGAACCCTAAGATAGATAGTGGGGTCACGTGTGTGACGGACTCGCCGGAGCATGTGACGCCGCGGCACGCCGCGTCGTCGCATGCTCCGGCTCGTTCCTGGCTAAGTCTCGCCGGAGGTGGGGGAGGTGAGGGTCCAGACCCCCCCTCCCCCACCCCCGGCTCGGCCTCGCGCTAACGCACGCAGTGCGCTTGGTTGACAGGCGCAGTGCGGTTATTCTGTTCCCCCCCTCCCCAAGAACAACCGACACCCCCCCGACAACCCTAAGATAGATAGTGGGGTCACGTGTGCGATGGACTCGCCGGAGCATGCGACGCCGCGACACGCCGCGTCGTCGCATGCTCCAGCTCGTTCCTGGCTCAACGTCGCCGGGGGTGGGGAGGTGGTCCAGACCCCCTCCCCCACCCCCGGCTCGGCCTTGCGCTAACGCACGCAGTGCACTTGGTTGACAGGCGCTGTGCGGTTATTCTGTTTCCCCCCCCCAAGAACAACCAATACCCCCGGCAACCCTAAGATAGATAGTGGGGTCACGTGTGCGACGAACTCTCCAGAGCATGCGATGCCGTGGCACGCCGCGTCCTCGCCTGCTCCGGCTCGTTCCTGGCTCGGCCTCGCCGGCGGTGGGGGAGGGGGGGGTCCAGACCATCCCCTCCCCCACCCCCGGCTCGGCCTCGCGCTAACGCACGCAGTGCGCTTGGTTGACAGGCGCAGTGCGGTTATTCTGTTTTCCCCCAAGAACAACCGACACCCCCCAGCAACCCTAAGATAGATAGTGGGGTCACGTGTGCGACGGACTCGCCGGAGCATGCGACGCCGCGGCACGCCGCGTCATCGCCTGCTCCGGCTCGTTCCTGGCTTGGCCTCGCCGGGGGTGGGGGAGGGGGGTCAAGATCCCCCTCCCACACCCCAGGCTCGGCCTCGCGCTAATGCACGCAATGCGCTTGGTTGACAGGCGCAGTGCGGTTATTATGTTTTCCCCCCAAGAACTACCGACACCCTCCCGGCAACCCTAAGATAGATAGTGGGGTCACGTGTGCGACGGACTCAACGGAGCATGCGACGCCGCGGCACGCCGCGTAGTCGCCTGCTCCCGCTCGTTCCTGGTTCGGCCTCGCCGGGGGTGGGGGAGGGTGGGTCCAGACCCCCCTCCCCCAACCCCGGCTCGGCCTCGCGCTAACGCACGCAGTGCGCTTGGTTGACAGGCGCAGTGCGGTTATTCTGTTTCCCCCCCAAGAACAACCGACACCCCCCCGGCAACCCTAAGATAGATAGTGGGGTCACGTGTGCGACGGACTCGCCGGAGCATGCGACGCCGCGGCACGCCGCGTCGTCGCCTGCTCCGGCTCGTTCCTGGCTCGGCCTCGCCGGGGTGGGGGAGGAGGGGTCCAGACCCCCCCACCCCCGGCTCAGCCTCGCGCTAACGCACGCAGTGCGCTTGGTTGACAGGCGTAGTGCGGTTATTCTGTTTTCCCTCCAAGAACAACAGACACCCCCGGCAACCCTAAGATAGATAGTGGGGTCACGTGTGCGACAGACTCGTCGGAGCATGCAACGCCGCGGCACGCCGCATCGTCGCTTGCTCCGGCTCGTTCCTGGCTTGGCCTCGCCGGGGGTGGGGGAGGGGGGGTCCAGACAACCCTTCCGCCACCCCCGGCTCGGCCTCGCGCTAACACACGCAGTGCGCTTGGTTGACAGGCGCAGTGCGGTTCTTCTGTTTTCCCCCCAAGAACAACCGACAACCCCCCGGCAACCCGAAGATAGATAGTGGGGTCACGTGTGCGACACACTCATCGGAGCATGCGAAGCTGCGACACGCCGCGTCGTCGCCTGCTCCGGCTCGTTCTTGGCTCGGCCTCGCCGGGGGTGGGGGAAGGGGGGTCCAGACCCCCCCTCCCCCACCCCTGGCTCGGCCTCGCGCTAACGCACGCAGTGCGCTTGGTTGACAGGCGCATTGTGGTTATTCTGTTCCCCCTGCCCATCCCGCCATCACACAAGACATGACGTCGACAAAAAAAAGAAGTAGGGAAAAGTTGTCACCCAAAAAAGTGCAGTTCAGTTATACATGACGTTGTAGTATTGTTTGAGAAAAAATCAGGCATGATCTATTTCCATTTTGGAATGTTTCCGCATAGAAACATAAGACGAGAAAAAAAAGGTAACGCCTACAACAACACAATTGCATGCAGTAACAAAAAGACAAGTGACGAATCGGATTTAACATAAAAAAATATCATGATCATATATACAACACACCAAGGTTCTACCTTCAACAACACACATCACCTAACACATACATTTCAAACAAATGATTCGACTAATCTCTGCCTAAGGCTGTTACTCCGAACGTGACTGAGACTGCGACATCGGAGGAAGCCCAAACTTCTTAAAGAGATCTTTCAGCTCCTGCGGCATGTCTTCAGCACACAACTCGTTTAAAGGATGGAAGAGCAGATGGAAAAGGTATTCCTCCTTCCAATCTTCAGCAGCAGCCTGAAAAAAATAGAAAATGCAGATAAATGATTACAAGAACGTGATGAACAACACTTGAATGGATGAACAAGCAACAATAATGAATAGGAGAAAAACAATGTATTACATCGCGTGTTAACAATTTTTCGACCAAGCGCGCCCCATCGTACACTTGCGACATCTTCAGAACATAGAATCCACACTCATTTACACCCTGTTCTGGAATATTAGGGAAACAAGGCTTCTCTACCAATTTAACCCAGTCGGGGCCGTTCTTCAAGTTATAAGCCTTTTCACCGTAAACCCTCTTCAAGAGTAGAGTCATCCTGGTCATCTGGCAAACGAGGTAAAAGGCAGCCACGAAGACATAAACACACTTATGAGTTACAGTAAACAAAGATATAACACAAATAAAACAAGTTATATTAAATAACTTATCCCTGTCATGCAGGCAACTGCTTATTCTTGAAACACAGTCTGAACGATCCCTATTTCTAATGCACGTCAAATCATATTCATGTGTCTACTTCTCTTTCAGCCAAGGTTGGTGATGGTATAAATGAAGTTTTCTGTCACGGATAATGAAGTGCACAATACCAAGAAATGCAGTTCAATGACAAGTAACAAGCGTATTAAAGACCTTCCAACACACACATATGATTTCAAAAAAATATGCCACACATGCAGTTCAGTTATGCGGAAAGATGCAGAACGAGAAAACAAAGCTTTGCAGTTGGCTAAAGGTAGGGGTATAAAACAGAAAAGGATTAACAGTAGAGAAAGTGAAAACAAGACATACCATTTCAGTGCAGTCTGCGTGGTAGTCAGACCTGCGCCACCTTGTCCTTTGATCAGCAGGTCCGGTGTACTTCCTAGTGTCGTGGATATCAATGGTCTCGTGAAATCGGTTCATAGTGTATAGGGTGTAATGGTCATCCTTCAAGCAAGGCATCAAAATCTGCCGGGAGACAGAAACATACATGAAAGAGGCAAAAAACAAAACAAATCAACGAAGTTCATTTTACGCACATAGATCCAGGATAACTGCTAAAAAATATCTATAAAGGAATTGCAACAAAGAATAAGATGAAATGATGCAAACAGTGGACTTACCAGTTTCGCGTCGAGTAGGTTATCATCGCCAACAAAAACTTTGAACTGACAGGCCGCATATTCCACACTAAACGGGATGTGAACAACCGGCAACAAAGGGTTTCCGTCTGGACTTCTTTTCACCTTCATTTCCATTTGAAGAACATACTACATGAAAGA
The DNA here is from genome assembly GCA_039707655.1 of Elymus sibiricus. NCBI lineage: Eukaryota > Viridiplantae > Streptophyta > Magnoliopsida > Poales > Poaceae > Elymus > Elymus sibiricus. Next base: position 163,150,683 of record CM077663.1, read on the forward strand.
AAAAAGATCTAAAAATTTAGTACAAAAAAATACACAAAAGCAAAAATAAAAGATAGCAGACACATTTACCGTGATGAATAAAGGTGAAAGTAGCACGCGTTCACCAGAACGATAAACTAAACTCATATCAGGATCTTGCTTCTAGTACTTAATGACATAATCCATCAGATAAGAGTCCATGAAAGATCCTTCCCCAAATGTATCATAAATATAGTCAACTGAGGTCTGGTCCAATTCATCAACTAGGTTTTTCACCATGAAAAGCACGTTGATGCAGTAAAGTAATCACAAGACACATTCACAGATCAGATAAAAAATAAATTTAAAAACAAATACCAAGCACACAAAAGAACAAAGAACAGGCACATGGAACTTACTCTTTGTATTTGGTCCTCAAGTCTTTGCTGAGAATGAGATCCTTAATCTCCCTCGCCTCTAATAGATACCTGAATTTCGTAGGATTCAACTTCTCTATCGAGCATCTAAACTTAACAGCCTCTCTATTGCCCTCTTGATCGGTACAACAACAGCCGGACCAACGGTGGGAGGATTGATCGCTGCACTCCTAGTCCTCCTTGCAATGGGTGGCGGCGGCGTAATGAAATCATCATCGACATCAAATACCTCACGTGAAGAGACAGGCAGGGTATCCATCTTCGCAGCAACTCAAACCAGAGAACAAGATTTGTCAGGAGATATTTCAACAACACAATCCTCCAATTTTGCTTCACAAACTTGGGTCTCAAACAGAGATGTACAGCCTTCATGAAGACCATCATCAAAATCTGGAAAAAAGAGGGCAAACGACATGCCAACACACAGCTCGATTGACAAGTCCATACAAAACAAACATCAAGAATAAAACCAATAAACCTTAAACGCAGTTCACTAATGTAAAAACTGCAGTTCAACATAAACAGACATGCAGCTCACTAAAGCTAGAAAAAAACGCAGGTCATTCTATAACGGGCATGCAGATCACTTAGACAGACTAAAGCAGCTCACTTACATATATAATGAAGCTCACTAAATAAAACAATGCGCAACTCGCTAATGCCAATAAACGCAGTTCACTAGCACACTAAAACCTAACACATAAGCAGGGCAAGCAAGCAATATACAAAAGAGAGAGAGAGAGAGAGAGAGAGAGAGAGAGAGAGAGATTAAGCCGTTCACTAACACAACCTTTATCTTCAAATATTAAAAGTGACGATAAATCAAGGGAACACTTCGATGATGTAAGCCAGCTATACAACATGGCCTTCCTGATGTAGCCAATGTGTTTCCCCTCAAACTTAGCAACACAGACCACGTCCCATGTTTGTAAGAATTGAAACATATAGAACCCACAATCATGCCTGCCAAAAAAAAAACATTAGTTTCACATGCATATAAAAAAGCATTTGTGCAGGTAAAGGGGAGCGTGAGCTCCAAGAAACATACCCATTTGGCTGAATTGTGACAACCACATGTTTGAACGTAAAGCCATCAAGTGTGGGAGGACTTAGCGCCTCATCACAACTAGCGCTACCTTCTCTCCATGCACGCTTGATATTTTTAATCATCCTCCTAAAAACCCTATTTGCTTCATTACTACCAGGCTAATGCAGAGAGTCGAGATATTCAAAGCGTCTTCCCTTCAAATTCAAGGCAACCACGCAATAATGTCCAACACCATCATTCGTGTCTGGCGGATCAAATGTTGCAAACAGGATCTGTTGCAGATAAAATATATGTCATGGTCTTAGCCATCTAACAATTACAAAAACAAGCAAGCAAAAAAAATAAAGCCAGCACAAAAACAAAATGATTTTGTCACATAAAACACTACTCACCATATCCTTTTCATCAACACGTTCCTCAGCTCTTGAAGAGAACAACAATTTCACCATCTTGCCTACACTACCACCATTCCAAATGCTTGTCTACAAAAAAAAGGTTAGAAAAGGAATAAGGCCAACGCAAAGAAAAAAACAGATAAACGAAACAAACGACAAACAAAAGTTCTGCATGCTTACACAAATATGGTAGGGCACAACCATCGTCGGAGATCCCTTAAACTTATCTACCAGCAAAGAAACCCCCAAATTTACAAGGCGGGTCATCAGCATCCCAAAAGTCCAAAAAGATTGACCAACTTCACCAATTGGAATATCACCCAGCTCAGTTTCAAAAGCAATCATGCCCCTGATTTTTTTAGAAAGCTGCTACATAAGGTACTACAAACATACTAATAACAAACAAAGAACAAATAATGCGATTAAAAACACATATTATAAAATAACAATTCACAAGTTTTAAAAAAAATCATACTTCTTCTTCTTGTCCCTACGAGCCCTGGTAACAGCATCATACAACTCATTGTATCTTCTAAGAAGAGATGGATCAATGCTCAAAGGTGCCACAACGGGAAGATCATCATCTGCAATCAAAATATAAAATAGAGAAAGAAGTTAAAGATGAAGTTCACTAATCAGGAATAAAAAGTTCAATACAGATGGCAACTTGGAAAAGAAATTAGAAAAAGATGAAGTTCACTACATCACAAAAGGAAATGCACTACACAACAAACGATTTCAAATGGAGAAGTTCACTTAACAACAAACATGTGATGAATACACCATAGTAATTAAAAAATGTCAGACAAAAAAAATTAAGTTCACTTTCGAAAAAAGAAATACTTGCCTTCAGTTTCAGAGTCTAAGTCCTGTTGCTCTTTAGAGCCGTCCAAAGTAGTTTCACCAGTAGATTGCACTGAAAGCACCGCACCCTCGCTGGACTGCCCTACTACATCAGCATGAGAGTTGTATGGAATTTCATCAGCATGCATAGCCGCAACGTCCTGAGATGACTCATCTACACAAGGCTTCACACTGAAATCGCCACGAACATTTCCGGCGGCTAGACAAACAGGAGAAATAGCAACACTATCAACAGGAACGACATTCTCCTGCAGCTTTTCAACATCAACATCAACATCCTCGTGCCGGCCAGGAGCGTCTACAGGACCAGAATCTTGAGCTACAGAAGCTTCTACACTGCCATCAGCTACTGATACAGACAACTTTACAGCCTCACCAACACCACCAGCAACGGCAACGTCAACCTGTTCATGAACTTCTTCAACTTTATGTTCAGCCTACCGAAGAAGTTGAAAAAATCATTAGAACATAAACAAGCAAGAAAGAATCAACACAACAACACGCAGTTCACTTATCTAATACAACGTAGTTCACAAACACACCAACATGCAGCCCACTTGTAAGAAAGAACGAAGGTTACTTATGTTAGACATTACAACTCACTTATGTAAAACAGAGCAGTCCACAGACAAACAACACGAAGCTCACAAATGTTACAGACTACAAGTCACAAATGTTAAGTAAAAAATTGCATTTTCGGTAAACAGAACAACATGAATCTTTCTTATACTAGCAATAAATATAGATTACAAAACACCAATACAAAAATTAATTCCAACGTACCTTATTAGCTACAATACCAAGAGTGGACGACGCATCAGCCAAGTGCTCATCCTTATCAACACCATCGCTCGAGTTCTGCCGCACATCACAACCTTTTTCTACAGCAGCCTATAACACAACACACAACATCACAAAATAATATGGTAACAAACAAAACTTCAGCTAATCACAAGCAGTCCACACGTTATAGTCATGAGGAACACAACAAGAAAAGAAAACAAAACACGGGAGACACAAAGTGACAGGAAAAAAGAATTTATACATCATCAATGCCATCGTCCTGAGATGCAACGATATCAAAATTTTCCTCTCCACCTTACAAAAACAAGAAAAAAAATGTCAGAGGCACACAATAAGAAAAGAATATTAACTGGGGAAAAACTACAAATTAAGAAGCAATCCACATGATATTATAAGGAGGTACAAACAAAAAGAAAAGGAAAACATACAGTATAAGTGTCAGCACCAGTGTCCTCTTGGTCCATTTGATTGATAATGTGCTCAGCATCCTTCTCAAACCGTACGCACTTTTCATCCTGTGAATTCTTCAAATGAGAATATGAAGACTGAATATTCATAACTGAAAACTTCAATCCCTCAAGAACACCACGTTCAAAGTTGTGAGCAGCAACAATTTCTTCTTCACATGGGCCATGGCCAACAGGGAAAAATCCAGCAACTTGCCTCAACCGATCACCAGAGGTTTGAAAATCTTTAGTTAATTTGATAACCTTCTGAAGAAGCTCATCAATCTCCCCGTGTTTGGTACTGCCAACAAACGCATGATCAGAAGACCTTCTAGTATTGAAATTACGACCAGCCATGAAACCCCGAGTAGGCAGCGTTTGGCCATCACGGGAAGGAAGCTGGTTGCATATAGGCTCATGGAACCTAGCGTATCTAGCAGGACTGCTAGGACCTGCATCAGAGTTGCCACACAAAAGTGCAACAGGACGACCGTAGACAATATCACCCGACGCCTTCCACTGCAAAAAAGATGAAAGAAAAAAGAGCAAAGAAGTCCACATGAGAAATCTAGGAGGTTCAGATATATCACGAGTAACAAATTAAAAAAGATGAAGGTTTGAACTATTGTAAAAGATCAACTAACCGGAAGTTTCCCAAATCTGTAACTTTCCAAAACTATCTTTCCCTTGACAACAATATCCTTATTGTATATCTTCAAAAGGACCTCATGCGTAAGGTATGAAGCACGTGGCGTCAACGTTTGCAACAATGAAACTTTGCGAAGGTTCAAGGAGTCTAAATACATAATCAGAGGAACAATGGCACAACCCTCAGCACAATTCTGCTTGCTACCTTTTGACTGCCACTTCACCACAGCTAATTGCAGCTCATCAACGACAAGCTGGCAAAAGTCCATATCTGCCATAGCAAAATAATCCATCTTCCCGACCATGGCAGCAACCCTGCCCAAACGAACTGCAGGCCCGGGGCATAGCAAATTCTGATAAAGAATAAGGAAGAAAACCTTAACAGCAAGATCAATTGTCACCATGTCCTCACTCTCCACCAAATCCTTCAATAGTGCAAGCAAGTCCTTAACACCTATGCTTCGTGAACGGTCAAAATCGAGCTCATTCTTGAGGGCAGACAATGATTCATCATGGCCACTGTTAGCAGGCGTTGATGCAGTGCGAGATCCCATAGGAAAATGAAAAATGTGGTGAACAATAGCACGGTTGATACGAAGAACCCTGTCAGGACCAAGGTCAATTTTCATTGTCACAGGGTCAATCTTTCCCATCATATAGCACATGAGAATGCGGGACACATTCTTCTTTAAGGTCAAGTTAAAGACAACACCAAAACCAGCATCAATCACACGAGCACGGTGTGGCTCTCTCAATAAATCAGCAGCCTTGCACACATTTGGGAGTGACAAGCGTACGGTCTTGTTAAAACATGAATCATCGTCACCACCGTCATCATCAGTTCTCTTCCTCTTACCAGCGTTCGTCTTCTTCTGTGTAAAGAAAAATGCAGGCCACATTAACAAACTAGGCAAAATAAGAGACAAAAGAGGAAAATAGAATGACATTGGAAGAAACAAATGTAGTATTTCAACAAACCTTTGGAACAACATCAGCATCAGCATCAACACGAGGACACTTACACTGACCCTTGGATGTACCACAGTCTTTCCGTATGGTAGGAGACTGGGCATTCCTCACAAAATCAGCAAGCACAAAGTCATCATCGTCAGACTCAGCCTTGCCATCAACATTTGGTCACTTCCGCTTCAGATAATCTGCTCCAGTTTCAACAGTTCGCTTACCGAGTTTCTTATCCATCGAAGCAACACAAGGACTCCGCCGAGGAGTACCACCTTGCTCAGCAACAGAAATCAGATTCTTCTTCTGCAAATCATGCTGCTTGCCTTTACCATATCTCGCACCTTTCGCAGCATCTGTAGCCCTCCTAAGCCTCTCTTTGTCCTCATACAACTTCGAATCAGTTTCAAACCTCAACATCTTATTACGTTTCTTAAATTCCTATGCACGAAGCTGATCCGGAACCATCCACTCCTGTGTAACTTGCTCCGTACCGTCAAGAGATTGTGATTGTGTTTCTGACAAGACAGGGTGACTAAAGGCGTGCTCAGAACTCACACCAACGGCACCCTTTGTGAAATAATGGTCAATCAAATGAGTAACCTCCTCAAACCCAGCAACCCCCGCAACCCCAGCACAAAACTCAGATTCTGCGTCGAAACGAAGTTCATACATGGTTAAATAAGGATTGAACATAGGAACAAATGCAGTTCACCTATCATTATAATACAGTGCTCTATGGAAGAAATGCAAGGGGTACAATTTCTTGAAAAAATACAATAAGCAGATGTTTGTTCACACGAAAAAATGGATGACTGAATACAACAAGGCTAACAGAAATTTGAACAGCATCAACTAAATAGCATACACAACAAATAAAACATGCACAACAAAAAAAGTAAATACATATACGCAGAATAGAGTTCACAAATCACAAAACATGAATGAAGTAAAACATAGTAATACACAACAAGTTGGAAAACTAAAAATTCATGGTACAAAAAGAACGTACCATGAGGAAGGGCCACACTAATTGGGGAGGTTTCAATTGGTGATTTCATTAGTCCAGGATGATCCTTACCACCAATATCACCCGAGGGAACCGGCGAATTATAAGCAGCATCTGCACGACCTGTGCCAACAAAATTACCTACGGGATTCAAAAGAAAACAAGAACAAAATTAATAACATCAAATGCCTAAAAATATCAGCAATGCTAAGAACTAACACATGAAAGGCTAATCTGCAGGATGAACAAGAAACTAACATAAAAAGTACTCAAAGAAATACATGGGGAAGCAAGCAGTCCACATACCTTGATCTTCCCCACCTACATTGCTTGGTGAAGACATCGCGTTTGTACGAGCGCGAGAGGACGGCGTGACGGATACCAGCAACACGACGAGAAAATCCAACAAAACCCTAGGGACGATTTTTTTCTCCGCAAGGAAAACCCACGATAACAACCTTCAAAAGGACGACAAATCAACAGCATCAGCAAAAACGCATATGAACTAAAAAGAATCTAACAACTAAATTCGCGACAAACTAAAAGAACAGACGGGAGTGGCACCAACACAAAGGGGATGCGCAGCGGCGATTGGGGGATTTGGGCGATGCGGAGGGACGCGGGAGGAGCGGAGAGCGGTGAGGGGCGACGGAATACACAAATCTGGAGCAACGCACCAATAAAAGGGGCCCCGGGCGCCGAGGGATTCTTCGAAGGACACCGGTTGCTGCACGCGACGGCGGTTTCGAGAGGGGTGGGGAGTTGCTCCTGGCGTTATTGCAAGACAGGGGAGAGGGTTTTCTCGCTATATCCCTCCACGAGACGATTGCGAGACGACCGTGCGGTACAGCTAACAAAACGGGCCAGACCTGAAGAGCCGGCCCAATTGGACAGAGCAGCAGCAACCACTCACGGGCCGGAATGCCAGGCCGTACCAAGGTAAAGTGAAGCTCACCCATAAGGAACTAGCAGTTCGCCCCGTATAAAATGGGAGACACTAGCAGTTCACATGTAATAAACTCGCGAACTGCTGCACGATAAGAAAACACATGCGATTAACTTTGTCTTTAAAAAAACTCAAAACTAACAAAAAGTATGCAGTCAACTAAGAAAACAATGCACTGCAGAGTGTTGACAACTGCAGTACACATCAATAAGTCAAACAAGTTCCCCTAAATAGCACACAAAAAAACTTAAAGGGCAATTACACATGCAGTTCTGTTTAAGATAAAACGCAGTTAGGATTGTTTAAACCTGCAGTGCACATCAGTACATAAAAGCAGTTGCCTGAACAACACACGCAAAAGATTAAAAGGCAAATAAAGATGCAGTTCCGTCTCATAAATAATACAGTGCAGAAGATTGACAGATGCAGTACACATCGGAAGCTTAAAGGGCAATTACACATGCAGTTCTGTTTAAGATAAAACGCAGTTAGGATTGTTTAAAACTGCAGTACACATCAGTACGTCAAAGCAGCTGCCTGAAAAAAACATGCAAAAGATTAAAAGTTAAATAAACATGCAGTTCTCTCTAATAGATAATGCAGTGCAGAAGATTGACAGATGCAGTACAAGTCGGAAGCTCAAAAATAAAACAGAAGTTGCGCGCCAAAAAAAATTTTGACCGCCCAGGTGCGACCTGAACCCAGCCAGTCTCTTAGTAAGGCAGCGCCAGCTGGCATAGGCAGGCGCATGCCCGTTCTGAGACACGATGCAGGGCACAGGCACACAAGGGCCCACAGGTCATGGTACAGCGAGCGCAGTGTGTAAGCGCCCAACAAATGTATGGAGGAGTTCGGAAGGGAGGCCTGGCCAGCGCATATAAACAAGTTCGGCTCGCCCTCGGCGGGCGAGGTGGGACTAAAATTTCAAGAGTTCGCACACCGAATCGACGGGTGTGTCTATTCGGGAGACTTCGGTGAGCGAGGTGGGCCTAATTGGGCCGATTCAGATTTACTCGCAGTGGGCCGATTCAGATTTACAAAAACGTGAGCAACATACATTTTATATTTGGGCCGAAAGTGTTTTTTCAGTTCACATACAAACATTCTCCAACTGCAAGACACAACACGCATGCAATCCGCCCCTTTCAGAAATGAAGTGCGCAAGGGTAAGGTAAAAAGTTCTGTCGTACTCCGAATACAGTTCGGAGGTTATACAATGTAGTCCTAAAAAACGTAGGGGGGCCCAATCACAATCCCCCGTCTAGCCCTACAGCCACTAACTCCAGAAAGTCCACATAAAAAAAACTAACCATTATATGTAACAAAACAAATGCAGTTTGAAGCCTTTAGTTATGAAATATGTTATATTCAACTAAGTAGTTCTTTCACATTTACAACGCAGTCCTCCATTACAAAACAGTACTGCGGTTCACCTATAAATGCAGTCAACTACAAAATAAACTGCAGTGCAGTTACGTTAAAAAAACGCAGCCAGATCATTTCAGTCAGAAGTAAGAAAACAAAATGCAGTCAACAAAATTAAACAATAACAACGACACATGTGCTAAAGCAGGAAGTTATGTTTTCTTTGAAATGCAGTTCCATCCATCGCCTGCCACCTACAACAGCATCTACTACTGTAAAACTAACTACATAAAGCCCACCCACCCGTGCTCCACACCACACCAACACAAACAGACCCCTCTTCTTCTTATCTCCAAAAATCAGATCTAGGGTTCCACCTACTCCCCCTCCTTCTCCCTGCAGTTCACCTGAGCTCGACATGGAAGACTGTCCATGTGGCTGCCTGGCAAGGATGGTGCCCATAGCGGACGCATGCCGGTAATCTGATGGTCTGGAGCTCACCCAGACTGAAAGACGCGCCCTCCTCTCATGCCAACTCACAGGGAACCATGGGTTCAGGGCCCCATTTCTCCATCACCTCACAGATGCAGATCTGCAGGATTCATGGGTATGTCTTTAAACAAATTATTCTCCACCATCTTAGCTTGCAAATCAACAAAAAATGTATATCTCCGTCGCTTTATCCAGTCTTCCAACAATGTCACTAATGAAAACTGCGTGGCTACATCGATTTTCCTTTCGGTCCAAACCCATTAGCTGTACATACTAATTTGATCCATACCTGTGAAGGTTGAACACAACACCTGATGAAAGCAGTTCCAACGCTCCTCGATGCAGTTCTATTTGGGAAAAATTGCAGTACTTATAAACATATCTCGCAGTGCGGTAGTACTAAAAAACAATACTAAGTATTTTACCAGAGGTACCAGCCAAGTCCGTTCAAATTTTAATTCACAAAACTGCACCTGTTTTTATTAGTACTAGCGATATTTCTAAATTTCAAAAACTTTGTGCATGCAAAAGATGTACCAAAATATGTGGTGCTAACTCATGCAGATTCTTTTTCTATGCATGCCCACACACAGAAACTTCCATCCACAATAATGTTTGCTGCTCCAAGCTCAGGGAGGCTTAAGTTGGAGACAGTGCACAAGAATGGGTATGAAGAAATGCAAGTTGACTACAACAATGACTCTGATGGCTGCTTCAACATAGCTGCTGGCTGGAAGGAGTTTGTCTCCCTGAATGGATTTGAGGCGGGAGAGGTGGTGATAGTGATGTTCTACAGAGAAGAACAGTCCCTGAAATTTGTGATATTTGCTCTGTAGGTTGTCTAAGCTAAAACAAGCACATTGTGGCTCATCTGTAATGCTTGCTTATGCTGCATCCTTTCAAACTTATGTTTGTCCGACAACAAAAATCTATGTTCTTCACTCAGTTAGAACTGATGTGCATCCTTTTAAATGTATGTGAACTGATCTACATCAATTAAAGGCTATTTTCCAAACATGCTTGTCGAATCATTGTTACCAATTACCTTCATCCTTTTTAAAAGAAATTCATGGTGCACCAAATAAAAAACTACACCAAAAGTAACACTTCAGTGCAATTATCGAAACCATGTAGTTCGATTACGAAATTTAAAAACTTGTCAACCCATGCAGTTCTTTTAACAACAAAATGAAGTACTATAACGAAAACAATGCAGTTGACTTCACAGAAGAATGCGTCTGCCAAAAATCAAATCCAGCATACTGTAATGCTAACTGCACTTCCAATGCAGTCCAATATTTACAAGCATGCAGTGCAATGAAATAAGTAAGAATACTACTACAACAATCAAAACGTCAAAAAACAGAGAACAAAAGATAAATGCGCGACAAACAAAGATCAGAACAACCAATCGCAGGTCCAATAGCACGCGAAATCAACGTGCAAGACAAAATCTGTTTGAAAGAAAAAAGGCCGCAACAAATTAAATTGAGCTTACGACCAGAAAAACAGAAGCGCATGAACAACCATTTTTTTCAAAATTCAACCTAAAATACAACAATTACAGATGAAATTAGGCATATTAAGACGCAACAAAGACACAAATTACTAGTTTCAAACCTCATAGACGCACAAAATCGGAAAAACAAAAATCTATACACGAGCGGACGAAGCTCATAACGCCCGCGCAATAGATTTCGCTAAAATTGACAACTGACTACAAAATTATTCACATATACGGGCAAAACGGGGATAATAAACGAAAACTAGCTAATAATTTATACTTAGAAACCATGCCCGCAGCAAAAACAAACGGATCACACGCGAGCACGGACGAACAGAGGAAAGCTCGCCTGCCAAATCACTCGATTTGTGCAGAGTTAAGTTCGGATACAGGTAAAATACACATAATAAGGGACTAAGAGCATCCATAAACAAGTATAAACATCCAGCAACACTCGATTCCATCCAGAACACATAGGCAGGCCGCCAGAAAAGAAGAAGTTCCCACGTGTCGCATTGCAGTGCTCGTTTGATAGGGATGCAGTGCACTCGTGTTAACCGTGCAGCTCAGAAGTGTTGTCAGAATAGTTATTCTGCACCCGTTGTCAGAATAGACGGTCTGTGACCAGGGACAGAATAATATTCTTTAACCAATCTTGAACTTACCCGAGCGACTGTTCTGTGACCAGGGACAGAATAATATATATACATGCGAGCTATTCTGTGACCAGGGACAGAATAATATTCTGTAAGCAATCTTGAACTTACCCGAGCGACTGTTTGTACTGACATATATTGTAACTAGAACTGATGCGTCTGTGTGTTGGACGGGTGTAACCAGTGTGTTCGTCGGCGAGTTTCCGGCGGTTCTCCGGCGAGCTCCTGCATGTCGCGCGTTACCAGAAGAGCCTTCTACGAGGTTCCGCACGCATGTTTGCTAGAACTGATTCTGTTTAGCTCTCGGGCCGCTTCCGGTGATTGCGTGAGCTGCCATGGCAGAGGTGTTCCCGTCGGTAGTGTTTGGCGCGCTGTTCGTTTCTCTTTCAATTGAGCTCGTCTGAGCTTCTGTGCGTTATTGGAGTCTTCAATTAATCACTGCGTGACAGTTTTTGATAGTATTTGCTGCGAATTTTTGATTTGGAGTTCTGTTCTTCTTCCGCTTCCGCCATGGCCATCTTCCCATGCGTGTTCTTGCTGTTCGCGCGTTTTTTTTAAAATTGGTTCAACAGGGATGGTTGTTAGCTTCGCACGACTAGTTATGCATCATCAATTTTTCTTCTGGAGTTGTGCGTAATCCGAATTTGGTTGTTTTAGTCGTTGGCAGAGATAGTTGTGCTGAACAGCTTTGTGTTTACTGCTTTATTGGTTTGGTGGTGGTCAAGCTTGTTTGTTTGGGGTGTCAGACTATTCAATTTTTGGTCCACCTATGTAATTAATATTTGTTTGTGGTTTTCTGTCGCTGTTGAATTTACGCGGAGAGATGCATGCGCATTTGGACGGCTACTGTATGTCAAGTTGGACTGCTACGCGTCATTGTTGTATGGCTATGTGCGTACGGGGCAATAACTGCATTGGTCAGACGACTCCTTCCTCCTCTTTGCTATAAATGCTATCTACCTGCGATGCTGCGTGGCTCAGACGACTCCTTCCTCCCGTTGTATCCTCCAAATCTCAGATCTAGGCTCCGCTCCTTCTGTTTCTTCTTTGTTTTCTTCCCTGTGGTGTGAATGGAGGATTGTTCTTGTGGTTGTCTTGCAAGGATGGTACCCATGGCAGATGCTTGTATCTACCAGGATGGGTTACAATTGACGCAGGTTCAGCGCCGTGGGCAGCTTGAGTCTCTTCTGTACAGCAGGCGTGGTTTTCGGGCGCCTTATGTTTGCCGTCTGAAGGCTGTAGACCTGGAGGAATCATGGGTATGTGATTGTTCTTGGTTTGTGTGTTTCATCTTAAAACCATTCACTAAATCTATATTTTCATTAGCTATTTTAGTTTAATCAGAGTCCTTGTCTATATGTTTAGTTTGTCAGGTATTATCAACAGTTAACAGTAGTTAAAATAGTTGCTAGATGTGTGCAGTAGTTAACATTTGTTCAGTTTCGTCAGGTATTAACAATAGTTAACAGTAGGTTTTTCTATGTTTATTTTGTTCTTCTTCAAATTTTGAACTTTCTATTAAAATAGTTGCTAGATCTGTGAATATATTCAAGTATGTCAGGTGTTTATTTTTCTTTTTTGTATGTATGCCCAATTGCAGAAATTGCCATTGAGGATCAGGTTTGGTTCTGCTAGGTCAGGGAAGCTGATGTTGGTTACAGTCCACAAGAATGGGTATCATAAGATGGAGGTTTCCTATGTTACTGCCTCTGATGGTTGCATCAACCTAACTGCTGGTTGGAAGGAGTTTGTTGCTGAATCTGGACTTGAGGACGGAGACGTTGTGATGCTGGTATTCTGTAGGGAAGATGACTCTCTGGAGATTAGTATTTATGTGCTGTAGGTTATTTGTGGCAAAATCTAGCGGGTTGTGGCATTTGTGCTTCATTTGATTTTGTGTTGGCATTTCAAAAAATATTGTCTATCAGATGATGGAACTATGTGTGTTTTCAGATGGTCTTAAAGTTTCTATTAGATTGTATGTCTACTCATTTTAGGTGTTATGTTTTTCAAATTTGTCTGCAGTGTTGTTGTTGGACTGACGTGCATGAATAATTAGTATTGGCTTCTCTTCATGGTGATATTTTGGACTTATGTGAATGTTTTGCGTGAATGTTGTACTACCAGTGTTGGATCCATTGAACTTAGTTCTAATAATTGGTAGAACTGATGTAGTTTATATGACAGTGCCGCGGCGTCGCATGCGTAGGCGAGTCCGTCACATCCGTGACCCCATTATCTATCTTAGGGGTGTGGCTCTGGGGTGCATTTATATTTGGGGGTGGAAACAGAATGACCAACACCTCACCCAGTGGCATAGTCGTACTGATACATCTTTCTTGTTTGGACCTTTTCCCCATTATCTATCTTAGGGTTTTTAGGGGTGTGGCTCTGGGGTGCATTTCTGTTTGTGGGTGGAAACAGAATGACCAGCACCTCACCCAGTGGCATAGTCATACTGATACATCTTTCTTGTTTGGACTTTTTCCCCATTATCTATCTTAGGGTTTTTAGGGTTTAGGGTGCATTTCTGTTGGGGTGGAAACAGAATGACCGCACTGCGTGCGTTAGCGCGAGGCCGAGCCGGGGGGAGGGGGGGTCCCCCTCCCCCGGCGAGGCCGAGCCAGGAACGAGCCAGAGCAGGCGACGACGCGGCGTGCTGCGGCATCGCATGCATAAGCGAGTCCGTCACATCAGTGACCCCACTATCTATCTTAGGGGTGTGGCTCTGGGGTGCATTTCTGTTTGGGGGTGGAAACAGAATGACCAGCACCTCACCCAGTGGCATAGTCGTACTGATACATCTTTCTTGTTTGGACTTTTTCCCATTATCTATCTTAGGGTTTTTAGGGTTTAGGGTGCATTTCTGTTTGCGGGTGGAAACAGAATGACCAGCACCTCACCCAGTGGCATAGTCGTACTGATACATCTTTCTTGTTTGGACTTTTTCCCCATTATCTATCATAGGGTTTTTAGGATTTAGGGTGCATTTCTGTTGGGGTGGAAACAGAATGACCGCACTACGGGCGTTAGCGCGAGGCCGAGCCGGGGGGAGAGGGGGGGTCGTGACCCCCCTCCCCCTCCCCCGGCGAGGCTGAGCCAGGAACGAGCCGGAGTAGGCGACGACGCGGCGTGCCGCTGCGTCGCATGCGTAGGCGAGTCCGTCACATCCGTGACCCCACTATCTGTTTTTTAGTCCGTGACATGCGTAACCAGCACCGCACCCAGTGTCATTGTTGTACTTGCACATTTTTCTTGTTTTTACTTTTGCTACATTATCTATTTTAGTCAGAACATGCGCCGATGCGGCGTGCCGTGTGAAATAATGAGTGAGCTGGATCAAGTGAGACTATTTTTGCGTTGTGATTGATAATGTATTCTCATTTTGTTGACTGGGGTTTAGCCCACTTCCAATTTAATTTTGAATCATTTTTTATTTTGGTATTAACTTTGTTTAAATTTTGAAAAAAATGTATTTATTGTTGAATAGTGTATTTAATGAATTTAATTGTACCTTTGTTGTATCATTATTTGAACTGACTAACATTAATGTTAATTTATTTTTTGCACTAACTCTTGTTTTTTTTTGAACTAACTACTTTGAGATCGTGGGCCTTGTGTATTTTTTTAACCCACTATCGTGGGCGAGAGCCGTTTCTGTAAGTGCGGATATAAACTCCCCTGCCCATAGCCCACCCCGTGGGGAAGTTAGACAAACTGTTGCGTTTTTGTTCCCCTCCTCTGATCTTCCCCCCAAGCAGAGCGTCTTCACCGGTGTCGGCGGAGCGCCGGCCTGCGACTCGAAGTGGAGAAGAAGATTTCTAGGTGAGTTGTCTCCCCTCCTTTCGTCTCCCTGATGTCTACTACGCAACCTTCTTCTTGTAGACTCGTGTTGGGCCTCCAAGCGCAGAGTTTTGTAGGACAGTAGCAAATTTCCCTCAAGTGGATGACCTAAGGTTTATCAATCCGTGGGAGGCGTAGGATGAAGATGGTCTCTCTCAAACAACCCTGCAACCAAATAACAAAGAGTCTCTTGTGTCCCCAACACACCCAATACAATGGTAAATTGTATAGGTGCACTAGTTCGGCGAAGAGATGGTGATACAAGTGTAATATGGATGGTAGATATAGGTTTTCGTAATCTGAAAATATAAAAACAGCAAGGTAGCAAGTAACAAAAGTGAGCAAAAACGGTATTGCAATGCTTGAAAACAAGACCTAGGGTTCATACTTTCACTAGTGCAAGTTCTCTCAACAATACTAACATAGTTGAATCATATGTAAATCCCTCACGTGCGACAAAGAGTTCACTCCAAAGTCACAAATAGCGGAGAACAAACGAAGAAATTATTGTAGGGTACGAAACCACCTCAAAGTTATCTTTTCCGATCAATCTTATGAGCTATCCCTATAAGTGTCACGAACAGCCCTAGAGTTCGTACTAAAATAACACCTTAAGATACACATCAACCATAACCCTAATGTCACCTAGATACTCCAATGTCACCACAAGTACCCATGGGCTTGATTATACGATATGCATCACATAATTTCAGATTCATCATGTTCACTCCAACACAAAGAACTTCAAAGAGTGCCCCAAAGTATCTACCGGAGAGTCAAGACGAAAACATGTGCCAACCCCTATGCATAGATTCCCAAGGTCACGGAACCCGCAAGTTGATCACCAAAACATACATCAAGTAGATCAATAGAACATCCCATTGTCACCACAGATATCCCATCGCAAGACATACATCAAGTGTTCTCAAATCCTTAAAGATTCAATCCGATAAGAAAACTTCAAAGGGAAAACTCAATTCATCACAAGAAGATAGAGAGGGGAAAACTCCATATGATTCATCTATATTAATAAAGCTCGCGGTACATCAATATCGTGCCATCTCAAGAACACGAGAGAGAGAGATCAAACACATAGCTACTGGTACATACCCTCAGCCCCGAGGGTGAACTACTCCCTCCTCGTCATGGAGAGCGTCGGGATGATGAAGATGGCCTCTGGTGATGGTTTCCCCCTCCGGCAGGGTGCCGGAACGGGCTCCCGATTGGTTTTTCGTGGCTCTGGAGGCTTGTGGCGGCGGAACTCCCGATCTAGGTTATGCACGGGTTTTTTTGGAATATTTGAGGATTTATAGAGCTGAGAGGGAGGTCGGTGGACTCCTGAGGGACCCACAAGCCAGGGGGCGCGTCCTAGGGGGGTGGGCACGCCCTTGTGGCTTGTGATCTCCTCGGGAATCTTCTGGCTTCATCTCCAAGCTCCGTGGGTGTCTTCTGGTCCATAAAAAATCATTCCGAAGATTTTATTCCGTTTGGACTCCGTTTAATATTCCTTTTCTTTAAAACTAAAAAACAAGGAAAAAACAGGAACTGGCACTGGGCTCTAGGTTAATAGGTTAGTCCCAAAAATAATATAAAGTTGTAGTAAAATGATTGTAAAACATCCAAGAATGATAATATAACAGCATGGAACAAGCAAAAATTATAGATACGTTGGAGACGTATCAGCATCCCCAAGCTTAATTCCTGCTCGTCCTCGAGTAGGTAAATGATAAAAACAGAATTTTTGATGTGGAATGCTGCCTAACATGTTCATCATATTCTTTTCTTCTTTGTATAGCATGGACATTTGGACTTGTAAATGATTCAAAGCAATAGTCTAGTTTTAACATAATGACTTCAATACTCAAGCATATCAACAAGCAACCATGTCTTTCAAAATATCAACACTAAAGAAAGTTATCCCTAGCCCATCATGCTCAATCATTGATCCATTCATGAAACACACTCAAATATTAGCTATGCCCAATGCTCAAGTACGATCATAGTGCCCCCTAGTTGGTGCTTATAAGAGAAGATGGAGACTCAAAGCAAAAATAAAAATTGCATAAAGTAAATAGATAGGCCCTTCGCAGAGGGAAGTAGGGATTTGTAGAGGTGACAGAGCTCAAGGTTTAAATTGAGAGAGAAAACTATTTTGAGTGGCATGCTTTTCCTGTCAACGAAAATGACGAAGTAGCTCACAATACTTTCCATGCTAGATACATTATAGGCGGTTCCCAAACAGAATAGTAAAGTTTTTACTCCCCCTCCACCAATCAATCACACTCCACGGCGAGCCGAATCCACGGGTACCGTCCATACAAACAACAATCCTGGGGGAGTTTTGTTTCATAATTTTTTTTATTTGATTTTTGAGCATGCGACTGGGCATCCCGAATACCAGCCATTTTCTCGTGAATGATAGTGAATCAACACATACCGTGAGAATAACCCACCTAGCATGGAAAAATATTGGATACTCCCCACCGTTTCATGAGCGGTACGGGCACACAAAAGAGAAAATTTATTTTGAAGATTTAGAGATGGCACATACAAATTTGCTTGGAACGGCATGGAAATACCGCATATAGGTAGGTATGGTGGACTCATAAGGCAAAACTTGGTTTAAGGATTTTGGATGCACAAGTAGTATTTCTACTTAGTACAAATGAATGTTAGCAAATAGATTGGGAAGCAACCAAACCGAGGAATAAAAAATCTCATAAGTGAGCATTGAGTCATAACTAACACCGAATAATGCACCACAAGTAGGATGTAACTTCATTGCATAACTATTGACTTTCGTGCATGCATAGGGAATCACAAACCTTAACACCAATATTCCTACTAAAGCATAATTACTTACTAACATGACTCACATATTACTATCATCATGTTTCAAAACTATTATAAAGAATCAAGTTTAATTTGTCCAATGATCTTCATGAAAGTTTTTATTATATCTTCCTAGGATATCTATCACTTTGGGACTAGTTTCATATATTGCAATTGCCTTTTTTCAAGCTCAAACAAATTTAAGTGAAGTACAAGAGCATAAAAATTTCATCCCTCAAAAAGGTATAAGTGAAGCATGAGTGGGAATGACAAGCTACTCTCAAAAGATATAAGTGAAGATCAATGAGTAGTCAAACAATCAAGTAGCTATGTGAGGACTCTCTCTCTCTCAATAAATATTTTATTATCTGAGTATTTTATTAAACATCAAGAAAAAGAAAAATATCACTCCAAGAATAGCACGCATCATGTGAACGAATAAAGATTTAGGCTCAACATAGGCTAACCGATAATTGTTGATGAAGAGAGGTGGGATGCGTAGCATCCCCAAGCTTAGATGCTTGAGACATCTTGAAATATTTACTTGGGGTGCCTTGGGCATCCCCAAGCTTGAGCTTTTGTATCTCGTTCAATCCTCTCATATCATGGTTTCACCTATTCTCAAAAACTTCATCCACACAAAACTTGAAAAGAACTCGTGAGATAGGTTAGTACACATAATAATAAATCAACACTTCATGTACTGCCAATACAAGTTTCATAATAATTTTCAAACATAATCTACTGTTTATTATCATTTCCACAATTTATATCTACCAATATAGGCTATGGAAACTATAGGATAAGTAGATAACAAAATTATGACAGCAATCTGTATAAACAGAACAGTCTGTAGCAATTTATGTAAACAGTGTACTTCTATAACTCAAACAATTATGAAAATTTAGGACATGCTGTAAAATTTATATGACAACACTGTGTAAAAATTTCAGAAACGTTCTACGTTCCAGTAAAATATGAAAATTCAAACACTACAGCAAAAGTTTCTGTTTTTACACAGCACACATCAAAACATGCAATGCAAGCATCCTAAGGCAATTCTTGGAACTTTTTATTGAAAAACAAGATTATAAATAACACCTAACAGATAACAACAAAATATAATGACGATCCAAGCAAAGCACATATTGTGTGACGAATAAAAATATAGCTCTAAGTAAGATATACCGATAGTGTTGAACACGAAAGAGGGGATGCCTTCCGGGGCATCCCCAAGCTTAGATGCTTGAGTCTTCCTTGAATATTACCTTGGGGGTGCCTTGGGCATCCCCAAGCTTAGGTTCTTTTCACTCCTTATTCTCCTCATATCGGTGTCTCACCCAAAACTTGAAAACTTCAATCACACAAAACTTAACGGAACTTCGTGAGATGGGTTAGTATAATAAACAAAGATCATTCACTTGGGTACTGTCAAGACAAGATTCATAATTGTTCTCACATAATACCTACTGTATTATATCATTCCCATAATTTATATCACTGAATATAAGCTATGGGTACACTAAAACAAGCAAACTATGCATGCAAAACAGAATCTGTCAAAAACAGAACAGTCTATTGTAACCATACTCCCAGTCTCTAATTTTTTTTGAAAAATTAGGACAATCTAGGCAATTTGTATATAAAGACTGTGTAAAAAATTCAGTTCAAAAGCACGTTCCAGTGAATTTACAAAATTCCTGGACTGAGAGCAAAAGTTTCTGTTTTTGCACAGAATCAAGTCAACTATCATCCATACTATCCCAAAGGCTTTACTTGGCACTTTATTGAAACAAAAGCTATAAAACATGATTATACAGTAGCTTAATCATGTGAACACACTAAAACAGAAAGTAAAAGTGTTGGGTTGCCTTCCAACACACGCTTTTCTTTAATGCCTTTTAGCTAGGCATGATTATTTCAATGATGCTCACATAAAAGATAAGAATTGAAACACAAAGAGAGCATCATGAAGCATATGACTAGCACATTTAAGCCTAACCCACTTGCTATGCATAGGGATTTTGTGAGCAAAACAATTTATGGGAGCAAGAATCAACTAGCATAGGAAGGCAAAACAAACATAACTTCAAAACTTTGAACACATAGAGAGGAAACTTGATATTATTGCAATTCCTACAAGCATATGTTCCTCCCTCATAGTAATTTTCAGTAGCATCATGAAGGAATTTCACAACATAATTATCACATAAAGCATTATCTTCATGATCCACAAGCATAGGAAATTTGTCACTCTCCACATAAGCAAATTTATTCTCATTCATAATAGTGGGAGTATCATATGAAGCTCGAATACTAAAAATTGTTTCCACATTAAAAGAGTAATGTTCAGTAAAAGGATATTCAAAATTATGACAATAATTATCACTACTTTTTATAACATAAGTATCATCACAATAATCATCATAAGTAGCAACTTTGTTCTCATCATAGTCAATTGAAACCTCTTCCGAAATAGTGGAATCATTAATAAATAAAGTCGTGACCTCTCCAAATCCACTTTCATAAATATTGCAATCATCATAAATAGGGGCTATGCTATCATCATAAATTTGCACATCAGAACTTGGGGGACTAAAAATATCATCTTCATTAAACATAGCATCCCCAAGCTTGGGACAAACATTAATTGCAGCAAATAAATTCTCATACATGTCGTTCTCATTAAACATAGCATCCCGAAGCTTGTGGCTTTGCATAATATAAGCATAATCACTCTCATCATTAAAAGTATGAATAGCACCAATAGTATAGCAATTGTTATCATCACAATTTTCTAAGTTGGTGCCAAAAAGATTTTCAAGATCATAAGGGGTGTCATTATTTGGGAAAGATACCACTTTACCTTTACTTTTCCTTCTTTTCTTCTTTTTCACCACATTATGTGTGGGTTTATTTAATTCCTCCAAGCTTCTTTTTGAAGGGATTGGTTGAATAAAAAGTTCCTCCTCGTTACCTGATTCATCATAAGAAAAAATAGGAGGATATTGGGAAACCTATTCCCCTTCATTAGTATTCTCTTCATCTTCTATTTGTTTCCTTGTCTTTAAGTAATTGGCAATATAAGGATTCTCAATGCAATTTACCACGCAATACATATAGATTTCATTTAGATCAAAATCAATCATTTTCATCAGAGCCCATGCTGGAACATCCTTAGTTTCACGTTTCATTTCTTCATACCCCAAAAATAGACTAAGTTCATTATGATGCTCAAGGGTAATGATGTTATCACAATTTTTGGACACAATTCGATCATGAAATAATTCACATTGGAAATTGAAATGACCACTTTCATTGCAAAGTTCACAAGGACGGCGAGAAATATGAAGTCTTTCAGCACAAACATATAGCCTCTCTTGCAACCATTTAGTTTCTAAATACTTATGCCTCTTACAAAATCTATCTTCCCTTTTAGGCATGTCTACACAAACTCTATGCACTCCACAAAAATTGACATGCTTATAAGAAATCTTTTTATCATGACTAGTGCAATCATCATTAGTACTATGGATATTCAAAGAGTTCATACTAACAACATTGCAATCATGCTCATCACTCAAAGATTTAGTGCCAAACATTTTAATAACTTCTTCTTCTAACACTTGAGCACAATTTTCTTTTCCATCATTTTCACGAAAGACATTAAAAAGATGAAGTATATGAGGCAACCTCAATTCCATTTTTTTTGTAGTTTTCTTTTATAAAACCAAACTAGTGATAAAACAAGAAACTAAAAGATTCAATTGCAAGATCTAAAGATATACCTTCAAGCACTCACCTCCCCGACAACGGCGCCAGAAAAGAGCTTGATGTCTACTACGCAACCTTCTTCTTGTAGACTCGTGTTGGGCCTCCAAGCGCAGAGTTTTGTAGGACAGTAGCAAATTTCCCTCAAGTGGATGACCTAAGGTTTATCAATCCGTGGGAGGCGTAGGATGAAGATGGTCTCTCTCAAACAACCCTGCAACCAAATAACAAAGAGTCTCTTGTGTCCCCAACACACCCAATACAATGGTAAATTGTATAGGTGCACTAGTTCGGCGAAGAGATGGTGATACAAGTGTAATATGGATGGTAGATATAGGTTTTCGTAATCTGAAAATATAAAAACAGCAAGGTAGCAAGTAACAAAAGTGAGCAAAAACGGTATTGCAATGCTTGAAAACAAGACCTAGGGTTCATACTTTCACTAGTGCAAGTTCTCTCAACAATACTAACATAGTTGAATCATATGTAAATCCCTCACGTGCGACAAAGAGTTCACTCCAAAGTCACAAATAACGGAGAACAAACGAAGAAATTATTGTAGGGTACGAAACCACCTCAAAGTTATCTTTTCCGATCAATCTTATGAGCTATCCCTATAAGTGTCACGAACAGCCCTAGAGTTCGTACTAAAATAACACCTTAAGATACACATCAACCAAAACCCTAATGTCACCTAGATACTCCAATGTCACCACAAGTACCCATGGGCTTGATTATATGATATGCATCACATAATTTCAGATTCATCATGTTTACTCCAACACAAAGAACTTCAAAGAGTGCCCCAAAGTATCTACCGGAGAGTCAAGACGAAAACATGTGCCAACCCCTATGCATAGATTCCCAAGGTCACGAAACCCGCAAGTTGATCACCAAAACATACATCAAGTAGATCAATAGAACATCCCATTGTCACCACAGATATCCCATCGCAAGACATACATCAAGTGTTCTCAAATCCTTAAAGATTCAATCCGATAAGAAAACTTCAAAGGGAAAACTCAATTCATCACAAGAAGATAGAGAGGGGAAAACTGATTCATCTATATTAATAAAGCTCGCGGTACATCAAGATCGTGCCATCTCAAGAACACGAGAGAGAGAGAGATCAAACACATAGCTACTGGTACATACCCTCGGCCCCGAGGGTGAACTACTCCCTCCTCGTCATGGAGAGCGTCGGGGTGATGAAGATGGCCTCCGGTGATGGTTTCCCCCTCCGGCAGGGTGCCGGAACGGGCTCCCGATTGGTTTTCCGTGGCTCTGGAGTCTTGCGGCGGCGGAACTCCCGATCTAGGTTATGCACGGGGTTTTTTGGAATATTTGAGGATTTATAAAGCTGAGAGGGAGGTCGGTGGACTCCCGAGGGACCCACAAGCCAAGGGGGCGCGCCCTAGGGGGGTGGGCGCGCCCCTGTGGCTTGTGATCTCCTCAGGAATCTTCTGGCTTCGTTTCCAAGCTTCATGGGTGTCTTCTGGTCCATAAAAATCATTCCGAAGATTTTATTCCGTTTGGACTCCGTTTAATATTCCTTTTCTGTAAAACTCAAAAACAAGGAAAAAACAGGAACTGGCACTGGGCTCTAGGTTAATAGGTTAGTCCCAAAAATAATATAAAGTTGTAGTAAAATGATTGTAAAACATCCAAGAATGATAATATAACAGCATGGAACAAGCAAAAATTATAGATACGTTGGAGACGTATCACTCCCCTCCTCTCCCCTTCCCTCTGGTCGTCCTGGCTACTAATAATTTTGCTCGTGTCCGATTTGCTAGGTTTTTTCGAGGGGAAGCTCGAGTTCCCGTCGCTCACCAGGCTCCTCGCCGGTGGCGTGGCCGTCTACGAGGGCGAGAAGTGGGTCAAGCATCGGAGGATCCTCAACCGCGGGTTGCACATGGAGAAGCTCGAGGTAATTTCCCCCTCCTCTCGGCTCCCATCCTCTCCTACCCAATTTTTCTGTGGTTAGTGTCCGATCTAGCAAGTTCAATGTGAACCCTAACTTTGCGCATGTCTCTTTCAGGTCTTGGTTGACACGTTTGTGTTTTACAGATCTTGATGGGTGGCTCACCTAGGCAGAAGAATTTGGACGGATGTAATTTCTTATATCAGATCTGGTCCAGGATAAGTTTTTCGTTCAGTGTTTCAAAACTGTTGCTTGATGTGTACTGATCTTATGGATGGTTTTAGTACTGACTACCATCTGCTGGTTGAACTGGTTATGTCTTGTTGGTAGTTACAACTTGTATGAATTTTCTAGTACTGAACATCTTGAACATCTTGTACTGATTATTTAGATGTGTTTTGATGGTGTGGATCTTATTCAGTACTTCTATGAGAAGTTTTAGTACTGACTACCATCTACTCTTTGAACTGGTAGTTGTACATATTGAAGTGGCAGTTGTTTTTTCATAGTTTTTTTGTGGTCCTGGTCTTGTACATGAACTGACATTATGTCATGTTTGTGCACTGAAAGGGCTGGTGTGTTTGAACTGAGTGCTTGTTCTTCCTTATTGCAAAATGGTGTTTCTTTGCTGACTATTATGTTGTTGCAGATGTTGGAGTGCCAGTACCTCCTGAATCTGACAAATCAGACCCCCTTCAAGATCTTGCGAATGCTATTTTTGAGAAACCCAATGCTCTAGAAGATCTTGCGAGTGTTGCTGGTGTTTCTCTTTTGATTGCTCTATATTATTAGTGTGTTTTTTCATAAATGATTTTGAATTAGCTTAGTTTATCATTATGTGTGCGTGTGTTGCCATGCATTTTATTTTGTTGCTTCTTTGTTGTTTATTGTATTATTTTGTGTGTGCTTATGTTTTTGTTATATGCAGTTAATGATAGCCAGGCAGTCAATGAGGCAATTAATGATGTTGTCAAAGACATTAATGTTATGAATTTTGAAGATGGTGATGGAAGCTTGCAGTTGTCGGAGACTTAGTCTCAGAGTGTTGATGGTACTGAGCCTATTACGCAGGCTGAGGATGTTGAACTGCAACTTCAGTTGGAGGATGAAAGGAAAAGAAAGAAGTTGAATGATCATGCAAGGAAACATGAGTTGTTACGACGTCAAAAGGCAGCTTTGGTGCATCCCCGTGCTGACGATGTTGTGCTACCTGAACCTGAGGCAGTGGCTCTCAAGGTCAGAAAAATTGTTTTGAAGAGGAAGTTGAAAGGTGTAATTGCTGATGGCATGCAGAGGCGTAGCCCGCGTGTGAAAGCTGCTCTGGATAGTGCTACTAACAAAGCTGATGTTGTTAGTGATGCTGTCAATATTGGTGCAAGCACACTCGGTGGTTCTCCTGTTCGGCGATGACATCCTCCCTACCGAGCTCGTGGTCTTGGCCTTGTTGCACCGGAATGGAAACCTTTGGAGGGGGGTTCCTTGGGAACCTGCGTCTATCCCTACCTCCTTAGCACAAAAGAGGAACCTGTCTCTGCTGCGCCGCTGGCGCCCGCCTGCCATGGTCGTCATAGCTCACGTCATCACAGCCTCGTGAGGCTAGGCTCTGCATAGGAATCTCTGCTCCTCGGGAGGCAGTCTGAGGAGGCCGCTCCCCCGGAGGTCTTGGCATCGTTCCCCTCGCGAGGCCGGGCCCCTCGCGGGGGTCTTGTCTTGCGGGGTTTGTCACCAGGCCGTACAGGGCCATCGTGGTGGGCCACACGTTGGGCCACAGGAAGGCAGGTCTAGGTACCTCCGACCCTAGAACGCCGACAGTAGCCCCTAGGCCCAAGGCGCGCTCGGGCCGGCTTCGGGGCGAAGCCAGGGAGTGGAGCCCGAAGCGCGGCGGGCCCCAACCGCCTGCGGGCCAACCTTGACGTGTGGCGCAAGACGGGGCGCGGACGCCTCCACTTCCCCACATCGCTTCGGTAACCGCCTCGACTGGCATGGGCTGGCGTGTGTTGCGTGGCCATCATTGCTCGGAATACGGAGTGACGCCGGGTGGACTCCGTTCAAATATAAGTAGGCGTGGGGGGCAGAGCCCCCTAGCCCGTCTTCATCTTCTCGCTTCTTCGCTCCAATCCGCCACTTCCACAGCCATGACACCAGTGAGGAGGTTTTCCGCTGCCGAGAAGGGGAAGGGCCACCTAGAGGGACCGGGCTCGCCACCGCCCAAGAGGAGTCGCGACCGTCCCCACAAGCACACCGTGATGCCGGCGGTGGCCCCTCGGGGACGCGGGCGCACTCCAGCGCGGGCTGGTGCTGCCTCCGGCGGCCGTGGGAAGGTCCCCTCCTGCGCAGGCGACAGCGGTAGCCGTGGCACTCGTGGCCGAGGCGGGAGGCCTGCGGCTGGTGCCTGGCTGCCCCGCTCGCAATCTCACTCGGCCGACACGGCCCAGGAGTTCATGGTGTGGGAGGAGAGGCCGGCAATCTCCTGGGTCCAGCTCCCGCGCTTCTTCGTGGGTGCGCTGCTAGCCAGAGGGCTCGCCGGCCTATGGCTACAGACCGACGGTTGCTGCAGCCGAGCTTCGTGGGTGGAGGTCGAGGTCACCCCCGCGGGCTACGTGTTCCTGACCCGCGGGTGGCAGGCGTTCGCCCATGCCCGCGGCCAACAGGGGAGGTGTACCCTCCACTTTAAGTATGATGGGGCGGTGACGCACTTCGTCAAGGCCTTCGGGGAAGACGGCAGGCGCCTGGGGTGCTGTCCGGAGGGCGACAGCGATGACAGCGACCACTTCTCCACCGACGATGACCATCGTGGTGGCGGCGTCCTCGGCGGTGAGCTTGCCCTTGGTGACGGACACGGCACCTCCAGCAGCGACGGCGCCTCCTCCGAGGAAAGCTCGAGCGACGACGACTACGACGAGCCGCCCCACCAGCGGGCCCAGACCAAGGAGGGTGGCGAGCCACCGCGGCGCCGCGGCCCTCCCCCGGAGGCTATCGAGCCGCCATGTCGCTGCGCCACCGTCAAGGAGGAGGACGACTCTGACTGAGCGCGGGCGGCGCTGGGGCCGGTCCTTAGGAGTAGCGGTCCCTGGGAGGCCATCTTTTGCTGTTTTTTTTTTTACTTCGTGCATCCAGAATCACGAAAGGCCCCGAGGGGCGTGTAATGAACTATGGCGCCTGCGCCTTCATGTTAGCGTTTTCTTTTTGTCCCGTGCTTTGGCGCTTATGTCACCGCCAATGGAAACCTCCTGCTTGACGTGATTAGGGTAACTTAGCTTGGCGTACTCGTGGCGGGTCCCTGCATCACGAGGTGCAACTGGGGCGCCGAGGCAGCTTGAAGGTCTTGCTGAGGGGACCTCTTCCTTGCGGGCCAGGCAGCTTCGCAGCTTCGAGAGGTGCCCGCCGCTCGCGAAGCTCCTGGGGTGGCGAGGAGTCGCCTCCGGAGGTGCTTCCTCAGGGCCTCGCGTTCCGCGTAGGTGCTGAAAAGTGCTTTACGTAAAGTTAGGATTCCTTGATAACAAGGCGAAACCTGACTTCCCTTCCCCCGGTCATCTTCCTTCCAGCGACCACTTTGGTTGGAGCCCCCTAGGAGGGCCGACCACCGCTGGTGTGCCGGGTCGCAATGCCTGGCAGGGCCAGGGAATGAGCGCTCCTGAGGCCGGGGACCTGAGGCAACATGCGCCAGCCGACCTATGCTTGTAGTAACTCGTTTGAATCCTAAGATTCCCTTCCGTGCCCTGTCTCCTTCCTGCTTGCTTTTGTGCTCTGCGTCGGCAGGGCCCAACCTCGCGCGTACCTCGACTGCCGTTGGGGCATCCGGATCACCAGGACGGGGCCCAATCTCGCGCGTACCTCGACCGCCGTTGGGGCGTCCGGATCACCAAGACGGGGCCCAATCTCGCGCGTACCTCGACCGCCATTGGGGCGTCCGGATCACCAGGACGAGACCAAGGGGCAAGGGGCTACGTGACTAGCGAGGCCCCTGGGTCATGATGCCCAGGGGTCTCCCTTGTCGTGCGAGCAGCGGGAGCCAGAGGCAACTTGTGCCTGCCGGCTCGCTCGAGAGCGTCGCGCGAGGATCAGAGCACCAAAGCTTTGGCGAGGTGCACACCGTGCCCAGCCCCCGCTCGTGGGGTGCGAAAGAGAGAAAACTGGTAGGTGCCAAATTTTAAAGCCAAGAATGTAAAACAAGAAAACTGCAAAGGAGAAAAAATAAAATTCCCACCCATTTTTCCAACAAAGACGCGAAAGCTTCAAGTTTCATTCCAAAAGACGGCAAATTCAGTTTACAAAAGAGAGCAAGGAACAGCCGCGTCCGACACCTAATAGCTAGTCTTCGTCTTCCCCCCAGCGCGGAGCATAGGGCTTCCACTAGGCGTGGGCATAGTCATTGGAGGATAGTGTCGTCCGCCAGCGCGGAGCATGGGGCTTCCACTTGGGCGTGGGTGGGGGCCCCTCCGCGTCCTTGGGGGACCCCGGGCATATACAACCCACTCATTATTACGTGAGAGTGTCACGGGTAGAACTTGCGGAGATGTTGGATGTTCTAGGCATTTTGGATGGGGACCCCGTCCTGAGTCTCCAGGCGTACGGCGCCAGGCCTGGAGACACGAGCGATCCTGAACGGGCCCTCCCACATGGGCGAGAGCTTGTGCAAGCCCTCCCTAGAGAGGACCCGCCTCAGGACGAGGTCTCCGACTTCAAGGGTCCTGGAGCGGACACTACAACAGTGGCAGCGCCATAGCGCCTGCTCGTACCTCGCTACGCGAAGCGAGGCTTGGCGGCGGCCCTCCTCTCCCAGCACGAGGTTTGTCCCCTACGAGGCATCCTAACGCTCCTCGTCGAATGCCAAGACCCGCGGGGAGCGATGCTTGACCTCGTGCGGGAGGACCGCCTCTGCCTCGTAGACGAGGAAGATTGGGGTCTCTCCGGTGGGCTTAGTCGCGGTTGTGCGGATGGACCACAACACGGACTGAAGCTCACCGAGCCAACCCCTGCTGCAGGCCTCGAGCTTCTTTTTGAAGCTCCTGGCTTTGAGGCCCCTCAGGACCTCCGTGTTGGTGCGCTCAGCTTGGCCATTGCTCTGTGGGTGCGCCACCGAAGCGTAGCATATCTGCGTTCCAAGGTTAGCACAATATGTTCTAAAAAGGCTCCTTGTGAACTGTGACCCATTGTCGGTAATAATACGGTTGGGGACGCCGAAACGGCTCACGAGGCCCTTGACGAACTTGACGGCCGAGCCGGCGGGGATGGTGCGCACAGGCTCCACCTCCGCCCACTTGGTGAACTTGTTGATGGCGACGTAGAGGTAGCGATAACCGCCGGCCGCCCGAGGGAAGGGTCCCGGTATGTCCAGCCCCCAGACCATGAAGGGGCAGGAGAGCGGGATGGTCTGGAGACCCTGCGCGGGCTGATGAATCTGCTTGGCGTGAAATTGGCAGGCTTCGCAGGATCGGACTAGCTCAGTGGCGTCTTGGAGCGCCATTGGCCAGTAGAAGCCGCTACGGAACACCTTCCCCACGAGGGTACGAGACGAGGAGTGGTGCCCGCAATTGCCCCCGTGGATGTCGGCCAGCAGCTCGAGCCCCTGCTCTTTGGATATGCACCGCAGCAAGACGTCGTTAGGGCGCCTGTGGTACAACTCGCCGTCCTGTAAACAATAAGCAGTAGCCTGGCGGATCACGCGCTCCGTGTCCTCCTCTTTCTCCGGCAAGGCGCCGCTGAGCAGGTATGCCTTGAACTCTCCGGTCCAGTCGCTGTCCTGGGGTTCCAGTGCCAGGAGCAGACGCCCCCCTGAGGCCGGGCCACAGGCCGAAGCACCTGAGGGCGGGGCCGGTGGCAGCTCCTCCTGAAGCGACGCCGGGCCTGCGGTCGTGGGTACCGCCGATGGCTTAAAGAGCCTCTCCTCGAAGACTCCGGGCTCTTGAGGCTCGCGACGTGATGCCATCTTGGCGATGTCATCTGATTCCTTGTTTGCGCCACGCGGGACGCGTTGCAATTCCATGCCCTGGAAGCGTTTTTCCATCTTACGTACCTCCTCCAAGTAGGCCTCCATGTGTCCGTCCTTCGGCGTGTACTCTTTGTTGGAGAAGTTGACGAGGAGGTGGGAGTCGCCCTTGATGGTGAGGCGCTTGACCCCCAGGGCGGCAGCGGCCCTGAGGCCAGCGAGCAAGCCTTTGTATTCTGCAATGTTGTTGGAGACTTTCTCGCCATGTTGGAAGCAAAGCTGGACAACGTAGTAGAGCTTGTCTCGGGTTGGGGAGATGAGGACTACTCCAGCCCCCGCGCCCCAGCATGCGAAGGCTCTGTCAAAGTGCATGACCCAGCCGTCGGGTGCCTCATCACCGGGCATGAGGGACTGGCCCTCATCCAGCCCCCGGTCGGGAGCGTCTGTCCACTCTGCCACAAAGTCAGCGAGGGTTGCGCCCTTGATGACTCTGGTGGTGCTGAACTCCAGGTGGAAGGCCTGCAGCTCGATGTTCCACTCTGCGACTCTTCCGGCAGCGTTAGGATTGCAAACCACTTTCTCCAGGGGGTACGCAAAGACGACCTTGATGGGGTGACATTGGAAATAGTGGCACAGCTTCCTGGAGGCAACAAGGAGTGCGAGCAGAAGTTTCTGCTGCATAGGGTAGCGCGCACGTGCGTCCCGCAACACGATGCTGACGTAGTACACCGGGTGCTCGATTAGGGACGAGGTATTGGCGCCGCCTGGCTCCTCATGAGGCATGAGGGACTCAGGTGCCTCGGGGGTTGATGAAGCGACATGGGCCTCAGGAGCACCGTCCTGAGGCGGCGAGTGCTACGCGGCTCCGCACGAGCCACCCTGCTTCGCGCCTACGCCAGCGCTCCCCTCTCGGACTGCCACGAGCGCCGCGCTGGCTGAGGGGGAGGGGGTGGCAGCCAAGTAGAGCACCAGGGCCTCGCAAGGACGTGGTGCCACCATAACGTGTGGGCTCGTGAGATACCAGTTGAGGTCCTCGAAGGCCGCGTCCGCCTCAGGAGTCCACTTGAAAGGGCCCTTTCTCTTCATGAGCTTGAAGAAAGGGAGGGCGCGCTCGCCCAACTTGGAGATGAAACGTCCAAAAGAGGTCACGCAAGCCGCAAGCTTCTGCATTTCCTTGAGGGTCTGAGGCAGGATCATCTTCCCGATGGCTTTGACCTTCTCCGGGTTGGCCTCGATTCCTCGGTGCGATACCAAGAAACCAAGTAGCTTGCAGGATGGGACTCCAAAGACGCACTTTTCCGGGTTGAGCTTCAGGTTCACTTGGCGCAGCCGGGCGAATGTCTCCTCCAGATCCTCGACCAGGGTCTTCGCCTCTCGCGATTTGACCAGGATATCGTCGACATATGCCTCCACATTCCTCCCGAGCTGCTGCCCCAGGGCAATGCGCATCAACTGCTGGAAGGTCGCACCCGAAGGGCATGCAAACGTAGCAGTACACACCACTGGGGGAGAGGAAGGCCGTCTTCTCGACGTACTCCACCGCCATCCTAATTTGGTGGTAGCCCGAGAAGGCATCCAGAAATCATAGCAGGTCGCACTCGGCGGTGGAGTCCACGATCTGGTTGATGCGCGGGAGTGGGAAGGGGTCCTGAGGACAAGCCTTGTTGCGGCTCGTGAAGTCGACGCACATGCGTTCCTTCCCACCCTTCTTGGGGACGACCACTGTGTTGGCCGGCCAGTCTGGGTACCGCACCTCCCGAACAACTCCAGCATCCCGCAGCTTGCCGACCTCTTGAACGATGAACGCTTGCTTCTCTTTTGCTTGTCGCCTTGCCTTTTGCTTCACCGGACGCGCATCGGGGTGCACCCTTAGGTGATGCTCGATTACCTCTCTCGGGACGCCGGTTAGGTCGCGTGTCTCCCACGCAAACACGTCCTTGTTCGCGCGGAAGAAGTCCACCAGCGCCTTCTCCTACTCCGGGGAAAGACCGGCGCCAATGCTGAAGGTGTGGCCCAGGCTCCCGTCGTCTGCGGGCACCTGCTTCGTGCCAGCCCGGTCCTGAGAGAACAGCTTCTTCTTCTTCGTGGGTGTGGCCTCCGGGGCCTGCGCGATGCTCTCCGGAGATGGGACGCCTCCTTCCCCGTGGGCGGCGCACTCAGCGTCTAGGCACGTAGCCGCTGCGGCCATGTAGGCGAGCTTGAGGGCTCGAACTGCGTCCTTGGTATCCCTGGCCACGGTGACGATACCGCTGCTGCTAGGCATCTTGATGACGTTGTAGCCTGGGTGCGTTGCCGCCATGAACTTGGCGAGGGCCGGATACCCCAGGATGGCGTTGTACGGGAGGCCGATGCGTGCGACGTCAAAGTCGATCAGCTCGGTGCGGTAGTTGTCGCGGGTGCCGAAGGTGACGGGGAGGCACACCTGCCCCAATGAGGTGGTGGAGTCCCCGACCACTCCTGAGAAGGGCCTTGAGGGCGCGAGCTGGTCGTAGGGCATCTGGAGCATGTCGAAGGCCTCCACGGAAAGGACGTTGAGGCCGGCGCCGCCATCGATGATTGTCTTGGTGACAGCAATGCCGCCGATGGTGGGCGTGCACAGCATGGGGAGCGCACCCGCAGCGACCGGGTCATCCTGGGATGGTCCCTGGAGTCGAAGGTGATGTCGGTCTCCGGCTTCGCCCCGCTCTGCGGGGCCTCGAGTCACGGCTGAACTGCACCCGCCCGGCGAAGAAACTGCTTGACATTGCGGCCGGACGCGGGTGCTTGCGACCCGCCGAGGATGCAAGCGACCGTGGGCACAGCCTGACGAACCGCGGCATCTCCACAGGCCATGGGCTGCCAAGTCTTGGGGAGAGTGCCTGCCATGGGGACGACGAGGTGAAGGTGAAACGCGGCTGGTGATGGTGAAGCTCCGACACGCCCCTACCTAGTGCGCCAAATGTCGGACTCAGGGCTCCGCAGACCCAAGAAGGTTTGAACTCTGGGGTGTGTGCGAAGATCCCAACAAGCTCAAGTCTCGAGCCTGCCGCCCCACAGCCAAACCCTGCTGAAGATGCGCGAGAACACAAGAAGATGGACACAACGATTTACCCGGTTCGGTCCACCTTGCGGTGTAAAACCCTACTCCTGTCTTTCATGGATTAGCCTCACGAGGAGGTTTTGGGGATGAACTTGTACAGTGGTTGAGCAACCTCGCGAGGGCCCTTTGGTGTGGGTGGATCCGATCCCCCTCTACGGTGGTGGCTAGTCCCTATTTATAGCGGCCTTGGTCCTCTTCCCTTATCGCACTGGCGGGAAGGGATCCCACAACAGCCAAATTTGAAAGGGGACAGGAGGTACAGCTTATCCTGACTAAAGGGGGTCTTCGCCTGCAAAGCTCCTGGCGTGACGCAGAGGTGGGCTCGGCGATGACATCCTCCCTGCCGAGCTCGTGGTCTTGGCCTTGTTGCACCGGAATGGAAACCTTTGGGGGGGGGTTCCTTGGGAACCCGAGTCTGTCCCTGCCTCCTTAGCACAAAAGAGAAACCTGTCTCTACTGCGCCGCTGGTGCCCGCCTGCGATGGTCGTCATAGCTCACGTCATCACAGCCTCCTGAGGCTGGGCTCTGCATAGGAATATCCACTCCTCGGGAAGCAGCCTGAGGAGGCCGCTCCCCCGGAGGTCTTGGCATCGTTCCCCTCGCAAGGCCGGGCCCCTCGCGGGGGTCTTATCTTGCGGGGTTTGTCGCCAGGCCGTACAGGCCATCGTGGTGGGCCACCCGTTGGGTCGCCGGAAGGCAGGTCTGGGTACCCCCGATCCCAGAACGTTGACAAACACATCGATTGAATGGCATGTATCCTTCTTTGCTGTTGTGTCTATCCCTACAGGGAAATGTCACACAGTGTAATGGAGTCTGTGTAGCTTGCTACGACTCGTCCAAACATGTTGATGACCGACACCTGCATTGCTGGGTTATGTATGCCTGTTCCTATATGGTTGTACCACTTGGGTCTATAACTATTCATGTCGACACGGGTTCTCTGACATATGATTGCTAGTGACATATTCTTATACGTGAGCCAAAAGGCGCAAAACGGTCCTGACCAAGGTAGGGTGGCAGCCGTGGAGCTTACCGTGCGTGGGGCCACAAACTGATATGATGTGTTACATGCTAGATTCGTATGGCTTAGGATCGGTGAGGGAGTCCCGGACTAAGGGGTCCTCGGGCCGCCGGCTCATCTCTTAATAGGCCGGCTTGATGGGCCGTTCCCTGAAGAAGGGCCGGACACATTAAGACTCCACATTCCAGAAGGGAGCCCCGAAGGCGCGTCGTGCACTCCAAGTCAAGATGAGGAAATCAACATTTCCATCCCCGGCAGGAGGCCCATCATGTGTAAACCCTAGGCACCCCCCCCGGTGTCTATATAAACCAGGAGGGTTTTAGAATGAATGACACAGAAACTCATCTAGGGTTTTAGCTAGTCGATCTCGAGGTAGATCAACTCTGTAACCTTCATACCATCAATATAATCAAGCAGGACGTAGGGCTTTACCTCCATAGGAGGGCCCGAACCTGGGTAAACATCGTCTCCTTCGTCCCTTTGTTACCATCGATCCTAGTCTCACAGCTCGGGACCCCCTACCCGAGATCCGCCGGTTTTGACACCGACATTGGTGCTTTCATTGAGAGTTCCGCTGTGATCCCCAAAGGAATCGATGGCTCGTGTTGTCATAAGCGAAGAGGTCCGTGGCATGGACTCCTTCACCCCTGGACAGATCTTCACTTTCGGCAGCATCGTGCTGCACGCTGACCCGACCGGCCGCCTTGGCCGGGTCAGGAGTTTCGCCCCTGATCAAGAAGTCTGATTCGGGAACTTAGAGTTCTCCGTTGACCCTCGGGGCGATCTCTTGCTCACCGGGCTCGCAGTCTCACCTGACGCGCCCGAGGACTCCGAGGCCTTAACCTCGGATGTCGTTTTCAATCCCGCTCATGGGGCCAATCCCGGTGACGATCTGGACTTAAGTCCGTATCCGGCTATAGCGCCAGATCGCCGGGCACCAACTCCTGCCAAATACACTTCTCATGCGGACGCGGCGAAGGTTAACTCTGAACACGCTAGGCAGATCGATCCGATCGAGCTCTCGGTACTCGGCGAAGCTCTAGATCGGATCTTGTCGATGAAAACTACTAACGACCCAACCCCGATCCACACTCAGATCGGCCTAGAGGTGGGTCAACAAGAACTTTTCGTCCCACCTACCACCCACTTAGTAGCCACTATCGAAGACTTAACCGATATGTTGGACTACGCCTCCGAGGAGGCAGAGGACATGGAGGAAGAGGATCGCGCTCCCACCCCCGTCAACACCGAGCGATGGACCGCCACCTCCACCTATGACGTCTACATGGTGGATACGCCAGCCGGTAATGGCGAGCACACACTAGCAAACAATGGTGATGACTCAGGTGAGGCGCCATCAAGACGCCGGAAACCGCGTAAGCGATCAAAGACAAAAAAGGGAAGGGAAGCTATTGCCAGCACCGGGGAAAACGATACCCCGGAAGAGCTCAGCAATCCCGATATCGCCGAGTATCCGTTGGAGGACTAGGAAAGGCCGGAGGACCAACGCGACCCCGAAGATCCGAACGACTCCGAGGATGACAACTACCTCCCCCTGTAGAGGAGGAGGATAGCCCGGGCGACGAGGACCTCATCGTCCCCGAAACCATTGAGGATCATGAACGGTTCAGGCAACAGCTTTTAGCGACTGCCCGAAGCCTAAAGACAAAAGCGCGACAACTCAAGGCCGAACAAGACACCCTCAACGATAGATGGACAAGGGTTCTATCAGCTAAGGAACAACACGGTGCCGGTCTATGGGACCAACCCAAGAGCTACCCCCGCCGGCGGTTGCTACCGCAATTCGACGACGAGCTCCCCAACACGCCGTCCCCCAAGCACACTCCATATGACCAGCCGGACCGCCCTCCCCGAGGACGGGATAGGATGGCTAGCGAGGCCGGTTATAGGCCGGCGATACCCCGCAGAATGGGAAAAGAGCCAATGGAGCCTAACGACAGGTATGACCTGCGACGCGACCTGGATGAGAGAACAGGCCGCACGAGATCCATCTACGGATCCAGAGGGTACTCCCCTGGTAGAAGGGACAAGTACCGGCCCTGGCTCGACCGAACCAACAGAGTTCGGGACCAAAACTGGGCCATAACAGACGCCGACTACCGACGTGATATAGCCCGGGTCAGAGGCGCTGCCCACCCACTCTGCTTCATTGATGAGGTGATGCAGCATCAGTTCCCTAAAGGGTTTAAACTCGTGAACATCGAGCAATACAACGGAACAACTGACCCAGCAGTGTGGATCGAGGATTTCCTCCTCCACATTCACATGGCACGAGGAGACGACCTCCATGCCATCAAGTACCTACCCCTTAAACTTAAGGGGGCAGCTCGACACTGGTTAAACAGTCTCCCCAAAAACTCTATCGGGAGCTGGGAGGACCTCGAGGATGCATTCCGATCTAACTTCCAGGGCACCTATGTACGGCCCCCGGACTCCTCCGACCTAAGCAATGTCATGCAAAAGGCAGGAGAGTCTGCTCGACAATTCTGGAACTGGTTCTTGACCAAGAAAAACCAGATCGTCGATTGCCCAGATGTCGAAGCTATAGCCTCTTTCAGGCACAATATTCGGGACGAGTGGCTGGCTCGCCAGCTCGGTCAGGATAAACCCAGGACCATGTCCACCCTCACGTCACTCATGACCCGCTTTTGCGCGGGCGAGGATAACTGGCTAGCAAGGCCAAGCCACAACCCCGAAGACCCCGGCACTTCCGAAGTCTGGGATGGAAACGGGAAACCACGACGCAACAAAAACAAACGCCGGCACAGCACTAGCAACGCCGATGACACGGCCGTTAACGCCGGTTTCCGCAACCCAAGATCCGGGCAGCGGAAGAAGCCTCCTAAAGGCAACCGCGACGGACCCAGCCCGCTGGACAAGATCATGGAGAGGCCTTGCCAGATCCATGGCACTCCGGACAAGCCCGCCAACCACACCAACCGTAACTGTTGGGTGTTCAAATAGGCCGGCAAACTCGCCGCCGAGGAGCAGGGCAAAGGCCCACGCAGTGAGGACGACGAGGAACCCCGCGGTCCGAGTAATGGAGGTCAGAAGAAATTCCCTCCAGAAGTAAAAACTGTCAACATGATATACGCCACTCATATACCAAAAAAGGAGAGGAAGCGCGCCCTTCGAGAGGTCTACGCCGTAGAGCCTGTAGCCCCGAAGTTTAACCCATGGTCGTCCTACCCGATCACTTTTGATCGACGGGATCACCCGACCAGTATCCGTCATGGGGGGGTCGGCGGCCCTCGTCCTAGACCCCATTATCGATGGGTATCACCTCACTAAAGTCCTAATGGACGGAGGAAGCAGCCTAAATCTGATTTACTCAGATACGGTGCAAAAGATGGGTATAGATCCATCAAGGATCAAACCCAGCAGCACTACCTTTAAAGGAGTGATCCCAGGTGTCGAGGCCCGCTGCACGGGCTCTGTGACCCTAGAAGTGGTGTTCGGCTCGCCCGATAACTTCCGTAGTGAGGACTTGATCTTTGACATTGTACCTTTCCGTAGTGGCTATCACGCCCTGCTCGGCCGTACAATGTTCGCTCGCTTTAATGCCATCCCACACTACGCATACCTCAAACTCAAGATGCCTGGTCCCAAGGGGGTCATCACCGTCAACGGCAACACAGAGCGTTCCCTCCGAACTGAGGAGCATGCATTGGCCCTGGCGGCCGAATTCCATTATGAGGACGGTCGCCAAACACCCAAATCGGCCATAAAGGCCCGTAAGGTCAACAAACGAGTTCGGTTTCAATCCGAACTCCCAGACTCTTCTGCTCCCTAGAAATAGGGATACGCCCCCCATTGCACAGCCCTAACGACCGCCAAACACGTGCCAAGAAGGCACAACTTCGCGCTCAAGATTCTATGGGTAGCAATGGGGAACAACCATCAAATGGTAAGTGTTCGGCTAGACCGACCAATACCAATACACGACCTCGGACAAAACACAGGTACCATCAAGGATCTGCTAAAAAGCGTAAAGCTCATTGATACTTCGGCGACTTCTCAAGACCTTCTTCCCAAGGTCCGCTCGGCGACAGCATCACTCTTAGTGGGATGTAACCCCCACAGAGGAACATGAACGGACAAGCGTCAAGGCACATCGAGGATGTCATGTCATCAATCGAAGACCCCTGGTACAGCCTCCCCTCTGTAAATTTTATATTTCATTCTCAAAACTTGTAAACAGTTGCTTCGGCAATCCAAGTTATAAGAATTATTTAGCAAATACAAGACCATCGTATATGGCCACTTCATTGTCTTTTATACGTCCACTGTTCTTCCCTTGGTAATGCTTCTTGCGAAAACTGTTCGGTATATATTATGATGCAACCGGCTAATAGACCGGGGGCTTGAATTTAAAAAAAAATCGCCTTGAACATCACCCTAGCACAACTGGTCGTGTGTTTGGCATCTTGGATTTTTCTTTATATGCATCGGATCCGAACTATGTCTTGGGTCAATAGTTGGGTTGCCCGGCTCCTGTGCTTGCCATCTTACGTTCCGCACGTTCGGCTAAAAGGGCAAAGGGAGAACCACTGCGATTGTGTTTCCAGCTCGTCTGGTCAAGCACCTCAGTGGAGAAAGCCGAAAACTGACCATCATAGTAAGCAAGAACCGGTCTGCAAATCCGAGCATAAGTGTCATACTAAAAAACCGACAACGGTTATTCCGTGTTATACGATGGGTTCTGTCCTAGTACAAACCATGCGATGCCGTCCTCGGCCCCGATGTATCGGAGCATCACAAGACACTGGGGGCTGGTCATCGACCCCCGCATTTTCTCTACACTCCCACGGCTAAGTGAAAGCGATAAAGCACCATAGTCCGATTGCCTTGTCCCACTTGCACTACCGCCTTCGGGCACTCATACCTCGGCTAAGGGTAATAGTGCGGATACAGAGACACCCAACGTAGTATCTACATGGGGGCTGAAGCCGACGACTCATTGCTTTCAGATAAACCGGCCACATAGGAGCCTAAATAAAAATAAACTACTTATAAGACATGATAAACCATGCAACACTAATTATAAAAGCGTTAAAGTCTTCGGACATATTACATCGGGCTCATTCATACAAAACATCTTTGGAGCATTGGGCCTCTATTGCCCGAGCACCCTCCATTACATGGGGGAAGTACAGCTCGGGGCATCTATGCCCCTTGTCAGGAGGCGGAGGTGCGGTGGTCATCTTGGTCGGCTGGAGCTTCGGCCAGTGCACCATGGTCCTTGCAAAGGCCATCCGCACGCCCTCGATGCATGTAGAGCGTTTTAGCACATCGACCCGAGGCGCAGCATCACATAGCTTCTGCACCAGGCCGAAGTAGCTGCTCGGCAACGGCTCAACGGGCCATAGACGGATGCAAAGGTCCTTCATGGCCGGCTCCGCCACTCTGTGCATCTCCATCAGTTGCTTCATTTTCTCGATGAGGAGAGGAGCGCGCTCAGGGGACTCAAACTGCGCCCAGAATAGTCGGGCCTCATCATCCTCCGCCCGCGAAGCATAAAGCTTGTTCGCGTCCACTGCACTCTTCTGGAGATCCGCACAGACACCTAAGGAATGCCACACCTGGGTGAGCAAAGCAAATTTGCTACCACCAAAGGCGCATTGTAGTGAATACGGCTTACCATCGATGATAGCCTTGACTTGGCGAAGTTCCTCTTCAAAGGACCGCCTATCCACCCGCTCCTTTTGGAGCTCGGATTTTAGCACGGCCAACTCAGCGGCTTGCTCTTTGCCTTTCTGCTCAAGGGCCTAGCACTTCGTGCCGGCATCCTCGAGCTCTTGTTGCACCTCCTCCACCCGGGCCTCATGCTTGGCGCTTGCAGCCTTCAAAGTGGAAAGCACGGCTGCCGCTTGTTCGGCGGCCGTCCTCTTCTCCTCGGCCTCTTGCTTCATTTTCTGGAGCTCGGCCTTGAGTCTTTCGACCTCCGCAGCTGAAGCTGTGGAAGCAATAGACAAACGGTCACACTGGGTTACCAATGTGGAAAATTCCCGATATATAGCTCGGATATTACTATTCGGCTTACCTTGTGCCTCGTCGAACCTCTTGTTCAGGCTATCAAGCTCTTCTTCGGAGATCTTGAGCTTCCGATTTAGCTCGGTCAGCTCAGCGGCATTAACGGCCGTTGCCGATGACGAGGCCTACCAAAAAATATGCATCCAGTTATGTGCATTCGAACCTCTGATCTGTCAAAGATACGACCCGCTGTTCGGTCCTCTTACAGGTTTTTCGAACATTGTCGGACCAAATGGTGCCTTGCGCATCATTGTTCAATCCTTGCTATTTGACCCCCGGATGCGTTTTTTCAAACCCATCCGGGGCTCGGGGGCTATTACATATATAAAGATAGCACAAACTTAAAATTAACATTGTTCGGGAAAGAGGTATTACGTGACTCACCTTGAAGCCCTCCAAGAGACCATTGAAGGCCTCTTTCAGTCCGTTATCAACGGACTGAATTCCTTGTAAAACCGCACCCATGAGAGTGCGGTGATCCTCGGAGATGAAGGCGCTTGCTAGCGTCTCCTCCACAACCGGCCACCCAGCCGTCGGTGGCATCGGTGGCGACCGGACAGTCCGATCTATGACCGGGGACTGAGCCGGTATCTCCGGAGGCACAGCGTGCTCCGGAGATGTCCTCGGAGGGGACTGGGCATCTCTTCGCCCTTCCCCTTTGGCGGCCAGGGGAGTGTGCTCCCCCTGGTCCTCAGCAGCCTGGGGAATTTCTTCTCCCTAGCCTTCGGCGGCCGCGGCGTTAGCCTCGGCCATGGTGTGGTCGACCCCGCCGCCCGTGTTCGGCTCCAATGGAGCCTGGCTGGATGACACTTCCGCAGCATCCTTCGTGACCCCTGGAGGTGTGGGGTGCGATGCAGTCCCGCTCTCCGCCAGCTCGGCGGGCGGGGACTCCCCGTCCGATATTTGTTCGGTGGGGAGAACGCGCGGTGGGCTGCAAATCAAAAGACGCGCTTGTGTTTAAAACATTGAAAAACCCTGCATAAATAACCCGGGAGTCTTCAGACTCATACATTTGAGCGGGGGGCTTGACCCTCAGGCTCCTTCGTGGAACCCTCTCAAACTCCTCGGATTCTGCGTCAGAATCCGAGCTATCATCGGGCACGATCAACCTCGCCCGACGCGCCCTCTTCAGGGCAGGAGGGACAGCATCCTCCGCGGCGTCCGATGACGCCGCCCTCTTTCTTGTGAGGGGGGAATGCCTTCCCCCCGTCTTCATGCTCCTCCTCATGACTAGAGGAGGCATGAGTCTCCTCGGACGCAGCGTCTGGCTGGTCCTTTATGCGGAGGCCCTCTCTGGCCTTCTTTTT
The DNA here is from genome assembly GCA_039707655.1 of Elymus sibiricus. Lineage (NCBI taxonomy): Eukaryota > Viridiplantae > Streptophyta > Magnoliopsida > Poales > Poaceae > Elymus > Elymus sibiricus. The sequence goes on from CM077663.1 coordinate 163,191,975, forward strand.
CTTCTCCTTCTTCTCGGGCGCCGAGTACGGCACCACAACAAGCATCGCCGCCAACAACTCCGACCTGGGGTCTTCGGGTTGTGGAGCCAGGCAGTTGACCCTCGCGGCTTTGCTCAGCCACTTCTGCGAAAGTAAGGGAGAAGGCGTTCAGACCTTTTTGCCGAAGAAACAGAATCAATGAATTGAAATGATACCATACCTTGGTCGGTGGGTTATCGGCGCTTAGGCCCGTATCCTGTTCCTTGGCCAGCCAGCTTTTCTGAGGCTTGAATAATGCCTTCCACAACTTCTCAGAAGTGGTACGGAAAAGTTGGCGCACGGTAGGCTCATCGTCAGTCCGATAATTCCACATTGGGGAAGCCCGGCACTGGCAGGGAAGGATACGGCGGTGGAGCATGACCTGGACCACATTCACCAGCTCCACCTTGGCCTCGATCACCGAGGTAATGCGCTTTTGCAGCAACTTCACCTTAGAATCCGACCCCCAGTCAAGGCCCTTCCTGAGCCACGAGGTCAATCTCGTTCGGGGTCCGGATCTGAATTCGGCAGGCGCCGCCCAGCCCTCATCCCTTGGCTCGGTGATGTAAAACCACTCCTTCTACCAGATCTTGATTATGTCGATGAAGGTGCCAGTAGGCCACTCGACGCGGGGGAGCTTGCTGATTACCGCCCCTCCGCAGTCTGCGTGCTCGCTGGCCACGGTCTTCGGCTTGACATTGAAGACCTTGAGCCACAAGCCGAAGTGCGGTTCGACCCGCAGGAAGGCTTCACAGATGATGATGAATGCCGATATGTGCATGAAGGAGTTCGGCGGAAGGTCGTGGAAGTCCAGCCCATAGAAAAACATAAGACCCCTGATGAAGGGATGGAGCGGAAAGCTCAGTCCCCGGATGAAGTGGGGGACGAACACCACCCTCTCGCCTGCCTTGGGGGTGGGAATCACCTGGTTCTTCTCCGGGGTGCGGTGGAAGACGTTGGCGGGGAGGTAGCCGGCCTGCTTTAGGTCCCGAATATCCTAGTCGGTAACCGTGGAGGCCTCCCACTTGCCATTGGAGCCCGAACCAGCCATGGCTAAGTTCGGAGGAAAGGGCAAGGAAGAACTGGATCTGGGCTCTCGAAGCTTGGGGAGATTGTGGAGGCGGAGGATGCGAATGGGAAGTGTGAATATGCCTTGGGTTTTTTTTTCCTTTTTATGAGACGTACCGCCGATTAGCCTCCCTTATCGCGCCGCAAATCCCTCCACTTCCCAAGACATGTGTGCCGTTATACGCGCATGAAGATTAATCATATCCCGTGTGAAACGGAGCACGATCTGCGCATTGATAAGTCGTGTCACTGTAAAGATGGCCTCGAACTGCGAATCGAGTTCTCATATCTGGTTCGGTGGTCGTGGTAGGCCACGACCCTTCGTCAGAGGGGGGTGTCAGAAAACACTGTTTACACTTTGACGAGTGGCCTTCGGGGCTAAGCAATTCATGGTGTTCGGTCAATTATATGATCGGATGAAATACGTGTCATCGGAAGCCGAACTAGTCTCAGCCGATCATTGAAAGGGAAGAAGAACTCACCCCGCAAGCCGAAGACTCTGATCATGTGAAGCAGCTGGAGCTGAGACCCTTGGCGTTGGGGGCTAGTTCGGGGGCTACTGAGGGAGTCCCGGACTAAGGGGTCCTCGGGCCGCCGGCTCATCTCTCAATAGGCCGGCTTGATGGGCCGTTCCCTGAAGAAGGGCCGGACACATTAAGACTCCACATTCCATAAGGGAGCCCCGAAGGCGTGTCGTGCACTCCAAGTCAAGATGAGGAAATCAACATTTCCATTCCCGGCAGGAGGCCCATCATGTGTAAACCCTAGGCACCCCCCCGGTGTCTATATAAACCGAGAGGGTTTTAGAATGAATGACACAGAAACTCATCTAGGGTTTTAGCTAGTCGATCTCGAGGTAGATCAACTCTGTAACCTTCATACCATCAATATAATCAAGCAGGACGTAGGGTTTTACCTCCATAGGAGGGCCCGAACCTGGGTAAACATCATCTCCTTCGTCCCTTTGTTACCATCGATCCTAATCTCATAGCTCGGGACCCCCTACCCGAGATCCGCCAGTTTTGACACCGACAATCGGGGTCCCGACAACATTGGTATCAGAGCCTGACTGACTGCGGGATTACCATGCCAAACTGGTCGATGTTGAGTCTAGAACTACTTTAGTTATATAAAGGAATTGATTGTGGAAGGGAACGTAAGATTCTTTTACTCCTTTCCTTGTGTCATTCTAACTCCGAGTCACCCTCTTCTTTATTCTATGGGGATTAAGATCTAGGCTTCTCATCTATCTATCAGGATGACGAGTTACTATGCTGGAGACTTATAGGAAAGGTGTTGTCTTCTTGGATCGGTGTTTCCATAAGAATTCAATTGTTATGATATCTGTTGTCTTGCAGGTTGCCTCATATTTCATGCCCATACAGACGTTATGTTGTCTGAGTTATCCAAGGTTTCTACATAATCTGATGCATTAGCAAATCCTTTCATCCTGATTCGATGTCTTTTTGGCCAGACTATACACACTAATTGTTGTGTTGTGGTACTCAATTACCTTGACATATATGTTGAAGTTAATTGGAGACCATGTTATTCTAGTGAACCACCCAACATTCTAGTTGTGTTTTGTGTTCCCAGTGTGATAATTCTTACCATCATGCTAGAAAACATCCCGTGATGTTATATAGTAGTAGGTATTCTATGTCTAGGTTCTTGGACCCAAGATTCGTTCTACTTATTCCTGTTGATAGTGTTTGCTCGTTCCTTTAGAATATTTGTAACATTGTTCTAGTTTTCGAGGTCCATGGTATATCATTCTTCCAATACCATGAACCAGTTATGGCAGAAGTCCTTCTTGAACAAGAAGGTCATAGTAAGAGTGCTCTCGATGAGTTCTCCATTTTATATTGTGGCTCTGCCAATTCTCCTCCTTCTGCATGGGTTATCCGGAAGAACTGTGTTGAACCATGTTCGACATGTTAACCTATGCATCTACAACTCAGAAAAATCATGTGCTCTTGAGTTGCCCCTCTTCAATTGTATTCTGACCTTCATCTATCAGTGGATAGTCAAGAGTATTTGTGCATCGTATTCATTGATGCATATTATTTTGTTAGTCCATCAAGTCATTCTAATCCAGAATGTCTAGGAGAAACAACCTCCAGTACCTTATCCATTTCTAGGATTGGGTCAAAGCAGTTGTGTTCCGCATATCAAAATGTCAATCCAGCGTTTGTTCTGTTCTAACTTGGAGTGTTACTCTCTATTATGTCAAGAATGTTGTGAGAATTGCATAATCTCTTACGAATTCTTGATGCAGTGGTACTTCTTGCCATCATTATTCATTCCCTGGTATCCGTGTTGTCGTAACCGGAATACCGACAAGTGAACCATGATGTGTGAAATCAATACTCCTAGCAACTCCATTGCTGGGTAGTTAATGGTCAATAATTTCATTCTTAACGTGTTGGTTATTTTCCTGGTGCCCCTGCTACCTAGTCCTAGCAACTCCATTCTAAGATTGATCATGCTACCTAGTCCATTTTCCTGGTGCACACTTCGATCAATGAGTTAGGATTGTGTCAATACCTCGCTCTTCTGATCATATCATCTTGCCCTTAAAAGCAAGATTGTTCTCGAACTTAATAACATATCGGTGGCTCGTAATTTTCCGAGTACCTACTCGGAAGAATTACCAGGTTGTTCCCTGACTGTTATGTTGAGTTCATGATCAAGTTGCTTTCTTGTAAACCACCCCTTCTCCAAGGATTCGTATTGGATACCCTTGAACTAGTTGGTTAAGCTAAACAACAACTTGGAGAGTTGGAAGATAAAAGCTTTGCCTAACTTAGTTCACTCCAAAGGGATATCTTTTGTGTTTGTGTGTGTGTTGAAGAAAGATGATATCTTCATCGATTGACCTTCGTGGTCCATTGTTGGATCTATTGTCTTATCCAAGCTTTGATTTGATCATGGGCTATTATCAAATCAGATAGAACCAACAATTCTCATAATGTTGTCTTACTCGTGGTTATTTTCCTCGAGCATACTCCATTATATCTTTTGGTCTAACCAATGCTATCATTTTGCTCACATAGTTGCGGAATTCCCTTTATATCGAAATCCTGATGAGTTGTTGTTGAGCCGATAGACAACATCTTTATCTTCTCCATGACTATGTTGAATGATGACCCACAAGTATAGGGGATAGATCGTAGTCCTTTCGAAAAGTAAGAGTGTCGAACCCAACAAGGAGCAGAAGGAAATGATAAGCAGTTTTCAGCAAGGTATTCTCTTCAAGTGCTGTGAGCAATAATGATAGATAGTTTTGTAGCAAGATAATTCATAACAAGTGACAAGTAACAATAGTAGCAAGTGTGCAACAAGATAGCCCAATCCTTTTATAGCAAAGGACAGGCCTGAAAGTACTCTTATATAAAGAAAACGCTCCCAAGGACACATGGGAATTTCTGTCTAGTCATGTTCATCATGTTGAGTTGATTCGCGTTCATTACTTTGATAATTTCATATGTGGGTGGACCGGTGCTAAGGTGTTGTTCTTACTTGAATAATAAACCCACTTGTGATTACCCCCTCTCGCAAGCATTCGCAACTATGAAAGAAGAATTAAGATAAATCTAACCATAGCATGAAACATGTGGATCCAAATAAGCCCCTTATTAAGTAACACATAAACTGGGCTTTAAGATTCTGTCACCATCGCAACCCATCATCTACTTGTTGCTCCACAATGCCTTCCCTTAGGCCCATAACATGGTGAAGTGTCATGTAGTCTACGTTCACACGACACCACCAAGAGAAGCAACAACATACACACCTTCAAAATATCGACCGAATACCAACTTCACATGATTACTTATAACAAGAATTCTCCCATGTCCTCAGGAACAAAAGTAACTACTCACACATCTGTTGGGGAACATTGCATGGGAAACAATTTTTTTTCCTATGCACATACAAGATCTATCCATGGTGATGAGCATCTACGAGAGGAGAGATCGGATCCACATACCCTTGTAGATCGCTAAGTGGGAAGCGTTAAGAAACACGGTTGATGTAGTCGAACGTCTTCGCGATCCAAATCGCAAGCCGTCCCGCGATCCAATCACGATCTAGCACCGAACAGACGGCACCTCCGCGTTCAGCACACGTACAGCTCGATGACGATCTCCGCCTCCTTGATCCAGCAAGCGAGGGCAGAGAGGTAGATGGGTTCTCCGGCAGCACGACGGTGTGGCGGCGGTGGTGGTGGAGCTGATCCGGCAGAGCTTCGCTAAGCAAAACCGAACCAATCTAGAGGACAAACGATCTAGAGGGGGAGAGTGAGGGCTGCGCCGTGGCTTGGGTGCGGCTGCTCTCCCTCTCCCCTCATATATATAGGGGGGTGGCTGGTTGCGGTTTCCCTAGGGTTGGGGTGGCGCCCTAGGGAACTTCCTCAAGGTTTCCCTAGGGGCGCGGCGGCCACCCTAGGGAACTGCCTTAGGGTTTCCCTAGGGGCACGACGGCCACCCTAGGGAACTGCCTTAGGGTTTCCCTAGGGGCGCGGCGGCCACCCTAGGGAAACTTCGGCCCTTAGCTGCATGGTCCCAGCCCATGGGGTCCTTCGAGGCAGGTGGACCTCCCCGATGGACCCCCGGAACCCCTTCCGGCATTTCCAACCAAAACCGGCAAGCCCCGAAACTATTCCGGAACCCAAATACCAACTTCCCATATATGAATCTTTACCTCCGGACCATTCCGGAGCTCCTCGTGACATCCGAGATCTTATCTGGGACTCCGAACAACCTTCGGTCACCTACTTACATAACTCAATACTACCGAAATGTCACCGAACGTTAAGTGTGCAGACCATGCGGGTTCGCGAACAATGTAGACATGACCGAGACACCTCTACGGTCAATAACAATTAGCGGGACCTGGATGCCCATATTGGTTCCTACATATTCTATGAAGATCTTTATCGGTTGAACCTCTATGTCAAGGATTCAGTTAATCCCGTACGTTGTTCCCTTTGTTTATCGGTATGTTACTTGCCCGAGATTCGATCGTCGTTATGTCCATACCTAGTTCAATCTCGTTACCGGCAAGTCTCTTTACTCGTTCCGTAATACAAGATCATGTGACTAATACTTTAGTCACTTTGCTTGCAAGGCTTATTGTGATGTTGTATTACCGAGTGGGCCCTGAGATACCTCTCCGTCACACGGAGTAACAAATCCCAGTCTTGATCCATGTCAACTCAACAGACACCTTCGGAGATACCTGCAGAGCATCTTTATAGTCACCCAGTTACGTTGTCTCGTTTGATACACACAAGGCACTCCTCCGGTGTCAGTGAGTTACATGATCTCATGGTCATAGGAACACATACTTGACATGCAGAAAACAATAGCAATAAACTGACACGATCATATGCTACGTTCATAGTTTGGGTCTTGTCCATCACATCATTCTCCTAATGATGTGATCCCATTATCAAATGACAACTCTTGTGCATGGCTAGGAAACCTTGACCATCTTTGATCAACGATCTAGTCCTATAGAGGCTCACTAGGGACATGGTGTTGTCTATGTACCGACACATGTATTTGCGTTTCTAGTCAATACAATTATAGCATGGATAATAAACATTTATCATGAACAAGGAAATATAATAATAACCATTTTATTATTGCCTCTAGGGCATATTTCCAACAGTCTCGTACTTGCACTAGAGTCAATAATCTAGCTCACATCACTATGTGATTTTACATTGTAATGAATCTAACACCCATACAATTCTGGTGTTGATCATGTTTCCCTCGTGGAAGAGGCTTAGTCAGCGGATCTACAACATTCAGATCCGTGTGTAATTTGCAAATACTTATGTCTCCTCCCTCGATGTAATCGCGGATGGAATTGAAGCGTCGCTTTATGTGCCTGGTCCTCTTGTGAAACTTTGGTTCCTTAGCTAGAGCAATGGCACCAGTGTTGTCACAGAACAGAGTCATTGGGTCCAGTGCATTGGGCACAACTCCAAGATCCATCATGAACTGCTTCATCCAGACACCCTCCTTCGCCGCCTCCGAGGCAGCTATGTACTCCGCTTCGCATGTAGAATCAGCTACGACGCTTTGCTTGGAACTGCACCAGCTTACCACTCCTCCATTGAGAATAAATACGTATCCGATTTGAGACTTAGAGTCATCCGGATCAGTGTCAAAGCTTGCATCGACGTAACCCTTTACGGCGAGCTCTTGATCACCTCCATAAACGAGAAACATTTCCTTAGTCCTTTTCAGGTACTTTAGGATATTCTTGACCGCCGTCTAGTGATCCACTCCTGGATTACTTTGAAACCTTCCGGCCATACTTATGGCAAGGCTGACGTCTGGTCTTGTGCACAACATTGCATACATGATAGAGCCTATCGCAGAAGCATAGGGGATGACACTCATCATTTCTCTATCCTCTGCAGTCACTGGGCATTGAGTCTTACTCAACTTTACACCTTGTAACACATGCAAGAACCCTTTCTTGCACTGATCCATTTTGAACTTCTTCAAAACTTTATCAAGGTATGTGCTCTGTGAAAGTCCTATTAAGCGTCTTGATATATCTCTATAGATCTTGATGCCTAATATAAAATCAGCTTCTCCTAGGTCCTTCATTGAAAAACTCTTATTCAAATATTCCTTCACACTTTCCAAGAATTCTATATTGTTTCCAATCAGCAATATGTGATCCACATATAATATTAGAAACACTATAGAGCTTCTACTCACTTTCTTGTAAATACAAGCTTCTCCATAAACTTGTATAAACCCAAACGCTTTGATCACCTCATCAAAGCACTTATTCCAACTCTGAGATGCCTGCACCAGTCCATAAATGGATCACTGGAGCTTGCAAACTTTGTCAGCATTCTCTGGATCGACAAAACCTTCTGGTTGCATCATATACAACTCTGCCAAATTTCATAATCAAAAAATGCAGCTATTGCTAACATGATTCTAACGGACTTAAGCATCACTACGGGAGAGAAAGTCTCATCGTAGTCAATTCCTTGAACTTGTGAGAAACCCTTTGCCACAAGTCGAGCTTTATAGACGGTGACATTACCGTCCGCGTACGTGTCTTCCTCTTAAAGATCCATTTATTTTGAATGGCCTTTCGCCCTTCAGGTAATACTTCCAAAGTACACACTTTGTTTTCATACATGGATCCTATCTCGGATTTCATGGCCTCTAACCATTTGTCGGAATCCGGGCCCATCATCGCTTCTCCATAGCTCGTAGGTTCATCGTTGTCCAACAACATGACCTCCAAGATAGGGTTACCGTACCACTCAGGAGCAGTACGTGCCCTTGTCGACCTACGAGGTTCGATAGTAACTTCATCCGAAGCATCGTGATCACTATCATTAGCTTCCTCTTCAACTGATGTAGGCTCCACAGAAACATCTTTCTGCGCTGCGCTACTCTCTGGCTGAAGTGAAGGTTCAACAACCTCATCAAGTTCTATCTTCCTCCCACTCAATTCTTTCGAGAGAAACTCTTTCTCGAGAAATGACCCATTCTTAGCAACAAACACTTTGCCTTCGGATCTGAGGTAGAAGGTGTACCCAACCGTCTCCTTTGGGTATCCTATGAAGACGCATTTCTCCGCTTTGGGTTCCAGCTTTTCAGGCTGAAGCTTTTTGACATAAGCATCGCATCCCCAAACTTTAAGAAATGACAACTTCGGCTTTTTGCTAAACCATAGCTCATATGGCGTCGTCTCAACGGATTTAGATGGTGCCCTATTTAAAGTGAATGCAGCTGTCTCTAACGCATAACCCCAAAACGATAGTGGCAAATCGGCAAGAGACATCATAGACCGCACCATATCCAATAAGGTTTGATTACGACGTTCGGACACACCATTACGCTGTGGTGTTCCAGGTGGCGTCAACTGTGAAACAATTCCACATTGTCTTAAGTGATTGCAAAACTCATAACTCAGATATTCTCCTCCTCGATCAGATCGTAGGAATTTAATCTTCTTGTTACGATGATTCTCAACTTCACTCTGAAATTTCTTAAACTTTACAAACGTTTCAGACTTATGTTTCATTAAGTAAATATACCCATATCTACTTAAGTCATCGGTGAAGGTGAGAAAATAATGATATCCACCGCGTGCCTCAATGCTCATTGGACTGCACAAATCAGTATGTATGATTTCCAACAAGTCACTTGCCCGTTCCATTGTTCCAGAGAACGGGGACTTAGTCATCTTGCCCATGAGGCATGGTTCACATGTGTCAAGTGATTCAAAATCAAGTGACTCCAAAAGTCCATCAGCATGGAGTTTCTTCATGCGTTTTACACCAATATGACCTAAGCGGCAGTGCCACAAGAAAGTGGTACTATCATTATCAATTCTACATCTTTTGGCATCAATGTTATGAACATGTGTATTATCACTATCGAGATTCAATAAGAATAAACCCCTCACATTGGGTGCATGACCATAAAAGATGTTACTCATATAAATAGAACAACCATTATTCTCTGATTTAAACGAGTAACCATCTCGCAATAAACAAGATCCAGATATAATGTTCATGCTTAACGCAGGCACTAAATAACAATTATTTAGGTTCATCACTAATCCCGATGGTAGTCGAAGAGCGAGCGTGCCGACGGCGATCACATCAACCTTGGAACCATTTCCCACACGCATCGTCACTTCGTCCTTTGCCAACCTCCGTCTATTCCGCAGTTCATGTTTTGAGTTGCAAATGTGAGCAACCGAACCGGTATCAAATACCCAGGCACTACAACGAGAGTTGGTAAGGTACACATCAATAACATGTATATCATATATACCTTGTTTGGTGTTGGCCGCCTTCTTGTCGGCCAGATACTTGGGGCAGTTCTGCTTCCAGTGGCCAGTACCCTTGCAATGAAAGCACTCAGTTTCTGGCTTGGGTCCAGCCTTGGGTTTCTTCATGGGAGGGGCAACTGATTTGCCACTCTTCTTGGAGTTACCCTTCTTGTCCTTGCCATTCTTCTTGAAACTAGTGGTTTTATTGACCATCAACACTTGATGCTCCTTCTGGAGTTCAGACTCAGCGACTTTCAGCATCGCAAACAGCTCGGCGATTGACTTGTTCATCCCTTGCATGTTATAGTTCAACACAAAGCTCTTGTAGCAAGGTGGCAGTGATTGAAGAACTCTATCAGTGATCGCCTCTGGTGGGAGGGCAATTCCCAACTCAGCCAGACGGTTGGAATACCCAGACATTCTGAGTATGTGCTCACTAACAGACCCGTTCTCCTCCATTTTGCAAGCATAGAATTTATCGGAGGTCTCATACCTCTCGATCCAGGCATTCTTCTCAAAGATAAACTTCAACTCCTGGAACATCTCATATGCTCCATGACATTCAAAACGCCTTTGAAGTCCTGGCTCTAAGCCATACAGCATAGCACACTAAACTATTGAGTAATCATCCGAACGTGACTGTCAGGTGTTCGCAACATCTGGAGATGACACTGGAGCGGGTGGCTCACCAAGCGGTGCATCAAGGACATAAGCCTTTTGGGAAGCAGTGAGGATAATCCTCAGATTACGGGCCCAGTCTACAAAGTTACTTCCATCATCTTTCAGCTAGCTTTCCCTAGGAACACATTGAAATTCAGGGGAACTATTCCGCGAGCCATTGATCTGCAACATAAAATTTGCAAAGACTGTCGGCATTCTGGGAACGGGGGTACCCAGACTTGCCTACCTGCGGCCCAGGGCGTGGCCCACCTCGACAGACAAGCACGGCCCAGCGTGGCCTCACTCAAGACAAGGCCCTCGCGAAAGCCCCGCGCTTGCGAGGGGGACGACGCCAAGACCCTCGGAGGGAAGAGGCCTCCCCAGGCCCCCTCCTGAGCAGCAGAGATCTCTATGCAATACTCAACCTCGGGAGGTCAAGGATGACGCAAGCCGGGCCAGGCGGGCACCAGCGCGCGCAGAGGCGACAGTTTCCTCTTTGGTGCAAAGGAGGCAAAGACCTGCGCAGGTTCCCAAAGCACCCCCCAAAGGTTTCCATTCTGGCGCAACGAGACCAAGACCACGAGCCCCGCAGGATGGACGTCATCGCCGAGCCCACCTCTGCATCACCACCGGCTACTTTGCAGGCGAAGACCACCTTTCGTCAGGATAAGGTGTACTCCTTGTCCCCCTTCGAATTCGGCCGTTGTGGGATCCCTTCCCGCCATTGCAATAAGGGAGGAGGACCCGGGTCGCTATAAATAGAGGCTAGGCTGCTCCGTAGAAGAGGACAGATCCAACATCACCCGAGCACCCTCGCGAGGCTACTCACCACTGTACTAGTTCATGCACAAACCTCCTCGTGAGGCAATCCACCAAAAGCAGGAGTAGGGTTTTACGCTTCGCAGCGGCCCGAACCTGGGTAAATCCTCGTGTGCTAGTCTTCTTCCCCACGATTGAGTGAGTTTGCCGAGCTAGGCTGTCAGGCTGTGAGCTTGGGGACGAAGCTGGTGGGGATCTTCGCACACGCCCCTGAGTTCGAACCTCTTTGGGTTTTGCGGAGCCCGAAATCCTACATTTGGCGCGCCAGGTAGGGGACGTGTCGGAGTCCTTACACAAGCTTCACCTCGCCTCCGCTCGCCGTTTCCATGGCCAAGGGACACCGAGCCCACGCCGAACGACGAGCTGCTGGCGTCGCTCGGGCGACGCCTGCAGACCTCGGCATCCCGTGTCGCCTTGCCCCCCATTGGCGGACGCCATCGCCAGCCCGGCCTTCAACAGACGCCAGAGGCTGCCACCCTCATCAACCGCGCAGCACATTCTCGTCGCCCTGACCCTTCCTTGCGTCCGCGTCATGACATCATCCTCCCGAGTCCGCCGCAACCTGATGCGCGGGCGAGTCGTGCTCCTCGTGGCCCGCGAACTGCAGCGTTTCCACGCCGCTCGCAGTCACTATGACGGCTGGGTATGTCGCGCGGCCAGGCATGCCACCATAGCCGGAGAGGTCCAGGTGCTTCCCTACGGGACGGGCCAGGGGGCTCGCGTCTATAGAATCACTCAACCAACCGGCACGGCACTGAGGAGACGCGGATGCCCTTGGGAAGCGCGTTGCGATCCCCACCCACTGGGGGTGTGACCCAGTTCATCGGGCACGCAAGAGTTAACCCCTGGCGCGGACGAAGACCGGTGGGAGATGCTGGCCACGCGGGGTGGCCGCCGCCTCCTGCCTCCCAGCACGCCCATCGCGTCCGGGGCGGACACCCGGCGAGTCGTCTACGCCCGCGCCCGGGGGCTCGAGCAACTCCACAACGACCATGTTGACGAGCACCCGGACTGCGGAAGGAGCAGCGCCGGCCACCACGACAACATGAGGAGCATACACGACCTCGCGAGCGGCTTTCATCGGGGCTGGTATGTGCAGCCTCGCGAGGGCGGCTAGCGGGGTCGGTCTCGCGAGGGTGCCTGGCACTGGCAGCCTCGTGAGGTGCGCCCACTGGTGGGGAGCTACCCTGAGCAGGCGCCTGGGTCCGTGGACCGGGGGTCACCTGCCTGGAGACGGAGGGTGGAACACACTCCCATGTCCCCAGGCCAGGCGCCCCCAGCCTGGAGACGGAGGGTGGAACACACGCCCATGTCCCCAGGCCAGGTGCTTCCAACCTAGAGATGGAGGGTGGAACACACGCCCATGTCCCCATGCCAGGTGCTTCCAACTTGGAGACGGAGGGTGGAGCACACGCCCATGTCTCCAAGATGCGTGTCGCCTACCCAGAGACGGAGGGTGGAACACACGCCCATGTCTCCGGGCCAGGTCTCGCTCGACCAGCAGCAGGGGATCACGTAGTCGCCCATGTCTCCGGGTCCGGCTCGGTCCACCTAGGGACGGGGAATTGGGTACTCGTGTGAGGCTCCCGGGCACCCCAGCGAGGCGCGCTGGGGCACCGCCTTGGGCGTCAGCCTCGCACGCGACGGAAGGGCCCTGTGTCGAGCCCCGCCCGCAGCGCAGGGGGCAGCGGCGCTACTACAACGACGACATCTGTCCCCGGGCTTGGGAGTGCCCGAGGCCCTGTTTCGAGGCGGGCCTTCCCTGCAGAGAGCGTGGGGGGCTCCCCCCGCGCTCGAAGGCCCGTCGGGAGCCGACCCTGCTTCACCACATCATGCTTGGGGGCTGGAAGTGGGCTCCATGCCCAGGAGGCATGGAGCTCCCCGCGCACCCCCAGGCTCAACCCGTGACACTCTCACGTAATAATGAGTGGGTTGTATATGCCCGGAGCCCCCCGAGGACGCGGAGGGGTTCCATCCCACGCCCAAGTGGAAGCCCCATGCTCGGCGCTGGCGGACAATACTGTCCTCCAATGACTATGCCCACGCAACGTGGAAGCCCTACGCTCCGCGCTGGGTAGAAGACGAAGACGAAGATTAGCCTAGGTGCCGGACGCGGCTGTTCCTTGCCCATTTTGTATTCGAATTTGTCACTTTTTGAAATGAAACTCAAAAGTTTCATGTCTCTATTTGAAAAAAGGGGTGGGAATTTTCTCTCTTTGCGATTCCTTTTTCTAGTCTTGAAATCTCGTTTTCTGAATCGACACCTGTCGGTCTCCCCCTCACGCGTTCCACGAGCGGGTGCGGCACGGGCACGGTGTGCACACCTTGCCAAGGCCCTGGCACCTTGGTCCTCGTGTGGCGCCTCAGGGCAAGCCGGCAAGGGCTTGTTGCCTCGGAAGCACCGATCTTTTGGCGGTCAACCCTCGCCCGGGGGCTTCGGCTGCAGCCCGGTGCGGCATCATGGAGCCTCTGGAGGCTCAGGCTCCTCTCAGGGAAGGAACCGGCAAAAAAAGTATGGGAGCCGCTCGAGCGTCAAGGGGGACTCCTGAGCAATGCGCCTCAAGAGCCTCACTGGTCACGTAGCCCCTCGCCCCATGGTCTCGTCCTGGCGATTCGGATGCCCCAATGGCGGTCGAGGTATGCGCGAGATTGGACCCCGCCGACGTAGAGTGCCGCTTGAGCATCAAGGGGGACTCCTGAGCAACGCACCTTAGGAGCCTCACTGACCGCGTAGCTCCTCGCCCCTTGGTCTCGTCCTGGTGATTCGGACACCCCAACGGCGGTCGAGGTATGCGCGGGATTGGGCCCCGCCGACGTAGAGTGCCGAAAGGGATCCCAAACCATTCCGCTGGCAAGGAAGAAGCCCTCCCTGGTGGGATCCTCGAGCTCCCAAGACGCCCCAGCTGCACCTCACAACGCACGAGCTCGCCACGGACCGCCAAGCTAAGTACCCCGATCGTAAAGAGCAGAAACTTTTTGATCCGATGATAGCCTGAGTGCTGGGTATGAGACAGGAAAGCTAACGAGGATGCATGCGCTACGGTTCACTACGTGCTCCCATCAAGCCTCTTGTGGCTCCAGGTACAGGGAAGGGCAGCGCAAGGGAAGGAATCCGGCCTCTCTAGGCGTCGCCACTAAAACCTCGGTCTTGGGGCGGCACGCTCCTCCTCAGGAGGGTCCGCCTCGTGAGGCCTCGACGGGCCGTCATCGCCGGGCGTAGTGCGACACCTCTGCGGACCTCACGAAGGGCGCCAGGCGCGGAGCTGCGGCACAGCAGTACGGGCGAAGGTGCGAGGGAGTGCGTGGTGCCGCACCAATGATGACACAAAACTCCGCAGAAGAGACGAGGGCGCGTTGCACAAAACAAACAACCAAAGGTTTAAAGGAAGAAGGAGGAAGACGAAGGTAAAACAAAAAAGTTTAACGCCCTCAGGGGCCAAGTGCTTCTTGTTGTAACAGGAACCAGAGGAAGAAAACAGGGGAAGCCTAGGCGGAGGAGCCGCTGTCACCATCCAGACCCCCGCCCGCCTCGGCGCCAGAGTCGTCGCCCTCATCGGAGGAAGGCTCTTGGACGAACCGTTCCACCAGGGACTCCATGTGCGGGCGCACCTCATCCCTAAGGGGCCTCTGGAGCTCCTCAGGCACCGGCTCCATGATGCAGGGGAGATCAAGCTCCGGGGCATAGTGGCGCAGGTTGGAGAAGACGCGCGTCAGCGCAATGTTCAGGAGGTCACGCGCGCTGGACACGCTGTCCTCGTCCGCCCGGGAGACGCCGGTCTCCAGCGCCTCCACCACCTTGCCGAAGAAGTTGAGGTAGCCTCTGTTGCCGTGCGTGCACGGCAGCGCGGGGGCTTCCCCGACGAACCGGCCAACCGCACGGTGGGCAATGTCCAGGTACTGCTTGGCACGCTGCGCCTCCAGCATCTTTGCGTGCGCTGCCTCGCCCTGGGCGGCCTGCACGGCGTTAGCTGCCCCCTTGATCTGGGCCTAAAGGGACGCCAGCTCCGCCTTGGCCTCCTCCTCGCCCCTGAGCGCGGCCTGGAGGGCGGCCTCGGCGCTCGCCAGCTGGGCCCTCAACGTGTCCGCTTCCTCCTGGAGCTCGCCGAGCCTGCGCCTCTTGGGCGCAGGCGCCCTGGGAGGAGGAAACAGCCTGGTCCGGCATGTCGGGCGTGATTGCAAGAGAAGGGGGTGGGTTATGGAGCACTCACTCGTCGATGATGGCCCAGCGCCGGCGAGCCTGGACCGGCCTCGAAGGCCCCCAGCCGCTGCCTCCACAGGACGGCGGTGGAGCCGAGGACCCCGTGTGCTTCCCCGCACTTGCTGCACTCCCTCCAGACGCCATGGAGGGTAAGGGAAGAGAGGAGGATGAGAAAGATATCTTCGGAAGGATGGGAAGTGAGAGGGCGTGTCAGGATGGCAAGACCCCCCGGGCGGGGCGGGTTTATAGGCGCAACCGCTGCCCACGGGGCGTCGTGGGGAGTGGAGGTGCCGTGCACTCCTTGGGCGCCGTGTGCCAGACTCGGTCGGCGTGCTGCCCTGCTTCACGTCGCTTCATCTGCCCTCGGCGGGTCACATCCGCGTGGACCGAGGGGGAGGACACAAGGAGACAGCCGCATTGAAGGAAGGGCAATGATGGCCGGCGCGGCGCACAGGCTTCGCGTCAGCCTGACTCGAGGCGGTTCCCGACGTCTTCGGGGAGCGGAGGCGTCCGCGTCTCATTATGCGCCACGCACCAGGGTGGGCCCATAGGCGATTGGGGCCCGCGGCGCTCAGGTCGGCTCCTTCGGCATCGCCCCGAAGCCAACCCAAGCGCGCCTCGGGCCCAGGGGCTGCTGTCGGCGTTCTGGGGCGGGGGTACCCAGACTTGCCTGCCTACGGCCCAGGGCGTGGCCCACCTCGACAGCCAAGCACGGCCCAGCACGACCTCACTCAAGACAAGGCCCTCGCGAGAGCCCCGCGCTCGCGAGGGGGGACGGCGCCAAGACCCTCGGAGGGAAGAGGCCTCCCCAGGCCCCCTCCTGAGCGGCGGAGATCTCTATGCAATACTCAGCCTCGGGAGGTCAAGGATGACGCAAGCCGGGCCAGGCGGGCACCAGCGCGCGCAGAGGAGACAGTTTCCTCTTTGGTGCGAAGGAGGCAAAGACGTGCGCAGGTTCCCAAAGCACCCCCAAAGGTTTCCATTCCGGCGCAACGAGACCAAGACCATGAGCCCCGCAGGACGGACATCATTGCCGAGCCCACCTCTGCATCACCACCGGCTACTTTGCAGGTGAAGACCACCTTTTGTCAGGACAAGGTGTACTCCTTGTCCCCCTTCGAATTCGGCCGTTGTGGGATCCCTACCCGCCATTGCGATAAGGGAGGAGGACCCGGGTCGCTATAAATAGAGGCTAGGCTGCTCCGTAGAAGAGGACAGATCAAACATCACCCGAGCACCCTCGCGAGGCTACTCACCACTGTACTAGTTCATCCACAAACCTCCTCATGAGGAAATCCACCAAAAGCAGGAGTAGGGTTTTACGCTTCGTAGCGGCCTGAACCTGGGTAAATCCTCGTGTGCTAGTCTTCTTCCCCACGATTGAGTGAGTTCGCCAAGCTAGGCTGGTGGGCTGTGAGCTTGGGGACGAAGCTGGTGGGGATCTTCGCACACGCCCCTGAGTTCGGACCTCTTTGGGTTTTGCGGAGCCCGAAATCCGACAAAGACAACTTAGACTATTGTTCAAGATAATGAGTTTAGTTAATCATATTACTTAAAAACTCCCACTCAAATTGACATCCCTCAGGTCATCCGAGTGCTACATGATCCAAATTCAACAACCCAAGTCCGATCATCACGTGAGATGAGGTGGCTTCAATGGTGAACATCTCCATGTTGATCATATCTACTATATGAATCATGTTTGACCTTTTGGTCTCTTGTGTTCCGAGGCCATGTCTGTACATGCTAGGCTTGTTAACCCGAGTGTTCCGCATGTGCAACACTGGCTTGCACCCGTTGTATGCGAACGTAGAGTCTATCACACCCAATCATCACGTGGTGTCTCGAAACGACAAACTTTCGCAACGGTGCACACTCGGGGAGAACACAATTTTATCTTGAAATTTTAGTGATGGATCACCTTATAATGCTACCGGCGTTTTAAGCATAATAAGATGCATAAAAGGATTAACATCACATGCAAATCATAAGTGACATGATATGGCCATGAACTTGTGCTTTTGATCTCCATCTCCAAAGCATCGGCATGATCTCCATCGTCACCGGCATAACACCATGATCTCCATCATCTTATATCTTGCAAAAAATTATAATGTATATAATATAATGTTTTGCATAACAATTGGATATATAAAAAATCATACCTATTCAAGTCCCGGTTGGATAGTATTTATCTGAACATCGTTTTTTTCGTATTCTCTGAAATGAAATCTTCAATGATATGCTCGTAATCAATCTTCTTCAACACTTTACTCTCAAGTGCTATTGTGACAAATCATCGAGTCTTTGTTGTCTCATAGTAGTACACATATATAACTTCAATATAGAGAAGATTCTTTTTGCTAATTCAAACATGTAGTATTAATGCACAACGACAGCCTTGTTCCGATTAACCTTGTATGAATAATTAGGAGGACAAGCCAGCGGCAACGGATCCGTGTACGAATAAACATCCTGAATGACATGACATGAATCCACGAGCAGAAAGAAACGCAACACCTGATATTCCCCAAGGACCCCATGCATGCATCATGAATAATTGGAATGCATGATTGCTTTCCTGAAAGGATTGAAGCAATACAAGATCATCTGTATGCCTACCCAACTCAACGCCTGTCTGACATAATCCTAATATGGTTTTATCGCTAGGTTGACATATCATAGCTGATCTCATTCCTATATAACATATCACACTTCAACTTGTTCAGATTGGGCTGGAAGTTTGCAAACTGATATGAAAACAGATCGAGTATTTTTTTTGCTGGGGAAACAAATCGAGGTTCATACGTAAACAGGGTTGTACATGAGAACTGTGCTCGAATTCAACTGTTAATTATACATCAGTTTGTTAATTAATCAACCTACTAGTGTACATGCACATGTGCAAAAATCATAAGAGAAAGAAGGACGAAACAAAAAACCAAAAACATAAGCCATATGGATCCTAGACTAGGGTTGATTCCGTAGGGCAATATACCCAGTGATAGACAGGCTACCTGTTTGGGCTAGATCAGGAGAGGAATCAGATGAATTGCCCCGCCTCTCGCCCCTGTTGCCGGATGCAAAATGCGATCGATTTTGCTCGGGATGGATGCACCTTGTGGTTGCCTGCCAATTTTCTCTCGATGGGATCGATCCCGTTCAGTTTCAGATCGAGGCGCCGAGCAGGCGGCATGGGACGCTCGACTCACATGGAGCAGCGGACGCGCCAGCGGCCCAGTGCCATGTGCGGCCCAGCTCCAAGGGAGAAATATGTACATAGGGCTACAGAAATTTTGGGGCCCCTTAAAATTGTGGGCCCTGTGCAGGCCGCACTGTCCGCACACCTATAGGCCCGGCCCTGATTAGAGGAGGACTTTGGACATGGATTAATTTCCCTCCACTCACAAAAATGAGCTTGATTCGAGGAAATAGAAATGAGCATGATTGCAAAATTTAAATTCAAACTCATTTGAAGATAATTCAAATGGTTTGAGCTAGGACTTGGTTGTCCAAAAATGTTGAGAATATAGGAGTAGCCTCGATAAATGGAGAAAGAATTATCGACAAGGTTTGGAGGTCAAACTTGAAGTAGAAAAACGCATGGACATTTATTATGCAAGTGTGTTGGTTGATTCCCAAAAGAACCGAATATTAATTATAGCTCCCTAATAATATTTGGAGGATAGTTTATAAGTTATAAAGAGAAATCACCATGTGAATTTCCCTCGATTTAAATGGATTGAAGATCCATATAATTTATTTATTTGAGTTGAAAAAAATATAATGACATGATGGCATGATGAAATGATGCAATGTGAATGACGCGACAACCAAATAAAACACACGACGATAACGAAATAAACTGGAAAGCATCTGGAGCGTCGATCTTAGGCTGTTACATGAAATTTCCCCGTAGGGACACGCACATCAGCAAAGAAGGATACATGTCGGTCAATCGATGTGTCCGGAGCAGTAGCAAGCTACAAGGGCTAAGTGGAAGCACAAAGAGGCATTTCCTTGTAAAGAAAGCTACCATAGGCATACGACTAGGTTTCGAATCCCACACATACCAACGCATTTCAAACATACACACAATATGCACAATATGTGAAGATACAACATGGCATCACAACATAACTCTATGACTCAAGTATTTATTAAAGACTCATAAGAGCCAACATAGTGTGATATTACAAACAGGGGTCACATGACCCAACACACAAAGGTATACAAGAAGCAGGTGGAAGCATAACATGTCTGGGTACAGACATCTTCTAAAGTGGCTGGAGGAGCCTGAAAATCTACAACGACCCTCCCAAAGGAGCGAGACCTCTGTTTGGGATTCCCAAGCTAATTGATCAATGTCGAACTCCGTGTACAAACCATTAGTGAGACTAAGGTCTCCTCTGCACAAACATAAATTAAGCAACCGTGAGTACAAAGGTACTCAACAAGACTTACATTAGAACTATCTACATATGCATCAGTATCAACAAGGGGGTTGTGGACTTTTATTGCAGCAATCCAGCTTTGACTCTTGGCTAACATGTACTACGACTACAAGTAGTATATTTGGGGTAAGAGAGCACACACAAGTCCACATATTCACCACATAAATACACCACTATGGATTCTCTCCCATCTTCCTATGAGAAGGCCATCCATAGCACTCACACTTATCTTGCGCATTTTAGAGTATCCAATTAAATTGTCTATGTACCATATAAGCTTTCCAAGTAGTCCATATCCGCTGACACGGCTATTTGTATAGGTGAATTAACCTTGCAGGGGTATACTTCTTCACACACGCTCCACCACTTATCACCATATGTACGTCATGCATCTTGGCAACCTTCAAGCGGAAGCACTGGCGTGGGTGTCGACCACAACCGTTAACCACGCAAGACTCTAGTCCAGGTTTATCGCCTATTTGAGACCGAAACCGGAAGGAAGTCTGGTCGAAGTTTCCTCTATGGCCCCAAATCATGTGAGCATGGTTCCACAAGCCCACCATTCCGGTGCCACTTGGTACACCATGCCACTGTGCATCTACCGTATTTAAGCCCACCCCGCTAGGCAGCGCTAAACACGTCGGCACTTTTCCTACAAACACCAGAAACTAGTTGCAACTCATGGACAAAGATCAAGGTGATTAATAAGCCGAGAGGGTCAACTAAGGATCCCAATGTGCGGTAGTATCTCGTCTTGGGTCACATACACAGAACTTAGTTCTTAAGGACGGTCCCATTGAGACAACCCGTCATGTACTCCTACATGGCCTCTCATCACTACCTTTACCAAATTGGATTCACACACTTAGCTCTCACACAGCAGGACATGAACACATCCATCCTGATTCATCACCCAGATGGATCTGACTTGACATGACTCTAAGCATAGCAGGCATAGTAAGCAAGCATGGATGTGTAGGCACAACAAGACTCAAGCAGTTGCAACTCATGTTGAGTGGTTTCAACTATTTACTGTGACAAAAACAGGTCATGCAAAGGAATGGGTTCAACTACCAAGAACATGTAACAGTTGAATCATTATTGTCCTAATGCAGTAAAAGAGAGCAGGAGCGAGAGAGTGGGTTTATATCCGTATGCTCAAGGAGGGGTTGCGTGCCTGGCACTTTTGAAGATGAACTTGCTCTTCATTAGTGACATCGATCTCAAAGTCGAAATAACGTCTACCGGGAAGAATCAACTCCGAAAAACAAAGAAGGAACAACATTCAATACATTGCATAACCAAAATGAATGGTATGTCATGTTAAGGTACTGAATTGACCTAATGCAACAATAGTCCAAGCTAATTGAAGTGGAATTCAAACCTAGTTCAAATTCCTACTCCAAATGCTATTTCATAAATTTCCCTAATCATGAAAAGTCCTAGTTGGTGATGTTAACTTGTGCAAACATGCATGATAATGGCATAAATAGATCCATTGGATTTTTCTGATCATTTTTCATATATAAATTATTTTCATCCGAGTTATAGATATTTCTATGATTTTTCAAATTTTAACCATTTTGTGAAATATAATAAATCATTTTTGATTTATTTAAAATCCAGAAAAGCTTTACCATGTCAGCCTGACGTTAGGATGATGTCAGCAGGTCAACGATCCGGTCTAGGTCAAACCTAACCTGTGGGTCCCAAATATAAAATCGGGTTTTATTTAAACCTAAACTAAATTAGCTAGTTAATTAGGGCGTGGGGCCCGTTTGTCATTGGCTCTGTGCTGGATTAATTAGCGGCTAATGGCGGTTTAGCTGGTCGCCATTCAGTGCGGCGGGGCCTCGCCGGAGATGCTCCTCCGACGACCAAATGTTGCGCGGATGGATGCATTCGGGAGCTGGTGCTTGTGCTCCTCCCTCGATGGTCTCAGGGGTCGCCGGGGTTGCCGGAACCGACGGCAGTGGCAAGTTTAAGTGGTGGCGGTGCTCAGGCCAGCACGGTCGAGTGGTTGGGGTGCTCTAGGGGGCAGGTGAGGGGCTAGGAGGATCCCTGGGAGTGTCGGAGCACTAGGGCATGCTCGGCTACGACCGGATCAAGCCCAGGCAACGACGACAGCTAACTCCGGTCATGGGGGGACGACGGCTACAACACAAGCGAGAGGGCTAGTAGACAGGGAGATGGCCAGAGGCTCACCGCGGATCCAACAGAGGCGAAGGCGAGGCCGGGGGAGCTCGAGGGCTTGCGGATTTGGCGACGGCGGTCGGTGGATCCGAAGACTAGAGCAAGCTCGAGGACGACATTGCAAGGCACACAAACTCGCGTGCGTTCGAAGGAAGCTATAGGGCATAAAGGCGGAGCTATTAGATATGGAGACAAAGCAAGAGGGACGCGGTGGCTGTGTGTCTCACGGCGACGTGCTTGCAAGCTCGTCGGTCATGGCGATGGGAGGGCGCAGCAGAGGATTAGGGTGGAAATGGAGAGGTCCTCCCGATAGGGACGACACTGGGATGCTTATCACGTCGCTCCGCTGGCGGGGGGAGGCTGGCACGCAGATGCGTGCGTGGCTGCCCGAGGCGGACGGCGTGCCTCACTTCTCCTCTTCCTAGTGGCAAGAGGAAGAAGACGGGCATGCCCCTGGTGGGTTGGGCTTGCCAGGTGGGTTGCGCCAGGTAAGTGGCCAAGGTAGGTCCTTTATTTATTTATTTATTTCTATTTTCTATTTTCTATTTATTTCAATCTATTTTGATTTGATCTACAAACCAAATCATTTTTATAAATTCTGAAAATTATTGTGGATGCTAAATATATTACTCAAGAGGCCCACAAAAAGTTTCAAAATTATTGGACCTATGTATATTTTATATCCATTTATTTGCTCCAATTCAAATACAATATGTGTTAATTCAAAATCCAATATGGCTAGGAAAAATGTGCATCACCTCTGGTTGATGTTGCCAACATTTTCAAAAAACAATGGACAATTTTGAAAGCCATTTTGGGTTCATTAGAAAAAAAATCTTAGGTTGAACCTATTTGAATTAAATTGGTGCTAGGTTTTGGTCTTCCCCATTTCAAGTTCATGAAAAAATATACATGATGCATGAAGGCTGATGCAACTAACATAACTAATTACAATCAAATTCTAGGGTTGTAACAACTCACCCCTACTAAACAAGAATCTCGTCCCGAGATTTAGACCTAGTGCAAGAGGAAAAGGGTACACTAAATTATCACAATCTTCACGATCCAATTGCCATTCTTGAAGATGTTGATTCATTGCATCATGTTGATCTCGACATCTATTCCTTCAGGATCTTCACCCAACACGATGATGAAGAAAGGAACTCTACAGGAATCGATCTTCTCGAAAATTGAGCAATTCACGATCAACACATGGAATGAGACGTAGAAACATCTCTTGAGATGAGACTAAACACACATCGAGAGCGATAGAAAGAAGTAGATGACCAAGGTTCAATTTGGTAGGCAACAATTCCATGCTTAATACAAATGGTGAAAAGGTTTCAAAGTAGCGAGGAGTTAAGTTGTCCTTGATACCATAACGAGACATCTTAGGAGAGGTGACTCGTAGAATTATTCCTTAAGTGGAAAAAGGAATTACTTTTGATACAGAGATCATTGAAACTCTTCATACTAGGCTAAGGCAATTAACAAAAGATCGTTTGAAGGAGTTTGAAGAAATGGCATACCCAGTTTGGAAAATAAACTAGGGTTATAGGACAACTCGGCAAATGGAAGGCACATTCCAATTGATACCGAGGATATAACCTAGTGTCTGAGCGTGCTCTCAAGAACTTGTGCATTTCCATATTCATCAGGGTTTTACCAACATCCATGCCAAGGATCCTGGCAACATGTCATACTATCATGATGAATAACGATGGAGGATGCAGATGCAAAGGAAGACAACACCTTGTCAGATTTCACCTTAGCCATGCCAAGGGAAAAAAATCTGGATGATCGACCGAGAGACATTTAGCGCTCCGCTTCTAATGTTCTCCTTGATGTACTAGAATATCCTAATTATAGGTACTGTTTGGTATCTAGGACATCAAGTAAAGATCGGACTTCGGGATCTCAAAAGGTCCATGAGGAACAACTTATAGAATAAGTCATATGAAATCCTCATGGGAAAGCAGCCAAGTTGTTGAATGAAGAAATTACAATAATAGGTCTTTTGGCTAGGTGTGTTGGCCACAACATCCACTTTACCGGGATAGACGGAGACCAATATTATAATTCTTGGGAAGCGTTACAACCATCATATCTGCCTGAGATTCAGATCTGGTTGGTAGTAGGATATTCCAGACTCAGCCTGTCTAAAAAAGAAGGTTTGCAACACAAATCGATGAGATGACATTGCGAGATTCTTGAGAAACGAACTACGACCACATCTCCAAAACATGAGCTGGATTGCAAGGCACATGTGAACACACTGTCCAAGACAAGCATGACCACATAGAAGTCTTACAACAAAACACTACCGAGTTTTGGGTGGGAACCATCATTGGAGGTAACGAAGTCCTTGCATAAGTCTTGCTCTGAAGAAGGAACTTCTTTCCTTGAACAAATCAATCAGTGGCTTAGTGTGCTAGGGGATACATACGGAATGGAGATGATGAGTCTATCAAACCAAAGAATACTTTGCACGTGCATGACTGACTCGGGATGATTCCCAATAAAGCAAAATGACCTTTCTCGAATTCACTGCGGCAACTTGCATCAAATGCACATGAATTTAGAAGAGGTCACATCTTACACCAACATATACTTCCTGAACGGGATGCGAAGATAATGCCTACAAAAATTTCGAACACTAGCTTTAATGTTCAATGATACGTCCATTTTGCATCCTGAATTCTTATTGGTATTTATGTCATTCTTGTCCATTATTCCTCATTATGATACAATTCTTATGCCTTTTCTCTCCGAATATGCAAGGTACATCACAAAGAGGGAAATCACTAGAAACTGGAATTCTGGACATGAAACCCAAGAAAAAAGGACGAAAAATCACTGGACTCCAAATGACCTGAAACTTCACGGAGATTTTTTATGGAATATATAAGAATTATTGGGCCAAAAATATACCAGAGGGGGCACCTGCTGGCCACAAGCCAACAGGGCGCTCCCTGATAGCTTGTGGGGGCCCAGCAAGTCTCCCGACCCCCCTCTTCTCTTATATGGTGTGTTTTACCCTAGAAAAAAATCAATAAGATACTTTTGGGACGGAGCACCGACGTCTCGAGGCAGAAACCTGGGCAGAGGCCCTTTTGCTCTCTGACAGAGAGATCCTGTCGGGGACACTTCCCTCCGGGAGGGGGAGATTGACGCCATCATCATCAGCAACGCTTCCTCCTTCGTGGGAGGACCAATCTTCTCAACATCTTCACCAACACCATCTCATCTCAAATCCTAGTTCATCTCTCGTATTCAATCTTTGTCTCAAAACCTCAGATTGGTACATGTGGGTTACTAGTAGTGTTGATTACATCTCGTAATTGATGCTTGTTGGTTTACTTGGTGGAAGATATTATGTTCAGATCCTTGATCACCATTATTATACCTCTAATCTTGAACATGTTGATGATGTTGTTGGAAATATGCCCTAGAGGCAATAATAAAATGGTTATTATTATATTTCCTTGTTCATGATAAATGTTTATTATCCATGCTATAATTGTATTGACTGGAAAGGCAAATACATGTGTGGGTACATAGACAACACCATGTCCCTAGTGAGCCTCTATAGGACTAGCTCGTTGATCAAAGATGGTCAAGGTTTCCTAGCCATGGACAAGAGTTGTCATTTGATAACGGGATCACATCATTAGGAGAATGATGTGATGGACAAGACCCAAACTATGAACGTAGCATATGATCATGTCAGTTTATTGCTATTGTTTTCTGCATGTCAAGTATGTGTTCCTATGACCATGAGATCATGTAACTCACTGACACCGGAGGAATACCTTGTGTGTATCAAACGTCACAACGTAACTGGGTGACTATAAAGATGCTCTACAGGTATCTCCGAAGGTGTCTGTTGAGTTGACATGGATAAAAACTGGGATTTGTTACTCCGTATGACGGAGAGGTATCTCAGGGCCCACTCGGTAATACAACATCACAATAAGCCTTGCAAGCAAAGTGACTAAACTATTAGCCATAGGATCTTGTATTACAGAACGAGTAAAGAGACTTGCCGGTAACGAGATTGAATTAGGTATGGAGATACCGACGATCGAATCTTGGGCAAGTAACATACCGATAAACAAAGGGAACAGTGTATGGGATTAACTGAATCCTTGACATAGAGGTTCAACCAATAAAGATCTTCATAGAATATGTAGGAACCAATATGGGCATCCAGGTCTCGCTATTGGTTATTGACCGTAGAGGTGTCTCGGTCATGTCCACATAGTTCTCGAACCCGCAGGGTCTGCACACTTAACGTTCGGTGACGTTTCGGTAGTATTGAGTTATGTAAGTTGGTGACCGAAGGTTGTTCGGAGTCCCGGATGAGATCCCGTACGTCATGAGGAGCTCCGGAATGGTCCGAAGGTAAAGATTCATATATGGGAAGTTGGTATTCGGGTTCCGGAATAGTTTCGGGGCTTGCCGGTTTTGGTTGGAAATGCCGGAAGGGGTTCCGGGGGTCCATCGGGGAGGTCCACCTGCCTCCAAGGACCCCATGGGCTGGGACCATGCAGCTAAGGGCTGAAGTTTCCCTAGGGTGGCCGCCGCGCCCCTAGGGAAACCCTAAGGCAGTTTCCTAGGGTGGCTGTCGCGCTCCTAGGGAAACCCTAAGGCAGTTCCCTAGGGTGGCCGCCGCGCCCCTAGGGAAACCGTGAGGAAGTTCCCTAGGGAAACCGCGACCAGCCACCCCCCTATATATATGAGGGGAGAGGGAGAGCAGCCGCACCCAAGCCACGGCGCAGCCCTCTCTCTCCCCCTCTAGATCATTTCTCCTCTAGATTGGTTCGGTTTTGCTTAGCGAAGCTTTGCCGGATCAGCTCCACCACCACCGCCGCCACGTCGTCGTGCTGCCGGAGAACCCATCTACCTCTCCACCCTCACTTGCTGGATCAAGGGGCGGAGATCGTCATCGAGCTGTACATGTGCTAAACGCGGAGGTGTCGTCTGTTCGGCGCTAGATCGTGATTGGATCGCGGGACGACTTGCGATTTGGATCGCGAAGACGTTCGACTACATCAACCGCGTTTCATAACGCTTCCCTCTTAGCGATCTACAGGGGTATGTGGATCCGATCTCTCCTCTCGTAGATGCTCATCACCATGGATAGATCTTGTATGTGCGTAGGAAATTTTTTGTTTCCCATGCAACGTTCCCCAACAGTGGCATCATGAGCTAGGTCTATGCGTAGATGAGATCTTGAGTAGAACACAAAGGAGTTTGTGGGCGTTGATATTCAGATTGCTTCCCTCCTTAGTCTTTTCTTGATTCAGCGGTATTGTGGGATGAATCGGCTCGAACCAACCTTACTCGTCCACGTACGAGAGACCGGTTCCATCGACTGACATGTAACTTTGTTGCATAAGATGGCTGGCGGGTGTCTGTCTCTCCCACTTTAGTTGAATCGGATTCTACAAAGGCGGTCCTCGTAGAAGGTTAAATAGCAACTTGTATATCACCGTTGTGGTTTTGCGTACGTAAGAATCGTTCTTGCTAGATACCCATAGCAGCCACGTAAAACATGCAACAACAAATTAGAGGACGTCTAACTTGTTTTTGCAGGGTGTGATGTGATATGGTATGGCCAGAAACATGATGAGATATATGTGATGTATGAGATGATCATTTTTTGTATAGATAATCACGACTTACATGTCGATGAGTACGGCAACCGGCAAGAGCCATAGGGTTGTCTTTAATTTATTTTTCGCCTTTTTGCTTTACTTTATCACTATGAGTTAGCAATAGTTGTAGAAGCAACAAGTTGGCGCGACAACCTCATGGCGACACGTTGATGGAGATCAAGATGAAGGTGTTGCCGGACTTGCACTAGTGACTACCAACTCCTATGATCTATTTGATTCACCAAATGAAGGGAGTGGAAGTTGCTTCATGGATAAAGGCCCCAAGGTATCACACCCCGAGTATCTTGATTTCAATAGTGATGAAGATGATTTACTTGGTGATGATGACTTGCTCTTTGATAAAACTAGTGATGTTAGTCAAAATGAAATTAATAATTTTCATGCTAGTCAAGATAAGTCGCTTGATGATGATAAGATGAAAATAGAACAACTAACTAAAGAATTAAACACTCTTAAGTTAGCCCATGAATCTACTCTAGAAGATCATAGAGAGCTTGTAAGGACTCATGAGAAGCTACGCTTCGAGAAGCTCACCTTGGAGCAAGAACATGAGTTTCTTAAAGCTATCAATGATGATCTCCGAAAGAAGACTTCATCTTATCTAGCCAAATGATTACTCTTGTCTACATTCATGCCACAAGTTAAACCTAGACAAACTAGTAACAAAGGCAAGAAAGGTTCTTCATCTAGTAGCAACAATAAAAATGCTAAATCAAATGATGTTGCATCTAGTAGTTCTATTGATTCCACTAACGATGATTCTCTTAGCCAAGTTACACTTGGGCAAGAAAACAATTTATTGAAAGGGATTATAGAGAAAGGTATCTACAAGAGTCTTGCTGGGTGTAAGCAATTTGAGGAGATTGTACGCAAGCACAAAGGATACCGGGAGAACCATGGCATTGGATACTTCAACGCAAATGGAGTTGAATGGGAAGAAGGTCAATACCCCAAGCCCAAGTTTGTTCCTCAAAGGGAGAAGTATGAACATACTCTTCCCAAGGGAACAAACACCCAAGATGACGTTCCACCACAAGACCACAAGCTCAAGGGCAAGGACAAGCTTCAAGAGGACATTGACTCATATGAAGATGAATCCCAAGCTTTGGTGGAGTGGGTTCCCAAGGCTACTTCAATCTCAACTTCTAAAAGTGCCACTTCAACACCAAGGATCCCCATCAAGTTGATGTGGGTCCCCAAGAAGAATAACTAGAGAAGTTCTTGAGGGGTGACTCCGCCAATGAAATTCACTCACATTCATTATTGGGAAGAACTAGTTGCAATCAACGTCAACATCATGCAATAGATCAAGGAGTCACATATTCCCTCAAAGGTAAGCAAGGGACAAGGTAATCACCAAATCCATGGACATCATCATGTATGCTTTGCACTCCATGTCCATAGATATCCTTGTATTTGTCTCTTGTGTGTTGGACTAACCCATGTAGGTGAGAAGAGTAAGGAAACAACATGGATGCTCCCAACTCTTGGTGATCTTCATCAACCTTGAGCATCCACCACTACCTCACCAACATGAAGTCTTCTACAACAAACCCAAGGTTAGTTTATCCCTCCTATGGGGGGATGTCACATCAAGGGGGAGCTTTACTCTAAGACTTGAGGTAAAGCATCTCTTAGAATGTGACAACATTAAATGCTTTATGTAAAAGTGGTAACCCCACTTGTGCTTAAACGATGAGTATGACCTATGATCAAGTATTCTTACTTGGCTCCTAAGTCAATATACTCATATATAGATGACTGCGTCATCGCCAAAATGCTTGATAGATGCTAGTATGTATGTGCATGTTTGCCATGATTTCATTTGACATCTTATTGTGTGAGCATGTTGGTCTGCATTTCTTTATTCATTTGAGGACATCCAATTGTTGCTATTTGGCTCTTGATTTTTCTTTTGCCAATTGGATGGACAAGAATGCCTAGGATCACTCTCTAGCTATCTATGCTTTCTCGTCTCATATTCTATTCTTGCTGCATCACAAAATTTGAACAAGGACTTTTCGATCTCTTTGTGTGAGGAGCACTCGGAGTTCCGTATCGACAAAGGACTGACCATTAAAACCTCCCAAGTGCATCTCGGTGGAACCAATACCAAAATCTCGGTCTCACCGACTGCCTAGGGTTGATCTGGTTTTCAATCTTGGTAACACCGATTCCTTATTCTCGGTTACACCGAGTTTCCCTGTCAACTGACAGTTGAGAAACTCGGTGGCACCGACAATTTCGAACCGGTGTCACTGACAGTAAATGGTATATTACCTGGCGGACCTGACTTTTGAAATTCAGCCACAAAAGTCTATTTTCCTCCAACCCTAAGCTGCCACTTCGGACCCCTTGGTCGTCACCTTTGCCTCCCCGTATGCCTCCGCCGTTGGGAATCGCCGCCACCGATGAAATCTTCACCGCCGTCGTCGGCTTAGCGGATCCTTCACCAAATTAGGGTATGGATCCGGCCCTCTTTGCGCTCCCCTTCCGATTCATGCGCATTAGAGTAACTTTTATCGATAATCCACTGATTGCAATCCTCTCAATCCTCTAGAAATCTCATTAGCTTAGCGAACGAAAGATTTTTAGGTCTAGCCATCGGCAAAACCGAATCTCGGTGATACCGAGTCAGAAAAATAGGCTCTACTGATTTTGTTTTGGACTACTAAGGACAGTCTCGGTGAAACCGAGTGGCAATTTTCGGTATGACCGAAATTGCTGCCAAGTTTTTGTAAAGAGTTATGTGCGTCTCGGTAGTACCGAAACTTTTGACTCGGTGACACCGAAATCCCTTTTTGCTGAAAGCTATATCTAAGAATTTCTCTGTTCAAACCTTTGAAAATGTTCTGCAATTTTGTGATGACTCAATCCTATCCACTCTTATATACTCTATTTCACAGGGTCAGAGATGTTAGATGATGAAGATCGCCAGAATGATCTCAGAGAGCAAAGTGTTAACATGAGCTCAGGCACTAGTCCTGAAGGGAGCTTTGATGATGTTCCTAGCTCACCTGATCTGCCCAAGGCTGCAACTAGGGCAAGAAGGAAGCTCAACTCGGATGAGGAGGATGAAGATTTCATACCTGAGGAGCTGTCCAAGAAGGATGATGCTGCAAAGAACACTGTTGCTGCCTCTTCATCCAAGAAGAAGAAGGCAATAAGGAAAGAGTATGCTAGCTCAGGGACATCAAGAGCACCAGAGAGCTCTAGGGCAACAATGACTGTTGAGCCCTCCAAGAAGTCCATGCCTAAGAAGGCTGTGGAGAAGAAGAAGAGCAGAAAAAGGATCATTCATGTCATGGGCAGGCCTACCTCAATGTATGAGGACCCAGCAGAGGCTGATGCTGCTGAGGAGGAGGAGGAAGAGCCAACTGGCAAGGCCCCTCCTAAGAAGAAGAAGAAGCTCATGGCTGATGCTATGCCTAAGGGCACCTCATCCAAGGGCATCAAGACCGCCCCCAAGAAGGCTGCTGCAGATAAACCCAAGAGGTTCTCCAGAGAGATCCCAACTTCTTCCAAGAACAAGACTTCCACTTTCAGGGAAGCTGAGGATGATGCTATGTCAGCTTTGATGAAGCTAAGACCACACCTTCCAGAGCACAATGCCAGCCACTTGCTTGCTGAGGATATGAAGAAAAGGAAGGACTCTGGTTTGAGAGAGTGGAGAGCCATTGATCCATATTCACAGAGGAGGAAGACTGTTGTGTACTACAGGTTCTATACAAACGAGCAACAAGATTTCTATGAAACAATCTTGCTTGATAAGAGCCCTGCTGTGAGTGACATGAGGTTTGTGGATTGGAAGTACATCAAGGACAGTGAAGACTACTTTCCAAGTGTGCAAGACAACTTTCATTGCATTGGACTTGATGAGTTTGTTGGTAAGGAGTTTACTGCTTGGAATGATGAAATGATCATGCAATTCTACTCCACTGCTCATTTCTATGGAGATGGTAGAATTGTGTCGATGACTGAAGGAGCAAGGTATGAATCCACAGTTGAGGAGTGGGCTGCCATCTTAGGAGTCCCAGAGGTGGAACATGGTGACATCAATGTCTACAATGAGCCCAAGGCAAGCCACAATGACATGAAGAATATGTACAATGAGATTCCTGCTACACATGTGAAGTCTCACAAGCTAGGATCCATTTACTTCCTCCAAGCTGGTCTACGCACTATCAACACTATATTGAGGCATACATTGATGCCTAAGTCTGGAGATGAGAAGATGATTCGAGGATATTCCATCAACATGCTGCTCCATCTAGATCAACATACGAGATTCAGAGTGATGGATCTGATAGTGGAGACTGTGAAGAGGGTTGCTGCTGATCAGAAGCGCTCATGTTGCTATGCACCCTATATCCAGATGCTTATCAACTCTAAGTTGGAGAAGCACATTTTTGCACTTGACCGACCACACTTGCCACTATTGCCAGAGCTAGAAGACAACGTTGTGGTGATGGACCCAGATCATCCCACTTCAGCTACAGCACAGGCACATGCATAGGCAGCCAGAGACTCCAGTTCTCAGGTGCCAAGGTCTAGGAGTGAGCAGATGGATCTCCTACTTAGCTCTGTGCTCAGAATGCAGAAGGACATCAGCGAGATATTGAAGAACCAGGCGAGCCTCTCGAGGATTGTTGACAACAAATTTAATATTCTCAACAACAAGGTGGATGAGCTCACAGTGACTGTGAATGAGCTCAAGAAGGAAGTTGACGCAGTGCCTAGCCCTCACTCTACAGATGATGATGATGAGGATTGTGCACCTCTCAGGCCAAGCACTCAGTTCACTACTCAGGCTAGATCAGCTACAGTGTCAGCTCCAGAGTTGTGACCTTCTTCATCAGCACCTGCTACAGCTTCTTTAGCTCCATCAGCTCCTCCAGTTCCTCCAGTTGCTACACCGACTCCGTCCATGACGTTTGTCGAAGTCTTTGCTGATGCCGTTCTCTCGACTCCTTCATCAGCCACCGGAGGAGATCAGCCCCAGAAGAACAATTAGTTATATACCTTTGAACTTTTTGGTAACTTGTTGCCAAAGGGGGAGAAGATGTATATAGATCTTCAGGCTTCGAGAGAGAGAGCGTTGGTTTTTATCGATTTTCAAAACATTTGATATCTTTTGGTTTGCTTGTGTTAAACTTTGTTGGTGTTTGATCATACACTTTATGTGTATTGCTACTATTTCCTATCCTTGTGATGCTTATGAGATGGTCATTCACCTTTGCTTGATTGTGTTGTGCTATGATATTCATTCTTATTATTCTCGCACACCACCAAGTTGTATGTGACATGAAAGAGTGCCCCATGTACCTAATCGATTGTGCATTTGCATTCAAACGCAAATTCAAAATAATGCACAAATTTAGGGGGAGCTCTTGCTTATCACATACTTCTCAAAGCGACGATTATATTCATTGATTATATCATATGTCGAAGCTTTGATCTATATGTTGTCATCAATTACCAAAAAGGGGGAGATTGAAAGCACATTTGCTCCCTTTGTGGTTTTGGTAATTAATAACAACATATATATATATATATCATTGAACTAATGTTTCCACTAAGTATATTTCAGGAAAAGTTCAATGATAGGTTGGCAAAAGGATTGTGGAGAAACCCCTAGATGCAAGGAAATGGATTGGCAAAGCTTCAAGCAAGAGGACTCTACATTTTACTTTGTGAGAAATCACTTTGAGTCCATAGGAAAGCCAATACTATTAAAAGGGGGTAATGTACTGTTGGTGAACAAGATGCTCCACGTGCACAAGTGATAGTCACCAAAACACCCACAAACTCTTCCACAAAAGTCTGTCCAAGCCTATCTTGAAAATCGGTGCTACCAACAATTCCCACTCGGTCCCACCGATTCCCAAACTCAGACAGATCCATGCCAAACCCTACCCCTTTGGTGCAACCGATTCTGCATCGATGCCACCGAGTTCAGCTTGCCAACTTTCTGTTACCTCGTTTCATAAAATCGGTCTTACCGAGTTTTTTGGATCGGCGTCACCGAGTTGTGCAATCTTACCGTTGGTCACCTAATCGGTACCACCGAGAGTTATGTATCGGTCTCACCGAGATTCAAAAGTTACTGCCTTTTGGTCACTTCGGTACCACCGAGTTTTACACTTCGGTGTCACCGAGTTGGTCACTTTAGGTGTAACGGTTGGATTTTTGGGGATGCCTATATATACCCCTTCACCACCACCCACTCGAAAGAGGAACACTCAGAACTATTCCATACTTGCCCCCATCCAATTTTCTGAGAGAGAGCCACCTACTCATGTGTTGAGATCAAGCCATTCCATTCCTACCATATGAATCATGATCTCTAGCCTCCCCAAGTTGCTTTCCACCAAATCAATCTCTTCCACCATAGCCAAATCTGTGAGAGAGTGATTGTGTGTTGAGGAGTCTATCATCTTGAAACACAAGAGCAAGGAGTTCATCGACATTGCCGAGCATATTACCTTTTGGAGGGTGGTGCCTCCTAGATTGGTTAGGTGTCGCTTGGGAGCCTCCTACTTCGTGTTGTGGAGTTGAACCAAGAAGTTTGTACGGGCAAGGAGATCGCCTACTTCGTGAAGATCTACCCATAGTGAGGCTGGTCCTTCGTGGACGAAAGCCGTTATGGAATAGTCAAGGTTGCTACTTCGTGGACCCTTATGGGTGGAGCCCTCCGTGGACTCTCGCGACCGTTACCCTCCGTGGGTTGAAGACTCCATAAATGTGGACGTACGATAGCACCACCTATCGGAACCACGGGAAAAATCTTCGTGTATACAAATTGCGTTTGATCTTCCTTCCTACCCTCTACTACATATGCTTGTTGTTACTTTCCACTGCTATACTCTTAGACATGCATGTGTAGGGTGTACTTGACTTGCTATCATTGCTAAAATCTGCCAACACTTAAAATTGGGAAAAGGTAGAATTTTTATTTGGTCAAGTAGTCTAATCCCACCCCCCCTCTAGACATACTTTCGATCCTACAGCGTCGCCGCGTTCTTGATGCCGTGTGCCACTCGCCGGAGTTGTCTGGCATGCAGGGGGGCGAACCTGCGGGGCTGCGGCTCCGCTCGGCGCTCCGTCTCGCTCCGCACGAGGTGCACGCCCAGTGGTCTCGCCGGCGACGGTTGCGGCCGGAGGGTCACGACTCGCACCGGACCGGGCGCCGCCGAGGCGGCCGCGGCCATCCACATGGAGGGGAGGTGACGGATGGTTGTTTCCCTTGCCCGTGGCGTCGGGGCCGAGCTCGCCAAGCTGTTGTTGTAGTTGCTCCTCTCCGGCACCTCCTGCTCCATCTGCGGCCGTGAAGGACTGGACGGGGGCGCCGTCTGCGCCGACCACGTCGTCCACGATGCCCACCTCGCCCGCAGCCGCCGCGGCGTCTACGGCGCCGGTGACCGCGTGTGAGGGAGCCTTCGAAGTGGAGGGATGCATGGCCGCACCGGATTTCTTCTTGGGAGCCATTGTTGAAGAAGATGATGATGAAGATCGATTCGCCGTTCATGAACTCGGGTTCGCGCAAATGATGCACGCCCCCTACCTGGCGCGCCAAAGATGTCGGGGCACGGATGCTCACGATCACCTATGGGGCCGGAGGCCCCTTGTGGTTCGGCAAGGGGGGTCACGTTGCATGAAGAGCGGAGAGCATGAGACGGCGCGACGATCAGGACACAGACATTTTACCCAGGTTCGGGCCGCTGCTAAGCGTAAAACCCTACTCCTGCTTTTGGTGGATTGATCAGAGGAATACAAAGAACGCGCAGCGCTTAACCCCAGCAAGAGCTGCTGTCGGGGTGAGCTGCTACGAGAGTACAAGTGTCCAGAGGTCCGAATCCTGAGCTAGGTAGCCTTGGGCCTCCTTTTATAGTGCAAGGGGTTACCACAATGGCAAAACAGTCATTATCTATCAATTAGATAGCTTAGCAGAGCTATCATACCTAACTCTGGCATTTAGGACAAAATACCATGATTCCTAGCCTAGGTGGCGCTCGGGGTGCATCCCCGGCAAGCTCTTGCCACCGCTTGGCCGGTCGTTGCTTATGGTCTTGACACGCTGCAGGGCGGGTGTCGACTGAGTATAACTTGTCTCCCGGTGTGTCGCCACGTGCTTAGCGAGAGCTGATTAGCCGCTTGAGGGCTCGACACCGCATCGATAAGTGACTGGCGTAGCGATGTGGTGGAGCGGTGGCCGATCAGCTCGCACCTGCTGGGGAATGGCTTGCCGGGTCTTCAGGAAGGTGCGCATGTCTTGGTCCCCGGTAAAAGCTAGGGACGTGCTTGGCGCGTCGCAGTCTAGGCTTGCACTGCCGCGTCGGGCTTGTTGGAGTCTGGTCTTGGTCATTCGTCGGGTTTGTACGAACGTTGAAGGGTTCAGCTACTACCGTCTGTGCATAAGTCATGGGCACTGGGTACCCCTGTACTAGTGCACCGACATACGTGGGTCCCAATGTTGACCTAAAAAATGGACCCACAAAATAAACTGCTGGCGTCTGGACGATAGCAACGCCATAGATATAGGAAATAATGCCGGCGTAGTACCAACCTAGTACGCCAACAATAAGTTACGCCTACACACAACCTTGGAGGCCACTTACAAGTGGCGTTCCACGTACGTCCAGCGCCAGCACTAAGTAACTAGCTATGTTGTACCAAAATGGCCGACGCCAGCGATATTTGAAAACTGTAGTGCTGGCGTCTGCTGAAAACGGTGCGCCACCAACAAGAGTTGTGGCTAGCCATTTCTCTACTAGTGTTCGTGTCCAGGGGCTGCGGGTGGAATAAACAAAGAGGGTTTGGGCTTTGGATGCTCTGGAGGTTCCTTGAGGAGAAGGGAAGCTAAGAGGGAAAGAAAAAGATGTTGTCCAGAGGGGAAAATGGGAATTTACCCCCACAATTATAGAGCTGAGGCCATACAAATCTTACTGTGTGGAAGATGACCCGGGCAAGGTATGGTAAAATTTTAGCGTGAAGGAGAATAGTGGAAGGGGTGAAACTAGGAGCTTTTGGAATACACCAGAAGGTGTTTGATGCTGGTTTGGTCAAGTTAAAAAAGTTCCCCTTGTCATGATGTTTAACAGGATAAAGGGTAGGTAAAAATGAGATTGATAACAAAGTTTGATCTAATTTGAAAAAAGTTCCCTATGTAACTTTGGCAAACCCTACAAATAAACAGAATCTGATTTCCTCAGATCCAGTTAGGCTATTCTATTCTCCTTGATGCACCACTTAGTGTAGTTGCATCATTAGGGGATTAGAACATGCCCACAAAGTTTGAGATCAAAAGGAGACAGTTGGCAATGTAGAGTTGCTCAAATTTGGATCTCGACAGGAATGATTTTGGGGCATTTTTGTGAATAAAAATAATTTGGATTGGGATGGAAATTGAAAAGGGCACCACATTATGCATATGTGTGTTTCTGGAATCTTCCTGGACTTATTTGACAATATTTATTATAGAAATATTTCAAATACTTGAATTATGCAGAAATGGTTTTGGAGGGTTTTGCCCAATATTTTGAACATGAGCATGTGTTGAAACTCATATATATAGAAAATTTATGTCCATTGACCCTAAATTTTCTCAAATATTTTGGACGCATGAAAGTATTTTTCCCTATAAAAGACCATTTCTGGCCTTAAGAAAAAGCCTTTAAATAAAAGACAAAAAAGACTTTTAAAATAATATTTTTGTTGTTTTGGGAAGTCTTATATGTAATAGGATCCAAATAAAATATTCGAGGCAGAAGGTTTTCCCTTATTTGAGGACTTGTAGTACAAACCTCAATTCAGGTGTTTTTGAAAACCAAAATTAAATAAATGCTTTTTGGTAAAAACAATATTTTATAAAAATAGTTTTGTGTCCTGTGCACATGGAATGATCATTGGGCAAAGATTTGGTTCAAGGAGATGAGTTTTGAGAGCAGGAGGATTTTTGTGAATTAAAACACAAACAAGCAACACAAGCAAATGGCAATCAACTCAAGCATTCACATGCACACAAAAAGTTTCAATTGGTCTAAATTCTTAAACTCATAATCATAAAAAGTGGTACAAAACACAGGGTGTGGCACCAACCTCCTATTTTCCTCTACCACGAGCACTGGGTTGATGCCACGACTAAGTAGTACCATGTTATGTGGTCATGATGGCAAACAACTCCCCAAGGAGTTGGTTCTTTGAAGGACCACAAATGGAGACCCTGGTGATCGCAGTCGGGACGTGTAACACCACAATAATCATCCTACAGTAATCTCACACACATGATGCCATGTCATCTTATTTTGCTAAGCTTAATTGCCAATTGATAAAAACAAAATTCAAATTCAAATCCAAATTGCAAGTCAAACTAAAATTTCTTCAAACAGTTAAACTAAAATGTTGGCATTATTCCATAAATTCTTTTGTTCATTTTTCATGTTAAAATCAACATCATTTGATACACCATTCCATATTACTTGACCTTTTCAATTTCTAAAATATTTAAACTTTTCCAAGTACTCTGGAATTTTTTGTGCAACACCACAATATTGTGCATGAATTATGTGCCAAGTTTCATATATAGAAAAATTCATTTGATGGGCCAACTAAAGGCAAAAAAGTAAATAATTAAAGTAATAGAAAATAGAAAAGGAAAATGGAAAAGACTCACTGTTGGACTGCACAGCCCAACCCAACAGCGGTTGTCCCTTACTTCTGTTCACCAGAGGCTGGGTGGACGCCACGCGCATGTCCGTGGCCAAGGATGGCCACGTGTCGGCCATTCCGGCCTCCCCGACGCCTTAAAACGACCCCAGCGACCCTTTGGATCGAATCCTAGGCTCTCCTTCCTCTCCCTCCCGCTGCTGCTCACTCTCTGCGCACATGCCCAACGCGGCCGTTGCCATGCCTTACCTCGTCCACACGGCCACCATCGACCCCGATGCCTAGGAGCTTGTCCATTTGCTTTGCCGCGCACCGTTGCTTCGTCTACTTCCAACAGACCAACCCGGGAGCCCCTGCATCGAGCGGATCAAGCTCTTCTTCCCGCTTTGGCCGTCGGCAATATTCCTCAAATCCGGCACCCCTGCTGCTCCTAAGCCACCGCCCGGCCCCCTTGCGCCTCCTAGGTGAGCCCCTCCTCCGGTTCCCGGCCATTCCCGCTTCGATCTGTCGCCATTGATGTCGTACATCGCCATGGCGGTCGGAGCTCCATCACGCAGCCATGCCTGCGCGCCCAGCCACACAAGCCCACGCCCCTTCTTGTTCGTGTCTTCGTGCGCGCACCACATCTCCAGCCGTGACCATAGTGCCCGGGCCTGCTCGCGCGATTCCCCCTTGCTACTGCTGCGCTGCTACCATCGCTGCTTGCTTGCGGCTGCTGCTTGCTTCCTCCTACCGTTGTGCCTAGTGCATTGGCCACGCGCGCCAGCAACCGTCCGCTACCACGCTCCACTACTACCTGCTACAATCGCTAGTGATGCTGCTCTCCGCACCACCTGCTACTGCTTGCTGTCACAGCTGCTCACCACGCTGCTGCTTTTGCTGCTGCTAGCGCTGGTCGCGCCCTACCTCGCCCAACTACGTCCATGCCTGCGCGCTAGCACGGCGCCCACGCGCTGCAGTCGCCTAGCCCACAAGCGCCTCTGGTTGCTCCTGTGTGCTCCCATGCCACGGCCATGGCTGGCCTGTGTTGTGCGTACGGTCGTGCGTGTGCCGTCTTGTGCCATTGCATGTGGGGTTAGCCCCATTAGTTAGGCTAATTGCTTCTAGTT
The DNA here is from genome assembly GCA_039707655.1 of Elymus sibiricus. NCBI lineage: Eukaryota > Viridiplantae > Streptophyta > Magnoliopsida > Poales > Poaceae > Elymus > Elymus sibiricus. The sequence goes on from CM077663.1 coordinate 163,231,669, forward strand.
AGGGATAATTAGTGTTAGGTTAGCTAGTAGTCTATGGCATGTGGGACCACGTGATTAAATTAGTTAGGTGTTTTATTAACACATGTGACACTGATATGTGGACCTGTTTGCTAAATTGGACAATTAAAACAATTTGATTACTCGTTAAACAAGTGAGTCTATGACAGCTCAGGCCCACTGACCCTGTTGACCAATCAATTTGACTGTGTTGACTTTGACCTCTGGACCCACCTATCAGCCTCTCTGTTGGGTACACACTTGGGTACCTGTAGCAATTTCATTTTAATATTCAAATTTATAATAATCTAGAAATTCTATAAATACAATAAACTTTGGAAATTCATATAAAATAAACCCTAACTCAGATAAAAATAATTTATATATGAAAAATGATTCGAAAATTATAACGAATCCGAATATGTCATCCACATGCATGAAAAACACTTATATCATAATGAACCTTGAACATTTTGCATTAGGATCATCTGACCAAATAATACCTGAAGCTGGGAAAATATTACCAGATATTGCCCTCTTCTTTTAAAATCACTTCGTAATGCATTAGAACATATCATCAACACATATTGTCATGACATGCATCTGTGTTGCATTAGTATGCCCATTATTTATCTATTTCCCCCCTCTCCTGTATTCTTCGAGTAGACCTCGAGACTGCTGTTGACCCTGAGTATGACTACGTCAACGACAACCCGTCCTTCTCAGCAGAGCTTCCAGGCAAGCAAAACCCGCTTGATCATCCAGATATCTCCCATTCTTTCTCTCTTGTTCTTGCATAGATTTCGCTACTGTTGTTGTTCCGGTAGCTCCTATACTGATGTATAGCCTGGTTTTGATAACCTGCTATTGATACTTTATCTAGTAACCTATATGCCTAGTATATGTGAGTTAGTGTCCCATCAGTGGCCCTACACCCTTGTCCGTGTCGCCATGCCATTCTACCTGGGTTGTCCGAGATGATGGATCATTGTACCGAGCTCCAAACATCCCTAATGCCCTTATAATTGTACGGCTCTGCCTAGCCGCACCAAGTGTGATCTACTAAGGGTGATTCCTTGTATGTCACTCTCGATGAGGACTCTTTAGTGTAGCACATCTAGTGTGATATCATAAGGGTGATTCCTCGTATATCAGTCTAGGTGATGAGTCTGTCGTGTAGTATATCAAGGTAAACCTATTGAGGGTGATTCCTCCGGCTTCACCTTGATGGAATGGACCTGAAACCCGATTGTTACAATGTTAAAGACGGGTCAGCCCCAAGGGTACCAGTGAGAGATAATGTGGAAGAACGATAGGGCAGGTGGAGACCACCTAGGAGGGATGTGGGCCAGGTCCCTAGTCGTGGTCTGCGAGTTACCTAGTCGGAGCGACGGCCCTGGTCATCTCCGCAAGATCATAGTAGCATGCTTAACAAGATTGGGTATTTGATCTGAGATTGCCATTGGAATATACACACTAACCACTGCGTGGGATAATTGTTTATGGGGCCCTCAGCGTCCTACGTTCCCTCTGAAAGTAATCCAGATGTCATAGTTCAGAGATGCGGGCTGATTGTCGGGGTGGGCTGGTTACGCCTGCTTGTGTATACAGAGGCATGCTTGGTCCCCGGTTAGTCACGTAACGTGCAGGAGTGCTTAGGGTGATGGGCTCATGACCCCTTTGCACTTAGGATTTAGACCGGCGTGTTGATCTTTATGGAGAGCCTAGGTAGGACTACATTGTGTCGGCCATCCGAGACCGGGCATGACCCAGAAAAGTGTGTCTGGCCAGAGTTAATCAAGCGTATCGAGAAATGTGGTGCACCCCTGCAGCGAAGTAAACTATTCGAATAGTCGTGTCCACAGTAATATGATGACTTGGAGTTGTATCCTAACCTCTTACAACTAAAACTGGATACTTGATAAAATACACCTAGATAACAGAAATGAATACCCGACGATCGCTTCTCGCAGGGAGTCGAGGGAGGATCTCACGGTATGTTATTGCTATATGTACTTACAAGTTGATACCATGTACGCTCCTCTCTTCTACTGCTGAAAGATATAGTCTTCGATTGGATGAGCTTCTCCATCTTATTCTGGCATTTCTGCAGTTTAGTCCATAGATATATCCCATCCTTTGATACTGAGGCATATCTTGTATAGATCTTATGTAAGTCTTGCGAGTAATTTGGATGAGTACTCACCGTTGCTTTGCTACTCTTTTCATTCGAACCGGTTGCTGCAACAGCTGGTAGCACCATGGATGCAGATTGCCCCGATGGTGCGTACTACGTGGAGACCAACAACCACGAGTAGTCCGGAGGTCCCAGGCAGGAGGCCTTGCCTTTCTATCTAGTGTCGTTGTTTTGTTCAGCCTTCTTAAGGCAAAAAAATTCTAACTATGTGTGTACTCAGATATTTTATTTGTTTTCATCACTATTGTATTATGGGTCCTCGTGGCCCTGGCTTGTAAAATACAGTTTATGCTTATATTTGTGTTGTAGTGTTGTGTTGTGATATTGACGTGAGTCACTGTTCTTTATTGTGCATGATGTGTGTATGGTTGGTGCATGATTATAAACAGGAGCATCACAAGACGACAACACGAGAGGCACTTATCCACCTTCGATATATTCTCCAGAGATGGCTAACGAGCCAGCTACCCGCCACCTACCTTTTAGGAAGGACGATATTGACGAGGGTTGGACGTTAGTCCCATCCAAAGACGATGTAACACCACTCAGATTCCAGACCTACTTCAGCCTCTCCGCAAATAGTCTGGCTCACAACCTGATTAATGAGTCTATTAAGCTCCGCTAGGAACTTCACTACACCGGAGAGCTATTACGCCAAGCCCAGAAGAAGCCAGGCAGGATCAAGAAGGAAGGTGCCCCTTGTGGATGCCCAACTATCGCTTACAGAGGAGGAGTACCCACAGCCAGAGATGCACTCGCTCAAGGAACATCTCAACGTCGTCGCATGAGTGCGAAGGAGTACCGTGAGCTCTTCACCGCGCCACCAGCGAAGCATTATCAGGATGGACCTCCTCGTTCTCCGCCCCCTTTGACCGGAGACAACACCCGTATGGATGACAACAAGGAGAAAGACTTGGAAGAGCGTGAGTACGAGACCGAGCACTCCACCACCTGAGTACAAGCACCCCTAGGGTAGGACGAGTTATGTATCCCCCATGCAAAGTCGAGCCCGTGTAATGGTTCATATGAAACCATGTGTGTTTGTTGTTTGTGTCTCAATGCAAGTCGCGCTTTTGCCTTAGGCAACATGTAAGCGGCTACATCGCCTATATTATCTTAATATTATGAGCTTGGCCTTTCGGCCTTTGTTTGATCACACTTGCACTATACGACCCCCTTAGGCGCCTCTTCTCTATTATTGCTTTCCCTCTCGTCTATCCCAGTCATTTGACTCTGGCCGCTCCAAAGAGGATGGTGACAGCTACCCGCACCAGCACCTTTGCCAACCCCAATACTGGAAACGCCAGCCAGTAGCAGGAAGGTGGCGGATCCGCTGAGACTGGACCTCACCAGGAGCAGCCACATGGAGACATTCCTCCACCACCACCTCCACCAGAGAACATGACCATAGACTAGTTTCTCCAAGTCCTTTGGGAGGGACGTTACGCCAAGTCTACGGCAATCCAACAGTTGGCTCAGACACACGTCAACAACCCATAGCAAGGAAGGATGACAATGGCCTCTCCACACTGTCGAAGTTCATGAGGAATTCGCCCCCAACCTTCACTGAGACTGCTCAGCCTTTGGACGCTGATGACTGGATCGGGACCATCGAGAATCTTCTTGCACTGGTCAACTACAACGAGGATCGTGAGAAGGTGCTTTATGCCTCTAAGTATCTCGGAGGAACCGCTAGAGCTTGGAGGGACAGATTCAAGATCATGCAAGACGACCATGTGATCACTTGGGATGATTTCAAGGATGGTTTCCGCAAGGCCCATATTCCTTCTCGGATCATGGCTATCAAGAAGCAAGAATTCTGAGCGCTCAATCAAGGGAGTGGCTTAGTCAAGGAGTACATGCGGAAGTTCAACCTCCTGTCAAGATACACCCCTGAGGATGTCAACACTGAGGCAGCCAAGAAGGAACGCTTCATGGAAGGCCTTCAGCAAGCCCTCCAGTATCAGCTCATTGTCTGCGACTGCCCGACATTCTTCGACCTAGTGAACAAGGCACTCATGCTTGAAGACAAGCGTCATGCTATGGAAGACACACGCAAGCGCAAGATGTTCAGCAAGGGTAGTTCCAACAATCAGAAGCCTCGTTCATGGCAGCCAGCCCCAGCCAGGCCAACCTATCATCCTCAGGAAGCCAGGACTCCTACACCTCGTCCGAGCTACCAGCCTCAGCGGTATGCCATTCCCAGGCCTGCTTACAACAATCCCAATAACAACAACTCAGGACAGATCACGTGCTTTCGATGTGGTCAGCCAGGATAAATCTCTAAGCTCTGCCCCAATAAGAAGCTAGATGCACCGCGCGACAATGAGCAGAATCAAGGTCAAGGCCGTGGAGCGCCACCAAGGAACCACCGCAACCAGACCAACAATGGCAAAAGCCGTGTGAACCATGTCACCGCTGAGGAAGCCCAGGAAGACCCGGACGTCATACTGGGTACGTTCCTTGTCAACTCAACCCCAGCAACCGCCTTGTTTGATTGTGGAGCTTCGCATTCTTTTGTTACCCAAAAGTTTCCTATAGAGAGTGGTATGAAGCCTACACCCCTAGGTTGGCCTATGTTTGTGCAAACCCCGGGTTCGGAGTTGAGAACCAAGATAGGGTGTAAAGGAGTTAGGATTATCATCAACGGGGTAGAGTTCCTAGCAGACCTTATCATCTTGAAATCACAAGGCTTGGATGTGATCCTAGGAATGGATTGGTTAACCAAGCACCAAGGCTTGCTAGACTGCGCCAAGCAGTCTGTTACCATGACCAATAGCCAAGGAGTTGAAGTCAAGTATGTCCCCAACCCTTCCTCTGCTCAAGCCCCTCAAGCCAATTGTCTGTCAAGGATTGAGTTGGACCAAGTGCCAGTGGTATGTGAAAACCCAATTGTCTTTCCTCACGAGCTGCCCAGAATGCCTCCTGACCACGACATTCAGTTCATCATTGAACTGATGCCCAGAGCAGGACCCATCTATAAGAAGCCCTATAGGATGGGATCAGAAGAGTTGGCTAAATTGAAGAAGCAACTGGCTGAGCAGCTTAGAAAAGGATTTATCTGCCCTAGTGCCTCTCCTTGGGGATGAGATGTTTTGTTTGTGGAAAAGAGGGATGGTACTATTTGACTCTGTGTCGATTATCGGTCTTTCAATGAGGTCAGAATCAAGAATAAGTACCCACTTCCTAAGGTTGAAGACCTGTTCGATCAGCTGAATGGAGCCAAAGTGTTCTCCAAGATTGATCTTAGGTCTGGGTACTATCAGTTGAAGGTTAGACCCCAAGACATTCCCAATACGACATTCGTGACCCGGTATGGCATGTATGAATACACGGTCATGTCATTCAGATTAACAAATGCCCCAGCCTACTTCATGTACCTCATAAACAAAGTATTCGTGGAGTACTTGGACAAGTTTGTCGTCGTCTTCATTGATGACATCCTCATCTTTTCCAAGTCTGAGGAAGAGCATGAGCAACACTTGAGGATGGTCGTGGATAAACTTCGAGAGCACCGGCTTTATGCCAAGTTCAGCAAGTGCGAATTCTGGCTACACGAAGTTGGATTCTTGGCTCATGTGTTGACTGCAAAAGGATTGATAGTTGATCCTACTAAGATTGAAGCAGTGACTAAGTGGCAATCCCCATGCAATGTGAAGGAAGTCAGAAGCTTCCTCGGACTCATGAGATATTATAGTACGTTCGTCAAAGGATTCTCAAGCATTGCCCGACCCATGACTCGACTCTTGAAGAAGGACAATAAGTTCAAATGGACACCTAAGTGTGAAGAAAACTTCCAAGAGCTCAAGAAGAGACTGACAACGACCCATTTTGGCCACCCCCAATATTCACAAGGAGTTTGTGATATATTATGATGCATCAAGAACCGGACTTGGTGGTGTTCTGATTCAAGAAGGCAGACTCGTATCCTATCTATCCAGACAGCTACGCCCTCACGAACAGAACGACGCTACTCATGATCTTGAGTTGTCAGCCATAGTTCACGCCCTGAAGACTTGGCGACATTACCTTCTAGGGAACCGATGTGAGATATACACAGACCAAAAGACTTTGAAGTATATTTTCAGTCAAAAAGAATTGAACATGAGGTAACGAAGATGGTTGGAGTTGATCAAGGATTACAACCTTAGTGTTCAATACAACCCTGGAAAGGCTAACGTGGTAGCATATGCCTTAAGAAGAAAGGCTTGTTCCTTGAATGCTATGATTAAGGAAAGGCTACCTGCCTTGTACGAAGAACTTGAAAGCTTTGGTTTGGAACTAGTTACACCCGGATACCTAGCCAACCTTGAAGCTAAGCATACCATGATGGATGATATTAAGGAAGCGCAGAAGGGACAGAAAGTATTGAAGGTATCAAGAGAAAGATCAAGTCAGGAAAAGCCCCAGGATTCTCAGAGGATGGACAAGGAGTCATATGGTTTGGGAATTGCATTTGCGTACCTAACAAAGTGGAGCTTAAGAACTTGATCTTGCAAGAAACCCACAACACTCTGTACTCTATCCATCCTGGAGGAACAAAGATGTATCAGGTGGCATGTAATCAAAAGAGAGATAGCCACTTTTGTCGCTAAGTGTGACATATGCCAGGGAGTCAAGACTGAACATCAGCAACCCGTTGGATTGCTTCAAACTCTCAAGGTACTTGAATGGAAGTGGGACAAGGTCGGGATGGACTTCATCACCATATTGCCCAGGTCAAGCAAAGGACATGACTCCATATGTATCATAGGTTATCATTTTACCAAGGTAGCCCACTTCATTCCCGTCAAGACGACCTACGACGGAAACAAGCTAGACAGTCTTTACATCGGCCATATTGTGAACCTCCACGGAGTTCCTAAGGACATTGTTTCAAACGGAGGTACCCAGTTTACCTCGAGGTTCTGGAAAAGATTTCAAGAAGTCTTGGACCCAATTATCCTTCAGAGGTCAGACGGAACGAGTAAACAAGATACTTGAAGACATGCTCCATGCTTGTGTTTTGGCATATGGAGCCAAGTTGGAAGATTTCTTACCCTTCGTTGAGTTCTCTTACAACAACATCTACCAATCCGGTCTTCAGATGGCACCATTTGAGGCGTTATATGGACGCAAGTGTCGCACCCCTCCCAATTGGTCATAGACAGGAGAAGGATTAGTCTTTGGACCAGATATTCTCCGCGAAGCAGACGAACAAGTTCAACTAGTCAGAGAGCGTCTTAAGACCGTCAAGTCAAGACAGAAGTGCTACGCCGACTCTCACCGTCGTGAAGTGTGCTTCTGCATCAGAGATCATGTTTATATTTGAGTCACGCCCCTCAAGGGAACCAAGTGTTTCCACGTCAAAGGGAAACTTGCACCAAGATACATCGGCCCCTTCAAGATTGTTGCCAAAAGAGGAGAAGTTGCCTATCAACTAGAGTTACCTTTCGAGTTATGCGATGCGCACAACATTTTCGACATGTCACAACTCCGGAAGTATCTCCAAGTTCCCAACCGCCCCGATCTCTACAAGGACATCAATCATCAAGCCATTGACCTACAGCCAGACCTCACTTATTGTGAGAGACAAGTTTCCATCTTGGACGAAGCCGAGCATTGCACTCGAAGCCGCACCATCAAGTACTTCAAGGTCCAGTGGAGCAACCACACTGAAGCAGAAGCAACATGGGAGTGTGAAGACTACCTCAGATCTGAATTTTCTTACCTCTTTAGCGCCTAGCTTAGGAATCTCGGGGCCGAGATTCTTGTAAGGGGGGTAGGTCTATCACACCCTGTGTTTTGTATCACATCACTATGTTAATAACGTTCAAAATTTTGGGCCAACAAAAAACTTTTGTGTGCATGTGATGCTTGAATGACTTGTCATTTCCTTGTTTGCTTGTGGGTGCTTTAATTCATAAAAATCCTCCTACTATTTCAACTCTTCTCCTTGATCGAAAACTATGCCCAATGGTCATGCCATTTGTATAGGACATTAAAATATTTTTATACAAATTTATTTTGACCAAAAAGCATTTATTAAATTTAGGTTTCCAAAACCCCCTGAGGTGGGACTTGAACTACAAGTCCTTAAATTAGGGTATTTATACTCTTTAAAAAATTATATTTGAAACCTATTATATATAGGACTTCCCAAAACCACAAATATTATTTTTAAAGGTTATTTTCATATTTTATTTAAAGGCTTTTTCTTAAGGAGAAATGGTTTTTATAGGGGAAAATTATTTTTATGTTTGAAAATATTTGAGAAACATCCTGGAAACTCAGTGGACATATCTTTTCCATATATGTGAGTTTCAACACATGGTCATGTTCAAAATATTGGAAAAAACCCTCCACAACCCTTTCTAGAAAATTCAAGGATTTGAAATATTTCTATAAGAAATATTGTCAAATAAATCCAGGAAAATTCTAGCAGGTCACATATGCCTCATGTGATGATTTTTCCAAGTTTCATGTCAATCCAAATTGTTTTGGTTCACAAAAGAGCCCCAAAACCCTCTCTGTCCAGATCCAAATTGGAACAACTTTGCATTGCCAACAGTCAGCAATTGAGCTCAAACTTTGTGGACATGTTCTAATCCCCTAATTATGCATCTACATAAAGTGGTGCATGAAGGAGAATAGTGTAGCTTAGCTATATAATCAAATCCATTGGTTTGCAATCATTGCATTGTCCACTTTCTCCTAATGAGCTAAAAAATTGTGGGCAACTCTATTTAGTGCTGCCATTTACCCCTGTTAATTCTCATGACATGGAGAATCCCATAGATAGCTCAAATCCCCATCAAAAACCTGCTGTGAATTATTTGTGCTCAATGATTGAAGCGCCAGAAGTGTTCTCCTTGAGCCGATATTTTTGCCACAACTCCACCAGGTCTCTCCCGAACTCTAGTAAGTTTTCCAGCACCCAGATCCATGATTGAGGAGGTGAAAACCCCACTTGCACCCCCTGGACATCCACTTTTTCCACTCTCTCTCAGCTCTCCTCTCTTCCTGGCGATCAGCTAGAGCATCCAAGAACAAGACCATCTTTGTTTTCTCCCTTTACAACCAATGGACACGAGCGGGCGCGCCAGAGCGTGTCCAGACGCGCCCAAGCCGACCAAAAGTGCGCTCTGGAGCGCGCAGCCGCGCTCCAGAGGGTTAACCCTGCGTCCCGACCGCCTCGGGCCTCCCCCTCGCGGCAATCGATGCGCCTCCGTGTCCCGACACGCCACCGTGTCGGGCGCCACCTCTCTCCCTCTCTCACCCCCATGCAGCGCGTGTCCGCGACCGCCCGACTCGGCCAATGCACGGCCTCGCACGCGCGAGCGCCAGAGCCATGTCGCGCCTTGCCCCTCTCCTCCCTGTGCCATAAGTGACCCCCACGAGCCCCCCTGACCCAGCCTGGCCTCCTCCCGCGGCCTCCAGATCCGTTACAGCGGACGCCGGTGAATACTGCCCATGGTGCACCGTGCCCCCGGCTATTTAAGCCACTCCGAGCATCCCTCTTCGCTTCTCTCGGTCACTCTCCTCCCCAATCGCGCTCCCCTTCCACCAGTTCCACCCCAGATGCCCCCAAGCTCGAGATCGAGCTCGAGCTTCTCCGCTAAGGGTTGCCGTCGATCTCACGGTAGGAAGGTCCTCCGACCTCCATTTCTCTCCCTCTGGAACCGCAGCTCGCCGACCGTGATAGAGGCGAAGTTGTCCCTGTCTTTCGACGAGATGGTGGCTATCGTTTTGATGGATTAGACTTTGACGATCCGACTACGAACGTGTGAGGACGTCGCGCCTTAGCAATCGCTAAACCAACTCCGAGAGGTTATTGACCACGCCGGAGCATGATCAACTTGACCACGAGGGTCTATTTCCTGCACGCAAACGAAAAACAAGCAAGAAACTAAGATTGCAATCTGGATATTGTGAATATAAGAGGAAAGCTTTATTGATAAAAGTGGGGTTCTGTGACGCCTTTGTCTCGTCGTGGAACACAAACGAAGAACGCGAAGTTGCGGCTTTGGCTAACTTTCAATCTAATAAAAACCAAGTCTAAACGGCGCCCTAATGCTGTATATATGGGGGAATAGAGGGGGAATTTTGTGACCCCTTGGAGGAGGGGTCCAAAACCAACCCTAACTCCGTTTCCCCACACATACGGACTCTAAAAACAGCCTAATAAGTGGTATTTCGAAATTACATGGGCCTGGCCCAAAAATAAGGTGACGCAGCACCTATATTAGCCTATGGACGAAATTTATGAAGTGGCATCTTGTATATTTCATCCAAGCCTTCATAATCTCCTTATGGTGGCTTCAAAGTGCAAAAATCACCACTGGAAACTCCATTGTTCCTTCCCACACACGCACCTTCTCCTCCATGCTTGATCCCGCTCCAATGGCTATCCTTCTTGTCCATGCTAGGTCCTTCATTCATAAGTAATACAAAAGTATCTAATTTAGGCATCATCATATGTTCATGAACATTAGAAGGATTTCCAAGAAACGAAAGTACCTGATAATTTAGTTGGCGTGCGCGGGCTCTAGTAACTGGTCCAATATGTGTAGCTGGTGGGGATGTGGGTGTAACATTAGTAGGGATGTCCTCATCATCCTCCCCTTCTTGAACTGAAGTCGTCCTGGACGGAAGCTCATCATCCTCACCCAAATAAGGCTTCAAATCTGGAATGTTAAAAGTGGGACTAACCCCAAAATCATCAGGCAGCTCAAGTTTATATGCATTATCATTTATTTTCTCTAACACATTGAAAGGACCATCGGCACGTGGCATTAGCTTCGACTTCCGCAATTCAGGAAACCTATCCTTACGCAAATGTACCCAAACAAGATCTCCAGGTGTAAAGACAACATGTTTTCTACTCTTATCTCCAGCAAGTTTATATTTAGCATTCATACGCTCAATGTTCTCCTTAGTTAACTCACGCATCTTTAAGATCAACTAGCAAAGTGGCCCGCTCGATGCGCATGCTAGGATTTTATGAAGTTAAATTTTCAAAATTTATTATTTTATTTGTCCATAGCAAAGTTGAATCCAAATGCGAAGGCATTTGCGAGTACTACAATTACAACAACTCTTTTTGGGTATGTTTAGTGTTTTACTGATATATAAATATATGTGTTGTCGGTTGATCCTTTACTTGCTAATTATGCATGACGTACTAACTGTAATTTTATGATCGACTGCATTAGTCAATTCATATTTGTACACTATAGTTTTATGATCGTCTGTATTCTTCAAATTTTATTTGTACACTTTTGCTAACATTTTTTATCATATTCCTTAGTTGTTTTGTATAAATAGAAATTTAATCGGCAGGCTATGTCTTGTGAAGCAATTAATATATAAATGGAAAATCATACTCTTGATAATTCTTATGTTTGAAGTTAACTATTATTTTGACTACTAACTTATAATAGTATACATTTTATAATACATAAAATAATAGGAACATAAATTTTTAAAAATCATATTAAATTATATATGTAACTATTTTTTATCCAAGGTTGTGCTCAAAGGCAATATGTCAATATAATTTCTTCATGTAAGGTTCATTGAATCAGCAACAACTAATATTTAACAGAGGGGAGTTCTCATTGTTTTCGTGTCATAAGTAAATTTGCTAACAGTACGCAAAGTTGACATTTCTTTTCTGATATTTATTTAGTTTTTTTATGAATTATAGATGTCCATAAAAACTTTATTTTTTCTTGCGGGAACCATAAAAACTTTGTTGGTAGGTATTTGTTTCCATAGACGTGCACAATAGTACCAATCCGTCTAATATATAAGCCACCCATGATATATTTTGGCTATCAGACCAATCCGTTTTTCTTAGTAGCAAAGGAACTTGACATATTTTGTCTTAACATACACACGTGCCCTCACTGTAGCAAGGTGGATGCACAGAATGTCATTAGTCTGATGGGTCCCACCATTATTAATCTTCACTTTCCCATTCTGTAGTCTTCTCGACTTCTCCATTTCTGTCATGTTCTCACACAGTGAATTTGTTCATCTCCCCCGATCCCCTTTCCCATTGTGTATTCTTCTTGACTTCTCCATTTCTGTCATGTTCTCACACAATGAATTTGTTCATCTCCCCGATCCCCTTTCTCTTTTCCTAAATCTTTCTTCTCACCCAAAAATTACTACTACTGGATAGCTCCCATCAGCTTCGATTCTTGATTTGCTGCATTGAGGTTTGTCTTCCTCGCCTGGAGCCACCCCCGCAGCTGGTTCTGGCACATATTGACCACGGACGGCGGCTGGTTTGTGTCCTCGTAGGCTTGCCAAGGGCGGTGGTGTGGTCCGTGCAGTTGGTTTGGTCACTGATTTCATCTGCCGCAGACCTGTAGCCATCTTGGATCTAGCTTTAGTATGAGGTTGCTGGCTACGTTTTCTTTCACAAGCGCGCAAGACAGAGGCATCGTCTATATTTCCGCTGGAGGTAGCTCGGCACATCATCCTCATCGTCCACAGCGGTGACATTCTTCAAAGTTCGACTTGCAGGTCCCTAATTTTCCTTTTCCGACTCTATAATTTCCTCCTTTTTCTTATCCTTTTCCTGTGGTTGTGCATTTCAACGAATATAATGTTAATCATGAAATGCCTATTAGTGGTAAATATTTCACATTTTTCTTTCAAATCCTGGAAAAACATGGGATTATTTTGAAGTGGTCTATAAGTCCATCTAGAATTATTACAGTAATTGCCAAAAGTTTTTCTTTAGTCTGTTTTACAGTAATTTAATTTATTCTCATGTTTAGATTTCAAATTATATACTTTTTTGTTTGATTTGGAAAGGTGATGGCATATTTGTGACATCAAGTGTAAGAGAGGCACATGTCAATCTTAAGGAGGTGTTTTTTGGGAATGTCTATGTGTTTCAATCGTTAATCGTGCTATGGATCTACATCTACAGTTGGGTATGCTTCCTTCGATTTTCTTCAAATAGTGTTTATTTCTTTAAGGGCTCTATAAGTGTTGAATGAGGCAGATTTTGAAGACGATACAAGCGAGTGTAGCTCAAAATAATTTAAGTATACGTCTGAGTACACATGATAACTTCATTACATGCTCCTATAGAGCATAAAATAAACATAATTTTATATCAATGCAAACTACTACCAAGTATATATAGTGTGTATAGTATGTTCTTGCAGCTATTGGCCGTATGTAAGCACTTGCTACTGCGTAATGCCTAGCCCATGCATCTCTCTAGTTCCCTCCTAATCCTCTTTGTTCTATCATGCAAGGTTGGCGGCCGGGGGTATATCCTCCTTTTCAAAAAAAAAAATCATGCAAGGTTGGCTCCATATTATTGTCTTGAGATGATTTTTTCATCTTCTTAATGCAATTGGTACTTTCCTTCTTTGTTTTTCTTCTAGTTTTTGCATTCCATTCTCCATCACAGTTACATGTGATGATACGGTTCTTGTCAGCGTGACTATTGTTGTCTCTCTACATAAATGTAAAAACAATGCTGTTATTAAAACATTTGTGAATTCCCGTCAATGCATGGTAAATATTAAGCTTGTACACCATCGAAATATTTACCTTGTTCATTTACTTTTTTCTGGTACTATCAACATTTGGAGTTTTGGACTGCTGATTGCGTTACTGTTGCCCTGTTCCTTGGTAAGATAGAAACAATTTGTTATATCTTGGGACTAATATATTTTGTATAATTAAATGTTTTTTGCTTCGATTTGATATTACCTCATTATTGATATCTTTAATGGTGAATAAACATCTAAGTCATTTCCTTCCTCTTGTACCTGTAAGATAGAAACTATATGTCGATTTTGGAATTAATATATTGAAAATTAGATCCTTTTCATTTTATATGAGAGTACCTCATTACTCATATCTTCATTGGTGACATCATCATTTGTGCCACTTTCTTCCTTTTGTACCTGTAAAATAGTATGCAGTAGTTTAACAACACATTAAATGTTCATAGTAGAGCATATTATTAATAGACATAGAAGGTAAAATGCATTCCGATATAATTCTGCATCAATTTTTTTGAGCTTAGCAGAAGCAACCTTGGTCCCAAAATTTTTACATGCCTTGTTGGGGTTGTCTTTTCAGATATCTTTTCTATGGCTATTGCTCGGTCTTTGCTCTTTTGCATCCTTTTTACTTCTCTTCTTCTTCTTTTCTGTTGTGTGATTTTGAATGTGATAATAATCCATCATAGTGAAAATTATATAATGATGTATATGAAAAGTATTCTAGCAAAACATAAAATCATTGATATGAAAGGTACATCTGATGCACAGTACTACCAGACTGCCAGGTCATGTACTCCCAAATGAAAAAATATGAAATATACCTCATTATTAGTATCTTGAATGGTAGAATTTTTGGATCTACATAAAATACCATAATTCAGAACACAGTGGAACTTTTGTATTTATCTTAAAAAGTTTGGAAAAGGAAAACTGAAGAGACATTTTGGAAAAGGAAAAATGAAGAGACATTATGTATGTAATACTTGCACCTTTTTATCTAATAAAATCATATCAGTGCTAATGAGTTCATTAGTCGATAATTTATAATTGTGTTCCAAAGTCTTAAAACTTTTACTTTGACTGTCCATGTCTCATTTCGTGTACTTGATGCATTCAACGGTGTAGGTGCCATATTCTTTGAGGCCCTAAAAATATGAGAACAAAGTGTTTATTAGTGAAGTAAGTAATGTAGTGACACACAAGCTTTATAAATAATATAGTGATTATGTGACAACAAAGAAAACTGCAGATTTTTTAAACTGGAATAGATATATGAAATCATAGTGGATGAATAAATACAATTTTAGTGACAGTTGGTCTGAATTTTTGTTTCAGATGGAGCTGGTGGCATTAGGAAAGGAACGCACTATTGAATTCGAGGATGGTCAAATACGAAAACTGAAGATTTTTTAAACTGGAGATGTTTCTCTATATTGCAGCAAGCAATCCCATTTGTTTCTGTTATAGCCGTAGTATGGTTCTAGTCTTCTAGAGTATATTATGTTAACATGAATACACTGGAACCAACATCCATTGCATCAACTTTCTCTAGATGAGTAAAAGTATGAACGTGCAACCATTAAGATGGGAACCCATGCTTATAGAATTGCATTACTTAATGTAGAATACCCTGCATAGCTTTTTCTGTTTGTACATATGGAACTTGTGAGGTAACATGTTGAATGTTTTTAGATTAGCACTAACCTATAGCATAATTGAAATATTATTGATCCATTAATATGTCTAATCTATAATATGAAAATCATCTATGTTTCTTTTATCGCGTCAAGCAATCCCATTTGTTTTTTTTATAGTTGTAATATAAATCTAGACCTTTATAGTATATTATCTTAACATAAATACACTGGATGCAACATCCATGGCATTAGCCTCCTCTAGATGAGTAAAAGAGATCTATAGAACTCTACATAATCAACCTTCTAAGGTAACATGTCCAATTCTTTTAGATGAGCGCTGCATAATTGAACTATTATTGACCAATTAATAGGTATGATTTATAATTTCCTGCAGATGGTACTTACTTGAAGTGGTCAATTAATAGGTCTGACGTATAATTTCGTGCAGATGGTACTTACTTAAAGTGGTCGACGAAGCGGGCACTGAAGGAACACAATTTCGGAGTGCCAATGGTTGGAAGAAGTTGACCTCGAAGTGTTGTTCGACGGAAGATGATGTAGAATTTGTACCCTCAAATCTAGAGGATGATGAACCTCTGAGGTCGTGGAAGCAAGCATTGCATGGAGAAAGGATTATAGGGACGGCTGAGTTTATCACGTTTGCACTATGGAAAGAGAGATTTTTTGGATGCCGTCTGGAGAGATATTATGTTTGGAGAGATTGGATCTATGCACCTTTTTTTGAGGGGGATCTTTGTATTGATAGTTTGGTTTGTTTGGTGATATTGTACCTGCACGTGCCATTTTTTTGGATAGTCTCATCGCTGTCCAACATGTACGTGTGGGATGGCCAGTTCGGTTTGTTTGGCGATATTATACCTTTTTTTTTTTTTTGAACACAGTACAGACGCAAGCGCTCAACACGCGCATACACTCACCCCTATGAACGCACACACGCACACCCTACCCCTATGAGCACCTCCGAATGACTGAGCCGGCATATTATCTTGAAATTTACGAAGTCATCATAGGCGCCTCGTCGTCGACGGGAACGTCTCCTCCCACTGAATGCACATCGTCGGAAATTCTGAAATAAATCCAGGAATAAATGCGAGCACCAGGATTTGAACCCTGGTGGGCTGGGGATACCACAGTCCCTCTAACCATCCAACCACAGGTTGGTTCACTTGGCGATATCATTGATGTCTAACATGTACGAGTGGGATGGCCCAACTTGTATGTGATTTTCGGGATATACTGTTGGGATTGTGAAATTGAACATGAAGTCGTCAAGTCAACATCTCACGGGATGGTCCCACCTAGTTTATGATCATCTAACGGTTGTATTTTGTTGCCTGGAAAATACGTACACCGATTTAAAGGTAAGATCTCCCTAATTATTCTGGGATTTTCTAAGCTAATTATGATTATTCTAATGATCCCATCAAGCACTTTTTAATATAAATAGATTCAGCACGTTCTTTAGCATCAAAATTAACCTTCTCCGAAGATGGAAGAGGCAACAAATCAATAGGTGCACGAGGTAAAAAACCATACACTACTTCAACGGGGCACATCTTAGTAGTAGAATGCAGCGAACGATTCTAAGCAAATTCAATATGAGGCAAGCATTCTTCCGACATTTTCAGGTTATTCTTCAAAACAGCCCTAAGCATAGTAGACAATGATCTATTCACTACTTCAGTTTGTCCATCAGTTTGGGGGTGACATGTAGTACTAAAAAGCAGTTTAGTCCCCAACTTAGCCCATAAACATCTCCAAAAGTGGCTAAGAAATTTAGCATCACGATCTGAAACAATTGTATTTGGCATATCATGCAAGCGAATAATTTCACGAAAGAACAAATCAGCAACATTAGCAGCATCATCACTTTTATGACATGGTATGAAGTGTGCCATTTTTGAAAATCTATCCACGACAACAAATATGCTATCCCTCCCTGATATGGGGCAAACCCGAGGGTGGCCCGATCTTCACAAATTGGAGGTGGATTTGAGGAAGAACACGATGAACACGAAGAACACGAGGGGAAAACGTGGAGAGAATCAAAGGGAAAACACTCTATTGGACAAGATCCACACCAAGTACTCTTCAAATCACAAGCAATACAAGAGGTGCATCAAGACCCAAGAACAACAACAGAAATAAAGATACATGGGTAGTTCATCCAAATCTCTAGGAGAGATGGGACTTGAATCTGTAGACGGATCTTCCCTTGAGAGGGGCCTTGACATCCTCTAGGGATCTTCTCCGGTGGAGGCCTCGGTCTCCATGAGAGAAGTAGAGGAAGGAGCAAAGCTCATGTATGAATGAGCTATCACTTTGCTAACCCAAAAATGGAGGAGGGGGTGGAGTATATATAGTGCTAGCCCACGAAGGGGTAAGTGAGAGGGATACATGGGCCTCCTGCCCGCGTCTGCCCGCACAGGGGCCGGATGTCCGGGCTTGGGGGCCGGATGTCCGAGGCTTCAGCTGGTGGCCGGATGTCCGGGCCCTGGGGCCGGATGTCCGAGGCTTCAGCTGTTGGCCGGATGTCCGGGCTGGTGGCGCCTGGATTTGCTCGGGTCTGGTTCATGGGCGCCGGATTTCCGGGGAATGGGGCCGGATTTCCGGCCGGCCGGATGTCCAGGCCGGATGTCCGGGACCTGTACCGTCCTCGGCTGGGCCTTGGTGCCTGGATGTCTTCCATGGGCCGGATGTCCGGGGTATGGGCCATATGTCCGAGGCCTGGGAGGTTGCTTGCCCTTCATCCATCGTCGCTTCCATGCTTCCCTCGCGGATGGTGTAGATGTACGTAGGTGCCAGCACTCCTCCTCGTCATTCGTGAAGCTCCGACAATACCTATGTATGCACACAAGGGGAGTGTCAAGTAGTATACCATCCTTGAAGGGGTCAAGTGAACACGTGTAAAGGAGATGATTCACCTTTATGTATGTCAAGTAGATGTCGCATGTGTCACTTCGCAAAGGGACTCTTGCCATGGTGATGTCCGTAGGATGCTCCGCATCATCCCCTCCCCCTTGGGAATGATCCGTCCTCGGATCAAAATCCAAATCACCATGGAAAGGAGATGGCGTCGCCGTGTAGATGTGGACGATCACCAAACACTCATCATCAAGCTCGAAGGGGGCACTCTCCAATGTCTCACCGCCTAGTAATTCCTTCAAAAGGAGCAAATATGACAAACACTTGGAAAAACAAATGTGGTTAGCGTTAGTGTAAAACCAAGCATTCAAGTGGTGAATCATCGCACAAGTGTTGTCATCATGTATAACATATGGTGTGACAAGGGATTGTGTCATGGCATGTAAACATACAAATTGAGCACACGCAATGCCATCATGGAACCAAATATGCCTAGGTGAGGTAGGGATGCCAATATGTGTGATAATATAACAAGCATCTACCTCAAGGTCATAGCATGCATGCACAAAGCAATCAACAAAAGGTCTATGGTAGGCATAGGTATTATTCACAACACCAAGTAAAATGAAGTGTCTATACACATGGGGCAATCCAAAGTGCAAGGCAATCCAAGCATAATGTGCATATGGTATAGTGAAGCTAGGGTGGCACTCAACACAATAGAAAGAGCAATTGGTCATCATGTGTGAGGCAATCAAGTCAAGCATGTAGCAAGCAATCGGGCATGACAAATGTGAAGAAAGGACATTGTTTCAACCAAGCATATGAGAAAAGCACGTAATACACAAGTTGTATGTAATACACAAGGTATATATGTCATGAGGCATGGCAATGTGGCAATCATGAGTGGAATCAATATCTCTATCATGTGTTCAAATATGTGGTCCAAGATGACCAATATGTGACATGGGACAAGCAACACAAATAGGATGATCCACAATATCCATGCTCAAGAAGGATGTCACCTTGAAAACTTGTCCTTGTACCTCCTTCACAACGTCGATGCACAAGCAAGTGCGATGTAGAATCGTGTCGGTGTAGCATGGCTCGCTCTCAAGAGCTCGAATCGTCAACTGACATGAAGTGGAAGTTGGCATGTAGTCGAAGTATCCTACACATACACACAACAAAGGAAACAATGTATGTGCATGGTAGACAAACACATCATCCATCATGATGGTTCTCTTCTCTTGCACATAACAATTATAAGCAAAAGTGCATGAATAATATGATGCAACAATGTCTATATTCATGGCACTAAGCATATGGTGCAAAGAAGGAAGGCAAGCATGCTTCACATGAAAGAGGTCAAAAGCTCCGCTAATATGAGAGAAAGCTATGGGGGCAATCTCATTAACAAAATGGATAGCATTGTTGCACTCAATACATGGCAAATCATTTAGCATGAGCGAGGCAACACATGGAGACATATGACAACAAGCTATAGCAATCATGTGCGAAGCATGGCAATGGTTGTCATCAACCGCATAAAAGGAGCACATCGGTGATGCAACACAAGAAAGCATAGTGATCATGTCGTGCAAACTAGTAGTGCGAAGATGTAACATACTAGAGGAAATCATGGCAATCGTGTCATGTGAGCAAATAATAGGCATAAGTAATGCGCATGACATATCGCGAGCACGAACACATAACATGATCAATATATCATCATAGGCATGGGGCACAAAGCGAACATGGCAATAGCAACTAGGATCTCCACCAAGCAAGCAAATACACATAGTAGTAGGAGAATGGTGAATCATGGGTAAATGCAAGCAAAGGTCACAATCGCATGGCAAAAGCATAGAATGAGGGCTAACATGCAAAGTGAACACGAGAATGTGAGCAAAAGACAACAAGTGGTATATAGCCCATAGTCGTGTGAGAACCAAGTAGAAGAGGTGCGCGTAGTCCTTGCACGAGGGGAATGGTTGGAGACACATTCCGGTGGATCCCGAAGCATCGGTGCTCTCAAGAGCTCTTTTCGTCAACTCATGGGATTGTGAGGTTGACGAGTATTCGTGAGTACCTACAGAACAAGGAGACACACGAAACAAAGTGTGCGCGTGGTAAATGTACACATCATCCATCATGATGTGTATGTGCATGTGTGAGTTAGCACAAGAAAAACAATGCTCAAAGAAATTTGAGGCATGGTATATGAATACGTCATCCATCATGCAATGATAGTTATTATGCTCAACATGATTGGGACGCAAATTGTAGCAAGTATGTGGCACAAGTATATCATTCATATGAATGGCAAGCATAGTGTGCACACAATAGTGGGGATCATGCAAAGTGTAGGATGGATCAAAATCTCCTAATGTGTATGAGGAAACTATGGGGGTTTCCTCATGTGCAATAGCGAAAGCATAATATGGAGAATATGGACAACATCCAAAACAATGCATTTCCAAATCATGGAGGTCATGGCATGGCATATTAGAATTATTGCGCAAATGATGCAAAGGAAGCATGGCAATATCATCACAAGAAAAACAAATGCCAATAACCATGGGCTTGTCGTCTATGCCATATGAGCAAATGGGATTAATCTTTATGGGATATGCATAGTCGCTACGGTGAGATTGCAAAGATGCAATATGGGAAATTTCACGCATAGGATATGACAAGTCAAGCGGATTGTCAAACATGATGTGACCTATAGAATTCTCACAATGTATCCTATGCAACATGGCATCACAAGTAATAGACTCCACATGAGAATCGTCACACTCATCATAAATGGGCAATTCATCACATGAGGAAGTCGCATAATCATGAAGCATGGAAATAGGGTGATCATCATCATGCAAGCAATCAATCTCAAGATAGTCCACTAGTGGGATAAGAGCATCACCTTCACCTATGTTACCTTGTTCATTCCACTCATGTGGTGTAGGTGAGGTGGTAAAGACCAAAGCGTGGTCATCTTCATCGTGATGGAACCATGTGGGGGGTGCGTCATATTCCACCATGGCCATCGTCTTGTCCAAAGGAAGGACGAAGTCGTCGAGGATCGGTGCGTCATCGTATATGGGACCTAGCACCGAAGGAGAAGACACAATAGAGGAAGAGGTTAAGTTGTTAGAAATCGAAATGGCCTCGGCCTCACTCGCTCTATGTGGTGGTGGCTCACTCACTCCCTCTAGGTAGTTGCACTCATACTCACATATGGTGGAGCCACTCATCTCACTCAAGTGGTGGGGGTTGTGGATCTCCTCACATGGGAATTGGGGCAACTCATCATATATGGGGCTAGTGGTGAAGGCACTCTCACTCTCAATATGGTGGCAAAAGTCTCTCAACTCAACTCCAAACGCCGCCGTGGTCGAAGGGAAAATCCCATGCTCAACCAACTCATCACCGTCGTCATGGATGAAGGCCGAAGATGGCACATCATCACTCTTGCCTCCAAAGATGGAAGCGTCATCCTTGCTCGCCACCTTGTCGCTTGCCTCCAACGCATGTTCCTTGAGTGGCTCCATAGTCGTAGTCGTCGCCGCGCCGTCTTCAAAAAGCGTCGTGGTAGAGTCGGCATCGTCAATGCCACAAAGAGGGATGGTGGTGAAGTCGGACTTGGGAGTGTCGTCTTGGAGCTCGTCAGGCTTGGACATCTTGGTGGTACCATCCTCATGCTCGTCGTTGTGGAGCTTGGTCGTCGCGAAGTGTGCTCGGGGTCGAGTAGCCTTGGCCTTGAGTTCTTGTTCCGCCTTGAGAGCACCAACGTAGATGTCGTCGAGAGACTCGGAGTTGTTGTGGAAGATAGTCTTGGCGATGTCGTTGTTCAATCCCATCATGAAGTGGAACTTCATCCAAATGGGTCGTCCACACCGGCTCGTCGCAAGGCTTTCTTCATCTTCATGAAGTACTCGTCGAGGGACTTGGATCCTTGTATGGTGTTCTCCAATTGGTGTTGAAGATGTTCCGTGTAGGTAGAAGGCACAAACTCTCGCCGCATCGCTTTCTTCGTCTTGGACCAACTCATGTCGAAGCTCGTCGAAGATGTGTGAAGCCACCATGTCGACGCGTCGCCGTGGAAGTTTCTTGTGGCGCACTTCACTTGATCTTCGGAAGGGACTTCAAGTCGCTTGAGGTAGTAGTCCATCTTGCGCTCCCAATTGAGATACTCCTCGGGGTCTTGACTCCCATAGAAAGGAATCTCGTGGTCGATGTCGAGGTCGTAGTAGCTCGTGGAAGTCACGGACTTGAGCTTGGGGAGCTTCTCTTGAAGTGCTTGTCGGCGAAGATGCCGCATATCCAAAGGCGAAGATGCCTTGAAGTCGCTTGGCGAAGATGCCAAGGTAGTTGGTGAAGTCATCGAGCGGTGGTTCGTGACGAGCTCGTGACCTTCACACTCGTTCTTTGTTGGACGCCTTGATGTTGGCGTCGTTATTTCTTCATGTCGTTGATGGTGTCAATGCTGGTTTGATCTTGCCGGAGATGGTAGCTCGTAAGCATGTGCACTTGAGCGTCTTCTCGAAGATGATGAAGATCTCGTGCGGTTCTTGATGAGGGCCTTGAGCTCATCCAAATGAGCATCCATCTTGGCGTTGATGGTTTTCTTCATGGCATCAAACTCGTCATTGTTGTTGTAGACCGAAGGAGATGTGCCGTCCCTATCCATGGAAGCACTCGAGAAGGCGTGAGAACGAGATGGAATGAACATACATAAGTTACCTCTTTCCGAAGTTGTAGATGGATCTTAAAAGACCACAATGTATGCAAGGAAAAGAGTGCACTTGGTGAAAAACCTTGTCCAATTCTCACAACCTACACAAATGGCTTATAGTGGAGCTCAGTGGGGTTAGTGGCACAAAATATCAAGCAAAATGAAGTCCAAGATATTGCAAATGTTGAAATCAATCCAATGGACTCAAAATGCAAAGCAAGCGATCACAATATAGAGGAGGGCAATAAAGAAACACACGCGGTGGGATAATGGGGCTTGTTCAACTATAGGAATGAGCACTACAAAATTGCCTAACGAAGACTAAAGATCGTGTTGCACAAACACAAGGAGAGACGCTAGCTTGATTGCACGTTTGGGCATGATTCACCACTTGGCACCAATCCTATTCATGCAAGCAAAACATTTCCTATTCCATGTATCCTCATGCACAAGTATCTCTTTTCATGCTCAACTCTCTTTTCTTATAAGCTTACGATCTTTCTTTCTTGCTTAGAAGCTTTTTTTTCTCTTCTCTTCCTTTCCACTATTCTTATTGAGCCTCAACCAAATATATGAGACAAGTATCACAATATATGCACGGGAGCAAGCAATGGCACTATATGATAATTCAAATGATGTAACACTATGATGTCGTATCACTATGGTGCTCAAGTTTTTGCGAAGCCCGACAATACTCGGATAGCTAGTCTCAATAGGTATGAAGGTAATCACAAAGATGGTGGGGCTATCAAGATGTAATGGCAAGGAAGGAAAAATGTATGACGGAATGTATACCTACGTCACATTTAACCTTTCATGAATTCGGGCTAAACCGGCCTTGCTTCTGGTTGAAGATGGTCTCAAAGGATGGATGGTCGTCGATGTCGATCGTCGATGGTCGATGTAGATGATGGACCGATACAAGTCACCATTGGTTGATGAAGAAGTAACCGTCCCTAAGTAGCCGAAACACCTTAGGAGACTCAATTCACAACTCAAGCAACCACAAATGCAAAGGTAACCAAAATGGGTTAGGTTGCGGAAGTCTATGGTGGTATTGCGGATTATATGGTGGAGGGCCTAGGCAAACTTGCCAAAATTTGAAAAATGTGATGGTGAAACTAATTTTGTGGGATGGTGGATGTTAATAGCTACAAAACGAGCTAAAGACGCCTAAATCGGAGTCCGGATAAATTAGTTATGGCCGAAACGGTGAAACACGGACGGCTGAAACTACAGGGGACGGATGTCCGGGGGTTTGGCCGGATTTCCGGGGCCCTGTATCCACAGAGCAACGCGAATGGTGCTCCAGGGGCCAGATGTCCGGCCTGGGGCCCGAATGTCTGGCCCGATGGCCCGGATGTCCGGCCCGACGATTCCAGATCGCGATTTGGGCTCGGGAACTCCATTTGGGGCGCAATTTCGCGATTCCAAAGACAAAATTGAAGGGGAAAAGGTGGAATTAGGGCTAGGGAATGGAAAGGGAGTTAGATCCACTTACCAAACACTGGATCCACGGTTCATAATCAACAAAAACTCACAAGAACAACAAATCACAAGAAAATTTTTGGGGCTATTTTTGTGGAGTATTTTCGAAATTGGGGAGAAAAATTCGAACTAAAGAAAGAAAAGTGGGGGGTAGGGCTCCAAATTCGTGGCAACGTGGCTCTTGATACCAATATGATACGGGGCAAACCAGAGGGTTGCCCGATCTTCACGAATTGGAGGTGGATTTGAGGAAGAACACGATGAACACGAGCGAAAAACATGGAAAGAATCAAAGGGAAAACACTCTATTGGACAAGATCCACACCAAGTACTCCTCAAATCACAAGCAATACAAGAGGTGCATCAAGACCCAAGAACAACAACAGAAATAAAGATACATGGGTAGTTCATCCAAATCTCTAGGAGAGATGGGCCTTGAATCCGTAGACGGATCTTCCCTTGAGAGGGGCCTTGACATCCTCTAGGGATCTTCTCCGGTGGAGGCCTCGGTCTCCATGAGAGAAGTAGTGGAAGGAGCAAAGCTCATGTATAAATGAGCTATCACTTTGCTAACCCTAAAATGGAGGGGGTGGAGTATATATAGTGCTAGCCCACGAAGGGGTAAGTGAGAGGGATACATGGGCCTCCTGCCCGCGTCTGCCCGCACAGGGGCCGAATGTCCGGGCTTGGGGGCTGGATGTCCGGGGCTTCAGTTGGTGGCCGGATGTCTGGGCCATGGGGCCGGATGTCTGGGCTGGTGGCGCCTGGATTTGCTCGGGTCTGGTTCAGTGGCGCCGGATTTCCGGGGAATGGGACCGGATTTCCGGCCGGCCGGATGTCCGGGCCAGATTGCCGGATGTCCGGGACTTGTAGCGTCCTCGGCTGGGCCTTTGTGCCTGGATGTCTTCCAGGGGCCGGATGTCCGGGGTATGGGCCGGATGTCCGGGGCCTGGGAGGTTGTTGGCCTTCTTCCGTCATCGCTTCCATGCTTCCCTCGCGGATGGTGTAGATGTACGTAGGTGCCGGCACTCCTCCTCGGCATTCGTGAAGCTCCGACAATACCTATGTATGCACACGAGGGGAGTGTCAAGTAGTATACCATCCTTGAAGGGGTCAAGTGAACACGTGTAAGGAGATGATTCACCTTTATGTATGTTGAGTAGATGTCGCACGTGTCACTTCGCAAAGGGACTCTTGCCATGGTGATGTCCGTAGGATGCTCCGCATCACTCCCCTTCTTTGTTCGAGGTAAACCTAAGACAAAGTCCATAGATATATCCTCCCAAGGAACACTAGGTACAGGCAAAGGCATATATAAACCATGAGGATTGAGTCGTGACTTAGCTTTTTGACATGTAGTGCAACGAGCAACAAAACGCTCAACATCCCGTCTCATCTTCGGCCAAAAGAAATTTGTAGCAAGTACGTCCTCCGTCTTCTTCATGCCAAAGTGTCCCATTAATCCTCCTCCACGCGCCTCCTGTAACAACAAAAGACGAACGGAGCCAGCTGGAATGAATAGCTTGTTAGCACGGAACACAAGTCCATCATTAATGACGAACTTGTTTCATGTTCTCCCTTCTTTACAATTCTCCAACACATCTTTAAATTCAGCATCATGCATATATTGATCATTGATGGTCTCCAAACCAAATATTTTAAAGTCAAGTTGTGAAAGCATAGTATAACGACAAGACAATGCATCAGCAATAACATTTTCTTTACCCTTCTTTTGTTTAATGACATAAGGGAAAGTCTCAAGGAATTCAACCCATTTAGCATGTCTACGGTTCAGTTTTGCTTGACTTTTAATATGTTTCAAAGATTCATGATCAGAATGTCTAACAAATTATTTGGGCCATAAATAATGTTGCCATGTTTCCAAAGTCCAAACAAGAGCATATAATTCCTAATCATAAGTAGAATAATTCAGACTAGGCCCACTCAATTTTTCAGAAAAGTATGCAACAAGTTTACCATCTTGTAATAACACACCTCCTAATCCAATTCCACTAGCATCACATTCAAGCTCAAAAGTCTTATTAAAATCAGGAAGTTGGAGTAATGGAGCATGTGTTAACTTATCTTTCAATACCGTGAAGGCTTCTTCTTGTGCGGTACCCCAAACAAATGGCACATCCTTCTTTGTAAGCTCATTTAGAGGTGCAGCAATGGTGCTGAAATCCCTCACAACACGCCTATAGAAACCAGCGAGTCCAAGAAAACTCCTCACTTGTGTGACCATTTTGGGCTGCGGCCAACTCTCAATAGCTTGAATCTTGGCTTTATCAACTTCAATTCCCTGTGGAGTAACAACATAGCCAAGAAAAGACACTCGATCGGTGCAAAAGGTGCACTTCCCAAGGTTACCAAACAAACGTGCATCACGTAGAGCAATAAAAACAGCACGCAAATGATCCAAGTGTTCTTCCAAAGATCTACTATAAATCAGTATATCATCAAAGTAGACTACCACAAATCGTCCAATGAGAGCACGTAAAACCTCGTTCATTAATCTCATGAAAGTGCTAGGTGCATTAGTTAACCCAAAAGGCATGACTAACCACTCATATAATCCAAACTTAGTTTTAAATGTTGTTTTCCATACATCTCCCAATTTCATACGAATTTGATGGTATCCACTACGCAAATCAACTTTGAAGAAAATTGTAGAGCCACTTAATTCATCAAGCATATCATCTAGCCTAGGAATAGGATGACGATAGCGAATAGTAATATTATTAATGCCTCCACAATCAACACACATACGCGATGTATCATCCTTTTTAGGCACTAGAATAATAGGAACAACACAAGGACTAAGGGATTCACGTATATAACCTTTGTCGAGCAGCTCCTGTACTTGACGCATAATCTCCTTCGTCTCCTCTAGATTGGGGGTATGGCGCACGGTTGGGCAGCGATGCACCGGGAATTAAGTCAATCTGATGCTCAATCCCTCGAATAGGTGGTAATCCCGGTGGCACGTCTTGTGGAAAGACGTCAGCGAACTCCTGCAAAATGTTAGCGACAGCAGGAGGCAAAGAGGGAGGCATGTCCTCGAATGAAAATAATACCTCTTTGCATACAAAAGCATAGCAAATAGATGTAGTAACATCCAAATCAGTAATATCAGATTTAGTGACAAGTAAACAATCACTCTTCAGTTTTATTTCAGATGCAACACTAGATGATTGTTTATTAGGCTTATTATGTTGCTCAAATTCCTTTGCCACAATCTGATTTTCACTCTCAGTTTGCTTCTGTTTTTCTTTACTAGCTCTAGCAATGTCATCTTTCATAATATGTTCGGGAGACATAGGAAGCAAAGTTATATTTTTATCCTTATGAACAAGAGTATACTGATTTGTCCTACCATGGTGTACATAATTTTTATCAAATTGCCATGGTCTACCAAGTAAAACGGAGCATGCTTGCATGGGTACCAAATCACAATCAACATAATCAGAATATGTAGCAATGCTAAAGTGCACACGAACAGTACGTGTTACATTAACCTTGCCACTGTTATTGAACCATTGGATGTAATAAGGATGAGGATGTGGTCTGGTGGTTAGAGACAGCTTCTCCACCATCTCCATGCTAGCCAAGTTGTTGCAACTCCCTCCATCGATGATGACGCGAACAGAACACTCCTTCACAACTCCCTTTGTATGGAACAAGTTGTGCCTCTGATTTTGCTCAGCCTGTGTAACCTGCACACTCAGACCACATTGAGAAACTAAACTTTCATACCTGTCAGCGTAGTAAGCAGCCATGTAATGTGTCTCTTGTTTAGTCTCCTCTACACCTTGTTCTTCACTCGCAATAAGAGCCAGGGTCTCCACATCATAATCACTAGCAGAGTCATATCCACCATCCTCAGTAATAATCATCACATGCTTGGAAGGACATTCTCTCGCATAGTGACCTCCACCCTTGCAACGACGACAAATAACCTCATGTGTTTGCCCTGTAGATGCCATGGATGAAGAAGAGCTCTGTGCAGGCCCCGAAGGTGTGCCCTTGCTGGTGGCTGGTGGCGGTGCCTGTTTCCTTATATCTCTGTTGGATTTGGCGGCTGAAGTAAGTGGTGCTGTAGTAGGACGTGTGGAAGTAGATGATGTACGTGGTGTCCATGATGAAGCTTGACCTGCAGAAAAATTAGTTCTCGCCAATGCCTGTCGATCCTGCACTTCACGTTTAGCTTTGCAAGCAAGATGAAATAAACGAGTGATAGTGTTATACTCCTTATACTCTAGAATAGTCTGAATCTCTCTATTTAATCCACCCATAAAACGTGCAAGCATAGCTTCATTCTCCTCAACAATACCACATCTAATCATGCCAGTTTGTAATTCCTGATAATATTCCTCTACAGAATTTTTTCCTTGTCTTAAACGCTGCAAATTTTGAAGCAATTCACGTTGATAATATGGTGGAACCCAATGATTATGCATAGCAGCTTTCAAAGCAGCCCAAGTAGTTGGGATATTAGCATGATGTATTTTACAATGTTCAGACCACCAAACACAAGCAAAACTAGTGAATGAACAAACAGCAGCAACAACACGTCTATCCTCAGGAAACTGTAAGCATGTAAAACGTTGTTCTGTTTCTAACTCCCAAGTAAGATATATATCAGGAACATATCTATCATCAAATGTAGGAATATTCAATTTTAGTTTAGGGAGATGGTCATGATCCCGTACCTGAGGGGGTGGTCCAGGCCTACCGTTGCGATTGTAGCCATGTGGACGACCTGGTGCTTGTGGTAGTGGTTGCCCCTCGGGCTGAATTGGAGCAACCTCTCCCTCATCATCGTCAGCACCGTCATAATCCTCAGCATAATACTCATTCTGCTCAACGACAGTAGCAGCAACAGAAGCCGCAACAGTAGCAGCAGTAGCAATGGCACCAGAATTTTGGCCTTGGGCGAGAGGCGCACGTCACGCTCGTCTCTCGAAAGGCGCGCCCTGTTGATGTTGTTGTTAGACAGGGACGTTAGCTGCAGCTGGTGGTGGTAGACGGGCAAGCACCTCATTGAACTTGGCGTCCAGCTTGGTGTCGAATGTCTTCTCCAAACCATCTAGCTTCTCCATGGCCTCTCCAAGGCTGGTCACGAAGTCTTGTACCTGGTCAGCCATCATTTGCTAGAATTTGTCATGAAGCTCCTTGTTGGTCATAACCTCCCATTCGACCTCGTCAGCTTGTGATCCTGGCATGGTTAGCAGCAATAGGAACACACAAGAATATGAACCTACAGACTACTAGGGAGTGGTGGTGGTGGTGGTGTATGACAAATCCGTCAAGCGACTCTCAATTTCTTACCAGTTCTTACCCA
Source organism: Elymus sibiricus (assembly GCA_039707655.1). Classification (NCBI taxonomy): domain Eukaryota; kingdom Viridiplantae; phylum Streptophyta; class Magnoliopsida; order Poales; family Poaceae; genus Elymus; species Elymus sibiricus. The sequence goes on from CM077663.1 coordinate 163,261,478, forward strand.
GCAGCAGGTGGTGATCGGCAACCGTTGCAGTCAAAATGCTCAAAGCTTGGATAGAGCAATTGCCAGGTGGTGTCAAACACACAACGGTGATGTATGTGGAGCTGGGAAGGCTTATAATATGGTAGCAAAAAGGGGTCAGCAATAATCAATTCAGAGATACAAAGTTGAATAAACGCTCAACGACGGTACTGTGCTGGTCCTAGGCTAAACCATGCTAGAGACGGGAGTCTAGAACACCAACAAAATCACGACGCTACACGTAATCAAGGGAAGAGCACACTCTGAACTTTTTTTTCGTTTTTTTTTGGCGCCTCTTTTTTTTGCGCTCTTTTTTTTTGGCTCAAAAAATCACTATAATGGTGAGTGTCTCAAAACTCTTCCGAAGGTCTAAAAACAGGATAGGCACAAAAAAATTTGACTTTTTTTTTCCTGGAGCGATTCGGGGTTGCGACGACAAAAATTGTGACAAAAATCACTATGATGGCGAGTATCTCAAAACGCTCCAAAAAGCCTAAAAATAGGATAGGGAAAAATATTTTCACCCATCGAAATTTTGGCCTAGAAAGTGCTTTGAAAAGCGTGCCAGACTCGGGCAAGAAGTTTTTTTTCCGAGACCTACTCAGGCAAGGAAACGCGAAAATAAAATCAAAGGGATCTCGAAATCAATCCGAATATGGGATGGACTCAGATTGGTGGTGGATATATGGCGGTATATATGGATACGGATTGATGGCAGATATATGGTGGTGGTATATGGACACGGATTGGTGGCGGATATGTGGTGGTATATATGGCACTGGCGATGATGGTAGCGTGGTGGTGGTATATGGCAGCGGTGATGAAGATGATGTGGTGGCGGCGTGACAAACTGTGAACAGAACTCGAAACTCTAAAGAACTAGACGCTAAGACCAGCAACTTGACACGACGATGCAACCGCAAATTCAACAAAGAAAATACCGAAAAGAAAATTGCAAAGGCTCAGATTGGTTCGGATATGACGATCTAACCCTAATTTTTTGTGGCTTTTTCGTGGACTATAGGTATGAGAAACAGATGCGATCTAAACTACGAAAAACTGGTAAAATCTCACCGAGCAGCCTGGAAATTTGATACCACTTGATAGAGGCGAAGTTGTCCCTGTGTTTCGATGAGATGGTGGCTATCGTTTTGATGGAGTAGACTTTGATGATCCAACTACGAACGTGTGAGGACGTCGCGCCTTAGCAATCGCTAAACCAACTCCGAGAGGTTATTGACCACGCCGGAGCACGATCAACCTGACGACGAGGGTCTGTTTCCGGCACGCAAATGAAGAACAAGCAAGAAACTAAGATTGCAATCTGTATATTGCAAATATAAGAGGAAAGCTTTATTGATGAAAGTGGGGTTCTGTGACGCCTTTGTCTGGTCGTGGAACACAAACGAAGAACGCGAAGTTGCAGCTATGGCTAACTTTCAATCTAATCAAAACCCAAGTCTAAACGGAGCCCTAATGGCTGTATATATGGGGGAATAGAGGGGGAATTTTGTGACCCCTTGGAGGAGGGGTCCGAAACCAACCCTAACTCCGTTTCCCCACACATACGGACTCTAAAAACAGCCTAATAAGTGGTATTTCGAAATTACATGGGCCTGGCCCAAAAATAAGGTGACGCAGCACCTATATTAGCCTATGGACAAAATTTATGAAGTGGCATCTTGTATATTTCGTCCAAGCCTTCATACTCTCCTTATGGTGGCTTCAAAGTGCGAAAATCACCACTGGAAACTCCATTGTTCCTTCCCGCGCGCGCACCTTCTCCTCGATGCTTGATCCCGCTCCAATGGCTATCCTTCTTGTCCATGCTAGTTCCTTCATTCATAAGTAAAACAAAAGTATCTAATTTAGGCAGCATCATATGTTCATGAACATTAGAAGGATTTCCAAGACACGAAAGTACCTGATAATTTAGTTGGCATGCGCGGGCTCTAGTAATTGGTCCAATATGTGTAGCTGGTGGGGATGTGGGTGTAACATTAGTAGGGATGTCCTCATCAGACCGTTTCCCCCATCTTCAGCGGTTGTTTTGCAACTTGGAGCGTCAGCTTCGATCTTGCTCGAAGCTCTTCCGCCGCAGCCTCATCGCCGCCGGCAAACCAGGGCACTCCGGCGACTCCCACCACCACCAGCCGAACAGCGGCTCGACCCTGAGTCCATTCTGACCATCAGCTTCCCCTGCCACGCCTCATTCGCCGCCGGTGAACATGACCACCCCTCTATCCCGAGGTTGGTGATGACACGCGGTGTCCGCCTATAATCCACCCTCACTCTCTCGCACCTCTCTCTCTAGCGTTCGGGCCCCGCCCGTCAGGTTTGAACCTGGCGAGCGCGCACGCCTCAGCTCGCCTGGGCTGGCTTGGCCCCGGACCGGCCGAGCTACAAGCATTCTGGCCCGGTGGCTCTGCTGGCCTTTTTCTTTTTCTTTTATCATTGCATTTCCAAAAATTTCTCAAGTTTGAATATTTGGCCAAATCCAGTGATTCCAATTCCTAAATTCTTGTTTAAATCTAACCTATTCAATGGTACAACTTGCAATCCATTTGGACAACTTTTTCTAACTGTCCTTAATTAAATCCATTTTTAGGTATTTAAATCTACTGTTAAATTTTTTTATCTCTATTTTACTCATTCCAGCTCCAAAACCAACTAGTGTAGTATTTTAGTTTCTAATGTAGTATTTAACAAAAGTAGGTTGACATTTTCTGAGTGTTTTACTTTTCCTATTGTTACTAGGGCCTTATTTGTGCCCATTATTTTGCAACATTAAATTACATGACTGACGAACGAGTTGGACCAAAAGCCTGTGAAGACCTCGAAGGCTTTGCTGAGCCAGACAAGCATTCCTTTGACCATGTTGACGAAACTATTTTATGCATGTCATATATAGCACTTTACTTGTTGCATCAAAAAGCATGATGATGTGGTGACAACCTCGCTAGGTTTGTCTCCGAAGCATTTCTCATTGATACTTGCATTGTGCATGTACTTCCATTGAGAGTTATGCGGGTGGGAAGTAGCTAGGATACTAAATACTTGCAATGCAAGTGGGACGGGTATGTGCATCAAGATGGAAACAAAATGCTTTACCAAAGACTTTTCAAAAAAAACCTTGGGTGCCACTAATGTCCGAGGGAGGAGCTGAGCTAGGTGACCACTTGATAAAGAAGTGGTGCACCGAGGCAAGTTGAGTGTGTGTTTTCAAAAAGAGAGATATTTAAGATTTGTTGATCGTCCCAACCAAACATGTACAACCACACTACCCCTTATCAGACGGGGCTTTATTGATTACCTTGCTCGATGATACGTCTCCAACGTATCGATAATTTATGAAGTATTCATGCCATATTCACCTATGTTTACAATAGTTTTACATGGTTTTGATGCACTCTATATGATTTATTTAGAACTAACCCGGACTGGCACTGTTTTCAGCAGAATTACCGTGGTGTTGTTTTTGTGCAGAAAATGAAAGTTCTCGGAATAGCCCAAAACTTTTTGATGATTTTTTCTGGAGGAAATAAGCAACATTGGAGCGAAGAACCACCAAAGGGGAGCCACCCGTGGGGAACAAGCCATCAGGGCGCGGTCCCGGGGGGGGGGGGGGGTCGTGCCCTGATATCTTGTGGGGCCCACGTGGCTCCGTTGCGCGTGATTCCAACGCTGAAAAATCCTATAAATCCTAGAAACCCGAGAAATAAAGAGAGACTCTCCGTTCCGCCGCCGCAACTCTCTGTATCGGTGAAAAACAAATCTGGAGCCTTTCCAGTACCCTGCCGGAGAGGGAAATCATCATCCGGTGGCCATCTTCATCATCCCGGCGGAGGCCATGACGAGGAGGGGGTAGTTCACCATCAAGACTGAGGGTATGTACCAGTAGCTATGTGTTCAATATCTCTCTCTCTCTTGTGTTCTTGAGATGTCACATTCTTGATGTATCACGGGCTTTGTTAATATAGCCGGATCATATGATGTTATTCCCTTGCTACCTTGTTGTGATTTTGTTATGTCGGATTGAATATTGGATTGGAGATCACTTTATATATGTCTTGCATGTGGATACCCGTGGTGACAATGGGGTGTTCTATTGATTCACTTGATGTATGTTTTTATATTTAACTTGCGGATTCTTGAGGTGACATTTGGGTAATCTATGCATAGGGGTTGATACATGTTCTTGTCCTACGTTCTCTGATAGAAATCTTGGGGTGCTTCTTGAAGTTCTTTGTGTAGGATTGAATATGATAGATCTGAAATTGTTTGATGCATGTCACATAATTTACCCATGGATACTTGAGGTGGCATTGGAGTATCTAGGTGACATTAGGGTGGATTGATATGTGTCATTGGTGTTATTTTAGTACGAACTCTAGGGCTGTTTGTGACACTTATAGGAATAGCTCAAAAGATTGATCGGAAAGAATAACTTTGAGGTGGTTGTACTACCTACGCCAATTTCATCTTATTGTTCTCCGCTAGATAGGAACTTTGGAGTGATTCTTTGTTACCCGTTGAGGGATGATCATATGATCCAACTATGTTAGCATTGGTGAGAGATTGCACTAGTGAAAATATGAACCCTAGGCCTTATTTCCAAGCATTTATACAACGTTTGCTTGCTGTTTTACACTTGTTACCTTGCTGTTTTTATATTTTCAGATTACAAAAACCTTTATCAACCATCCATATTGCACTTGTATCGCCATATCTTCGCCGAACTAGTGCACCTATTCAAATTTCCATTGTATTGGGTGTGTTGGGGACACAAGAGATTTCTTGTATTTGATTGCAGGGTTGTTTGAGAGAGACCATCTTCATCCTACACCTCCCATGGATTGATAAACCTTAGGTCATCCACTTGACGGAAAATTGCTACTGTCCTACAAAACTCTGCGCTTGGAGGCCCAACATAGTCTACAAGAATAAAGTTGCTTAGTAGACATCAAGACATTTTCTGGCGCCGTTGCCGGGGAGGTGAGTGCTTGAAGGTATATCTTTAGATCTTGCAATTAAATCTTTTAGTTTCTTGTTTATCACTAGTTTGGTTTATAAAAGAAAACTACAAAAAACATGGAGTTTAGGTTGCCTCAATTGCTTCGTATTTTTAATGTCTTTCACGAAAATGATGGTTTGGAAAATTGTGCTCAATTGGTAGAGGAAGAATTTATGAAAATACTTAATGAAAATTCCTTGAATGATGAGCATGATTGCAATGTTGCTAGTATGAATTCTCTGAATTTCCATCATGCTAATGATATGCAAAGCCACAAGCTTGGGGATGCTATGTTTGATGAAGATGATATTTTTAGTCCCCCAAGTTTTGATGAGGAAATTTCTTATGATGGTGGCATGCCTACTATATATGATGATTATGATGATGACATGTATGCTATAAATAGTGATAGTAACCATGAAACTTCTCATCGTGATTTTAATATTGAATGTGGTTATGTCAATCAAGTGTCCCATGATAGTTATTTTGTTGAGTTTGCTCCCACTACCATGGATGAAAATGAATTTCCTTATGTGGAGAGTAATGAAAATTCTATGCTTGTGCATCATGAAAATAATGATTTATGTGATAGTTATATTGTTGAATTCCTTCATGATGCTACTGAAATTTATTATGAGGGAGGAACATATGCTTGTAGGAATTGCAATAATATCAAGTTTCCTCTCTATGTGTTGAAAATCTTGAAGATATGCTTGTTTTGCGTTCCTATGCTAGTTCATTCTTGATCCCATAAATTGGTTGCTCAACAAATCCCTATGCATAGGAAGTGGGTTAGACTCAAATGTGCTTTTCATGATATTCATGATGCTCTCTTGCATATTTCAATTACTATTCTTATGTGAGCATTATTGAAATCATCATGCTTAGCTAAAAGGCATTAAAGAAAAGCGCTTGTTGGGAGACAACCCAACACTTTTCCTTTCTGTTTTTGTGTGTTCACATGATTAAGCTACTGTATTAATCATGTTTTGTTTCGTTTATTTCAATAAAGTGCCAAGTAAAGCCTTTGGGATAGTGTGGATACTTGTTGATTTGATTCTGTGCAAAAACAGAAACTTTTGCCTCCAGTAAAGAATTTCTCTGATTTTAGTAGAGCTTCAAAAAATTCTGAAATTGTTACACAGTATTTATATGCAAATTCTCTAAGTTTTCCTAATGTTTAAGAATTTTTAGAGATAGGGAAGTATGGTTATACTACAGATCTTCACAGACTGTTCTGTTTTTGACAGATTCTGTTTTGCATGCATAGTTTGCTTCTTTTAGTGTTCCCATAGCTTATATTCAGTGATATAAATTATGTGATCGGTAGAATACAGTAGGTATTATGCAAGAACAATTATGAATCTTGTCTTGACAGTACCTAAGTGAATGATCTTTATTTATTATACTTACCCATCTCACGAAGTTCCATTAAGTTTTGTGTGATTGAAGTTTTCATGTTTTGGGTGAGACACCGATATGAGGAGAATAAGGAGTGACAATAACCTAAGCTTGGGGATGCCCAAGGCACCCCCAAGGTAATATCCAAGTAAGACTCAAGCGCCTAATCTTGGGGATTCCCCGGAAGGCATCCCCTCTTTCGTCTTCAACACTATCGGTATATCTTATTTAGAGCTATATTTTTATTCGTCACATAATATGTGTTTTTCTTGGAGCATAATTTTATTTTGTTGTTCTCTGTTATATGTTATTTATAATCTTCTTTTTCAATAAAAAGTTCCAAGAATTGCCATTTAGGATGCTTGAATTGCATGTTCGATGTGTGTTGTGTAAAAACAGAAACTTTTGATGTAGTGTCTGAATTTTCATATTTTACTGGAGCGTGGAAAGTTTCGTAATTTTTTACACAGTATTTTCATATAAATTCTTTATCTTGTCCTAAAGTTTCATAATTTTTAAATATACAGAAGTGCACTTTGTAAATTAATTGCTACAGACTGTCCTGTTTAGACAGATTGCTGTCATAGTTTTGTTATCTACTTCTCCGATGGTTTTCATGACTTATATTGGTAGATATAAATTGTGGAAATGATAGTATACAGTATATAATGTTTGAAAATTATTGTGCAACTTGTCTTGGCAGTACATAAAGTGTTGATTTATTCTTATGTGCACTAACCTATCTTACGAGTTCTTTCCAAGTTTTGTGTGGATGAAGTTTTTGAGATCTAGGTGAAACCGGGATATGAGAGGATTGAACGAGATACAAAAGCTCAAGCTTCGGGATTCCCAAGGATCCCCAAGTAAATATTTCAAGAAGCCTCAAGCATCTAAGCTTGGGGATGCTACGCATCCCACCTCTCTTTCGTCAACTATCGGTTAGCCTATGTTGAGCCTAAAAATTTAATCGTTCACATGATGGGTGTTATTCTTGGAGTGTATTTTTGTTTTGTTTGCTGCTTGAATAAAATACCCAGATCTGAAAATCTTTATTGAGAGAGAGAGTCATCTAATAGCTACTTTATTGTTTGACTACTCATTGATCTTCACTTATATCTTTTGAGAGTAGTTTGAAATTTACTCGTGTGCTTCACTTATATCCTTAGAGTAAATGTTGAATGAACTGATTGTCATAAATGTGAAATTATATATGATTCATATTATTGTCCCATGGGGAGGGACGTGGCTTGAGACTGCGTCGGTATTTCCCCAAAGAGGAAGGGATGATGCAGCACAGCGACGGTAAGTATTTCCCTCAGTTATGAAACCAAGGTTATCGAACCAGTAGGAGGATCACCAACACCCAATAAGCAGCACCTGCACACAAACAATAAATACTTGCAACCCGACGTGAAAGAGAGGTTGTCAATCTCTCTACGGTAATAAGATAGATTAGGTAGTGTTACACTAGTAGAAAACAGGCCATTAGTCCCGGTTGGGAAGGGCCTTTAGTCCCGGTTCCCCAACCGGGACTAAAGTATAGAGACTAAAGGGTCTAAGGCTTTAGTCCCAGTTGGCTACGAACCGGGACTAAACCCTAGCCACGTGGGCGGCAGAGCGCGCCAGGGCATGGGGACCTTTGGTCCCGGTTGGTAGCACCAACCGGGACTAAAGGTTAAGGCTTCATTGTTTATTTTTTCTTTTCATTTTGTGTTTTCCATTTAATTTTTTCCTCTAATTCAACATGATCACTTGCATCCATCCACTTTAATCAAATATATGTCATATAACTCATCATCATCTTACTCATCTAACAACTCATCATCATCATCTTAATCATACCAAGTTAAAATCTCATAAAACAAGAAAAGATAAAATGACATAGTCCTCCCTCGTAGGACCTAGTCCTCCCTCCTAGGTAAAATGGCATAAAACAGAATAACACCTATGTCTCCATGATGAAGCAAAGAGATCCAACGGTCTCCAACTTGTGGCTTGCGATCCTTCTTTATTTGTCCCCATGCTTCAATTTGGAGCCGTCTTGGTGGTTTGCGCTCAGTCGAGTATGCAAAAGAGAACTCGGGCTGGAAGGGGCTTTTAATTGTCATATTACCTTCGGGTTGCATCAATGGAGGCACAACTTCATTTGGCAGTTTCTGTTGAAGAACATAATAGTAGCCTAGTTAGCAATGTAATCAATACCATTTACGCAACAGTACTAGTGTACTTAATTAGCAACTCTTACCAAGATATTTCGGCGAATGTCATCCGCCCTCAACCTATGCACTAGTGTCCTGTACAATTTATAATTTGGGCCAGTTCCCAAATTATACGGGAAGATCTCCCTACCAACTAGGACACCAATAACAAAGTTGATAAGATCATCCTTCTCCTCCCAAGTTAGATGTGATCCATAAGTGTAGTGTGTCGTGTCGATTATGTTCTGTGTTTCACTCGAAGAAACGAAATAAGCTGTAAATTATAAATTAACAAATTTAGTATGGATGAACACCAAATATTTTTAAATATAGAATGCAAATTACTTGACAAATATGCATGGTTGACAAACTCACATGGAGGTAAAACAGGAAGCATATCGACATCCACCCAAATGTCGATGTTTCCTTCAATATGATCTTCAGGATGAAGATCGAAGGTTATTTCCATATCCTCCTGAAATCCATATGCCTTGCAAAGAGCTTCCCAATTTGAGCACCCTAATTCTGTGTTATTAGGTGCATTCATTACTTTTACCAGAAATGTGTGACCATGTTTAGTCCTCAGGTTGGCTGTCCTCGTCTCGAAACTCTCGCGCTCTTCGAAACCGAGCCTCTCCAAGAAATATCGTCTTGCATGACAGGGGATGAACTAGTCGAATTGTATAAAACAGAAATTACGCGTTGAAGGAAAGAAACAGAAGTCATGCTTAATTACGAAAAAACAGTTGTCATCGTTGCGTACCGTAGAAATATCAAAGTCCTCGTAAAGCTTCATGGTGAAGAACCTGTCGTCTAGCATCCCAGGCTGGTCGCAAAGACCCTTATCTTCACCGCAAAGTTCACACGCTTGGATCCTATTGTCGTCTGATGACGACGACATTTCCTGTGTTCATGATTCAAGAATTATGGCACGCTTGGATCCTAATGCGTGTGTGACTTTCGGTCCGTCGAGGATTTCCTTAAATAACTCTCACATCTCATGGTGTGTTGGTGCGCACTCTCTCACACTGATATGGTGGTGTATATATGTTGGTGCACACTCTCTCACAGTAATAGTTCGACCGTCGGTGATGGACGCCCCCCTCTTCTCTTCTTGCGCATTATACCGACGAATATATCGCAAAGAAGAGAAGAAGAGGAGGCGCCCCCCACGACAACAGTCGGGATTCCTCCATCAAGAACACACATGAAAGTCACACAAGGAGCAACGACAGACCGAAAGTCACACACGCATTATACCGATAAAATATCACTAATACATTTATAATGAACTCGAATATAATATCACTAATACATCATCTCGAATAATCCAGTTAATGCATCATCAAATATTAACTAATACATCTCGAATATTATCATATAAGATCACTAATACAGATCGAATACTATCGAATAATCTAAGTCACTAGCGGTTCCTGAGTCGCGGGTGGTGGACACCCAAAGATAAGGAACCATCACGGGATCATAACTCGGGTGAGATCCCTGAAGAATCTGCCAGGTATTGTTGAACCTGGCGTCCAACGCCGCCATGTAGCGACGGACGTGCTCGTCCTCCTCCCTGACACGGCGACGTACCACCTCCGCGGGGGCCCGCTCCCTCTGCACCGAAAGTGTCCCACGTGACCGCCACCAAAGAAGCTCTGGGTCGACGACGAGACCAGGATTCCTCACCAAGCTCCGAGCCCGGGAAGGTAGCACCTCCCAGTGCTAGCCCGGCGGAGCCCAGTCCCGAACATTGCGCCTCTCAAGGATGTCGACGCCGACTCGACGACGACGAGGATGCGGGCCAGGTATCGTCGACGTCGAGACAAATTCCTATGAGAACATTTTCTTATTATTTAATCACTAATTTTTTCAAAACCCAAGAATTTTTCTCTAATCTAACATACACATACTAATTTTTCCTAGGACTCCTAATTAACTAAAACATAAAACAACTAAAACATAAAAAGCATCATAAACAAAATCATCTAACAATATCAATCTACTTATCCATCTACTACAATTTTCTTAACACATTGTTTAATGAAAAAATGTTGCATACCAACCACAAAAATTTTCATAACACTAAAAAGATGTTCTAACAATTAGACAATATTTGCACGTTTTTAAACAATATATGTGTGTGTGTGTGTGTTTGCGGCACCGGCGGGGCTCCTACATCGGAGATGGACGAGGCGGCGGGGCTCCTACGCCGGAGATGGATGGGGCGGCGGCTCTCGGGCATCTCTGGTGGTGGCTCTAGGTGGGGGATGGGCTCGGGGAGGGGCGGCCATGCATGGCGGCAATGGCGGACGGGGAGGGGCGCTTCAGGAGGAGAGGGAGGAGAGGGAGGAGAGTGGCTCACAGCGGTCTCGGCGGCGAGGTCGAGGCGACAGTGGGCTCGACGGCGAGGTCGAGGCGACGGCGAGGTCGAGGGAGAAGAGGGGCCGGAGCGAGCGGGTCGGGGACGGCGATCTCCGGCGGGAGGTTGAAGACGGGCAGCCTGGCAGCGCGACGGCGACGTCGAGGGAGAAGAGGCGCGCGGGGAGCTCCGGCAGCCTGGCGGCGCCGGGGCAGGGGCGGCGTCGGGGGGCAGAATGGGAGAGGTTGGGGAAGAAATGGCAAAGTCCTGCATATATAGAGGGACTCTTTAGTCCCGGGTCGAGGCTCCAACCGGGACTACAGACCTTTAGTCCCGGTTGGTATCACCAACTGGGACTAAAGGTCCTCCCGGGATTCCACGCGGGAAGGTCTTTTCGGCGGCCCAAATTACGCGCGGGAAGGGACCTTTAGTCCCGGTTGGTAGCACCAACCGGGACTACAGCTGTATTTTCTCTTTTTTATTTTGTTTTGTTTTTCTAATTTCTGTTTTTATATTTGGAATAACTGTTAGAATATTTATAGTTTTTTAATGAATCTTTTTTGCTTTAGGTCAAAACAATTACAAACTTTCTGTTAGTGCCAGTAGTTTTTAAATTGAAATAGTTTAAATTTGAATTCATTTGAAATTTGTGTGAAATAGTAATTTGTGAATAACTTTAGTTTAAAAATAGATTTTTGAGTGATTGTTTTTCCTGTTGTTTAATATTAGTATGTTTTATCATTATGTTAAAGTTGGGAATTTTTAAGATAATTTAAATAGGTGTTTTAATCAAAATCAGATTCTGTTTAACTCTTTTAGTTTTATACCTTCATTTGTTTTAATCAAAATCACCCAACTGAACTCTGAAAAGTTTGAAACTTGGCATGGTATCATCATTTCACCCACATAACATGTGCTAAAAAGTTGAGAGTGTTACGGCAAAAACTGGATGCACTTCGTGTACAAAATGGACAATCTCCTTCGAAGTATCGGGGTTTCGGACGAAAACTCGTCTGTTACAAAAGGATTTCAATTTTTTTAAACTTATTTCAACTCCAGACTTTTTGTGCATTCAATATGAATCATTAGACGCCACATACTATAATTTCAACCCTATCTAACTTCATTTGCTATTTTTCATGCATTTAATGATTTGTTTTGAGCTAAATGACCCTGAAATTAAAAAGCACCATAACTGAACTCTGAAAAGGTTGAAACTTGGCATGGTATCATCATTTCACCCACATAGTATGTGCTAAAAAGTTGAGAGCGTTACGGAAAAAACTGGATGCACTTTGTGTACAAAATGGACAATGTCCTTCGAAGTATCGGGGTTTCGGACGAAAACTCGTCTGTTACAAAAGGATTTCAGTTTTTTTTAACTTATTTCAACTCCAGACTTTTTGTGCATTCAATATGAACCATTAGAAGCCACATACTAAAATTTCAACCCTATCTAACTTCATTTGCTATTTTTCATGCATTTAATGATTTGTTTTGAGCTAAATGACCCTCAAATTAAAAAGCACCACAAATGAACTCTGAAATGGTTGAAAGTTGGCATGGTATCATCATTTCACCCACATAGCATGTGCTAAAAAATCGAGAGGGTTACAACAAAAACTGGATGCACTTCGTGTACAAAATGGACAATCTCCTTCGAAGTATCAGGGTTTCAGACGAAAACTCGTCTGTTACAAAAGGATTTCAATTTTTTTAACTTATTTCAACTCCAGACTTTTTGTGCATTCAATATGAACCATTAGAAGCCACATACTAAATTCAACCCTATCTAACTTCATTTGCTATTTTTCATGCATTTAATGATTTGTTTTGAGCTAAATGACCCTGAAATTAAAAAAGCACCACAAATGAACTCTGAAAAGGTTGAAACTTGGCATGGTACCATCATTTCACCCACATAGCAAGTGGTAAAAAGTTGAGAGGGTTACAACAAAAACTGGATGCACTTCGTGTACAAACTGAACCATCCCGGCTACTCACTAGAGAAGAAAAGTGATGACGGCGCAGCGAGTCACATCCCAGAGTGGGATCTTGGGGTATAAAACTTTTTCTTCGCGTGTGTACATTGATTATTGCGGTGTAACCATGGACAATCTTCATCATTTAACATGATGCTTGGGTCAGTCTTCACTGCGAAGGGAGGAATTTCATCAAACTTTTCATAATCTCTTGACATGTCTGTCTTGTCCTCCACTCACACGATGTTTCTTTTCCCAGAAAGAACTATGTGGCGCTTTGGATCATCGTATGATGTATCCGCTTTCTTATCTTTCCTTTTTTTCGGTTTGGTAGACATGTCCTTCACATAGAAAACTTGCGCCACATCATTGGCTAGAACGAATGGTTCGTCTGTGTGCCCAAGATTGTTGAGATCCACTGTTGTCATTCCGTACTGCGGGTCTACCATTACCCCTCCTCCAGTCAGATTGGCCCATTTGCACCGGAACAAAGGGACCTTCAAATCACCTCCATAGTCAAGTTCCCATATCTCCTCTATGTAACCATAATATGTGTCCTTTTCCTTGGTGTTTGCCGCATCGTCAAAGCGAACACCACTGTTTTGGTTGGCGCTCTTTTTATCTTGGGCGATCGTGTAAAATGTATTCCCATTTATCTCGTACCCTTGGAAAGTCAATATAGTCGAAGATGGTCTCTTGGCCAACAAGTACAAGTCATCATCAACATTGTCGTCATTCATGAGATGTGTTCGCAACCAACCGCCGAAAGCCTCAATGTGTGTACGTTGAATCCAGGGGTCAGACTTCTCCGGGTTCTTCGAGCGTATAATATCCATGTGTTCCTTGATATATGGGGTGACCAAGGTAGAATTCTATAGAACTGTGTAGTGTGCTTGCGCCCAAGAATGCCCGTCCGTACATATTATTGATTTTGGTCCAAGCGTGCCTTTTCCACGCAGTCTCCCCTCATGCCGCGATTGAGGAACACCAATCGGCTTAATGTCAGGAATAAAGTCAACACAAAACTCAATAACCTCCTCTGTTTCATGGCCCATGGAAATGCTTCCTTCTGGCCTAGCACGGTTACGAACATATTTCTTTAAGACTCCCATGAACCTCTCAAAGGGGAACATATTGTGTAGAAATACAAGACCCAGAATGGCAATCTCTTCGACTAGGTGAACAAGGATGTGTGTCATAATATTAAAGAAGGATGGTGGGAACACCAACTCGAAATTGACAAGACATTGGACCAAATCATTCTGTAAGCTTGGTAGGATTTCCGGATCGATTACCTTCTGAGAAATGTCATTGAGGAATGAACATAGCTTCACAATGGCTAATCGAACATTTTCTGGTAGAAGCCCCCTCAACGCAACCGGAAGCAATTGCATCATGATCACGTGGCAGTCATGAGACTTTAGGTTCTGAAATTTTTTCTCTGCCATATTTATTATTCCCTTTATATTCGACGAGAAGCCAGATGGGACCTTCATACTGAGCAGGCATTCAAAGAAGATTTCCTTCTCTGCTTTGGTAAGAGCGTAGCTGGTAGGACCTTCATACTGCTCATGCATGCCGTCATTTTCGTGCACACGTTGCTGGTCCTCCCGTGCCTCCGGTGTATCTTTTGTCTTCCCATACACGCCCAGGAATCCTAGCAGGTTCACGCAAAGATTCTTCGTCATGTGCATCACGTCGATTGCAGAGCGGACCTCTAGGACTTCCAATATTCTAGCTCCCAAAATATAGATTTGTTCTTCCACATGGGTGTGCGTCCCTCAGCGTCAGTCAGAACAGATTGTCCACCAGGACCCTTTCCAAATATTACTTGTAAATCCTTGACCATATCAAGTATGTCATCACCAGTACGGAGGACGGGCTTCTTCTGGTGATCTGCCTCACCTTTGAAATGCTTGCCTTTCTTTCTTAAGGCATGCTTGGCCAGAAGAAATCGACGATGTCCCAGGTACACATTCTTCTTGCATTTGTCCAAATATATACTTTGGGTATCATCTAAACAGTGCGTGCATGCATGGTATCCCTTGTTTGTCTGTCCTGAAAGGTTACTAAGAGCAGGCCAATCATTGATGGTTACAAAGAGCAACGCTCGCAGGTCAAATTCCTACTGTTTGTGCTCACCCCACACACGTACACCTTTTTTATTCCACAGCTGTAAAAGTTCATCAACTAATGGCCTTAGGTACACATCAATGTCGTTGCCGGGTTGCTTAGGGCCTTAGATGAGCACTGGCATCATAATGAACTTCCGCTTCATGCACAACCAAAGAGGAAGGTTATAGAGACATAGAGTCACAGGCCATGTGCTATGCTTGCTGCTCTGCTCCCCGAATGGATTAATGCCATCTGCACTTAAACCAAACCATACATTCCTTGGGTCATCTGCAAAGTCCGTCCACTCTCTCTCGATTTTTCTCCACTGCGACCCATCAGCGGGTACTCTCAACTTCCCGTCTTTCTTACGGTCTTCTTTGTGCCATCGCAACGACTTGGCATGCTCTTTGTTTTGGAACAAACGTTTCAATCGTGGTATTATAGGAGCATACCACATCACCTTGGCAGGAATCCTCTTCCCGGGGCGCTCGCCCTGAACATCATCAACAGGGTCATCGTGACCGATCTTATATCGCAATGCATTGCATACCGGGCATGCATCCAAATTCTCGTACTCACCGCGGTAGAGGATGTAGTCATTAGGGCATGCATGTATCTTTTCCACCTCCAATCCTATAGGGCAGACAACCTTCTTTGCTTCGTATGTACTGTCGGGCAATTCGTTGTCCTTTGGAAGCTTATTCTTCATGATTTTCAGTAACTTTTCAAATGCCTTGTCAGCTACACCATTCTCTGCCTTCCATTGCAGCAATTCGAGTGTGGTACCGAGCTTTGTGTTGTCATCTTCACAATTTGGGTACAACGCTTTTTTGTGATCCTCTAACATGCGCTGCAACTTCAACTTCTCCTTTTCATTTTCGCAGTTTCTCTTTGCATCAGCAATGGCCCGACCAAGATCATCAGCGGGCTCATCTGATGCCTCGGCTTCTTCTTCTTCATTCTCTTCCCCCATTGTACTACCATCATATTCAGGACACCCAGGATAGTTGTCGTCATCCTCTTCTTCTTCATTCTCTTCCATTCGAACCCCTCTTTCTCCGTGCTTGGTCCAACAATTATAGCCGGACATGAAACCGGACGTAAACAGGTGGACGTGAATCTGTTTTGAGCTAGAGTAAGTCTTATCATTCTTACACACACCACATGGACAACACATAAAACCATCCCGCTTGTTTGCCTCAGCCGCACGCAAAAAACTCTGCACGCCATTAATGAACTGGGGAGAGCGTCGGTCAACGTACATCCACTGCCGGTTCATCTTCATTACACAACACCGAGAAGACCAAATTAATACAAGTTCATACACACTTATTCTCATAAAACAACATAAAACTATCTAGCTAAAACATTTTAAATGCAACAACAAATGCGATCAAAATCGCAACTAAGGTAAAAATTGATCCAACAGCATAATGATACCAAGCCTCTTTATTAATGGCATATTTTCTAATCTTTCTAATCTTCAAGCGCATTGCATCCATCTTGATCTTGTGATCATCGACGACATCGGCAACGTACAACTCCAATTTCATCTTCTCTTCTTCAACTCTTTTCAATTTTTCTTCCAAATCCTCGTTTCTTTTACAACTAAATTTAACTTCTCGACAATAGGGTCGGTTGGCATTTCCGGTTCAACTACCTCCTAGATAAAAATATCTATGTCAACTTGATGGGCATAATTGTCATTAACACGAAATGCAACAAATAGTTATAAAAGAGAATATACCACATCTGAATCGTAAATCGGACGAGGGCCGACGGGCACGGATATCATAACCATGGCACTATATATAACAACAATCATACAAGTAAGAAAACTATGCAAGTAACTTTCTAAATCATACAAATACGATTTTATTTATAAAAATGATAAGAACACAAGAAGAGGCTCACCAAGGTGGTGCCGGCGACCGGACGGTGCGGTCAATCGATGGTGGTTAGGACGGGGACGGGAAGGCACACTAAGTAAACCACACCTACACATATGCAAACTAAGGAGTTAATTTGAGCTCAAATTGCATATAAATCAAAAAAACTACCACATAATTACACCCAAACTAAAACCCACAAATCAATATACTTATAAAGCATAGCACGAGCTGATCTAGCAATAAGAGATGAAAGGACAAAGTTGCTAACCTTTGTGGACACTTGGATGGATTGGGGTGCCTCAAATCTTGACAAATCTTGGCAAAAATGGAGGGAGGAGCTCGAGCTAGCGGAAGAACAGAGAGGGGAATTCGAATGGAGAAAACAGAGAAATGGAGTCGGGCTGGACGAAGGGTTTATATAGGGAGAGCTTTAGTCCCGGTTGGTTATACAAACCGGGACTAAAGGTCCATCTATAGTCCCGGTTTGTATCACAAACCGGGACTAAAAGGGCTCGTGGGGGCCCCAGGCTGACACCAGCCTGCCACCACTCCTTTAGTCCCGGTTAGTCCCGGTTTGTGATACAAACCGGGACTATATGTCCCAAATGAACCGGGACTAATGGGGCCCGTACCCCCTGACAGCTCCTAGCCGTTGGAACAGGGACTAATGGACACATTAGTCCCGGTCCAAAGCAAAACCGGGACTAAATGTTGAAACGGAAGGCCTGTTTTCTACTAGTGATAGATAGGAGAGATAGATCTCTCAAGAACACAAATAAAAAGAGTAGATATGCAGCAATATATTTTTGGGTTTTTGGTTTTGTAGATCTGAAAACAAAGAGTGCAAAAAAACATAGATGGGAAAGCAATATGATGGAAAAGTAGACCTGGGGGCCGTAGGGTTCACTAGTGGCTTCTCTCATGAGTATAGTGCACGGTGGGTGAACAAATTACTGTTGGGCAATTGATAGAAAATCGAATAGTCATGACGATATCCAAGGCGATGATCATTATATAGGCATCACGTCCAAGATAGATAAACCGACTCTTGCCTGCATCTAACTCTATTACTCCACACATCGACCGCTATCCAGCATGCATCTAGTGTATTAAGTTCATGGAAAAACGGAGTAATACAATAACAACGATGACATGATGTAGACAAGATCTATTCATGTAGGAATAGACCCCATCTTGTTATCCTTAATAGCAATGATACATGCGTGTCTTGCTGCCCCTTCTGTCACTGGGAAAGAACACCGCAAGATCGAACCCATCACAAAGCACCTCTTCCCATGGCAAGAAAAATCGATCTAGTTGGCCTAACTAAACCAAAGATTCGAAGAAGAAATACGATGCTATAAGCAATCATGCATATAAGAGATCAAAGAAGACTCAAATAATATTCATGGATAGAAACTAATCATGAACTCAAAATTCATCGGATCCCAACAAAAACACCGCAAAAGTTTACATCAAATAGATCTCCAAGAGACCATTGTATTGAGAATCATAAGAGAGAGAGAAGAAGCCATCTAGCTACTGCCTACGGACCCGTAGGTCTATGGTGGACTACTCACGCATCATCGGAGAGGCACCTATGAGGAAGATGAACCCCTCCGTGATGGTGTTTAGATTGTATCTCGCGGTTCTGGAACTTGCGATAGCTGGAATTGTGTTTCGTCGACTCCTCTAGGGTTTTCCGAATATTTGAGAATTTATAGGCATCAGAGGTGGTGCGGAAGGGGGCCTGGGAGGGCACAACCCATCAGGGCGCGCCGGGGCCCCCCTGGCGCGCCCTGGTGGGTTGTGCTCTCCACAGCCCACCTCTCCGACAGTTGTTTGGCCCACTGGGTGTCTTCTGGTCCAGAAAAAATCTCCAAAAAGTTTTGTCGCGATTGGACTCCATTTGGTATTGATTTTCTGCGAAGTAAAAAACAAGCAAAAACAGCAACTGGCACTTTGGCACTATGTCAATAGGTTAGTCCCAAAAAATGATATAAAGTTGTTATAAAATGATTGTAAAACATCCAAGAATGATAATATAACAGCATGGAACAAGCAAAAATTATAGATACGTTGGAGACGTATCAGGGAGTAGTGACTTCACATACTAGGAGTATAAGCGGTAAAAAATATTGGAAGTTAGCAAACATAACATTGGTCATTTAAACAGTTCATGAAAGAATATTGAAGTAAGAGAGGTTTCACATATAAATACACTATCTTGGACATCTTCTATGGTTGTGAACCCCCATTAATTATTTTCAAACTTGATCAAGTAGTTGACGTTGGACAAGGAAGACAACGTAATGGTTATTGTCGGATTTCGTGCTCCGCAAAACCCAAAGAAGTTCGAACACAGGGGCGTGTGCGAAGATCTCCAAAAGCTTCGCCCCCCAAGCTCACAACTCGATAGCCTTGATCGACGGCGAGGAAGAAGGGATTAACACACGAGGATTTACCCAGGTTCGGGCCGCTGCGAAGCATAAAACCCTACTCCTGCTTTTGGTGGATTGCCTCACCAGGAGGTTTGTGGATGAACTAGTATAGTGGTGAGTTGCCTCGCGAGGGCGTTCGGGAGGTGTTGGATCCCCCCCTACGGGGCAGCCTAGCCTCTATTTATAGTGACTCGGGTCCTCTTCCCTTATTGCAATGGCGGTAAGGGATCCCACAACGGCCAAATTCGAAAGGGGATAGGAGGTACATCTTATCCTGACGAAAGTTGGTCTTCGCCTGCAAAGTAGCCGGTGGTGATGCAGAGGTGGGCTCGGCGATGACGTCTGTCCTGCGGAGCTCGTGGTCTTGGTCTTGTTGCACCGGAATGGAAACCTTTGGCGGGGCGCCTTGGGAACCTGCGCTCGCCTTTGCCCCCTTTGCATCAAAGAGGAAACTATCTCCTCTGCGCGCGATGGCGCCCGCCTGGCCTGGCTTGCGTCACCCCCGGCCTCCCGAGGCCCGCCGCTCAGGAGGGGGCCTGGGGAGGCCTATTTCCCTACGGGTCTTGGCGCTGCCTCCCTCGCGAGTATGGGGCCTGGGGAGGGGGCCTTGTCTTGAGTGAGGCCGCGTTGGGCCATACTTAGCTGTCGAAGTGGGCCACGCCCTGGGCCACAGGCTGGCAGGTCTGGGTACCCCCGTTCCCAGAACGCCGACAGCAGCCCCCAGGCCCTAGGCACGCTTGGGTTTGCTTCGGGGCGAAGCCGAAGAAGCTGTCCCGAGCGCCGCGGGCCCCAATTGCCTGCGGGCCCAACCTGGCGCGTGGCGCACAATGAGACGCGGATGTCTCAGATCCCCGGAGACGTCGGGAACTGCCCCGAGTCAAGCTGACGCGAAGCCTGCGCGCCGCGCTGGCCATCATTGCCCATCCTTGAATGCGGCTGTATCCTTGTGTCCTCCCCTCCTCGGGCCACACGGATGTGACCCGACGGGAGCAGATGAAGCGACGTGAGGCAGGGTAGCATGCCGATCGAGTCTGGCACGCGGCGCCCGAGGAGTGCACATCGCCTCCACTCCCCACGACGCCCCATGGGCAGCGGTTGCGCCTATAAACCCGCCCCGCCCGGGGGGGTCTTGCCATCCTGACGCGCCCTCTCGCATCCCATCCTTCCAAGATATCTTCCTCATCCTCCTCTCTCCCTTTGTTCTTCCATGGCGTCCGGGGGGAGTGCAGCGGGTGCGGGGAAGCGTGTGGGGTCTCTGGCTCCACCATCGGCCTCTGGAGGCAGCGGTGGGGGGCCTTCAGGGCCGGCCCACGCCCGCCGGCACTGGACCATCATCGATGAGTAAGCGTTCCGTCACCCGCCCCCTTCTCTTGCAACCGTGCCCGACACGCCGGACCTGATTGCCCCCTTCTCCCAGGGCGCCCGCGTCCAAGAGGCGCAGGCTCGACGAGCTCCAGGAGGAAGCGGACGCGCTGAGGGCCTAGCTGGCAGACGCCGAGGCCGCCCTCCAGGCTGAGCTCAGCGGCGAGGCAGATGCCCAAGCGGAGCTGGAGTCCCTCCAGACCCAGATCAAAGGGGCGGTTGATCCCGTGCAGGCCGCCCAGGACAAGGCGGCGCAGGCGAAGATGTTGGAGGCGCAGCGCGCCAAGCAGTACTTGGAGATTGCTCACCGCGCGGTTGGTGCGGTGAGCCGGTTCGTCAGGGAAGCCCCTGCGCTGCCGTGCGCCCATGGCGACGGGGGCTACCTCAACTTCTTCGGCAAGGTGGTGGAGGCGCTGGAGACCGGCGTCTCCCGGGTGGACGAGGACAATGTGTCCAGCGCGTGTGACCTCCTGGACATCGCACTTACGCGCGTCTTATCCAACCTGCGTCGCCACGTCCCGGAGCTTGATCTCCCCCGCGTCATGGAGCCGGTACCCGAGGAGCTCCAGAGGCTTCTCAGGGATGAGGTACGCCCGCACGTGGAGTCGCTGGTGGAACGGTTCATCCAAATGCCTTCCTCCGACGAGAGTGACGACTCTGGCGCCGTGGCGGGTGATGGTCCGGGTGGCGACAGCGGCTCCTCCGCCTAGGCTTCCCCTGTTTTCTTTCTCTGGTTCCTGTCATGTCAAGAAACACTCGGCCCCTGAGGGCGTTAAACTTTTGTGTTTTACCTTCGTCTTCCTCCTCCTTCCTTTAAATCGCCGGTTGCTTGTTTTGTGTGACGCGACTTCGTCTCTTGCGCGGAGCTTTGTGTCATCGTCGGTGCGGCCCGGCCCCCCTTTGGGAGGTCTGCGTGGGTGTCGCACCATGCCTGGCGATGGCGGCCTGCTGGGGCCTTGCGAGGCGGGCCCTCCTAAGGAATAGCGTGCTGCCCCCAAGGCCAGGGTCTTAGCGACATCACCTAATGAGGCCGGACTCCTTCCCTTGCGCCGCCCTTCCTTGAACCTGGAGCTACAAGAATCCTAATGGGAGCACGGAGTGAACCGTAGCGCCTGCATTCTCACGTTAGCGCTCACGCCTCCTACCCTGTATTCGGGCTATCATCTGATCAGAAAGTTTCTACTCTGTTCGGTTGGCGTACTTAGCTTGGCGGGTCGTGGCAAGCTCGTGCGTCGTGTGGTGCAGCTAGGACGTCAAGGGAGCTCAAGGATCCCACCAGGGAGGGCCTCTTCCTCATGAGCGGGGTAGTTCGGGAGCCCTTTCGGCACTCTGCGTCGGCGGGGCCCAATCCCGAGTAGGCCTCGACCGCTGTTGGGGCGTCCGGATCACCAGGACGAGACCAAAGGGGCGAGGCCTCAGCCATCGTTGGGGCGTCCGGATCACCAGGACGAGACCAAGGGGCGCAGAGCTACGTGATCGGTGAGGCTCCTGAGGCGCGTTGCTCGGGAACCCCCCCGTTGACGCTCAAGCGGCGCTCTGCGTCGGCGGAGCCCAATCCCGTGCATACCTCGACCGCCGTTGGGGCGTCCGGATCACCAGGACCAGACCAAGGGGCGAGGGGCTACGTGACCAGTGTGGCTCCTGAGGCGCGTTGCTCAGGATTCCTCCTTGACGCTCAAGCGGCTCCCATACCCTTCCGCCGGTTGCTGCTCCGGGAAGCGCCTGAGCCTCCCGAGGCTCCGTGTTGTCATGCCGGGCCGTGGCCGGAGCCCCTGAGCGGGGGTCGACCGTTAAAAGTTGTATGCTTCCGAGGCAACAGGTCCCTGCCGGCCTGCCCTGAGGCTCCACCTGAGGGCCAAGGTGCCTGGGCCTTGGCAAGGTGCCGATTCAGAAAAAAGAGACTTCAAGGCCAGAAAAAAGGAATTGCAAAGAGAGAAAAATTCCCCGTCCCCCTTTTTTAAATAGAGTTACGAAACCTTCAAGTTTCACTTCAAAAAGTGGCAATTCGAATACAAAAAGGAAGCAAGCAACAGCCGCGTCTGGCACCTAGGCTAGTCTTCGTCTTCGTCTTCCCCCAGCGCGGAGCATAGGGCATCCACGTTGCGTGGGCATAGTCATTAGAGGACAGTATTGTCTGCCAGGGCGGAGCATGGGGCTTCCACTTGGGCGTGGGATGGAACCCCTCCGCGTCCTCGGGGGGCTCCGGGCATATACAGCCCACTCATTATTACGTGAGAGTGTCACGGCCGAAGATAGCTGGGCAAGCCCCCGGGCGCATGGCCTAGGTGCTCCGAACTCAGTTAAGAGCCATCCCGCGCATTTCTGCGTGGTTGCGCGCCCCTACAACCCAAACCTGAGTGCATTGTTCCCCGCGTAGCCACGGGATTGCGCTCCCGCGACCCAAACATGAGCACAATGCACCCAACACGGTCATAGGGGTGTTGTGTCGGTGAAGCCGCCTCGTGAGGCATCGGGGCGCCGCCCAGACCGCGACTTGAGGTCCCGCGAGGCCCTGCCCCCTGAGGGCCGCGCCGGCGCCCCCGTTGCCGCGGGTGGCCCGCGCTGCTTGTATCCTGCCAATCCCCCTAGGCGGTCGCTCCTGTGGCCCGGAGGGCTCGGCTGCGTGTTGCTTGCTCGCGAGGGCGGCAGCTGCGCCGCGCCCCCGCGCATCCCGGGACGCCCCCCCGCTTGCACCAACCTGGCCTAGTACTCCCTCACTGGAAGCCCCCAGGCCTGGCTTGGAGAGGGCGTCCGGGACATCTCCCTACTCCGGGAGGGTGCTGGCACCCGCGGGGGGCGCGTGATCCATCGCGCCATCCGCAGGTATGACGTAGCTCGGAACATAGGCCTCTGTGTAAAGGTCTTGGCTCCCTCCTAAACCGTCCCCGCGTGCACCATGGGCAGGCTTGCTAGGTGGCAAGGTGACACCGCCCTGGGCGCGCGGCCGACAGACCCTCCTGCGGCGAGCCTCCGCTCGAAGTTGCTTACCTCTGCCGTCGCCGTGGGGTTGGCCGCGCGTGTCTTGACGTGGGTTGCCTCCCTGGTTATCCACCGCGCCTCCGTTATGGTTACCTGCCTGCTCCCTGTGCCGGTTGGCGCGCTCCCGTCGGGATGACCCAGGCTGTTGATGATCCACCGGGGCATGAGTGCGCGCGTCGAGGTGCACGCGGAGCGCCCCATCACCTTCTTCAAAGGCACCACTGGCGGGGCAGGACGTCGTCCCGAAGCCGGTCATCGGGATCCGGAGGAGAAGAAGCACGGTGTGCTGTGGGCCCTGCCCAGGCTCGCCCGGGAGTGAGGCGGGCACGCCGTCCGCAGATGAGGCGACGGGCACTGAGCTGCCGGGGTGTGCGTCTTGGGTGGCAGCGGCAAGGTTGGTGAAGGCGGATCCACCGGGGCCGAAGGAAGCTTGTCGGGCGTCGGCCATCGACACGACGGAGGGAAGAAGAAGCAAAGCTTGTTGAAGACTTCGACACGCCCCCTACCTGACGCGCCAAATGTCGGATTTCGGGGCTCCGCAAAACCCAAAGAAGTTCGAACACAGGAGCGTGTGCGAAGATCTCCAACAGCTTTGCCCCCCAAGCTCACAATTCAATAGCCTTGCTCGACGGCGAGGAAGAAGGGATTAACACACGAGGATTTACCCAGGTTCGGGCCGCTGCGAAGCGTATAACCCTACTCCTGCTTTTGGTGGATTGCCTCACGAGGTGGTTTGTGGATGAACTAGTACAGTGGTGAGTTGCCTCGCGAGGGCGTTCGGGTGGTGTTGGATCCCCCCCTACGGGGCAGCCTAGGCTCTATTTATAGCGACCCGGGTCCTCTTCCCTTATTGTAATGGCGGGAAGGGATCCCACAACGGCCAAATTCGAAAGGGGACAGGAGGTACATCTTATCCTGACGAAAGTTGGTCTTCGCGTGCAAAGTAGCCGGTGGTGATGCAGAGGTGGGCTCGGCGATGACGTCCGTCCGGCGGAGCTCGTGGTCTTGGTCTCGTTGCATCGGAATGGAAACCTTTGGCGGGGCGCCTTGGGAACCTGCGCTCGCCTTTGCCCCCTTTGCATCAAAGAGGAAACTGTCTCCTCTGCGCGCGCTGGCGCCCGCCTGGCCTAGCTTGCGTCACCCCCGGCCTCCCGAGGCTTGTCGTTGCATAGAGATCTCCGCCGCTCAGGAGGGTGCCTGGGGAGGCCTATTCCCCTACGGGTCTTGGCGCTGCCTCGCTCGCGAGTACGGGGCCCTTGCGAGGGCCTTGTCTTGAGTGAGGTTGCGTTGGGCCGTACTTAGCTGTTGAAGTGGGCCACGCCCTAGGCCGCAGGCTGGCAGGTCTGGGTACCCCCGTTCCCTGAACGCCGACAGTTATGTTTGTTTATATTCACATGGCAGTTATATTGTCATGGATCCTCTAACATGTGATGCTTGTTTAGAACCTTTTGGTAGCCAAAACTTCGTACTAGGTAGAAATACTACTTGTGCATCCAAATCCTTGAGCTAAGTTTCTTCCATGAGAGTCCACCATACCTACCTATATATGGTATTTCACTGCCATTGCAAGTAAATTTGGATGTCCCACCTCTAAACATTCAAATAAACATCCGTTTTGTGTGCTCGTATCGCTCATGGAGCGATGGGGCGGTCATTATCTTCCATGCTAAGCAGGTTATTCTCAAGATAAGTGTTTATTCACTTGTCATGGCGCGAGAGAGGCCGGTAAAAAGGATGCCTAGTCCGGCATAATACAAAAATAAATAAACAAGAACTCCCCCTAGAAAGTTGATTGTTCGGATGGTACCCGTGGATTCGGCTAACCATGGAATGTGTTTGAATGGTGAAGGGGGGGGGGGTAAAAATTTAAATTCTGTTTGGGAACCGCCAATAATGTGATTAACATGTAAGATATTGAAATCTCTTATCATGACGTTGACAGGAAAGGCACACCACCCAAAATATATTCATCTCTGTTTTAAGCAATGAGCTCTGGCACCTCTGCAAATCCCTGCTTCCCTCTACGAAGGGCTTATCTTTTACTTTTGATGTTGAGTCAACTTCTTATTCCAACCTCAATTCTTCAGTTGGCAAGCATCATGTCGTGGGGAAAGATCCAGACACATATATCTAGTTGAATATAGGTGATCATGATTCATTATTTGTTGACATTATCCCCGAGATAAATAAGTTGGGAGGCGAAACATTAAGCCCCTATCTTCCTATGTGTTTGACTGAAACTATTTGTTCTAAAAATATGCTTTGAGTGTAAGCAATCATGGAAGACTAAATGATAGTTGAGTATGTGGGATTTGCTAAACCAAAGTTCTTACATAGACCCTTCCTGAAAATAAGATGAATTGTAATTGTTTGAGGACTGAAAACATAGTTTGCCAGTTTTCAAGAAAGTTTATGGTCTATACTTTATCATGTGAATAACTTGCTACTTGATTATGAGAAGTTCTATGAGAAATACTTGCTGGTTATGATGCTAGAAAAGTGGCTAAAATTATCCTTGATCAATATTATACATTATGCTAGAATTCACACTTCATGAACTACTTCTTTTATCATTTACCTACTCGAGGACGAGTAGGAATTAAGCTTGGGGATGCTGATAGGTCTCCAACGTATCGATAATTTATGAAGTATTCATGTCATATTCACCTATGTTTACAATACTTTTACATGGTTTTGATGCACTTTATATGATTTATTTAGAACTAACCTGGACTGACGTTGTTTTGAGCAGAATTACCGTGGTGTTGTTTTGTGCAGAAAATGAAAGTTCTCGGAATCGCCCGAAACTTTTTGATGATTTTTTCTGGAAGAAATAAACAATATTGGAGCGAAGAAACACCGGAGGGGAGCCACCCGTGGGGCACAAGCCATCAGGGCGCAGCCCTGGGGGGTCGCACCCTGATAGCTTGTGGGACCCACGTGGCTCCGTTGCGCGTGATTCCAACACTGAAAAATCCTATAAATCCTAGAAACCCGAGAAATAAAGAGAGACTCTCTGTTCCACCGCCGCAACTCTCTCTATCGACGAAAAACCAATATGGAGCCTTTCCAGTACCCTGCCGGAGAGGGAAATCATCATCCGATGGCCATCTTCATCATCCCGGTGGAGGCCATGACGAGGAGGGGGTAGTTCACCCTCGGGGATGAAGGTGTGTACCAGTAGCTATGTGTTCAATCTCTCTCTCTCTCTCTCTCTCTCTCGTGTTCTTGAGATGTCACGATCTTGATGTATCACGGGCTTTGTTAATATAGCCGGATCATATAATGTTATTCCCTTGCTACCTTGTTGTGATGAATTGAATCTTTAGCTTTGAGATTTTGTTATGTCGGATTGAATATTGGATTGGAGATCACTTGATATATGTCTTGCATGTGGATACCCATGGTGACAATGGGGTGTTCTATTGATTACCTTGATGTACGTTTTGGTACTCAACTTGCGGATTCCTGAGGTGACAATGGGGTAATCTATGCATAGGGGTTGATACACGTTCTTATCCTACGTTCTCCGATAGAAATCCTAGGGTGCTCCTTGAAGTTCTTTGTGTTGAATTTAATATGACAGATCTTAAATTGTTTGATGCATGTCGCATAATTTACCCACGGATACTTGAGGTGACATTGGAGTATCTAGGTGACATTAGGGTGGATTGATATGTGTCATTGGTGTTATTTTAGTACGAACTCTAGGGATGTTTGTGACACTTATAGGAGATAGCTCAAAAGATTGATCGGAAAGAATAACTTTGAGGTGGTTGTACTACCTACACCAATTTCATCTTATTGTTCTCCGCTAGATAGGAACTTTGGAATAATTATTTGTTACACGTCGAGGGATGATCATATGATCCAACTATGTTAGCATTGTTGAGAGATTGCACTAGTGAAAGTATGAACCCTAGGCCCAATTTCCAAGCATTTATACAATGTTTTGCTCGTTGTTTTACAATTGTTACCTTGCTGTTTTTATATTTTCAGATTACAAAAACATTTATCTACCATCCATATTGCACTTGTATTGCCATCTCTTCGCCGAACTAGTGCACCTATACAAATTACCATTGTATTGGGTGTGTTGGGGACACAAGAGATTTCTTGTATTTGATAGCTGGGTTGTTTGAGAGAGACCATCTTCATCCTACACCTCCCATGGATTGATAAACCTTAGGCCATCCACTTGAGGGAAAATTGCTACTGTCCTACAAAACTCTGCGCTTGGAGGCCCAACATAGTCCACAAGAATAAAGTTGCATAGTAGACATCACTCGATACTAGCGGAGAGCCCGCGTTACTAGCGGCGGGAGTGGCATAGTCACTCTCGTTATGGTGTCGTGCCAGAATGGACGACTATGGCTCTTTTCACAGACACCGGGCACACCGTCGAGTCCCCTCATGTTGCTGTGTTGTTGACCAAATGTATGTATCCTCTCGCTTGAGGCATGTATTGCTACTCCATGAGTCTTTGACATGAGGGACGGGTACCAACGAGTGGACTCTATGTTAGTGTCGTCTAGGGAAAGGTATTGTTCGATTGCTTACCTTGCGTACTTAATGTACCGCGAGCTGTGGATTGACATGAAGGTTCCACAAGCCTTGTGGGTAAAGTTTGCAACCTCTGTAGAGTGTCAAACTATTCAAATAGCCGTGTCCATGGTTAAGGAGAGTTGGGTGGTCCTTGAGTTGTCCAAACTCTGTTTATGTTGATATATGTAACCTCATGATGCATGCTTTACAAATTGTTAGGACATGACATTGCAGTCCAAATTTGCTTTCTGCAAAAGTACCTACATAGTGTTTTGCCATGCATGATTACCTTGTTCCAAAACATGGGTTGCTTGCAAGTACATTCAAAGTACTCATTGGCTTGTCCCTGGTTATTTAATTGGCCAGGCAAAGGAGAGCAAGAATTTGAAGAAGAGTACATTGGTGACAAACATGTGAATTAGAACGCTTCCCAGTCAGAATACCTATAGGGTTGGGGCGGATGACATGGGTCCAAAATATCGTTGAAGATTTCCACTGCGAGTGTTTGTTTGATGTTTGGCCTTCGCGGCCCTATCTGTGTAAGACTTGACCATAATGGTCATATTTGTGTAAGACGGTATGCAATGGATGTAAGACTCTTGATTATTCAGTTATGTGTGTTCATTGAGCATTGATCCTGGTATCACTGTAAACGTGCATTCGATGACTTCGACTTATGAGTCGGGGTCCCCACGGTATTTCTCTTCGATCTATCGGTTTGGTTTGGCCAACTAGATTGATTTATCTTCAGTGGGAGTGGTGCGTTGTAATGGGTTCAATCTTGCGGTGCTCTATCCTCGTGACAGAAGGGGTCAAGACACATATTTGTATTGTTGCCATTAAGGATAAAACGACGAGATCTGAACATATTGATTGTCTTATTTTGTCTACATCATGTCATCTTGCTCCAAGCATTACTTCGTTTGTCATGAACTTAATACCATAGATGCATGCTGAATAGCGGTCGATTGGTGAAGTAATAGTAGTACATGCAGGTCGGAGTCGGTATACTTGTCTATGGAGGTGATGCCTATATACATGATCATTGACATGAATAACATGTCATAACTATGCACAACTCAATCAATTGCTCAACAGTAACTTATCAACCCACCGTATGCTACTTTCGAGAGAGAAACCTCTAGCGAACACTATGGCCCCCGGGTCTACTTAAACATAAAACCAAAAAACATTTAAGTTACCTTGCTGCGTATTATTTAATTTTATTTCATTTTTTCTTTTACATTATCTATTCTATCAAGATTTAATTCTTGCAAGTAACGAGTTCAAGGGGCTTGACAATCCTCTTACCCATTTTGGGTGCAAGTGTTTGGTTTTGTGTGTGTTCTGGTGTTATTAAAAGGAATTTTCTTGGTTCCCCTACTGGTTCGGTAACATTGGTTCTCACTGAGGGAAATACTTATGTCTGTTGTACTGCATCTCCTCTCCTCTTATGCTACTTTCGAGAGAGAAGCCTCTAGCAAACACTATGGCCCCCGGGTCTACTTAAAAATAAAAAAACATCTAAATTACCTTGCTGCATATTATTTAATTTTATTTAATTTTTCTTTTACATTATCTATTCAATCAAGATTTAATCCTTGCAAGTAATGAGTTCAAGGGGCTTGACAACCCTTTTGCCCGCGTTGGGTCCAAGTGTTTGGTTTTGTGTGTGTAGGTGTTGTTGAAAGGAATTTGCTTGGTTCTCCTATTGGTTCGATAACCTTGGTTCTCACCGAGCGAAATACTTATCTCTATTATACTGCATCTCCTCTCCTCGTCAGGGAAAATCACAATGCATCTTACAAGTAGCAGACGTCCACATACCGTCCATGTCAGTGCGGAAGAAATGGTGGATTGTTCGACGGTCCTTAGGCTTGTAGAGCCACATCGGGCTAGCCCAAAGATGGAGAGCTAGGATGCCTCGATGCGGCATCACATCGATCACATCCTCCGGCTAGACCCAGTCCTTGAGGGTGTGGATTTTCTTCTGAAGAATGGTGACCTCCTTTGGGTTGCCCCACTCTAGGTTCTTTGGCTGCCAGGAGGTCAGCTTCTTCGGATGTAGACCCATGACGGGTGGGAGCGCAACCTGGTCCTCGACGCGAGGCTAGCTGATGTCGAACCAGTATTGCTGCCACATCTTGACCGTCTCGACGAAAGTTCCCTCCAACCACTACTGTTTTTGGACTTTACTGATCATGGAACCACCACACTCAGCGAAGTCACTGCCGCTACTCTTTGGGTTGACACAAAAGCTCTTTAGCCATAATTTGAAGTGCGGTGGCACCCTTAAAAATGCCTAACATACCATGACAAAGGCGGTGAGGTGGAGGATAGAATTTGGGGTGAGATTGTAGTAATAAATCCCGTAGAAGAATAGAAACCCCCGCACGAAGGGGTGCAGAGGAAATCCTAGACCTCGGATGAGGTGGGAGATGAAGATTACCCGCTCCCTGTCGTGGGGAGTAGGGATGCACTGGTTGGTCTCTGGTTCCCTGCAGGCCACGCCATTGGGGATATACCCCACCGCCCGGAGCTCGGTGATGGTGGCGTTGTCGACCTTTGAGGGAACCCACATCCCTTTCAGATCTATCTCGGCCATTGGGGCGAAAAGCTTTGATCTTGGTGGAAGGGTTGAGGGCGGTGAGAGTTGTGGAGGTTTCGGTGCTGCAGCAGGAGGAGAGCATGGGGAAAAGGATTAATCAGCTCCAGTTCTTTATAGGCTGATAAAAAGATGAAGCATCCTTGGTGGAAGGGTTGAGGGCGCTGAGAGTTGTGGAGGTGTCGTGAACACTGCCATGTTTTTGATAATCGTGTCGTTGTGGACGTGTTGGGTAAAATAATCGATTTATGATATCCCCTAAAACACGGGGAATGATCTCTGTTTTGATAAGACATGCCAATCCCAAGAGTCACCTCTAACCGTGGTTTGAGTAAGCGATAACCGATGCACATGATGTCATGTGTATGACGCTTCGGAAAGAACTTGTCAGTGCTTAATTGCGGGACACACCTATACTTCTAGTCCTCGGATCTTACTTGTAATCTTCGGACAAGGGAAAGAGCATTTTCACACCGCGTGACTGGGCTGGTTTCCTGTTTGTTAAAGGGGTAACGTGAGTCGGTTTTACAGACCTTGTGCAGTTGCTTGGGGCTAGACTGTTGAACTTGCGTGCCAAGGCGAAGACTATCAAGCCAAAGACATTATCAAAGTTAGCCATCTTCGACTTTGAAGACAAGTTCGAGGGATACTGATGGTTTCTTGGACTAGGGGGTCCTAGCCGAGTTGGTCTTGTCCATGGGCCTAGCGAGAGGCCTGTCACGGAGGAAGGACTTAGGAGGCCCTCGGGACGTGACATAAGCACATCGGACTCTACCGAAGACCTAGCGTGTAATCCAAGAAAGGATGATTGTTCAACATGGAATCTCTAGATGGTAGCCGACAGTCAAGTAAGCATAGATACCCCCCGGTGCCTATATAAGCCGGAGGGTTTAGCCCGTAGAGGATATCCATACACATTCATCATCACCCCTAGGATTTAGACGACAAACATACAATCTCGAGCTATATCAACTCTGTACTTGCTACACCAATAATACAACAAGAGTAGGACACATGGTTTTACATCCATCGAGAGGGCCTGAACCTGGGTAAAAACCGTGTGTTCCTTGTCTCCCATTACCCATCGATTTGATCTCACATTTCGGACCCCCTACCCGAGGTCTGTCGATTTTGACACCGACACCGAGGCATCCCCGGTGCCGCCGTTGCCACGGCGTTCTTCGAGAACGTTAACACCCTTGTGGTCCTTGCAGAGCTTTGTGGTGCAGGCAGTGATGACCATTGCAGATCTTTACCGCGTGGCGTGACGGTGCATTCGGTGTGTGGAGTCCGGCATCCTGCCGGGGTCTTACCGTTGTTGTCACGCTGAGCTAGTTCTCCTAGGAGTGGTTATTCCCATTAATGAGACTGAGCAGGCCCAGTCAGCATCGCGGGAGGGACCCGCCGGCTCGAGCGCCCTCACCCGAGCCGGATCGGTCGCCGCGTCGGCCTCCCCAACATGCATGGTTGTGGCAACAGCGCCCAAGGGGTCGAAGAGGACTTCGTCGGCCATCGACATAGCCTTTAGCAGAGACTCATCCCACAACATCTCCATCAAGGAGGATTACTCCATCGCGTAGGCCCGGGGGCTGCGCCCGGTCTCTTGGAACGTGGCGACATGCTGTTTCACTGGACGATGTGCCGTCAGGAGATCGATGACCGTAGGGGTACCCAATTACCCGCGACAATCTCAGAACGGGACTCGCTGTTTTGTGTCTAAAAGCTAAGTACTCCACTAGCAATGCACTCGGGTTCTCCCCCGTCAAAAGAAGGATCCTCGCATACCCTAGCTATTTACTGTTGTAGCCATGTACCCATTCCCCGCACTTTTACACTCCATGTGTAAACACCGAGTCGGTAAAAAGGGGCACAAGCACACGAGCGCTCTCGCGCTTAAGTTGTTTCCTTCCCGAATTCCTCCAAATGTGTAATCAGTCCCGACCATGAAACATGGGCTTCCCTGGATATTCACCTCATGACCCGCTCCCGAGAACGCTCTGTCATCTCGAGAAGCAAAACATACACGTTGCGTTCCGGACCCGCTCCACCGTAACTGCGTCGCGTTGTTCTTGTCATCAGTGGCAGTTACTCTGGCTACGTGGGATCATACTGGTTACTCTATATGTTCCGGGAAGAACAACATACGCACACACTTAGTAAAAAGACATTTAGTATTGTCGTGGTGTTCTCCCGACAGATGCCATGGGGTGGCTTATCGAGTGTGGTTGGGGCCGATGAGCGTCGGTGGGTTCCGGAGACGAGATTGGGGACAAGCGGTGTGAGAGACGCGGTGTACCCAGGTTCGGGGCTCTCCGTGGGAGGTAACACCCCTAGTCCTGCCGGAACAAGTATGTGGGGTGAAAGTATTACACGGATGCTCCTTGAGCTGTCTACCGGAGGAGGAAGGAGCTACCTCTCCTTCTCTTGCCTCTCCAGTGTGTGGTGTGTCTACATGCTAAAAGATCTTGAACGCCTTGCTAGGGAGGCTAGTGGGGGGTTTTATAGGCCAACTCGCTAGCTTACAATATGCGAGCGAAAAGGGGGTGGGCTCCTACTCGTAGCCTCTCTAAAATTCCCTAGGGCCCGCCGGCTACTAGGTCTTGTCGAAGGTAGGGCCCGCCGGCCGTGGGGTCCCGTCGCTGGACGGGTCACCGGCTGAACACCATTGTATCCATGCCTCAACGGTGTCATGTAGTAGGTAGGGCATGCAGCTACAGGACCGGACCGCTCCGTCAAGGTCAGCAGTACCGGCGGTCATGTAGCCAAGCTCTGCCCCTTCGTGGGGGTCTTGTCTTGTGGTCGTATCTTGGTACGCGTGGACGGGACATGCGCTAACCCCGCCGGGTGCCACTATTTCGGTCGAGTGGTGCCGGCTCGCATCCAGCCGGCCTCGCTCGCTGGCCTGCTCGTGGCTGGGCCAGGCCGACTAGAGCAGCTAGCCGGCAGGCTTGCTAGCCCACCAGGAGGGGAGCAGCCGCCTCGATCTTTTCGAAGAATTCTCTCCTCTCCTTTGGCCTACCCAGGGGTCATTCCCCCAACCGGAGCAACCTAAGCTGGCGGGCTCCGAAGCTTGCAGCGGAGATGCCTCGCAGGTTTCCCTCAGCATGTGGTGGCTCGCCAGTCGAGCGTCGTGTCTTGCCACGCCGGCAAAGGCTTGTCGGGCCGGCTGGAGCCTGCCACGCTGGCCGGACCCTGCCGCACCGGCTGCAGCATGCCGCGCGGGATGACGCCTGGGCAGGAACGACCCGAGTCTGCCCCGGTCGCTTCGAATCCACCGCACGCCTGACGCACACCACGTGTGGACCGTGGAGGGGAGCGGGTCCTGCCACCACGTGCGGGACGGGAGGCCGCCACAAGCCTAGTCCAGTAGGCCTCGCCCCCCGCGCGAGATCCTCTATGGCCTGTGCCCCCGACGGTTGGGGTCCCCCCCCATAGTGAATGCGGCCGCACGTAGCAGGGTAGTGGGGGGCGTCGCCTAACTGAACCCACGACCCCCATGATTCCCCGGGCTATTAAAAGGAGGGTAGGGGGAGAGGCCGAGGCTACTTCACTCTTTGCCATCCTTGCCGCTTCTCCGGCTTCACACCATTGCAGAGCTCTCTGTTGCCATCGCTATTCTGCTGTCCTTGCCGCTTCTCTAGCATTCTCTTCCTCCTCGTGCCCGCAGCGCCTCTCGCAGTGCCCCGTTGGGCTCCTTTGTCGCCCGCTTCCATGCCGTCGCCACGCCAACGCTGCCGCCAGGCCCAGAGATGACCGGGCTAGTCTCCAGCTCTTGGGATGGCTCCTACATCATGCTCGAGGACATCGAGTGCTTCCATCGTGCCCATAAGATCCCGACAGCAGATAGGGCCGCCGTCCTTGCCGCCGGGGATGAGATCTCGCTGCAGCTCGAGGCCGGTGAGTACGTCGTCTTCGCCTTGCACTTTGCGCAGGGATTCGGCCTTTCGACGTGCCAGTCCTTCAGGTATTTCTTGGAGATCTTCGGCCTCCAGCCCCATCACTTGGGGCCAAACCCCATCCTCCGGATTGCGGGGTTCCTCACCCTCTCCAAGGCATACCTCGGCCTCCTCCCCTACCCCGAGATGTTGAAGAAGAACTTCTACTTAAAGGGGAAGAAGAATGGTGAGGTGTCGTGTTCTTGCGAGGCGGCGGTGGTGTACGTCCGCCCCAATGGGCAATATCCGCACCTCACCCTCATTGACTCCGTTAAGATGTGGCAACGCATGTTCTTCTGCATAAAGAACATCGACCCCCACCAGGACTACATCTGGCTGCCAGAGTTCGCCGACACCCTGCCGACCGGCTTGAACTGGAACGTGAACACAGAAGCGAGGAGCTCAACCAAATCATGGGCCGGGTGCAGGAGATGAAGAGCGACGAGGGGCTCGTGGCTGCGGATCTGGTGGCGGTCTTCCTCGACCGCCGGCTGTTGCCGCTGTAGGAGCGGCCACACTGGATGTGTGACATGAGGACCAACCGGGATCCCTGCCGGATGTCCACGGTCAAGCTGACGCTGACCCAAGTAGCCAGCCAGGTCAGCGCTATCACCAACTTCAAGCCGAAGACGGCGACGTGGCAATTCGGTAAGGTGTCGCACAGCCGGGACGACCCGGCGCCCGCGGTATGCTAACTCCTTCATATTCAGGTTTTGCTTTTTCGTTTGGTTCTGATGTGCCGCCTCGGCTCCAGCCATAGCGGTGTGTGCGGCAGATGACGGTGGATGGGCCGCACCCCCAAATCCTCGATGCAAGCCGCACGGAGTCCGACAAGGTGGACCTCGAGCTGGATGGCAGTGGCGACAACGACGTCGACTCCGACTGGGAGAGCTTGCCAGTGGGGCAGTTTGGCGACACCGGGCTAGCGGGTCTGGGACGGCTGGTGAGTCCCTCCCCGAACCCACTATTAGGGGCTGGCCTGATGATGATGATGATGATGATGATGATGACGACGACGTTTGGATTTTGGACACACCACCGGCCACAACAAGGAGAGACCCGTGCGGAGGAGACGAGGAGTGCCCGGCTCAGGGGCCACTGACTGGGGGGCAGTCGGCCCGGCGCCAGGCCGAGGCGCAGCCGTCCGCACCGGCGACGCTCCAGAAGAGGACGTGTTCTGCCGTCGACCCGACGGGCACGGGACCGCCGGTCCGCGCCAGACACCAGATCCCTACGTTGGTCGGGTAAGTGTCAGCTTCGCTTTGTGTTCGAGGTTTCCTCCTCCCTAGGCTTTCGCTTATGTTTGCCTCTTTTGCTCCTCAGTGAGGCCATCAAACGACGAGCAGTGGGAACGGTGATGACTGCACCGCTTGCCTGGGAGCATGCCTCCATGGTGCGGCAGGAGAAGAAATGCCTCGCTGCAGCGAAGGCCGCATAGGATGCGACGGTGCAAAGCACGGCGGGGGGATCGCTTGAGGCCAAACACACGGAGGTATCGCCCCACTACGAGGGGCACTCCAAACAGCGGCAAGAGCCGGATCGGCCCGTGGATAACATCACGGAGCCGGCCGCCGATCCAACCATGGAGAAGGCTCCACAGCCGGCCGCAGAGAAGGTCCCATAGCCAGCCATGGAGCAGGCCCCTGAGCCGGTTGTGATCGAGCCAGCCGTGGTCGAGCCGGCATGGAGTGGTGCGACGTCGGCCGCGGAGAAGGAGGCGACGCCCGGAGGGGCAGGAGCGGTGGTCCTGCACGTCGTGGCGGGCCGGTCGGAAGCAGCTTCGCCCCTGCTAGAGGACACGCGGGCCCTTTTCGTCACCACGGGCTCTACCCCGACCGGCCCCGCTGCGTCAGGGTCCTCCAGCAGCGGGTCGGGCCAGGCCATACGGTCCATGCACCACGTCCAGTAGGACTGGGCAAAGCTATCTCATCGCCTAGCCACGGCCGAGCCGAGCGAGCCGGTCGGCGAGCAAGCCCTTGCGACGGTTGGGTCGGCCTAGGTCCTGGCCCGCTATCGCAACGGGATCGCCAAGTTCGCCGCGACGGCGGTGAGCAACTTTCAGTGGGTGGAGGAGGCCATCGAGGTTAATCTCTCTTGATTTGCTATTCCATTCTCTTTCTAGCTCTTCTATTGGGGGCGCGCCAGCGCACCCACTCAGTATAGTCCCCGAGATTCGGGCCGGATGGATCTTTACTAAATCCTTGTTGCAACCTTGTCTTGTGGGTTTCTTGCAGTCTGACACCGCCAAGTGCGAGGTGCTCTTCGCCGAGGCTTTGGGGTTGTACAAGCTTAGCAAGAAGGCTTACTATACGTCCCAGGAGGAGTTGGAGATGGCACAAGGTACGTTTTTTCTAATGGGGGTGTGCCAGCGCACCCACTGGGTGTAGTCCCTGAGATTCGTCTGGCTGCGCGGGTGCGTGGCAGCCGGGGCGGATCTTTACCGAATCATGGTATTTTGTGCGTTAGGCCCTGGCGAGCTGCTGATCAGCGGCTATTCTTCTTTCTGCAGGCACGGCCACCAACTTGGATCAGGTCCGGCTGAACCGGGATGAGGTCGCCGAGGTGAGGCACTGGCTGGCCAAGGATGTTGAGAAGGTGACGGCAGAGCTAGACCAGTTGGGCCAGCTGGTGGTCGAAAGCTAGTCGGCCGTGGAGCGCCTCACCGCCGACCTCCAGAAGGAGATGGCGGCGAACGAGGATGCCTTTAAGGGCTCGAACGGGGCGGGCCAACAAGTGGCCGAACTTCGGGCCGAGGTGGCTCGGCGCGACGACGAGCATTGGAAGGAGAAGGCAACCAGCGCCCAGGCGAAGAAGGCGACGAGGGACGAGCAGGCACTGGAGCTCAAGTTCAGCGTCGAGATCAATGATGCCTTCCAGCATAAGTGCCTTTGCCCTGCCATCAGTCCACTTTTTCCTTTGGGTTTTCCGCGTCCGACTGGCACGGGGTTCTTGTCTTATTTGCATGCTCCCCTCCCCTTTCCGACCGCTTCCCCAAGACGTAGATAAGGGCCGAGCGGGAAATGGAGGAGCACCGGGATTACTTCCGACATCGGGGCGGTCGATCGGCGAGCACAACGCCTGGTCGCTGGAGGAGATTGTTCTCGCCATCGAGACTCGGTTGTTGCATCTTGAAGTTTTCTTGGGGTGGCTCCGTGCCACCGGTGAGGAGGTCCTCAAGGCGCTCTAGCTGGACCGGGAGGAGGCAGTCCACGCCAGCCGTGTGGCCATGTGGCTCGAACACGCCGCGGGGCAGATCGACGCATGGAAGGCCTCCTCGCGGATGGTGCTGAGGTTTGACCTGTCTTGGTATCCGGGCATGAACCTGGACCAGCTGGCCACCACACGCGCCGCCTCGGCAGGCGATCTGACCGCACGCGACAGCGCCATTGGAGTCCGAGCCAGTGAGCTGGCCTCGTACGTTGCCCTTGACCAGTATGCTCTGGGGCTTGACGAGACCGGGGAGCCTGTCTCGAAGGACTCCTTCGGTGTTCCAATCGAAGAGGAGGTCGAAGAGACGGGCTCCAGCGTGGAAGGCGACGCCAAGGACCCGTCGACTGCGGAATTGGACACCGACAGGACACCCACGCCGACCATGGAGACAACTTCCTCGACGCCTACCCCATCGGCTGGCGAGACGGGAACCAGCGAGCCTGAGGAGCCAGCCGTCGATACGCCCGAAGCGTAGGATTTTTTTCTTTTCATGTTTATAGTGCTTTCTCTTTTACACGGACTTTGCTTGTCAGTATGCAGTTCCACCCACTGGGGGTGTAGTGAATGTAATGAACCTTTGTCCTTGGGCCATTATCTCTTTAATGCTAAGTATTACTCGCGCCTGAACTTGCCTTCTCCCTTTTGTCCTTACTCCATTTTTCTTGTTCTCCCCACTTTTGGTTCCGCCCCACCAGCCGGACAGTCGGGTGCTAGACCTGTGGCTGGGTCGGGGAGTATCCCTCGAGGGGGAGAGCTCAATACTTAGGATTTTAAGACTTGGGCTTGGGCGAGCCAGCAGTAGGCCGGCTGGATCGCAGGCGACATGGCTGACTGGGGTGCAGCTGGCGGGCGTGTGGGCAGGAAGACCAGCACGGCCGGCGTGCCCAAGCGCTAGGCCTTTCTTTGGCCATCTTCGTGTTTTTGCGCTTTCAGTCTTTAACTCTTGCCGGCCGAACAACCGGGGGTTGGACTGTACCTAGAGACAAAGATAGGGCTTTCGGAGATGCAAACACATTGGCATAAGCCGCAAAAAGAAATGGCTCGGGTTAGCCATCGACTACCCGGGCGGGCCGAGCCAAGCCCGGGTTGGGACATGGAAAGGATGCTAGATAGAAGCGAAAAGGTAGTCCCAGAGTGTCGTTCGGGGTACCTATTGATTTTATTAACCAAAAGTGATGATACATACACTGGCTTAGCTGTAAAATGGGTGCAGGAGCTCCACGTTCCATGGGCGCTATGTCTCCTCGCCGGAGGCGTCCCTCTTTCGCTTCTGCGGCTTCTTCGTGTCAATAAGGTAGTACGCATTGTTTTACAGCGCCTTGCTGATGATGAAGGGGCCCTCCAATGGGGAGGACAACTTGTGCTGGTCGGTTGTGCGCTGGACCAGCCGGAGCACCAAATCGCCCTCGCGAAAGGTGAGGGGGCAGATCTTCATGTTGTGGTAGCGGTGCAGGCCCTACTGGTAGAAGGCTTACCGGCTCAGGGCCAGCTTGTGTGCTTCTTCGAGCAGGTCGACGTCGTCCTCGTGCACCTCCTTGGCTTCCGCCTCTGTGTACATGCTGATACAAGGCGAGTCGAACTCGATGTCTATGGGGATGACCGCCTCAGCCCCGTACATGAGGAAGAAAGGAGTGAAGCCGGTTGACTGGTTGGGCGTGGTCTTGAGGCTCCATAGCACAACCGGTAGCTCGTCGATCCAGTAGCCATCTGAGCATGTCAGTGGCTCGACGAACCAGGGCTTGATGCCAGCAAGGATCAGGTCGTTGGCTCTCTCCACCTGGCCGTTCGACTGTGTGTGGGCCACTGACGTGAGGTCGCGCCGGATGCCTTGGGCGTAGCAGAAACGAGCCAGTGCGCCCTTGGCGAAATTGGGGTCGTTATCGGTGATGATGTTGTGGGGATGCCATAGCAAATAGTGATGTCCTAGATAAATGTGAGCCGTCGGTCCGTCCAACTTCTTGATCGCCTTAGCCTCGATCCAGTTAGTGAATTTGTTAACGGCCACCAGCAACTGTGGCATGCCGCCCCAAGCGGTCTTGTCGGGACCCCGATCCTAAGCCATAAGAATCCGGCATGTAACACCTAACATTACTTTGCGGCCTCACGCACGGTTATCACCACGGCTGCCACCTTACCTGGGCCTGGACTGTTTGCACCTTTTGGCTCATGAATGTGAATATGTCGCTAGCATTCAAATGTCAAAGAACCCGGGTCGACATGACTAGT
The DNA here is from genome assembly GCA_039707655.1 of Elymus sibiricus. Classification (NCBI taxonomy): domain Eukaryota; kingdom Viridiplantae; phylum Streptophyta; class Magnoliopsida; order Poales; family Poaceae; genus Elymus; species Elymus sibiricus. The sequence goes on from CM077663.1 coordinate 163,301,766, forward strand.
CATAAACCCAAGCGGCACATCCGTACAGGAACAAACATACGTAACCCAGCAATGCAGGTGTCGGTCATCAACATGTGTAGATGAGTCGTAGCAAGCCACATGGACTCCATTATGCCATAAGACATTTCCGTCATTAACTGCACGTAGACGAGTCATAGCAGGCTACAAGGACTCCATTCCTCTGTGAGACATTTCCCCGAAGGGACATACACATCAGCAAAGAAGGATACATGCCGGTCAATCAATGTGTCCGGAGCAGTAGCAAGCTACCAAGGCTCGGTGGAAGCACAAAGAGGCATTTTCCTGTAAAGAGCACTACTAAAGGCACACAACTAGGTGTCAAATCCCATACATACAGTTGCACGTCACACGTATGCACGACATGCCCGATATGCATAGATACAACTATGGCATCACAACATAACCATACAACAAGACAACATTTATTTAGAAGGCTCAGAAGAGCCTTGCATAATATGTTCATACAGGTAGGGGTCACATGACCCGACACTCAAGTCATACAAAACAAAGTCATACAAGCCATGCGGAAGCTTAAAGGTGTCTGAGTACAGACAGATGAAAGGTAAAAAGGCATAAAGCCTGACTATCTACAGCCCATCCGAGGGCATCCAATCGTAGGTGTGATACCAGCTACTCGTCGTCACTGACGTCTAGATAGAACCCACCGGAGGGGTCTTGGTTCTCATCTGCAATAGTTATTAAGCAAACATGAGCATAAACGTACTCCGCAAGTCTTTAAATCAGACCTAGTCTATTCATGCTCAAGTATCAACAAGGGGAGTAGTGGGGTTCATGCAGCAATGCCAGCTTTGACTCTTGGCTAACCTGTACTACGACTACTAGTTCTTTGAACAAGTTTGAGATAGTGCACACGAGTCCACTAACACCACATCAATCCTCTACCATGGATCCGCTCCCGTCACCTACGAGAGTGCCATCCACGGTACTCACACTTGTCTTGATACTTTTATGAGTAGCCATTAAAATTGTCTATGAACAACATAAGTTCTCGAAGTAGTCCATATCCGAGGACGCGGCTATTCGAACAGATTCATACCCTGCAGGGGTGCACTCCTTCACACACGCTCTCGCCACTTATCGCTGATTGCACATAAAAAAGCCACCTCGGCAACCTTCAAGCAGAAGCCCGGAGAGGGAGACGGCCACGACCGTCAACCACACAAGACCCTAGTCCAGGTTTATCGCCTATTTGAGACTGAACCCGCACGGAAGTCTGGCCAAAGTTTCCGCTACGGCCTCAAACGATGTGCGCAGGGTTCCCAAGCCCACCGTTCGGGTGCCACTTGGTACACCGTGCCACTCCCTACCACCTCATAGCCCACCCCTAAGGTCAGCGCTATGCACGACCTCCAGCATAGCTACAAACACCAGAAACTAGTTGCAACTCCTGAACAGAGGACTAGGCGGTTAATTAGTCGAGAGTTTCAATTAAGTAACCCGACGTGTGGTAGTAGCTAGTCTTGGATCACAAACACGGAACTCAGTTCCTAAGAACGGTCCCAATGAGACAACCCGCTATGTACTCCTACATAGCCCCTCATCGCTACCTTTAGCAAATTTGGTTCATCATTTAGTTCATCACATCAGAACAACAACGTTTCACTCCGGTTCCTCACCCAGATGAATCAGACCTAACACAACTCTAAGCATAGCAAGCAAGCAGGGTAAAGCACATCAAGGCTCAAGCATCTACCAGGTATGCTAGGTTGCTTGGTTTAGCTATTTAGTGTGATAATGACAGGTCATGTAGAGGCATGGGTTCAACAACCGAAATAGGTAAACAGTTGAATCGAGTAGTCCGAATGCAATAAACGAGACCAAGAGCGGGAGAGTGGGATGTTATCGAAATGATTAATGAGGCTGCTTGCCTTGCAGGTTGGTGGCAGGGTACTGCCCTTCAACTGGATACTCACGTGTATCCTCGGGAGCAAGACCTACCGCGATACCGACGAAGTAACAATCAATACACGGCAAGTGCAACAATATGATGCATGATCATGACATGGCAACATGATTTGGATGAGCTAATGTACGTAGCATCAAGTTTAAATGAAGTTGGTTTGAGACTAGGTTCAAATGCAACTCCATGTATTATGTCACATATTGCATTTATGCAAAAATGTCAATGTTCTCCTATTTAGGTTGCTCTATAATGCATGAGAGGAGCATCAATGGATTCATTGGATTTTTCTGATAATTTTTCAAATATAAATTATTTCAATATGAGTTACAAATTAATTTTTATGTATTTTTGTAGTTTTAACTATTTTCTGGAATTTCTATAAACCAGATAATCTTTTATTGCGTCAGCAACATGTCAGCATGACATCAGCAGGTCAGCAGACCGTTGCCAGGTCAAAGCTGACATGTGGGGTCCCCAGGTCAGTCTCTCAGGGTTGACTGGAGTCACTGGCAGGTGGGGCCTGCCTGTCATTGACTCAGGGATAATTCTCGAGTTGACTGTGGCTTTGACTGACGACAGGGCCCACTGTCAACGCCTATTAGCTGAGTTAATTAGTGGGATTAGTACCTAATGACGCTCCACGTCGGCCCCCACCGGAATCCTGCCGGCGGTGACCAAAACAACGGCAGCTCTTCACCGGAGTTGCGCTACAAGCTGGTGCTGGGCGTGCGGAGGCAACCAAAATGATGCCCGCTCTAGGCCGCATCCATCTAGGGGGTCACGTGGTCGCGGGGGCTCCGGAAGTTTCGCCGATGTCGAGCCATGCGACTGCCGGAGCTTGGGTGATCTCGAAGATGACGCTACAGCAAGAAAGCGAGCTGGGGCTAGGCACTAACGGCATCTACGGAACCTCACAAGCTGAACGGTGGCCTTGGGTGGCCCTGAGGAACACCGGAATGTCGGCGGCGTCGAGCTCGCGCATGTTGGGTTCTACCGTAGGTGCATCGCATGCGAATTAAAATTTTCCTACGCGCAGAACATCCAAGAACATGCTACGGAGATGGATCACAGTTCGTTACCACTAGACGCACTGTGCCGTGTAGCGGAAGTAGAGTTGGGGCAGTGCGTTCGCCTGGTCCGTCCCCTCCTCATCCAATCTCCCTTGAACGGCCGATCCGATCTCCCTCGCGCAGCTGGCCGCCGGATCCCATGTACAGGTTCACCGGAGCGGCGCAAGTGCACCTCCTCTAACTTTATCGGCGTGTGCAGGAGGAACACCGTGCGGCGGACTGCTAGGTCTGATCACACAATCGGCGGCGGCAAGTGGAGGTGGCTAGTTGCAACACATGCAAAGCCCTAATGACGGCGTGTTGGGACCCCGATCCTAAGCCATAAGAATCTAGCATGTAACACTTCACATTACTTTGCGGCCTCACGCACGGTTATCCCCACGGCTGCCACCTTACCAGGGCCGGGACCGTTTGCGCCTTTTGGCTCACGAATGTGAATATGTCACTAGCATTCAAATGTCAAAGAACCCGGGTCGACATGACTAGTCATAGAACCCAAGTAGCACATCCGTACAGGGACATGCATACGTAACCCAGTAATGCAGGTGTCGGCCTTAGCGTGTGTAGACGAGTCATAGCAAGCTAAAGGGACTCCATTACACCGTGGGACATAAATGTCATCAACTGCGCGTAGACGAGTCATAGCAGGCTACATGGACTCCATTACACAGCGAGACATTTCCCCGAAGGGACAGACACAGCAGCAAAGAAGGATACATGCCGGTCAATCAATGTGTCCGGAGCAGTAGTAAGCCACAAAGGCTTAGTGGAAGCACAAGGAGGCATTTCCCCGTAAATGAAAGCACAACATGCTCCCTTGGTGGTTTTGATAATTCATGACAACATACATTGTCTCTTGGACTAATACTTTTACCTAGTGTATTTCAGATAAAGTCCATAGAGATGGTTGGCAAAAGGATTGTGGAGATTGTGGAGAAACCCCAAGATGCAAGGAAATGGATTGGCAAAGCTTCAAGCAAGAGGACTCTACATTTTACTTTGTGAGAAATCAGTTTGAGTCCATAGGAAAGCCAATACTATTAAAAGGGGGTAAGGTATTGTTGGTGAACAAAATGCTCATACGTGCACAAGTGATAGTCACAAAAAACACCCACAAGCTCTTCCACAATAGTCTGTCCAAAGTCAAATATCCAAAATCGGTGCAACCAACACTTTCCACTCGGTGCCACCGATTCCCAAACTCAGACAGACCCATGCCAAACCCTAGCACATCGGTGCAACCGATCCCACTTCGGTGCCACCGAGTTTAGGTTGCCAACTCTCTGTTTAGCTATTTTCAGTCTTCGGTACCACTGAGTTTTGCCAGTCGGTCTCACCGAGTTTCTGGACCAACTCTCTGGATAGCCATTCACAAGAATCGATACCACCGAGAATTGTAGATCGGCGCCACCGAGTTTCTGGACCAACTCTCTGGTAAGCCATGGTCAAGAATTGGTACCACCGACATGTGAGAATCGGCGTCACCGAGTTTGCGCAATCTGACCGTTGGTCACCTGATCGGTACCACCAAGATTTATATATCGGTCTCACCGAGATTCAAAAGTTGTCACCTTTTGGTCACTTCGGTACCACCGAGATTTACACATCGGTGTCACCGAGTTGGTCACTTTAGGTGTAACGGTTGGATTTTTGGAGATGCCTATATATACCCCTTCACCACCACCCACTCGAAAGAGAAGCACTCAGAACTATTCCATACTTGCCCCAACCTATTTTCTGAGAGAGAGCCACCTACTCATGTGTTGAGATCAAGCCATTCCATTCCAACCATATGAATCTTGATTTCTAGCCTCCCCAAGTTGCTTTTCACCACATCAATCTCTTCCACCATATCCAAATCTGTGAGAGAGTGATTGTGTGTTGAGGAGTCTATCATCTTGAAGCACAAGAGCAAGGAGTTCATCGACATTACCGAGCCTATTACCTTTTGGAGGGTGGTGCCTCCTAGATTGGTTAGGTGTCGCTTGGGAGCCTCCTACTTCGTGTTGTGGAGTTGAACCAAGAAGTTTGTAAGGGAAAGGAGATCGCCTACTTCGTGAAGATCTACCCATAGTGAGGCTAGTCCTTCGTGGACGGAAGCCGTTATGGAATGGTCAAGCTTGCTACTTCGTGGACCCTTATGGGTGGAGCCCTCCGTGGACTCTCGCGACCGTTACCCTCCGTGGGTTGAAGACTCCATAAACGTGGACGTACGATAGCACCACCTATCGGAACCACAGGAAAAATCTTCGTGTCCCTCATGCGTTTGCTCTTCCCATCTCAACTCTTTACTTCATGTGCAATGTCTTTACTTTCCGCTGCCATACTTGTTGACATGCATGTGTAGGGTGTGCTAGACTTGCTACAATTGTTAAAATCTGACAACCAATTAACTTGGGAAAAGGATAGGTTTTAAATTCCTGCTAGTAGTCTATTCACCCCCCTCTAGACACTCTTCTAGTGATCCCTCAATTGGTATCAGAGCATTGGTCTCCATTGCTTCGGTTTCATCACCGTGGAGGAAGATGGATGTGTCTAGTATAGGGAGTTTGAGTTGTAGAGTGCCTATTCTTGATGGAGAGTACTATAGTCAATGGAAAACCTTGATGCTTGAGATATTTAATGAATTTCAATTGAGCAAGTATGTTAAGAGCCCCTATGTACCTCCCATTGATCCATTACATCCCACACATGAAGAGGAAATTGATATGCTATGCAACCTTAGAACTGTTAATCTCATCGTTAGAGCATTGCCTAGAAATGTGCTTAATCAAATGAAGAATTTTGAATGTGCTTATACTTTGTGGAATGACTTGGAGAAACGATATCCAAGTTATTCATTGAGTAATCTTGATGAAATTCTTCATAAAACTATTGCCTTTCACAAAATGACGCCTAGTGATCCCAATTTTGATGACTATCTATTTGAGCTTAGAGACCTCATGCGTGCTAAAGGAGATGTCATAACGATCAACAACATCATTGTTGAAGCCATTCGAATTCATAAGTTTGAACATTGTCATGATCACAATCCTAACGAATCTCTTGTTCTTTGTGACGAGGATTTCCCACTTGATGATAACAATGTGGAACATGGCTATTATGATGAAGATGAGTTGTTCAACATCGAGTATGAGAAGATCATGAAGAATCTAAGTCTTATGGCAAACTTCAAGGATTACATGTCCGGAGGAAAAGAATGGATTCTCGATAGCGGATGGACCGATCATATGACCGGAGATAGAGAAATGTTTGAAGAGATCACACCAAACCATGGACCGCGAAGGTACGTAACGTTTGGAGACAACTCCAAGGGTTAGATACTTGGTCTTGGTAAGGTGGCCATATCCCATGATAGCTCTATTCAAAATGTCATGCTTGTTGAATCTCTTGGCTACAATCTTCTTTCCATATCTTGACTTGCCGACTTTGGTTTTAATGTGCTATTCACGAAAGTAGATTGCCAAGTGTTTCGTCAAGACAATCATAACATGGTCTTTACCGGTTTCCGTAGAAGTGATCTATACATTGTCGATTTCACTAAGAGATCCAAACCTTGTACTTGTTTAATTGCAAAATCTTCTAAAGGTTGGCTTTGGCATAGAAGACTAGGGCATGTTGGCATGCGTAATCTAGACAAACTTATCAAAGGTGATCATATACTTGGTGTTAAAGATGTTATCTTTGACAAAGATAGACTTTGTAGTGCTTGCCAAGCTGGAAAGCAAGTAGGTGGAAGTCATCCCGTAAAGAATATCATGACTACTAGGAGACCACTTGAGCTACTTCACATGGATCTTTTTGGTCCTAATGCTTACAAGAGTCTTGGTGTAAATTCCTATGGTCTAGTTATAGTTGATGATTTTTCCAGATTTACGTGGGTATTCTTTCTTGATCATAAGTTGCAGGTACAAAAGATCTTTAAGAACTTTGTTCACAAAGCGCAAAATCAGTTTGAAGTGAAGATCAAGAAGGTTCGAAGAGATAACGGATCGGATTCAAGAACACCCATGTGGATACCTTTCTTGACGAAGAGGGTGTCTCACATGAGTTCTCGGCTACGTACAAGCCTCAACAAAATGGAGTTGTTGAGAGGAAGAACCGAACTCTTATTGAGATGGCAAGAACGATGCTTGACGAATACAAGACGCCAAGACACTTTTGGGCAGAAGCCGTGGAAACAGCATGTCATGCCACGAACCGACTCTACTTGCACAAGCTTCTCGGTAAAACGGCATACGAGCTACTCACCGGTAACAAACCCCAAGTTGGACACTTTCGGGTATTCGGCTCAAAGTGCTACATTCTTGACAAGCATCGTCGTACTAAATTTGCTCCTAAATCTCATGAAGGTTTCCTACTTGGTTACGGATCGAACTCTCACACTTACCGTGTCTACAACAACTTCACTCGAAAAGTTGAAGAGACGGTAGATGTGAAGTTTGATGAATCTAATGGCTCGCAAGTCGAACAATTGCCAAATGATATAGGAGATAAGGATCCTTCGGAAGCTATCCAAGACTTGTCCATTGGCAAGATTCGTCCCATGGAGGTTAAGGAAAGTAGTTCATCAACTCAAGTGGAAGCCCCAACTTCGCGTCAAGGTGAACCTCAACACGACATGGAGGCATCCACAAGCGGTACACGACAAGATGATGAAGAAGAGGAAGTACATCACGAAGATCCACCACAACCTCCTTCACCACCACCTCAAGGAAACGACACCTTCAACAACAACGAAGATGAAGTAGATGATGATGATGAAGAAGCTCCACCATCCAACAAGCCTAAGCTACCCCGAGTTCGAGCAAGAGTGACCAAGAACCATCCTCTAAACCAAATCTTTGGTGACATACAAACCGGGAGAATCACTCGCTCTAAAACTCGCCTAGCTAACTTTTGTGAGCATTATTCTTTCATCTCTAGCATTGAACCCTTGAAGGTAGAACAAGCTCTTGAAGACCCGGATTGGGTGAACGCAATGCATGAAGAGCTTCACAACTTCGAGAGGAACGAAGTGTGGACACTCGTGGAGAAGCCCAAGGATGAGCTCAACATCATCGGAACCAAATGGGTGTTTCGGAACAAATAAGACGAAGACGGTCAAGTCGTACACAACAAGGCACGTCTCATAGCCCAAGGATATACGCAAGTCAAAGGTATGGACTACGGTGAGACCTATGCCCCCGTCGCTAGACTTGAAGCTATTCGCATTCTTCTTGCTTATGCTAATCACCATGATATCACGCTTTATCAAATGGACATTAAAAGTGCTTTTTTAAATGGTGAGATTGAAGAAGAAGTCTATGTTAAGCAACCACCTGGTTTTGTGAATCCTAAGAAACCTAATCATGTTTATAAGCTTCGTAAAGCTCTTTATGGTCTTAAGCAAGCCCCACACGCTTGGTACAAATGCTTAATGAAGTTTCTCATTGAAAAGGGTTTTGAAATTGGTAAAATTGACGCAACCTTGTTCACTAAGAGAGTTAATGGTGAATTATTTGTGTGCCAAATCTATGTGGATGATATTATCTTTGGATCTACTAACCCACAATTTAGTGAGAGATTTGGAAGGTTGATGTCCGAGAAGTATGAGATGTCCATGATGTGTGAGCTGAAATTCTTTCTTGGTTTGCAAATCTAGCAAACTAGAGAAGGAACTTTCATCTCTCAAACTAAGTATACCAAGGACCTGATCAAGAAGTTCAACATGCAGGAGTGCAAAGGTATGAAAACACATATGCCTACTAGTGGACATGTTGATCTTACCAAGGAGGACGAACCGGTTGATCAAAAAGTTTATCGATCTATGATTGGTTCATTGCTATATCTATGTGCCTCCCGTCCCAATATTATGCTTAGTGTTTGCATGTGTGCTAGATATCAAGCCGGACCTAAAGAATGTCATCTTTTGGCCGTGAAAGGTATTGTGAGATATTTGATACAAACACCAAACTTTGGCATTTGGTATCCCAAGGGATCTTCTTTTAACCTTGTTGGCTATTCCGATTCGGATTTTGCCGGTGACAAGATTGATAGAAAATCCACCTAGGGTACTTGTCAATTTCTTGGTAGATCTCTTGTGTCTTGGTCCTCCAAGAAAGAAAACTCGGTATCTCTATCCACTGCCGAAGCTGAGTATATTGCTGCAGGATCTTGTTGTGCACAATTACTATGGATGACACAAACGCTTAAGGATTATGGAATTCATGTTAAAAATGTTCCATTACTTTGTGACAATGAAAGTGCTATTAAAATTGGTCACAATCCTATGCAAATTCTCGAACTAAACATATTCAAGTTAGACATCATTTCATTCGTGATCATGTTGCCAAAGGAGATATTGATCTAAAACATATTCGCACCAATAAGCAATTGGCCGATATCTTTACTAAGCCACTTGATGAGAAAACGTTTTGTCACTTGAGGAGTGAGTTGAACATCATTGATGCTTCAAACTTGAGCTAGACTCACTCGGTTGCATGCAAGGGCATGAGCTTACTTGATACTTCCATGATACTCTTGACATGTTATCTTATACCATGGAATTCTATGATCCCTTGTATTGCATCTAACATTTTGTAGGTACTTGGAAGAACGTCATTCCACAAGATTGCCAACAACTCCAATCATAAGCAATCTTGTCATAACCAAGTATCCACAACCTCGCTTGATGATGGAAGGAAGAAGACAACAAAAACATATCCTTGACACATATTTGAATTTCACAATTTGTATCGTGTCATATTATGTTCTTCCTTGCATGACTAACCTATGTAGGTGACAAGTGTACTAAAACGAGAAGGATTGCTCCCAACTCAAGATGATCTTCATCAACCTCGAGCATCCTCAACAAGTTCACCTACAAAGCCACGTCATCAACATCACTCAAAGGTATGTACTCATATCCTTGAAAAAGCTTTACTCCAAGACATGAGCTAAAGCTACTCAAGTGATATGAAAACATTAAAATGCTTAATCAAAAAATGGTAATCCCATTTTGAGCTTAACAATGAGTATCACCTATGATCAAGTATTCTTGCTTGGCTCCTAAGTCAATATAGTCTAATATAGGTGACCTAGTCACCGCCCATCATCTAGTTAAGAATCTTGTGTGGTTCATTCTCTTTTTGTAAGATTTCTTGGAACCACTCAAATCTTGTCTAGTTGATATCTCTTTGTAAAGTCTTTTGCATTTTCTTTGAAAATTTCTCTTTGACACTTTGTTAAAAAAAATTCTAAATCTATTTGCAAATTTCTCAAACATTGCCAAGTTTCTGTTTTAGCCTCGGAGCCGCCGATACAAATAACTCGGTTCTACCGAATTAGCAGATGAGTTGCAAAACAATATCTCGGTACCACCGACTTGTTTGTCTCGGAGCCACCGATTTTATTTCTTCTCTCAGTTGTATTCAAAACTGCAAATCCTTGTTTTCTTAGAAATCCTATTGTGACATTTTCAATTCTTCGATGATCCCTTTCTTCAAAAAAAATTAGGGGGAGAAAACTTTATTCAAGGATCCCTACCTCAAAGGAGGAGAAGTCTTACAAGATCTCAGATCAGCCAAAGGGAGAGAAATTCTTTTCCATGATTCCCTCAGTTTTTCATGTTAACCATGATTCATATGAACCCTACATTCAATAACCCTTGTTCTCAAGGATCCCTTCTTAATCAATGATCCCTGTATCTAACCCTGTGTATGGACCTTTTTGGAAATTAATGCCAAAGGGGGAGAAATACCAAAGCTTCAATGCTACAAGGGAAGATACATGCTTATGCAAAGTGGGAGATATAATCAAGGAGGAGAGGAGAATATCAAAGCTCATACTTATATAGACAAGGTGAGAACACCAAAGTAGGGGGAGAAAAATATGTTTTGAAAAATGAAAAAATGTTAGACTTTTCTCACCCTATCCAATCCCAATATCTACATGCTAAGATTCAACGGGAGAGGATGATCTACTATTTTCATATCTAAGGGGAGAAATCTCTAAATAATCTTGGAGACATATCAATCTTAAGGAATACTATCTTCTATATGTTCTCCATATCTTGGTACTATTGAGCTCTATTGCTTTTGATTGGTAGAATACTCTTGTGTTTCCTAACATTGTTTTCTCAAGTGTGTTTCTACTACTAGAATGCTCAAGAAGTCAAGGTAAGTATATGCATCATATCTTTGATCAAGATGATCTCTTGCTTCTTGCACATATTGTTTGCAAGAGTGAAGTCTTTGATGCATATAGCCAAGATACACATGCCTCATTCTATCCCTTCTGCGAGTGTGTCCATGCATTCCAAGGCAACTATCCTTTAAAGGGATTGCACACATTTAGGGGGAGCAAGTCTAAGTCATGTGTCTCTCAAAGTCTCCATTATATCCATGCATATATCTATTTGAAGCTTTGATTGTATGTTGTCATCAATTACCAAAAAGGGGGAGATTGAAAGCACAACATGCTCCCTTGGTGGTTTTGATAATTCATGACAACATACATTGTCTCTTGCACTAATACTTTTACCTAGTGTATTTCAGTTAAAGTCCATAGATGACCTAAGGTTTATCAATCTGTGGGAGGTGTAGGATGAAGATGGTCTCTCTCAAACAACCCTGCAATCAAATACAAGAAATCTATTGTGTCCCCAACACACCCAATACAATGGCAAATTGTATAGGTGCACTAGTTCGGCGAAGAGATGGTGATAAAAGTGCAATATGGATGGTAGATATAGGTTTTTGTAATCTGAAAATATAAAAATAGCAAGGTAGCAAGTAACAAAAGTGAAGACAAATGGTATTGCAATGCTTGAAAACAAGGCCTAGGGTCCATACTTTCGCTAGTGCAATCTCTCAACAATGCTAATATAATTGGATCACATAACCATCCCTCAATGTGCAACGAAGAATCACTCCAAGGTTCTTATCTAGCGGAGAACATAAGAAGAAATTGTTTGTAGGGTACGAAACAATCTTAAAGTTATCCTTTTCGATCGATCTATTCAAGAGTTCGTGCTAAGATAACATCAAGTTATCCTTTCCGTTCGATCTATCTAAGAGTTCATACTAGAATAACACCATATGATACGCATCAACCAACTCTAATGTCACCTAGATACTCCAATGTCACCACAAGTATCCATGAGTTAATTATACGATATGCATCAAACAATTTCAGATTCATAATACTCAATCCACACAAAGAACCTCAAAGAGTGCCCCAAGATTTCTATCGGAGAAAGTAGGACAAGAACGTGTATCAACCCCTATGCATAGATTACCCCAATGTCACCGCGGGAATCCGCAAGTTAAGTACCAAAACAGATATCAAGTGAATCAATAGAACACCCCATTGTCACCACGGGTATCTGCATGCAAGACATATATCAAGTGTTATCAAATCCATAAAAGTATTCAATCCGATAACGAAATATCAAATGGAAAACTCAATTCATCACAACTAGATAGAGAGGGGAAACACATCATATGATCCGACTATATTAACAAAGCCCGTGATACATCAAGATAGTGACATCTCAAGAACACGAGAGAGAGAGAGAGATTGAACACATAGCTACTGGTACATACCCTCAGCCCCGAGGGTGGACTACTCCCTCCTCATCATGGCCTCCGCCGGGATGATGAAGATGGCCACCGAAGATGGATTCCCCTCTCTGGCAGGGTACTAGAACATCTCCAGATTGGTTTTTCGTCGATACAGAGAGTTGTGGCGGCAGAGCGGAGAGTCTAGGGTTATTTTTTATGGTTTCTATATGTATAGGATTTTTGGGCGTCGGTTTCACACCAAGATGGGCCACGAGGAGGGCACGATACACCAGGGCGCGCCTAGGCCCTCTGGTGCGCCCTGGTGGGTTGTGCCCACCTCGTGGCTCTTCTCCGGTGGTTCTTCGCTCCAATATTGCTTATTTGGTCCAGAAAAAATCACCAAAAAGTTTCGGGCGATTCCGAGAACTTTCATTTTCTGCACAAAAAGAACACCACGGTAATTCTGCTGAAAACAGCGTCAGTCCGGGTTAGTTCTAAATAAATCATATAAAGTGCATCAAATCCATATAAAAGTATTGTAAACATAGATGAATATGGCATGAATACTTCATAAATTATCGATACGTTGGAGACGTGTCAGTAACACATGTCGTGAAGGGTGCAGTAAAAGAGAATAAGACAGAGGAAATGGCGGAAGAGGAAAACAGAGGGCTGCGATGAGGTGCGCATCTGTGAATCCCCCTCTTATAAGGGCAGAATGCATAGAGGCCACCTCTCCGAGTCCAACGTGGTCGCGCCTTCTTAGGCGCGCCCCTCAGGCGCCGTTTCGCTCAACCTCTCCCACATCCCGCATTTAACGTGCGTCGTGGGCGTGCAGTAAAACCATCATCACAACTGCAGAAAAGTTCAGCCACGTGTGTCTGTGCACTGCTCTGGGCCTAGCCCAACAGTGTCACAGACTTAAGTATGGCCCAGGCCCGGGAGCTCCTGTTAGTGTACTAAAGAACGGGTCCTTTAGCACCCTGACTTGTGCACAGACGGCAGCAGTCTCAGGCCCATCAAGCCTTGTCGGATGGATACTGCGTTCAAGATAGCGTCAAGCAAAGACCAAGCCACCAACAAGCCTTCTTGCCGGTGAGGATGACCCGGCAACATGCACACCCGGCATGATCCCACTACCAAGCCACCGCTCCACCTCATCGGGATGATTGTCTCAATCAGCTATGTGTCGAGCAGGAAGGTGGTCAATTAGGGCTTATCGGGATGTGTGGCGCTGCTAGAGGATTACAGCTTTAATGACACCCGTCCTATTGGCGTGGCGGAAGAATAAAAGGTAGTCGGACAAACGACACAGAAGGAGAGACGATTCTTGCCGGGAGATGGCGCCAGCATGACACTTCACGGCGCATTTAATGCGCATGTCCTAATCCGTCAGGGTTAGGTATTTTCCACTCTAGCATGTCAGTAGTGTGACCACTGTTACATCCACTATTTACCCTTGTGTATTTACCATTTTGGCCACTGTGGTAACCCCTTTCATCTATAAAAGGAGGTCCATGGCTACCTTTACAAAGGTCGAAACGCTGTCCATTTGCACGTGTAGCAAAACTCTCAAACATTTTTGCCAGGTTGTTGCGCTCTCTGTGCTTTGGACTCAATCATACAAAACCACCACACAGGACATAAGGTATTACACCTTCGTGTGGCCCTAACCTGTCTAAAACCCGAGCATGCTCTGGTTGGTGATGCTCTTTGCGCACATAAATCCCCGTAGTTGAACTGCAAAGGGGCCTCGTAGGTCCCATAGATTGTCGTACCTCGACAACCCCCCCCCCTCTAGGCATACTTTGGATCCTACAAGTGGTATCAGAGCTTTGGTCTCCATTTCATTTGTTTCACGAACTAGGAGAGTATGGCGTCTAGTGAGGGAAATTACCACCGTAGAGGTCCATATTTTGATGGTACAAACTTTGCTAGTTGGAAGCGTAAAATGAAAATGCATATTCTTGGTCATAACCTCACAGTTTGGGTTGTTGTTCATGTTGGCTTGCAAGGTGAACTCTTTGGTAATGGAAAGGAACCGGATCGTGAAGCGACAACAGAAGAATTGAAGATGTTGCAATACAACGCTCAAGCATGCGGCATTCTATTCAACTGCCTATGCCCTGAAGAGTTCAACAAGATAAGTCGTCTTGAGAATGTAAAGGAAATTTGGGACACTTTGCTTGATATGCACGAAGGAACCAAATCCGCCAGGGAATCTAAGTTCGATGTTCTTCAAAGTCAACTTGACAAGTTTAAGACGAAGGATGGTGAAGGAGTCGCGGAAATGTACTCTAGGCTTGCTCTCGTCACAAATGAGATTGCCATCTTAAGAAGTGAAGAGATAACTGAAAAAATCATCATCAAGAAGGTACTTAGAGCCTTGGATGGAAAGTATGCCGCCGTGTGCACATTGATCCAAATGATGCCAAACTACAAAGATCTCAAGCCCACGGAAGTCATTGAAAGGGTCGTTGCTCATGAAATTTCACTCAAGGACAAAGAAGACCTTCACAACAAGTCAAGCAATGCTTACAAAGCCAAAAGTGATACACCCGCAACTTCAAGTGAACCTTGTTACCAATGAAGAGATAAGCCTCATGGTCAAGAAATTCAACAAGTTCTACAAGAATAGAGGCAAAAATAGAAGCTCCAACTCAAGATACGAAGAGAAGCATTCTTCTAGTCGTGACCGAAATTGTTATAATTGTGGAAGACCAGAACACTTTTCCAATGAGTTCACGGACCCCTCAAAGAGAAGATAAGAGTCACCTAGAAGAAGAAGCTCAAGAGATGAGTTAGCTTCAAGAGAGAGAAAGAGTAGAGAAGATCGCTATGAACGAAGACCCTCCTGAAGAAGCAAGGACTCGAAGAAGAAGGACAAGTACACCAAGAGCTACACAAGAATAAGAAATCAAGCTCATGTTAGTGAATGGGTTTCCGGCTCCGACTCCGACAACCAATCCAACATAAGCTACCACTCTGACTCTGACTATAGTCAAGATGAAGGTGTTCCCGGACTAGCACCCGTATCCTCCAACTCCTATGATATATTTGATTCACCAAATGAAGGAATCGGAAGATGCTTCTTGACTAAAGGCCGAAAGGTATCACACCTCAAATACATTGACTTCAATAGTGATGAGGATGACTTACTAGGAGACGATGACTTGCTCTTTGATAAAACTAGTGATGTTAGTCAAAATGAACTTGATAATAATCATGCTAGTCAAGATAAGTCGTGTGATAATGATAAGAAGGAGATTGAGCACTTAAAAAAGAACTAAACTCTCTTAAGTTAGCTCATGAATCTACTCAAGAAGATCATAGAGAGCTTCTAAGAACTCATAAGAAGCTACGCTTCGAGAAGCTAAATTTAGAGCAAGAGCATGAGTTTCTTAAAGCTATCAATGACGATCTTCAAAAGAAGAGTTCTTCTTATCTTGCCAAACAAATACTATTGTCTAGGTTTATGCCACAAGTCAAATCTAAGCAAACTAGTAACCAAGGCAAGAAAGGTTCTTCATCTAGTAGCAACAACACTAATGCCAAATTTAAAGATGTTGCTTCTAGTAGTACTATTGATTCCACTAATGATTCTATTAGCCAAGTTACACTTGAGCAAGAAAATGATTTATTGAAAGGAATTATAGAGAAAGGTTTCTACAAGATTCTTGACGGAAGTAAGCAATTCGGCGAGATTATACGCAAGCAAGGAAGGCATCGAAAGAACCAAGGTATTGGTTTTGAACGAATGTTCAATGCCAATGGAGTTGAATGGGAAGAAGATCAATACCGCAAGATGAAGTTTGTTCCCCAAAAGGAGAAGTAGGATCCTATTCTCTCAAAGGGAACACAAGATCAAGATGACCTTCCACCACAAGATCACAAGCTCAAGGGCAAAGACAAGCTTCTAGAGGAAATTGACTCATTTCAAGAAGAACCTCAAGCCATGGTCAAGTGGGTTCCCAAGGCCACTACTAGCTCTACTTCATCAAGTGCTACTTCAACTGCAAGGATCCCCATAAAGTTGATGTGTGTCCCAAAGAAGAAGAACTAGAGAAGTTCTTGAGGGGTGACTCCGCCAACAAACTTCACTCATATTCTTTCTTGGCAAGAACTAATGCAATCAACTCCAACTTTATGCCATAGTTCAAGGAGTCACAAAACCCCTCGTTGGTAAGCAAGGGACAAGGTAATTAATGAATCAATGGACATCATCATATAAACTCTGCCTATGTTGTCTCAACATAGACGGTCCCAAGCCCGGGTAAAGGAGGAGGGTTGTGATAGGCTTGGCGAGCCAACGTCAAAACTCAGCCATTCTTATGGAGATGAAACCCAAAAGATTTTCTTTGGGGCGTAACCCTCTCAGCGACGCGCCACATAAGAACCCGGGTGTGGTGGAAAATGGGCAAGGGCCGGGATGTCACCCCCCAGGTGGCACGCCGTATCGTGATCTGGATACTGTGGCAAATGAGCAAGGATCGGGTCGTCGCATCCTTAGTGGCGTGCTACATCGGCTCCCGGGTGTAGTGGAAATTGAGCAAGGGTCTTCGCATTTGACTCAACGAGTGTGAAGGGTAAGCAAGCTAGCCGAGTCTAGCAGGATTCGCTTAGGTAGCTGGAACGTAGGGTCTCTGACAGGTACGCTTCGGGAGGTAGTTGATACCGCGGTGAGGAAGGGCGTTGATATCCTTTCCGTCCAAGAGACCAAATGGAGGGGACAAAAGTCCAAGGAGGTGGAGGGTACCGGCTTCAAGCTGTGTTACCCGGGGACGGTTGCAAATAGAAATGGTGTAGGCATCTTGATCAGCAAGAGCCTCAAGGATGGAGTGGTAGACGTCAAGAGACGTGGGGACCGGATTATCCTGGTCAAGCTGGTAGTTGGGGACTAAGTTCTCAATGTTATCAGCGCGTATGCCCCGCAAGTAGGCCACAATGAGAACACCAAGAGGGAGTTCTGGGAAGGCTTAGAGGACATGGTTAGGAGTGTACCGATTGGCGAGAGGCTCTTCATAGGAGGAGACCTCAATGGCCACGTGGGCACATCTAACATAGGTTTTGAAGAGGTGTATGGGGGATTTGGCTATGGCACCAGGAACCAAGAAGGAGAAGATGTCTTAAGCTTTGCGCTAGCCAACGACATGATCATAGCTAACACCCTCTTTAAGAAGAGAGAATCACATCTAGTGACTTACAGTAGTGGGCAACACTCTAGCCAGATTGATTTCATCCTCTCGAGAAGAGAAGAAATGCATGCATGCCTAGACTGTAAGGTGATACCTGGAGAGAGTGTTGTCCCTCAGCATAAGTTTGTGGTTGCTGACCTCCGCTTTCGGATTCGTGTCCAGCGGGGCAAGCGTGCCAAAGTCGCTAGAACGAAGTGGTGGAAGCTCAAGGGGGAGGTAGCTCAGGCGTTCAAGGAGAGGGTCATTAAGGAGGGCCCTTGGGAGGAAGGAGGTGATGTAGACAACATGTGGATGAACATGGCAACTTGCATGCGTAAGGTGGCCCCAGAGGAGTTTGGAGTGTCCAGGAGAAGTAGAAGAGAAGCTAAAGATACCTGGTGGTTAAATGATGATATCCATAAGGAAATTAAGGAGAAGAAAGATTGTTTCAGATGCCTATATCTGGATAGGAGTGCAGACAACATAGAGAAGTACAAGATGGCAAAGAAGGCCGCAAAGCGAGCTGTGAGTGAAGCAAGGGGCCAGGCGTATGAGGACCTCTACCAACGGTTAGACACGAAGGAAGGCGAAAGGGGCATCTATAAGATGGCCAAGATCCGAGAGAGGAAGACAAGGGATGTTGACCAAATCAAGTGCATCAAGGACGGAGCAGATCAACTCCTGGTGAAGAACAAGGAGATTAAGCATAGATGGCGGGAGTACATTGACAAGCTATTCAATGGGGAGAGTGAGAGCTCTACCATTGATCTGGACGACTCCTTTGATGATACTAGCAGCCATTTTGTGCGGCGAATCTAGGAGTCGGAGGTTAAGGAGGCTTTAAAGAGGATGAAAGGAGGCAAGGCGATGGGCCCTGATTGTATCCCCATTGAGGTGTGGAGAGGCCTCGGGGACATAGTGATAGTATGGCTAACCAAACTTTTCAACCTCATTTTCCGGGCAAAAAAGATGCCAGAAGAATGGAGACGGAGTATATTAGTACCAATCTTAAAGAACAAGGGGGATGTTCAGAGTTGTACTAATTACGGTGGAATTAAACTAATGAGCCATACAATGAAGCTATGGGAGAGAGTCATTGAGCACCGCTTAAGAAGAATGACAAGCATGACCAAAAATCAGTTTGGTTTCATGTCTGGGAGGTTGACCATGGAAGCCATTTTCTTGGTACGACAACTTATGGAGAGATATAGGGAGCAAAAGAAGGACCTGCATATGGTGTTCATTGACTTGGAGAAGGCCTATGATAAGACACCGTGGAATGTTATGTGGTGGTCCTTGGAGAAACACAAAGTCCCAGCAAAGTACATTACCCTCATCAAGGACATGTACGATAATGTTGTGCCAAGTGTTCGAACAAGCGATGGCGACACTGATGACTTCTCGATTAAGATAGGACTGCATCAAGGGCCAGCTTTGAGCCCTTATCTGTTTGCCTTGGTGAAGGATGAGGTCACAAGGGATATACAAGGAGATATCCCATGGTGTATGCTCTTTGCGGACGATGTGGTGCTAGTCGATGAGAGTCCGACGGGGGTCAACAGGAAGTTGGAGTTATGGAGGCAAACCTTGGAATCAAAAGGTTTTAGACTTAGTAGGACTAAAACCGAGTACATGAGGTGCGCTTTCAGTACTTCTAGGCACGGCGAGGAGGATGTTAGCCTTGATGGGCAGGTGGTGCCGCGGAAGGACATCTTTTGATATTTGGGGTCAATGTTGCAGAAGGATGGGGATATCGATGAAGATGTGAACCATCGAATTAAATCTGGATGGATGAAGTGGCGCCAAGCTTCTAGCATTCTGTGTGACAAGAGGGTGCCACAAAAGCTAAAAGGCAAGTTCTATAGGACGGCGGTTCGACCCACAATATTTTATGGCGCTGAGTGTTGGCCGACTAAAAGGCGACATGTGCAACAGTTAGGTGTGGAGGAGATGCGCATGTTGAGATGGATGTGTGGCCACACAAGGAAGGACCGAATCCGGAATGATGATATACGAGAGAGAGTTGGGGTAGTGCCAATTGAAGAGAAGCTTGTCCAACATCATCTGAGATGGTTTGGACATATTCGACGCAGGCCTCCAGAAGCCCCAGTGCATAGCGGACGGCTAAAGCATGCTGATAATGTCAAAAGAGTCCGGGGTAGACCTAACTTGACATGGGAAGAGTCCGTAAATACAGATATGTAGGATTGGAGCATCACCAAAGAACTAGCAATGGACACGAGTGCGTGGAAACTTGCTATCCATGTGCCAGAACCATGAGTTGGTCGCGAAATCTTATGGGTTTCACCTCTAGCCTACCCCAACTTGTTTGGGACTAAAGGCTTTGTTGTTGTTGTTGTTGTATGGACATCATCATATATGTGCTTCACTCTATGTCCATAGATATCCTTGTATTTGTTCCTTGTGTGGGACTAACCCATGTAGGTGAGAAGAGTACCAAAACAACAAGGATTGCTCCCAACTCTAGATGATCTTCATCAACAATGAGCATCCACTACTACAACACCTACATGAAGTCTTCATCGACAAAACCCAAGGTTAGTGCATCCCTCTAAGGGGGATCTCAAATCTAGGGGGAGCTTTGCTCTAAGACTCGAGTCAAAGAATCTGAAATGATGTGAACACATTAAAAGCTTTACGTAAAAGTGGCAACCGCACTTGTGCTTAAGTGATGAGTATGACCTATGATAAAGTATCCTTGCTTGCCTCCTAAGTCAATATACTCATATATAGATGACTCCATCATCGCCAAAGTGCTTGGTAGATACTAGAGTGGTTTTATACGTTTGCCATATTTCATTTGATATCTTACACTGTGAGCATTTTGTTATGCATATTTTTCTTCATTCGAGGACATCCAATTGTTGTGCTATTTTGGATTTATTTTCTGGCCAATTGGATGTACAAGAATGCCTAAGTACTCCCTCTAGCTATCTATTCTTTCTCGTCTCAAATTCTATTCATGCTTCATCACAAAATTTTAGCAAGCACTTTTCGGACCCTCCGTGAGGAGCACTCGGAGCCACCGATTCGACAAGGGCTGACTTGCAAAACCTACCAAGTGTTTTTCGATGTGACCAAAGCCTCCAAACTCGACTCCACTGACTCAGTGGGGTTGATCAGGTTTTCTATCTCGGTGCCACCGATCAAGAAGTTTCGGCGTCACCAAGTTGTTCTGCCAACTGACAGTTATACATCTCGGTTGAACCGACTTTTCTTTCTCAGTGTCACTGATAGTAGATAGGTGTGTGTGTGTGTGTGTCTATATATATATATGTCTATATATATATATATATATATATATATATATATATATATATATATATTCATGCGTCGGGTCTTTGGAATTTTCTTCAAACGCTCGACTCCCGCACCCCACTGTTGTCGCCGCCCTTGTCTCCGGACATTCTCCGTCGTCTCCAGCACGCCTTCGCCGCAGGAATCCGTCGCCGCCAATGGCAATCGTCCCCGTTGTTTCCATCGTAGAGAGGGTATGCCAAGTTAGGGTAATCCTCTATCCCTACTACACTCCAAATCTAATTCTTCCGCATTAGGTTTAGTCTATCTTGTGGACACGTTTTGCATAGTTCCATCCACTCGAAATTTCCTTAGAATAGATCGAATAAAAAATTTAGGGTTAGGTCTCCACGGTATGCAACCTCGGAGTCACCGAGTCGAAACATCTCGGTGTCACCGATGTAGTTTTGGCCACAACACCAGGGCTTCTTGGTGAAACCGAAAAGTTCCTATCGGTGTCACCGAAATGGGATCTATGGTGTTTGTGTGCAGCTTCGGAGAGACAGAATCACACCTCAGTGAAAATGTAATGGTGAGACCAACACTACTGCAGGAAGGTCCAAAGATGACACATCAATCAGAGACCCTTCGACCAAACTGTGTGCGGTCCATCAATCGCAAACGGTATAGTTATCGCTCCGTCACCAATAACAAGAACTGTGTGCGATGGCGGAACCATCAAATTCGATTTAGAAAATACTTACGTGTGTAATACGTGGTATACAGTTGGTTCTTCTGAACTGTTTGTGATTAGCAAAGATAACACAAACGGTTAACAAAACACATATGTGTGCGAAGTACGGGATACAGTTGACTCGGATAAACTGTTTGCGTTGATCCAGCAGAACACAAACGAGTTAGCATCAGAAGGTGTGTGTGATACCCAGCAAACACTTCGTTCATGAGAATTGTGTGGGAAGACCAATAATAACCCAAACAATTCATCATGAAAAGTTGTGTGTGTTGTGGGAAGACAGTTGCTGGTAAACAATTGTATGAGATGTGATTTGCTCTGTTTGCACAACATCTATGCTCTGTCTACAGAACACCACCATTGTTGCATAACCAACTTGAACATCCAATTACATAAGTGACTACACAACACATGTACATTCCGCAATATAAATTTACAAGAAGTAGACAATCATCAAATCATATTGTTCTTGTGATGACGGTTGACGCCACTGCTCTGCTTGTGGCTATCCCTCGCCGTCTGCAGGAAGGAGGCACTTCCTCATGTCAATGATCCTCATATACATCTCATAGCTTGTGTACGCGTCCTTGGACGCATACTTGATGTGTTCTTCATCCAGTTCGTTCACCAAGGCCTTGTGCCAGGCAGACTTGTCCTTGTCGCACTCAACCTTCATGTCTCTGTAGTAGGGGTCGATGATGGCCGCGGCAAAGTCAACCAAAGAGTCCTTCTGCTTCTTCTTCTCGCCGCCCCAGACCCTGTACTGACCTTGGATGTTGCCAAGCTTCTGGCAGGACAAGCCCAAAGTCTTGAGCACCTTTAGATCGTTGGTGGTGTCCACCGTTGCGAACATGTAGTCGGGGCTGTTGACAAACCTGGCGAAATGCTTGCAAGACCTTATGACCAGGCAGTAGTGGTAGACGAGCACGTGATGGCACAAACACAATTGGGCGATGGCAACCTTCTGATCATGCCTGACACGACCACCAGTGTACTCGAGGTCGAAGCCGACCACTTTGTACTTGTCATCCTCAGCAAGCAGTTGCTCCAACGTGTTGATGGAGTTCATCACCACGACCGGGTCGTTGGTGTACACCACTCAGAGGTCCGTGTTCCTGATATGGGTGTCCACTTTGACAATAATGGCGAACTGTCGCCCGGCGCTGGCAGCCGCCATTGGATATGCGTAGGAAGCTTGAAGCGATGAAGAGATGTGCATCATCTCTCTATTATTTGTCGTCTTGGGTGTGCTTCTTGTGTTGTATGGCACTATCGGAAGGTGGAAGAGATGAAGGTAAATGGCCGTGGGAATAAAAGGGTGGGCACCGGATGGCCTGGAATTTCGGCACGTCCGCATGGTAGTTTTTGCAGCGCTTAACTGCATGGTGGCGCACGTATAACTGCATTGTGGCGCCGGGTGCGGCGCAACCGCATGCATCGCCCTAAACGTATGTGATCGTTCGTGCGTGGAGGGACTTCGGTAGAGCGCGCGCGCACGGACGTGAGCAAAGCGCGTCGCGGCCACCTCAACCGCCTCATGCGTAGAGCAGTTTGCGACGGTGCGTACAGAACGGTCGTTTGCTATGCAATAAAACACAAACACTTTTTTATTATTAACCATTTGTGTACTTCATTTCTCCCTCCTCTGTCCCGTCTTGTCACCGCTTTGCCGCCAGAGGATTCCAGATCACTTCGGGAGCGTGCAGGCGTTTCTTTCGCATTCCTATTCCTACGCCACCGCCCAGGTTCCCGCGCGGCTCGCCAAAATCCCGCAAACCCCCAATGCTTGGCCGCCTGCTTTATAAACCCTCACTATCGGTGAATCCACATCGCATTCATCCCCTCCCTGCCCGTAGCTTCTCTAGAGTTTGCTTCTCCCCCAATTGTCAATGGCACCTGTCCGTCGTTGTCACTCTGCCACTCTGCCAGAGGACAGCTCCAACTGGGAGGATGTACCGCTTCGGTGGCGCAGTCCCCGGAAGCGTGTAGTGCGCGTGGCTGATTACCCACAAGTGTAGGGGGTCGTTTGTAGCCTTTTTCGATAAGTACGAGTGTTGAACCCAATGAGGAGCTAAAGGTAGCATTAATATTCTCTCAAGTTCTATCGACCACCGATACAACTCTACGCATGCTAACGCTTACTTTAACTAGAACAAGTATGAAACTACTTGCGGGAAAGAAACTAGAAGTACTTAGTAGGTGTAATAGATAGTTTTGCAAGGTAATAAAGGACAAGTAAATAAAAGTTAGGGGCTGTTTATATAAATATTAAATAAGTTAATTGTTTAGTAGAAAGCTTTTTGTAGCACAAGAGAAAGATTTGTCCCTAGGCAATCGATAACTAGATCGGTAATCATTGTTGCAGTTTTATATGAGGGAGAGGCATACGCTAACATACTTTCCATACTTGGATCATATGCACTTATGATTGGACCTCTAGCAAGCATCCACAACTACTAGAAATCATTAAGGTAAACCCAACCATAGCATTAAACATCAAGTCCTCTTTACTCCCATACGCAACAATCCCCTTACTCGGGTTTGTGTTTGAGTCACTCACCAACCCACTACAAGCGAATCATGAACATATTGCAACACCCTCAAGCGTTAATCCTTCACGTGTGCGCCTCACAGAAGGCACCTTAGGACAACACAAAATAAAACATACAACTCAAACCAATCACGATCATCAATCAACCCATAGGGCAAAACAAATCTACTCAAACATCAAAGGATAGCCACACATCATTGGATAATAATATATAGCATTAAGCACCATGTTTAAGTAGAGAATTCAGTAGGGAAGAGAGGTTTTACACCACTGCATAGAGGGGGACAGAGTTGGTGGTGACGGCGGCGAAGTTGTTGGTGTAGATCATCGTCACGATGGATGCCCCGGCAGCGCTCCACCGCCACCGGGAGAGAGGGGGAGAGAGCCCCCCTCCTTCTTCTTCTTCCTTGGTCTCCTCCCTAGGTGGGAGGATAGTTTCCCCTCTGGTCCATGGTCGCCATGGCTGCCGGAGGGCAGGAGCCCCTCCGAGATTGGATCTCTCTGAAAGCACATGTGCTTCCTTGGTGGTTTTGATAATTCTTGACAACATACATTGTCTCTTGGACTAATATGTCTACCTAGTTTATTTTAGGTTTAGTCCACAGAGAGTGCTGGAAAAAGGGTGTGAGGAGATACCCCAAGATGCAAGGAATGGATTGGCAAAGATTCAAGCTAGAAGACTCTCTTTTTACTTTGTGAGAAATCACTTTGAGTCCATAGGAAAGCCAATACTATTAAAAGGGGGTAAGGTATTGTTGGTGAACAAATTGCTCCACGTGCACAAGTGCTAGCCACCAAAAACACCCACAAGCTCTCCCACAAAAATACTCTGTCAAAATCCTAATCCATAAAATCGGTGCCACCAATTTTTCATCCGGCCCTGCCGATTTTCTACCCAAGACAGAACCCTAGCCAAACCCTAGCATTTCGATACAACCGAGACTGCATCGGTGCAACCGAGTTTTACCACGGTTCGGGTGGCTGATTTCATAGAATCGGAAATTCTGAGTTTATGCTTCGGTCTCACCAAGTTTTGGGAACTGTCCTCGGCCACTCATTTCAGTACCACTGAGATTCCTATATCGGTCTCACCGAGATTCCGAAAGTTGCCACATTTTGAACAGATCGGTACAACCGAGTTTTGCTTCGGTTTCACCGAGATGGTCAATAATGTTGTAACGGTTGGATTTTTGGAGATGCCTATATATACCCCTCCATCACATCCCACTCGAACAGAAGCACTCAGAACAGTTCCCCACTTCCCATATCCAAATTTCTGAGAGAGAACCACTTACCCTTGTGTTGAGATCAAGATCATCCACTCCAACCATATGGATCTTGATTTCTAGCCTCCCCAAGTTGCTTTCCACCCAATCAATCCTTTCTACCAAGCCAAATCTGTGAGAGAGTGATTGAGTGTTAAGCAGTCTATCATCTTGAAGCAGAAAGAGCAAGGAGTTCATCAGCACTATCAAGCCTATTACCTTTTGGAGGGTGGTGCCTCCTAGATTGGTTAGGTGTTGCTTGGGAGCCTCGAACTTCGTGTTGTGGAGTTGAACCAAGAAGTTTGTACGGGTAAGGAGATCGCCTACTTCGTGAAGATCTACCCATAGTGAGGCTAGTCCTTCATGGACGGAAGCCGTTATGGAATAGTCAAGGTTGTTACTTCGTGGACCCTTATGGGTGGAGCCCTCCGTGGACTCTCGCCATCGTTACCCTCCGTGGATTGAAGACTCCATAAACATGGATGTACGATAGCACCATCTATCGGAACCATGGGAAAAATCCCCCCAGCCCGGAAATCCGGCCCCCGGCCCCGGAATTCCGGCCAGAAGATGCTAGTACCGAGGCTCTCTGTCCAGTGCCAGGCCGGACATCCGGCCCAACGGCCCGGACATCCGGCACCCCCATGAAGCCCCGGACATCCGGCCCCTGTGAGGCAGCCTCGGGCCAAGTGCCTTGTAACCCCTCTCTTTCGCCCCCAACTCTACTAGCACTATATAAGGAACCTCCCCTCCTCTTTTTAGGGTTAGCAATGTGTTGGCTCATAGACTAGTTGAGCATTCTCCTTCCATATACTTCTCCTAGGAGATTGAGACTTCTTTGTGAGAAGATCCTATGGATGCCAAGGCTCCTTATTAGGTAAGATCCCCACGTGGATTTCAAGACCCATCTCTCCGGACTGGGAAGGCTACCGGTGCTTGTACCCGTTTGTTGAATTCAAACCTTGTATCTCTTGTTCGTTGGATCTAGTGGATGTGTTATTTGAGGATTGTCCTTGAGTGTTCTTCGTTTGCCTCTTGATTTTCGTCTCTTCCCCTCCAAATGTGAAAAGATCGGCCCTCACGGGCTTGCCTTCTGTCACAACCTAAGGGGAAAGAAAGAGTGGTGGCAAGGAAAGTTTCACAATCTGTTGCTACCAAGCTAGGGATGTCCATATCTTTAGAGAACCCGGGAAAATCAACAAGAACCAAGTCCATGGAAAAGAAGGAAGGACAAAAGAGAGTCAGGAATAGGACTATTGATATGGTTGGGAGGGCAACTTCGATGTTCAAGGGCCTGGGTGAGGATGATGAAGAGGAAGAAGAGGAGGTACTTGCTGCTAACCCTCCTCCTCCTAAGAAGAGAAAGCTTATGGTCGATGCCATGCCCAGCAAGCCACCCACCAAGGCCAGGCAAGCACCCAAGGCAAAGAGGACCACTAGAGACATTCCAGATGCAGAGAAGAACAAGGGATCAACTTTCATAGATGCGCCACCCCCAGCTGATGATGAGGATATAGATGTGTTGAGGAAGCTCAGACCTCACCTTCTACAGCATAATGATGATCATCCAGTTGCATAAAATATGAAGGAGAGCAGGATCAAGGGCTGAGGAAGTGTAGATCAAGTGATCCACATGTTATCAGGAGGAGAACTGTTGTTGCCACTCGTTTTCACACCAAGGAGCAACATGATCTTTATGAGACTGTCTTGCTTGAGAAGAACCTAACTGTGAGTGACATGAGATATGTTGATTGGGAGTACATCAAGTCCAACGAGGACTACTTCCCCCATGTCCAGGAGAGTTTCAAGACGTTGGACATTGTTGAGTTCATAGGTAAAGAGATGACTGCCTGGAATGATGAGTTCATCATGCAATTCTACTCCACTCTCATTTCTATCCAGTTGGAAGGATAGTATGGATGATAGAAGGCACCATATATCATTCAACAGTTGATGAGTGGGCTACCATCTTAGGAGTCCCAAAGGTGCAGGAGAGAGATATGGACATGTACTCAGAGTCCAAGATGAACCACAACTCTATGGCCAACATGTACAATCCAATTGCCAAGGAGTATGTGAAGACTCACAATTTTGGCTCAGATTACTTCCTGCAGGCAGGATTTACTACCTCCAATACTATATTGAGGCATATCTTGATGCCCAAATCAGGAGATGATAAGATGTTCCATGGATATTCTATCAACATGTTGCATCATGTGGACAACCACACTAGGATCAGGGTGATGGATCTTATAGTTGAGACTATCATGAGGACTGCTGCAGATTAGAAGAGATCTTGTGGATATGCTCCATATATTTAGATGCTCATCAATTCCAAGGTTGGAAAGAGCTTATATCTACTTGATCGACAACACCTGCCCCTTCAGCCAGAGTTCAAGGATAATGTTGTGGTGATGGATCCATCTCATCCCACTTCATCTACTACACAGGCAACTATTGAGGCAGAGGCCCAGGCAGAAGTAGCAAGAGCCGCTGGTGCTCCAGTCCTAAAGACAAAGAATGATCAAATGGCCTATCTTGTCAGTGCTATCCAAGGTATGGAGAAGAACATTGATGAGCTACTACTAAACCAGAAGAGCCTAGAGTGGATTGTGGAGACTATATTCCATGATCTTGACAAGAAGGTGACCGAGCTGACCATCACGGTAAACACTTTGAAGCAAGATGTAGATGGAGTGCCTATGCCCAGCTCAGATGATGATGATAGCCCTACACTACTTGTTCACACTGAGTTCAAGACTCAGGCTAGATCTGCTACTGTGGCTGCCCTAGAAACGAGACCTTCAGTGTCTGCCCCGGCTGCTACTTCTACCGTGCCTCCTTCAACACCTCCAGTGTCCACTCCACCAGCTCAGAGGACTTCTGTAGAAGCATTCGCCAACGCTCTCATCTAGACTCCTACAACGACCATCGGGAGCAGCTTCATCACCCCATGGAGAAGGTCCATGAAAGCACAACATGCTCCCTTGGTGTTTTTGATAATTCATGACAACATACATTGTCTCTTGGACTAATACTTTCACCTAGTGTATTTCAGATAAAGTCCATGGAGAGATGGGTTGGCGAAAGGAGTGTGAAGAGTATTCCCAAGGAGAAGAAGAAGAAGGAATAGCATTGGCCAAGCTTCAAGCAAGAGGACTCTACATTTTACTTTGTGAGAAATCATTTTGAGTCCATAGGAAAGCCAATACTATTAAAAGGGGGTAAGGTATTGCTGGTGAACAAAATGCTCATACGTGCACAAGTGATAGTCACCAAAAACACCCACAAGCTCTTCCACAAAAGTCTGTCAAAGCCAAATATTCAAAATCGGTGCAACCAACACTTTCCACTCGGTGCCACCGCTTCTCAACCCTCAGACAAACTCAGCCAAACCCTAGCCACTTCAGTGCAACCGATTCCATTCCGGTGCCACCGAGTTTGGGTTGCCAACTTTCTGTTACGCAAATTCACAATATCGGTCCTACCGAGATTGTTGAATCGGCGTCACCGAGATTGGGCAATCTGACCGTTGGTCACCTTATCGGTGCAACCGAGTTTCATATATCGGTCTCACCGAGATTCAAAAGTAGCCACCTTTTGGTCACTTCGGTACCACCGAGATTAACACATCGGTGTCACCGAGTTGGTCATTTTGTGTGTAACGGTTGGATTTTTGGGGATGCCTATATATACCCCTTCACCACCAGCTACTCGAAAGTGAAGCACTCAGAACTATTCCATACTTGCCCCATCCAGTTTTCTGAGAGAGAACCACCTACCCTTGTGTTGAGGTCAAGATCATCCACTCCAACCATATGGATCTTGATCTCTAGCCTCCCCAAGTTGCTTTCCACCAATCCCATCTCTTCCACCAAGCCAAATCTGTGAGAGAGTGATTGTGTGTTGAGGAGTCTATCATCTTGAAGCACAAGAGCAAGGAGTTCATCGTCTTACCGAGCCTATTACCTTTTGGAGGGTGGTGCCTCCTAGATTTGTTAGGTGTCGCTTGGGAGCCTCCTACTTCGTGTTGTGGAGTTGAACCAAAAAGTTTGTAAGGGCAAGGAGATCGCCTACTTCGTGAAGATCTACCCATAGTGAGGCTAGTCCTTCGTGGACGGAAGCCGTTATGGAATAGTCAAGGTTGCTACTTCATGGACCCTTATGGGTGGAGCCCTCCGTGGACTCTCGCGACCGTTACCCTCCGTGGGTTGAAGACTCCATAAACATGGATGTACGATAGCACCACCTATCGGAACCACGGGAAAAATCCTTGCATCTCCATTGCGTTTGATCTCCCTATCTCAACTCTTTACTTCATGTGCAATGTCTTTACTTTCCGCTGCCTTATTTGTTGACATGCATGTGTAGGGTATTTAGACTTGCTAGACTTGCTAAAACTGTTAAAATCTGCCAACCAATTAACTTGGGAAAAGGTTAGGTTTTAAATTCCTACTGGTAGTCTATTCACCCCCCTCTAGACACTCTTCTCGTGATCCCTCAATTGGTATCAGAGCTTTGGTCTCCATTGCTTCGGTTTAATCACCGAGGAAGAAGATGGATGTGTCTAGTATAGGGAGTTTGAGTTGTAGAGTGCCTATTCTTGATGGAGAGTACTATAGTCAATGGAAAACTTTGATGCTTGAGCTGTTTAATGAATTTCAATTGAGCAAATATGTTAAGAGCCCCTATGTACCTCCCATTGATCCTTTACATCCCACACACGAAGAGGAGATTGATATGCTATGCAATCTTAGAACTGTTAATCTCATTGTTAGAGCATTGCCTAGAAATGTGCTTAATCAAATGAAGAATTTTGAATGTGCCTCCACTTTGTGGAATGATTTGGAGAAACGATATCCAAATTATTCATTGAGTAATCTTGATGAAATTCTTCATAAAACTATTGCCTTCCACAAAATGACGCCTAGTGATCCCAAGTTTGATGATTGTCTATTTGAGCTTAGAGACCTCATGCATGCTAAAGGAGATGTCACAACTATCAACAATATCATTATAGAGGCCCTTCGCATTCATAAACTTGAACATTGTCATGATCACAATCCTAACGAATCTCTTGTTCTTTATGACGAGGATTTCCCTCTTGATGATGACAATGTGGAACATGGCTACTATGATGAACATGAGTTGTTCGACATTGAGTATGAGAAGATCATGAAGAATCTAAGTCTCATGGAAAACTTCAAGGATTACATGTCCGGAAGAAAAGAGTGGATTCTCGATAGCGGATGTACCGATCATATGACCGGAGATAGAGAAATGTTTGAAGAGATCACACCAAACCATGGACCACGAAGGTACGTAACATTTGGAGACAACTCTAAGGGTAAGGTACTTGGCTTGGTAAGGTGGCCATATCCCATGATAGCTCTATTCAAAATGTTATGCTTGTTGAATCTCTTGGCTAAAATCTTCTTTCCGTATCTAGACTTGCCGACTTTGGTTTTAATGTGCTATTCACGAAAGTAGATTGTCAAGTGTTTCGTCAAGATAATCATAAAATGGTCTTTACCGGTTTCCGTAGAGGTGATCTATACATTGTCGATTTCACTAAGAGATCCAAACCTCGTACTTGTCTTATTGCAAAATCTTCTAAAGGTTGGCTTTGGCATAGAAGACTAGGACATGTTGGCATGCGTAATTTAGACAAGCTTATCAAAGGTGATCATATACTTGGTGTTAAAGATGTTATCTTTGACAAAGATAGACTTTGTAGTGCTTGTCAGGCTGGAAAGCAAGTAGGTGGAAGTCATCCCGTTAAGAATATCATGACTACTAGGAGACCACTCGAGTTACTTCACATGGATCTTTTTTGTCCCAATGCTTATAAGAGCCTCGGTGGAAATTCCTATGGTCTAGTTATAGTTGATGATTTTTCCAGATTTACGTGGGTATTCTTTCTTGATGATAAGTCGCAGTTTCAAAAGATCTTCAAGAACTTCGTTCGCAAAGCGCAAAATCAGTTTGAAGTGAAGATCAAAAAGGTTCGGAGCAATAACAGATCGGAGTTCAAGAACACCCATGTGGATACCTTTCTTGACAAAGAAGGTGTTGCACATGAGTTCTCAGCTACGTACACACCTCAACAAAATGGAGTTGTTGAGAGGAAGAACCGGACGCTTATTGAGATGGCAAGAACGATGCTTGACGAATACAAGACGCCAAGACACTTTTGGGCAGAAGCCGTGGAAACAACATGTCATGCCACAAACCGACTTTACTTGCACAAGCTTCTCGGTAAAACGGCATACGAGCTACTCACCGGTAACAAACCCCAAGTTGGATACTTTCGGGTATTCAGCTCAATGTGCTACATTCTTGATAAGCATCGTCGTACTAAATTTGCTCCTAAACCTCATGAAGGATTCCTACTTGGTTACGGATCGAATTCTCACACTTACCGTGTCTACAACAACTTCACTCGAAAAGTTGAAGAGACGGTAGATGTGAAGTTTGATGAATCTAATGGTTCGCAAGTCGAACAATTGCCAAATGATGTAGGTGATAAGGACCCTTCGGAAGTTACCCAAGATTTGCCCATCGGCAAGATTCGTCCTATGGAGGTGAAGGAAAGTACTTCATCAACTCAAGTGTAAGCCCCTACTTCACGTCAAGGTGGACCACAACATGACATGGAGGCATCCACAAGCGGTACACGGCAAGATGATGAAGAGGAAGAAGTACATCATGAAGATCCACCACAACCTCCTTCACCACCACCTCAAGGGAACGACACCTTCAACAACAACGAAGATGAAGGAGATGATGATGAAGAAGAAGCTCCACCATCCAACAAGCGTAAGCTACCCCGAGTTCGAGCACAAGTGACCAAGAACCATCCCCTAAACCAAATTTTTGGTGATATACAAACCGGGAGAATCACTCCCTCTAAAACTCGCCTAGCTAACTTTTGTGAGCATTATTCTTTCATCTCTAGCATTGAGCCCTTGAAGGTAGAACAAGCTCTTGAAGACGCGGATTGGGTGAACGCGATGCATGAAGAGCTTCACAACTTCGAGAGGAACGAAGTGTGGACACTCGTGGAGAAGCCCGAGGATGAGCAAAACATCATCGGAACAAAATGGGTGTTTCGGAACAATCAAGACGAAGACGGTCAAGTCATATGCAACAAGGCACGTCTCGTAGCCCAAGGATATACGCAAGTCGAAGGTATGGACTACGGTGAGACCTATGCCCCCATCGCTAGACTTGAAGCTATTTGCATTCTTCTTGCTTATGCCAATCACCATGATATCTCGCTTTATCAAATGGACATTAAAAGTGCCTTTTTAAATGGTGAAATTGAAGAAGAGGTTTATGTTAAGCAACCACCTGGTTTTGTGAATCCTAAGAAACCTAATCATGTTTACAAGCTTCGTAAAGCTCTTTATGGTCTTAAGCAAGCCCCTCGTGCTTGGTATAAATGCTTAACGAAGTTCCTTATTGAAAAGGGTTTTGAAATTGGTAAAATTGACGCAACCTTATTCACTAAGAGAGTTAATGGTGAATTATTTGTGTGCCAAATCTATGTGGATGATATTATCTTTGGATCAACTAACCCACAATTTAGTGAAAGATTTGGAAGGTTGATGTCCGAGAAGTATGAGATGTCCATGATGTGTGAGCTGAAATTCTTTCTTGGTTTGCAAATCAAGCAAACGAGAGAAGGAACTTTCATCTCTCAAACTAAGTATACCAAGGACTTGATCAAGAAGTTCAACATGTAGGAGTGCAAAGGTATGAAAACTCCTATGCCTACTAGTGGACATGTTGATCTTACCAAGGAGGATGAACCAGTTGATCAAAAGGTTTATCGATATATGATTGGTTCATTGCTATATCTATGTGCTTCTCGTCCCGATATCATGCTTAGTGTTTGCATGTGTGCTAGATATCAAGCTGCACCTAAAGAGTGTCATCTTTTGGCCGTGAAACGTATTGTGAGATATTTGATACAAACACCAAACTTTGGCATTTGGTATCCCAAGGGATCTTCTTTTAACCTTGTTGGTTATTCCGATTCGGACTATGCCGGTGACAAGGTTAAAAGAAAATCCACCTTGGGTACTTGTCAATTTTTGGGTAGATCTTTTGTGTCTTGGTCCTCCAAGAAACAAAACTCGGTATCTCTATCTACTGCCGAAGCTGAGTATATTGCTGCTGGATCTTGTTGTGCGCAATTGCTATGGATGACACAAACGCTTAAGGATTATGGAATCCATGTTAAAAATGTTCCATTGCCTTGTGACAATGAAAGTGCTATTAAAATTGGTCATAATCATGTGCAACATTCTCGAACTAAACATATTCAAGTTAGACATCATTTCATTCGTGATCATGTTGCCAAAGGAGATATTGATCTTAAGCATGTCCGTACTAACAAGCAATTGGCCGATATCTTTACTAAGCCACTTGATGAGAAAACATTCTGTTATTTGAGGAGTGAGTTGAACATCATTGATGCTTCAAACTTGAGCTAGACTCACTCGGTTGCATGCAAGGGCATGAGATTTCTTGATATTCCCATGATCTTGTGACATGTTATCTAATGCCATGGAATTCTATGCTCCCTTGTATTGCATCTAACGTTTTGTAGGTACTTGGAAGAACTTCATTCCACAAGATTGCCACCAACTCCAATCATAAGCAATCTTTTCATGACCAAGTATCCACAACCCCTCTTGATGATGGAAGGAAGAAGACAACTTAACCATATCCTTGACATATACTTGATGTGATCATATTTGCTAAATATCAATTGGTATCATGTCAAATGGATATATCTATTGTTCTTCCTTGCATGACTAACCTTTGTAGGTGACAAGTGTACTAAAACGAGAAGGAATGCTCCCAACTCAAGGATGATCTTCATCAACCTCGAGCATCCTCAACAAGTTCACCTACAAGCTACGTCATCAACATCACTCAAAGGCATTGTTGAGGAAATCGTTAACTGGTAACTGCTCGGTTGGTTAGTGAGTAGGGGATTAATAGGCTAATCGGAAAGTTAATCGGCCATTTAATCAATTAATCGGGTGATTTATCAGTTAATCGGCTATTCAGTGACCCAATGAGTAGGGATTAATCGGCAAGTTAACTGGTTAATCGGATGAATTCTTGAACAGGGCTCAAAGGTATGTACTCATATCCTTGAAAAAGCTTTACTCCAAGTCATGAGCTAAAGCAACTCAAGTGATATGAAGACATTAAAATGCTTAATCGAAAAATGGTAACCCCATTTTGAGCTTAACGTAGAGTATGACCTATGATCAAGTATTCTTGCTTGGCTCCTAAGTCAATATAATCTAATATAGGTGACCTAGTCACCGCCCATCATCTAGTTAGGTGTTTTGGATTGGTTCATTATCTCTTTTGCAAAATTACTTGGAACCACTCAAACCTTCACTAGCGGATATCTGTATATAAAATCCTTTGCTATTATTTGAAAATTTCTTTTGTCGCTGTGTTTTTGGCAAAGTTTGAGAAATTTCGATTTCAAAATCACATTGTCAAGTTTCTGTTTCTGCCTCGAAGCCGCCGATACAAATAACTCGGTTCTACCGAAATTGCAGATGAGCTGCACTACAAAATCTCGGAACCACCGATTTATTTTTCTCAGAGCCACCGATTTATATCTTCTCTTACTTATTGCAAAACCGTGTCTCGTTTGTAAACCTTCTACTGTGATTTTGTTACTTCTATGATTCCTTCTTTTAATATATATATAAAAAAATCTTTAGGGGGAGAAATTCTTTATTCAAGGATCCCTAACTCAAAGGAGGAGAAGACATACAAAATCTCAAATCAGCCAAAGGGAGAGAAATTATTTTCTGTTCATGATTCCCTCAGCTTTCAATTCTATGAACCCTACATTCAATGACCCTTGTTCTCAAGGATCCCTTCTTAGTCAATGATCCCTGTATCTGTCCCTGTATATGACCTTTTTGGAAATTAATGCCAAAGGGGGAGAATAACAAAGCTTCATGCTAAAGGGAGATACATGCTTATGCAAAGGGGGAGATATGATCAAGGGGGAGAGCGAATATCAATGTTTATACTTTGTTAGCAAGGGGAGAACACCAAAGTAGGGGGAGAAAAGTCAGTCAAGTATTGGAGATTAATAAGATTAATATGCTTATCTTATTAGATCTTTCTCACCCTATCCAATCCCAATATCTACATGCTAAGATTCAGGGGGAGAGGATGATCTACTATTTTCATATCTTGGAGACATATCAATCTTAAGTAATACTATCTTCTATATGTTCTCCACATCTTGGTACTTTTGAGTTCTATCGCTTTTTGACTAGTAGAATACTCTTGTGTTTCCTAACTTTGTTTTCTGAAGTGTGTTTCCACTACTAGAATGATCTCTTGCTTCTTGCACATATTGTTTGCAAGAGTGAAGTCTTGAACAAGGATACATCTCATTCATATATGTTTGATGCATATAGCCAAGATACACATGATTCATTATATCACTTCTACTATATGTGTGTCTATGCATTCCAAAGCAACTATCCTTTAAAGGGACTGCACACATTTAGGGGGAGCAAGTCTATGTCATGTGTCTCTCAAAGTCTTCATTATGTCCATGCATATCTTTATTTGAAGCTTTGATTATATGTTGTCATCAATTACCAAAAAGGGGGAGATTGAAAGCACAACATGCTCCCTTGGTGGTTTTGATAATTCATGACAACATACATTGTCTCTTGGACTAATACTTTCACCTAGTGTATTTCAGATAAAGTCCATGGAGAGATGGGTTGGCGAAAGGAGTGTGAAGAGTATTCCCAAGGAGAAGAAGAAGAAGGAATAGCATTGGCCAAGCTTCAAGCAAGAGGACTCTACATTTTACTTTGTGAGAAATCATTTTGAGTCCATAGGAAAGCCAATACTATTAAAAGGGGGTAAGGTATTGCTGGTGAACAAAATGATCATACGTGCACAAGTGATAGTCACCAAAAACACCCACAAGCTCTTCCACAAAAGTCTGTCAAAGCCAAATATTCAAAATTGGTGCAACCAACACTTTCCACTCGGTGCCACCGATTCTCAACCCTCAGACAGACTCAGCCAAACCCTAGCCACTTCGGTGCAACCGATTCCATTCCGGTGCCACCGAGTTTGGGTTGCCAACTTTCTGTTACGCAAATTCACAATATTGGTCCTACCGAGATTGTTGAATCGGCGTCACCGAGATTGGGCAATCTGACCGTTGGTCACCTTATCGGTGCAACCGAGTTTCATATATCGGTCTCACCGAGATTCAAAAGTTGCCACCTTTTGGTCACTTCGGTACCACCGAGATTAACACATCAGTGTCACCGAGTTGGTCATTTTGTGTGTAACGGTTGGATTTTTGGGGATGCCTATATATACCCCTTCACCACCACCTACTAGAAAGTGAAGCACTCAGAACTATTCCATACTTGCCCCATCCAGTTTTCTGAGAGAGAACCACCTACCCTTGTGTTGAGGTCAAGATCATCCACTCCAACCATATGGATCTTGATCTCTAGCCTCCCCAAGTTGCTTTCCACCAATCCCATCTCTTCCACCAAGCCAAATCTGTGAGAGAGTGATTGTGTGTTGAGGAGTCTATCATCTTGAAGCACAAGAGCAAGGAGTTCATCGTCTTACCGAGCCTATTACCTTTTGGAGGGTGGTGCCTCCTAGATTGGTTAGGTGTCGCTTGGGAGCCTCCTACTTCGTGTTGTGGAGTTGAACCAAGAAGTTTGTAAGGGCAAGGAGATCGCCTACTTCGTGAAGATCTACCCATAGTGAGGCTAGTCCTTCGTGGACGGAAGCCGTTATGGAATAGTCAAGGTTGCTACTTCGTGGATCCTTATGGGTGGAGCCCTCCATGGACTCTCGCGACCGTTACCCTCCGTGGGTTGAAGACTCCATAAACGTGGATGTACGATAGCACCACCTATCGGAACCACGGGAAAAATCCTTGCGTCTCCATTGCATTTGATCTCCCTATCTCAACTCTTTACTTCATGTGCAATGTCTTTACTTTCCGTTGCCTTATTTGTTGACATGCATGTGTAGGGTATTTAGACTTGCTAGACTTGCTAAAACTGTTAAAATCTGCCAACCAATTAACTTGGGAAAAGGTTAGGTTTTAAATTCCTGCTAGTAGTCTATTCACCCCCCCCCCCCTCTAGACACTCTTCTAGTGATCCCTCAATCCAGCCCATAGAGACGATTAGCTCTATACTTTTGAACTTTTTGGTAACTTGTTGCAAAAGGGGGAGAATTTGTATAGATCATAGGGCTTTGAGAGAGAGTGTGTGTTGCCTTTTTGTTGGTTCTCTTGATTTCAAAACATTTCACCTATCTTTTGTTCGTCTTGAACTTCGTTGTGTTTGATCATACTCTTTGTGATTGATGTTACTATTTCCTATCTTTGTGATATTCATATGATGATCATTCACTCTTGCTTGGTGTTATGTGCATTGTAATCCATTCATGTCATTCATGCGCACTACCAAGATGTATGTGACATGGAAGAGTGACCCAAGATCCTAATCGATTGTGCATTTGCATTCAAATGCAAATTTAAAATAATGCACAAATTTAGGGAGAGCTCTTGCTTATCACATACTTCTCAAAGCGACGATGCTATACATTGATTATATTTTTGTTGAATCTTTGATCTATATGTTGTCATCAATTACCAAAAAGGGGGAGATTGAAAGCACAACTTATCCCAAAGTGGTTTGGTAATTAATAACAACATATATTTCATTGGACTAATGAATCTATCAAGTATATCTCAGGAAAAGTTCAATGATTGGATTGGCTAGGATTGTGAGGAGATTCCCTAGATGCAAGGAATATCAATTGGCAAAAGCGTCAAGATTCTACTTTTTTTTACTTTATGTGAGAAATCACATTTGAGTCCATAGGAAAGCCAATACTATTAAAAGGGGATTAGGAACCTATGATGATCTGGTTGCTCAATACCCTTAGAGATTAGCCACCAAAAACCTCAACCTTTCACCCACAAATATTATGTCCAAAACCCTAAAGTCAAATTCGGTGCCACCAACATTTCCCATTTCGGCCACACCGAGTTTTCCTTTGACAAAACCCAAGCAAAACCCTAGCAAATCGGTACAAGAATTCGCTTTCGTACAACCAAAAAGCAAGGACCAACCTTCTGGTATCCATTTGCTAAAAAACAGAATTTCCTAGTTTTATATATCGGTGCCACCAAAGTGAAGAACTGCCCAGGCCAGCCGAATCAGTCTCACCGAGATGCTTTATATCGGTCTCACCGAGAACCCAAAAGTTAGGACATTTCGCACTAGTCGTTGCAACCGAGTTTTTACATCGGCTCCACCGAGTTGGGCAATAATGTTGTAACAGTTGGATTTTTGGAGATGGCTATATATACCACTCCACCTCCCTCTCATTCGTAGAGAGAGCACTCAAAACAAGCAAATACTTCCACCATTCATTCTCTGAGAGAGAACCACCTAATCATGTGTTGAGATCAAGATCTTCCGCTCCAACCATATGAATCTTGATTTCTATCCTCCCCAAGTTGCTTTCCACCAATCAATCTCTTCAACCAAGCCAAATTCTGTGAGAGAGTGATTCAGTGTTGATGAGAATATCTTTTGAAGCACTAGAGCATGGAGTTCATCATCCATACCACATCTATTACCTTTTGGAGAGTGATGTCTCCTAGATTCGTTAGGTGTCGCTTGGGAGCCTCCAAATCCTGTGGAGTTGAACCAATAAGTTTGTAAGGGCAAGGAGATCGCCTACTTTGTGAAGATCTACCCCGAGTGAGGCTAGTCCTTCTTG
Organism: Elymus sibiricus; assembly: GCA_039707655.1. Classification (NCBI taxonomy): domain Eukaryota; kingdom Viridiplantae; phylum Streptophyta; class Magnoliopsida; order Poales; family Poaceae; genus Elymus; species Elymus sibiricus. The sequence continues at coordinate 163,341,176 of CM077663.1, forward strand.
GACTTAAGTCATGGTGGAATAGGCAAGGTTGCTTTTACGTGGACCCTTCGTGGGTGGAGCCCTTTGTGGACTCACGCAACCATTACCCTCCGTGGGTTGAAGTCTCCATCAACGTGGACGTACAATAGCACCACCTATCGGAACCACGGGAAATATCTTCGTGTCCCCATTGCGTTTGATCTTCATATCCCTACCCTCTACTTACACTTGCATATATTTACTTTCCGCTGCTATACTCGTAGACTTGCATGTGTAGGGTGTGCTAGACTTGCTAGAATTGCTAAAACTTGCCAACCTATAAAATTGGGAATAGGTTAGTTTTAAATTTGGTCAAGTAGTCTAATCACCCCCCCTCTAGACATACTTTCGATCCTACAAGGTGGCCCATCTTTCGATGAGATGGTGGCTATCATTTTTAGTAGAGTAGACTTTGACGATCCGACTGCGAACGTGCGAGGATGTCGTGCCTTAGCAATCACTAAACCAACTCTGAGAGGTAATTGACCACGCCAGAGCATGATCAACCTGACCACGAAGGTCTACTTCCTGCACACAAATAAAGAACAAGCAAGAAACCGAAATGGAAATCTAAACATTGCAAATATAAGAGGAAAGTTTTATTAGTGGGGTTATGTGACGTCTTCGTCTGGTTGTAGAACACAAACGAAGGACGCGAAGTTGCAGCTATGGAAAACTTTTAAGCTAAACAAAACCCAAGTCTAAACTATTCCTTAAGGGTTGTATTTATAGGGGAAAGGGAGGGGATTTTGTCCACCCTTGTCAAGGTGGGATTAAAACACCTCCTGAGTCGTCTTCCCTATAATACAGACTCTAAAACCAGTATATGAAGTAATATTTTGAGATTACATGGGCCTGGGCCCAAAATAAGGTAGCGTAACACCTATTATAAGCTATGGACAAAATTTATGAATAGACATCTAGTATATTTCGTCCATGTCCTTGTATGTCATCATGGGGGCTTCAAAGCGCTGAAAACTCCACTAAAAACGTTGTTCTGGTTTCCTTCACGCGCGCCTTCATCTCAATGCTTGATCTTGCTCCAGTGTTCATCCCTCTTGTCCATGCCAGGCCCTTCATTAGTAATCAACACAAGTGTATCTATTTCAGGCAGCATCATATTCTCATGAATATTAGAATCATTCTCAAGAAATGAAAGTATGTGATAATTTAATTAACATGCGCGAGCTCTAGTAATTGGTCCAGTATGTATAGTAGTAGGGGTTATGGGTGTAACTATGGTATTGATGTCCTCGTCATCCTCGCCTTCTTGAAATGAAGTCGTCCTCGACGGAATCTCATCTTCATCACCAGAATAAGGCTTCAAATCTACAGTGTTAAAAGTGGGAGTATCCCCAAAATCTGCAGGCAGCTCAAGTTTATATGCATTATCATTTATTTTTTCTAACACCTTAAAAGGACCATCAACACGTGGCATTAGCTTTGACACTCGCAAATCAGGAAACATATCCTTACGCAAATGTAACGAAACAAGATCTCCAGGTGCAAATACAACATGTTTTCTACCCTTATCTCCAACAAGTTTATATTAAGCATTCATACGCTCAATGTTTTCCTTAGTTAACTCATGCATTTTTAAGATCAATCCAGCATGTTGTTTAGCATCAATTTTAATCTTCTCTAAAAAGAGGCAACAAATAAGTAGGTGCACGAGGTAGGAAACCATACACAGCTTCAAAAGGGCACATCTTAGTAGTAGAATGCAACAAACGATTATAAGCAAATTCAATATGAGGAAAACATGCTTCCCACATTTTTAGGTTATTCTTCAAAACAGCCCGATGCATAGTAGACAATGTTCTATTGACTACTTCAGTTTTTCCATCAGCTTGGGGTGACATATAGTACTAAAAAGCAATTTAGTCCCCAACTTAGCCAATAAACATCTCCAAAAGTGGCTAAGAAATTAAGTATCACAATCTGAAACTACTGTATTTGGCACACCATGCAGGCAAATAATTTCATGAAAGAACAAATAGCAACATTAGCAACATCATCACTTTTATGACTTGGTATAAAGTGTGCCATTTTTGAAAATCTATCCACGACAACAAATATGCTATCCCACTCCTTCTTTGTTCGACGTAAACCTAAAAAAAAGTCCATAGATATATCCTCCCATGGAACGCTAGGTATGGGCAAAAGCATATATAAACCATGAGGATTGAGTCGTGACTTTGCTTTTTGACATGTAGTGCAGTGAGAAACAAAACGCTCAACATCCAGTCTCATCTTTGGCCAAATGAAATATGTAGCAAGTATGTCCTCTAGCTTCTTCACACCAAAGTGTCCCATTAATCCTCCTCCATGCGCCTCCCGCAACAACAAAAGATGAATAGAGCTAGCTGGAATGCATAGCTTGTTAGCACGGAACACATATCCTTCATTAATGACGAACTTGTTCCATGTTCTCCCTTCTTTACAATTCTGCATCACATCTTTAATTCAGGATCCTGCACATATTGATATTTGATGGTCTCAAATCCAAATATTTTAAACTCAAGTTGTGAAAGCATAGTTCAACGATGAGACAATGCATCAGCAATAACATTTTATTTACCCTTCTTGTGTTTAATGACATAAGGGAAAGTCTCAATGAATTCAATCCATTTAGCATGCTTATGATTTAATTTTGCTTGAATTTTAGTGTGTTTCAAAGATTCAAGATCAGAATGTATAACAAATCGTTGGGCCATAAATAGTGTTGCCATGTTTCCAAAGTCTGAAGAAGAGCGTATAATTCCTTATTGTCGGGGCACGGATGCTCACGATCACCTATGGGACCAGAGGTCCCTTGTGGTTCGGCAAGGGGGGTCACATTGCATGAAAAGCGGAGAGCATGAGACGACGCAACGATCAGGACACAGGTATTTTACCCGGGTTTGGGCCGCTGCTAAGCGTAAAACCCTACTCATGCTTATTGGTGGATTGATTGGAGGAACACGAAGAATGTAGAGCGCCTAACCCCCGCAAGGACTGTGAGTACAAGTGTTCGGGGGTTCGAATTGCCAACCTTGAGCTAGGTTGCCTTGGGCCTCCTTTTATAGTGCAAGGGGTTACCACAATGGCAAAATAGACATTATCTATCTATTAGATAGCTAAGCAGAGCTATCATACCTAACTCTGGCATTTAGGACAAAATGCCAGGATTAACTGCCTAGGTGGCGCTTGGGGGTGCATCCCCGGCAAGCTCTTGCCACCGCTTGGCCGGTCGTTGCTTAAGGTCTTGACACGCTGTAGGGCGGGTGTCAGCCGAGCGTAACTTGCATTCCAATGTGTTGCCATGTGCTTAGCGAGAGCTGATTAGCCACCTGAGGGCTCAACACCGCATCGATAAGTGACAAGCGTAGCGATGCGGTGGAGCGGTGGCTGGGTGGCTCACGCCTGCCGGGGAGTGGCTTGCCGGGTCTTCTGGGAGGTGTGCACGTCTTGGTCCCCGGCAAGCGTCGGGGATGTGCTTGGCGCGTCGCAGTCCAGGCTTAGGCTGCTGCGTTGAGCTTGTCAAAGTCTTGGTCTTGATTGCTGGCCGGGGTTTTGCTTCTACCGCCTGTGCATAAGTCAGGAGCACTAGGTACCCCTGTACTAGTGCACCGATAGGGGCCCCCGGGACTGGCCCACACGTGCTCGCCAAGTGCCGTTGGGTGAGGCCCAAATTTCATGCACAGACGTGCAATGTGAGGGAGTAACTGCCAATTTATTGGTCAGCACTGACCCACCACCTCAGGCCGTTTCCGCCACGCGCGCCGCATGCATAGCGGGGAGTTAGCGACGGGTGCGTGTGACTTAAAGTCCTGATCGTGGCAGAAACCGCAGCGTCATGGATTGGAGCAATGGGGTGGTTACTTGTTCGCCCGTGATCATGGGCGATGGAATTGGTGGAGATGGGCGACGACCCTTGGAGTGGAGGAGAGCCAGCCCCCGCGCTCTCCCCTATAAATTGGGGGTCGCAAGGGGCGATGCTCATCCATCCCTTCTTTCTCCCTGAGTCCAAAACCCACAGAGCTCGCCCTTCTGCCTCTTTGTCCTGAGCTGCACTCGTTGCTAGCATGCCTAGGGGACGAGGGCGGCCTCCGGCCTCCGCCTCAATGGCGAGGGGGTCTCGTCGGGATCATGCCACCGCTTCAGTCATGATACGTCTCGAACGTATATATAATTTTTGCTCGTTCCATGCTGTTATATTATCATTCTTGGATGTTTTACAATCATTTTATTACAACTTTATATCATTTTTTGGGACTAACCTATTGACATAGTGCCAAAGTGCCAGTTGCCGTTTTTGCTTGTTTTTTACTTCGCAGAAAATCAGTACCAAACAGAGATAAAACACTGCGGGGATTTTTGTGGATTTTTTACGGACCAGAAGAAACCAGATGGGCCAAAGAACACCAGAAGAGGGGGCCCAGGGTGGCCAACATCCACCAGGGCAGGCCAGAGGCCCCCAGGCGCGGCCTGGTGGGTGCTGGGCACCTCCGGCACCCCCTCAACCGACTATCGTGCCTATAGATTCCCTGGAAATCCAAAAACCCTAGGGGAGTCTACGAAACACAATTCCAGACGCCGCAAGTTCCAGAAACGCGAGATCCAATCTAAACACCATCACGGAGGGGTTCATCTTCTTTATAGGTGCCTCTCCGATGATGCGTGAGTAGTCCACCATAGACCTACGGGTCCGTAGGCAGTAGCTAGATGGCTTCTTCTCTCTCTTATGATTCTCAATACAATGGTCTCTTGGAGATCAATTTGATGTAAACTTTTGCGGTGTGTTTGTTCGGATCCGATGAATTTTGAGTTCATGATCAGTTTCTATCCATGAATATTATTTGAGTCTTGTTTGATCTCTTATATGCATGATTGGTTATAGCATCGTATTTCTTCTTCGAATCTTTGTTTTAGTTAGGCCGACTAGATCGATTTTTCTTGCCATGGGAAGAGGTGCTTTGTGATGGGTTCGATCTTGCCGTGTTCTTCCCCAGTGACAGAAGGGGCAGCAAGACACGCATGTGTCATTGCTATTAAGGATAACAAGATGGGGTCTATTCCTACATGAATAGATCTTGTCTACATCATGTCATCGTTCTTATTGCATTACTCCGTTTTTCCATGAACTTAATACACTAGATGCATGCTGGATAGCGGTCGATGTGTGGAGTAATAGAGGTAGATGCAGGCACGAGTTAGTCTATCTATCTTGAACGTGATGCCTATATAATGATCATCGCCTTCGATATCGTCATGACTATTCGATTTTCTATCAATTGTCCAACAGTAATTTGTTCACCCACCGTGCGCTATACTCATGAGAGAAGCCACTAGTGAACCCTATGGCCCCCGGGTCTACTTTTCTATCATATTGCTCTCTGATCTACGTTTTTTGCAATCTTTGTTTTCAGATCTACAAAACCAAAAACCCGAAAATATATTGCTGCATATTTACTCTTTTTATTTGTGTTCTTGAGAGATCTATCTCTCCTATCTATCACTACCTAATCTATCTTATTACCGTAGAGAGATTGACAACCTCTCTTTCGCGTCGGGTTGCAAGTATTTGTTGTTTGTGTGCAGGTGCTGCTTATTGGGTGGTGGTGATCCTCCTACTGGTTCGATAACCTTGGTTTCATAACTAAGGGAAATACTTACCGTCGCTGTGCTGGATTATCCCTTCCTCTTTGGGAAATACCGACGCAGTCCAATCCACGTCAAAGGAATTTCTGGCACCGTTTCCGGGGAGGAAGCGGTCTCTTCTATGTGCCTATCGTAGGCGCCGAGGGGACTCCACCATCATCTACCAGGTTCCTAATCACAAATCTCATCTACTTGCAATTACATTATTTGCCATTTGCCTCTCGTTTTCCTCTCCTCCACTTCACCAATTTGTCATTTTGTTCGCCCTCTTTTTCGTTTGCCCTTTTTCTTGCCGGATCTCTTCCTTGCTTGCAATCTTGTTTGTGTAGCCATGATGCCCCAACGAAAGTACTATGAAGTTCCTTATCCCAATATTTTGCTTGAAATTGAGAAAAGTACTAAGGAATATATGACTACACAATTTGAGCATAATAATTATTTTACCGATGAGCTTAGAGAACACTCTACCGTGCTAGATGCCATAACGAAACAACTTGATGATATTAGTAGGGAAGTTTGCAATCTCCAATCTAAATATGCTCATGCTGAAAATTTGCATGGTAAAATGTCCGATGCGCAAGCTACTTTGATAAATCAAATGGCCGCCAAACCAATCTCTCTAGAGGATAAAAACGATGTAGATCTTAAAGTGATTGGTGTTTCTTCTATTGATTCCTTGTTTAGTAATGTTAAGATTGATAATGAAGGGACTGAAGTAGAGTCAACTTTATTTAGAAGGCGTCCCAATAATATGGAGGGTGAAAATCTTGATGAAAATTTTGATGAAAGTGGGTTTGAAGAGGTCAAAACTTTAACTAGTGATGTGCCCACTATCTTGGATTGCAAAGATTTTAACTATGATAGTTGCTCCTTGATTGAATGTCTTTCTTTGTTGCAATCTATGTTGAATTCACCCCATGCTTATGAGCAAAAAAAAGCTTTTACTAAACATATCGTTGATGCCATGATGAATTTTTTTGAAGAAAAGTTGGAGTTGGAGATTTCTATTCCGAGAAAATTATATGATGAGTGGGAACCTAACATTAAGGTCAAGATTAAAAATTATGAATGCTTTGCTTTGTGTGATTTGGGTGCTAGTGTATCCACGATTCCGAAATCTCTATGTGATGTGCTTGGTCTTACCAACATTGAAGAATGTTCTCTTAATTTGCACTTGGCGGATTCTACTATTAAAAAGCCTTTGGAAAGAATTAATGATGTTCTTATTCTTGCAAATAGGAATAATGTGCCCACTGATTTTATTGTGCTTGATATTGATTGCAATCCGTTTTGTCCCATTATACTTGGTAGACCATTTTTACGCACTATAGGTGCCGTGATTGATATGAAAGAAGGCAATATTCGTTTTCAATTTCCCTTGAGAAATGGTATGGAACACTTCCCTAGAACAAGAATTAAGCCACCATATGAATCAATCATAAGGGCATCCTATGGATCCAAAACCAAAGATGACAATACTTGAATCTATCCAATATGCCTAGCTAGGGACGTAAATGATAGCGCTTGTTGGTAGGCAACCCAATGAATAAATAAATTTTTGCTTTTTCCTTTCTGTTTTTGAGTGTTGACACAATTATGCCTGTGTTATGATTGTGTTTTTATGGTTTATTTAGTGTTTGTGCCAAGTAGAACCGTTAGGATGATTCATAGGATGAGTAGAAGTGATGCTGAATCTGAAACAGAAACTTTGCGTCCAGTATATGAATTTTCATTTTTTGCTCGAACGTGATCTTGAGCAGTAATTTTAACACAGTGTTTCTATACAAATTGCTTACGTTTCCCTAATTTTTCAGAATTTTTACAGTTACAGAAGTATGGGTATGGTACAGATTCCTACAGACTGTTCTGTTTGAAACAGATTCTGTTTTTGTTGCATTGTGTGCTTGTTTTGATGAATCTATGGGTTGTATTGAAGGGTATGAGCCATGGTAAAGTTAAAATACAGTAGGTATAATGCAATTATAAAATTTGAATGGGTTTACAACAGTACCTAAAGTAGTGATTTGCTTTCTTATACTAACGGATCTCACGAAGATTTTGTTGAGTTTTCTGTGATTGAAGTTTTCAAGTTTTGGGTGAGATCACGATGGATGAAGGAATAAGGAGTAGCAAGAACCTAAGCTTGGGGATGCTACCAAACCCCCAAGATATATCCAAAGAGTAACAAGCAACTAAGCTTGGGGATGCCCCCGAGTGGCATCCCCTCTTTCTTCTAACGACCATCGGTATTTTAATTGGAGCTATATTTTTATTCGTCACATATCATGAGTTTTGCTTGGAGCGTCTTGTATCTTTGCTTGCTTTGTTTGTTAGTTTTTCCTTTGTATCCTTGCTGTACACACCTACTTGAGAGAGCCAAAATTATGCTATGATTTGTTAGAATTGCTCTATATACTTCACTTAAAAAAATTAGCTATGGAATTGCTCTAGTACTTCACTTATATCTTTTTGAGCACGGTGTGCTTGGAAACTTTTGTAGAAATACTCTCATGCTTCACTTATATTAATTTGAGAGTTAGTAAAATTTTGAAGAAATCCTCTCATTCTTCACTTATACCTATTTGAGAGATGAAATCTTTATGCTCATGTGCTTCACTTAAATTTGTTTGAGCTTGCCAAAAAGTAATGGCAATATATGAAACTAGTCCCAAAGTGATAGATATCCAAGGAGGATATAATAAAAACTTTCATGAAGATCATTGGACAAATTTAAACTTGATTCCTTGTAATAGTTTTGAAAAATGTGAGACATGTTAGTGAGTAATTATGCTTAGTAGGAATATTGGTGTTAAGGTTTGTGATTCCCTATGCATGCACGAAAGTCAATAGTTATGCAATGAAGTTACATCCTACTTGTGGTGCATTATTCGGTGTTAGTTATGTTCAATGCTCACTTATGTGATTTTTCGTTTCTTTGTTTGGTTGCTTCCCAATCCATTTGATAGCCTTCACATGTACTAAGTAGAAATACTACTTGTGCATCCAAAATCCTTAAACCAAGTTTTGCCTTATGAGTCCACCATACCTACCTATATGCGGTATTTCCATGCCGTTCTAAACAAATTTGTATGTGCCATCTCTAAATTTTCAAAATAAATTTTCTCTTTTTGTGTGCCCGTACCGCTCATGAAACGGTGGGGAGTGTCCAATATTTTCCATGCTAGATGTGTTGTTCTGAAAATGAGTGTTTATTCACTTGTCATTGCACGAGAGTGCGGCAGTAATAGGGATGCCCATTCCCGAAATGAAGAAAAAAAATATTTACTTTATGTTGTCAAATAATAAATTCCTTGGAAAGTGTTGGTATGGAAGGCAACCGTGGATACGGCCCGCCATGGAAAGTGAAAATTTGGTGGAAAAAGGAATAAACTTTATTTTCTGTTTGGGAACCGCCTATGATATATCTAGCATGGAAAGTATTGTGAGCTACTTTGTCATTTTCGTTGATAGGAAAAGCATACCACCGAAAATATTTTTCTCTCTCAATTTAAACCTTGAGCTCTGGCACCTCTACAAATCCGTACTTCCCTCTGCGAAGGGCCTATCTATTTACTTTATGCAATTTTTATTTTTGCTTTGAGTCTCCATCTTCTCTTATAAGCACCAACTAGGGGGCACTATGATCGTACTTGAGCATTGGGCATAGCTAATATTTGAGTGTGTTTTATGAATGGATCGATGATTGAGCATGATGGGCTAGGGATAACTTTCTTTACTGTTGATATTTTGAAAGACATGGTTGCTTGTTGACATGCTTGAGTATTGAAGTCATTATGTTAAAACTAGACTATTGCTTTGAATCAGTTACAAGTCCAAATGTCCATGCTATACAAAAGAAAAGAATATGATGAACATGTTAGGCAGCATTCCACATAAAAAATTCTGCTTTTATCATTTACCTACTCGAGGATGAGTAGGAATTAAGCTTGGGGATGCTGATACGTCTCCAACGTATCTATAATTTTTGCTTGTTCCATGCTGTTATATTATCATTCTTAGATGTTTTACAATCATTTTATTACAACTTTATATCATTTTTTTGGGACTAACCTATTGACATAGTGCCAAAGTGCCAGTTGTTGTTTCTGCTTGCTTTTTACTTCGCAGAAAATCAGTACCAAACAGAGATGAAACGCTGTGGGGATTTTTGTGGATTTTTTACGGACCAGAAGAAACCAGATGGGCCAAAGAACACCAGAAGAGGGGGCCCAGATTGGCCAACACCCACCAGGGCGCCAGAGGCCCCCTGGCGCGGCCTGGTGGGTGCTGGGCACCCCCTCAACCGACTATCGTGCCTATAAATTCCCTGGAAATCCAAAAATCCTAGGGGAGTCGACGAAACACAATTCCAGCCGCCGCAAGTTCCAGAACCGTGAGATCCAATCTAAACACCATCACGGAGGGGTTCATCTTCTTCATAGGTGCCTCTCCGATGATGTCTGAGTAGTCCACCATAGACCTACGGGTCCGTAGGCAGTAGCTAGATGGCTTCTTCTCTCTCTCTTATGATTCTCAATACAATGGTCTCTTGGAGATCTATTTGATGTAAACTTTTGCGGTGTGTTTGTTGGGATCCGATGAATTTTGAGTTCATGATCAGTTTCTATCCATGAATATTATTTGAGTCTTCTTTGATCTCTTATATGCATGATTGCTTATAGCATCGTATTTCTTCTTCAAATCTTTGGTTTAGTTAGGCTAACTAGATCGATTTTTCTTGCCATGGGAAGAGGTGCTTTGTGATGGGTTCAATCTTGCAGTGTTCTTTCCCAGTGACAGAAGGGGCAGCAAGACACGCATGTATCGTAGCTATTAAAGATAACAAGATGGGGTCTACTCCTACATGAATAGATCGTGTCTACATCATGTCATCGTTCTTATTGCATTACGCCGTTTTTCCATGAACTTAATACACTAGATGCATGCTGGATAGCGGTTGATGTGTGGAGTAATAGAGGTTGATGCAGGCAGGAGTCGGTCTATCTATCTCGGACGTGATGCCTATATAATGATCATCGCCTTCGATATCGTCATGACTATTCGATTTTCTATCAATTGCCCAACAGTAATTTGTTCACCCACCGTGCGCTATACTCATGAGAGAAGACACTAGTGAACCCTACGGCCCCCGGGTCTACTTTTCTATCATATTGCTTTCCGATCTACGTATTTTGCAATCTTTGTTTTCAGATCTACAAAACCAAAAACCCAAAAATATATTGCTGCATATTTACTCTTTTTATTTGTGTTTTTGAGAGATCTATCTCTCCGATCTATCACTACCTAATCTATCTTATTACCGTAGGGAGATTGACAACCTCTCTTTCGCATCGGGTTGCAAGTATTTGTTGTTTGTGTGCAGGTGCTGCTTATTGGGTGCTGGTGATCCTCCTACTGGTTCAATAACCTTGGTTCCATAACTGAGGGAAATACTTACCGTCGCTGTGCTGCATCATCCCTTCTTCTTTGGGGAAATACCGACGCAGTCCAAGCCACGTCAAGCCGCGGAGGCGGAGGGTGGCTCGAGTGCGCGCCGCGGACGAGCTGGGAGGGGCCGTAGTCGACGCGGAGCCCGTGGTCGGGGGAGACGGAGCGTCGCTTCTCTTCCTCCTCCGCAGTCAGACCCTCCCCTTGAGGAGACCCACACCGAGGGAACGGCGTTGGAGTTCGTCATCAAGCTGCGTGGGCCTCTCCGAGGCCACCTACGCCTTCCTCACCCTTTCGCTAACGTGATGGAGGTTGACAAGCCGCACGCCCTGTGGCTGCGGGCGCATGGTTGCTACAATGGCGCTGCGCGGGTGGATGTCGAGTACCCGGGGCGTCGCGTCATGCTTCTCAGGCGTGGGTGGATAACCTTCGCCCGCGCCCACAACCTCATGGATGGGCACGTCCTCCGCTTCAAGATGATGGAGGCCGACGTGCTCTCCGTCAAGATTTATGGGCGTTCGGGCGCCCGTCTTGGCTGCTGCGAGGAGAGCTCGAGCGATGCCGAAAGCTCCTCCTCGGGCGATAGCGATGAGGAGGACAATGCCGGTGAAGACGACGATGACGAGTCCCATGCCGTCAAGTCGGAGTATGACAACCTGGGCTCCAGCTGATTGTCGGCCGCACCATCACCGTCATCGTGCTCCTCCTCCTCCTCCCGGCAGAGCGATTTGCCGGGTGTTCTTGACTTGGGCGCCGCCTCTTCTTCTCAGCTGGACCCCGGCAGGCTCGTGGACTTCGGCTTCGTTTTCCTTTCCGGTGGGACTGCCGTTCGCGCAATGCTGGTCCTGACGGGGTCAGGATGGGCTTTTGTTGGGGGCCTCCCTCTGCTCTTTTTCTTTTTGTAATCTGCCCCTAGGGGAGAAAGCCAAATAAAGAGTTACTAGAAAGAGGTTCCCTCTCATGTAATCTTCATCCCATTTGTATCGAAAATGAATGAGAATAGAATGCTATTTTCTTCCCCCAAGTACTATCCTTTTCCTTTCCTTATTTATACTGCATTAGCATGTTTCATCTCTGCCGCACGGAGCTACTTGCCGGGTCATCATTCAAACCACGAGTGTCAAAGTGGGGGAACGAGCCCCCGGTAACAGGTTGGCGTTGTTCCCTGGTAGAGCTCCTTGTCGGTATCGGCGCTTGTCACCCTTATAATACAGGGAGACAGCTCGTCCCGACAAGGGTTTTCACCACGTGGATGACTCCACAACCTGCAGTAAGGAGTGTACTAAGGATTTCCTTGAGAAAATGAGAAGTACTGAACTGGAAATGTGCGATATACTTATCTTTTTCAGGTAGTATCTTCTTTTCGAGCATCATGGGCCGCCATCTTTGTTTCCTTGTTTCCCTTCCCTGTTTTCTCGATGGTAAAACATGTAGGGTGAGGACAGTAAAGAAAGATTACGGTTTCGTCAAGCATTCTAGCAAATATTTATAACTTAAAAGCGCTAACATTGCAGTCATAAAAAATGCGTGATGAGCATGTAAGGATGATGATATGATGCAATGCCTAGCTTTATTATTGTTGCACAGGGTCTGCGCCTGGCTTTGTACAAAGGGTTACATGCAACATCGGCAAGGTTGTACAAAAGGTGGCTGCCGGGGACTGAGCCCGGCAGTTGCGCCTTACGGGTAGAACTTACGAAGATGCTCAATGTTCCATGAGTTCTGCACCTTGGTGCCATCTTCGGTCTCCAGACGGACTGCGCCAGGTCTGGTGACTCGTACTACCCGGTAAGGGCCTTCCCACTTCGGCGTCAACTTGTTTGTACCCTTTGCGGACTGAACACGCCGAAGGACAAGATCCCCTTCCTCAAGGCTCCGGGCGTGAACTCTGCGGCTATGGTAGCAGCGCAGAGCCTGCTGGTAGCGTGCGGCACGCACAACAGCCCAGAGAAGGTCTTCCTCGAGGAGCGTGGCATCGTGATGCCGTAGCTGCTGTTGCTCTACTTCATCGTAGGCAAGCACTCGAGGTGACCCGTGTATGAGTTCCATGGGGAGCACTACTTCCGCCCCGGTGGCTCGATTTGGTGTCCTTCTGAGGGACCAAAGAACAACCGGCAGCTCATCTATCCAGTGCCTACCGCTCTTCCACAGCTTATCGAAAGTCCTTGTCTTGAGTCCTCACAACACTTCTGCATTCATCCTCTCGACTTGCCCGTTGCTCCTCGGGTGAGCAACAGAGGCGAAGGAGACCTTGCTTCCAAGGTTTTGGATATATTGCATGAAGGCGCGGCTCGTGAACTGGGTGTCGTTGTCGGTGATCAGTCTGTTAGGCACTCCAAAGCGGCACACCAGTCCTTTCATGAACTTGATAGCTGCTTGTGCGGTCACCTTTCTCACTGGTTCCACCTCAGGCCACTTTGTGAACTTGTCGGTTGCCATGAACAAGAACTCAAAGCCCCCAACAGCAAGGGGGAAGGGGCCCAAGATATCATGCCCCCAGACCGAGAATGGCCAAGATAGAGGGATTGTTTGCAGGGCTTGTGCTGGTTGATGGATGTTCTTGGAATGGAACTGGCAGGCTTCACATTTGGTGACTAGCTCAATTGCGTCCTGGAGGGCAGTGGGCCAATAGAAACCCTGTCGGAAAGCTTTCCCGGCAAGTGCCCTTGATCCAATGTGGGAACCACATACTCCTTCTAGAATCTCCGCCAACAGCTTCAGTCCATCCTCCCGACAGGTACACCTTAATTTCACACCGTTCGGTCGTCTTCTATACAGGGTGTCATCGACAAACTGGTACATACTTGATTGACAGGCTACTCTTTCGGCTTCCTCTTGCTCTTCGGGGAGTTCTCCTGTTTGAAGGAAATGGACTATATGCTACGCCCAGGTTGGAGCCTGTGGCTCGACAACAAGGATTAAAGGCATCTTCTCATCTCCGGGAGCGCTTGTCTCAACCGCTAGACCCTGAGGTCTTGCGGCAGGGAGTTGCTCGTCAATCGGAATGGGATTTTCCCCGGCAGCTTCTCTACCAGCGGCTTCGGGAAGGTCTACCGGGAAATGCTTGCCAGAGTTCAGCTTTCTTCTCTTCTTGGACATCGCTTATGGGGACACTGATGGTTGAGTGAGGCGGAGAACAAAGGTTCCTGGTTCCACAGGAAGCTTCTGCGCAGCGCACTTCGATAGATGGTCAGCAATGCTATTTTCTGCTCCTGGCACATGCTCTGTTTGCAGCCCATCGAAGTACTCCTCCAATTTCCTCACTTCTTCCACGTAGGCTTCCATCAGCGGGCTCTGGTAATCCTTGTTGACTTGCTTTACCACAAGTCGAGAATCCCCTCGGACGATCAACCTCTTTATTCCCAACTCCATCGTGATTCTAAGTCTGGCAAGGAGCCCCTCGTACTCAGCGGTGTTGTTGGTGGCTTCCTCCCGGGGAAAGTGCATCTGGACGACGTACTTGAGGTGCTCTCCGGTCGGGGCGATGAGGAGCACGCCTGATCCAACGCCCTGGAGTGAGAAAGCACCGTCAAAGTACATGATCCAATCCTTTGGTGCCTCTTTGCCGGGGAGGATTGTCTCCAGAGCTTCATCATCTGGCGTGGGTGTCCATTCTGCAATAAACTCCGCCAACGCCCTGCTTTGAATGGTCAAAGTGCTCTCATACTTTAATCCGAATCTTGACAATTCCAGTGCCCACTCAACTATCCTGCCAGTGGCTTTGGGGTTCCTCAGTATACGTTGCAACGGGAAACGGGTGACAACTGTTATCTCATGGGCTTGGAAGTAGTGGCGCAGCTTCCTCGAGGCCATAATGAGGCCGAAGATCAGCTTTTGTACTCCGGAGTACCTTGACCTAGCCCCCTGTAATAGGGAATTGACAAAGTACACGGGCCGCTGCAACATTTTCTTCTTTGCCACTTCCTTGGATTCACTATCAACCATTTGCTGAGATCCCCCTTGATCTGTGTCGAGCCCTGCCACGGATGTTTCTTTTTCGCTCCCGGCAGCATCAGCAGCAGCTGCTGAATCTTCATCCACCCCCCGTTGCGCCACCAGCGCTGCACTAACCACTTGATTCGTTGCCGCTAAATATAGCAGCAATGGCTCTTGCGGTTTAGGAGCGACCAAGGTGGGAGCAGAGGAGAGGTATTTCTTTAGGTCTTGCAGTGTTGCATCTGCCTTCGGGGTCCACTTCATTGGGCCAGCCTTCTTCAGGATTTTGAAGAACGGCAAGGCACGCTCTCGGACTTGGAGATGAACCTACTCAACGCGGCAACACATCTGGTGAGGCGCCTGATATCTTTGATGGTCTTGGGTTCCTGTATCTGCTCGATCGCCCTGATCTTGTCAGGATTGGCTTCTATTCCTCGCTGAGATACGAAGAACCCAAGCAGCTTGCCGGATGGGACACCGAACACACACTTTTCAGGGTTGAGCTTCAGGTTGATCTTGCGCAAGTTTGCGAAAGTTTCCTCCAGATCTTGTATGAGAGTGGCTTCATCCTTGGTTTTGACCACGATGCCATCCATATAGGCTTCCACATTTCCGTGCAGCTGAGGTCCAAAACCAATTTGAACAGCCCTGGCGAAAGTCGAACCAGCACTCTTTAACCCGAAGGGCATACGTACAATGCAGTACGTGCCATAGGGAGTTATAAATGCGGTCTTCTCCTCATCTTCCTTGTTCATAAATATCTGGTGGTAGCCGGAGTAGGCATCAAAAAAGGAGAGCAAGTCACATCCGGAGGTGGAATCAACAATTTGATCTATGCGTGGCAAGGGGAAAGGGTCCTTTGTGCAAGCCTTGTCCAAGTCAGTGAAGTCTATGCAAAGCATCCATTTCCCATTTGCCTTTCGTACCACCACTGGGTTTGCCAACCAAGTTGGATGCAGCACCCCTCTGACCAAACCAGCTGCTTCAAGCTTCTTGATTTCCTCGGCAATGAACTGCTGCCGCTCCAAGGCCTGTTTCCTAACCTTTTGCTTGACGGGTCGGGCATGAGGACAAACAGCAAGGTGGTGCTCAATTACCTCCCTGGGAGCACCGGGGATGTCAGATAGTTGCCAGGCAAACACATCGACATTCTCCCGTAGGAAGGTAACCAGCGCGCTTTCCTATTTGTCAGTAAGGGTAGCACCGATGGTGAAGGTACCACCAGTGCCATCCTCCCTTGCTGGGACCTTCTTCGTCTCAGGATAGGTGACCCTGGTCTTCTTGTTAGTGGAACTCTCCGGCAGGTCATCGTCAGGTGCGATGCACTCCGAAGAGGCGCGCTTCCCGGAGTCCTTGCCGGTGTTCTTGCCAGCCTTCTTCATTTTCTCTGTGCCTTTGGCGGGAGCTGGGATTTCTGTGGCTTCAGCTGCTACCGCGTCGCGATACATCTGGTCCACGCAGATAACTGTGTTCTTCTTGTCAGATGGGATGGAAATGACCCCGATGGGCCCTGGCATCTTCAAGGTATTGTAGGCATAGTTGGATGCCGCCATGAACTTTGCCAGAGCTGGGCGACCGAGGATTCCGTTGTAAGGCAGTGGGATTTCGGCGACGTCGAACACTATCCTCTCTGTTCGGAAGTTCAACTCCTCGCCGAATGTCACAGGCAGAGTGATCTTTCCCTTGGGTCGGCTCCTGCCGGGGTTGATTCCTTGGAACGTACTGATACGTCTCCATCGTATCTACTTTTCCAAACTCTTTTGCCCTTGTTTTGGACTCTAATTTGCATGATTTGAATGGAACTAACCCGGACTGACGCTGTTTTCAGCAGAATTGCCTTGGTGTTATTTTTGTGCAGAAATAAAAGTTCTCGGATTGACCTGAAAATTTACGGAGAATATTTCTGGAATTAATAAAAAATATTGGCGAAAGAATCAACCGGAGAGGGGCCACCACCTGGTCACAAGCCAGGGGGCGCCCCCCCTAGGGCACGCCCCCTATCTTGTGGGGCCCCTGGAGCTCCTCCGACCTCGTTTCCACTTCTATATATTCCTATTCGTGGAGAAAAAAATCAGAGAGAAGAGTTCATCGCGTTTTACGATACGGAGCCGCCGCCACCTCCTGTTCTTCCTCGGGAGGGCAGATCTGGAGTCTGATTTGGGCTCTGGAGAGGGGAAATCGATGCCGTGGTCATCACCAACTATCCTTCATCACCAATTTCATGATGCTCTCCGCCGTTCGTGAGTAATTCCATCGTAGGCTTGCTGGACGGTGATGGGTTGGTTGAGATTTACCATGTAATCGAGTTAGTTTTGTTAGGATTTGATCCCTAGTATCCACTATGTTCTGAGATTGATGTTGCTAGGACTTTGCTATGCTTAATGCTTGTCACTAGGGCCCGAGTGCCATGATTTCAGATCTGAACCTATTATGTTTTCATGAATATATATGTGTTCTTGATCCTATCTTGCAAGTTGTAGACACCTATTACGAGTTATGATCCGCATCCCCCAGGGTGACAATAACTGGGATTCTTTCCGGTGATTATCGTAGTTTGAGGAGTTCATGTATTCACTAAGTGCTAATGCTTTGGTCCGGTTCTCTATTAAAAGGAGGCCTTAATATCCCTTAGTTTCCATTAGGACCCCGCTGCCACGGGAGGGTAGGACAAAAGATGTCATGCAAGTTCTTTTCCATAAGCATGTATGACTATATATGGAATACATGCCTACATTACATTGATGAATTGGAGCTAGTTCTGTGTCACCCTATGTTATAACTATTGCATGCTGAATGCCATCCGACATAATTATCCATCACTGATCCATTGCCTATGAGCTTTTCACATATTGATCTTTGCTAAGTTACTTTTCCGTTGCTACTGTTACAATCACTACAAAACTGCTACTGTCACTTTGCCATCGTTACCATTACTTCCACGCTACTTTGCTACTGAATACTTTGCTGCAGATATTAAGTCTTTCAGGTGTGGTTGAATTGACAACTCAGCTGCTAATACTCGAGAATATTCTTTGGCTCTCCTTGTGTCGAATCAATAAATTTGGGTTGAATACTCTACCCTCGAAAACTCTTGCGATCCCCTATACTTGTGGGTTATCAAGACCTTTTTCTGGCGCCGTTGTCGGGGAGCATAGCTCTATTCTCTGAGTCACTTGGGATTTATATCTGTTAATCACTATGAAAAATCTGAAAGATGCTGAAACCAAGATCTACCCCTCAACTAGGAGGACAGGTAAGGAACTGCCATCTAGCTCTGCACTTGATTCACCTTCTGTTATGAGTAAATTTGCGACACCACCACCTGCTATTGAATCTGATATGTCGCAAGTAATTGATGACGCCACTTCTGCTATGCATGATATTTATGATGATACTTTGCTTGATACTACTGTGCCACTGGGTGAATTTCTTGATGAACAAATTGCTAGAGTTAATGCTGAAACTGATGATATCTCTGAATCTGATGAAATTATTGAAACGGAACACTATGAGACAGCTGCTAGACCTAGCTCTCCTAGATATGAATTGCCTGATATACCTGAGGGTTATGTTATGGAAGGAGAGGTAGCTAGGGACTTTCTTGCTTGTAAAGATAGAGATGATCTTAAGAAATTGCTACGCAAGTGGAAAGAAAAATCTTTTAATGCTAGAATGCAATATGATCCTAAGTTTGCTACTTCACCTATCTTTGTTACTGATAAGGATTATGAATTCTCTGTCGATCCTGAGTTAATTACTTTGGTTGAATCTGATCCTTTCCATGGCTATGAATCTGAAACTGTTGTGGCACATCTTACTAAATTGAATGATATAGCCACCCTATTTACTCATGAGGAAAAAATTCGTTATTACTATATTCTTAAGTTGTTTCCTTTCTCACTAAAGGGTGATGCTAAGACATGGTTTAATTCTCTTGCTCCTGGTTGTGTGCGTAGTCCCCAGGATATGATATATTACTTCTCTGAAAAATATTTTCCTGCCCATAAGAAACAAGCTGCCTTGCAGGAAATATTTAACTTTGTGCAAATTGAAGAAGAGAGTCTCCCACAAACTTGGGGGAGGCTTCTCCAATTACTTAATGCTTTTCCTGATCACCCTCTCAAGAAAAACGAAATACTTGATATCTTTTATAATGGACTAACCGATGCTTCTAGGGACCACCTAGATAGTTGTGCTGGTTGTGTTTTCAGGGAACGAACAGTTGAACAAGCTGAACTACTATTGAATAATATATTGAGCAATGATAATGATTGGGCTATTCCCGAACCACCTCCAAAGCCAACTCCGAAGAAAAGAGGTATTCTATTTCTCAGTCCTGAAGATATGCAAGAGGCAAAGAAATCTATGAAGGAAAAAGGTATTAAAGCTGAAGATGTTAAGAATCTACCACCTATTGAAGAAATACATGGTCTTGATAACCCGACACAGGTAGTAGAGGTAAATTTTCTCCGTAGATTTGATGAAGATGATATTCCTTATAATAAGTCTGCTAGCCAATGCTTGGATGAATTTGATAACTTTATAGTCAAGCAAGAAAATTTCAATGCTTATGTTAGTAGACAATTGAAACATAATGCTTACATGCTTGATCGCTTAGGTGATTATATGAGTAGAACTATCAATGATCTTAAGCTTATTAGTAAACATGCTTCCATGGTAACTACTCAAGTAGAACAAGTACTTAAGGCACAAAATGATTTTCTCAATGAGATGAATGGTAAGAACAATAATCATTCTGTTAAAGTTGTGACTAGAGGTGGTCGAATGACTCAGGAACCTTTGTATCCTGAAGGCCATCCTAAGAGAATTGAGCAAGATTCTTAGAGAGTTAATATTGATGCACCTAGTCGTCCCAGTAATAGTAGGAAAAAGAATGACGATAGGACTTGGCATGCTGCTAGTGAACCTGTTATAGATACACATGAAAACCCAAATGATATTTCTATTTCTGATGCTGAGACACAATCTGGTAATGAACATGAGCCTAGTGATAATATTAATGATGATGTTCATGTTGATGCTCAACCTAGTAATGATAATGATGTGGAGATTAAACCTGCTGTTGATCTTGATAACCCACAACCTAAGAATAAAAGATACGATAAAAGAGACTTTGTTGATAGGAAGCATGGTAGAGAAAGAGAACCATGGGTTCAGAAACCCATGCCCTTTCCTCCTAAGACATCCAAGAAAAAGGATGATGAGGATTTTGAGCGCTTTGTTGAAATGCTTAGACCTGTCTTTTTGCGTATGCGCTTGACTGATATTCTGAAAATGTCTCCTTATGCTAAGTATATGAAAGATATTGTGACAAATAAAAGAAAGATACCGGAAGCTGATATTTCCACCATGCTTGCTAATTACACTTTTAAGGGTGGAGTACCAAAGAAACTAGGAGATCCCGGAGTACCTACTATACCATGCTCTATTAAAGGAAATTATGTTAAAACTGCTTTATGTGACCTTGGAGCCGGTGTCAGTGTTATGCCTTTCTCCTTATATCGTAGACTTGATTTGAATAAGTTGACACCTACTGAAATCTCTTTACAAATGGCCGATAAATCAACTGCTTTACCCATCGGTATTTGTGAGGATGTGCCTGTTGTGGTTGCAAACGTTACTATCTTAACGTACTTTGTTATCCTTGATATTCCCGAGGACGACAGTATGTCGATCATCCTTGGTAGACCCTTTTTGAATACTGCAGGGGCTGTTATTGATTGCAACAAGGGCAATGTCACTTTTCATGTTAATGGTAATGAGCATACGGTACACTTTCTGAAGAAACAACCTCAAGTTCATAGTATCAATTCCATTGGAAAAAAATTCAATGATTATTATTGGAGGTTTTGAATTCCCTCTCCCTACTACCAAAAAGAAATATGATATACTTATTGTTAGGGACATGCATATCCCCATTGAGGTAACCTAGTGTCATTCGAAAATTCTTCGGTTCCGTGTCATTCGAAAACAGTTTTTCAATAAGACTTGATCAACCTTATTGATAGATTCTTTTTGATGAGCATCAGATGGACGAATTTAGGAGGCACAACCTTCTGTACCCAACTTTTACTTTCTGTTATTTAGATTAAATAGAGTAAAAATGCTATTATTCTTTTGTTTTCCGTTTTATCCGTGCAATAGAAAAATGACCTGAAAATAAAAGTCCTCAGAATGCCCTGAAAATGTAGTATGATTTTTTCTGGAATATTTTAGAATTTTAGGCACTGAGAACACATCAGGGGGCTGCACGAGTGGGCCACAAGCCTGCCGGGCGTGCCCACCCCCCCTGGGCACGCCCCACTGGCTTGTGGGTCCCACGTGGGGCCCCTCACTTATTCCAGTACCCATCCACTTCGTATTCCTCCAGAAAAAATCCCACCATTGCTCAAACCCGTGTTCTAGCTCATTTTGCTGCCATTTTCGATCTCCTTGCTCAATGCTCCATATGCAAAATTGCTTTGGGGGATTGCTCATCGGTATGTGACTCCTCCAATGGTCCAATTAGTTGTTGTTCTAGTGCTTTATATATTGCAAATTTTTACTGATGTGGTGACCTTGTTCTTAAGCTTGCATGTCAAATTTGTATGGTCCCAAGTAGTGTTGATGCATGATATAGCCTCTAGGCACTTGTGGGAGTAGTTGCTATAAGTTTTGTTGAGTTTTATTCACCTTTATTGTGAGTCACTAAAAATTTCAGAAATTTCTCAGAAAAATGATGAGGAGATTATTAAGAGGATCTTCAAGCCGGGGCTCTAAAGAAGATGAAAATGAGGTGAAGAAGAAGCCCAGATATAATCTTCCTCGCGGTGCAGAGGTTCGACCATGTGAATGGCCAAGTGATGCATTCTTGAGGGCGGCCGAAATTTATGAAGATTTTTACTATTTGGCTAAGAATGCAGGTATCACCGACTTCCTCAACGATAAGTGTGACCAGTACCTCTTACTCACTAATACCTTCGTGCAAAATTTTCACTTTTATCCTAGGAAGAATCCTCCCATGGTAAAATTTTACTTATATGATGTGCCTAGGGAGATGAAACTTTATGATTTTTGCAAAGTTTGCAAAATACCTTATGAGGGCAGCATCAGTGAACCACGTCCTAGAGACATGGAGGACTTTATTGCCTCAATCACTGTGGGGGAAGAGAGAGGGGTGTCAAAGGCAAGAGCGGCTAGTTTACATTTTTCTGCTCTACGCTATTATTCATTATTCGCGGGGAGATGTTTAGTTGGTCATGGGGAGAGTGGAAGCCTTAGTGCTCCTGACCTTGCCATTCCGCGCCACGCTTTACTTGCTGATAGAACTTTTAGTCTGGGCGCTATAGTGGCCCAACGGTTGAACTTAAACCGTTCAAAGGGTCCCATATTTGGAGGTATCTATGCATCTCGTTTAGCCAAACATTTTAAGATACCCATTAGGCTTGATGAGGAAGATGAATTGTTACTACCTACGAGGTATTTAGACTATGATAGTATGGTAGCACATGATTTTATTAGGAAGGATAATGGTAGGAGGCTGCTTTACAACCTAGTATTTAGTCAGGGTACTTGTGTAATTATTGCTTTGCCTGCTTCTTCCTTGTTCGATATTCGTTCAGGCAGGTACACTATTATGCCCGAGGACATCTACAGATATTGGGGTTTGTCGCAACCCCCAGCACATGAGCTGGCACCAGCCCTTGATCCATATCAGGCTCCGGTTTTTCAGTGGGAGCCACAGGAGTTCGCCAATCAGTGGAACCCTCAGTATCCTCCGGAGTATCCCGGCGATGGTTATTTCCAGCCATGGCCCTAGACCAACTTAGACCAAAAGCCTAAGCTTCGGGGAGTACGTATTTCTCACCGACATTACATTCATGATCACACACTCATTTCAGTTGTCGGTGTTCACACTTTTTCATTGTATCATCCATGGTGTTTTATTTCTTCTTTTTCGTTTTCTTCTTATGTGTTTAATTAACTTTAAGAAAATCCAAAAAAATTAGTTCTAGCTTTACCTTCTAGTTTGTTAGTTGTAGTATTAAAAGAAAACCCAAAAAGATTTCTCGTTCTTCTTTTGCTTGTTGGGAGCTTTCCCGTGTAAATAGTTTTTCTCGTTCCTGTTTTGAAATTTCTTTCCTTTGGGTCGTAAGGAGAAGACCACAATGAAAATGTTGAGTGGCTCTCATATGCATTATTGTTTATCTTATAGAGAGCCCATATTACCTTGCCTTCTCCTTTGAGTTATCGTTTGCAGATTCCAGCTTTGTCCAATGCACGTGCACTCTTATTATTATTCACACCGTTCGGTCGTGCAAGTGAAAGGCAATAATGACGATATATGATGAAATGATTGAGATGGAGAAAAGCTGGTATGAACTCGACCTATCTTGTTTTTGTAAATATGATTAGCTCATCGTTCTGAATTCAGCTCATTATAGATGAAACATGTTTGCAATGACAATTAGAGATTATGGTTACTCATGCCATGCTTAATTAGCTAAGAGTGTATATTGGTTTGTCTTGAGTGCCAACATGCATTTTAAAATGGTTGTGATGTAGTATGATAGGATGGTATCCTCCTCTGAATGATTCAAGTGGCTTGACTTGGCACATGTTCACGCATGTAGTTGAAACAAAATCAACATAGCCTCCACGATATTTATGTTCATGGTGATTTATATCCTACTCATGATTGCATTCAATGTTTGTTAATCTCAAGGCATGTTTACGACTGTTATCGCTCTCTAGTTGGTCGCTTCCCAGTCTCTTGCTAGCCTTCACTTGTACTAAGCGGGAATACTGCTTGTTCATCCATTTCCATAAACCCAAAGTTGTTCCATATGAGTCCACCATATCTACCTATGTACGGTATTTACCTGCCGTTCCAAGTAAATTTGCACGTGCCATACTCTAAACCTTCAAATAATATTCCGTTTTGTATGCCCGAATCGCTCATGTAGTGACTAGGGGCTGTTAGTATCTTCCATGCTAGGTGGGTTATTCTCACGATATGTGTTGATTCACTATCATTCACGAGAAAGTGGCTGGTATTCGGGATGCCCAGTTCCATGCTCAAAATTTAAATCAAAGTATAATAAAACAAAACTCCCCCAGGATTGTGTTTGTATGGACGGCACCCGTGGATTCGGCCCGCCGTGGATTGTGATTGATTGGTGGAGGGGGAGTAAAAACTTTACTATTCTGTTTGGGAACCGCCTATAATGTATCTAGCATGGAAGATACCGAAATCTCTTGGTTGTTATGTTGGCAATGAAAGCATACCGCTCAAAATCATTATTCATCTCTGTTTTAAAATCTCGAGCTCTTGCACCTCTGCAAATCAATGCTTCCCTCTGCGAAGGGCCTATCTATTTTATTTTACTATTGAGTCATCATCCTCTTATAAAAATGCACCAGTTAGAGAGCACCACCGTCATTTGTATGCTTTGCTATTAATTGATATTGAGTATGATTGTGGCTGGATCTCTTTTACCATGAATTACAGTGTTTAGTCAGTCCTTGTTCTTTAGAGGTGCTCTGCATTTATGTTTTGCGGTCTCAGAAAGGGCTAGCGAGATACCATTATGTCATATTGTATCATGATTGTTTAGATAAAATTGTTGTCATCCGAGACTTATTATTATTGCTCGCTGGTTGGTTATACCATTGATATGAGTAAATGTGAGACCTAAATGTTATTGTGAATGTGGTTAGTCTATAATCTTTGCTGAAAATCTGAACACTAGTTAGACATATTTACAACAGCAAGATCAAACAGAGTTTGTAAAAGTTTTTCTTTATCACTTTCAGTTTGTCAACTGAATTGCTTGAGGACAAGCAATGGGTTAAGTTTGGGGGAGTTGATACGTCTCCATCGTATCTACTTTTCCAAACTCTTTTGCCCTTGTTTTGGACTCTAATTTGCATGATTTGAATGGAACTAACCCGGACTGACGCTGTTTTCAGCAGAATTGCGTTGGTGTTATTTTTGTGCAGAAATAAAAGTTCTCAGATTGACCTGAAAATTTACGGAGAATATTTCTGGAATTAATAAAAAATATTGGCGAAAGAATCAACCGGAGAGGGGCCACCACCTGGTCACAAGCCAGGGGGGCGCGCCCCCCACAGGGCGCGCCCCCCTGTCTTGTGGGGCCCCTGGAGCTCCTCCGACCTCGTTTCCACTTCTATATAGTCCTATTCGTGGAGAAAAAAATCAGAGAGAAGAGTTCATCGCGTTTTACGATACGGAGCCACCGCCACCTCCTGTTCTTCCTCGGGAGGGCAGATCTGGAGTCTGATTTGGGCTCCGGAGAGGGGAAATCGATGCCGTCGTCATCACCTACCATCCTTCATCACCAATTTCATGATGCTCTCCGCCGTTCGTGAGTAATTCCATCATAGGATTGCTGGACGGTGATGGGTTGGATGAGATTTACCATGTAATCGAGTTAGTTTTGTTAGGGTTTGATCCCTAGTATCCACTATGTTCTGAGATTGATGTTGCTATGACTTTGCTATGCTTAATGCTTGTCACTAGGGCCCGAGTGCCATGATTTCAGATCTGAACCTATTATGTTTTCATGAATATATATGTGTTCTTGATCCTATCTTGCAAGTTGTAGACACCTATTACGAGTTATGATCCGCATCCCCCAGGGTGACAATAACTGGGATTCTTTCCGGTGATTACCGTAGTTTGAGGAGTTCATGTATTCACTAAGTGCTAATGCTTTGGTCCGGTTCTCTATTAAAAGGAGGCCTTAATATCCCTTAGTTTCCATTAGGACCCCGCTGCCACGGGAGGGTAGGACAAAAGATGTCATGCAAGTTCTTTTCCATAAGCACGTATGACTATATATGGAATACATGCCTACATTACATTGATGAATTGGAGCTAGTTCTGTGTCACCCTATGTTATAACTATTGCATGATGAATGCCATCCGACATAATTATCCATCACTGATCCATTGCCTACGAGCTTTTAACATATTGATCTTTGCTAAGTTACTTTTCCGTTGCTACTGTTACAATCACTACAAAACTGCTACTGTCACTTTGCCATCGTTACCGTTACTTCCACGCTACTTTGCTACTGAATACTTTGCTGCAGATATTAAGTCTTTCAGGTGTGGTTGAATTGACAACTCAGCTGCTAATACTCGAGAATATTCTTTGGCTCCCCTTGTGTCGAATCAATAAATTTGGGTTGAATACTCTACCCTCGAAAATTGTTGTGATCCCCTATACTTGTGGGTTATCACGTACCCGTGGCTTTGAGCTCTTCATCAAGGATCTGCAGTTTCTCAGCCACTCTAGGATAGATCAAGTTCAACCCGGCCCCGCTGTCAACTAACATCTTAGACACCTTGAGGTTGCGGATTGTCGGGGAAATCAACAATGGCAAACACCCAACCGTAGTGGTACGGTCAGGATGATCCTCTTCGTCAAAGATGATAGGCGTGCGGGACCATCTGAGTGGCTTCCTAGATTCTGCAGTTGGTTCCACAACATTGACCTCGCGCGCCTATTGCTTGAGCTGGCGGCGAGAGGAGTGCAAGGACGCACCCCCGTCAACGCACATGGCTTCGGTTGCTTTCTGGAACTCCCTGTCGCTGGAATCCTCATCATCATCCACATTTTCACTCATATCATATGTTTCCTTCTTCTCTCGGCCTCTGGCGGGTTTTTCCTTTTGCTGCGGGGTTTTGCCGCGGCGACCTCCTCTGTCGCCACGGCCTTTCCCGGCAGCACCATCCTAGCCTTTTTCCTTGTCGCGTTTCTCGTACTCGGCCCTCTGTTTCTCAACAAGTTGCTCGACATGTTGGCATTCTTGGAGATCATGGCCCTTGGTGCGGTGAATTTTGCAGTACGGCCCATCGGACTTCCTGGTCTTCTCAGGGGCAGCAGCCTCCCAGCAATCAGCGCACGCGGCAGCTCCCTTGCCGGGGTTTCGGCTTTCACCTTCTTGTCTGCACTGAGGTCTCCGGAGCTCTCGACAGCCAATACTGCTTTTCCCTTACGCTTCTTGTTGCGTTTCCTATTCCTTCCCTTCGGGTCAGAGGCATCGTCGTCATCATCAGAGTCCACTTCGATGCCCGCCTCCTCTCCGGGAAGTCGCCTTCCTTCTTCAGCTTGAGCACACTTATCCGCCAAAG
This sequence comes from Elymus sibiricus, assembly GCA_039707655.1. NCBI lineage: Eukaryota > Viridiplantae > Streptophyta > Magnoliopsida > Poales > Poaceae > Elymus > Elymus sibiricus. Next base: position 163,368,384 of record CM077663.1, read on the forward strand.
TGTAAAGCTCATTGACAGTCTTGGGGAGCTTGATATTCATCTTGGCTCGCATCCTTTTGTTGCGCACGTTCGAGTGGAACGCGGCAATCACCGCTGCGGGGTGGATCTCTGGGATGTTGCGGTGTACTCGGTTGAATCTTTGGATATACTTTCTCAAGGTTTCTCCATCCTTTTGCGGGAGGACTTGGAGATCGCTGGACTGGCCTGGTTCTTGATGACCACCGGTGAAGACGCCAACGAACTCGTTGCATAGATCAGCCCAAGACGAAATGGAATTCTCCATCAGGTGCATCATCCATGATCACACATTTGGCTTGAGCGCCAAAGGAAAATAGTTGGCGAGCACCTTCTCATCTCTTCCTCCCGCAGCTTGAACAGCTATCGTGTAAATGCCCAAGAACTCCGCAGGGTTCAGCTTCCCGTCGTATTTCTCCGATAGCTCAGGCTTGAAATCTCGGGTCGATGGCCAGCGGACCCGTCGCAGCTCGCTAGTGAAGGCAGGGCAACCAACCTCGTAAGGAAGGTACCCGCCAACACTGGGCGCGGGGTCGCCGACGTCTGGACCGTTGCGCTTGTCGGATTGACGGTGTGCTTCCCGGCGTCGCTCGATGGTGATGCGCGCGTCTTCCTTCCACCGGTCTTCAAGGACACGTCGTTGATCCTGCCGGTCTTGCGGGCCAGACGAGACTATGGACGCCTCGTCGCGGTCGTCAGCATGTGAAGCTTGCTGCGGCTGCCTCTGGGCATGTTGCCGTGGAGGGGATTGCACCGTTGGGGTGGCCCCTTCGATGCGCTTCCCGCCCCGGGCCGCCGCCGCTGTTCGCGTACGTCGCGACGGCTCCGCACGCTGGGTCTTGTTGGCTTCAACGAAAGAGATCAAACTCTGAATGGTGGCTCTCCATTCATCCATCTTATCAGCCGCTGGCATGAAGTTGAGCAGCATCTGGACCCCGCGGCATGGCCTCCTCTGTGGTGCCCGGCATGGCGAAAGAGGCGGACCGTGACGTTTCTCGACTCTTGGTAGGACCAAGAGAAGCGTCGCCGTGCCTTGATGCTGTGCGCCACTCACTGGAGCTTTCTGGTGGGTAGCGGGCCGATCATGCAGGGCTGCGGTTCCGCTGGGCGCCCCGTCTTGCTCCGCACGAGGTGCACGCCCAACAATCTCGCTGGCGACGGGTGCGCTCGGAAGGTCACGGCTCGCACCGGACAAGGGGGCCTCGGCCATCCGCGCGGCGGGGAGGTGATGAACGGATGTTCCCTCCGCCCGTGGCGTCGAGGCCGAGCTCGCCAAGTTGTTGCTGTAGTTGCTCCCCTCCGGCGCCTCCTGCTCCATCCCCGACCGTGAAGGGCTGGACGGGGGCGCTGCCTGCGCCGACCGTGTCGTCCACGATGCCTGCCTCGCCCACAGCCGCCGCGGTGCCGACGGCGCTGGCGGCCGTGTGTGAGGGGGCCTTTGAAGTGGAAGGATGTGTGGCCGCGGTGGATTTCTTCTTCGGAGCCATTTTTGAAGATGATGATGTAGACCAATTGGCCGTTCACGAACCCGGGTTCGCGCAAATGATGCATGCCCCCTACCTGGCGCGCCAAAGATGTCGGGGCATGGATGCTCACGATCACCTATGGGACCAGAGGTCCCTTGTGGTTCGGCAAGGGGGGTCACATTGCACGAAGAGCGGAAAGCATGAGACGGCACAACAATCAGGACACAGGCATTTTACCCAGGTTTAGGCCGCTGCTAAGCGTAAAACCCTAGTCCTGCTTTTTGGTGGATTGATTGGAGGAACACGAAGAACGTAGAACGCCTAACCCCGGCAAGGACTGCTGTCGGGGAAAGAGCGGCTATGCGAGTACAAGTGTTCGGGGGTTCGAATTGCCAACCTTGAGCTAGGTGAATTGCGAGCTAGGTTGCCTTGAGCCTCCTTTTATAGTACAAGGGGTTACCACAATGGCAAAACAGACATTATCTATTGATTAGATAGCTAAGCAGAGCTACCATACCTAACTCTGTCATTTAGGACAAAATTCCAAGATTACCTGCCTAGGTGGCGCTTGGGGGTGCATCCCCGGCCAGCTCTTGCCATCGCTTGGCCGGTCGTTGCTTAAGGTCTTGACACGCTGCAGGGCGGGTGTCAACCGAGCGTAACTTGCATTCCAATGTGTCGCCACGTGCTTAGCGAGAGCTGATTAGCCGCCTGAGGGCTCGACACCGCATCGATAAGTGATAGGCGTTGCGATGCGGTGGAGCGGTGGCTGGGTGGCTCACGCCTGCCGGGGAGTGGCTTGCCAGGTCTTCTGGGAGGTGTGCACGTCTTGGTCCCCGGCAAGCGTCGGGGATGTGCTTGGCGCGTCGCAGTCCAGGCTTAGGCTATCGCGTTGAGCTTGTCAAAGTCTTTGTCTTGATTGCTGGCCGGGGTTTTGATTCTACCGCGTGTGCATAAGTCAGGAGCACTGGGTACCCCTGTACTAGTGCACCGACACTTATCATAAGTAGAATAGTTCAGACTAGGCCCACTAATTTTTTTAGAAAAGTTTGTAACAGGTTTACCATCTTGTAATAACACACATCCTAATCCAATTCCACTGGCATCACATTCAAGCTCAAAAGTCTTATTAAAATCAGGAAGTTGGAGTAAAGGAGCATGTGTTAATGTATCTTTCAATACCGTGAAGGCTTCTTCAAGTGCGGTAGACCAAACAAACGCACTTGCTTCTTTGTAAGCTCATTGATAGGTGCAGCAAAGTTACTGAAATCCCTCATAATACGCCTATAGAAACCAACGAGGCCAAGAAAACTCCTCACTTGCGTGGTTGTTTTGTGATGCGGCCGACTTTCAATAGCTTTAGTCTTGGCTTTATCAACTTCAATTCCCTATGGAGTAATAACGTAGCCTAGAAAAGACACCTAGTCGGTGCAAAAGGTGCACTTCCCAAGGTTACCAGACAAACGTGCATCACGTAGAGCAATAAAAACAGCACGTAAATGTTACAAATGTACCTCCAAACATCTACTATAAATCAGTATATCATCAAAGTTGACTACCAAAAATCGCCCAATGAAAGAACGTAAATCTCCGTTCATTAATCTCATGAAAGTGCTAGGTGCATTAGTTAACCCAAAAGGCATGACTAACCACTCATATAATCCAAACTTAGTTTTAAATGTTGTTTTCCATTCAATTCCCTATTTCATACGAATTTAATGGTATCCATTGCGCAAATCAACTTTGGAGAAAAGGGAAGAGCCACTTAATTCATCAAGCATGCCATCTAGCCTAGGAATAGGAGGACGATAATGAATAGTAATATTATTAATGCCCCTACAATCAACACACATACGCGATGTACCTCCTTGTTTGGGACAAAATAAAAAGAACAACACAAGGACTTAGGGATTCGCGTATATAACCTTTGTCGAGCAGCCCATGTACTTGATGCATAATTTCCTTCATCTCCCCTGGATTGGTATGGTATGGTGAACAGTTGGGTACCGATGCACCATGAATTAAGTCAATATGATGCTCAATCCCTCGAATATGTACTAATCCTGGTGGCATGTCTTGTGGAAAGACGTCAGCGAACTCCTGCAAAATGTTAGTGATAGAAGGAGGCAAAGAGGGAGGCACATCCTCGAATGAAAATAATACCTCTTTGCACACAAAAGCATAGCAAACAGATTTAGTAAAATCCAGATCAGTAATATAAGACTTGGTGGCAAGTAAACATCCACCTTTCAATTTCATTTCACATGCAACACTAGATGATTGTTTATTAGGCTTATTGTGTTATTCAAACTCTTTAGCCACAATCAAATGTTGACTCTTATTTTGCTCCTATTTTGCTTTACTAGCTATAGCAATTTCATCTTTCAGAATTTGTTCAGGAGACATAGGAAGCAAAGTAATATTATTAACCCTATGAACAAGAGTATACTGATTTGTCCTACCATGGTGTACAGATTTTTTTTATGAAATTGTCATGGTCTATCAAGTAAGACGGAGCATGCATGCATGTGTAACACATCACAACCAACATAATCATCATATGTAGCAATGCTAAAATGCACACAAACAATAAGTGTTACCTTAACCTTGCTTCTGTTGTTGAAGCATTGTATGTAATAAGGATGCGGGTGTGGTATGGTGATGAGAGACAACTTCTCCGCCATCTCAATGCTAGCTAAGTTGTTGCAACTCCCTACATCAATGATGATGCGAACAGAACGTCCCTTCACAACCCCTTTTGTACGAAACAAATTGTGCCTTTGATTTGCTCAGCATGTGTTACCTGCACACTCAAAACACGAAGAGCAACTAAACTTTCATACCTGTCAGCATAGTCAGCAGCCATGTATTGTGTCTCTTTTTCATGATCATTAACACCCTGTTATTCACTTGCAATAAGAGCCAATGTCTCCTCATCATAATCACTAGCGGATTCATATCCACCATCCTCAGTAACGAGCATCACACGCTTCGATGGGCATTCTCTCGCATAGTGACCTCCACCCTTGCAACGAAGACATATAACCTCAGATGTTTGCCCATTTGATTCCATGGATGAAGAAGAGCTATGTGCGGGGACCCAAAGGTGTGACTTTGGCGGAGGGTGTTGGTGGTGCATGTTTTCTGGTGTCTCGATTAGAGTTGGAAGTTGATATAGGCGGTGCGGCGGCAAGACGTGTGGAAATGTATTATGTACGTGGTGTCTATGATGAAGATCGACCTACAAAAAAATTAGTTCGTGCCAATGCTTGTCGATCCTGCACTTCATGTTCAGCTTTGCAAGCAAGATGGAATAAAAGAGTGATAGTATTATACTCTTTATACTCTAAAGTGGTATGAATCTCTCTACTTAACCCACCCATAAAATGTGCAAGCACAACTTCATTGTCCTCAACAATACCACATCTAATCTTGCCACTTTGTAATTCCGATAATATTCCTCTATGGAATTATTTCCTTATCTTAAACGGTGCAAATTCTGAAGTAATTCACGTTGATAATATGGTGGAACCCAACAAGTAAGCATAGTAGTTTTCAAAGCAGCCCAAGTAGCAGGGATACTATCATGATATATTCTGCAATGTTCATACCACCAAACACAAGCAAAAGTAGTGAATGCACAAACAGCAGCAACAACATGTCTATCCTCGGGATATTGTAAGCATGTAAATTGTTGTTCAGTTTCTAATTTCCAAGTAATATATACATCAAGAATGTATCTACCCTCAAACGGTAGAATATTCAATTTAAGTTTAGGAATATTGTCATGATCTCGTACCTGAGGCCCAATGAGATCTGGAGGGAGGCAATCACCATGACCATTTTCATCCTAAACCGGTCAACGATGCGCTCGGTCATTGGCATGAAGCCATACGAGGCGTGACACAGGGTGCGGCTGCCGGTGCACTTCCTCTATACTTTTGGATGTGTGGTGTACGTGAATACAGTGAAGCCACCTTAGAGCAACCTAGACGGTCGCTTCACGCCAATGGTGTTTGACTGTTCGTCAGATATGAGGGAGGCATGGCATACCGTGCATACAACCCAGCAACCAAGTGTGTCCACATCATGCACAACGCTGTCTTTGACGAATCCGCACTATGGAACTGGGGGGACACAGCTCACGGAGCCCCAGGGAGATCTGGTGGGTCATTTCTTGTTGAGTACCCCCTCCTCTAAAGTACACACGATGCAAGGCAGGGCGGAGACAGAGAAGTGTTGTCAGCAGGGGCGCCAAACGTTTCTGCCACCATGGCAGCAAATTCAGCTGATCAAATTTTAGTTGCAATGGCCGCGAAAACTAGAGCCACTATACACAACCAAGGAAAAATGGTTGCCATGGTAGTGAATTCGCCGAGCGAAATGGCTGTATGGCAGAAAAATCTCCCACCACCCGCGACTCCTCAGGCACTGGCAGAAGCTCTGCCATGACAGAGGGGGTGGAGTGCGCCCCGCCATCAACTAGGTTGGCTTGATGCAACCGATGATCATGATGTCATCCATCGTTTCTGTCATGTTGCAAATCTCATTGTAGCACCTCCTGGCGCCAAGTAGCCGGCGGAGCACCTGCTAATTGCGTCAGCCGAAGAGCCAACCACGTCCGGCGAGGCAAACGCGACCCACGCTGGCGCAAGACCATGCTGAGGAGATGAGCTCGATGGAGGAGACAGGTATGTCGGAGCTCACTGATCTTCCCGCAGGGCATCGTGCCATTGGCGTGAATTTGCTCTTCAAGGTCAAAAAGGACAATGTTGGCGTCGTCATCAAACACAAAGCACGCCTGGTTGCGAAGGGATTTGTGCGGCAACAAGCACTAGTGGAAGAATGGTTAGCCATAACTAAAATTAGTGGCACCTCATTTTCAATCCACGCCACCACTATTTTTTGAAATAATGGTGGCATTGGCATATTTGGTACGTCACCACTATGTTATTACTGGTGTCGTGTCGCCTAAAATGCACACCGCTACTATTCGGGATCCAGCAGCCTACCCGGTCGCAAGTTAGTGTTGGTGTGTAATTTTTTTTTCGTGCCACTAGTAATTGACGTACTGGTGTCGTGTGAGTTTTTTCCATGTCACTAGTAACTTTCGACCAAATTGTTCAAAAATAAAAAAAATTGGACGAGTTACTGATGGCGTGGACGTTTTGGCCCACGCCACCAGTACTCTGTGTAGCCCGCTCCATAAAAAATGACTGGAAAATAGGCTAGGCCTATTTGCTAGTTGGGCTGAAGAAAATAACCCACTCTCTCTATTTTTGAATCAAAGCCCAAGCCAAAACAGAAAGAAAAAAACAAGAGAGAGACCTAGCAATCCCATATCTCTGTCTCTCCTACACCCGCCGGCCGCCCGCCTCGCCTTCCTCTGGCAGCTCGTCGCCGGCCGACCCTTCTCCCCCTCCCCTCCCCTCCCCCACCTCAAGCACCGCCCTGATCCGCCCTCACTGAACACCCCACCCAGCCCTCTCCTCGATTATCCTCTCCATCTATCTTGCAAACCCTCGGTGCAACCACAAACGTCGGCTAATTCTGACGAACCCTGATCGCTATGGATGGCGTGTAGCTCAGCCATGACCTCGCCTCCTTCTGCTGCCTCATCAACTCCGTCCAGCTCCGCCGTATGCGGCCTCCAGCGCTCGTGCTCTACCCCTTCCCACGGCCAGAGTATCAGGCACAGCGTCACCTCTGTCGCATGCGCGGCTGTAAGGACCACGTCCACTCCTGACAGAGACGCAAAGACTGAAGAACAAGACACCTCTTCAGGTTCAAATGAAGAACGACTCAGATCGCCAGATAACGCTTCAGACAACCACAGACGGTCCAGCTGAAAGCTTCCATCGGCGACATTGTTCTTCGTCCAGCTCCTGTCATTCTGGGTTAAACCCACTCTAACTAGCTGGAAGTACAAAATATGTAATATAAGTCGGATGCCCGAGAGTGGAGGGCAAGAAGGAAGATGATTTATCTTAGCTTTAGTCTAGCGTAGGGTTCTTTCGCAACTTGTATCCATACTTCACCCAAATTTGGGGACTCTGTGAGTAAATTTCCCCTAATTCCGCGGATATCCTCTAAATTCGCGAGCTATCATGATCGATTCTCGTCCAGGGCCTCACAAAGGTATCAGAGTGATGGTCGAATTCCTTGGCAGCGGATCAACAGCAACGGATCAAACATAGGAGAGAAGGAGGTTGGGGTCTCTCATAAAATCCCACCCGTCCCTCCCTGTACGCGGCGACGGTGTTGGGTGGCGGCGACGCGGTGGCGGTGAAATTCGGGCGCAGATCACTGAGTCTGAGACGGTTGCTAGGAGACTCTCTCCTGGTGGTAAAATTCCGGGATCTGACGGGATCCGTGCGCCAGGATATTGGATTCGTCGAGTGGGTGTACTCACGAGACCAGCTCCAGTCGCACCCCAAGATCGAGATGGCAGCAGACACAAGAGCAAAAGTGCAGATCACAGTAGATCGGGTCGAACGAGAAGTTGCAGATCTACGAGCAGAGCTAGCAGACCTTCAAGATCTGAAGAAAGAAGTGACACAGATCAAGGTAGAAATGGTCACCGTGCCAAGACTGGAGCAGAAATTAACAGAAGTGAATGAAGGTATCTAGCAAACCATGCAGTTGATTCTTCATAACCTGACAGCCCCAACTACACAAGGTTTTCCTCCACAGGTATCCACTCCCATCGGTAATCGTATTCCTGTCTCTGACAGCCCATCTCCCATATTCATACCTAAAATTGCAAAATCCATTGCTTCCATTCCTGTCACACACATACATGCTAAGTCAGAAGTTGCTAGTCCAAGTGTTATCACTCAGGAATGTTGTGTGCAAACTTCTCTGTCTCTAGTCCTCTGTTTACTAACAGTTCAAAATGTACTACTGAGTACATGGAACAGCCACAGTGGCAACAACCATTCAGAATTTCGATGGCAACTACTAGTGCACATCTACAACCCCGTACTCTAGGTTTAGCAGGACACAGTGGATATTTTGCTCTGGTTATTGCTCCTCTGTACACTCCACACATATTTATAACCTCATTACAGGACAATTTCTTCCTGCTTCCCACACAACTGTTGTACCAGTTTCAAGAAATCCTCAAGCAGTGTACCAATTAGGAGTTCAATTGTTTGAACTATATGCTACTCGGCTGGGAGGATCATCTTATTTTGCAAAAGCTACCTTAAAAGGTCCCAGATTGGAAATTCCTTTATTCGGTGGAGAGGATCCAATTGGTTGGAAAGGGCCCAGATTGGAAATATCTTGTGAGAATTTTTTTTATATGACAGGGACACCTTATGAGAAATGGGTCAACTTAGCTACTAGCCACTTTCAAGGAAGGGCAGCAAATTGGTTGAAAAATATGTGTCCCTTGGTAGATGATAACTTGGCAACAATTCAGTCATATGCTTGCAGATAGGTATTCTAAAGCTATAGTACATGAAACAGTAGAGATGTTGAAAAACATTCAGCAAACTCAGTCTGCAGCAAACTACATCGATAATTTTGAGAATAGTGTTGCTTTAGTGAAAAGAGATCATCCTTTCCTACAAGAAAATTTTCTGCTCAGTTGTTTTATAGGAGGATTCAGAGCAGATATCCAACATGGTGTGTGCGGACAGAGACCTAATGGAATTATTGAAGCATATTGGTTTGCAAAAAATTATGAGAGTGCAGCTAATGCTAGAAAATCTCCACAATACACTCCATATAGACCAAGAGCAGTTTCTAGCAATAATTTCAAAAATCCTCCTCCTCTTGTGCTGATACCAATCAACAACACTGACAGATCAAAACAAGTGTTAAACAGAGACAGTAGAAACTGTTGGTATTCCGGAGAACCTTGGTCTAGATAGCACAAACGCAAAATTAGCAATACTATGCATATTTTGCAAGAAGAATCTGATGAGGAACAGGTGCCGGAAATAGCGGAGCAAGCTTCACCCAATCAAAATTTCCACACTGCTCCTAACACTCCTGAAGCTAATACTGGAGCAAAAGTGATACAAATTTCCTCAAATGCAGTCGCAGGACATACTGGCGCTAGCACATTCTCTGTGATCATAAATATATCTAGAAGAAGAGTTGTGGCATTAGTGGACAGTGGCTCATCTGATACTTTCATGAGCAGTCAGTTTGCTGTGGACAACAATTGTCATCAGCAATCTACTCCTCCTCGAAGTATAGCAGTAGCTGGAGGGGGTAAACTCATTTCTGACGGTTACATTCCTGAAATGCAATATAAAATCCAGAATCATACTTTCCAGTCTGCTTTCAAAGTACTTCCCCTGGTTAGTTATGATATTATATTGGGAGCTAATTGGATTTTCCAGCACAGTCCTATTTATATGGACTTGATCAAGAGAATTTTGGTGGTAACCAAACAAGGTCATTCAGTAGTGTTGAAAGATCACACTAAAGTGAAAGATCACAGTCTGCTATCAGTTGTACAATACAAAGAATGTTGCAAAAATATATCATGGGTTTTGTTTTTCATCTACCAACAATAAACCCAGAAGACACTCTAGTCCCTCCTGTTCCAGAATGTGTAAAAGAAGTTTTACATGAGTACCAGGAGATTTTCACTGAAAATGAAGGACTTCCTCCAACCAGAGCATATGATCATAGAATTGAGTTACAACTAGGAGCAGCACCATCAAATATTAGACCCTATAGAGTGCCACATTATCAAAAGGCAGCTATGGAGGAAATAATCATAGAACTGATCAAAAAGGGAGAAATACAACCAAGTGTTAGTCCTTTCTCTTCCCCTGCTATAATGATCAGAAAAATAGATGGTGGTTGGAGACTATGCATTGATTTCATAGAATTGAACTTGCTCCCAATCAAAAATAAATTTCCAATGCCAGACATAGAAGATTTACTGAATGAACTTTATGGAGCAAAAGTTTTCAGCAAACTAGACCTAAGATCAGGATATCATCAGATAAGAATGGCTAAAGAAGATATCCCAAAACAGCATTTAAAACACATATGGGACATTATGAATATGTGGTTATGCCTTTTGGACTGTCTTGTGCTCCTGCTACATTTTAGAACATCATGTATTTATTTTTTGGACCACACAAGAAATTTATTCTGGTGTTCTTTGATGACATATTAGTTTTGACTGAAATAGAAGAGGAGCACATTGAACATTTGAAGATTACTTTCCAAATCCTCAAGGAAAATAATCTCTCTGTTAAAATGTCCAAGTGTTAGTTTCCTACTCCCACCACTGCTTACTTGGGACACATCATCTTTGCAGAAGGAGTTTCTACAGATCCTGCTAAAATCACTACTATTTTGCACTGGCCTACTCCCACTACAGTCACAAAGTTAACCGGTTTCCTTGGTCTCACTGGATATTATAGAAGATTTGTTCATGACTATGGAAAAATCTGCAGGCCTCTGCAAGATATCATAAAGAAAGATTCTTTCTTATGGGGACCAGCACAAGAAAATGCTTTTAATACACTAAAAACTGTGATGACAACTTGTCTAGTTCTAGCACTACCTTATTTCCAACACCCTTTCACTATTTGAGGCTGGTGTTTGTGGCTCAGGTATAGGAGCAGTGTTGATGTAGAGAGGGAAACCAATAGCTTTTTCAGTCAAAGTCTGGGTATTAAAGATGCTGCTCGGTCTGTGTATGAAAAAGAGGAAATGGCTATTTTGGAAAGTGTTATGAAATGGAGACATTGCATTTTAGGCAACAAATTTATAAGAAAAACTGATCAACAAAGTCTCAAGTACATGACCACCTAGAGGCTGACAACAGGAATTCAACATAAACTTTTGGTCAAACTATTGGAATTTGCTATCACATTGAATATAAGAAAGGAAAGGAAAGTGTAGTGGCAGATGCTCTATCTAGAAGAGATGTCAAAGAGCAAGGCACTTGCCATGCTGTAACACAAGTGATTCCAACTTGGGTGGAAGATATCAAGCTCGGCTATGTTGGAGATAATGACAGTAATGCTCCGCTTCAAAAAGTGGTTGTTGATGTGTCCAGCACACCTCATTTCTCCTTGCAAGATGGGTTTTTAAAGTACAAAACAAGGATTTATGTGGGTACTGCAAATGGTCTTAGACAACAATTACTTTAGATTTTCCATTCTTTAGCATTGGGAGGCATTCTGTAGTGAAAGCAACTTATCATCGACTGAAAAGAAATTTCTATTGGCCACACATGAGGAAAATAATTGAAGAATTTGTCAGCCAATGTCCAATGTGTCAGGTAACAAAAATAGAACATATTCACCCTCATGGACTTGTGGATACAACAGAAGTTGCTCATATGGCTTGGTCTCACATTTCAATGGATTTCATAGAAGCACTACCAAAAGCTCAGGGCAAGGAAGTTATCTTCGTGGTAGTAGATAGATTAACAAAATATGCTCACTTCCTTCCATTATCACACCCATACAATGTGCAATTAGTGTTCCAGGCCTTAATGGATCATGTGATCAAATTACATGATATACCCCTGGTCATTATCTCTGATAGAGACAGAATTTTCACAAGCAAGATCTACAAGGAACTTTTTGCTGCAACGGGTGTGGACTTAAGGTTTAGTACAACAGATCATCCACAGACAGATGGACAAATTGAACAAGTAAATCAATGTCTAGAAGCTTATTTGAGAGGAATAGTGTTCCAAGAGCCAAAACAATGGATCAAGTGGTTACCACTAGCTGAACTATGGCACAACACTTCATATCATACATCCCTGAAATGAACACCATTTGAAGCTCTATATGGATATAAACCTCCACAGATCTGTGAATTTTCAATTCCCAATACTCTGTCTACAGAAGTAACAATCACCTTGGAAAGCAGAGAATAGATGGTACAAAAACTAAAGGAAAATTCAGTTCAACCTTAGAGCGGGATCAAATACTATGCAGACATGAAAAGGACTGAAAGAAATTTTGAAACTGGAGACATGGTTTATTTGAAAGTTCAACCATATAGACAAAATGCTTTTGGTCTGTGAGGATCTCTCAAACTGCGTTCAAAGTTTTATGTCCCATTCAAAGTCTTACAGAAAGTTTTATGTCCCATTCAATGAAAGAACGTAAATCTTCGTTCATTAATCTCATGAAAGTGCTAGGTACATTAGTTAACCCAAAAGGCATGACTAACCACTCATATAATCCAAAGTTAGTTTTTAATGTTGTTTTCCATTCATCTCCCAATTTCATACGAATTTAATGGTATCCATTGCGCAAATCCACTTTGGAGAAAAGGGAAGAGCCACTTAATTCATCAAGCATGCCATCTAGCCTAGGAATAGGAGGACGATAACGAATAGTAATATTATTAATGCCCCTACAATCAACACACATATGCGATGTACCTCCTTTTTTGGGACAAGAATAATAAGAACAACACAAGGACTTAGGGATTCGCGTATATAACCTTTGTCGAGCAGCCCATGTACTTGATGCATAATTTCCTTCATCTCCCCTGGATTGGTATGGTATGGTGCACAGTTGGGTACCGATGCACCATGAATTTAGTCAATATGATGCTCAATCCCTCGAATATGTACTAATCCTGGTGGCACGTCTTGTGGAAGGACGTCAGCGAACTTCTGCAAAATGTTAGTGATAGAAGGAGGCAAAGAGGGAGGCACATCCTCGAATGAAAATAATACCTCTTTGCACACAGATTTAGTGCAGAAGGAGGCAAAGAGGGAGGCAAACAGATTTAGTAAAATCCAGATCAGTAATATAAGACTTGGTGGCAAGTAAACATCCACCTTTCAATTTCATTTCACATGCAACACTAGATGATTTTTTTATTAGGTTTATTGTGTTGCTCAAACTCTTTAGCCACAATCTAATGTTGACTCTTATTTCTCCTGTTTTGCTTTACTAGCTCTAGCAATTTCATCTTTTAGAATTTGTTCAGGAGACATAGAAAGCAAAGTAATATTATTATCCCTATGAACAAGAGTATACTGATTTGTCCTACCATGGTGTACATAATTTTGATGAAATTGTCATGGTCTATAAAGTAACACAGAGCATGCATGCATGTGTAACACATCACAACCAACATAATCATCATATGTAGCAATGCTAAAATGCACACAAACAATATGTGTTACCTTAACCTTGCCTCTGTTGTTGAACCATTGTATGTAATAAGGATGCGGGTGTGGTATGGTGATGAGAGACAGCTTCTCCGCCATCTCAAAGCTAGCTAAGTTGTTGCAACTCCCTACGTCAATGATGATGCGAACAGAACGTTCCTTCACAACCCCTTTTGTACGAAACAAATTGTGCCTTTGGTTTGCTCAGCATGTGTTACGTGCACACTCAAAACACGCTGAGCAACTAAACTTTCATACCTGTCAGCGTAGTCAGCAGCCATGTATTGTGTCTCTTGTTCATGATCATTAGTACCCTGTTATTCGCTTGCAATAAGAGCTAAAGTCTCCTCATCATAATCACTAGCGGATTCATATCCACCATCCTCAGTAACGAGCATCACACGCTTCGATGGGCATTCTCACGCATAGTGACCTCCACCCTTGCAACGAAGACATATAACCGCATATGTTTGCCCATTTGATTCCATGGATGAAGAAGAGCTGTGTGTGGTACCCAAAGGTGTGACTTTGGCGGAGGGTGTTGGTGGTGCATGTTTTCTGGTGTCTCGATTAGAGTTGGCAGCTGACATAGGTGGTGCGGCAGCAAGACGTGTGGAAATATATGATGTACGTGGTGTCTATGATGCAGATCGACCTACAAAAAAATTAGTTCGCGCCAATGCTTGTCGATCCTGCACTTCACGTTCAGCTTTGCAAGCAAGATTGAATAAACAAGTCATAGTATTATACTCTTTATACTCTAAAGTGGTATGAATCTCTCTATTTAACCCACCCATAAAATGTGCAAGCACAACTTCATTGTCCTCTATGGAATTATTCCACTTTGTAATCATGCCACTTTGTAATTCCGAATAATATTCCTCTACGGAATTATTTCCTTATCTTAAACGGTGCAAATTCTGAAGTAATTCACGTTGATAATATGGTGGAACCCAACAAGTACGCATAGTAGTTTTCAAAGCAGCCCAAGTAGCAGGGATATTATCATGATATATTCTGCAATGTTCATACCACCAAACACAAGCAAAAGTAGTGAATGCACAAACAGCAGCAACAACATGTCTATCCTCGGGATATTGTAAGCATTTAAATTGTTGGTCAGTTTCTAATTCCAAGTAAGATATACATCAAGAATGTATCTACCCTCAAACGGTAGAATATTAAATTTAAGTTTAGGAATATTGTCATGATCTCGTACCTGAGGCCCGATGAGATCTGGAGAGAGGATATCACCACGACCATTTTCATCCTAAACCGGTCAACGATGCGCTCGGTCATTGGCATGAAGCCATATGAGGCGTGACATGGGGTGCGGTTGCCTTTGCACTTCCTCTATACTTTTGGATGTGTGGTGTACATGAATATAGTGAAGCCACCTTAGAGCAAGCTAGACGGCCGCTTCACGCCAATGGTGTTTGACTGTTCTATAACGCCCAAGATGCGATCCTATCCTTATTTTGGCTCGAGGGCCTCGACAGGGATAGAAGCGCATCTTGTCGTTTCGCAAGAATGGATATCATTACAAGTACATGTAAAGAAGAGATGAGTATATGGAATTGGCTTACACTCGCCCCAAGCTAAATCAAGATCACATCAATACAACATCATATACAATCATCATACAAAAGAGCAAGGTCCGACAACGGACGAAATCAAACGATAAAATGACATCCACCCTTGCTATCCCAGGCTGCCGGCTTTCGAACCCATCCTATGATCGATGAAGAAGAAGAACTCCAAATCAAACAAGCATCGCACTCACGTCAAATCATCGCATTACCTTTACTTGCAACTGTTGTTGTAGTAATCTGTGAGCCACAGGGACTCAGCAATCTCATTTCCAAGGGTATCAAGACTATTAAAGCTTAATGGGTGAGGTATGGTTAAGTGGTGAGGCTGCAGCAAGCACTAAGCATTTGTTTGAGTGGCTAACTTACGAGTACAAGAATAAGGGGGGATGATCGTCGCATAAACGATCGTGAACTAGTAATGATCACTAAGTGATCCTGAACACCTACCTACGAGTCAAACATAACCCCACCGTGTCCTCTTTCGGAGCAGGCCTCACGAAAAGAGACGGACATGGTTACGCACACAGTTGGTGTATTTTATTTGAGTTTACTTTAAGTTTGCTATGACCGGGTGTTAAACAAAGTCTCCAAGTTGCCACATAACCGCGGGCACGGCTCTCATGAAAGATTTAACCCTACAGGGGTGCTCCAACTCATCCATCACAAACTAACCACAAGCTGCGTTGGAACTCCTCAACTGCGGGATAACACGTAGTATTTGCGGAATTACGATGGAAAATCTCACCTCAAGATAGCCCAAAGTGTCCTCAAATTCCCGCGCACAAGACGTTTGAGAAAGGTAAAACAAATCCAGCAAGGCCGCCCGACGTGTCGACGAACCCGATAGGAGCCGCGTATCTCGTTCTCAGGACACAACCGGATGAGCGCAGCGTACGGTGGCCTGATAGACATCTCCCGAGTTGCCCCGTGTTGGCCCCGCACACGACTCTAGTTTGGACCAACACTCATGAGGAGCACTGGCCCGGGGGTTGATTAATTATCCACAGGGTCCGGAAAGTCCCTATGCAATTTATTAGTTATTAGGCAAATGTAGTACCAAAGTTGGGCCTTGCCAGAAGAGTTTTATCCCAAAACGAAAATCAAGGGGGTCCCCATAACAACCCCGAGCATGTTAGGAGCACTCAATATGGAACATAACACCGGTACACAAGTAACTAGGGCGGCAAGAGTGGAACAAAACACCGAGAAAAAGGCCAAGCCTTCCACCTTTTACCAAGTATATATGTGCATTAAATTAAATAGCAATAATATCCATGTTGGCACATGGAAATAATTTGCACCTGCAACTAGCAATGCTATAAGAAGGGCTGAGCAAGCGGTAACATAGCCAAACAAAGGTTTGCTGGGATGTCGAGGGGTTAAAGGCTTATCATGGCATTTGGGAGGCTTGACAAATAAGTTGTAGGTAGCGAAACAAGCGATAGAAACGAGACATCTAGCATGGCAATGATAGTAATGGTATCCAGGGAAATGATCATCTTGCCTGAGATCCCGCTTGGTAGAAGAACGAATCCATTAAGAAGACGGGCCAATGTAGTCGAACGAATCCTCACACTCCGAAGCGGTTTCGGAACTCTATCGAGAAGAAGCAAACCGGAAACAACAATCAACACATGAAAAACACCACAACATATGAATGACATGCTGCGCAATCAAGTAAGATACATGTCCGATTTAATTATGCATGGCATGGCAAAGCACAACAATCAACTCCTACACATTATGTGAAGCTCAATATGCAACGAGTTGCATATTGACGAAAGTCCACGTTTCAATCATTTAGTTCACTCTCGTTTATTTACACGGCAAGATTAAATGTTGTTAAACATGGCAAGAGGTGAAGCATAAATAAACTACACAAACTAGGCATCTTAAATGAGGTAGGAAACAACATATAGCATTTCCGAAATGACCTCATATGCAAATTGTGAGTTTGGTCCAGATCTATCCTAACATATTTTATTTATTAAACAGGAAAATAAAGTGCACCATGTTAATCTACACATTTTTTAGTCAAGTTTCATATATGGATCATTAAATTCGGAGCTAGGGTTATTTAGATATGACATAAACCGTTTTTAACATGGCATTAGGCAATTTTAATGCAAACAATATTTCAAATGTTTTTAAACATGCATGAGGATGACAAATTTGAATTAGATGCAATTTTATGAAAACATTGGCATATATTATGATATGGAGCATTTTTGCCATGATGGAAAGAAGGGGTGCCACGGCGACGAAAAACGGAAACGGTGCCACGGCAACGTTCCCGTGATGCGACAACTCACTGAGATGCCGATGAAAAAGAACAAGTGTGGGCGTGTGGAACATGCAAGATTGACGGGGAGTGATCCCGGTTACCGGGTGTCCCACGTGGCATGACAATAGAGAAACGTGCAAGAAAGGAATCGGCATGGTGCAAACGCGGGCGGCTCATAACAACATCACACGTTCATCACATTGGTTGCCATCTTGGGGTTATACCTTCAAAGCATGCGGTATTCGGGGCAGACGTAGTCGGAGCGATGTAGAGGGAAGTAGACGTTCACGGGTCGTAGAGGAAGTAGTGGTACTCGAAGTCTCCGGCGACAGTAGATGTACACGGCAGTTGTAGTAGTACTCGACATCGGTCGTCGTGGTACTTGGCGTTCTTAGCGATTCCAGAGATGGCGGTCTTGGTCTCCTCAACGTAGTTGTACAAGAGAATCTACAGACTTCGCGAATCAAGAGACGATGGAGGTTCATGGGTATTGGGAGAATCCAACAAGGAATTGGTGGCACTTGGCTCGGTCGGTGCCATGAGTAGGGGACGACCATGGCTCGGTGTGTAGGAGATGGGGCGGAGTCAGGCTCGACCAAGTCGAGGAGAGCAACAAGCCGGCGGAGCAACAGAGGGGGCAAGGGTCACCAGAGCGCATGGACGGAGCAACGGGTGCTCGCAGCGATGCCATGCCACGCAGGGACGACCGACGAGGAGGTGAGGTGACGAGAGGAGGAGCTAGACAGAGCGGAGGCGGCGAGGCTTCGGGCGAGGCGATGGTTGCAGGACCCATGGCGGCGCGAGATCCGGCCGGGGAGGTGCCGGACCTGGACAGGGGAGGCCAATGATGCAGCGGAGCTGCGTGCTCCATGGACGGCGGCGCTGCGCGGGCGGCTCCGGCGTGCGGCCGTGGTGGCTGGAGCATTGCGGGCGGCGGCGGCTAGCTCGAAGCAAAGCTTCGGGGTGGAGGCGCAGGTGGCTAGAGCTGGGAATCGAGCGGGAGCAAGGGAGACATGCTCTTGCCGGCGCGAGCGAAGAAGAGGAAGGGAGACGGAGGAAGAAGGGCGACGCTGGTAGCCTGCGGGGTGAGGGGATCGAGTGCTGGAGGCGTTCCCTGCGCGATGTGTGCGTGTGGTGGCGCGAGGGGAACGAGAGGGAGATGGGGGATAGATCGAGAGAAGCCCTGATTCGCTGGGGACACGGGCAAGTGGCGGCGCTGTCGGTAGACGAGGGAGAGAGATCGAGGAGAGATGTAGATCGGGGCTGGCTAGGGTTAGATAGGGGATTAGGTGGGCTGGGCTGGTCGGATTAGGTGTCCCGGTTGGATCCAAAGAGGCCGGGCTGGCTGGCTGTGCTCCTCCTATCTCTCTTCCTTTATCCCTCTAATTAGCAAAATGACAAATTTTGAAGAAAGAAAGAGAGCGTTAGGGAAAGGGTTTGGCCATGAGGATAAGTTTCTCATACTCTCAAAATGAGCTTGATCGAAGACAAAAATGAGAGGCATGGATGCAGGAATTAAATTCAAACTCATTTGACTGGAATTCAAATGGATTTGAAATAAAGTTGGGGATTAGGAGTGCCCAAAATTATGAGAATTTGCGGGTGGCTTGGATAAATGGAGAAAGACATGGTGGCAAAGTTTGAAGCCCAAACTTGAAACAGAAAAGGCATGGGCTTTATTTTGCAAATGTGTTCCGATGAATCCAAAATATTGGAATATTTCTTTTAGCTCCCTAAAATATTGGGAGGATATGTTATAAAGAGACATCACCATGTGAATTCCCTCAATTTAAATATATCAAGAGATCTATGCAATTTATTTCTTTGAGTTGTAAAAAAATATTAATGACATGATGGCATGATGACATCATGCAATGCAAAGATAATATATAGCAAACACTATAATAATGGAAAGAATCGGTCTCGGGCTGTTACAACTCTCCTCCACTTACAAGAGATCTCGACCCGAGATCTTAGAATGAGAAGAGGAAGAGGAAAGGAAGAGGTAAAACTTAGTTGCTCCCTTGACAAACGAGTGAAACCACTGAATTTTGAAGATTGTAAATATATGAAGAGTGGCACAAAGAACAAGCAAGAATTCAAAAGAAATTTGTGTAGCACTTCAGTAGAAAAAAGAAGCAAAACTTGATAAGATGGAAAGAACTTGGCAACAGAACACAACACTCCGGTTAAATTGATAAGCAAGGAAAAACATGATATTGATAAAACGAGATGATGGTTGAATAGAGCAACATCACAAAGCCTCCGGTATGAAATAATCGAAGCTAGATCATTGGAGAGAAGAGAACGAAGAAGAAAATGATAACTTCTACTACAATTGAATTTGAAAAGCATCCTTAGAAAGAATGATGAATGGAGTTGTTGGAAAATCAACAACACAAAGACGAAGCTTGTTGTGGGCTTATGGAAACCACTCAAAATTATGAGGTGACAACCGTCCACTAACGAAACAATTGATTGATTGAGATCAACGAAAGAGATGAAAAACTCTTTTCACTGATAGGATAAGGGATACTTGGATCATTTATAAGAACCATGGTAGCAACAATCCTTAGGAAATGCCTTAGGTGAAATCCATACCAAGATATCTCCTAGAAAGGAATGATGGGTTTAAATATCTCATTCTTGATAAATTATGTTCGAGACTCCTCATGAATCAATAATGCTCTAACACCATCACAAAATATAAGGTAGAATGAATTGCACTTTGAAATGCACAATAAAGAATACTTGAGGTACTACCACAAGAATATTGAAGAAACCTTCTAAAATTCATTAACTTCTTGACGAACCACCTTGAAGAACCTCCGGGAAGAACTAGAAAATGAAATGATGATAGAAAAGAGTTGAAGGTTGAAAAGAACAAGAGTTGAAGCCTTGTAAAGATTTAGATTGAACTTCGCGAAGAGATGCCTGAGAAAGCTTGGAACTCCAGAACAAAGAAAAGATGAACAACTTAGAATCAAGATTTTTGATATCATGAACAACCTCCGGAAGAAGGATTGAAATCACCTCAAGGAACAAGAATAAGAATTATGCTATGCTTATCCTTCATCAAATTAAATTGATGACAAGCAACGGATTTGGCACACTACTTATTCTTCTTGCAAAGTTTGAATAGAGATAAAGGCACAAACTTGAAGAAGTCTTCAATGCAACACCGGTAAGAATTTGAAACGAATGAGGAATACAACAAATGAATGAGAATACATGAGAATGAAGAGAGCATGATCCACCTAGCAAGAAAATTGAACGAAGCACCGGAATAATTGAGATACGAATGAAGAGACATCAATTGAGAAGAATTTGAGAATGAAAGCTGAAAGCTGAGAACGAAGAACTCTTCTCAAATGATGGCCTTCGGAGGATCGAGAAATGAAACCAAATCTAAAATGTTGCAGATTGATATGGAAGGAATTTCTCATGATTGAAACAATTTGTAAGGATAGCACAAAGCTGAGATGACGAATCTTCAGAAGAATGGACAAAGAATTAAGAGAAACTCTCCTTCGATCTTCAAGTTGAGAATGATGCTGAGAAACAACATCATGGATTACCGAGACACTCCGGAATAATGAATAAGAAACGGTTGAGGCAGCGATGAAATTGATTTAGAAGCGATATGCGATAAGGAATATGACTAATGAAATTCATTCGTACGTCATATTGAAAAGAACTTGAGGACATCTCTGAAAGATTAGAAGAGCCAGGTAAGATCCTGGGAAAAACGTGTGGGTTATGGGCCCACTCAAAAGAAACCACCATTGGAACAATTGTTTAGGAAGAGAGATTGCACCGGTACAATTGAAAAATTGATGTGGTTAGGGCCTCAAAATAATTTGAAATGATTTGAACAGAAACACGAATCTTCTTAGATATCTTCAAACTCAGGGTAGAATAGAGAGAGATGAATAACCAAGAAGGGCTTGGATAAAAATTCCCAACACAGAAAAGCATTGAATGAAAAGGATATGATGAACACCGTCATTTAGAATTGGACACACCGGAAAAGAAATGAAGATGAAGACAAAGAAATGATGAACTTGAGCACTTGAGCATCTTCACATGAACCACCGGATCAACACGGAAGAAAAGATAGCGGAAGCATCGCATGAATAGAAAAGGCACTTGGATGAAAAATTAATCATTGAATATAAAGGGCGGGAGGGTGGAAAAAACAAAGACAACTTGGAACGGATGAAAGGAACTCCGGGAAAGGAAAGATGAGGATAGATCTTGCAAATATTGGAGAGAACTAAATCACCTTGAAGAGAAGCGCATCGTTTAGGAATAAGATTTGACATGACAATTTGATTGAGCAAAAGGATTCGCATTCCCATAAAAATATGAGAACACTACTTATGAAAGATATGAAATCACCACTTGACATCGAAGCAACTTAATTACCATACTCTAACAAAACAAAGGATGAGGCTTGCGAACAAGCCGGAAACAAATACATAACCCAGTTGCATTTGCTAAAAGGATGATCCTAGTTAACTACTTGAATTCCCACCTGAGAATTCCCGAAATCTTTGGTTATGCAATCGGGTACACGGAGTAAAATCGATCACTCAACTCCTAGCAGTAATACTACTCTCCAATGTATCACATCCGTCAACACACAACCAGAGGCCTCGGAAATTCATCTACCTCAAACCCTCATAATCACAATGATACTAAACATGGCAGTACATCCGGACGGTCTCCCCAGTACTGGAGCAATTTCAAACATCCGCGTCCTGAGATACTAAGGAAACTGAACGATAACGATGTGTCAAGAACCCCTTGGAGCTCAACTCCCCGGGTCCAATCCATACGTACGGGAGGCACCAAGAATAGAATTCCTGTCACATCGACATCATAGAGGTTCCAAAATACCCGCGTGATCCTAAAAAAAATTGAGTGAGAAGAGGGGAAGAATGAAAATTCCTACGTCAGGATTCCTCACCAGAGCATAGTAGAGGAGTAAAAAGAATCCTACTCTCTGATGTATAACTAGACTCAAAATAGTTTTTTTTCACAAGACTCGACTCGGCCAAGTTCGATCAATCAAGGGGCTCCTAGGTCGGTACAGGCTCTGATATTAACTTGTAACGCCCAAGATGCGATCCTATCCTTATTTTGGCTCGAGGGCCTCGACATGGATAGAAGCGCATCTCGTCATTTCTCAAGAATGGATATCATTACTAGTACATGTAAAGTAGATATGAGTATATGGAATTGGCTTACACTCGCCACAAGCTAAATCAATATCACATCAATACAACATCATATACAATCATCATACAGAAGAGCAGGTTCCGACTACGGACGAAATCAAACGATAAAATGACATCCACCCTTGCTATCCCAGGCTGCCGGCTTCGAACCCATCCTATGATCGATGAAGAAGAAGAAGAACTCCAAATCAAACAAGCATCGCGCTCACGTCAAATCATCGCATTACCTGTACCTGCAACTATTGTTGTAGTAATCTGTGAGCCACAGGGACTCAGCAATCTCATTTCCATGGGTATCAAGACTATTAAAGCTTAATGTGTGAGGTATGGTTAAGTGGTGAGGCTGCATCAAGCACTAAGCATTTGTTTGAGTGGCTAACTTACGAGTACAAGAATAAGGGGGGATGATCGTCGCATAAACGGTCGTGAACTAGTAATGATCACTAAGTGATCCTGAACACCTACCTACGAGTCAAACATAACCCCACCGTGTTCTCTTTCGGAGCAGGCCTCACGAGAAGAGACGGTCACGGTTACGCACACAGTTGGTGTACTTTATTTGAGTTTACTTTAAGTTTGCTATGACCGGGTGTTAAACAACGTTTCCAAGTTGCCACATAACCGCGGGCATGGCGATCATGAAAGATTTAACCCTGCAGGGGTGCTCCAACTCATCCATCACAAACTAACCACAAGTTGCGTTGGAACTCCTCAACCGCGGGATAACCCGAAGTATGTGCGGAATTCCGATGGAAAATGTCAACCTCGAGATAGCCCGAAGTGTCCTCGAATTCCCACGCACAAGACGTTCGGGAAAGGTAAAACAAACGCAGCAAGGCCGCCCGACGTGTGGACGAACCCGATAGGAGCAACGTATCTCGTTCTCAGGACATGACCGGATGAGCGCAGCGTACGGTGGACTGATAGACATCAACCGAGTTGCCCCGGGTTGTGTAACAGCCCGAGACCGACGCTCTAGAAGATTCCCATTTTATTCCGTCATCATCGTGTGATTCGTTTGGTTTTCGCAATCATCTTCGCATCATCTGCATAGCATCGGCACTTCGTCGTCATCATTTTTCAAAAACTTGCATCCGTTCGTAGTTGTCGGCTCTCTTCGTTCGTGTCGTCGACCGTTTCGAGACCAATGTAACAGCCCGAGACCGATGCTCCAGAAGATTCCCCTTTTTATTCCATTGTCATCGTGCATTTCGTTTGGTTGTCGCATTCATCATTCGCATCATCTGCATAGCATCGTCACTTGTTTTTGAAAACTTGCATCCGTTCGTAGTTGTCGGTTCTCTCTATTATCGTTGGTGGCCATTTCATGTCCAACCACACATGCACGCGTCCGCGACATCGATAAAATATCATTTTTAAAGTGCGCGAAAAATATTCTCGGATTGGGTCGAAGTTGGAATGCAGTCTTGTTATATTGTAGGTAGACCGTCTGCCAAGTTTCGTCGCAATGGAAGGTCGTTTGATACCCGAACGGTCGACAGTAGCGGCACCGTCAGCGGTCAAATTATCGGGCGTTTTCGCAGTTTAAAAACTTCGTTGCCGGGCCGCAAACTTCCCTCTTATCTCAGCCTAACCCACTCTACACGGCCCACTAAACCCACCTAGCCTACCCCTCCGCTTTCGGAACGTCCGATCGAGATCGAACGACCCGAAAATGGTGCAACAAACCCTAACCTAGCCCGCCCCTGCTATAAATAGATGCCTAGTCGTCCAAATTTGGCTAACCCTAGAGCCTCCCTCGTTTTCCGTGCCCCTCCACTCAGCCGCCGCCGCCAGATCGCCCCTGTCTCCCTCTTCCTGCACAGGGCCCGCCGAGCCCATCCGAGGCCCGCCCGGGCCCGAACCAACCGCCGCCACCCGTACGTCATTTCCCCGCGCGAGATCTGGATTAAGGGACGCTCTCCCTCGAGCTTCTCCGGTGGCTCGACCGCTCCACCGCGAGGGCCTCACCAGCCGGCTGTCGGAGCGCCACCGCAGGTGACCACCAGAGCCAGGCCGTCATGCCCATGCCTTCTTCCTCATCCTGCTGCTCTCTCTCATCTCCCTCTCTCTTTGTATCATGTAGGAAGCCATGGCCAGCCCGCCCCAAGACCACCACTGCTCGATCTACTCCGCCCACGCCCGGATCCGTCGGCCACCATCGGGAATGGAGTCATCGTGCCCGGATCTGCCCGTTTCCCTCGCCGCCTCGCCGTTCCGGTCGCCGGAGTCTGAAGCCTCGCCGCGCCAAGCTCCTGCCCACCTCCTGTTCATGCAGTAGTACGAGGGAGACGCAGCCCTGTGTCACTGCCCAGCTCGCTCGCGTGGAGCGCTATGCCAAGCCGCCTCCAAGGCCCAGCCAAACCACCGCCAAGGCCCAGCCACACGTCGTCATAGCCCCGTCGCCCTGTTGCCACTGTTGTTCCCTGCATCGCACCATGGTCGTTGATCCCTGTTTCCCCGCTGTGAGCCCCGTAACTGAAGCTTCGTATTTTTCCTCTAGATCCGCTCTAGCATATTGAGGTTATTTAGCATTGGTCCTGATATTATCCACGAGCACCAAGCCAGCCGAGTTGGCTAGCAGAACCAGCCTCCGTTAAGCAGGCGAGAGGTCTTGGGTTCGAGTCCCAATAGACCCAATATTTTGCCACGTTTTTCTTTTCTTTTGCACACACACACACATTCAGCTGTTTGGGCCAGATCTGCGGCTGGGCTTGTCCAGTGCGTTGCATTCGGCCCACATGTTTTTTTTGTCCTGTGCGATTTAGCTTTTGTCCAAGTTTTGCATATTTTCATAAAAATGCCATGTAGTTTCACAATGTTTAACCGTGCATCGGATGAAAATGTTTCATATATGTAAAATTATTAGAATTTCATGTAGTTTCACAATATCCCACTCTCATGCATGATAAAAATGTTTAAACTTGTTATTTGTTTAATTTGCATAAATGCCATGTCAAAATGATTTATGTCATATCTATTTATCCATAGCTCCGATTAAAATGTTCCACATATGTAACTTGGCTAGAAAAAAATGTGTAAAATCACATGGTGGCATTACTTTTGCTGTTTAACAACTCTAATATATGTGTAGTACAGATCTGGAACAAAATCGTAATATGCAAATGAGGTTGTTTCGGAATGGTATATGTTGCTACCGGCCTCATTTAAAATGCCCATTTGATGTAGTTGTTCATGCTTCACCTCTTGCCATGATAGACAACATTTAAAATGATTGTTTGGTTAAACAACATTAACTGCATTTCTCATAATATGGAGAGTTATTATTTTGTTATATGTATGTTCTTCCTCTCCATTTAAAATTGCTTTGATTCCATCTTCACCTTAGGCCATGACCATCCATGTTAAACAACATTTAATATTGATGAGCACCTAAACGAGAGTGAACTAAATAATTCGAATATGGAGTTTCATCAATATGCAACTCATTGCATATTGAGCTTCACTTAATGTGTAGTATTTGTTTGTGTGATTGCCATGCCTTGCATAAATAACCGGACATGCATCATATTCGATTGTGCATCATGTCATGCATATGTTGTGGTGTTTTTCGTGTGTTGATTGTTTGTTTCCGATTTTCTTCTTCTCGATAGAGTTCCGAAACCGCTTCGGAGTGTGATGATCCATTCGACTACGTTGGTTCATCTTCTTCATGGACTCGATCTTCTTCCAAGCGGGATCTCAGGCAAGATGACCATTTCCCTGGATACCATTACTATCATTGCCATGCTAGTTGTCTCGTTTCTATCGTTGTCTCGCTACCAACCACTTGTTGTCTAACCTCCCAAATTGCCATGAAAAGCCTCTAACCCCTCCACATCCTAGCAAACCATTGTTTGGCTATGTTACCGCTTGCTCAGCCCTTCTTATAGCGTTGCTAGTTGCAGGTGCAATGTTTCCATGTGCCAACATGGATGTTTTTATGGGGACCCCCTTGGCCATGTGCCATGCTATTGAGCGCTCCTAACATGCTCGGGGTTGTTATGGGGACCCCCTTGACTTTTGTTTTGGGATAAAAATCGTCTGGCAAGGCCCAACATTGGTACTACATTTGCGTAATAACTAATAAAATGCATAGGGACCCGCCGGCACCAGCGGATAATTAATTAACAACCCGGGCCAGTGCTCCTCATAAGTGTTGGTCCAAACAGAGTGATGTCCAGCGCCCCCTGGTCACCCGGGGTCTGAGCCAACCCAACGTCTTGTTCATCCGGTCGTACCCTGAGAACGAGATACGCGGCTCCTATCGGGTTTTGTCGGTACGCCGGGTGGCCTTGCTGGATTTGTTTTACTTTTCTCGAATGTCTTGCGAGGAATTCCAAGAATACTTTGGGCTATCTCGAGGTTGAGGTTTTCCTATGGAATTTCCTAGGAGATCACGGGATTCGTGGTCGAGATTATTCCCGCGGTGTGTGGTTAGTTTGTGATGGATGAGTTGGAGCACCCCTGCGGGGTTAAATCTTTCGGAAAGCCATGCCTGCGGTTATGTGGCAACTTGGAAACTTTGTTTAACACCCGGTCATAGCGAACTTGAAGTAAACTCTAATAAAATACACCAACCATGTGCGTAACCGTGACCGTCTCTTCTCGTGAGGCCTACTCCGAGAGAGAGCAATGTGGGGTTATGTTTGACCGTAAGTAGGTATTCAGGATCAGTTATTGATCATTACTAGTTCACGTCTGTTTATTCGACAATCATCCCCCCTTATTCTCGTACTCGTAAGTTAGCCCCTCAAATAATGTTTAGTGCTTGCTGCAGCCTCACCACTTATCCATACCTCACCCATTAAGCTTTAATAGTCTTGATACCCTTGGAAATGAGATTGCTGAGTCCCTGTGGCTCATAGATTAATACAACAACAGTTGTAGGTACACGTAAAGCGGTGCTTTCACGTGAGAGCGATGCTTGTTTGATTTGGAGTTCTTCTTCTTCATCGATCATAGGATGGGTTCCAGGCCGGCAGCCTGGGATAGCAAGGGTGGATGTCATTTTATCGTTTGATTTCGTCCGTAGTCGGACCCTGCTCTCCTGTATGATGATTGTATATGTTGTTGTATTGATGTGATCTTGATTTAGCTTGTGCCGAGTGTAAGCCAATTCCATATACTCATCTCTTCTTTGCATGTACTTGTAATGGTATACATTCTTGCGAAACGACGAGATGCACTTCTATCCCTGTCGAGGCCCTCAAGCCAAATTAAGGATAGGATCGCATCTTGGGCATTACAAGTTGGTATCAGAGCTTGTACCGGCCTAGGAGCCCCCTTGATTGATCGAACTTGGCCGAGTCGAGTCTAGTAAAACTATTTTGAGTCCAGTTATATCGGAGAGTAGGATTCTTTTTACTCCTCTTCTATGCTCTGGTGAGGAATCCTGACGTAGGAATTTTAATTCTTCCCTCTTCTCACTCAATTTTTTTTTAGGATCACGCGGGTATTTTGGAACCTCTATGATATCAATGTGACCAGAATTATGTTCTTGGTGCCTCCCATACGTATGGATTGGACCCGGGGAGTTGAGCTCCAGGGGATTCTTGACACATCGCTATCGTTCAGTTTCCTTAGTTTCTCAGGACGCGGATGTTCGAAATTGCTTCAATACTATTCGTGGTGCGAAGAGTGTGGCGGCACCCAGTACTGGGGAGCGGGATCACATGTACTGCCATGATTAGTATCGTTGTGATTACGAGGGTCTAAGGTAGATGAATTCCCGAGGCCTCTGGTTGTGTGTTGACGGATGTGATACATTGGAGAGTAGTATTACTGCTAGGAGTTGAGTGATGGATTTTACTCCTTGTATCTGTGGACCCGATTGCATAACCAAAGATTTCGGAAGTTCTTTGGTGGGAATTCAAGTAGTTACCTAGGTTATCTTTCAACAAATGCATGATGTGATGTTGGGGTTCGACATCTAGTGGTTCGTTTGTTCATGGTCTTTTTTACAGAGGACAGTCTCCGTATGCTTCGTCAAGCCTTGTAGTTTTCTACGCCTAGGGAGCATATTCGAGCGTCATTTCAATATGACAATCCAATGTACAATCGAGCCCGTGCGAGCCTTACCACGAAAATATCAGACGAAATCTCTGTCATGAATTTGTTCCGGCTTGTTTCGGAAGCCTCATCCTTTGTTTTGTTGGAGTTTAGTAATTAGAGTTGCTTCGATGCCAAACGTTGATTTCATATCTTTCCTAAGCTGTGTTCTCATATTTCTATGGGAATGCTAATCCTTTTGCTCAATCAAATTATCATGCGAATTCTTTTCAACCCGGAGTGCTTCTCTTCAAGTTAATTCAACCCTCCCCAATATTCGCAAGATCAGTCCTCATATTTCTTCCCGGAGTTCGTTTCATTTGTCCCAAGTTTTCTTTGTTTTCCCCTCCCTCCCGCCCTTTTTCGTCAAGGATTAAATTCTCATCCAAGTGCCTTTTTCTATTCATGTGATGCTTCCACTATCATTTCTTTGATTTTGTATTCGGTGATTCATTGTGAAGATCCCAAGTGCTAAGTTCATCATTCTTCGTTCTTGTTTTCTTCCCCGGTGGATTCAATTAAAGTTTTCGGCGCTCATCATATATGTTTCTTTCTCTGAATGTTTTCCCATGTTGGAAATTCTTATCTAAGTCTCTCTTGTTTATTCATCTCTCTAATCTATCCGGAGTAGCAAGTTATCTCAGAAGATTCGTGTGATCGTCAAATCCTTTCAAGTTAACTCGAGGTTCTCACCTCAAAGACTTCTTAATTTGTAACTTGCCATCACTTTTCCAATTGTTTCAACGGTGTTTTCTTTGAGTGGGCCCATAACACATAGATTTTTCCCAGGATCTTACCTGGCTCTTCTAATCTTTCCCGGAGATCTTAAGTTCTTTTCAAATGTGATGTAAGAATGAATTCCATCAGTCATATTCCTTCTCCAAGATCGCTTCGAATTAATTTTCGTCATTGGCTCAACCTTTCCGTATTATTGTTCCGGAGTGTCGCAGTAATTCTTGGTGGTGTTTCTCGTCATCATTCTCAGCATTGAATACCGAAGGAGAGTTTCTCTTAAATCTTGTTCCATTCTCGGAGATTCATGGCTTCAGCTTCATGCTATCCTCTTAAATTGGTTTCGATCATGAGTAATTCCTTTCATATCTATCCGGAGCATTTCAGTGTAGTGTTTGTTTCTAGATCCTCCGAAGGACATCATTTCAGAAGATTTCTTCGTTCTCAGCTTTCAGCTTTCGTTCTCAAATTCTTATCAATTGTTGTCTCTTCGTTCGTCTCTCAATTATTCTGGTGCCTTGTTGAAGTTTTCTATTAGGCGGATCATGGTCTCTTCGTTCTCATGTATTTTCATTCATTCTTGGTATCCTCATTCGTTTGTGAATTCTTACCGGTGTTTCGTACAAGTCGTCTTCAAGCTTATTTCATCTCTCTTCAATATTTTGCAAGAATAATAAGTAGTATGTCAATCCATTGCTTGTCATCAATTTAACTTGATGAAGGATAAGCATAACATAATTCTTATTCTTGTTTCAGCAAGGTGATTTCAATTCTTCTTCCAGGAGTTGTTCATGATATCAAATTCTTGGTTCTAAGTGTTTCATCTTTCCTTTTTCGGAGTTCCAAGTTTTCTCAAGTATCTCATCGCGAAACTTCATCTAAATCTTTGCAACGTCATAATCTATCCTTTTCAACCTTCATTTATTTTGATCATTCTTTCGTATACGGAGGTCCTCATGGTGGTTCTTCAAGTATTTAATTCCTTCTCGAAGTGTTCTTCAATATTCTTGTTGGAGTAGCTCAAGTATTCTTTATCTTGCATTTCAAAGTGCAATTATTTCTCCCTCATCTTTTGAGATGGTATTATTGCATTCTTGATTCATGAGGAGTCTTGAAGATAATTTGTCAAGAATGACATAATTAAACCCATCATTTTCTTCCTTGGAGTTATCTTGGATTGGATTTCACCAAAAGGGTTTCGTAAGGATTGTTGCTATCATGGTGCTTATCAGTGATCCAAGTGTTCTTGCATCCTCTTGGTGAAAGAAGTTTTCATCTCTTGTTGCTCCCAAGCAACCAATTGTTTTCGTTGTGGCCGGTTGTCACCTCATAATTTGAGATGTGTCCATAAGCCCACAATACGCTTGTTCTTTTCATTGTTTATTTTCCAACAACTCAGTTCAATCCTTCCTTGTAACAATGCTATTCTAATTCAATTGTGGCAGAAGTTGTCATTTTCTTCTCCGTTCCTTTCTCTCCAACGATCTAGTTTCTATTCTCTTGTTACAGAGGCGTTGTGATGTTGCTCTCTTCAATCTATCATCTTGTTTTGTCAAGATCATGTTCTTTCCTTGCTTATTCATTTAACCGGAGTGTTGTGCCCTTTTGTCAAGCTATTTCCATCTTATAAACTTTCACCTCTCTTTTCTACCGAAGTGTCGCCCAAATTTGTTTTGAATTCTTGCTTGCTCCTAGTGTCATTCTTCATCTCTGTGCAACCTTCAAGGTTTGTTGATTTCACTCGTTTGTCAAAGAAGCAATTAAGAGTTACCTCTTCCTTCTTCTTCCTCTTCCCCTTCTCAGTCTTAGATCTCGGGGCGAGATGTAACAGCCCGGAACCGACGCTCCAGAAGATTCCCCTTTTATTCCATTGCCATCATGTGATTCGAGTGGTTGTTGCATTCATGATCGCATCATTCGCATCATCTGCATAGCATCGTCTCTCGTTTTCAAAAAAACCTGCATCCGTTCGTAGTCGTCGGTTCTCTACGTTCGTGTCGTCCATCGTTTCGAGACCAACCACACACGCACGCGCCCGCGGCGTCGTTTAAAAAATGCTTTCAAAAGTGCATGAAAAATATTCTAGGATTGGGTCGAAAGTTGGCATGCGGTCTTGTTATATTATAGGTAGACCGCCTGCCAAATTTCGTCGCAATCGGAGGTTGTTTGATACCCGAACGGTCGACCGTAGCGTCACCGTCATCGGTTAAATAGCGGACGTTTTCGGTGTTTCAAAACCCGTGTCACGGGCCGCAAACCTTCCCTCTCATCTCAGCCCAACCACCTCTTCACAGCCCAACCTAGCCTAGCCGAGCCCCTCCCTCCGATCGGAACCGTCGGATCGCGATCGGAGGGCTGCGACTCGCCCCAAACCCTCAAACCCTAGCCAAAATTGCTATATATAGACACCCACCACGTACAAATTTGGACCCTAGCCTCCTCCCACCTCAAATTCCACACCGCCAGCCACCTCCCACCTCGCAGCCTCCGCGCCCTCCCTCATTTTCGCCGCTGGACCGCAGCCGGACTACCACGTGGCGCCACCTGAGTGGCTGCGCCGCCCCAACCACCGCCCGCGGCCAGTGAGGGCCTGCACGTCGCCTCGACCCCCTGGTCTCCGCCGCCTCCCACCGCGCCGGCCCTCGGGGCCCAAACGCGGCCCTCCCCGGGCCCGACCGGGCTGAGCGCCCGCCCCGCGCGCCCGAGCAGCGCCGCCCAGGAGCGCCCGCGCCCACCCGCCGGATCCCGTGGCCGCGCGTCCTCCCGCCGGAACCGCGCCGCCGCCGGAAGCCTTCCCCGCCGCCCGCTCGCACCGCGCCTCGCCGGATACGGACCCCGCCTGATGCGGAGCATCCTACGGACATCACCATGGCAAGAGTCCGTTTGGCAAGTGACACGTACGACATCCACTCGACATACATAAAGGTGAATCATCTCCTTTACACGTGTTCACTTGACCCCTTCGAGGATGGTATACTACTTGACACTCTCCTCGTGTGCACGCATAGGTATTGTCGGAGCTTCACGGATGACGAGGAGGAGTGCAAGCGTCAAGGTACACCTACACCATCCGCGAGGGAAGCTTGGAAGCGGAGACGGAAGAAGACGGAGTCCCGACGACGGAAGAAGGCCAAGCAACTTCCCAGGCCCCGGACATCCGGCCCATACCCCGGACATCTGACCCCTGGAGATCCCTCTAGCGCCAAGGGCAAGCTGCAGCCGAAGCTACAGGGCCCGGACATCCGGCCGACCCCCGAACATCCGGCGCCACAAGACCGGCCGGACATCCGGCGCTTCCCCCCGGAAATCCGGCGCCTCCTCACCCGAACCGAGCGGAGCGAGACACCCAGGCCCGGACATCCGGCCACCCAGCCCGGACATCCGGCACCTCGCGAAGCCCCGGACATCCGGCCCCCAGCCCGGACATCCGGCGCCTGCCTGCGTGCAGAGACGGGCCGAAGGCCCATGTATCCCCTTCCCTTCGCCCTCATTTGCAGTAAAACTATAAATAGGACCCCTCCTCCTCCTTTCTAGGGTTAGCAATGGTTTAGCTCATGGATTAGTTGAGCATTGCTCCTTCCATATACTTCTCCTAGGACATTGCGACCTCCACGTGTGAGAAGATCTTATGGATGTCAAGGCCCCTATCTAGGGAAGATCCCTAGTGGATTCAAGGCCTCATCTCCATATGGGATTTGGGATGAACTCTACCATGTATCCTCTTTCCCTTTGTTGTTCTTGTACCCTTGTGGATCTTGTGTGGATGTGGGCATAGTGGATGTGTGATTGGACTTGTTTTGAGTGTTTCTCTTGTGATTTCCCCCTCGTGTTCTTCGTGTTCATTCACAAATCCACCTCCAATTCGTGAAAGATCGACGCACACGGGCGTGCCCCGTATCACCGCCTCGCCGGATCCGCCGTCCCCGTCCGTCCCTGCGCCTCTGCTCCTCCTCGCCGGAGCGGAGCTCCGCCGCCGCCGCAGTTGACCCGCGGCCGGATGGCCTCGTCCCGCTTCCGTCCCCGGATGGCCAGAGCCCTCCATCCAAATGCCGTCGCCCCCCCCCCCTGGACGTCTCCATCCCGGAACGGCTCCGTCCCGTTTTCCCCGAGGTGATTTTCCACCAAGTCCTTTTCCTGATTGCAAAAATTCATCATGATCGCATTTTGCATCGCGTGTATCTCGTAAACCGTGCATCCGTTCGAAATGATTTATATATGTAAATTGTTCTACAGATTGTGCTCTTCATGTTAGTGTCACTTCCATGCATATTAGAGGTCATATTCATGCTCATATCTCTGTTGCAAAAGTGCATCGGGTCGTTAGGTGCAAATCTGTTATTTTGTTCGATTTTGTGTGGATGATTGCAAGTAAACTGTAGCTCCTTTGCATGTGGTGTCTTCATGAGATATGCCCTATAATATGAGTACTTCCGTGCCATGCCTCTAGTTGCTAGGTAGCACTTCATTATCATGTTTATTTCTTGCTCTCAAGTTGCTATCGTGTTAAAACTGAAATCTGTTAACGAAGAGTTCCGTTTTCTGAGCATCATATTAAGCAATCCATGACCCGTATGAACATATGCCAATGGTATGTTTTGTTGTGTGTCATGTCTTCTTGCTGTTGTTGTCCTTGCCATGCTCATAGAGGGTAGTTATGTTACTTTTATTGCCATGTCAACATGCCTAGTCAATGCTGCAGTTTTGGGAGATAGCTAAATTTCACTAAGTCTGAAACTGTTATTTTGTTGCCATGTTGCCATGTGAATTGCTATTGATATAGGAGTCTTTTGTGGTTGCAACCAAGGAGTCTTTTGTTAAGCATGTTGTTGCCTATCATGTTGTGCCAATAGTTTGTACGAATAGGTTTTGCATCATAATTAATTCTGCTGTCCAATATGTCAATCTGTTAAAAACTGCTGCACATGTCTACTCTAATTTTCATCAAGTCTGAGAATCTGTTTTCTTCATAAGGCCATGTTGTGTCGATGCTAGCCATGATTCTATGCATAATTAGACGTTGCCACCATGGAATGAATTGTAGTGCATCATGTCTACTACCATGCTATTAAGTTTCATGCCAATATATGACCTGTAGCATATAGTTTTACTGCTGCCAATAAGCCTCCATGAAAATCTGCTCTGGTAAAAACTGTGAATTTCACTATCTGCTATATTTTGTTGCCATGCTGTGAGCTTCCTACCATGTGATCCATGATTCTTTTGAGTATGAATGTGAAGATGAAATGAAGTGTGTGTTATATGCTACAGCCCCATGCTTAGTTTGTGCATATTAGGATCTTGGAGCTTGTTGTTTTCATGTGTGCAATATGCTATGTTGCTGTTTTGGGCAGATTTGAACTAAAACTGTGTTGGTTGTTGTGGTTGAACCGTAGCTCCGTTTTGAACATGTTGCATATGTAACTTGCTTAGATTTTCATGTAGTATCATAATATCTTGGTGCACTCATGATTTGAAATGTTTGTGGTTGTCATTTTCATGCATTTTGCATTCATGTCATATTATCTTGTGATGGTCATATCTTTTAGGCCGTAGCTCCGTTTTATATGATCTATATATGTAAATCAACTAGAATGATGAGTAGAATCACATGGTGCATTTTGTTTTGCTGTTTAATAAATCTAAAACATGATTAGTTCAGATCTGGACCAATTTCAAAATTAACATATGGGGTCGTTTCGGAAATGTTATATGTTGTTTCCGGCCTCATTTAAACTTGCCTAGATGTGTAGTTTACTTATGCTTCACCTCTTGCCATGTTTAACAACATTTAATATTGTCGTGTACCTAATCGAGAGTGAACTAAATATTCGAATGTGGAGTTTTGTCATTATGCAACTCGTTGCATACTGAGCTTCACTTAATGTGTAGAAGTTGATTGTTGTGCTTGCCATGTCATGCATAACATGCATCATATTTGAAGTGCATCATGTCATGCATATGTCGTGGTGTATCGTGTGTTGATTGTTGTTTCCGGATTGCTTCTTCTCGATAGAGTTCCGAAACCGCTTCGGAGTGTGAGGATTCGTTCGACTACGTTGGCTCGTCTTCTTCATGGACTCGTTCTTCTTCCAAGCGGGATCTCAGGCAAGATGATCATTTCCCTAGATACTATTACTATCATTGCCATGCTAGATGTCTTGTTTCTATCGCTGTCTCGCTACCTACCACTTGTATGTCAAGCCTCCCAAATGCCATGAAAAGCCTCTAACCCCTCCACATCCCAGCAAAACATTGTTTGGCTATGTTACCGCTTGCTCAGCCCTTCTTATAGCGTTGTTCGTTGCAGGTGCAATTGTTTCCAGCTATCATAATATTATTGCTATTTAATTTAATGCACATATATATTTGGTAATGGGTGGAAGGCTTGGCCTTTTGCTCGGTGTTTTGTTCCACTCTTGCCGCCCTAGTTACTTGTGAACCGGTGTTATATTCCATATTGAGCGCTCCTAACATGCTCGGGGTTGTTATGGGGACCCCCTTGATTTTCGCTTTAGGATAAAACTTGTCTGGCAAGGCCCAACTTTGGTACTACTTTTGCCCAACATAATAACACTGAACACCGTTCTAAAGCATAGGGCGTCATGAACCCGAGGAGTTAATTCAACATAATACAGGGGGCCAGTGCTGCACGTGCTGATCCAAAACAGAGTCTTCTGCGGGGCCAACCCGGGGCAACTCGGGAGATGTCTATCAGGCCACTGTACGCTGCGCTCATCCGGTTGTGCCCTAAGAACGAGATACGCGGCTCCTATCGGGATTGTCGGCACGTCGGGCGGCCTTGCTGGACTTGTTTTACCTTTCTCGAACGTCTTGTGCGAGGAATTCCGAGAATACTTCGGGCTATCTCGAGGTTGCGGTTTTCCTACGGAATTTCCTAGAAGATCACGGGATTCATGGTCGAGGTGATTCCCACTGCGTGTGGTTAGTTTGTGATGGATGAGTTGGAGCACCCCTGTAGGGTTAAATCTTGGAAACTTTGTTTAACACCCGGTCATAGCAAACTTGAAGTAAACTCAAATAAAATACACCAACTGTGTGCGTAACCGTGACTGTCTCTTCTCGTGAGTCCATATCCGAGAGAGAACACGGTGGGGTTATGTTTGACGTAAGTAGGTGTTCAGGATCTCTTAGAGATCATTACTAGATCACGTCGTTTTATTCGACAATCATCCCCCTTTATTCTTGTACTCGTAAGTTAGCCACTCAAATAAATGCTTAGTGCTTGCTGCAGCCTCACCACTTAACCATATCTCACCCTTTAAGCTTTAATAGTCTTGATACCCTTGGAAATGAGATTCCTGAGTCCCTGTGGCTCACAGATTACTACAACAATAGTTGCAGGTACAGGTAATGCGATGCTTTGACGTGAGAGCGATGCTTTGTTTGATTTGGAGTTCTTCTTCTTCTTCGATCATAGGATGGGTTCCAGGCGGCAGCCTGGGATAGCAAGGATGGATGTCATTTTATCGTTTGTTTTCGTCCGTAGCCGGACCCTGTTCTTCTGAATAATGATTGTATATGTTGTTGTATTGATGTGAAATTGATGTAGCTTGTGGTGAGTGTAAGCCAATTCCATATACTCATCTCGTCTTTACATGTACTTGTAATGATATCCATTCTTGCGAAACGACGAGATGCGCTTCTATCCTTGTCGAGGCCCTCGTGCCAAAATAAGGATAGGATCGCATCTTGGGCGTGACAAGTTGGTATCAGAGCCTGTACCGACCTAGGAGCCCCCTTGATTGATCGAACTTGGCCGAGTCGAGTCTAGTGAAAAACTATTTTGAGTCTAGTTATATCGGAGAGTAGGATTCTTTTTACTCCTCTTCTTTGCTCTGGTGAGGTATTCGACTTAGGAATTTTGATTCCACTCCTCTTCTCGCTCAAATTTTTTTTAGGATCACGCGGGTATTTTGGAAACTATATGATGCCGATGTGAAGGAATTCTGTCTTGGTGCCTCCTATTATCGAGGAGTAGAGCTCCGAGGGATTTTTGCACATCGTTATCATTCAGTTTCCTTAGTATCTTAGGACGGAGGATGTTCGAAATCGCTTCAATACTTTTCGTGGCGAGATAAGTTTGGAGTCACCCAGTACTGGGGAGAGCGTCCAGGGTACTGCCATGTTTAGTATCGTTGTGATTACGAGTGGCTGAGGTAGACGAGTTTGCGGAGTTTCTTGGATTATGGTGTGGAAGGTTGCGGGTGCAGTTGTAGCTGATTACCTTGGGTACGTTCCTGGGTCTGCAACCCGAATCACATAAACAAGAAAACAAGAAAGACTTCGGAAATTCTTAGGTGGGAATTCAAGTAGTTACCTAGGATTATCCTTCCAACAAATGCAAATGGGTCATGTATTTGTTTCTGGCTTAATCCTCAAGCCCCATCTTTTGTTTTGTTGGATCATGGTAATTCGAGTTGCTTCGATGTCAAGTGGTGATTTCATATCTTTCCTAACCGGTGTGTCCTCCCCAATATTTGCAAGATCCATCCTTGTTTTTCTTTCCGGAGTTCATCTGATCGGTATCAAGTTGTCTTTGTTTTTTCCCGCCCTCCCGCCCTTTTTCTTCAATAATTAAACTCTCATCCAAGTGCCTTTCTTTTCATGAAATGCTTCCGCTATCTTTCTTCCATATCGTATCTGGTGATTCATTGTGAAGGTCCTCAAGTGCTAAGTTCATCCTTCTTCATTCTCGTTTTCTTCTCCGGTGGATTCAATTCAAGCTTTCGGTGCTCATCATATCATTTTCATTCTCTAATTGCTCTCCCATGTTGGAATTCTTATCCAAGCCTCTCCTGCTTATTCATCTCTCTATTCTATCCGAAGTGTTGAAGATACCTCAGAAGATTCGTGTTTTCATTCAATTGCTTTCAAATTATTCCGAGGTTCTCACCTCATCAAGTTTTCAATTTGTACCAGTGCAATATCTTTCTAAGCAGTCATTTCAACGGTGGTTTCTTTCGAGTGGGCTCATAACCCACAGGTTTTTCCACAGGATCTTACCTGGCTCTTTTAATCTTTCCGGAGATGTCCTCAAGTTCTCTTCAATATGACGTCAGAATGAATTTCATCAGTCATATTCCTTCCCGAAGATCGCTTCTAAATCATTTTCATCGTTGGCTCAACCTTTCTTTATTCATTATCCCGGCGTGTCTCAGTAATTCTTGGTGGTGTTTCTCGCCATCATTCTTTGCCTTGAAGACCAAGGAGAGTTTCTCTTAAATCTGTGTCAGTTCTCTTGAAGATCTGTGTTTCAAGCTTGATGTTATTCCTTCAAATTGTTTTTGATCATGAGTAATTCCTTCCATATCTATCCGGAGCATTTCAGAGTTGTTTTTATTTCTCGATCCTCCGAATGCCATCATTTCAGAAGATTTCTTCGTTCTCAGCTTTCAGCTTTCGTTCTCCAATTCTTCTCAATTGTTGTCCCTTCGTTCGTATCTCAATTATTTCGGCGCGTTGTTCAAGTTTCTATTAGGCAAATCTTGATCTCTTCATTCTCATGTATTCCCATTCGTTTCAATTCTTACCGGTGTTTCTTCGAAGAGTTCTTCAAGTTTGTGCAATATCTCTCTGCAATCTTTTCAAGAAGAATAAGTGGTGTGCCAAATCCGTTGCTTGTCATCAATTTAACTTGGCGAAGGATATGCATAGCTTAATCCTTATTCTTGTTTCATCAAGGTGATTTCAATCCTTCTTTTCCAGAGTTGTTCATGATATCAAATTCTTGATCCTAAGTTCATCATCTTTTCTTTTCCGGAGTTCCAAGTTCTCCTCAAGTATCTCATCACGAAGCTTCATCTAAATCATTGCAAGGCCTTAATCTTATTCTTTTCAACCTCCAATTCTTTTGATCATTCTTTCGTATACGGAGGTTCTTCATGGTGGCTCTTCAATGATTTAATTCTTTCTCAAGTATTCTTCAAGATTCTTTTTGGAGGAGCTCAAGTATTCTGCATCTTGTATTTCATAGTGCAATTCATTCTCCCTTATCTTTTGAGATGGTGTTTTATCATTCTTGATTCATGAGGAGTCTCGAAGAGTAGTTGACAAGAATGAGATATTGATACGGGGCACGCCCGTGTGCGTCGATCTTTCACGAATTGGAGGTGGATTTGTGAATGAACACGAAGAACACGAAGAACACGAGGGGGAAATCACAAGAGAAACACTCAAAACAAGTCCAATCACACATCCACTATGCCCACATACACACAAGATCCACAAGGGTACAAGAACAACAAATGGAAAGAGGATACATGGTAGAGTTCATCCCAAATCCCATAGGGAGATGAGGCCTTGAATCCACTAGGGATCTTCCCTAGATAGGGGCCTTGACATCCATAAGATCTTCTCACACGTGGAGGTCGCAATCTCCTAGGAGAAGTATATGGAAGGAGCAATGCTCAACTAATCTATGAGCTAAACCATTGCTAACCCTAGAAAGGAGGGGGAGGAGGTCCTTATATAGTGCTAGTGGAGATAGGGGCGAGGGAGAGAGGATACATGGCCTTTGGCCCGCGTCTGCCCACACAGGGGCCGGATGTCCGGGCTGAGGGCCGGATGTCCGGGGCTTCATGGGGTGCCGGATGTCTGGGCTGAGGGACGGATGTCCGGGGCTTCGGGCTGTGCCGGATGTCCGGGCTGTGTCTGGTCAGAGAGCTTTGGTTCTGGCTTCTCGCGGCCGGATATCCGGGCGAGGGGCCGGATGTCCGGGCTGGCCGGATGTCCGGGGTCCAGGGGCCGGATGTCCGGGCCCTGTAGCTTCGGCTGCAGCTTGGCCTTGGCGTTTGTGTGATCTCCAGGGGCCGGATGTCCGGGCCAAGGGCCGGATGTCCGGGGCCTGGAAGGTGTCCTGGCTCTCCTTCCTTCTTCGGGACTCCGTCTTCTTCCGTCTCCGCTTCCAAGCTTCCCTCGCGGATGGTGTAGTCGTACGTAGGTGCTGGCACTCCTCCTCGTCATCCGTGAAGCCCCGACAATACCTATACATGCACACGAGAGGAGTGTCATGTAGTATACCATCCTCGAAGGGGTCAAGTGAACACGTGTAAAGGAGATGATTCACCTTAATGTATGTGAAGTAGTTGTGGCACGTGTCACTTGCCAAACGGACTCTTGCCATGGTGATGTCCGTAGGATGCTCCGCATCAGATATGTAAACCCATCATCTTCCTTATTGGAGTTATCTTGGATTAGAGTTCACCTAAATCCTATCCTAAGGATTGTTGCTATCATGGTGTTTATCAATGATCCAAGTTCTCAATGTATCCTCTTGTTGAAAGAAGCTTTCATCTCTTGTTGCTTCCAACCAATCAATTGTTTCTGTTTGTGGCCGGTTGTCACCTCATTATGTTGGGATGTTTTCCATAAGCCCACAAGAAGCTTATTCTTTTTGTTGTTGAATTTTCAACAACTCCATTCAATCCTTCCTTGTAAGAGCGCTTTCCTAATTCAGTTGAGGTGAAGTTGTCATTTCCTTCTCCGTTCTTTTATTCCCAAAGATCTAGCTTCTATTCTTTTGTTCCGGAGGCATTGTGTTGTTGCTCTCTTCGATCCATCATATTGTTTTGTCAAGATCATGTTCATTCCTTGCTTATCTTTTAACCAGAGTGTTATGTTCTCTTTCAAGCTCTGCCATCTTATCAAATTTTGTCCCTCTATCCTACCGAAGTGCTGCCGAAATTTCATTTGAATTCTTGCTTGTTTCTCATATCATTCTTCATCTCTTCCAACCTTCATGTTTCTATAGTTTCACTTGTTTGTCAAAGAAGCAACTAAGCTTTACCTCTTCCTTTCGTCTTCCTCTTCCCCTTCTCATTCTAAGATCTCGGGTCGAGATCTCTTGTAAGTGGAGGAGAGTTGTAATAGCCCGGAACCGACGCTCCAGAAGATTCCCCTTTTATTCCATTGCCATCGTGTGATTCGAGTGGTTGTTGCATTCATCATCGCATCATTCGCATCATCTGCATAGCATCGTCTCTCGTTTTCAAAAAACCTACATCCGTTCGTAGTCGTCGGTTCTCTCCGTTCGTGTCGTCCATCGTTTCGAGACCAACCACACACGCACGCGCCCGTGGCGTCGTTTAAAAAAATGCTTTTAAAAGTGCGCGAAAAATATTCTCGGATTGGGTCGAAAGTTGGCATGCGGTCTTGTTATATTATAGGTAGACCGCCTGCCAAATTTTGTCACAATCGGAGGTTGTTTGATACCTGAACGGTCGACCGTAGCGTCACCGTCATCGGTTAAATAGCGGACGTTTTCGGTGTTTCAAAACCCGTGTCACGGGCCGCAAACCTTCCCTCTCATCTCAGCCCAACCACCTCTTCACAGCCCAACCTAGCCCAGCCTAGCCCCTCCCTCCGATCGGAACCGTCGGATCGCGATCGGATGGCTGCGAATCGCCCCAAACCCTCAAACCCTAGCCAAAATTGCCATATATAGACACCCACCACGTCCAAATTTGGACCCTAGCCTCCTCCCACCTCAAATTCCACGTCGCCAGCTACCTCCCACCTCGCAGCCGCCGCGCCCTCCCTCGTTTTCGCCGCCAGACCGCAGCCGGACCGCCACATGGCGCCACACGAGTGGCTGCGCCGCCCCAACCGCCGCCCGGGCCAGTGAGGGCCTGCCATGTCGCCTCGACCCCCTGGTCTCCGCCGCCTCCCACCGCGCCGGCCCTCGGGGCCCGAACGCGGCCCGCCCCGGGCCCGACCGGGCCGAGCGCCCGCCCCGCGCGCCCGAGCAGCGCCCACGCCCACCCGCCGGATCCCGTGGCCGCGCCGCCTCCCGCCGGACCCGCGCCGCCGCCGGAAGCCTTCCCCGCCGCCCGCTCGCACCACGCCTCGCCGGATTTGGACCCCGCCTTGCCGGATCCGCCATCCCCGTCCGTCCCCGCGCCTCTGCTCCTCCTCGTAGGAGCGGAGCTCCGTCGCCGCCGCCGTTGACCCGCGGCCGGACGGCCTCGTCCCGCTTCCGTCCCCGGATGGCCAGAGCCCTCCATCCAAACGCCGTCGCCCCCCTGAACGTCTCCGTCCCGGAACGGCTCCGTCCCGTTTGCCCCGAGGTGATTTTCCACCAAGTCCTTTTCCTGATTGCAAAAATTCATCATGATAGCATTTTGCATCGCATGTATCTCGTAAACCGTGCATCCGTTCGAAATGATTTATATATGTAAATTGTTCTACAGATTGTGCTCTTCATGTTTGTGTCACTTCCATGCATATTAGAGGTCATCTTCATGCTCATATCTCTGTTGCAAAAGTGCATCGGGTCGTTAGGTGCAAATCTGTTATTTTCTTTGATTTTGTGTGGATGATTGCAAGTAAACCGTAGCTCCTTTGCATGTGGTGTCTTCATGAGATATGCCCTATAATATGAGTAATTCCATGCCATGCCTCTGGTTGCTAGGTAGCACTTCATTATCATGTTTATGTCTTGCTCTCAAGTTGCTATCGTGTTAAAACTGAAATCTGTTAACGAAGAGTTCCATTTTGTGAGCATCATATTAAGCAATCCATGACCCGTATGAACATATGCCAATGGTATGTTTTGTTTTGTGTCATGTCTTCTTGCTGTTGTTGTCCTTGCCATGCTCATAGAGGGTAGTTATGTTACTTTTATTGCCATGTCAACATGCCTAGTCAATGCTGCAGTTTTGGGAGATAGCTAAATTTCACTAAGTCTGAAACTGTTATTTTGTTGCCATGTTGCCATGTGAATTGCTATTGATATATGAGTCTTTTGTGGTTGCAACCAAGGAGTCTTTTGTTAAGCATGTTGTTGCCTATCATGTTGTGCCAATAGTTTGCACGAATAGGTTTTGCATCATAATTAATTCTGCTGTCCAATATGTCAATCTGTTAAAAACTGCTGCACATGTCTACTCTAATTTTCACTAAGTCTGAGAATCTGTTTTCTTCATAAGGCCATGTTGTGTCGATGCTAGCCATGATTCTATGCATAATAAGACCTTGCCACCATGGAATGAATTTTAGTGCATCATGTATACTACCATGCTGTTAAGTTTCATGCCAATATATGACCTGTAGCATATAGTTTTACTGCTGCCAATATGCCTCCATGAAAATCTTCTCTGCTAAAAACTGTGAATTTCACTAAGTCCTAATCTGCTATATTTTGTTGCCATGTTGTGAGCTTCCTACCATGTGATCCATGATTCTTTTGAGTATGAATGTGAAGATGAAATGAAGTGTGTGTTATATGCTACAGCCCCATGCTTAGTTTGTGCATATTAGGATCTTGGAGCTTGTTGTTTTCATGTGTGCAATATGCTATGTTGCTGTTTTGGGCAGATTTGAACTAAAATTGTGTTGGTTGTTGTGGTTGAACCGTAGCTCCGTTTTGAACATGTTGCATATGTAACTTGCTTAGATTTTCATGTAGTATCATAATATCTTGGTGCATTCATGATTTGAAATGTTTGTGGTTGTCATTTTCATGCATTTTGCATTCATGTCATATTATCTTGTGATGGTCATATCTTTTAGGCCGTAGCTCCGTTTTATATGATCTATATATGTAAATCGACTAGAATGACGAGTAGAATCACATGGTGCATTTTGTTTTGATGTTTAACAAATCTAAAACATGATTAGTTCAGATCTGGACCAATTTCGAAATTAACATATGGGGTCGTTTCGGAAATGCTATATGTTGTTTCCGGCCTCATTTAAACTTGCCTAGATGTGTAATTTACTTATGCTTCACCTCTTGCCATGTTTAACAACATTTAATATTGTCGTGTACCTAAAGGAGAGTGAACTAAATATTCGAATGTGGAGTTTCGTCATCATGCAACTCGTTGCATACTGAGCTTCACTTAATGTGTAGAAGTTGATTGTTGTGCTTGACATGTCAGGCATAACATGCATCATATTTGAAGTGCATCATGTCATGCATATGTCGTGGTGTATCGTGTGTTGATTGTTGTTTCCGGATTGCTTCTTCTCGATAGAGTTCCGAAACCGCTTCGG
Source organism: Elymus sibiricus (assembly GCA_039707655.1). Classification (NCBI taxonomy): domain Eukaryota; kingdom Viridiplantae; phylum Streptophyta; class Magnoliopsida; order Poales; family Poaceae; genus Elymus; species Elymus sibiricus. Next base: position 163,412,909 of record CM077663.1, read on the forward strand.
AGTGTGAGGATTCGTTCGACTATGTTGGCTCGTCTTCTTCATGGACTCGTTTTTCTTCCAAGCGGGATCTCAGGCAAGATGATCATTTCCCTAGATATCATTACTATCATTGCCATGCTAGATGTCTCGTTTCTATCGCTGTCTCGCTACCTACCACTTGTATGTCAAGCCTCTTAAATGCCATGAAAAGCCCCTAACCCCTCCACATCCCAGCAAAACATTGTTTGGCTATGTTACCGCTTGCTCAGCCCTTCTTATAGCGTTGCTAGTTGCAGGTGTAATTGTTTCCAGCTATCACAATATTATTGCTATTTAATTTAATGCACATATATATTTGGTAAAGGGTGCAAGGCTTGGCCTTTTGCTCGGTGTTTTGTTCCACTCTTGCCGCCCTAGTTACTTGTGAACCGGTGTTATGTTCCATATTGAGCGCTCCTAACATGCTCGGGATTGTTATGGGGACCCCCTTGATTTTCGTTTTAGGATAAAACTTGTTTGGCAAGGCCCAACTTTGGTACTACTTTTGCCCAACATAATAACACTGAACACCGTTTCTAAAGCATAGGGCGTCATGAACCCGAGGAGTTAATTCAACATAATACATGGGGGCCAGTGCTGCTGGTGCTGGTCCAAAACAGAGTCGTCTGCGGGGCCAACCCGGGGCAACTCGGGAGATGTCTATCAGGCCACTGTACGCTGCGCTCATCCGGTTGTGCAATGAGAACGAGATACACGGCTCCTATCGGGATTGTCGGCACGTCGGGCGGCCTTGCTGGACTTGTTTTACCTTTCTCGAACGTCTTGTGCGAGGAATTCCGAGAATACTTCGGGCTATCTCGAGGTTGCGGTTTTCCTACGGAATTTCCTAGGAGATCACGGGATTCGTGGTCGAGGTGATTCCCGCTGCGTGTGGTTAGTTTGTGATGAATGAGTTGGAACACCCCTGCAGAGTTAAATCTTTCGGAAATCCGTGCCCGCGGTTACGTGGCAACTTGGAAACTTTGTTTAACACCCGGTCATAGCAAACTTGAAGTAAACTCAAATAAAATACACCAACTGTGTGCGTAACCGTGACTGTCTCTTCTCGTGAGTCCTTATCCGAGAGAGAACACGGTGGGGTTATGTTTGATGTAAGTAGGTGTTCAGGATCTCTTAGAGATCATTACTAGATCACGTCCGTTTATTCGACAATCATCCCCCTTTATTCTTGTACTCGTAAGTTAGCCACTCAAATAAATGCTTAGTGCTTGCTGCAGCCTCACCACTTCACCATATCTCACCCTTTAAGCTTTAATAGTCTTGATACCCTTGGAAATGAGATTGCTGAGTCCCTGTGGCTCACAGATTACTACAACAACAGTTGCAGGTACAGGTAATGCGATGCTTTGACGTGAGAGCGATGCTTTGTTTGATTTGGAGTTCTTCTTCTTCTTCGATCATAGGATGGGTTCCAGGCGGCAGCCTGGGATAGCAAGGATGGATGTCATTTTATCGTTTGTTTTCGTCCGTAGCTGGACCCTGTTCTTTTGAATAATGATTGTATATGTTGTTGTATTGATGTGAAATTGAGGTAGCTTGTGGCGAGTGTAAGCCAATTCCATATACTCATCTCTTCTTTACATGTACTTGTAATGATATCCATTCTTGCGAAACGACGAGATGCGCTTCTATCCTTGTCGAGACGCTCGTGCCAAAATAAGGATAGGATCGCATCTTGGGCGTGACACGAGATCTCTTGTAAGTGGAGGAGAGTTGTAAAAGCCCGAGACCGACGCTCCAGAAGATTCCCCTTTTTATTCCATTGTCACCGTGTGTTTCGTTTGGTTGTCACATTCATCATCGCATCATTCGCATCATCTGCATAGCATCATCACTTGTTTTTGAAAACTTGCATCCGTTCGTAGTTGCCGGTTCTCTCCGTTATCGTTGGTGGCCGTTTCATGTCCAACCACACATGCACGCGCCCGCGACATCGATAAAATATCGTTTTTAAAGTGCGCGAAAAATATTCTCGGATCGGGTCGAAGTTGGCACGCGGTCTTGTTATATTGTAGGTAGACCGCCTGCCAAGTTTCGTCACAATCAGAGGTCGTTTGATACCCGAACGGTCGACAGTAGCGGCACCGTCAGCGGTCAAATTATCGGACATTTTCGCAGTTTAATAACTTCGTTGCCAGGCCGCAAACTTCCCTCTCATCTCAGCCTAACCCACTCTACATGGCCCACTAAACCCACCTAGCCTACCCCTCCGCTTTCGGACCGTCCGATCGAGATCGAACGACCAGAAAACAGTGCAAAAAACCCTAAGCTAGCCCTCCCCAGAAAACAGTGCAAAAAACCCTATAGCCTCCCTCGTTTTCCGCACCCCTCCACTCAGCCGCCGCTGCCAGATCGCCCATGTCTCCCTCCTCCTGCACAGGGCCCGCCGAGCCCATCCGAGGCCTGCCCAGGCCCGAACCAACCGCCGCCGCCCGTACGTCGTTTCCCCACGCGAGATCTGGATCAGGGGACGCTCTCCCTCGAGCTTCTCCCGTGACTCGACCGCTCCGCCACGAGGGCCTCACCAGCCGGCTGCCGGAGCGCCGCCGTAGGTGACCACCAGAGCCAGGCCGTCACGCACATGCCTTCTTCCTCATCCTGCTTCTTTCTCTCATCTCCCTCTCTCTCTGTATCCCGCAGGAAGCCATGGCCAGCCGGCCCCAAGACCACCACTGCTCGATTTGCTCCGCCCTCGCCCGGATCCGTCGGCCACCATCGGGAATGGAGTCATCGTGCCCGGATCTGCCCGTTTCCCTCACCGCCTCGCCGTTCCAGTCGCCGGAGTCTGAAGCCTCGCCGCGCCAAGCTCCTGCCCACCTCCTGTTCGTGCAGTAGTACGAGGGAGACGCAGCCCTGTGTCACTGCCCAGCTCGCTTGCGTGGAGCGCTGCGCCAAGCCGCCGCCTAGCCAAACCGTCGCCAAGGCCCAGCCACACGTCGTCACAGCCCCGTCGCCCTGTTGCCGCTGATGTTCCTTGCATCGCACCATGGTCGGTGACCCCTGTTTCCCCGCTGTGAGCCCCGTAACTGAAGCTTCGTATTTTTCCTCTAGATCCGCTCTAGCATATTTAGGTTATTTACCATTGGCGCTGATATTATCCACGAGCACCAAGCCAGCCGAGTTGGCTAGCACAACCAGCCTCCATGCTACGCAGGCGAGAGGTACTCGGTTTGAGTCCCAGCAGATCCAATATTTTGCCATGTTTTTATTTTCTTTTGCACACACACACATTCAGCTGTTTGGGCCAGATCTGTGGCTGAGCTTGTCCAGTGCGTTGCATTCGGCCCACATGTTTTTTCGTCCCGTGCGATTTAGCTTTTGTCCAAGTTTTGCATATTTTCATAAAAATGGCAAGTTTTGCATTACTCATAGATATTTAACCGTGGATAGGATGAAAATGTTTCATATATGTAAAATGATTAGAATTTCGTGTAGTTTCACAATATCCCACTCTCATGCATGATAAAAAGTTTAAACTTGTTGTTTGTTTAATTTGCATAAATGCCATGTCAAAATGATTTATGTCATATCTATTTATCTGTAGCTCCGATTAAAATGTTCCACATATGTAACTTGGCTAGAAAAAAATGTGTAGAATCACATGGTGGCATTACTTTTCCTGTTTAACAACTCTAATATATGTGTAGGACAGATCTGGAACAAAATCATAATATGCAAATGAGGTTGTTTCGGAATGGTATATGTTGCTACCGGCCTCATTTAAAATGCCCATTTGATGTAGTTGTTCATGCTTCACCTCTTGCCATGATAGACAACATTTAAAATGATTGTTTGGTTAAACAACATAAACCGCATTTCTCGTAATATGGAGAGTTATTATTTTGTTATATGTATGTTCTTCCTCTCCATTTAAAATTGCTTTGATTCCATCTTCACCTTAGGCCATGACCATCCATGTTAAACAACATTTAATATTGATGAGCACCTAAACGAGAGTGAACTAAATAATTCGAATGTGGAGTTTCGTCAATATGCAACTCATTGCATATTGAGCTTCACTTAATGTGTAGTATTTGTTTGTGTGATTGCCATGCCTTGCATAAATAACCGGACATGCATCATATTCGATTGTGCATCATGTCATGCATATGTTGTGGTGTTTTTCGTGTGTTGATTGTTTGTTTCCGATTTGCTTCTTCTCGATAGAGTTCCGAAACCGCTTCGGAGTGTGAGGATCCGTTCGACTATGTTGGTTCGTCTTCTTCATGGACTCGATCTTCGTCCAAGCGGGATCTCAGGCAAGATGACCATTTCCCTGGATACCATTACTATCATTGCCATGCTAGTTGTCTCGTTTCTATCGTTGTCTCGCTACCTACCACTTGTTGTCTAGCCTCCCAAATTTCGATGAAAATCCTCTAACCCCTCCACATCCCAGCAAACCATTGTTTGGCTATGTTACCGCTCTCAACCCTTCTTATAGCGTTGCTAGTTGCAGGTGCAATGTTTCCATGTGCCAACATGGATGTTTTTGAGCTATCACAATATTATTGCTATTTAATTTAATGCACATATATACTTGGTAAAAGGTGGAAGGCTTGGCCTTTTGCTCGGTGTTTTGTTCCACTTTTGCCGCCCTAGTTACTTGTGTACCGGTGTTATGTTCCATATTGAGCGTTCCTAACATGCTCGGGGTTGTTATGGGGAATCCCTTGACTTTTGTTTTGGCATAAAACTCGTCTAGCAAGGCCCAACATTGGTAGTACATTTGCCTAATAACTAATAAAATGCATAGGGACCCGCCGGCACCCGCGGATAATTAATTAACAACCCAGGCCAGTGCTCCTCATGAGTGTTGGTCCAAACCGAGCGATGTCCGGCACCCCCTGGTCACCCAGGGTCTCAACCAACCCGACGTCTTGTTCATACCGTCGTACCCTGAGAACGAGATACGCGGCTCCTATCGGGTTTTGTCGGTACGCCGGGCGGCCTTGCTAGATTTGTTTTACCTTTCTCGAATGTCTTGCGCGGGGAATTTTGAGAATACTTTTGGCTATCTCGAGGTTGAGGTTTTCCTATGGAATTTCCTAGGAGATCACGAGATTCGTGGTCGAGGTTATTCCTGCGGCGTGTGGTTAGTTTGTGATGGATGAGTTCGAGCACCCCTGCAGGGTTAAATCTTTCTGAAAGCCGTGCCCGCGGTTATGTGGCAACTTGTAAACTTTGTTTAAAACCCGGTCATAGAGAACTTGAAGTAAACTCTAATAAAATACACCAACCGTGTGCTTAACCGTGACCGTCTCTTCTCGTGAGGCCTGATCCAAGAGAGAACACGGTAGGGTTATGTTTGACCGTAAGTAGGTGTTCAGGATCACTTAGTGATCATTACCAGTTCACGTCCGTTTATTCGACAATCATCCCCCCTTATTCTTGTACTCATAAGTTAGCCCCTCAAATAATGCTTAGTGCTTGTTGCAGCCTCACTACTTATCCATACCTCACCCATTAAGCTTTAATAGTCTTGATACCCTTGGAAATGAGATTGCTGAGTTCGTGTGGCTCACAGATTACTACAACAATAGTTGCAGGTACAGGTAAAGCGGTGCTTTGACGTGAGAGCGATGCTTGTTTGATTTGGAGTTCTTCTTCTACTTCATCGATCATAGGATGGGTTCCAGGCCGGCAGCCTGGGATAGCAAGGGTGGATGTCATTTTATCGTTTGATTTCGTCCGTAGTCGGACCCTACTCTTCTGTATGATGATTGTATATGTTGTTGTATTGATGTGATCTTGATTTAGCTTGTGGCGAGTGTAAGACAATTCCATATACTCATCTCTTCTTTACATGTACTTGTAATGATATCCATTCTTGCGAAACGACGAGATGCGCTTCTATCCCTGTCGAGGCCCTCGAGCCAAAATAAGGATAGGATCGCATCTTGGGCGTTACAACCAACCACACATGCACGCGCCCGCGGCATCGATAAAATATTGTTTTTAAAAGTGGGTATAAAATATTTCTGATTGGGACGAAAGTTGTCGTGCGGTCTTGTTTTATTGTAGGTAGACCACCTGCCAAATTTTGTCGCATTCGGAGGTCGTTTGATACCCAACCGTTAAACATATAGCGGCACTATAGCCGGATAAAATGTCGGATGTTTTTTAAGTAAAACCTGTTGCCGGGCTGCCCGCGGTTTGCCTCTCTTCTAATGCATAGCCTCTCTGCATAGTGCACAGACCCCTCGTGTGCGTCCGAAACCTTCCCCGAACCCGAAACGCCCGTCGATGACCAGTGGGTCCGGTTCAACCCCGAAATACCCCAAACGTCTTTGGTTCTTTGCTTGGACTCCCCTACCCTAACATCTGGACCGTTCGATCTAAATCAGAAGGTCCAAAGCTATCCTTAAAAACCATCCTATTTGTCCTCCCTTATAAATAGTAGACAACCCTAATTTCTAGGAGATGTGTCTCGTCCATCCCATCCAGCCGCCGCCACCCACCTCCTTGTTCCTCCGGAGCTTGTCCCATCGCCACCTGGTCTCTCCTTCCTCGGAATCAGCCCACAGCCAACCAAATCCAACCAAGCCTCCTCCCGATCCATCCAATCAGAGAGCGCTGCCCGCAACCTCTCCTAGTCGCTCCAGGAAGAGGAGCTCCTCGAGAGGCTAGCCCCGCGCCGGCGAGCGCAATGCAGTAGCAGCAGCAGAGCCGCCGTCCCCTGCCTCCTCCCTCGATCTTGCTCGTCCTCGAGCTCACCCAACGACCCCGATGCCGACAACCATCGGTCCAGGTCAGAGCCTAGCCCCGTGCCTTCTCCTTCCTTTCTTTTCTCTTCTCTCCCTCTTTCTCAACTTTCTGTTTCTCGTCATCATGAACGCAGGAAACACCATGGCTGACCGGAGCTTCCACCGTTTCTGCCCGCTCATCCTCGTCGATGGGAACGCTGACCTCCCCTAACTCCCTTCCAGATCCGGCACCGGCGCCCCATCCCTGACCTCCAGCCTCGACCCCCTCCGCCCGCGCCATCCCCGACCTATTCCCTCACGCCGCAAGTCCGTAGCCGCCATGTTTGCTCCGTCGTTGCCTGTGTGTGTTTGTGTAGAAGAAGACGCTCTAAGACGTTAGTATTTGTTAAATTCCCCTCCTTATGTGTCACGCAAACAATCCTAGACGAGCTGGTCAGTGCGGTTGATCTCAACCAGGAGGTCCAGGGATCGATTCCCAGGGAGGCCTCTTAATTTTTTCCCATTTTTGTTCCCTTTTCAATTGCGCTCTCCTGTAGATTTGTTTCATTTCTGGGTCAGATCCATGCGGGCAATAATTATATTAAGCAGAGTCCCCTTTGTATGAAAACAATTGTTAGCCTAGCTGGTTGTTGTGCTCGTACAACTCCAGGAGGTCCTGGGTTCAAAACCCAAGTGACCCCTATTTATTTTTGCCTTGTTCTGGGCAGATTCAAATGCAGTTTTACTTGGCTCACATTTTTGTTCCCTTTTCAATTGCGCTCTCCTGTAGATTTGTTTCATTTCTGGGTCAGATCCATGCGGGCAATAATTATATTAAGCAGAGTCCCCTTTGTATGAAAACAATTGTTAGCCTAGCTGGTTGTTGTGCTCGTACAACTCCAGGAGGTCCTGGGTTCAAAACCCAAGTGACCCCTATTTATTTTTGCCTTGTTCTGGGCAGATTCAAATGCAGTTTTACTTGGCTCACATCTTTTAAATGGTTTTTCTTATGTGCACAAGTTATATATAGAAAATGCTTAGACTTGCATCTAGTTTTCATTTTGCATTTTGCACATATGTTAAAAATTATCAAACTGCTATTTTATTTCGTTGAAGTGCATATGTAAATTGTTTATGGCCATTTCGACATCGAACTTTGATTTTCATCATAACTAAATAACCGTGCATCGGATGAAAATGCTTTATATATGAAAAATGACTAGAATTTCGTGTAGATTCATAATTTTCAACTTTCACACATGTTAAAATTGTTTAAACTTGATGTTTGTATTATTTTGCCTCAATGCCATGGTAAAATGGTTTATTCCATAACTAAATAACCGTTTCTCCGTTTAAAATGTTCAACATATGAAACTTGGCTAGAAAAACATGTAGAATCACATGGGGCACTTCATTTTCATGTTTAATAAATATAAAATTGTGTTAGGACAGATCTGGACCAAAAATCGTAATATGCATATGAGGTTGTTTCAGAAATGGTATATGTTGCAACCAGCCTCATTTGAAATGCCCAGTTGATGTAGTTGTTCATGCTTCACCTCTTGCCATGATAGATAAGATTTAAAATGATTGTTTGGTTAAACAACATTAACCGCATTTCTCTTAATATGGAGAGTTATTATTTTGTTATATGTGTGTTCTCCTTCTCCATTTAAAATTGCGTAATTACTTCTTCAACCTATGCCATGACCACCCATGTTAAACAACATTTAATATTGTCGTGTACCTAACGAGAGTGAACTAAGTAATTCGAATGTGGATTTTCGTCAATATGCAACTCGTTGCATATTGAGCTTCACTTAATGTGTAGTGATGGATTGTTGTGATTGCCTTGCATTGCATAATCAACCATGCCATGCATCATATTTGTTTGCGCATCATGTCATGAATATTTGTGGTGTATCGTGTGTTGATTGTTTGTTCCGGATTGCTTCTTCTTGATGGAGTTCTGAAAGCATTCGGTGTGTGAGGATTCGTTCGACTACGTTGGTTCGTCTTCTTCATGGATTCGTTCTTCTTCCAAGCAGGATTTCAGGCAAGATGATCATTTCCCTGGATACCATTACTATCATTGCCATGCTAGATGTCTCGTTTCTATCGCTTGTCTCGCTACCTACCACTTGTTTGTCAAGCCTCTCAAGTGCCATGATAAGCCTCTAACCCTTCACATCCCAGCAAACCATTGTTTGGCTATCTTACCGCTTGCTCAGCCCTTCTTATAGCGTTGCTAGTTGCAGGTGCAAGTTCTTTCCATGTGCAACATGGATATTTTTGATATATCACAATATTATTGCTATTTAATTTAATGCACATATATACTTGGTAAAAGGTGGAAGGCTTGGTCTTTTGCTCGGTGTTTTGTTCCACTTTTTCCGCCATAGTTACTTGTGTACCGGTGTTATGCTCCATATTGAGCGCTCCTAACATGCTCGGGGTTGTTATGGGGACCCCCTTGATTTTTGTTTTAGGATAAAACTCTTCTGGCAAGGCCCAACATTGGTACTATATTTGCCCAACATAATAATACTGAACAACGTTTCTAAAGCATAGGGCGTCATGAACCCGAGGAGTTATTTCAACATAATACAGGGGGGCCAATGCTGCTGGTGCTGGTCCAAAACAGAGTCGTGTGCGGGGCCAACCCGGGGTAACTCGGGAGATGTCTATCAGGCCACTGTACACTGCGCTCATTCAGTTGTGCCCTAAGAACGAGATATGCTGCTCCTATCGGGATTGTCGGCACGTCGGGCGGCCTTGCTGGAATTATTTTACCTTTCTCGAATGTCTTGTCCGCGGGATTTCGAGGACACATCGGGCTATCTCGAGGTTGAGATTTTCCATCGGGATTCCGCAAATACTACGGGTTATCCCGCGGTTGAGGAATTCCAACGCAGCTTGTGGTTAGTTTGTGATGGATGAGTTGGAGCACCTCTGCAGGGTTGAATGTTTGTGAAAGCCGTGCCTGCGGTTATGTGGCAACTTCGAAATTTTGTTTAACACCCGGCCATAGAAAACTTGAAGTAAACTCAAATAAAATACACCAACCGTGTGCATAAGCATGACTGTCTCTTCTCATGAATTTTTGATCCGAGAGAGAACACGGTGGGGTTATGTATGACCGTAAGTAGGTGTTCAGGATCACTTAGTGATCATTACTAGTTCACATCCGTTTATGCGACGATCACCCCCCTTTATTCTTGTACTCGTAAGTTAGCCACTCGAATAAATGCTTAGTGCTTGCTGCAGCCTCACCACTTAACCATATCTCACCCATTAAGCTTTGCTAGTCTTGATATCCTTGGAAAAGAGATTGCTGAGTCCCTGTGGCTCACAGATTACTACAACAACAGTTGCAGGTACAAGTAATGCGATGCTTTGACGTGAGAGCGATGCTTGTTTGATTTGGAGTTCTTCTTCATTGATCTAGGACGAGTTCCCGGACGGCAGCCTAGGATAGCAAGGATGGATGTCATTTTATCGTTTGTTTTCGTCCGTAGTCGCACCCTGCTCTTCTGTATGTTGCTTGGATATGTTGTTGTATTGATGTGATATTGATGTAGCTTGTGGCGAGTGTAAGCCAATTCCATATGCTCATCTCTTCTTTACATGTACTTGTAATAATATCTATTCTTGCGAAACGACGAGATGCGCTTCTATCCGTGTCGAGGCCTTCGTGCCAAAAATAAGGATAGGATCGCATCTTGGGCGTTACAGGTTGGCCCCGCAGACGACTCTAGTTTGGACCAACACTCATGAGTAGCACTGGCCCGGGGGTTGATTAATTATCCACGGGGTCCGGAAAGTCCCTATGCAATTTTATTAGTTATTAGGCAAATGTAGTACCAAAGTTGGGTCTTGGCAGAAGAGTTTTATCCCAAAACGACAATCAAGGGGGTCCCCATAACAACCCCGAGCATGTTAGGAGCGCTCAATATGGAACATAACACCGGTACACAAGTAACTAGGGCGGCAAAAGTGGAACAAAACACCGAGCAAAAGGCCAAGCCTTCCACCTTTTACCAAGTATATATGTGCATCAAATTAAATAGCAATAATATTGTGATATCTCAAAACATCCATGTTGGCACATGGAAACAATTTGCACCTGCAACTAGCAACGCTATAAGAAGGGCTGAGCAAGCGGTAACATAGCCAAACGAAGGCTTGCTGGGATGTGGAGGGGTTAGAGGCTTATCATGGCATTTGGGAGGCTTGACAAACAAGTGGTAGGTAGCAAAACAAGCAATAGAAACGAGACATCTAGTATGGCAATGATAGTAATGGTATCCATGGAAATGATCATCTTGCCTGATATCTCGCTTGGAAGAAGAACGAATCCATGAAGAAGACAGGCCAACGTAGTCGAACGAATCCTCACACTCCGAAGCGGTTTCGGAACTCTATCGAGAAGAAGCAAACTAGAAATAACAATCAACACATGAAAAACACCACAACATACGCATGACCTGCTGCGCAATCAATTATGATGCATGCCCGATTTAATTATGCATGGCATGGCAAAGCACAACAATCAACTCCTACACATTAAGTGAAGCTCAATGTGCAACGAGTTGCATATTGACGAAACTCCACGTTAGAGTCATATAGTTCACTGTCGTTTATTTACATGACAAGTTTAAATGTTGTTAAACATGGCAAGAGGTGAAGCATAAATAAACTACACTAACTAGGCATCTTAAATGAGGTACGAAACAACATATAGCATTTCCGAAATGACCTCATATGCAAATTGTGAGTTTGGTCCAGATCTCTCCTAACATATTATATATTTTTTTAAACAGGAAAATAAAGTGCACCATGTTAATCTACACATTTTTCTAGTCAACTTTCATATATGGATCATTAAATTCGGAGCTATGGTTATTTAGATATGACATAAACCGTTTTTACCATAGCATTAGGCAATTTTAATGCAAACAATATTTCAAATGTTTTTAAACATGCATGAGGATGACAAATTTGAATTAGATGCAATTTTAAGAAAACATTGGCATATAGTATGATATGGAGCATTTTTTTCCATGATGGAAAGAAGGGGTGCCACGGCGACGAAAAACGGAAACGGTGCCACGGCAACGTTCCCGTGATCCGACAACTCACTGAGATGCCGATGCAAAAGAACAAGTGTGGGCGTGTGGAACAAGCAAGATTGACGGGGAGTGATCCCGGTTACCAGGTGTCCCACGTGGCATGACAATAGAGAAACGTGCAAGAAAGGAATCGGGCATGGTGCAAACGCGGGCGGCTCATAACAACATCACACGTTCATCACATCGGTTGCTGTCTTGGGGTTATACCTTCAAAGCATGCGGTTTTCGGGGCAGACGTAGTCGGAGCGATGTAGAGGGAAGTACACATTCACGGTTCATAGAGGAAGTAGTGGTACTCGAAGTCTCCGGCGACAGTAGATGTACATGGCAGCTGTAGTAGTACTCGACATCGGTCGTCGTGGTACTTGGCGTTCTTGGCGATTCCAGAGATGGCGGTCTTGGTCTCCGCAACGTAGTTGTACAAGAGCATCTACAGACTTCGTGAATCAAGAGACGATGGAGGTTCATGGGTAATAGTAGAATCCAACAAGGAACTGGTGGCACTTGGCTCGGTCGGTGCCATGAGCAGGGGACGGCCACGGCTCGGTGTGTAGGAGATGGGGCGGAGTCAGGCTCGACCAAGTCGAGGAGAGCAGCAGGCCGGCGGAGCAACAGAGGGGGCAAGGGTCACCGGAGCTCGCGGACGGAGCAACGGGTGCTCGCAGCGATGCCATGCCACGCAGGGACGGCCGGCGAGGAGGTGAGGCGACGAGAGGAGGAGCTAGACCGAGCGGAGGCGGCGAGGCTTCGGGCGAGGTGATGGTTGCAGGAACCATGTCGGCGCGAGATCCGGCCGGGGAGCTGCCGGGCCTGGACAGGGGAGGCCGACGATGCAGCGGGGCTGGGTGCTCCATGGACGGTGGCGCTGTGCGGGCGGCTCTTGTGTGGGGCAGTGGCGGCTGGAGCACTGCGGGTGGCGGCGGCTAGCTCGAAGCAGAGCTCTGGGGTGGGGGCGCAGGTGGCTGGAGCTGGGAATCGAGTGGGAGCAAGGGAGACATGCTCGGGCCGTCGCGAGCGAAGAAGAGGAAGGGAACCGGAGGAAGAGGGGTGACGATGGTGGCCTGCGGGGTGAGGGGATCGAGAGCTAGAGGCGTTCCCTGCGCGAAGTGTGCGTGTGGTGGCGCGAGAGGAACGAGAGGGAGATGGGGGGTCGATCGGGAGAAGCCCCGATTCGCCTGGGGACACGGGCAGGTGGCGTCGCTGTCGGTAGACGAGGTAGAGAGATTGAGGAGAGATGTGGATCGGGGCTGGCTATGGTTAGATACGGGATTAGGTGGGCTGGGCTGGTCATATTAGGTGTCCCGGTTTGATCCAAAGAGGCCGGGCTGGCTGGCTGTGCTCCTCCTATCTCTCTTGCGTTATCCCTCTAATTAGCAAAATGACAAATTTTGAAGAAAGAAAGAGAGAGTTAGGGAAAGAGTTTGGGCATGAGGAAAAGTTTCTCATACTCTCAAAATGAGCTTGATCCAAGACAAAAATGAGAGGCATGGATGCATGAATTAAATTCAAACACATTTGACTTTAATTCAAATGGATTTGAACTAAAGGTGGGGATTAGGAGTGCCCAAAATTATGAGAATTTGCGGGTGGCTTGGATAAATGGAGAAAGACATGGTGGCAAAGTTTGAAGGCCAAACTTGAAGTAGAAAAGGCATGGGCTTTATTTTGCAAATGTGTTCCGATGAATCCAAAATGAGAGGCATAGATGCAGGAATTAAATTCAAACTCATTTGACTTTAATAAAAATGGATTTGAACTAAAGGTGGGGATTAGGAGTGCCCAAAATTATGAGAATTTGCGGGTGGCTTGGATAAATGGAGAAAGACATGGTGGCAAAGTTTGAAGGCCAAACTTGAAGCAGAAAAGGCATGGGCTTTATTTTGCAAATGTGTTCCGATGAATCCAAAATATTGGAATATTTCTTTTAGCTCCCTAAAATATTGGGAGGATATGTTATAAAGAGAAATCACCATGTGAATTCCCTCAATTTAAATAGATCAAGAGATCGATGATATTTATTTCTTTGAGTTGTAAAAAATATTAATGACATGATGACATGATGCAATGCAAAAATAATATATAGCAAACACTATAATAATGGAAAGAATCGGTCTCGGGCTGTTACAACTCTCCACTTACAAGAGATCTCGACCCGAGATCTTAGAATGAGAAGAGGAAGAGGAAAGGAAGAGGTAAAACTTAGTTGCCTCCTTGACAAACGAGTGAAGCCATTGAATTTTGAAGATTGCAAAGATATGAAGAGTGGCACAAAGAACAAGCAAAAATTCAAAAGAAATTTGTGCAACACTTCGGTAGAAAAAAGAAGAAAAACTTGATAAGATGGAAAGAACTTGGCAAGAGAACACAACACTCCGGTTAAATGGATAAGCAAGGAAAAACATGATATTGATAAAACGAGATGATGGTTGAATAGAGCAACATCACAAAGCCTCCGATATGAAAGAATCGAAGCTAGATCATTGGAGAGAAGAGAATGAAGAAGAAAATGACAACTTCTACTACAATTGAATTTGAAAAGCATCCTTAGAAAGAATGATGAACGGAGTTGTTGGAAAATCAACAGCACAAAGACGAAGCTTGTTGTGGGCATATGGAAACCACTCGAAATTATGAGGTGACAACCGTCCACTAACGAAACAATTGATTGATTGAGATCAACGAAAGAGATGAAAAAGTCTTTTCACTGATAGGATAAGGGATACTTGGATCATTTATAAGCACCATGGTAGCAACAATCCTTAGGAAATGCCTTAGGTAAAATCCATACCAAGATATCTCCTAGAAAGGAATGATGGGTTTAAATATCTCATTCTTGATAAATTATGTTCGAGACTCCTCATGAATCAATAATGCTCTAACACCATCACAAAAGATAAGGTAGAATGAATTGCACTTTGAAATGCCAGATAAAGAATACTTGAGGTACTACCACAAGAATCTTGAAGAAACCTTCTAAAATGCATTGACTTCTTGACGAACCACCATGAAGAACCTCCGGGAAGAACTTCGAAATGAAATGATGATAGAAAAGAGTCGAAGGTTGGAAAGAACAAGAGTTGAAGCCTTGCAAAGATTTAGATGGAACTTCGCAAAGAGATACCTGAGAAAGCTTGGAACTCCAGAACAAAGAAAAGATGAACTTAGAATCGAGATTTTTGATATCATGAACAACCTCCGGAAGAAGGATTGAAATCACCTCAAGGAACAATAATAAGAATTATGTTATGCTTATCCTTCATCAAGTTAAATTGATGGCAAGCAACGGATTTGGCATACTACTTATTCTTCTTGCCAAGTTTGAATAGAGATAAAGGCACAAACTTGAAGAAGTCTTCAATGCAACACCGGTAAGAATTTGAAACAAATGAGGAATTCAACGAATGAATGAGAATACATGAGAACAAAGAGAGCATGATCCACCTAGCAGGAAACTTGAACGAAGCACTGGAATAATTGAGATATGAACGAAGAGATATCAATTGAGAAGAATTTGAGAACGAAAGCTGAAAGCTGAGAACGAAGAACTCTTCTCACTACTGGAATCAGCTTCTTTGCCGTCTGCCATAGCAGACGGCAAAGGCATGCTTGGCGGACGGCAAAGGCTTTGCCGTCCGCCAGCAGACGGCGAACAGTCCGGCCGAACGGATGCCGGCAAAGGCCGCTTTGCCGTCTGCTGGCGGACGGCAAAGAAGCAAGCTCTGTATAGATTAGACTTTCATAATTATAACCATAAACTACTTATGTAAATACTAAATTATACTGCAGGATATGGTAAATAATAAAATACTTCAGTTTACTAATGTCAGTTCGGTTAACATTTAACAACAACAAAACCAAGGCCCAAGGTTTAAGATTTCATCGGCCCCTAACAACTGAAAAACTAAATTCAGCTCAGAAACTTATCTGAAGCTCAGCTAAGCTGAAAGCTAACATGAGTTCCTCTTGTTTACTAATCCACTGGTCACAAATGGTGAAAGCTAACATGAGTTCCTCTTCTTTAGTAATCCACTGGCCATAAATTCATGAACACAAAGCTAGTCCCATGCTAGTGGTAGGCTGCTCATAATTGAGCAATAGCCAACAATTCATTTCATAAATTGAACCACTATTTGGCATAACAACCAGTATATCAGCTTTTGAAGCTAGGACTGATTCTCCATGTTGCCACTGCCAATGCTGAAACATGCTTTTCAGCTATGAAGACAAAATTGGTCTGCACTCTCAACCATATCAAAATGTTTGGTCTGCACTCTCAACCACATATATAAAGCAACACATTTGGTCTGCACTACTCAGTGGAGAAAATTACAGTGCAAAACATTTGGTCTGCACTACTCTATAGAACACATTTGGTCTGCACTACATCCATATCAAAATTGTTTCTGCCATATATAAAGCAACACATCATAGCAAACCTAGATGACAATATCATACTTCACAGTAGCTTACAGCAAATCTACTGCAAAAAACATCACAGGAGCTGCTTACCTTGGTGGCTCACGGCCAGGAGGAAGGGATGGGGAACGGGGGTCCTCCTGCCTCGGAGTAGTAGGTCCGCCGGAGTGGGGCTCCGCTGGCTGGACGGAGGGGACGCGGCCAAGGGAGAGGACGCGCCCGAGGGCCGGCGGCGGCGGACGGGAGTGGGGCTCCGCCGGCTGGACGGAGGGGACGCGCCCGAGGGCTGGCGGCGGCGGACGGGAGGGCCTGCGACGGCGGACGGGAGGGCCTGCGGCAGCGGACGGGAGGGCCGGCGGCAGCGGACGGGAGGAACCCTAGGGGAGTGACAGAGTGCGGGAGGGAGGGGATCGAGTGCGAGGCTGAGCGTGGGCGGTTCTGTGCGGGACTGGGCGGTGGCAATTTGGACGTAATAAGTCTGACCCGCAAAAAAAAAGGATAGCCTACCTCTTTGCCGTCCGCTGGCAGACGGCAAAGAGGTGGGGCTGGTGGGCTGTTACAGCGCTGGCCTCCACTGGGCCCACCCCACCTCTTTGCCGTCTGCTAGCAGACGGCAAAGTTTCTTTGCCATCCGCTGGCAGACGGCAAAGAGGTGGCTGATGGCAAAATGTGTCTTTGCCATCAGCCAGCTCTTTGCCGTCTGCTTTTCCAAAGCAGACGGCAAAGAGCCTCTTTGCCGTCTGCCAGCAGACGGCAAAGAGCTGGCAGATGGCAAAGTCCCTGATTCTAGTAGTGTCTCAAATGATGGCCTTCAGAGGATCGAGAAATGAAGCCAACTCTGAAATGCTGCGGATTGATATGGATGGAATTTCTCATGATTGAAACAATTTGAAAGAATAGCACGAAGCTGAGATGACGAATCTTCAGAAGAATGGACAAAGAATTAAGAGAAACTCTCCTTCGATCTTCAAGTTGAGAATGATGCTGAGAAACAACATCATGGATTACTAAGACACTCTGGAATAATGAATAAGAAAAGGTTGAGGCAGCGATGAAATTGATTTAGAAGCGATCTTCGATAAGGAATATGACTAATGAAATTCATTCTTACGTCATATTGAAAAGAACTTGAGGACATCTCTGAAAGATTAAAAGAGCCAGGTAAGATCCTGGGAAAAACCTGTGGGTTATGGGCCCACTCAAAAGAAGCCACCGTTGGAACAATTGTTTAGGAAGAGAGATTGCACCAGTACAATTGAAAACTTGATGACGTCAGGCCCTCAAAATAATTTGAAAGGATTTGAACAGAAACACGAATCTTCTTAGATATCTTCAAATTCATGGTAGAATAGAGAGATGAATAACCAAGAAGGGCTTGGATAAAAATTCCCAATACAGAAAAGCATTGAATGAAAAGGATATGATGAACACCGTCATCGAGAATTGAACACACCGGAAAAGAAAGGAAGATGAAGACAAAGAAATGATGAACTTGAGCACTTGAGCATCTTCACATGAACCACCGAATTAACACGGAAGAAAAGATAGCGAAAGCATCGCATGAATAGAAAAGGCACTTGGATGAAAAATTAATCATTGAAGAAAAAGGGCGGGAGGGTGGGAAAAACAAAGACAACTTGGAACGGATGAAAGGAACTCCAGGAAAGGAAGGATGAGGATAGATCTTGCAAATATTGGAGAGAACTGAATCACCTTGAAGAGAAGCGCGCCGTTTAGGAATAAGATTTGACATGACAATTTGATTGAGCAAAAGGATTTGCATTCCCATAGAAATATGAGAACACTACTTATGAAAGATATGAAATCACCACTTGACATCGAAGCAACTCAATTACCATACTCCAACAAAACAAAGAATGAGGCTTGCGAGCAAGCCGGAAACAAATACATAACCCATTTGCATTTGCTGAAAGGATGATCCTAGGTAACTACTTGAATTCCCACCTGAGAACTCCCTAAATCTTTGGTTATGCAATCGGGTACACGGATACAAGGAGTAAAATCCATCACTCAACTCCTAGTAGTAATACTACTCTCCAATGTATCACATCCGTCAACACACAACCAGAGGCCTCGGAAATTCATCTACCTCACACCCTCGTAATCACAACGATACTAAACATGGCAGTACATCTGGACGCTCTCCCCAGTCCTGGGTGATGCCAAACTCCTCTCGCCACAAATAGTATTGAAGCAATTTCGAACATCCGCGTCCTGAGATACTAAGGAAACTGAACGATAACGATGTGTCAAGAACCCCTTGGAACTCAACTCCCCGGGTCCAATCCATACGTACGGGAGGCACCAAGAACAGAATTCCTGTCACATCGACATCATAGAGGTTCCAAAATACCCGCGTGATCCTAAAAAAAATTGAGTGAGAAGAGGGGAAGAATTAAAATTCCTACGTCAGGACTCTCCGATATATAACTAGACTCAAAATAGTTTTATTTTCACTAGACTCGACTCGGCCAAGTTCGATCAATCAAGGGGCTCCTAGGTCGGTACAGGCTCTGATACCAACTTGTAACGCCCAAGATGCGATCCTATCCTTATTTTGGCTCGAGGGCCTCGACAGGGATAGAAGCGCATCTCGTCGTTTCGCAAGAATGGATATCATTACAAGTACATGTAAAGAAGAGATGAGTATATGGAATTGGCTTACACTCGCCACAAGCTAAATCAATATCACATCAATACAACATCATATACAATCATCATATAGAAGAGCAGGGTCCGACTACGGATGAAATCAAACGATAAAATGACATCCACCCTTGCTATCCCAGGCTGCCGGCCTGGAACCCATCCTATGATCGATGAAGAAGAACAAGAACTCCAAATCAAACAAGCATCGCCTCACGTCAAATCATCGCATTACATGTACCTGCAACTGTTGTTGTAGTAATCTGTGAGCCACAGGGTCTCAGCAATCTCATTTCCAAGGGTATCAAGACTATTAAAGCTTAATGGGTGAGGTAGGGTTAAGTGGTGAGGCTACAACAAGCACTAAGCATTTGTTTGAGTGGCTAACTTACGAGCACAAGAATAAGTGGGGATGATCGTCGCATAAACGGTCGTGAACTAGTAATGATCACTAAGTGATCCTGAACACCTACCTACGAGTCAAACATAACCCCACCATGTTCTCTTTCGGAGCAGGCCTCACGAGAAGAGACGGTCACGGTTACGCACACAGTTGGTGTACTTTATTTGAGTTTACTTTAAGTTTGCTATGACCGGGTGTTAAACAAAGTTTCCAAGTTGCCACATAACCGCGGGCACGACTCTCATGAAAGATTTAACCCTGCAGGGGTGCTCCAACTCATCCATCACAAACTAACCACAAGTTGCATTGGAACTCCTCAACCACAGGATAACCCGTAGTATTTGCGGAATTCCGATGGAAAATCTCAACCTCGAGATAGCCCGAAGTGTCCTCGAATTCCTGCGCACAAGACGTTCAAGAAAGGTAAAACAAATCCAGCAAGGCCGCCCGACGTGTCGACGAACCCGATAGGAGCCGCGTATCTCGTTCTCAGGACACGACCGGATGAGCGCAGCGTACGGTGGCCTGATAGACATCTCCCGAGTTGGCCCGGGTTGTCCCCGCACACGACTCTAGTTTGGACCAACACTCATGAGGAGCACTGGCCCGGGGGTTGATTAATTATCCACGGGGTCTGGAAAGTCCCTATGCAATTTTATTAGTTATTAGGCAAATGTAGTACCAAAGTTAGGCCTTGCCAGAAGAGTTTTATCCCAAAACGAAAATCAAGGGGGTCCCCATAACAACCCCGAGCATGTTAGGAGCGCTCAATATGGAACATAACACCGGTACACAAGTAACTAGGGCGGCAAAAGTGGAACAAAACACCGAGCAAAAGGCCAAGCCTTCCACCTTTTACCAAGTATATATGTGCATTAAATTAAATAGAAATAATATTGTGATATCTCAAAACATCCATGTTGGCACATGGAAACAATTTGCACCTGCAACTAGCAACACTATAAGAAGGGCTGAGCAAGCGGTAACATAGCCAAACAAAGGTTTGCTGGGATGTCGAGGGGTTAGAGGCTTATCATGGCATTTGGGAGGCTTGACAAACAAGTGGTAGGTAGCGAAACAAGCGATAGAAACGAGACATCTAGCATGGCAATGATAGTAATGGTATCCAGGGAAATGATCATCTTGCCTGAGATCCCGATTGGAAGAAAAACGAATCAATGAAGAAGACGGGCCAACGTAGTCGAACGAATCCTCACACTCCGAAGCGGTTTCGGAACTCTATCGAGAAGAAGCAGACCGGAGACAATAATCAACACATGAAAAACACCACAACATATGCATGACATGCTGCGCAATCAAGTATGATGCATGTCCGATTTAATTATGCATGGCATGGCAAAGCACAACAATCAACTCCTACACATTAAGTGAAGCTCAATATGCAACGAGTTGCATATTGACGAAACTCCACGTTCGAATCATTTAGTTCACTCTCGTTTATTTACACGGCAAGTTTAAATGTTGTTAAACATGGCAAGAGGTGAAGCATAAATAAACTATACTAACTAGGCATCTTAAATGAGGTACGAAACAACATATAGCATTTCCGAAATGACCTCATATGCAAATTGTGAGTTTGGTACAGATCTGTCCTAACATATTTTATATTTATTAAATAGGAAAATAAAGTGCACCATGTTAATCTACACACTTTTCTAGTCAAGTTTCATATATGGATCATTAAATTCGGAGCTATGGTTATTTAGATATGACATAAACCGTTTTTAACATGGCATTAGGCAATTTTAATGCAAACAATATTTCAAATATTTTTAAACATGCACGAGGATGAAAAATTTGAATTATATGCAATTTTATGGAAACATTGGTATATAGTATGATATGGAGCATTTTTGCCATAATGGAAAGAAGGGGTGCAACGGCGACGAAAAACAGAAACAGTGCCACGGCAACGTTCCCGTGATCCGACAACTCACTAAGATGCCGACGCAAAAGAACAAGTGTGGGCATGTGGAACATGCAAGATTGACAGGGAGTGATCCCTGTTACCGGGTGTCCGACGTAGCATGACAATAGAGAAACCTGCAAGAAAGGAATCGGGCATGGTGCAAACGCGGGCGGCTCATAACAACATCACACATTCATCACATCGGTTGCCGTCTTGGGGTTATACCTTCAAAGCATGTGGTTTTCGGGGCAGACGTAGTCGAATCTGATGAGGAACAGGTGCCGGAAATAGAGGAGCAAGCTTCACCCAATCAAAATTTCCACACCGCTCCTAACACTCCTGAAGCTAATACTGAACCAAAAGTGATACAAATTTCCTCAAATGCAGTCGCAGGACATACTGGCGCTAGCACATTCTTTGTGATCATAAATATATCTGGAAGAAGAGTTGTGGCATTAGTGGACAGTGGCTCATCTGATACTTTCATGAGCAGTCAGTTTGCTGTGGACAACAATTGTCATCAGCAATCTACTCCTCCTAGAAGTGTAGCAGTAGCTGGAGGGGGTAAACTCATTTCTGACAGTTACATTCCTGAAATGCAATATAAAATTCAGAATCATACTTTCCAGTCTGCTTTCAAAGTACTTCCCCTGGTCAGTTATGATATTATATTGGGAGCTGATTGGATGTTCCAGCACAGTCCTATTTATATGGACTTGATCAAGAGAATTTTGGTGGTAACCAAACAAGGTCATTCAATAGTGTTGAAAGATCACACTAAAGTGAAAGATCACAGTCTGCTATTAGTTGTGCGACTACAAAGAATGTTGCAAAAATATATCATGGGTTTGTTTTTCATCTACCAACAACAAACCCAGAAGACACAATAGTCCCTCCTGTTCCATAATTTGTAAAAGAAGTTTTACATGAGTACCAGAAGATTTTCACCGAAAAGGAAGGACTTCCTCCAACCAGAGCATATGATCATAGAATTGAGTTACAACTAGGAGCAGCACCATCAAATATCAGACCATATAGAGTGCCTTATTATCAAAAGGCAGCTATGGAGGAAATAATCATAGAACTGATCAAAAAGGGAGAAATACAACCAAGTATTAGTCCTTTCTCTTCCCCTGCTATAATGATCAAAAAAATAGATGGTGGTTGGAGACTATGCATTGATTTCATAGAATTGAACTTGCTCCCAGTCAAAAATAAATTTCTAATGCCAGACATAGAAGATTTACTGCATGAACTTTATGGAGCAAAAGTTTTCAGCAAACTAGACCTGAGATCAGGATATCATCAGATAAGAATGGCTAAAGAAGATATCCCAAAACAGCATTTAAAACACATATGGGACATTATGAATATGTGGTTATGCCTTTTGGACTGTCTTGTGCTCCTGCTACATTTCAGAACATCATGTATTTATTTTTTGGACCACACAAGAAATTTATTCTGGTGTTCTTTGATGACATATTGGTTTTGAGTGAAACAAAAGAGGAGCACATTGAACATTTGAAGATTACTTTCCAAATTCTCAAGGAAAATAATCTCTCTATTAAAAAGTCCAAGTGTTAGTGTCCTACTCCCACCATTGCTTACTTGGGACACATCATCTTTGCAGAAGGAGTTGCTACAGATCCTGCTAAAATCACTGCTAGTTTGCACTGGCCTACTCCCACTACAGTCACAAAGTTAACCGGTTTCCTTGGTCTCACTGGATATTATAGAAGATTTGTTCATGACTATGGAAAAATCTGCAGGCCTCTGCATGATATCATAAAGAAAGATTCTTTCTTATGGGGACCAGCACAAGAAAATGCTTTTAATACCCTAAAAACTGTGATGACAACTTGTCTAGTTCTAGCACTACCTGATTTCCAATACCCTTTCACTATTGAGGCTGGTGTTTGTGGTCAGGTATAGGAGCAGTGTTGATGTAGAGAGGGAAACCAATAGCTTTTTCAGTCAAAGTCTGGGTATTAAAGATGCTGCTCGGTCTGTGTATGAAAAAGAGGAAATGGCTATTTTGGAAAGTGTTAAGAAATGGAGACATTGCATTTTAGGCAGCAAATTTATTAGAAAAACTGATCAACAAAGTCTCAAGTACATGACCACCTAGAGGCTGACAACAGGAATTCAACATAAACTTTTGGTCAAGCTATTGGAATTTGACTATCACATTGAATATAAGAAAGGAAAGGAAAATGTAGTGGAAGATGCTCTATCTAGAAGAGATGTCAAAGAGCAAGGCACTTGCCATGCTGTAACACACATGATTCCAACTTGGGTGGAAGATATCAAGCTCAGCTATGTAGGAGATAATGACAGTAATGCTCAGCTTCAAAAAGTGGTTGTTGATGTGTCCAGCACACCTCATTTCTCCTTGCAAGATGGGTTTTTAAAGTACAAAACAAGGTTTTATGTGGGTACTGCAAATGGTCTCAGGCAACAATTACTTTAGATTTTCCATTCTTCAGCATTGGGAGGGCATTCTGGAGTGAAAGCAACTTATCATCGACTGAAAAGAAATTTCTATTGGCCACACATGCGGAAAATAATTGAAGAATTTGTCAGCCAATGTCCAATGTGTCAGGTAACAAAAATAGAACATATTCACCCTCCTAGACTTGTGGATACAATAGAAGTTGCTCGTATGGCTTGGTCTCACATTTCAATGGATTTCATAGAAGCACTACCAAAAGCTCAGGGCAAGGAAGTTATCTTCGTGGTAGTGGATAGATTAACAAAATATGCTCACTTCCTTCCATTATCACACCCATACAATGTGCAATTAGTGTTCCAGGCCTTAATGGATCGTGTGATCAAATTACATGATATACCCCTGGTCATTATCTCTGATAGAGACAAAATTTTCACAAGCAAGATCTACAAGGAACTTTTTGCTGCAACGGGTGTGGACTTAAGGTTTAGTACAACAGATCATCCACAGATAGATGGAAAAATTGAACAAGTAAATCAATGTCTAGAAGCTTTATTTGAGAGGAATGGTGTTCCAAGAGCCAAAACAATGGATCAAGTGGTTACCACTAGCTGAACTATGGTACAACACTTCATATCATACATCCCTGAAATGCACACCATTTGAAGCTCTATATGGATACAAACCTCCACAGATCTGTGAATTTTCAATTCCCAATACTCTGTCTACAGAAGTAACAATCACCTTGGAAAGCAGAGAAGAGATGGTACAAAAACTAAAGGAAAATTCAGTTCAACCTTAGAGCAGGATCAAATACTATGCAGACATGAAAAGGACTGAAAGAAATTTTCAAACTGGAGACATGATTTATTTGAAAGTACAACCATATAGACAAAATGCTTTTGGTCTGCGAGGATCTCTCAAACTGCGTTCAAAGTTTTATGTCCCATTCAAAGTCTTACAGAAAGTTTTATGTCCCATTTAATGAAAGAACGTAAATCTTCGTTCATTAATCTCATGAAAGTGCTAGGTGCATTAGTTAACCCAAAAGGCATGAATAACCCCTCATATAATCCAAACTTAGTTTTAAATGTTGTTTTTCATTCATCTCCCAATTTCATACGAATTTAATGGTATCCATTGCACAAATCAACTTTGGAGAAAAGGGAAGAGCCACTTAATTCATCAAGCATGCCATCTAGCCTAGGAATAGGAGGACGATAACGAATAGTAATAATATTAATGCCCCTACAATCAACACACATACGCGATGTACCTCCTTTTTTGGGACAAGAATAATAAGAACAACACAATGACTTAGGGATTCGCGTATATAACCTTTCTCGAGCAGCCCATGTACTTGATGCATAATTTCCTTCATCTCCCCTGGATTGGTACGGTATGGTGCACAGTTGGGTACCGATGCAATTTGAATTAAGTCAATATGATGCTCAATCCCTCGAATATGTACTAATCCTGGTGGCACGTCTTGTGGAAAGACGTCAGCGAACTCCTGCAAAATGTTAGTGACAGAAGGAGGCAAAGAGGGAGGCACATCCTCGAATGAAAATAATACCTCTTTGCACACAGATTTAGTGACAGAAGGAGGCAAAGAGGGAGGCAAACAGATTTAGTAAAATCCAGATCAGTAATACCAGACTTGGTGGCAAGTAAACATCCACCTTTCAATTTCATTTCACATGCAACACTAGATGATCGTTTATTAGGCTTATTGTGTTGCTCAAACTCTTTAGCCACAATCTAATGTTGACTCTTATTTTGCTCCTGTTTTGCTTTACTAGCTCTAGCAATTTCATCTTTCAGAATTTGTTCAGGAGACATAGGAAGCAAAGTAATATTATTATCCCTATGAACAAGAGTATACTGATTTGTCCTACCATGGTGTACAGAATTTTTATGAAATTTTCTTGGTCTATCAAGTAACACGGAGCATGCATGCATGTGTAACACATCACAACCAACAAAATCATCACATGTAGCAATGCTAAAATGCACACAAACAATACGTGTTACCTTAACCTTGCCTCTGTTGTTGAACCATTGTATGTAATAAGGATGCGGGTGTGGTATGGTGATGAGAGACAGCTTCTCCGCCATCTCAATGCTAGCTAAGTTGTTGCAACTCCCTACATCAATGATGATGCGAACAGAACGTTCCTTCACAACCCCTTTTGTACGAAATAAATTGTGCCTTTGATTTGCTCAGCATGTGTTACCTGCACACTCAAAAAACGCTGAGCAACTAAACTTTCATACCTGTCAGCGTAGTCAGCAGCCATGTATTGTGTCTCTTGTTCGTGATCATTAACACCCTGTTATTCGCTTGCAATAAGAGCCAAAGTCTCCTCATCATAATCACTTGAGGAATCATATCCACCATCCTCAGTAACGAGCATCACACGCTTCGATGGGCATTCTCTCGCATAGCACCCTTGCAACGAAGACATATAACCTCATATGTTTGCCCATTTGATTCCATGGATGAAGAAGAGCTGTGTGCGGGACCCAAAGGTGTGACTTTGGCGGAGGGTGTTGGTGGTGCATGTTTTCTGGTGTCTCGATTAGAGTTGGCAGCTGATATAGGCGGTGCGGCGACAAGATGTGTGGAAATATATTATGTACGTGGTGTCTATGATGACGATCGACCTACAAAATATTAGTTCGCGCTAATGCTTGTCGATCCTACACTTCACGTTCAGCTTTGCAAGCAAGATGGAATAAACGAGTGATACTACTATACTCTTTATACTCTAAAGTGGTATGAATCTCTCTATTTAACCCACCCATAAAATGTGCAAGCACAGCTTCATTGTCCTCAACAATACCACATCTAATCATGCCACTTTGTAATTCCGGATAATATTCCTCTACGGAATTATTTCCTTATCTTAAACGGTGCAAATTCTGAAGTAATTCACGTTGATAATATGGTGGAACCCAACAAGAACGCATAGTAGTTTTCAAAGCAGCCCAAGTAGCAGGGATATTATCATGATATATTCTGCAATGTTCATACCACCAAACACAAGCAAAAGTAGTGAATGCACAAACAGCAGCAACAACATGTCTATCCTCAGGATATTGTAAGCATGTAAATTGTTGTTCAGTTTCTAATTTCCAAGTAAGATATAAGTCAAGAATGTATCTACCCTCAAACGGTAGAATATTCAATTTAAGTTTAGGAATATTGTCATGGTCTCGTACCTGAGGCCCGATGATATTTAGAGGGAGGCTATCACCATGACCATTTTCATCCTAAACCAGTCAACGATGCGCTCGGTCATTGGCATGAAGCCATACGAGGCGTGACACGGGGTGCGGCTGCCGGTGCACTTCCTCTATACTTTTGGATGTGTGGTGTACATGAATACATTGAAGTCACCTTAGAGGAAGCTAGACGGCCGCCTCATGCCAATGGTGTTTGACTGTTCATCAGATATGAGGGAGGCATGCCATACCGTGCATACAACCCAGCGACCAAGCGTGTCCACGTCATGCACGATGCTGTCTTTGACGAATCTGCACTATGAAACTGGGCGGACACAGCTCACGGAGCCCCAACGAGATCTGGTGGGTCATTTCTTGTTGAGTACCCCTCCTGTAAAGTACACATGATGCAAGGCAGGGCAGAGACAGAGAAGTGCTGTCAGTAGGGGCGCCAACCGTTTCTGCCACCATGGCAGCAAATTCAGCTGATCAAATTTTAGTTGCAATGGCCGCGAAAACTAGAGCCACTATACAGAACCAAGGAAAAATGGTTGCCATGGTAGCGAATTCGCCCAGCGAAATGTCTGTATGGCAGAAAAATCTCCCACCACATCGACTCCTCAGGCACTGGCAGAAGCTCTGCCATGACAGAGGGGGTGGAGTTCGCCATGCCATCAACAAGGTTGGCTCGATGCAACCGATGATCATGATGTCGTCCATCGTTTCTGTCATGTTGCAGATCTCATTGTAGCACCTGCTGGCGCCAAGCAGCCGGCGGAGCGCCTGCTAATTGTGTCAGCCAAAGAGCCAACCACGTCCGGCAAGGCAAAACGCGACCCACACTGGCGCAAGGCCATGCTGAGGAGATAAGCTCGATGGAGGAGAATGGTATGTGGGAGCTCACTGACCTTCCCGCAGGCCATCATGCCATTGGCGTGAATTTGGTCTTCAAGGTCAAAAAGGACAATGTTGGTGTCGTCGTCAAACACAAAGCCCGCCTGGTTGCAAAGGGATTTGTGCGGCAACAAGCACTAGTGGAAGAATGGTTAGCCACAACTAAAATTAGTGGCACCTCATTTTCAATCCACGCCACCACTATTTTTTGAAATAATGGTGGCGTTGGCATATTTGGTACGTCACGACTATGTTATTACTGGTGTCGTGTCGCCTAAAATGCACACCGCTACTATTTGGGATCCAGTAGCCTACACGGTCGCAAGTTAGTGTTGGTGTGTAATTTTTTTCCATGCCACTAGTAATTGATGTACTGGTGTCGTGTGAGTTTTTTACATGTCACTAGTAACTTGCGACCAAATTGTTCAAAAATAAAAAAACTGGACGAGTTACTGATGGCGTGGATGTTTTGGCCCACGCCACGAGTACTCTGTGTAGCCCGCGCCATAAAAAATGACTGGAAAATAGGCTAGGCCTATTTGCTAGTTGGGCTGAAGAAAACAACCCACTCTCTCTATTTTTGAATCAAATCCCAAGCCAAAACAGAAAGAAAAAACGAGAGAGAGACCTAGCAATCCCATATCTCTCTCTCTCCCACAGCCGCCGGCCGCCCACCTCGCCTTCCTCTCGCAGCTCGTCGCCGGCCGACCCCTCTCCCCCTCCCCTCCCCTCCCCTCCTGATAGAGGCGAAGTTGTCCCTGTCATTCGATGTGATGTGGCTATCGTTTATGGTAGAGTCGACTTTGACGATCCGACTACGAACGTGCGAGGACGTCGCGCCTTAGCACTCGCTAAACCAACTCCGAGAGGTTATTGACCACGCCGGAGCACGATCAACCTGACCACGAGGGTCTGTTTCCTGCAAGCAAACGAAGAACAAGCAAGAAACTAAGATTGCAATATGGATATTGCGAATATAAGAGGAAAGCTTTATTGATGAAAGTGGGGTTCTATGACGCCTTTGTCTGGTCGTGGTACACAAACGAAGAACGCGAAGTTGCAGCTATGGAGAACTTTCAATCTAAACAAAACCCAAGTCTAAAACGATGCCCTAAGGACTGTATATATAGGGGAATAGAGGGGGATTTCGTGGCCCCTTGGAGGAGGAGTCCGAAACCAGCCCTAACTCCGTTTCCCAACACATACGGACTCTAAAAACAGCCTAATAAGTGGTATTTCGAAATTACATGGGCTTGGCCCAAAAATAAGGTGATGCAGCACCTATATTAGCCTATGGACGAAATTTATGAAGTGGTATCTTGTATATTTCGTCCAGGCCTTCATACTCTCTTTATGGTGGCTTCAAAGTGCGAAAATCACCACTTGAAAGTCCATTGTTCCTTCCCACGCACGCACCTTCTTCTCCATGCTTGATCCCGCTCCAATGGCCATCCTTCTTGTTCATGCTAGGTCCTTCATTCGTAAGTAAAAGAAAAGTATACAATTTAGGCAGCATCATACATTCATGAACATTAGAATAATTTCCAACAAACGAAAGTACCTGATAATTTAGTTGGCGTGCGCGGGCTCTAGTAACTGGTCCTCGTCGGCTTGTGATCCTGTCATGGTTAGCAGCAATAGGAACACACAAGAATATGAACCTACAGACTACTAGGAAGTGGCGGTGGTGGTGTGTCACAAATCCGTCAAGCGAATCTCAAATCCTTACCAGTTCTTACCCAGCAGCAGGCGGTGATCGGCAACTGTTGTAGTTAAAAACTCTCAAAGCTTGGATAGAGCGATTGCCAGGTGGTGTCAACGCACGACGTAGATGTATGTGTAGCTGGGATGGCTTATATATGGTAGCAAAAGGGGTCAGCAATAATCAGTTCAGAGATGCAAAGTTGAATAAACGCTCAATGACGGTACTGTGCTGGTCCTAGGCTAGACTGTGCTAGAGACGCGAGCCTAGAACACCAATAAAATCACGGTGCTGCACGTAAACAAGGGAAGAGCACACTCTGAACTTTTTTTTTGCCTCTTTTTTTTTTGCTCAGAAAATCACTATAATGGTGAGTGTCTCAAAACTCTTCCGAAGGTCTAAAAACAGGATATGCATGAAAAAAAATTGACTATTTTTTTTTCTGGAGCGATTCGGGGCTGCGACGACCAAAAATTGCAACAAAAATCACTATGATGGCGAGTGTCTCAAAACGCTCCGGAAAGCCTAAAAAGAGGGTAGGGAAAAAATATTTTCACCCGCCGAAATTCTGGCCTAAAAAGTGCTCTGAAAACTGTGCCAGACTCATTTTTTCCGACACCTACTCAGGCGAGGAAACGCGAAAATAAAATCAAACGAATCTCAAAATCAATCCGAATACCTAAGGAATTCGGATTAGAGGCAGATATAGGGTGGTGATATATGGCAGGGAAGATGATGATGGTGGGTGGGGATATATGGCAGGGATTACAATTATGGTGGATGGTGATATATGGGTGGTGGAACACAGGTTGGTGGTGAATCTGTGATGGAGGTGGACTCGGATTGGCGTGATGGCGGATATGTGGTGGTATATGGCAGCAGTGATGTATCTGGTGTGGTGGTGGGATATGGCAGCGATGAAGATGATACGGCGGCGGCGTGACAAACTGTGAACAGAACTTGAAACTCTAAAGAACTAGACGCTAAGACCAACAACTTGACACGACGATGCAACCGCAAATTCAACAAAGCAAATACTGAACAGAAAATTGCAAAGGCTCAGATTGGTTCAGATATGATGATCTAACCCTAATTTTTTTTGTGGCTTTTTGGTGGACTATAGGTATGAAGAACAGATGCGATCTGAACTACGAATAACTGGTAAAATCTCACCGAGCAACCTGGAAATCTGATACCCCTTGATAGAGGCGAAGTTGTCCCTGTCTTTCGATGAGATGTGGCTATCGTTTATGGTAGAGTCGACTTTGACGATCCGACTACGAATGTGCGAGGACGTCGCGCCTTAGCAATCGCTAAACCAACTCCGAGAGGTTATTGACCACGCCGGAGCACGATCAACCTGACCACGAGGGTTTGTTTCCTTCAAGCAAACGAAGAACAAACAAGAAACTAAGATTGCAATCTGAATATTGCGAATATAAGAGGAAAGCTTTATTGATGAAAGTGGGGTTCTTTGACGCCTTTGTCTGGTCGTGGACACAAAAGAAGAACACGAAGTTGCAGCTATGGCGAACTTTCAATCTAAACAAAACCCAAGTCTAAAACGATGCCCTAAGGGCTGTATATATAGGGGAATAGAGGGGAATTTCGTGGCCCCTTGGAGGAGGGGTCCGAAACCAGCCCTAACTCCGTTTCCCCACACATACAGACTCTAAAAACAGCCTAATAGGTGGTATTTCGAAATTACATGGGCCTGACCCAAAAATAAGGTGACGCAACACCTATATTAGCCTATGGATAAAATTTATGAAGTGGCATCTTGTGTATTTCGGCCAGGCCTTCATACTCTCCTTATGGTGGCTTCAAAGTGCGAAAATCACCACTTGAAAGTCCATTGTTCCTTCCCGCGCGCGCACGTTCTTCTCCATGCTTGATCCCGCTCCAATGGCCATCCTTCTTATCCATGCTAGGTCCTTCATTCATAAGTAAAAAAAAAGTATCCAATTTAGGCAGCATCATATGTTCATGAACATTAGAATAGTTTCCAAGAAACGAAAGTACCTGATAATTTAGTTGGCGTGCGCGGACTCTAGTAACTGGTCCAATATGTGTAGCTGGTGGGGATGTGGGTGTAACATTAGTAGGGATGTCCTCTTAACCTCCCCTCCCCCACCTCAAGCAACGCCCTGATCCGTGATACGTCTCCAACGTATCTATAAATTTTGCTTGTTACATGATGTTATATTATCATTCTTGGATGTTTTACAATCATTTTATAACAACTTTATATCATTTTTTGGGACTAACCTATTGACATAGTGCCAAAGTGCCAGTTGCTGTTTTTGCTTGTTTTATACTTCGCAGAAAATCAATACCAAACGGAGTCCAATCGCGACGAAACTTTTTCGAGATTTTTTCTGGACCAGAAGACACCCAGTGGGCCAAAGAAGTGTCGGGGGAGTGGGCCAAGGAGACCACAACCCACCAGGGCACGCTAGGGGGGCCCCGACGTGCCCTGATGGGTTGTGCCCTCCTAGGGGCCCCTCTCCACCGCCTCTGATGCCTATAAATTCCCAAATATTCCAAAAACCCTAGGGGAGTCGACGAAACACAATTCCAGCCGCCGCAAGTTCCAGAGCCTCGAGATCCAATCTAAACACCATCACGGAGGGGTTCATTATGGAGTGCCTCTCCAATGATGCGTGAGTAGTCCACCATAGACCTACGGGTCCGTAGGCAGTAGCTAGATGGCTTCCTCTCTCTCTCTTATGATTCTCAATACAATGGTCTCTTGGAGATCTATTCGATGTAAACTTTTGCGGTATGTTTGTTGGGATCCGATGAATTTTGAGTTCATGATCAGTTTCTATCCATGAATATTATTTGAGTCTTCTTTGATCTCTTATATGCATGATTACTTATAGCCTCTTATTTCTTCTCCGAATCTTTGGTTTAGTTAGGCCGACTAGATCAATTTTTCTTGCCATGGGTAGAGGTGCTTTGTGATGGGTTCGATCTTTTGGTGTTATTTCCCAGTGACAGAAGGGGCAGCAAGACACGCATGTATCGTTGCTATTAAGGATAACAAGATGGGGTCTATTCCAACATGAATAGATCTTGTCTAGATCATGTCATCGTTCTTATTGCATTGCTCTGTTTTTCCATGAACTTAATACACTAGATGCATGCTGGATAGCGGTCGATGTGTGGAGTAATAGTGGTAGATGCAGGCAGGAGTCGGTCTACTTATCTTGGACGTGATGCCTATATAATGATCATCGCCTTGGATATCGTCATGACTATTCGATTTTCTATCAATTGCCCAACAGTAATTTGTTCACCCATCGTGCGCTATACTCACGAGAGAAGCCACTAGTGAACCCTACGGCCCCCGGGTCTACTTTTCCAAAATATTGCTTTCCGGTCTACTTTTTTCCAATCTTTGTTTTCAGATCTACAAAACCAAAAACCCAAAAACATATTGCTGCATATTTTCTCTTTTTATTTTGTGTTCTTGAGAGATCTATCTCTCCTATCTATCACTACCTAATCTATCTTTTTACCGTATAGAGATTAACAACCTATCTTTCGCGTCGGGTTGCAAGTATTTGTTGTTTGTGTGCAGGTGCTGCTTATTGGGTGGTGGTGATCCTCCTACTGGTTCGATAACCTTGGTTTCATAACTGAGGGAAATACTTACCGTCGCTGTGCTGCATCATCCCTTCCTCTTTGGGGAAATACCGACGCAGTCTCAAGCCCAAAGGAATTTCTGGCGCCATTGCCGGGGAGGAAGCGGTCTCTTCTACGTGCCTACCGTAGGCGCCGAGGAGACTCCATCATCATCTACCAGGTTCCTAATCACAAATCTCATCTCCTTGCAATTACATTATTTGCCATTTGCCTCTTGTTTTCCACTACCCCACTTCACCAATTTGCCGTTTTATTCGCCCTCCTTTTCGTTTGCCTTTTTCTTGCCGGATCTCTTGCTTGTTTCTATGACTAGCGTTACTACTCCCCCTTTGTCACCAGATTTTGAAGTTCTATACTTCAAACAAAAACAATGGGAAAATTTGATAGATGCCTGGTATAGGATAATGGAATCCTATCGTATTTCCAATCTAAAAGGAGGCGCAAAAGTTTTGCTTAGAAATTTTTACATTGGATTCGCTTTGCATCATACAGAGCTTTTGGATTTCGCCTCAAAGGGGAATTTTATTGAACTTGATGCAAACGCCGCTTATGAAGTTTTGGAAGGGATTTTGGGGGTTCCTCCACCAAAAAAGGGGCTTGCTTTTTCACTAGAGGGAGTTCAAATCCTTGACAAATTGGGTGACTTACACAAGCACTTGGTCGAGTTACAAAAATATCACGAACCCCTCAAACATATTAGTGGGAACCTCAATCGCTTGAACACTTTGATTACCCTTTGCAATAAGCGTTTGGATATTTTGGATCTTAAGATGGTTTCTTCTCCTGAAAATTTGGGGAAGCTGAAAGAGCCCCCCGGATTCGAGAAGGCCCTCACAAAAGTGGCCAAAACCAAAGATGACAATACTTGAATCTATGCGTTATGCCTAGCTATGGGCGTAAAACGATAGCGCTTGTTGGGAGGCAACCCAATGAATAAATTAATTTTTGCTTTTTCCTTTATTTTTTTGAGTGTTGACACAATTATGCCTCTGTTATGATTGTATTTTTATGGTTTACTTAGTGTTTGTGCCAAGTAAAGCCTTTAGGATGATTCATAGGATGAGTAGAAGCGATGCTGAATCTGAAACAGAAACTTTGCGTCCAGTATATGAATTTTCATTTTTTTCTGAAACGTGATATTGAGCTGAAATTTTAACACAGTGTTTCTATACAAATTCCTTACGTTGTCCTAATTTTTCAGAATTTTTGGAGTTACATAAGTATGGTTAGAGTACAGATTCCTACAGACTGTTCTGTTTAAGACATATTCTGTTTTTGTTGCATTGTGTGCTTATTTTGATGAATCTATGGGTTATATAGAAGGGTATGAGCCATGGTAAAGTTACAATACAGTATGTATAATGCAATAATAAAATAGTAATGGGTTTGCAACAGTACCTAAAGTAGTGATTTGCTTTATTATACTAACGGATCTCACGAAGATTTTGTTGAGTTTTGTGTGATTGAAGTTTTCAAGTTTTGGGTGAGATCACGATGGATGAAGGAATAAGGAGTGATAAAAATCCTAAGATTGGGGATGCTACCGCACCCCCAAGATATATCCAAATAGAAACAAGCAAGTAAGCTTGGGGATGCCCCCGAGTGGCATCCCCTCTTTCTTCTAACGACCATCGGTATTTTACTTGGAGCTATATTTTTATTCGTCACATATCATGAGTTTTGCTTGGAGCGTCTTGTATCTTTGCTTGCTTTGTTTGTTAGTTTGTCACTTGTATCCTTTCTGGACACACCTATTTTAGAAAGCCAAAATCATGCTATCATTTGTTAGAATTGCTCTATGTGCTTCACTTGAACTTTTTGAGCTATAGAATTGCTCTAGTTCATCACTTATATCTTTTTGAGCATGGTGTGCTTGGAAATTTTTGTAGAAATACTCTCATGCTTCACTTAGATTAATTTGAGAGTAGGTAAATTTTGGAGAAATCCTCTCATGCTTCACTTATACCTTTTTGAGAGATGAAATCTTTATGTTCATGTGCTTCACTTAAATTTGTTTGTGCTTGCCAAAAAGCAATGGCAATATATGAAAACTAGTCCCAAAGTGATAGATATCCAAGGAGGATATAATAAAAACTTTCATGAAGATCATTGGGAAAATTAAACTTGATTCCTTGTAATAGTTTTGAAACATGATGATAGTAATATGTGAGTCATGTTAGTGAGTAATTATGCTTAGTAGGAATATTGGTGTTAAGGTTTGTGATTCCCTATGCATGCACGAAAGTCAATAGTTGTGCAATGAAGTTACATCCTAATTGTGGTGCATTATTCGGTGTTAGTTATGCTCAATGCTCGCTTATGTGAATTTTCGTTTCTTGGTTTGGTTGCTTCCCAATCTATTTGCTAGCCTCCATTTGTACTAAGTAGAAATACTACTTGTGCATCCAAAATCCTTAAACCAAGTTTTGCCTTATGAGTCCACCATACCTACCTATATGCGGTATTTCCATGCCGTTCCAAGCAAATTTGTATGTGCCATCTCTAAATTTTCAAAATAAATTTTCTCTTTTGTGTGCCCGTACCGCTCATGAAACGGTGGGGAGTGTCCAATATTTTTCCATGCTAGATGTGTTATTCTCAAGATGATTGTTTATTCACTTGTCATTGCACGAGAGTGCGGCGGTAATAGGGATGCCCATTCCTGAAATGAAAACGAAAAAATATATTTACTTTATGTTGTTAAGTAATAAATTCCTTGGAAAGTGTTGGTATGGAAGGCAACCGTGGATACGACCAGCCATGAAAAGTGGAAGTTTGGTGGAAAAAGGAATAAACTTTATTTTCTGTTTGGGAACTGCGTATGATATATCTAGCATGGAAAGTATTGTGAGCTACTTTGTCGTTTTCGTTGATAGGAAAAGTATGCCACCCAAAATATTTTTCTCTCTCAATTTAAAACTTTGAGCTCTGGCACCTCTACAAATACCTACTTCCCTCTGCGAAGGGCCTATCTATTTAATTTATGCAATTTTTATTATTTTGAGTCTCCATCTTCTCTTATAAAGCACCACCTATGGGGCATTATGATTGTACTTGAGCATTGGGCATAGCTAATATTTGAGTGTGTTTCATGAATGGATCAATGATTGAGCATGATGGGCTAGGGATAACTTTCTTTAGTGTTTATATTTTGAAAGACATGGTTGCTTGTTGACATGCTTGAGTATTGAAGTCATTATGTTAAAACTAGACTATTGGTTTGAATCATTTACAAGTCCAAATGTCCATGCTATACAAAAGAAAAGAATATGATGAACAGGTTAGGCAGCATTCCACATCACAAATTCTGTTTTTATCATTTACCTACACGAGGACGAGTAGGAATTAAGCTTGGGGATGCTGATACGTCTCCAACGTATCTATAATTTTTGCTTGTTCCATGCTGTTATATTATCATTCTTGGATGTTTTACAATCATTTTATAACAACTTTATATCATTTTTTGGGACTAACCTATTGACATAGTGCCAAAATGCCAGTTACTGTTTTTGCTTGTTTTTTACTTCGCAGAAAATCAATACCAAACGTAGTCCAATCGCGACGAAACTTTTTGGAGATTTGTTCTGGACCAGAAGACACCCAGTGGGCCAAAGAAGTGCCGGGGGAATGGGCCGAGGAGACCACAACCCACCAGGGCGCGCCAGGGGGGCCCCATCGCGCCCTGATGGGTTGTGCCTTCCTCGGGGCCCCTCTCCACCGCCTCTGATGCCTATAAATTCCCAAATATTCCAAAAACCCTAGGGGAGTCGACGAAACACAATTCCAGCCGCCACAAGTTCTACAACTTCGAGATCCAATCTAAACACCATCACGGAGGGGTTCATCTTCCTCATAGGTGCCTCTCCGATGATGCGTGAGTAGTCCACCATAGATCTACGGGTCCGTAGGCAATAGCTAGATGGCTTCCTCTCTCTCTCTCTTATGATTCTCAATGCAATGGTCTCTTGGAGATCTATTTGATGTAAACTTTTGCGGTGTGTTTGTCGGGATCCGATGAATTTTGAGTTCATGATCAGTTTCTATCCATGAATATTATTTGAGTCTTATTTGATCTCTTATATGCATGATTACTTATAGCCTCGTATTTCTTCGCCGAATCTTTGGTTTAGTTAGGCCGACTAGATCGATTTTTCTTGCCATGGGAAGAGGTGCTTTGTGATGGGTTCGATCTTTTGGTGTTCTTTCCCAGTGACAGAAGGGGCAGCAAGACACGCATGTATCGTTGCTATTAAGGATAACAAGATGGAGTCTATTCCTACATGAATAGATTTTGTCTACATCATGTCATCGTTCTTATTGCATTGCTCCGTTTTCCCATGAACTTAATACACTAGATGCATGCTGGATAGCGGTCGATGTGTGGAGTAATAGTGGTAGATGCAGGCAGGAGTCGGTCTACTTATCTTGGACGTGATGCCTATATAATGATCATCGCCTTGGATATCGTCATGACTATTCGATTTTCTATCAATTGCCCACCAGTAATTTGTTCACCCACCGTGCGCTATACTCATGAGAGAAGCCACTAGTGAACCCTACGGCCCCCGGGTCTACTTTTCCAACATATTGCTTTCCGGTCTAGTTTTTTGCAATCTTTTTTTTCAGATCTACAAAACCAAAAACCCAAAAAAATATTGCTGCATGTTTTCTCTTTTTATTTTGTGTTCTTGAGAGATCTATCTCTCCTATCTATCACTACCTAATCTATCTTTTTACCGTAGAGAGATTGACAACCTCTCTTTCGCGTCGGGTTGCAAGTATTTGTTGTTTGTGTGCAGGTGCTGCTTATTGGGTGGTGGTGATCCTCCTACTGGTTCGATAACCTTGGTTTCATAACTGAGGGAAATACTTACCGTCGCTGTGCTGCATCATCCCTTCCTCTTTGGGGAAATACCGACGCAGTCTCCAGCCACGTCAAAAGAATTTCTGGCGCCGTTGCCGGGGTGGAAGCGGTCTCTTCTACGTGCCTACCGTAGGCGCCGAGGAGACTCCATCATCATCTACCAGGTTCCTAATCACAAATATCATCTCCTTGCAATTACATTATTTGCCATTTGCCTCTCGTTTTCCTCTCCCCCACTTCACCAATTTTCCGTTTTATTCGCCCTCCTTTTCGTTTGCCTTTTTCTTGCCGGATCTCTTGCTTGTTGCTATGACTAGCGTTACTACTCCCCCTTTGTCACCAGATTTTGAAGTTCTATACTTCAAACAAAAACAAGG
Organism: Elymus sibiricus; assembly: GCA_039707655.1. Taxonomy (NCBI): domain Eukaryota; kingdom Viridiplantae; phylum Streptophyta; class Magnoliopsida; order Poales; family Poaceae; genus Elymus; species Elymus sibiricus. Next base: position 163,451,347 of record CM077663.1, read on the forward strand.
GGAAATTTTGAAAGATGCCTGGTATAGGCTAATGGAATCCTATCGTATTTCCAATCTAAAAGGAAACGCAAAAGTTTTGCTTAGAAATTTTTACATTGGATTGGCTTTGCATCATAGAGAGCTTTTGGATTTCGCCTCAAATTGGAATTTTATTGAACTTGATGCAAACGCCGCTTATGAAGTTTTGGAAGGGATTTTGGGGGTTCCTCCACCAAAAAAGGGGCTTGATTTTTCACAACAGGGAGTTCAAATCCTGGACAAATTGGGTGACTTACACAAGCACTTGGTCGAGTTACAAAAATATCACGAACCCCTTAAACATATTAGTGGGAACCTCAATCGCTTGAACACTTTGATTACCCTTTGCAATAAGCGTTTGGATATTTTGGATCTTAAGATGGTTTATTCTCCTGAAAATTTGGGAAAGCGGAAAGAGCCCCCCGGATTCGAGAAGGACCTCACAAAAGTGGCCAAAACCAAAGATGACAATACTTGAATCTATGCGTTATGCCTAGCTAGGGGCGTAAAACGATAGCGCTTGTTGGGAGGAAACCCAATGAATAAATCAATTTTTGCATTTTCCTTTCTGTTTTTGAGTGTTGACACAATTATGCCTTTGTTGTGAATATGTTTTTATCGTTTATTTAGTGTTTGTGTCAAGTAAAGCCTTTAGGATGATTCATAGGATGAGTAGAAGCGATGCTGAATCTGAAACAGAAACTTTGCGTCAAGTATATGGATTTTCATTTTTTGCTGGAACGTTATCTTGAGCTGAAATTTTAACACAGTGTTTCTATACAAATTCCTTACATTGTCCTAATTTTTCAGAATTTTTGGAGTTACAGAATAATGGTTAGAGTACAGATTACTACAGACTGTTCTGTTTAAGACAGATTCTGTTTTCGTTGCATTGTGTGCTTGTTTTGATGAATCTATGGGTTATATTTAAGGGTATGAGCCATGTTAAAGTTAAAATACAGTAGGTATAATGCAATAATTAAATATGAATGGGTTTGCAACAGTACCTAAAGTAGTGATTTGCTTTATTATACTAACGGATCTCACGAAGATTTTGTTGAGTTTTGTGTGATTGAAGTTTTCAAGTTTTGGGTGAGATAACGATGGATGAAGGAATAAGGAGTGATAAAAAGCCTAAGCTTGGGGATGCTACCACACCCCCAAGATATATCCAAAGAGAAACAAGCAACTAAGCTTGGGGATGCCCCTGAGTGGCATCCCCTCTTTCTTCTAACGACCATCGGTATTTTACTTGGAGCTATATTTTTATTCGTCGCATATCATGAGTTTTGCTTGGAGCGTCTTGTATCTTTGCTTGCTTTGTTTGTTAGTTTGTCACTTGTATCCTTGCTTGACAAACCTATTTTAGAAAGCCAAAATCATGCTATCATTTGTTAGAATTGCTCTATGTGCTTCACTTGAACTTTTTGAGCTATAGAATTGCTCTAGTGCTTCACTTATATCTTTTTGAGCACGGTATGCTTGGAAATTTTTGTAGAAATACTCTCATGCTTCACTTAGATTAATTTGAGAGTAGGTAAATTTTGGAGAAATCCTCTCATGCTTCACTTATACCTTTTTGAGAGATGAAATCTTTATGTTCATGTGCTTCACTTAAATTTGTTTGAGCTTGCCAAAAAGCAATGGCAATATATGAAAACTAGTCCCAAAGTGATAGATATCCAAGGAGGATATAATAAAAACTTTCATGAAGATCATTGGGAAAATTAAACTTGATTCCTTGTAATAGTTTTGAAACATGATGATAGTAATATGTGAGTCATGTTAGTGAGTAATTATGCTTAGTAGGAATATTGGTGTTAAGGTTTGTGATTCCCTATGCATGCACGAAAGTCAATAGTTATGCAATGAAGTTACATCCTAATTGTGGTGCATTATTCGATGTTAGTTATGCTCAATGCTCGCTTATGTGAATTTTCGTTTCTTGGTTTGGTTGCTTCCCAATCTATTTGCTAGCCTCCATTTGTACTAAGTAGAAATACTACTTGTGCATCCAAAATCCTTAAACCAAGTTTTGCCTTATGAGTCCACCATACCTACCTATATACGGTATTTCCATGCCGTTTCAAGCAAATTTGTATGTGCCATCTCTAAATTTTCAAAATAAATTTTCTCTTTTGTGTGCCCGTACCGCTCATGAAACGGTGGGGAGTGTCCAATATTTTTCCATGCAAGATGTGTTATTCTCAAGATGAGTGTTTATTCACTTGTCATTGCACGAGAGTGCGGCGGTAATAGGGATGCCCATTCCCGAAATGAAAACGAAAAAAATATTTACTTTATGTTGTTAAATAATAAATTCCTTGGAAAGTGTTGGTATGGAAGGCAACCGTGGATACGACCCGCCATGGAAAGTGGAAGTTTGGTGGAAAAAGGAATAAACTTTATTTTCTGTTTGGGAACTGCCTATGATATATCTAGCATGGAAAGTATTGTGAGCTACTTTGTCGTTTTCGTTGACAGGAAAAGCATGCCACCCAAAATATTTTTCTCTCTCAATTTAAAACTTTGAGCTCTGGCACCTCTACAAATCCCTACTTCCCTCTGCGAAGGGCCTATCTATTTAGTTTATGCAATTTTTATTACTTTGAGTCTCCATCTTCTCTTATAAAGCACCAACCAGGGGGCACTATGATCATACTTGAGCATTGGGCATAACTAATATTTGAGTGTGTTTCATGAATGGATCAATGATTGAGCATGATGGGCTAGGGATAACTTTCTTTAGTGTTTATATTTTGAGACATGGTTGCTTGTTGACATGCTTGAGTATTGAAGTCATTATGTTAAAACTAGACTATTGCTTTGAATCATTTACAAGTCCAAATGTCCATGCTATACAAAAGAAAAGAATATGATGAATAGGTTAGGCAGCATTCCACATCACAAATTCTGTTTTTATCGTTTACCTACTGAGGACGAGTAGGAATTAAGCTTGGGGATGTTGATATGTCTCCAACGTATCTATAATTTTTTGCTTGTTCCATGCTGTTATATTATCAATCTTGGATGTTTTAGAATCATTTTATAACAACTTTATATCATTTTTTGGGACTAACCTATTGACATAGTGCCAAAGTGCCAGTTGCCATTTTTGCTTGTTTTTTACTTCGCAGAAAATCAATAACAAAGAGAGTCCAATCGCGACGAAACTTTTTGGAGATTTTTTCTTGACCAGAAGACACCCAGTGAGCCAAAGAAGTGCCGGGGGAGTGGGCCGAGGAGACCACAACCCACCAGGGCGCGCCAGGGGGGGCCCGGCGCGCCCTGATGGGTTGTGCCCTCCTCGGGGACCCTCTCCACCGCCTCTGATGCCTATAAATTCCCAAATATTCCAAAAACCCTAGGGGAGTCGACGAAACACAATTCCAGCCGCCGCAAGTTCCAGAACCTTGAGATCCAATCTAACACCATCACAGAGGGGTTCATCTTCCTCATAGGTGCCTCTCCGATGATGCGTGAGTAGTCCACCATAGACCTACGGGTCCGTAGGCAGTAGCTAGATGGCTTCCTCTCTCTCTCTCGTATGATTCTCAATACAATGGTCTCTTGGAGATCTATTTGATGTAAACTTATGCGGTGTGTTTGTTGGGATCCGATGAATTTTGAGTTCATGATCAGTTTCTATCCATGAATATTATTTTAGTCTTCTTTGATCTCTTATATGCATGATTACTTATAGCCTCGTATTTATTCTCCGAATCTTTGGTTTAGTTAGGCTGACTAGATCGATTTTTCTTGCCTTGGGAAGAGGTGCTTTGTGATGTGTTCGATCTTGCGGTGTTCTTTCCCAGTGACAGAAGGGGCAGCAAGACACGCATGTATGGTTGCTATTAAGGATAACAAGATGGGGTCTATTCCTACATGAATAGATCTTGTCTACATCATGTCATCATTCTTATTGCATTACTCCGTTTTTCCTTGAACTTAATACACTAGATGGATGCTGGATAGTGGTCGATGTGTGGAGTAATAGTGGTAGATGCTGGCAGGAGTCGGTCTACTTATCTTGGACGTGATGCCTATATAATGATCATCGCCTTGGATATCGTCATGACTATTCGATTTTCTATCAATTGCCCAACAGTAATTTGTTCACCCACCGTGCGCTATACTCATGAGAGAAGCCACTAGTGAACCCTACGGCCCCCGGGTCTACTTTTCCAACATATTGCTTTCCGATCTACTTTTTTGCAATCTTTGATTTCAGATCTACAAAACCAAAAACCCAAAAACATATTGCTGCATATTTTCTCTTTTTATTTTGTGTTCTTGAGAGATCTATCTCTCCTATTTATCACTACCTAATCTATCTTTTTACCGTAGGGAGATTGACAACCTCTCTTTCGCGTCGGGTTGCAAGTATTTGTTGTTTGTGTGCAGGTGCTGCTTATTGGGGGCTGGTGATCCTCCTAATGGTTCGATAACCTTGGTTTCATAACTGAGGGAAATACTTACCGTCGCTGTGCTGCATCATCCCTTCCTCTTTGGGGAAATACCGAAGGAGTCTCAAGCCACGTCAATTCACCCTCACTAAGCACCCCACCCAGCCCTCTCCTCGCTTGTCCTCTCCGTCTCTCTTGCAAACCCTCGGTGCAACCACAAACACCGGATAATTCCGGTGAACCCTGACCGTTATGGATGGCGTGTAGCTCAGCCATGACCTTGCCTCCTTCTGCTGCCTCATCAACTCCGTCCAGCTTCGCCGTATGCGGCCTCTAGCGCTCGTGCCCTACCCCTTCCCATGGCCAGGGTTTCAGGCACAATGTCACCTCTGTCGCATGCGCGGCTGTAAGGACCACGTCCACTCCTGACAGAGATGCGAAGACTGAAGAACAAGACACCTCTTCAGGTTCAGATGAAGAACGGCTTAGATCGCCAGATAACGCTTCAGACAACCACAGACGTTCCAGATGAAAGCTTCCATCGGCGACATTGTTCTTTGTCCAGCTCCTGTCATTCTGGGTTAAACCCACTATAACTAGCTGGCAGTACAAAATATCTAATATAAGCCGGATGCCCGAGAGTGGAGGGCAAGAAGGAAGATGATTTATCTTAGCTTTAGTCTAGCCTAGGGTTCGTTCGCAACTTGTATCCATACTTCACCCAAATTTGGGGTCTCTGTGAGTAAATTTCCCCTAATTCCGCGGATATCCTCTAAATTTGCGAGCTACCACGATCGATTCTCGTCCAGGGCCTCACAAGGGTATCAGAGCGATGGTCGAATTCCTTGGCAGCGGCTCAACAGCGGCGGATCAAACATAGGAGAGAAGGAGGTTGGGGTCTCTCATAAAATCCCACCCGTCCCTCCCTGTATGCGGCAACGGTGTTGGGTGGCAGCGACGCGGTGGCGGTGAAATTCGGGCCTAGATCACCGAGTCTGAGACGGTTGCTAGGAGACTCTCTCCTGGTGGTAAAATTCCGGGATCTGACGGGATCCGTGCGCCGGGATATTGGATTCGTCGAGTGGTGTACTGACGAGACCTGCTCCAGTCGCACAACAAGATCGAGATGGCAGCAGACACAAGAGCAAAAGTGCAGATCATAGTAGATCGGGTCGAATGAGAAGTTGCAGATCTACGAGCAGAGCTAGCAGACCTTCAAGATCCGAAGAAAGAAGTGACACCGATCAAGGCAGAAATGGTCACCATGCCAAGAGTGGAGCAGAAATTAACAGAAGTGAATGAAGGTATCTAGCAAACCCTGCAGTTGATTCTTTAGAACATGACAGCCCCAACTACACAAGGTTTTCCTCCACAGGTATCCACTCCCATCGGTAATCGTATTCTTGTCTTTGACAGCCCATCGCCCATATTCATACCTAAAATTGCAAAATCCATTGCTTCCATTCCTGTCACACACATACATGCTAAGTCAGAAGTTGCTAGTCCAAGTGTTATCACTCAAGAATATTGTGTGCAAACTTCTCTGTCTTTAGTCCTCTGTTTACTAGCAGTTCAAAATGTACTACTGAGTACATGCAACAGTCACAGTGGCAACAACCATTCAGAATTTCGATGGCAACTACTAGTGCACATCTACAACCCCATACTCTAGGTTTAGCGGGCCACAGTGGATATTTTGCTTTGGTTATTGCTCCTCTGTACACTCCACAGCAGATTTATAACCCCATTACAGGACAGTTTCTTCCTGCTTCCCACACAACTGGTTTACTAGTTTCAGGAAATCCTCAAGCAGTGTACCAATTAGGAGTTCAATTGTTTGAACTATATGCTACTCGGCTGGGAGGACAATCTTATTTTGCAGAAGCTACCTTAAAAGGCCCCAGATTGGAAATTCCTTTATTCAGTGGGGAGGATCCAATTGGTTGGAAAGGGCCCAGATTGGAAATATCTTGTGAGAATTTTTTGATATGACAGGGACACCTTATGAGAAATGGGTCAACTTAGCTACTAGCCACTTTCAAGGAAGGGCAGCAAATTGGTTGAAAATATGTGTCCCTTGGTAGATGATAACTTGGGAACAATTCAATCATATGGTTGCAGATAGGTTTTCTAAAGCTATAGTACATGAAGAAGTAGAGATGTTGAAAAACATTCAGCAAACTCAGTCTGCAGCAAACTACATTGATAATTTTGAGAACAATGTTGCTTTAGTGAAAAGAGATCATCCTTTCCTACAAGAAAATTTTCTGCTCAGTTGTTTTATAGGAGGATTCAGAGCTGATATCCAACATGGTGTGTGTGGACAGAGACCTAATGGAATTATTGAAGCATATTGGTTCGCAAAAAAATATGAGAGTGCAGATAATGCTAGAAAATCTCCACAATACACTCCATATAGACCAAGAGCAGTTTCCAGCAATAATTTCAGAAATCCTCCTCCTCTTGTGTTGATACCAATCAACAACACTGACTGATCAAAACAAGTGTTAAACAGAGATAGTAGAAACTGTTGGTATTGCAGAGAACCTAGGTCCAGACAGCACAAACGCAAAATTAGCAATACTATGCATATTTTGCAAGAAGAATCTGATGAGGAACAAGTGCCGGAAATAGAGGAGCAAGCTTCACCCAATCAAAATTTCCACACTGCTCCTAACACTCCTGAAGCTAATACTAGAGCAAAAGTGATACAAATTTCCTCAAATGCAGTCGCAGGACATACTGACGCTAGCACATTCTCTGTGATCATAAATATATCTAGAAGAAGAGTTGTGGCATTAGTGGACAGTGGCTCATCTGATACTTTCATGAGCAGTCAGTTTGATGTGGACAACAATTGTCATCAGCAATCTACTCCTCCTAGAAGTGTAGCAGTAGCTGGAGGGGGTAAACTCATTTCTGACAGTTACATTCCTAAAATGCAATATAAAATCCAAAATCATACTTTCCAGTCTGCTTTCAAAGTACTTCCCCTGGTCAGTTATGATATTATATTGGGAGCTGATTGGATTTTCCAGCACAGTCCTATTTATATGGACTTGATCAAGAGAATTTTGGTGGTAACAAAACAAGGTCATTCAGAAGTGTTGAAAGATCACACTAAAGTGAAAGATCATAGTCTGCTATCAGTTGTACGACTATAAAGAATGTTGCAAAAATATAGCATGGGTTTATTTTTCATCTACCAACAATAAACCCCCAAGACACTCTAGTCCCTCCTATACCAGAATTTGTAAAAGAAGTTTTACATGAGTTCCAGGAGATTTTCACTGAAAAGGAAGGACTTCCTCCAACCAAAGCATATGATCTTAGAATTGAGTTACAACTAGGAGTAGCACCATCAAATATCAGACCCTATAGAATGCCACATTATCAAAAGGCAGCTATGGAGGAAATAATCATAGAACTGATCAAAAAGGGAGAAATACAACCAAGTGTAATGATCAGAAAAATAGATGGTGGTTGGAGACTATTCATTGATTTCATAGAATTGAACTTTTGCCCAATCAAAAATAAATTTCCAATGCCAGACATAGAAGATTTACTGAATGAACTTTATGGAGCAAAAATTTTCAGCAAATTAGACCTGAGTTCAGGATATCATCAGATAAGAATGGCTAAAGAAGACATCCCAAAACAGCATTTAAAACACATATGGGACATTATGAATATGTGGTTATGCCTTTTGGACTGTCTTGTGCTCCTGCTACATTTCAGAACATCATGTTTTTATTTTTTGGACCACACAAGAAATTTATTCTAGTGTTCTTTGATGACATATTGGTTTTGAGTGAAACAGAAGAGGAGCACATTGAACATTTGAAGATTACTTTCCAAATCCTCAAGGAAAATAATCTCTCTGTTAAAATGTCCAAGTGTTAGTTTCCTACTCCCACAATTGCTTACTTGGGACACATCATCTTTGCAGAAGGAGTTTCTACAGATCCTGCTAAAATCACTGCAATTTTGCACTGGCCTACTCCCACTACAGTCACAAAGTTAACCGGTTTCCTTGGTCTCACTGGATATTATAGAAGATTTGTTCATGACTATGGAAAAATCTGCAGGCCTCTGCATGAAATCATAAAGAAAGAATCTTTCTTATGGGGACCAGCACAAGAAAATGCTTTTAATACCCTAAAAACTGTGATGACAACTTGTCTAGTTCTAGCACCACCTAATTTCCAACAGCCTTTCACAATTGAGGCTGGTGTTTGTGGCTCAGGTATAGGAGCAGTGTTGATGTAGAGAGGGAAACCAATAGTTTTTTCAGTCAAAGTCTGGGTATTAAAGATGTTGCTCGGTCTGTGTATGAAAAAGAGGAAATGGCTATTTCGGAAAGTGTTAAGAAATGGAGACATTGCATTTTAGGCAACAAATTTATTAGAAAAATTGATCAACAAAGTATCAAGTACATGACCACCTAGAGGCTGACAACAGGAATTCAACATAAACTTTTGGTCAAACTATTGGAATTTTACTATCACATTGAATATAAGAAAGGAAAGGAAAATGTAGTGGCAGATGCTCTATCTAGATGAGATGTCAAAGAGCAAGGCACTTGCCATGCTGTAACACAAGTGATTCCAACTTGGGTGGAAGATATCAAGCTCAGCTATGTAGGAGATAATGACAGTAATGCTCTGCTTCAAAAAGTGGTTGTTGATGTGTCCAGCACACCTCATTTCTCCTTGCAAGATGGGTTTTTAAAGTACAAAACAAGGTTTTATGTGGGTACTGCAAATGGTCTCAGACAACATTTACTTTAGATTTTCCATTCTTCGGCATTGGGAGGGCATTCTGGAGTGAAAGCAACTTATCATCGACTGAAAAGAAATTTCTATTGGCCACACATGAGGAAAATAATTGAAGAATTTATCAACCAATGTCCAATGTGTAGGTAACAAAAATAGAACATATTCACCCTCCTGGACTTTTGGATACAATAGAAGTTGCTTGCATGGCTTGGTGTCACATTTCAATGGATTTCATAGAAGCACTACCAAAAGCTCAGGGCAAGGAAGTTATCTTCATGGTAGTGGATATATTAACAAAATATGCTCACTTCCTTCCATTATCACACCCAGACAATGTGCAATTAGTGTTCCAGGACTTAATGGATCATGTGATCAAATTACATGATATACTCCTGGTCATTATCTTTGATAGAAACAGAATTTTCACAAGCAAGATCTACAAGGAACTTTTTGCTGCAACGGGTGTGGACTTAAGGTTTAGTACAACAAATCATCCACAGACAGATGGACAAATTGAACAAGTAAATCAATGTCTAGAAGCTTATTTGAGAGGAATGGTGTTCCAAGAGCCAAAACAATGGATCAAGTGGTTACCACTAGCTGAACTATGGTACAACACTTCATATCATACATCCCTGAAATGCACACCATTTGAAGCTCTATATGGATATAAACCTCCACAGATCTATGAATTTTCAATTCCCAATACTCTGTCTGCAGAAGTAACAATCACCTTGGAAAGCAGAGAATAGATGGTACAAAAACTAAAGGAAAATTCAGTTCAACCTTAGAGCAGGATCAAATACTATGCAGACATGAAAATGACTGGAAGAAATTTTGAAACTGGAGACATGGTTTATTTGAAAGTACAACCATATAGACAAAATGCTTTTGGTCTGTGAGGATCTCTCAAACTGCATTCAAAGTTTTATGTCCCATTCAAAGTCTTACATAAAGTGGGAAATGTGGCTTACAAACTGCACTTGCCAACCGACTCGGACATTCATCCAGTTTTTCATGTCAGTCAACTAAAGAAACACATTGGTCATCATGGAATTCCTCTGCCTCATGTGTCGCTTGTCACTCCAGAAGGTTACATCAAAACATACCCGATGGTAGTTCTGGACAGATGCGTCATCTAGAGAAATAAGCAACCAGTGGGTCAATGCCTGGTTCAATGGGAAAGTTTAGCACCTGATGATGCTACATGGGAAGATGCTTCTTTTCTTCACAATCATTTTCCAAGTCACAAGTTGTTTCACCTCGAGGAGAAGGTGATTCTCAAGAGGGCGGCATTGTCAGGACCGCATCCACTCCTAAAAGATATGCCAAGACTGAAGAACAAGATACCTCTTTAGGTTTAGATGAAGAACGGCTCATATCGCCAGATACCGCTTCTCATATCCACGAACGGTCCAGATGAAAGCTTCCACCAGTGACACTGTTCTTCGTCCAGCTCCTGTTATTCTGGGTTTAACCCACTGTAACTAGCTGGTAGTAAAAAATCTGTAATATAAGCCAGACACCCGAGAGTGGAGGGCAAGAAGGAAGATGACTTATCTTAGCTTTAGTCTAGACTAGGGTTCATCCGCAACTTGTATCCGTACTTCACCCAAATTCGTGGTCTCTGAGAGTAAATTTCCCATGATTCCGCGGATATCCTCTAAATTCGTGAGCTACCATGATCGATTCCCGTCCAGGGCCTCACAGCGGCTCCGCTCAGGTATGATCCCTGATCATCTTCTCTATTAGACTATTACGTTGTCTTCAAGTAGGGTAGACATGCTAGTTTAGTGCTTGTTGTGTGTGTAGAGGCCACGGAATAGTTCTTCAGATTTGCTGCATAATTGATTTCGTTTGGAAACCATCCCTTGTTTGTGCTCGTGATAGATTGTAAATAATTGATTTGATGCATAATTGGATCCATTGTTTCTAGTGAATGGATCACATATGCTGCTACGTACAGTATTAGACAACACTTGTAGCTTTGTAACACCAAGTAGGCATGACTAAATTAGGCTATGGTATTGTGTTTCTAACTTGCTAACTGAAAGTTAATGCCTTGTCGTATTTCTTTGCTGCTATGTCATTATTGTTTAAACCTAGATACGCTAGATCGTGGTTCTCAGTAGCCAAGAATCTCTAAGTAGTATTTAGTTTTACGTAATTTTAGTAAAAATAACCCAGAATAGTTGTGCTAACTGTACGTTTAGTGGTCGACATTAGCTTGCATTAGCGCTGATTCCTGCTCATTCTGGTGTCTATACATTAGGTTTACAATTTATAGAAGTGCCAATTGTAGGTTCAGTGGTCGGCATTAGCTTCATCAGCGCCTAATTATATATGTGCCTGATTACGGCAACGTCTTAGCATGTTGTTGCTTCCCCGATATGAACAAGCTCCTATTTGAAATTTAGTATGTTAGAAGTTGATATATCACACTCTTGATTATTTCCCACTCTTCGTCATGCTTCTGTTGTTGCTATGAACTCACTGGTCCTGCTCCTTATGCCATCTCTGTTGCGTGTCATGTCACTTTTGCTGCTAGTTGTTGTATCATGATTTAGTATGACTAGTCAATTAGAGGAGATATACAGAGATGACAATTTTGGGCATAACATCGTATAAGTATTAGATTTAGATGATAAGTATGTTTTATCATCACTGGATGGATACATATGTTGTACTATGAAATGTAGTTCCTGACATGTAGTAATGCAATGTCAAATTTGTATTTCAGTTTGAAACTTATTCTCTTAGCAATTGATCTAGCATGTTGCAGGGTCAATGAAAGATGCCAGTAATTGGTTTTGACATGTCAAATGAGAGTAGATGTACTATTGGTGAATGTGTTTTTGTTCCAGTAACTCACACGTAATCTAGATACATAGGAATTTATTTTCCTTTCCAATCAACTTTTGCAGTTTTTATCGTCAGTTTGGCAAAGTAATTGGGTGTCCTTTCCAGTAAACTTATACAATACTAGTTGAAGGGCTCTGCGTTGTCATGGGCCTTGTAATTTATTTTTCTAATTGTTGTATAATAAAACTCGATGAATTTTCAGCCTCTTTCAATAACATCGTCACAGAACCCTTGTTGATAGATTCTTTTTGAACGTCAACATAATCCATATTCATCTCTATCGTAGTCTGCAAAAATAAACATATATAGAAACACACCTTTTGTAACATTATGTGCAACATATATATAAAAGAAGAACAATTGTTTGTATGCACCTCTTCTGGTTGTGTAAAATTCGATGAGGTTTACGTCTAGTACATCATAGTTACGCCAGTGACTTAGTCAATCAACATTTTCAAAGCATCTTCCAAAGCCATCGGTTTTCATCTCTCTCTCTCTCTCTCTCTCTATATATATATATATATATATATATATATATATATATATAGGACGGGGCTATTATGTGACCAGTTACAGAATAATATTCTGTAACCAGCGCCCCCTATATAGGCGCTTGCCCCCGACGACGCGCAACAACCCCGACCCAACCCGACCCAACCCGACCCCGCCAGAGGCAAACGACGTAGGCGAGTGAGCGACGGCGTTAGCCGGAGCGAGGGAGCCCGCGGCACCGTGACGGATCGCCGGAGCGGTTGTCTGGCCGTCGCCGGAGCTGCTCGCCGGATCCGCCCCCCTATGCCATGAGCCGCCTTCTGCCTCTCTCCTGGCTGGAGCGGCTCGCCGGATCCACCCCCTATGCCACGAGCCGCCGTCTGCCTACCTCCTGGCCGGAGCGGCTCGCCGGATCCGCCCCCATACGCCACGAGCTGCCGTCTGCCTACCTCCTGGCCGGAGAGGATCGCCGGATCCACACCCCTCCGCCATGAGCTGCCGTCTGCCTCCCTCTTCGCCGGAGAGGATCGCCGGATCCACACCCCTCCGCCACGAGCCACAGTGTCGTCTCCCAAGCCAGAAGCCAATGGCGCTACCGTCCAAGCTTATCCCAATTCGGCGCCGCCGTGATCAAGATCATGTCAGAGATGACAACCTTCCTCTGCAGGTGATGCACACTATCCATTTGATTCTCAGTTCATCAGTACATCTTCATAACATCGGTACTTTCGTTTGCCTGAATCAGTACTACTTAAAAAAAATCAAGGTTGCATTTGTTCATTTCCCCCATGCCACTTTGCACACAAGTCAAGGTTGCTTCAGTACTTACTGTGTGCATGACTCAGTTCAAGATAAAATTTGCATGATTACCTGAATTGTCGATGAATCAGTTCTAGTGAAAAATCACAGACGGTACTTACTGTGTGCATGACTCAGTTCGAGATAAAAATGTGCATGACTACCTGAATTGTCAATGAATCAGTTCTAGTGAAAAATCGCAGACGGTACTTACTGTGTGCATGACTCAGTTCGAACATAAAATGTGCATGTTTACCTGAATTGTCAATGAATCAGTTCTAGTGAAAAATCACAGACAGTACTTACTGTGTGCATGACTCAGTTCGAGATAAAAATGTGCATGTTTACCTGAATTGTCAATGAATCAGTTCTAGTGAAAAATCACAGACAGTACTTACTGTGTGCATGACTCAGTTCAAGATAAAATGTGCACATCAGTCATGCTGTTGCAAAAAATAATGCTATCACCTATTACTACTGTAAGTTTGATGCTCATGTTATCATAAGTTCATGTACATGACATGCATCTGTCTTGCTGGAGACCAAAAAAGATTAATCCTAGAGTTTCTGACATTTAAAAACAAATGTTGAATGGCAATGCAGAAACACGCAAGGCGGCACGATCAACAAGGATTTGATGAGCCAAGAACATATGGGGCGCCACCTGGTTGGGCAATGCCAGATGTACCCCTAGGATACTTCAACTCTACGGGTAGATTTGAAGTTACACCAGAATCAGCAGATGCACGGTCTGGATCTTCTCAGCAGCATACGCCACTGATGGCAGATCCTCATTGTCCACTACAATCAAGATTTTACTTCCCCAGTGCAAGCAGAAAGGCAAGGACACCTAGGCGTCCACCAGTCGCTCCATCGACTTCAATTGTCCGTGCTACAAAAGCGGTTGCGGCAGGAAGACATCACCAAATAGAAAATGATGTTCACCAATCTAGGAGGCTGGAAAGTACGAGATATGAGCCATATAGACGGGAGCAAGCTGACAACACAGCTACAGAACGAAGGCCGTACAATGAGAGGCGGAGTGCATCATCGACATTGCTCCCACCAAGAGATGCGCTCCTGCACGTGCCAAGGGTGACACCACCAGCGCCCATACTCCAAGGAGAACGGCAAACACCGGAAGCTGTGCAGACCTATACACATGTAAGTAGACATCTTAGAATGTCCATATAAATAAACATGCATGTTCAAAAAGGAGAAAATTTGCTCACTATCTTTTCTTTGTTCTCTGTTGCGTGCAGCATCCAACAATTGACGCCTACGTCCTGCCAAGGCTAGAGCAGCGGTTTGAAACATACAAAGAAGCAAAGGACTTCTACAACGTGTATGCAAGGCATGCGGGATTTGCTGTCAGGAAAGGTTCTAGGAATAAAACGAGGGTGTACTTTTTGTGCACGTGCCATGGAAAGTATGAAACCAAGGTTTCAGAGGCCAATAGAAAAAGGAACAAGTACTCTAGCAGGACTGACTGCCAAGCTAGAATGAGGCTGAAGCAGGAAAAGGACGGGACACTTGTCGTCAAGGACATACAGTGGGAACACAACCACAGGCTCGTGGTCAGCCCAGATATGCTCGTGTTCTTGCACTCACACAAAAACTTCGACAGCACAATCCTGGAGTATGTAAAGTTCATGCAGTTCAAAGGCGTCTGCCACTCTCAAATCATGAGCATACTAGGCGGTGATGACCCAGGTGCCTACTTCCTTGAAATGACCGCGCGAGACATCATTAACGCGTAAGTACAAACTTGATTTTCACCTCAGGCCCTCTTTATAACATCAGTTCAAACATACTACGCAACGCATGAACTGATAACAGTTCAACGTGAGCTTTTTGCACTGACCTTTCGTGTTTATAATCTGCAGGAAAGCAAAAAATTCAAGCATGGATGATGTGGACGATGTACTCAAGACGGTCAACTTCTTTAGGGAGATGAAAGCTATAAACAAGGAATTCTTCTGTGACATGCAGCTTGATGAGTCAGACAGCGTCAAGAACATATTCTGGGCGAACGTAAGCTGCCACGGGGCGTACCAAGATTTTGGTGACTGCGTGACGTTTGACACGACATATAAGACTAACAAGTACCATATGCCACTTGGGGTGTTTGTTGGTACCAACAACCATTTGCAGACAACGTTCCTTGCTTTCGCCCTAATAAGAGATGAAGATGCAGATTCATTTAGGTGGCTATTCAGAACATTTTTAAGGTGCATGAGAGGCAAGGCTCCAACATGCATCCTTACAGGTACCATATGCCACCTAAAAAAATATCACCCCATATTGCTACTTCTAATATCACCTGAGTCACTCATTGACTTCTCTCATTTACAGACCAGTGCCCGACAATGGCTTTGGCGATGGATGTTTTCCCAAACACACTACACAAGCTATGCCGCCGGCACATCATGAAGAAGTACAAGGAGCACTTGGCATACCTGTACAACCTCTACAAAACCTTGAAGGATGAGTTGACAGCAATCCTCAACTGGCCCCTCATGCCAACTGAGTTTGAGGCTGCCTGGAAAGCGCTCATGGACAAGTACAACCTACATGACGATGCAACGATGGTGGCCATGTGGAACGAAAGGCAGAAATGGATATCAGCTTACTTCAAAGAAATTTTTTGTGTGAGGATGACATCCACACAGCGTAGTGAGAGCATGAACTATATGTCCTCAAGAAAAACTACGTAAATGAGAGACATAACCTTCACCAATTTGTATCACAACTAAACAACTCCGTAAAAACAAGGAGGCACAAAGAGAATTCAGAGACAATGGCTAACCGGGTATAACACTGTGACCTACTGCAAGAAAAAACGTGCTTACTACAAATAATGCTTTCTTACTGAAATAAGTTTTTTGCTGCGAGAAAAACTAATTGTTTGTTCATCACTCCTGCTTGTGCAGACAGAACAGAACACACTAACTCTCTACGGTTTTGAGACTCAGATGGCAAAAGTTTACACGCGAGGCGTGTACAGCGAGCTAAGAAAGAGGCTCAAACTGAGCACGTTATTCACGGCGACAGAGACGGATGAGCCTACAAAGTATCTTGTGCGCTACACCAACCCGAAAAAAGAGTTTGCATGGTCACAGCACGCATTCCAGGTGGTTGCAGACCCCGAGGGAGGAATATACGACTGCGAATGCAAGCTCTGGGACCACACAGGTGAGAACAAAAAAAATCAAAGTTCCAGAGTAAATTTTCTTGTCAGTTTTGTTCGATTGAAATGACTGAAACCATTAACATCTCCCCCAAAAACAGGTATTTTCTGCTTGCATGTCATGTGCATGTTGGAGACTAAAAAGGCTAAAAGCATTCGAGAGAGATACATCCTCAGGAGATACACCAAACGCCCAAACATCCAGCCAACCTTCAACAGGAATGACTTGAGAACAGCAGCATCAAATAAAGCCTCCAACTACTGCATTGAAAGCGCACTGCTGCAGCTGAACATGAGGGTACACAGAAAATGCTTGAGAAGCCAAGAACAAATGGCAAGGGCACGAGTCGTTTTGGAATCTTTCGAACAAGAGCTTGACGCCATGAAGTCTGATGCAATCGGAGATGATGCAGAGAATGGAGCAGAACAAATTGAGAACGACGTCGCTGCAATACTGTCTGAAATGAACCATCTGGCAGATACTGGCCTCTACGATGAGGAGGAGGAGGAGCAACAACAGCATCAAGGGCACGGGGATGTACAGAGGCGAGAGCAGCAGCATGAACAAACGCAGGATTATGAGCTTGATGGTGCTCTAGGAGAAGAGCCTGATAACAGGAGATCCTACTAGCAGCAGCAGCAAAGGGTAATAAAGCCGCCCATATTCTCATTCACAAAGGGGAGGAAGAGTAAGACGCAAGCAGCGAAAGCAGCAGCGATCAGGCTGAAGAAACATGTGAGACGCGTAGAATTCGGGCCGGACGGCAAACCTCTTGGGATAAGGGCATGCGGTTTCTGCAACATCGTGACAAACCATAATGCAGGCACATGCCCGCACCGCCCAGATGCGATCGTTGACAAGCAAAAGGTGCAAAAGCAGGCCGGAGGCGCCCAGGATTCTGTCACTGAAGACAACACACGTAAAAGTTATGCTTGTGGCAAGTGTGGTGGGACTGATGGACATAATGCCCGCACATGCACAATGTAGAAGGGCAGTGGCACTGAATAGCAATAGGGCAAGGTCAAGAGTTCAAAACAAGCAAGAGAAGAAGAGGATGAGGAAGAAGAGTTTGACGACAATGACGCAGAGTCAGACGAAGATAACGAAGATGACGAGCAGTCAGAGGAAGATAACGAAGATGACAAGATTGGCAACATGGAACATCAAACTGACGATGAAGCCGCCGACGCTCAAGCAGCAAAGGTCACCGAAAAAGGACAACATTCACAGACTGTGAGAAGGAGCTCAAGACTGAAGAATCAATAGTGGTTGTGCTGCATCAATGCGATCTTAAGCGATCTTGGTCCCATAGCTCGACATTGAAGAATGATATCAAAAATACTGTCATTACCAAACCCATACTTATTTACTCTTTTATTTGCGATTTCCGTGTCAGTACTACAGTTAAGAAACCATTTGTGTCTTGATGCTGTTTGGATCAGTGACATTATTAAGCAAACTATTTCATTGATCTTTTTGCAATGCACTGTGGCACTGAATATTTGAACTGATTTGGATTTGAATATAGTCACTGCTAGTGTGGACATGCACTAAAAATGTTGGAAAGTTCAAGTTCTGATAATTTATCAGTACCAGCTAAACTGAGACGGTAATACTACACGACCCAAGCAAGCTCACTGGCGCACACTTGAAAAAAAGGAAGTCGCAAGAACTATGATTGCTCTGTCAGTCCTAGTACACAACGCCTATCAGTGCAAAAATAGTGAGGGAAAATAGAAAGAGAACTTACAAGTTCTAAAGGAATACACTTGTACTGATGATGAACCCCCTCCACCACCTGCCCTAAAAAAATATCAGTCCTAGTACAACACGCCTTTCAGTGCAAAAAAATGAGGGAAAATATGGAAAAAAATTACAAGTACAAACTGAATACACTAGTGCTGATGATGAACCAAACCCACCCGACCAAAAAAAAAGTTGACCACCCAAGGAACAGCCAGGCCAACGCTAGCCTAGTAAGCAAGGACATAGCCATACAAGCGGGTCAACTGTGCTAACGTAGGTTTTGCATGGGGCCGGCCACCCAGGGCCCACAGGTCAGAGGAACGACATAGCAAGCGCCGTTTGTAAGCGCCTACCAAGGGTACAGAGGAGTTCGATGGCTACGCAACGCCAGCACTTATAAACAGGTCGAGCTCACCTCCCGCTAGCGAGGTGGGACTAAACAGATACGCCTACACACTCAGCGCACGCCCGACTGTGCAGAATTTGCACGTCTGGGCCGGTAAAATACAAACTCAATTACGGCCCAACATGGAAGAGGGATGAAAAAACTAGCACTTACCAGGTCGTGAACGGCCCATTTAATTATAAAACAGTTCAGATACTATTTATAAGAAAGTTCTAATAATGTTGGTTTTACAGCACAAATAGAAATAAATTGCAATACATCACTGAAAAAAATAAAGAAGCTATTTTTTTAAAAGAAAATTAGCTAACTCTTCTATTTTAAAAATCTCATCATTAGTTATCACTGCAGCACAAATAAAAATATTAACTACACGTTGCACGAGTGAAATTTAAAAATAGTACCTACTCTCAAATAAATATAATCTCCATAAAGAAAAGTTCAACTATTAAAAAGTTCGATAAAAATTTGTTTTTCATATGTACTTGCAAATCATTGGATTAGTAAAAAAAGTGGGAAAAATAAATAATATAGCTCTTAAGATATTTTCAAATTAAAATGAATTATTTTGGCAGCACACAACGCCACCACATTAAGATAACCCACCAAAAAAGATGCACACTGGCAAGTTCAGCAAGATTTGAACGGTCAGTCCATATTAAGATAACCCACCAGTTCGTAGGCCATCATTACTGACCTAGCTAAGTGCTAGTGGGATGAGGGTTAAGTACACCTTGACAAGACTGGTCTATGCTACCAGCAGTTACTGCCCGGGGTAACAAAGAGGCGACGCCCGTTCATTTCCCCACGCCACCGCAGGCAGAGCCACGCAGCGGTTGCCACGTCGAACTGCCACCCCACTACCACGGCGAGCCCTCTTCAGAACCGCCACACCCACGACCGAAAACACTCCACAAAAAGCGCTCTTCCTCCCCGCCTTCAACCAAGAACTCCATTGCCGCTCCATCTCCACGCTCAACTCCCACACAAACCTCTCTGTCTCCAAGCAAGCAATCTCCAGAGAAGGGCAATGGAGGGAGAGCTGTCTTCCAAGTGTGCCCATGCAGAAGACCCTTCTCCAAAGCCTGCCATTGGAGTGCCGATGGACTACGTCAGGAAGCTCAAAGTTGAAATCCACGGCAAGGAGAAACTGGACGTCGTCTGCACCAGCAATTCGACAGAGGCAGAGGAGATGCTCTGGAAACTGAGGAAGAAGCTCGGCGGCATGCTCGAGAGGATTGTTGGCATGGATGTGGAGTTTACCCAGGGTTTGAACCCTGAGAAGGCAGCAGTTCTCCAACTATGCATGGAGGAGATGTGCCTTGCATACCACATCACAGCGGCCACAGAAAGGTAAGTCAGTAAACTAGTTTTCTGAATTTGGATCACTAGATTAGTTATCTGAAATCCATGCAGTAGATTAGTTTTTTGATTTTGTGCACGTGTAGTTCCTGAAAATGATATACTAGAGTCGTTTCCTGATCTTGATGTACTACTGTAGTGTAGTTTCTGAAAAATATGCAGTATTCTAGTTTCTAATCTTGATGAACCAGTGATGTTTCTAAAGTTGATGCACTAGTGTTGTTCCTGAACTTTATGTAGTAGAGAAGTTTGTAAACTTGATCTGACAGTACTGGTATATGTTGTTTTTTGTCCAATTGAAAAATAAACATAAACTAGTACTGACCAACAGATAGATCAATCCATCAACTAAAAGATACCAACATGAAAATTAAATTGTTGAGGTAGTTTAGTTTCTGAAATTCTTGTACTACTTTCTGAACTGTATTAAAAAATATATATCACCCCTACTTCATCCCATGTATTCTAGCGCTACTTCATGGATGAATCAATCTCTTTGTGTTGGGTGTATCTTGTTACAAGAATTGTGTGCCATGCTTTACTCAGATGATTAGTGCAAAAACTTATCGTTCTGAATGTACAAAGTTATCGAGCACAAAAACTCCAAACTACCAGACACACTGTACAAATCTTTTCAGTACCAAAAATATGGGACTACTAAACCAGAGTACATAATTAAACAAATGAAAAAAATACATTAACCATGTTACACACTAAGTACAATAGTAAAGAAACTAACAATACTTGTTACGTAGGTGCATCAGTACAAAGATGATACCAAACTGTAGAATTAAACCTTGGAAAAATCACTCATGATCAATCTGTTCTCCCACATTGCAGGCCCAAGATACTTGAAGAATTCCTGGTGGAGAAGATGTACACCTTTGTTGGCTTCTGCATTGAGGGCGACAAACAGATGCTGAAGAACTCCGGTTTTGAGGTCAACCCCGACGGTGGGTACATTGACCGGCAGCGCGAATTCTGAGATCCATACAGACGCAAGTAACAATACTCGTTGGCTGATGTTGCCGGCTTGATAATCCACCCATTCTACAAAAACATGAAGAACAAGATCAATAGGGAGGAAGACCATAAGCTATGGGGGATTAGCCCCCTGCCTGGCTACCTCATTGAGTACGCGACGCTAGACGCATACGCGACCTACTTGTCATACATGAAGTGCGTCGTCATCACCAAGGGTACTGACAAGGCAAAAGAGGAGAAGGAGCGTGGTGATGACTACGGCTTTAGCAACTACACCTTCTACGGCCTCTAGGGTGCACTCTGGCCTTCAATAAACTTCTGTTTGAGCAGTCTTATGATTCATGTTGCTGGTTTGCTTTCGTGTGGGTCGAACTTCATGTGTGTCGTTGAACTTCATGTGTGTGCTTGAACTTGCCGTTAATAGTTTGCTTGTGTGTGGTTGAACAAAATTTGCTTATGCTTAACAAGTTTGCTGGCTTCTTATTCTGCTATACTCTGGGTTGAACTAGTTTCTGAATGAAACAAATTGTGGATGCAGTGCAGCACTAGTCATGTGAAGTTTGGATTGAACAAAACACTCAGTACATCTTGTGCTACTTAACCACGCTTCTAGAAAAAAACACTCAGTAGAGCCAGCTCCAAAGTTCAAAACAAAAACTTATGTACTTCAGGTCATGTTGTATCATAAATGCATTCCGACTAAAAACACATGTATAAAACATAGGTTAGTTCACATGATATAAGCTAATGTGTGCAAAACATGGCCCAAACCCACACCCCTCCTGCAACTTCAAACACTGATAACATAGGTTAGTACTCGCATAATACATCACAAGTTCTCACAGCAAGAATTCGTCAGTACTATTATCATAGTACCATAAGTCTGAACAGCATCCGTTCACTTAAAAATTATTTAGTTCGAGCCAACAAGAGACGCCAGTTCTATTACAAACATGCTAACAGGACATCAGTAAAAAAAGTACTAACACAAAAGGATAAAGAAGCATCAGTACAACAACCAAGGGCTGCTTCAGTTCATGAATTCATAAAAAGGTCCGTACAGGTTGATAGGTCAGCTAAGTACTGTGACACTCAGGAGCATCACAACGCTGTACTGACTACAACAAAAAAAGTTTACTACCACACCGAAAAAATTCAAGTTGTACTACTCAAACGCAAAAAAGTTCAAATTCATTGGGTGCTAAGTACGCCAACAAAAAATAAAGCTATTTTTATATCAGAACACAAATAGCATGTCTAGAAGTCAACTAACAACTTTGCCATTTGTAGTTCGCATCAGCACTAAATAACTGTCATTCTTTCAATCATATCAGTTCAAACATATAAAACTAAACAATACAAACAAAGTAAGAAGGATCAGTCCATGGACATAGCATACCTTCGTTACAAAAAACAAATCATATGTATGAACTCAAGCAAATTTAAGAGGAGTAACATAGCTAGTTCACACAGTACAAAACCATCAGTACAGAACCATCAGTACAAAAAACATCAACAGATAAGACTGAAACACATTTTCAAACAGAATATCATCACAAAAAAGAAATTATGCATTTCTCTGCCACACTGAGAAAACTTCACAAGTCATCCTGGTCATTACATAGTTGATAAGGAGATCGAAATCTTACAATTAAAAATAAGGCTAGAATGTTCTCAACAGATGAATCACACAAATATCCTATGACTAACACAATGATGATCAAATCTAATCTGCATTTGGGGCCAAAGGTTGAATCTCTGCTGGAAGCTCCGTAACCATAACCTGGTTCTTCGGGTTGAACACAATTGTATACAGATCTTGAGACTTCCAATCTACAACACGGGGCTGCAAACAAAACACAAACATTGTAAATGATGATAGAGAAAAGGAAAACAAGGTCAGGCAAAGACACAAAGCGAAAGCTGAACTATAACTCACATCTTGATCCTGAATATCCTCAACGAGCTTTTCACCATCATAGGTGGCCGCATACTTCATGGCGTAATTTCCACACTCGTTTTCCCCTTGGAGGGGAAGAGCGACGTATCTTGGCCTCTTTGCAATAACGGCCCAGTTAGGCTGCTTGCTTGCATTATACTGAGCCTGGCCATACATAGCCTTCAAGACTTGCACCAATCTGGTGAACTGTAAATAAAAAAGCTAACAAACAAGAACAAAACAACAGAAATTTCAGATCCAGAAAAAGTAGAAAATGAATCGACAAAATTGATCTAGTAGACATAAAGGAAGCAGCTAGCGAAAATCAAAGGACACTCACAATCAACTCGCAGTATTTGTGGTACTTGCTCTTTGATGAAGCTCCGCGTTTCTTCTGGTATGGTAATGAGTCAAGGATGTCAATGGTGTTTCGGTACCGATTCATGACATACAAAGAGTAGTGTGGCACAGTCTTGTCCTTTGCTAAATCCATCGGTTTGAACAAAGGCATCATGACCTAAATCCATGACCAAAAAAGATAGTCAATATCCAAAATGAAAACCTGCATTATAGCAAAGAATTAAACCAAAATCAGAAACTACAGCTCACAAATTTGGCAGTGAGTAAATCTTCCACATCTCGAATATAAGACTTGAATTCTTTCACTACCCGTTCCACATTAAACACAGTACTTTCTTCACCGTAAAAAGTTAAGTCAAGCACAACCTGCAAAAGTCAAAAAATAAACACACAGGGAGGAAGGATTCAATAAAAGAAAGTATTAAAAAACTCATAAAACTATAGACAGATTTACTTCACAAAAAGAAGCGTTCTCCTTCATTACCGTGATGAAATATGGACTGAGCAAGATTCTATCTCCCGATCTAAAATCTCGATTTCTCTCAGGATCATCCTTCCAATCCTGGATCAAGAAGTCCATTACATCCCCTTCCATCAACTGTCCAGGCGCAAAAACTTCCCAGATGCATTTCCCAGTAAAGTCTGTTACGCTGCCATCCGGCTGAGGTATTAGCGCGAAGCAATTCCTGCAGTACATAAAAAAGAAGCATGGAAAGGAAAAATAAGCCATTCAGAGCAGTTCAAGTTCTATATAGTTATCAGTGAAGAACACAGAGAAGAGAAAAAGAGGAAACATAATGAGAGATACTTACCCAGCATACATCTCGCGTGTTTCATCCCTAAACATGATATCGTACAACCTCCGAGCCTTGTCAAGGTGAGGGAATATATAAGGGTGCAGCTCCTGCATGGGGGAGCTAAACTTGAGAGGAGCTCTAGGTGCACGCTTCGTGCATGTAACATTCCCAGACTCCAACGCAGCATCCTTCCTAGCTACACCGGCTCTACGATGAACAACTCCAGCAAGAGGAGAAACGCCCTTGACAGAAGCATTCCTGGTGACTCTTGTCACGACAGGAATCTTCTCAAACGCGTCATCACTTTCTTCACTGTCTATCAATTGGACAATGCGATCCTTCTGTGTAACGGGAGTCTTTGCATCAGTAGCTGCAGAACCTTTCAGAGCTCCCAAGCGACCCTTCTGAACACCAGATCTAGTCTTCTGAGGAGAATGCCCCAGGCCCAAATCAACAGGCACACGCTCCAGCTCTAAGAACTGATTGCCAAAAATTCTATAGTCATTCTCCCCAAGATCCAACCATTCACCTGCAACAAGAAAGGAGCAAAAGGAAAATAAATTAAAAAAAAGGGTAAGTACAACTACATAACTCATAAGAGTACTAGTTAAGATGGAAAGCTGCAAATAAAAGGGGAAAAAACTCATGCATACGTACAAGGTTAAATGCCAAAGAGACCCCGGAAATCCACATTAAACAGCTCGCTAGTAGCACAAGTGTACAGCAGAGTCTTTCTAATGGCAGGAATGTCAACTTTTGTGTAATCAAGCAATTCAATCACACCATCATCCCGGCAATGATAAGACTTGCAGTTTTGCAGCATAAAGAAACCACAATCATGCCTGTTAACAAGGAAAAAGTACGGGCACATTACAAGAATATACATGGAGTAACAGAAAACTACGAAAGCACACACTAGAGTAACAGAAAACAAATGATAAATTTCATTAAAGGGGATACTCACGTGTTTTGCTGCAGTGACACACGAACAAACTCAGCAGAGAAATCATCAATACGAGCCGGCGTCAACAGTCTCAACCTATCTATATTGCATTCCCTCCATAGCTTCTTTATGTTGTCTGTCATCGTCCTGAAAAAACTAACCGCGGCATCCCATGTTTCGTCACGCAGCGAATCAAGGCACTCAAAACGACGGAACATCAAATTCAGAACAACCAGGCACTAGTGGCCAACTGCTTCACCAGATTTCATGTCACGGTCTTCGAGCGGCGGATCAAAAGTAGGGAAATGAAGCTGACAAAAACAAGCACGGAAGAAAATGAACTCAATAAGTCTAAAATAAACTATTACTCAGCCTTGAAACAATAAACAAAATACGCAACAAGAAACTCATCAGTGGTAACATTTACAAAATCATAAGTCCTAAATGAACAAACACACCAGTGCTAACATTATTTTCACCATGTAAAATTTGTAAAAAAATCATTTCAGTTCCAGTTCATTACTACAATAAGTACACATTTAAATAATAAGAGCACATTTGATTTCATGAGTACAGTAAGAATATGGAAAGGATGAGTCACATACAAAGTCAATCCCATCAGACACTGACTTTAAGAACCACTGCCGCACATTGCCACCAGTATCTCCATTAAGGATCTTGGTCTGTTGCACAAATCACAAATGTCTATTAATAAATTGACAAGAAACCAATCAAATCTAAAACCAGCACAGTACACAAAAAAATTAAAAAAAGTAAATAGATAAATATCGCAATACTCACTGTTACCCATCTGGGAACAATCAACTTGTCGGTGCCCCGGTACTTTTCAAGTAGAGAATATAGAACAACATCAGCAGCATTAGAGTTGAGCATGCCACCAAGTTTGAAAGCTTCAGCAACATGTTCAATTTTAGCATCACATTCTTCATTTCGAAACATTGGAAGTTCACTGAGGCAAACAGATGGTGCAAGGAATTAAAACTACTGCAATGACAACAAGAATACAAGGAGAAAACTGAAAGTAAAATATGGAAATGATATAGCCACAGTCACGACACAAAAAGCCACACTAACCGTTTCTTACGATTCGTGCGCAACCTCGTAACAGTGAAGAAAAAAGCATCAACCTTAGCAGCATTAGCACCATCTGATTACACATAAAAGGAAAACGCACAATCAGTTCAAACACTACAAGGCCACACAACCAAAGATGAGAAGTACATTAAAAAGAAATGACAAACAAATCCTATCGCTACCACAGTTTCTTGCCTGCACTCCCAGTATTAGACGACCGAGAAACATCTGAAGACGCCAGCTTGCTTGAACTTTCAGGGTTTGACAACACAAAATCCTGTGACGACAAAATCTTGCCTGCACTTTCAGGGTTTGACGATAAAAAATCCTGAGACGTCAGAATCGCCTCATCAGTCAAGGGGTCAGAAGAAATAGACACAATCATCTCATCATCTTCAGACAATACATCTTCTGTGCTAGACACCCCGGCATCTTCCAATGCGTCACCATAGTCAAGCCCTCCAGGCGGAAAATTCTCAGGAGGCAACTCCTCAGAATCAGATACATTGTCATTTGCATCACTGCCAATACCATAAGATTTACAACCAAGCACACTGGCAGCAGCAACATCCTCTTCAGCAACCTTGCCATCGACACCAGCAACATTAACGTCTTGTTCAACATCAGGCATCTGAGTGGAAAATTTCAGATACTATAGTTAGTGTGCAAAACTAACAACCATAAAAGGACACAAAGGAAAACCTGCAGAAAACATGCAAGTACATAAAACGAACCTTCACATCAACCGAAGCAACGTCACCATCGACAGGATCCTTATTCACAGGAACATCAACGGTGGGAGAATGAGCCTCACCACTATCAGCAAGATCCTTATTCACAGGAACATCAACGGTGGGCGAATGAGCCTTACCAGCATCAACATGATCCTGATTGATAAATAATAAAGCAAAAAAAACAACAGTGCTATTAACAACCAACCCAAAAGTAAGGCACGGAGGCACGCATGGAAAAATTAGAAAGCCGTTTGTAAACAGTAAAAAGAACAACTGACCTTGCTCTTATCAGCAGATACATTGTTGACTCCTCTCTCATCAGCACCAGCATCAACACCACCAGTTGTCTCCTGCATCAGAGAAATAAAAATAATAGAGCACAAACCATTCATGAGCTACTGCAAGAAAAAAGGACCAACTTTGAAACAAGCAAAATCAAAGCAGGTTAACAAAGTTCAACTACAGTATGCATATCAGAACAACATATTAAAAAAACAAAAAACAAAAAATAAACTGAGTCACCTCAAGAACAGGGGCCTCCAAATCAACATCATTCCTATTATCTCCAGACAAATTATTAGCCTCAGTATCAACTTCTGTCCTGCGGGCAGCAGCCTCATTCTCCTCCATCTGCTTCAGCACAAGATCAGCACCTTCTTCATATGTGTTGCAGCGAGAGTCTTGCATGGTTTTGAAATGCTTGACAGTGTTTAACAAGCGCGCCGAGCTCTGTACTAGTTGAGCAGCACCATCACGCATTTCACTAATTAAACGTCTCTCCATCTCAATATAATCCATTGATTCGTCAGCATTAAATTGATGACCCTCAGGAAGGATGCCATCAATACGACTCAGACGCTCAGCTATAGTTGGCACTTTATCCAGTGCAGAAGTCACATTAAGAAAAATGTGCTCAACACGCTCCAACGCAGAAACTGCCACATCAATACCAAAAGCAGGCTTGTAGGAGGTACTAGATTTACCAGGGACAGGAGGAATATCAAAAGCACCATCAGTACGGCGACCATCTGTCAACTCATTCCGGAAAGATGAAATCCTGGGAGCTTGAGAAGGCATCTCCAGGACTGGGCGTTTATAAACACGGAAAAAAACCACTTCATCCTGGGTTTTCCACTGTGAAACAAGAAAAAAAAGGTAAGAAATGAATCCAACTCACATTAACAAAACATGATTCAAGATAAACTTTTAATTGAGTCAGTACTAACAAAATATGACTGCCAGTACAAACTTAATAGGTGCACAAATTAATACAATGAATAGAAAAACATCAGTACAACCACAAATGACCCATCAGTACTGAAAAAACATGATTCAAGATAAACTTTTAATTGAGTCAGTACTAACAAAATATGACTGCCAGTACAAACTTAATAGGTGCACAAATTAATACAATGAATAGAAAAACATCAGGACAACCACAAATGACCCATCAGTACTGAAAAAACATGATTCAAGATAAACGTTTAATTGTATCAGTACTAACAAAATATGACTGCTAGTACAAACTTAATAGGTGCACAAATTAATACAATGAAAAGAAAAAACATCAGTACAACCACAAATGACCCATCAGTACTGAAAACAATAAAACTAAGACTCAAATCAACTAAAAAGATTACTATAAACTCAAGGATAGAAACAAAGCTCACCGGAAGCTTCCCATACAACCAAGTCCGAGGGTCTGCATTGCCTTTTTTTATAAGATCTGCGTCTGCAAGATTAGAGAGCTTCTTCTGATCCATGAAACATAGATGGGGAACTCGCATATCCACTTCCGCTACCTTGCCACGGATGAGGCAGTCAAGATACATTAGTACAGGCCCTATAGCACAGCCCGTGATTGCCTTCCCAAGGGTAACACCATTTTGGTATCTAACAACAGCCCTCCTAAGCTCGTCAACCATCAGCTGGCAGTAATCCATATTAGCCATGTCCTCGATGACGAGGTGCTCAAACATTGCTGCCTCTCTCGAAACACGAGTGGCCGCACTAGGCAAAACAACTTTCATGAATGCAATAATGAAGAAAACCCGCAGAGCTAAATCATCTTTAGCAGGATCATTGACAAGGACCCGAAGCTTATCCCTCAAATCCTTGGTCTTGATATCCTGGCTCCTGCTTATGCCAAGCTCTGATCTTAACCTCATTAGAGCATCGTCGTAGCCATCCTCAGACGGCCTTGCTGCAGAACGACTGCCACGAGGGAACCCAAAGAGCTGTTGTATGCCATCGCTAGTGATGCGTAGCCTCTTATTTGCCTCACCCATGTCAAGAGTCATGGTATCAGGATCTATCTTCAGATACAAAACTCCCATTAGAGGACGTGAAATGTTAGCCTCCACCTTCCAATCGAAGATAGAACCAAAACCAGCCTTATGAACTCTGGCGACATGACGTTCCTTCAGAATTCGAGCACAAGCAACTATCTCCTTCAGCGAACATCGCACAGTTATATTCAATTTCTGCAAATATTCAATTTCTGCAAATCTCCTTCATCAACAGCAATGCTATCCTTTTTACCTCTTGCCAACTTCACTGGACTCCTAACATTAACAGGCTAAAAAGGAAACAAAACAAGGAAACATTTAGGTAACTAAATATAAAAAGCAATATCCAAAACAATACTATAAGTTCAACTAATAAACCACATAAAGTACACAACACATTTACCAAACCAGAATCATGTGAGTACCATAAAAAGAGCCAAACCAAATGCTAATAGACATATATAACCAGAAAGCAAAACCACTAATAAACAAACTGGTTCCAAACATTAACACATTTACTAGCTAAACTAGTTTAGACATATAAAAAAGTGATACTAACTAGCAAAGTAACAAAAACTACACAAAGGAAAAGAACATATACCATCGCCTCTTCATCTTCAGAATTAACTTCAAGCTCCTCTACATCAAATTCAGGATCCTCAGCCTCAACACGGGCACGCTTGTTCACACCTTTGTTCACCTTTGTAGGAGGAACTTTGCGCTTCTTATTTTCCTTCAGTGAGCAACGCTCGGGGAGAGGAGATGCAGAAGGCTTGTTATATACCAAAACTCGTGGGCTACGGCGAGCCCACCTCTGCGTCACGCCAGGAGCTTTGCAGGCGAATACCACCTTTAGTCAGGATAAGCTGTACCTCCTCTCCCCTTTCAAATTTGGCCGTTGTCGGATCCCTTCCCGCCAGTGCGATAAGGGAAGAGGACCAAGGCCGCTATAAATAGGGACTAGCCACCACCGTAGAGGGGGATCAGATCCACCCACACCAAGGGCCCTCGCGAGGTTGCTCAACCACTGTACTAGTTCATCCCCAAAACCTCCTCGTGAGGCTAATCCACAAAAGGCAGGAGTAGGGTTTTACACCGCAAGGTGGCCCGAACCTGGGTAAATCGCTGTGTCCATCTTCTTGTGTTCTCGCGCATCTTTGGCAGGGTTTGGCTGTGGGGCGGCAGGCTCGAGACTTGAGCTGGTTGGGATCTTCGCACACACCCCATAGTTCGAACCTTCTTGGGTCTGCGGAGCCCTGAGTCCGACAGTGTTTGGAGCAATAGCAAGCTACTAGGGCTCATGGAAGCACAAAGAGGTATTTCCCTGTAAAGAAGGCTACCACAGGCATACGACTAGGCTTCGAATCCCACACATACCAATGCATTTCAAACATACACGCAATATGCACGATATGCTAGATACAACATGGCATCACAACATAACTCTATGGCTCAAGTATTTATTAAAGACTTATAAGAGCCAACATAGTGTGATATTGCAAACAGGGGTCACATGAGAAAACACACAAAGTCATACAAGCAGCAGGCGGAAACATAACATGTCTGGATATAGACATTTACTAAAGTGGCTGGAGGAGCCTGAAAATCTACAACGACCCTCCCAAAGGATCCAGACATTTGTCTGGGATTCCCAACCTAATCGGTCAACGTCGAACTCCACGTAGAAACCATTAGTGATACTAAGGTCTCCTCTACAAAATCATAAATGAAGCAATCGTGAGTACACATGTACTCAGCAAGACTTACATCAAAACTATCTACATATGCATCACCACTACTACAGAATGGTCCAAAGATGACACATCAATCAGAGACCCTTCGACGAAACTGTATGCGATGCATGAATCGCAAATGGTATAGTTCAAGCTCCGTCGCTAATGGCACGAACTGTGTGCGAAGGTGGATCCATCAAATACGATTTAGAAAGTAGTTGCGTGTGCAATCTACGGCAGCAGTTTATTCTTATGAACCGTTTGTGATTAGCGAAGATAACAGAAACGGTTAGCAAAACTACATACGTGTGCGAAGTACGGCATACAGTTCACTCGGATAAACTGTGTGCGCTGATACAGTCGAACACAAACGATTCGGCATAACAAGATGTGTGCGATATACAACAAACATGTGAGTAATGAGAATCGTGTGTGAACACCGGAAATAACACAGACGATTGGTGCTAATAACCTCTGTGTCTTGTGGGAAAACGTTTGCTGGTATACAATTGTCAGCGATTGATGAAATCATCACCGGTGGGTTTTGTAGTTTAGCCTGTGTGTACAGTGATTTGCTCTGTCTGCACAACATCGATGTTGTGCCTACAGAACAACAACATATATACTTATAAGAACATGATTGCGTAAACAAAAAAGAACACAATGCAATTTAAAATATTGTATCACAAATACCAGCAATATTACAAGGTTCAAATTCCAGCATAACAAGGCCCAAATTCAAAGATTACAAGGTACAAACTGACATTAGAAATCAAATCCAATCTTCAGGATCCATGGGATGAAATATTTCTGTGAAGGGATCATCCACCGAGAAGTCATATATCGGCTCGATAGAATCGCTTCCGAATAATCTGTCGTATGAACTTCCAAAGTGAAAATCAGCTTCTGCAGAGCCTTTTCCATTCCGCTGTAGACGCCTCCTCTGGTCAGTAAACCATCCATTGTGGCGCACTAAATATAGTGCAAACCTCATTACCTTGAGCATCGTTGCTTTCTGAACAAAGAAACTGGCAAATTGAATCTTCGGATTGGTGCCTCGGTACTCTTTCAAAGTAATTTCCGTCAGATGGAATTCAAGGCATTCGACATGATTGTTATATTGCGCCACCTTTTCCACTCCAAGTCCTGCTTGTATCTGCAAACGAAGACAACATATCAGTGCTTAGATGCAGTATTGAACACTACGGGCCTATTTGATTTGCATGATTTATAAAATACACTAATAGATTGACATGCCATCTTCGATCGTTCATGATTAACATCTCAAAAAAATGTATAGTGCATCTGTCATTGTAATCATGGGTAAAATTACCAACACATTGAACTCCGTTGTGGTTAACAATTAACAGGAAAGGAACATCACCTCGACGTATAACTTCTTCGTGCATGGAAAGCATATAAGGAACTTAACAACTTCATCCAGATTGGGGCCGATAGATTGTAGTGCAAAGACAATGCGAGGCATGTGGGAATCATTTTCTAGATGACAGCCGAACATAGATCAACAAAAACTAGATAAATGTGATGTACAATAATAAGAATGAGAAGAAGATTGTTGTACCTAAACGGGTATGGATCCAGCTGTAACAAGTTCGGAGAATTCTGCACATGAATAGCCCAACACTAACAATTTCGGTGCGTCAATGATCCTGATTCTTGTTCGACCTTCTTTATCAAGTACAAACAATCTCTCTAGGAAAGGTGCATTCTCAGTGACCATATCATGAAACTCCCCAACTAACAGCGTGTTGCGGCACCGGCCATGCACATAAATCGTACGGAGATTCGTCATAGCGATGTGGAGGCTACTGAACACAAACATCATCTGAAGACGAAGGTACTCGAGCGTTGTACAGCCGCCGAGCAGGTGCTCCAAATCCGACTTCAAGATGCTGATGCCAATGAGCTCAAGGTGCTTCAGTTTAGGGAGATGAAGAGCGTGCGCGGCATTAATCTTAGGGAAAGGGCACTGCATGAACGTAGCGCGGCGCAGCGTGGGCGCAAGGCGGAGGACGGACGAAGGCAGTGAGCGCCCATGTCCAGCATCAAAGTTGAGCTCCTCGAGCTGATCTAGGGCGGGGGATAAGAACCACTCGTGAAACTTGGGTTCGGCCTTGCAGTTTGAATGGAAAGTGCCGATGGAAAGGCGTCTGACTGGCGCAATGTGCGTGGCAAGGATGTGGGACAATGCGTCCAAGCATTTGCGATCCCCGCTGCAGAGCTCGTCGTCGTCCAGGAGGTCAAGGGGGTGGAGTGCCATAGGGGGCGCCACCGCCTGGAGAGGATGGTGGTCTGCACGGCAGATTTGATGGGGAGGAGGGACATGATGGTTACCAACATCTCGTCGGGGATGCTGCTGATGAAGTCCACGCTCGCCGGAGACTCGTGTGGTTCAGCCTCGACCCGCCCCCGCTTGTTGGCCGCCTCGTCATCCATCGAAAAAGGAGGCGATCCTCGGCGGCGGCCCTTATAGATAAGACCAGAGGGTAAGGTGTGGCACTAATGGAGAACTTGGGAGAGAATAGGGCTGTGTGGGTGGAGGTCCGAGGTCAAAGGGCTTGATTCCAGGTGAGCCAGGTGCGCCTACGTGGCGGACTGCTCGCACGCATCCCTTTGAGCCTGCGCGGCGGACTCCTCGCATACGTCCCGTCTAATCAAACCTTTGGCCCACGTACGCCATCCCAAACGGTTTCTATAAACCATAAAGCGTTCCTTGCTTGGGAACTAAAACCATCAATAAATATTGAGCTTGTTTCCTTTCACATTCCAAATTACCACGCGCTAATTTTTTCGCAAATCAGTTCTCACCTACAAAACCTAAATGTGTTCCCACTTAGCAGCTATTTACTGTAGTAGGCTATAAAAACACAAACACGTACTCGAAAATTAACGCACATTCCTCACCCCCGCCACCAAAAAAGGGGCCTTTGTTTGTTAGTCCGTCATTCCGTCTGCGATGGCCGGTAGGAGGGGGGTTCTGGGTCGACTTCGAGATATAACCAGGGAAGAAAGACCAAAGCCGCGCAAGCAACCGAGAGGTCCCGCCGCCGCGCCGCGGAATCGCTAGAGAGCTCCAGCCACACCGCTTTGGCCGCAGCAGAGATGTCCAGTCGCGCCGCGGAAGCCCGGGAGGATCTTACGCGGAGAGGCGACGGCTCTCACAATCACAAGCACATTCAGCTCGGAGGCGAACTGGACGAGTTGGGAGTCGTGGATTCCTCAGCCAGTGATGACATGCGCGCTGAGCTCAATAGGAAGGACACGATGATCGATGACTTGGTGAAGCTGCTGGAGAAGAGCGACGCCTCCGTTGACAGGGCGACCGGCCTCGTGGAGAAACTTATGGAGGAGAACGACGCCTGGAAGAAACTGCTCGAGAAGAAAAGTGCCTCGGAGGGGAGGCTAAAAGAAGTCGCCGAGGAACTTCTGGAAGACTTGGCGAAGCTCTACATCGAGCGCGAGGGGCTGCTGAAGGAATCATTGGAGCGTGTGAAGGAACTTCATGCATACACGACGCATAGCATCGACGCTCTCGAGCAAAGAGCCCGCGCAATGGCCGCAATGCGGAAGATGTCGGATCAGAGGCGAGAGGAGATGGAGGTCGTGGAGGCGATGAAGAAGGAGATTGAGGAACTCCGCGCCCAACAATCCATGAATAATTAGATAGCAGCGGACCAGATCGTTTCTTTGTCTTCCTTCTTCAACCTCTCCCTTCTTCTTTTGCCCCTGTGTCTTTGGGGAGTTGACGCTTGTGGCATTTTTTATTATCATGTATATGTAAGAGAATTATTATCCTTTGCCGGTGCAAATTTGTTTTTATTTTATTTCGTTCTTTTGTACTGTTATCAAGAAACGTCAAAGTTCTCGGCGAGGCACGAACAAAACAGTGATCACAAGCAAACTAGTCACTCCGTCCAGGCACATTAACCACATGATAAACAGTGGGTCGGACGCCATTAATTCAGAAGTTGGGATCGAGGCGAGCGGGGGGGGGGGGGGTGGAGGTCAAAGTATCGCTTCCCGATGAGCATGCGTAGTAGACTCTCATGCGTCCCGTCGAGCATGCATGGCGGACAGCTCTCACGCATCATGTCAAGCCTGCGCGGCGGACAGCTCACACGCGTCCCGCCGAGCCTGCGTGGTGGAAAGCTCGCATGCGTCCTGTCATCAACCTGCAACTCCACGCACGGCACCCCCATATCAAGTACTCCCTCCGTTTTTTTAGTTAGCATATAAAATTTGGTCAAATTCAAAATTTGTAAAGTTTGACTAGCTTTATAGGAAAAAATATATAAATATTTATAATTTAATATGAATATTATTAGATGCATCATCAAATTAACTTTCATACTATATAACCTAAGCATTGTAGATGTTGATATGTTTTTTGTATAAATTTAGTCAAACTATGTTTAGCTTGACTTTGACCAAATCTTATATCGAAGTAAAAAGAAATGGAGGGAGTAAAAAAATTGGACGCGTGGCACCAAATGATTATCATACAAGTTTTCTATTTACGGGAATTCAATAAACCAATATTATCATACAAGTTCCGAATTTATGGGGATTTAAAAGCAATGTTTCTCAACGTTTGCATCCTAGTCACGATGTCGAGATATTTTTAATCATTGCATGGGACCTAAACAGGGGCCCAAGGACATATAAATGATTTTGTAACCCATTTTGGTGCCCTGGAGCATGTGCTTGTAGTTCAAATTTGAGTTATGCACATTAAATGGATATAGAAAAGCTCAATTAATGTATAAAGGGTCCCAAACGAGCCACGAATAATTCCACATTTTAGCATTGCACTTGTATTAGTCTGTGTTGCATGTAGAAAAAATATATATGTGTAAGAAGAGACATCAACTGACGTTCCCTCTACAGAGGTGACACATGTTCCGTATCGAAAGAATGATGGTTCTTGAGAGAAGTTTTGGTGTGCAAGAGACTTGTCCCAAATTGGACAAAAAATTATCATGTTGTATAAGTGCCGTGTCATGACACCCGGGTAAGTTTCAAGAATTTCAGACGAGGTTTGGATTTATGATGATTTAAAAACCAAGTTTCTCAATGTTTTTGGCCTTGACTCCGAGATGTTTGTAATCCATTCACGTTCATTGCATGGGACCTAAACAAGGAACCCAAGGACACAAATATCTTTTTTCAACCCATTTTGGTGACACGAAGCATGTTCTTTTAGTTCAAATCTGAATTATGCACATTAAATGTCAAGAAACTTAATTAGTGTAGTATACAAAAAAAATAAATGAACCATGAATAATTTAAAGCAGTTCTATACGCCCGTCTGAAGCTCATGCGTGTGTAAGCACGGTGTGCGCGTGTCGTGCTAGCTCGAGCTTCCTTCTTTCATAAGTTATCCAATTTGTATTAAAATGATGTTCTATCCAACACGCTTCTCCCGCCACTCCCCTAATGGGTCTCCCGCCACTCCCCCAATCGGTTTCCCGCCGAAGCGTTGGCCCCGTCATCAACCTTCTGGACGAGGAGGATGAGACGGAGCAGGCCGGAGAGCACGCAAAAGCGGCATCGCGCCATCGACCATGAGCAAGACGTCATCATCAGCCCCCATGCCACCATCGCGCACGGTTTCTAGTACTACCAGAAACGTCTGCGATACGTATCTGGTCCCACCAGGTGCCCATCGGGGCACGCCTTGTAAATGAAAGGAGGCAACTCTTACCAGTAAGGCGCAGCTTCCCAGCCTTTAACCCAGTCGAACCAAACTCGAAAGTTAAGCGTGCTTTCGGTGGAGTAGTCCAGGATGGGTGACTGGTTGGGAAGTTGCTAGATTTCAAGGTTCATTTAGGCGGTGTGATACGATCACTATAGGCATAAATAATATGCCTGTAGTGATATGTCATTCCAGCTAAATAAATCTTGAGATCCTTGTTTTGAAAATATCCATGATTTTCTTTTGCTGTTTTGAAAATGTCAAGGATCGATGATATGTGTGTCTGTGTATTTGTGAACCATTGCCTGTGTGTGGACCATGTGCCTTCATTGTGCGGTTTTTGACGACAAACCTATCAGTGGGCCCTTAGGGTCTGTCATGCCTTTTACTAACAACACTGGAAGGCCAGTTCCTTGTTTTGAAAATATCCATGATTTTCTTTTGTTGTTTTGAAAATGTCAAGGACCGATGACGTGTGTGTGTGTGTGTGTGTGTGTGTGTGTGTGTGAACCAATGCCTCCGTGGGGACCATGTGTTTACATTGTGCGGTTTCCGACGACAAACCTATCGGTGGGCCCTTAGGGTCTGTCATGCCTTTTACTGACAACGCTGGAAGGCCAAGGATGGGTGACGATGTGTGTGTGTGTGCCCGTGTGTGTGTGTGTGTGTGCGCGCGCGTGTGCGTGTGTGTGTGTGTGTGAACCCATGCCTGTGTGTGGACCATGTGCCTAGATTGTGCGGTTTCCAATGACAAACCTATCGGTGGGACCCTTAGGGTCTGTCATGCCTTTTACTAAACGCTGGAAGGCCAAGGATGGGTGACGGTGTGTGCGTGCGTGCGTGTGTGTGTGTGTGTGTGTGTGTTTGTGCGCGTGTGTGTGTGCGCGCGTGTGTGTGGGTGTGTGTGTGTGCGTGTGTGTGTGTGTGTGTGCGTGTGTGTGTGTGTGTGTGCGTGTGTGTGTGTGTGGACCATGCATCCATTGTGCGGTTTTCGACGACACGGTTATATATGGATGGGTCGCTATATATCATCCATTTGACTGACAACACTGCAACGTCACCCTGCTACGTGTCATGTGTGTGGGGGGAGGGGAACAATATATATACGTCCATAACGACCTAGCTAGGTAGTATATATATAACCAATCTTAAGGGGGGTATATATGCCGAGTTATCTCAGCTAGGTGCATGCCATGTCATAGCTAGGGTTGTGCATTGTGTATTAATTGAAACACCGGACCACACCATTTTCGCATATACATTTGGCCATATGCAGGGGGGTGGTGTTCTTCTAGCCTCGCTCAACTGATCTTCGACGACGCGCCAACTCGTGGGATCGCGCGATCTATATATCCCTCTTGTCCGACAACAATATGTGATGGTTTGGCCAAATTAAGGTATAAATTCTCTTGGTTGTCTTACGAAAAGTCAGACATGGATAAATGTGTGACAAAGTTTGAACCAGGTCATGTGTTCATAGGACCCCATCCTCCGGCACATAGTGTAGGGGGAAACACCCTACGTTTATCATGTAACCCTTTTCTATCACATTGGACACTTTTAGGCATGCACATATGCAGCATGTGCCACACATTAAAATTGCACATTGCGAATTTAAACATGACAACACCATGTTCGTACACACACACACACACACACACACGCACACACACACACACACACACACACATACTTCATCCATTCCTAAATACAAGTCTTTTTTTAGAGATTTCACTACGAACTACATATATACGTACTTCAGAGTGTAGATTCACTTATTTTACTGTGTACCTATATAGTTAGTACTGGAATCAATATTTTTTTGAAAATTCTTAAAAGACTTATATTTAGGAATGGAGGGAGTATATATTTGGGCCACTAGCTGGCGTGGTTGTGTTTTGACCCTCTCTTGCGTTTTTTTGTCGTTTATCCCAAAGATGCTAGTATTATGTAAAATAGCAAACGAATCTGACGAAACAACCATATACGATTGTATCCCCAACATGCACTAGTGTGCTACTCTAACCGTGTGCGATGCTCGTACACAGCAAAATCGGCCTTGCCTAGTGGTGGCAACCGCGAGCATCAGCCAGTGCAAAGTGGCAATGTGCATAGTAAAAACCCAAACCCGACAGCGACCTATAAAAGATCTCGCCGGCGGCGGCAAATAGCTAATTTTTCCGCCGATAGCTCGCCACCACCACCACACACACCAAATGGAACCGGTGCTCAACCATGGGGATGTGCATGGCACCGTCCTGATAATGTTGGATGATGACGTGATAGAGGATTCCGACGCGTTGGCCCCCATGGCAGGCAACGGTAGACAGCCAGCTGCTGTGGCCGACAGCAACGGCATAGAGGATTCCGACGCGCTGTCCTCCATGTCGGTCAACGGTTAACCGTCATCTACCGCGGCCATCGCTGCCGACGATGACGACCCCGAGTTTCAGCGTCAGATGCAGATAGCCATCGCTCTGTCCATCCAGGAATCGGGCCTCGATGCGTTCCTACGCGACGAGGACGAGCGTTGTCCCAGTGTCGGTGTGGAACAATCTATCGTATCTGCGGATGCCATCCGTAATGAGGCTAGGGATAAGAAGTGGCAGAAACGGCGGGAGAGTGCGAAGAGGAAGCGGAACTCAGATGCAGAAGGCAAAAAGAGGCGGGAGCAGGACCAGAAGGCGGCGAAGCAGGCCGCCGCATGCCTCTCAGCAGCATTGGAGGCCAGTGCAGGCCATGCAGCTGCGGCGGTAGCCCTGGCAACAGCGGCCACGGCGACCAGGGACGCAGCTCTAGCGAGAGCGGTGCCCGTCTGTATCCCGATGGCCCACATGGACGCCACGACATCTTCGTCGACAGCGGCAAACCTGGCGAGAGGCACCGCGGTCGCTCCGGCCGAGGTAGCCCCGCCGGTCTCTGCCGTGGAACCACTGGAGCTCATCGACTTGACGAGCTCCTCTGAATACTCGTTCTGAGCCGAGGAAGGTCATGACGACGGTGGAGGCGCGGCGTTTGTATGCATCCATGGCGTAGTGAATATTTTGTGCAGTTCATCTTCATGTAAATTGACGAACTGTTTGTAAATTACTGAGCGTATGAACTAATGTCAACTAATCCGCTGCAAAATAAGGCATTTTGTTGTGAAAATTTGCCAAATGTTTGTGTCATCTGTTTGTGGGCATGTGAAAATTTAGGATGAATTTCACGTCTGCAACTGAAATTGAGGATGAACCGTGTGAGATGAGCCCGCCTTGAGACATCTCAGAAAGAGCTACCTGCCTTGAGCGATGCAAAAATTCGTGGTTTCACGGCACGGCATTTCGTTACAGCGTACAAACTTTATGATGTTAGGACCGTGTGCGATCTGGGTTGCTCTCGCCCAGTTCCTTTACCAAAATTTAAGTGGAAGCGGTATTTCAACTGCGTGCCGCCCTTCCTCATCCACCGCACCAACCCTATAGTAAATTTTTTGCTGCCGAGGCATTTCAACCGTCGTCATCCGTCGTCCACCACCATCTCCACCCACACCATTTACTACTAAATTTTTCAACAGCAGCGGCACATCCGCAAACACCCCTCGTCCACACAACACCCCCTCCCCCTTCCTCCTCCTCTTGAACCCTAGCTCGCCCCCGCCCCCGCCTTCCACAACCAACCTCAGCCGGTCTGCCCGTGCCTCATAGCTAAACAGGTTTAGGGTCCCCACCGATCCACATACACCATCGCTGCCCTGAGTTTTTAGATGAGGCCGGCGGTGTCCCTTTCCCCTAGATCCCTATCTCGTACTCCAGAGAGTCGCAGCCTAACCAGCCTGACCACATCTCCCATGGAGCTCGAGGAGTGTACGAGCAAAAAGAGGTCTATCATGGCCTCTTTGCCGTACGCTGGCGAGGTGGGCGCCATCCGCGCCGACCCTTCGATCTCGAACAAACACCTCGCCGCGGGAGTCGGTGAGGATGATGCCTATGTTGACATGCCGAAGGCTTCAAGTCTGCGGGCTCGCGTATTCCTGTATCTCAAGAGAGCCGGCTACGACATCAAGCTCGTCAACATCACCGGCTTCACTCGGGCCATGTCACAAGTTAAGTGGTCCACCGGCAACGCCTCTGGTTCAACCGCCGTCGATCTCTTCAAAGGCCCTGCCGCTGATCTCCTCCGCCTCGCGGTCCTGGATTTGCGATCCTTCTATGCCATCGAGCCCCTTTTGTCATTTCTGAAGAAAACGTTCTACGGCGGTGGCTTGGGATCATTAGCTCCAAAGTCAGATCTCATCCACCAAGATAATGGCACACACTACGGCGGTTACAAGGGGAAACGTCCCATCTGCGACATCAGGGAGCGCACCCTGGGCACCTCATATCCCAAGTGGAAGGAGCCCATCCATGACAAGTGAGGCAACATCCTATGATAAATCATACCTTTTCTAGCTAGCCGTCTCGTACCCATTGTTGTAGTAGCTTTTGCCATGCGATAATCATGCACTGTTTAATTGAGCATTTGTCCAGTTGTTTAGCAGATGCCTTGATTTTTTGTATTTGGCTGTTAGGTTGGTTGCATTGAGTATTTTTCCAGTTTACAATGGCTATAGTTGGTTGTTACAGTGAGCATGAATGCCTTCTTTCTTTCAGTTATTCACAATGTGATGTTCATTATGTGCAAGTATGAATTGTGCAGTTCAATTTCATCAATACCACCTGTTATGCCTGGTGTAGTTAACCTGTGCCCTTAACTCCCGCTTTAAACATTTATGCCTTTTTTCTCTGAATTTGGTTGCCAGGTTGGTTGCAGTGAGCATTTGTCTAGTTTTCAAGCAGATGCCTTGATTTTCTGTATCTGTTTGTTAGGTTGATTGCAGTGAGCATTTGTCTAGTTTTCAAGCAGACACCTTGCTTTTCGTTATCTGGTTGTTAGGTTGGTTCCATTGAGCATTTGTCCAGTATCAAATGGCTATATTTGGTTGTTATAGTGAGCATATATGCCTTGTTTATTTCAAGCAGATACCTCGTATACTTGGTTGATGTTAAGTCTGTTGTACTTATCATGACTTTACATGTACTTGCATAGGACAACAATGGGAGTGGCCAACGTTTTCCACTAAGGTTCTTTTCATCCCTCCGCTTATACTCCATCCGTTCCATCATGTAGTGCATATAGATTTTTGTGATCTATCTACATATACCATCTAAAATGTATACAATATGAAATTTTGCGATGTATCTAATGAAATGGAATTGCAATTCTAGATGTAAATGGAATTGCAATTCTAGATGTAAATGTTTTTCTCTACAAACTTGGTCAAAGTAAGTAAATGTTGACTTCTCAAAATGTTTATAGGCAACACTGTCGGATTTCGGGCTCCGCAAAACCCAAAGAGGTTCAAACATAGGGGCGTGTGCGAAGATCCCCACCAGCTTCGACCTCAAGCTCACAGCTCAATGGCCTAGCTCGACGAACTCACTCGATTGCAAGGAAGAAGATAACACACGAGGATTTACCCAGGTTCGGGCCGCTGCAAAGCGTAAAACCCTAATCCTGCTTTTGGTGGATTGCCTCACGAGGAGGTTTTTGGATGAACTAGTACAGTGGTTAGTTGCCTCGCGAGGACGCTGGGGTGGTGTTCGATCTCTCCCGTCTATGGAGCAATCTAGCCTCTATTTAGAGCGGCCCGGGTCCTCTTCCCTTATCGCAATGGCGGGAAGGGATCCCACAATGGCCAAATTCGAAGGGGAACAAGGAGTATGCCTTATCCTGACGAAAGGTGGTCTTCGCCTGCAAAGTAGCCGGTGGTGATGCAGAGGTGGGCTCGACGATGACATCCATCCTGCAAAGCTCGTGGTCTTGGTCTCGTTGCACCGGAATGGAAACCTTTGGGGGGTGCTTTGGGAACCTGCGTATGCCCTTGCCTCCTTTGCACCAAAGAGGAAATGGTCCCTTCTGCGCGCGCTGGTGCCTGCCTGGGTTGGCCTGCGTCACCCCCGACGTCCTGAGGCTGAGTGTTGCATAGGGATCTCCGCCACTCAGGAGGGGGCCTGGGGAGGCCTCCTCCTTCCGGGAGTCTTGGCGCCGTCCTCCTCTCGAGCGCGGGGCTCTCGCGAGGGCCTTGTCTTGGATGAGGCCATTCTGGGCCGAGCTTGGCTGTCGAAGTGGGCCACGCCCTGGGCCGCAGGCAGGCAGGTCTGGGTACCCCCGTTCCCAGGACGCCGACAGTAGCTCCCGGGCCCAAGGCGCGCTCGAGTTGGCTTCTGGGCGAAGCCATAGGAGACAGCCCGAAGCGCCATGGGCCCCAACCGCCTGCGGGCCTGGCTTGACACGCGGCGCCCTGCGAGACGCTGACGCCTCCATTTCTCTGCGCTGCCTCGGCAACTGCCCTGGCTGACAAATAGCCTGGCGCACACCTCCGAGCCGTCACTGTTCCCCTTCAATCTTGCCGTCCGTTCTCCCTTCTCCCACGCCTCGCGCCTTCTCCACCAAATCTTGCGTCCGCCCCGGCCTGGCCGTCTGCCATGGCCCCCAAGAAGAGAGGGGGCGAGGCTTCGAAGGCGCCAGAGCCCGCTTTAGGTCGATCCTTGGTGGTCAATCTTGAAGGGTTGGAGAAGGTCCGACTGGCGGTCACCGCCGGCTCCAACGAGTGGGGGGCGACCAAAATCAGGCTGGGCTCGCGGTCTCAGACCGAGCTGGAGGCCACCTACATTCCCCTTCATCTCCACGCCCTCCTCTCAGGCTTGCTGCCGCCGTTCTCGGACATCTTTTCCGCCATGCTCACGCATTATCAGGTTCATGCGCTTCATCTTGACCCCGGATCCATCGTCCTCCTTTCCGCTTTCGCGTTCCTGTGCGAGGCCTTCATCGGTGTCTCCCCTTCTATGGCCCTGATTTGCCACTTCTTCTCCCTCCAGTTAAACCCTGGGGGACACTGTTCAGGATGTGTGTCCCTGAGAGCAGTCGACACGACGGCCAGCGGGG
This sequence comes from Elymus sibiricus, assembly GCA_039707655.1. Classification (NCBI taxonomy): domain Eukaryota; kingdom Viridiplantae; phylum Streptophyta; class Magnoliopsida; order Poales; family Poaceae; genus Elymus; species Elymus sibiricus. Next base: position 163,494,958 of record CM077663.1, read on the forward strand.
CCCTCGATGCCCGGCTTTCCCCGAACGCAGAAGGCTTCTGGTGGCAGTGGGTGTACGTCGATGCCGCTGAGGCCGGACCCCTGCTCCAACTCCCGTCGGTTCCTGCGGAGCCAAGTCCCAGGTGGTAACACGAGGAGCTTGTCGACCCTCGGCTCACCCAGGTTTCGGTCAGGCTGGCGGAACTAGAGGAGGCGGGCGTGACAATGGCGATGGTGGTGCGGGAGTTCTCCCGCCAGCGAATTGCTCCTCTTCAGTGCCATTCCCGTCCGATGTGGACTTTCGCTGGCCCTCACGACTCCATGAGGCTCCAGGTTCCTTCTCTTCTTTCCAGCGCGCTGCGCGAGCTGCTTCGTCGCCTGACCGGCGGGGAACCGGATGAGCTTCCCCGGGACGGCCTCCCCTTGTATAGCCGCAAGGACAGGGAAACCCTTGCCCAGAAGATGCCGCGCTTCGATGAGTGGGGGTTTCTTCCTTCGGAGGGAGCGGGTCCCCGGGGCGATCCCCCCACGAGGGCATTGGGTCATGGGGATCCTGAAGCCGTGACTCCCGCTTTGGCCGAGGTGGGGCGTCCCGCGTCGCCCACACCCCGGGCCCTTGCCGTGGCCCTTCCCGGGGGTGAGGATGATGCCCCGCCGGTGAAGGAAGTCGCCGCCTCCGCTGCGGGATGCCCAGCGTCTGATGCCGACATGTTGTCCCCGGGCCCCCGCGCTCGCCGGGAGAGGAAGGGGCCCGGGAGCGGCTGCTGCCCGGAGCCGTGGGTGCCGATGAAGAGGAAGTGGATTGCCCTGGATTAGTAAGTGTCCGAGCCCCCGCAGTCTTCCCCTGGTGTGCCCCTTCTGAATCTTTGCTCCACAGGTCTCCCTCCGACGAAGGGAGAGATGCGATGCTACCGCCACCTCCTGAGGCCACCGGGCCCATCGTGGCACTGTCTTCCGCAGGCCACGGGATTCCGTGCAGGAGGGCGCCCGCACCCGAGCTTGTGCGGCCCTCAGGGGGTCCAGAGTGCGAGTTCCCTCCGATCTTCTTCATGCGAGGCCTCCAACTTGTAGGGGAGGGGCCACGTCCTCCGCTGACCGTCTTTCCTGGGAACTAGTCGCGCCGTGCCCCAGGGCCCTCCTTGAGCGAAGACGCGGGTCCCCGCGGGGCGCGGCTTCTACCTGGGAAAAAAAGGGAGGAGCCCCCAGCCTCCGGGCGCGCGCCAGGGTCATGCGGCCCCTCGCATGCCTTCCCTAATGGTCCAGGGGAAGGCGGAAATCCTGGTTGGGCCCTCGAGCTCGCATGCGACCGAAGCGCCATGCGGCATGGTCTGCTCCAAACCGCAGCGAACGCGCTGGGGCGCCTGGGGGCGGAGCTTGCCGACACCGACACCCGCCTTGAAGCAAAGTGCCAGCGCCTCACGCGCAAATGGCATCGCCTTGGGGTCGCCGTTAACCTCGGCCGTCTGCAACGCGAGTGCACTCTCGCAGATACCGAGAGGTCCCTTGCTGCGGCGAGCGAGGCCCGCGATCGCACCCTTGCAGTGGCCCAAGTCGCCGACTGCCGAAGTAAGACCTCGGAGAGACGCTTGGAGGAGCTTGAAGCCTCCAATGCCGCCCTTGAAAGGCAAATCCAGGTGCGCAGGGCCGCACTTGACGACCTGACGATCGAGTTGCCCACTGGTGGTGCAGGGCCACGCGTTCCCGAAGACGCCCTGACGATGGAGGCGGTGGAGCAGAGCCTGGAGCGCGAGAGGCTGGAGATGAGGGAGCACCAGGTGTCCCTCACCGAGGACTCCCTTGCCACCCGCGAGGTGAAGGTTCAGGAGGAGATAGGCGACAAGGTGGCAGAGGTTTGGCGTACCCTCCTTCAGGATTATTGCGCAAAGTTGAAGCTCCAGGAGTCTCGTTTCCGTAGCCGACGCGACAACCTGAAAAGTGAGGCCGACGACCTTAGGAGAAGGTTAGATCAGGCGGAGCGACGCCGGAAAGCTGCAATGGACGTCCAGGCTGCTGCCGAGGCCGAGCTGTCTTTTCTCTATAAGCAGGTGAAGGGCGTCACTTCCCTCACGGAGAAGGCTTCGGACGAGGCAGATCGTGCCCGCGGCCTTCAGTACACGCGCTCCAAGATGTTCCAATCCCTCCAGAAGAGGGCCCACCGGGCCTTGAGCAACATCTGCGGCGAGAGCGTCTCGAGCCCTCTCGTTCCTGATGATGTCGGGTACATGGGCTTATTTTCCAGGGTCGTCGAGCGCCTTGAGGAGGGTGCGGTGAAGACCCGCGAGCTCGTGGAGGAGAAGCGCCGTGACCTCCTTGCACGGGCGGCCTTGCGCATCTTCAGCCATCTCCTTTGCCTCGATCCGCACTTCGACTTTGAGGCGGTGCTCGCCCCCGTGCCCGAAGTGATTCAAGGTGCCCTTGCCGAGTGGGTGGAGGACTTGATAGCGGGGTTTTCTTCTGATGAACCGGAGAACAATGCCGAAGCTGCGGAGCGTGATCCCGGCGGTGGCGGTGATGATGAGGGCGTCGATGGCGGCATGTCTCCATAAGTAGTCTTCATGTTTACCTATTAGGGTTACGAGTATGGCCCTATGGTGAACTGGATGTATTTTTGGAAAGACCTTAAGGATACTCCCGTATGACGTGATGCATAGCACCGTACTCCTTTTCGCCAAAAAATTCAAGTCGATCCGGATGATCGTGTCGCGCGAGCGTCTGAGCGTCCAGGCCTTGGCAGGGTGTGCGTAGCAGCGCATCCACCGCGTCCAGCCTCCGCTTACGCGTCGCACGCGGGAGAGGAAGGGGCCGGCAACTGCCGAACTTCCCAAAGAAAGTGAGATGCAAAACGAAAATCGTTACCAAAAAGAACAAAACTCCATCTTTCCAGAAGAAAACTGCAAGAACTCCAAGTTTCATTCCAAAGGTGGCAAATTCGAATACAAAATGGGCAAGGAACAGCCACGTTCGGCACCTAGGCTAATTTTCATCTTCGTCTTCTCCCCAGCGGGGAGCGTAGGGCTTCCACGTTGCATGGGCATAGTCATTGGAGGACAGTGTTGTCCGCCAGCGCGAAACATGGGGCTTCCACTTGGGCGTGGGATGGAACCCCTCCGCGTCCTCGGGGGGCTCCGGGCGTATACAGCCCACTCATTATTACGTGAGAGTGTCACGGGTTGAGCCTGCGGGTGCGCAAGGAGCTCCATGCCTCTTGTACATGGATCCCACTCCCAGCCCCCAAGCATGATGTGGCGAAGTGGGGTCGGCTCCGGACGGGCCCTCGAGCTCGGGGGGAGCCCCCCACGCTCTCCGCAGGGAAGGCCCGTCTCGGAACAGGACCTCGGGCACTCCGAAGCCCGGGGACGGATGTCGTCGTTGTAGTAGCGCCGCAGCCCCCTGCGCTACGGGTGGGACTCGGCACATGGCTCTTCCGTCGCGCGTGAGGCTGACGCCCAAGGCGGTGCCCCAGCGCGCCTCGCTGGGGTGCCCGGAAGCCTCACACGGGTACCCGATCCCCCGTCCCCAGGCGGACCGAGTCGGACCCGGAGACATGGGCGAGTATGTGATCCCCTGCTGCTGGTCGAGCGAGGCCTGGCCCGGAGATATGGGCATGTGTTCCACCCTCCGTCTCTGGGAAGGCGACGCCCGTCCTGGAGACATGGGCGTGTGTTCCACCCTCCGTCTCCAGGTTGGAAGCACCTGGCCTGGGGACATGGGTGTGTGTTCCACCCTCTGTCTCCAGGTTGGAAGCACCTGGCCTGGGGACATGGGCGTGTGTTCCACCCTCCGTCTCCAGGCTGGGGTCACCCGGCCTGGGGACATGGGCGTGTGTTCCACCCTCCGTCTCCAGGCGCCTGCCCAGGGTAGCCCCCCACCAGCGGGCGCACCTCACGAGGCTGCCAGCACCAGGCACCCTCGCGAGACCGACCCCGCCAGCCGCCCTCGCGAGGCTGTGCATTCTAGCCCCGACGAAAGCCGCTCGCGAGGTCGCGTATGCTCTTCCTGTTGTCGTGGTGGCCAGCACTGCTCCCATCTTAGCCCGAGCGCTCGTCAACATGGTCGTTGTGGAGTTGTTCGAGCCCCCGGGCGCGGGCGTAGACGAGTCATCGGGCGTCCGCCCGGGACACGACGGGCGTGCTGGGAGGTGCGAGGCGGCGTCCACCCCATGCGGCCAGCATCTCCCACCGGTTTTCATCCGCGCCAGGGGTTAACTCCTGCGTGCCTGATGAACTGGGCCGCACCCCCAGCGGGTGTGGGTTGCAGCGCGCTTCCCAAGGGCATCCGCATGTCTTCAGCGCCGCGCCGGTTGGTTGAGTGATTCTATGGACGCGAGCCCCCTGGCCCGTCCCGTAGGGAAGCGCTCGGACTTCGCCGGCCGTGGTGGCGCGCCTGGCCGCGCGACACACCCAGTCGTTGTAGCGACCGCGAGCAGCGTGTAAACGCTGCAGTTCGTGGGCCACGAGGAGCACGACTCGCCCGCGCGTCGGGTCGCGACGGGCTCGGGGAGGTTGATGTCGTGACGCGGACGCGGGGGAGGGTCGGGGCGATGAGGGAGTGTTGCGCGGTTAATGAGGGCGGCAGCCCCCGGCGTCCGTTGAAGACCGGGTTGGCGATGGCGTCCGCCAATAGGGGGTAAGGCGACGCGGGATGCCGAGGTCTGCACGCGTCGCCCGAGCAACGCGAGCAGCCCGTCGTTCGGCGCGGGCTCGGTGTCCCTTGGCCATGGAGATGGCAAGCGGAGGCGAGGTGAAGCTTGTGTAAGGATTCCGACACGCCCCCTACCTGGCGCGCCAAATGTTGGATTTCGGGCTCCGCAAAACCCAAAGAGGTTCAAACACAGGGGCGTGTGCGAAGATCCCCACCAGATTCGACCTCAAGCTCATAGCTCAACAGCCTAGCTCGACGAACTCACTCGATTGCAAGGAAGAAGATGGCACGCGAGGATTTACCCAGGTTCGGGCCGCTGCGAAGCGTAAAACCCTACTCATGCTTTCGGTGGATTGCCTCACGAGGAGGTTTGTGGATGAACTAGTACAGTGGTGAGTTGCCTCGCGAGGGCGCTGGGGTGGTGTTCGATCTCTCCCGTCTACGGAGCAATCTAGCCTCTATTTATAGCGGCCCGTATCCTCTTCCCTTATCGCAATGGCGGGAAGGGATCCCACAATGACCAAATTCGAAGGGGGACAAGGAGTACGCCTTATCCTGACGAAAGGTGGTCTTCGCCTACAAAGTAGTCGGTGGTGATGCAGAGGTGGGCTCGGCGATGACGTCCATCCTACGGAGCTCGTGGTCTTGGTCTCGTTGCACCGGAATGGAAACCTTTGGGGGTGATTTGGGAACCTGCGTACGCCCTTGCCTCCTTTGCACCAAAGAGGAAACTTTCCCTTCTGCGCGCGCTGGTGCCCGCCTGGCTTGGCCTGCGTCACCCCCGACCTCCTGAGGCTGAGCATTGCATAGGGATCTTTGCCACTCAGGAGGGGGCCTGGGGAGGCCTCCTCCTTCCGGGAGTCTTGGCGCCGTCCTCCTCTCGAGCGCGGGGCTCTCGCGAGGGCCTTGTCTTGGATGAGGCCGTTCTAGGCCGTGCTTGGCTGTCGAAGTGGGCCACGCCCTAGGCCGCAGGCAGGCAGGTCTGGGTACCCCCGTTCCCAGGACGCCGACAAACACATTGTGGAACTGATGGAGTAATATATTACACCATTCTGCAACTGCATTTTAGCTTCTAATATCGGCTTCTTGCTTGTAGGTACATATTTCTTAGGTAAAGATCCATTCCTGGATCCTTTTTGCATATGGGGCAATGAAATATTCATGAACCAGCATCAAGTTAGGAAACTGAAAATGATTGTTAGGGAAAAGAGACGAACAATGCCAATTAGACTATTTGTTTACACTCTATCCAGCACAACAGTGAGCTATAGGATGGTAACTCCGAACTCTGTAGGCTTCTATTAGTACTGCCCATAATGAGTTGTCACACAACAATGTCTGAATCTTTTTGTTTTGTAGTGGTTCCCAAAGCAGTTTACTCAAGATTACCTCGCAAAGTACATGATTGCTGGACATGCAATGAAGGTTAAAATATATCATCCAGACTACAATGAGCATCGAGAAGTCGTAATGAAGACAGTGAAGGATGGGCGGGCGGCCATCACTAGGGGCTGGCCTAGAGTCGTTCATACGTTAGGCATGGAGGAGGGCACAATATGGGCATTCCGCTTCACCTACTCCAGCAATCAGAATGTCTTTCGGCTCTCCCTTTACCGTCTTTAATACAACCTTGGTTCCATCATTCTTTATTTTTCCCTTCTGTAGTGTTCCTTTTTTTAAGAATTGATGCTTATGTAGTTCTTGAGTATATGTACATGTGAATCGAATTATGCATTCGTTCTTAAACCTACATTTAAACATGATTCGATATGACATACATGAATTCCTACTTATAAATGTAAATTATGTGAATTATGAACAAAGGTATTTAATTAGGGGGAAATCATGCTCTACAGCCCATTACAATGCACACAGTTTGATAAAGCAAAATGTCTGCGATCAACTTCAACATCACACACGTTTCTCCATTAGCGGCGTGTGCGATGAGTCTCGTCTTCGCACACGGTCAGGTGAGAAAGAACGTGTGCGATTAATGACACCAGCGTTTGTGCTAGTCTCCTTATCACACGAGATTTCGTATTTCGAACTGTGTATGATATCGTGCCCATGGTAAACGTTGGTTAAAGAAGAACGCGGGAGATAGGCCTTCATCCGACACAGTTAGTATGGATGACACGTTTGGGAAGTATGGATCACACGTTTGGGATGTTTTGTAAATCACAAACGTTTACGAAAAACGTCGCGTGTGGGATAGATTCAACCTTCGTGTACGGTTTTATAATGACAACCGTATGCACTCTTATATCATATCACAGACGGTCATGGTGGAACTAAATGTGTGTGATAGCCCCCTTATCATACACGCTTTATAATCGTGAACTGTTTGCGATTCGTCGCACATCGTAAACGGTGCGACACAGAATAGCGCGTGTGATGTTAGTGTGATCTCACACGAGTTGCAAGGATGAACCATATGGGAAATACACCATATCTCAAATGATTCCCCGGTGACCCTCGTTTGTGATAGATGCGGACATCGCATACGCTTAGTTTTGCGAAACGTTTGCGTTCGTTGGCCACCATCGCCGACGGGTTTTCCGTGTCATGTGGGATGGACCCCCCCCTATCGCCCACACATGCAAGGCGACGGTTTACAACTATGTCGCGGAAAGGGGTTAAAAACCGTTTGTATAGCACGTCGCTGCACCAGTGCACTATCAACAAGGGGGTTGTGGATTTTTATTGTAGCAATCCAGCTTTGACTCTTGGCTAACATGTACTACGACTACAAGTAGTATATTTGGGGTAAGAGAGTGCACACGAGTCTACATATTCACCACATCAATACACCACTATGGATTCTCTCCCGTCTTCCTACGAGAAGGCCATCTATAGCAATCACCCTTATCATGCACATTTTAGAGTATCCATTTAAATTGTCTAAGTACCACATAAGCTTTCCAAGTAGTACATATCCGCGGACGCGGCTATTCAAATAGATGAATTAACCCTGCAGGGGTATACTTCTTCACACACGCTCCCACCACTTATCACCATATGCACGTCATGCATCTCGGCAACTTTCAAGCGGAAGCACTGGCGTGGGTGTCGGCCACAACCCTTAACCACACAAGACTCTAGTCCAGGTTTATCGCCTATTTGAGACTGAACCCGCAAGGAAGTCCGACCGTAGTTTCCTCTATTACCCCAAACGATGTGAGCACGGTTCCACAATCCCACCATTCGGGTGCCACTTGGTACACCGTGCCAGTGTGCATCTACCGTATTGAAGCCCACCCCGTCGGGCAGCGCTAAACATAGCCGCTATCACTTTTCCTACAAACACCAAAAACTAGTTGCAACTCCTGGACATATATCAAGGTGATTAATAAGCCGAGAGGGTCAATTAAGGATCCCAATGTGGGTAGTATCTCCTCTTGGATAACATACACAGAACTCAATTCTTAAGGATAGTCCCAATGAGACAACCCGCCATGTACTCCTACATGGTCTCTAATCACTACCTTTACCAAGTTTCACACACTTAGCTCTCACACGGTAGGACATGAACACATCCATCCCGATTCATCGCCCAGATGGATCAGACCTGACACGACTCTAAGCATAGCAAGCATACTAAGCAAGTATGGATGAGTAGGCACAACAAGGCTCAAGCAGTTGTTACTCATGCTGAGTGGTTTCAACTATTTACTGTGACAAAGACAGGTCATGCAAAGGAATGGGTTCAACTACCGAGAACATGTAACAGTTGAATCGTTATTGTCCTAATGCAGTAAAAGAGAGCAGGAGCGAGAGAGTGGGTTTATATTAGTATGTGTTGGAGATATGCCCTAGAGGCAATCATGTATGATGATATTTCATACGTGTTTATGAATAAAGATAGTCCTTGGACATTATCAATGATGTGTATTAACAAGTACGTGACTTGTTTGTGAGACTATGCATTGTATGATGACTGTCCTAAATGGTCCCTAGTTGAAAGGGATGTGTGGACGCACAACCAGTTAGACTAGCATATGACACGGTGGATGGTTCGGTCTCGCTAACCATGTAGCATTGGATGCTAGCCGGATAATATGGACTCGGAAAGATCTGGTCAGATTCGACGTAGTCGGATCCGAGTTGAGATAAGGTCTGAGTTGGACAGACCCAACTATGAGACGCGGCGATAGGTCATCTGTGAGTCTCTAGTACAACATACGTTCTGTGTCCTAAGACCTGAGCTGGCGCATGTACTCGGGATGGTGACAGACTTGCTTTGGGCCGACCAAACGCTACTCCGTGACAGGGTAGTTATAAAGGTAGGTTTCGGGCTTGTCCCGACCCATGCTGCGAGACATGGTTGAGCAAGATGGGATTTGCCCCTCCGATAAGGAGAGATATAGTCTGGGTCCCTCGGGTGATGCGACCTGGATAAGCATGGCCATGCGATGAGGATTATGAGATAATCCGAAGTGTTGGTCGGATTCACCGGAATGAGAAAGAGGTCGTGCTGCAACAAGGATGACCATGTCGCCTTGAGCATGACAACATATATCATGTGGCAAAGGGAACAGAAGTGTGATGTACAGGTTCGCCTAACCAGCTTCATCGGACACTTGGAGTCGACACGCTTTGCTAGAGGCCGCTACTGACTAGTCGAGTCGGATGTGCTCTGACTCACGACCAAGTGAACGAGAACCTAAGGGGTCGCGCGCTTAAGGGAAGGAACTACACCTGGGCTTTAGGATCCGTGCGAGGCCCAAGAGTTGAGCCCGCGTCGGATGCCTATATATAGTGGAGGTGCGGCACACCCATCCGGTTGATCGCTTCAGCGCCGTCATTAGGGCTTTGCATGTGTTGCAACTAGCCACCTCCACTTGCCGCCGCCGACTGTGTGATCGGACCTAGCAGTCCGCCGCACGGTGTTCCTCCTGCACGCGCGGATACCGTTAGAGGCGGTGCACTTGCGCCGCTCCAGCGAATCTGTACGTGGGATCCGGCGACCGGCTGCGCGAGAGAGATCGGACTGGCTGTTCGAGGGAGTTCGGACGAGGACGAGACGGACCACGCGAACGCGCTGCCCCAACTCTACTTCCGTTGCACGACACTGCGTGTCTAGTGGTAACAAACTGTGATCCATCTCCGCAGCATGTTCTTGGATGTTCTGCGCGTAGGAAAATTTTAATTGGCATGCGATGCACCTACGGTAGAACCCAACAGTACGATCAAGGGGGGTTGCTTGCCTAGCACTTCTGAAGATGAACTACTCTTCATTAGTGACATCGATCTCAAAATCCGAATAACGTCTACCGGGAAGAAGCAACACCGACAAACAAAGAAGGAACAACATTCAATACAATGCACAACCAAAATGAATGGTACTAAATTGACCTAATGTAACAATAGTCCAAGTTAATTGAAGTGAAATTCAAACCTAGTTCAAATTCTAACTCCAAATGTTATTTCAGAAATTGCCCCAATAATGAAATGTCCTAGTTGGTGATGTTAACTTGTTCAAACATGCATGATCATGGCATAAACATATTCATTTGATTTTTCTTGTCATTTTTCATATATAAATTATTTTCATGCGAGTTATAGATTATTTTCTATGGTTTTTAGAAGTTTTAAGCATTTTCTGAAATATAATAAATCATTTATGACTTATTTAAAATCCAAAAAAGCTTTACTACATCAACCTGACGTTAGGATGATGTCAGCAGGTCAACGGTCCGGTCCTGGTCAAAACCTATGGGTCCCACATGTCATCGACAAAGAGTGTAAAACCGGGTTTTATTTAAACCTAAACTAAATTAGCTAGTTAATTAGGGTGTGGGGCCCGTTTGTCATTGGCTCTGTACTAGATTAATTAGTGGCTAATGGCGGTTTAGCCGGTGGCTAATCGCCGGTGGCCATCCAGTGCGACGGGGGCATGCCGGAGATGCTCCTCCGGCGACCAAATGATGCATGGATGGATGCATTCGGGAGCTGGTGCTCGCGCTCATCCCTGGGTAATTTCAAGGGTCGCCGGGGTTGCTGAAACCGGCGGCAACGGCACATTTAAGCGGCGGCGGTGCTCGGGCCAGCACGGCCGAGTGGCTGCGGTGCGCTAGGGGCAGCTGAGGGGGCTAGGAGGCTCTCTGGGAGTGTCCGGAACACGAGGGCGTGATCGGCTACGATCGGATCAAGCCCAGGCGACGATGGTGATGGGGCACGATGGTGGCTAACTCCAGTCATGTGGGGGACGGCGGCTACGACACGGGCGAGAGGGCTAGTGGAGAGCGAGATGGCCAGAGGCTCACCACGCATCAAACGGAGGCGAAGGCGAGGCCGGGGGAGCTCGAGGGCTTGCGGATTATGTGATGGCGGCCGGCGGATCCGAGGACGAAGGCAAGCTCGAGGACGATGTTGTAGGGCATGATACGTCTCCAACGTATCTACTTTTCCTCACTCTTTTGCCCTAGTTTTGGACTCTAATTTGCATGATTTGAATGAAACTAACCCGGACTAACGTTATTTTCAGCAGAACTACCATGGTGTTGTTTTTGTGCAGAAATAAAAGTTCTCAGAACAGAACAAAACTTTTTGGAGAATTGTTTCAGAATATATAAGAATTATTGGAGCCAAAATCCACCGAAGAGGGGGGCCAGGGTGAGCAGCACCCACCAGGGCGCGCCAGGCCCCCTGGGCACGCCCTGGTGGGTTATGCCCACCTCGTGGCCCCACTGACCCTAATTCCGCCACTATAAATTCCTATTTTCGGAGAAAAAAATCAGAAAGAAAGTTCCATCGCGTTTTACGATACGGAGCCGCCGCCACCTCCTGTTCTTCATCGGGAGGCAGATCTGGAGCCCGTTTGGGGCTTCGGAGAGGGGAATCTTCGGTCTTCGTCATCACCAACCCTTCTCCATCGCCAAATCCATGATACTCCCCACCGGGAGTGAGTAAATCCTTCGTAGGCTTGCCGGTCGGTGAGGAGTTGGATGAGATTCATCATGTAATCGAGTTACTTTTGTTAGGGCTTGATCCCTAGTATCCATTATGTTCTGAGATTGATGTTGCTATGACTTTGCTATGCCTAATGCTTGTCACTAGGGCCCGAGTGCCATGATTTCAGATTTGAACCGTTTATGTTATCATCTCTATATCTATGTTCTTGATCCGATCTTGCCTAGTCATATGCACCTATTACGTGTTATGATCCGTCAAACCCATAGTGACAATATTTGGGATACTTCACGGTGATGACCGTAGTTTGAGGAGTTCATGTATTCACCAAGTGTTAATGCTTTGTTCCGGTTCTCTATTAAAAGGAGGCCTTAATATCCCATAGTTTCCTTATGGACCCCGCTGCCACGGGAGGATAGGACAAAAGATGTCATGCAAGGTCTTTTCCATAAGCATGTATGACTATTTACGGAATACATGCCTACATTACATTGATGAACTGGAGCTAGTTCTGTATCGCCCTAGGTTATGACTGTTATATGATGAATATCATCCAACGAGTTCACCGATCCAGTGCCTACGAGCTTTCCACTTATTGTTCTTGCTAAGTTACAATTGCTGCCGCTACTATTCCAACTGCTACAAAACTGTTGCTACTACTGTTACCGCTACTATTACTGCTACTACTGTTATCAAAACTATCATACTACTGTGCAACTGATCACTTTGGTGTGGATATTTAATCTCCAGGTGTGGTTGAATTGACAACTCAACTGCTAATACTCTCAAGTATTCTTTTGCTCCCCTTGTGTCGAATCTATAAATTTGGGTTGAATACTCTACCCTCGAAAACTGTTGCGATCCCCTATACTTGTGGGTTATCAGGGCACACGGGCTCGCGTGCATTGGCATGAAGCTACAGGGCATCGAGCCGGAGCTTGATACGTCTCCAACGTATCTATAATTTTTTATTGTTCCATGCTGATATATTATCATTCTAGGATACTTTTTGGGTCTTTATTTACCAATTTATAATATTTTTGAGCACTAACCTATTGACCCAGTGCCCAGTGCCAGTTGCTGTTTTCTACGTGTTTTTTACTTTTTAGGTTTACAGTACCAAACGAAGTCCAATTGCCACGAAACTTTTTTGATGATTTTGTATGGACCAAAAGAAGACCTGGAAGCTTGGGAAGGAGGCTGGGGGCCGCACGAGGGCCGCACAAGCATATACAGGGCGCGCCTTGATGTCTTGTGCCTCCCTTGGCTACCTCCCAACACACCTCTGTGGCCTATAAATTCACTTTCACCCTAAAAATAATGGAGGCAGTCCCGAAACCCTTTTCCAACGCCGCAAGTCTATGTTCCGTCGCGAGGCCATCTGGAGCTCCGTTCCGGCACCCTGTCGGACGGGGGATTGATCACGGAGGGCCTCTACATCAACCTTACTGCCCTCATGATGATGTGTGAGTAGTTCACCACAGACCTACGGGTCCATAGCTAGTACCTAGATGGCAATCTCTCCATCTCTTGATCTTTAATACAATGGTCATCTCATCTTCGCTTTGATCTATCTGATGTAATCCTATTGTGCGGTGTGTTTGTTGGGATCCGATGAATTGTGGGTTTATGTTTAGATTATTCAAGAAAAGTATTTGAGATAACTCTGATATATATTGTCTCTTAATTGCATGATCATTATATCTTTGTAATGCTCTCCGATTCATTGATGTGCTTTGGCCAAGTAGATTGGTATTTCATTGGTGGGAGTGGTGCGTTGTGGTAGATTCAACCTGACGAGTTTCTATATCCCAGTGACAAAGTAGGGGACAAGATGCGTCTTTGTGTTGTTGCTACTAAGGATAACACGATGGGGTTCATTCATATTGCTTGAGTTTACTTTGTCTACATCATGGCATCGTTCTTCATGCACTACTCTGTTGTACTTAATACTCTAGATGCATGCTGGATAGCGGTCGATGAATGGAGTAATAGTAATAGGTGCAGGCAAGAGTTGACCTATTTGTTTATGGACGTGATGCCTATATATACATGCTCATTGCCGTGAAAATCGCATAACTATCCGCTTTTCTATCAATTGCCCAAGAGTAATTTGTTACCCACCGTATGCTGCCTACATGAGAGATGCCACTAGGGAAAACTATGCCCTCGGGACTATTCACTTATATATTTACAAACGCTACTATTACCTTGCTGACTTTATTTACTTTTTGTTTTATTTTGCAATTTACAATTATCAACAATTATCTACGCAACTCATTTGCTTGCAAATAACGGGATCAAGGGGATTGACAACCCTCTTGTCCGCATTGGGTGCAAGTTGTTTGTTCATTTGTGTGCAGCCGCTGAAAACGGTTGAGGATTGATATTCCTATTGGTTCGATAAACCTTGGTTTCGTAACTGAGGGAAATACTTACCCACTTTGTGCTGCGATAACCCGTTCCTCTTCACGGAAAACCCAACGCAGATCACAAGTATCTGGAAGGATTTCTGGCGCCGTTACCGGGGAATATCATCATCAACTATCAAGTAACTTCACACAAATTTTCATTCATTTGTTTATCTTTTTATTTTTTGTTACATTTAGCTTGTCTCATAAAAAACAAAAATAAAAAAAATATTTATCTTTGCTTGAAGTCATGGCTAGTTCCTCTTTCGCTCGCTTTACTCCCAATGATGATGTAGTCAATTTTAAACAAAGGGGAGGAGGAAGTTTGAAAGATGCATGGTATAGGATTTGCTACGCTCAAAATAAAGCAACTAAAAAGTTATCCATTACTACCTTTCTTCACCATTTTTATGTTGGTGTGACCACTTGGTATAGGTTCGTCCTTGACACCATCACCGGTGGGAATTTCTTAATGTGTAACACTTTGGATGCCTATAACGCAATTGAAAATCTTGTAGGGCCACCACCCATCATCTTTAATGAGGCTAGTTTGACATTGGAACATGTTATGCAAAGTCTTGATGCTATTGAAAAGAAAATGATCACGAATAAACCAATTGAGGAGTTGGATAAAAAACTTCATAATCATATCACTCAACTTGGGTCACAGGTAGGAATGACTTTGAAAACTTTAAAGTAAAAATACACTACTATTGATGAGAGGATCGAAAGAGGTTTGAATAGTATTGATAAAATGGAAGAGGTCATTGACAAAGTAGGTTCCGCTTTCACACCTTCTAAAGCTAATGCTAGTACCTCTCAAAACAAAAAACCCAAGTTCATATATATTCCTAAGAGCATTAGTACGCCTTCTCCCAAAAGGAACAAGGATCTAAAGATGATTAGTGTTCATCCCAACTTTATAAATTTGATAAAGGATCCTATTTCCAAGACTCTTTTTGCCACTACTATCCATGGTTGTGTTATTGAGGAGCTTGATGTCAAAGATGACAATACTTGAAACTATGCATTATGCCTAGCTAGGGTCATAAAACGATAGCGCTTGTTGGGAGGCAACACAATAGTTATCTTTAAAAAAATTGCTTTAAACTTTATGTTTATTCTTAATAAAATGATTATTTCCTCTGTAATGATTATGTTTTTTTGTTTAAATTAGTGTTTGTGCCAAGTAAAGCCTGTGGGATGAATCACAAGATGAGTAGAATCGATACTGAAGCAAAACAGAAACTTTTGACTCCAGTACAAGAATTTTCATTTTTCACTGGAGCGTGATAATGATCTGAAATTTTTACATAGTGTTGATATACAAATCTTCGAGGTTGTCCTAATTTTTCAGAATTTTTAGAGTTACATAATTATAGGTTCTCTACATATTTCTATAGACTATTCTGTTTTAGACAGATTCTGTTTTTGCTTGCATAGTTGCTTGTTTTGATTACGCTATGGATTGTATCGGGGGGTATAAGCCATGTAGAAGTTAAAATACAGTACCTATTATGAAATTATGAAATAAGAATCAATTTAAAATAGTACCTTAAGTATGCAATATGTTTCTTATACTAACGTATCTCACGAAGTTTTGTTGAGTTTTGTGTGATTGAAGTTTTCAAGTTTTGGGTGTTGTCGCGATGGACAAAGGAATAAGGAGTAGCAAGAGCATAAGCTTGGGGGTGCCCAAGGCACGCCAAGGTAATATTCTAAGGAATACTCAAGCGTCTAAGCTTGGGGATGCCTCGGAAGGCATCCCCTCTTCCGTCTCAATCCATCGGTATGTCACTTGAAGCTATATTTTTATTCGTCACATGATATGAGTTTTGCTTGGAGCGTCGGTTGCTTTTGTTTGCTTTTACTTTCAGTTTGACACAATCATTGTTTGCTGGACACACCTATTTAAGAGAGACACACCTTCATCATAATTTGTTAGAATACTCTATGTGCTTCATTTATATCTTTTGAGCTTAGCAGTTGCTCTAGTACTTCACTTATATCTTTTTGAGCACGGTGGCGTGCAGATTTTATAGAAATAATTTCACTCTCATTCTTCACTTATATTTGTTTGAGAGTTAATAAATAGTGACGGTAATTTGCATGGGTCATAAGACTAGTCCAAAAATATTAGGTATTCAATGAGTGATAATCAAAACCATCATGTAGCACATATAGAGAAATTGTGGGTCAATGATATTGATGTGGTAATATGAAAAAGGTGTGAGTTCATAATTTTTGACCCGTAGAAGTGACGATATTAAGAGAGGTTGACCTTTTTGTTCATCTAAAAATTAAAGAGGCATGGTGATGATGTGTGAGCATTTCTATTCCTCGTTGAAATCCTAGTGATGTTTCGGGTCGAAAGCGCGCGATGGTTAAATCCTACCAACCTCTTCCCTCGAGGCATGCGAGTAGTACTTTGATTTATGATAAAACTAATAAAACTTTGCAATAAGTATATGAGTTCTTTATGACTAATGTGAAACCATGGACATACGCAATCTCACCTTCTCATATTTGCTAGCCTCTTCGGTACCGTGCATAGCCCATTCTCACCTCGAGGATCGGTGCAACTTTCGCCGGTGCATCCAAACCCCGTGACATGATACGCTCTGTTGCACATAAGCCTTATTATATCTTCCTCAAAACAGCCACCATACCTACCTATCATGGCATTTCCATAGCAATTCCGAGATATATTGCCATGCAAATTCCATCGTCACTTCACATGACTAGTTCGTTCATCATCATATTGCTTTGCATGATCATATAGAGCTGACATAGTATTTGTGGCAAAGCCACCGTTCATTATATTTTTGATACGTGTCATGCTAGATCATTGCACATCCTGGTACACAGCCAAAGGCATTCATACCGAGTCATGTCTTCATATCAGTTCTCCATATCGAGATGTAATTAAATAAAAGTGTGATGATCATCATTATTAGAGCATTGTCCCAGTGAGGAAAGAATGATGGAGACTATGATTCTCCCACGAGTCGAGATGAGACTCCGGAAGAAAAACAAAGATGGGGGTGGCCAAATGAGACCACCATCCATTCAAAAAAATGAGAGAAAATGAGAGAAGGGACTTTGCTACAATCTTTTTCCACACTTGTGCCTCAAAGTGACACTATGCTCCTCATGAGTAGAGTCTCATGATATATCATTTTCATATGCTAGTGGGAACTACCTATTCATTATTACAAACTTGGTTTCTATATTCCTATGACGGGCTTCCTCAAATGCCCAAGGTCTTCATGAGAAAGCAAGTTGGATGCACACCCTACTTAGCTTCATTTGAGCTTTCATACACTTATAGCGCTAGTGTATCATTTGCATGGCAATTCCTACTCCTTGCATTGACATCTATTGATGGGCATCTCCATAGCCCGTTGGTACGCCTAGTTGATGTGAGACTCTCTTCTCCACCTTTTACCCCTTTGATATCTACCACCATACTCTATTCCACCAAAATGCTATGTCCAATGGCTCACGCTCATGTATTGCGTGAAGAATAAAAAGTGGATGCATATTAAAAAAGTATGATCCAATTGCCTGACTTGGACACCATGGTGCTTAACATTTGTATTAATGTGGTGAAGTTGGAGCTGTGCCTTGCTAATATAATAAGATGAATGGGGGGTAAACATTCTTTAAAGATCGTATACTTTGAAAGATTGATGATTTTGTTTCTTACGCTTTAAATATTGATATGTTAATATTTTTTGATTCATCGTTTCTCAATGAGCATACATGCATAAGATTACATAATGGATAGCATGTCACATCAAAAATTCGGTTTTTATCATTTACCTACTCGAGGATGAGCAGGAATTAAGCTTGAGGATGCTTGATACGTCTCCAACGTATCTATACTTTTTGATTGTTCCATGCTGATATATTATCATTCTAGGATACTTTTTGGGTCTTTATTTACCAATTTATAATATTTTTGAGCACTAACCTATTGACCCAATTCCCAGTGCCAGTTTCTGTTTTCTACGTGTTTTTACTTTTCAGGTTTACAATACCAAACGAAGTCCAATTGTCACAAAACTTTTTGATGATTTTTTCTGGACCAAAAGAAGACCTGGAAGCTTTGGAAGGAGGCCAGGGGCCGCACAAGCCAACAGGGCGCGCCTTGATGGCTTGTGCCTCCCTCAACTGCCTCCCGTCACCCCTCTCTGGGCTATAAATTCTCTTTCACCCTAAAAATAATGGAGGCAGTCCCGAAACCCTTTTTCCACCGCCGCAAGTCTCTGTTCCGTCGTGAGGCCATCTGGAGCTCCATTTCGGCACCCTGCCGGAGGGGGGATCGATCACGGAGGGCCTCTACATCAACCGTGCTGCCCTCATGATGATGTGTGGGTAGTTCATCATAGACCTACGGGTCCATACCTAGTACCTAGATGGCAATCTCTCCATCTCTTGATCTTTAATACAATGGTCATCTCATCTTCGCTTTGATCTATCTGACGTAATCCTATTGTGCGGTGTGTTTGTTGGGATCTGATGAATTGTGGGTTTATGTTCAGATTATTCATGAAAAGTATTTGAGATACCTCTGATATATATTGTCTCTTAATTGCATGATCATTATAGCTTCGTAATGCTCTCCGATTTATTGATGTGCTTTGGCCAAGTAGATTGATATTTCATCGTTGGAAGTGGTGCGTTGTGGTAGGTTCAACCTGATGAGTTTCTATATCCCAGTGACAAAGTAGGGGACAAGATGCGTCTTTGTGTTGTTCCTACTAAGGATAAAATGATGGGTTTCACTCATATTACTTGAGTTTACTTTGTCTACATCATGTCATCGTTCTCCATGCATTACTCTGTTTTACTTAATACTCTAGATGCATGTTGGATAGCGGTCGATGAGTGGAGTAATAGTAATAGGTGCAGGCAGGATTCGGCCTATTTGTTTATGGATGTGATGCCTATATATAAATGATCATTGCCGTGAAAATCGCATAACTATCCGGTTTTCTATCAATTACCGAACAGTAATTTGTTACCCACCGTATGCTGCCTACATGAGAGATGCCGCTAGGGAAAACTATGGCCCCCTGGTCTATTCACTTATATATTTACAAACTCTACTATTACATTGCTGTATTTATTTACTTTTTATTTTATTTTGCAATTTACAATTATCAACAATTATCTACACAACTCATTTGCTTGCAAATAACGAGATCAAGGGTGACAACCCTCTTGCCCGCGTTGGGTGCAAGTCATTTGTTCATTTGTGTGCAGCCGCTGAAGACGGTTGAGGATTGATATTCCTATTGGTTCGATAAACCTTGGTTTCATAACTGAGGGAAATACTTACTCATTTTGTGCTGCAATAACCTGTTCCTCTTCACGGAAAACCCAATGTAGATCACAAGTATCAGAGCTATTAGACATGGAGACGAAGTGAGAGGGACGCGGTGGCTGCGTGTTTCACGGTGGCGCGCTTGCGAGCTCATCGTACATGGCGATGGGAGGGCGAAGCAAAGGGTTAGGGGGAAATGGAGAGGTCCTCCCGATTGGGACGGTAGTGGGATGCTTATCCCGTCGCTGCGCTGGCCGGGGGGAGGCTGCCACGCAGCTGCGTGCGTGGCTGCTCGTGGCGGACGCCGTGCCTCGCTTCTCCTCTGCCTCCTGGCAAGAGGAAGAAGACGGGCATGCCCCTCGTGGACTGGGCCTGCCAGGTGGGTTGCGCCAGGTAAGTGGCCCAGGTAGGTCCTTTATTTTATTTATTTTTGTTTTCTATTTATTTCAATCTGTTTTGATTTGATTTACAAACCAAATCATTTTTATAAATTCTGAAAATTATTGTGGATGTTAAATATATTATCAAGAGGTCCACAAAAAGTTTCAGGATTATTGGAGCTATATATATTTTATAGCCATTTATTTGCTCCAATTCAAATACAATATGTGTTAATTCAAAATCCAATATGGCCAGGAAAAATGTGCATCACCTCTGGTTGATGTTTCCAACATTTTCCAAAAACCATGGACAATTTTGAAAGCCATTTTGGGTTCATTGGAAAAAATCTTAGGTCGAACCTATTTCAATTAAATTGGTGCTAGGGTTTGGTCATACCCATTTCAATTTCATGAAAAATATACATGATGCATGAATGCTGATGCAACTAACATAACTAATTACAATCAATTTCTAAGATTGTGACGTCAACAATGAGCATCCACTACTACAGCATCTACATGAAGTCTTCAACGACAAAACCCAAGGTTAGTTCATCCCTCTTAGGGAGGATCTAACATCTACGGGGAGCTTTTCTCTAAGACTTAAGCTAAAGCATCTCTAAGGATGTGAAAACATTAAAGCTTTATGTAAAAAGTGGTAAGCCCACTTGTGCTTAAACGATGAGTATGACCTATGATCAAGTATTCTTGCTTGGCTCCTAAGTCAATATATTCATATAAAGATGACTTGGTCATCGACAATTGCTTGGTAGATACTAGAGTGATTTTGCATGTTAGACATATTTCATTTGACATCTTATTATGTGAGCATGTTGGTATGCATGATTTTCTCATTCAATGACATCCAATTGTAGTTCATTTGGGATTTATTTTTCTGGCCACTTGGATGTACAAGAATGCCTATGTACCCCCTCTAGCTATCTATTCTATCTTGTCTCAAATTCTATTCATGCTTCATCACAAAATTTGAACAAGCACTTTTTGGACCCTTCGGATGAGGAGCACTGAGAGCCACCGATTCAACTAGGGCTCACTTCCAAAACCTCCTAAGTGTTTTTCGGTGTGACCAACTTCTACACACTCGGAGCCACCGAAAACATTTAGGTTGATCAGGGTTTTCCTATCTTGGTACTACGATGTGGAAATCTCGACGTCACTGAGTTCCTCTGTCAACTGACAGGTATGAACTTTGAAGCCACCGATATTTCCATCTCGGTGTCACCAACAGCTAATTGGTATATCTTTACGCGCAATGGACTTTGAATATTTCTTCAAACCATCCACTCCTGCACCCCATTGCTGTTGTCACTCTTGTCTACGGACACTAGCCTTCGTCTCCAGCATGCCCTCGCCGCAGGATTCTGTCGCCGTCAACGACAATCGACCCCGTCGTTGCCATCGTAGAGAGGTTCCGCCAAGTTAGGCTAAACCTCGATCCCTTTTGTGCTCTTTTTTCGATTCATGGGAATTAGGTCTAGCCTTACTTCTTGCCACAGTATGCAATGTTCCATCCTCTCAAAATTCCAATTAGAATAGGTTGAACGAAAAATTAGGGTTAGGTCTCCATGATAAGCAATCTCGGAGCCACCGAGTCGAAACAACTCGGTGCCACCGATGTGGTTTCGGCCACAACACATGGGCTTCTCGATGAAACTGAAAATTTCCTATCGGTGTCACCGAAGTGGGGTTTAGGGGTTTCTGTGAGAAGCTTCGGAGAGACCGAATCACACCTCGGTGAAACCAAAATGGTGTGACCAAGTTTCTTTTGTTGCCTCGGAATTTCCAAAATGGCGTGACCCCGATCAGAAGTCATACGAATCTAGCATGTAACACATCATATCACCTTGCTGCCTCACGCACGGTAATCCCCACGGCTGCCACCTTACCTTGGCCGGGACCGTTTGCGTCTTTTGGCTCACGTATATGAATATGTCGCTAGCAATCATATGTCAGAGAACCCAGGTCGACATGACTAGTTATAGACCCAAGTGGCACAACCGTACAGGGACAGGCATACGTAACCCAACAATGCAGGTGTCGGTCATCAGCGTGTGTAGACGAGTCGTAGCAAGCTACAAGGACTCCATTACACCGCGTGACATTTCCCCATAGGGACAGACACAGTAGCAAAGAAGGATACACGCCAGTCAATCAATGTGTCTGGAGCAGTAGCGAGCTACCAAGGCTCATGGAAGCACAAAGAGGCATTTCCCCATAAAGAAGGCTACTAAAGGCATACAACTAGGTGTCGAATCCCACACATACCAATGCATTTCAATCATACACGCAATATGCACGATATGCGTAGATACAACATGGCATCACAACATAACTCTATAACATTACATTTATTTAGAAGGCTCCAGAGAGCCTACATAGTATAATGTTACAAGTACAGGGTCACATGACCCATCATTCAGAGCATACAATCAACAAGCGGAAGATACATGTCTGGGTACAGACTTCTATTAAAAGCGGCTATAAGAGCCTGAAAAGCTACAACGATCCTACCATAGGAGCCAGACCTTTGTTTGGGATTCCCAAGCTAATCCGATCAACATCGAACTTCACGTCGTAAGAATCACTAATGAGACTGACGTCTCCTCTACAAAAACATAAATTAAGCAACCGTGAGTACAAAGGTACTCAGCAAGACTTACATCAGAACTATCTGCTTATGCATCATTGTCAACAAAGGGGTTGTGGAGTTTATTGCAGCAAGCCAGCTTTGACACTTGGCTAACCTATACTACGCCTACAAGTAGTATCTTTTCTTTGAAGGGAGAAAGCGCACACGAGTCCACATATTCACCAAACCAATACACCACTATGGATCCACTCCCGTCTCCCTACGAGAAGGCCATCCATAGCACTCACGCTTATCTTGCGCATTTTAGAGTATCCATTTCAATTGTCTATGAACCACATAAGTTTTCCAAGTAGTCCATATCCGAGGACGCGGCTATTCGAACAGATTATTCCACCCTATAGGGGTATACTACTTCACACACGCTCCCGCCACTTACCGCCATGTGCACGTAAAAAGGCACCTCAGCAACCTTCAAGCGGAAGCCCAGCGAGGGAGTCGGCCACGACCGTTAACCACACAAGACTCTAGTCCAGGTTTATCGCCTATTTGAGACTGAACCCGCAAGGAAGTCCGGCCGAAGTTTCCATTACAGCCCCAAACGATGTGTGCAAGGTTCCCACGCCCACCTCGACGGATGGTTCTACTCTTGGTACACCCGGCCACAGGTGCATCTACCGCGCCATAGCCTACCCCTCCGGTCAGCGCTATGCACGGCCGCCAGCACATCCTACAAACACCAGAAACTAGTTGCAACTCCTGGATAGAGATCAAGGCGATTAATAAGCCGAGAGGGTCCATTGGTTTCGGGCCCAATGCATGGTAGTATCTTGTCTTGGATAACATACACAGAACTCGGTTCTTAAGGCGGTCCCAATGAGACAACCCGCCATGTACTCCTACATGGCCTCTCATCGCTACCTTTACCAACTCGGATTCACACACTTAACTCTCACACAGTAGGACATGAACATCACCATTCTGATTCATCGCCCAGATGGATCAGACCCGGCACGACTCTAAGCATAGCAGGAACAGTAAGAAATCATGGATGAGTAAGCACAACAAGGCTCAAGCAGTTGCTACTCATGCTAAGTGGTTTCAACTATTTACTGTGACAAAGACAGGTCATGCAAAGGAATAGGTTCAACTACCGAGAACTTGTAACAGTTGAATCGTTATTGTCCTAATGTAGTAAAAGAGAGCAGGAGCGAGAGAGTGGGTTCATATCAGTATGCTCAAGGGGGGGGTGCTTGCCTGACAGTTCTGAAGATAGCATTTCTCTTCATCAATGTCAACGATCACAACATCGGACCCATCGTCTACCGAGAAGGAACCACACCGACAAAATAGGAAAGGAACTGATTCAATGCAATGCAACAAACATGATGTATGATATGGCATGTTAAGGCATTGAATTGATGTATTGAGATGAATAGTCATATTAAGTGAAGTGGAATTCCAATATGTACTAAATTCCAACTCCAACAATATTTATCAAATTGTCCTAACCATCATTTGTCCTAGTTGGTGATGTTAACTTTCCCAAATATGCATGAACATGGCATAAACAGATTTTGCATTTTTCTGATCATTTTTCATTTATAAATTATTCTCATCTAACTTACAGATTAATTTCTATGAATTTTTGAAGTTTATAACATTTTTTAGAATTTCTTGATTATTCTTTAAACAGAAAATTCCTTTATTGCATCAGCACTGTGTCAGCATGACCTCAGTAGGTCAACTGACCGTTTCAGTTCAAACCTGACCAGTGGGTCCCACTGGTCAATGACACAGGCACTAAGCAGTGCTTAAATTAACTTCTAACCCTAATTAGAAAGGCTGGGCCCACTGTCAGTGGCACATTAGGTTAATTAAACAATTACTTAACTAAGTGCTTGACCCATATTTGTCCAGGGGCTGGGCCCCAACAGTAAGTGACCCGGTGGGTCAAACCCGTGGTCAAAAGGGGGGCCGCGGGTTTCGTGCTCCGGCGTCCAAATGGACGGCGGAGGCCACCTACGGTTAGCTGGTGAACCCGTGCGTCGGGTGGTGTGGTTAGCTGGGCCTAGGGTGGCCGGTGTCCACGGCGGCGAGCTCAAAGGCGACGGCCGGAGCTCGGTCAAACATGGGCGCAAGGCTGCAGGGGGATGCAAGCGGGGCTACGGGTGGATTTAGGCTCCTGGCGGCTCCAGGAGCTCATCCACAAGCTCAGCTGCGAGCTTGGGGAGCCCGAGCCATGATGGCGACAAGGCCGTGCGGCGGCGAGCTCGGGGGGTTGGGGATCGATGGCTACCGCATGCAAAAGCAGAGGGGAGCAGGGGGAAACGGCTAAGGAGCTCACTGGGATCTCGACGGTGTAGAAAACGAGGCCGGGGGAGGCTCAGGCGAGGTGAATCGATGACGGCAGTCTCGGGCTCCCGAGTAAGAAGATGATGATGGTGACGGCGTTGCGGAGCGTCCGGCGATGCCCAGCTTGGTGGAGAGGACGAGGGCGCTGGTGCGGTTCTTCTGAGCATGGCGATGGAGCTCAGGGACTGCGGTGGTGGTGGCTACACGGCTGCGCGGCCATGGTGGCTTCGGCATGGAGCGAGGCAAGCGAGAGACGGCCAGGGGGAGATTGAGAGGTATGGAGAGATGAGGACGGCTCCACGGTGTCCATCTGGGCGTCGCGCTGGCACGGGAAGCAGCTAGACAGCTCCTGGCATGGCGCCCGCGCGCACCCGCCATGCCTCGCTTCTCCTCTGCCTTATGGCAGGAGGAAGAAGACTGGGGAGCCCCTGGTGGGCTGGGCCGATTCCTTCAAATAGGTAAGGCCCGGGTAAGTTTTCTATTTTGTTTTGTTTTTTCTAGTTTCTGCTCTCTGTTTAATTTTGTTTGGGCAAAAATCATAAAGCCAAAACCCTGAAATTATTTCTGGGATATAGCTTGAATATTTCCAAAGTCCTACAAAAGTTTCAGCAATTTTGGAGCAACTAGAATAATTATTGTCCTTGATTTGGCTTTTTCAGTAACTTTGTTGGTTTATTAAAAATGTAAAATGGCTTGGTTAAATGTGCAACACCTCTGGTATGTTGTTCCCAACATTTATCAGTCAGGGTGGACATTTTTATGGGCATTTTGGATTTATTGAAAACCACAATTATTTGAATTGGTGTTTATAAGTGGGGTGCTAGGGTTTGTCAATCCCCATTTCAAGTTTATTTGAATTTAAACATGATGACATGATGTTTAATGCAATGACAAGCAATGGTTAGCTAGGCCTGTGATAACTCACCCCCACTAAACAAGAATCTCGTCCCGAGATTCAGGCGTAGGGTAAGAGGACTGAGGGGACACTAAACCATCACAAACTTCATGATCCAATTGCCCTTCCCGGAGATGGTGATTCATTGCATCATGTTGATCTTGGCATATTTTCCTTCGGGATCTTCATCCAAACATGACGACAATGGGAACAGAAAAACTATACAAGAATTGATCTGCTCAAGATTGAGCAACTCATGATCAACTCATGGAATGAGACGCCAAAACATCTCTTGAGCTGAGACACAAAACACACATTGAGGGCAACGAAATGGGGTAGATGACGACGGTTCAATTGGTAGGCAACAGTTCCACGCTATAAAAAGATGGTGATGAGGTTTCAAAGAAGCGAGGAGTTAGATGCCCTTCATACCATAACGGGCACCTTAAGGAAGGTGACTCGTAGGGTTATCCCTTAGGTGGAAAAAAGAATTACTTTGGATACAAAGATCATTGAAACTCTTCATACCAGCCTAAGGCAATTCACAACGATCGTTTGAAGGAATTCGAAAGAAATGGCATACTCAGTTTCGAAAGGGAAGTAGGGTTATAGAACAACTCGGACAACGGAAGCACATTCCAATTGATACCGAGGTATAACCTAGAGTCTGAGCGTGCTCTCAAGAACTTGAGCATTCCCATATTCATCAGGGTTTTACCAACATCCATGCCAAGGATTCTGGCAACACATCATACTACCATAATGAATAGCGATGGAGGATGCAGATGCAAAGGAAGACATCACTTTCTCAGATTTCACCTTAGCTAAGCCAAGGGAACGAAATCTGGATGATCGACCGAGAGACATTTAGCACTCCGCTTCTAATGTTCTCCTTGTTGTACTAGCATACCCCAATTATAGACAATGCTTGGTATCTAGAACATCAAGTATAGGTCGGACTTCGGGGGCTCAAAGGGGGCCTATGAGGAACAACTTTTAAAATAAGCCATACGGGGTCCTCATGGCGAAGTGGCTAATGTTGCTGATACAAGATATTACAATAATAGGTCTTTCTGTTAGGTATGTCAGCCACAACATCACTTCATCGGGTTATAGAGAGACTAATATTATAACTCTTGGGAAACATTCCAACCATCATATCTGCCTGAGATTCAGATCTGATTGGAGACAAGATGTTTCAGACTCAGCATGTCTGAAAGAGAAAGTTTGCAACACAAATCGATGAGATGATGTTGCAGGATTCTCGGAAAACGAACTGTGGAAGCCAACTCCAAAACATGAGCTGGGTTGCAAGACACACGTGAACAAACTGTCCAAACAATTGTGCCCATATGAAAATCTTACAACAAAACACTACCGAGTTCTCATTTGGAACCATCATTAGGGGATAACGAAGTCTTGTGTATAGCCTAGGATTAGCACTTACAGACTCCCTTTTCTTGAACAAGTCAATTAGTGGCTTTGCGTGCTAGGAGATACAGATGGAATGAAGATGATCAGTCTATCAGACCATAGAATACTTTGCACGTGCATGACTGACTTGGGATGATTCCAGAGGAGCAAAACAAACTTTCTCAAGTTCACGACAGCAACTTTCATCGAATGCACGTGAACTGAGAGGAAGTCACTTCTTACACCTAACATATGCTTCATGTATAGATCATGAAAATATTGCCTATGAAAGTTTCCAATACTAGCATGATGTTCATCAAAATCATGGAGAAGATAAAGTTGTTGCATATGAGCTCAACAAAAATTCATCGAGATTTCCATAAAAATGGAATTCCACAACTATGCGAACAAAGCGATAGCATTGGTCAGGCCCAAAGATATAATGATGCATGCTCGAGGAAACATCCACGAGAAAGACAACATTACGATGATCGATGATTCTGATATTGATTGACGATAACCCATGCTCAAATCAAAGATTGGACAAGATAGAAGATGCAACAATTGATCGCAAGGATCAATCGATGTAGGTACCATCTTTCTTCGACACACCCACACATAAACACAAAAGATATCCCTTTGACATGAGTTGAGTTAGATCAAGCCTTATCTTTCAACTCTCCAAGTTGTTATTTAGCTTAACCAACTAACTCAAGGGTTATCCAACACAAAGCCTTGGAGAAAAGGTGGCTTATAGGAAACCAACTTGATCACGAACTCATCATAACGGTCAGGGGACAACCTGGTGATACTTCCGAGAAGATATTCGGAAAATCACGAACCACCAATAGGTTATTAAGCTCGAGAACAATCTTGCTTTTCAGGGCAAGACGATATGATCAATAGGGCGAGGGATTGACACAATCCAAACTCATTGATCGAAGAGTGCACCAGGAAAGATGGACTAGGTAGCACGGTCAATCTTAGGATGACAATTCAATGACCATCACACTAAGAGTGAAATTATTGTCCATTAACTTCCAAGCAATAGGATTGCTAGAGGTATTGATTTCACACACCACAGTTCACTTGTTGGCATTCTAGTTACAACCAACATGGATACCGAGGAATGAATAATGATGGCGAGAAGTACCACTGTATCAAGAATGCATAAGAGACCATGCAATTCTCATGACATTCTCGACATGAAGAGAGTAATACTTCAAGGTTGGACAGAGCAAAAGCTGGATTGACATTTTGATCTGTGGAATACAACTGCTTTGACCCCATCCAAGAAATGGATAAGGTACTGGAGTTTGTTTCTCCTAGTCATTCTGAAATAGAATGGCTTGACAGACCACAAGAATAATAGGCATCAATGAACATGAATGCACAACTACTCTTGACTATCCACTGATAGATAAAGGTCAGAATACAAATAGAGAGGGGTAACTCAAGAGCACATAATTTTCCTGAGTTGTAGACGCATAGGGTGGCACGTCGAACAAGTTCGACATAACTCTTCCGGATAACCCATGCAGAAAGGTAGGATTGGCAGAGTCACAATTATGGAATGGAGAACTCATCATGAGCACTCATGTTGTGATCTTTCATTCACGAGGAACTTCTGCCATAACTGGTTCATGGTATTGGAAGAATGATGTACCACAAACCTTGGAGACTATCACAAAGGTTACTAATATCCTAAAGGAACGAGCAAATACTATCAACGGGAGTGAGCAGAATGATTCTTGGGTTCAAGAACCTAGAAATAGAATACCTACTGACTAAGTAGCATCTTAGGATGCTTTCGATAATGGTGGCCAGAATTATCACACCGGAATACAACACAACTATATATTGGGTGGTTCTCTGGGATAAAACGGTTTCCTAACACCTTCATCAGATACGTCAAGGTAATGGAGTACCTCAACACAATAGTTGGTGTGCTTTCTCTGGCCCAAAGACATTAACTCGGGATGAAAGGATTTGCAACTGCATCAGATAATTTAGAAACCTTGGATAACTCGGCCAACATAACGGCTGTACGGGCATGAAATATGAGGCAACCTGCATGAAAACTGACAGCAAAACAACTGAATTCTTATGGAGACATTGATCCAGGAAGACAACAACTTTCCTATAAGTCTCTAGCATAGTAACTCGTCATCCTGGTAGATAGATGAGAAGCCTAATTTTTAACCCCGTAGAATAAAGAAGAGAGGGAGTCGGAATTAGAATGACACGAGGAAAGGAGTAAAAAGAATCTTGCCTTCCCTTCCACAATCAATTCCCTTATATAACTAAAGTAGTTCTAGACTCAACATCGACCAGTTTGGCTTGGTAATCCTACAGGTAGTCAAGCTCTGATACCAACGCTGTCGGGGCCCCGATCCTAAGTCATATGAATCTAGCATGTAACACATCATATCACCTTGCGGCCTCACGCACGGTAATCCCCACGGCTGCCACCTTACCTCGGTCGGGACCGTTTGCGTCTTTTGGCTCACGTATATGAATATGTCGCTAGCAATCAAATGTCAAAGAACCCAGGTCGACATGACTAGTTATAGACCCAAGTGGCACAACCATACAGGGATAGGCATACGTAACCCAACAATGCAGGTGTCGGTCATCAGCGTGTGTAAACGAGTTGTAGCAAGCTACAAGGACTCCATTACACTGCGTGACATTTCCCCGTAGGGACAGACACAGCAGCAAAGAAGGATACATGCCGGTCAATCAATGTGTCCGGAGCAGTAGCGAGCTACCAAGGATCATGGAAGCACAAAGAGGCATTTCCCCATAAAGAAGGCTACTAAAGGCATACAACTAGGTGTCGAATCCCACACATACCAATGCATTTCAATCATACACGCAATATGCACGATATGCGTAGATACAACATGGCATCACAACATAACTCTATAACATTACATTTATTTAGAAGGCTCCAGAGAGCCTACATAGTATAATGTTACAAGTACAGGGTCACATGACCCATCATTCAGAGCATACAATCAACAAGCGGAAGATACATGTCTGGGTACAGACTTCTATTAAAAGCGGCTATAAGAGCCTGAAAAGCTACAACGATCCTACCATAGGAGCCAGACCTTTGTTTGGGATTCCCAAGCTAATCCGATCAACATCGAACTTCACGTCGTAAGAATCACTAATGAGACTGACGTCTCCTCTACAAAAACATAAATTAAGCAACCGTGAGTACAAAGGTACTCAGCAAGACTTACATCAGAACTATCTGCTTATGCATCATTGTCAACAAAGGGGTTGTGGAGTTTATTGCAGCAAGCCAGCTTTGACTCTTGGCTAACCTATACTACGACTACAAGTAGTATCTTTTCTTTGAAGGGAGAAAGCGCACACGAGTCCACATATTCACCAAACCAATACACCACTATGGATCCACTCCCGTCTCCCTACGAGAAGGCCATCCATAGCACTCACGCTTATCTTGCGCATTTTAGAGTATCCATTTCAATTATCTATGAACCACATTAGTTCTCCAAGTAGTCCATATCCGAGGACGCGGCTATTCGAACAGATTATTCCACCTTGCAGGGGTATACTTCTTCACACACGCTCCCGCCACTTATCGCCATGTGCACGTAAAAAGGCACCTCAGTAACCTTCAAGCGGAAGCCCAGCGAGGGAGTCGGCCACGACCGTTAACCACACCAGACTCTAGTCCAGGTTTATCACCTATTTTAGACTGAACCCGCAAGGAAGTCCGGCCGAAGTTTCCATTACGGCCCCAAACGATGTGTGCAGGGTTACCAAGCCCACCTCGACGGATGGTTCGACTCTTGGTACACCCGGCCACAGGTGCATCTACCGTGCCATAGCCTGCCCCTCCGGTCAGCGCTATGCACGGCCGCCAGCACATCCTACAAACACCAGAAACTAGTTGCAACTCCTGGACACAGATCAAGGCGATTAATAAGCAGAGAGGGTCCATTGGTTTCGGGCCAAATGCATGGTAGTATCATGTCTTGGATAACATACACAGAACTCAGTTCTTAAGGACGGTCCCTGTCGTGGTATTTTCACGGCAGATGTCCTCATAGGACTTGATCTCGAAGCCATCGCGTAAGTAGCAGACCGAAGGGGTTAAACGAGGAACACGGGAGGCAAGGTTTACCCAGGTTCGGCCCCTCTCGTGGAGGTAAAAGCCTACTCCTGCTAGATGTATTGAAGATCTCGATTACAAGGGTTTTGGAACTTGTCTAGCCCTAGCTCTCGAAAGGTTTCAACGTGATCTCTCAAGCCCCAGGGCTCCCCCTTTATATATAGGCGGATGTCCGGGGCTTACATAAGAGTCCGGGTCGGGATAGCAATCCGAGCCCAACTCTCCTTTACTTGTTTCCTAAGTTATACCTCGAGGCGGTTTGCACATACCGCCTCTCACGGCGGGTCTTGGGCCGGCCCTTCCTTGGGCGGCTCTTCTTCTGGGCCTCTTGAGAACGCTCCGGCCCACCTGGCCCACCTTCAATAAAAATCCCAAGAACCCGGCCCTAAACGGGCGGGTCTCACCGAAAGATACTTCCCTGACATTAGCCCTCAGGTTGACTTGAACTGGTTCTGGACAACCTTGTCTTCATACAAACCTGTCTTTGACATTTGGCGAGTCTCCGCAGAACCCGCCACTTCTGAATATTTCTTAATTGTTTTTCTTTTAAACCTGTTCGCCTTATGATGTCATCGAATCTTTAAAACGGATCTTTCCATGACATCATCCATATCTCAAATGAATCGATTAGGCGCGAAAATCGGGGCGTCGGGATACTGTAGATCCATAATTTCCGCCCCGACTCTTGAGCATCCCATCCTGTTATAAATACCCCCTGGGTCATTCTTTTATCATTTTCCCCTTCGCCTTCCTCCTTTCTCTGCTCGAGCCGCCGCAGCCCCATTCTGCATCACGAGCTCATCAGCCACCGGAGGGGACTCAGCTTCAACGCACCCCCGTCGCCGTCTGCAACCGCGCCGCGTCTCCATCAGATTTCAGGTACCCATTGTTCCTCCTCCTCCTAGGGTTCCGCCATTATCATAGCTCAAGCTCCGCCTCGGTTTCTCCATGGTCGCCGCCGCCGGCCACATCTTGATGCTTCCAAGGCATAGAAACAGCACCGTTGATTCCCCCTTAAACTCAGGAGTCAATCTTGCATAAAAACAGATCTAAGAAAAACCCATCTGTGATGACCTGCTGCTGCCTTACGAACAGTAACCAGAACTGCTTTTTTCCTCATTTTTACAGACTTCTTGATCCAAAATTTCACCTCCCTCGGTAAAAAGCTGTTATTGCAGACTTAGTAAAAAAATTCGCCTCGCCGAGCAGCTCTCACTTGTGGCGACTTATGTAAGCCGCCGTATATATTTAATGATTTTTCCAACCATATGTCTCAAACCCTAGAAACATAATCAAACTGCCGTCTTTCATTTCTTGTAACATCCCTTACTCTGTGCCGAAAGCCGCTAAGTCAACCCTTTGCTCCATTAACTAGGATGACAAAGAAAACAATTGAATGCAACTGGGTTCCTTCTGAGATCACCAAAGATTTTCTCAAAAATGCCATTCAGACAGGCATACTGAAAGGAGCTACTAACTGCCGACTTGCAAGAGGCGAATGTCCCCCAACGCCTAAAGAAAGAGAAGTTATTATATTCCTTGATCATGTGGAGAGGGGATTTTCCCCTCCCGGCTCCAAGTTCTTTAGGGACCTTCTGAACTTCTATGGGCTGCATCCACAAGATCTTTCTCCCAATTCAATTGTCAACATGAGCCAATTTGCAGTGATATGTGAAGCTTATCTTCAGATAGAACCCACAGTTCTATTGTTTCGGGAATGCTTC
Source organism: Elymus sibiricus (assembly GCA_039707655.1). Classification (NCBI taxonomy): domain Eukaryota; kingdom Viridiplantae; phylum Streptophyta; class Magnoliopsida; order Poales; family Poaceae; genus Elymus; species Elymus sibiricus. Next base: position 163,527,757 of record CM077663.1, read on the forward strand.
TATGTCAACAAACAAACTGAGACCGCCCAAGGCCGTCATCAAGAACTTGGTGGCGTTTCTTTCCAGAAGCGACGAGGGGTCACCTTCCCTGGAGCTGATCTGCTAAGCCACCCCAAGGGCTGGGGCAAGTCTTGGATATACTGTAAGGCGCCGGTTCCTGAAGGAGAACACCCACTGCCGGGTTTCAGGCCAGGGCGCTTGGATCACAAAAAGAAATACCCTCCCAGGCCTACACCAGCGGAACAAGCAGAGCTGAAACCTTGGATGGATAAAATATCTGCCTTGGCCGCCAACGGCCTGGAAGGAGCCGATTTAATCCGTTGCTGGCTGTCATGGAAGATCCAGCCACTAGGTCTCCGGAATAAACTGATGCATGAATACTCCGGCTTATAGGATCCGCAAAGGATCAGTGCCACAGACATGTCCTTGTCGTCTGTAATTAATCAGATGAGAATTATTGTCAACTTACCAGACAAATACACTGGCGAGTTTGGCTTGGCGCCTTTCACCAAAACTAACCCGCCACCAGCAGTAAGAAACTTTCAAGCAATCTCTTATTTTTCTGCTTAAACTTTCATATCATGAAAACCTTTTCCCTGATAAACCACAGGCGGATAGCTCCTTCTGGCAAACGAGGCCGATGTTGAAAGAAATAGCTACGAAGGGCCAGAAGAAGACGGGAAAAAAACCGTTGCTAAGAAGAAGAAGCATAATACCATCAATCATTTAGAGGTGGATCCATTCAACTTAGAATCCTCTAAAGATGAGTCAGAGGCAAGTACATAACTTGATTCAATCTGTCTCTCATCTGCAACTTTCTGCTGATAACTTTAATCTGTACCTTTCCAGGACGAAGAAGAAGAGGAAGACCAGGATGAAACTGAGGTAACTTCAACCTTGCCTGACTTTGATATTCATAAACCTAGGAAAAACAGAGTTGCTGTGAGAAAATATCCTTTTTCTCATCCTTTTGCTCGTTTGGACCCATATTATTCATGGAAGACGTCTCAGCACGCCGAGCTCCGCCAAACTGATCGTGGCGGCTCTAGCACTGGTATGGGCGGGTCTGACGCCGATGCGGGCGGCTCTCATAAGCGCCCTCGTGAGGTACTTCTTCACCCGACTCTTCTGTTTCCCAAAGCCGGCTTGTTTAAACGACCTCTTAATCCCGAAGATCCGGACTATCAGGACACATCCTCTGATGATGACGCCTCAGAGTCGCCAGATACGACTTTTGTTATTAAAGCAGGGTAAAGATATGATCACCCTTATTCTCACTCCTCTTACATAAAGCAAAAGATAGTAGTTATTGAGATCTTTGTCGAAAATGCAGGGTTACCTCCAAGAAACTAAAACCCACAACTTCTGCCTCGTCTCCGCCTCCTGAAGGTTCTGAAGACCCGGCCAAAGACACAGAGGAAAGGGCCAATGATCCTCCTCTGCCAGATGTTTCCACCGCTCCAGAAACTCAGGTTTCTTTAGAACCAGAGATGGCAGCGCCGGCTGATAACATTGAACAACAGCCGGATACTATTATCCCCTCCTTCGATATTGAAGAGGGTACTGTTGCTACTGCCACTGCCACCGCCCCAGACTCGTCGGCGGCTTTGGGCAAATCTTCCTTTGAAGCCATGTCTTCTAAAGAGAAGAATAAATTAGATCTCTCCTCCTTGGAGAGCACTGATTTAAATGATCTTCATGAAGCCCTTCAGACTCGACTACTTGAGAGTCAGGAGATTGCCAAGACCTTGGCCAACAAACCAAAGGTGAGTCATAATTTACTGATGGCCCTTATTAGTCGCCCAAACCTGCATATTAGTGATTTCATAGTAGTATGAAGGTTTGTAAGCTTACATATTTGAAAATACGTAAATACACACATGCAGTCCCCAAGAGCCGGCTGTTTTCTTGAAACAGCCGGGTCTTACATGGAGCAAAGAACCACATGATTATATAGAACAAAGAGCCAATTGTAGTCCCCAAGAGCCGGCTGTCTTCTTGAAACAGCCGGGTCTCAGAGCAAAGAACCACATGTAGTCCCCAAGAGCTGGTTGTCTTCTTGAAACAGCCGGGTCTTATAGCAAAGAACCACATGTAGTCCCCAAGAGCCGGCTGTCTTCTTGAAACAGCCGGGTCTTAGAAGCAAAGAACCACATGTGTCCAAGTCTTAAATGCTTCCAGCTATTCGATAATATTCCTTTGTAAAACTTCAGGATTGCATTAGCCCCCAAGTGCCATGTGGATTACTTGTAATCAATATGGAACTTCATCTGCATAAATAACTTGAACTTTTCCTTTCTTTCAGGTTCAAATAACTTCCCTTCACACCCAGCTGGCTGACAGTCAGAAAGAGCTGAAAACTGAGCAAGAGCTGAGAGTCGCCGCTGAAGAACGGGTGAAGACATTGGAGGAAGCCGCGTCTGAGGCGGCCACCAAGCTGGCTGCTTTGACCGCTGAGCATGAGAAAGAGAAGCAGCTCCTTGTTCAACGTGCTAAAAACGCTGAAGGCCGCCTGAAGACTGCCTCCAATGAGCTCAGCGGATTAAAATTGCACATCCAGCAAATGAGCAGCGCCATCTTTGGTAAGTTGCCTGTTTATAATCCCTATTTTGATAATCTTGATAACTCTGACACTTTTCCCTTGCAGGTCCTAGAAGTGATAAACTGGCGAAAGAACCAGTAATGCAGCTCAAGGCGGCTTATGACTTCCTTGAACAGTTATACACTGGGAGTCGGCGGGCTATTCAAGCCGCCTTCTATGGAAAAGAAAACCCATCCACCATCAAGGAAGTCCTGAAGACTTTATCCACTCTGCCTGCTCAGCTGCAGATCATGAAAGAGTCCAGCGCCCGCATCGCCACTATGCACACCATGGCCCGCGCTAAAGCTCATTACGAGGATTTAGAACTTTCAACTTTAGTTGGCGGCTTTCCCGAAACTTATAAGGGGCAAGCTCTTGATCAGCTCACCTATAATGCTTTGAAGAAGGAGACCTTTTGTCCCTGCAAGCCAGTTGGTCCAAGAGATGAAGCTTACAAGGTTTGAGTCAGCCTACAGCGAAGACGGAAAACGCGTAAAGCCCGGTCCTCTTCCGCCTCTCGATCTTATTCCTGAAGGCCGTAAGGACGAGTTTGCTCCGGACATTGATTCTTCAGATCTTATTGATGATGGAGAAATTTTTGATGCCTTTGCCACTGTTGACTGGGCTGCCGATCAAGCCAAGACAGATCCATCAACAGACGCAGCCCAAGCCGGAGGAAGCAAGACCCGGGAGTAAAACCGGAACCTTGAAAGTCGCCAGTTGTTTAACTGCTTGTAATATATGTCTTGAACAATGATTCTGAAATGCCCTCTAGTGGCCTTTTGTAATAGACTTAGAAAAAATTCTGTTTAAATTCATACTGGCTTCCTTGGGAAGCAAGTCTGCTTCTTTTGCCCGAAGCTTCCTTATGAAAAGTTATTCTGGCTACTTCTGGAAGAAATTGAATCCTTTGACGCTGGCGGCTCTTGGCCAAACATCAAGACAGTCATAAAGCTTGAGAAAATGTATAATTTATTCTTAACAAGTATTAAACCAATAACTAAAGCAGTCATGGCGGCTTATAACCAGTAAACTTGCAGATGCTTAAGGTGTAGCCAATATAATACAACTGGCAGCTCTTGGCCAAATACGAACACTAAAAAGAGCTCATAAGAGAGGTCATAAAACTCTTTAAAGCAGTATAAAAGTTTTAGCAAATTTCTAAAGATTGCAAAGTCCCCAGTATGGTGGCGACTCTTGGATCACCCCCAACCAGATCAGTTATTTCTTTTCCTGTGTGGTGGCGACTTCTGGCTTGCCAGTTAGTTCGGCCCATAAGGTTGATTATTTCAAGATGGTAAAGCCTTCTGGATTACCAGCAGGCAGCATCCCATCTAAATCGTTTGTGCCCGTACACGGATGAAGGTTCTGGATTACCAGTAACACAGCCCGTTTGTTAGGTCTTTTTCCCAATATGGCGACTTCTGGTTTACCAGTAAGTTTAGCTTCATCAGGGCTGAAGGTCCCAAGATGGTGAAGGCCTCTGGATTACCAGGAGGCTCAACCCACATGAGTCTTTTATGCCTATACACGGATGAAGGTTCTGGATTACCAGGAACACAGCCCGTTTATTAGGTGCCTGTACACGGATGAAGGTTCTGGATTACCAGTAACACAGCCCGCTTATTAGGACTTTGACCCGATATGGTGGCGACTTCTGGCTTACCAGTAAGTTCGGCCCATAGGGTTAAGTGTCTCATGATGGTGAAGGCCTCTGGATTACCAGGAAGCTCATCCGAAGTGGGTCTTTTGTTTCTACACTTTCACAATATATGTATGATAAAGCACAAGTAATAATGTAATAAAACTTACTCATCATGTTGGATGGAAAACGACAGATACCCCGAATTTCAGGGCCGCCGGCTTTTACTCATTATTGATAATATATACATGAGAGGTATGTACAAGATTCCCAGAGCCGGAACTCTAGGTGTAGTAGGGTCTCAGATGAGCTATGTTCCAGGGCCTGTTGGTCTCTTCTTCAGATGTTCGAGACTCCTTCCCAGGCCGCAGATCAATCAGATAATGAGACCCGTTATGAAGATTTTTGCTGACAACAAAGGGCCCTTCCCAAGGAGGCAAAAGCTTATGCATGCCTGACTGGTCTTGTATTAAACGAAGCACCAAATCTCCTTCTTGGAAAGTCCGGCTTCTGATCCTACGGCTATGATAGCGACGCAGGTCTTGCTGGTAGATAGCAGATCGGGCGGCTGCCAAATCCCGCTCTTCCTCCAAGGCGTCCAGAGAGTCCTGACGAGCCAACTCATTATCCTCTTCAACATATGCTGAGACCCGGGGCGAGTCATGGCGGATGTCGCTTGGCAAAACGGCCTCTGCCCCATAAACCATGAAGAAAGGTGTGAAACCCGTTGATCTGTTGGGAGTTGTCCGTAAACTCCATAAGACGGAGGGAAGTTCTTCTACCCAACAGCCGGGTGTACGCTGAAGAGGAACCATAAGCCGGGGCTTTATTCCTCGAAGGATCTCCTGATTGGCGCGTTCAGCTTGCCCATTGGACTGTGGGTGCGCAACAGCCGCCACATCCAGTCTGATGTGCTCCTCATCACAGAACTGCTTCATGGCGCCTTTCGAAAGGTTTGTACCATTGTCAGTAATGATGCTGTGCGGGTACCCGAAATGAAAGATTAACTTTTTGACAAACTTAACAGTCGTCTCTGCATCCAAATTGCTGATAGGTTCTGCCTCTACCCACTTGGTAAATTTGTCAACAGCCACCAAAAGGTGAGTCTTTTTGTCACTAGAAGCTCTGAAAGGCCCCACCATATCCAGCCCCCAGACCGCAAAGGGCCATGTGATAGGGATCATCCGAAGTTTCTGAGCCGGCACATGAGCTTGGCGGGCAAACCTCTGAAAACCGTCACACTTCCTGACTATTTCCTTTGCATCAGCATGAGCCGTGAGCCAAAAGAAACCGTGGCGGAAAGCCTTCGCCACCAATGATTTAGAGCCGGCATGATGACCATAGTCGCCGGAGTGTATCTCATTGAGGATATTCCGGCCTTCATCAGGCGATACGCAGCGCTGAAAGACGCCTGTGGCACTTCTTCGGTGCAACTCGCCATTGATAATGGTCATGGATTTGGACCTTCTCACAATCAGGCGGGCTTCAATCTCGTCAGCTGGCAAGACGCCACGAGTCAGATAATCCAAGTATGGGACAGTTCCAATCCGGGATCTCATGGAGAGCCGCCACGAGCTGGGCCTCCGGGTCTGGGACAGCAAGGTCCTCCTCCGTTGGCAGCTTAACTGACGGGTTATGGAGCACATCCAGGAAAACATTTGGAGGAACCGGCTTTCGCTGCGAACCAAGTCGTGATAAAGCATCAGCCGCCTCATTCTGCCGCCGATCAATGTGATCCACCTGATAACCCTTGAAGCAACCAGCCACATTAGTAACAGCTTGTCTGTAAGCCGCCATGAGCGGGTCTTTAGAACCCCAAGTCCCTGAAACTTGCTGTGCCACCAGATCAGAGTCGCCTAGGCACCTAACCCGGCTGAGATTCATCTCCTTTGCAATCCGGAGCCCAGGGAGCAGGGCCTCATACTCTGCAGCATTGTTAGTGCAAGGAAACATAAGCCGCAAAACATAGCAGAACTTGTTACCTTGAGGGGAAGATATTATAACTCCAGCCCCCGAGCCTTCCAGCTGCCTAGAACCATCAAAGTGTATGGTCCAATATGTTTTATCCGGCCTTTCTTCCGGGGCTTGAAGCTCTGTCCAGTCATTGATGAAATCCACCAATGCCTGAGATTTGATGGCCGTGCGAGGCACATACTTGATCTCATGAGGTCCAAGCTCAATGGCCCACTTTGCAATTCTCCCTGTAGCTTCCCTGTTATGAATGATATCCCCCAAAGGGGCTGAAGATACCACCGTGATAGAATGCTCCAGGAAATAATGTCTCAGCTTCCGGCTTGCCATGAGAACTCCGAAGACCAGCTTCTGCCAATGTGGATAACGCTGCTTAGACAAAGCCAGGACCTCACTAACATAATAGACCGGCCTCTGGACAGGATACTCCCGGTTTGCCTCTTTTCTTTCCACCACCATTGCAACACTAACAGCCTTGTTATTTGCTGCAATGTACAGAAGCATCAGCTCCTTGGTGATGGGAGCCGCCAGTATGGGCGGCTCTGCCAGCTGCCTCTTCAGAGCTTCAAAGGCCTCCCCAGCAGCTTTGCTCCATTGGAAGTCGTCCGCTTTCTTCAGCATCTGATATAAAGGAATAGCCTTCTCCCCTAGGCGACTTATGAAGCGACTCAAAGCTGCAATGCGACCCGCCAGGCGCTGAACATCATTGATGCACTTAGGCTCAGCCAGAGAGGTGATGGCCTTGATTTTCTCCGGGTTAGCTTCAATTCCACGCTCAGAGACCATGAAACCTAGAAGCTTTCCTGCAGGAACACCAAAGACACACTTGTCCGGGTTAAGCTTCATCTGGTAAACTCTGAGATTGTCAAAGGTCTCCTGCTTTAATGAAGAATCCTGCGCCGGCGAGTTCTGCTAAAAGCCCCCAAGATCCTCTTGGTGAAGAGAATAAAGCGACTCTCTGCCAGAGGAATAGCCACCATCAACGTAATTCGCCGAGCCCTCCGTGGAAGCCGACGATCCAGAATACTCCACCCCTTGAGTGAAGCCAACGAAGACGTGCTCTCGCCTGGCGGGCTGCGTGTCCTGGACCGGCTTGAAGGTGTCGGTGAAGATATCCGGCCCAGATCCAGATCCGCCGGCCTGCACCGGAGCCGGAAGCCTAGGGGCGGCTCTCCCCACGGCGGGTTGCGCGCGGCGGGCCGTTTCAACGACCTTCGTGGAGGTGGCCGGCTTAGAGCCGCCGGCCTTCCCGATGAAGACATGAATTCCGCCAAAGGGGACCCGGTACCCGTACTCAAGAGAGTCGGCCTCGGGGCCCCAGCCTGAGTCGTCGATGAGCAGATTGCCGCGGCGACTCTTGGTTATCCGGCCAATCACGTATCCCTCGAGTCCTTGGGGAGGACCCTTCGAATACTCAACACCACCATGCGATAGCCCCACGGTGGGCGCCAACTGTCGTGGTATTTTCACGGCAGATGTCCTCATAGGACTTGATCTCGAAGCCATCGCGTAAGTAGCAGACCGAAGGGGTTAAACGAGGAACACGGGAGGCAAGGTTTACCCAGGTTCGGCCCCTCTCGTGGAGGTAAAAGCCTACTCCTGCTAGATGTATTGAAGATCTCGATTACAAGGGTTTTCGAACTTGTCTAGCCCTAGCTCTCGAAAGGTTTCAACGTGATCTCTCAAGCCCCAGGGCTCCCCCTTTATATATAGGCGGATGTCCGGGGCTTACATAAGAGTCCGGGTCGGGATAGCAATCCGAGCCCAACTCTCCTTTACTTGTTTCCTAAGTTATACCTCGAGGCGGTTTGCACATACCGCCTCTCACGGCGGGTCTTGAGCCGGCCCTTCCTTGGGCGGCTCTTCTTCTAGGCCTCTTGAGAACGCTCGGGCCCACCTGGCCCACCTTCAATAAAAATCCCCAGAACCCGGCCCTAAACGGGCGGGTCTCACCGAAAGATACTTCCCTGACAGTCCCAATGAGACAACCCGCCATGTACTCCTACATGGCCTCTCATCGCTACCTTTACCAAATCGGATTCACACACTTAACTCTCACACAGTAGGACATGAACATCACCATTCCGATTCATTGCCCAGATGGATCAGACCCGACACGACTCTAAGCATAGCAGGCATAGTAAGCAAGCATGGATGAGTAAGCACAACAAGGCTCAAGCAGTTGCTACTCATGCTAAGTGGTTTCAACTATTTACTGTGACAAAGACAGGTCATGCAAAGGAATAGGTTCAACTACCGAGAACTTGTAACAGTTGAATCGTTATTGTCCTAATACAGTAAAAGAGAGCAGGAGCGAGAGAGTGGGTTCATATCAGTATGCTCAAGGGGGGGTTGCTTGCCTGACAGTTCTGAAGATAGCATTTCTCTTCATCAGTGTCAACGATCACAACGTCGGACCCATCGTCTACCGAGAAGGAACCACACGGATAAAACAAGAAAGGAATTGATTCAATGCAATGCAACAAACATGATGTATGATATGGCATGTTAAGGCATTGAATTGATCTACTGAGATGAATAGTCATATTAAGTGAAGTGGAATTCCAATATGTCCTAAATTCCAACTCCAACAATATTTATCAAATTGTCCTAAACCATCATTTGTCCTAGTTGGTGATGTTAACTTGCTCAAATATGCATGAACATGGCATAAACAGATTCCTTGCATTTTTCTGATCATTTTTCATATATAAATTATTCTCATCTAACTTACAGATTAATTTCTTTGAATTTTTGAAGTTTATAACATTTTCTAGAATTTCTTGATTATTCTTTAAACAGAAAATTCCTTTATTGCATCAGCACTGTGTCAGCATGACCTCAGCAGGTCAACTGGCCGTTTCAGGTCAAACCTGACCAGTGGGTCCCACTGGTTAGTGACACAGGCACTAAGCAGTGCTTAAATTAACTTCTAACCCTAATTAGAAAGGTGGGCCCACTTTGAGTGGCACATTAGGTTAATTAAACAATTACTTAACTAAGTGCTTGACCCATATTTGACCAGGGGCTGGGCCCAACCTGTAAGTGACCCGGTGGGTCAAACCCGTGGTCAAAAGGGGCCTGGCTCGCCGGCGCCACCAGACGCGGTGGAGGGCCGCGGGTTTCGTGCTTCGGCGTCCAAATGGACGGCGGAGGCCACCTATGGTTAGCTGGCGAACCCGTGCGTCGGGTGGTGTGGTTAGCTGGGCCTAGGGTGGCCGGTGTCGACGGCGGCAAGCTCAAAGGCGACGGCCGGAGCTCGGTCAAACACGGGCGCAAGGCTACAGGGGGATGCAAGCGGGGCTGCGGGTGGATTTTGGCTCCTGGCGCCTCCAGGAGCTCGTCCACAAGCTCAGCTACGAGCTTGGGGAGCCCAGGCCACGGCGGCAACAAGGCCATGTGGCGGCGAGCCCGGGGGGGTTGGGGATCGACGGCTACCGCATGCAAAAGCAGAGGGGGGCTGGGGGAAACGGCTAAGGAGCTCACTGGGATCTCGACGGTGTAGAAAACGAGGCCGGGGGAGGCTCAGGCGAGGTGAATCGACGACGGCGGTCTCGGGCTCCCGAGGAAGAAGATGATGATGGTGAGAGCATTGCGAAGTGTCCGGGCGATGCCCAGCTTGGTGGAGAGGACGAGGGCGCTGGTGCGGTTCTTCTGAGCACGGCGATGGAGCTCGGGGACTGCGGTTGTGGTGGCTACACGGCTGGGTGGCCACGGCGGCTTCAGCATGGAGCAAGGCGAGCGAGAGACGGACAGGGGGAGAGTGAGAGGGATGGAGAGATGAGGACGGCTCCACGGTGTCCATCTGGGCGTCGCGCTGGCACGGGAAGCAGCCAGGCAGCTCTTGGCATGGCGCCCGCGCGCACCCGCTGTGCCTCGCTTCTCCTCTACCTTCTGGCAGGAGGAAGAAGACGGGGGAGCCCCTGGTGGGCTGGGCCGATTCCTTCAAATAGGTAAGGCCCGGGTAAGTTTTCTATTTTGTTTTGTTTTTTCTAGTTTCTGCTCTCTGTTTAATTTTGTTTGGGCAAAAATCATAAAGCCAAAACCCTGAAATTATTTCTGGGATATAGCTTGAATATTTCCAAAGTCCCACAAAAGTTTCAGCAATTTTGGAGCAACTAGAATAATTATAGTCCTTTATTTGGATTTTTCAGTAACTTTGCTGGTTTATTAAAAATGTAAAATGGCTTGGTTAAATGTGCAACACCTTTGGTATGTTGTTCCCAACATTTATCAGTCAGGGTGGACATTTTTATGGACATTTTGGATTTATTGAAAACCTCAATTATTTGAATTGGTGTTTATAAGTGGGGTGCTAGGGTTTTTCAATCCCCATTTCAAGTTTATTTGAATTTAAACATGATGACATGATGTTTACTGCAATGACAAGCAATGGTTAGCTAGGGTTGTGACACAAAATCTGAAACTCGGTGGAACCGAATAGCATTTTGTGAAAACCTAAATCTAAAACTTTGAGTTCAAAATTTGCAAAAATCTCTGTATATTTTGATGCTCACCTATTCCTCTCATCTTTATTTAATTCACAGGGTCAGATGTCAGTATGTTAGGTTCAGATGATTGTCGGAATCAGTTCAAAGAGCCAAGTGCAGACTTGGATGCAGGCACTAGTCCTAAGGCTAGTTCAGAAGCCACAGGCACCCCAAGCTCTCATGGCTTGCCCAAGGTAGCCACAAGTGCAAGAAAGCAAAAGAATTTTGATGAGGAGGATGTGGATTTTGTTCCATATGAGGTCACTTCCAAGAGACAGACTGAGAGGAAGGATAGAGTGGTTGCAAGGAAGGTCCCTGAGTCTGTTGCTTCAAAGAGGGGTATGTCTCTAGAGAACCCGAGTGGATCTTCCAGGACCAAGTCCATGGCCAAGAAGGTCGGGCAGAAAGCAACAAATAAGAGGGAGAGGACAAGATTTGTTTGTGCTGTTGTACAGCCCTCCACTCCTTAGTATCCAGATGATGAGGAAGAAGAAGAAGAGGAGGAGGAACTAGCTGCAAACGCACCTCCATCCAATCAGAGGAAGCTTATGGCTGATGCAATGCCAAGCAAGCGAACCACCAAGGCCAAGCCTACAACAACCAAGCCTAAGCAAGCTGCACCCAAGCCCAAGAAAACCAGAAGAGATATATCTGCTTCTGAGAAGAACAAGAGCCAAGTGTCACCTCTTGATGAGGAAGATGATGATGTAGCTGTGCTGAGAAAGCTCAGGCCCCACTTTCGAGAGCATAATGATGATCATCCTATTACTGAGAACATGAAGGAGAGGAAGGACCAAGGGTTGAGGAAGTGGAGATCTGCTGACCCCTACTCCATCAGGAGAAGAACCGTTGTTGACACTCGTTTTCACACCAAGGAGCAACACGATTTGTATGAGACTGTGTTGCTTGACAAGAACCCAGCAGTGAGTGACATGAGGTTTGTTGACTGGAAGTACATCAAGGGCAATTAGGACTACTTCCCCCGTGTCCAGGAGAGTTTCAGGCTGATGGGCATTGATGAGTTCATTGGGAGAGAGATGACTGCATGGAAGGATGAGATCATCATGCAAATCTACTCCACAACACACTTCTATCCGGATGGAAGGATAGTCTGGATGACTGAAGGTGTTAGGTACCAATCAACAGTGGATGAGTGCTACTATCTTAGGAGTCCTCGAGGTGGAGGATGAAGATCTGGATGTGTACTCAGAGTCCAAGATGGATCACAACTCCATGGCCAACATGTATACTGCAATTCCTCAGGAGTATGTGAAGACACATAAGTTTGGTTCTGTATATTTTCTGCTTGCTGGCCTACCTACCTCCAACACCATATTGAGGCACACCTTGATGCCCAAATCAGGAGATGACAAAATGATCACAGGATATTCCATTAATATGTTATGCCATGTTGATCGTCACACCAGGATCAGAGTGATGGATCTCATTGTTGAGACCATCAAGAGGACTGTTGCTGACCAAAAGAGGTCATGTGGATATGCATCATACATTCAGATGCATATCAACTCCGAGCTTGGAAAGAATGTATATCTACTTGATCGTCCTCACCTACCACTCCAGCCAGATTTCGAGGATAATGTTGTGGTGATGGTTGCATCTCATCCCACTTCATCTACAGGTCAAGCAGCTATGGACGCTGAGGCTAAGGTTGAGGCAGCTAGAGCTTCTAGTGCTCCCGTGCTTAAGACAAAGGTTGACCAAATGGCTTTTCTTATTGCTGCTACTCAAAACATGGAGAAGAATATTACAAATATTCTCAAGAATCAACAGAGCTTAGAGTGGATTGTAGAGACAAACTTTCATTCTTTAGATATCAAAGTGACTGAACTTGCAACAGTTGTTGTACAGCTCAAGCAACTATGGACGTTGAGGCTAAGGTTGAGGCAGCTAGAGCTGCTAGTGCTCCCGTGCTTAAGACAAAAGCTGACCAAATGGCTTATCTTATTGCTGCTACTCAAAACATGGAGAAGAATATTGCAAATATTCTCAAGAATCAACAGAGCTTAGAGTGGATTGTGGAGACAAAGTTTCATTCTTTAGATGTCAAAGTGACTGAACTAGCAACAACTGTTGAGACTCTCAAGAAGGAGGTTGACGGAGTTGAGATCGCCAGCTCAGATGATGATGAGCCTACACTTCCAATGACTACTCAGTTCAGGACTCAGGCCATATCTTCTATAGTTCCAGCTCCAGAGATGAGACCCTCAGTGTCTGCACTAGCTGCTGCCCCTTCAGTTCCTTCAACACCTCCAGTTTCTACCCATCCATCTCAGAAGACCTCTGCAGAAGCATTTTCCTACGCTCTTCTTTTGACTCCTTCGACGACCACCGGAGAAGCTTCATCGCCGCGTGGAAGAGATCATGCCAGGGCAACGTTTAGCTCTATACTATTTGAACTTTTTGGTAACTTGTTGCCAAAGGGGGAGAATATGTATAGATCATAGGGCTTCGAGAGAGAGAGAGAGTGTGTGTGTGTGTGGCTTTTTGGAGTTCTCTTGGTCATTGATACATTTGGTTTTATCTTTTGCTTATTTTTGGGACTTAAATTATGTCGTGTTTGATCATACGCTTAATGGTTGAAGCTACTATGTCATATCTTTTCTATCTATCATGATCATTCACTTCTACGCTTGGTGATGTGTGCATTGCATTTTACTCAAATCTTTTATGCGCTCCACCAAGATGTATGTGACATGGAAGAGTGACCCATGATCCTAATCGATTTTGCGTTTGCACTCAAACGCAAATTTGAAATAATGCACAAATTTAGGGGGAGGTCTTGCTTATCACATACTTCTCAAAGCGACGATACTATGCATTGAATATATGTTTTGTCGAAGCTTTGATTTATATGTTGTCATCAATTACCAAAAAGGGGGAGAGTGAAAGCACAACTTCTCCCTAGGTGGTTTTGGTAATTAACAACAACACATAGTTCATTGAACTAATGAGCCTATCAAGTATATTTCAGGAAAGTTCAATGAATGGGTTGGCTAAGATTGTGAGATGGATCCCCTAGATGTAATGAACACAAGTTGGCATGAGATTCAAGCTTCAAGACTCTACATTTTCTTTTATGTGAGAAATCATGATTGAGTCCATAGGAAAAGCCAATACTATTAAAAGGGGTGAGTTATTGATAATGATCTGGTTGCTCAAGTGCTTAGAGATTTGCCACCAAAAGCCTCAACCAAACTCTCACAAAAATATTATGTCCAAAACGAAATGCCAATATCGATGCCACCAAGTTTTCCAAATTGGCCCCACTGAGTTTGCCAAGACAGAACCCAGAGCGAAAACCCTAGCATCTCGGTACCACCGAGACTTGGTTCGGTCCTGCCGAAAATTGGTTGCCAACTCTCTATAATCGAAGTGTTTTACTTAGTAATTTCCGAGTTTTACATTTTGGTGCCACCGAGATTTGGATCTGCCCTAGGTCACGTGAATCGGTCTCACCGAGTTGTTCCTATCGGTCTCACCGAAAAGCCGAAAGCTGCAACCTTTTGCACTAGCCGGTGTAACCGAGTTTTTACTTCGGTTCCATCGAGTTGGGCAATAATGTTGTAGCAGTTGGATTTTTGGAGAAGGCTATTTATATCCCTCCACCCCCTCTCATTTGTAGAGAGATCCAACACTTTCGCCATTCATTTTCCAAGAGAGAACCACCTACTCATGTGTTGAGATGAAGATCTTCCACTCAAACCATATGAATCTTGATTTCTAGCCTCCCCAAGTTGCTTTCCACCCAATCATATTCTTCCACCAAGCCAAATCCTATGAGAGAGTGATTGAGTCTTGAGGAGACTATCTTTTGAAGCACAAGAGCAAGGAGTTCATCATCTATACACCGTCTATTACCTTTTGGAGAGTGGTGTCTCCTACATTGGTTAGGTGTCACTTGGGAGCCTCCGGATCGTGTGGAGTTGAATCAAGAAGTTTGTAAGGGCAAGTAGATCGCCTACTTCGTGAAGATCTACCCCGAGTGAGGCTAGTCCTTTGTGGATGTAAGCCATGGTGGAATAGGCAAGGTTTCTTCTTCGTGGACCCTTCATTGGTGCAGCCTTCCGTGGACTCGCGCAACCGTTACCCTCAGTGGGTTGAAGCCTCCATCAACATGGACGTATGATAGCACCACCTAATGGAACCATGGTAAAAATCTTCGTGTCCCCATTGTGTTTGATCTTCCTATCCCTACCTTTACTTACACTTACATGTCTTTACTTTCCGCTGCTATACTCATAGATTTGCATGTGTAGGGTGTGCTAGACTTGCTAGAATTGCTAAAACTTGCCAACCTATAAAATCTGGAAAAGGATATTTTTAATTTGCTCAAGTAGTCTAATCACCCCCACCCTCTAGACATACTTTGGATCCTACACTGGCGGTGGTGGCGTTGGGCCGCTGGAGGTCACCAGCGATGGCTCCGGTGGCTGGCAAGGTCGGAGGCACGGGCAGTGATACGTATCCAACGTATCTATAATTTATGAAGTATTCGTGCCATATTTACAACAATTTTATATGGTTTTGGTATGATTTGCATGGAACTAACCCGGACTGACGCTGTTTTCAGCAGAACTACTGCGGTGTGGTTTTTTGTGCAGAAATAAAAGTTCTCCAAATGCAACGAAACTTTTTGAAGATTTTTTTGGAAGCTTCATGGGAGGGCCAGAACAGCCACGAGGTGGCCACAACCCACCAGGGCGCGCCAGCCCTCTCTGGCGCGCCCTGGTGGCTTGTGGGCCCCTCGTGGCCCATCTTCGCGTGAGACCCACGCCCAAAAATCCTATATATTCAGAAACCCCCAGAAATAACCCTAGTTCAGAAGTTCTGCAGCCGCAAGCCTCTGTAGCCACGAAAAACCAATCTAGACCCCGTTCCGGCACCCTCCCAGAGGGGGAAATCATCACCGGAGGCCATCTTCATCATCCCTATGGTCTCCATGATGAGGAGGGAGTAGTCCACCCTCGGGGCTGAGGGTTTGTACCAGTAGCTATGTGTTTAATCTCTCTCTCTCGTGTTCTTGATTTGGCACGATCTTGATGTATCGCGGGCTTTGTTAATATTGTTGGATCATATGGTGTTTTCCCCTCTCTATCTTGTTGTGATGAATTAAGTTTTCCCTTTGAGATTTCGTTATTACTAGATTGAATACTTTTATGGATTTCAGAGCACTTGATCTATGTCCTCGCACTCAACTCACGGATTCTCGAGGTGACATTGGGGTAATCTATGCATAGGGGTTGATGCATGTTTTCGTCCTACTTTCTCCGGTAGAAATCTTGGGGCACTCTTTGAGGTTCTTTGTGTTGGATTGAGTATTATGAATCTGAAATTGTTTGATGCGTATCGTATAATTAACTCATGGATACTTGTGGTGACATTGGAGTATCTAGGTGACATTAGAGTTGGTTGATGCATATCATATGGTGTTATGTTAGTCGAACTCTTAGATAGATCGATCGGAAAGGATAACTTGGTGTTATTTTAGTACGAACTCTTGGATAAATCGATCGGAAAGGATAACTTTAAGGCGGTTTCGTACCCTACAAACAATTTCTTCTTACGTTCTCCCATAGATAAGAACTTTGGAGTGATTCTTCGTTGCACGTTGAGGGATGGTTATGTGATCCAATTATATTAGCATTGTTGAGAGATTGCACTAGCGAAAGTACGGACCCTAGGCCTTGTTTTCAATCATTGCAATACCATTTGTGTTCACTTTTGTTACTTGCTACCTTACTGTTTTTTATTGTTACTATTACAAAAATCAATATCTATTATCATAACTACACTTGTATCACCATCTCTTTGCCGAAATAGTGCACCTATACAATTTACCATTGTATTTGGTGTGTTGGGGACACAAGAGACTTTTTATTATTTGGTTGCAGGGTTGTTTGAGAGAGACCATCTTCATCCTATGCCTCCCATGGATTGATAAACCTTAGGTCATCCACTTGAGGGAAATTTGCTACTGTCCTACAAAACTCTGCGCTTGGAGGCCCAACACGAGTCTACAAGAACAAGTTGTGTAGTAGACATCAAGCTCTTTTCTGGCGCCGTTGCCGGGGAGGTGAGTTCTTGAAGGTATATCTTTAGATCTTGCAATTGAATCTTTTAGTTTCTTGTTTTATCACTAGTTTGGTTTATAAAACAAAACTAAAAAATGGAATTGAGGTGGCCTCATATTATTCGTCTTTATCATGTCTTTCTTGAAAATGATGGAAAGAAAAATTGTGCTCAATCGATAGAAGAAGAATTCAGTTAAATATTTGGCATAAATGATGAGCATGATTGCAATGTTGTTAGTATGAATTCTGTGAATATCCAAAATACTAATGATGATTGCACTAGTCATGATAAAAATGTTTCTTATAAGCATGTCAATTTTTGTGGAGTGCATAAAGTTTGTGAAGACGTGCCTTTAGGGATGATAGATTTTTTAAGAAGCGTAAACATGATAGAACCAATTTTTTGCTCAAAGTGATAGATGAATTTGCTACAAAATCATGTTCTCTTTGTCCTCTTACTTGTGAACTTTGCAATAAAGTTGGTCATCTTAATTTCCAATGCAAACTTTTTCATGATCAAATCATGGCCAAATATTATAATGACTTGATCACCCTTGAACTTTATAATGAGCATTCTCTATTTTTGGAGAGTGAAGAATTGACACATTAAAATAGTTGGTTTGAAGTATTCATTCTCACGGACGATATTGAAACTAATCTAAAAAATATCTATATGTTTATCATGGTAAATTGCAATGAGAATGCTTATATTGCCAACTATAGAAAGATGGGAAAACCAATAGAATGTAAAAAGAATACTAATGATAGGGTAAAGATTTCAACTTTCCCTCCTATTGTCTCTCATGATGAAATAGGTGACGAGGAGGAGCTCCCTCCTATTCAACCAATATCATCAATAAGAAGCTCGAAAAAATTAATTAAACCCACACATGATGTGGTGAAGAAGAAGAAAAGAAGAAAGAGTAGAGGTAAAAAGGTATCTCTCCCAAATTATGTTGCTCTTATTATTGTTGTGCCTCACGAGGATGAATCAAAAATAATTGTGGAAGATGATACACTTGATTATGATTTTGTTATGCCTATTGCTTGTTGTGATGACTATGATTGGGAAGATAATGATACTTCTTATAATCTTGAAAATCTTTTTGGCACCAACTTGGTAAATTATGATGATAATAATTGTTATACTATTGGTGCTATTCATACTATTAATGATGAGAGTGATTATGCTTATGATATGCCAAGCCACAAGCTTGGGGATGCTATGTTTGATGAGAATGACATGTTTGAGAATTTATTTGCTGCAATTGATGTTTGTCACAAGCTTGGGGATGCTATGCTTAATTAAGATGATCTTTTTAGTTCCCCTACTTTGAATGATCAAATTTGTTATGATGATTGCATGCCTCCTATTTATGATGATCGCAATATTTATGAAATTGGGTTTGGAAGAGTGTCAACTTTAGATAATTCTTATCCCAATATTTTGGAGGGTGTTGAATTTTATTATAATGATAAAAGTGGATTGGAGAGGCCATGACTTTATTTAGTAATGATTCCACTATTTCGTAAGAGGTTTCACTTGACTATGATGAGAACAAAGTTGCTACTTATGATGATTATTGTGATGAAACTTATGTTATAAAAAGTAGTGATAATTATTGTCATAGTTTTGAATGTCCTTTTACTGAACATTACTATTTTAATGTGGAAACAATTTATAGTATTCGAGTTTCATTTGATGCTCCCACTATTATGAATGAGAAGAAATTTGCTTATGAGGAGAGTAATAAAATTTCTATGCTTGTGGATCATGGAAAGAATGCTTTATGTGATAGTTATTGTTGAATGTATTCATGATGCTACTGAAAATTACTATGAGATAGGAACATATGCTTTTACATATTGCAACAATATCAAGTTTCTTCTCTATGTGTTGGAAATTTTGAAGTTATACTTGGTTTGCCTTCCTATGCTAATTGATTTTTGCTCTCATAATTTGTTTGCTCACAACATCCCTATGCATAGGAAGTGGGTTAGACTTAAATGTGCTTGCCATGTGATTCATGATGCTCTCTTCATGTTTCAATTCTTTACTTTTATTCGAGCATCATTGAAATCATCATGCCTAGCTAAAAAGGCATTAAAGAAAAACGCTTGTTGGGTGACAACCCAACACTTTTACCTTTTGTTTTTGTGTGTTCACATGATTATACTGCTGTAGTAATCATGTTTTATTGATTTTGTTTCAATAAAGTGCCAAGTAAAGCCTTTGGGATAGTGTGGATGATAGTTGACTTGATTCTATGCAAAAAACAGAAACTTTTGCGCCCAGTCCAGGAATTTCTAAAATTCACTAGAACGTGATTTTGCTCTGAAATTTTTACACATGATTTATATAAAACTTTTCTAAGTTTTCCTAATTTTTCAGAATTTTTGGAGTTGCAGAAGTATGGTCTCTATTCAGATCTTTACAGACTGTTCTGTTTTTGACAGAATCTGTTTTCAATGCATAATTTGCTTGTTTCCTAGTTTATATGGCTTATATTGCTCAATATAAATTGTGGAAATGATAAGGTACAGTAGGCATTGTGTGATAACAATTATGAATCTTGTCTTTGATAGTACCAAAGTGAATGATTTGTTTTATCATACTAACCTATCTCACGAAGTTCCGTTAAGTTTTGTGTAATTGAAGTTTTCAAGTTTTGGGTGAGATATCGATATGAGGAGAATAATGGGTGAAAAGAACCTAAGCTTGGGGATGTACAAGGCACCCCAAGGTAATATTCAAGGAATATCCAAGCTACTAAGCTTGAGGATGCCCCGGAAGGCATCCCCTCTTTCGTCTCCAACATTATCGGTAACCTTACTTTGGGCAATATTTTTATTCGTCACATGACATGTTTTTTTGCTTGGAGCATCATTTTATTTTACTAGGATTTTCTTGATGTTAATTAGAATAATGTTTAATATCTTTTATTTCAATAAAAGTGGCAAGGCTAGCCTTCACCATGCTTATTTTGCAAGTCTATATGTGGCTGTTTGAAAACAGAAAGTTGCACGCTATTGCGTGAATTCTCAAGAAAAGTCAGAATGTGATAAAATGTTGAATTTTTTTGCACAATAAGCTATGATAAATTTTATACAGTTTGGTAATTATTCAGAATTTGTTGAGTTAAATAAGTATGGATACTTCTTCATCCTTTATAGACTGTTCTGTTTAGACAGATTGCTGTTATGATTGCATTGTTTGCATATGTTTGCTTGTTTAATGATTCTATTTGAGGATAGGAGTATTAAATATACAGAGGCATTTAGTACGAATTTTTAAATCATAATTTTAGTGATTTGTTACAGTAGAGAATGATAAGGTGTTGCATTGATTTATACTAACATATCTCACGAGTTCTTGTTGAGTTTTGTATGGATGAAGTTTTTAAGATTTAGGGAAACCATGATATAAAAGGAATTAAGGAGACACAAAAGCTCAAGCTTGGGGATTCCCAAGGCATCCCAAGATAATATTTCAAGAAGTCTCAAGCATCTAAGCTTGGGGATGCCCCGGTAGGCATCCCACCTTTCTTCATCAACAATTATAGGTTAGAAGCGGTTGAGCCTAAGTTTTTGCTTCTTCACATGATGTCTGCTATTCTTGGATTGTCATTTTTTTTTTGCTTGCTGTTTTAATAAAATACTTACATCTGAAAGTTTTTAGATGAGAGGGAGTTCTCAAATGGCTACCCATTTACTTAACTACTCGCTTGATCTTCACCTAAATCTTTTTGGAGTAGCTTGTCATTTACTCTTGTGCTTCACTTATATCCTATGAGTTTGTTGAATGAATTGAATACCATGAAGTTGAAATTATATGTTCATATCATGCCTAGTAGTAGCTTCACATTGGGTTTAGAAAGTGAAATCTTTTGAAGCTTGGCAATCACAATATTGGTCATACAAGCAATTCGTGAATGATTAGTATAAGGAAGAGAACTTTCACATACAAATATATTATCTTGGACATCTTCTATGATTGTGAATACACATTAATTATTTTCAAACTTGAGCAAATTAGTTGAAGTTGGAAAAGGAATACAACGTAATGAGTTATGGTTGTGTATATTTGCATAGAAGTTATATTGTTATGGATCCTCCAACATGTGGTGTTTGGTTAGGATCTTTTGCTAGCCAAAAATTTGTACTAAGTAGATATACTACTTGCGCATCCAAAAACCCTTAAACCCAGTTTCTTGCCATGAGTGTCCACCATACCTACCTATGGATTGAATAAGATCCTTCAAGTTAGTTGTCATCGGTGCAAAAAGGCAATAAAATTTGCTTCTAAATGTGTTTGATCATTTAGTGTAAGAGAAAATTGAGCGTTGTACGAACTTGTGATGGAAAACTAATAAAAGCGACGGACTGCATAATAAAGATTGCTATCATAAGGGGCAATATAACGTGACGTTCTTTTGCATTAAGGGATTGTGCATACAAAACCAAAAAGAACATGACAACCTCTGCTTCCCTCTGCGAAGGGCCTATCTTTTACCTTTCAGTATTTACTTTCATGCAAGAGTCAATAGTATGCATTATCATTTCAACCTCAATTATTCTCTAGTTGGCAAGCATCATGTGGTGGGGAAAGATCAAGGCACATATGGCCAGTAAAATATATTTGATCATGACTTATTATTGTTGACAATTATCTCTATGATAAATGAGTTGGGAGGCGAAACATTAAACCCCTATCTTTCTCTGTGTTCGATGGATGCCATTTGTCCTAAAAATATGCTTTGAGTACTAGCAATCATAGAAGACTATATGATGATTGAGTATGTGGAGCTCTTACTTAGACTTTGTTGAGAATAAGTTGAATTGCTTGTTTGGTGACTAAGAACATAGGTTGTTAAGTTTCAAGAGAATTCATTGTTTGAACCATAACATGTGAATTAGTTGCTACTTTATCATGATGAGTTTTACGAGAAAGAGTTGTTGTTATGATGCTAGGAAAAGTGGTTGAAATTATCATTGATCAAACTTATGCACTATGCTAGCATTCACACTTCATAAATTATTTTTGTTTATCATTTACATACTTGAGGACGAGTAGGATTAAGCTTGGGGACGCTGATACGTTTCCAACATATCTATAATTTACGAAGTATTCATGCCATATTTACAACAATTTTATATGGTTTTGGTATGATTTGCATGGAACTAACCCGGACTGACGCTGTTTTCAGCAGAACTATCGTGGTGTTGTTTTTTGTGCAGAAATAAAAGTTCTCCAAATGCAACGAAACTTTTTGATGATTTTTTGGAACAAAAGAGGCACTAGAAGCTTCGTGGGAAGGCCAGAAGAGCCACGAGGTGGCCACAACCCACCAGGGCGCGCCAGCCCCCTCTGGCGCGCCCTGGTGTCTTGTGGGCCCCTCGTGGCCCATCTTCGCGTGAAACCAACTCCCAAAAATCCTATATATTCAGAAACCCCCAGAAATAACCCTAGATCAGAAGTTCCGCCGCCGCAAGCCTCTGTAGCCATGAAAAATCAATCTAGACCCCGTTCCGGCACGCTGTCGGAGGGGGAAATCATCACCGGAGGCCATCTTCATCATCCCTATGGTCTCCATGATGAGGAGGGAGTAGTCCACCCTCGGGGCTAAGGGTTTGTACCAGTAGCTATGTGTTTAATCTCTCTCTCTCTCTTGTGTTCTTGATTTGGCACGATCTTGATGTATCGCGGGCTTTGTTAATATAGTTGGATCATATGGTGTTTTCCCCTCTCTATCTTATTGTGATGAATTGAGTTTTCCTTTTGAGATTTCGTTATTATCGGATTGAATACTTTTATGGATTTGAGAGCACTTGATCTATGTCTTGGAACTCAACTTGCAGATTCCCGAGGTGACATTGGGGTAATCTATGCATAGGGGTTGATGCATGTTTTCGTCCTACTTTCTCCAATAGAAATCTTGGGGCACTCTTTGAGGTTCTTTGTGTTGGATTGAGTATTATGAATCTGAAATTGTTTGATGTGTATCGTATAATTAACTCATGGATACTTGTGGTGACATTGGAGTATCTGGGTGACATTAGAGTTGGTTGATGCGTGTCATATGGTGTTATTTTAGTATGAACTCTTAGATAGATCGATCGGAAAGGATAACTTGGTGTTATTTTAGTACGAACTCTTGGATAGATCGATCGGAAAGGATAACTTTAAGGTGGTTTCGTACCCTACAAACAATTTCTTCTTATGTTCTCCCCTAGATAAGAACTTTGGAGTGATTCTTCGTTGCACGTTGAGGGATGGTTATGTGATACAATTATATTAGCATTGTTGAGAGATTGCACTAGCAAAAGTACGGACCCTAGGCCTTGTTTTCAAGCATTGCAATACCATTTGTGCTCACTTTTCTTACTTGCTACCTTGCTGTTTTTTATTGTTACTATTACAAAAATCAATATCTACTATCATCACTACACTTGTATCACCATCTCTTCGCCGAACTAGTACACCTATACAATTTACCATTGTAGTTGGTGTGTTGGGGACACAAGAGACTTATTATTATTTGGTTGCAGGGTTGTTTGAGAGAGACCATCTTCATCCTACGCCTCCCACAGATTGATAAACCTTAGGTTATCCACTTGAGGGAAAATTGCTACTGTCCTACAAAACTCTGCGCTTGGAGGCCCCACACAAGTCTACAAGAACAAGTTGTGTAGTAGACATCAGGCAGCGAGGCAAAGTGGTCGGGAACGCGTGGTGTGGGAGCTGCGGGAACCGAGCAGGAGGCTCTCAGGCGGCAGCGGCGGATCTAGGCCCAGGTGGGCCGGATCTTGGCCTAGGAAGGCCACATGGTGGGAGGAGGCGGGGTGGCGGCTTAGCACTAGGGAGGCGCGAATTTAGAGGAGAAGGGACTAGGTTGCCAATAATGGTAGGGGGCTACTTAATTAGGCGAGGGTTAGGGTGTGAGGGTTCTTAAGCCGTTTTGGACCCTCCGATCACGATCCCATGGGTTCGATCAAAGAGGGCTAGGCTTGGCTAGGTGGGTTGTGTAGGGATAGTTTAGGCTGAGAAGAAAGAGAATTTAGGTGGCCCGGTGACATTTTTATTTACGAAAAACATCCGACAATTTGACCGGCTATCGTGCGGCTATAGTTTAACGGTTTGGCTAACGACCACCGAATGTGATGAGATTTAGCAGGCGGTCTATCTATAATATAACAAGTCTGCACGCCAACTTTCAACACATTCTGAAAACGTTGTATTTCCACTTATAATACAATAATAAGTTTGTTTGGTCTCGAAATGGTCAACGACGACAACGGGTCTTACATGGCAAAAATGCTTCCTTTCGCTCATAGTTAGGACCCACTAGCTACATGGTCGCACGCAAGGAAGTGCCTCCTCATTACGTGCAAAAAAGGATTCCCTCCTGACAGCTGGGACCCACCAGGTCGATGTGTATGTACCGTTATCTATTTGGTCGCAAACATGTACGTGCATACTAGTCGCTCGGTTTCTTTGCAACGATGAAGTGTGGCTGAGTAAGGAGCAGCGCGTGTCCTAGTAGAGCCCTAGACGGAGCATGTCACGCAGTCCCGTCTGAATCGTGTACACATACGTATATACACACTGCAAAAAATGCGGCCACATACATACATACGGGGGGTCTCGAATGCGTACTCGTGCATACGTACGGCCATGGCTCGTGTACATGGAGAGGAAACGGAAGGCTGCACTGGCCAGCAGCAATGACATCCTGTTCATCGGTAGCCAACAGCTAGGTCGGAATGGACGAAACAATATTGTGTTCATCAGGAGCCAAGCGACTTGGTCAGAATGTGTCATATTCATCGAAAGCCATCCGGCTTCGATGGAACAGCCGAAATGGGGACTCATTCATTGACCCCCACCAGCTGGGGGTGTGGTGCACCGCAAAGAGGACGAAACAGAGTCCAACACCCACCGACTAGGGTGGGGCGTATAAGCGGGCGACAACAACGGGAACTTCTCATCCACAACCAACCAACCGGCTAGGCCAACTCACCACATATCGCACGAGGGGCTTGATCGATGCAAGTATCGACTCGATCTACTACGTATCGCGCGCGCGGCAGCAATGGGCACTATTCGGCAACGAACCGGCTAGCTCACCAGTTGGCTTCAGTAAGCAACAACAAAGGGATCGATCACTCAGGTTCAGTTAGCATAGATCGCCTTCAGTTAGCAGCGAAAGAATTGCTCGGCTTTAGTAGCCACGAAGGGATCGACCGGCTTCAGTATGTAGTGGGATCGATCACTCGTGTTCAGTACGTAGTGTGAGGGATCGATTGATCGCCCAGGTTCAGTAAGCTAATGCCTCGCTCGGGTTCAGTTTGCAAACACCTCGCACACATGCGTGTATGAGAGAAACGCGCAAAACACACTGCACCGCTCGGCCCCGACCACCCACCGATTGACCATCGTAACCGGGAAATCCCCGAAAAATTCCTCGCTCTCACTTCTACCATGATTTTTTAAATCATGAATGGCCCAAAGAATGTTATGCTGGTCCACCTCAGGCCTGCCCAGGATGAAAAGCCCATTTTCTATCATAATTTTTTTTCATGGAAGTAGGAGCTCACCACATCTATGATTATACGTGTTTTTTGTCACCATTGTCGTCATGGAAGTGTCACATCCATCAAAAAAAGAGTTTTTGTTCGGATCATCATGTCATGGAAGTGTTTTTTGTGGTGCATTATGTGTTGAGTTACAAATTGAATTGGGCACACCACCTATTTTACATATTCGTCTTACTGTTATGAATGTGCCATGTGATGAAGCAATTGAAATACCAACAATTTTGAGTGCATCCTTGGAATTAATTGTTGATGAGAAAGAACCATGTGACTCGGTGGCCAAATCTGATTTGGATCAAGTACACTTGATTAGCCATAAGGACGTGTTATCTACAAGCTTGCATTCTAATTCTTTGTATTATGTAGTTTTGAATTCAGCCATGCCGTTGTCACATGCGACAAACAAAATAAATGAGATCACATGTGCAAAATCTTTGCAATATGTATACGCCTCTGATTTTACTTTTGACTTGATTGGAGAGCATGGCGTAGACAATGATTTTCATATGCGTATGATTTGCATCACGAGTGATGATCATGCTCTCTTGGAAGAAATGAAAATAATTATGCCAATGTTCAATCATTTTGATATGACCTCTAATTGGTGATGATTCTATGTTGAATGACTTGTTGCATATTTGCTTATCTAAGGATGTTGTAACATGAAATTATGAACTATTATGGTTTATTCACCAATGTTGGGATGGTTTCATGATGAGCATTGTCGACTTTTTGATATGAATAAGAGCTTCACTTATATGCACAAACCGAGTTGCAATATTTTCATGCATACTACTTGTGATAATCTTGGCTTTATATTTCACGACATATAAAAGTTACTCACGTATAAATGTGTCACATGTGCAAAAACCGAGGGAAGTAAAATGGATGGCATGTACATATACAACATGTACACCTTGTATATTTTGTTAGCCATGTTTCGGATTAAGCAACGCCGAGGATTACTTTGTTTTCAAGAAGGAGAGGATAATGAGTACATGAATACCTTGGATACGACCAAAAATATTGCATACATGCATAATTATGAGGTGATTTCTAATACAAACTATGCAATAATTTATTTATGTTATCTAGGACAAAAATACTTCACCGGATTTTATGGCATGTCTAATTGCAGGTGTATTAGACACTTGTACAACACACATGTGAAGATAAAGGAAAAGAGGATGGTTAGGTGATGTTCAAGAAGTTCTTTCACATCGCTTTTGCCCCAAGAGAAGACACAGACCAAGTCGCCCACATTTTGGACTCAGATTCGGACTTCACATACACACTTGACTTAAAACACCTTCAAATTTTGCATGTGAACTCCAAACATAGTGAAACTTTTTTGTTGGAAAGCTTATGTCGTGCACTTCCAGCACAATTGGATTCACCTTCAAATTCAACAAGAGCATGGAGATATCACCAAAACAGTCCAACACTACAGCAGAATCCGAGTCAAACTACAAGTCAAAAGGTGTTGCGTCACCTCCACTTGGGCCCATGGGCCTTGTACGACCTAGGGTTCAGTTTTTTACTTCCTTGAGGCATCCTTCCACCCCGTTGGCCGCCACTCCTTGATACTATATATGTAGGTCAATCTAGTAGCATTTTCTTTGGGATATGTTTACTTATAAGTTAGTCATTGCAACTTCGTGTACTTCATTTATGTCTAACGACCATATAAAGACCGCTTTTGGATCCCCACTTTATGAATACTTCATATATATTCGCAATATTTAGATTGCTTTATCATATTGTTGCTTTTTTCTCGATTGCTTGCAGGAATAGACCTTTGTGGTTAGGTTGATCGTCCTTCCCGCATCGTTTGTCCTCAGGATATTGGTTTAGTGATTACTAAGGCGCAACGCCATGCATGTCTTTAGTCGGATCATCAAATTTGTTCTCTACCAAATCGATAGTTATCATATCATCGAAAGTCGGGACATCTTCGCCTCCATCAAACGGCCACACTTAATGCATATGAACATCGTGGGAAAAGCCCGGCCTGCCATAAACCATCTAGAGATCTTTGCCTAGCCGGAGGAAAAGATGCCCTCCTAGAGGCCTGGCACTCACTGTAAGATGACCACTTATTAGGCCACCTCATGGATAGTGATATTCTTCAGCTTATGACTTTAGTTGGGACTTATGTCGTCGTGGGCCTCCCTGGTGGGCATTCCCTCGTGACAAGTATTGTGTATTTTGTTTGGAATCCCTTTCCTTTATGGAACACTCTGTTGTGAAACTACTTTATATAGTTACTAGTTTTCATTTCCTGATTGATAAACCTTTAATAAATTTCTAAGTGGATTAAGTGTCGAGAGTGAATATTTTGGATCCGAGGTGCATTGGAGGACCATATTTTAAATTATTTAAAAATCACATCTAAAGTTTTTAAAAATAAAAAATGTATTTTTTAGTTTTTTTTTTGAAATATCAAAATATGATTTTTGCACTATTCAAGAATATAGGGATCGCTGGAACTCATCCTCCAAAGTGGTTTTTCGATTAAGTGTCAGACAATCTAGAAAAGGATTCGCGTTTTCATCTGTGAGATAGATTGACAACAAATAAATACATGAAGCCTTCTCCCAAGGTTTATAGCTTCAGTTCTAGTGTTTGTTGTTGGTTGTTCGGGGGATAAAACTGGTTCCTGATTATTCAAACATTTTGTGGCTGGCATGCCAGCTAGACCAATGAGCTATTACGCTCGTTTTAAAAGGATAATTGCTCCCAAGCCCAACTCCATGGTTTGTAGCGGGTAGTTACGATGGTTTTGAAGAGACCCACTTAAGGTCGACGGGAAGGTGGATCAATGGAAGGTTGCCTTGGTTGCTTCCCATGTTCAAGCTATCTACGCGAGTGTATCTTGAATTGAGTGATCTTTTGTGGGGCATCTCAGGGATAGTGGGTTGAGCTAGACGGGAGAAATCACATAAAGCATTAGATGCCCACTTGAACTAACAAGTGTGGTTGCTAAGGAATGCAAGATATATGTTGTAAATCCACTTTTTAATGATCTTGAGCTGAAGAATCGGCCTCTTTTTTAGGGTGTTCACTTCCTTTTCAATAGCTCTTTTACGGGGAGCACGGTAGCGACTAAATTAAGGATAGTCATAGTGGGGATGTTACTACTACCTCCGTCCGAGTTTATTGGTCCTCTTTGTATTTTGTTCCCAATTTTAACCGTCGATTTGATTAATAAAATATAAGTCTATGTCACAAAACTTATATTGTTAGATTCGTATTCAGAAGAGGTTTTCAATGAACTATTCTTGTTTATATAACTTAGTTTTTGGTAGTTAAATCAAATGTAAAAGTTGGATTCAAATACAAGGGGACTAATAAACCCAGACGGAGGCAGTACCTTCGGAGTGAAAAGGATTATAGATGTAGTATCATAGATTGTTACATTTATTAGCTTGCAGATTAAATTTTATTAGGAAATGTGATGGCAACATAATATGTTAGGCTGGTCACAATGGAAGTATCCTAGATAGTATGATGTATGCCAACAAGGCATTTTTGCCGAGGTGGCACATAATTAGACGAGAAAAAAGATGATTGAGTATCATGATATGATACCGTATCACACTAAATAATATAATAATATGTGTCATCCATAGTAATAAATGAGATAACTATGATACCAACCTATGATACCGTGCATTATGGGTGTAGTATCATACACTAATATTATGTGCATGATACTAGACCTAATTCGAGAAGGCTTGATAGTTTTAAGAAAGGTGAGGGTGAGGGTTTAATTTGGAAGAATAAGAAGAATCTCATTCATGTGCTCATGCTAACAAAAGATCATGATGTCATTCTCTGTCACTAGAGTTGTTAATCTCATATGTTTGCTGGCTTTTTCATCATCTAATCCACAACAAATCGAATGAAGTGCTTCAGATTTCTTTAGTTGAATACCCTTGTTTCGTCGAGTTTTTAGAGCTGCTTAGTAGACTATCTCACTATGTCATTTCTTGGGTTTTAGTGCGTTTAGCCAATTCTCTTTTATTTTACATCACCATTCACTCGATTCTCCATGAAATCATACCTTGTACTCCCATTTTTCCATTTTAGCTAGCCATAATGGTATCCATTATCTTTTTCCTCGTTTGGTGCTATATCATGTCATCAATATACCTAGTTGATATTGCATAAGGATGCATTTCATTACCTATATTAGTTGTTACACATGTTATGGCTAGCATAAGGAAGTGACAAACACATAAGAGCAAGTACAATAGTAAGCCGACTTACATGCCATTTTGCCCTATACGGAGGAGAGAGGCAAGCAAAAAGGGGCTCTAATGCAATAGCCAGTCTCTTCACGTCTCTTAGGTAAAATGAGTAAATGAGAGTAAACACAAAGAGAGAGTGAAAAAATTACTATCTTAAAAGCAATCGTATTGTATAAATGAGTGATATTGCTCACTCTTGATGACATGAAAATCTTATATACTCAGTTGTTGGCTGATAAAAACAATGCTCTAACCAATATTGTAAGAGCATCTACAGCCAAACCTTCCAAATCCAGCCCCTCAAACGCATGTAGATGCGCCCACGGACACTGACCGGTCATGCCTCAAAAACTGACTACTGCATCCGGACATCTCATATTAGATTCCTCAAAACCATACAAAAGCATGCAACATATTAAACCTACGTACTACGTATGAGCTATCTACTATTCGTCGAAGATTTCGATGATCACCCTGCCCTCCAGCGGATAGATGTGCGTCAGCCCGCGCTCCGCCCCCTCCAGCACCGGCGCTGCGACCCCCTCCGGCGCATCCGGCTGCTCCGCTGCGGCTTCCTCCGCCGCTATCTCTGCCTCGAGCTCATCGAAGAGGGTGTCAGCCTCCGCCTGCCTCTGCCGCATGAGCCGACAGTTGGCCTCCACCTCAGCCTCAACCCGGATTGAATCCCGGATGGCCTGCTGCTCCGCCATCTCGTCGGATTGGCCGATGGTGAACTCCTCCTCCGCCTCTGCCATGTTGAACCCCAGAGCGTCGTCCGCCTCCTCCTCCTCCTCCTCCATGGCCTCTGGCACCTCCTCCTCCGGCTGCTCCTCCTCCTCCGTTTCCGGCGAGTCTGGAGGAAGACCCGTAGCGATGCGGCCGGCGCGGAGAGCCTGGATCTCCATCTCGATCTAGTTCCGGTGCTCCGGCATGAGCTGAGCGTAGGTGGCGATCCTCTGGTAGACCATAGTGAGGCCGGAGAGCGGGGGAGAGGAGGCGGATGGGCTCGGGTGGCGGCGGAGGGAGGGAAGAGGCGGATGGGCTAGGGCTGGGGGACACCGCCCTACTTAAATAGCCGGATATGGCCTCGGGCAGCGAGCCGGAGCGGCGCCACGCGGCGTTCACATTGCTGTGACGGTCGAGGCGCCCGTCGAACGTTCGGGTTTTCGGGCGAGTCCGCGTGGGGCCACGCCGTCAGGCCAACGTGGCGGGTGTGCCTGGGCGCGCCCGGGCTCCCCCATATCCACCTCATATTTGGGCTAGATATGGTGGTGCCGGTCAGCCCAGGTGTTTGAGGCCGGTTTGAGAGGCCTGTCTGGGTCGGTTTTTCATGACCGGGCGACCTGCCTGGGCGTTTGAGATGGGTATGAGGGGTCCGGCTTTAGATGCTCTAAAAGAACACATATAATAATAAGAGAAAAGTTCATTGTAGGTCCTCAAACTTGTCACAGTGGTCACTTTAGTCCACGTAGTTAGAAATACCTGAAATACGGTCACAAAACTTGTCGTGGGGGTTCACATACGGTCCATTATACGATTTTGTCTACGTACACGCTGATTTGGTAGTTGACTGGCCTCTCCACGTGTACTTTGACTGCCAAGTCAGCTGCATGCCGTCGGAGCGCTGCAATACGCTAGGAATCTAGGGGTTTGTTTGCAAAATCACACAAACTTACACCCACCACCCCACCTGGTTGGACATCACCACGCACCACCTGGTCGGATCACTTCTCACCCTCTCCACCTCGCTCACTTCTCCCATTCTTCCCCTCAGCTCGCTTCTCCCCCTCTCAACCCTAAGCTCCACCGTCGCCGGCATCGTTGTCGCCGCCGCATCTACTATCGTCGCCGCATCCATTGTCACCTTTCTGTTGCCACCGTGGCATCCACTGATTTGGCAGTAGGCATCCGCTGCCTGCTTCTCCGCCGTGGCATCCACTCCCGCTGCCGTCGGATCCACTGCCGTCGCCGTCACGCGGAGCAACTTCACTCTGCCAGGGTCGTCGTCGTCATGTCATCTTCGAGCTCCATCCGCTCTGGACTGTGTGGTTGCGCCGTTGTTGTCCCATTGATCGGGTGCCCCAATTGTGGCGACCCCGTGACCTTCTACCGCTCTACCACCGAGGAACACGGTGATTGGGTGTTCTACAAGTGCAAGAAGCACACTGTAAGCTTGATCTCTTTCTGCTCCTGCTTGATCTGAAAGCTAACTATGATGTCATGCTTGATATGCTTACCTGCTCCTGCTTGATTCGTGGCCTGCTTAATACTTAACAGTAGTTATGATTCATATTAGTGGATGCTATTGGATATCTAAGAGTTAACGACAAAACTATTTAACTGAACATTTCAGATAACTAATTGACAGTTAACTAAACATTTTTAGATAACTAAACTTTGACAGTTAACTGAACATTTGACAGTTAACTGAACATTTATTATGTTTGTCACTATGAAATAAATTTGTATTTTTTATTGCTAGGTCACCTGTGATCTCTGGCGCTGGGAGCTAGAATATGTGGAGCATCTGGTGCAAACTAGGGTTCTTGTTGGTAATGCTGTTGTAGATGCAATTGGTGCAGCTGGGGATAGAAGGGAAGAGCTTGAGATGAAGAGGACTGAAGCAAATGCAGGAAGAAGCATAGCTGGGAGGGGCATGCCTAGAATAGGCAATGCATGCAGAGTCAATTTTGGCAACCCTAGTGGGAAGAACTTTGCCACCAAGCAGCAAGCTGCTATGCTGCTTGGACTGGGTAGAGAGATCCTAATGGTGATGAAGCTGGTGCTGGCTAGTGTCATGGTGCTTTGTGTGCTCTCTTTCATCTTCATTATGAAGAACTGATTAGATGAGTAGGTGTCTTAGTTGTAGTAGTTCTTGTAATGAATGAACATGTAATGTGATGGTTTATTTTGGTGTGGTTGTAATGGATGTCTATGAAGTAATATGAAGCTTGTGGCTTTATGCCTGTATTTTGTCACATAATTGTACTTGTTAATATTGTTTTTGTGTTTACCTTATTTGAGCAGAAATGGACCAATTTAGCTGGTTGCAAATCATGATCTGGAAGTGGCAAGTGTTGAAAAGCAGCAATGCTCATATAAAAGTGACCAACTTAGCTTAGCTCAATAGCTGTTCAATTTGGATATATAATTACAATAGAATATCATTACAACATAAAGATAACATTAATCTATTTCATCTAGGATCCCCTTAAGCTTCCTAATCTTGTGCTTTGTCTCCTCTTTGTGTTTGAACAAATCACCAATCATGTATTCAAGCCTCCTTTTCTCTTGCTTTAGATGATCTCTCTCTTGAACTAAATTGTCCCTCTCTTGCATGGCTTGGTCCCTCTCTTTCTCTGCCTTTGCCTTGAAAACCTGATGGATGTTTGTAATTGATTTGCGAGCCATCTTCTTCTTCTCAAGGTCTTCCTTGAGTTCAATCATAGCAAGTTGTGTGTTGCCTAATTGGCCTATTGCATGCTCCTTCTCAGCCACAATCTTAGCAAAATCAAGCTTAAATAATGTCAACTTATTTTCAATCTTTTCCTTCTCTCTCTGAATCTTCGAGTTCTCTTCAGCATTCAAAACATTTTGTCTCAGCCTCTGTCTCTTCTCCTCATCATGCATGCTCCATATGGTAGATAGGCTCAACTTCAAAGCATCAGGCCACTCATGGTCAAACCATTGCACATAGTTGCATTTAGGAACTTCCTATCATTTTCATAAAAAAACAAATTTTCACTAACTGAACTTGTATTTTGCTTCAACAGAAATTTTTGAACTTTTAACTTACCTTCTATGAGCAAGCAAGGAACCTCGTGCCACTATCAACATCTTCAAATGCCACAAGTTTCTCACAAACGGATCCATGGTCACATCTATCCTCAACATATGTTGCCAGGCTACTCCATTCTTCACAGAAAATGGTAGGAGGTGTCTAAAACACGGAAGAAAAGCAATTGATAAATCAGATCTGACAAAAAAACTCTTTTGTCCCCTTTTCCATAGAAACCCTAGCTCCTGGTAACGGCAAAGTGGAGATGAGGAAGAGGAGGAGATCACTAACCTTGTTTGTCACAGAGTCATCTTCAGAACTGGTGAGTAGTTCATCCCACGAAACCATGGCTCCTGGTGCTAGAAGAGGAACAGGGGAAGAAGTGAGGAGGAAAGTGGAGATGAGGAAGAAGAAGGGGATCTGGTGGTGGTGGATAAGAGCAGTATACCTTGGACCAAAGTGAGCATGTAGAGTGTAAGTTAGTGGGTGCATTTGTGGCAAGGAACCTCAACTTTGGCAACGAACCTAAACTTTTTCAGCTAACTGAACTTTGTCAGTTAACTAAACTCTGCTAGTGAACTGAACTTTGTGAGTTAACTGAACTTTTTCAGTTAAATTCAGTACAATTAAGTTTAATTCCAAAATGGACACCTCATTGAGCAATGTTTAAGCTAAATGTTTGAGCAATGTTTAAGTTGCATCTGGTTTCTGTTGCAAAATGTTTGAGCAATGTTTAAGTTGCATCTCGTTTCTGTTGCATGTCTAAAAGTTTCTTTTTTTGGAAAGTTGTCCATGCTTCTTCTTTCGGCATAGACACATAGTAAAAAAACTTCTTCTTTTGGCATGGAGACATGGTAAACAAACTTCTTCTTTTGGCATAGACCACATGTTCAGACATTTCTTGCTTCACAACAACAATTAACATAGATAGATTGTTGCAAAAGACAGAGTACATTTAACTTATGTGCTAAAAGATATTCAGCACACCTAAACTACCATCACACTACAAAAGACAACTAGAATTAACTTATATGCTAACATATATTCAGCACACCTAAACTACCATCTTGATTTCTTCAGTTCTTTAGCATCTTCTTCAACATCTTCAGCTTGTTCACTTCTTCAGCATCTTCAGGCACTCCGAGCGGTGCACCTTCTCAGGAACCACCACGACCTTCTTCTTCCTCTTCTTGCTCTTGTCCTCCTTTGCTGCCACCACCTCCTGCTTGGGCACGAGTGGCACATCACGCAACAGCTCAACGTCAATCGGGAGGTTTCTATCACCCTCCCTGGCATTGACGATGGGCGCCACCAT
This sequence comes from Elymus sibiricus, assembly GCA_039707655.1. Lineage (NCBI taxonomy): Eukaryota > Viridiplantae > Streptophyta > Magnoliopsida > Poales > Poaceae > Elymus > Elymus sibiricus. The sequence continues at coordinate 163,562,474 of CM077663.1, forward strand.
CTGCACCTCCTGCTCCTCTTGCTCCGGCTCGTCGTCAGAAAGAACCACCAGTGAGACTTCCTCGCCCTCCTCACACTCACTGTCCAGCAGGTAGCCTGAGTCGTCGGAGTACCTGGAGTAGTCCGAGTCGGACGACTCCGCATTGGAGATGTCATTGTGACAGAGTAGCTCGGGCTAGAAGCAATCGCAGTACGCAGTGTTGACCCGCGCAGGGATGACTAGGACGATGCCGTCGAGGCGCTGCATCCTTGATGCCACGCGGACAGATCCGGCTGCTGCGCTGGCGTGGTGCAGGACCTGTACATCCACCAGCGTGCCCGCTACATCGGATCCTTCGAGCGCGTCTCCTACATCGCGAATCGTAGGATGGTCGCCGGAGGGACACCTGGGCCGTTGGGGATGGCTCGCTCCTTCTCATCCTCCGTCATCACTTTGATGAGGCCACGCGTGTGGTTACGTAGCATCTGCACGCTGGGGAACCACCACGCGATCTCCTTCAGCTCCGTGCGGGCGACGTGGTCGTCGTTGGCCAAATCCTCATTCGCCCTCTGCCAGGCGGGGGTGTTGTCCATGGCTTGGACGTCGGCGGCGGAGAGGAGGCCGTCGGCGAGGGTTTTTTGGGCAGTGGAGTGGGAGGTGGGGAGCGGGAAGACCGAAGCGACGCAGTGGAGTGGTGATGTGAGTGGCGAGTGGGGAGGTGGGTGTGTCTTATAACTGTCCCGTGGAAACCGTAGCAGCGCAAGAACAAATCACTGGGTACTGTTATGTAAGCCAGCTGGTAGAGCTAGAACAAATCACTAGTACTACCCCACTAGCATTGCACCCATCGTTTCTATCCATAGGTCCTCGGTTCGAGACCCGGGCCAAACTTTTTTGTGTTATGTTTCTTAATTAACTGAATATCACAAATTCATTCGTTTAGTTCAACTTACTTATATTCACAAATTCAGGCCAAACTTTTTTGTGTTTTGATTTTGTATAATTTAAATGATATTCACAAATTCAGTTAACATGAAATGATCACATTCAGACATTGCATCAGCTAACATCAAAATGAATGAGCAAGTGATCACATTCAAACATCAAATGAATGAGCAAGTGATCGCATTCAAACCACATGATTGAGCGAGTGAATGAGCAAATTCAGTTAACATCAAATGATCACGTTCAGACATTCAGACATTCAGACACTAAATGAAGCAATTTTAAATTTCCAGTTTGCATCAGGTAACCGAATGAGCCAAAAAATCACATAAGTACTGGTGCAAAAGCACTGATTCATCCGAACTCATCAAACACTCAGATGGAAGTTTTAACCAAAAAATCACATAAGTACAAGTGCAAAAGCACTGATTCATCTGAACTCATCAAACATGTTCATTCTTTTCTGCTTCTTGGGCACATGTCCACCTGGGCCTTTTGATTGCTTCCTCTGCTCATCTCTTATTCTCTTGGCCTCTTCTTGTTGTTTCTTCTTTGCTTCTTGATCTTCTTTCCTCTTCAGTGCTGCAATAGCCCTCTTTGCTTCTTGACCTTCTTTTTTGCTTCAAGGCTGCCTCTGCTCTAGCTGCAATTGCTTCAATTGCTATGGCCTCTTTCTCTTTGTTGCAGTGCTGCTTTTCTTCTTGCTGTAGCTTCCTGCTTTGCAGCTGTTTCCTCAACCTTCTTCTCTCTTGTTGATCTTCTTCTTCTTGCAGCCCGCTCAGCTTTCCTCATACTGATTTCTTGTCTTTTTGCCTCTCCCTCCTATGCTCTCCTCTCTGCCATATCATTCATTGCCTCAAGTGTTGCATCTCTTCTGGCTGACATCTACCTTTCTTTGTCTCTTTTCATCTGCATCAAGTTCATGGTCAGGTTGCCATCATTTGTAGATGTGGTTGTTTTGTGTTGAAGCTTTAGAGCTTGATGCCCCTGAGATGAAAGTTGAATCTGGCCTAGTGGCCTCAACATTTTCTCTAGGAACATGTTTGGAGAGCAGCATCCTATGAAGCATTGTACACCAAAGTCCTCAACCTATAGAAAGCAGTGATTATCTGGTACAATCAGTATATTTTACAGTTTCTAAGTACAAGTTAAAAGAAAGGGACCAAAGATTAGAATTTTCCTGAAAACTGACTGGTGTATCATAGTCATCTTCTTCTTGCTGGGCTTGGGCATCATCTTGTGGAGCATGGACTTCATCTTGCTGGGCTTGGCCATCATCCTCCGTGACATGGACCTGCTCCTGAGTTACTTGGCCATCATCTTCTGTGACATGGATCTGCTCCTGAGTTACTTGACCATCATCTTGTGTGACATGGACCTGCTCCTGAGTGACTTGGCCATCATCCAGTGTGACTTGGCCATCATCATCTGACACATTATCAGGTATAGCCCTTGGCCCCCTTCTAACTTGTAGCTTTGGCCTTGGCAAAATGCCAGCTTTTCTCTTGCCACATCCTTTCCTGTTGTGGCCTTGTTCATTGCAGTATGAACATGTTATTATACCTCCATGTCTAGTTAGTACCTTTGTCCCATCTTTCTTTTCAATCTCATAAGGTTTCTTTCTCCTGCTCCTGTTGTAAGGCCTCCCTACCTTTTTCATAGATAGGTGGCTTGATTTCACACCCATTCATCTTCTCCCACTCACTCCTATCTCTGCAAGGCTTGATAATGGGTCTGTAAGCTATCTTGAAAGCTTCTATATTGTAACAGGAGTGCACCAAGTCTCAGGTTCAATTCTCTCATGTCTGCAACATGCAATTGCATGGTGACAAGGAACTCCACTTGCATCCCACCTTTTACATGCGCAACTCTCCTCCTTAATGTCAACAATGTATGTCTTGTTCTTGTTGTCAACCTGAAAAATGTCATAACTACCCCTTGAAACCATGCATGTAGCTGACAGCTCTATATTCTTTTCCTTAATTTTGGGCATATGGTTCCAGGCCAGCTCTCTGCCTCTTTTCTCTTGTTGTACAATCTGACCATTAGCTGGATTTTGATCTTGTCAATCATTGATCTCAGGTGCATCTCCCTAGCCTCAAGAATATATTTGTTGAAAACCTCACAGTTGTTGTTTAGAAGGATATCACACTTGGGCAAGACTCTCTAGAACCCTCTAACCCAAGTGTTTGGTGGAAGTTGCTCAAGCCACTTGTAGGCTTCTAAGCTGATGGCCTTCATTTCTTCCATGTTTGCAGCCCACAGTTCTGATGTTGTGCTCCTTGCACACTTCCATAGCTGGTTCTTAAACACGTCTCCTTTGTGTGTTTGCTGAAAGTTTTGCCAGATATGCCTGGCATAGTGTCTGTGCTCTGCATCAGGAAAGTGTTGCCTCACTCCCCTGATTAGTCCCTTTTGCTTGTCCGACATTATAGTCCATGGCTTTGTATTTAGTATTCCCAAGTCACTCTTCAGATTTGACAAGAACCATTTCCATGTGTCAGTGTTTTCAACCTCCACAACTACAAATGCTATAGGGTAGATGCAGTCATTGGGATCCATCCCTACAACACAAAGCATAAGACATCCATACTTGGTCTTCAAGTGGCATCCATCTAAACATATGACTGGTCTGCTGAAACCCCTTTTGCACGCATCCAGAGAGAAATAACAACTTCCAAACATGCCATCATTGACTTCCACATAGAAAGAGCTGCATGGGTATGATCTTCTGAATTCTTGTGCATAATCCCACATGCTATTGTACTGCTCTAACTCATCTCCTTCAATGGCTTTCTTGACTAATCTCTTAGCCCTTCTCCGTTTGCTCCTTGATGCTATCATATTCCAGTCCTTCTGAACCACTCTTGAAAAATTCTTCATGTTCATATTTTCATCAGCTCTGAAGGAATCAAGGTATTTTCTAGCCATAAAAGGAGCAGTGAATGACCTACACTCCATTTATTTATGCAGGCATGCTTTGGGTTGTATTTCTTGATCATGAAGCAATTAATTCTGGTGTCATATGATGCAAACAAAGACCAAGGGCACCCATCTTCACAAATAGCCTGCAGTCTTTTCCTGTCATTTCTCGGGCACTTAATGTCAACTATTTCCTGACAGATGTACTCTTTGATAGCTTTCCTCAGTAACTCAACAGTGCCAAAGGTCTGGCCAACTTGGAACTCAGGTTTAGTCAGGTCTTCTTCTTTGAAAGATTTGAAATTCAACTTAACCTTATCTTCATCAGAGTCAGGCAAACACATGTCCCCATCTTTAGTAGCATCACCAGGTTCTTCTTGGACTGCTTTACCTTTCTCAAAATCAACATTGCTGTCAAACAAGTCATTGTCATCTTGAAGATCAATGTCTAAATCAACAAGCTGTGGGTTATAATCATCATCTGAGTCATGCACTGCTAAGTCAAACACAACATCTGCCGCATCCATGTTCAAAGCCCTGCAGGTTTTTCTGCCCCTATGCTCAAACTGAAATGAATGAACATAATCTCTTGGTTGAGGTGGTCCTGGTATGTAATCATCTTTTCACTCTTCCTCACTTTCAGATAGTGCATCTTCCTCACTTGGATCTTCATCAGCCTGTTGCACTAGAACTTGGTTAGGCTGCTCCTCTTACTGCTGATCAGCCTGTTTCTCTACCTAGTGATGTGACTGCTCCTCTTGCACTTGCTCCTTCTTTGGTCTCATGCCACTGAATTTGACCACAGGAGGATCCTCATCATCAGAATTAATAGGAACAGTACTAAGATATGATCTCAGGCTGTTATCATGATCAAGATAAATCTGCTGGAACTGGTTCCCATTTAGAGCACAATCCTTCATGTTTTTAGTCATAGTGTTGTCCCCCACCTTAATCTCTCTTAATCCATTCTTGTAAACTGTCAATCCATGAACACACCAGTAAGCCCTGATCCTTCGCTCAAACTCATAACCTATTTCCTCCACTAAACTGGCAACAACAGTAGGTGTCCAATTATCTATATCACAGTAGTCATAAATGGAGTGGCCTTTGTGGTAACCCCTATGCTTGCCTGAGCAAAGGAAATAGCCACCATGTATGACCTGAACAGAGAAGTGGTTGCCTTTGGGTTTTGCAAAACAATCACATTGACAATATTCAGACAATGCAATCTCCAGACATATTCAGACAGTGCAATCTTCATACATATTCAGACAGTAAAAAACAGACAGTGCAATCTTCAGACATATTTAGACAGTAAAAACAGACAATGCAATCTTTACATTTTCTAGCAAAATTCAATCTTTTGCAGAATAAAAGCAGGGAATTATGACCTCCACTGGACAAATACATGATCTGTCAGGTCCAAAAGCAATATTTTTGGGTATCTAAGATACTCAGGAGACATTTGACCAACACAAGGCCATATTAAAGCACAAAATTTTGGCCAATTTAACAAGTCTTGACATTTGATCAACACAACACCACTGCTGTTTCACCCCCTAACCCTAATAAGAAACCCTAATTTTGATCTACCACTCCCGCTGCTAAAACCCTACTTGGCACAATCAAGTAGCAAAAACCCTACAAGCAGACGACCCAATCCGTGACGACATAGCCAAAACCCTAGCATGTGAGCGCAATTGAACCCAACACGAAGTAGTTCCAGGAGCTAGCGTCCAAGGATCTACCGCACAAGGACGAGACGACAACGACGTACCGTAAAGGGGCAGGTCGGGCGAGCGCCGCGTTGGAGCGAGAGGGACGTCGCGCAGGCCTGTCCCAAAGGGCGCGGACGGCTGCGTCTCGGCGTCCGACGACGAGCTCATGCTGCCGTCGCCGCACGCGCGCAAGCCCGTGAGCTCGAGGGCACCACCTCGGCAGCAACGACAGGTAGGGGAGCGAGCGAGGAGGAATAGGGGAGCGGCCCGACCATGTGGGGAGCGAGCGAATGGGTGCGGTCCGACCAGGTGGGGAGGGGTTTTAATTCATGTGTGATTTTGCAAACAAACCCCTGGATTCCTAGCGTATTGCAGCGGCCAACGACATGCAGCTGACTTGGTAGTCAAAGTACACGTGGAGAGGCCAGTCAACTGCCAAATCAGCGTGTACGTAGACAAAAACGTATAATGGACCGTATGTGAACCCACACGGCAAGTTTTGTGACCATATTTCGGGTATTTCTAATTACCTGGACTAAAGTGACAACCGCGGCAAGTTTAGGGACTACAGTGAATTTCTCTCTAATAATAACCAATCAAAAAACATCAATAAAATCGTCCCTCGGCTACCTCCACCTTTCTCTGGCTCTTCGGGCACCTCAAGAGAGGGCAGCACCAGGTCGCCTCTCTCTTCCCCTCACCCAAAGCTCCCACCTTCGCTTTGCCTCCTCCTCCTCCGCCTTCCCAATTTCCCAATTCGGAGCGCCCGAGGAATTCGGCGTCGATTCGACGCGACCGAATTCGCCCCGGTTCAGCTGCCGCTCTTGGTTCGTCCATCCTGCCGGCCGACTTCTTTGTCTGTCTCAACTCGATCCACGCCGTTGCGGCACGGTTCCTCCCTGCTGGCTTTGGCCTGCACTGATCTGGCCTGGAAATAGTCCTACTCTAGTTTCGCGGATTTTTGTGTTCGGTCCGTATCTCGGTGTTCTCAGTGGTTCGTGCTGATCTCTCTCTGTGTGTCTATCTTCTTCTGGCTCGATTGTGGATGGGATTTGGCCTCTCACGAGTCGGCCAGGGAGAATTCCCTGCTTGGCGAAGCTTCCGCTGAATTTTCTACCCATTTCCACGTTTTACCTGGGTCTATGAAAGCTCCAGCTTCTCAAACCAATCGCTCTGATCTCTTCTTGTCTAGATCTAATTTTTTCTTTTTGGGTTTCGTGTCTACGGTCAGAAAATATCAACCGTTTCCCCGTTTCTCTGCTGATTTTTTTTCCTTCCCTGCAAGGACTTCATTTCTTGCTCTTTCTACCCTCAGTTCTTCCTGATCTGATTGTTCAATTTCGGTGTTTGTCTCAGTTTACTTGATTTGTTTATCCGTGTCGAATCAAATGGCGCAGGAGAGTTGTGATCTCAACAAGGACGACGCCGAGATCCTGAAGCCATCCTCCTCCACACCTTCGCCTCCTTCCCCAGCCACACCACCACCACCAACCGCTCAAATACCAGAACCGCAACCTCCACAGTCACCACCACAACCACCGGAAGCTCAATTCTTGTCCAGGCCCTGCGAAGTTGTTCACACAGAGACTTCCAAAAAGAGGAAACATGCTGATACGGTGTCAATGGCCATGGTGGTTGAGCCATTGTCGCCTGTGCTGTTTGTTAACCGTTGCAACGTGTGCCGCAAGAGAGTTGGTTTGACTGGGTTTCGTTGCCGGTGCGAGAAGCTCTTTTGTCCGCGCCACCGGCATTCAGAGAGCCACGACTGCTCATTTGATTATAAAACTGCGGGCCGAGAGGAGATTGCCCGGGCAAACCCTCTGATCAGGGCTGCCAAGATCATTAGGATATGAGGTATAATGTTTGGTTTGTTCAATCATCTTACATCTGGTCTGTAAATGCATATCATTTTATTCTTATTTTCATGTTAATTTTTTTGAAGACTTCTCTTGTGGAATACTCCTTATTTATATAAGCTGTAAACTACCATACTGAAATATGCATAAAGTCATGGCCTGATATCCCAGGCTCTGCTACTAATTGCATTCTAGATAGTAATATGGGCTGAAATATTAGTGTGCCTTGGTTGCATGATGATTCAAATGCTTCTTTTCTCTCAACAACAATCAGTTGCTTAGTATTTATCACCAAATAAATTTTGCTATGGCTTGCAGAAGTCTTTTAAGTTCCAGGTTGATGCTTTACTGATTTGCTCATGATAACAGTTGAACTATGAGCTGTTTTGTCACTTGGCTTAGCTGTAGATTGGCAACAATTTTCTTGATTGGTATCTTTATTCTGTGGACCATTCTGCTAGCTGGCCATATGGCTGTATATTTCAATTTAAATAGCTTTACGCTCTTTCGGTTTGATTTGCACACTGCTGCATCAGATTTGCCTGAACTTAACTGCCTATCTTTTTCATACATATTTTTGTTGATCTCAACAAAAAGAAACTTATTATGAAAGAAAACACCGTGTACTTTACTGTCGGGTGCTCTGTTAGTCAGTTATCTGCTTCCTTGCAGCCTTGTTACTAGTTCAATGATGTCATGTTCTGGACATATTTCCGGTGGGAATTTTGAGATACCATATAGAATGCTTAATTCATTAACCTTAATTTTCTTGCAACTGTGTAGGTTCATCTAAGAACTATGTGGAAGACTAAATCTTGGAGATGCTGTGTATCATGCTGTCATTCCAAGTATGATCCGAAAGCATGATCACTGCCAATTTGTGAAGACATTCCCCGAACAACTGAGCTCTTTGTAGCATACAAGCCTACATTGAGCAAGGGTTGGTTGTTGTGGAAGAATGCTTCACTCTTGTTCTTCGTCCAGCTATGGTTCACTCTATAGCATCCGAAGCTACCATGAACACAGGTGATATAACCTGTAATGTCCGGTTGTAATTCTATTGGATCCAAAGATTTATTGTATTGTAATCTTTCTTTACTATTGTTCAAATTCTACTTAATGCAATTGTGTGTGACTGAAAGTTCGTGTGATGTTTAGTGTGTCAGGTCGATTCAGAAGCTACTCAGCTCTCACAGAATCTGTTGTAATATTTCTTGTAGCAAATGATTTTTTTCTCAAGGAAGCAAAATATCTTCCTCATCTCATTAATTAAGTAAGATATAACTATCTACTCCCTCCTTTTCCCTTGATTGACAATTTAACTAAAGCAATACAAGTTATATTTATCACAAAAATTATATCATTAAAAACTTCAAATGGTATATTTTCTAATTGTAAAACACTTTTTGTCTACAGCGCATGTTATGTTGGTCAAATTGTACATCTAGGGATATGCAACTCAAGAGGAATCAAGTTCATATTAAAAAAAAGAATACTCTACACATTTGTTCGTTACAACACCTCTCGCCGACACCAAGTTGATGTTGAGTATCCCTCCCCTTGCCGTTATTTCCCTGTCTATATCCAACTCAGGGGTGATGAGTATCACTGCTGGACCTTGGTGTGGTTTTCTTGTTGGTGCTGGTGGTTACGGTTCGCAACCTGGAACTTGTTCTGAGCTAGGGTTATGGCGGCGGCAGCTGTTCGCAACCTGGAATTTGTTCTGAGCTAGGGTTATGGCGGCGGCAGCTGGAACTTGTTCTGAGCTAGCTTTATGGCGGCGGCGGCCCCAAGTTATGTGAAAGCAGATCAGCCAGAGTTGGAGTCAATGATGAAAGAGCTTGGGCTTGAAGAGGATGATCTTTTTGTTAAACGTGGTCCCTTAGTGCCGGTTCATTAAAAAGGATAGAATAGACTTGTCCGGTTAATTAACGATAATCCGGGCAAAAACCTTTACAACGCGCCCACAAGAAAAGGCACCCCAGACGACCTGACACCTACAAGACCACACACACCGCCAGGAAGAAGACACCATATAGGTTGCCTGCAATGTCATCGTCATCACCTCTCCTTGAGCAGGCGACTTCGACTCTGCCACTGACGACCTATCAAGACCCCATCGAACGAACGACACACGAGGACCTCATCGGCCATAGCCAAACAATCGACCGCAGACGTCGAGGACCGGCAACTCCAATTTTGTTGATGTGTTTCACATGAGAAAGTTGCAAGCCTCGCATCGACCTAGCCCAGCGTAACCTCCGAAGAGCACCGGCCACCTAAACCACCCTCATGGAGTCATCGTTGCCGCACGGGCTCCGCCGGACGCAGCTTCGACTTCTCTATCACAGTGTGAAACAGGCATAGGCACACTCGTCGGCAAACCGAACCGTCGACATCAGAAGGACAAGTCGCGACCCAGCTCCACACGTCATCATCGTCGTCGCGACACGAGTCGCAACGCCAACTACTCGCATCACCGGTTGGGCACCTGCCAACCATGACGCCGTGCACGTCCAGCCTAATAGAAGCGCGAAAAAGGATCGCCGGTCTTCAAAGCAATGCCCCAAAGGGAGAAATGCTGTAGGGACGACGTCGTTGCCCGATCCGAACGGGTCTAGGCTTTCACCCGAAGAACCAGATCCGAGGATCGAGCGGGTCAAAGAAACTCCACGGCGACACCCTCAAGAAGGAGAACGACGCCTGTAGACGCCGGCCGTCTCTTGCCGATCAAGCTTTCGCTCGGAGCAGACTTGATAAACACCCTCGCGCTGACGGTCGAAGCCGGCCGTACCCACTGACCCGTGCACCTCCAGTGTGGCGACAACGCCAACGCCATGCAGGAGCCACCTCCTCACCACCAACAGACGCCGGTGAGCCGAAATCGACCGAAACCGGCTAGATCCGGCATCCCACCGTCACAACACCGTAGCAGCAGCAAGCACAACTGCGGACCTGCACCCGTAAGAAGGGGGCTGCCGCCCCGCCACGCCGGGAAGGAGCTCAGGGCGGAGCCCCTGAGCTCGCAGGCTGCCGGCACGCACGTGGAAAAACATCAGGGGCAGGAAGGGGAAAGACGCCATCCTCACCCGACTCGTCAGGGGGAGATCTGGGCTGCAACCCAGGATCCCGACAACGACAACACGTCGGCTGCCACCCGCCGGAGACGCGGCCTGAATGCACCAGGCGCCATGGCCGCCATGGGGAACGGGAGCGAGCCTCCCTCCTCCACCGAGACCCCCCCCGGCAGAACGGGGGGAACCACCACCGCCACTGTCCGCCGGGCGGACTAAGTCCGGCGGCTTCATCCGGCGATGGCGAGGAGAGGAAGGGGGCGACGGGAGAGACTGGCGGTGCCGAACCTAGGTTCTGCCCGTGTCGCCCCTGAAGACGACGGGAGGGATGGGACACATCGAAGAGGAGGATCTTGACGATGTGGTCTTTCAACAAGGAACAAATGTGCCAACAAGGGCGATCCTCTGGATGTCGATTTCTCGTGTAGATTTGTTCTGAGCTAGGGTTATGGCGGATGCGTCCCCATGTTATGCGTAAGCGGATCGGCTAGAGCTAGAGCCAATGATGAAAGAGCTTGGCTTGAAGAGGAGGATCTTGACGATGTGGTCTTTCAGTAGGAAACAAATGTGCCAACGAAGGCGATCCTCTGGATGTCGATTGCTCGTGTTAACACTGATTGTGAGTACAACAAGTTCTAGTTCTAGTTTTGTAAAAACATGTGATCTGCTTGGGATCTTGCCTAGGTGGTAAATATCATATTGTTGGATGAAAATCTATACACTATGCAATTTTCTTGCCTTGCTAATTGGGAAAAGGTCTTGAAAGATGGACCTTGGACCTATAGGGGATTATTTGTTGTCCTTGCTCCATATGGTGGCTTTACTAAACCATCTTTAATCAACCAGCACAACATTGACATCTGGATACGAATCCATAATCTCTCGGATGGTTATGCAGGTATGGTAAAATTCTTTTTCAACAAAGTTCATAAGTACACAAGTACCGAGCAAGCTTCATATGACTTCTCCAGGATATTTTTTCTATGTGCGATTCAAGTTGGATGTTAGGAAGCCTTTGAAGAATGCTGCCTCGGTCGTCCGCGATAGTAAACTTGATGAGGGCATCCCTTGTCCTTTACCATCTTTTCCCATTGATGATGTTGCTGCACACGACAAGTCCAATAAAATCAGAATTGGACCAATTGCAAGAGCACGTGCAAAGCTACTAGAACAACAGATGAATTCACTCTTAGTTAAATCTACATTTGTGTTAATGAGAATTTTATACTTCTTAAGTCTTTGCATGTTCGTATGATCAGATTTAAAGAGAAGACAAGCTTGACACGTGGAGATGAAGAATTGCAGCACGAAGAATGCCTATTGATGTCCAATGTCAGCAAGTGCATGAGGGAGGAGAGGGAGGCAGGTGCACAACATACATAGAAAGGAAATCAGAACCAGACTCGGATTAACTACAGGAGGCCCGAAATTGATATACGTGCAGAATCCGAGTCCGTGCTTCAAATAAGGCGTGTAAATACAATTTGGAAAGCTTGACTCGTTTGCTTTCCAAACTATATACCCGGAGGCCCAGATTCAAGGTGGCCCAGTCGCAATAATCAAAACAGTACGGCGGTTGTTTCTGTCAGTTTCCCAGATAGAGTCATTTAAGTTAGGAAAGTTAGAGATAAGGTTGTTTTCGACCCCAACACTAGGTTGGACGTCTAGGGTCTTTATATACCCTTGTGAGTTGTTACTTTTAGGGTTAGACCACGTTTAGATTAAACTTCTACCAGATTGAATTGATTTAAGCATTCCTCTGAAATTATATTCCTCTTTTCATCGATCAGGAATATTTACCTACACCAAATTCGTTTCGATAGGGTGTATTTGCTACTGAAAGTCAAGTGCTATCTGTCGTTCCATTTGGAATTGGGAAATTGCAGAACCGCTTCGTGGTCGGCGGCTACGTGCTCAAGTGTGTGGTGTTGCGAATATCCATAGGGTTGAAGATCTGTCGCATTGGCAATGGGGGAGCAGACGGAGAGTTCGAGGGCGTCTCGCGATTTATCCAGCAACTTCATCATCGACACAATCCCCTCTTCGAGAAGATCGGGCCACCCCTTATCATCTTGGTATCATATTTCTAGCGTTTACTCGATGGTCGTCCATCAATCCCTTAGATTAGTTTTGTTTTCATCCTATACAGAAAAAAACATAAAAAAGATTAGGTTTAGAGTTTTTGCCATAGCCTAGATAGCATCTGTTCCAAGTTTTAGTTGTTGATCGTACTTTATTTGCGTAACTTATTGTCTGATCTAAGTCATAATAGTTTTTCTAGAATTGTCTTTCTCAAGTCGGAGTGTTTCTGTTTGTGTCAAGTCTGTTCGTTCGACTCAGTTTTAGTTTGCTTAGATTAACAATACGAATCAGATTGTGTTTCTATTTGATAACCATAGTTAGCCTTTCTTCTTTTGTGTAGCACTTTCCTATTGTATCCTTTGCTCTACGGGCTGCTCATATAGGAATTTGGAGAGTGCAACATTTGTTTTGGCAAATTCAGATTGGTTACTCATTGCTCAGGTTTCTGTTGCGAAAGAAAGGAAATAAAGAACAAAAAAAGAGAAAGAAAGAAAAGAATAAAAAGGATAAAAGAAAGCTAGACGTGAAAGTTGGGTACAGTTTTTGAGACGTTGTTTCAGTAATTTTGCCACATTCATGGCACTAGTAGATTGAGCAATCTTGTGCCCGTATACTTTGAGCATTTTGCTAGCGTCTCCCTTGTGCATTTGCAACACGAGCATCTCCGACATACTAGAATTTTTAGCTCAATTTCAGAGTTGCTTTTGCCCCATTTATCTCCACTGTGTGCGTTTCCATGGGTCTTTTTGTCAACACTAGGATTTATGAATTGGTGTTGTTAGATATCCCAACCAAGCTCCACCATATACCCTGGTTTGTTATGTGATAGTTTTCACCCTCGGTATTCGCTACATCACATCCGTGCATGTTCTGCCCATACAAGTTGGTAAGCTTTTCTAATTCACTTTGGAATGGTAAGATACATTGTTTCTTTTAGCTTTGAGTGAGTTGAGAGTCTTCCACATATATCCAGATTTTTTGTTTCTAGTAATCATGTCTACTGAGCCTGTTGATGTATGGCTGCAAAAAGATCCTAAAGCCGTAGTGCATTGGAATGAATATGAAGCTCTTCGTGATCATCTTCAGCGACAAATTCAGTGTGCAAGATGACACTGAATGTGCAGAACATGGAGTTGGGTCTGAAAGATGCCACTGAAACCATCATAGCAACGCAACAACAAGTTACTGAAATTCAGGCAAAACTAGTTACCTTGCAGCAAGCTTTGGCTGCATTGCAACAGACCGTTGATCACCAACAAAATCAGGAGCGTGATGATGATGATGGTGAAGCTAGTGTTCATGGTGATAATGGTGGCATCGCAGCTAATGCTTCCAATGTTGCAGGTGCTGCAGCTCGTCGTGTGCCATACAGCAAGCTGATCGCAACCAGCATGCTCTACATGAGCCGGTTGTTGCTGGCCAACATGGTGGTCGTGGTAATGGAGGGCGTGGTGGTGGTCTTGCTGGTGCCATGCCCGTAGGTTGTGGGTTTGCTCCTCTTGGTGCGCGCTGTCGATTTGAAGCTGATGTTTTTTGCACAACCAGTCAACCGTGATGATGATGGGTTGGGCAAACCAAATTTCACCATCCCAAAATTTGTTAGTTCTACCGATGTTGAAGAATACCTCAATTGGGAGCTGAAGGTGGAAAAATTATGGCGCATGCATGAGTACACCGAGGCCAGGAAAATAAAACTTGCATCTTCTGAATTTGAGGACTATGCTTTGCTTTGGTGGGATAATATTGTACAGTCCAGAACTTAAGATGGTGAACATCCCATTATTACATGGAGATCTATGAAGGAAGAGATCCGTGCTCGCTTTGTTCCACACAATTATATCCGTTCTCTGTATGACAGATTGCAGAATTTGAGGCAAGGTATTTCTTCTCTGGATGGATATTTTCAAGAGATGGAGCTTATTATGCAGCATGGTAGAGTGCGTGAAGAGCCTGAAAAAACAATGCAACGATTTCTCTCTGGTCTGAACTATAACATCAAGCGTATTGTTCGGCTTCACCAATATTATGACATAACATATTTGTTACACAAAGCACGTGAGGCTGAATTGCAAGTGGTTGAGGATGCTAAATTTACATCTCGCACAACAGCGACTAGATGTCGTTTTACACCACGAACAACACCTAGTGTGGAGCCTACTCATAGTTCCACTTCTGGCTTCCGTGGTAATGTTTCTTCCAAATCAGATTCAGTGATCTCTAATGCGAAAAAACCGCTGCAACCTGCTGCTAGTGCTGCTGGTTCTACTAATTCTACCGCAAGAAACATGGACATGAGCTGTCATACATGTGGTGGAAGGGGTCATTTTAAGAGAGATTGTCCCAATAAAAAGGTTATGTTGATTAATGAGGATACAACAGAATATGAAACCGGTGATGATGCTGACCCTGATTCTGAAATTTGGGAGGAAGATGAAGATGGTTCAATAGAAGCTTATGCTACACACTATCCTACAATTGTTTGCTCACCCAAAGTGCTCAGTGTTACTTCTAATCCGGCAGAACAGCAGTGCAATTTGTTTCAAACAAAGGCTGTTATTGGTCCTGGTAAGGCATGCAAGGTTATAATTGGTGGTGGTAGTTGTCACAATTTGGCTAGTAAGGAGTTATGCCAAAAGCTGAAACTAAAATATTTACCTCACCCCAATCCATATTTTATTCAGTGGCTAAGTGATAGTGGAGAGATGAAGATCAGCCACATGGTGCATGTGGAATTTCAGATTGGACCATACAAAGACACCATTGAGTGTGATGTGGTTCCTATGACCGTGTGTCACTTGTTGTTGGGACGCCCATGGCAGTATGATAGAGATGTTCGTCACAATGGGAGAGCCAACACATGTCATTTGAGGTCTATGACACCGCATCAAATTGTAAATGAATCTTGTCAAAAAATTGAAGTAAATCTTGAAAAAGAGAGTGAAAGATTAGATATGCAAGAGACTACACTTTCGGTGAGTGAGAGCTACAAGCCAAATTTGAGCGGTAAAAATAAAAGTGAGGGAATGAATTCCTTAGTTATCTTAGCCACCAAATCTGATTTGAGGGAGTTTCGTGATGACCCCACTGTTGTACCACTTGTGCTGATGTGCAAGGGTCAAATTTTGGTTTCTGACGACATGGCCCCTCTCTCTATTGGTGTTTCTCATGTACTGCAGGAATTTAGCGATGTGTTTTCGAAGGACGTACCCGTTGGTTTACCACCATTGCGAGGTATAGAGCATCAAATTGATTTGATACCAGGAGCATCACTACCCAATCGAGCACCATACCGCACCAACCCCGAGGAAACAAAGGAAATTCAGAAAAAAGTACAAGAGCTTCTCGACAAATGTTATATTCGCGTGAGCCTAAGTCCTTGTGTTGTTCCTGTAATTTTAGTCCCTAAAAAAAGATGGTACATGGTGCATGTGCGTAGATTGTAGAGCTATAAATAACACCACTATTTAATATCGCATGCTATTCCACGTTTAGAAGATATGTTGGATGAATTGAGTGGTTCTGCTCTTTTCTCTAAAATTGATTTGCGTAGCGGTTATCATCAAATTAGGATGAAAGAAGGGGATGAATGGAAGACGGCCTTTAAAACAATGTTTGGTTTATATGAGTGGTTAGTAATGCCTTTTGGGTTAACTAATGCACCTAGTACTTTCATGAGATTAATGAACCATGTTTCAGACATTTCATTGGTAAATTTGTGGTTGTGTATTTTGATGATATACTTATTTACAGCCGCAATGAATCTGAACATAGTGATCATATTCGACAAGTTTTGCAAGTGTTGCGTGATGCTCAGCTTTATGGTAATCTTGATAAGCGCACATTTTGCAAAGATAAGGTCATATTTCTAGGATATGTCGTTTCTAAGCATGGAGTTGAGGTAGATGAATCTAAAATTGAAGCTATTAAAAATTGGCCTACACCTCTGAATGTTAGTCAGGTACGAAGCTTTCACGGTCTTGCTGGTTTCTATAGACGTTTTGTGAAAGATTTCAGTACCATTGTTGCACCTTTGAGCGAGCTTACTAAAAAGGGTGTTGAATTTGTGTGGGGCGTAGCCCAAGATAATGCGTTTGATGAGCTGAAACGTCGTTTGACTGTTGCACCTTTGCTTATACTTCTTGATTTCACTAAACATTTGAGATTGAATGTGATGCTAGTGGAATTGGTATTGGAGGTGTGTTGATGCAAGAGGGTAAGCCAATTGCATATTTTTTCTGAAAAACTGAATTGTGTACAATTGAACTATCCTATTTATGATAAAGAATTGTATGCCCTAGTTCGTGTCCTTGAGGTTTAGCAACATTATTTGTGGCCAAAAGAATTTATCATACATTCTGATCATGAGGCTGTGAATTTTTTGAAAAGCCAATCAAATTTGAATAAACGTCATGCTAAATGGGTTGAATTTATTGAATCTTTTCCATACATCATTAAATCAAAAAGGGTAAAGATAATGTGGTTGCTGATGCTCTTTCTAGGAAAAACATGTTGTTGACACAATTGGATGTTCAAGTTCCTGGTTTAGAGAGTTTGCGTGATTTATATGCTACTGATCCTGATTTTTCAGCACCATATAAATTTTGTTTTGATGTAAAAGCATGGGACAAATATCACATACATGATGGCTATTTATTTAGAGCTAACACACTATGTGTTCCGGAATCGTCTGTGTGTTTGCTATTGTTGCAGGAATCACATGTTGGCGGTTTGATGGGTCACTTTGGACGCGAGAAGACTTTGCTTATGCTCGCTGATCATTTTGATTGGCCTAAGATGAGGCGTGATGTGGAAAAATTTGTGAAGCGTTATTACTTGTAATAAGGTGAAGTCCAAGCTGAAACCTCACGGTTTGTATACTCCTCTCCCGGCTCCTACTACACCATGGGAAGACATAATCATGGATTTTGCGTTAGGATTGCCTAGGATCAGGAGAAGACATGATTCAATTTTTGTGGTAGTTGATCGTTTTTCTAAGATGGCACATTTTATTGCCTGGCACAAAAGCGACGATTCGTCGCACATTGCTAATATGTTTTTCAGGGACATCATGCGCTTACCTGGAGTACCAAAACGATTGTTTCTGATCGTGACGTGAAGTTTATGAGCTACTTCTAAAAGACACTTTGGGGAAAGCTGGGGACAAAGTTATTATTCAGCACTACTTGTCATCCCCAAACAGATGGTCAAACGGAAGTGGTTAATCGCACACTACCCACGTTGTTGCGATCCATGATAAAGAAGAATCTGCGTGTCTGGGAGGAGTGTTTGCCGCATGTGGAGTTTGCATATAACAGGGTGGTACATTCCACAACTCAGCTCTGTCCATTTTGAGGTGGTCTACGGTTTTGAACCCATTACACCACTTGGTTTGCTACCCCTTCAAATTCAAGAGAGAGTGAACATGGAGGCATCCAAGAGGGCAGATTTTGTGCGGAAGATACATGAGAAGACTAAAGAAGAAATTGAAAAGAAGGGCAAGTACACTGCTAACCGTATTAATACGAAGAGAAAGGAGGTGCTGTTTCAGCCAAGCAACATGGTGTGGGTTCATTTTCGCAAAGAAAGATTTCCTAAACAGCGCAACGCCAAGTTAAAGCCAAGAGGTGATGGACCATATAAAGTGCTTTCCAAGATTAATGATAACGCATACAAAATTGATCTTCCTACTTAAGAGTTTGGTGTGAGTAATACGTTGAACATTGCTGATTTGACGCCATATCATGGAGAAGACCTTGGTGCATCGAGGCTGAGGCCTTTTCAAAGGAGGGAGGATGATGAGGGCATCCCTTGTCCTTTACCATCTTTTCCCATTGATGATGTTGCTGCACTCGACAAGTCCAATGAAATCAGAATTGGACCAATTACAAGGGCACGTGCAAAGCTACTAGAACAACAGGTGAATTCACTCTTAGTTAAATCTGACATTTGTGTTAATGAGAATTTATACTGCCTAAGTCTTTGCATGTTTGTATGATCAGATTTGAAGAGAAGACAAGCTTGACACGTGGAGATGAAGAATTGAAGCAAGAAGATTCCTATTGATGTCCAATATTAGCATGTGCATGAGGGAGGAGAGGGAGGCAGGTGCACAACATAAATAGAAGGGAAATCAGAACCAGATTCGGATTAACTACGAGGAGGCCCGGAATTGATATACATGCAGAATCCGAGTCCGTGCTTCAAATAAGGTGTGTAAATACAATTTGAAAAGCTTGACTCATGTGCTTTCCAAACTGTATACCCGGAGGCCCAGATTCGAGGTGGCCGAGTCGCGGTCGTCAAAACAATATGACATTTGTTTCTGTCAGTTTCCCAGATAGAGTCATTTAAGTTAGGGAAGTTAGAGATAAGGTTGTTTTCGACCCCAACACTAGGTTGGACATCCAGGGGTCTTTATATACCCTTGTAAGTTGTTAATTTTAGGGTTAGACCATGTTTAGATTAAACCACTACCAGATTGAATTGCTTTAAGCATTCCTCTGAAATTATATTCCTCTTTGCATCGATCAGGAATATTTACCTACACCAAATTCGTTTCGATATGGTGTATTTGCTACTGAAAGTCAAGTGCTATCTGTCGTTCCATTGGAAATTGGGAGATTGCAGAACCGCTTCATGGTCGGCGGCTAAGTGTGCAAGTGTGTGGTGTTGCGAATATCCATAGGGTTAAAGATCCGTCGCATTGGCAATGGGGGAGCAGCCGGAGAGTTCGGGAGCGTCTCACAATTTATCCAGCAAGTTCATCATCGACATCATCCCCTCACTGAGAAGATCGGGCCACCCCTTATGAAAACTTCAACTATTCTGCGTCAAGTATGATCGTTTGGCAGATGTTTGCTCGGTGTGTGGTATGCTATGACAAGTGTACAAAGAAAATGTCGGCGTTCATCCCCAAGTGCCCAAATGTTTAAAGACACACGATCGCAATGGAGTCTCTAGGTAGAGGACAGAGCGGGGGGGGGGGGGCTGGTCGTGGCAGGAGTGGTCGAGGTACAGGTTCACCTGATTTCATGGGAAGTTCCCAATACGATGAGTTTGAAAACGATGGTCATTATATGTAGAAGTAGGAAGAAGAGCTAGATGAGTAAGATCTCAAGCATAGGCTCATGATATTAAGGCATAAAAAACTAATGTTTTTGCTGCTATCGGCTACCGGTCAAGTTGTTCCCCCGATAGGCGTCAATAATGATGCTCGGAACATGGATGTGCATCCAGAACAACAACTTGGAACATCTCGTCTTAGTGCTCTTGGATGCTTGATACGTCTCCAACGTATCTATAATTTTTGCTTGTTCCATGCTGTTATATTATCATTCTTGGATGTTTTACAATCACTTTATATCAACTTTATATCATTTTTTGGGACTAACCTATTGACATAGTGCCAAAGTGCCAGTTGCTGTTTTTGCTTGTTTTTTACTTCGTAGAATATCAGTACCAAACGGAGTCCAATCGCGACGAAACTTTTTGGAGATTATTTTGGACCAGAAGACAGCCAGTGGGCCAAAGAAGGGCCAGAGAGGTGGGCTGTGGAGAGCACAACCCACCAGGGCGCGCCAGGGCCCCCCCGGCGTGCCCTGATGGGTTGCGCCCTCCTCGGGGCCCCTCTCCACCGCCTCTGATGCCTATAAATTCCCAAATATTCTAGAAACCCTAGAGGAGTCGACGAAAAACACATCCAACCGCCGCAAGTTCCAGAACCTCGAGATCCAATCTAACACCGTCACGGAGGGTTCATCATCCTCATTGGTGCCTCTCCGATGATGCGTGAGTAGTCCACCATAGACCAACGGGTCCGTAAGTAGTAGCTTGATGGCTTCCTCTCTCTCTTTTGATTCTCAATACAATGGTCTCTTGGAGATCTATTTGATGTAAACTTTTGCGGTGTGTTTGTTGGGATCCGATGAATTTTGAGTTCATGATCAGTTTCTATCCATGAATATTATTTGAGTCTTCTTTGATCTCTTATATGCATGATTACTTATAGCCTCGTATTTCTTCTTCGAATCTTTGGTTTAGTTAGGCTAACTAGATCGATTTTCTTGCCATGGGAACAGGTGCTTTGTGATGGGTTCGATCTTGCGGTGTCCTTTCCCAGTGACAGAAGGGGCAACAAGGCACGCATGTATCGTTGCCATTAAGGATAACAAGATGGTGTCTATTCCTACATGAATAGATCTTGTCTACATCATGTCATCGTTCTTATTGCATTACTCCGTTTTTCCATGAACTTAATACACTAGATGCATGCTGGATAGCGGTCGATGTGTGGAGTAATAGTGGTAGATGCAGGTAGGAGTCAGTCTACTTATCTCGGACGTGATGCCTATATAATGATCATTGCCTTGGATATCGTCATGATTATTTGATCTTCTATCAATTGCCCAACAGTAATTTGTTCACCCACCGTGCGCTATACTCATGAGAGAAGCCACTAGTGAAACCTACGGCCCCCGGGTCTACTTTTCCAACATATTGCTTTCCGATCTATCTTTTGCCTCTTTTGTTTTCATATCTATTATTCCAAAAAACCCAAAAATAAATTGCTGCACTTTTTATTTGCTCTTTTTATTTTGTGTTCTTGAGAGATCTATCTCTCCAATCTATCACTACCTAATCTATCTTTTTACCGTAGAGAGATTGACAACCTCTGATGCGGAGCATCCCACCATCATCCCTATGAAGACTGCACCACCAAGCAAACCCCCAAGTGGTCCTATGACAAGGGCACGCGCATGCGACATCGGAGCTAAGGTGAACTTGCTCCTCTTCCAGTATGACGTCGATGTCAAAGGAACTTGGATGCTACCTCACAATGAAACCTTGTGTATCCTTAGGTACGAGGAAGACGACCACGGAGGATCAAGGAGGTGGCCCCAAGATCAAGGCCAAAAGGAAGAAGGAGCAAGGAGAAGGGCCAGCCTGAAGACGGTCGGATCATCCGGACCCCGGTCCGGATCATCCGGAGGTGGCCCGGATCATCTGGACCCCAGTCCGGATCGTCCGGTAATTCCCGACCCGAACCGAACAAAACGCACCCGCTGATGGCCGGATCATCCGGACCCTGGTCCGGATCGTCTGGAGGAGGCCCGGATCGTCCGGACAAACATCCGGATCATCCAGGTAATCAGTGACCGAACCGGCTGGAGGAACTCCGAAGCCGGATCATCCGCACCCCGGTCCGGATCATCCGGAAGAAGCCCGGATCACCCGGGCCCCGGTCCGGATCATCCGGCCATTGCCTGCGCGCACCCACGGGCCTCGGGCCTTGTATCTCTCCCCACTTACCCCTTCACCCCTAGACTATAAGTACTCCATTCCTAGCTTCATTTAAGGGTTAGCTATTGTTTGGCAAAAGACTTTGTTGAGCATAGCTCCATCACTTCCTTCTCCCTGGGAGATTACCCTCCGTTGAGAGAAGATCCAAGCGATGCCAAGGCCCCTCTAAGGGAAGATCCCCTCGGGATTCAAGACCTCTATCACACCCTGTGTTTTACCTCATGACTAAGTTAACATGACTCAAAAATTAGGGCCAATTAAAACTTTTTGAGTGCATATGACTGCTTGACCTGAGTGCTATTCGCTTGCTTGTTTGATTGCTTGCTGGTGCTCTATATTCATAAAACTCCCTCCTACTCTCAAAACTCTTTTCCTTGATCTAATGTCTTGTCCAATGATCATACCATGTGTATAGTACCTAAAACTATTTTTATCAAATATTATTTTGGCCAAAAAGCATTTATTCAACTTAGGTTTTCAAAACCCCCTGAATTGAGGTTTGTACTACAAGTCCTCAAATTGGGTGGATTGTTTTGCCCCAAAGGATTTATTTGGAACCTACTATACATATGACTTCCCAAAACCACCAAATATTATTTTTAAAGATTATTTTACTATTTTATTTAAAGGTTTTTTCTTAAGGCCAGAAATGGTCTTTTATTAGGAAAAATTATTTTTTATGCTTTCAAAATATTTGAGAAAATCTAGGGAAACTCAGTGGACATATATTGTCCATATATAAGAGTTTAAACACATGGTCTTGTTCAAAATATTGGACAAAACCCTTCAAAACCATTTCTGCCTATTTCAAGCATTTGAAATATTTCTATAAGAAATATTCTCAAATAAATCCAGGAAAATTCTAGCATCTCACACATGCTATATGTGATGATCTTGCAAAGTTTCATCTCAATCCCAATTGTTTTGCTTCACCAAAATATCCCAAAACCCTCTCTGTCCAGAATCAAATTTGAACAACTTTACATTGTGAAGTTTCTCCTACTGACCTCAAACTTTGTGTACATGTTCTAATCCTCTAATAATGAATCCACACCAAGTGGTGCATCAAGTAGAACATATACACTTGTCCAAATCCCCCCAAACCCATTTCTGTTGATTTCAAGAATTGGGAAATTTTGCATTATTAAGTTTCCCCATTTGGTCCCAAACTTTTTGGGCATGCTCTAATGGCCAAATTATGCCACCACCTCAAGTGGTGCATCAAGGAGAATGGATTTGCATAGCTAGATCTAAGCAAATCCATTTCTGCCCATTTCTAGGGTTTACCAAGTTTACATTGGCCGCCTTCTTCAAATGAGTTAAAATTTGGTGATCAACCTCAATTCCACCTATAATTTGATCCTGTTAAATTTCATATCAAGGAGACTCTTTTAACCAGCTCAAAACCAACACAAACACCTTCTGGCAGAAAACCAAAACTGTTGTTTTGACCCCCTATGCTATTCTCCTTAACCTGAGATTTTTACCACACCTTGCCCTCATTTCCCTCTACCCCAATAAAAATTTGATGAGCATAGCTCAATTATTTGGGGGGGGGGGGGGGTAAAACCCCAAGATTTCCCCCTGGACATCCCCTTTTTCTCTTTCCCTCAACCTCTCTCCTCTTCCTTTGGCTTCCCAGAGCATCCAAGGACTCCTACACTTTTTTTATACCCTCCTAGATACCCTAGACACAAATGGACGCGCCCCATATGCCAAAGACATGCCTTGGCATGCAAGGTTCGTGCTCTGGAGCATGCTACAGTGCATCCACACACAGTAGCTTGCCCAATCAGAGGCTCCCGACAGCCTTGGGCCTCGTGGTGCTATCCCCCGAGACCGCCTCGACGTCCACGACATGGCAGCGTGTCGGCCCCCTCCTCCCTTGCCCTCCTCTCTCCTCTGTCGTGCGTGCCCGGCGCCGCTCCGCTCGGCCAGTGGCCGGCCTCGCACGGGCGAGCTCCTGAGGATGCCCCCGCTCTCCCTCTCACCCCTCCCTGTCCCAGCACCACGTCCACAAGGCCGTAGACACGGTCCGGAATGCCAATTTGGCCTCTGGCGTTGTGTGCGCCATGGCCGTGGGCATCGTCCAGGGAACGCTATCGCCTGGCCATAAAGGTGCCCCCTGGCCTCGCGACCGGCTCCTTCAACCTCCTGCTCCTCCCGCAAACACCCCCGTACCCCTAAGTCAACCTCTCTTGGCCCCCATCGAGCTCCATGGCCGAAACCTTGCCAAGCGGCCTCGGCTCAAATTCGAGCTTTCCATGCCTCCCCTCTGCTTAGTGTTGCACCAGAGAAACCTCTGCATCCCCACGGTCCGACCCCGCGCCTCCTGCTCTTCTCCCCGTGGCTGAGGTGCCGTGCCCACCATAAATGGCGGCCTTCTCCGCCGAAGTGGACGCTGCGCTCATCCCCGACCTCCCCAGGGCCCTGGGACAGCCCAGGCGGATGCGGCTCACCTCCCCGAGCGCACCGGTGGTTGTAGCGCTGCCGGAGACGGCCTGTGCCGCCGGGGCGAGCGCCGGAGCAGCTCTGGTCCGCCTCCCCTGCTTCTTCTCTGGCCGCGCGGGAGGTGGAAGAAGGCCCTGCGGGCGGGGCCCACCTGTCGGCGACCCAGCCGGTCGGGCCCGCAGGTTTAAGTGGAGACGGGTCGCCCGCGACCGTCTCCCCGCTGAGAAGGCACACTCCGGCGAGTACGCCTCTGGCGTGGCCCCTGCGCTCGAGCGGCCGAGCAGTTAGGCCGGCCCAGTCCGGTTGCTGCTACGCTACGCCCAGTTGCGCTGTTTAGCCCTTGGTAATTTCTTTCTCTTTTTCTATTTTTTCAGAGAGAAAAATAATCCCACAGAGTTCATATTAGCTCCAAATTTGGTGATTCAAATTTCTACAGGTTCCTAAAATCTTGGCCTAACCAAATATGTGCATTGAACATTTTTCTAGAAAACTTTCCTACACACTTATATGATTAAAGCCTATTTTTATTTTTCTGCTTTAAACTTTGGAAATTCCTAGGGAGCTCACCCTAACTCCAAATGCCATGATTCTAACTCCTAGTTGGCCTAAATTCATGCACTAAGTGGTGAACATTTTTCCTTACACTTATTCTGCTATGTCAATTATTGGACCATTTCTTCTTATATGACCACCTTGAAAATCCCTAGGAAAATCATGCCAACTCCAGATCCATTGAAAACACTTCCTAAAATCTTCTAAAATCATGCCCTATTTGTTAGGTTAACCGACTCATTTTTGTTAAAACATTTTCTGTGGACACCTTATAGGACCATCGATTCCTTCATTTCCACCATTCAAAAATCCCCCTTGATCCACATCATATGAAACCTCCTTGGTTATTTTTCTTATGACCAGAGGTGTCCAAGAAAAATAAAATTCCTAATTATAGAGCACTTTTATTGTCTGCTTGCTGTGTTGCTTATTGCGCTTGTTTCCGGAGATAGTTGACGAAGTAGACGGAGTGCTCGAAGTTGGATCAGAAGCGTGAGAAGACCTCGAAGGCTTTGATAAGCCAGGCAAGCAACCCTTTTACCATGACTATGAAACCCTTTTTATGCATGGCATGTAGCACTTTATTTCGTGATGTTAATCATGTTGATGTGGTGTCCCCTTCGGTGGGATTCCTCCGATACTTTCTTGTTGATACTTGCATCGTGCATGACCCTACCTCCTTATGAGGGTTGTGCGGGTGGGAGTAGTTAGGTTGCTAGTAGTTGCTACGCAAGTGCGACGGGAATATGCATGGTGATGGAAACAAAAATGATTCAAAGACTTTTCGAAAACCCCGTCGGGTGCCACTAATGCCCGAGGGAGATGATGATGAGCTAGGTAACCACTTGATAAAGAAGTGGTGTACCGGAGCAAGTTGTGTGCGTGTTTTCGAAAACGGAGAGTTTTAAGATTTGCTGACCGTCCCAACCTTACATGTACAACCACGATACCCCTTATGGGACGGGGCTTTGTTGACTACCTTGGTGGGTACTAGCATAGAGCCTGCATTACTAGTGGCGGGAGTGACGTGGTCACTCTCGATATGGGGTCGTGCCTGGTAGGGCGACCATGCGCTGTCTTTACAGGCACCGGGCACACCGTTGGTCCCTTCATGGATGGTACGATCTGGAGCGAGGCTCGTATGATGTACATCATGAGGGCTGTGTACCAATCGAGTGGACTCTTTGTTTAGTATCGTCAAGGGAAAGGCATTGTTCGGGTGCTTACCTCGGGTATGTAATATACCGCGAGTCGTGGATGACACAGAAGTTCCCCGAGTCTTGTGGGTAAAGTGTGCAACTCTGCAGAGTGTAAAACTATTCGAATAGCCGTGTCCACGGTCATGGACAGTTGGAGGTCCTGCTTAAACTACGTCCACTGTTTTCACAAACTTGGCGCGTGTGTGTGTGTGAGGATGACACAAGGATGAAACTTGAGCTAAGTCCGATGACTTGGCATGATAAGGAACATGAGATGTTCAACCCCTGCTTATGATGATAACTGAGACTTGTTCGCTTGAGTACCTATCAACAATTGATGCATGCTTACTCAAGTTACTTGACCATATCATTGCACTTAAAATTAGCTTTCTGCAAAAACTTACCTACTTAGTGCTATATCATGCATTGTTATACCTTGTTCCAAAACTTGGGTTGCTTGCGAGTACATTCAAAGTACTCATTGGCTTGCCACTGGTTATTTTATTGGCCAGGCATGAAAGATCAGGTTATGATGAAGATTACCTTGGTGATGAACATGCGATCTAGGACGCTTCCTAGTCAGAATGCCTGTAGGGTTAAGGCAGATGGCATGGGTTCACGCTACCGTTGAAGATTTCCGCTGCAAGTATATGAAGACTTGGCCATAAAGGCCACATTTGAGTAAACCGGTATGTAATGGATGTAAGAATCTTGTTATTTAGTTTCTGTGTGTTCAGTGAGCATTGATCTCTGGGATCACTGTGCACGTACATTCGGTGATCACGACTTATGAGTCGGGGTCCCCACAGAGCTGAAATTTACTGTCACTTGTTACTATATAGTGTACTGAAATTTACTGTCACTTGTTACTATGGAAAATAATCCTTTGAGGGGCTTGTTCGGGGTATCTTCACCTCGACCGGAAGCACAAAGAGTTGCTCCTCAACCTACTGAACCTACTGAAAATATTTATTATGAAATTCCTTTGGGTATGATAGAGAAACTGCAAGCTAATCCTTATGATAGAGAAACCCGAGGATGATGTCAAGAAGAAGGTCTTTCCTTTATCTTTGAAGGAGAAGGCATTGACATGGTATAGGCTATGTGATGATATTGGATCATGGAACTATAACCGATTGAAATTGGAATTTCATCAGAAGTTTTATTCTATGCATATGGTTCATTGTGATCGGAATTATATTTATAATTTTTGGCCTCGTGCAGGAGAAAGTATCGCTCAAGCTTGGGGGAGGCTTAAGTCAATGTTATATTCATGCCCCAATCATGAGCTCTCAAAATAAATTATTATTTAGAATTTTTATGCTTGGCTTTCTCGTAATGATCAATCCATGCTCGATACTTCTTGTACTGGTTCCTTTATGAAGAAAGATATTGAATTCAAATGGGACTTATTGGAAAGAATTAAACGAAACTCTGAAGATTGGGAACTCGACGAAGGTAAGGAGTCAGGTATAAACCTTAAGTTTGATTGTGTTAAATCCTTTATAGGCACCGATACTTTTCGTGAATTTAGCACTAAATATGGACTTGACTCTGAGATAGTAGCGTCTTTCTATGAATCTTTTGCTACTCATGTTGATCTCCCTAAGGAGAAGTGGTTTAAATATCATCCTCCCATTGAAGTGAAAGTAGTTGAACCTATTAAAGTTGAAGAAGAAACTATTATTTATAATGTTGATCTTGTTATTCTTGCTGCTTATATTGAGAAAACACCTTTCCCTGTTAGAATAAAGGAACATGCTAAAGCTTCAACTGTGGTTCGTAAGAGTTATACTAGAACACCTACACCCCCTGAACAAATCAAAGTTGAACCTAGTATTGCTATGGTTAAAGATCTCTTGGTTGATAATATTGATGGGCATGTTATTCATTTCTGTGATGAAGCTGCTAGAATTGCTAGACCTGATACTAAAGATAAACATAGACCTATTGTTGGCATGCCTGTTGTTTCTGTTAAAATAGGAGATCATTGTTATCATGACTTATGTGATGTGGGTGCTAGTGTGAGTGCAATTCCCTTTACCTTATATCAAGAAATTATGAATGATATTGCACCAGCTGAATTAGAAGAAATTGATGTTACCATTAAGCTTGCTAATAGAGATACTATAGCACCAGTTGGGATTGTTAGAGATGTTGAAGTCTTGTGTGGGAAAATAAAATATCCTACTGATTTTCTTGTTCTTGGTTCCCCACAAGATGATTTTTGTCCCATTATATTTGGTAGACCTTTCTTGAATACTGTTAATGCTAAGATAGATTGTGAGAAAGAAACTGTTACTGTAAGTTTTGGGGATGTGTCTCATGAGTTCAATTTCTCTAAATTTCGTAGACAACCCCATGATAAAGAATTGCCTAGTAAGGATGAAATTATTGGTCTTGCTTCTATTGCTGTACCTCCTACTGATCCCTTAGAACAATATTTGCTAGACCATGAAAACGATATGCATATGAATGAAAGGAATGAAATAGATAAGATTTTCTTTGATCAGCATCCTATTTTGAAACACAACTTGCCTGTTGAAATACTTGGGGATCCTCCTCCACCCAAGGGTGATCCCGTATTTGAGCTTAAACAATTACCGGATACTCTGAAATACGATTATCTTGATGAAAAGAAGATATATCCTGTTATTATTAGCGCTAACCTTTCAGAGCATGAGGAAAAGAGATTATTGAAAACTCTGAAGAAGCACCGTGCTGCTATTGGATATACTCTTGATGATCTTAAGGGCATTAGGCCCACTCTATGTCAGCATAAAATTAATATGGAGCCTGATGCTAAACCAGTTGTTGATCACCAACGACGGTTAAATCCTAAAATGAAAGAAGTGGTAAGAAATGAAATATTAAAGCTTCTGGAGGCAGGTATAATTTATCCTATTGCTGATAGTAGATGGGTTAGTCCCGTTCATTGTGTCCCTAAGAAGGGATGTATTACCGTTGTTCCTAATGATAAAAATGAATTGATCCCGCAAAGAATTGTTACATGATATAGAATGGTAATTCATTTTAGGAAATTAAATAAAGCTACTAGGAAAGATCATTACCCTCTACCTTTTATTGATCAAATGCTAGAAAGACTATCCAAACACACACACTTTTGCTTTCTAGATGGTTATTCTGGTTTCTCCCAAAAACTTCTGGAAGCAGGTATAATCTAGCCATAGCTGATAGTAGATGGGTAAGTCCCGTTCATTGTGTCCCTAAGAAAGGAGGTATTACTGTTGTTCCTAATGATAAAAATGAACTCATTCCACAAAGAATTGTAACTGGTTATAGGATGGTAATTGATTTTAGAAAATTAAACAAAGCTACTAGAAAAGATCATTACCCCTTACCTTTTATTGATCAAATGTTAGAAAGATTGTCTAAGCATCCACACTTTTGTTTCCTAGATGGTTATTCCGGTTTTTCTCAAATACCCGTATCACAACCTGATCAAGAGAAAACCACCTTTACTTGTCCTTTTGGAACTTATGCTTATAGACGTATGCCTTTTGGTTTATGCAATGCACGTGCTACCTTTCAAAGATGTATGACTGCTATATTCTCTGACTTTTGTGAAAAGATTGTTGAGGTTTTCATGGATGATTTTTCCGTTTACGGAACTTCTTTTGATGATTGCTTGAGCAACCTTGATCGAGTTTTGCAGAGATGCGAAGAAACTAATATTGTCTTGAATTGGGAAAAGTGCCACTTTATGGTTAATGAAGGTATTGTCTTGGGGCACAAAATCTCCGAAAGAGGTATTGAAGTTGATAAAGCTAAAGTTGATGCTATTGAAAAAATGCCGTGTCCTACGGATATCAGAGGTATAAGAAGTTTCCTTGGTCATGCTGGTTTCTATAGGAGGTTTATTAAAGACTTCTCTAAGATTTCTAGGCCTCTCACTAGTATTTTGCAAAAAGATGTTCCATTCGTTTTTGATGATGATTTTGTAGAAGCGTTTGAAATTCTTAAGAAAGCCTTGATTTCTGCACCTGTTGTTCAACCACCTGATTGGAACCTACCCTTTGAAATTATGTGTGATGCTAGTGATTATGCTGTTGGTGCTGTTCTAGGACAAAGAGTTGATAAGAAATTAAATGTCATCCATTATGCTAGTAAAACTCTAGACAGTGCTCAAAGAAACTATGCTACCACTGAAAAGCAATTTTTAGCAGTTGTGTTTGCTTGTGATAAGTTCAGACCTTATATTGTTGATTCCACAGTAACTGTTCACACTGATCATGCTGCTATTAAATATCTTATGGAAAAGAAAGATGCTAAACCTAGACTTATTAGATGGGTTCTTCTGCTACAAGAATTTGATTTGCATATTATTGATACAAAGGGAGTTGAGAACCCCGTAGCAGACAACTTGTCTAGGTTAGAAAATGTTCTTGATGACCCACTACCTATTGATGATAGCTTTCCTGATGAACAATTAGCTGTCATAAATGCTTCGCGTAATGCTCCATGGTATGCTGATTATGCTAATTACATTGTTGCTAAATTTATACCACCTAGTTTCACATACCAACAAAAGAAAAAGTTCTTCTATGATTTAAGACATTACTTTTGGGATGATCCACACCTTTATAAAGAAGGAGTAGATGGTGTTATTAGACGTTGTGTACCTGAGCATGAACAGGAACATATCCTACACAAGTGTCATTCCGAGGCCTACGGAGGACATCACGCTGGAGATAGAACTGCACACAAGGTATTACAATCTGGTTTTTATTGGCCTACTCTCTTCAAGGATGCTCGTAAGTTTGTCTTGTCTTGTGATGAATGTCAAAGAATTGGTAATATTAGTAGACGTCAGGAAATGCCTATGAATTACTCACTTGATATTGAACCATTTGATGTTTGGGGTTTTGATTATATGGGACCTTTTCCAAAGTCTAACGGGTATACTCATATCCTAGTTGCTGTTGATTATGTTACTAAGTGGGTAGAGGCTATTCCAACTAGTAGTGCTGATCATAACACTTCTATTAAAATGCTTAAAGAAGTTATTTTCCCTAGATTTGGAGTCCCTAGATATTTGATGACTGATGGTGGTTCACACTTTATTCATGGTGCTTTCCGTAAATTGCTTGCTAAGTATGATGTTAATCATAGAATTGCATCTCCTTATCATCCTCAGTCTAGTGGTCAAGTAGAATTGAGCAATAGAGAAATTAAATTGATCCTGCAAAAGACTGTTAATAGATCTAGAAAGAATTTGTCTAAGAAACTTGATGATGCATTATGGGCTTATAGAACTGCTTACAAAAACCCTATGGGTATGTCTCCGTATAAAATGGTTTATGGTAAAGCATGTCACTTACCTCTTGAACTAGAACACAAATCTTATTGGGCAATTAAAGAGCTCAACTATGATTTCAAACTTGCTGGTGAGAAGAGGTTATTTGACATTAGTTCACTTGATGAATGGAGAACCCAGGCCTATGAGAATGCCAAGTTGTTTAAAGAAAAAGTTAAGAGATGGCATGATAAAAGGATACAAAAGCGTGAGTTCAATGTAGGCGACCATGTCTTGCTATACAATTCTCGTTTAAGATTTTTTGCAGGAAAACTTCTCTCTAAATGGTAAGGGCCTTACATTGTCGAGGAAGTGTATCGTTCCGGTGCCATCAAGATCAACAACGCCGAAGGCACTAACCCAAAGGTGGTAAACGGGCAAAGAATCAAACATTATATCTCAGGTACTCCCATAAATGTTGAAATCAATATTATCAATACCATAACTCCGGAGGAGTACATTAGGGAGACCTAACAGAACGTTTCAGACTCCGAAAAGGAATAGGTATGTGGTACGGGAAGCAAACCGACTCCAAAACTTTTTCAATAGCAATTTTTCTCCGTTTTGGAATATTTAATAAATTAGGAAAATTTAAAGTAGTCCGAAAAGTGCACGAGGAGGCGAAAAGTCACGGGGGCGCGCCCTACCCCCCTGGGCGTGCCCCTGTGGCTTGTGGCCACCCCGTGCACACTCCGGACTCCGTTTTCTTGTGGTATACTCCTTTAGGTCGGTAAAAATTCATTATATAATCGCCCGAAGGTTTTAGCCTTCGTATCACAACAATATCTCCTGTTTTTGTTTCGAGTTGTTTTCCGGACAGATTTAGATCGCCATGACGTCCCCAAGTGCCGGACAAGTTCTTCGAGAAGGTCATCAACCCCTACCTTGATGAGGTGCTGCGACACCCTCAAACCATTGAGATGCATGAGGGGGTGCTGCACATCCGTGATGTTGAGGGGCCAAAGAAGACCGGAAGCGTGGAGACAAGGCTCGAAGCAATGGAGCAGCAAGTCTTCAAGTGCCAAGGGATGGTGGAACGCGGACTCAATGCCAATCACATGATGATCGCGGAGTTTACCCATAAGCACAAGCTGGACGCCAAGGACATCGGGGAACACATCCTCAAGCTTTAAGAGAAAATCGAGCATCTCCAAGCCCAGATCTATGACCTGCAAAACCAAAACTGTGAGTATGAATACAGATTTAAGAGAATGAGTTTGGCTGCAGATTTGAGGATCCCGGAGACTCGTTCATCTTTTTACGACGGTGAGCCTATGCCTTGGAAGACGGAGGACAAGCTCCCAACCTCATCAACAACTCCAACATCACCACCTCCGAAGGAAGACAACTAAACACATGGGTATGGGCACTCCCCTTGGCTTGTGCCAAGCATGGGGGAGGTGCCCTGGTATCGTATCACCATCACATCTTTTACTTTTATCATTTTTCTCAGTTCAATCCTTTTGGTTATATCTTGATCTAGTAGAATAAAGTTTTTGTGTGATCTAGTTTTGAGTTTTGCTTTATGTTCCCCTTATGTAAGCGAGTCCGAGAGTTATATAATAAAAAGTAGTTTTGAGTTGAGGGCTTTGCTTGCTTGCTATGATCTTGAGAAAAAGAAATAGAAAGAAGTATAGAATAAAAGCAAAGAGTGTATATGATGATCTTATGGGGAGTGATGACTTCACATATAAGAAGTATGTTGATTGAAATTTGTTGTGAGTTGACAAACATAGCGATTGGTCATTGCTGCAATTAAAAGGAAGTAATAAAGAGAGGTTCACATATAAATATATTATCTTGGACATCTTTTGTGATTGTGAGCACTCATTAAAATATTATATGCTAAGAAGTTGATGTTGGACAAGGAAGACAACATAATGGGTTATGTTTGCTTATTTCAGAATAGAAGTTATATGGTTATATATCCTTTAACATGTGACCCTTGCTTCCACCCCATATCAGCCAAAACTTCCGCACCAAGTAGAGATACTACTTGTGCATCCAAACACCCTTAACCCAGTTTTGCCATGAGAGTCCACCATACCTACCTATGGATTGAGTACGATCCTTCAAGTAAGTTGTCATCGGTGTAAGCAATAAAAATTGCTCTCTAAATATGTATGATCTATTAGTGTGAGGAAAATAAACTTTATACGAACTTGTGATATGGAAGAAATAAAAGCGACAGACTGCATAATAAAGTTCTTTATCACAAGCGGCAATATAAAGTGACATTCTTTTGCATTAAGAGATTGCGCATCCAACTATAAAAGCGCATGACAACCTCTGCTTCCCTCTGCGAAGGGCCTATCTGTTACTTTTACTTTCTAGTACTTACCTTTATGCAAGAGTCATGGTGATCTTCACCACTTCCTATATTTCGCCTTTCTCTCTTGGCAAGCGTCATGTGTTGGGGAATGATCTAGACACATATATCCACTCGGATGTGGGTGATCATGAGTTATTTCTGTTGACATTACCGTGAGGTAAATAGTTGGGAGGCAAAACTATAAGCCCCTATCTTTCTCTGTGTCCAATTGAAGCTTTGACCCCATAGGTACCGCGTGAGTGTTAGCAATTATGAAAGACTAAAAGATGATTGAGTATGTGGATTTGCTTTACAAGCCCTTATATTGACTCTTTCCGATGTTATGATAAATTGCAATTGCTTCAATGACTGAGATCATAGTTTGTTGGTTCTCAATAGAGTTCTTGATTCATACTTTACCTTGTGAATGAATTGTTACTCTAGCATAAGAAATTATATATCAATAAG
Organism: Elymus sibiricus; assembly: GCA_039707655.1. Taxonomy (NCBI): domain Eukaryota; kingdom Viridiplantae; phylum Streptophyta; class Magnoliopsida; order Poales; family Poaceae; genus Elymus; species Elymus sibiricus. The sequence goes on from CM077663.1 coordinate 163,596,648, forward strand.
TTTTGCTGCTCTAAAAATGATCATGATGCTCTCATGTCCGTATTTTATTTTATCGACACCTCTATCTCTAAACTTGTGGACATATTTATCGATTGCGGCTTTCGCTTGAGGACAAGCGAGGTCTAAGCTTGGGGGAGTTGATACGTCCATTTTGCATCATGCTTTTATATTGATATTTAATGCATTATGGGCTGTTATTACACATTATGGTACAATACTTATGCCTTTTCTCTCTTATTTTACAAGGTTTACATGAAGAGGGAGAATGCCGGCAGCTGGAATTCTGGACTGGAAAAGGAGCAAATATGAGAGACCTATTCTGCACAACTCCAAAAGTCTTGAAAAGTTACGAATAATTATTTTGGAATATATAAAAAATATTGGGCGAAAGAAATACCCGAGGGGACCCACCAGGAGGTCACAAGCCTGGGGGGCGCGCGCTACCCCCCAGGGCGCACCCCTGTGGCTTGTGGGCCCCCTGGCAGCCCTCCGGTGCCCATCTTCTGCTATATGGAGGGTTTTGACCTGGAAAAAATCATAAGAGAGCTTTTGGGATGAAGCGCCGCCGTCTCGAGGCGGAACTTGGGCAGAACCAATCTAGGGCTCCGGCGGAGCTGTTCTGCCGGGGAAACTTCCCTCCCGGAGGAGGAAATCGAAGCAATCGTCATCACCAACGATCCTCTCATCGAGAGGGGGTCAATCTCCATCAACATCTTCACTAGCACCATCTCCTCTCCAAACCCTAGTTCATCTCTTGTATCCGATCTTTGTCTCAAAACCTCAGATTGGTACCTGTGGGTTGCTAGTAGTGTTGATTACTCCTTGTAGTTGATGCTAGTTGGTTTACTTGGTGGAAGATCATATGTTCAGATCCTTAATGATAATTAATACTCCTCTGATTATGAACATGAATATGCTTTGTGAGTAGTTACGTTTGTTCCTGAGGACATGGGATAAGTCTTGTTATAAGTAATCATGTGAATTTGGTATTCGTTCGATATTTTGATGAGATGTATGTTGTCTCTCCTCTAGTGGTGTTATGTGAATGTCGACTACATGACACTTCACAATTATTTGGGCCTAGGGGAAGGCATTGGGAAGTAATAAGTAGATGATGGGTTGCTAGAGTGACAGAAGCTTAAACCCTAGTTTATGCGTTGCTTCGTAAGGGGCTGATTTGGACCCATATGTTTCATGCTATGGTTCGATTTATCTTAATTCTTCTTTCGTAGTTGCGGATGCTTGCGAGAGAGGTTAATCATAAGTGGGAGGCTTGTCCAAGTAAGGGCAGCACCCAAGCACCGGTCCACCCACATATCAAATTATCAAAGTAACGAACGCGAATCATATGAGCATGATGAAAACTAGCTTGATAGAAATTCCCATGTGTCCTCGGGAGCGCTTTGCTTTATATAAGAGTTTGTCCAGGCTTGTCCTTTGCTACAAAAAGGATTGGGCCACCTTGCTGCACCTTTGTTACACTCGTTACTTGTTACCCGTTACGAATTATCTTATCACAAAACTATCTGTTACCGATAATTTCAGTGCTTGCAGAGAATACCCTACTGAAAACTGCTTGTCATTTCCTTCTGCTCCTCGTTGGGTTCGACACTCTTACTTATCGAAAGGACTACGATAGACCCCCTATACTTGTGGGTCATCAATGTCATTGCATAAAGGATTGCCCACTTGGAGCTCTCGACGCCTTGAAGGACAAGAATGCATTGGCACGATTACGAAGACAACAGAAGACCCGTCAACGACATCCATGAGGAACTACCTTTGTCATCAACTCACCAGACGCGAAGTTGACAAGGAATCTTCAGGCACAACCCGGATCGTTTCGACAAACAACAACCGGAGACATAGTGACACCTGAAGAAGACCCAGAAGACTGAGCGGTCTCCTCTCCAAGACACGAAGCCAACACGACTACTGAGTCCGAGAACCCCTAGGGTAGGATGAGTCATGTATTCCCATGCGAAGTTGAGTCCGTGCGATCGTTCGAATGGAACCATGATGTGTGTTGCTTGTTTTATCTGTTTGTGTTTTGGTATGAGTCGCACTTTGCCCTAGGCAGCAGGTATGCGACTATGTCACCTACCTTATCCTACTAGTTGTGTTTGGCCCTCTCGGCACTTGTTTGATTGCACCAGCACTATACCACCCCCTTAGGCACTCTCCTCTATGCTACTTTCCCTCTTCCCCCTCTCGTCAACTGAAGACCGGCAAGACAAGATGCACCAAGGATCCACCTCGACGGACAGCTAGCGTTGAAGACTATGACTACAATGTACTCAACAAGATGCAACCCCGTAGAGTTATGCTTTTCCCTCAAGATTGGAAACCCCTCCCTAGCCCAACCTAGACCTCACAAGCTCCCCTAGCACAAGCCTCTGATCACGTGTTTAATACACGGATTTGCCAGAGCCCTTATTGAGCTTCAATAACCCCTGCTTAGCACTGGGTTCATTATGGAGCTAGTGATCATAGTGAACAAACATCCTTCATTCTTATGCTAGCACTAGAACCTTGATGCCATAGGAAGGATCATTATAAGGATATATGATTTGTGGACAATGATTTGATTTAGCCATAATAGATGTCTTGAGGAAGCAGTTGAGACCCTTTGGTGGATTACGAGGCTTAATGTTGATAGACGAACTTGGTGGATCAAGATTGATAGAGTAGCATAACTTACTTTCCCCTTGAGCAAATTGGATTTAGTAGGACAATTACGATCACCAGCTGAGATTCTTGGAGGAACAAGTATGAACTCTTAGTGGACATGAGATTTGGATTTAAATAGGTAATCCTAATAGAGTGCTGGTGTTAGTCAAGACTACATGCTTCAGAGTAATTTGGATTTAGTCCAATGATCTTGATCATGATACCATGTTTCTCGTTGGATGATAAGTAGAAGGAATCGGATGATGTTAGGGATAATTTAGGGATCTATATAAGCTCGACCTTGGAGTTTAGTTGGTCTTGAGAATGGGAGTTCGTGGATATACTATGATAATAGTCCTTGCAATGATATGTGGATTATATGAACTCAAGGAGATTATGTGGGACACCATCGATGCTGGATTTATAGCTGTAATAGACCATGTAATAGTGGATGGTATTCGTGGATCGATTAAACCAGATTCATTAGGAAGGAAACAATATCTTGGATTGGTATACTACATGTTTCCTTAGCATAGAGATGCAACATCTTAGACCTTGGATACATTAGTTGAACACTTGGATTTGTAGTATCACAATCAAGCTTAGCGGCTTGTATGCTTCCCGAGGATTTTTACATAGGGATATATTTGAGTTAGTTGTAGAATAACATATGAGATTTTGGTTTAGTCCTTCTCTCGAACCTTGGAGTTGAATAGCATGAGTGATGTTGGAGTTGACTTATATAAGATAATACCTTCGATGATGCAGCATGATTTTGTTTGGAGCAATAGGTAGGACTATTGGCATCTAAGAACTATGCTCAAGGATAAAATGATAGACGTTCACTCACATCCTAAGCTCCTTGAAACCCCGAAGCTTTACCGAGCCATAACATGGTCGGATTATGACCATAGGTATTGGCTCCCAGTCACTAGACTATGGCCAATACTCCACCTTGACCACCACCAAACCTGTCCATAGGGAAGGTGGACACGAAGAACTAGATTACGTTGGATCACGAACCCCTGAACTAGTGACCATCCGGAACTAATGACCGCTCCTCTCACATATCCCATGAGCAATGTGTTTATGTGATACTTGGGGGAATAGGTTGTTATCCTCCGGGATGACATACTTATTTACCCAGTAAGAGAAGGAACACCTTAGTCCTGTTTGGACCAGCCCCAGGAACACCAATTACCATGCCTCTCGAGTATAAGGTTTCACCTTGAAGGAGTTGGACTCCCCGTAGCACCCTCCCTTTAGCAGAAGACATTCTTGCCCAAGCAACACAAAGAACCACCACGGTTAGGGAGCAACGACGACGAAGAGGAAGAAGCAAAGGAAGTCAACCACCACTCCTCAGCTGGCTACATCAGCTAGACTATATCAAGAGGCACTGACGCTCAAGCGCGATGAAGACTTTGGACATCAAGAGGATTAATTAGCCCCTTATTTTAACTGATCACCTAACAGTTCCCGACTAGGAAGGAGCCGAGAGGTTGATAACACCTCTCACTCCACCACCTTGACGGTGTACGGTGAGCATGACATCCCTACTCCCTTTAGATGCCTGGAATGGAGTGGACGACTGTCATGACTTCGTAACCAGCCCCTTTTTTTGACAATCTAGGGCGTAAACCCTGACTCGATCTTGGTAAACCACCTGTCAAGGGAAGTTTACCCCGCTTGCCAAGCCTCAGACCTTGGGGACTAGATGGCTGTTCTATACTTCTGGATAGTCAGCTTATTTAGAACCCCTCAGAGACCCTCTCAGATGAAGGGACCATTTTTCCACCAAATCTCTAAGCTTAGCCTTAGGGATGAGACTTAGCCCAACCTTGCCACAAACGACTACGGAGAGACAAGTAGACCAAACACTCAAGGCACGCTAGAAACTTGCGTCCGTGGCTATGAAGACAAGTGACCAAGGATGATCGAAGAACGTACCTCTACAACTTTGCCAAGCGGAAGACCTTGACAACAAGCCTACATTGATACGCCTCAACGTTCTCGAGGATGAAGACCACCTGCGACTAAAGATCACCTTCCTTAAGGGACTCGAGGACTTCCCCGTCGACGAGAGTTACACCAAGAGTCGACCCTTCTATTCTAACGTGAGACATCTAGATGTCACTAACCAACGTGAGCAACCCCAGGACCAGCACACAGACACACTACTTGGCCACATATTTAGACTTTGGAATACACACGCAAGCCAGACCCTTGCCAGAACCTCGTTCGCCAAACCCTTGACCCTTAGGCAAGCCTAGCATATTGCAAGAACCCCGTTCACCCTTAGACGAAGTCAACGATGCACTCGAAGACATATCATCAGATACTTCAAGATCCAGAAGGACAACCACACCGGAGCAGAAGCAACATGGAACGTGAAGACTACCTCACCTCTGGGTTTCCGCACCTTTCCCACACCTAGCCTAGGAATCTCGGGGACGAGATTCTTGTAAGGGGGGTAGGTCTATCACACCCTGTGTTTTACCTCATGACTAAGTTAACATGACTCAAAAATTAGGGCCAATTAAAACTTTTTGAGTGCATATGAATGCTTGACCTGAGTGCTATTCGCTTGCTTGTTTGATTGCTTGCTGGTGCTCTATATTCATAAAACTCCCTCCTACTCTCAAAACTCTTTTCCTTGATCTAAACTCTTGTCCAATGATCATACCATGTGTATAGTACCTAAAACTATTTTTATCAAATATTATTTTGGCCAAAAAGCATTTATTCAATTTACGTTTTCAAAACCCCCTGAATTGAGGTTTGTACTACAAGTCCTCAAATTGGGTGGATTGTTTTGCCCCAAAGGATTTATTTGGAACCTCCTATACATATGACTTCCCAAAACCACCAAATATTATTTTTAAAGATTATTTTACTATTTTATTTAAAGGCTTTTTCTTAAGGCCAGAAATGGTCTTTTATTAGGAAAAATTATTTTTTATGCTTTAAAAATATTTGAGAAAATCTAGGGAAACTCAGTGGACATATATTGTCCATATATAAGAGTTTAAACACATGGTCATGTTCAAAATATTGGACAAAACCCTTCAAAACCATTTTTGCCTATTTCAAGCATTTGAAATATTTCTATAAGAAATATTCTCAAATAAATCCAGGAAAATTCTAGCATCTCACACATGCTATATGTGATTGATACGTCTCCAACGTATCTATAATTTTTGATTGTTCCATGCTATTATATTATCTGTTTTGGATGTTTTATATGCATTAATATGCTATTTTATATTATTTTTGGGACTAACCTATTAATCTAGAGCCTAGTGCCAGTTTTTGTTTTTTCCTTGTTTTTGAGTATTGCAGATAAGGAATATTAAACGGAGTCCAAACGGAATAAAATCTTCGGAATAATTTTTCTTGGACCAGAAGACAACTACCAAGCTTGGAGACCAAGGCAGAGGAGCCGCCGTGCGGCCACAAGCCACAGGGGCGCGCCCAGGGGGGTAGGGCGCGCCCCCCTGGCTTGTGGGCCCACGGCAACTCCCCCAACCCTAATCTTCGGCCTATAAATTCCCAAATATTCCCTGGATACCAAAAAGAGTCACGGAAACACTTTTCCGCCGCCAGGAGCCTCGGTTCCCGTGAGATCCAATCTTGGAGGCTTTTTCGGTAATCTGCCGGAGGGGGATTCGATCACGGAGGGCATCTACATCAACTCCATTGCCCCTCCGATGATGCGTGAGTAGTTCACCACAGACCTTCGGGTCCATTGCTAGTAGCTAGATGGCTTCTTCTCTCTCTTTGCTCTTCAATACCATGTTCTTCATGATCTTTATGGAGATCTATCCGATGTAATACTCTTTTGCGGTGTGTTTGTCGAGATCCGATGAATTTTGGGTTTATGTTCAGATTATGTATGAATATTATTTGAGTCTTTTCTGAATTCTTATATGCATGATTTCATATCTTTGCAAGTCTCTTCGAGTTATTGGTTTGGTTTGGCCAACTAGATTGGTAATTCTTGCAATGGGAGAAGTGCTTAGTTTTGGGTTCAATCTTGCGGTGTCCTCACCCAGTGACATAGTAGGGGTAGCGAGGCACGTATTGTATTGTTGCCATCGAGGATAAAAAGATGGGGTTTTCATCATATTGCTTGAGTTTATCCCTCTACATCATGTCATCTTACCTAATGCGTTACTCTGTTCTTCATGAACTTAATACTCTAGATGCAGGCAGGAGTCGGTCGATGTGTGGAGTAATAGTAGTAGATGCAGAATCGTTTCGGTCTACTTGACACGGACGTGATGCCTATATGCATAATCATTGCCTTGGATATCTTCATAATTATTCGCTTTTCTATCAATTGCTCGACAGTAATTTGTTCACCCACCGTAATACTTGCCATCATGAGAGAAGCCTCTAGTGAAACCTATGCCCCCCGGGTCTATTTTCTATCTTATACTTTCAGATCTAAAACCAAAAATACCAAAAATATCTTGCTGCAATCTTTTTACTTTTGTTTTACTTTACGTTCAAGCAATCTATTCTATCTATCTCTATCAGATCTCATCCTTGCAAGTAACCGTGAAGGGATTGACAACCCCTTTATAGCGTTGGGTGCAAGTGTTTGATTCTTTGTGTAGGTACACCTATTGGGGACTTGCTTGTATCTCCTACTGGATTGATACCTTGGTTCTCAACAACTGAGGGAAATACTTATCTACTTTGCTGCATCATCCGTTCCTCTTCACGGAAACCAACGCATGCTCGAGAAGTAGCAAGAAGGATTTCTGGCGCCGTTGCCGGGGAGATACATAGCAAGTCAAGACAAGAACTTTTCCGTCAACTTGTCAATATCCGACGTGGTTGCCGGGGAGATCTACATCAAGCCTACCAAGTACCCATCACAAACTCATCTCTTGCATTTACTTTATTTGCCATTTGCCTCTCGTTTTCCTCTCCCCCACTTCACCAATTTGCCATTTTATTCGCCTTTTTCTCTACGGATCTCTTTTTGTTTGCTTGTGTTGCCATGTGCCTTCTATTTGCTTGCATCTTCGCTTGCTAAAAATCTATTGATATGGATCCTCATCCACTTGCTAATCTTTTCAAAATACCAAATTATGATTAACCAATTGCTAGTGAGTTGAGTGCAATTGATTATCTCTATGAAGTTTTGCTTGAAAATCATGAATCTGAAATTTTTGATGAAGTGATTTCTAAGGTGATTCATGATAGCTCCTTGATTGAAAAGCATGATTGCAATGATGTTATTATAAATTCTATTAATGTCAATTATGTTAATGATATGCAAAACAACAAGCTTGGTGACGATAATTTTGTCATGTCCACTTCTTATTGCAATGATCATGATTGGGTTGATAATGCTTCTTATGATCTTGAAAATTTATTTAAGCCTCATGATGAATATGCTTGCAATAGTATCGAAAGTGGGTTTGGGAGAGCGTAAAATTTAGGTAAAAAGAATCCCACATATTTGGAGAGTGTTCGATCTTATGAATTTTTCGATAAAGGTGGGTTTGGAGAGGTCATAACTTTAGTTGATGATAATCCCACTATTTTGGAAGATGATAAAAACTTTATGCATGTTGATCATAAAGAGAGTATTGTTTATGACAGCTATATTGTTGAATTTGATTATGATGCTACTGAAATTTATTGTGAGGGAGGAACATATGCTTTTAGGAATTGCCATAATATCAAGTTTCCTCTCTATGTGTTCAAAGTTTCAAAGTTATGCTTGTTTTGCCTTCCTATGCTAGTTGATTCTTGTTCCCATAAATTCTTTGTTCACAAAATCCCTATGCATAGGAAGTGGGTTAGACTTAAATGTGCTTGTCATGAGATTCATGATGCTTTCTTGCATATTTCAATTACTACTTTTTATGGAGCATCATTGAAATCATTATGCCTAGCTAGGGGCGTTAAACAATAGCGCTTGTTGGGAGGCAACCCGATTTTATTTTTATGCTTTTGTTTTTGCTTCTGTTTTTGAGTTTTCCACACATTATTACTTCTGTAATAATTGTGTTTTTATGTTTTTATTAGTGTTTGACCCAAGTAAGACCTTTGGGATGGTCTACGGTGTTTGTTGATTTGATTTTGCTGAAAAACAGAAACTTTTGCGCTCAGTCCAGAAATTTTATAAATTCACTGGAACGTGATTTTGATCTGAAAGTTTTACACAAGATTGATATGCAAATTACCCTGGTTTTCCTAATTTTTCAGAATTTTTAGAGTTACAGAAGTATTTGAAGTCAATAGATTGCTACAGACTGTTCTGTTTTAGACAGATTCTGTTTTCTTTGTGTTGTTTGCTTATTTTGATGAATCTATGGGTTGTATCGGGGGGTATGAACCATGGAGAAGTTAGAATACAGTAGATATTACACCAATATAAATAAAGAATGAGTTCACAACAGTACCTAAAGTGGTGATTTATTTTTCTTATACTAACGGATCTCATGAGTTTTCTGTTGAGTTTTGTGTTGTGAAGTTTTCAAGTTTTGGGTAAAGCTTTGATGGACTATGGAATAAGGAGTGGCAAGAGCCTAAGCTTGGGGATGCCCAAGGCACCCCAAGCCATATTCAAGGATACCAAAAAGCCTAAGCTTGGGGATGCCCCGGAAGGCATCCCCTCTTTCGTCTTCAATCCATCGGTAAATTTACTTGAGGCTATATTTTTATTCACCACATGATATGTGTTTTGCTTGGAGCGTCTTGTATGATATGAGTCTTTGCTTTTTAGTTTGCCACAATCATCCTTGCTGCACATCTTTTTAGAAGGACACGCTGAATCGTGAATTTATTAGAATACTCTATGTGCTTCACTTATATCTTTTGAGCTAGGCAATGTTGCTCTAGTGCTTCACTTATATCTTTTTAGAGCACGGTGGTGTTATATTTTATAGAAATTATTGAACTCTCGTACCTCACTTATATTATTTTGAGAGTTTTTTAAAACAGCATGGTAATTTGTTTAGGTTATGATTTTAGTCCTAATATAATGGGCATCCAAGAGGGATATAATAAAAACTTTCATATTAAGTGCATTGGATACTATGAGAAGTTTGATTCCTTGCATATAGTTTTGAGATAATGGAGATGGTAATATGAGAGTCATGCTAGTGAGTAGTTGTGAATTGGAAGAGATACTTGTGTTGAAGTTTGTGATTCCCGTAGCATGCACGTATGGTGAACCGTTATGTAACGAAGTCGGAGCATGGTTTGTTTAATGATTGTCGACCTTTGTGTGAGGGTCGGGAGCGCGCGATGGTTAACTCCTACCAACCTCTCCGCTAGGAGCATGCGTCTAATGCTTTGTTTGATAACTAATAGACTTTTGCAATAAGTATGTGAGTTCTTTATGACTAATATTGAGTCCATGGATTATACGCACTCTCACCCTTCCACCTTTGCTAGCTTCTCTAGTACCACACAACTTTCGCCGGTACATCAAACCCACCTTCCTCAAAACAGCCACCATATATTTTCCTCAAAACAGCCACCATACCTACCTATTATGGCATTTCCATAGCCATTCCGAGATATATTGCCATGCAACTTCCACCGTTCCGCTTTTCATGACATGCACCACCACTTTCATATTGCATATAGAGTCATATTTTGTCATAGGTATCGAGTTGTAATTTTTCTTTTGAGTTGTAAGTAAATAAAAGTGTGATGATTTTCATTATTAGAGCATTGTCCCGTGTGAGAAAAGGATGATGGAAGCCATGACTCCCTCACAAGTTGGGATGAGTATCCGGACTTTACAAAAAATAAAAGAGGCCAACGAAGCCCAAATAAAAAAAAGAGGCCAAAGATGCCCACCAAAATAAAAAAAAAGAGAAAAAAAGAAAAAAATGAGAGAAAGAGAGAAGGGACAATTGCTACTATATTTTTTTTCCACACTTGTGCTTCAAAGTAGCACCATGATCTTCATGATAGAGAGTCTCCTATTTTGTCACTTTCATATAACTAGTGGCGTTTCATCTTGCACGACCACTTAGTTTTCTTTTTGAGCTTTCATACACTTATAGCTCTAAGTGCATTTGTTGCATGGCAATCCCTACTCACTCACATTGATATCTATTAATGGGCATCTCCATAGCCCGTTGATACGCCTAGTTGATGTGAGACTATCTTCTCCCTTTCCCATGCAACCTCCACCATATTCTATTCCACCTATAGTGCTATATACATGGCTCGCACTCATGTATTGCGTGATAGTTGAAAAGGTTTGAGAACACCAAAAGTGTGAAACAATTGCTTGACTTGTTCATCGGGGTTGTGCAGGATTTAGATACTTTGTGTGGGGAAGATGGAGCGTTGCCAGACCATATGATTTTGTAGGGATAACTTTCTAAGGCCATGTTATTTCGAAAGGACACGATTGCCTTGTTGGTGTGCTCGAAGTATTACTATTTTTATGTCAATATTAGACTATTGTTTTGAATCTTACGGATCTGAATATTCATGCCACAATAAAGAATATTACATGGATAAATATGTTAGGTAGCATTCCACATCAAAAATTCTGTTTTTATCATTTACCTACTCAAGGACGAGCAGGAATTAAGCTTGGGGATGCTTGATACGTCTCCAACGTATCTATACTTTTTGATTGTTCCATGCTATTATATTATCTGTTTTGTATGTTTTATATGCATTAATATGCTATTTTATATTATTTTTGGGACTAACCTATTAATGTAGAGCCTAGTGCCAGTTTCTGTTTTTTCCTTGTTTTTGAGTATTGCAGATAAGGAATATTAAACGGAGTCCAAACGGAATAAAATCTTCGGAATAATTTTTCTTGGACCAGAAGACAACTACCAAGCTTGGAGACCAAGGCAGAGGAGCCGCCGTGTGGGCACAAGCCACAGGAGCGCGCCTAGGGGGGTAGGGCACGCCCCCCTAGCTTGTGGGCCCACGGCAACTCCCCCAACCCTAATCTTCGGCCTATAAATTCCCAAATATTCCCTGGATACCAAAAAGAGCCACGAAAACACTTTTCCGCCGCCAGGAGCCTCGGTTCCCGTGAGATCCAATCTTGGAGCCTTTTCTGGTAATCTGCCGGAGGGGGATTCGATCACGGAGGGCATCTACATCAACTCCATTGCCCCTCCGATGATGTGTGAGTAGTTCACCACAGACCTTCGGGTCCATAGCTAGTAACTAGATGGCTTCTTCTCTCTCTTTGCTCTTCAATACCATGTTCTTCATGATCTTCATGGATATCTATCCGATGTAATACTCTTTTGCGGTGTGTTTGTCGAGATCCGATGAATTGTGGGTTTATGTTCAGATTATCTATGAATATTATTTGAGTCTTTTCTGAATTCTTATATGCATGATTTCATATCTTTGCAAGTCTCTTCGAGTTATTGGGTTGGTTTGGCCAACTAGATTGGTAATTCTTGGAATGGGAGAAGTGCTTAGTTTTGGGTTCAATCTTGCGGTGTCCTCACCCAGTGCCATAGTAGGGGTAGCGAGGCACGTATTGTATTGTTGCCATCGAGGATAAAAAGATGGGGTTTTCATCATATTGCTTGAGTTTATCCCTCTACATCATGTCATCTTACCTAATGCGTTACTCTGTTCTTCATGAACTTAATACTCTAGATGCAGGCAGGAGTCGGTCGATGTGTGGAGTAATGGTAGTAGATGCAGAATCGTTTCGGTCTACTTGACACGGATGTGATGCCTATATGCATAATCATTGCCTTGGATATCTTCATAATTATTCGCTTTTCTATCAATTGCTCGACAGTAATTTGTCCACCCACCGTAATACTTGCCATCATGAGAGAAGCCTCTAGTGAAACCTATGGCCCCCGGGTCTATTTTCCATATTATACTTTCAGATCTAAACCAAAAATACCAAAAATATCTTGCTGCAATCTTTTTACTTTTGTTTTACTTTCCGTTCAAGCAATCTATTCTATCTATCTCTATCAGATCTCATCCTTGCAAGTAACCGTGAAGGGATTGACAACCCCTTTATAGCGTTGGGTGCAAGTGTTTGATTCTTTGTGTAGGTACACCTATTGGGGACTTGCTTGTATCTCCTACTGGATTGATACCTTGGTTCTCAACAACTGAGGGAAATACTTATCTACTTTGCTGCATCATCCGTTCCTCTTCACGGAAACCAACGCATGCTCGAGAAGTAGCAGTGATGATCTTGCAAAGTTTCATCTCAATCCCAATTGTTTTGCTTCACCAAAATATCCCAAAACCCTCTCTGTCCAGAATCAAATTTGAACAACTTTACATTGTGAAGTTTCTCCTATTGACCTCAAACTTTGTGTGCATGTTCTAATCCTCTAATAATGAATCCACACCAAGTGGTGCATCAAGTAAAACATATGCACTTGTCCAAATCCCCCCAAACCCATTTCTGTTGATTTCAAGAATTGGGAAGTTTTGCATTATCAAGTTTCCCCATTTGGTCCCAAACTTTTTGGGCATGCTCTAATGGCCAAATTATGCCACCACCTCAGGTGGTGCATCAAGGAGAATGGATTTGCATAGCTAGATCTAAGCAAATCCATTTCTGCCCATTTCTAGGGTTTACCAAGTTTACATTGGCAACCTTCTTCAAATGAGTTAAAGTTTGGTGATCAACCTCAATTACACCTATAATTTGATCCTGTTAAATTTCATATCAAGGAGACTCTTTTAACCAGCTCAAAACCAACACAAACACCTTCTGGCAGAAAACCAAAGCTGTTGTTTTGACCCCCTATGCTATTCTCCTTAACCTGAGATTTTTACCACACCTTGCCCTCATTTCCCTCTACCCCCAGTAAAAATTTGATGAGCATAGCTCAATTATTTGGGGGGTAAAACCCCAAGATTTCCCCCTAGACAGTCCCTTTTTCTCTTTCCCTCAACCTCTCTCCTCTTCCTTTGGCTTCCCAGAGCATCCAAGGACTCCTACACTTTTTTTATACCCTCCTAGATACCCTAGACACAAATGGCCGTGCCCCATATGCCAAAGACATGCCTTGGCATGCAAGGTTCGCGCTCTGGAGCACGCTACAGTGCATCCATGCACTGTAGCTTGCCCAATCAGAGGCTCCCGACAGCCTTGGGCCTCGTGGTGCTGTACCCCAAGACCGCCTCGACGTCCACGACACGACCGCGTGTCGGGCCCCTCCTCCCTTGCCCTCCTTTCTCCTCTGTCGCGCGTGCCCGGCGCCGCTCCGCTTGGCCATTGGCCGGCCTCGCATGCACGAGCTCCTGAGGATGCCCCCGCTCTCCCTCTCACCCCTCCCTGTCCTAGCACCGCGTCCACAAGGCCATAGACACAGTCCGGAGTGCCAATTTGGCCTCTGGCGTTGCATGCGCCATGGCCGTGGGCATCGTCCAGGGAACACTATCGCCTGGCCATAAAGGTGCTCCCCTGGCCTCGCGACCGGCTCCTTCGATCTCCTGCTCCTCCCGCAAACACCCCCGTACCCCTAAGTCATCCTCCCCTGGCCCCCATCGAGCCCCATGGCCGAAACCTTGCCAAGCGGCCTCGGCTCAAATTCGAGCTTTCCATGCCTCCCCTCTGCTTAGTGTTGCACCAGAGCAACCTTTGCATCCCCACGGTCTGATCCCGCGCCTCCTGCTCTTCTCCCCGTGGCTGAGGTGCCGTTCCCACCATGAACGGCGGCCTTCTCCGCCGAAGTGGACGCTGCGCTCATCCCTGACCTCCCCAGGGCCCGGGGACAGCCCAGGCGGATGCGGCTTGCCTCCCCGAGCGCACCGGTGGTCGTAGCGCTGTCGGAGACGGCCTGTGCCGCCGGGGCGAGCGCCGGAGTAGCTCGGGTCCGCCTCCCCTGTTTCTTCTCTGGCCACGCGGGAGGTGGAAGAAGGCCCTACGGGCGGGGCCCACCTGTCGGCGACCCAGCCGGTCGGGCCCGCAGGTTTAAGTGGAGCCGGGTCGCCCGCGACCGTCTCCCCGCTGAGAAGGCGCACCCCGGCGAGTACGCCTCTGGCGTGGCCCCTGCGCTCGAGCGGCCGAGCAGTTAGGCCGGCCCAGTCCGGTTGCTGCTATGCTACGCCCAGTTGCGCTGTTTAGCCCTTGGTAATTTCTTTCTCTTTTTCTATTTTTTCAGAGAGAAAAATAATCCCACAGAGTTCATATTAGCTCCAAATTTGGTGATTCAAATTTCTACAGGTTCCTAAAATCTTGGCCTAACCAAATATGTGCATTGCACATTTTTCCAGAAAACTTTCCTATATACTTATATGATTAAAGCCTATTTTTGTTTTTCTGCTTTAAACTTTGGAAATTCCTAGGGAGCTCACCCTAACTCCAAATGCCATGATTCTAACTCCTAGTTGGGCCTAAATTCATGCACTAAGTGGTGAACATTTTTCCTTACACTTATTCTGCTATGTCAATTATTGGACCATTTCTTCTTATATGACCACCTTGAAAATCCCTAGGAAAATCATGCCAACTCCAGATCCATTGAAAACAATTTTCTGTGGACACCTTATAGGACCATCAATTCCTTCATTTCCACCATTCAAAAATCCCCCTTGATCCACATCATATGAAACCTCCTTGGTTATTTTTCTTATGACCAGAGGTGTTCAAGAAAAATAAAATTTCTAATTATAGAGCACTTTTATTGTCTGCTTGCTGTGTTGCTTATTGCGGTTGTTTCAGGCGATAGTTGACGAAGTAGACGGAATGCTCGGAGTTGGATCAGAAGCGTGAGAAGACCTCGAAGACTTTGCTGAGCCCGGCAAGCAGCCCTTTGACCATGACTATGAAACCCTTTTTATGCATGGCATGTAGCACTTTATTTCGTGATGTTAATCATGTTGATGTGGTGTCCCCTTCGGTGGGATTCCTCCGATACTTTCTTGTTGATACTTGCATCGTGCATGACCCTACCTCCTTATGAGGGTTGTGCGGGTGGGAGTAGTTAGGTTGCTAGTAGTTGCTACGCAAGTGCGATGGGAATATGCATGGTGATGGAAACAAAAACGATTCAAAGACTTTTCGAAAACCCCGTTGGGTGCCACTAATGCCCGAGGGAGATAATGATGAGCTAGGTAACCACTTGATAAAGAAGTGGTGTACCGGAGCAAGTTGTGTGCGTGTTTTCGAAAACGGAGAGTTTTAAGATTTCCTGACTGTCCCAACCTTACATATACAACCACGATACCCCTTATGGGACGGGGCTTTGTTGACTACCTTGGTGGGTACTAGCATAGAGCCTGCATTACTAGTGGTGGGAGTGACGTGGTCACTCTCGATACGGGGTCATGCCTGGTAGGGCGACCATGCGCTGTCTTTACAGGCACCGGGCACACCGTTGGTCCCTTCATGGATGGTACGATCTGGAGCGAGGCTCATATGCTGTACATCACGAGGGCTGTGTACCAATCGAGTGGAATCTTTGTTTAGTATCGTTAGGGGAAAGGCATTGTTCGGGTGCTTACCTCGGGTATGTAATATACGGCGAGTCGTGGATGACACGAAAGTTCCCCGAGTCTTGTGGGTAAAGTGTGCAACCTCTGCAGAGTGTAAAACTATTTGAATAGCCATGTCCACGGTCATGGACAGTTGGAGGTCCTGCTTAAACTACGTCCGCTGTTTTCACAAACTTGGTGTGTGTGTGTGTGTGTGTGAGGATGACACAAGGATGAAACTTGAGCTAAGTCCGATGACTTGGCATGATAAGGAACATGAGATGTTCAACCCCTGCTTATGATGATAACTGAGACTTGTTCGCTTGAGTACCTATCAACAATTGATGCATGCTTACTCAAGTTACTTGACCATATCATTGCACTTAAAATTAGGTTTCTGCAAAAACTTACCTACTTAGTGCTATATCATGCATTGTTATACCTTGTTCCAAAACTTGGGTTGCTTGCGAGTACATTCAAAGTACTCATTGGCTTGCCACTGGTTATTTTATTGGCCAGGCATGAAAGATCAGGTTATGATGAAGATTACCTTGGTGATGAACATGCGATCTAGGACGCTTCCCAGTCAGAATGCCTGTAGGGTTAAGGCAGATGGCATGGGTTCACGCTATCGTTGAAGATTTCCGCTGCAAGTATATGAAGACTTGGCCATAAAGGCCACATTTGAGTAAACCGGTATGTAATGGATGTAATACTCTTGTTATTCAGTTTCTTTGTGTTCAGTGAGCATTGATCTCTGGGATCACTGTGCACGTACAGTCGGTGATCACGACTTATGAGTCGGGGTCCCCACAACCTCCTCCTCCGGAGCGAGAAGACTATCGTTACTTGTATCCTTTTGTTGATTGTGGACTGTGATACTCGTGTACTCGTGTGATTCTAGTGGATGTGTGATCGAAGGTTGTCCTTGAGTGTTTGATTTCTCTCTCGTGTTTCTCTTATGTTCTTCGTGTTCTTCGTGAGATCCCCTCCAATTCGTGAAAGATCAACGCACACGGGCGTGCCCCGTATCATATTGGTATCTAGAGCCACGTTGATCACGAATTTGGAGTCTCACCCACCATTTTCTAGCCTAATTTTGTTTTATTTCGTCCCAATTTGAAAATCCCCACCAAAACTAGCCATACCCAAAATTTCTTGGATTTGTTGGATTTGAGGAGATTTTGTTGATTTGGATCCGTGGATTTCGTGGTGAGGCCGTGGATCTAGCTTTCCCCCTTCGTTCCCATCATTTTCCACCATCAAATCGCCCAATTTTCACCAATTTTTTTTCGTGTTCATCCCCAAAATCATGTCCCCGAAGGGAAATTCCGAGCAATTGACCTACCCGGATCATCCGGATAGACACCCGGACGATCGCCAACCCGGATCATCCGGAGCCCCACCCGGACATCCGGACCCTCACCAGCCCGGACATCCGGTCCAGCTCACGGACATCCGGATAGGGCCTGGCAGCAGGGCATCTTTGCCTTGTTGCGTGCTTTTTCATTGAGCTCTTCCACCATTTTTCCGCAAACCTTCTTCGATTTCTTCCACACCATTTGCAATTGAGATTTTGAGTTGCGAGCATCGCCACTTCCTAAGGTGTTTTGGCTAATTAGGACTGGTTCTTCATCGACATCGCCGCTCATCATCGCCCCGGATCATCGCCGACCAACTCTTCATTGACACCTCATCGTAAGCAAGGACGGTAACCGCGACGACACTCTTGACCATTTACCCTTGCCATTGCATTGTTACCCCGAGCCTATTTGCGTTACTTGCCTATCGAGACTAGCCATTGAGTATTGCCGGGCTACGCTACTTCTGCACTTTAGTGATACATACTCCGCACAGCTTCATTTGCGTGCATATATCTTAGTATCATCTTTTGTGTTACAAAATAGTACCCGCATACATAATTGCTATCTTGGTGTGCACGTCCCGCATTGTGACCATACAAAACATCATTGCAAAAGAAAAGAGAAGCAAAGTTTTTAAGCAAGAGCAAAAGAGCAAAAGAGCAATAGCATCGCAAGTTTCACATAGCATACTTGATCATCTTGGATCACTTGAGCGAGTGACACGTGCCGCATACACATATAGCAAGTTGGGCATAGGAAGACGATACTTTTGGTTCATTGTAGAGTGTGCACAAGTGCGTATCATGCCCATTGGAGCAATCGTGCTATCGTCTCTCTAGTGTTGTGCAATGAGAGCATTTTCCATGGATTCCACATTTTGGCTCATCCTTGGTTGCATGACCCCAATTTTCTTCCGTGTGTGTGTTTCCGTGTATACCCGTTGCTATTGATCTACATTGTCTCATTTGCGAAGTTTACGAATCTCTTTCAACATTTTTGAATCTTATCTTTCGAATTGCTTGAAATTTATGCCTCTATCCTAACCAAGCTACTCCATAAGCCTTATTTGTGTAGGTGTCGGAAGGACGATCTTCGGTACCAATTCTACTATTACCATACTTGCACATTGAGTGATCTTGATCCACTTTCAACTTTTGGAACGATAATTGGTATTGTCTTCTCACTCTTCCACTTATATCTTCTTGAGTGCTATGGATAGGAACATCATGTCGAATCCGGCCTTCGAGGAGAATGAAGACGACGTGAACAACCACGTCACCAAGTTGCACTTCTTCGGCGCACACAAGGCAATTACTCAAGCTCAAGATGTCTTGAATGACCACATCGATCAACTCGCCTCCAACTTGCGTGAATCCGAGACGCGCACAAGGGAATACCTCGACACCAAGCTCTCAAGCCAAATGGAGGATCTCCGGTCCTTGATGGTCACTCGAGCACCTTCC
Source organism: Elymus sibiricus (assembly GCA_039707655.1). NCBI lineage: Eukaryota > Viridiplantae > Streptophyta > Magnoliopsida > Poales > Poaceae > Elymus > Elymus sibiricus. The sequence continues at coordinate 163,615,570 of CM077663.1, forward strand.
TCATCTACATTGACAAGGAGTCGTCACACAAGTTGCAACTCAACGACATACTCTTCCGACGCAAGTCCACAAGCGCGTCATCACCATCGTGACAAACACTCTGGCCCAAGTTCTCCACAAGGTCGTCACCATCAAGACAATCCATTTCATGGTAATGGATTGCAAGATCGCGTCCGCACTCAAGAACGCCGCCGTCAACAAGATCAAGATGCATTGGAGCAAGAACAACAACGCCAAGTACAAGAACAACATCGCCGTCATGAACGCGCTTGAGGCACATCACGCTTTGCAAGAAGCTACTCGTGCCTTGGAGGAGCGCAACCACCAAGCTCATCACGAGCAAGAAGCACTTCGCCAAGCATAACAAGAAGACCTTCGTCGCAACGACAAGAAGAAGCTCATCACAAAGAGGAGCACCAAGAAAGGCGCAGCAGAGTGCGTCCACCTCGTCGCCGTCCTCAAGATCATTGCGACGAACCCGACCTTGAAGGTGAGCAAGGACAAGATCAACGTCAACACGCTCAAGGCAATGAAAATGAGGATCCACCTCCAAGACAAGGATTTCGCCATCCCCACCACAATGATGAACAACGCTTCGGCAAGCTCAAGTTCACAATGCCAAAGTTTTCCGGAAGCAATGATCCCGAAGACTACTTGTCATGGGCCCTCAAGGTTGACAAGATCTTTCGCCTACACAACTATGATGAAGAGAAGAAGATAGCCATGGCTTCCCTTGAGTTCCAAGACTATGTCCATATTTGGTGGGAACAAGTGATCGAGCGAAGAAGGGAGAGAGGTGAACCTCCTATCACCACTTGGGCCCAAATGAAGGACCTCATGCGAGCTCGTTTTGTGCCTACACACTACAACCGGGATCTCTTCAAGAAGCTCCAACAACTCAAGCAAGGCACCAAGTCGGTAGAAGAGTGCTACCAAGAGATGGAGATCGCTATGATCCGAGCCAATGTCAAGGAAGATGACGAGCAAACAATGGCACGCTTCTTGAATGGTCTCAACTACTGATACGTCTCCAACGTATCTATAATTTATGAAGTATTCATGCCATGTTTACAATAATTCTATATGATTTTGGTATGATTTTATTAGAACTAACCCGGACTGACGCTGTTTTCAGCAGAACTACCGTGGTGTTGTTTTTGTGCAGAAATAAAAGTTCTCGGAATGAGCTGAAAATTTACGGAGAATATTTTTGGAAAATATAAAAAATACTGGAGCAAAGAGTCACCGGAGAGGAAGGCCGAGGAGGCCACAAGCCACAGGGGCGCGGCCCCCCCCTAGGGCGCGCCCCCCTGGCTTGTGGGCCCCTCGAGCACTTTCCTGACGTGATTTCGACGCCAACCTCTCCTATAAATCCAGAAAATGCCAGAAAGAAACCTAGATCGGAAGTTCCGCCGCCGCAAGTCTCCAGAGCCATGAAAGATCAATCTTGGCCCTCTCCGGCACCCTGCCGGAGGGGGTCACCTTCACCGGAGACCATGGAGGAGGTGGACGGAGGGGCCATCATCGCCATGGAGGCCAAGGACCAGAGGGAGAACCTTCCCCCAACCAGGGGGGAGGCCATGGAGGAGGAAGCACAAGGGGGAGACCCTCTCCCCCTCTCTTCCGGTGGCGCCGGAGTGTCACCGGGGGAACCATCGCCGCGGTGATCGTCTTCATCAACATCACCCTCTTCATCAGCATCCTCATCTACTTTTAGCGGTCCACTCTCCCGCACCCCGCTGTAATCCCCTACTTGAACATGGTGCTTTATGCCACATATTATGATCCAATGATGTGTTGCCATCCTATGATGTTTTGAGTAGATTACTTTTGTCCTTTGGGTTGATCGATGATATAGATTGGTTTGAGTTGTATGTTTTACTTTGGTGCTGTCCTATTGTGCCTTCCGTGTCGCGCACACGTGAAGGATTCCCGCTGTAGGGTGTTGCAATGCGTTCATGATTCGCTTATAGTGGGTTGCTAGAGTGACAGAAGCTTACACCCGAGTAAGGGGATTGTTGCGTATGGGATAAAGGGGACTTGATGCTTTAATGCTATGGTTGGGTTTTACCTTAATGATCTTTAGTAGTTGCGGATGCTTGCTAGAGTTCCAATCATAATTGCATATGATCCAAGTAGAGAAAGTATGTTAGCTAATGCCTCTCCCTCATATAAAATTGCAGTGATGACTACCAATCTTGTTAACAATTGCCTAGGATAATTCCGCACACCGACCCATCATTATTCCACCCTCGCTGTTTGTAATACATTGTAATATATTCTAACTTTATGATAACATCACCTATTTTTATATTTTAGCTCTCCTATATCATGCAAGGCTATCCTCTTCATACCCACAACGCAGTTTTATTTCTCGTTTCTAGTTGGAAGCAAACGTTCGGTATACGTAGAGTTGTATCGGTGGTAGATAGGACTTGAGATAATATTGATCTTACCTTTAGCTCCTTGTGGGTTCGACACTCCATACTTATCACTTCCACCTTTGGAAATTGCTACGATGATTCCTTGCACTTGGGGATTATCAACTACCAAGTCAAGAAGATAGCCGACTTCCAACCATACTCCAACCTACTTGAGCTCGTGCATCAAGCAACCAAGGCGGAACAGCAAGTGCAAGATGACTACAAGTATGTTGGGGAACGTTGCATGGGAAACAAAAAATTTCCTACGCACACGCAAGATCTATCCATGGTGATGAGCATCTACGAGAGGGATAGTGGATCTACATACCCTTGTAGATTGCTAAGCGGGAAGCGTTAAGAAACGCGGTTGATGTAGTCAAACGTCTTCGCGATCCAAATCGTAAGCCGTCCCGCGATCCAATCACGATCCGTCCCGATCTAGCGCCGAACGGACGACACCACCGCGTTCAGCACACGTACAGCTCGATGACGATCTCCGCCTTCTTGATCCAGCAAGAGGGGGCGGAGATTTAGATGAGATCTCCAGTAGCACGACGGCGTGGTGGTGGTGGTGGTGGAGTTATCCCGGCAGGGCTTCGCCTAAGCACTACCAGAATCTATTTGGTGGAGGAACTATAGAATAGAGAACTAGCACGTGGCCGTGTATTTTGGGGATCTATTCCTCTAGTATATAGAGGAGGGAGAGGGAGGAGCAAGCCTCCCTAGGGTTTCCCCTAGGGGTCGTCCGAACCAAGGCAAGGAGGAGTCCAATCCAGTTCCTACTAGGAAGTGGATTCATATTAGGAAGGAGTCCTATGCCTTTCTATCTCCACCTTTTTTCCTCTTGGGCATATGGGCCCTTATGGGGTCGGTTCCCCAACCCAATAGGGCTGGTGCGCCACCTCTTGGGCCCATGTGCCCCCCCGGGGTGGGTGGGCCCCACCCGGTGGACCCCCGAAACCCATTCTTCACTCCCGGTAAACTACCGGAAATACCCGAAACTTTTCCAGAACCCAAATACCACTTTCCTATATATAAATCGTTACCTCCGGAACATTCCGGAGCTCCTCGTGACGTCCGGGATCTCATCCGAGACTCTGAACAACCTTCGGTCACCAACACATATATCTCAATACTACCGAAACGTTACCGAATGTTAAGTGTGCAGACCCTGCGGGTTCGAGAACTATGTAGACATGACCGAGACACCTCTACGGTCAATAACTAATAGCGAGACCTGGATGCCCATATTGGTTCCTATATATTCTACGAAGATCTTTATCGTTTGAACCTCTATGTCAAGGATTCAGTTAATCCCGTATGCTATTCCCTTTGTTCTTCGGTAAGTTACTTGCCCGAGATTCGATCGTCGGTATCTCTATACCTAGTTCAATCTCGTTACCGGCAAGTCTCTTTACTCGTTCTATAATACAAGATCCCGTGGCTAACACTTTAGTCACTTTGCTTGCAAGGCTTATTGTGATGTTGTATTACCGAGTGGGCCCTGAGATACCTCTCCGTCACACGGAGTAACAAATCCCAGTCTTGATCCATGCCAACTTAGCAGACACCTTCGGAGATACCTGTAGAACATCTTTATAGTCACCCAGTTACGTTGCGACATTTGGTACACACGAGGTACTCCTCCGGTGTCAGTGAGTTGCATGATCTCATGGTCATAGGAACAGATACTTTGACATGCAGAAACAATAGCAATAAACTGACACGATCATATGCTACGTTCATAATTTGGGTCTTGTCCATCACATCATTCTCCTAATGATGTGATCCCGTTATCAAATGACATCTCATGTCTATGGCTAGGAAACCTTGACCATCTTTGATCAATGAGCTAGTCTATTAGAGGCATACTAGGGACACAGTGTTGTCTATGCACCCACACATGTATTTGAGTTTCCAATCAATACAATTATAGCATGGATAATAAACGATTATCATGAACAAGGAAATATAACAATAACCATTTTAATATTGCCTCTAGGGCATATTTCCAACAGTCTCCCACTTGCACTAGAGTCAATAATCTAGTTTACATCACCATGTGATTAACATTGTAATGAATCTAACACCCAATGTGTTCTGGGGTTCGATCATGTTTTGCATGTGAGAGAGGTTCTAGTCAATGGTCTGCAACATTCAGATCCGTGTGTTCTTTGCAAATCTATATGTCATACTGCAGATGCTACCACGCTCCACTTGGAGCTATTCCAAATGACTGCTCCACTATACGTATCCGGACTGCTACTCAGAGTCGTCCGGATAGGTGTCAAAGCTTGCATCAACGTAACCCTTTACGACGAACTCTTTATCACCTCCATAATCGAGAAACATTTCCTTAGTCCTCTAGTTACTAAGGATAATCTTGACCGCTGTCCAGTGATCCACTCCTGGACCACTCTTGTACCCCTTGACAGACTCATGGCAAGGCACACATCAGGTGCGGTACACAACATGGCATACTATATAGAGCCTATGGATAGGGCATAGGGGATGACCTTCGTCCTCTCTCTTTCTTCTGCCGTGGTCGAGCTTTGAGTCTCACTCAACTCCACACCTTACAAATCAGGCAAGAACTCTTTCTTTGACTGATCCATTTTGAACTCTTTCAAAATCTTGTCAAGGTATGTACTCATTGAAAGTCTTATCAGACGTCTTGATCTATCTCTATAGATCCTGATGCCCAATATTTAAGTAGCTTCATTCCAGGTCTTCCTTTGAAAAACTCCTTTCAAACGACCCTTTATGCTTTCCAGAAATTCTACATCATTTCCGATCAACAATATGTCATCCACATTTACTCATCAGACATTCTATAGTGCTCCCACTCACTTTCTTATAAATACAAGTTTCTCATAAACTTTGTATAAACCCAAAAACTTTGATCACCTCATCAAAGCGTATATTCCAACTCCGAGATGCTTGCTCCTGTCCATAGAAGGATCGCTAGATCTTGCATACATTTTAGCATCCTTAGGACTGACAAAACCTTCCGGTTGTATCACATACAACCTTCCCTCACGGATACCGGTAAGGAAACGATGTTTTGACATCCATCTGCCAGATTTCATAATCAAAAAATGCAGCAACTGCTAACATAATTCCAACAGATTTTAGCATCGCAACGGGTGAGAAAGTCTCATCGTAGTCAACTTCTTGAACTTTGTCGGAAACTTTCTTTTTGACAAGTCGAGCTTTTATAAATGGTGACATTTACCATCAGCGTCTGTCTCATTCTTAAAGGTCCATTTGTACTCAACGGCCTGCCGTTCAACGGCTACCAAAGTCCACACTTGGTTTTCATACATGGATCCTATCTCGGATTTCATGGCTCCTAGCCATTTGTTGGAATCCGGGCCCACCATCGCTTCTTCATAGCTCGTAGGTTCACCGTTGTCTAACAACATGACCTCAAAAACAGGATTGCCGTACCACTTAGGGGCGGTGCGATTCCTTGTCGACGTACGAGGCCCAGTAGTAACTTGATCTGAAGTGTCATGATCATCATCATTAACTTCCTCTTCATTCGGTGTAGGCGCCACAGAAACATCTTTCTGCGTCGTGCTACCATCCAACTGAAGTGACGGTTCAATAACCTCATCAAGTTCTACCTTTCCTCCCACTCAATTCTTTCGAGAGAAACTTTTTCTCGAGAAAGGACCCGTTTTAAGCAACAAACACTTTGCCCTTGGATCTGAGATAGAAGGTATACCCAACTGTTTCCTTAGGGTATCGTATGAAGATGCACTTTTCCGCTTTGGGTTCGAGTTTATCAGTCATAAGCATCGCATTCGCAAACTCTAAGAAATGATAGCTTAGGTTTCTGCCAAACCAAATTTCATACGGTGTCATCTCAACGGACTTAGATGGTGCCCTATTTTAAAGTGAATGTATTTGTCTCTAATGCATAACCCCAAAACGATAGTGGCAAAATGATAAGAGACATCATAGTACGCACCATATCCAATAGAGCACGCCTACGACGTTCGGACACACCATCACACTATGGTGTTCCAGGTGGCGTGAGTTGTGAAACAATTTCCACATTGTCTTAAGTTGCATACCAAACTCGTAACTCAGATATTTACCTCCACGATCATATCGTAGACATTTTATCTTCTTGTCACGATGATCTCAAACTTCATTCTGAATTTGTTTGAACTTTTCAAACGTTTCAGACTTGTGTTTCATTAAGTAAATATCCCCATATCTACTTAAATCATCAGTGAGGGTATAAAAATAGCGATATCCACTGCACGCTTCAACACTTATTGGACCGCATACATCAACATGTATCATTTCCAATAAGTCACTTGCCCGCTCCATCAAGCCGGAAAACGGGGTTTTAGTCATCTTGCCCATGAGGCATGGTCCGCATGTCTCAACCGATTCGAAATCGAGTTAGTCCAAAGATCCGTCAGCATGGAGTTTCTGCATGCGCTTTACACCAATATGACCTTTAGCGGCAGTGCCATGGGTATGTGCTACTATCATTATTAACTTTGCATCTTTTGGCATCAATATTATGAACATGTGTATCACTACGATCGAGATTCAATGAACCATTCACATTGGGTGCCTGCCCATTGAAGGTATTATTCATGTAAACAGAATAACCATTATTCTCTGACTTAAATGAATAACCGTATTGCAATAAACACAATCCAATCATGTTCATGCTCAACACAAACACCAAATAACATTTATTTAGGTTCAACACTAATCCCGAAGGTAGAGGGAGCGTGCGATGGTGATCACATCAACCTTGGAAACACTTCCAACACACATCGTCACCTCGCCCTTAGCTAGTCTCCGTTTATTCCGTACCTTTTGTTTCAAGTTACTAACATTAGCAACTGAACCGGTATCTAATACCCAGGTGCTACTAGGAGTACTAGTAAGGTACACATCAATAATATGTATATCAAATATACTTCCGTTGAAGTTTCCAGCCTTCTTATCTACCAAGTATCCAGGGCAGTTCCGCTTCATTGACCGTTCTCCTCATAATAGAAGCACTCAGTCTCGGGTTTGGGTTCAACCTTGGGTTTCTTTACTGGAGCAGCAACTGGCTTGCCATCCATGAAGTTTCCCTACTTGCCCTTGCCCTTCTCGAAAGTAGTGGTTTTACTAACCATCAACACTTGATGCTTCTTCTTGATTTCTACCTTTGCCGTGTCAAACATCGCGAATAGCTTGGGGATCATTATTTCCATCCCTGGCATTTCATAGTTCATCACGAAGCTCTAGTAGCTTTGTGGCAGTGACTTGGAGAACCATATCAACCACTATCTTATCTGGAAGATCAACTCCCACTCGATTCGAGCGATTGTAGCACCCAGACAATCTGAGCAGATGCTCACCGATTGAGCTATTCTCCTTCATCTTGCAGGCAAAGAATCTTGTTGGAGGTCTGATGACTCTCAACACGGGCACAAGCCTGAGATCCCAATTTCAGCTCTTAGAACATCTCATATGTTCCGTGACGTTCAAAACGTTTTGGAGCCTCAATTCTAAGCTATAATGCATGACGCACTGAACTATCAAGTAGTCATCAGAACGTGCCTCTCAGATGTTCACAACATCTACAAACGACGCTTGAGGGGGTAGCGCACTGAGCGGTGCATTAAGGACATAAGACTTCTGTGCAGCAATGAGGACAATCCTCAGATCACGGACCCAGTCTGCATTATTGCTACCATCATCTTTAAATTCTATTTTCTCTAGGAACGTATAAAAAACACAGGGGAGCTACAACACGAGCTATTGATCTACAACATAATTTAGCAAAGACAACTTTAAACTATGTTCATGATAAGGAGTATAGTTAATCATATTACTTAAAAAACTCCCACTCAAATTGACATCCCTTAGGTCATTCGAGTGTCACATGATCCAAATTCACCAACCCAAGTCCGATCATCACGTGAGATGTGGTGGTTTCAATGGTGAACATCTCCATGTTGATCATATCTACTATATGACTCATGTTCAACCTTTCAGTCTCTTGTGTTCCGAGGCCATGTCTGTACATGCTAGGCTCGTCAAGTTTAACCCGAGTGTTCCGCACGTGCAACACTGGCTTGCACCCGTTGTATGTGAACGTAGAGTCTATCACACCCGATCATCACGTGGTGTCTTGAAACGACGAACTTTCGCAACGGTGCACACTCGGGGAGAACACAATTTTATATTGAAATTTTAGTGAGGGATCACCTTATAATGCTACCGTCATCCTAAGCAAAATAAGATGCATAAAAGGATTAACATCACATGCAAATCATAAGTGACATGATATGGCCATGAACTTGTTCTTTTGATCTCCATCTCCAAAGCACCGGCATGATCTCCATCATCACCGGCATGACACCATGATCTCCATCATCTTGATCTACATCAACGTGTCGCCATGAGGTTGTCGCGCCAACTATTGCTTCTACAACTATTGCTAACTCATAGCGATAAAGTAAAGAAAAACGGCGAAAATAAATTAAAGACAACCCTATGGCTCCTGCCGGTTGCCGTACTCATCGACATGCAAGTCGTGATTATCTACACAAAACATGATCATATCATACATCACATATATCTCATCATGTCTTTGGCCATATCATATCACAACATACCCTACAAAAACAAGTTAGACGTCCTCTAATTGTTGTTGCATGTTTTACGTGACTGCTATGGGTATCTAGCAAGAACGATTCTTACCTATGCAAAACCACAACGGTGATACACAAATTGCTTTTCAACCTTCTCAAGGACCGACTTTGTCGAATCCGATCCAACTAAAGTGGGAGAGACAGACACCCGCCAGCCATCTTATGCAACAAAGTTACATGTCAGTCGATGGAACCAGTCTCTCGTACATGGACGAGTAAGGTTGGTCCGAGCCGCTTCATCCCACAATACCGCCGAATCAAGATAAGACTAAGGAGGGAAGCAATCTGAATATCAACACCCACAAACTCCTTTGTGTTCTACTCGTGATCTCATCTACGCATAGACCTAGCTCTGATACCACTGTTGGGGAACGTTGCATGGGAAACAAAAAATTTCCTACGCACACGCAAGATCTATCCATGGTGATGAGCATCTACGAGAGGGAGAGTGGATCTACATACCCTTGTAGATCACAAAGCGGGAAGCGTTAAGAAACGCGGTTGATGTAGTCGAACGTCTTCACGATCCAAATCGCAAGCCGTCCCATGATCCAATCACGATCCGTCCCGATCTAGCGCCGAACGGACGTCACCTCCGCGTTCAGCACACGTACAGCTTGATGACGATCTCCGCCTTCTTGATCCAGCAAAAGGGGGGCGGAGATTTAGATGAGATCTCCAGCAGCACGACGGCATGGTGGTGGTGTAGGTGGAGTTATCCCGGCAGGGCTTCGCCTAAGCACTACCGGAATCTATTTGGTGGAGGAACTAGAAAATAGAGAACTAGCACGTGGCCATGTATTTTGGGGCTCTATTCCTCTAGTATATATAGGAGGGAGAGGGAGGAGCAAGCCTCCCTAGGGTTTCCCCTAGGGGTCGGCCGAACCAGGGCAAGGAGGAGTCCAATCCACTTCCTACTAGGAAGTGGATTCATATTAGGAAGGAGTCCTATTCCTTCCTATCTCCACCTTTTTTCCTCTTGGGCATATGGGCCCTTATGGGGTCGGTTCCCCAGCCCATTAGGGGCTGGTGCGCCATCTCTTGGGCCCATGTGGCCACCCGGGGTGGGTGAGGCCCACCCGGTGGAACCCCGGACCCCATTCGTCACTCCCGGTACACTACCGGAAATACCCGAAACTTTTCCGGAACCCAAATACCACTTTCCTATATATAAATCTTTACCTCCGGACCATCCCGGAGCTCCTCGTGACGTCCGGGATCTCATCCGGGACTCCGAACAACCTTCGGTCACCAACTCATATATCTCAATACTACCGAAACGTCACCGAATGTTAAGTGTGCAGACCCTGCGGGTTTGAGAACTATGTAGACATGACCGAGACACCTCTACGGTCAATAACCAATAGCGGGACCTGGATGCCCATATTGGTTCCTATATATTCTACGAAGATCTTTATCGGTTGAACCTCTATGTCAAGGATTCAGTTAATCCCGTATGCTGTTCCCTTTGTTCTTCGGTATGTTACTTGCCCGAGATTCGATCGTCGGTATCTCTATACCTAGTTCAATCTCGTTACCGGCAAGTCTCTTTACTCGTTCCGTAATACAAGATCCCGTGCTAACACTTTAGTCACTTTTCTTGCAAAGCTTATTGTGATGTTGTATCGCCGAGTGGGCCCTGAGATACCTCTCCGTCGCACGGAGTAACAAATCCCAGTCTTGATCCATGCCAACTTAACAGACACCTTCGGAGATACCTGTAGAGCATCTTTATAGTCACCCAGTTACGTTGCGACATTTGATACACACGAGGTACTCCTCCAGTGTCAGTGAGTTGCATGATCTCATGGTCATAGGAACAGATACTTTGACATGCAGAAACAATAGCAATAAACTGACACGATCATATGCTACGTTCATAATTTGGGTCTTGTCCATCGCATCATTCTCCTAATGATGTGATCCTGTTATCAAATGACATCTCATGTCTATGGCTAGGAAACCTTGACCATCTTTGATCAACGAGCTAGTCTATTAGAGGCATACTAGGGACACAGTGTTGTCTATGCACCCACACATGTATTCAAGTTTCCAATCAATACAATTATAGCATGGATAATAAACGATTATCATGAACAAGGAAATATAATAATAACCATGTTATTATTGCCTCTAGGGCATATTTCCAACAAAGTACTCCAAGTTCTCCTCCAAGACCTACGGCTCAAGTGCTCAAGCTACTACGACAACGACACCTTCAACTACGAAATCTACAACACCTACCGGCGACAAGTCAAGCTACAAGGACAAGACGACTTAGTCAAGCCGACCAACCTCAAGAACCTACAAGCCGAGGGCTTCATCCTGTACCCCTACACCGGATGCTACCACCAAGACAAGCTCCATCAAGTGTTTCACGTGCCAAGGGCGAGGCCACAAGACCTTCGAATGCCCAACCAAACGCAACATGACCCTCCTCAACGATGGCACCTATGACTCTATGAGCGACGACGAGATGCAAGGTTTGGAGCAAGTGCCATACACCGCCAAGTGAATGAAGATGAAGATTCGCAAATCTTTTGCGACAATGATTCGAGCCCCGCTCTCGTTGTCTCCAAAGTTTTGACGCTCCAACAACAAGAAGACGAGGACCAACGTTGCCACATCTTCCACACCAAGGCGGGAATCCAAGGAAAGTCCGTCAAGGTCATCATCGACGGAGGGAGTTGCCACAACTTGGCAAGTGAAGACCTTTGTTCCAAGCTACAATTGGTCAAGAAAAAGCACCCTCGTCCCTACAAGATCCAATGGCCTAGTGATTCCGGAACCCTACAAGTTGACCACACCGTGGTAGTTTCCTTCAAGATAGGCGCTTATGAAGACACTTTGGAGTGTGATGTGGTTCCAATGTCCGTTTGCCACCTCCTACTTGGTAGACCTTGGTAATTCGACCGTGGCGTCACACACAACGGTCGGACAAATCAATATAGCTTCAAGATGAAGGGCAAGCAATATGTGATACGACCAATGACTCCAAGTCAAGTCATCGCCAACAAACAAGCTTCACCCCATCATGGAGATAGAAGTGAGAGAGTGATCCACCTCAAAGAGAGTGAGTGCCACAAGCCAAAAATGAGCGACTCCACGATGAGGGACATGAGAGATATAGTTCTTTTAGCCACCAAAAGAGATTTGAGGGATGTCAGTGAGAGCCCATCGACCGTTCTTCACCATGTACTTGTGTGCAAAGATGATGTCGTTCGGACTAACCCTTTACAAAATCTTCCTCTTGTGTTATCTAAGTTGTTGCAGGAATTCAAGGATGTGTTCCCCGATGAGCTACCTCTGGGACTACCGCCAAAACAAGGGATCAAACACCGCATCGAACTCATCCCCGGAGCACCGCTTCCTAACAAGGCTCCCTACCGCGTCAACCCCGACGAAACAAAGGAAATACAAAGGCAAGTCCAAAAACTCCTAGATAAAGGGCATGTACGTGAGAGTTTGAGTCCTTGTGCGGTTCCGGTCATTCTAGTGCCTAAGCATGATGGTACTATGCGCATGTGTTCCGATTGCCGTCCTACCAATGCTATCACCATTCAATACCGTCACCCCATTCCTCACTTAGATGATATGCTAGATGAACTTAGTGGTGCCACTATATTTTCTAAAATTGACTTAAAAAGTGGTTACTACCAAATCCGCATACAAGAGGGTGACGAGTGGAAAACTGCTTTTAAGACAAAATTTGGTCTCTATGAATGGTTGGTTATGCCCATGGGCTTATCCGAAGCACCGGGCACTTTCATGCGTGTTATGCACTATGTTTTGCGACCCCTCATAGGATATTGTGTTGTGGTCTATTTTGATGATATTCTTGTCTTTAGCAAGTCTCTTGAGGAGCATGCTACACATGCTCGTGATGTTTTGCAAATCCTTCGGAAAGAACAACTCTATGCAAACATGGAGAAATGCACATTTGGTGTTGAGAAGGTTGTTTTCTTAGGGTTTGTAGTATCTTATAAGGGCGTTCATGTAGATGAAACTAAGATTGATGCTATTAAAACTTGGCCCACACCAACGAATTTGCAACAAGTGCGTAGTTTCCTAGGACTAGCCGGTTTCTATCGCCGTCTTGTCAAAGACTTTAGCACTATTGCATCACCCCTCCATGCTTTGAGCAAGAAAAATGCACCATTTATTTGGGGTCCTTCCCAAGACACCGCATTCCATGAACTTAAAAATTTGCTCACTCATGCACCTTTGCTTGCTTTGCCCAATTTTGATAAAACATTTGAAGTGCATTGTGATGCTAGCGGTAATGGAATAGGTGGTGTTCTCATGCAAGAGAAGCGTCCTATCGCGTACTTTAGCGCGAAACTATCCGGCGCTCAACTTAACTACCCCATCTATGACAAGGAATTATATGCTTTGGTGAGAGTTCTACATGTGTGGGAACATTACTTGCACCCTCATGAGTTTGTTATCCATACCGACCACGAAACGCTTAAGTATTTAAAGGGTCAAACTAAGTTGAACAAATGACATGCTAAATGGAGTGAATTCATTGAGTCCTTCCCTTATGTCATCAAATACATTAAGGGTAAGGAAAACGTTGTGGCGGATGCTCTTTCCCGCAAATGCATGCTAGTTACTCAACTTGAATTAAATGTTGTTGGTTTTGAGCACATCAAAGACTTGTATGAGCATGATGCCTATTTTGCTAATCATTACGCTATGTGCCAAGTGAAAACTTGTTGGGAGAACTACTATATGAAAGATGGCTATCTTATGCATGCCAACAAATTGTGTATACCCGAGTCTTCTCTTCGTTTGTTGCTTTTGCAAGAGGCTCATGACGGAGGACTTATGGGTCACTTCGGACGCGACAAGACGTATGCCACATTATCCAACAAGTACTTTTGGCCCAAGATGTTTCCTGATGTTGCACGCTTCACCAACCGATGCTCTACATGCCACAAAGCTAAGTCCAAAGCTCAATCCCATGGTCTTTATATGCCTCTCCCTATACCTTTCCAACCTTGGGAAGACATTAGTATGGATTTTGTGCTTGGCTTGCCACGAACAAAAAATGGCCATCACTCCGTTTTTGTAGTTGTGGATCACTTTTCCAAGATGGCTCATTTCATTCCATGTCACAAGATAGACGATGCTTCACATATTGCAAATTTGTTTTGTAGGGACATCTTGCAACTACATGGCGTCCCAAAGACCATTGTCTCGGATCACGACGTCAAATTCTTGAGCTACTTTTGGAAGACCCTATGCGCCAAGCTCGGAATAAAGCTTCTATTCTCTTCGGCATATCACCCTCAAATCGATGGACAAACGGACGTGACGAACATGACTCTTTCTACCCTACTTCGCGTGTTGATCAAGAAGAACATGAAGGAATGGGAAGATTGCCTCGACATCGCCGAGTACGCCTACAATCGCGCAAGTCACTCCACCACCGGCAAGTCCCCGTTCGAAGTGGTCTACGGCTTCAACCTGTTTTCCCCATTGGACATCCTACCTCTACCACTCCAAGAGCGCGTCAACATGGACGCAAGTGCAAGGGCAAGCTACATCAAGAGGATGCATGAAGATACAAGGCGCACGATTGAACGTCAAGTGGAACGCGTCACCAACAAGCGCAACCTCAACAAGCACTCCATGGTGTTCAAGCCCGATGATCTTGTGTGGCTACACCTTCGCAAGGACCGCTTCCCCAACGAACGCAAGTCCAAGCTACTTCCTCGAGCCAACAGTCGTTTCAAGGTGTTAGCACGCTACAACAAAAAGGCCTACAAGATCGACATACCACGCGACAAGTACAACGTGAGTGACACCTTCAACGTCACGGATCTCTCCCCTTTTCATGGTGATGAAGATCTTGATCCGAGGACGGATCTTCCCCAAGGGGGGGGGGGGAGAGATGATGCGAAGCATCCCACCATCATCCCCCTGAAGACTACACCACCAAGACAAACCCCCAAGTGGTCCTATGACAAGGGCACGCGCACGCGACATCGGAGCTAAGGTGAACTCGCTCCTCTTCGAGTATGACATTGATGTCAAAGGAACTTGGATGCTACCTCACAATGAAACTCTGTGTATCCTTAGGTACGAGGAAGACGACCACGAAGGATCAAGGAGGCGGCCCCAAGATTAAGGCCAAAAGGAAGAAGGAGCAAGGAGAAGGGCCAGCCTGAATGTAACAGCCCAAGTGCATTCCATTGCCATTCTTGTAATGTATTTTCATGTGGAACCTTCATGTTGTGCCCTTGTGTTTGAGAAATATATTTTGCTTCATGACATTCCTCATGCATCATGGCATCATGGCATCATCACATAAATTATTAGTGCATCATAGTTGCTTGACATATGGTGTTGTGGTTGTGAGTGTGTGTGATGTGGTATGTGTGTGCAAACTAGTTTTGAACCCCCCCCCCACAATTTCTCTAAAACTATGCCACCTCTCCTAATTTTTTTCATATACGCAATATGTGTTGATTTCACTTGCTCTTTTCCCTAGATAAAAATGTTGCTCCACTTCTAAATATTCTGTTTGGAATTGTTAGCATCTCTCAGATATGTTTGCAGTTAATTGTCTTTTGTAATCTTGAAAAACAGAGCCCAAAATTAATTAAAAGATGTTTTATTTTGTTGCTCCGAAAATGCCAGCTACATTTTTATTAAATAGGGTATGTTTTTGTGAGTTCAAAAGTATTTTTATTTCTTTCGTTAACATCTCTCCCTTTTCTCTGTGTTTTTCTTGGCTTCTCTGTTATTTTAAAAAGGAAAAAGTTTTTCCAGTGAGAGAGAGAGGGATCCAACTCTCCTGGGCCTTCTTCCTCCCGCAGCGGCCCAGCTAGCAACGAAGCGTAGCCCAGCAAGCCCCTCAGCCAAGTCATCGTTCTCCTCTGTACGGCTGAGCATCCAGCGAAGCCACGTCCCCGACCCCGTGATTTGACGGCCGTCCGGTGCCCGCAGCCTCTTTATAAGATGTCCCCGACGCCCTAGGGTCGACCCTCACCCCATTTCCTCCCTCTCCTCCTCGTGCCACCGCCAGGTAAGGTAGCCCCGCTCCATGCCGACGCCGTGCCCACCGTGCTCCGGCCGAGCAGTAGCTCGTGCCCGGAGTTGACCTCCTCGACGTGTTGTCGTCGCCCTGGTGTGCCGGAAGGAAGCCCCCGTTGCGTATTCTTCTACCCCAGCGAATGAGGCAGCACCAAGGCCCAGCTCGTCACCGTCCTCGCCACCATTTGCTTTCTCTTCTCGGACCAGCGACGCGCCGAAGTTCGTCCGCTCATCTCCGTCACCTCGTCGAGTCCCGCGCAGCCTCTTCATGCCCTAGGTATAGTAGGTATACCCATCCCCTTCTCTGTCAAAGCCCTCGAGCTCTAGTTCCCCGTGCGCGTCATCTAGCCATGCCAAGATCGCGTCCTCCATGCTCCGGCTATGATTGCAGTGTGTGCGTACTCTTTTTTTGCATTTTTTTGTTGTTGTTCATGTTCGCCCTGCGCGTCCCTCTTGTTATGCTTACTCACGGCCTCCCATCCCGCACGCACACGGTGCTAGATGACCTGTCGTCACCGTCGTTGCTAGACGGTGTCGTCGTATCTCTGTCCAGAGAAGGACTACCACCATGGCAGCGAGCTAAAGCTCGGGACTTGTCTCTGCCCGCGCTCGCCAATGCACGCACACGCACCCCCGCAGCAACTTGCACACGCGCACGCGCACGCACATGTTGCCCCTGCTGCTTCAGCTCCGCAGCGACCTTGCCATGGCCGGGACGAGCTCAAGCTCGAGCTTAAGCCCCTAGATTCGGTTCTCCTCGCCGCGAAGCGAGGGCGGGAATGGATTCCCCGCCAAATCCGCACCCCCGCCGGTGGTCTTGCTCTCCGATGATCGCCGCCGTTGCCGCTGGCGTCGTCGTTGACTTCTTCTCCGGTCAGTAGTTGGAATCCCGACCTGCCCGTGTGGCTAGCTCATATGGAGCAATGCCCCTCCTCTGTCAAGCCCACCCCTCCTAGCCCAGCGGTGGAGCACCTGCTCCTCCACCGGGGAGTCCTAGGTTCGAATCCCCCTGGCGCCCCTTTTTTCTTCCCTTTAATTCGAGCTGACTAGTGGGCCCCTGGACCCACTTGTAAGCTGCTAGAGGCCCTGGAGTCTATGCCAGGTTGGCCCCATTTCTTTTTGTTTTTGTTTTTGGATTCTGTTATTTTCTGTGAATATTTCCTTTTAAGGAAATATTTCAGTTTTGTTTTTATTCCAATTCTGTCAAGTTCCTAGTACATGCCAAATTTGGCATATAGATTCTTATAAGTGGCTTGTCATTTTTTTCCATAGCAATTGTGTGAGTTTTATCCACATCAATGTAGGCTTATGATATACTCCCTCCGTCCGGAAATACTTGTCTTAGAAATGAATAAAATCGATGTATCTATAACTAAAATAAGTCTAGATACATCCACTTCTAGGACAAGTATTTCCGGATGGAGGGAGTATGATTTTGGGGTAGAAAAATCCCAGGAATCCAGTGGTGCCATTGGTTTTGCCATTGGAGCAACTTTGTGAAAACTTTATTTTGTGATGAGGTGGCCTTTTGTTATTTTTGTATGAATTAATGTATGCATGCTATGACGAACTTGCCAACATGGAAGTGGTAGTGTTTTGTGGGCACTAGGCCCTGGTATTTTTCCTTGCCATGATAAACTTGTGGTTTAGTGGGTTTCTCGCTGTAAACATGCTAAGAAATATTACTGTTTTCATTGCTCAAATATTTCTAAGTGTTAGAACTGTTATTTTCTTCCATGTTGTGTTGATGATTCCCATGGGTATAGTGTTTCTTTGGGGTTGGTTCAATTCCATGAATTGTTGTGCTTGTCAACCTCTGTCATTTGGTGCCTTCACCTTACCAAAGAGATTTTGCATCTTAGAGTTATTTGCTGTCAAAGATGCTATGGTGATATAAACTGCTGCTACTCCCTTAGTGAAATTTGATTAAGTCTGAGAATCTGTAGTTATTTTCATGCCATGTTTAGGGGATGCTACCAAGTGATCTGTGATGTTTTAGCTCATGCTTAGTGCTAGTGTTTTGTAGTAGTTGTTGCCCTCTATCACCCTGTTAATTTTCATGCCATGAAAGTACCTGTAGCATATATAAAAGTTGCTGTCAAGTTGCTGTCATGTTAACTCAGATTCTATAAAACTGGAATTTTCACTAAGTCCCTAAAAACTGATTCAACATGCCATCTTGTGAGCATATTTGCCATTGATCCTTGCTTCCTTTCATGTTGCTGTAGATAGATGATTTGTTTAGCATGCTGTGTACTTCATGCCCATGCCTTGGTTGTGATTTAAAACTTTCTGTAGCTCTGTATATGCGTGTTGCAAGATGACATGTTACTGGTGGTGGACAGATTGTGCGTAGAATTGTTTTGTGACTTGTGGGAGTTATACTCCATTGTTTTGCATGATCCTTAGGTCTATTCTTGCTAGATTTTCATTTCCTATCCAGTGGCATCCTTGGAATACCAAGGAATAGCCCATGGCCTCCCTCATCTTGTGTTTTGTCTCCGTTAACGTTCGTAACTTGCCGTGAGTGTACTGTGAGCTACGTTACTCCGTTTGCAACGTTCTACATATGCATTTGCATCGATTTTGCATGAAGCATTCATATTTGCCATGATCATGCATGTTCAAATAACTAAACATGAGGTTCTGTCCAGAATACTAAATAACTTAATAATTGCATGTGAATCATGACTAGCATAGGATGGCCGTGTTAATTGCATCAATATGACCATGCATCATCTTTGTTGCGCATAGCACTTGGTTTGTATGTTTATTTGGTATCGTTTGTCTTTGAGTAGACGCGAGTGTCGAGCCTGAGTACGAGGATCCCGGAGAGTACAACTACGAGGACCCAGCTCTTTGTCCCTCTGAAGAACCAACAGGCAAGATGATCATACCCGGATCCCGACACTATTTTTGCCTTGCTAGATGTCTCGCTTTTACCGTTATGATTCGTTACCTACCACTTAAACTGTCAGCCTCCTAAATTGCCATGAAAGCCTCTAACCCCTCCACTACCTAGCAAAACATTGATTGGCTATGTTACCGCTGCTCGGCCCTTATCTTATAGCGTTGCTAGTTGTAGGTGGAAGATTTCCATGTGTCAACATGGTTATTTGGTTATATCACTCTATTTACTGTTATTTAAATTAATGCACATATATATCTGGCAACGGTGGAAGGCTTGGCCTTTTGCTCAGTGTTTTCTTTTGCTTTTGCCGCACTAGTTCCGAGTACCGGTGTTATATTCCATATTTTGCGCTCCTAACATGCTCGGGGTTGTTATGGGGACCCCCTTGACCATTCGTTTTAGATTAAAACTTGTCTGGCAAGACCCAACTTTGGTACTACATTTGCTAAACAACTTAATACAATTGCATAGGGCATAGCTACCCCATGGATAATTAATCAACAACCCGGGCCAGTGCTCCTCATGAGTGTTGGTCCAACTGAGAGCCACTTGCGGGGCCACCTCGGGGCAACTCGAGGGATTTCTATCAGGCCGCCGTACGTAGTGTTCATTCGGTCGTGTCCTGAGAATGAGATACGCGGCTCCTATTGGGTTCGTCGACACGTCGGGCGGTCTTGCTGGACTTGTTTTACCTTTCTCGAATGTCCTGCGCGAGGAATTCCGATTTCTCTTCGGGTTATCTCGAGCTTGCGGTTTTCCAGTGGAATTGCCTAGGAAGATCACGAGGTTTGTGGTCGAGGTTATTCTCGTGGCGTGTGGTTAGTTTGTGATGGATGAGTTGGAGCACCCCTGCAGGGTTAAATCTTTCGGAAAGTCGTGCCCGCGGTTACGTGGCAACTTGGAAATTTATTTAACACCCGGTTATAGTAAACTTGAAGTAAACTCAAATAAAATACACCAACTGTGTGCGTAACCGTGACTGTCTCTGCTCGTGAACATGAACCGAGAGGGAACACGGTGGAGGTTATGATTGACGTAAGTAGGTGTTCAGGATCACTTAGTGATCTTGCTAGTTCACGACCGTCTTACGTAGGCCACCATATTCACATTCATGTTCTCGTAAGATTAGCCACCAAATACATGCTTAGCGCTCGCTGCAGCCTCACCACTTAATCAATTCCTCACCTAAAGGCTTACATAGTTTCGGTACCCGGGTTATGAGATTGCTGAGTCCCTGTGGCTCACAGATTACAACAATACAGGTACAGGTGTTGACGAGCACGTGTCAGATGACGTGTCGCAGCTCCAGTGGGAGTATGATGAAGAACGTGGTTGGATGTATGTTACGTATCCAAACGAGTAGGGAGCTTCGTGGTGGTGATCCTGGGATAGCAAGACAGTTTATCATTGCTTCTTTTATCGTTTGTTTTTGTCCGTAGCCAGACCCTGCCTTCTGAATGATGTATGAATAATTTGTGTGGACTTGTAAGATAGCTTGTGGCAAGTGTAAGCCAACTCATATACTCATCTCTTCCTACATGTATGCAATGTTTTACTGTACTTGCGAACGACGAGATGCGCTTCTATCCCCGTCGAGTCCGCAAGCCTTAATAGGGATAGGACCGCATCTTGGGCGTGACACTAAAGACGGCCGGATCATCCGGACCCCGGTCCGGATCGTCCGGGTAATTCCCTACCCGAACCGGACAAAACACACCCGCAGATGGCCGGATCATCTGGACCCTGGTCCGGATCGTCCGGAGGAGGCCCAGATCGTCCGGGCTAATGTCCGGATCATCCGGGTAATCAGTGACCAAACCGGCTGGAGGAACTCCGAAGCCGGATCATCCGGACCCCGATCCGGATCATCCGGAAGAAGCCCGGATCATCCGGGCCCCGCTCCGGATCATCCGGCCATTGCCTGCGCGCACCCACGGGCCTCGGGCCTTGTATCTCTCCCCATTTACCCCTTCGCCCCTAGACTATAAGTACTCCCTTCCTAGCTTCGTTTGAGGGTTAGCTATTGTTTGGCAAAAGACTTTGTTGAGCATAGCTCCATCACTTCCTTCTCCCTAGGAGATTACCCTCCATTGAGAGAATATCCAAGCGATGCCAAGGCTCCTCTAAGGGAATATCCCCTCGGGATTCAAGACCTCCTCCGCCGAAGCGAGAAGACTATCATTACTTGTATCCTTTTGTTGATTGTGGACCATGATACTCTTGTACTCGTGTGATTCTAGTGGATGTGTGATCAAAGGTTGTCCTTGAGTGTTTGATTTCTCTCTCGTGTTTCTCTTATGTTCTTCGTGTTCTTCGTGAGATCCCCTCCAATTCGTGAAAGATTGACGCACACGGGCGTGTCCCGTATCAACCTGTCTTTCGCATCGGGTTGCAAGTATTTGTTCTTTGTGTGCAGGTGCTACTTATTAGGTGGTGGTGATCCTCCTACTGGTTCGATACCTTGGTTTCATAACTGAGGGAAATACTTACCGTCGCTGTGCTGCATCATCCCTTCCTCTTTGGGGAAATACCGATGTAGTCTCAAGACACGTCAATGCTAGCATCGATAACTTTGATGATGGTATGCTCGCCACATATTAGAAAGGAAAGAGTGATCTGTTGACATTGGTGGATCCAACATTAATGAATGTTGGTAAACTAGTGTAACAATTTTACATTATGCTGACTGTGAATGCATCCGTCACAACTCTTATTCCACCCCTAAGAACTCAAAGGGGTCTCAGAAGGATGGTGACGATAATATCAATGAAGTGGGAAACTCGAAATCAGTGGGCTACAAAGTGGAGTCCCACTGGAAACAATGGATCTTATAAGTTGGAACCGCCAGGTGAGGGTGGGGGGGGGAGATCTTGGATAGTTTATGACTTGGCATCATTGGTTCATTCGCATGCCCGCATGTTTGTATACGTTGCGAAAAAAGGCAAAAAATAAACGAAGAAGATGAAGAGTACTAGGGGACGTCTCGGTCTCCTTAGACTAGAAGGTGTTGATAGCAATGGTTTGAGTGGCGGTTTGGCATTATATTTTGACATGAGGATTCCCGGGTTGATATTCTTGGGAAGATGATCATTACCGTGATGCTATGGCACATACAAAAGATGGTGGTGCTTAGTGGAGGCGAACAAGTGCATATGGTGAACCTAGAATTGAGAACCGTCATATTATGTGGGCTAAATTCCAAGGTTCAAAAATTACTTTATACCCACCTTGGTTTGTTGTTGCTGATTTCAATGGGTCTCTCTGGGACTTCGAGCATTTTTGGGTACCCCCCTTGAGAAGCTCAAATTGTCATTTTTGTGAGACTCTCGAAATGTGTGAATTGGTCGACTTGGGGTCCATCAATGCCCCATGTACATATGATAATATGAGAGGAGGGACAACAAATGTAAAGGTTCACTTGGATAGGGCTGTAGCTAATAATTCATGGCATAATCTTTATAATATTTTTCAGTCTAGCATCGGGCCTCCCCGTTCTGAAACCTTGTTCTGGTGGTGATTAGGGGTACCTCTAATATATATGTTGAGGGCGGTAGTTGCTGTCGCTAGTACGAGGTACTTTGGGAGAGAGACACTACTCTCTGGAAAGTTATTAAAGTTGCATCGGATTTGTTTGGCACCTTGGGGAACTTAGACAAGGTTAAAAGGATAGATAGAGTCGACTAGAGGGGGGTTGAATAAAAGACCACAAATTTTAAGCATAGTTGCCAGTTTTAGGATAAGTGGATAAATAAGGTCCACTAGATGCAACTAGGTGAACACAATCAATTTGGCAAGGATTATTTATCCACAAATTTTTATTTTCTTTTCCCAAGTGAATCAAAGCTTTCAAAACTTTGCCAAAGTCATGCCATTCCCATTCTAGCCTAGCCACAATTTTTGTTCCACCTATTCATTTTCTGTTTAAAGGAATAATCCTTTTACCCTAGGTTGTGAAGCAACCTATATTTGTATCTTTCTAAAGACCCCCAAATAATTCCCATAAATACTTTGGGCCATATCTTTCCAAAATATGCCAACATACTTCACTGTCCAATTTACAAATAAATCAAGATAATGCCATTTCAGTTGTGGACAACATAACATTTTGTGAAGGAACTCCATTCCAAATTTTTTCTAAAAATTCTGCCATTCTTCCAGTAAGTTTAACTTACTATATCATTTGCACATTCACAAATTCATCATCTCCAATTGCCAATCCAATATTTCACAACAATTCCCCAAAGATTTTGACCAGCACAAAGCTCTGCGAAGGAAGTTCTCTCTATCATTGTCCATTTAATTTGAAACTTAACTAGTGGGTTCTTACTGCTATATTATTCTCACATGCCAAGTTTCAAATCAATCCACCAAGAAATTTTGTTAAAACAATTAAAACCTAGTTTCTGGGCCAACCTATGAATTTCTAAGGAAGTTCAATCTATAGTCTTTTGTTTGCAGTAAAAATTTGTGGATAGACTCATCCTACAACTTTACCAGCACACACCAAAAATCAGCTCCTATTATATGGCCAATTTCTCAAAAACAACCACAAACACCTATTGAAAGGAACACTTCCATGGCCATTAAACTTTTTGCAAGATCGACGTGACCAAAGCATGTCCTTATCTTGTCTTCTAGATGTCAGGTCGACACACCAGACAATCTTGGGCAGCCCTGCATGACCCTATCATACCATGCCACACAGTGACCATGCTGAGAGCATGCTGGAGACACGCTCTACACGTCGGGTTGTGTCGAGCAACGAGCTCTAGTCGGTCATGGCTTGTCCGACCATGCTGGAAAGACTCCCACCGCACACGTAGCCCCTCTAGAACCACCTCCCCCTCCGGCAGCGTCCTCCACCGGATACAGCCATCGGCCGCCACCTTAGTCAAAACAGTGCATCACTGTTTCGGCCACGTCCACTTCTCGCCTGGCCCCAACGCCGTCCCTATCTTCAACGTCTCTCCCGTCACCTCGACACCGTGCAGTGACGTCTAGCTCAACAACAGCTCACCTCTGACCGGACAAACTCGATCTTGTGGCGGCTTCCAGCCACAAGCTCCAGCGCCCAGCTATAAAAGCCATCTCTTTTGCCCGCCTATCCTCACAAATCATCTCACCACTCCTCAACCCACACCCTGTGCCCAAAATTGAAGCGCAAGAGGCATCCTTCCCTGGCTCCGGCAAGAGATCCGTCGCTCGGCCCTCTCGTCTGCCAGCCTTCTCTAGGCCATCCTAGTTCAACCCAGTCGCACCATTGCACTCATAGAAACCACCTAGTTCTCACCAACCCATCGGAAGCTTGATTCTGTGCTGGAGTCATCGATCGCGTGGATGCCCGACACACGACGTTGTTGGAGAGGAAGGGTGCAGAGTCGTCCGGTCACCATTCGGTGGACCACGGGTACCGGAGGACTCATCTTGTGGTCCTGTCCATCCATCCATCACGCTCCCAGGCCCGATGACTTCCTCCTCACCGCCATTCAACACCGATGAGTCACGCCGTCATGTGCTCTCCCTCTCTCTCTTTTTAATCTAACGAAGGGCCCCACCAGTCATCCTCATAGTGGCCCCCTAAAATTGTTTTTAAGTGGAAGCGCATTCCATCTTTATGCTGTTGACGTGGCAACCCTACGAAATTCCACTATTTCTATTTAAATCCATTTTAAATCCAAGATTTTACCTAACTTTGACCCGCCATATCTTTTAAGATACAAGTCCACTTGAGTTGAAACTTTTTTTACAATAGTTTTCTATTGAACTCCTTAAATAGTTCACAAATTCTTGGATTTTTGTGATTTGTCTATAAGTTCTGGATAGATATTTTGCTTTGTGTTCTATTTATGTTTATTTATCCAAAAAAATTTGAGATAGCTAGGTGGTGAAGCTCAGAAGTATTTCAATAGTCCCTTGGAGCAAGGAAAATCACATCCTCCATTTGAATTCTGGTAATGCAATGCCATGGTTTTAAAATAATAATTTAGTTTAATTCGAATTATTGCAAAAATGCTTTTTCTTGATTCTTCTTGTACTAAACTTTGAGCAGGCTACTACCATGTTAATGCTTGAATTTAAGATGATCAGTGATATGTTTAATATAGACATGAATCAACATATAATACTTGTTATTTTTTTGATGCGGGCCATCCTTCAGTCATTCCCATGGACGCTACATCGTCAACCAAATCGCCAAGCACACCGATGACAAGAGCTCGCGCTAGAGCTATCGAGACCGAGGTGACATATTCCCTTAATGAGCTTCCATATGAACCATGCGAGACATGGTTACTACCTCAGGCAAAAACACTGTTGGGGAACGTTGCATGGGAAACAATTTTTTTCCTACGAACACCCAAGATCTATCTATGGAGATCAACAGCTACGAGAGGGGGAGTGCATCTACATACCCTTGTAGATTGCTAAGCAGGAAGCGTTAAGAAACGCGGTTGATGTAGTCGAACGTCTTCGCGATCCAATCACGATCTAGTGTCGAACGGATGGCACCTCCGCGTTCAGCACATGTACAACTCGATGACATCTCCGCCTGCTTGATCAAGCAAACGAGGGCAGAGAGGTAGATGAGTTCTCCGGCAGCACGACGGCGTGGTGGCGGTGGTGGTGGAGCTGTCCCGGCAGGGCTTCGCCAAGCGCTACCGCGACAAACTAGAGGGGAAAACGATCTAGGGAGAGGGAGGTCTGCGCCGTGGCTTGTGGTGCGGCTGCCCTCCCTCTCCTCTCATATATATAGGGGGAGGGGGCGATGGGCACCGACCCTAGGGCCTCCCTCAAGGGGGAGGCAGCCAAGAGGGAAACTTGGCCCCCAAGCCAGGTGGCCCTCCCTAAGGGTTTCCCTAAACCCTAGGGCGCCTTGGGCCCTTGGGGGGCGGGGGAGTGGCGCCCAGCCCACCAGGGTCTGGTGTGCCACCTCTCTCAGCCCATGGGCCCCCCCGGGGCAGGTGGACCCTCCCGGTGGACCACCGGAACCCCTTCCGTCACTCCCGATGGAATCCGGCAAACCACGAAACTATTCCGGTGCCCGAATACCAACTTCCCATATATGAATCTTTACCTCCGGACCATTCCGGAACTCCTCGTGACTTCCAGGATCTCATCCAGGACTCCGAACAACCTTCGGTCACCAACATATATAACTCAACAGGACCGAATCGTCACCGAACGTTAAGTGTGCAGACCCTACGGGTTCGAGAACTACGCAGACATGACCGAGACACCTCTACGGTCAATAACCAATAGCGGGACCTGGATGCCCATATTGGTTCCCACATATTCTACGAAGATCTTTATTGGTCAAACCACGATGTCAATGATTCAATCGATCCTGTATACAGTTCCCTTTGTTCATCGGTATGTTATTTGCCCGAGATTCGATCGTTGGTATCTCCATACCTAGTTCAATCTCGTTACCATCATGTTTCTTTACTCGTTCCGTAATACAAGATCTCGTGACTAAGTCCTTAGTCACATTGCTTGCAAGCTTCTTGTGACGCTGTATTACCAAGTGGGCCCAGAGATGCCTCTCCGTCATACGGAGTGACAAATCCCAGTCTCGATCCACGCCAACCCAACAGACACCCTCAGAGATACCTGTAGAGCACCTTTATAGTCACACAGTTGCGTTGTGACCTTTGATACACACAAGGTATTCCTCCGGTGTCAGGGAGTTGCATGATCTCATGGTCGTAGGAACATATACTTGACATGGATAAAGCAGTAGCAATAAACTAACACGATCAAATGCTATGCTTACGGTTGGGTCTTGTCCATCACATCATTCTCCTAATGATGTTATCCCGGTATCAAATGACAACTCATGTGTATGGTCAGGAAACCTTGACCATCTTTGATCGACGAGCTAGTCTAGTAGAGGCTCACTAGGGACATAGTGTTGTCTATGTATCCACACATGTATCTGAGTTTCCGATCATTACAATTATAGCATGGATAATAAACGATTATCATGAACAAGGAAATATGATAATAACTAATTTATTATTGCCTCTAGGGCATATTTCCAACAGTCTCCCACTTGCACTAGAGTCAATAATCTAATTCACATCACCATGTGATTAACACCCAATGAGTTCTGGGGTTTGATTATGTTTTGCTTGTGAGAGAGGTTTTAGTCAACAGGTCTGCAACATTTAGATCCATGTATACTTTACAAATCTCTATGTCATATTGTAGATGTTGCTACTACGCCCCACTTGGAGCTATTCTAAATGTCTGCTCCACTATAACATATCCGGTTTGCTACTCAGAGTCATCCGGATCGGTGTCAAAGCTTGCATCAACATAACACTTTACGAAGAACTCTTTATCACCTCCATAATCGAGAAACATTTCCTTAGTCCTCTAGTTACTAAGGATAATTTTGACCGCTGTCCAGTGATCCATTCCTGGATCACTCTTGTACCCCTTTGCCAGACACGCGACAAGGCACACATCAGTTATGGCACATAGCATGGCATAACGTATAGAGCCTATGGCTAAGGCATAGGGGACGACCTTCGTCCTTTCTCTTTCTTCTACCGTAGTTGAGCTTTGAGTCTTACTCAACTTCACACCTTACAAATCAGGCAAGAACTCCTTATTTGACTGATCCATTTTGAACTCTTTCAAAATCTTGTCAAGGTATGTGCTCATTGAAAGTCTTATCAAGCGTCTTGATCTATCTCTATAGATCTTCATGCCCAATATTTAAGTAGCTTTATCCAGGTCTTCCTTTGAAAAACTCCTTTCAAACAACCCTTTATGCTTTCTAGAAATTCTACATTATTTATGATCAACAATATGTCATCCACATATACTTATCAGAATTTCTATAGTGCTCCCACTCACTTTCTTGTAAATACAAGTTTCTTATAAACTTTGTATAAATCCAAAAGCTTTGATTACCTCATCAAAGCGTATATTCCAACTCCGAGATGCTTGCTCCAGTCCATAGAAGGATCGCTAGAGCTTGCATACCATTTAGCATCCTTAGGACTGACAAAACCTTCTGGTTGTATCACATACAACCTTTCCTCACGGAAATCGTTAAGGAAACTCTGTTTTGACATCCATCTACTAGATTTCGTAATTGAAAAATGTAGCAACTGCTAACATAATTCCAATAGACTTTAGCATCGCTACGGGTGACAAAGTCTCATCGTAGTCAACTCCTTGAACTTGTCGGAAACTTCTTTGTGATAAGTCGAGCTTTATAAATGGTGACATTTACCATCAGTGTCTGTCTTCTTCTTAAAGGTCCATTTGTACTTAGCGGTGTGCCGTTCATTGGGCAAGTCTACCAAAGTCCATACTTGGTTTTCATACATGGATCCTATCTCGGATTTCATGGCTCCTAGCCATTTGTTGGAATCCGGGCCCACCATTGTTTCTTCATAGCTCGTGTTCACTGTTGTCTGACAACATGACCTCCAAGACAGGATCACAGTATCGCTCGGGGCAGTATGTGTCCTTGTCGACCTACGAGGTTCGGTAGTAACTTGATCCGAAGTATCATGATCATAATCATTAGCTTCCTCTTCAATTGGTTTATGCATCACAGGAACACCTTTCTGTGCTGCGCTACTTTTCCAATTCAAGTGAAGGTTCGACAACTTTATCAAGTTCTATCTTCCTCCCACTCACTTCTTTCGAGAGAACATACTTCTCTGGAAAGGATCCATTCTTGGCAACAAAGACCTTGCCTTCGGATCTGTGATAGAAGGTATACCCAATCGTTGCTTTAGGGTATCTTATGAAGATGCACTTTTCCGCTTTGGGTTCGAGCTTATCAGACATAAGTGTCGCATTCCCAAACTCTAAGAAATGATAGGTTAGGTTTCTACAAAACCCTAATTCATACAGTGTCATCTCAACGGATTTAGATGGTGCCCGATTAAAGTGAATGTAGTTGTCTCTGATGCATAACCCCAAAATGATAGTGGCAAATCGATAAGAGACATCATAGTACGTACCATATCCAATGGAGCACGACTACAACGTTCGAACACACCATCACACTATGGTGTTCCAGGCGGCGTGAGTTGCGAAACAATTTCCACATTGTCTTAAATTCCATACCAAACTCGTAACTCAGATATTCATCTCCACAATCATATCGTAGACATTTTATCTTCTTGTCACGATGATCTTCAACTTCACTCTGAAATTGCTTGAACTTTTCGAACATTTCAGACTTGTGTTTCATTAAGTAAATATACCCATATCTACTCAAATCATCAATGAAGGTAAGAAAATAATGATATCCACCACACGCTTCAACACTCATTTGGACCGCATACATCAACATGTATTATTTCCAATAAGTCACTTGCCCGCTCCATCATATCAGAAAACAGGGTTTTAGTCATCTTGCCTATGAGGCATGGTCCGCATGTCTCAACCGATTCGAAATCGAGTGAGTCCAAAGATCCATCAGCATGGAGTTTCTTCATGCGCTTTACACCAATATGACCTTAGCGGCAGTGCCACAAGTATGTGGTACTATCATTACTAACTTTGCATCTTTTGGCATCAATATTATGAACATGTGTATCACTACGATCGAGATTCAATAAAGAATTCCCATTGGGTGCATGACCGTTAAGGTATTATTCATGTAAACAGAATAACCATTATTCTCTGACTTAAATGAATACCGTATTGCAATAAACATGATCTAATCATGTTCATGCTCAACGCCAAAACCAAATAACATTTATTTAGGTTCAACACTAATCCCGAAGGTAGAGGGAGCGTGCGGCGGTGATCAAATCAACCTTGGAAACACTTCCAACACACATCGTCACCTCGCCCTTAGCTAGTCTCCGTTTATTCCGTAGCTTTTATTTCGAGTTACCAATATTAGCAAGTGAACCGGTATCTAATACCCAGGTGCTAGGAGGAGTACTAGTAAGGTACACATAAATAACACGTATATGAAATATACTTTTGTTGACGTTGTCATTCTTCTTATCTACCAAGTATTTGGGGTAGTTCCGCTATCAGCGACCGTTCCCCTTACAATAGAAGCACTTAGCCTCAGGTTTGGGTTCAACCTTGGGTTTCTTCACTGGAGCGGCAACTGTTTTGCCATTCTTAAAGTTTCCCTTCATGTCATTGCCCTTCTTGAAACTAGAGGTCTTACCATCAACACTTGATGCTCCTTCTTGATTTCTACCTTCGCATCGTAAAACATCGTGAATGGCTGAAGGATCATCTTCTCTATCCCATGCATGTTATAGTTTATCACGAAGCTCTAGTAGCTTGGTGGCAGTGACTTGGAGAACTCTGTCAATCACTATCTTATCTGGAAGATGAACTCCCACTTGATTCAAGCGATTGTAGCACCCAGATATTCTAAGCACATGCTTACGGACTGAGCTATTCTCCTCCATGTTGTAAGCAAAGAACATGTCAGAGGTCTCATACCTCTCAACACGGGCATGAGCCTGGAATACCAATTTCAGCTCTTGGAACATCTCATATGATCCATGGCATTCAAAATGACTTTGGAGCATGTCGGAATCGGGGTTACGCAAAACCCAACAAGGTTTGAACACTGGGGCATGTGCGAAGATCTCAACCGGCTCAAGGTCTCAACTTGTCACCCTACGGCCTAGCTGCGTCGAGCAAGTTTTTGCGGGGAAGAAGATGGACACAAAGATTTACCCTGGTTCGGGCCACCTTGCGGTGTATAACCCTACTCCTGCTTTGTGATGGTTTGGTCTCTCGAGGAGGCTGTGGATGAACTAGTACATCGACCCGATTCAACCTGCCTTCGACGATGGGAGCTCGTCCCCATTTATAAGGGCCCTGGTCCTCTTACACCCTATCCTGACTAAAGGTGGTCTTCGCCTGCAAAGCTTCCGGGTGTGACGCAGCGGTGGGCTCGGCGATGACATCCGTCCTGCCGAGCTCGTGGTCTTGGTCCTCTTGCACAGAGTGGGAAACCTTTGGGGGGTTCCTTGGGAACCCGCGTACGTCCCTGTTTCCTTAGCACCAAAGAGGAAGCTGTCCTCCCTCTGCGCCTGCTGGCGCCCGGCTGGCCTGGTCGTCAGAACCCACGTCACCCCGGCCTCATGAGGCCGGGTACTTGCATAGGAATCTCCGCTCCTCGGTAGGTGGCCTGGAGGGGGTGCCACTCCTCCGGAGGTCTTGGCATTGTCCTCCTCGCGAGGCGGGGGCTCTCGCGAGGGCCTTGACTTGGGGGGCTTGTTGCGGGGCCATACCGGGCCTTCGTGGTGGGCCACGCACTGGGCCGCAGGCAGGCAGGTCTGGGTACCTCCAATCCCAGAACGCCGACAGTAGCCCCCGGGACCAAGGCGTGGTAACCTTAGCTTCGAGGCGAAGGCAAGGAGCGAAGGGCGAAGCACCGTGGGCCCCCATTCGCCTGTGGGCCAGGCTCGACACGTGGCGCGCAACGGGGAAAGGACACCTCCGCCCCCAATCGCCTCGGCAACTATCCTGGCTGACAAAAGTCCGGCGCCCTCGGCGGAGCCATCATTGCTCTTCTTCCTTGCGCCTTGCTCCCTTGCTCTGTGAGAAACTCCTCCATGTATTGGCGCAGCATCGCTCTTCCTCTTGCTCTTCTGCCTCCAAGATTCCTCGGATGATGCCTGCCAGGAAGACGAAGCCCGAGGCTGCAGCCTCGGCCCCCTCTTCTCCCTCTCCGGCGCTCGTGACATTGTCCATCACCAAGGAGGGGGATCTCGCCTCCGCGCTTCCATTGACTGCGGGGGACTCCAACGAATGGGGGAGGACCTTGATCTAGTGCAGCCCAGCTGAGCGGCGCACCCTGGCGAAGACGGTATACCCCTTCTTTCTCCACAGCATCTTCTGCGGGCTTTTCCCGCCCTTCTCGGGGTTCTTCTCCGCCATGCTCGCACACTACGGGATCCAAGCTCTCCAACTTCAGCCCAACTCCATCTTGCTCCTGTCGATCTTCGCCTTCTACTGTGAGGCCTTCGTAGGCGTGAAGCCTTCTGTAGCCCTCTTCCCCCACTACTTCAGCATGCGGCTTCATGACAGCGCGCAGCGGTCGGGGTGTGCTTCCTTCGTCGCGGTTCAGAGCGGCAATGTGCTCCTGAAGGCCGGGAAGAAGGTGGAAGGCTTCCTGCACTGCTGGGTCTTCTTGGATGTTCAGGGGGTTGATTCGCATCTGGAGCTCCCGACGAAGCTGGCCGAGAAGACCCTCGGGTGGGCCTTCGTGAAGCTCACCGACCCCCGGGCGACGCCCGTGTTGAAGCGGATCTCCTCGGACATGGCCGCCGGGAAACTGACCGGGGCGATGATGGTGAAGGAGTTCGTGACGCAGCGCCTGGCACCGCTCCAGCAGCACTCGAGGCCCATGTGGGAGTACGAGGGCATGGGAGACGCCATCAGGCTCGGATCTGCTAGCCTGACGGGCAAGGAGCGGGACAAGGCCCTGAACACCTTGCTCTTCAACAATCCCGGGGATCTTCCCGAGGCCTATGCCCTGCTGTACCGCCGCGATGACGGCAGGGCGTTGGCTGCCGCCATGCCCGAGTGTGATGATCTGGGGCTCATGCCATCCAGGCTCCCCAATCCCACAGTGCTGGTGTCCTCCGGTGACACCAGCGGCGGAGAGGATTCGGAGAAGACCGTGGATGGCAGGGAGGGGGCGTCCCCTCCGTCGCAGAGCATGCTCCTCCGCAGCCTTGACGATGATGACGACGATACTGACCAGCCCCCGGCCGCTGGCTCCCGGTGCTTCGTCCGGGTGTAGAGGGGGCCGGGGCCTTCTCATCAAGCTGCTCGGATGTCCGGCCGGTCGTCCCCAAAGAAGCACACGACCGCGGTTCCATAGGGCGTCCTGCACACCCCTCCAGGCGACAGCACCGCGCCGGGGGTCGGCGAGGGGCATCCCGCTTGCCCCCTGGATGCGGCCAAGTCCGCGCCGAAAGGAAGCGGGGGCGTTCTGACCTGCGCTGAGGTGGAGAATAAGAGGAAGTGGGTCGCGCGCGAGGAGTAAGTAACCTTCTTCGTCTCCGTTTGATCTTGAACTACGCATGTGCTCACGGCCCTCCTCCTCTCATTGGCCAGGGTCGAGGTCGTGCCGAAGAGGACGAAGGCGAGCATCGAGCCAAAGGAGCCCCTGCCCTGGGGGCGCAATCGGCTTTGTGCCGCGATGGAAGCGAGCCGCGCCAGCCCAGCGCGCCGCTTGGAAGACCGGCCGTCCGGGGCGTGGAGGCTCTCGTGGCGGCGTCTCCTGCCGCTGCCGTGGTGGCCCCGACGCTGATTGAGGGGGCAGCTCCTCGCCCCCTCCTGGTGGAGTCCGCTCTCGTGGTCGCAGAGATGCAGCCTCTGGAAGAGCCAGCCCCCACGGGCCAATTGGTCGTGGGGTCGCCCACGCTTGCCGTGATGTCGGAGAAACTGGAGCCCTGGGCTCCCCGAGTTAGCCATGTTGTCGGGCCCTTGGTCACGGTGCGTGGCGATGTGCCGGTGCTGCCTCCTGGCCTGGCTCTCGCGCTCGCATGCTGCGGTCCTCTGATCAGGCCCGGTGCCTTGGACGAGGCTTACACCATGCTCGGGAGGCTTCGGGCTGACCTTTAGGATGCTGAAAGGTGCCTCACGAGGGAGCGCCTGGGGCTCGTTTCTGGATGGTCCCAGGCCGGGGCGGCCACCCAGACGGCCTGGAGCCGAGCTAAGGCCGCCATCGTGAAGAGCGAGGAGGAGGCCACCGAGGCCAAGGCAGCTCGAGACGCGGCACTAGACGAGGCGGAGTCTGCCAGGGCGCGTTGCGGCTAGGCGGAGGCCCACGTGAAGGTTTTTCAGGATGAGCAAGCTGCACTCACGCAACAACTCCATGAGCAGGGGGAGGTCCTCAAGGCCCGCGAGGCGGAGCTCGCAGATCGCGACTCCGCGCTGTCTCGAGTGGCCGTTGACCAAGCCAGGAAAGCGAGTGCTTGGCCAAGCTGAAGGAGGAGGTGGAAGAAGCCCAGGTGTCTC
Source organism: Elymus sibiricus (assembly GCA_039707655.1). Lineage (NCBI taxonomy): Eukaryota > Viridiplantae > Streptophyta > Magnoliopsida > Poales > Poaceae > Elymus > Elymus sibiricus. Next base: position 163,649,610 of record CM077663.1, read on the forward strand.
ACGCCCGGCGCGTCTCCAAGACGATGGCCCGGCTGGAGGCCAAGGAGAAGACCCTCGCTGATGCTGAGGAGAAAGCGGCCGCGGAGCGCGATGCCTTCCCTTCCCTCGAACTCGAGCTTCGCAAGTCGCTGCGCTCCATCTGCAGGGGAGGATTCTGGGAGCCTTTGGTGACCCCCGAAGCCGGCTACGCGGGGCTCTCCTTCAAGCCTGCTAAGGTACTCGAAGGCAATTCCACCAGGGTGGACACCATTTTGGAGGACGAGTGCCGCGATCTCCTTGCCATGGCCGTGACACGGGTCTTCAGCCAGCTTTACCTCCGCGATCCCGGCTTCAACTTCGATGCGGTGCTCATCCCGGTTGCTCCTGCGCCCCGCGCCACTGCGGAAGCGGCCGTGAAGGGCCCGGTAGATGCGTTGGTGGAGAAGTTCACCTGCATAGCCACCGCCAAGCCCCCAGCGGTGGAAGCAAGCGGTGGTGACGACGGCGGCAGCGACGCTGACGATGAGGTTGCCGCGGCGGGGACAGTTGGCGACGTCGGCCATGGCGGTGGTGGCCCTTCCTCCTAGGTCTTACCCTGCAACATTTCACTGTGCCTCGCGGAGGCGTGAGACTTTGAATTCATAAGACATTCAGTGCCTGTAATAATTGCTTGAATTTTCCTTGAATCTCGTGATTTCCTTCGGTGCCTTGTTTCCTTCCTGCTTGCTTTTATGCTCTACGTCGGCGGGGCCCAATCCCGCTGTGACGCCCCCAATTTGACCGTATGCTAATCATACACGCAAATGCGTACGACCAAGATTAGGGACTCACTAATCAATATCACAACACAACACTAGACACAAATTAAAGTCATACAACTTCATATTACAAGCCAGGGGCCTCGAGGGCTCGAATACAAAGCTTGACAAGCACGAGTCAGCGGAAGCAAATAATATCTGAGTACAGACATAAGTTAGATAAGTTTTGCCTTAAGAAGGCTAGCACAAACATAAGCAGCGGATCGGAAGAGGCGAGGCCTCCTGCCTGGGAGCCAACCTAACTACTCCTGAGCGTCGGCAGTCTCCACGTAGTAGTAGGCTCCAGCGGTGGTGTAGTAGTCGTCTCCGGCGTACTCCATCTCCTGGGCTCCGTCGTCTGAACGGTGAATCGTATCGAGGGGGAAAGAGAAAGCAAAGCAGCGGTGAGTACTCATCCAAAGTACTCGCAAGACTGACATCAGAACTATGCTAAGTATGCATCAGTATCAAGGAATGGGGTTATGTCTGGGCTGACTGCAGAAAGCATGAATAGGGGGAAAAGCCTAGTCCTATCGAAGACTAGCATCTTCAGCATCTTGCAGCATTAGAAGAGAGTAGACTGGTATCTCATATATAGTCATATTATTGTAGCAATTTTATTAAGTAACCACGCCCAGAGATTCTTCCTCGACTCCCTGCGAGGAAGCAATCCCGGAGCCAACATTCATTTCAAATTAAAGTCACCATTTTAGTTGTAGTAGATCAAGGTACAACTCCAAGTCGTCCTGTTACCGTGGACACGGCTATTCGAATAGATAAATTCTTCCCTGCTGGGGTGCACCACATTACCCAACACGCTTGATACCTCTGGCCGGACACACTTTCCTGGGTCATGCCCGGCCTCGGGACATCAACACGTCGTAGCCCTACCTAGGCTCAACGAAGAGGCCAGCCCGCCGGTCTAAATCCTAAGCGCGCAGGGGTCATGGGCCAATCACCCTTTGCACTCCTGCACGATGCGAAGGCGGCCGAGGTCAGTCCTAGCACCCCTTATAACAAGCGCGGTGTCGTTGCGGACCACTCGGGCACGCGCCGCTCCATTGCTGACGTCCGAAGAGCTTCGGCTGATACAACGACGCTGAGTACCCATAACTTCCCTACGTGAAGGTTCGTGCGTATTTGGTCAAACGACCAACTCAGATCAAATACCCAACCCATTAGCATTTTATAAATGCGGGGCAAGCGCGACCCATGAAGTGCAGTCCCGTCGCCCCATCTCGAGGATGTGTGGCAAGGGCCTCTCCTGCCCGTCCATGCCTCATCATCATCAAACCGTGGGTACCCCTCAGGGCCGACCCATAATCAACATGTTCCTGTAACCATGTCATAGTAACTGTGTGTATAAAACATCAAGACGGAACCTGAGGAATCACCCTCAAAGGGTCCCGCTCGATGAAACCGTCAAGGTGGACTTAGAGGAATCACCTTCGAGGGTCCCACACTTGAGGGGTTGCACGACAGAGACATCGTCGGGAGTGGTGAAGGAGGAATCACCCTCGATAACCACGACCGACTAGCTGCACTACAGAGTTAGCATGATGAGTACTTCACGAGGTGTCACCCTCGGTACTCGATAGTAGCTCTGCAGAGTCGTACAACTAAGGGGTGTGCGGTGATGTGAGGGGCCTGGCTCGTCGGTCGGTTAACCGAGTCTTCGAGTCGTCTAGTCGTCGATGAAGAAGCAGGGGCAACTAGGACTAAGGGGGGTCACAGGGGATTCATTGATCAACCTATACTAAGCAGTTGATATGACAGCAGGTGTAGTAGTAGTTTATCAAAAGCAGGCTATGCATCAGAATAGGAGCTAACTAATACAGTAGCAAAATCTAATGCAAGAAATAGAGGGAAAGGAATAGGCGATATCGAAATGCTCAAGGGGGTTTGCTTGTCTTGCTGCTCTGCGGCAAAGGCCTGATCGTCAACGGTGTAGTCGTACCCGGCAGCAACGTCAGTCTCGGGGTCTACCGGAGAGAAGAGGGGGGAAGAAACAATAATTATAAAGCACAGATGCAACACGATGCATGACATGGCAATATGCAGGGCTAGGCATGCACTAACGCAGTATTACACGTCGCAGACGGGTCGGAAGAATATCTGACGATATTTTCCCGGGTCTCGGGCTACTACCGAACAGATGAAAATGATGGAAATGTTCCACATTCGCTATGCTAGGAGCACGTGACAGACTAACGGACTGCGTATTCGGATTCGTGGGATTTTTCTGATCAACTTTCATGTTCAAAACCTTTTCATCTGACTTACGGTTTATTTTATAATAATTTTTAAAGATTTATTAATATTTAGAAATTAAAATAGATTATTTAATTCAATAAACAATTATGACATCAGCATGAATCATGCTGACATCAGCAGTCAACAGTCTCAGTTGACTGGTCAAACTGACCAGTGGGTCCTACATGTCATTGACACAGGTTAATTAAGTTAATTAATTATAATCAGAATTAATTAGGGGGGTGGGACCCACATGTCATCCTCTGTTTAGTTAACAGATATATTAATTAACCTAATTAGGTTTAATTAGGTTAATGCACTAATTAATTAATTAATTAATTTAATTAACTATTTATTTATTTTTATATCTTTTTTTTTGTTTTAACAGGGGCGTGGCCCCTGTGGTCAGTGGGTTAGTGGGGGGATTAGTGGGGTGGTTAATCCCCCACTAATCCAAACAGGGCCGGCCAGGGCAAACGAGCGCGCCGGGGGAGGGGCTCATCGGCGGCGGCGATGGCCGGCGACAGCGAGCGGCAGCGAGGGCGACGGGGGCCGGCGCAGGGCTGCGGTGGCCGGGGGCGGAGCGCCTGCGGGCGTGCGGGGCAACGGTCAGTGGCGGCGGTGGCTGGCGGCAGCGGGCGACGGGGATGGCGAGCGGCGAGAAGCAGGGAGGCGGCGAGGGGCGCGCACGCGGTGTGTTGCAGGCGGTTGCGGCGGCATGGTCGAGGCGTGCGATGGGGAGCGGTGGCCGGCGCGGGGGAGGTCGCGGGCACGAGGCAGGCCCGGCCGGAGGGGGAAGGGGGAGGGGAAAACCGGGGCCGCAGCGGGTGGCAGTGGCTAACGGTGGCGGCGGGGGGGGGGGGGGGCTTGCCGTGGCCGGTGGGAGGCGCCGCGGGGGCCTGCGGGCACGGCCGGAGGTGACAGCGGGTGCGACGGCGCAGGGAGGGCCGGCGAGGGGGAGTGCGGGGAGGCAGGAAGGGGAGGGTCGAGCCCGGAGGCTCACCGGGAGGATGGGGCGGCGATTGGCAGTGTGCGTGAGGGAGGGCAGCGGCTGGCGAGGTGACGAGGCGGTGGCGGCGGTGCGCGGTGGCGCCGGGGGAGGGCCGGCGGTGTGGCGGGGAACCGGAGGGGCGGGGCGCCGGCACGGCGCGGGATCAGGGGCGGGAGCCTGATCCAGATGGAGGGGAGGGGGAGAGGTCATGGGGGAGTGGGGCTAGTGTTTCGGTGCCCCAGGGGGGGGGGGTCATAGGTCGGGGGGGTTGGGCCATCCAGCTGGGGGAGAGGTGGGCCGGCTGGGGCCGGTCCAGTGGGAGGGGGGGTTTCTTTTACCTTTTCTTTTTATTTTTTTACTTTTTAAAAGTTTCTGTTTTTTAATTATTTTACTTTCCCTTTAGTTTTAGTTGTATAAAATACAAAAGTTGTCCCTAATGTAATGTGCATAAATATGCTACTGCCCCATTAACTTTTGGGCATAAGAAAATATAGTTTAATATTTTATAATTTAGAAAAGGCATTTAAATAATTGTTTTTGCTACTGTTTTATTTACTTTAGAGCTGTTAAACATTTTATAGAAATGTGGATTCTCCACCATAATTACTTATGATTTATTTGTCACCCTTAGAACATTTTAGTTTTGATATTAGAAAGTTTTTATCGTTTGACTTTATTTTAAATTTGAATTTGAACGGGGTTTGATTCCAACGCGAATTTAACAACAGTAATCGTGGTGACGTGGCATCATTAGCATGGGATTACTGTAGCTTAATTACAGAGATTACTGTAGCACAAATCCAGGGCGTCCCAATTCTCCCCTACTAAAAAGAATTCTCGTCCCGAGAATTAAGAAGTAGAAGGAAAGAGCCCGGGGTATTCTGCACGAAGATGATCTTCGCGTTCCCAAGTAGCCTCATCTTCAGAATGATTTGCCCACTACACCTTGAAGAACTTGGTAACCTTCTAACGAGTCCGACGTTCAGTTTCATCGAGAATGGGGACTGGTTGCTCTTTGTAAGAGAGGTCTTGTTGCAGTTCAAGCATATCATGATCCACTTCTCGGATAGGATCCTTGAAGCAGCGACGAAGTTGTGACACATGGAACACATCGTGAACTTGAGAAAGGTTTGGCGGTAGTTCCAGTTGATATGCCACCTTACCACGCCTTTCGAGAACAGTGAAAGGACCAATATATCGAGGAGCCAGCTTGCCCTTGATCCCAAAACGGTGTGTACCTCTCATTGGCGTGACTTGAAGATAAGCCTTTTCGCCAGGTTGATAGACCATATATTTGTGATGACGGTCATACTGACTCTTTTGACGAGACTGAGCAGCCTTCAGATTTGCATGAATAATGCGGACTTGATCTTCGGCATGCTAGATAATATCCGGACCGATAAGTGTACGTTCCCTAGTTTCTGACCAATTCAGAGGAGTTCGACACTTACATCCATATAATACTTCAAAGGGGGCCATCTTCAGACTAGCTTGACAGCTGTTGTTGTAGGAGAACTCAGCATACGGGAGAGATTCCTCCCATTTCTTGCCGAAAGAAATGACACAAGCTCGAAGCATGTCTTCGAGAATCTGATTGACTCTTTCAACTTGTCCCTGGGATTGAGGGTGAAAAGCGGTGCTAAAGGACAAATGAGTTCCCATAGCTTCCTGGAAACTTGCCCAAAACCTTGAAGTGAATAAACTGCCACGGTCTGAACTAATCACCAATGGAATACCGTGTAGTGAAACAACTCTGGACATGTAAAGAGTTGCCAGCTGACTAGCAGTGATCGTTTCTTTGACGGCTAGAAAATGTGCAACTTTGGAAAGTCGGTCAATGACGACAAGAATAGCATCATTACCTTTCTGGGATTTGGGAAAACCAGTGACAAAGTCCATTTCAACATGGTCCCATTTCCATTCAGGAACCGTAATTGGTTGCAGAGTCCCGACAGGCCTTTGATGTTCTGCTTTGATACGACGGCAAACATCACATTCAATGACATAGCGAGCAATGTCTTGCTTCATGTTAGACCACCAGAATCTTTGACGAATGTCTTGGTACATCTTGGTACTACCCGGATGAATAGACAGCGGTGTATCATGAGCTTCCTTCATGACCTCCTGAGTCATATCATTGTTGTCCTCCTTACTCGGTACCACTCGGCGGCCTTTGAAGTACAAAGCGCCATCCTCAGCAATAGTGAAGGATGATGGCTTTCCTTATGTGAGATCGAATTTAGTCCTCTCGACTTCATTGTCACACTTCTAGATCCACTTGATAACGTCCACTAGATCTGGTTTAGCAACCAGGGTATTAAGAGAACCCTGGGAAACAACGTGGAGGTTCATTTTGTCAGACCCTTCAGGAGGGGGAGCGAGTGCACCAGGCGGAACAATATGGAGGTCCAGCTTGCAAAATTCTTCTTGAAGAAGGGGGTGAACCTTATGAATCTGGAGGTGATTGCAATAAGACTTGCGGCTCAAGGCATCATCCATTACATTAGCCTTGCCTGGGGTATAAGAAATACCCACATTGTTGTCTGCTATGCGCTCCATCCATCTCTGTTGACGGAGGTTCAGATCTGGTTGAGTAAACAGGTACTTCAGACTTTGATGATCGGTGTAGATCTCGCAACGATTTCCAACAAGGTATTGCCGCCACTCTTTCAGTGCATGAATTACTGCAGCAAGTTCAAGGTCATGAACTGGGTAGTTCTCTTCATGAGGACGCAATTGACGAGATGCATAAGCAACCACTATGCGCTCTTGCATTAGTACACAACCCATTCCCTGACGCAAAGCATCACAATAAATGACGAAGTCCTTACAAGTATCCGGAGGAGCAAGCACTGGAGCAGACGTCAGTTTGTCCTTAAGTGCCTGAAAGCTCTCCTGACATTTTTCTGTCCACTCATATTTAACACCTTTGTGAAGCAAATGGGTTAAGGGCTTTGCAATCTTGGAGAAGTTCTCGACGAATCGACGGCAATAGCTGGCGAGTCCGAGAAAACTTCTGACTTGCTTGACATTCTTTGGGGGAGTCCAGTCAAGAATAGCCTAAACTCGTTCAGGGTTGACCGCAATACCATCCTTGGAGATCACATGACCAAGGTAGGTTACTTCGTCCATCCAGAACTCACACTTTGAATACATTGCATAAAGTTGATGTTCTCGAAGCCTCTCCAGTATAAGACGAAGATGTTCAGCATGCTCTTCTTTATTCTTGGAGTAAACCAGGATATCATCTAGATAAACCATGATGAATTTATCGAGGTAATCCATGAATATATAGTTCATCAGGCGAGAGAAAGTTGCTGGAGCATTGGTTAAGCCGAAGGACATGACGGTGTACTCGTATGAACCATAACGAGTAACAAATGTAGTCTTGGGAATATCCTCTTCACGAACCCGGATCTGATGGTAACCCAACCTCAAGTCGAGTTTTTAAAACACTAATGAACCGGCAAGTTGATCATACAGATCGTTGATCCGAGGAAGCGGATATTTGTTTTGAATCGTTGCTTGGTTGATGGGACGGTAATCTTGGACCAATCGATTCGTACCATCTTTCTTCTTGACAAAGAGAGAAGGTGCTCCCCAAGCAGAGGAACTTGGGCGGATGAAACCCAGACGAAGCGAATTGTCAATTTCTTGCTTAAGTTCAAGGAGTTCATGTGGTGGCATCTTATACGGACGCTTGGCTATATGAGTGGTACCAAGTACCAAGTCGATGACAAACTCAATAGCTCTTACAGGGGGAATCCCTGGAAGTTCTTCTGGAAAGACATCTTGGAAATCCCGGACAACTGGAATGTTTTCAATCCCTTCAAGAGGTGACTGATTTAATGCATTCAAGGCATATAACCGGGCTTCATCATTTAACAGCTTGGAATGACATGATCGAGTACAACTCATAACCAAAGAACATTACTAAGAGTTGTTGAATTGCAATGCATACTCGATTCAGATATCAACATCCTTGATTGTCCAACAACTCAGAACACGAGGAAACTGGAATCAGTGAAATATCATAGTTGATTAGGAGCTCATAAGAAGTTATAAAGCTCCGTGATATTTATCAAGATACCAGGGATAATACCCGGAGGTAGATCAGAATAGAGGTTAGACTAGTGTATTGATCTGTGGAAGACAAACACTTTAACTTGTCTGAGAATGAAACCAAAGCAGAACAACATGGTCGGAACCACGATTGCAAAGGGCAAGATCAAAGATACAAGATCAAATCATACAATGAATGATTATTGAAAGGAGAAGCTTCTATGATAAGATCAACATCGTTTCCATGGGCATGAACACAAGGTTCAAGGTCGACTCCCACTTCATCAATGCATCACCTTCCATTTACACTTCGCCTTTGGTGAAATTATAGTTTTGAAAGATTATCTAGCAAAACACCAGAAAAGTATGACTCGTGAAAACTGTCGGGTTCACACGAATTAAGGAAGGCATAGGTCCAACCCATCGGGGTATCTTAGGAACATATACCACAAGCTTCAAGAGTAATTAACACATGCTTGACAACAGAGCATGGCTGCCAAAAGCATAGGATACAACTTATTAGAGGGAGAAGACACAGTTTACCAATGGCATCATGTATCAGGGGAAGAACATCACAAGAATTTTGAATGTGAAGGATGCTAACGGATAATAACCCAATAATGGGTCTGGCGGTCCACAAAGGACCTGATGTGAGTATCGGTACCCAATCAGAGGGAGAAAGAATTGTAAGGCATCAGATCATAGAACATCCAAATAATTTGATGCTTAAATAACCAAAGGAATTAAGATTTCCAATTTGGTGTATCGGAAACAGATGTTCCGATCAAATACAAGTAAGATGAAAAGACTTAGATGGGCAATCAATCAAGGTTGATTTGTTGGGAACCAACTCATGTTTGGAAAGACGTCTGAGTCGGACGGATAATTTATGATAAACAATTGATGACTGTGTGCATTCACACACAGGTTGAATCAATAAAATCAAATGAAAACCACAAAGGATTTACTTAATATTGCTAGACATATGGAATTAACCATAATGCAAGCAGGTGAGAAAAGTCAAGAGCAAAAGGCTACCGAGGATTACGGAAGATCAAATAGTGTTTCAAAGAATTCCGTGAAACACATGATGAACCGAGGAAGAACGAATCTCCGGTAAGATAATTCGATGTACCTTGAAATAACAAGAGCAACTGGATATGAAAGTATGAGCGATAATTGCATGTAGTCATCCATAGGGGTTGACGGCGGAAGGGAATCGCAAAAGCGATGAGCACAAGTTCTCGGGAGAACATCGGAGAGTATCTTCGAAGTCTTCTGATGAATCGAGCCATCGTCTGAAATGAGGGGCTCTCCGGGAGGAGTAGTTACGAGAACCTAGAGTTAGAGTTAGCAAAATCTTTAACCCGAAAGAGAAGAGAGATCAGAACCCAGAGAATAGACGAGGAATAAAAGATCCTAATACCACCCGATTGAGATGTGGGCCCGTAAGCCACACAACTATGTTAGTAAAAGTTTTTCAATGACTAGACTCAACTTCGGCCAAGGAGTTGGAAAGGGGGCTACCTACAGGCAGTCGGCTCTGATACCAACTTGTGACGCCCCCAATTTGACCGTACGCTAATCATACACGCAAATGCGTACGACCAAGATTAGGGACTCACTAATCAATATCACAACACAACACTAGACACAAATTAAAGTCATACAGCTTCATATTACAAGCCAGGGGCCTCGAGGGCTCGAATACAAAGCTCGACAAGCATGAGTCAGCGGAAGCAAATAATATCTGAGTACAGACATAAGTTAGACAAGTTTTGCCTTAAGAAGGCTAGCACAAACATAAGCAGCGGATCGGAAGAGGCGAGGTCTCCTGCCTGGGAGCCAACCTAACTACTCCTGAGCGTCGGCAGTCTCCACATAGTAGTAGGCTCCAGCGGTGGTGTAGTAGTCGTCTCCGGCGTACTCCATCTCCTGGGCTCCGTTGTCTGAACGCAGAATCGTATCGAGGGGGAAAGAGAAAGCAAAGCAGCGGTGATTACTCAGCCAAAGTACTCGCAAGACTGACATCAAAACTATGCTAAGTATGCATCAGTATCAAGGAATGGGGTTATGTCTGGGCTGACTGCAGAAAGCATGAATAGGGGGAAAAGCCTAGTCCTATCGAAGACTAGCATCTTCAGCATCTTGCAGCATTAGAAGAGAGTAGACTGGTATCTCATATACAGTCATATTATTGTAGCAATTTTATTAAGTAACCACGCCCAGAGATTCTTCCTCGACTCCCTGCGAGGAAGCAATCCCGGAGCCAACATTCATTTCAAATTAAAGTCACCATTTTAGTTGTAGTAGATCAAGGTACAACTCCAAGTCGTCCTGTTACCGTGGACACGGCTATTCGAATAGATAAATTCTTCCCTGCAGGGGTGCACCACATTACCCAACACACTTGATACCTCTGGCTGGACACACTTTCCTGGGTCATGCCCGGCCTCGGGACATCAACACATCGTAGCCCTACCTAGGCTCAACGAAGAGGTCAGCCCACCGGTCTAAACCTAAGCGCGCAGGGGTCATGGGCCAATCGCCCTTTGCACTCCTACACGATGCGAAGGCGACCGAGGTCAGTCCTAGCACCCCTTATAACAAGCGCGGTGCCGTTGCGGACCACTCGGGCGCGCGCCGCTCCATTGCTGACGTCCGAAGAGCTTCGGCTGATACAACGACTCTGAGTACCCATAACTTCCCCACGTGAAGGTTAGTGCGTATTAGGTCAAACGACCAACTCAGATCAAATACCCAACCCATTAGCATTTTATAAATGCGGGGCAAGCACGACCCATGAAGTGCGGTCCCGTCGCCCCGTCTCGAGGATGTGTGGCAAGGGCCTCTCCTGCCCGTCCACGCCTCATCATCATCAAACCGTGGGTACCCCTCAGGGCCGACCCATAATCAACATGTTCCTGTAACCAGGTCATAGTAACTGTGTATATAAAACATCAAGACGGAACCTGAGGAATCACCCTCAAAGGGTCCCGCTCGATGAAACCATCAAGGTGGACTTAGAGGAATCACCCTCGAGGGTCCCACACTTGATGGGTTGCACGACAGAGACATCGTCGGGAGTGGTGAAGGAGGAATCACCCTCGATAAACACGACCGACTAGCTGCACTATAGAGTTAGCATCATGAGTACTTCACGAGGTGTCACCCTCGGTACTCGATAGTAGCTCTGCAGAGTCGTACAACTAAGGGGTGTGCGGTGATGTGAGGGGCCTGGCTCATCGGTCGGTTGACCGAGTCTTCGAGTCGTCGAGTCGTCGATGAAGGAGCAGGGGCAACTGGGACTAAGGGGGGGTCACAGGGGATTCATTGATCAACCTATACTAAGCAGTTGATATGACAGCAGGTGTAGTAGCAGTTTATCAAAAGCAGGCTATGCATCAGAATAGGAGCTAACAAATACAGTAGCAAAATCTAATGCAAGAAATAGAGGGAAAGGAATAGGCGATATCGGAATGCTCAAGGGGGTTTGCTTGCCTTGCTGCTCTGCGGCTAAGGCCTGATCGTCAACGGTGTAGTCGTACCCGGCAGCAGCGTCAGTCTCGGGGTCTATTGGAGAGAAGAGGGGGGAAGAAACAATAATTATAAAGCACAGATGCAACACGATGCATGACATGGCAATATGCAGGGCTAGGCATGCACTAACGCAGTATTACACGTCGCAGACGGGTCGGAAGAATATCTGACGATATTTTCTCGGGTCTCGGGCTACTACCGAACAGATGAAAATGATGGAAATGTTCCACGTTCGCTATGCTAGGAGCACGTGACAGACTAACGGACTGCGTATTCGGATTCGTGGGATTTTTCTGATCAACTTTCATGTTCAAAACTTTTTCATCTGACTTACGGTTTATTTTATAATAATTTTTAAAGATATATTAATATTCAGAAATTAAAATAGATTATTTAATTCAATAAACAATTATGACATCAGCATGATGTCATGCTGACATCAGCAGTCAACCGTCTCAGTTGACTGGTCAAACTGACCAGTGGGTCCTACATGTCATTGACACAGGTTAATTAAGTTAATTAATTATAATAAGAATTAATTAGGGGGGGTGGGACCCACATGTCATCCTCTGTTTAGTTAACAGATATCTTAATTAACCTAATTAGGTTTAATTAGGTTAATGCACTAATTAATTAATTAATTAATTTAATTAACTATTTATTTATTTTTATATCTTTTTTTAACAGGGGCGTGGGCCCCTGTGGTCAGTGGGTCAGTGGGGGGATTAGTGGGGTGGTTAATCCCCCACTAATCCAAACAGGGCCGGCCAGGGCAAACGAGCGCGCCGGGGGAGGGGCTCATCGGCGGCGGCGATGGCCGGCGACAGCGAGCGGCAGCGAGGGCGACGGGGGCCGCCGCAGGGCTGCGGTGGCCAGAGGCGGAGCGCCTGCGGACGTGCGGGGCAACGGTCAGTGGAGGCGGTGGCTGGCGGCAGCAGGCGACAGGGATGGCGAGCGGCGAGCAGCAGGGAGGCGGCGAGGGGCGCGCACGCGGTGCGTTGCAGGCGGTTGCGGCGGCACGGTCGAGGCGTGTGACGGGGAGCGGTGGCCGACGCGGGGGAGGTCGCGGGCTCGGGGCAGGCCCGGCCGGAGGGGGAAGGGGGAGGGGGAAAACGGGGCCGCAGCGGGTGGCGGTGGCTAACGGCGGCGGGGGGGGGCTCGCCGTGGCCGGTGGGAGGCGCCGCGGGGGCCTGCGGGCGCGGCCGGAGGAGACAGCGGGCGCGACGGCACAGGGAGGGCCGGCGAGGGGGAGTGCGGGGAGGCAGGAAGGGGAGGGTCGAGCACGGAGGCTCATCGGGAGGATGGGGCGGCGATTGGCAGTGTGCGCGAGGGAGGGCGGCGGCCGGCGAGGTGACGAGGCGGTGGCGGCGGTGCGCGGTGGCGCTGGGGGAGGGCCGGCGGTGTGGCGGGGAACCGGAGGGGCGAGGCCCCGGCGCGGTGCGGGATCGGGGGCGGGAGCCCGATCCAGATGGAGGGGAGAGGGGAGAGGTCGTGGGGGAGTGGGGCTAGGGTTTCGGTGCCCCAGGGGGGGTTATAGGTCGGGGGGGTTGGGCCGGCCAGCTGGGGGAGAGGTGGGCCGGCTGGGGCCGGTCCAGTGGGAGGGGGGGTTTCTTTTACCTTTTATTTTTATTTTTTTACTTTTTAAAAGTTTCTGTTTTTGAATTATTTTACTTTCCCTTTAGATTTAGTTGTATAAAATACAAAAGTAGTCCCTAATGTAATGTGCATAAATATGCTACTGCCCCATTAACTTTTGGGCATAAGAAAATATAGTTTAATATTTTATAATTTAGAAAAGGCATTTAAATAATTGTTTTTGCTACTGTTTTATTTACTTTATAGACGTTAAACATTTTATAGAAATGTGGATTATCCACCATAATTACTTATGATTTATTTGTCACCCTTAGAACATTTTAGTTTTGATATTAGAAAGCTTTTATCGTTTGACTTTATTTTAAATTTGAATTTGAACGGGGTTTGATTCCAACGTGAGTTTAACAACAGTAATCGTGGTGACGTGGCATCATTAGCATGGGATTACTATAGCTTAATTACAGAGATTACTGTAGCACAAATCCAGGGCGTCACACCCGTGCATACCTCGACCGCCGTTGGAGCGTCTGGATCGCCAGGTTGAGACCAAGGGGCGAGGGGCTACGTGACCAGTGAGGCCCCTGAGTCGCGATGCTCAGGGGTCCCCATTGACGCGCAAGCAGCGCCCATGAGGTGAATTCATACCTTTTCTCGCCAGCTTTTACCTGGGAGTGACGCGAGAAGACCAGGTGCCAGAACCTGGTGAGGTGGCTCACGGGAGGCCTGTCCTGAGCGTAGCCCCCGGCCAGCCCCCTCGCGCATGCATCCTAGGGGAACGCTGCATGACGGGACTGTGCGAAGAGCCGGGAAGCCATCCTGATGTTGGTGCAACCGCTAGGGCGCCCTCAGTTGTTTATCCCCCAGCGCGGAGCATGGGGCTTCCACTGGGCGTGGGCATAGCCGCTGAGCGATGGTGTCGTCCGCCAGCGTGGAGCATGGGGCTTCCACTTGGGCGTGGGAATGGAGGTCAGTGGTAGAGTCTCCGGGCGTGTACAACCCATTAAGTTCGCACTCGTTGCTTGCACGGCTGAACTGGGAGGTGTATCTGGGCACCTGTGAGCCAGCACGGGACTCACGAGGCCCTACCTCGAAGGCGGGTTGCACCAGAATTTTTATAGCACGAGGCACGCTTGAAGGACCTGTGGGGTGTGGGTAACCTGTGCCGAGTGAATCTCCGAAGGCCATCGCATGAGAATGCCAAACACCAACGGCCCCAGGAGGTGACGTGTGCGGGGCCAGGACGCCAGACAGAGCTCGGCCGCTGGGTTTATCGACGCTGCAGGGATGGACCTGAGCACAGACGCCGTGCCAGTCTTCTCATGCGACAAACCCGAGGAAAGACACCCGGCGCGCTGTTCCCGTGACGGCGAAGCGCCAAACAACGGTTATTGGAACCGGGCCGCGCGCCCTGACTCACCCACACTCGATTAGCTCATGCGAGGATAAGCACCAAGGGCCTCGGCGAAGTGACGTACACGGGGCGGGCCCGCGAGACAGAGCTCAGCCACTTGGATTTATCAACACTGCAAGGACGGACCCGAGCACAGACGCCGTGCGAGCCCTTAATCATGAGGCGGTCGAAGGCGGGATCGTAAGGGCGCGGCGACATTCATGGTGACGAAGCACCGGGCATGCAGTTGGAATACTTAGGAAATTCATTAAATGCAGAATCAGTCTGGTGCATGCGCAAAACGGTACAGCTGCGGGGACGGGCCCTAGCAGCTCGAGGATGGCGCAGCCCGAGGGGCACCCCCAATTGAACAAACCAAAAGTCACCTAGCGCCGGCGGCGCTGAAGCGTCGGGGTAGTCGTTGAAGCTAGGTCATCACGAGCTTGAGTGCTCCGGAGGCTCGGGGGGCCCGCGAGGGTCTGGGATCTCCGGGAGATCCTCGCGGCGTCGGGCCTCATGAGACGCGAAGGCGGTCTGCATGAGGCGCTGGTAAGTAGCACCCGCGTTCATGAGGCCGAAGGGCATGCTGACGTAGCTACAGGGGAGCCCCCGCTGCGTCCGATACGCGATGGCCAGAAGAGCTCCTGCGACGAAGCCCTGTTGAGGTCGGGGAAGTTGACGCAGATGCGCAGCCTGCCGTCGGGGACGGCTGCCATGCCGGGTGGCGCTGCACGGTGCTCGCCGCGCAGGTCCTGTGCCTCCTGAAGTTCCCTGATTGCGTTGGTGATGAACTCTCTTGCGCCTGGCGCCTCGCACCTTGCTTCTTGCTTGTGAGGGCGTACGTCGAAGCACGCCTCTGAGTGGTGCCCGAGCACCTCCCCCGTCATGCCGGTCAGGTCGGTAGCTTTCCAGACGGAAGCCCCCGAGCCTGTCCTGAGGGAGGCGCCGGGCGCACCTTCCTATGCGAGAGGGAGAGGCACCCCAGCGGCGGACGCCGAGCCTGTGGCGCCAGCCGTGGAGGTCCCAGCCCCCTGGCGGCTTTTGGGGAGGAGCTGCTTCTGCTTCTTGCGGGCGTCCTCAAGAGGCAGGACATCGCCCTCATCGTCAGAGTTTTCGGCCGCCGCGGCCTGGTATGCGCGCTCGAGGGAGCAGACGGCATCCTTCTCGTCGCAGGCGACCGTGATGACGCCGCTCAATCCTGGCATCTTGAGGACGTTGTAGCCATGGTGGACTGCTGCCATGAACTTGTCAAGGGCGGGGTACCCGAGGATGGCGTTGTACCGGAGGCCGATGTGAGCAACGTCGAAGTCGATGAGCTCGGTGCGGTAGTTGTCGCGCCTTCCGAAGGTGACTGGGAGGCACACCTGCCCCAGCGGTGTGGTAGTGCCGTCAGTCACTCCTAAGAAGGGCTTCGTCGGCATGAGCTGGTCGTAGGGCACCTGGAGCGTCTCGAAGGTCTTGATAGAGAGAACATTGAGCCCAGCGCCACCATCGATGAGGGTCTTGGTGACGAGGACGTTGCTGATGACGGGTGAGCAGAGCAGAGGGAGCGCGCCCGCGGTGGCTGAGTACTTGAGTTGGTCCTTGGAATCGAAGGTGATGGCCCACTTTGACCACTTGAGGGGACGCGTGGCCTCAAGCTTCGGGAGGGCGACGTTCACCTCGCGAGAGAACTGCTTCAAGATGCGGTGTGAGGCTGGGGCTTGAGCCCCGCCCAGGATGCAGGTGACCGCATGGGGCTCCTGGAAGCCCCCAGCCCCATCGTCCCGTCGGTCGTCTTCATTCCTACTTGGTGGCGGCGGAAGCGGGGGGAGGCCGACCCTATCCCGAGGATGGGCCTCCCGAGGCTCGTCGCGCCAGGGTCCGTCATGAGTCTCACCACGCCAGCGGTCATCGCGAGGCTGGTCGCGCCAGTCCTGTCATGAGTCACGGTTGTCCCGACGACCTCCAGTGCGGCCTCCTCCACGGCCGTAGCCACGACCATCGTGCTCGGGGCGGCGACCGAGGCACTCATCACGGAGCTCCCTGAGCTCTTGGCAGTCGCTGGTGCTATGGGTGTTGGTGTAGTGGAAGACGCAACGGGCGGTTCCTCTTGAGGGGTTCCTCCTGGTCTCGACCGCGCTTTGCCTCGGGCTCGGCGGCCAGAACGGCGGGGTTCTTGCGCTTCACCTCCTTGGACTTGGCCTTCGTGTCTTTGTGGTCTGCCTCCGGAAGCTCGCGGAGGGAAAGACTGCCCGCCTCGGCCATTGCACACTTGTTCGCCAGGTTGAACATCTCCAGAACAGAGCACAGGTCGTCGTGGATGGCGAGCTCCTCCCTCATCCTGAGGTCCCTAACGCCGTCGGTGAACGCCGAGATGATGACCTCATCCGACGCCTTCGGAATCTTGAATCGGACACTCGTGAAGCGTTGTATGTACTTGTGCAGGGTCTCTCCCTCCTGCTGCTTCACGCGCCGCAGGTCGCTCACCGCTGGGGGGCGGTCCCGGGTGCCCTGGAAGTTGGTGGTGAAACGCTCGCGAAGTTCGTCCCAGGAGGAGATCGATTCCTTTGGGAGGTTGAGGAGCCAGGAATGTGCGCCATCCTTCAGAGCCATGAGGAACCAATTCGCCATGACCTTGTCGCCGCCGCCTGTCGCCTCGATGCTCAGCGAGTAGAGCTGGAGGAACTCTGGGGGGTCGGCGGTGCCGTCGTAGCGCGGAGGGAGGTTCGGCTTGAACTTGCTGGGCCACACGACGCGGCACAGCTCCGAGGTGAAGGCACGGCAGGCAGCTTCGCTCTCAGGCACGGCATGGACGGGTGGAGCCTGGCTTTGACGTTCGTTCGCCGCAACCTCCAGCGGCTCACGGTCTTGATGCCGGCGCTGCTGTGGATGGAACGCACGCGCGTCACCTTGCGGCCGTGGCACCACCTGGCAGCTCACCTCATCCCGAGCGCGCGCTGGTGCCGCGCGTGGCTGGTCGCAGGGGCGCGCTTCGCGCCTGAGCTCGAGGTCGGTCGTGGGCCATGTCGCCCGCCTGGAAGGGCTGGGGATGAAGCGAGTGGGAGGGTGCCGGCGGCGTCGACGAGCTCGGCGATGCGGCCGAGCCACTCTTCGTAGCGGTCGTTGGTTGGGCGGTAGCGCAGCAGCTCGCTCGCCATGAGCAGCGCACTCGGCGCGCTCGCCGGTCCGCGGCGGGAGTGGGAGGACGACGCCGTGACCAGGACGGGGGACGGAGTGGCGGTGTACCCGTCGCGCTGCACGGAGGGAGGCAGCGACGAGTCCTGCTGCTCTTGAGCACCCGGGCCCGTGGTAGCGTTTGCTGCCGGTGTGATGGAATGGCGCGGGGCGCCGCGATCCTCGGGCGCTGTCTGGGCGACGCGAGCGGCCCGTCGCTCGGCACGAACTCAGCGGGCGTCAACCATGGGAGCGACGGAGTTGAGACGGGGTGAAACTGGAGGAAGATTTCGACACGCGCCTACCTGGCGCACCAAATGTCGGAATCGGGGCTCCGCAATACCCAACAAGGTTCGAACACTGGGGCGTGTGCGAAGATCTCAACCGGTTCAAGGTCTCAACTTGTCACTCTACGGCCTAGCTGCGTCGAGCAAGTTTTTGCTAGGAAGAAGATGGACACAGAGATTTACCCAGGTTCGGGCCACCTTGCGGTGTAAAACCCTACTCCTGCTTTGTGATGGATTGGTCTCTCGAGGAGGCTGTGGATGAACTAGTACATCGACCCGATTCAACCTACCTTCTACGATGGGAGCTCGTCCCCATTTATAGGGGCCCTGGTCCTCTTCCCCCGTCAAACAGGCGGGAAGGGATCCCACAAGTGCCAAATTTGAAAGGGGACAAGTAGTACACCCTATCCTGACTAAAGGTGGTCTTCGCCTGCAAAGCTTCCGGGTGTGACGCAGCGGTGGGCTCGGCAATGACATCTGTCCTGCCGAGCTCGTGGTCTTTGTCCTCTTGCACCGAGTGGGAAACCTTTCGGGGGTTCCTTGGGAACCTGCGTACATCCCTGTTTCCTTAGCACCAAAGAGGAAATTGTCCTCCCTCTGCGCCTGCTGGCGCCCGCCTGGCTTGGTCGTCAGAACCCACGTCACCCCGGCCTCATGAGGCCGGGTACTTGCATAGGAATCTCCGCTCCTTGGGTTGCGGCCTGGAGGGGGTGCCACTCTTCCGGAGGTCTTGGCATTGTCCTCCTCGTGAGGTGGGGGCTCTCGTGAGGGCCTTGACTTGGGGGGCTTATTGCGGGACCGTACCTGGCCTTCGTGATGGGCCACGCGCTGGGCCGCAGGCAGGCAGGTCTGGGTACCCCCAATCCCAGAACGCCGACAGAGCCCCAGTTCTAAGCCGTAAAGCATGGCGCACTAAACTATCAAGTAGTCATCAGAACGTGTCTACCAGACGTTCACAATATCCACATATGACGCTAGAGGGGGTGGAGCACCGAGCGTTGCATCGAGGACATAAGCCTTTTGTGCAGCAATGAGGACAATCCTCACATCACGGACCCAGTCCGCATAATTGCTACTATCAACTCTCAACTTAGTTTTCTCTAGGAACGTATCAAAATACTAGGGAACTACAACACGAGCAATTGATCTACAACATAATTTGCAAAGACATTTTGACTATGTTCATGATAATGAGTTCAACTAATCATATTACTAAAGAACTCCCACTCAAATCAACATCCCTCAGGTTGTCTAAGTGTGACATGATCCAAATCCACCAACTCAAGTCCGACCATCACGTGAGATGAGGTGGCTTCAATGGTGAACATCTCCATGTTGATCATATCTACTATATGACTCATGTTCGACCTTTTGGTCTCCTGTGTTCCGAGGCCATGTCTGTACATGCTAGGCTCGTCAAGGTTAACCCAAGTATTCCGCGTGTGTAAATCTGGCTTACACCCATTGTATGCGAACGTAGAGTCTATCACACCCGATCATCACGAGGTGCTTTGAAACGACGATCCTTCGCAACGGTGCATACTCGGGGAGAACACAATTTATCTTGAAATTTTAGTGAGGGAACATCTTATAATGCTACCATCGTCCTAAGCAAAATAAGATGCATAAAGGATAAACATCACATGCAAATCATATAAGTGACATGATATGGTCATCATCATCTTGTGCTTTTGAGCTCCATCTCCAAAGCACCGGCATGACACCATGATCTCCATCATCATAATCTCCATCATCGTGTCATCATGTGGTTGTCGCGCCAACTATTGCTTCTACAACTATTGCTAAGTCATAGTGATAAAGTAAAGCAAACGAAGGCGAAAATAATTAAAGACGACCCTATGGCTCCTGCCGGTTGCCGTACTCATCGACATGCAAATCGTGATAATCTATACAGAACCATGATCATCTCATACATCACATATATCATATCATGTCTTTGGCCATATCACATCACTACATGCCCTGCAAAAACAAGTTAGACGTCCTCTACTTTGTTGTTTGCAAGTTTTACGTGGCTGCTATGGGCAACTAGTAAGAACCATTCTTACCTACGCAAAGCCACAATGGTGATATTCAAGTTGCTATTTAACCTTCTACAAGGACCGCCCCTGTCGAATCCGATCCAACTAAAGTGGGAGAGACAGACACCCGCCAGCCATCTTTATCCAACAAGTTGCATGTCGGTCGATGGAACCGGTCTCTCGTACGTGGACGAGTAAGGTTGGTCCGGGCTGCTTCATCCCACAATACCGCCGAATAAAGATAAGACTAAGGAGGTAAGCAATCTGAACATCAACGCCCACAAACTCTTTGCGTTCTACTCGTGCATATCAGCTACGCATAGACCTAGCTCATGATGCCACTGTTGGGGAACGTTGCATGGGAAACATTTTTTTTCCTACGAACACCCAAGATCTATCTATGGACATCGACAACTATGAGAGGGGGAGTGCATCTACATACTCTTGTAGATCACTAAGCGGGAAGCATTAAGAAACGCGGTTGATGTAGTTGAACGTCTTCGTGATCCAATCATGATCCGTCCCGCGATCCAATCACGATCTAGTGCCGAACGGACGACACCTCCGCGTTCAGCACACGTACAACTTGATGAAGTCTCCGCCTCCTTGATCCAGCAAGCAACGGCGGAGAGGTAGATGAGTTCTTCGGCAGCACGACGACATGGTGGCGGTGGTGGTGGAGTTGTCCCGGCAGGGCTTCGCCAAGCGCTACCTCGACGAACTAGAGGAGAAAACGATCTAGGGAGAGGGAGGGCTGCGCCATGGCTTGTGGTGCGGCTGCCCTCCCTCTCCTCTCATATATATAGGGGGAGGGGGAGATGGGCGCCGGCCCTAGGGCCTCCCTCAAGGGGGGGCAGCCAAGGGGGAAACTTGGCCCCCAAGCCAGGTGGGGCACCCCCCTTAGGGTTTCCCTAAACACTAGGGCGCCTTGGGACCTTGGGGGGGAGTGGCGCACAGCCCACCACGGGCTAGTGCGCCACCTCTCTCAGCCCATGGGGCCCCTGAGGCAGGTGGACCCCCGGAACCCCTTCCGGCACTCCCGATGGAATCCGACAAACCCCGAAACAATTCCGGTGCCCGAATACCAACTTCCCATATGCGAATCTTTACCTCCGGACCATTTCGGAACTCCTCGTGACGTCCGGGGTCTCATCCAGGACTCCGAACAACCTTCGGTCACCAACATAACTAACTCAACAAGACCGAATCGTCACCGAACGTTAAGTGTGCAGACCATGCGGGTTCGAGAACTACGCAGACATGACCGAGACACCTCTACGGTCAATAACCAATAGCGGGACCTGGATGCCCATATTGGTTCCCACATTTTCTACAAAGACCTTTATAGATCGAACCACGATGTCAAGGATTCAATCAATCCCGTATACAGTTCCCTTTGTTCATCGGTATGTTACTTGCCCGAGATTCGATCATCGGTATCTCCATACCTAGTTCAATCTCGTTACCGGCAAGTCTCTTTACTCGTTCCGTAATACAAGATCCCGTGACTAACTCCTTAGTCACATTGCTTGCAAGCTTCTTGTGATGCTGCATTACTGAGTGGGCCCAGCGATACCTCTTCGTCATACGGAGTGACAAATCCCAGTCTCGATCCACGCCAACCCAACAGACACCCTCGGAGATACCTGTAGAGCACCTTTATAGTCACCCAGTTACGTTGTGACGTTTGATACACACAAGGCATTCCTTCGGTGTCTGGGAGTTGCATGATCTCATGGTCGTAGGAACATATACTTGACATGGATAAAGCAGTAATAAGAAACTAACACGATCAAATGCTATGCTTACGGTTGGGTCTTGTCCATCACATCATTCTCCTAATGATCTGATCCCGTTATCAAATGACAACTCATGTCTATGGTCAGGAAACCTTGACCATCTTTGATCAACGAGCTAGTCTAGTAGAGGCTCACTCGGGACATAGTGTTGTCTATGTATCCACACATGTATCTGAGTTTCCAATCAATACAATTATAGCATGGATAATAAACGATTATCATGAACAAGGAAATATGATAATAACCAATTTATTATTGCCTCTAGGGCATATTTCCAACAAACACTATGTGTGATCAAGTACCTTGAGTGAGGTCATGGACAAGACGGTGAAGGAATGAAACATGACGAGCAAGAGAAGGAACTGCCGTCAAGCTACATGCACTGGACGATCGGCCGTTACCGGACGTCGCACACACCGTACACGAGCCAACCAGAAAGACCAGCCGACGGACGCTACAATGGTCGGCCGACCGACGCGCACCGAACATTCGACATGACGTCCGAGCCCCTCTGAAAATCCGGTGCGTCCAAGCCAGAACCAAACCCTCGGAAATTGATGCTCCTCGTACGGCCGAGCCTCCGTACGAGCGACGCCCTCGGGAAATCCGGCGCATCCCCAACAATGCTAAATCGTCAGAAGTCTGAGCCACACCGGATGACCGGTCGCTTGCGAGCCACCAGACGGCCGGTAAACACTGGACGTCCGGCCCTACCTGTGTGCAACAACTTGAGTTTTGGCTCATTTATACCCCCTCTCTCTCCCTAGACTATAAATAACCCTTCACTTGGATGAATTATGGTTAGCAAAGTGTTAGCTCAGATCTATTGGAGTTTTTTCTTCTCCACTACCTCTCCCATGGAGATCAAGGCCTCCATGTGAGAAGATCCCTAGTGGATGTTAAGGCCCCTTCTTAGGGAAGATCCATCTTGGATACAAGGCCCCCTTGTGGGAAGACCTATCTCTTTTGCTATTTCCTCTTGTTGATCTTGAATCTTGTATCTTCATATGTGTTTATGGATTTAGTGGATGTGTAATTGGAACTTGTCTTGAGTGTTTCCTCTTGTGTTCTTGTGATTTCTCTCCTCCTCATCTCCAAGTGTGAAGAAGATCATCAAATAGGGTTCCACCATATGTTATCTTGGATCAGAGCGAGGTTGATTCACATCTTGGAGCCCCATCCACTCATTTGCTAGCCTAATTTTGGTTGTTTTACCCAATGTCAAAAATCCCCACCAAAAATAGCTATACAATTTTTTTGGAATTTGTGTGTTCATGTGAGATTTTGTTTGTTTCGATCCACGAATTTGATGTTTGGTGAGTATATCTAGCCTTTTCCCACCTTCTCCTCACTTTTCCACTGTCAAATCCACCCCAATTTTTTTCTTCTATCACCAAAATCCATGAGTTCATCATCTTCCCCCGTGGTCAACCCTCAAAATTGCCAAGCATCGGACGATCGTCCATCTTCGGATGTCCGACGACATCCAACCACCGGTCATCTGACCATCTCTGCACATATGGAAAAACCTGACGAAACTGGAAAAAAAATCGCCCCACCAAACCTTCCCCATTTTCAGCAACCTCCACCACGTTAATCCTTCCGCAAACCCCCCAACATTTTGACCCATTCACCACTTGAGATTTTGAGTTGCGGTTTATGTTCCTAATGTGTTTCATCTATAGGAATGGTTGGACATCATCACCACCGCCGCTCATCATTGACCCGGAATTCATCGTCGACATAGACCACTCCATCGACACCGACCGTAAGCAAGGATGGTAACTTCGATGAAATCATTGTTCATTCCTTGCCATTGAATTTTTCACCACGAGCCATTTGCGTATCTTGCCCACCGAGACTAGCCATTTGAGAATTGCTGGGCCACGTTACTTGTACACTATAGTGATATATACGCCGCATAGCTTCAATTGCGTGCATACATCTTGCTGTCATATATTGTGTCATAAGTTCCCGTGCATACCTCATTGTTATCTTGGATTGTGCATTGTCAAAATCTTCGTACAAAAAAAGAAGAGCAAGCTTTTAAGCCAAAGAAAAGAAACAAAGAGCTTCTAAGCAATAACATCGAGCCACATTGCATAACATTGCCATCTTGTGTCATAAATACATAGCATACTTGGGATAGAAAGACAACACATTTTGTCGCTTATAGTTTGTGCACAAGTGCGTATCCGCCCATTCGAGCAATCATGCTAGCGTCTCTCTTGTATTCGTGCAACACGAGATTCCATGGTAACACATTTTGTGCTCATCCCTTGGTTGCGTAATCCCATCTATCTTTCGTGTGTGTTTTCCTAGTGATACCTTTGCTTGTGATCTATTTGCTTTACTTGCAATTTGTGAATCTTTCTCAACATTATCAATATATTGACTCTCAATTGCTTGAATTTTATGACTTATCCTAACCAATCTACTCAACAAGCTTTACTTGTGTTGGTGCGAGAGTGAAAAGTTTCGGTACCAATTCTCCTATTTCCATTTACCATAGTGAGTGATCATTGATCCATTTTCAACATTGTGAAAGGTAAATTTTGTATTGTTCTTCTCATTCTTCCTCTCACATTTGCTTGAGTATGATGGATAGGCTAGACACATCAAATCCAACATTTGAAGAGCAAGACGACACGAACATCTACGTCACCAAGCTTCATCTCTTTGACGCTCAACAATCCATGCATCAAGAAAATGAAGCTTTGGCTGACCGCATCGAGCATCTTGCCAACGACTTGTGCCAATCCAAAGCAAGAACATGAGACTATCTCAACACCAAGCTATCCACCCAAATAGAAGAGTTTCATTCCATGATAGTCACTCACACTTCCTCAACATCTTCATCGTCAAGACAACCACACTCAAGCCGCCACTCTTTGGACTCCTCTTCCAGCGCAAATCCACCACGAGCTCACTCTTCTCTTCGAGATGATCGTCGAGATCATCAAGCTTCGGAAAATCCATTCCATGGCAATGTATTGCAAGCCCACCTCCTAGAGAGTGAGTGACGTCATCGACAAGAGCAAGACCAAGAGCAAGAACGGTAACATCACCGTCACGAGGAACAAGAGGACAACTCTCTACGATAAGAACAACAACGATGTGCGGAGCAAGCATTTGATACACAACATGCCCTTCGTGAATCCACTCGCGCCATGAATGAATGCAATCACTGAGTGCGTGAACAAGTAGAAGAGCTCCAACAATGGCAACAACATAAAACGCTCACCTTGAGGAATGCCAAGAACGGAGGAACCGAGCGCACAACCTTTCCCACAACCTCAAGCAAATCATGACGATCACGACGACGAAGTCCATCTTCCAAGGCATGGGCATCGTCATCATCACTACGAGGAGCAACACTACGGCAAGCTCAAGTTCAACATGCCAAAGTTCTCCGGAAGCACCGATACCGAAGACTACCTCTCATGGGCCCTCAAAGTGGACAAGAACTTCCGTCTACACAACTACAAGGAGGAAAAGAAGACCGCAATGGCCTCCCTTGAGTTTCAAGATTATGTTCTCATTTGGTGGGAACAAGTGACTGAGCGATGAAGGGAAAAAGGCTAGGCACCGATCATGACTTGGAACCAAATGAAGGACCTCACGAGAGCTTTTTTTGTGCGCACCCACTACAATCATGATCTCTTCAAGAAGCTCCAAATCCTCAAGCAAGGCACAAAGTCCGTTGAAGAATACTACCAAGAAATGAAAATTGCAATGATACGAGCCAACGTCAAGGAAGATGAGGAGCAAACTATGGCACGCTTCTTGAATGGCCTCAACCACCAAGTCAAGAAAATTGCGGACTTTAAACCCTACTACAACATCCTCAAGCTCGTGCACCAAGCGACTAAAGGGGAACACCAAGTGTAAGATGACTACAAGTATTACAAGTAATCCTCCAAGACCTACGACTGAAGTGGTCATGCTTCTCCAACTTTGGCACCTATGACTACACGTGCTTCATCAACAAGTGGTGCTAAATTAAACTACAAGAAAACTACAACATCTTCAAATCACCCTACTACAAGCAACTACAAGCCAAGAGCTTCGTCATCTATGACTCCAATGGATGCTACCGCAAAGTTGAGTTCCATCCAATGCTTCACATGCAAGGGACGTGGCCACAGGACCTTTGAGTGCCCCACATGACGCACAATGATAGTGCATGACGATGGCACCTATGACTCCATAAGCGATGAAGAAATGGAAGCCTTAGAGCACGTGGACATGCATCATCAAATGAATGAAGATGAAGATACACAAATCATTTGAGACAATGATCCAAGCCCCGCTCTCGTTGTCTCCAAAGTTTTGACACTTTAACAACAACAATACAAAGACCAACGTTGCCACATCTTCTATACCAAAGAGGGCATCCAAGGGAGATTCGTCAAGGTCATCATAGACAGTGGAAGTTTCCACAATTTGGCAAGAGAAAACCTTTGTTCAAAGATACAATTGGTTAAGAAGAAGCAGACCCGACCTTACAAGGTCCAACGGCGAAGTGACTCCGGCACCATACAAGTCGACCATACCGTGCAAGTCTCCTTCAAGTTTGGTGCATATGAAGACACCTTGGAGTGTGATGTGGTACCAATGTCCACGTGCCATATCCTTCTTGGACAACCTTGACAATTCGATCTAGGTGTTATCCACAACGGACGAACCAATCACTATAACTTGAATATAAAGGGCAAGGAGTATGTTCTTCGACCTATGTCGTCAAGTCAACTGACCGCCGACAAGCAAGCTTTGAACCATCGTGCAGATCCTAGTGAGCGAGCGAACCACCAAAAAGAGAGTGAGTGCCACAAGCCATATATGTGTGACTCCATGATGAGAGACAAGAAAAACCTAGCACATTTAGCCACCAAAAGAGACTTGAGTGATGTGAGAGAGAGTTTATCGAGTGTCCTTCACTTTGTACTTGTGTGCAAAGATGAGGTCGTGCGGACTAATACTTCACAACATCTACCTTTGGTTTTGTCTCATTTACTGTAGGAATTTGAGGATGTTTTTCCCGATGAGCAACCTTCGGGACTACCTCCACTTCGCGGAATCGAGCATCACATCGACCTTATCCCCGTCTCACCTTTACCGAACAAAGCCCCATACCGTGTAACCCATGACGAGACAAAAGAAATACAAAGGCAAGTGCACAAACTCCTCAAAAATGGGTATGCACGCGAGAGCCTTAGCCATTGTGTGGTTCCGGTCATTCTGGTGCCTAAGAAATATGGTAGTATACACATGTGTTCCGATTGCCGTCCCATTAATGCTATCACCGTTAGGTATCGACATACCATTCCACGCCTTGATGACATGATTGATTAACTTAGTGGAGCCACCATTTTCTATAAAGTTGATCTTGAAAGTGGCTATTATTAAATCCACATGCAAGAAGGTGATGAATAGAAAATGGCTTTCAAAACAAAATTTGGTCTTCATGAATGGTTGGTCATGCCTATGGGCTTATCTCAAGCACCTAGCACATTCATGCGTGTGATGCATTATGTCCTTAGACATCTTATTGGTTATTGTGTTGTCGTATACTTTGATGATATTCTTGATTTTAGTTAATCTCTATAAGAGCATGTGACACATGTTAGAGAAGTCTTGCAAGTTCTTATAAAAGAGCAATTTTATGCGAACAAATAAAAATGCACTTGTGGTGTAGACAAGCTCGTTTCCTAGGATTTGTAATCTCCTGTAAAGGTGTTCAAGTTGTTGAGTCTAAGATTGATGTAGTTAAAACTTGGCCCAACCAACAACTTTGCAAAAACATCATAGTTTCCTTGGTCTAGCTGGTTTCTGTCGTTGCTTTGTTAAGGATTTTAGCACTATTGCATTGCCGTTGCATGCTTTGAGTAAGAAGAATGCACCTTTGTTCGGGGACCATCACAAGACACCGCATTTCATGAGCTTCAAAATTTTCTTACGCGTGCACCATTGCTTGGATTAACCAATTTTGATAAAACTTTTGAAGTACATTGGCATCGGTGGTGTGTTAATGCATGAGAAACGCACCATTGCTTACTTCATTGAGAAACTTTCTGTAGCACAACTTAACTACCCCATATATGATAAGGAAATTACATGCTTTGGTGAGAGTCTTACATGTTTGGGAGCATTATCTTCGACCACGAGAATTTGTTATTCATAACGATCCATGAGACTCTATAGTACCTCAAAGGTCAAACCAAGTTGAATAAACGACATGCCAAATGTAGTGAATTCATTGAGTCTTTCCTTATGTCATTAAGTACATTAAGGGTAAATAAAATGTTGTAGTGGATGCTCTTTACCATGAATGGATGTTAGTTACTCAACTTGAATTAAATGTGATTCGTTTTGAGCATATCAAAGATTTGTATGAGCATGATACTTCATTTGTGATCCCTTATGCAAAATGTTAAGCGAACAATTATTGGGAGCACTATTACATGGAAGATGTATATCTTATCCGTGCTCACAAACTTTGTATCCCCGAGTGTTCTTTGTGTTTGTTACTTTTGCAAGAGCCCCATGATGGAGAACTCATGGGACATTTTGGACACGATAAGACATTTGCCATGCTCTCCAACAAGTACTTTTGGCCAAAGATGTTTCGTGATGTGGCACACTAGACCAACCGTTGATCGACGTGCCGCAAAGCTATGTCTAAATCTCAAGCCCATGGGTTATACATGCCTCTTCCAATACCATTTCCTGCTTGGGAAGATATAAGCATGGATTTTGTACCTCGCTTTCTTAGAACTAGAAGTAGCAAAGATTCCATATTTATAGTTGTGGACCGTTTCTCAAAAATGGCACATTTTATTCCGTGCAACAAAGTCGACGATGCTTCACATGTTGCAAATCTCTTTTGTAGGGAAATCTTGAGGTTGCATGGAGTACTAAATACCATTGTGTCGGGTTGTGGCATCAAGTTCCTAAGCTACTTTTAGAAGACTTTATGCGCCAAGCTCGGAATCAAGCTTCTGTTCTCATTGGCATATCACCCGAAAACCGACAGTCAAACGGAGGCCACCAACCGGACGCTATCTATGCTACTCCATGTGTTGATCAAGAAAAACATCAAGGAATGGGAATAATGCTTGCCCATCACCGAGTACGCCTACATCGCGCACAACATTCTACAACCGGCTAGTCTCCATTCGAGGTGGTGTATGGGTCCAATCCATTGTCCCCTTTGGACATCCTCCCATTGCCACTACAAGAACAAGTCAACATGGACGCAAGCGCAAGGACAAGTTATCTCAAGGAAATCCATGAGGATACAAGGCTCATGATAGAGCGTCAAGTGCAATGATTCGCTTCCAAGGTCAACACCAAAAATCACCCTATGGTGTTCTAGCCCGGAGACCATGTGTGGTTACACCTTTGCAAGGAATTATTCCCCATCGAGTGCAAGTCCAAAATTCTTCCTTGAGCTGATGGACCATTAAGGTGTTGGCACGCTACAACGATAATGCTTACATGATCGACCTCCGACGCGACAAGTACAACGTGAGCGACATCTTAAATGTCAAGGACCTATTTGCCTACCATGGTGATGAAGATTTACAACCAAGAACAGATCTTTCCCAAGCAAGGGGAGATTATGTGGAGCATCCTTCGGTCATCCCCATGGACCTACATCGTCACCCATATCGCCAAGCGGGTCGATGACAAGAGCTCGCACTAGAGATATCAAGACTAAGGTGACATCTCTCCTTAATGAGATTCCATATGAACCAAGCGGGACATGGTTACAACCTCATGCAGAAACACTATGTGTGATCAGGTACCTTGAGGGAGGTCATGGACAAGACGATGAAGGAACGGAGCTCGACGAGCAAGAGAACAAACTGCCGGCAAGCTACAAGCACCGGACGATCGACCGTTTTCGGACGTTGGGCACACCGAAGATTAGCCTACCAGAGGGACCAACCGACGGACGCTACTGCGACCGGGCGACCGATGCGCACCGGACGTTCGACATGCTCCAGGACAAAGACGTCCGAGCCCTCCAGAAATCCGACATGTCCGAGCCAGAACCAAACCCTCGGAAAACTGACGCTCCTCAGATGGCCGAACCTCCGAACGGCTGATGCCCTCCGGAAATCCGACGCTTCCCCAACAATGCTGAATTGTCGAAAGTCCAAGCCACATCGGATGACCGATCGCTTGCGGGCCACCGGACGACCGGTAAACACCAGACATCTGGCCTTGGTTGTGTGCAACCACTCATGTTTTGGCTCATGTATCCCCCTCTCTCTCTGGATAATATAAACACCCCTTCATTTGGACGAATTAGGGTTAGCAAAGTGTTAGCTCAGATCTAGTAGAGCTTTTGCTCCTCCACTGCCTCTCACATAGATATCAAGGCCTCAATGTGAGAAGATCCCTAGTGGATGTCAAGGCCCCTTCTTAGGGGAGATCCATCTTGGATACAAGGACCTCTTGTGGGAAGAACTATCTCTTTTGCTATTTCCTCTTGTTGATCTCGAATCTTTTATCGTCATATGTGTTTGTGGATTTAGTGGATGTGTAATTGGAATTTGTCTTGAGTGTTTCGTCTTGTGTTCTTATGATTTCTCTCCTCCCCACCTCCAAGTGTGTAGAAGATCATTAAGCAGGGTTCCACCATATACATTTTTCTTATGGGGTAAGTAGAAATAACTTGGCAAAATTGTTCTTCAAAAGGTGAGTTTAATCATGCCATGACTTGGATCATGTTTAACAAGTAATATTGAAGGAAGAACTAAAATAAAACTTGATGATGTAATTCTTCCATTCGTTGATCAAGTCATAGTGCCACTAAACCGAACTTACTAGTGCAACCACATTTGCCTTTGTGGGAAGGCCTTGGCTTGGTCTATTGTTATGCCTTTGATCAGTATCACCAAATAGGAGAGGTTATGCATGCGTGCTACCCTAGCCTGCTGGGCGGCGATAATCTTATGAGCCCAGTTTAGTTGTTGCACATGGGGTCTCCGTTTGGGACAGTTTAGCCACAAGGTGGCAGGTGTCACAAGGTGACATAGGGAACACCAAAGACATGCGCCGGTGTAGTGAGCATTGGGTGCCCACCACCCCTTCACTATGCATCGACAGTTGTAACCTTCCTGCCAGGAAGCGCTTGACGGCGGGAGGAACTGTCCGGAAAAGAAGTCAAGATGTGTTACCCAAAGACTGTGAAGAAGACCTCTAGGAAGGTCATTGAGAAAGTACTAAGAAAGTATACAGAAGATCAAGGACTAGAGTGCGGGAAACATCTGACCCGGCAAAGCAGTTTTCATGTTGCCGTCAAGATCATGGTCGACAAGCAGAGATAGTGCGTGACCACTCTCTATCAATGAGCTGGCGACAAGTGTCGTGCATCCAAGGGCGCTCCTAGCACATGTCAGACCGCATGGCACCCCACTACCCGGAAATTACCTTTATTGACACCCAATCAATGGCGTGTCAAAGTAATAAGGTAGGTGTGCCTAACAGTCCACGTCAGTTAGGGCATCCTTGTTGACAGTCCACATCATGCCACCTAACGACACATTTAATGTTTTCGTTCTATACCGTCAGAGTTAGGTATGGTCAAAGCTTAGCCACAATTAACCTGTAATTCCCAATTTTCCTCTGTGGTTACCCCTTACACTATAAAACGAGGGCCATAGCGTCACTTAGAAAGGATCGGACCCTTGTTGAATTGTTGCACCTCCGTGCAACCTTGCCGGCAAGAGTGCACTTTGTAACAGTGGTCTGTAAGCCGAATCCACCAAAGTAGGAGTAGGGTTTAATGCACCTTTGTGACCCGAATCTTGGTAAGTACTTCTTGTGCTGATTGAGGTTAGTGTTGCACTTTGTGCGTTCCGAGCCCAATCCCAAGCCTGAGGAAGGAGCTAGTTCGGTAGCTCTATAGATTGTCATACGCCGACATCTTTGGCGCGCTAATGTCACACCCTGTGTTTGTATCACTTTGCTATGCTATGGATTTATAAAATTTGGACCCATTTACAACTTTTTGCGTGCAAGTGCTTGTTTGAGTTGTTTGATGTTTGTTTGTTTGGATGATGTGTTTTGGCACTCAAAGATTCTTCTTCCTCCTACTCTCCATACTCACTTCCTTGACCCAAATCCTTTTCCCAATTATCATGCCATGTGTATAGTACCTAAAACTATTTTTATCAACTATTATTTTGGCCAAAAAGCATTTATTCAAATTAGGATTTCAAAAACCCTTGAATTGAGGTTTGTACTACAAGTCCTCAAATTGGATGGTTTGTTTTGCCCCAAAGACATTATTTGGAACCTACTATATATAAGACTTCCCAAAACCACCAAATATTAATTTTAAAGATTATTTTACTATTTTATTTAAAGGCTTTTTCCTAAGGCCAGAAATGGTCTTTCATAGGGAAAAATTATTTAAATGCTTTCAAAATATTTGATAAAATTTAGGGAAACTCACTGGACATATATTTTCCATATATATGAGTTTCTACACATGGTCATGTTCAAAATATTGGACAAAACCTTCCAAAACCCTATCTGTCTGTTTCAAGGTATTGAAATATTTCTATAGGAAATATTCTCAAATAAATCTAGGAAACTTCCAGCAAGTCACACATGCCTAGTGTGATGATCTCGCCAAGTTCCAACCCAATCCAAATTATTTTGGTTCACCAAAATATCCCAAAACTATTCCTATCCAGAGCCAAATTTGAGAAAGTCTACATTGTCAAGTATTTCCAATTGGTCCCAAACTTGCACACATGTTCTAATCCCCAAATAATGGTACTACACCAAGTGGTGCATTTAGGAGAACAAGTTACCTTGATTGGATCTAAGAAAATCAGTTTCTGCCCATTTCTAGGGTTTACCAAGTTTACATTGGCAAACTCTTTCAATGGAGCTCAAACTTTGCGATCCACCATATTTTTACTTCCCATTTGACACTGTTAAATATCACTGCAAGTAGGGGAGTTTGTCTTGCGCAAACCAGCATCAAACACCTTCTGGTGATTTCGTAAAAACCATATTCTGACCCCTTCCACTATTCTCCTTCACCTCATCTTTTACTACACCTCAGAACAATCCCTCCTCACCTCTGGTAAAAATCCTGGCGCACATATGCATGATTGCATGGGTGAAAACTCACTTTTCCCTCTCTGGACAGCCACTTTCCCTCCCTTTTCTCAGCTCTCTCTCCCTCCTGACAAGTTCCAGAGCATCCAAGGCTCTTCTCCCTCTCACTTATCCCTCCTGCGGCCCCGTGACACAAGTGGACGTGCCAGAGCATGCCAAAAAGCAGGCCATGCCGGCCAAAGTCGCGCTCTGGAGCGCGCTGCCGCGCTCCAGAGGGTTGACTCCGCGTCCCCGACCACCTCAGATCCCCCTCGCGCGCCAGAAACCGCGTCTCAACGTCCGCAAGACGTTAGGACAACGACCCCCTCCTCCCTCTCTCTCCAGCGGCCCTGCAGCGCGTGCTCGACGCCGCCCCGCTTGGCCAATGCATGGCCTCGCACGCGCGCGGTCTCTTCTCTCCCCTCTCTCTTCCCTTGGTCCTAGACCACCCCAGGAACGCCACGGGCAAGCCCCCGTGAGCACTCTCCCTCTCTGGCGATGGCAGCAACCTCACCGGCGCACGAGTCCATGGTGCACCGTCGCCCCCTCTATAAAAGGCCTCCTCGAGCCCCTCTCTCCCCTCTGCTGGCTCTCTCTCCTCCCCAATCGCCCTCCCATGCCACCAAATCAGCCCCGGAGTCGCCTGAGCTCGAGATCGAGACAGGGCCTTGCAGGCTCGGCTCACCGGGAGATCTCCGGGTACAGGCCTCCTCCGGCCCTCTTTCTTCTTCCTCTGGCCCTCCCTTGCTCCCCTGACGCGTTTCCCTTCTTCTTCCATGCGGATTGCTGTAGGAACCATTGGCGGTAACCTCTCTCGAATCTCCTCTACCGCGGGCTCCTCGTCGCTGTCGGAAATTGGGCTCCGCAGACCCAAGAAGGTTCGAACTCTGGGGCGTGTGCGAAGATCCTTCCCAGCTCAAGTCTCAAGCTTGCCACCCAACAGCCAAGCCTCGTCGAATGCGTGCGAGCGAACGAGAAGATGGACACAGAGATTTACCAGGGTTCGGGCCACCTTGCGGTGTAAAACCCTACTCCTGCTTTTGGTGGATTGGCCTCACGAGGAGGTTTTGGGATGAACTAGTACAGTGGTTGAGCGACCTCGGTTAGGATCGATCTGTCTCTTCGGTTAGGATTGATCCGTCCCTTCTACGATGGGTGCTGGTGCCTATTTATAGTGGCCTTGGTCCTCTTCCCTCATCGCACAAGTGGGAAGGGATCCCACAACGGCAAAGTTTGAAGGGGGGTAGGAAGTACATCTTATCCTGACTAAAGGTGTTGTTCGCCTGCAAAGCTTCTGGGCATGACGCGGAGGTGGGCTCGGCGATGACATCCATCCTGCCGAGCTCGTGGTCTCGGTCTTGTTGCACCGGAACGGAAACCTTTGGGGGATTCCTTGGGAACCCGCGTACGTCCTTGCCTCCTTAGCACCAAAGAGGAAACAGTCCCCTCTGCGCCCGCTGCGGCCCACCTGGCCTTGGTCGTCATGGCTCACGTCATCCAGCCTCTTGAGGCCGGGTGCCTGCATATGAATATCCGCTCCTCGGGAGGCAGCCCGAGGAGGCCGCTCCCCTGGAGGTCTTGGCGTTGTTCCTTTCGCGAGGGCGGGGCCCTCGTGAGGGTCTTGTCTTGGGGAGTCTGATGCCAGGCCATACCGGGCCGTCACGGTGGGCCATGCGCTGGGCCGCAGGCAGGCAGGTCTGGGTACCCCTGATCCCAGAACACCGACGGTAGCCCTCGGGCCCAAGGCGCGCTCGGGTTGGCTTCGGGGCAAAGCCAAGGAAGGAAGACCGAAGTGTCGTGGGCCCCAATCGCTTGCGGGCCAGGCTCAACGCGTGGCGCATGACGGGGCATGGACGCCTCCACTTCCCCATGTCGCCTCGGCAACCGCCACGATAGACAATGGCTGGCGTGTGCAGTGGGGCCATCATTGCCCAGAATACGGAGGGACGCCGGTTGGCCTCCGATCAACTATAAGTGGGCGAGGGAGACAGAGCCCTAGCCCGTATTTATCTTCTTGCCACCTCACTCCAAGCCGATGCTTCCACAACCATGGCGCCAGTGAGGAGATTTTCCGCCGCCGAGAAAGGGAAGGCCTGCCTGGAGGGACCGGACTCGCCGCCGCCCAAGAGGGGCCGCGGCCGTCCCCGTAAGTACACCGCGACACTGACGGTGGTCCCCCGAGGGCGCGTGCGTACCCCTGCGAGGGCCGGCGCTACTTCCGGCAGCCATGGGAAGGCTCCCTACCGCGCAGGCAGCTGTAGTAGCCGTGCCGCCCATGGCCGAGGGGGGAAGCTTGCGACGGGCGCCTGGCCACCCCGCCCGTGATTTCACTCGGCCGACACGGCCCAGGAGTTCGTGGTGTGGGCGGAGAGGCCAGCAATCACCTGGCTCCAGCTCCCGCGCTTCTTCGTGGAGGCGCTTCTGGCCGGAGGGCCTGCTGGCCTTTGGCTGCAAGCCGATGGCTACCGCAGCAAGGCCTCGTGGGTGGAGGTCGAGGTCACTCCCGCGGGATATGCCTTCCTGAACCATGGGTGGCAGACGTTCGCCCGCGCTCGCGGCCTGCACGGGAGGCGTACCCTCCACTTCAAGCACGACGAGGCGGCGACGCTCTTCGTCAAGATCTTCGGGGAAGACGACAGGCGCTTGGGGTGCTGCCCGGAGGGCGACGGCGGCGACAACGACGACCTCTTTGCCGACGACAGCCATCGCGGCGGCGACGTCCTCGGCGGTGAACTTGCCCTTGGCAATGGCCACAGCACCTCCAGCAGCAGCGACGCCTCCTCCGAGGGGAGCTCGAGCGACGACGACTACGATGAGCCGCCACGTCGGCACGCCCAGACCAAGGAGGGCGGCGAGCCGCCACGGTGCCGTGCCCCTGCCTAGGAGGCCATCGAGCCGCCATGCCACCGTGCCCTCGTCAAGGAGGAGGAGGACCCCGACTGAGCGCGGGCGGTGCCGGAGCCAGGCCTCAGGGGTGGCGGTCCTCGGGAGGCCGCCTTTTGTTGTTTTTTTACTTCCTGCATCAAGAACAAAGGAGGGCCCCGCGGGGGCCTGTAATGAACTATGGCGCTTGCACCTTTATGTTAGCGTATTTTCTCTCGTACTCTAGTATTTGTATTGCTACCAACTGAAAGTTCCTACTTGTTGCGATTTAGGATAAGTTAGCTTGGTGTACTCGTGGCGGGTTCCTGCGTCGTGAGGTGCAGCTGGGGCACCGAGGCAGCTTCTTCCTTGTGGATCAGACGGCTTCGGGGCCTCGAGAGGTGCCCGCTGCTCGCGAAGTTCCTGGTGGGTTTGCGAGGAATCAGGTCCTCCGGAGGTGCTCCTCAAGGCACCGCATCCTGCGGCGGTGCTGAAAACGCACTTTACATAGGGTTAGGGTTCCTTGATAATGAGCCAAATCGTGATTTCCCTTTCCTTTGTCGTCCTCCTCCCAGCGACCATTTTTGGTTGGAGCCCCCAAGCGAGGGTCGATCGTCGCTGGTATGCCGGGTCGCGATGCCCAGCAAGGCCAAGAGACAAGCGCTCCTGAGGCCGGGGGCCTGAGGAAACATGCGCCTGCTGGCTCGCTCAAGAGCGTCGCGCGAGGATTAGGACGCCAAGGCTTTGCCGAGGTGCACACCGTGTCCAGCCCCCGCTCACGGGGCACGCGCGAGAGAGAAAACTGGCAGGTGTCAAACCTCTTAAAAACGTGACATCAAAATGGGAAACGCAACAAGGAGAAAAATTCCCACCCCTTTTTCGAACAGAGACGCGAAAACTTCGAGTTCATTCCAAAAAATGGCAAATTTGGTTACAAAAGAGAGCAAAGAACAGCCGCGTCCGGCACCTAAGCTTGTCTTCCCACCAGCGCGGAGCATGGGGCTTCCACTAGGCGTGGGCATAGTCATTGGAGGACCGTGTCGTCCGCCTGCGCAGAGCATGGGGCTTCCACTAGGCGTGGGCATAGTCATTGAAGGAACGTGTCGTCCGCCAGTGCGGAGCATGGGGCTTCCACTAGGCATGGGCATAGTCATTGGAGGACCGTGTTGTCCGCCAGCGTGGAGCATGGGGCTTCCACTTGGGCGTGGGTGGGGGCCCCTCCACGTCCTCGTGGGACCCCGGGCGTATACAACCCACTCATTATTACGTGAGAGTGTCACGGGTAGAACTTCTAGAGGTGCTGGATATTCCAGGCATTCTGGATGCGGACCCCGTCCTGCGTCTCCAGGCGTACGGCGCTAGACCTGGAGACACGGGCGACCCTGAACAGGCCCTCCCACACGGGCGAGAGCATGTGCAAGCCCTCCCTGGAGAGGACCCGCCTCAGGACGAGGTCTCCAACTTCGAGGATCCTGGAGCGGATGCTAGGGCAGTGGTAGCGCCGCAGTGCCTGCTGGTACCTCATTGTGCGGAGCGAGGCTTGGCGGCGGGCCTCCTCCCCGAGCACGAGATCTGTTCCCCGCGAGGCATCCTGATGCTCCTCGTCGAATGCCAAGACCCGCAGGGAGCGATGCTTGACCTCGTGCGGGAGGACTGCCTCAGCCCCGTAGACGAGGAAGAACGGGGTCTCGCCGGTGGGCTTAGTCGCGGTGGTGCGAATGGACCACAACACGAACTGAAGCTCACCGAGACAACCCCTGCCGCAGGCCTTGAGCTTCTTCTTGAAGCTCCTCGTATTGAGGCCCCTTAGGACCTCCGCGTTGGCGCGCTCAGCCTGGCCGTTGCTCCGTGGGTGTGCCATCGAAGCGTAGCATATCTGCATTCCAAGGTTAGCACAATATGTTCTAAAGAGGCTGCCTGTAAACGGTGAGCCATTGTCGGTAATGATACGATTGGCGACACCAAAGTGGCTCACGAGGCCCTTGATGAACTTGATGGCCGAGCCGGCAGGGATGGTGCACACGGGCTCCACCTCTGCCCACTTGGCGAACTTGTCGATGGCAACGTAGAGGTAGCGGTAGCCGCCGGCTGCCCGAGGGAAAGGTCCTAGTATATCCAGCCCCCAGACCACGAAAGGCTAGGAGAGCGGGATAGATGGGAGGCCCTGCGCGGGCTGATGAATCTGCTTGGCGTGAAATTGGCAGGCCTCGCAGGATCATACCATCTCGGTGGCGTCGCGGAGCGCCGTGGGCCAGTAGAAGCCGCTGCGGAACACCTTCCCCACGAGGGTGCGGAACGAGGAGTGGTGCCCGCAATCGCCGCCGTGGATGTCGACCAACAGCTCGCATCCCTGCTCCTCGGATATGCACCGCAGCAAGACGTCATTGGGGTGCCTACGGTACAGCTCGCCGTCCTGCAAACAATAAGCAGTCGCCTGGCGGACCACGCGCTCCGCGTCCTCCTCCTTCCCCGGCAAGGCGCCGCGGAGCAGGTACGCCTTGAACTCCTCGGTCCAGTAACCGGCCTGAGGTTCCAATGCCAGGAGCAGTCGGGCTCCTGAGGCCGGACCACAGGCCGGGGCGCCTGAAGGCGGGGCCGGTGGCAGCTCCTCCTGAAGCGACGCCGGGCCTGCGGCCAGGGGTCCCGCCGATGGTTTGAAGAGCCTCTCCTCAAAGACGCCAGGCTCCTGAGGCTCGTGGCGCGAGGCCCTCTTGGCGATGTCGTCTGCTTCTTTGTTCGCGCCGCGCGGGACGTGCTACAATTCCAAGCCCTGGAAACGCTTTTCAATTTTACGTACCTCTTCCAAGTACGCCTCCATGTGCTTGTCCTTCGGCTTGTACTCCTTGTTGGAAAAGTTGACGAGGAGCTGGGATTCGCCCTTGATGGTGAGGCGCTTGACCCCCAGGGCGGAGGCGGCCTTGAGACGAGCGATCAAGCCCTTGTATTCTGCGATGTTGTTGGAGACCTTCTCGCCATGTTGGAAGCAGAGCTGCACGACGTAGTAGAGCTTGTCCTCGGTCGGGGAGATGAGCACTACTCCAGCCCCCGCGCCCTGCCGTGTGAAGGCTCCGTCGAAGTGCATGACCCAGCCGCCGGGCGCCACATCGCCAGGCGCGGGGGACTGGCCCTCATCTAGCCCCTGAGCGCCCATCCATTCCGCTACGAAGTCAGCGAGGGCTGCGCTCTTGATGACCCTGTTTGTGCTGAACTCCAGGTGGAAAGCCCACAGCTCGATGTTCCACTCTGCAACCCTTCCAGCAGCGTTAGGGCTGCGCAGCACTTTCTCCAGGGGGTATACAGAGACGACCTTGATGGGGTGGCCCTGGAAGTAGTGGCGCAGTTTCCTTGAGGCAATGAGAAGTGCGAGCAGGAGCTTTTGCTGCATAGGGTAGCGCACGCACGCGTCCCGCAGCACGGTGCTGACGTAGTACACCCGGTGCTCGATGAGGGACGAGGTGTTGGCGTCGCCCTGCTCTGCATGGAGCACGAGGGGCTCTGTTGCCCCGTGGGTTGATGAAGTGACAAGGGCCTCAGGAGCGACAGGCCGCCTTGCTTCGCGCCTGCACCGGCGCGCTCCTCTCGGACTGCCACGAGCGCAGCGCTGGCCTAGTGGGGGCTGGCCGCCAAGTAGAGCACCAGGGGCTCGCGTGGACAAGGCGCCACCTTAACAGGTGGGCTCGTGAGGTACCGCTTGAGGTCCTCGAAAGCTTCCTCCGCTTCAGGGGTCCACTCGAAGGAGCCCTTCCTCTTCATGAGCTTGAAGAAGGGGAGGGCACGCTCACCAAGCTTGGAGATGAAGCGTCCCAAGGAGGTCACGCAGCCCGCCAGTTTCTGCATTTCCTTGAGGGTCTGAGGCGGGCGCATTTTCCCGATTACCTTGATCTTCTCCGGGTTTGCCTCGATCCCTCGGTGCGACACCAAGAACCCAAGAAGCTTACCGGACGGGACGCCGAAAACGCACTTTTCTGGGTTGAGCTTTAGATTCACTCGCCACAGGCTGGCCAACGTCTCCTCCAGGTCCTCGATCAGGGTCCTCGCCTCTCGCGACTTGACCACGATGTCATCGACGTACGCCTCCACATTTCCCCCGAGCTGCTGCCCCAGGGCGATGCGCATCAACCACGGAAGGTCGCGCCGGCGTTCCGCAGCCCGAAGGGCATACAAATGTAGCAGTATACGCCACACGGGGAGAGGAAGGCCATCTTCTCGACGTCCTCCATTGCCATCTTGATTTGATGGTAACCTGAGAAAGCATCCAAAATGCATAACAGATCGCACTAGGCGGTGGAGTCCACGATCTGGTCGATGCGCGGGAGCGGGAAGGAGTCCTGAGGGCAAGCCTTTATTGAGACTCGTGAAGTCGACGCACATGCGCTCCTTCCCACCCTTCTTGGGGACGATCACTGGGTTGGCTAGCCAATCCGGGTGCCGTACTTCCCGAATAACACCAGCCTCCTGCAGCTTGCTGACCTCTTGGACGATGAACGCTTGCTTCTCTTGTGCTTGTCGTCTTGCCTTTTGCTTCACCGGGCGCGCATTGGGGCGCACCATTAAGTGGTGTTTGATCACCTCTCTCAAGACGCCTACCAGGTCACATGCCTCCCATGCAAACAGGTCCTTGTTCGCGCAGAGGAAGTCAACCAGCGCCTTCTCCTGCTCCGGGGGAAGGTCGGCGCCAATCGTGAAGGTGTGGCCTGGGCTCCCGTCGTCAACAAGCACCTGTTTCGTCTCAGCCCGGTCCTGAGAGAACAACTATTTCTTCTTCGCAGGTGCGGCCTTCAGATCCCGCGCGACGCTCTCGGCGTCGGGGCGTGAGGCCGCCGCAGCCTTGTAGACGAGCTTGAGGGCTCGAACCACGTCCTTGGTGTCTTCGGCCACGGTGATGATGCCGCTGCTACCAAGCATCTTGATGACGTTGCAGCCTGGGTGCGTCGCCGCCATGAACTTGGCGAGGGCCGGATACCCCAGGATGGCGTTGTATGGGAGGCCGATGTGGGCCACGTCGAAGTCGATCAGCTTGGTGCGGCAGTTATCACGCTTGCCGAAGGTGACTGGGAGGCGCACCTGCCCCAGGGGAGTGGTTGAGCCTCTGACCACCCCGGAGAAGGGCCTGGAGGGTGCGAGCTGGTCGTAGGGCACCTGGAGCATGTCGAAGGCTTCCACAGAAAGGACGTTGAGGCCGGCGCCGCCGTCGATGAGGGTCTTGGTGACCGCAACGTTACTGATGGTGGGCGTGCATAGCATGGGGAGTGCACCAGCAGCGACCGTCGTCCTGGGATGGTCCCTGGAGTCGAAGGTGATGTCGGTCTCCGGCCTTGCCCAGCTCAGTGGGGCCTCAGGCCGCGGCTGAGCTGCGCCCACCTGGCGGAGAAGCTGCTTGACGTGGCGATCGGACGCGGGCGCCTGCGATCTGTCGAGGATGCAAGCGGCGGCGGGCACGGTCGGGCAACCCGCGGCGTTTCCCATATGCCACGGGCTGCCAAGCCTGGGGAGCGGCACCTGCCATGGGGATGACAAGGCAAGGGGGAAGCGTGGCTGGTGAAGGAGGAGCTCCGACACGCCCCTACCTGGCGCGCCAAATGTTGGAAATCGGGATCCGCAGACCCAAGAAGGTTCGAACTCTGGGGCGTATGCGAAGATCCTTCCCAGATCAAGTCTCAAGCTTGCCACCCCACAGCCAAGCCTCGTCGAATGCGTGCGAGCGAACGAGAAGATGGACATAGAGATTTACCCAGGTTCGGGCCACCTTGCGGTGTAAAACCCTACTCTTGCTTTTGGTGAATTGGCCTCACGAGGAGGTTTTGGGATGAACTAGTACAGTGGTTGAGCGACCTCGCGAGGGCTCTTGGGTCAGGATCGATCCGTCCCTTCTATGGTGGGTGCTGGTGCCTATTTATAGTGGCCTTGGTCCTCTTCCCTCATCGCACAGGAGGGAAGGGATCCCACAACGGCTAATTTTGAAGGGGGGCAAGAAGTACATCTTATCCTGACTAAAGGTGGTGTTCGCCTGCAAAGTTTCTAGGCGTGACGCAGAGGTGGGCTCGGCGATAACATCCGTCCTGCCGAGCTCGTGGTCTTGGTATTGTTGCACCGGAACGGAAACCTTTGGGGGATTCCTTGGGAACCCGCGTAGGTCCTTGCCTCCTTAGCACCAAAGAGGAAACTGTCCCCTCTGCGCCTGCTGCGGCCCGCCTGGCCTTGGTCGTCATGGCTCACGTCATCCAACCACCTGAGGCCGCGTGCCTGCATAGGAATCTCCGCTCCTCGGGAGGCAGCCTGAGGAGGCCGCTCCCCTAGAGGTCTTGGCGCTGTTCCCTTCGCAAGGCCGGGGCCCTCGAGAGGGTCTCGTCTTGGGGAGTCTGCTGCCAGGCCGTACCGGGCCGTCACGGTGGGCCATGCACTGGCCCACAGGCAGGCAGGTCTGGGTACCCCTGATCCCAGAACACCGACAGTCGTCGGCAACTCAGGCCACCCCGACGACCATCTCCACCTCCACAGGAACGACGACTTGACACTGACTCCATTCCTTCCATCAGCTCCTCTCGCCGTGGCCGGAAACCTCGCCGGTGAGCTCGCCGGCCTTCCTGCCACGAGGTTGGAGATGACAGGTGGGCCCCGCCAGTCATCCTCACCTCCCTCTGCCTCCTCTTTGTGTCGCTGGCCTACGGGCCCCAGCCGTCAGGTTTGAACGCAGGCGCACGCGCGCGCTGGTTCGCCTGGGCTGGCGCGGCTACGGGCCGGCCCAGCTTTGGCCAGAACTGGCCCAGGGCACAGTAACCCTTCTTCTTTTTCTTTTCTGTGATTTTCCAAAAATTCCACAGAGCTAAATAAAAATCCAAATCCAGTTATTCCAGTTTCTAAAAACTTGTAATATTCTATAGTATTTGATGATGCCACTTGTGCACTTTTTGAAAATAGTTTTATATACTGGTTTTATTTAAAACCAAGGTTTGAATATTTAAAACCACTGTTAAAATAATTTTCAAAACTTTTTACACTTCAAAACCATAGACAAACACTTCAAAACCATAGTATTTTACAGAGTGGTGTAACATTTTAGAAGTGGATTATGTGCTATATTTTTGCCGTGTTCTTATTTTTGCCCGTTATTATTGCGTCGATAGATTGTGTTGTCGACGAGGGAGTTAGACCCGAAAACTTTGAAGACCCCGAAGACTTTGTTGAGCCAGGCAAGCAGCCCCTTGACCATGTCTAAGAAACCATTTCACTGCATGGCATATAGCACTTTAC
The DNA here is from genome assembly GCA_039707655.1 of Elymus sibiricus. Classification (NCBI taxonomy): domain Eukaryota; kingdom Viridiplantae; phylum Streptophyta; class Magnoliopsida; order Poales; family Poaceae; genus Elymus; species Elymus sibiricus. The sequence continues at coordinate 163,692,742 of CM077663.1, forward strand.
TTTTGATATGTTGATCATGATGCTATGGTGACCACCTTCATGGGTTGTCTCCGATACTTTTACCCGTTGATACTTGCACTGAGCATGACCCTACCTTCCTATGAGGGTTATGCAGGTGGGAAGTAGATATGATGCTTAAGTTGTTGCTATGCAAAATGGAACGGGAATATGCATGGTGATGGAAACAAATGCTTTCAAAGACTTTTTTTTGAAATCCCCGTCGGGTGCCACTAATGCCCGAGGGTGATGATGATGAGCTAGGTAACCACTAGATAAATAAGTGGTGTACCGGAGCAAGTGAGTGTGTTGGTTTTTCGAAAATGGATTGGTGTAAGTTGCGACCGTTATTCCAACCTTACATGTACAACCACGATACCCCTTATGGGATGAGGCTTTGTTGATTACTTTGGTGGGTGCTAGCACTGAGCCCGCATTACTAGTGGCGGGAGTGGCGTGGTCACTCTCAATACGAGGTCGTACCGGAATGGACGATCATGGGCTGTTTTCACTGACACCGGGCACACCGTTGCGTGCCCTCATGGATGATACGTGTGATGTATATCATGAGGGATGGCACCAACGAGTGGACTCTTTGTTTAGTATCGCTGGGGGAAAGGCAATGTTTGGGTACTCACCTCGGGTACGAAAAATACCGTGAATCGTGGCATGACACGGAAGTTTCCCGAGTCTTGTGGGTAAAGTGTGCAACCTCTGCAGAGTGTAAAACTATTCGAATAGCCATGTCCATGGTCAAGGACAGTTGGATGACCGCTCTTGGGCTACGTCCAATGTTTTTCACAAACCTGGCATGAGTGTGTGTGTGGGAGAAAGATGGAATACTTGAGTTAAGTCGGATGACTTGACATGATGAGTGAGCATGAGATGTTCAGACCTTGATTATATTGATATTTGTACCCTATTCATACGGATTCTTGTATCCATTTGATGCATGCTTACAAGTTGATAGGACATGCCATTGCACTCAAAAATTAGCTTTCTGCGAAACTTACCTACTTAGTGCTATATCATGTGTTGTTATACCTTGTTCCAAAACATGGGTTGCTTGCGAGTACATTCAAAGTACTCATTGGCTTGCCACTGGTTATTTAATTGGCCAGGCATGGAAGAGCATGAATATGGTGAAGAATTCGTTGGAGACGAACATGCGAACTAGGACACTTCCCAGTCAGAATGCCTGTAGGGTTAAGGCAGATAGCATGGGTTCACGCTTTTGTTCAAGATTTCTGCTGCTAGTTATGTTTGGTGTTTGGCCTTCATGGCCCTATCTATGTAATACATGGCCTCGAATGTCTTTATTTGTGTAAGATGATATGTATGGATGTAAGAGTCTTGTTATTCAGCTTCTGTGTGTTCAGTGAGCATTGATCTCTGGGATCACTGTACACGTGCATTTGGTGATCATGACTTATGAGTCGGGGTCCCCACAGAGCTGGTATCAGAGCCATCCTGACTGTAGGAAGCCTTAGTTACCATGGACGTTAGTTAGGACAAAACCATCTTCAAAGCTATGCCTAGTACCTACACTTAGGAGTTTCTGCACTTCTTACCTTTTCTAAGTCTACTTTCAAAACTCTACTGACTCCTCTCCCCTAAACCTTGTAGATGGCCGTCGTACCCGAAGCCCTCCTAGAATCCGACTTTCCCCTACTCATTGAGGATAGCCTGGAGAAGTGCCAGTAGCGCCGACCACCCGTTTTCCTCTACCACGAGCACTGGGTCGATGCCGTCACGAAGGAGTACCACGTTGATGTGGTCGTGAAGGCAGACGACTCCCTGACTAGTTGGTTCTTTGAGGGACCACAGAAGGAGACCCTGGCGCTCGTAGTTGAGACGGCTGCACGCAAGGCACTTATCCACCTTTGAGACATCATCCCAGAGATGGTTGACGAGCCAGCCACTCGCCACATCCCTTTCAAGAAGGATGAGAATGGCGAGAGTTGGATGTTGATTCCATCCAAGGAGGATGGGATGCCACTCAGGTTCTAGACCTACTTTAGCCTCTCCGCCAACAGTCTAGCTCACAACCTGATCAAGGAGTCCGTGAAGCTCCGCGAGGAACTTCACCACACCCGAGAGCTACTCCGTCAAGCCAAGATGAGTCCAGACAAGATCAAGAAGGATGGAGCCCCCGAGGGACGACCGGCTATCACTTACAGAGGAGGAGTACCCCCGACTAGAGATGCACCCCCACGTCGACTTCGCATGAGTGCAAAGGAGTACCGTGAGCTCTTCACCGCACCACCGGCGAAGCGCCGTCACGATGGACCTCATCGTCCTCCGACCCCCTCGACCGGAGACGATGCCCGTACGGATGATGATCAAGAGGAAGATACTGAGGAGCATGAGTACGAGACCGAGCACTCCACCACTTGAGTCCGAGAACCCCTAGGGTAGGATCAGTCATGTACCCCTCATGCGAAGTCGAGTCCGTGTAATGGTTCATATGAAACCATGTGTGCTTGTTGTTTGCTTTTGTTGTTTGTGTTCCGATGCAAGTCGCGCTTTTTCCTTAGGCAACATGTAAGCGACTCCATCATCTATCTTATCTTAATATAATGTGTTTGGTCTTTCGACTTATGTTTGATCACACTTGCAGTATACCAAACCCCTTAGGCATGCTTTCTCTATTGTTGCTTTTCCTCTCGTCTATCCCAGTTGTTTGACTTGGCTGCTCCAAACATGATGATGACTGCAACCCGCAACAGCTCCTTCACCGACCCTGAAGGCGGCAATTCCAGCCAGCAACAGGGAGATGGTGGGGCTCCTCACGCTGGAGAGCACCCGGAGCAGCCACAAGGTGACATTCCCCCGCCACCACCTCCACCGGAGAACATGACCATAGCTCAGTTTCTCCAAGTTCTCCGGGAGGATCGCCAAGCCAACACTGCCGCTATCCAGTAGATGGCTCAAGTCCTTGTGAACAACCAGCAACAAGGCAAGAATGGCAATGGCCGCTCCACTCTGTCTGAGTTCATGAGGAATTCGCCCCCAACTTTCACTGAGACTGCTGAACCACTGGATGCCGATGACTGGATCCGCACCATCGAGGACCTCCTTGCACTGGTTAACTGCAATGAGGATCGTGAGAAGGTGCTTTTTATGCCTCCCACTGCCTCGGAGGTACCGCCAGAGTTTGGTGGGATGGATTCAAGGTCATGCAAGGTGACCGTGTGATCACCTGGGCTGACTTCAAGGAAGGATTCCGCACCGCTCACAATCCTTCTGGGATCATGCCTATCAAGAAGAGAGAATTCCGAGTGCTGAAGCAAGGAAGTGGCTCTGTCAAGGAATATATGCAGAATTCAACCTGCTATCGAGGTATGCTCCTGAAGATTTCAGCACTGAGGCCACTAAGATGGAACGCTTCATGGAAGGACTCCAACAAGCCCTGCAGTATCAACTCATTGTCTGCGACTGTCGGGCCTTCTTTGACCTGGTGAACAAGGCCCTCATACTCGAAACAAGCGTCGTGCCATGGAAGACACCCGCAAGCGCAAGATGATCAGCAAGGGTAGTTCCAGCAACCAGAAGCCTCACCCCTGGCAGCCAACCCCAGCCAAACCAACCTACCAGCCTTAGCAGGCTAGGCCTCCTGCACCTCGTCCGAGCTACCAGCCTCAGCAGTATGCCAATCCCAGGCCAGCTTACAACAACCCCAATAACAAAAATGGCGGTAGGAACAACAACAACAACTCAGGCCAGATCACGTGCTTTGGATGTGGTCAGCCTGGACACATCTCTAAGCTATGCCCCACCAAGAAGCCAGATGCACCGTGCCCCAATGCGCCGAACCAAGGTCAAGGCCGTGGGGCGCCACCAAGGAACCCAGCTCCCCGCAACCAGCCCAACAATGGAAAGTGTCGTGTGAATCACGTCACCGCCGAGGAAGCCCAGGAAGACACGGACGTCATACTGGGTACGTTCCTCATCAAATCAACCCTAGCAACTCTACTGTTTGATTGTGGAGCTTCGCATTCTTTTGTTACCCAAAAGTTTGCACTAGAGTTGTATGAAGCGTACACCCCTGGGTAGTCATATGTTGGTACAAACCCCGGGTTCAGTTATGAGGACCAGATAGGATGTAAAGGAGTAGAGATTAACATCAACGGGGTAGACTTCCTAGCAGACCTTATGATCCTAAAGTCGCAAGCCTTGGATGTGATCCTAGGCATGGACTGGTTAACCAAGCACCAAGGCTTGTGAGACTGTGCCAAGAGGACTGTTACCATGACCAATAGCCAAGGAGTGGAAGTCAAGTATGTTCTCAACCCTGTCTCCGCTCAAGCCCCTGAGATTAACTGTCTGTCGGGAATTGAGTTGGATCAAGTGCCAGTGGTATGTGAATACCCAGATGTATTTCCTAATGACCTGCCCGGAATGCCTCCTGACCGTGACATTAAGTTCATCATTGAGCTAATGCCCGGTGTAGGACCCATCTATAACAAGCCCTATAGGATGGGATCTGCAGAGTTGGCTGAACTAAAGGAGCAACTGGCTGAGCAGCTCAGGAAAGGATTTATTCGCCCTAGTGCCTCTCCTTGGGGATCTCATGTTCTATTTGTGTCAAAGAGGGATGGAACTATCTGACTCTGTGTCGATTACCATTCTCTCAATGAAGTCACAATAAAGAACAAGTACCCACTTCCCAAGATTGAAGACCTGTTCAATCAACTGAATGGAGCTGAGGTGTTTTCCAAGATCGACCTCAGGTCTAGGTACTACCAGTTGAAGATCAGACCCCAAGATATTCCGAAGATGGCGTTTGTAACCCGGTATGGCGTGTATGAATACATGGTCATGTCATTTGGGTTAACCAACGCCCCTGCCTACTTCATGTACCTCATGAACAAAGTCTTCATGGAGTATTTGGACAAGTTTGTTGTTGTGTTCATCGACGACATACTCGTCTTCTCCAAGTCTGAAGAAGAGCATGCGCAACACTTGAGATTGGTCCTAGACAAGCTTCGAGAGCACCAGCTTTATGCCAAATTCAGCAAGTGCGAATTCTGGCCGCATGAAGTTGGATTCTTGGGTCATGTGTTGACTATAGAAGGATTGTCAGTGGATCCCACCAAGATCGAAGCCGTGACCGAATGGCAATCCTCAAGCAATGTGAAGGAAGTCAGAAGCTTCCTCAGACTCGCGGGATATTACCGCAAGTTTGTCGAAGGATTCTCGAGCATTGCTAGACCCATGACTCAACTCTTGAAGAAGGACAGGAAATTCGAATGGACACCGAAGTGCGAAGAAAGCTTCCAAGATCTCAAGAGGATATTGACGACAGCCCCAGTTTTGGCCACCCCCGATATTCACAAGGAGTTTGTGATATACTATGATGCATCGAGAACCGGGTTTGGAGGTGTTCTGATGCAAGAAGGCAGAGTCGTAGCATATCTATCCAGACAACTACGTCCTCACGAAGAGAACTACGCTACTCATGATCTTGAGTTGGCAGCTGTAGTTCATGCCTTCAAGACGTGGCGACATTACCTTCTAGGAAAGCGATGTGAGATATACACAGACAACAAGAGTTTGAAGTATATTTTCACTCAAAGGGAGTTGAACATAAGGCAACGAAGATGGTTGGAGTTGATCACGGATTATGACCTCAGTGTTCAATACCACCCTACAAAGGCTAATGTGGTAGTAGGCGCCTTAAGCAGAAAGGCTTGTTCCTTGAATGCTATAATTAAGGAAAGGCTACCCGCCCTATATGAAGAGCTTGAAAGCTTGGGCCTGAAACTAGTTGCACCTGGTTTCCTAGCCAACCTCGAAGCAAGGCCTACCTTGATGGATGATATTAAGGAAGCTAAGAAGGGTCATGACAGCATTGAAGGTATTAAGAGGAAGATTAAGAGAGGCAAGGCCCCAGGATTTTCAGTGGATGAACAAGGAGTTGTATGGTTTGGGAATCGCATCTGCGTGCCCAACAAAGCTGAGATCAAGAATTTGATCTTGCAAGAAGCCCATGACACTCTGTATTCCATCCATCTAGGAAGAACCAAGATGTACCAACACCTCAAGGCAAGATTCTGGTGGCATGGCATGAAAAGGGAGATAGCCACTTTTGTCGCTAAGTGTGACATATGCCAGAGGGTCAAAACTGAGCATCATCGACCCGCTGGATTGTTACAACCTCTCAAAGTGTCTGAATGGAAGTAGGACAAAGTCGGGATGGACTTCATCACCGGATTACCCAGGTCAAGCAAGGGACATGATTCCATTTGGGTCATTGTCGATCATCTAACCAAGGTAGCCCACTTCATTCCCGTCAAGACCACCTACAATGGGAACCAACGGGCCAACCTCTACATCAACCGGATCGTGAGCCTCCATGGAGTTTCAAAGGAGATTGTGTCAGACCGAGGAACCCAGTTTACCTCAAGGTTCTCGAATAGATTCCAGGAAGCCTTGGGAACCAAGCTATCTTTCAGCACTGCTTTTCACCCTCAGACAGGAGGACAGACGGAACGAGTAAATCAGATACTCGAGGATATGCTCTGTGCTTGTTTTTTGTCATACAAAGCCAAATGGGAAGACTGCTTGCCGTTTGCCGTGTTCTCCTACAACAACAGCTATCAGTCCAGTTTGCAAATGGCGCCATTTGAGGTATTGTATGGACGCAAGTGACGTACTCCCCTCAACTCATCAGAAACCGGAGAAAGATTAGTCTTTGGACCAGATATCCTCCGCGAAGCAGAAGAGCAAGTTGAAGTTGTCAGAGAACGTCTGGAAACCACTAAGTCTAGACAGAAGAGCTATGCCAACTCACACCGCCGACACATAAGTTTCCGTGTTGGAGACTATGTTTATCTCCGAGTCACGCCTCTCAATGGAACCAAGCGTTTCCACGTCAAGGGGAAGCTCGCGCCAAGACATATAGGCCCCTTCAGGATCACCGACAGATGAGGAGAAGTTGCCTACCAGCTAGAGCTACCTTCCGAGCTAGCAGATGTGCACAACGTGTTCCACGTGTCACAACTCCGGAAATGTCTCCAAGTTCCTAACCGCCCCGACCTCTACAAGGACATCGACCATCAAGCCATCGACCTTCAACCAGACCTCACTTATCATGAGGGGCCTGCTCGCATTTTGGATGAAGCTGAACATTGCACTCGAAGCCGCACCATCAAGTACTTCAAGGTCTAATGGAGCAACCACACTGAAGCAGAGGCAACCTGGGAGTGTGAAGACTACCTTAGATCCGAGTTCCCTTATCTTTTAGTGCTTAGCCTAGGAATATCGGGGACGAGATTCTTGTAAGGGGGGTAGGTCTGTCACACCTTGTGTTTGTATCACTTTGCTATGCTACGGATTTATAAAATTTGGACCCATTTACAACTTTTTGAGTGCAAGTGCTTGTTTGAGTTGTTTGATGTTTCGTTTGTTTGGATGATATGTTTTGGCACTCAAAGATTCTTCTTCCTCCTACTCTCCAAACTCACTTCCTTGACCCAAATCCTTTTCCCAATGATCATGCCATGTGTATAGTACCTAAAACTATTTTTATCAAATATTACTTTGGCCAAAAAGCATTTAGTCAAATTAGGTTTTCAAAAACCCTTGAATTGAGGTTTGTACTACAAGTCCTCAAATTAGATGGTTTGTTTTGCCCCAAAGACTTTATTTGGAACCTACTATATATAAGACTTCCCAAAACCACAAAATATTAATTTTAAAGATTATTTTACTATTTTATTTAAAGGCTTTTTCTTAAGGCCAGAAATGGTCTTTCATAGGGAAAAATTATTTAAATGCTTTCAAAATATTTGATAAAAATTAGGGAAACTCAGTGGACATATATTTTCCATATATATGAGTTTCAACACATGGTCATGTTCAAAATATTGGAGAAAACCTTCCAAAACCCTTTCTGTCTATTTCAAGGTATTGAAATATTTCTATAGGAAATATTCTCAAATAAATCCAGGAAAATTCCAGCAAGTCACACATGCCCAATGTGATGATCTTGCTAAGTTCCAACCCAATCCAAATTATTTTGGTCACCAAAATATCCCAAAATTATTCCTGTCCAGAGCCAAATTTGAGAAAGTCTACATTGTCAAGTATTTCCAATTGGTCCCAAACTTTGCACACATGTTATAATCCCCAAATAATGCTACTACACCAAGTGGTGCATTTAGGAGAATAGGTTAGCATGATTGGATCTAAGAAAATCAGTTTCTGCCCATTTCTAGGGTTTACCAAGTTTACATTGGCGAACTCTTTCAATGAAGCTCAAACTTGGTGATCCACCATATTTTTACTTCCCATTTGACACTGTTAAATATCACCTCAAGTAGGGGAGTTTGTCTTGCCCAAACCAGCATCAAACACCTTCTGGTGATTTGGTAAAAACCATATTCTGACCCCTTCCACTATTCTCCTTCACCTCATCTTTTTACCACAGCTCAGAGCAATCCCTCCTCACCTCTGGTAAAAATCATGGCCACCAGATGCATGATTGCATGGGTGAAAACCCACTTTTCCCTCTCTGGACAGCCACTTTCCCTCCCTTTTCTCAGCTCTCTCTCCCTCCTGGCAAGTTCGAGACCATCCAAGGCTCTTCTCCCTCTCACTTATTCCTCCTGCAGCCCCCTGACACAAGTGGACGCGCCAGAGCACGCCAAAATGCAAGCCATGCTGGCCAATGTCGCGCTCTGGAGCGCGCTGCCATGCTCCAGAGGGTTGACTCCGCGTCATCGGTCACCTCTGACCCCCCTCGCATGCCAAAAGTCGCGTCTCGACATCCGCAAGACGCAAGGACAACGACCCCCTCCTCCCTCTCTCTCCAGCACCCCCTGCAACGCATTCCCGACGCCGCCCCGCTCGGCCAATGCATGGCCTTGCACGCGCGCGGTCTCCTCTCTCCTCTCTCTCTTCCCTTGGTCCTAGACCGACCCCAGGAACACCACGGGCTAGCCCGCATGAGCACTCTCCCTCTATG